>OZ007596.1:76762155-81562155 GCA_963931845.1 Maratus michaelseni | reverse complement strand
AAATAACAGATGGCTAGATTCGAATATAACAATAAGTAATCTCTATATACCAGGCAGAAGTATTAATGACAATGCGAAAAAAGTTGGACGTCCAAAGAAAAATTTTTGTTCAAGTGGACCGAAAAAAAAAAGTGGAAAAAAAAGGTTTATCCATTCTTCTCAGAACACTCACTAAATGAACTAGCACATGCCACGTGTTTAAAATTAAGACAATCTGGACGAAAAGATGCTGCGGGTATGTTAAAGCAAATTTCTTCAAACCCTAAAAAAGCAACTAAATTTAAAAAAATCGTTCAAAAAGCCGGATACCCGATATTTAAATATTCTCTTGAAGAAGCGTTGGTTTTAATAACCACTATGAAATTAAGTTGCCCAAAATACGGAAACTCTGCGTTACAAAAAGTTTTGAACATTTATCCATCCTAGGAGTAGGTAAAAGATGCAAAAAAATGTGCTATCCATCCCAAGAAAACTGCATATTTTCTTAATCATTTGCAGAAGTTAAATTACAATCTATTGCAGATTTAACGATAAAAAGACTTTGTATTATACAAAAACAGATATTAAATTTTCTTACTAAAGAAAAAGGGTCTATGTTAAAAAATATAACAATGATTTTTAAATGGGGGGGGGGGGGGGTCGATGGCAGCGGCGGACAAAGTAGATACAAGCAAAAATCAAATGAAAACAACTTTGAAAATATAAATATTCTAATCCCATCTGTAGTTCCTTTAAAACTATATGGTTGTAATGAAGAAAATCAAAATTTATATTATGGCAAAATGCACATCCTTCATCTACTTCTTACTGTAGACCCATAAAATTTAAGTATACCAAGGAAACTGAACAGTCAATAACGGAAGAATTTGAAAATGTCAGAAATCAAATTACTGCTCTTGTGCCAACTATAGTAGAATTAGATGATCAAACGTAATGAAATAGAGCACAGATTTGAAGATACAATGGTAGATGGCCAAGTGTGCAATATTCTATCTTTAAATAAAGCAACCCAAAAATTATATATCTGTAACGCAACTTCCCAGGTTATGAATAATTTGAAATTGATTCGAACATATACGAGTAATGCTCACACATTTTCTTGGGGCTTATCGACACTATGTTGGGTTTGTTTTGTTTATTTTGCTAGGTGAGATGCTATCACCTTTTTCAAAAATAATGAATGAGTGCAAATTACCTGTGACTAAAAATTGAAATGAATCCTGTCAATATGCATACTTACAAAATTATTCACAAACTAAAATAAATTTAGAAAAAAGGTAAATGGATTAAATTAAACAGAAACAATTAAAATTTAAAGAATTTAAATTTACCTGAATTCTAAATTTTGAATTCAAAATAGTATAAGAATTAATCATTTAAAAGCACTGACAAGATTCTCAATTTGCACTACATCCAATTCCCCAACAATCAGCATTGTGAACTCAAGAATTAATATTAAGGGTAATAACAAGGAATTTTCATAGACATAATAATTTAGACTAAGTGAAAATTTTGAAATAAAGGGGACAAAATCTTTCTTTTAAAGAAAGTACAGAAAGGGTGGTATAAAATTGATGAGATAGGTTAAACAAAATAATATTTGACCAATAAAAAAAAATGCAAAATTAATTTCAAGAATTCACAACACTGAAGCTGTGATCGTATAGTTTTATCTTTATTTAAGAGACCATGAGTTAATAATTAAATTTTGAATAAGTAATTCATTATTATAAAATGCTTCTCATAAGACTTTAGATCAAAATGTTAAAATTACTTTATATAAAAAATTCAGATAAGTATGTCTAGTAATTAATTAAAGAATAGTAAAAGGTCTCAGTTAATTAAATAAAATAAGTTTGAATATTAAAGATTACAACATCCAGTAAATTAGCAGTTTATTTTTTTATTAGATTTAATGCTTAAATTAATATTTAGAAATTCCATGACTAGAGAATACAATAATTTACTTTAATTAATTAATTTATTTATTTATCTATTTTACCAGAATTAATATTTTAATCAATAGAATAAATTAAGTTAAAGGATTAATGTAAATCCTAGGGAGATTGATTTTCATAAGTTAAATAAAAGGTAAAATATTGAAAGCAGACCTTTTGAATTAATTAAGCAAATAATTAAAAAAAAAAGAAAACAGAGAAGGAATTAAATTAGAAAGAACAAAGATTTATTTACAAATAACACTTTAAATGATTTAAATATCATCTTAGATATATATGCATCAAAATACTAAGACACAGATAAGTTCCGTCATATCAAACAGAAAACATAATTTATAAATCATAATAGTGATAAGAATTGTTTTTACTTACAAGGCTTCTTAATTTTGGAAAACTTAGCATTATTTGGATAGGACGTTACTTTCGAGGAGGTAACTTAATGATCAAGACTTTCATTCAGAACTTTTCATTTTTAGAGGGAATCGTCACAGTTGAGACTTTGTGTCAGGAACATTGCACACTTCACCGTGCGCTCTTCAAATCACACTTTACAGGAGTGCAATTTTTGATATTTCACAGTGTCGCTGAAAGTATGCACCAATACTTTTTTTTTATTTTTGCACCTATACGCCTTTGAGCTGTCAGTTCTGCATTCACGGTTGTTGGAACTGGAGTTTGTGAACTCATAGGCTGAGATTTGTCGACTCTGGATTTTAGCAATCCAATCCTATATAACTAGTTATTCCTGTAGAAAATTACGAGATACGATACGGTCTTTTTTATTGAAGAACATCCTATCATTTTCACTTCGTCTTATATATGCTTCGATAAGCTGGATTCTAATATGCATAGTTGTTTCAATCAGTTAAACGCTACTTTCTCGTCCTTTCAGGCCGCTTGATGAGCGAACATTTTCTATCAGCCCACCGTCGCTACTGCTGGGAGAGAAGTTTTCTGTCTCGAAAAAAAAATCGCCACTGCCTAACCGGCGGGGTGAGGGAGGGAACCCTCCACCCTCACACACCCAAACTATCCGAGCTTCAAGACATGACTGCCTGCTAACTAGCTCCTCGTTTCCTTGGTAACGCTACCAGGGGGGAAAAGGGTCAACGCTGATTGGTTGAGTGGGGGGAGCAAATAACACGCTTATTGGATTAGTTGTTGCTAGGTGAAAAATCCTAGCTACTATTCCTGGAAATTAGCCGTCTGTTGGGTCCCACGAAAAGGAAGAAATCACGTGTACGCTTGCACCTGCTATCTCGTAAACAACGACTCGAAAGCAATATACTGTGCATCTTCCTAACAAGCCTTCGAAATAGTTTTATGACTCTCTTTACTGAGGGTAATAAAAAGTCGTACACAATACAACTGACCATAATGCTTCAGTTATTCCCATGACTTCTTATAAAAGCCTTTTGTACTATATCCAATCTGCCTGTGTGTGTTCCGAATTTACGATCCCTTAAACTACGTGAGAATTTCAAGTAAAAGTTGTTTGCGTGGAAACTATCTCATAGTGAAAAAGGAAGCACTTGGGTGGTCTTGACTTATAGAGAAATACAAATGTTTGGATTTTGAAAATAAGAGTTTTAATTAATAATGTTTAAGAAAAATAAGAAAAAGGAGGAGGGGGGTTTGATTAAATATTAAAATAGAATGAGTTTATAAAAAAGAAATGTTTTAAGATATTAATGAAAATATAAATATAAAAATTTAGATTAAATTACCTCTAACACACTACATGCACAGATAAAATTTATGGAATGCCTTTAACATATTGGTTATAGGTAGGATGTAAAAAAAAAGGCAGTGCCGAAAACATTAATGATGACACTGACAGCGATGGCAGTATCTAATAACTGAATTACTATTTACTAAAAAGAACTCTTCTTGTTGTAAATGGTAGGTATTATATATTTTTTAAATCTGCACCGAATAAAATAACACTGCGTAAAAGTCAATAAATGGAAATGACGAAAACTCTTTCTATTATGATTAGGATAATGTAATAATAATGACGTAAAATGTACAATGTAACGAGTAAATATATATTTTTCCATAATATAGAACCATTTTATCTATAGTAAGTGCAATTTTATTTAATTAATATCAATAATTTTCATAAATTGAATTTTGACCCGCTAGATCCGCAAAATCTTACACTGTGCGGCGTTAAGGCACGAGGATCAGAAGGATCTGAAGACATCGGAGTTAGAGGTCTGGAATTTATGCAACTTTCTATCTGACAAAGTAAAGTAGTGAGCTCTTCAAAATTGAGTACGCTTGATTTACAAGCTCTCACAAGATGAGTTTTTGTGAGTTTCACAGCTGCTTCCCATAGACCACCAAAGTGTGGTGCATATGGAGGGATGAAATTCCAATTAATTTTTTGGGTGGAAAAAAATTCTTGAAAGTCTCTTTCCTTCAAGTATTTGAATATTTGCTTCAATTGATTGGACAGACCAGTAAATTTTTTTGCATTATCAGAAAAGACATCAGAGGGCAAACCTCTGCGTGCGATGTAGCGTTTGAAAGCTGCTGGCAAGGCTTGTACAGATAAGTCGGATACGAGTTAAAGATGAACTGCTTTCGTGCACATACAGACGAAAACAGCGATATAAGATTTGAGCTTAACCTTTGTTCTTGGCATATTTGGTTTGGTCAAAAAAGGACCAGCAAAGTCTAAGCCCACCTTGAGAAATGAACGAATTGGAGTGATTCTTTCAACGGGAAGGTTTCCCATCATTTGTTGGCAGGCTTGTGCCTTTAGGCGTTTACAAAGCACACACTTGTGGAGCTCTTGTCAGACCGTTGAACGACCATCTACAAACCAGTAATTCTGGCAAATTGTAGAAAGCACTAACTGTGTGCCTGCATGTAAATTTCTTTCGTGTACATCCTTTATTAATAATTTAGTAACGACACTGTTTTTAGGAAGAAGAATAGGGTACTTTCTGTCGAAACTGAATGATTCATGTTGCGATAGACGACCGCCCAGTCTTAATATATCATCTGAATCTAAAAATAAATTCAACGATAGCAATTTGCTATTGCTTGGCAAAGCTTTATTTTTTTTAATAATTTAATTTCTGCATGAAATTCATAATTTTGAATTATTCTCACTATAGAAATGGTAGAACTAGATATTTCTTGTGCACTTAGATTTCCGATATTTCTTGTAGAATTATGTCTAGAATTATGAATAAATCGCAAACACCATCCTATTACGCGTACTAATTTATTAAAGCTTGAAATTTTTAGAATAAAGTCGGGTAAGACATTTATTTTTGTTATGTTACTGACAGAGTTAGCTTCTTGATCTAATTCAGCGATAGGACTGTATAAGGGGATTGGAATTGGTTCTTTTGACGACAGCCATGGAGGCCCATGCCACCACATCTGATTATTAAGGAGTTTTCGCAGTGGAATACCCCTGGAGGCTATATCTGCAGGATTTAGCGTTCCGGGAACATGGTTCCATTCGGCTGAGGGCAATAATGTTTGCACTTGACGTACTCTATTTAATACAAACTGATTACCCTTTAAAGGGGGCGATTTTAGCCAGCAGAGTACTATTTGGGAATAAAAATACAGTATTTATGCTCGTAGATAAAGTATCGACGATAGTTGAGCATAGTTTTGCTAATAACAGAGCATAACAAAGCTCAATGCTTGGCAGAGTTTGTGGTTTTATGGGATTTACCTTTGTTTTTGCAGCAATTAAATTGACGAATATTTCGTTAGGAGTACTCGTAAATAGGCGACAGCAGCGTAAGCTTTTCCTGAACCGTCACAAAATCCATGTAATTGAATTTCACAGTCTTTTCTATGGTATGAGTTAGTATACCGCGGATTTTCAATAGATTCTAACAAATGAATTTCTGACAAAAATTGATTCCAACTAACTAAGATTGAATTTGGGATTTCCTCATCCCAAGAGATTTTTTCCTTCCAGAGGTTTTGTAGCATGATTCTCAAGCTAATAGTTATCGGGGAGAGGAAACCCAGAGGGTCGAAGATGGTTGATACCACTGATAGAAGATCTCTTTTATTATTTACGTCTTTGAACTCACTAAACTTAATTTTTAGCATGTCATTAGATGAATCCCAGAGCAATCGCAGAATTTTAACAGCTTCATCTTCTTTGATTACAGTCTGTGCTGAAGCTTTAAGCTCATCTGGTAAATGAGCGAGTATTTCAGAATCGTTTGAGGTCCATTTTCGCAAATTAAAGCCTCCGCCTTTCATCACATTAATAAGCTCCGTAATTAAAGATTGAGCATTTTCTTTGGAATCTGAACCCGACAACAAATCATCGACGTAGATATTGTCGCGAATGATTTTAGAAGCCCTTTCAAAAGTTTGTTCGTTATCTATTGCTAACTGATTTAAAGTTCTAATTGCCAAAAATGGCGCACAAGCAGTGCCATAGGTTACTGTTAACAACCGATAGGTTTGTTTGTCCACTTTCCGTTTTTTTGCTTCATTTTCTTTTAATTCTGTTTCTTGTTCTTCAGTCAACATTCCACTTGATTTTCTTTTATAATAACCAACTAAATCACTGTTGATCACACCCAACTGTAGCTTAAGTTCCTCTTGGACCTTTGCTTTCTTTGCAGGCTGCTCTTGTGGGATGTCTTTATCAGGTACTTCGAAAATTTTTACCTCTTCTTCAAATTTAACATCAATTTTCTCAGCTACTGAGGTGGATGCTTGGTGATCTTTTTCCACCATAGGTTGTTTTTCCCAAAACGACATTAAAGCTCCTTTATTTTTTAACGCGAGTGCTTCATACTTTTTTATCTGCAAGGCCGCCTCGTTTTCTATATTATCGGATTTTTTTTTATCAAATTCCACACTTCCACAACACATCTCTGATAATCTTGCTTTTTATTGCTTGGATAAGCTTTCATATATGCTTGAAATAAGGTTTGATATACCTTATCTTTATTCATTGTGTAGATGAGAGAAAAATGACCAACGTTCGAAGGTACGAAATAAACTGGCAATGTAGTTCTTGAAGATATAGTCTCTGCTACTGCATACCTAAACTCACATACAGACCCACCCCTTCATGGATTTCAAAAATCCATTGGACATAGAATATCTTACTATCTTTGAGGAGGGGGGAGGGGGGGAGTAGACTGTACAAGTCACCATAAGACAAGACAAAAGAAAATAGGGCCCAATGATAAAGTTGTAGACATTTGAGAATTGAAGAATCCCTGTAACACGCCCCCTTGTCAGAGTAATACATGTGAGGAAGTATTGATAGGAATATTTGTTTACATTCAAAATAACAATAATTTTCATTTCTACACCATAGTCAATGGTCACCCATTTTCAAATAATCTTTTGAAAACGTGTTATCCTACTGTATACAAAACAAAAGATGAATCTGGTTTTGCTACTACCAGTTGTATACACTTGAGAATTGAAGAATTCTTGTAACACGCCTCCTTTGTCAGAGTGATGTATGTGAGGGGAGATTTTAGTATTGCTTACATTCAAAATAGGAAGAATTATTTTCATTTCTACCCCATAGTCAATAGTCACCCATTTTCAAATAATCTTTTCAAAACATGTTATCTGCTGTATACAAAACAAAAGATCAACCTGTTTTCCCTACTATCAGTTCTAGCACTCACCCAGGTGAGGCAACTTATCTTTTGTTGACCATTTGAAGGGTGTGACAGGAGGAGGTCTCTTCTAAGTGAAGAATTTCTGCTGTTAACATATTCTCAAAACCTACACTGAGTGCTTTTTTTGAAAAGAAAGGAATATAAGTGAAAACAACTCACATGAAAGTTGTTTTAGCCGATTAAAAATACCCTCAAATTATGGTAATTTCAAAATAACTTCAAAATTTAATATGCTGATTTTAAATGATTTTATTTTAATCAAAATGTGTGATGTCACACTTCTTCTTACCCCCTCCCACCACCTTGTCACAAACTGTCACAATTTCATGAACCCCCTCCCCCCTTCCAAGCGTGACATCATTTGTTGACGGTCCCTTAAGAAATTTTTGAGATTTTATTACTGAATAAAATAAATAAAGAAAATCTACGTACCTTTGATTTGAGTCGAAGGTTCGATTCCAGGATGAATTTTAATGTACACCGATTGAATAGGATAGTATAATGAATTATCACTTAGAGAATGCTGAATAATCATTGAATTTATGTATAATCAGATAGCTGATATTCTATGATTTTAGTGTTTCATTGATCACACTTTGAATTTGAATTCCACGCACGTCCCATTCAGAACAGAAGAATTTTTGTTCTGCGCAAAACCAGCAGCATTTTCTTATAAATAACCATGTGTATTAAATTTGAAGAATTGAGGCATAATTTCTCAATAATTAAAACTTGAGAATTTGATCCTTTTCACATTTTTAATAAGTAGAATGTGACTTTGAATGAGAATTTATAATTTTTACAAACAATCAGAATTCAGACTTAAAGACAACCGACTTTTACGTTCAGAAACAAAACAGAATCATTTTTACATGACTGCCCCGCAGAAAAGAAGCAGGGTCGCAGACTTTCACAAAATCTAAGAAATAAATGAAAGAAAATTAATAACACATATTACAGAAAAATGATGACAGAATTTTTTAAACATAAGAATAATTAAAGTTCTAGAATATTTTAAAGTTTATAGAAGGTCTTTTATAAAATGTCTGACGTAATAAGCTGAAAATCAAAGCATAGTCCTTTTAACTGTTCTTTGGTGCTGACATCTAGCGGAAAGAATTCTACTTAAAATCGTACATATGTCATGTAAAAAAAAAAAACTTAAACCCGACTAATTGTCATGAAGAAAAATGTGCCTGGAAAATATTTCAATCAGGGGGACGTATGTGTAATTTGTCATATGCAGGTGGCGCGACATTTGCATGGCTCTACGCTGATAACTTCAATCCATATTGACACTATTTAGTTAGAAATCCTTATCTATGCATCGCTACTCTGGTTTATTTAATTATTTCTGTGAAGAATCGATGCAACCAACCAACCCAAGAGAAAAAACGTATTTTTGATGAGAGTTCTTTGTGAATATTAATTAATATTTCAATAAATAATTGAAATATTAAAATTCTGAGACTCAGGTATACCAGGAGAGGGTTTGGACTACCTAAATCTAAATTTACAGACTTCTAGATGCGCTAAATTTTCCTAGCCATCGCCAACAGACACACACAGCGAAACTTTCTTTTATTAGTATAGACTAGCTAACCCGCCCGGCGTTGCCCGGGCCCGATATATTAATCATCTGTTCTATACGAATATGACTGAAATCTGTAAGACTGTCGAAATCAAGTCGAATGAGGCAAACCCCGTCGTAATCGGGCACATAAAACCAAAGATCGGAAAGTGCATCCTGGCGGTCGAAAGTGCAACTAAAATATTTAAGGCTATTGATATCAATTTGAATGAGCCAAACCCCGTCGTAATTGAGCACATAGAACCAGAGATACTCCTATAGTTCCACCTTCCACCGCCAGGGGGCGCAGTCTGTTTTGGAAGAGACCTTTTCAGAACACTCGACTCAACCAAATTTCTTAGTAGAATTGAAATTTAACCACAGGTAAACATTGCCAAAATAGCGGAAATCGCGAAAACGGGTTACGTAAACGATCGGTTTCGAAAGGGTTAATGTAGATATTTTTTAAAACCCAACGGTGCGTTTTGAAGAAAATGAATGTATCTATGATCTGGAGTCTACTGTTTGTCCGTACTCGCATTTCCCCAATCGATGCCGATTTTTAAAAATGGACCGAAAAACGAAAATCGTGTGAGTTAGTTTTGGAAAGATTTTTTTCGTAGGGTTAAAATTAAAATTTTTAAAAACAGATACCAGATTTTAAAAAACAAAGATATGTAGATTAGGCGCGGTATTTTTAGTTTTTCGTATCTTTTTTATAAACGCCAATTCGGATTTTTAAAGATAGGAGAAATAGTTAAAAAAGCGAAATTGACTAACGGTAAAAAACGTTTTCGAAAGGGTTAACGTGATTTTTTTTAAACTAAAGGTTTCTGCCTAAACCCGATAGAACGTAGATGTCTTTAGGTGTGTTTGCTTTTTGTTTGGTTATTTTAGAAAGCCGATGCCAGATTTTATATATCGCAGAAAATCGGAATTCGCAAAAAAGAGTACTGCGCACGAATTTTTTTTGAAGGTTAATATTCGTATTTTTCAAAAACAAATACAGATGTCAAAAAAGGAATAAATGTAGATATTGCCTGGTATTTTTTGTTTTTTGTACCTTTCTTTGAATCGCCGATGTGAATTTTTAAAAAAAATGCCAAAATCGCAATAATCGCAAAACGGCATACAGAAAATATACTTTTTCGAAGGGTTAATTTCTGTATTTTTTAAAACCAAAGGTGGCTTTGAAAAGGGCAAAGTCTGCTCTTTAATTTGGTAACCTTCGTTTTTCCGTATCATTTGTATTTCGGTGGATGCAAGGCTCAGAAAACGGGAGAAAATAAAAAACACGAATTCGATGCTTTTTGATTATTTTTTTTGAAAGGGTTAAATGTAAAATTTTTTCAAACCAATTGGATCGTCCGAGATGTAAAAGTACGTTCTTTCAGAAAATGTAGACCGTTTTTCCGTATTTCTAGCCGTATTTCGCCCATGGCGAATTTACAAAAACTTAAAAAAAACGGGATGTCTTGTGTTTGCTTTCTTCTATTCCGGAAGATACGGATATTGGTTTCTGAGCATGCGCCAGCTAGCTTCGGAATAATGACTTTTTTATTTGTGATCTTTGATCAGTTTTTAATTAATAACTAAGTTAATTTTCAAAATTTTAAAATTCTGAAGCTCAGGTACACCAGGAGAGGATTTGGAGTACCTAAATCTAAAATTCCAGGCTTCTAGGTGGGCTAGATTTTGCTTGTCATTGCCAACACACACACACACACACACACACACACACACACACACACACACACACACACAGAGCGAAACTTTATTTTATCAGTATAGATATATAGATAGATTTCAGTTAGAAGGGGTTTAAAGGATTAAAATAATTTTACCATTATTAAAATCTTATGCAATTTCCTATCAAATGAAGTATATGTTAGTGTTATTTTGTTTCATCGAGTCCTTCTAGCAAAAACATGTAATAAAACTTAGAAAAAGAAATGTCGAAATGTGCAAAAAGAGGGCAGATATGGTCACTTTAAAAAGGCTAGTTTTACAACTTACTCTTGTTTTTCAAACTTAAAAATTATACAGAGCTGAAGATTATATGTTCAACTATACACACACGCATATATACAGAGTGTTTCACGAAGGACACATAACTTTGAAAATAAATAATTCGGAAACGGTGATAGATAGAAGCATGAAATCAGTGGTATGTTTATTTACAAAAAACCTAAGAATCTGATACAGAAACCTCGAAATTTTAGTTTAAAATAGCGTCAATAGATGGCGCTGCAGGCAGCATTACGGATCCCTATAAAGAGAGCTCAGACGCAAGAACGATCAATCAGTCATCGAAGATTTCGCCGTTGTAACGTGATCGACATTAGCCTATAGTGAAAGAAATTCCGGAAGTGATGTATTCCGTGGAGGACACGTTTGTTTATTGTGTTGGAGTACCACCAATTTCACAGTTCTACTGCCCCAAGGAGAAATTTTAAACACAGTTTCAAGTCGCAAAAGGCCCATATAGGAAAACAATTCGTTAGCTATTTAAAAAATTTCAAAAGACAGACAATGTGGCTGATGTTTTAGTCGGAAATGTGGGTCCTATCCACTCCGCCGTTACATCTGAAAATGCAACGACACTTGCTGCAGTTATGAGCTTCATATGAGTAAATCTGTCCTCAGACTTGCAGCTGAATCCGGAATCACGCAGTTCAGCACTTACAGAATCTTGCGGAAGACATTACACATGTTTCCGTACAAGATTCAATGCCGGCAGGCTATACCAGATTTCGCTAACGAGATGCTCGACATGATTGATGGTTCTGGTTTTGATGTCTGCCAAATATGGTTTACAGACCCATTATCGTCTTGATGGTGTCGTTAACAGACACAATTGTCGATTTTGAGGTACCGAAAACCCACATTTGTCTTATGCACGACCACTCCATTGCCAAAAACTTCGTTTGGGCTGCAATCTGCTACACAGACATCACTGAGCCTTTTTTCTTGCGAGAAACGGTGACGATTGAGCGATATATTGCGCTTTTGAAACAATTTGTCGCTACTCAACAAGCGTTGGACGATCGGTCAGGGACGGCGTGGTTCATGAAAGATGGGGCTTATTCACACCATACACGAGGCTTTGATTTTCTGGACGAATACTTCGATGATGGGGCACACACAAGGACACGGTTTACCGCAACAATCCTTGACACTTAACGAGCTGAAGGAGGCTATGTGTCAAGTTTGTGTGTCGATTTCTGGTGACACAGTACAGAGAATCACTAACAATTTCATTTTTCGTTTGCGACATGTGTGTTGTATGAAAGGTGCACATTTTGAATAGCTTTTGATGCTATACAGCCTTCTTAGGGTAATGCCCTGCAGCGCCATCTACCGACACAATTTGTTACTAAAATTTTGAGGTTTCTGTATCAGATTTTTACGTTATTTTTAAATAAACATACCACTTGTTTCATGCTTCTATCTATCGCCGTTTCCGAGTAATTTATTTTCAAAGTTACGGGTCTTTCGTGAAACACCCTGTATATATATATGTTTAGTGAATTTAAAGAGAATTTTTTTTTTATGAAATCTATAGGCGAAATTATTCGGCCGATCTATCACTGTCCTTAAAATGTAGGACTACCTTTTAAGGTTTCAAAAAATCGATTTTTTGAATTCATTATTATAAAATAATTCATTCGAAGTATTTTAAACCAAACTGCATGCAAAAGTTACATTCCCATTATAACTGAAGATTTCGCAAAAATAAGATGCATTTTTTGTATGGTACCGTAAGTATCTCTCCTTTGGGACACATTTTGAGGTTTTTCTCACACCAGCCGGTCTGTTTTATATATCTACTAGCAAGTTACGCCCGCTGCGCTGGTCGGTTTCTACAAATGAACCTTGAATCAAACGAAATATATCGTTTAATTTGACCTTTTATTTGAAAGCAATCTGTACATTTACCTGGAATATCCTTCCACATTACTGAAAAATGACGTCATTCCGCTATTATATTTTCTAATGTGCATTCAAAATTTTAGCTAGTAAGGACCAACTCTTTTATTTGGTCATTTACAGTTAGGGTTTGCTAAAGAATTATAAAACTATATACAATATACTGTAAAGACTTCATTAAATTATGTGGGAATATTGAATGAAGCTTTCCATCCAAAACTATTTTCTCACGCCTGGGAAAGGTATTTTCCCACGACCAAGTCAACGCCGCGGTGTCTGGGGTGCTCAAAGGAAAATTGACGTGCAGAATTTGGTTCAGTGGGAAGGGGATCGATATGATTTTTCTACATAGACAAAGAAACGAGGGTATTTCCCTGATTTTACGAGAAGACAGAAATTGGCAACAAGGCGCCAGGTATGAACGCTGATTTCCCAATCAGAGAGGGTGAACGGACTTTATTGGGCTTTGAGAAACCGGTAAACGCCCAATAACCCCCCACCCCCCTCTCCTTCAGCGAGCAGCGAGAAAAGAGGACTCTGGGGAAGGGAGTTGAAAGTTGGGAATCAAGAGAGGAGGTCGGAGATTATCAGACCTGCCAAAGGTGGAGAATCATCTCCCGGAAAAGAGATAGGATTTTATCGGCCGGACACCACGTCCGGAGGTTTGAACATTGCTGAACACCAGCAAAAAGGAAGAAAAGACCAGAGACATCACGTCTCGATTCTGAAATAGTTGTAGTTCACCGTCAGCGTGTTTGCAACTGGTGGGACACCCTGTCACCACTAAATAATCGAACTTTTCTTCGGAACTGGGACTTGCATTCCTGGAGCGATATTTGGCAATTAGTTAATGAAATAGACAACGAATCAACTATATATTTTCTGTAAAACAAAAAGATTTCAGTGTAAATAATCAAAAGAAATAAATATATTTCTCTGGATTAAATATTCAACGTTTGTGTTTCGCTACCATAAAAATTTTATAACACTAAGTAGGAAATCTTTACAATACTAAAACCACTAAAAATTGTCGAACTAACAATTCAAAAAAATTAACTAACAAAATCCATTCAGTAGAAGTTTTTATAAAGGCTAATCCTTGATAATCGGGTTCATCTGATTATAGAACTTTTCCATATAATTCTAAAACTAACAGAACGACAGGAAATATACTAAAACCATCCTTACAAATTATCTACTTAACAATGCAAGTCGCAAAAAATACGCCCAGTAAAAACTTTCAAAAAGGCTAATCTTTCGGAATCGGGTTCACCTGAGAGTAAAATCATCCCACATAACTGTTTGACTAAGCAAAGCAGAACAATATGTAGTACAGTATAACCATTTCTGAGATAGCATCTAACTAACTAACAATAGAATTCTCATCAAAATCCGTCCAGTAGAACATTTTCAGAAGGCTAATACTTCATAATCGGAATCAAATATTGAAAAAGAAATGGTCACCCGATTTTCGAATTTCCTATAATTCTAGAACTAAGCAACGTAGAATGATATGTTATATAATAAAACTTTCCCTAGAAAATTATCTAACAGTGTAGGTTCCATCGAAAACCATTTGGCAAAATATTTTAAAAAGGCTAATATTTCATAATCGGATTTATCTGATTATAGAACTTCCCAGAATTCTATAACTAAGCTACGTAGAACGATATGTTATACAATAAAACCTTCCCTGAAAAATTATCTTTAAGTGCTTCAGTTTAAGTGCTATGAAAATCCATCCAGCAGAACTCGAGTTATAAGCAGCCGGAACGAAATTTCATATATGTAGAAGTAAATAGAAGTATATTGCCATTAATATAGTTTGCATTTGAATTTAAAAAAAAGATTCGGTTAGCCTTTGTAATTGGGGTTGACATCAATAAAAAACCTTTTACTCATGGATATATGTGGTTTTTTCTTAACTTCGGATATTGTTATTTTTGTTTTAAAAAAGACAGCATCCAATATTGTTTAAAAAGAAGCACAATGTTGGAACTATTCTGTTTCAAAAAATTAAAAGAAGGAAAATTGATAGATATATGTATTAAATTCAGTTAGGGTTAAACCCCCAGTAACTGACACTTTAAGGAAAATTTTCGGTTAGCCGGGCGCCAGTGATATCTCTATAATAAAAGCCTAAGTCATATGACTGTCATCAACAGTTCCGGGATGTCCGCTTCACTTTTTCATATACCAGGGGGCCATTTTTATTCAAAATTATTTTTTCGAATAAAACTGCATGAAAGTTACATTTTTAGAAAGATCGTTCAAAATAAATTAATATTTCTGAGATGACTTACGTTCAATTATGTATATATTCTGCAATAACTTCAGTTGAAATTGGGTTCGCAGTTCAAATTCTCTATCCATGAAAGTAAACAAAAAGCAAAAACAAAAAAAAAACATTCATTCGTCGTGAATGTTTAAAATATTAAACCATGGAGGTAATCGCTCGTAAAGCAAGTTCTCCGCGAATGAATATTTGGACAGCTGCCTGACGTCAGAAAATAATTCGCACCAGTGAGACAATCAAAGTTTACCATAATTATGTGCTATACAACTCAACTTCCTTAAGGATTTTTTCTTCACGTAAGCTGAATGTAAACAAATAAAACTCATGTAATAATATTTAATGAATCAAATTTCGAAACGAATTGAGAGTTAATTTAGTATTTATGTATTATACTTGCCAGGAAGAGAGATCACCGAAAATGATTGTTAATCACCAATCATATTTATCATTGTTAATGACCAATCCCATTCAAAACAGTAATTTAATATACATTTATAAAATACATAACATCATTAAGTACTTTTATGTTATTTGGGCGCAAATCTCGCCAATAGCATTTTTAAAATCGCCAATACCAGCTTTTATTTTTTGCGTGTGCAAATTAGAAACGATGCTTTGATTTTGAAATCAAATGTTTTGATAAAACAGCTGTCGCAGACGCACCGGCGTTGGCGCGATTTTTGTTTTGCGCCATATTTGGCAAGAAAACCCCATTTTCAAGTACCGGTTAGAGATTGCTAAAACAGCATGTTACTTTTATTTTATTATGAAATAGTTTATTTTATATTAAAATCACACACAATTTTATTATAAAACACACACAATGATTAATATATCATAAAACACACAATACTTAATTTATTATAAAACATACGGAATAAGCTCTACCGGGTTAACATACGAAGTAAAATCTAGCCGAAACAGCCGGGTTGCCCAGGCATAAAATCGCCATTTTGGCTCCAAAATGATACCCCGGTTTGTCTGCGATAGCTGTACCCAAAAGCACCCATCATTAAAAATGGTAAATAATATAGAATCAAAGTAAAATAATACAAAAAATAATTTAGTATACATTTAGCAACAATATGGTTCAGTGTAAATGTGGATATCATTAAAGACTTTCACAAAAGAGACTTCATTGCATTAAATCGTATTAACTGAAATACGCCAATTGGCAATGGACCCAATGATGGAAAATTACTTAATAGGTTTAAGAATCTCCGCATTAGTGAACGTATTGCATTGCATCTGATAAGCAAACGGACATGAAGCATAAATGCTTAAGTGGGTTAAGGGGTTTTTGTCAAGAAAGATGAAATACGTAACAACAAAAAATATGCGAAATGCTACCATGATCGCAAAAGTTCTTGATTTGTCTATTAGAATCTTCCGGTTTGGCGAAGGATTAAGGAAAAAATTAAATTATAAAAAAGTAACGTGTTACAATGCTTAACATACATTTAAAGGAGACCAAACTGGTCGCCAGTGGCGGCTAGTATGCATATATTCATACATATAAGTGTATATATATGTATGTATATACATGTATTTGTGTAGATATATGCATGTATATACATGTATTTGTGTAGATATATGTGTATATATATATCACTGGCGCCCGGCTAACCGAAAAGGACAAAAAAAAAATACTGCAAAAATGCAGTCGTACACTTAAAAAAAACACCTTTTGGCTTAAAATCTCTCATCAAAACTGTTTTTCTTTTTTTTTTAAATAAAATTAGTAACAGTTTTTTCTTTTATTTTTTCAGATGTATAGCCATTTCAATTCTTTCTGCAACAAAAAAAAGACACCTTTTGGCTTAAAATCAAATTGTTTGGGGTTAAAAGTAAAATCAAAATCGCCAAAAACAAAAGATACATCGCCAAATATTGCTTCAATATTAAAATCTTGCCCCTTGAATAATTTTTTAAGCATTACGAACATTCCCAATCATGTTTAACCTCGTTTCGTTTTATAATATTCTCTCATCATAACACTTTTTTTTCTTTATCTTTCTCTTTCTTTTCTTCTCTTCTTCTTCTTTTTTTTTTAAATAAAATTAGTAACAGTTTTTCTTTTATTTTTCGACCTGTATAGCCTTTACATTTCTTTCTGCAACAGTAATGATCGCCAAAAAATTAGCAATGGTAACCTTTTCGGCCAAAATAACAGAACTTTCCATCATAATTCTATAACTAATGTACGTAGAACGTTGCGTTATATACTAAAACCTTCCCTGAAAAATTATCTATCGAACAACGTAAGTTCCATCAAAATCCATTCAGTGGAACTCGAGTTATAAAGGAACGGAACGAGATTTTCGTTTGTGTTTTGTCACGGCCTAACTCGATTTTCTCCTTCCCTTTATACGGCCGTAACAAAAAGTCATTTTCCCTTTGTTCAAGAGGAATAAGAGTTTCTCCCCGGAAGAATGTAGGGGGCGCTATTACTTACCATTACTAATGGAGAATTTCCTTATCTATGCGTTTCGTTCGTCAAAACTATTTATGAATTGATATATCCAAGACTAATAAAAAATCCTTTAGGGGAATGTGACTTAAACGAGCATAAAATAAATATATGCTCATTAATATGTGCAAAATTCTTGCCCATCATTAAAAAAAATATGGCAAGGTATTTTACAAATGAAACCAATTTATCTGCATGTAAGAACTCTTTATCAAGAAAAATTTTAAAGTTTACTTAATTTTAATTTTATAATATTTAATGTATATTTCACTGTAAAAATTATCAATGTTTAAAGTCTAATCAAGAAATAGAATCTGCATATACCTATAGATACATATATACAGGGTGATTCATAAAAGATGGGCAGAACTTTAAGTGGTTATAGTACACTTAAAGACAAATAATATTAAATAGGAGACTAAGGGTCCCAGACGTATTCCCAAGGAGATAGGGGGCATTAAAGTTTAGGGTCCGAAATTTCAAATGATTATAAAACATGGAAAAATTGGCCGATTCGTTTGCGGTTTTTGCAAAAAATTTTCTTTATGCCAGTATTTTCTTGAAATAAAATTTTAAAGTTCAATTTCAAAAAATGCCGATAGGGGGCGCTTTAGACTTTGGAGTAACAAACAACTATTTTTTAACGTTATTTTTTGTATTTCTTTAAATGATTTCGAAAGCTTAGACTTAAACTTAAATTTTGATCTAAAAATCTGAGTCCTAACGAGTAGTTAAGTAGCGTAAACTGAAATTTGAAATTTGAAACCCTTCTCCCCCCAGAACAAAAATCAGTTATTCCCGATCTTTGTGTCGTAGATTAGGCTCTAACTACTGCCGCGTTTTGCTAAAATTATTCTTTATGTCAGTATTTTCTTGAAAATAAATTTTAAAGAAAATTTTCAAAAAATTCCGATAGAGGGCGCTTTAGACTTTGGAGTAACGAACAACTATTTTATACCGTTATTTTTTGTGTCTCATTAAATGCTTTCTAAAGCTTAGACTTAAACTTAAATTTTCAGCTCAAAATCTGAATCGCTGAGCGTGGTTCAGTAGCGAGGGGAGGGGGTTCAAATTTCAACTTCTGAACATAGTTCAGTTTGCACTACTTAACCATGCCCAACGATTCTGTGCTGTGATACGAGGCAAAAATACAACTTTCGTCAAGGACTGCATAGTCGGAATTCACTCATAAAGGCACTGGCACAGTTGGAAACGTCGCTCATGCAAACGTTAAAGCTCCATTCCTGACGCTAGTCACCGGGTGAAGAAGGAAACAGAAAGTATGCAAATGTCAAATGGGGAAGAAGAAGAACACGTATGCAAAATTTCGACACGATTCAGGCATAAAAACCACTGAACGGTGAGTCAAGTGTAAGTCGCTGTAGTAATGAATCGGAAGATGGTGCCCTTCACGAATAAGGAAAAGGCTGAGATGCATTTAATTTACGGAGCGGCAGATGGAAATGGTGCAGAGGCACAACGAATGTACGGAGAGCGATTTCCTAACAGGCGGTTGCCTAACCGCAAAACTTTCGAGCGCTTGCACAGACAGTTGTGTGAGACGGGATCATTTCTCGCTTCCCGGTCGAATGCAGGTCGTGCAAAAAAGGACGAATCAGTAGTTGTTGCAGAAGCCATTCTGGATGTAGTAGCGGCGCAGCCAAGTACAAGTACACGAACAGTGGCTAGCCAGGTGGATACCTCACAGTCCACGACTTGGAGGGTACTGAAGGATGAACATTTGCTCCCGTTTCATGTGCAACGAGTCCAGAAACTGTCTCCAGGGGATTATCCAAATCGTATTGAATTCGCCCGCTGGTTTCTGCAGCAGAACGCGCTAAATCCACATTTTGGACGAACTGTGCTTTTCACCGATGAATGTACCTTCACACGTGAAGGTACATTTAACACACACAATGCACATGTATGGGCGGATGTCAATCCACATGCTACGTATCCACATGCTCATCAGAGACGCTTTTCCATCAATGTTTGGGCAGGAATCCTCGGAGACCACCTAATCGGACCGTACCTTCTTCCTGAACGCCTCAACGGTAAAACATACCTCACATTTCTGCAACATGTGCTGCCAGACCTGTTAAACGTTGTTCCTCCACGCATCCGGCGGGTCATGTGGTTCCAGCACGATGGAGCGCCAGCCCATTACGTACGAGACGTCCGCAACTATCTGGACATCACATTTCCGAACAGATGGATTGGTCGAGGTGGTCCTGTTGCTTGGCCTGCTCGCTCGCCAGATCTTTCACCCCTCGATTTCTTTTTTTGGGGACGATTCAAGGCTCTTATGTATGAGACACCCATTGAATCCCCCGAGGAACTGGTCGCCAGACTTTCCGCCGCTGTAGGGGAAGTGCTCGAAAAGCCTGATGTTTTCGCGAATGTTCGCCGTTCCATTCGTCGCCGTTGTTCTGCGTGCATAACCTCTGGTGGTCACAATTTTGAACATTTATTGTGATTACATGTTAATAAATATGCTTTGGTAACATAATCCTAATTTGTGTCTTTTTACCTCGTATCACAGCACACAATGTGTGGACATGGTAAACTGAACTGTGCTCAGGAGTAGAAATTTCAAACCCCTCTCCCCAGAAACTTAACCACGTCTAACGATTCAGATTTTGGGCTGAAAATTTAAGTCTAAGCTTTAGAAAGCATTTAATGAGACACAAAAAATAACGGTATAAAATAGTTGTTCGTTACTCCAAAGTCTAAAGCGCCCTCTATCGGAATTTTTTGAAAATTTTCTTTAAAATTTATTTTCAAGAAAATACTGACATAAAGAATAATTTTAGCAAAACGCGGCAGTAGTTAGAGCCTAATCTACGACACAAAGATCGGGAATAACTGATTTTTGTTCTGGGGGGAGAAGGGTTTCAAATTTCAAATTTCAGTTTACGCTACTTAACTACTCGTTAGGACTCAGATTTTTAGATCAAAATTTAAGTTTAAGTCTAAGCTTTCGAAATCATTTAAAGAAATACAAAAAATAACGTTAAAAAATAGTTGTTTGTTACTCCAAAGTCTAAAGCGCCCCCTATCGGCATTTTTTGAAATTGAACTTTAAAATTTTATTTCAAGAAAATACTGGCATAAAGAAAATTTTTTGCAAAAACCGCAAACGAATCGACCAATTTTTCCATGTTTTATAATCATTTGAAATTTCGGACCCTAAACTTTAATGCCCCCTATCTCCTTGGGAATACGTCTGGGACCCTTAGTCTCCTATTTAATATTATTTGTCTTTAAGTGTACTATAACCCCTTAAAGTTCTGCCCATCTTTTATGAATCACCCTGTATATACAAGTAGGGTGGATAGATTTATGAATTAATATTTTAAAAATCTGAAAAAATATTCTGTAATTTCTGTAACCACACAATATTCTAAAATTTCCACAAAAACTATTCTCTCATAAATGGAGTACATAATGCTACAGAAAAAAAAAAAAAAAAAAAAAAAAAAAAATTGTTCATTCTCTAAAATAATAAAACCTGTAAAAATTATTATGAATTTGTTAAATAATCCATGTTTTGAGGAAAAAAAAGCGATGTGAGTTGATTGCCGGATATTGGCGAAATATGTTTTCTTATTCTGTTGATATTATGAAACATGAAAGTATATTTTTATTTTTATATACATACTTTTATACCATGACTTTCCAGAACTAGAATATAATATTTAATTTTATATGTAATTCTATTATATTTCTATATGCTTATATATTTCAGATCAGTACCTATAATGGTTAAATTTATTAAAAATTGTTTTGAATGTACACATATATACATATATTTTAAATAATTCAGAATCGTGTAAAAATAATCCATGTTTTGAGAAAAAAAAATTCGATATGAGTTCATTGCCGGATATTGGCGAAGTTGCTTAATTTTCTTACTATTGTGAAACTAGTAAATATTTTTTTTAATTTTTTGCTGTGTATTTTACGCTCGGAATTATCAATGTTTCAAGTAATCCAGAATTTTAATGTATTGAAATTTACTTATAATGTTTGTTTTACATTTTGTAGTAGGATGTTATTTAAACTATTTTTAATTGCTTAAAGCATTGTATTTAGTTATTTTATCTCTAAATCTTTTAGTTTTTCCTGTTTGTTTTGTTTAGTTTTTTCCTTATAGTTTTTCCTGTTTGTAGTAAAGAAAACGCCGAAGTAAAAGATAGATATGTTACATATAATGCTTATATATTTCAGATTAGTACCTATAATGATTAAATTTATTGAAAATTGTTTTGAATATACATATATATATACATATTTTAAATAATTAAGAATCGTGTAAAAGTAATCCATGTTTTGAGAAAAAAAAAATCGATATGAGTTCATTGCCGGATATTGGCAAACTTGCTTAATTTTCTTACTACTATTATGAAACTAGTAATTATTTTTTAAATTTTTTATTATGCATTTTACGCTCAGAATTATCAATGTTTCAAGTAATCAAGAATTTAAATGTATATAAATATAGAAATTTACTTATAATGTTTGTTTTGCATTTTATAGTAGCGTGTTATTTAAACTATTTTTAATTGCTGAAAGCATTGTATTTATTTATTTTATCTCTAAATCTTTTAGTTTTTTCTGTTTGTAGTAAAGAAAATGCCGAAACAAAAGATACATATGTTATATATACCTTTTATAATGAATATATTGCAAAGATTCTTATTTTTATGTATAGAAGTAACATTTACTAAGCATTATTTATGGTAAGTATATCGCGCCATCTACCGGCGAAGCAGCCTTTTAACGATTCCGAAACTAAGAGGTGATTGTGAAGGCCGTATGAGGGGAGGGAGAATCGAGTTTGGCCGTGATATAGTAGATGATATTTTATATGGCCAAAACTGACTATTGCTAAACATTGATACATCCTTTTCCTATATAACGACGTATTGCGCCAGTCTAAATCTTTAAGATCAACTGAGAAATTTAAGTTTAAGGATGTCACAAAGTTACTCCATCGGGTGAGATTGCTTTGTGACAGGTGTGTTTCACCGGACCCTATTCTCCGTTTGGTTTCGAGGCTGCGATTTCCGAAATGTTTCCCCAAAGCACGTGACTCAACATCACGAAAATCTGATCCGTTGCTACTTATGACATGCAGGCTTGAGTTACAAACAAGTCGTTGCATAATTAAGGACTACAATTTCGGCAAAGTTTCCCCAAAGCACGTGACTGACGTCAGTTGGAATAGGGTCCATAAAAAGTTTATTTAAATTTTTGTTTAAACAATGTTTAAAAATCTTTGGCAACTCAATCTACTTCTTTGATCACAAAAAAGACCTCGATCGCCCACTGACGTTGGTGGGTCAATCATAAATAAAACCTCGTTCCTTTCATACAAAATTTCATCCAGTCCCCAAAGATTGTCGTTGGACCGTCTTTCTTTTTCAGAATAAGCAGCATAATTGATATAAATCAGTTCTCAAAAACTTGGTGGTTGAACCAACCTGATTTTATGAGATTGTATCTTGCTCCCTTTGGTCCGTTCTCGGTCCAAATGGACCGCAATTTTTCGGATTTGTAGTGACGTAAATTAGTGTTAGTAACCCGCAGCGCTTCCGCATACTATGATTAAAGTATAAGCTTTAGATCTATTTTCAATCTATTCAGGTTATTTTGCTCCTCTTCGAGTGATCATATTTTTACTTCCAGAGTCATTCTTCAAATTCGTCTCGTCGTAATTCCATTGGTTCTTCGGCTAGATACCCTCCAACTCCTTTTCGAAGTTCGTAAAGAATATGTCAATTATTTCATGATCGGTCTTGGCTTTACCGTAGCTGATATTTTTGGACGTTCGTTGAGAGAGAATTGATTTGTGACAGTGTCGGTGTGACGTGAAAATATTGATGAATAATAAATTGCCGTAATTATTTCTTTAATTTGTATTGAATGGACGGAGGAATCGATCGTATAGTGAACTTTAAAATTTTGTAGTTGTGTAGTATGATCGTAATAAACCCTGCACAATAAGTGCATGACGTTCTTTAGGTCAGAATTCTTCATGAAGAGAATCACAACTAATAAAATATTCTTACTTGTTCTTCAAAATAAGAGACACATACGAAAAACAATACCCCTTTAGAATTGAATCCAAATTCTTTTATTTTTCTTTCTTGCAATAGGAGGAAGGAAGAGTCAAGACAATGACGGTGGCTGCACATCTGTTTTTTTTAAGTTCTGGCTCGAACATCACGAGTAAATGACGATGATTGCTTTAAATTATTCATTCTAGCCGAATCCATGAAGAGTTATAGAATTAATATAGGAATCAATTAAATTACCACTTAATTTAAACTTTTTAAAATATTAAATTTAAGTTTACAACAGCATCCTAAAGAACATTAAAAACTTTTAAAAACGAGCGATCCCCAAAGAATTCAGCGCAACGGCGAGATTCTCGGATACGGAGAGCCGGCACTAGGCCAGGTCTCGGATCAGACCACGTTTTCAATAAATTCTTACAGCATCATTTTTAATTAAAATTCTGTTAAAAATTAAGTGTCATTGGTATTTATACCAGTGACTGGGGAACACAAATATGAATGCAAGATTAATTTAAAACTAGCCGCCACTGGCGACCAGTTTGGTCTCCTTTAAATGTATGTTAAGCATTGTAACACGTTACTTTTTTTATAATTTAATTTTTTCCTTAATCCTTCGCCAAACCGGAAGATTCTAATAGACAAATCAAGAACTTTTGCGATCATGGTAGCATTTCGCATATTTTTTGTTGTTACGTATTTCATCTTTCTTGACAAAAACCCCTTAACCCACTTAAGCATTTATGCTTCATGTCCGTTTGCTTATCAGATGCAATGCAATACGTTCACTAATGCGGAGATTCTTAAACCTATTAAGTAATTTTCCATCATTGGGTCCATTGCCAATTGGCGTATTTCAGTTAATACGATTTAATGCAATGAAGTCTCTTTTGTGAAAGTCTTTAATGATATCCACATTTACACTGAACCATATTGTTGCTAAATGTATACTAAATTATTTTTTGTATTATTTTACTTTGATTCTATATTATTTACCATTTTTAATGATGGGTGCTTTTGGGTACAGCTATCGCAGACAAACCGGGGTATCATTTTGGAGCTAAAATGGCGATTTTATGCCTGGGCAACCCGGCTGTTTCGGCTAGATTTTACTTCGTATGTTAACCCGGTAGAGCTTATTCCTTATGTTTTATAATAAATTAAATATTGTGTGTTTTATGATATATTAATCATTGTGTGTGTTTTATAATAAAATTGTGTGTGATTTTAATATAAAATAAACTATTTCATAATAAAATAAAAGTAACATGCTGTTTTAGCAATCTCTAACCGGTACTTGAAAATGGGGTTTTCTTGCCAAATATGGCGCAAAACAAAAATCGCGCCAACGCCGGTGCGTCTGCGACAGCTGTTTTATCAAAACATTTGATTTCAAAATCAAAGCATCGTTTCTAATTTGCACACGCCAAAAATAAAAGCTGGTATTGGCGATTTTAAAAATGCTATTGGCGAGATTTGCGCCCAAATAACATAAAAGTACTTAATGATGTTATGTATTTTATAAATGTATATTAAATTACTATTTTGAATGGGATTGGTCATTAACAATGATAAATATGATTGGTGATTAACAATCATTTTCGGTGATCTCTCTTCCTGGCAAGTATAATACATAAATACTAAAATTAACTCTCAATTCGTTTCGAAATTTGATTCATTAAATATTATTACATGAGTTTTATTTGTTTACATTCAGCTTACGTGAAGAAAAAATCCTTAAGGAAGTTGAGTTGTATAGCACATAATTATGGTAATCTTTGATTGTCCCACTGGTGCGAATTATTTTCTGACGTCAGGCAGCTGTCCAAATATTCATTCGCGGAGAACTTGCTTTACGAACGATTACCTCCATGGTTTAATATTTTAAACATTCACGACGAATGAATGTTTTTTTTGTTTTTGCTTTTTGTTTACTTTCATGGATAGAGAATTTGAACTGCGAACCCAATTTCAACTGAAGTTATTGCAGAATATATACATAATTGAACGTAAGTCATCTCAGAAATATTAATTTATTTTGAACGATCTTTCTAAAAATGTAACTTTCATGCAGTTTTATTCTAAAAAATAATTTTGAATAAAAATGGCCCCCTGGTATATGAAAAAGTGAAGCGGACATCCCGGAACTGTTGATGACAGTCACATGATTTAGGCTTTTATTATAGAGAAAATTTGTTGATTATGGATTACGTAAAAATTAAAAGAAGAAATGGAAAACTCATTAATATTTGAAAATTAAGAGAAGCATTCTAATTTGTGTTTGAAAAACACGCCCATTTCGCCTGCAGCACTAAAGTGGCCGAAATATGAAATACCTCCCGAAATCACAGCGGTAGTAAACAAGAGGGGTGCAACTCAAACGTGAAAGGTTCCATTCTCCCATTGGTTGACAAAAAAAACCTGAAGTCACTTGATTTTTATATTTTCGTACAAGTTTGCTTAAAGCACAATCTGTCTGTGAACAATATAGCGCGGTGGTTAAAGCACCGGACTTGTAAACTGAAGGTTTTAAGTTTTGTCCTCTCTGATTTTAAAAAAAAAATCCTTTTTTAGAGTTTTTTTTTTATCTTTACGGAATTAATTAATAGAGATTATTTACTAGACTTAAAGATCAGTATAATTTTTTTAATTATTATGTAAATATATAATAAATCTTAATTAATATTATATTTAAATATATATAGTTAATGTTAGTAATTAGTATTATACTTAAATATATATAATTAATAATATTTAATAGTTTATTTAAATATGTGCGTGTGGGTATATATATATATATAATTAATATTTATTATTATTACTTAAATATATAATTAATATTAATAAATATTATTATTTAAATGCATATAATTAATATTTTCACTCAGTGGTTTGTAATACATTCTCTTCCATTTTCAGCAAATAATTAATAAGACATTTAAGAAAATAGGCCAATATATCTTAAAGAAAAACTTGGGATTTTTTTTAATGTAACTCAAACAATGAATTTTAGTTTTGGATGATACACTTTGTAGAAGCCCAAACATTACATGTACGTATGTTTAGGATTAAACTAAACTTTTTTTTATAAATATTATCTGTTATTAAAAATACATAATAGAAACGTATGCTTCTTGGTTCTTATTAGAATCCAGAAGTATTGACTTTTTTTTTTTTTTTTCATTTATTGTATATGCCTACATCAATAATATAATAAAATATCATTGTGATCTCAATAAATTTTTGAAAACTGGAGTAGCAAATAATATCTAAATCATATAAAATCTTCGACTATGTTAGAAACACAGACTTACATATATAAAAATTATGCGGACATGTATGCATGTATATATTCATATAATTATATATTACATATATTTATATACATATATATAAATATATGTAAATATAAATATAAATATACATACGTATATAAATATATATATTCGTATAATTATATACATATATATATATTCATACGTATATCATACATGCATATGTGTATTGTATATGTTTTCACTTTTACGAGAAAAAATTATGTCAGATTTATTGGATTGCAGTGTAAGAGTAAGAAAATGTTAAAACTACAGCAATAATATACCAATATTATACTGATTATAAAAAAACATTAATTGATTAATCTTTATATATTACTATACTGTCATACTGGAAAGAAACAACAAAAGTTTGATCTAGGGGCACTGTATAAAATCTATATTTTCTTAATAAAAATTTTAATTGATATTTAATAAGTAAAAATGTATTAAACAAAATATAATTTATTTTTAGGTGTCACTTTATAAACTAATCGAATACAATAACATCTCTCTTTAATTTTTCTTCTTTTTTAATTAATTTTATTATTATTATTATAATTTACCATGCCATGATTTCATGACCAAGAATAAAAATATCACTATGGAAAATATTATTTTTATAAATATTTAATTTAAATTATTTACAAAAATTATAATATAAGAAATGCAAAGAAATATGTATTAAATTTTACAAATTAATATTATACAATTTGTTAAAACAATTCTCGTACATAATTAATTAGTATTTCTAATAATCAAATATCAATTAATTAAAAAAGATCCCATTAAATACATTTTAATTTACATAAAATGTATTTAATGGAAATTAAATATATTTTACAAGGTTCCCAGCAAAACATGTCTTGCAATTTCCCTGACTTTCCATGATTTTCCCTGACCAAATACAAAAAAATTCCATGACCAAACGAGCATACACAAAATCTGCTTTAACCCTCTAAGCGTGTGGAACGTAATATTCCATTCACTAAGCTCCAGGTTTCACTGCAATATATGCAATGTTTAAGATAATATAATTCTATAGATTTAATGAATTTTCAAAACATTGAAGAATGATTAATACCCTCAAGGGTTACATTCATATTTGTAATTAAGTTTTATTTATAATGCTGAAAGAATCATTTTTTTAGCATTTAAAACAAAATGCAGAGAAAACATTACAATTTTACCCTTTTTCAAAATGCTCAGAGGATTAAATAACACAAAATAACAAGCAGCATAAAACGAAAAATCAAAATTTTTTATCGTAATAACAGGGTTACTCTTTTCCCAGGAGAAAATTCAAGCACTTTTCAAGAAAAGTGCAAAATGAAATTCTATAAAATACAGGGTGTCCCAAAAGTCTCCGTACAACTTCAAAAATTTATTACAACACAAAAAAAAAAAAAAAAAAAGGGGCCTTCAGCAAAAATAATTACAACAGTGCATAGAGTAACTTAAAAAGTTTTTTTCTACTACCTTAGTAAACTTCAAAATGAGATCCTTTCGTAGCACGAAGAATATCAAGACGATATTCCAATTCCATCCACGTGCGTTTCAGCATGCTAACATCAACAGTAGTTACAACTGTTTGATAAAATCCGAACAAAAGTGAATAGTCTCATGGAATTGAAACAAGAGATCCAAACAGCAGTAATTCAATCCACGAACGTTTTTCCTGCTAACATCAACAGTAGCTACTGCTGTTTGGATCTCTTGTTTAAATTCCATGAGACTATTCACTTTTGTTCGGATTTCATCAAACAGTTGTAACTACTGTTGATGTTACCATGCTGAAACGCACGTGGATGGAATTGGAATATCGACTTGATATTCTTCGTGCAACGAAAGGATCTCATGTACAAGTATACTAAGGTACTAGAAAAAAACTTTTTAAGTTACTCTATGTACTGTTGTAATTATTTTTGCTGTAGGCCTATTATTTTTTTTGTAATAATTTTTTTAAGTTGTACGGAGACTTTTGGGACACCCTATACTATAATGCAAAAAAAACTTCCATCTTTTCAAAGGAATGCCATACAACAAAGTCCAGAATGTGAAATGTCTCAAAAATGTAGAAAACTTGTCCATATTATGGTTTTTCTGCATTGCATTAGAAGGAATTTCTCGATATTAAAACCGACAAGAGTCTAGAGATTTTTCAGAGGCACCATGTAACGAGAGATAGTTACACTTTTCTGAAAAAGAAATTATTTCAAATAATTTCCCCCCCCCCCCCCATACCTTTCCATGACTTTTTAGCAAATATTTGTAAATTCCCTGACTTTACCTATATATTTAAAAATTCCCTGACTTTCCAGGTCGCTGGGAACCCTGTTTTATGTATACATTAAATGTACTTAGTTATTTGTATAATAAATTTATATTATCCCAAAATTTATTTTGTAAAAGACAGTTTAATTTACAAGTTAATTTACACAGTTTAATTTTTTAGTACGAAGTATTAAGGCATAATTGTGTTTTATTATCCTGCCCACAGAGGCAGCAGCACAAAACGATGTTATGTTAGCTACCATGAACCTATATACCTGGACTTCTAACGAAATAGCCTTTCCAAGAAGGAAATCGTTCCTCGAAAAAAGCCTCAAATAGGTGGCGCATGTGAAGATGGTTTCTGCCTACGTCACTAAATTCGTCTGCTTCACCGTTTGACACTGACAGTGACAGCCATGGTTCATGGTGGCGCTAGTGCAGCACGGTTTTTGGCCAGCTGCGCAGAACGGTGCGCGTAGCTGTGCAGCTGCCATTTCGGCTAATTTCCAAACCCTCAACCTTTGGACACCCTTGGCGAAAAGGGAATATAGCCAAATAATTTGGCGCAGCGCGCATGCGCGCTGCTTGTTTGGAGTTGGCGTTGGGAGTGCTCGCTCAAATCTGAAATGTTGAGTTTTTGTAAATGTAAATTGATTCGGTTCGGTAGTCGTTCCTATTGTGAATTTCTGATGCGCTTGAAGATGTTTGCTTTTTGTTTTTCCTCAATAAATACTCCTCGGAGTGGTATGTATTACACTTTTATTATTATTGAATATAAATTTTATTCGGATTTTTTAAAAATAACGTACTTTTAAAGTTGTTTAATTTCCTGAGAGCTGCTGTGATTCGGATTAGGCCTAAAATGTCTTTTAAATAAAGTCCTAAAAACTTATTTGGATTGTAAAATGAACTTCCCGTAATGAAACATTACTCTAAATACATCAAACTGTTACAATGATTAAACATAAAAATACTTTTTTGTTAAATTTACTGTATTTCCAATTTAACATTTAAACACTTTAAAATAAATATAAAAAAGATTGTGTTCGACCATGTCACTATTTGTTACATCTCTAGGTTTTATATAAGTATAAAGTACTTTTTAAAAAGCTATCTTGCAGCCTTGTCTGATTCCCACCCCTTCCTCAGAAACAAAATCTTGGTTATACCTACAACTTAATTTAATAAAACATTCAGATCTATGTAAAATATGCCTAATTGTTTTTATAATTTGTCTGCCTTTAATGTGTATATGCATGATTTGTGTTTTTGTGAATTGTTTGTCTCCAGTTTGTATGTTCATGACTTTGCATATTTCATAATTTCTTTTTCAGTTTAAAAACTATGGAATTTAGACTAGGTGCTGCTGACTGTTATATTTAGCCAGCAGAAAGCATTCAAATGGCCTGAAATGCAATTGTTTTTCTTGCCTTTAAATGTCTTTCTGCTAGCGCTTAGAAAACCGTATAGATGTGGTGTTTCAGTTAGAAAGCTATTTTGAGGATTTTATGGACTGAATCAAGCCCAGCTAAATATTCTTTCACATGTATCCTTACTTTTTTAATTTTGTAGTGTTTTAAGTACTCAGTTGTTATAGTCAGACATGGAAAATAACGTTTCCATGTATGACATACATCTTATTTAACGTTTGCACCTTAATCTCTTAAAATTTGTCAACTATTTTTTAAATATTTTCAGCATTTAATATTACTAACTATGCATGAACTTCGAAATACATAGTCTAATATACGTGATTCATATATATCAATTACGTTATCAAATTTGACAACATTTCTTTGCTCATAAATATTTGTTTCAGATTATCTCAGGTATTTTTTTTTTTTTTTTTTTTTTTTACAAAATGGTTACCTGTTTGTTGTCTTGATCTTTGAATGACTGTTTTATATTTTTTGAAAGAAATTCAGTTTTGATACTGGTAGGAAGGTGTATTACTTTATAATTAATAAAGTATTTATGGGTTTCGTTTTCAAATATTTCATTATTAGATTGTTTTAGTTATCAAATTGCATATATTTGTGTCCCAAATCAAAGCACACCTAATCCAACAATATCCAGTCCAAAGCTGTTAACTAGGCCAGTTTTTGTATATAAATTTAAAAGAAATTAGTATATTATACCCTATGAAAATGTAAGTATTCCTTCTAAAATATTTCAATAATAGTTCTAAATTAAATTTTAATATTTGTTTGCACCTGACGAATGTTACTGTAGTTATTTTAAATAAGTTTTGACATTTGCAGTTCACAACAAAGCTAAAGGTAGACTTGTTTGTCCCTTCTTATTTATTGTAAACAAAAAATTAATTTATTTTGAAAAGCTCCTCTATTAAGTATTTATATTATTTCTCATGAATACCATCTCTGTATATTTTATTACTTATTTATTCCATTTTTTAAATGTTTTTTGCTTAAGAATTGTATTTTTTAAGTGAAGCATTATTAGGCCTAGGCCTATATTTTTGTTTATATTTTTAAAATGGCTACCTGTTTGTCTTAATCTTTTGAATGAGTGGTTTGTATTATTTGAAAGAAATTCTGTTTATATATTGATAGGAGGATATATTACTTAATGAAAAAGAAAGTATATATCTTAAAGTATAGGTTTTCAAATATTTCAGTATTAGATTATTTTAGTTATCAAACTGTATACGTTTGTGTCCCTAATCAAAGCATACCTAATTCAACAATATCTTGTCCAAAGCTATGAACTAGACTAGTTTTTGTATATATATTTAAAAGTATAGTACATTATATCCTGTGAAAATTTAAGTATTCCTTTTTAGAATATTTTAATAATAGTTCTAAATTAAATTTTAATATTTCTCTGTACCTGAAAAATTTTACTGTAGTTATTTTAAATAAGTTTTGACATTTGCAGTTCACAACAAAGCTAAAGGTAGCCATGTTTGTCCGTTATTTATTTTAAACAAAATATTAAAATTTTTTATTGAAAAGCTCTTATTAACATAAGTATTTGTTATTTTTCAGGAATATTATCTCTATACATTTTATTGCTTTATTATTATTATTAATACTATTTAAATGTTCTTTTGCTTAAAAAAAATTATTTTTTAAGTCAAGCATTTTTAGGCCTAACTTTTTATCATCATCTTCATAAGGATAACATTTTATAAATCACAGTTCATTTGAAATTGAAAGAGATCTTTTATTTTATGGTATGTTTATGTTCATTTTTTGCTTGTATAATATAGAAATGAATAACATGTAATGTTCATATATTCTCTCAATCTTCGAATAATTTTGTTGATAAAATGTTTTCTGCTTAAATATTTTTTGTTTTCCATTTTTTTAAAGTTTACTTGCTTTAGAAAATTAAGTTTTTATGTACAGCAGACAACTTATTTAAACTTGGCATTTTGATCTCTTAAAGTTTTAGTACTTTTGTTGACTCTTTTTTAAATGTTTTTCGCATTTAATATTACGATGCATAAACTTTGAAATAAATAGTCTTAATACACTTCATTCAAACACACCAATTATGTTATCAGATTTAACAACACTATATAATTTTTTCTGGTAGAAATTTCTTTTTTCATGAATGTTGGTCTCAGATTATTTCAAGTATTGTTATTTATCTGAATTTTGTTTATTTTTTCAAAATGGCTACCTGTCTTAATCTTTGAATGAGTGTTTTATAATTTTTAAAAGAGATTCAGTTTTGATGCTGGTATGAGGATATATTACTTAATTAGAAAAGTGTATGTCTTAAAGTGTTATAGGTTCAATTCTTGTGAATATGGAGCTTAAATTTGCCTCCTTGGTTTAATCTCTATCTGAAACAAATCTTGATTTCTAAATGACAATATATTGACAGGCGATTTTTGTTCTGCAGAATACCTTGATTCATAAAGTTTGAATATGTGGAAATATGTTTCGGTACTTTTCTGTTATACATACACCACTGTCGCCAAGAATACATATTTACATAAATTTAATACATACATTATGCATACATTTATTTTGACATGGTGTCTGTATAGCAGAAAAGTACCATGACTTTTCACCATCTGCTCAAATTGAAAATGAATTCTTTTTTCACTTTTAATGAGAAAATGGCATGAAAAATATATTAATCCATATTTCTTCTTTTTATACACAAAAATGGAGTAATTTAGTTGTTGTTTTTAGAGAAATTTCGTTACCATTTACAAAAAAATAATAATATATTGGAAATTAATTCAAAATTTAAAATTTTGAAAGTTTATATGACATTTTCCGATCAATAATAACTGGTGTTAACTAAATAGCTTTGTGTTCGATAATCTAAGAGGAGTAGTTGCGAAATACAATCAGATTTTAATATAGATTCATGTTTATTTTTTTTTCTAATAATTATTAGTAAATAGTATAATTATTAGTAATAATAATTAGTAAATCCTCCGGTGTATCCACAGGCGTTTCATACACCAGCGATTTAAGGTGTCCCCAAACAAAAAAGTCTAACGGATTGAGGTCTGGAGAGCGTGCAGGCCAAGCAACAGGTCCACTGCGTCCAATCCATTTCCCAGGATATGTTGAATTGAGGTGATTGCGAACACCTATGAAAAAATGTGCCGGTGCGCCATCGTGCATAAACCACATATTGTGGCACAATGTTGCTGGCACATTTTGCAGTAACTGCGGTAAGATATCCCGTAGGAAAACCAAGTACGTACTGCCATTGAGTACATCTGGGAGTAAATATGGTCCTATGAGATAATCGCCAAGGACACCTGCCCATATGTTCACACTGAACTTTTGTTGTGCGTTCGACGGGAAAACAGTGTGCAGATTTGTATATGACCATGTGTGCATATTGTGCGTGTTTACCACGCCCTCTCTCGTAAATATTGCTTCATCAGTAAATAAAATATTTTCCAGAAATTGTGGATTATTTTCTGTTACATTAAGCAACCAGCGTACGAATTCTGTCCGCTGAGCACAATCTGTTACTGATAACAGTTGTACCCGCTGCACATGAAAGGGGTGCATGTTTTCTGCACGCAGAACACGCCACACACTTTGGTGAGAAACACAGACTTCAGACGCAGCAGCTCGTGTACTCGTGGAGGGGTTATCTTTAAAAATATTCAGTACATCTTCTTCCATTGCAGGTGTTCGTACATGTCGAGGTTTCCCTGCATCAATGCTTGCTGTATTAAACGATCCAGTCTCCCGTAATCGTCTATCGATTTTTATGAAGAGTTTCGAACTTGGGCAACGTCTCCTTGGAAATTGCTCACGGTACATGCGCTGTGCTAGACATGCATTTCCATGAGCTTGCCCGTATATCAGATGCATGTCCGCATATTCTTCGTTAGAGTATTCCGGCATAATTATTATACATCAACTTACTACAATCCCACTTACAACAGCCTCCCTTTAACATAACGCCCACTGATGACTGCTGTTTTATTACACTTTTCTTCCTATACACATAGAAAATTTGCATAAAAAGTACTTCTTCTTCATCATCCTGAAAGTTCATGGAGGAAACGCAGCAGTCACGGAGTTTGCTTTAAGACAAGGCGAGAGCTGCACAATATGTCATTCACTTGACCAGACTGAATAATGAAAGGGTATTGATAGAGGTTGATCAGAAATGTATAATTGAAAGATATTAAAACGGGGTGTTTACAATCGTCATGGGTGGAGTTTCGCTCTTTCCGAGCGTGCAACAGTACAGAGTTGTAACTAGGGAACTGCTTGATTTCTCCCATACAATTAAACTGATATGGTTTATTGTCAGCTTCTTCGAAAGCTTTCGGAATGGACCAAATTTTATAACATTTTCCTTGATGTAGGTAGAGTTGCATTTTTGGAATTAACGATTAACTATTTTGCTAAATATTTGATTTTGTATTTTTTCACTGTTTCAGAGCTTGTAACTCGCCATTAATTCTCAATATTCTAAAACAACTTATGTCATTTCGTAGGATTTTTTCTGCTCTTTCTAAATATGTGCTTCGTTTTTATGTAGCATTATCGATAGTTTAGCAATGAGGGTTTTTTTACAAATTTCCGATTTTTCATTCTATTTGCTGTAACTTGAAAATTATTGAGATCCGGCCAGGCATTATATACTGATTTATGCTCCGTGTGATCTCCTCTATTACCCCTATTAATATTGGACCCCTTTAACGGAACACCCTGTATATATATAATGAGAACATTTTTCGGAGTATCAGAATACATGGAATTGTGTTTCCTCTGACAATTCTTAAGGCTGTTCTTCAGAGAACTTTCCTACTGCCCTCGCTAATGTTAAACCTATGGGCAAAGGACGCATTCGTATATTTAAAATATCTCCTCAGGAAATTAATATTTTTAACTTCTGTTTTCCGTGTACTCTTCTTAAAGGATGTTTCTTTTTTTTTCCCTAGTTATCAAAATATTTCATTGTTCTCAAATCCAAAATAACTAATTTCTGAATTCATTTTTATTCGGAAACACATGAAATTGGCAGGTGTTCTTAATCAGAATATATTTAATAGAATGACGTTTTCCATTTTTTGGTAACGGCAGAAGATGTTTCAGAAAACACTAGCAAAGTCGGTGTTTTGAACTGAATTTCCGACGTGCAGCGTCAGAAACGGGAAAAAAAAAACGTGACCGAAATTGATCTTAAGTATTTCATTTATCTAAAAATGGAAAACGCTATTCATTCCAAATCGCTTTAATAATCAGGCATGCAAGTGACCTACGTTTAAATATTTGTTCATAAATGTGTCAGAAAGTTTCGTGATACTGAGCGAGGGGAAATATGGCAAAGTATACACAGTTAAAAACTTCAATACTTAACAGCAAAATAGCATAGTTTTAATTATTGTCAATATTTTTGGTGGTTACATAAAACAAATGGAAGTAGAAGTTAATTTTAAAAGTTTTTATTTGCGCAATAGAAGTTCATATTATTAAAATATTCACATATTACTTTTTATATTAGTATGCGTTTTTTACATATATAATTTTCTTGCTTAACGACTACATTAGCCGGTTTCCCAATCAGATGCAAAGTTTTAATTTGAATACGAGTTGCACAAAAAAAATTATTGCTGATCCAATCCTTATCGTCGATTTTATCGTGATTTGGTAAAATTTTGTTATCCGAATCTATGCGAAATCATTTATCAGGTTCGGTCGGGTTGAGGGCCAACAGATTTTTTGTTGTTGTTGTTGTTGGGTTAGGGTAAGAATACAGGTTGAATCGAAATATAATTTCAGTCAACCATCATTCATGTTCAGTCATTTTCAAGAAGTATATAACCGGATTCGTGCATGACTCTAGATCCCATCCGACATATGAAATTGTGTCGTATTACAATTTCTGATAAAATCTGGTTACTCGGTCGTATGCAAGATTCTATTCCGAACAAGACTTACAGTAATAACATTATACCCGACTCGGGTCAGATCGAGTTCACGAAAATCAGGTCTCTCGACCACTAAACCAAATCCATTCTGTAGCCAAACAAATCCAAAAAGATCGATCCGAACTTTCTGGATTGGATTCGGGTAAAATCTGGTCACCCGACCCGGTGCAGTGTCGTCACAAACTTGTAGCATAAAAAAATGTTGAACCGAACAATCCAGAAAGGATTCGGGTAAAATCTGGTCACCCTATCCGATGCAGATTCGTCACATTTGACACATTGAAGTCGCACGGTGACTTCATAAAGTAGTCACATTGTGAGGTCACAGAAAGCCTTGAAAACGGCCATAACGACTTCACATCGACTGTCACAAAGTCACAGTGTGACTTCACAGTGACGTCACCATGCCTTACGGGTATATTTCTACTATATATTATAAAATTAGTTTAATGTAATCTAAACATAAATCTATAAAACAGAAAAAGCATAAAATACGCAGCTTTACATATATGTCACAATGTTGGAAAATGTCTGATAATCTATATATAGCATGTAATTTTTCTTACCTGTTCATACTCAAAACGGCCATAAGGGTAGCGAACAGCGGTTAAATTATTTGAATCCCACCCACTACTGCTATATTATTATTATTATTATTATTATTTACTCTTTTTTTTTTATTATAGGAATTTTAAGAAAGAATTGAAAACATTTTGCAAAAATTCATTGTTCAAATAGGTTTTCCTTTATGTATCCACTGTAAGTTGATCAAAACTATCTACGGGAGTTCCGAGATCTTTTGAATCATCTTTTTCAGGAGAGAAAAATAAAACCCCAAACTGAGGAAACAAAGTGGTACTTGAGCGCTCGTAAATTCTCTTATTAGGTAGATTTCGTAAGAAATACTACCTATTATATTCTCCCCTAAGTTGGAATTTTTGAAAAAAATTTGTAGATCTATGCTGGTTATGACTCCCAGAACCCAAAACCACCCCTAGTTCAAAACTTTATCTATCTATGTCGCTTTTTTATGGACACGATAACTTCAATAATTCTGCACAAATCTCTTCCAAACTGATACATAAAATCAAGAGTCATACAATCTAGATCAAGTTCGTTAATGGGCAAAATCGAACCAAGGGGGTGGAAATGGGGGGGCTTTTTGTGAAAACAGAAAAAAAACCCATAATTTCTTAATTATGATACGTATAGAATCCATTTAAAGTTATTATTACTTCTAGGAAAAGAGCCGAAAATTTATGTATGACAGATTTTTGATATCATTAAAAATGGCCCCAAAGGGGGAAAAAAAGTTTCATAAGAAAAAAATTCATCAATTCATAAGATATCAAATCCTCTTAAGTTTATTATAAATCCTCTTAATATTATCTAAAACTATTATATTGACAAGTTTTTTATATCACCAACCCTTTTAGCAAAAAAAAAAAAATAAATAAATAAAAAAATCCGTGCCTGCTCCGCCCGCAGACAAGTTAAATTTCGAAGCGGGCGGTCCCAACTGCAGCATCATGGCAAAAAGGTTATTTCTTCTGCAATTCCCGACAGGCGCCCCACGATCTGCATCTTCAAACTCTACCTGTGTCTGCTGGCCGAGCCGTCAGGGATTTTTTTATATTTCTTTTGACAGAGACGATCCTCAAATTAAAATTATGCTTGAAATATACACGAAAGTGCGTAACCATGCAGTTATTAAAATTGATCGAGAATCAGTTCTTTCAGATAAAAAAATCAGTTTTTATTAACTGATTAAAATGCAATTGTTTAGGGCATAGCGATGTATTTCTTATATTATTGAAAACTGTTCCTAATCAGATTTTTTAAAAATATATATTTCCCACTATTATTTAAACAAGCATTTACTATACATTATTTTTTTTTCTTTCTGATCAATTTAGCACAAAAAGTTTCAATAGTAATGTAATTAAGTCGCAGGTGATAAGTACATAGCTAATTAATAGACAATATTTTAACTGAAGTACAATAATATACTTCTATTTATCTTAAGATAAATTTAAGAGAAAGTAATACACAGTTGTAGTTTATTTATCAATCGCCACCCCCCCCCCACACACACACACTTCTCTCTCTCTCTTTTATTTTTTTATCACGTACACATTAATAGGATTTTTTGGCCAGAAACTCTTGCTTTAATAGAATCAAAATCTGCTATTTTAAAATAAAATAGTGTATTTTAATTTATTAAAACAGGCCAGTCTACAAGAACAAGGACCGATTCCGAGGAATCGATCCTTTTTGGAATCTTTTGTTATATTTTGGACCGATTCGTAGGAATCGTTCCTTTTCAGAATAGCTACATTTTGGACTAATTCCGAGGAATCTATCCTTTTCGCAGTCGGTATATTTTGGACCGATTCCTAGGAATCGTTCCTTTTCGGAATCGCTACATTTTAAACTAATTCCAAGGAATCGGTCCTTTTCGGAGTAGATTCCTAGGACTCAGTTCTTTTCGAAGTCGGTACATTCTGGACCGATTCTGAGGAATCGGTCCTTTTTGGATTTGATATATTTTGGACCGAATTCGAGGAATCGTTCCAAAAAGGAACGATTCCTTTTTAAAGACTGGAATCGTTCTTTCAATTTCACCGCCGGAGTCGTTCCTTTGGAATCATTTCTTGACAAATGACACATCTCTAGTGCAAAGGTTTCAAAATCAGGAAGAATATTTCTCTTTGTATCACATTATTATCAATTCAGTTTACTTTCAGTTTTTAAAGGATTGTAAATCACTGGCCACATTCTTGTTTCTCAAATAACAAGATTTTTTTTTTTCATTTTTGTATAAATAAAATTTTGACCATGAGGCTGAGCCTGAGATTATTTTTTTTTCTTCCCGATTACCACAATCGTAATGGAAATTAACATTTGGTTCAATGAATTTCCAGGTTTAGTTTGAATTTCCCTCATATTTCCAGGTTAACAAAATTCCCTGATATTTCCATGTTTTCCAGGTCTGTGACCACCCTGTTTTACGCATGCGCAAATGGGGTCATTTTCATGTGAAAAGTGGATTTGACAGAGTGCTTTATGTTTTAAATATATAGATATTTATAATATAAAATAAGTAATTAAAAAAATAATGTCTGTTGTTAAATTTTATTTACTACAGTCCCAATATTTTGAAAAAAATATTTACTGTTTTTTTTCTTAGCTACACGACCTTTAAAATTTTTCATTAAATTATTTTTTATCAGTTTGATTCTAAAACTCTGAATTTAAACTTTGCTGTTTCTTTTATATTTTCCATTTTCACTCATTATTTAAATGTTAAATCATGGATATCAATATAATTTAGTGTTTCTGTATGAGTATTTCTCCTTCTTTTTGTTATCTCCTTTTATTTTTCCCTTTTTATGAAAAATAGTCACATAGTTAATATATAACATTCTGGTAATGGTCATACCAAATATAATAAAAATTGTAGACCAGTTCAATTTTTTTAATCGATAATTACATGCACAATCTTTTAATTTAAATACTTTTAATACAAATTAATAATTAAAATAAAATATGCTTGGGTGATAAATTTCACTTAATTATAAAGCATTCGAATAAAAAAAAAAATACAAATTATATAACTTTTCTTCCTGAATTAAATATGGCATTATTAAAATGAGTTATTGCCACTAAAATAAGAAAAATCATTCTGTCCGGAGTAGGTTTCAAACCGACACACTGATCAGAACAGAGAAGCACTATGCCTTATACCACTCGGCCACCCCTTTCTCGCTGGATTAAAACTGGTTATGTTCTAAATTTAATTTTACGTATGCGCAAATGGGTAATTTTTGTGTGAAAAGTGGATTTCATGAAAATCCCTTTTCCTTTTAATATATAAGATAATGCACATGTGTTATTAAATAAGGCCTCCCACCTATACACGGCCACTCATGAACGTTTTAGGACCAGGAAAAATAAAATATTTTTGGCCCAAATCTTAGATTGATACTTTTACAAAGAATGCATATGATATTTAAAGTATTACTGAATGCAAAAATACTGAAAGAAACTTGCATAACTGTTAACACACTTAAATTATTATTAGCATTTTTTGAATTTGAACTTATTATGAAACTTTTAATATGGAACAGAAACAATGTGTTGTTCTTACTTTCATAAAAAGAAATACCTTATAAAATATTCATAAAAATTAAGAATAACTAATTTGTAAAGTTATTAATTTCCTTTTTTTTTTTTTTTAGTCAAATCGCTTCTTTAAATAATGTTCAAGGTAGTACTGTTCTTACAGTTACTGCCTAATGTAAGTTTTACATAACTCATATATTGAATCAATCCATTGAAAACTTTTTATTTTGTTAAAGTATTCTTAAATAATACTATTACTGGGCATCAGAAATTTTTTTAGCAGCTTATATCTGTGGTCAACGAACAAGTGCCTATCGGCAACAGGGCATTGCACCTATGCAACTTAGAAACTCCTTCCTGTCTACCACACACCATTATTTTTGTAATTCCCAAAGCAACATAAAGCTAATAAAAATTATTTTTGTAACCATCAGAAAGAATGTTTTCTGAATCTAAACAACTTATCCATTAACATTTTTATTTACCAATATAATCGAAAAGGTGTATTTATATTAACTTTCAGAAAATAATTCGAAAACTAGACAAAACTGACAGGCATGTATTGTATTTCCTTATAGTGAATTGCTGATGTGATCTTTGCAGTTTGAAATCTGGAAAAATGTATTTTGAAAATACAAAATACTTCGTAAAAAACATTAGAAAATACATTACAACAATACTTTGATTTTATCGGTTTAAAATACAAAATACTAATGTATTTTGAAAATATATTTCGAATACATGTATTTTCAATACTGCCCAACTCTGACCACAGTCAGCTCCAGCAAAGATGTACAACATATTATTAGGTGGTGCACATCTTTTTGATCTAACCTAAAATATTATCGCTGTGCAGCAAGAAAAAAAACAAGTTGGAAATTGTACGTCAAACGTGACACATGAGGTGTGTTCGTACTATAACTAGTTACATAAATATTCAGATCTTTTCTGATTTTTTAACTCTGTGAAATGAATTATATCGTCTGCAGATTAATTTCTGTAATAAAATAAGTATCTCGGTCGCTTGACGATTCAACTTCGGAAGATCCTATAACAAAAAAGCACAGATTTAAAAAAAAAAAATTCAAATTTCTTAATAAATATTTTTATTAATATCTCCTAAAGTTTGATTTGATTTGAATAAAATTTGAAATGTCTCGACAAAATTCTGCAAAGATAATATATTTTAAATTGCAAACCATTCGGTGTGGTAGTTTTTGTGTTATATGCGGACGGATGGGCGGACAGACCGGATGGACCAAGCGACGACAATAGGTGCTACGTATTTATATCATTATGAACGCACCTAAAAAGGCCAATACATGTAGTTAATCACATTGAAGTGATACATAATTGCTTGATACATTACATAAGAGATAATAAAGCACTAAAGATAAAAAATACATGTCATATATAGAATGTATATGGCTACATCACTGATCGAGTACGAAGGAAGGAATGATATAACCTTGCAAAGGTAAGCGTCAAACAAATTCAAGCTAGCAAACAAAGAAAAGTTGTTAAGGCTGTTAGCCAATCAACTTCCCAATTCCCCTCGTTAATTGTTAAACCTATGGGCGTAGAATGCCTTTGTATATTTAAAATATCTCCTCAGTAAATCAATATTTTCAACTTTTTTTTCTGTATATTTTTCATTTCACTGTGCATATATCTTTTTTTTCTCAGTTGTCAAAATATATGCTTAATATAATATTTTATGTGTTTGCTGACGAGCTATGAGTAACTTTTTAACACTTCAAATAAAATTAAGCATATATATTAGAAATATTTTCAAAACTAAGAAAAGAGACATCCTCCTTTAAGAAAAGTACAAATAAAAAATAAGTTATAAATATTAATTTTCTTGGGAGATATTTTAAATATACAATTGCATTCTACGCACATATGTTTAACATTAGCGAGGGAAATCAGGAAGCTGACTGACTAAACCAGCAAGTTTCATTTCAATGGATGTAAATCTGAAATCAGAGTTATGTGTATAAAATGTGTAAACTTTAACATTTTAATAATTGTTTTGAAATTTTCACACTAAGTAAAAAATAATAATAATAAAATTTAAATTTTCCAGTCATTTCATAAATATAGTTCACGGCAAATTTATTTAAAAACTTTGATATTTACGATTTAATTAATTTAATACTTTTAAAGCAATAATAAATAATATTTAATTGTTTTATGTTAAAAAAAACATTTTTGCAATTTTAAAAAGAAAAACATGTTTACAATGATATTCCAAATTTCTGAACTTTTTATGCAACTGAGTCCCTGGTACATCAATATTTAAAAAATTTTATTATTTCAGAAGCCAAAATAGATAGAAAAAACTATTCCAACATTTCTTAAAATTATTTTTTATTTAGTAATGAAGAGGATATAGTAATATACCCTCCTATAGCCCTACCAGCATCAAAACTGAATTTCTTTCAAAAAATATAAAACACTCATACAAAAATTCAGGTAGCCATTAAAAAAATAAAAAAATAGCAATACATGAAATAATACGAGACCAATATTCATGAGAAAAATTTCTACCAGAAAAAAATTATACTGTTGTCAAATTTGATAACATAATTGGTCTATTTGAATGAAGTTTATTAGATTATGTATTTCAAAGTTTAAGCATAGTAATATTAAATGCAAAAAACATTTAAAAAAGAGTCAACAAAAGTACTAAAACTTTAAGAGATCAAAATGCCAAGTAATAAGTTGTCTGCTGTACATAAAAACTTAATTTTCTAAAGCAAGCAAACTTTAAAAATGGAAAACAAAAAATATTTAAGCAGAAAACATTTTATCAACAAAGTTATTCGAAAATTGAGAGATTATATGAGCAACACTACATGTTATTCATTTCTATAGTATACAAGCAAAAAATGACCATAAACATACCATAAAATAAAAGATCTCTTTCAAATGAACTGCAATTTATAAAATGTTATCCTTATGAAAATAAATGATAAAGTTAGGCCTAAAAATGCTTGACTTAATTTTTAAGCAAAAAAACATTTAAATAGTATAAATAATAATTAAGTAATAAAATGTATAGAGATAGTATTCATGAAAAATAAATACTTATGTTAATAAGAGATTTTCAATAAAAATTTTTAATTTTGTATTTCCAATAAATAAGGGACAAACATGGCTACCTTTAGCTTTGTTGTGAACGTGAACTGCAAATGTCAAAACTTATTTAAAATAACTATAGTAAAATTCTTCAGGTACAGAGAAATATTAAAATTTAATTTAGAACTATTATTAAAATATTTTAAAAGGAATACTTAAATTTTCACAGGATATAATGTACTATACTTTTAAATTTATACACAAAAACTGGCCTAGTTAACAGCATATTGTTGAATTAGGTATGCTTTGATTAGGGACACAAACATATACAGTTTGATAACTAAAATAATCTAATACTGAAATATTTGAAAACCTATGCTTTAAGATACATACTTTCTTTTTCAGTAAGTAATATACCCTCCTACCAGTATCAAAACAGAATTTCTTTCAAATAATATTAAACCACTCATTCAAAAGATTAAGACAAACAGGTAGCCATTTTAAAAATATAAACAAAAATATAGGCCTAGGCCTAATAATGCTTCACTTAAAAAATACAATTCTTAAGCAAAAAACATTTAAAAAATGGAATAAATAAGTAATAAAATATATAGAGATAGTATTCATGAGAAATAATATAAATACTTAATAGAGGAGCTTTTCAAAATAAATTAATTTTTTGTTTACAATAAATAAGAAGGGACAAACAAGTCTACCTTTAGCTTTGTTGTGAACTGCAAATGTCAAAACTTATTTAAAATAACTACAGTAACATTCGTCAGGTGCAAACAAATATTAAAATTTAATTTAGAACTATTATTGAAATATTTTAGAAGGAATACTTACATTTTCATAGGGTATAATATACTAATTTCTTTTAAATTTATATACAAAAACTGGCCTAGTTAACAGCTTTGGACTGGATATTGTTGGATTAGGTGTGCTTTGATTTGGGACACAAATATATGCAATTTGATAACTAAAACAATCTAATAATGAAATATTTGAAAACGAAACCCATAAACACTTTATTAATTATAAAGTAATACACCTTCCTACCAGTATCAAAACTGAATTTCTTTCAAAAAATATAAAACAGTCATTCAAAGATCAAGACAACAAACAGGTAACCATTTTGTAAAAAAAAAAAAAAAAAAAAAAAAAAATACCTGAGATAATCTGAAACAAATATTCATGAGAAAAGAAATGTTGTCAAATTTGATAACGTAATTGATATATATGAATCACGTATATTAGACTATGTATTTCAAAGTTCATGCATAGTAATATTAAATGCAGAAAATATTTAAAAAATAGTTGGCAAATTTTAAGAGATTAAGATGCAAAGGTTAAATAAGATGTATGTCATACATGGAAACATTTTCCATGTCTGACTATAACAACTGAGTACTTAAAACACTACAAAATTTAAAAAGCAAGGATACGTGTGAAAGAATATTTAGATGGGCTTGATTCAGTTAAAGTATTCAGTCCATAAAATCCTCAAAATAGCCTTCTAATTGAAACACATCTATACGGTCTTCTAAGCGCTAGCAGAAAGACATTTAAAGGCAAGAAAAACAATTGCATTTCAGGCCATTTGAATGCTTTCTGCTGGCTAAATATCACAGTCAGCAGCACCTAATCTAAATTCCATAGTTTTTAAACTGAAAAAGAAATTACGAAATATGCAAAGTCATGAACATACAAACTGGAGACAAACAATTTACAAAAACACAAATCATGCATATACACATTAAGGCTGCTCGTCAGTAAACTTCCAGATTCCAATCGCTAATGTTATTCCTATGGGCATAGGATGCGTTCGTATTTTTAAAATATCTCCCCAGGAAATTAATATTTTAAACTTCTGTTTCCTGTGTACTGTTCTCAAGAATGTCTCTTTTTTTTTTTCTTAGTTATCAAAATATTTCTAAACTATGTGCTTAATTTATATTTTTATGTGTTAAAATTTTAGCGAAACTGAATAAGATTTTAACATTTCATATAAAATTCAGTACATATTTTAGAAAAAAATTGACAACGAAGAAAAAAAAGAGACATTCTTTAGGCATATTTTACATAGATCTTAATGTTTTAATTACATTAAGTTGTAGAACCAAGATTTTGTTTCTGAGGAAATGGTGGGAATCAGACAAGGCTGTAAGATAGCTTTTTAAAAAGTACTTTATAATTATATAAAACCTAGAGATGTAACAAATAGTGATATGGCAGAAAATCTTTTTTATATTTATTATAAAGTGTTTAAATGTTAAATTGGAAATACAGTAAATTTTAAAAAAAAGTATTTTTATGTTTAATCATTGTAACAGTTTTATGTATTTAGAGTAATGTTTCATTACGCGAAGCGCATTTTACAATCCAAATAAGTTTTTAGGATTATATTTAAAAGACATTTTAGGCCTAATCCGAATCACAGCAGCTCTCAGGAAATTAAACAACTTTAAAAGTACGTTATTTTTAAAAAATCCGAATAAAATTTATATTAAATAATAATAAAAGTTTAATACATACCATTCCGAGGAGTACTTATTGAAGAAAAACGAAAAGCAAACATCTTCAAGCGCATCTGAAATTCACAATACGAATGAATACATTTACATTTACAAAAAATCATCATTTGAGCGAGCCGAGCCTTCCCAAAGCCAACCCCAAACATGTAGCGCGCATGCGCGCTGCAATCTCCTCTGGCCAAATTATTTGGCGACATTCCCTTTTCGCCAAGGGTGCCCAAAGGTTGAGGGTTTGGAAATTAGCGCCATTTCGTGCCGAAGTCTCGGCACGATGTTATCACACGGCGTTAGAAGTCCTGTATAGAGGTTCATGTTAGCTACAATGCATGCCGGTTTTTTGTCAACCAATGGGAGAATGGAACCTTTCACGTTTGAGTCGCACCCAACAAGAGCGCCAGGTGACGCATGCGTACAACACACGAGCGAGGAGGAGCAGGAAAGATGATGACGTCAAAGCGTCTGCCAAAGTTCTGCAGAGAAAACAACATCGGCGCAGCGCTTGTTCAAAACGAACATAGAGACACGATGGAGGAAGCTCTGCAGTGAAAACCACATGCTGCATCGCGCGCGACCGCCGATAAAATAACTTTTAAAGAACGGCAAATTTAAACTGGAAAGGCTATTAAATACGGGAATACGTTGAGCTGAAATAGAAAGTAATAAAAAAAATAAAGACTGTGATATCTTAATCACAGTCGGTGTGTCACAAAGTACAAGGTGGCCATAATTAAACTGACGGTACTCAGAGTGTTCTGCAGCGCGATCTAATTGCGAGAATCGCGCCAAATTTTGTAGGAAGATTAAACAAGACGGTGGACGAAGGATTCCGCGAAAAAAAATTAGTTCCAAAAGTCACCGCTAGGGGAATATGTGGCGCTGTGTATTCGAAAAAGAGAGTTTCAAAAAATGAAGAGTCAATACTGAAATAAAATTACCGTTTATTTAACGAATTTAGCAATTTAATCCAAGCTCAAAATGGTAACAGTTTATAAAAAGCTAAAAATTTACATAAACACTGCTAAAGTTTCTTTATCTGCAATTTCACTTACAGAGCCCCAAAGAAAGCAACAGCAGAAGATGTTCTTTATTCAAATTTCACGTTACATCTTTTGGCCCTGTGCCAACCAGTTCGGCTTTAAAAGGTAATGTGCTACTGTTAGAAGCAATTTCATTGAAAGTTATCTTTCATAATGTCTCCTTCTTTAGTCGAGCGAGCTCTACTAGTCAAATTCTTTTACCTCAACCAGTGCAATGAGCCAGCCACTCTTCATGCTTTTAGAAACCACAAAAAATGCATAAAGGTAACGGTCCTTTGTCAGTTAATAATTTAAAATCAATGGTTGAGAAAACAGGTTCTCTAAATGTTCAGTCAGGCAGAGGATGAAAACCCGTATCACAGGATACAATCGAAGAAGTGGCAACGACGATTGTCGACAGAGCACCAGACAATATTGCTACCACTTCCAGCGCTCGTGGGATAGCTCGGAATCTGGATATGCCTTATTGTACGGTATGGAAAATCCTACGAAAGATTATCCACTTCTATCAAGAGTTACGTCACACCAACCATGATAAGCGATTGACTTTTTCTCTCACTTTTCTTGCCAGAATGGAGTTGGATGATGCTTGGCCCTGGAAAATCTTATGGGGGAGATGAGGCCCACTTTAACCTGAATGGAACTGTAAATACCCAGAACTGCTGAATTTGGGATAACAAGTCACCAAGAGCATTCAAGGAAATTCCTTTGCATTCACCAAAGATAACTGTTTGGTGTGGTTTCACAAAAGATATGATCATAGGTCCATTCTTCTATGAGAACATTACTCTGGCAGGACCTGTAACTTGTTCTGTTATCGGAGACAAATATCGCCAAATGCTAAACAACTTTGTTATTCCGGCACTTCAGCAAAGACAGTGCCTGGAGAAAATCATTTTCATGCAAGATGGAGCCCCTCCACATATTGCTTTGCGGGTACAGCAGCTGCTACGACAGAAATTCACAACAGAAAGAGTTATTAGCCGCTATTTTCCAACTGCATGGCCACCTCGGTCTCCTGATCTTACACCCTGCGACTTTTGGCTATGGGGTTACCTATAGTCCAAGGTCTACCACAGAGGTGTCCAGGACCTGGCTACGTTGAAGGATAACATATCGCAAACTGTACGGGAGATTCCTGCAGACATGTTATTCTCTGCTGTTGTAAATGCTGTGCACAAAATACAATATGTGGGCCACAAAAACGGCAGCCACATTGAACCTGAGTTGTATGTGCTAAATAAACGGTAATTTTATTTCAGTATTGATTCTTCTTTTTCGAATACACAGCGCTACATATTCTCCTGGCGGTGACTTTTGGAACTAAATTCTTTTTTTTCGGAAACCTCCGTCCCCCTTCTTGTTTAATCTTCCTACAAAATTTGGCGCCATTCTCGCAATTAGATCGCGCTACAGAACACTCTGAGTACTGTCAGTTTAATTATGGCCACCTTGTGAGCGAATTAAGGATGCCTTTTTATTTCTTATGATGCAATTTTTATTTTTCGACATTAGACAGCGCTGTAAAATTCACCCTGGAGATTTTGCTTTGCGAATGATTACCACCATGGTTTAATATTTCTATGACTCACGATGCATGAATCTTTTGTTTATTTACTCTAATGGATTGAGATATTCGGCTGTTAACGTAATTTCCACTGAAGTTATCTCAGAATCTATACATTTTTTAATGTAACTCATCTCTCAAACAAACAATTTTTATGAACAATCTTTCTAAAAAATGCAACTTTTATGCAAGTTTATTCGAAAAATTAATTTTGAATAAAAATGGCTGCCTGACATATGAAAAAAGTGGTGGTTTGCACGTATTTGTTTTCCTCAGTCACATGACTTGCACTTTTATTATATCAGGGGTAGTACTAGCCTAGGAGATATTTCAGGACATACTTTTTACAATATTTCAGGACAATTTCAGGACACATTTTCTTGAAAACCGAACCAAAAAAACCCTTAACTCCCTCTTCAATACATTTATTATCATAAATAGTACACCATATACACATTTTTTTTATTGTAAAAGTATACATTTAAAAGAAAAGTAATTTTACCAGAACTCTTTGACCAAGCTGCTAAAAAACTGCGATTTTTGCATTACTGAAAGACAAAAACTTCGCTTTTTTTTTTTTCTTCACTGCTCGAAGAAAATTTCAAAAAAATTTCTTTTTTATAACTGACTAGTAAAAATTGTGATTTTTTGTGACTGACAAACGAAAATTGCAAATTTTTCTTAATGACTAATCGATAAAAATTGTGATTTTTGGTAATTAATCACCGAAAATTGCGACATTCGTGATCGTTTTGCATCAGTAAAAAGGTACACTTACCCAGGCCTGTAGAGTCGGAGTCAGGCCTATTTTTGGGTAAAAGAGTCGGAGTCACTAAAAAACTGTCAGACTCTGACTCCAGATTGTTTTTTAGACAGTTTGAAGTGAAACTAAATCAATTCTATGTAATTTTAAATTTATAAACTGAATTATTATTTTTATACTTGGACTATGTGTACAAGTAAACCCAGGTTAAACAAGCCCAATATACTGTCCAGTGTACATCATATATGAAAACTGTTTTTAATTGAAATCTCTTGTTTATATCTTATATTTACTAGATAGTCCTTTCTCTCGGTTTTTTGGGGGTTGCAGAATCCTGGGTAATGTGAAATTTTGAAATTTCTCTCATTTTGGAGCCCACAGAATCCGAAATATCATTGTAATAGAAAGTTTTTCCTTTTTTTTTTCTTGTTTTCCCTCAGATTCTTCAGGTCTGTGGGACCAGGAGTAATGCTAAAATTGTAAAATTTCTCTTTTTTTCGTGCACATAGAACCCCCCCCAAAAGTGTAAAATTTAAATTTTTTCCTGAGTCTGCAGTACCCAAAATAATGATGAAATAGTGTTAAAACTTTAGCCATCCCAGAGTTGGAGTCGGAGTCAGTTCTTTCAAAATTTCAGGAGTCGGAGTCGGACATTTTTCCCACCGACTCCGCAGCCCTGCACCTACACCCTATTTGATGATTTCAAATGCCGATAAAGTACAAAACTCATAAAATTTCAGGAATATCAGGACAAGTACTATCCCTTTTATATAGATTACGTACGATAAGATTTATTAGAATTAAGAATTTTTTTTTTCTGCGCTGTTTTATGCAGACAGAGAGAGCAGATGATGACTATAAGTGTTTTATATAATTACGAATGCACCTAAAAAAGGGAACAAGCCATACATTTTAATCTCCAAATTAGGGGTCTGTCTAGACTTTTCTCCCAAGGTCCTGTTTTTGTGAAATTGTGAACAGCTTTTAACATTTGTGAAAAATCTAGTTATAATTTTGTGAATTTGAAATGATTGTTATATTCAGGTTCTTGTTTATACATTTTCAAGAACATAATATGTATGGAAAATACACATATTTTCTTTATATAGGTAAAAGTGACAATCAGATTTTACTTTTAAATGATTAAATTTGTGAAAGGTATAGTTTGGAGAGGGAAAAGTTTTGTGAAAGATCTATTTTTAAGACAAAGAATTTTGTGAAGGACCCAATTTCTTTCTAAACAGATCCCTGCAAATTGTCCTAGATAAAAATGGAAGTAGATATTCAACTGAAAATTATTTCTTCTTTCAATTTATGGTAAAAAAATGAAGCTTATGGATTTGTCTTTAGGCTGAAGTTTTACTAAACTCTGAAATTTTCAATACAAACATCTAATTTTGATATAGTATTTGGATTTTTTGGTAAATTTTACTGTTGGATACCAAATTGGAAGTCAATTCGATCAAGGAATTTAGGAATTATGAAGATTTAGAGTTTGGAATTCTTAATGCATTCATATTTTTTTTTTCCAGAAATTTATTTCAAATACATGTATATATATTAACAGAAATCAACTTCTAGTAGCTTTAAATATGCAAATCTAAAATTACTGCTAATTCAACCAAGTAGTTTTTTAGTTATGCTTAAAAAATTACTTGCATTGGAATCTGTTTTGCAATGATTACAAGTAAGACTTGACAAATGTGGTCACCACTGGTGACCAAGCTTTTTTTATCTGGCGACAAAGTTACTTAATCTGCAAATTTTAAAATAATAAAATCAGAATTAAGTGACTGGTTTTGACAGGAAAATAGGCAAAAAAAAAAAAAAAATCCTGTTTCACCATTTTATGGATGCACCCCTTATCAGACATAGATTTTGTAGCTCTCAATTATCCAGACATTTGAAACATTCGTCAATCAGCATTTCTCGAACATGCTGGTTAATTCAGCCTTTACAGTATTTCTTTTTATTTTCAGAGATATACAATTTTGATAAGTTTTCATTAGAAAACTTAGTTTATAAAATATTTTAATTGATGTACAATTCTGAATTATCTATATAATAAAACCGTAAGTCATGTGACTGTCATCAACAGTTCCGGGATGTCCGTTTCACTTTTTCATATGCCAGGCGGCCATTTTTATTCAAAATTATTTTTGCAAATAAAACTGCATAAAAATTACATTTTTAGAAAGATCGTTCAAAATAAATTAATATTTGAGAGATGACTTACGTTCAATTATGTATACATTCTGCAATAACTTCAGTTTAAATTAGGTTCGCAGTTAAAATTCTCTATATATGAAAGTAAACAAAGAAAAAAGATTCATTCGTTGTGAATGTTTAAAATATTAAACCATGAATTTTTGGATCGCTGCCTGGCGTAAAAAAAATAATCCGCACCAGTGAGACAGTCAAAGTTTACCTTAATTCTGTTCCATACAACTCAACTTCCGGATCTTTTTTGACGTAAGTTGAACTCATGTAATAATATTTAATGGATCAAATTTCGAAAATAATTGTCAGCTTTTATTTTTTGCGCGTGCAAATTAGAAACGATACTTTAATTTGAAATCAAATGTTTTGATTTATGATAATTATTATTTTTCTATTTTCTATTTTAAATGAAAAATGTGAACGTCATGTATTTTAAATTGAAACAGCTGTCACGGACGCACCGGGGCTGGCGCGATTTTTGTTTTGCGCCAAATATGTTTAAGAATCTCCGCATTAGCGAACATATTGCAAGTGATAAGCAAACGGACATGAAGCATAAATTCTTAAGTGGGTTAAGCGGTTTTTGTCAAGAAAGATGAAATACATAACAACAAAAAATATGCGAAATGCTACCGCGATCGCAAAAGTTCTTGATTTATCTATTAGATTTTTCCAGTTATGCGAGGGATTAAGGAAAAAAATAAATTATGAATAAAAATAATTTGTTACAATGCTTAACATACATTTAAGGGCGACCAAACTGGTCGCCAGTGGCGGCTAGTGTAACTAATAATTCTAAACTATGCTTATTATTTTTCTCAATTAATTCATAAAAAAAAAAAAAAAAATCAATGAGGGGGGTAATATATTTCATTAGCAACTAGAATTTTTTGCTGGCTAGATTTTATCAAATTTGTAAAGCCCTGAAAGTGAATGTAACATTAGGATTTAAAATTTTAAATCTTCATAATTAATAAATTATTTGACCAATTGACTTCCTGCTTGGTACGCTAAGTTAAAATTTACCAAAAAAAACAAAAACAAATATGATGTCAAAATTATGTGTTCATATTGAAAAATTCAGAGTTACAATTTTAGCATGAAGACAACCCCCTAAGATTATATAAAAAGCATAAATTGAAAGACATAATTTCCAATCAAATGGCTGTTTCTGTTTGTTTTTCTTTCTTTTGTTGGGACAATTTGGTAATTAAAATTTTTGGGGTCTTTTTTTTTTTTTGGGGGGGGGGGGGCGATTGTACCATAACTTTTTAAAAATATCTTATATATATATATATATAAAAATTCCAACTTTCATTTTTTGCAAACAATTACTTAAACTGTCACTCTTAATTTTTTTTTGTCAGTTTTCATTAAAATATGCTTAGTAAAATATTCAGAGCATAAAATAAATTAATATGAATGAATAAGACTATCCTGACTAAACTGGAATTTCCATAATGCTATTTGATATTTTCAAAATGATGCAAAAGCTTGTGCTTCTAATTTATGCATTGAAATAAAAAGGACTTATTTTGATTCATTAGGAAGGTAAGATACTCTTTTAGTATAAAACAGACTTTTTCATTCTGAATATTTAATTTCCTAACACTCCTAAGGTAATCAATCATTCCTTAAAAAGCTACTCCCCATTTGTAACGCTGTTCCGGATTATGCAAATTTTAAAGACTGAAATAATTTAGAAAATGGAAATATAAAAATTAATGAAGTTAAATTAGAGAAATGGCCTAAAATCTGCTAATCCAAAACAACGTCACAGCATGTGATCGTATAATGGAATTTAATCCAATAATCGACATAACGGTAAACAAACTGCAAAAATATTTAATAATATGGCTGGGAAGAATTAAGTAAATTTCATGAAAATAATTTGGAAAAGAAAGTTAAATAAGACTGTCGACTGTTAGATTCAAGTATAAAAGAAGTGAATGTTTTCACTCACCCCAAATTTTGAAATGACGACACTGATAATTGAACACACACAAATTTTTATTTCACCAACATTTTACTTATCTTACAACTATTGAAAAACCGGTTGGCCAACCAAATTGTGAAACATCTATATTAATTTCATTGTATTAATTCAATATCTTTATATATTAAATTCAAAGTCGTATAGAAATTCGATTAACAAATGGTGATAGCTGAAATAAGAATGAATAATTACTTAGGAATTATATTTATTAGATGAATTCTTAAAGTTATTATTTTGAAGTTATATTAATCCGATGAATGCTGAAAGATCAGATTCAGTTCGAGATATTGCTGTAAATAGTAAATTCATAATTTAAAATGTTCAATAAATGTGGTCTTAAATCGCTTAATGAAATGTTATTGAAGGTATGTTATTTATCACAAATGGCGATTAGGTAGCTGGATGGATCTATGGTTCAATTGAAGAGGCAAATCATGGAAAGTGAAGATGACATCACTTGAAAACGAATCTCTAGCCTGGATGGATTGACGATACGACTCTCTAGCCTGGATGGATTGAAGATTACCAAAGTTGGCAAATCAAGAACTGATTCCTTTATTGAAAAGCCTCGATTTAAAGTGGTACTTCATACGGAGAAATTTCAGGAAAGGGAAAATGATTTTCTGCGTCTGATGATCGTTGATTATGAAGAATTTGCGGGCAGTAAGATAAGATCAAGATGTAGAAGAGCTAGATTTTGTGACACGAAGACATCACTGAGATAGCTGGCTGATCGCAAAAGAAGTTGAAGAAATTGCTGGCTGGCAAGAAAAAGGAAGTTGAAGAACTTACAACTATCTCCAAGAAAACGCAGGGAATAGGAAAATGATAAGAGTTTCCACTCTGAATCAAAGGCTTTGGATGATCAGTAAAATGAAGACTGCGGGACCCGAATCAAAGGCTTTGGATGATCAGTAAAACAAAGACTGCGGGACCCGAATCAAAGGCTTTGGATGATCAGTAAAACAAAGACTGCGGGACCCGAAGGTCCGCAGCTTAAATAGAACGTCTAATCGAGTTAATCCCTGCTTGGCGACTGACGAGAAACATGACATTCGAAAAGCAGCTAGAATTTTGAAAACAAACTTTCAGCCAATAAGCATCGAGCGCTCACAAAGCGGTGCAGAGTTGAGATGTATAAAATTAAAGTTATTCCTGAATGGCAACGACATCAGCAAAAGACCCGGATGGACGCGCACTTGAGCTAGCGTCCCTGCCGAAAAGCAATGAACTTGAAACTATTTTTTCGGAGAAATCTCATCACGTGATCTCGAACAACAAGTATTTTGGAGAAGAAGCGTGTTCAAGATGTTTAAAATTTAGCAAAACAAATAGTGCGATCTTCGAAAAGCAAATTGAATAAATACATTCTCTTGTCATAACTTTTGAAGTAAATATCGTATTTAAAAACCGTAAACGGATTCTGAAAGTAAAAATTTAGATCTATAGATTGAATATGATTTTAAGATAGAATAATTAATATTTAATAATCATGATTTTCTTTTTTGAACTTAGAAATTTTTTAGCAGATGTTTATTTTGATACGCGAAAAACGTATCTTTTACGGAGATTACTTTTACTGAATATTATAATAATGATTTTGTTGATTAAAGCTTTTGAATTATTAATTTTTATTAATATTTAATAACAGAATAAAATTACTTTAATGGAATATTTGAATTTTTTGAAGGAAAAAAAACTTTAAAGAAAAATGATTATAAAATTAAGTTAAGTGGTTAATTAAAATAAATTAACGAATTAATTTGCATAAATTAATATAGAGGCAATGTACGATGGCGCAACACCATTGTTGTTACCTATTCACAATAATTAACTTTAATAGTTTTTCCCCCCAACTCTGATATTACTAAGAGAGGGTATCTTTTTTCTGGACCATAGTATGCAATTTTTCTCTGTTGACCAACATTCTAAAGAAGAAAACTATAGACTCTACAAATTTGAAAAATATGTATGACTCTATAGCAAGAATATGATAGTGTTGACCACCTCAGCTAAAACAGTTTTCTTTAAAATAAAATCTAGTTATATAATATAATCTAAAATTTTTTTATTTCATTAATTCTTAATGATATTACAGCAGCAAGTGAGTATGTGTGAATTTAGTCACTGGTGAACTTTTGAAGGAAGTGATACAATTTCTTATTTTCATACAAGAAAACCCCTGAAAATTCTACAGCTAAAGACTACATGAACACACTTAGAAATAATGACTGTAATAGATGAAATACAGGGGTGATTGTGGGTTCATAAAAAAATACCTGAAATTTTAGTGAGAAAACGTTTTCATATGGAGACAGGGAGGAGGGGACATATAATTTATTACAGGGAGGTCAAATTATGAATTTTAGTTATGTTTAGCAATCATATAAAATTGATACTTTAGTCTTATTTTATAAATTTAACTATAAGAAAAAACAGAATATCGGTACTGAAAATGAAAAAAAAATACCTGAATTCAAATATATAACCTGAACACAAGCACCCCTGGAAATATGATGTTGATTAATAAATGAAGCATAAAGAATTTGAACAAACTACAAAGCCTGTGGCTGTATTTTGAAAATCAGTTAGGAAATTTTGCATAGTTCTCTTTCTCAGTCTCCATTTTTATATATTTTTTTAAATTAAAGACATGCTAAAGACATAAAAAAATCTTTGTTTTGTTTCATTTAAAAAAGTTTAAGGAAAATAGACACACCTTTTACTGACGTTAACTATTGTACTAAATAAAGACAAAATCAATATTTAAACAATGAGTCTTTAATGAAATGAGATCATTTGATATACAAAATTCATGTATCAGGCAAAATGAACAGAAAAAATGAGTAAAAGTTAAATGAAATTTAAATAATACAAAATTACAGTTTTAAAATATTAGCATCCACTAATATCTTTCTTGTTTTTTCTAAAAAAACGAGTCTCTTTAGGGTCAAAACCTTCCTCATTAGCACCAAACACAGCCCAGGATGGAGTTTCAGCAACATAGTCAAGGCTAGTGAAAGATTTTGTTTGACCAGATTCGTTATATTTTTTAATGAGAATATGAAACTTCTCATAGTCAATCCATGTACACCATCTTCCATCAATATGAAACTGTAAAAACATAGCAAATTTAGAATTCATTTCTAAAGTTCATACACATTAAAGAGAGAACAAACATTTTATGAGAAAAAGAAAGGCCAAAATATTTATGCATATCTTATAATTCATGACACGTTTTCTTATAACACATTAACATTTCCAGTGTAGTTTTATATAAAAAAAAATGTTTAGAGATACTCTCAGTTACAGTTTGATTCAAGAAAATAACAATTTAGCAGTCTGTCTTTGAGTGATTTTCATCCACAAACCTTAGTTAACAGGAATTCCAAAATTTTTAATTTTTCTCATTAGATTCACAAAATGGTCAGGCCCAGTAGCAGAATTTTCTGTGTTAATCTGCAGCAAACCAAAATTTATCTGCAACTCAAGAATGTCAGATCAAGCTTACTATCATAAAAAATAACAGTAACTCATAAAATAAGCCAAATTTGTATTTATAAAGAAAGCATAACAAGAAAATACAAGAAATCTAGAGACAAAAAGTAAATTCTAGCAATTTTTCATAGCCCAGAATTTTTATTTTAAGCTGTTAAGATTGATTTGCAAGGTATAAAAAAATCTGCAGCGCTGCTGCCGTGCTACACTGTTTCTGCTACTGGGGTCAGGAGTATGCACAGTATACAACCCCCCCCCCCCTCCCTGCACCAACACCACCCTTTCAGAAAAAAACCTCTGCAAATCACTTTCAACTTTTGAGCAGTTTATGCTAAAAACAAAATAATATTCCTTAAAGCAGTTGTGCTTATAAGGAGTTTTAATCGGACATAAAAGTAGTTCAAAGGAAAAAAGGTGGAAAAATTTCCAGGCTATACAATGAAGATGAATTCTAATAATTTAACCATATGTCAATAGGTAATTTAACACAACAGAAAAAGTGTTCCACTCACCAATTGGCTAGTAATTTTTATAACTTTTATCTCATTTTGAAGTCAGATTTTCATCTTTCCTTATGTTCTCTTTTCTTTTATGACTGCACCTTAGAGCATATGGACTGTGTTCACACACAGAATTTTTGTTAGCGGAGGAGAGAGAGGGGGGGGGGGATGAGAAATAGTTAGCATTTGTAATGAATTAAAATGAAAACCTTTACAACAAAACTATCATACAGTAAAATTGGAATTGTACAATAATCAGTTCAATAACAATTACAAAATAGCTTTTAGGTAGATTTCGTAAAAAATACTACCTATTACATTCTCCCCTAAGTTGGAATTTCTGAAAATTTTTTGCAGATCTACGCTGATCATGACTTTGGCCCCAAGGGGAGGGGGGAAAGAGGGGTTTCGGAAGAAAAAAATTCATAACTTCGTCAATTCACAAGATATCAAATCCGCTTAAATTTATTATAAATATTTTTAATATTATCTAAAACTTTTACATTGACATGTTTTTTATAAAACTAACCCTTAGCAAAAAAAAATAAATAAAATAAAATAAATAATAAAAACAAAAGGATCCCTGCCGGCTTCGCCTACAGAAAAGGTAGATTTCGAGTGGGCGGTCCCAACTGCCTCATCATGGCAAAAAGGCCATTTCTTCTGCAATTCCCAACAAACAGGCGCCCCACAGTCTGCGTCTTCAAAATCTACTTGTGCCTGTAGGCCGAACTGTCATGGATTTTTTATATTTACTCTTTTAATACTTTTTTAAATTCTTACTTTATCAAAGATTTAGACGTGGCTTTTCCTATCCCCCTCTGCATATGCACATGACTGTTTTAAATAAAACAACAACAACAACAAAAATCATGATGGGTGTTTGTTTTTTACAAATTTGAAAATGAGTTTATTGAATTTGATGGTCATATGAATTAAACCATCTATCCTAAATAAATATAAAATTTGCTTAAAAAATAACTTTTCTTTTAAAAATTATAAAGTTTTCCGAGATGAAATTTATATTACTAAATTTAGATAAACTAAAATCATCTATTTATATAAACTATAATCATGCATAACTGCTGCAATTGCATCATTTTGAAATGCAGCATACAAAATTGAATATTGGCTAGATGTTTTTCATGCAATGCAAAGTGAAGAAATTGAAATTTATTGACTTTACTTTAAAAAAAATATAAATATATCAGCTAATATATCTGTGATTTCCAAATTCCCGTCTAATGTATGCATTTTTTACATTAATTTCTAATAAGTGTCAAAAATTTTTCAGATGCTTTTAATGAACTCACTATTGAATAAAAAGATTCTAAATCAAAAATAAAATGGAAAGGAAAAGCAAAAATTAGACAGTTTTGTCTAGGTAAAATAATAATTATCAAAATCATGTTTTATGCACCACAATCAATTGCATAATTGCAGACTAGTTTCAATAACATAATAGTTATTCTCATCAGTCATATTGTCAGTGTAATTATATGAAATTTTGATGCTTAAAACATGGTTTCAATAATTATTATATTTTACCTAGATAAAACTGTCTTAATTTTAGCTTTTCCTCTTTTGATACGCCACATTTCAAAATGATGCAATTGCAGCAGTTGTGTATGTGGAGTCCGTCGACTTTTCTCCCAGTGTCCTGTCTTTGAGAAATTGTGATCAGCTTTTTACATTTGTGAAAAATCTAGTCATAATTTTGTGAATTTGAAACGATCATCATAATCAGGTTCCTATTTATACATTTTTAAGAAGATATATGTATGTAAAAGACACACATTTTATTTATATATGTAAAAGTGACAGTCAGATTTTACTTTTAAATAATTAAATTTGTGAAGGGTTCAGTTTAGAGAGGGAAAAGTCTTGTGAAAAGATCTATTTTTATGACAAAGAATTTTGTGAAGGGTCCTGTTTTAAAGTGAAAAGTTTTGTGAAGGGTCCTGTTTTGAAATGAAAAAAATTGTGAAGGGACCCAATTTCTTCCTAAACAAATCCTTGGCATGACTTTATTTTAACATTTTTCATCTTCCATGAATAAATTTTATCCCTGAAAACTTTCCAGAGAAAGAAAAATAAAGAGGTGTAATATTTAGAAATTTCGGAAGCCATGAGATTCGACTGTCTAATTCAAATCAACGTGTTTAAAAAATTCAATTTTTGAAGTAAAATTCAAGATAAGTTTTGAACAATAGCATTCCAATGTGGTGTTATCTGGTGTGGTGATGGTAATCTTGTTGATGTATAATTTTCAGATGAAAAGGAGGAATTTTGAGAACAGGGAACTGGAAAATAGTAGTACTCATTTTCCAGTTATCTCCTAAATGACATAACTGGTGACATTTTTTGAACTTGTTTGAAAGTGAAACGAAAACTTTTATATATCAGCTAAAAAATCTGCAAGTTTCAAATTCTTATCTTATGTATTTCTTTTTATATAATTTTCTTAAAATATGTCAAGGTTTTCTGAAACATCATATATAAATGAACAATGCTATAAATACAAAATGAACTTAAGTGACAATCATATGTCATATTCAGTGGTACATTCAGTGTATCATAATTTGGTGAAAGTTCAGATTGATCATAGTATTTAACCACTTCAATGGCTGCCTTAAGTTAAGTCGGGGGTAATAACTTTGTTTCCCTCTCTATGTGGCTATTGAAGTGGTTAAAAAAGTTATTAACAAAAAATTAACCTTGATTTCAATGAAATCTGGATTTCCAAAAAGAAAGGAAATTATTCTAAAATATGGAAATAATAATAATACAAAACCTTTTTGTGAGCAATCAAAATACAATTTGAATGTTCATGTTCTGATGCCAACTCATAATCAGGAAGTAAATCAGCCAGTTTGGAGCCAAACAATCTTACTTCTTCATGCCATGGGACATTTTCCATGGTTAAAGAACTAGCGTTAGATGTGCCACAGTACGTAACACCCTATTAACAAGAAACCACAAATTAAAAAAAGACAAATTTCAGGCAGGTTGGTATTAGTATTTAAAAAGAAGTTATTAACAAAAAAATTAACCTTGATTTCAATGAAATCTGGATTTCCAATATTGACTAGTTTGGCATATCCTTCGATTTCCTCAGTATTCCAAGCTTTCACTAATGTCAATCGATACACAGTTCGTTGACCCTAAAGAAAAAAAATAAATCATTAGAATTGCAATGATTACATATATATTTATATAAATAGATTGAAAAGAAATCTTTGTCTGCATATAATTGAGAAACAAACAAATGAAAAGTAGTAATTCTCAAAAAAGTTAATATCTATAAATATTCAATTTAGTTATTTTAAAAGTTAAGTTCATAAAAAAAAAATAAAAAAAAGTATGAAATTAAAATATTTTTTGAAAATATTTCATTTTCTAGTAAGATCCTGTTTAGAATATAAATACAGTAGAACCTCGATTATCCGACCCTCGTTAAACTAAAACTCTCCGTAAACCGACGCCGGTTTCCAGACCATCTTTTTCACAATTTTTTTTTTCGCATTTCTTGTGTATGCAAGCAGTCATTTCCAAACTATGAGTACATGTAAATATTTTGGTTTCCATTTCTTAGAATTCCTTTGAAATTAGCTTGAGCTCCTGCAATCATTCAATAAATGTTTAGATGAATACCCTAATTGAATGATTAGGTCTTTTAAAAAAATATTTTTATTTATCAGTTTAAATTTTTTACCTTTTCTGACAAAGCTTTTAAGCTGTCAACGAAACGCTGCCAAAAATCTTTAAAAAGTGGACGATCAATTTTCTTCAAACTTTGTTCATTGCTAGCATCAACAGAGACATACAACTGAGTAACAGGCTGTAGAGTTTTAATGGCATCTGGAAATTGAGCATTTGTAACCAAGAAAGTTGATATCTCTTTGCTGTGCAATAAGTCTATTAACTTATTAATCTCAGGGTACATTATAGGTTCTCCAACCAAGGATAAGGCACAGTGCTTTGCTTTCAAGCCTTCAGCAAACTTCTCAGGTTGAACACCAGGAACACCTGAAAAATTTAACCAAACAATGAAATTATTACTATTGTTAAATAATGCTTATATAAAAATAAATAACTACAATACTTAAATCAGAGTTTCCCTCAGACAGTTTCAGAAGGGTGCTGCATCCTGCGCGCCCTTTGGTTTACAAAATAACACCCTTCTCGCCCCTCATAAAAAGAATTAGCACCCTTCTTGCCCCTCAGTAAAAAAAGTGCCTTTTCTCCTTTTTGCATTAAAAAATTTGCTTTCATAGTAGAAACTGACTCAATGTTGTCTTAAAAAGAGTGCCCTCAATAATCCAAAAAGTGCCATTAAGAATCCAAAAAGTGCCCTTTTCTCACTAGCTGCACCCTGCCCTTTTTTAAACCTGGGGGAAACTCTGCTTAAATTACTTCACAATGATAGCAGAAAATAAAACATTTATAAAGTAGGGGAAAGTCATACATAATGAAACACAGATGCTTTTGAAATAAATTTTGTGTTTGTACTGCTAGATGTCAGGCTGTTCAGAGATGCTTTATCTGGTGTGTTCGCTGACCACATTTCAAGTATGAATGTTTTTCTTTTCAGCAATTAAGTAATTTTTCGGACTTGAAAGTAACTCATTTAACTCTGTTACAGATCATAAATCTCCAAACTAACTGTGTGTGACATTCCCGTCGATTACTAGACACAGGGTGTCTATTCCAGATCAGCACCGAATTTCCCCGACTTTACCAGGTTTTCCATACCAATAAAAAAAATATTCCAAGCATCGAGATTTTGTGATGTTACACATACAAAATCTTAAAATTTCTGAATTTGAGAGTGGAAATTTCCCAACTGATTCCGAGGCACAAATTACTGGATTCGTTACATAATTTTTTGCAAAATTTACAAATTGTTGAACATTTTACATGGTAAACATTTTGCAGATACACACTTTTAACATCAGGTTCTATCCATTTTGTCTAGTCACGATGAAATTATTTATAACATCAGTCACATTTAAATACAGATTGCTTTGACATATTTTAATGCAAATAATAAATATTCAAAAGATTAAGCTAACAAATGTCAGTTCCCAAACAAAGATAAGTAAGCAGAGTGAAATACCTAATCGATCCTAAAACAATCAGCAGAAAGTTTCAGCGAAGCTGGAACGGAAAATCTTTGAGTTACAAAGAAGGACTGAAAAGGGGTAGACAAAATGATTTGCATGAGAGATTGAAATACTCTTTACAGTACTTATGAAGAGCAAAGTTTGATTTTAATGGTTTGCAATTTCAAATCCTTAGTTTTATATGAAACATTTTCCTATTTTTTCTTGAAAGTTCAAAATTTTCTAACTTTTTCTCAGAATTTTCAAATTTTCCTGACTTTTCTGCAGAAATGGTAAAGTTCCCTGACTTTTCCAGTCTATATAAATTTCCCTGACTTTTCCAGGTTATCCAGGTGGCTAGACACCCTGTAATCCATGTCGCACTATTTTCTCCACTTAATACCAAGAACATACAAAGCTAAAAAAAAAGTATGACAGCATGTTTTTTTTTTTTTTTTTTTGTTTAACAAATTTATATGGTATACAATGAAGCAGTATCTAACAGTGTACTATTACAATTAGGTTTATCCCATATTGAAAAATATGCATTATAAATTACTTTAATGCTTTTATGTCTGTCTATAAGACATGAACACCCACAGATAGGAGACATTAATTTCACCTTACTACTATAAAGTAGCCTCAAACTTCAGTAGAGTTGTGGCGTACCAAGAACTTGGTATATACTCGGTACTCAGTCGATTTGCCGAGTACTTGGCACTATTTCAAATTTTGACTATGTACTGGACCAATATTGACTATTGTAAACATTAGCTTTCTTTTTTTTTTTTTTAAGCATCATTAAAAAAAAATCATACCCAAGTGATTTGTAAAAACTGATTTAAATATGAATATCAGTATGTAATTTAATTATGCAATAATTCATAAAAACTATTACCGGATACATAAAAATGTCTCTATACAAAGATTAAAACAAAATAATGTAGAATCAAAGTATAACAAAATTTTAATGATTAAATTAAGAATAATTCATAGAACTAGAAAATACAATAAATGTTCTTTAAAAATAATTAAATTTATTGTATTTTAAATTACTGATGCAATAATACCAATAATTCTACATATTTAACAGATGAAGATTTTTTATATAGGTGTCTGCACTAGAGATGAGTTTGGGCTCTCTTTTCGGAGCCCGAGCCCGATGATTTTAAATCAAAGCCCGAAACATTTTTTGTCATTAGAGCCTGAGCCCGATACCGAAAAAAATTGCATAATATTTAAAAATTGTTTTAAAAGTAATATCTCATTTTTAAAAAACTTCGTACATGAAAATAAATGTTTATCCCGTGCACATAATTAATTTTATGGAAATTTACATTCTATCTTATCAAAAGAGAAGTTTGGTATCAAATAAACATACTTCCTTAAAAGGATGTAAATATTTTTCTCTTCCAACAAGCAAATCTGATAGACACATTAACAAAGTGAGTTTTATGAAAAAATGAATGAAATTTGCAGAAATTACTATTTCTATGCAGAAGAATCGAACAACAATTTCTATTTCCTATAAAAGGTGCATATCGTAATTTATAATTGATACCTTAATTAAAACAATATTTCATTTTCCTGAAAATCGTTCAAATTAAAAATTTGACATCGGTATCTGAAAGATCCTGTGCTTTTATAGGAAAAGTTGAAACACTCTTCGATTGCTTTCTATCGGAATAACAATATATGACAATTATATCTACTTACAAATGAAAGTGACTTCGTAAATGTGCAGAGCAGAGCTTTAGCATCAGCAGAGTTCACAATTAAAAATATAATAACTAATGTTGTCTTCATATAAAGAGTGAGTATGACTTGCACACGATAGAAGACTAAAAATTTGAAAACCTAAGCTAATGCTGATTGACTAAGAATGAAAAAAATATTCATCTCGCATTAGATCTATCAAAAAATAAAATAAAGTAAACGGTCCAATAAAAAAAAAAATATCCTAATGTCACAAACGAAAATCTAGCAACAAATATTATTGGAGCCTCTTCGCATTGGCGCCATATCACCTAGACGTCAGTTGTGTCGCAAATATCGTAAATTTTCTTTTAAAGTAACATTCTAATACTAGAAAAGAAAAATAAGATTCCTGTTTCCCCTTCTATTTATTCTGATCAAAATAACATTAAAATTACGTGAAATAGAATATGTAATTTTTTAGGGGAAAAAGTAATTTTTATTTTTTCTATATGAGAGTGAATAAAATTGTCAGTTTCAGAAAGAATGAGCCCGAGCCCGAAGGCTGGTATAAAAATCGAGCTCGAACCTGTGTCGGGCCCGGGCTCGGGTTGAGCCCATCTCATCTCTAGTGTGCACACATATATCTTGATTTTGCAACATTCAACAATAAAGTTATACCATGTTCAAAAACAAAGTTCTGCATCATTTCACTAGAGCATGCAATCTGTTCATCTAATCTCACTTTGAAAAGACATTTTAATTGTAAAGTCCTATAAATAATATATCAATCTAAAAATAATTGTATAGATAAGCAAATTCAGTATACAAGATGCTCCCAGTAAGCAGATTTATATATATGTGATGGCTAAAATTTCTTCAATTGAATATATCCAACTCTTAATTAATGTTTTTTTTTTTTAAATCTATCTCACTGTGTATGACTCTCCCTTACAAAGTTACCATTATTTAAATTTGTACAGTTCTATAAAGAAGATTTAAAAAAAATAATTTAGAGCATTTAAAAACAATACCTTTAAATTCTTTTATCATATTGTAATGATTTTTTAGGGCGAGGTCAACTATTTCCGTTGCACTGTCCATTTTCCATTTCCATTCTGTGCCAACAGGATTGGTATGGTGTCTACAATAATGTTCAGATATTCAGTGATTAATAAACAGTAAACAAATATTTAAAGATAATTAGTTTATACATGACAACAGTTTTGTATTGAAAATTATCCTTAAAAATTTGTAATAACATTTTTAGATGTAATAAATCTTTTACATGAATATTTATAACTTTAGAAATAAATGAATAAATAGATAAAAACTGACCAGATTTTAAAAAAATACACATGCTATGTTTAGGTCAACAACAACAAAAATTGAAAAAAAAAAAATCTTAAATCAATAGTTTTACATTTAACAAAAAATATAATTATAATAAACAATATTAAGACACAACAATTACAAAAAAAAAAAAAAAAAACAATCTTAGCCCGAATTTAAATATATAAATAGTAAAACGATGGAAATATTTTTTTTATTTAATAGGGCTTTTAAAACATTATGATAACTTTGATAAAAAAAAAAGCTTTGTAAAGTAAAATCAAAATTTGTTTTTTAATTTACCTAAAAGTAAAAAACTCAAAACTTTCTCAAAACTCAAATGATACAAATTTAATAATGAACAAAAAACAAAACAAAATGCAGAAAAATAATTTTTACTAATTTGATAGAAAAAATACAATAATTAGTATTGCAGTTCAGACTAATATAAAATCTATTTGAATTATATATTGACCAATAATGACTTTAATTATAAAAAGTACTTTCTCTAGCTGGTTCTAATGCTTCATTTATAAATGATCTGCACAGACTGTGTGGCATTCTATTTTTAGATGAATAAAATTTTCAAATTACAATCCATTCACTTTTCTTTAAAAATTAGGCAGTTTTTTAATTGTATCTAGTTTATCATGTGCTTAAGATCTACAGTATTTATACAGAATCTAATATGTATAATAAATATGCAGCATACAAACATCTACGATTAGCTTTTTATAATTATTATTTTCAGATATTTAACTATTTCTCAGCCTTGACCAGGGCTTGACAAATGCAGTTGCTAGGTCGCCACTGGCTACCAAGTTATTTAATCTTTCGGGGTGGGGGATTTTTTGTAAAAAAACTGACCTAAGAAATGAGTGCAAATGGCATTTATTCTCTCCCCCATCCTTACTCGTGCGTGGCAAGCAGCGATCTTCCTCTTCTCTTGTACTTTTAATGGAAGAAATAAATTAAAAAGGCATTTTCCAAAACCCTTGCACTAGCCATCTAGTATATGTCACATGATTAGAATGTGGGGGGAGAGAGGATATTTCAATAAAACAGTAAGAAATAATGCCAATCCAGCCTCTGTGGCATCTAAAATTGAATACAATGCAAAAAAATGCTCAAGTTTTTTTTGTAAGTTTCAAATTTGATTTTTGTGTTTATATAAATTGTCAACATATAAATGATTAAAATTTTTATAAGTTTCATTAGAAAACATAGTTTATATTATCTTTCTAAATAATGTACTATTCTAAAGTATGTAACTAATAAGTCTAAACTATGCTTGTTCTTATTTTTTTTCATTTAATTCATAAAAAAATCAATGATGGGATAGGGAGTGCAGGGTATATATTTTTTTCTGGCTACCAGATTTTATCAAATTTGTAATGTTCTGGCCTTGACAGTACAAATAATTATACTTATAGATGTATAAGAAAAATACAATATGATTGTACTCTTTTTAAATTCATGTGTTCACAAGAAACAATGCTATTTAAATTCATTAATATTAATTATAAAATATTTTAATTTACAATAAATAAATTTATTTATGCAGAAAGATGTATTGTGTTATTACCTCCAACAAAATACACATTTGTTAGCGCAAGCTAAACTAGGAGTTGCTTCCATGCATCTATGACTTTCAATACCATAAAATGTATGTTTATAACAACCACCTCTCCCACGTAACATGGCTTTTGTCCATCGGCACAATTTAACTCCAGAGTGGCTTCCAAGAAGTTTATAACCTTGTTTTGTGAGAGCTTTGCGAAGTACAGGTGTAATCATCTCTTTAGGTTCTTCATTTTCTTTCAACTTTAAAGAAAACAGACAAATAATAAATCAAATATAATAACTGCAGAGTTTCCCCCAGGCAGTTTCAGAAGGGTACTGCATCCTGTTTGCCCTTTGGTTTAAAAAATAGCATACTTCTTATCTTTCAGTCAAAATAATTGTAATGCTTTTTGTATTAAAATATTTGCTTGCACAGTAAAAACTGACCTATTGTTATGTCTTGTAAAGAGTGCCTTGATTTTTAAATATTAAAAATGCCTTTAAAAAAGTGCTCTTAGAATTCTAAAAAATGCTTTCTTCCCACCAACAGCACCTTGCCTTCTTTAAACCTCGGGGGGAAACTCTGATAACTGAGAATTACAAATACGAAACAGATGGTAAGGTAACAATGTCACAAAATAACAGAACTATATCCCCATAGTCAAGTGTATTAATTTACAAATCAAGCAAATACAATAACAACAAAGTGAATTTAATTTAAAGAAAAAAAAAAACTTCATAACAAACTAGAAATATTTAAATTAAATGTTTAGTTTTTAAACCAGTAATTTAAAAGCTGTCTTCATCATGTGCAGGTTTAAGCCATTTTGAAAGTGATTGACATTTTAAAATCTGGGACGTTGCTGGATTTTCATCTTGCCAATCAATTTCAGGAAAGCATTTTGGCACAGTTTCAACCAATAAGGTCAATAGAATTATATATGAAAATCACTTATCATCATTAAAATAAAAATATATAAGCTAAAAGTGATTACTATAAATATAAAGGCCTAAAAAACCTTTTAATATTCAGACTTACTAGTTTCATACACAAAAACAGTAACACTGTCAGGGTTCAAGTTTATTTTTAGTAATATATAATTAGTATCATTTTCCAGTTTATTTGATCATTACTGATCTTGAAAATATCACCGACTGTGTATAGGAAACTAGTAAGTCTGATTATTAAAAGGATTTTTAAGCTTTTATATTTAAATTGTAATCACTTTTAGCATATATATTTTAACAATGATACCAAGCCAATAATAAGTGGGCTACAGGCATTCTGTCTAGTTTTTAATTAGTGTTTAATTGAGGGGTCCTCTGCAATAACAAGGCAAGTGGAGTTACCTTTATTCCTGAAAAACCATGTAAAAAGGCTTGTTGACCTACCTTGATATTTCTTAGGCACTATTTTGTATTCAAACCGTCCGTCATGGCTCGTAAAAACTTTTTCAACTCTTACATGTCTCAGTTTCCCAATTCTGATAACAAGGCTGAGAGCAGTATTAAGACTTTTTTTTTTAAATAAAAAAATGCTAAGATGATTTCATATTTTGTAAACTCTTGTGTTCATTACATAAAAGTTGTAAAAAAAAAGTCATTATGAGTTCCAAATGCACTGGATATGCAATAATAAGGTAAATGTTCAATTTTCATATTTATATAATGTATTATTCAGCGTATAAGGAAATAAAATTTTTATGATCATAAGCAAAGAAAAGATGCTAGAAAACTCTTCTTATTAGGAATATATGCAAAGAAGTTATATTCTAAATTAACATGTCAAAAGTAAATTTAAAAGCCTTGTAGCGGAAAACTCCATTTTTCACTTGCCTTGTTATTGCAGAAGGCCCTTCAATTATGATAAGTCAGTTGGGATTTTTTTTTTTTTTTCAAAACCCAGGGAGTGGCAATGCCTCTCCCCTCTCCTATCCTCTTGGCAGCACCCATGATAATAAGTATTTCTGAGGCTACTTTTAAATTCACCGTTAATGTATCAAAAGAAATTAAGTAATAAGAGAAACCTTTTTCTTTGAATTATTGATGGCTGTTCCAAGATCCTCCACATCCAGAACATTTTCTTCCTCATCTTCACTGCTTTCATACAGATCCTCCTACGTATTCAATTTTTTTAAAAATTATAATTCATAAACAGTTAGGAATAGTTTATAACAATGGATCATACATTTGATACAAGACAAAAAGTTAGCAAACCTTTTTATTTTTACTGACATCTTCTTCTGTTGTATCTCCTTTGTTTAAGAGAACATTTACTAGATCTTTCTGCCAATGATGGAAAGATTCTTCTAAACCTATAAAAAAATTAATTTAATAAATGTTTATTATTTTTAAAGAAATGAATTAATAAACTTGATACAAACAACAAAATATTATTTGAAAATTAAAAAAAAAAATTAAACTCAAATATCCCCCCCCCCCCCACATCCATACAGTGAATAATAATGATAATTGTAGCAAAAGATAATAGAAAAAATTATATTATTTTAAATTTCAGCTAATTACAATACAAATGTTTATAAAAAAAGGAAAAACAAATCACAATAAATTAATGTCTTAAAACACTTATAAATTAAACTTTTTTTTAAAAATGATATTTTGGATGATATTGTATACTGATGATGTAACTGTAACAATAGTTATGTCTTTAAAAACTTCACTGAAAAAGTGCTTTAAGTTTATTGTTGAAATGATAATAGATTGCATAGTGGTTGATATATGTATAAGATATATAACATTTAAATGAATGTATTGGTAGGTTGAGAAATATTTAGTACACAGCATAGTTTTATGATTTTTTTTAATTAAAAAAAAAAAAATTAATTTTATTTTATATAGGCAAAGATGCATTTCTTTTTCAATATCTGCCATAAATTTCAATTTCTTTTTCCCATTATAAAGTTCTTCCCTGATGATTCTCTTAATCTAGATTTTATCCCCTTGAAACATGTCAAGCCCAATTTATATCCCTTGAAAGTTAGTGAGCTTGAATATTTTCAAACTTGAATTTCAATAATCACCAAATGAATCAATAAAATGAATTTGCAATTCCAAAACAATACATTTTTTCCCTTACAATACATAAAATGTTTATCATACATCTACATTTATTTCATAACACTCTTTTCCACATTCCCTTCCCATTTAACATGTTTTAACTACACATTGAACACTTACTACTCTACTAATATCTTATTTTGATAACTGCTATGCTTTCTCTCTCTTTTGTGCATTACAAAATTAAATCTTTTTAAGAAGACTTACTATTACATTAAACACACTATTTGTTCAACTCAGGTAAAAAAAGGGAAGAAATGCACCCTGCATTTTCTAAATCTCTTTCATTTATTAGATTGTTCAATATTACATTAAAAATGAAATACCTTCTTTGCTTTTAAACATAAAATGCAGGATTCCAATGAACAAACTTTTTTTTTCCAGGCTAATAACATGGCTACGTAAGGTAATGAAACCAGATTGCTGCAGCCAGATGGCCTATGAATAAATATGTATGAATCTCTCCTTTAGTGTTCTAACTAAAATAAATCATTTTGCCTATGCAAGTTTTGTTATTCAAAATTCCTTAAACTGAATCAAATGCTGCAGTAGTCATATAGGTTTTCCAATGTACTGTATGTTTCAAATCTTTGTTAACTTTAATGCAATATAACCTGTATCATAAACAGTCTCAATTTTTACAGGGATGCAGGCAATTTCTCAGAATGTCTGGATTCATTTGTACCAGCTTTAAATTCACTATGAAATTAATGTTTAGTCTAGAAAGAAACAGAGCAGGGTGCTAGTTGCTAGTCACTAAAAAGAGCAACAGTTCAGTAGAAAAGGGCATTATTTCAAAAGAAAATGCATTAGTAATGTGTTTAGTAACAATACAAGCCCAGCAACAGAATTGTCTGTGTTAATCTAAAGCAAACCAAAATTTATCTGCAATCCAAGAATGTCAGACCAAGTTTACTGTCATAAGAAATTAAAGTAACTCATAAAATAAGCAAAATTTGTATTTATAAAGAAAGCATAAGAAGAAAATACAATAAATCTAGAGAAAAAAGAAATTTTAGCCCGTTTTCATAGCCCAAAATTATCTGTAGTGCTGCTGCCATGCTGCATTGTTTCTGCTACTGGGAACACAAGAAAATAAAAGTATAAAATTTTTAAGTACAGTAATCCCTTAACATTCGCGAGGGTATGTTCCAGGAAAACCTCGCGAGATAATTGAAATTAACTACCTGGAGAATTTTTTTTAATACCGTAATTTTGACTCTCATTATTCTCAAAAAGATGATAATGTATGCAGCTTCAGCTCCATACAGCAGCTTCAGCTCAATCTCTACGAGAACCTGCACAATCACATTTTAAATTAATAGATTGAAGATGCCGTTACCTTACCACTTCTAATACCCCCATTGCAATGAGTATTCTTCTGCTGTTATTATTTTGTTTTCCTACAACACTCGCTCCTATTTCAGTAGACAACTGAAAATTGATTTGTAAATACATACTGAGAAAACACGGGCGAAACAATCTTTAACCACTGTAAATTCTAAAAAAGTAAAAATATAATTTTAAAAAAATCGCGAATAATCAAGTCAGATTCTCGCGAATGTTAAGTTTTCCGCATTTTCGTATTCGCGAATGTTAAGGGATTACTGTATCTCCAACTATAATAAAGAAGGAAGTTTGTGTGTGTTTCTCGGTTGTGTTCTGAAGAGACTGCTGCATGCAGAGCTACAAAATTTGGTGAGAAGGTACCTCTATGCACGTAGTTTTGCACCTTAAAGCCAGATTTTGGAACTTTTGAATAGATTTTTTTAAATTTAATTTTTAACAAGATTTTTAATGTTTTTTCACATTTTACTGCGATTTTTCCACATTAGTAACGGGAATCCAGTTCCAATCTCTTAGCCTAATATAGTAAATTTTATCCTCTTTTCAATAAAGTTTATGCAAAATTCGTACAGCGATTTTTGAATTTTTTGGCGAATTTTTTTCTTTGACATTAAGAAATTTTGCCAGAATGCTTGACTGGTTCGATGATTGCGCTTCCATTTCAGCCTCAAATACGTTCAAAATCGTCATTTTTTTTCTCTTTTTAGCTTGGAGAAAGTTGACAATTCTTTACAGATAAATAATCGATTTTAAAAATGTGATTTTTAGTGCTTTTTGACGTTCTGCTGCGATTTACCCACATTAGTAACCGGAATCTGGTTCCAATCTTTTAGCCCAATACAGTAAATTTTATACTCTTTTCAATAAAGTTTATGCGATATTCGTACGGCGATTTTTGATTTTTTGACGAATTTTTTTCTTTGACACTAAGTAATTTTGCCTAGAATGCTTGATTGGTTTGGTAGTTGCTTCCATTTTAGCCTTCGATACATTTTTAAAAAAACTTTTTTTTTAGCTTAGAGAAAGTTGATAATTCTTTACAGATAAAAAATCATAATTTTAAAAGGGAAGGGCGGATTATATATTAGATTTTTCTTTTAATTTCATTTTTTATGTGTTTTTACCATTTTTTCATGTTTTGCAGCATTTTTTGTTTCAAATGACGTCACAAATCACCCACTACAAGTCAAACACCATTGGATGGCAGTTGTGATTGGTAGCTGATAGAATTGTAAGCACAGCTGGAAGTCAACCGGGCAGTTGTGATTGGCAGATGAAAAGGTCATCAGCTGATTGCAATTCGAACAGAGAGTTGTGAATTTTTGCTTTTTGTTTTATGCAATTTTTAGAGTTTTCTCATGTATACATCTGTTATGTAATTGATTTCAGAAATTAACAACGATAACTTACTGTTTTTGTATGTAAAAAAAAGTCATTTTGTTTCTGTTTAGAAAGTTAATGATAATTCCTATATTTGTAACGTCGTTGGTTAAATTCTGTGGGGAAGGGGGGGTGTTCGGTTGTAGTTTAAATATTGTGTTAATGCTCTGATCGAAACTCCCTCCTTTCGCCCCCCCTGCTGCCTCCAAAATCAGAACTATTTAATTATTAGTCCGATTCACACAAAACATTTTCTCAGGTCCCCAGATACTAGATAAACTTCGGTATAATTTTTTTCAGCCCTTGGTTACCACTATTTCTGAACATTAATGACCAGGGAGGGGTATTTTCTCGGGTTTTATGGGCCCAATTTCAATGAGATTTAGTTCATTCAACTTAACACAAACTAATTAAGGTATAGATAACTAATTAAGATACAGATTTAGCATCACCTGGCGATATAAAATGGAACTAAAGGATTTTGCAGCATGTACGCAGCACGCCTGCTATACGGTGTCATAGGCAGCCGGGACACGTGCCGTAGTTTTGATCGGAAAGAGTTTTATTTAGAACTGAATGCATCCCTAGCGGTGGGAAATGAAACTAAACAATTTTGCATTTAAAATTTGTCCGATTCAAACAAAGGGCACGATTTCAACGACATTTTTTCATTCAACTTAACATGAACTAATTAAGATATAGATAACTAATTAAGACAGATTTGGCACCCCCTGGTGGTGGAAAGCGGAACCAAAAGATTTTATGCACGAGCACAGAACGCCTTCTATACATTGTTATAAGCAGCGGGGATACGTGCTGGAGTTTCGTTCGGAAAGAGGTTTGTTTAGAACAGAGTGCACCCCCTGGCGGTGGACAATGTAATTAAAAGATTTTGCATTTAATCTTGGTCCGATTCAAACGAAATCTTTTCTGACATTCTTCCGAGGTCACCCAAGTACTAAATAAACTTCGGTATCATTTTTTCAGCCCTTGGTTACCACCATTTATGAATATTAATATCCAGGGGGTGATTTATTTTCTCGGGTTCTATGGGTCCGATTTCAATGGGAATCGGTTCATTCAACTTAACATGAACTAATTAAGATATAGCTAGTTATTTAAGACATAGATTTGGTACTCCCTGGCAATGGAAAGTGGAACTAACAGAACTAACAGCACGTGCATGACATGCCTTCTACACGGTGCTGTAAGCAGCAGGAACTAGTGCCGAAGTTTTGTTCGGAAATAGGTTTATTTAGAACAGAATGCTCCACCTGGTGGTAGAAACTGGAAGTAAAAGATTTTGCAGCGGGTGCCTAGCATGTCTGCTATACACGGTATCGTAGGCAGCGGTGACACGTGTGGGATAATTTGTTTAGAACAAAATGCATCCACTGGTGGTGGAACTAAAAGATTTTCCTGCATGTGCACCAGAAATAACTATTTTTATTGCAACCACAAAAGAAAGTTACCGATTTGATAATCCCAGAAAATGAAAAAGTTTCATTTTCACTTAAACTCGAGTATTAAGAAAAGTATTGGATTATTTGAATCGAAACTCATAGTTTATGTTTCTGGTTTCAAAAATGCAAAATTAGTGAAAATCCGACGGTAAATTAAAAAAAAAAAAAATTTGACCAAAAACTGACTTGTTTTGAATCAAATGATCCAGACATTTGAGGGGGTGGTATATAATTTACTTCCGCTTCGGGTAAATCTCTCTATTTAATTTCCGAAAGACAAAGAGCTTTTCTAGAGGAAGGGTTTCGTGCAGCGAGTTTTAGAGTGATTTCGCGTTTCGTATTATTTTTTGACAGGACCGGGCAACGCCGGGCGGATCTGCTAGTGATAAATAAAGTGACATTAATTTTGAACGGTTTTATGAATTACAAATTAAAAAATATAATTAAATTAGAACATGAGTTAATAATCTCCTCTGTTTATCCTAAAGAAATGAAGTTCTATAATTTTTGGAAGCTCTTTGGCACACAAATTTAGAAATATTGTGGTATGAGGAAGATTTTTACAAGAAATCTCTGGATACAACTAAAGATGAATTTTCCTATTTTTTGAAAAGCACAAGGTACTTCGCCCTTAAAAAATAGCCAAGAGGGAACATTAATGAAATGTAGCTCTTTCTATTGAATACATGCCTCCAGAAATAAACTTATGAATGCACTTTTTAATAACTACTACATAACACCCAATGCGGTGTTTCTGAAAGTAGTGGGATACAAGGGAGGTACAAACCCATGTTGACAACTAACATATGGCATGGTCTAGCTAAATGAATCAGTGAAAAGATTTAACATTATTGCTTATTTAAAAAGAAAATAATAATACACATTTGATGTTGAAGATGACTTACAACTCTACCGCAGCAAATTAAAATCAAACATTAAAGAAATATGTAAGGGTAAGAAATCATACTTGTTGCATTAAAAAACTTGCTACATTAAATGTAAAATAAAAGTTATGTTTATTTGCATCTATTTGTTATTATCTTTGTTGCCATTTTTCTATTAATGACTTTTACAAGTAGAAAAAAAAAAATGTGCTTTCAGTTGATTTAGTCAGTCATCAAACTTAAACAAGATCAGAATTCAAATGTAAATGTCATTTTAATCACATTTAAAAAATATTCAAATAAATTCAAAAGAATTTTCTTATAATATTCTATGAAAATATATAATTTTTATGTAAAATATAATGAATAATTATATTACTAATTATGCATGTGAATAATGCAGGGACATTTTATATCAGCATTCTCACTAGCTTTCTTAAATTATTTGATAAATAAAAAAAAAGAAAGAAAGAAAGAGAAATATGTTATACCAGTACTCTCATCAGCTTTGATCAAGGGCAATAACTGAGTGGCAGCCAGTCTCCCAAGAGCTTCATCAATTTCAACAGCAACCTATACATACATACATGACACTTAAGTTTCACAACAATGTATAAAAATAATCAAATTCTCTTAATTATTATGAAAAAAAAAACAAAAAACTTATATATGCTAATCAAAGAAGATAAAAATATTCATTTTACAACTTAAAAAAAGAAGAAAAAAAGGAGGGTTAGATTAACATATGTTACTCTAAAACTATTAGCCCCCTAAAACATAAATGTCAGAAAAATGTATTTTTCTATGATCTATTATGTCATTATAAGTGTGTAACAAGAAAGAGAAAATCATGCATTAAATACAGATTATGAAACACTTTCCAACACACTCAGGATTATTACTGCAAAAGCAACTTCACCGTTTAATAAGGTGAAACAAATTATCTAAGTAAGCAGTTTAGAATGATAATGCATTTCAAAACCCAATTTTAGCGATAACCATCCACAGTCAGAAATGTAGTTGAATTCCTATGTGCAGCCCTATATATCATATTTAGATTTGTAAATATATCATATATGTACTATATAATACGGCAAAATTTAGTTTAGTTAGAAAATGCATAACAAATTTGAAAATTCACCTTCAGCAATTTCTGCAAATAGACGAAAATGTATTCAAATTCTTTTGTACAACTCTGTACATTATGTACAGATTTTTATACATACCAAAGCTAAAATTTTATTTGGGTAAAAATTGCATAACACAATTAGAAATGCACTTCCAGCAATTATCATCCATAGACAGCAATATATCCAGTTTGCATAGCTCTGCATATGAATTTATTTATACTAGATGGAACCCGTCAAAACTTGACGCAAAAAAAAAAAAAAAAAAAAAAAAAAAACTATAACAATATTAGTAAAATAAGCTTCATTATTATTTATGAAGGGGTGCGTATAAAACAGTCTTTCAAATATTTTATTTTAATTTTTTTCCCCAGTCAAACACAGTACTATTTCCGATGCAAACTCCAAACAAACAATCCGTAAATAACTGTGTAATGCAAATCAGTTTGACATTACCACCATATTACCCACGGCAAGAAAATAAATTCATGGACCTATGAAGTATATACAAATAGTATATTCCTACATTCATATCATATTCAGTAAATAACAGAACATAGTAAATAAAGCACACATCTCCCCCCCCCCCCCCCCCCTGTGATAATGCAACCGAATGAGCTCCTATGCGCATGTGCATTGCATCTGCCCAAAAGCACCGTCGAAATTCGAAGTTAAAAAAGTTTTAAAATGTCCTCTTTAATCATTGTACGTTTCAAATCGATATCTTCTAAAACGCATCCATTGTTTTAAGCTAATCAATTTTTATGCAAAGATTAAGAAGTTTTTTACAGTAATAAATCTATCTGCAGATGAGGGAGATTTTTAATGTTTTCAAGTGTAATTTATTTGTATGGTTTCTTTGGTTCCTTGACATAATCAGGATGATTCATTGACGAATTCAACATATCAATTTTATGTTCAACATAAACTAAAAATAGTCTTTTTTTCTTTTCACTGACAGATTTTTGTTTAGCGCCAAAATGTTCTATCTTATGGATAATCTGATCTTATGATTTATCACTTTTTTTTCTTTTCTTTTCTTTATTTTTTTTTAAAAATTATTATTCATTTTTTATGATGGTTAGGGAAATCTATTTTCAATTGTGGCAACTTTCCCAGGGGCTAATTTACATTATTGAAGTAAACTGGTGGTCATTGATAAGATAGAATTGAAAAACTTTTCATGCTTGAAAATTATTTAAAAAGTCGTTAAATTAATCGGCAGTTTTCAAAGAAATTTCAATCGAAAGCTAATTTTTTTTCTAATTGATGATGTAAGAATTGAAATTGTAACATGTAGTAAAAAATAGAAATGTGTAGTATTTCGAAGTGATGTAAGCGCGATGAAAGCTAAAGCGATAGCGCCTTTGTTGTCACAACTGTTGTACATTTCTAAAAATTTCCACTGTATTTTGGCTGGCGTCCAAAAGTGGAAAAACATTTTTTGACATCGAAAGAGAAATTCACAGTGAAAGAAATAGGACTTTGCGCTAATAAGGAACTGTTAAATGAACTTATAATAAATCTACTAAAATAATTCCTATGAAATATTAGTCTTACATTGTTTATTCTAGCTAAAAATACAATCATTATTTCAAGATTTTTTTCTGCCATAACACTATTTTTAATAACTTTAAATTTCCTGAAATCCTTTACTTTTGTGATTTTTTTTATTAAAAAAGGAAATCTTCTATCCTATAATAAAAGTAATTGGTAACATGTAATCAAGGTATGCAATCAAGATAAAGAAATCAATGACGGCTCCAATTCTAATCTTTATAATTATGAATACAAAAATCAGTAAAATTATGTCACGTTAACACAATCATATACATTTTTCTTTTTAGTTTTATCAATGTTAAAATGCACTTCAAGCTAAGCATAACGTCATTTTCACCGGCGCAAACTTTTCACACGTACTTCATATACCTTACATTAATGCTTAAACACCATGCACACAAATATAAATATATTTTGTATTTAATTGTAATGAAAAAATGGCATCAACAAAGTTATAATGCATAACAAAGCCATTATTTAATGGCTTTGATGCATAATGATAAAATAAACCCAATGGACAATATTCCCGTGACGTCACAATAAATATGAATTTTTATTCGCTTATAAAACACGCAGATAAGTATTTTTACCGACATTTAACTTGCAAATTAGCAAATTCGGCCTTAAAACCGCGTGCTTTTAATATTTATTATTTCTCTTTTATTCAACCACAGAGTTTAGAGAATAAACTCTGTGCTTCGCAACAGTAGGCGTTATCCGATTATGACGTCATTAGCAGAAGTAAAAGTTTAATTAAAAAGTACAGTTAATTAATTAAATTTTCGAACAAACGAATGCACGATAACAAATCTGTGACCAAATATCTTTCATTTAAAAAAAGAATGATGTAATTTGATGCAGTAGTTTGTTCTCACGGATTGTCGAAAGAAATCGCTTAGCGTTTTAAATATATAGATTCTACAAACATATCTTAGTATATCAAATATAGTTCAGCTAGAAAATATATAACAAAATTAAAATTCACATTTAAGCAATTCATGCCCATCAACAATAATGTTTAAGAATTGTTTTGTGCAGCCCTGTATATGATTTATAGAATTTATACACGACATAATATGTAAAAATTTAGTTAAACACAACTGAAAAAGAGCTTTCAGCAATTATCAATCCTAGATAATACTGCAACTGAATTCTATTGAGCGCCTTTCTCTGTAAATCAACGATAAATGCTATGCACATCAATTTCGTTATGTTTGAAATAGTGTAACATCATTAAAATATATTGTAAATAAATTTTCCCATGGATCATACACTTTTCAACTATTTTTTAAAGAGTTAAAAACAATAAATGAGTATTTATAACAATATTTTAACTGAAAGGTTATACTGGTATTTCTAAGTGCAAAAGAAGGATAAATGTGAAATCAAATCTTTCCTTTTCAAATACAGTTGAAGCTCCAATTATCCAGACTAATATGTTCTGGTTGCCATCTAGACAATCATAAGCAAGAAAGAAGAATCATGCATCAAGCATAGATTATGTAACACTTTTCACCACTTCTGGAATACTGTTACAGCATTTCACCATTTAAAAAGGTGAAAGAAGATATCTAAATAAATAATTTAGAAAATGCGTACATTTGATAACTTGATTAAAAAAATTATCGTCTATAACTGGAAAGATACTCAAATTATTTTTCTATAGCTCTGTATATACACTACAGTGAAATTTTTTTAGATTAGTTACAAAATGTATAACACAGTAAAAAATTCACTTTCAGCAATTTCTGCCAACAGACAGAAGTGCTCTTGAATAATTTTGTACAGCCATATATAATACCTACAGATTTTTATATATGCCTCATACTAAACTAAATTTCAATTCAGGAAAAAAAAAAAGCATGAATAACACAACTAAAAAGTTTTTTCAGAAATTATCATCCATAGACAACAATGTATCCAGTTCTTTGTGTAGCCATGTATATAAATTTATTTATATTCTACTAACATCTCTTAGTATATTCAATATAGTTCAGCAGGAAAATGCATAACTCAATTAAAAAAACACCCTTTAGCAATTTACACCCATAGACAGCAATGCTTATGAATTATTTTGTGTAGCCCTATATATGATCCAAAGAATTTGTAACACTACATAGTATGCAAAAATATAGTTAAAAATGCATACCACAACTGACAATGCACTTCCATCAATTATTGATCATAGACAGAACTGTAACTAAAATCTTTTGTGTGTCCATGTAAATGAATGATAACTGTTATGCATGTCATATTCAACAGCAAACATCTTGTAGTGTACCTCAATAATGTATATAAATTTCATTAAATTTGAAATAGCATTACATCATTAACAAACGCTGCAAACAAATTTTCCCTATAGACCATTACATAACCGAATTATTTTATGTGACCCTGTAAATTAATGATATAAATGCTTTGCATTCCATATTCTATTGAAAGCACGTTTTAGTGGAACTCATGAATGTATATGAATTTCATTAAGATTGAAATAATGTAACATTATCAAGGTCGATAATGATCCAGGTAAAATTTGGGGCCTATTTAGGGTCCCTTCCCAAAAATCTATTTAATAAAACAGGCCCTTTAACAAAAACCAATTTAATAAAATGAGCCCCTTCACAAAAATCTATTTGATAAAATGGGCCCCTTCAGAAAATTCTTTAAAATAAAATAGGCCCTTTTACAAAATTCTATCTCATAAACACTTACAATTTATTAATTATTTTGTGACTTTTAAAATGTGTAATTTGTAAACAAATAGTTCACCAGAGAAGAAAACTTCAACAAAAGGATTTAAAAAGATTTTGTTAATAAATGTTGGGTTTGAATTTGAGTAACTGGATTTCAACTTTCGTTACAAAATGTTACTTTTTAACAAAAATAACCTTTACTTTTCACAAAATGGATTCCAAGAGAAAACAAGTTTAAAATTGTATGTCAAACGTGACATGAGGTGCGTTCGTACTAGAGCTAGTTCTATAAATATTCAGATCTTGAGGATTTTTAATTCTGTGAAATGAATTATATCGTCTGCAGATTAATTTCTGTAATAAAATTAGTATCTCGGTCGCTTGACGGTTAAACCTCGGAAACTCCTATAACGAGAAAGCAAAACACAGATTTCTTATAAAAAAAAAAAAAAAAACAATTTCTTAATAAATGTTTTTATTAATATCTTCTAAAGTTTTGATTCGATTTTCATAAAATTTGAAATGTCTCAACAAAATTCTGCAAAGATAATATATCTTAAATTTCAAACCATTTGGTTGGGTAGTTTTTGCGTTGTTATATGCGGACAAATGGACAGACAAACAGACGGACGGACCAGACGACGACAATAGGTGCTACATATTTATATAATTACGAACGCACCTAAAAACCTGCATTAAACTCCTGATCATTAAAACACAACACAAATGATTTCCCCGCTATTATCAATTACATGGCAATCCGAGAATATTTATGAGAATTAGAGCATAAACATACAGCAGATAGATAAAACAAAGTCATAAACTATGTTGGAAAGTGTTAAAAAAATTGTATTTGTAAATGAAAAATTTCCCCAACCAATTTTCTTATTTACTTCTGCTACAAATATTAATAATATTCAACATTACAAACTTTTTACTTTAAAGTACAGTTATAATTCCTAAAACACAAATAAATTCAATGGAATTTCTTAGAATATGAGAATAGAGAAATACAGTATATTTGAAATTGGTGACATATAGTGCTAGAATGGAAAATTTCTCTTTTGCAAACAAATGCATACAGTAAAAGCACTTTAACAACTTTTTTTTCTTTTTTGAAAATGCCATTTCTTAATCTCAATCTGGATAACAAGAGTTTTATTGCATCAATTTACATAGTGACATTTTGCAATACAGTAGACTCCCACAAATCTGCATAGCTTGGGACCAGTGGTTGTGCAGATTTTCAAATTTTGCAGATTTCTGGTCATTGTTTTGTTTACATTTTTAAAATAGTAATTTGAATGTAATAATACACTTCAAGTTATAATGAATGCTTACAATAAAGTAAAATATTAAAATAATTAAGTAAAATAATAAAAATTATTAAAAGTAAAGTTCAAGTAAATAATTAATAATGCATAACAAAATATAAATAATAATGATGAGATAAATTTCGTTTGAATAATTCAATGAAATTTGCTTTATAAAGGTACACTAATAATTTACATCAAAATAATAAAATAACAAAATTTTATTTCATGTTTAGTCAGACTTAACTAAAAAAATCTCTGACGGCTCGGACTACAGGCACAGGTAGATTTGAAAGATGCAGATCGTAGGGCATCTGTTTGTTAGGAATTGCGGAAGAAATGACCTTTATGCCATGATGCGGCAGTTGGAACCGTTCACTTCAAAACCTAATTTGTTTGCAGGCGGAGCCGGCAGGGATTTTTTTTTGTTTAAAAAAATTTTTTTTTTGCTATAAGGGTTGGTCATATAAAGAACTTGTCAGTATTAAGTTTTAGATAATAGTAAGAGGATTTATAATAAATTTAAGCGGATTTGATATCTTGTGAATTGAAGAAGTTATGAATTTTTTTCTTCTAACCCCCCCCCCCCCTTAAGGCAATTTTTAATTATATCAAAAATCTGTCATACATAAATTTTTAGCCCTTTTCCTAGAAGTAATAATAACTTTAAACGGATTCGATATGTATCATAAGTAAGAAATTATGGGGGGTTTTCTATTTTCACAAAAAGCCCCCCCTTCCCGGGTCGATTTTGCCCATTAATGAACTTGACTGAAATTTTATGTATCAGTTTGGAAGAGATTTGTGCAGAATTATTGACGTTATCGTTTAAAAAAAATGGTGACATATATATATATATAAAGTTTTGAACTGGGGGTGGTTTTGGGTTCTGGGAGTCATAATCGGCAGTAGATCTGCAAAAATTTTTCAAAAATTACAACTTAGGGGAGAATGTAATAGGTAGTATTTCTAACGAAATCTACCTAAAAGCTTGATTAAATAATAAATAACAGTATCTGGTAAAAGACCACCACTGATACTTAAAATAAATTTATACTTTCTTCATGAGAGAGCATGAGTTAAGTCATATTAAACAGAATTACATATTAAAATGCGTATAGACTGATATAAAAAAATCTTGAATTTTTTCCCCCTACATCTCAATTGTAAGTTTAGTTTAATTGTTTACACCTGCAACAATGTGTGGATTTTAGGCATTTGCAAATTTTAGAGTGGCAGTTTTGAGGGAATCTAATGTACTGTTATTTTATAAAACTTTAAATAGATCAGCAAAAGCATTGTCACATATTTTAAAGGTTATTATTATTATTAAACCGCAGACCAGGCCCCTACCTGCCGGGCATTATGCCCAGCTTAACGAGTTTGTATACCTGGCCGCGGGGCGAAATTCGCCTAATCTCCTCATAACGGAGATCCACCTGATTAGCTTCTTGGGTGTCCTTGGCTGCAACGGTACTTCGTGAGAGTTACTTTGATACTGTGTTGGCCGGTTCTAGTTTGTTATTAATTATGGGTATCTGGGTATGTTGTCGAATAAGGAAAGGGGCTTGCTTTCGGGCCATATTCACACTGACTATGGTTGCTAATATAGACAGGTTTATATAATTCAGTTTAAATATTTGTGTTTCCGCTATGTATTACATCTTGTCTGTAGTGTTCTCTAGTGGTTTGCTACAGTTTCTCTACTTGACAGCTCACGGCATCCATCCAACCTCGCTGAAATGGCAGGTTTAAAAAAGAAATTTTAATTTTAAAAAAGAGAAAGGAATTGGTCTCGTAATTTAGAACCTTGATCAGGTGACGAGACCTTCACCTGACTAGGCAGCTCCAGAGGTATAATTCAAAGGGAACTTGGAGGACTTTGCACCCACGACGGATTTTACATGCACCAGGCGCCATTAGCGTACATGGCTTCGTTAATTTTTTTTTTTTTTTTTTTTTTTTTTTGTGCACATTGTGCTTTTAGTATATATTTTTTTATAGTTTTTTTGGTGCAGTAAAAGTAAAGTTCTTTTAATGCCTTTTTGTGCAAAAATAGAGGATTCTATTAATTGCTTTTTATTATTTCGCTATGCACTACGCTAGATTACTGTTGCTGCTGAGGAATTAATCTTGTGTGGATGGTGGGAAGGGCTTGTTCAGTTTTGCTTCACGTTAGTGTGAAATTAAGTCTATGTTATCAATTAACCATCTGATCACTGTTTTGGCTTTTGCTTGTACATGTTTGTTTTGAGCTAGCTGTTTGTGCCAAAGTTGCTCGTTGTTTGGTGTTATGCCTACCAGATGGAGTGCTTGTGTGAGTGGACAGGCTATGAGGTAGTGTTTGGAAGTTCCCATCAATCCACACTCACAATCTGGCATTTCCACCAGTGCGAATCTGTGCAGATATGCTGGAAACGCGCCATGGCCTGTGTAGACTTGAGAAAGTAGTTTGCAGCTTATCAATCTGTGTGTATCCACTTTAGGGAAGTACCTGTGTGTCAGCCTGCCTGTGTCCCCGTAGTCCCACTCGAACTGCCATTGCTTAATTGTTAGTTCTTTCAGGGTTCTCTTTAGTTTTGTTATTGGTTTCTCCATGTGGTAAGGGATTGCATTGTATGGGTTTTGTGCTGCTTGTTTGGCCAATTCGTCAGCATCCTCGTTTCCTTGGATGCCCACGTGAGCCTTGACCCAGCTGATTTTAAATTTATTATTTGATTTTTTTACTGTTTGTTGTATTGTATCTATTATTTCAGTTACGTTAAAGGGTTTGCTTAATGCTTGTATTGCTGACATGCAGTCCGAGCGTATGCTGTAATCTTGCCCTGTGGTATTACCCCATTCTGCGGCTTTCAGTATGGCCAGTAGTTCGGCTTGGAAGACACTGTTGCACTTTCTTAGTGGCACCGACCATGTCTTGATTTTTTGTTCATTTTTGTATGCTACGAAAGCCGATCCCGTAGCGCCTGATTCCAATTTCGAACCGTCTGTGTATACGACTATGTCTCTTAGATTGTGTCCGAATCTTGGTTCTACTGTTTCTGCTGGGTGGTTGTGCCAAACGTTGATCTTTTTAACATAGTCCGTGTGATGGTTAGTTGTGTTGTATATGTTTACTGTTTTGCGTAATCTTGAGACAGTGCCGTAAGCTGCTTCGTATTGTACTTGAAGGTGAATTGGAATCAGGCCAGATAGAACCTGAAGTGCCGCTGTTGAGGCTGTCCTATAAGCTTTGACTATGGCCAATGCAAAGTGCCTTTGACAGCTAGATAATACTTCCTTGCTGCGTCTATTCAGGTTATGCCCCCATATTGGGGCGGCGTATGTAAGTGTTTTCTCCACTACTGACCTATACCAAATTTTAATTATGTTGGGTTGTAGACCCCATCCCTTAGAGACCATCCGTCCCATCATCCAAAATGATTTTCTGATTTTCTTTGTTTGTTGTTGGCAATGTGGGAGCCAGTTTAGATTCTTGTGTATCATTACTCCTAAATATTTAATTTGTTCTTTGACCTCTAACTTTTTACCGTTGAATTCAATGCCCTCTATGTTGTATGAATTTTCGGTTGGGAGATTCCCTGTGTGTCCTCTATTTAGGTACAGTAATTCTGTTTTGTCCCAATTTAATGTTAATCTATTGTTTGTTATCCACTCGTTAAATTCTTTTATTATTTTATTTGCTAATTTTATAAGTTCTTCTTTTGTTTTTGATCTTAAGATTAGTATAAAATCGTCTGCGAAAGCCTGAATCCTGACATTTATACCCCATTGCTTCTTAAGTGCTATATCTGCTATTAGCAGCCACAGAAGTGGTCCCAGGCAGCTGCCTTGTGGGCATCCGCCGAATGTTTGCCTTGTTATTTTTATACCATTTTCTTCTAATGTTACGTATCTATCTTCCAGAAAACTAATGATCCAATTAATTAAGTATGTGGGGCAGGGAGATTGTTTTAGGGTTTTGGCTATTATCGGCCAACTTATATTGTCATATGCGCCCTTAATGTCCATAGAAATTAGCAGTGTTTGATATTTTTCCTCTTTGTCTTGTTTAATTTTGTTAATAAGTTCGTCTAGTGCTTGTTCTGTTGATATTCCCTGTTTGAACCCGTATTGTTTGGCGCTCCAAAAATTACTAGTTGTTAGATGGTGATTTATTCTACCATGTATTATTCTTTCTAATATTTTGCTGAATGCTGGTAGTAGGCATATTGGTCTGTAATTTTTTGGATCTTTGGTGTCTTTACCAGCTTTGTGGAATAGTACTACTGTACCTATTTTGAAAGATTTTGGGAAATAGTTAAGTTTGAGGCATGTGTTGAAAAGCGTTAGTAAAAGTTGTGGTTCTGCATTGTGTATTCATTTAATTAAATTATAATCTATGTAATCATACCCTGGTGCCTTGTTTTGTTTTATATTTCTTATTATTCGGTTTAATTCCTGTTTCGTTATCACGGGGGCCTTGAGTCATTAAATCTGGGGGGGGCTGGTATAAGTTTATGTTCTGTTGACGGGTCTGTAAGAAACAGGTTGTTTAGAAAGTGATTAAGAGTTTCCTTTATTGTTACTGTTTTGTTATCTGGTAAGATGTTTACAAGTCTTGGGGGTTTCGTAACTTTTCCCGATGCTAGTTTATACTGGGACCCGTATCTGTTTGTTGCGTCCTCACAGAATCTTTTCCAGGTTTTAAGAAATTTTTTTTTTATTAATTTGTCACAAAATAATAATAAATTAAAATAAAAATTACTTTACTTTATTGAAATTTTCTGCATACACAGAATTTCCTAATCCAAAAACGGTATACTTCATTCCTTTTAAAAATGTTCTAGACACTCTAAAGTCAAAAGCAGCTTCTTTCAACCATTTAAAAAACCATTGACAAGAATCTGGAGGCTGCCCATCAATATAAGTAGAAATGATGAAAATGCACGTCTTTCTTTTAGACACCTAGACAAATTAAGATGAATTATTTCAAGATAAATTATTGTTCAGTGTTAGAAAATTAATTAAATGTACAAAAAGCAATATAGAATATCAGAAATAAAATATAAATACAGCTATTTCACATCTCCAACAATCGATTCTGCTGTTTATGTTTGAAAAATACACATAACAAACACTTCATATTCGTCAGATTAAAAAAAAAATATATCCCTAAAAGAATAAATGATCTCATAGCAATCATTCTTCTAAGAGCTGTTTGTTTGTTCTGCTGTTGACCACGTGACTTCAAAAACTCCTTTTTCAAAATAAAATGCATAAATTTGGCATATGAACAAGTCTTTAGGAACCAGTTTTAATAATTTGAACCAGTTTTAATAATCGACAAATTTTGACAGGATCTGACCACATATTCTTATAATTTTATATACAAAAATCAGATTTCATTATTCATCATTGTAAAACAACTGAGTAAGCTATCATCAGAAACTCTGGTTACAGAGTAAGTCACAAGTTCAGCAGCAAGAGTCCTGTTTTATTCCACGTCTAGCTTGCACTCAGTAGTGACTCAACAACTTGAAACAGAATTTAAAAAATATGTGCATGTGATATACCACATGAAAGCCCAATTCATACACTTTCTACCACCACCAAAAGTAAGTACCTGTAATAATTAGGGAACCAAATATGACTAAATTTGTAATGCCAGAAATGCAAATTTTTGCTCATCTTTGAAGTTAATTATCTCCAAAACCAAGAGAGATAGAGACTTATCACAGAGTATTTATTAATTTCTCTATAATCTTAACAACTGAGCTTAATATAATAAAATTCTGAGGTGGTCAAGTTGAAAATGTCACTTTTTTGTGTTGATTTGACATGGAATGACACTTAACTGATTGTTTTTTTTGTGTGTTTTCTCAATAAACCAGCCATTTTAGTTTCTCACATTCTTATGTTGCTTTGATACTTTAAATTCAGATCTGAGCTAGTGTACCAAATAGGGTATTAAACAATGAAATTATTATTATTAATAATAATAAACACTTGATTATGTCTAATAATAAAGGTGTGGGAAAGGTTTAAAGTCGAATTATGCCAAAATCTATATCAGAGTTTCCCCCAAGTTTAAAAAGGGGCAGGGTGCTGCTGGTGAGAAAACGGCACTTTTTTTTATTCTTAAGGGCACTTTTTGGATTTTTGAGGGCACTTTTCAGATTCTTAAGGGCACTTTTTTTAATTGTTAGATGTATTCTTTTGATTTTTAAAGCCACTTTTGATATCTCAAAGTCAAAACACTTTTTAAGACAACATTGAGTCGGTTTTTACTATGAAAGCAAATTTTTTAATGCAAATAGGAGAAAGGGCACTTCTTTTACTGAGGGCAAGAAGGGTGCTAATTATTTTACTGGAGGGGGCAAGAAGGGTGCTATTTTGTAAACCAAAGGGCAGGCAGGGTGCAGCACCCTTCTGAAACTGTCTGGGGGAAACTCTGCTATATATATATTTGTCTTACGTGGCGCGAAAAAAGGGCTGAATTTGTAACTTATGGTTTGGCAACAAGTGTAGTTTCCAGAGCTCAGACCAATGAACAGACTAGATTGTGTTAGATCAGCTCCGCCTCCGTCCAATATGGCGGTCAGTATGAGAGCAGAGAAACTATAGACTGAAACTCGAACTAGCAATTATTAAAAGTAAAATAACATGTACGTAATCCAAAGTGTCTGAGATAATTCCTCATTTTAATTATGAGCAATATCGTTAATTTCAAATGAATTCTCAACTCTTATTTAGAATTCATTTACGAATTTTACTCACTCAAAAGACGGAGAAAAAAAATCAACTGTCTAGATATCACCTGCCGCCATCTGTTGCTGTATTGACGAAGTAAAAAATAATTCATTTTGTAAAAATCTATAATCAATTAGAACAATAAAATGTCGAACGCAATTTAAACAATGACAAACAAACTATCTTCCTATCACATAGTTTTTTTTTCTAATGAATTTAAGTCGTGCTGTACAAAAGATCCTTTTTTCATAGTATTTAAATGATTTATATGCTCATTAGTAGCGCCCATTTTCAGTTGTGTTTTCAACGGAGAATTACTTTTTTACATTAAAATAAATTGTCAATTTCATATGTTCAAATGTTTTATGGTAGAATTTATTCCGGCTAGAATTGCTGAAAAAAAGGGGTGAGCGAGCGAAGCGATCTGTGACCGCGTAACGGTCTCAATGTGAATTGTTTCGCAATTCACAGGGGGTTGGCGAGCGTTAGCGAGTAGGGGGCTGAGCCCCCTAGTATGGTTACATCTACCTAACTTCACTTTAATGTAAAATTATTATATTTTTATGACAGCTTATTTATCTACATGCACATTAAAGATAAATAAATGCATGCATACTTAAATATATATATAATATATATATATATAAATACCAGTTGAGTGAAATAATCTTCAGGATCAGTTGTTTTCATATCAAATAATTTCACATTCCAATTACAGCCAGTTAGTGTTTTCTTCAATTCTTCAGCAAATTTCTATTAAAAATTAAAATAAAATAGTGTAATTGTTATTATATCAGAAAATATATATTGTAAATTAAAAAATTAAAGTAATATCTTTAATTTTTTTTGACATATTAATATAAGTTAATAATAATAACAATAAAAAACTTCACAATCTTTCATTAAAAGTATGTTTAAATATCTTTACAAAGAAATAGCCAAAATAGAATGGTTTTATCATTTCTTGCATCTGCCATTACATAATCCTACTGATTATGATTTTGAATAATTAGCTCATATGGACATTAATTACATCTGATCATGGATACCAAAATTTTGAATCAAATTCTGATTTATTTTACACAATAAATAATTTGTTTTCATGCTTGAAAAAACTTTTGCCTCTTTCTTCTAAAAAAAAAAAAAAAAATATTTTTTTTAGTTGTGTCACTTTATAAATAAATGTGTGATATGACAAAGATGTATAATAACTTATAATTGTAGAAAAAATCCACAAAAATATAACTTTTCTTTATTAATGTAATCAATATACTATCATTTATTGTTTATTTTTTAAACTTGTTTTTAAGGAACACTAACTAATGTTTTTTTAATTTTAAAGATAAATAAAATTTTTTAAGGTGATGCTATTTATCATTGCAAACAAGTAGGATATTCTAAAAAATATTCTTTAAAAGATAAGTACTGAGAATTTTAAATCACTAACATAAGATAATTAGCAACAATTTAGTTTGAATAAAAAAAAAGATAAGCATCTTTTGTCAAATTAAATCAGAATAGTACTGACTAATGCAATGGTTTCCAACCAGTGAGGCTTTGGAGGACACACAGCATTTGCAGAGAATGCATGGGCCAATGATATATTTATTTCAATATCACTAAAGGCAATAAGAGCAGCCACAATGTTACCCAATTGGAGAAAGGCACAAGGAGAAAAACAGCCTTCAGATTAGTTAACTTAGCTTTAGTTAGCAATAATGTTTGTAAATAAAATAATGCAGATTAATTTCTGAAAAATGTAAAAAAAAAAAAAAATCAAATTGGAAGTGATGACTTAGTGTGCTTTTAGAAGTGCATCTAAGTTATTATGACTTACCAGAAAAATAAAATATTGATAAGCAGAAACATTGACATGTAGCAAGAAAACAATGAATTGAAAAGAAACATTGCATCAATGAAATCATTTTGACTGACACAGTAACCCTCCGCATGCCAATGATCAATCATTTGTAGCAATGTATACAAGCCCAGGTTTCAGACTGATGGAACAGCTTTTAAAATTTATATGTATATTTCTCTTACATGGCACAAAAAAAGGGTAGAATTTGTAGCTTGCCATTTGGCAACAACCATAGATTCCGGAGCAACGATTTCTGAGTGGTTCCCAAATCCAAATTCAGAGCAGGAGCTCTCTGTAAACACAGCACAGTCTTTCAACCGATGTAGATCACTGGTTTGTTTTACAGTCAAGCGATGCATTCAGCAAATCAGCTTTTTGATCAAGAGTTTCTCTTAGACATAGCATAAAATGAGTTGTTTACATTTTGTTAACTTGCCAAATGTCTGAGAAATACTGTGTTTTTCACGTTGAACAAACTTTAATATCAAATTATATGTGTTGATGATTGTTGATTTATATTGAACTATCTTCATATCAAGTAGTGTTTTTCAAAACGAATTTAAGCTGTGCTGTATAATATTATAGATGCAATACAAGCTGCACTATCAAAGCCTGTAACTATCTATACATTGGACTTTCAAGAGTGAGGTCTTTTGATTCTATTACAGTGGTGGTGCCAATTGAAAATATTTTTAATTGTGTTTTCAAAGAGATTTTTAAATGAATTGTGTTTCCAAGGTAATTTTTTCAGTTAAATATTTTACATTTCAAAAATTTGTAATTTTCATAAAGTTAAAATGTAAAGGGCAAAATCAGCACTAGCCACTGGCCACTAAATGAAAAAAAGTGGCTATTAAAAAATTGTCTGTCAGCGGCCACCTTATGGCCACTTTCCTACAAGGAAAGAGTAAACATTTTTGCATTTCATCAAGGATTTTACTTTTGCTGGTTGAAATATGTTTATATTAACATATTTATTTGAGTTATTTAATTGTAGATTAACACTAATTGAAATATTAACAAAAGTTTACTGTTTAGAACTTTTAAATAAAAGTGGCCACTAGTTTAAAGAAAAGAATTGTATAAAACTGCTACTACTGGCCACTAGCCACTAATGAAATTTCCCAGTTTTGCCCTTTATTAAAATGATTTATGTCCACTGGTGGCACAAACCAAATGCATTTTTAATTGTGTTTTCAACTACCTTTTTTTACAGTAAAAAAATGGGTACATTTCATATGTTAAAATGATTTATGATAGTACTCATTCTGGCAAGAGTTTCTGCAAAAAATAGCGAGCAACGAAAGTGAGCTGGAACTGCATCTCAATTCACGGAGGTTGGCAAACGTTAGTGAACAGGGAGAAGATTTCCATAGTTTTGAAAAAAGTCTTTATTAAATATTAACTACAATTTAATTAAGGAGAAAAAAAAAATATTCAGATCAGATATATTCACTTTATTTGTACAAAATGCTGTAACTAATAAATTTTAACATTTAATTAGCATGGTTGTACTTTTCATTAAAATATTTAATCAAGCTTTACTGGTATTATTACTTTATAAAAAAATACAAATAATTATTATTAGTAATGAACACCTATGTATTATGCTGGGCCCAGTAGCAGAAACTGTGCAGCATGGCAGCGGTGCTGCAGATTATTTTAGACTTTGCAGATCAATCTAACAGATTAAAATAAAATTCTGGGCTATGAAAAATTGTTAAAATTTATTTTTTGTCTCTAGATCTATTGTATTTTCTTCTTATGTTTTCTTTGTACAGTCGAACCTCGTTAACACGAACACTCAAGGGGAAACTTTTTTTGTTCGTGTTATCCGAACTTAAATACATTACATACAACTGGACGGGGCAGTCGGAAACAGTTCGTGCTAAAAGTAATTCGCGTTAAGAGTGTAATATCATGACAGCTGACACACAAATTCTTCTTTTTAAATTTTAAACACAGAGTTTATTAAATGAGAGCTGGTATTTACAATATTATTTACATTATGTACACTTTCACTAATATTCTTAAACATTCACCAAACCACATCACTTCTTAAAACAACCAAAATATACTCGGATGCATTTCCACATCCTACTTACTCCGAACGAACCACCATTCCTTCTCGTCTTCTCTTCACTTCCGTTTACTTTTTTAAACAAAAAAGGGTTGGAAGGATGTTGGTTGCATGACACCCCCCCGATAAGATTGTGCTACGCAAAGCGAAGCAAAATCTGACAAATAGCAACCATACAACTATACAGCATAAAATATATATAAAAACACAATTCAAAACAGATGCCTTGTTATAATAGTTATAATGAATATATAATAAACATATAAAAAACACTAACAATTCAAAACAGATGTATAGAAGCCTTGTTATAATAATTATAATGAATATATAATAAACATATAAAAAAAACACTAACAATTCAAAACAGATGGAAAGACGACTTGATATAATACTGCATACCAAAATTAAACACAAAATAAAGTATCACTTAAATAATCCTTATACAGTAACTAGTCGTGACAGACTATCTGCATTTTTTAATTTTGCACCTGGGCAATGAGAAATATTTATGTTATATCTTTGTAGAGATAAGGCCCATCTTTGTAATTTTGCAGACTGAGGTGCAGATTTCTGAAGATATATTAAGGGATTGTGATCAGTTATTAGTTCAATTTCAGCACCAAACACATAAACTTCAAATTTTTTTAATGCTCACACTACCGCATAAGCTTCATGCTCAATAGTCGACCAGTTTTGTTGCACCTTAGTGAGCTTTTGGCTAGCAAAACTAATAGGACACAAATTTTCTTTCTCATCTCTTTGCGATAGACAAGCACCAACTCCATAAGAACTGGCATCACTCTGAATAGTGTAAGGCTTTTTAGGATCTGGTGTATACAGCTTAGGAGCTTCACACAATGAACGTTTTAAAGTTTGGAAAGCCTCTTCTTCAACCTCAGACCACGGAATGATTTCTGGGATTTTCTTTTTTGTCAAGTCGGTTAAAGGCTTGGCGATTTTAGCATAATTTCTTATGTAGTCACGATAATAATTAAATAAACCCAATGCACTTCTGAGGGCTGTTTTGGTTTTAGGCGATTCTATTGTCTCAATGGCACATAACTTCTCCGGATTGGGCTCATGTCTACCTCCTCCTATGACATGACCTAGATACTTGATCTGTGCCTTTGCAAAAACACATTTTTTAACATTCACCGTGAATTTCAGTTCAGTTAATTTGGATAAAACAACGTCAAGATGTTTCAGATGATTTTCCCAGTCATTTGAAAAAATAGCAATATCAATATGCTCGACTGTACTCACGATGTTCATCCAGAGCATTGTTGATCGATTTCTGGAATGTGGCAGCCGCATTGCGCAATCCAAAAGGCATGACTTTCCATCGGTATTGAGCACGATGGGTTTTAAAAGAAGTAAGATCTCGACTCTGTTCTTCTAGAGGAATTTCCCAATACCCTTTTAATACATCTAAACATGTAATTATGTTAGCACTTCCTATTTGATTAATTAATTCAGTTGCATTTTCCATAGGATAATCAAAAGGTTTTGTCACTGTGTTCAATTGACGAAAATCTATACATAAGCGCATGCTACCGTCCTTCTTTGCGACACATACGACCGGATAAGCTATTTCAGCTTCACTTTTTTCTATAAGTTCTAGATGCTCTAACTCTTCTGTTTGCTTATCCACTTCATTTTTTAGCGATTCCAGAATTTTATAAATATATTGTTTCTTTCTTTCCGCACCTGGTAATAAACGAATTTTGTGTGCTCCAACGTTGGCAACTTGAATTTTACCTGAGAATAATGGTGCATGTTTTTGTATAAGTTTACTTAACTCGAATTGTTTATCAACCTCCAGATGACTAAGGTCTACTTCTATGTTATTTTCATTCGAAGTATTAGCTTTAATTGGTGTTGGGGGAATTTCACCAAATTCTACATCATCTTCAAAAATGACCTCAACAGTCTGTACTCTTACGTTAAATTTCCTTATTTTATTCGCATGAACATGTCTGACACCCCCATCAGGTAATTTCACTTTATACGAATGTGGTTTTATTCTTTCAAGTATTTCTCCGGGTCCTGTCCATCTAGCATATAATTTATTGGTAGAATCAGGGATAAGCAAATATACTAAATCGCCTTTTTCAAATTCTTTCATTCTACTTCGACGATTGAAATAGCGAGTGTAATTTTCTTGTTTTTCTGCAGCAGTTAGAGAAGCAATGTCAGCGGCTCTTTCCAAATTTATTTTTAATTCTTGTAAATAGTCTACTGCTGAATTACTAAGATTCAATGGTAAGGGGATTTCACCTGACCATGATGACTTTAGTACTGCCAAGGGACCTCTAGCTTCCCGACCATACATGAGCTTAAACGGTGATACTCCAGTTGTGCAATTTGGCACTTCACGGTAGGCAAAAAGTAGAAAAGGAATATGTTTATCCCAATTAACAGGATCCGTACGAATTACATGATGTAGCATTTGTTTAAACACACGATTAAATTTTTCAATTAATCCATTCGAAGCGGGGTATGATGGAGTTGAAAAGCGAGGACATGCCCCTAACCGGTTCTCAAATTCTTTAGTCAGTTCAGATTTAAAATTAGTGGCCTGGTCTGAACAGATAACTTCAGGAATTCCGGTGCGCATAAAAATATCTAATAAAGCATCACACGCCGTTTTCGCATAGAGACTCCGTAATGGCACTATTTCTGGCCATTTAGAATTTTGATCAATTAAGGTAAGACAATATTTATGCTTCCTTCCTGACGGCGGAATAATTTCACCTATACAATCTGTCAAGTATGAAATGGATATGGTGCGCGGACAACAGGTGTAATCGGAATTTTATCTGTTTGTTTCTCAGGGCTTTTTAACTGACAGTTCTTACATGTTCTACAATAATTTTCTACATCTCTTGAAATATTCGGCCAATAAAAAGATAATTTAATTCTTTCTTTAGTTTTTCTCATCCCTAAGTGGTTTCCAAAAATTGAATCATGAGCTAATTCTAACACTTTATTTCTATAACTTTCCGGTAACACGAGCTGATATATTTTATCACCGCAAATAGTTTCTTTATGATACAACAAATTATCCCGTATCAAAAAATTATTTTTTCCTAATCTAGCGTCCTTGAATGAATTCTTTAAAGTTGCGCAATCTTTTTGTTCTTTACAAAACTTGTTAAACTCTGAAAATTCATCATTTCGATCATTTTGTTTATTCTCTGAAGAAATAAAACAAACATTTAATTCCTCTTTCGCCAGTGGGGCATCTGAGCTATTTTTAGCTTCGTGACCTTCGAACTCCTGCAGTTGACTATTATACAACTCCATTTTGAAGTTCAATCAAAGCATTATACACGTCTGGAGTTATTAAACAGGGGACATTTAAGTTTTCAGTGAAAGCAAAAAGCGTATTTAAAGTGACATAAATTTCACTGTTAGGTAATTTATAATGGATGGGTATAGTAGCCAAATTTGCTTGTACTTTTTCTTTGAAAGCGGATTGTAACAAAATATTACCTTTAGCTTCGATTTTCAGATTAGGAATTAATGACGTATTTAAAATACTTATTTGGGTACCGGAATCAAGAATCGCTTCTACTTCTTTTCCTTCTACATAAATAATGATTTTTTTTAAAGGAAAAAGAGTAACTTCGTTTAATTGATCATTCATGTGTAAATGCATGGAACTAACATTAGTGACTACTGCATTATTATTTTTATTTGGATTCAATTTATTTGTATCTTGTTGCATTTTCGGTTTTCTCTGACCCTGATCATCATTTTGAGTATAAGATTTATCATACTTATTTCTTCTGTTTGGGCAAAATTTTGCTAGGTGTAATGGGGAATTACAAATGTAACAATCACGCGATTTTGAGAAGTGTCTGTTCTCATACGTAACTTGATTTTTTCTTAGTTGTGGGGGAACATATTTAGTATTTTCGTTATTCACTTCACGATAAATAGGCTGTTTCTCAAATTTTGTTTCCTTGAAAGACCTGCCTTTTGCAGTAAAATAAATGTCACAGTCTTTCGATAACTGATCGGGCAAAAGCCAACTTTCTCCTTGCTTGACTGCAATGTGAGTAGCTAGCTCATTATCCAAAGTTTCAAAAATTTTATCTGATATTATTAAATTAATAAGTGAGTCGAAATCGTTAACATTTCGAATTCTGCAATAATTTAACAAACAGGATCTTAATCGGGAACCGAACTGTTGATGGGTTTCACCAGGTAATCTTTTAGCGTTTCTAAAATTTTGTAAACAGGTAAATCAAATGGGGACGGTTCATATTCTTTCAAAATTAAAGATTTAATTTTATCATAATCGGCTAACTCTTCATCAGCAATATAAACAAGAACATTTCCTGCTTTTTCACCTACTAATTTTAGCAAAATTTCCGATTTATATTCCTTAGGAACATTTTTGTGCTTAAACGCTCTTTCTAAAGAATAAAAAAAAAGGTTCCATGTTTCATTTTTCTTGGGCACTGGGATTACCAAAACTTGAACTGCTTTAATTAATTTATCTAATGATAATGACGTACTATTTTCCCCTTTGTTATGGGTTAAATTCTCGCTTCTCATTTGTTGTTGTAAACGCAATCTATTTACTTCCTCGCCATTTTTTCTTTCTGACACTGTAGTCGATAAAAATTCAGTTACAAAATCTTTATCTTTTAAGTATTCTTTAGATTTCAATAACAAATCTTTTAATTCGGGTACTCTCTTACTAGCATCAGCTTCTTCGCCTATTTCTTCCAGAACAATAAGTAAATCCGCTTTAGTTACGTTTTTAAACATTTTCAAATAAAGTTAACAGTATCTTACTACACAATCAAATGATAAAAAAAGAATAGCTCACCTCTATTTTGTAATCCAAACACTGTGATCCAAAGCACAACTTTTATTATTTTAAATCGTAGAAATAACTCTTGTTCTCGTTATGAGAGCGTGCTGTAATATCATGACAGCCGAGTGACGCACAAATTCTTCTTTTTAAATTTTAAACACAGAGTTTATTAAATGAGAGCTGGTATTTACAATATTATTTACATTATGTACACTTTCACTAATATTCTTAAACATTCACCAAACCACATCACTTCTTAAAACAACCAAAATATACTCGGATGCATTTCCACATCCTACTTACTCCGAACGAACCACCATTCCTTCTCGTCTTCTCTTCACTTCCGTTTACTTTTTTAAACAAAAAAGGGTTGGAAGGATGTTGGTTGCATGACAAAGAGTGTTCGTGTTAACGAGGTTTGACTGTACAGTCAAGGATCTATAATCTGCACACCCATAATCCACAATTTCCCATAATCCGCATTGCTTACCAAATGTAAACAGTTAAACAAATTTACAGATTCTTGATCCAAAAATGTTTAAAAAAAAATAAATGTAGAAAAATTTCGTAATAAAACATTTTTTTTTTTTTTTATCTACCACATATAGTTTTTTATATACTAGTAAAAACTAAACTGCATTACAGAACACACCTAGGCTAACTGGACATTTAGGGACTAGCTTTGGGTAGATAATATTTGAACTTTTTAGAGCATGAATTTTATTTCTCAACAAGAGTTAATGACTGTTCATAGACTGCAAGATAAACTTTTTAAAGAATAAAGTTTTAAAACAGACAACACTTGGCTCTATTTTTGAAAAACAAAAAACTTTATAAATATTATTCAATATTCTAAGAAGCTATTTTTCATATTTCATCATAGCTCACTGAATATTTCTTTTTTTTTATTATTCCATTTTTTAATTGTTTCATTTTTTATTCTAATTAATAGATTTCATATTTATCTTTTTATATTATACTGAATGTGGAATTAAAACGTTCTCCAGAAATAAGAAAATGAACGTATAATCCATAATCCGCAATATTCTATAATCTGCACAACCTTTGGTCCCAACTTGTGCGGATTAAAGAACTTTACCTGTATATGCAAATTTTGTTTATTTTATGAGCTACTGTAATTTTTCATGATAGTCAGCTTGATCTAGCATTCTTGGATCGCAGATAAATTTTGGTTTGTTGCACAGAAAATTCTGCTACTGGGATTGCTGGGAAGGATGAGAGAGGCACCATTGCAAGTTTTCCTTGGTTATGGAGGAACGACGTAGAAAGGTTGGAAACCACTGTACTAATGTAACAAAGGGAATTTTTAGTTTCATGAATAATATTTTACATATGACACAGAATGCTAAATTTATAATTTTTGAAGCATTTGATAAGAATATATAGTATTATATATATATATATTATTTTTTTTATTTAATTAAAATATGATTTAGATAAATAATATGACTTATACCTTTGCATTTCCAGTTTGAGTTCCGTACACAATGTCAAAAAGTTCATCTATTTCTGGTTCATCTTGAGATTTCTAAAAACAGAAAATTACACAAATTAATATTTCAATTTAAAAATTATACCAGAAATTAAAGACATCATCAGATTAATTAATGCAACTTGTAATGTTACTATCATTCATTATTTTAAGAACTTAAAGATGCAAGACAGTATTAAAATTAAAATTCTGTAAAAATATTAAATAAACTTACTTTATTTTCATCTTTTGATGAGAAAAACCAAATGGTTAAAATCAGAATAAGGATAGTCCAACAAAATCCAAATAAGAGAAAAGAAATCTCCATGCCACTTATCTTTATAAAAGAGAAATAAAAAATAAAGACAATTAGAAAATTTTGAACATTACAAGTGATTCAAAACAGAAAATAGAGAATTAGATCAATATGCTATAAAATTAGGGAAACAATACAAAAGATTATTCAAAAATGTATAGCCTGATTTCATAAAACTATATTTTCGAAAAAAAGATAATATAAAGTGATATATTTTTAAACTTAAATCTTCCTATGATTTCATGGTTATAAAATTTTATTTAACATTCAACATGAGTATCACACATTGTTACACTTACAACTATGAATATAATGTAGGACCTTTATCCCAATAGTGTAAAAATGGATGACGAAATGACGACTTTAAACAAAAAGAGTGGCCAGCGTACGCCTTCGTACAGAAAGCGTCACCTAGTGGACAACATTTATAAGCTGATGCAAAATGATCAAGCAGATGATTGGTAGAAGATGAACGGAGTAAAACTCTGCTACATCAGCACCCCTATTCCTAAAATTTTCCAACGACGGTTTTCCACCTCTAAAGACTATTTTGTATAACGTCCTTCTCTTCTATGTTAGGGAGGTAGTAGTCCACTACCCGCCCTCCCTTAATAAATTTGATATTTCAGAGTGTACTAATCATCAAAAGTCAGACTAAAAAATCTTTTTTCAGAAATTGCACATTCGATTTGATTAAAATAGAAACATCAGCATTAAATTAAACACTTTTAGCACAGGAATTTCTAATTATCAACAATATTTGCTAGAGCCTTGCTATTACAACATTCTTAGAGTGAAATTGAGACAATTAACATCAATGAGTATGTATTTTGGCTAATTTAAAAAATGTATGTGAGAAAGAAACTGTATCAATTGCTTCTCACAGCTGTGTACAACAAAATTTCAAAATAATTTTTTGCATCCCCCCCCTTCACCCCCAAAAAGTTTTGAAATGGCACCCCTGTCATTTAGCATTGCCTGGTATAACCTTGAAGCTTTAGAATTTAACATATATTGCAAAATTTCATTTGTATAACTTTGATACATTCTTAGCAGGGCCATGCTTAGACGATGGTAAATTGGACGGTTGCTCATGATTGCTAGAATTTTATAATGCACATAACACGGTTACCACTCTAAAAACCATTTGAAATAGTTACTTTAGTAGTCCTCAAAGTAAAAAATTATAGCATAACATGACCAATTTAGTAGCAAAATAGTTGCATATAAAGTAGTTCAAAATATCACAGTGCTCAACATTTTAAATAATCACGAGTAAGCAGTGACGGATCTAAGGGGGGGTTAGCCGGGGCAGCTGCCCCGGGTGCAAGACTTGGAAGGGCGCAAAAATGAGGAATCATAAAAGATTAAGAATAAAGGAAAATAAAAAATTCACATGAAAAGATATTCAATTTTATCTTGTTCAACGGCGGTTTACTTTAGTTGCAAAAGGATCAGAAATAAAAAATAAATTAATTTGCATTATATTATATAAAATATCACATTGCCAGCAGTAATTTTAAGAAATTTTTATTTATTTAAAATTCAAAGATTTTTTGCATTATCTCTTTTTTGAGATTGTTTTATGTTGTTTTAAAGGCGATTTTACAAACCATCATTGCTAGTGCGATTGAGAGCTATGTCGGATGTTGATTGGTCAATTGCCCAAGACAATGTAGGAGGGGTTTAACGCGTTTGAAGAGGATATTTTTTATTTAGTTGACAATTCATAAAAGCCTCAAACGTTCCATATTCACATTTATTTTATTTTTAATGATACTTGTGGCATATTAAACGTGACAAACAAATATTATTAACTTAATCCATTTAAAAGAAAACAATCCATTTAATATACAAGAATAATTTAATATGAAACAGGTCGAATTAGAAATCAATTACTTCGCCTATTGCATTATCTTTTTAATAAGAAAATGAAAACTAATATTTTAACTGAAATGGTGAATGAAAAATAATTTCAGCTTGTGTAATTTTTTAAGGAGAAAAAAACTATTCGTTTAGGATAATTTAGTGATATATAAAAAAACCTTGATAAAATTAAAAAAATAAATATTACTGGTTTTTTTTTGCATAATAATAAATTTTAAATAAAATTTACATAATTAAATTTTTTCTGTAGAAGAAGCACTTATTTTGAATTTTATTTATAGAATTTACTCTAACTAGCTGGAACTAAAAGATTAAACTTAAATCAACATACTAAACTAGTATTTTGCAAGAATGAAATTAAGTAAGGCACAAAAAATTAATAAATGTTTATTGTCATAATTATAATTGAAGTAAAAGTAAAGATAAATTTACCAAGCTGTTATTAACCTTTTGAAGTGTTTCATAAAACTGACATACGGTTAAATTGGCATATAAATAATGCAGTTTTATCCTTTTATCTTTAGGGGGGAGGGGCTGGCGGTGTGTTAATCCAAAGTTTTTCTAAACCATCGCTTTAAAGCAAAAGAGCATAAAATACAAAATATTTCATATAAATTATTTATTTTTTAAAATAATCATTTTTTAGTTTCACAACAAATAAAACATTGCAATTTTTTATGTATGCACAGAAAAAAATAAGTGAAATAAAACTTATTCGGTAATTAAATAATTCAGTTAGCTTTAAAAATTATTAAAAAAAATTCCTTGTATTTAAAAAAAAATACAACGCACAATATATAATTATAATCAGTTTTGAAGTAATTTAAGCATCTTATTGCATGACCTAGCCAGTATTCAATAATTAATCCCTTTCCTGTATGGTAACCTCATTTATTAACAAAATTCAACACTAAGAATGAATATGAATTCTAAAAATATATTATATTAGAAATTTCTTATAAAAATTGAAGCAGTAATAATGTATTTGTTGTATTTCATACAGCTATATCCCGAAAAAGCTAATAACCCCCTCCACCCCCCCCCCCCCCCAAAAAAAAAAAAAAAAAAAAAAATTAAACATATATTAAGACAAAATAAAATAGTAAACTATTTTCAAGTTCCTATAAACTCCTAACTATTTAATATTAAATTACACATAATTTTTTCCCTACATTATGGTAAACTTAATTTAATCACTTATACACAAAATTGAAGTAATACTTAAAAAGAAGTAAATATCAGAATAAAATTTTATTTTATAAAAATTATTTATTTTATTTTATAAAATTTAATTTTATTTCAAAAATCTTCATGATTCAAATTAATATTCAACGACAAATATCTTTTTTTTTAATTATAGCTTTAAAGAATTCATGCATACGGATACATAAGAAATAATATTTCGTATGTTTAAATAACTATTATTTATGCATATGCACAATGTTGTTTTTTTTTTTAAATAGAAGGAATTTAGATTATTACATACTTTCTATATGCGAAATTGGTTCCTAAAAGGACACAATACAACTGCCCTTCCTCCCACATCTCTGTATTTAAATATAAGTTGTAAAACTATTTAAAGTACCATAAAAAAAATAACATATGGGCTGATAAGTTCCCGGTCTGGTATACAGATGGCGTTGCAATCGCTGAACCGATGATTTTTTTTAGTAAATACTAATCTTTAAAAGGTAGCAGAAAAAGTGCCATGACGATTCGCTGTGTGGATAAAAAGTTAGAGTGGTTTCAGATGAACGACTTTGTTGATAAACAAAAAAAATGGACAAACAAGAATTTCAAGAATTGTTATTTGATGGGAAAAAACACCGTTCAAACAAAAGCTTGGCTTGATAAGCGTTATCCGGACACTGCACCAGGTAAATCAACCATTATTGACTGGTTTGCTGAATTTAAACGTGGTCGTACGGACACCAGTGATGCACCACGCAAAAGAGGTGGTTACTCCGGAAAACATAAAAAAAGTCCACAAAATCGTTCTGGGGAACCATAAAGTGAAGTTGCAGGAGATAGCCCAGACCCTGAAGATATTCAAGGAACGTGTAGGTTTTATTTTGAATGAATATTTGTGTATGAAAAAGCTGTTGTCAAAGTGGCTGCCGCGCTTGTTGACTTTTGACCAAAAAGAATAACGAGTTCAGACCACTGTTTAGAGCTTTTTCGTTATAAAATTATGTTATTTATTATTAAATTATTATTATTCATTTATTAAATTATTATTATAAAATTATTATTATAAAATTATTATTATTAAATTATTATTATTTATTATTAAAGTTATGTTATTTATTAAACTTATAAAGTCATAAAGTTATAAAGCTTTGTTAAAAAGTTGTGTTTTCTTTATTAGACCGGGAACTTATCAGCCCATGTGTTACAAATATTGTTGCGTGTAAATAAAATAAATAAATAAACAAATTTTTGCCTTTTAATATTCTCGAATACTAAAAAGCATATTCGTCCACCACAGAAAGGAAACTTCCATTAAAATAATGAGGCGAATATTTATTTTATACGAGGGCTATCCAGAAAGTAGATTACGTTTTCGTCTGTGTCCGCTAGGGGCGGGGCTAGCGCGGCCATCTTGGGGTCAGAGCGTTGCGCAGCTCAGTCGGCATCTAGCCGTACTAGTGAGAGGTTCGTGCTGTGCTCCGTTCAGATACTGTGACGGTTTGAAATGTCTGCGTTAATTGAAAATCCCGCGAGCTGCGAGGTGCGTGCAGTAATAAGTTCACAATAACGGAACTTTCTTTGAGTTTTCCACAAATTTCGCGAAGTTTGTTGCACGAAATCATCAGCGAAAAGCTTGGTTAACACAAGTTTTGTGCAAGATGGATTCCAAAAATCTTGACAGAGGACCACAAAAATCAGCGAATGGCTGCAGCGTTGAACTTTTTGGACGCTTACCATAAGGATGGTGACTCTTTACTCGATCGCATCGTTACTGGTGACGAAACATGGGTGAAACACGTGAACTGTTGGTTGAAGGCGCGGGCGGCCGAATTTTTCGACGAAGGCATTTCCAAGCTCGTACATCGCTACGATAAATGCCTTAATTTGTATGGTGACTATGTAGAAAAGTAGTATTTGAGTGTGGCTTTCATCTGTATATAATAAAATTTGTTTCCTATACTTTGTTTATTTTTTATTCCAAAACGTAATCTACTTTCTGGATAGCCCTCGTATATTCGATGTAGAAAAAATCCATACCATACGAAAACAACGTTTCTTGACAATACACCTTTTAATTACTCCCCCAGCCGCTCCGTAATAATGTTTCAGCCAATCGTCATTTTACCTTGCTATTAATCGCGCTAGCAATGATGGTTTGTAAAATCTTTAAAGCGTGTACAGTATCTTATTTCGGTTATGTGTAAAAGGCATTCGGGTGATTATTACACAAAGAAGGCTAAAAAAGAGAAAAGGAGGCTTCACAACTATCATCTAGAATGTCCTCATCGCTTAAGCCGAGCGATATTCATGAAGGTAAGCAAACAAGTTACAATTTTTTTTTAATACGTGCTACACCATATAATAATTTATATGTATTATTTCTGTTCTAAAAATCTCCTTTTCTATGCAGTAAACTGAGTTGATATGTAAGAAAATAATTATAAATCGATTTTTTAATTTCTTCTAAATTTAGATATTCTTGTAATTAACCCTTTGGGTACAGATTTATTTGGAAAAAAAACATACAGAACAGACACACCAGAAATTTGGAATAGTGTTTTTTCTGTATTTGTTGACAGATATTCCCTGATTAAAAAGAAGCGATAAGTACTGTTTGAATTTTCTGATATAAGTTCGAAATTTTTGAATTAAAAAAAAAAATCCGTGGACACTACTGATGACGAGTCTCAGTCGTCAAATGTACCCAAGGGGTTAACAGACATTTTTGTCTAAAAAATGAAAACGAAACTTATACTCTGTTGAGAATTCAACGCGTTCTGGTCCTTTAAAGCCATTTTATTCATGCAGTTAAAAAGATTTTCTGTCCATGGGAATCAGTTTTATGCTTTTATTTATGTATATCAGTTGTTAATAAGTTTTTTAAATTTTGATTTCCAAAATATCGCACCTACACTTTTTAAAATTTAAATCTTTCATTAAAAATGTTTATCTAATAAAATATGTTAACTTAAGAGACTTGCAAAGATGTACAGTTGTTAAAAAAACTGTTAGAAAATTCAAAAGTAGAGCCAGATCCTTCAAAAAGTGCTAAGAGATGGACGTTTGCTTACCAAAGAGTGGTTTTTTAAGCAACTTCAAAATGGGAAAAAAGTTGCGAGATCTTGGCTGTTATACAGCACCAGTAAAAATTCATTCTATTGTATTCCATGTAAATTATTTCCAAGCGTGTTTCCTGAGCATAAATTGTCATTTTTAGCAAATGAAGAATGGTTTACTAAGTGGAAAAAACTTAATGAGATAATTCCAGAGCACGAAAATTCTTTGTTTCATAAAAGAAACTTTTGTTCGTGGAAAACGCTCGAAAATTCACTTTCTAAAGTTGGTGGTATTGATAAAGATTTTCAAAATAAATTTTTGGAAGTAGAGATTCATTGGAAATCCGTTCTGTGTGTAATAGTCGATGTAATAATGTATTTGGCAAAGACAGGTAGCTCTCTAAGAGGATCACATGAAAATCTTGATTTCTCTAATCCTAAATGCGGGAAATTCTTAAATATAATTGAGCTAGTATCACATTATCATGCAGATCTTCGCGATCATATTAACTGTGATAAGTGAGGTCAAGTTAGTTACTTTTCACATGGCATTCAAACTGAATTTTTAGAGATTATTGCTGTGAAAATAAGAGAACATATTTTTAGTGATATCAAAGAAGCAAAATACTTCTCCATCATGTTCGATTCTACTCCTGATGTAAGCCATTTAGATCAAATGTCACAGGTTATTAGATATGTAAAGATGAGTGAAAGTGGTCCTGAAATAATCGAAAGTTTCATTAACCTTCAATGTCAGCCAGAAAACTGGAGAACCCCTGACTGAACTCATTTTACATAAATTAGAAAATGATGGTCTAGATATAAATAACTGTAGGGGCCAATCCTACGATAATGGCTCCAATATGTCCGGAAAATATAAAGGAGTCGAAACTCTAATATTGCAACTGATAAACTGATATAAACTGACCCATTAACAACTCTTGAAACAAAAACAGAAGCTTCTTAACTACTCTTTAATATTAACTCTCTAGTGGACAGAATCCTAACTGAATTAAGAAACAGATTTGAAGCTATTCAATATCTCAATGGCATGTTTAGTTTTCTTCATGGAAGGCATTTCCTAAAAATGTCAAAAGAAGAATTACAGGCGCAAACTGAGCTGTTGGTAAATATGTATAAAAATAATATATATATAAAGAGGAACTTCTTCTGAAAGTCGAAAGCTTCAAATATCATGCACTGGAGTTAGACCAAAAGATGAAGTCAAGTTCGACTATTGAACTGCTAAGAATGATAAATTTTTCAGGATGCTTATCCAAATCTAACTACTTGTCTAAAAATATTCCTAACACTACCTGTATCCATCGCTTCTAATGAAAGAAGTTTCAGTAAATTAAAATTGATTAAAACAAATCTAAGAAATTTAACAAAAGAACAACGATTATCCAATATTATGTATAATAATTTTAGAAAATGAGATACACACGCTTACAACTTACCTTATGACGACATAATAAAAGCTTTTGCATCAAAGAAAGCTCTCAAAGTAAATCTTTAATAGGTATTGTACATTTTAAAACAGGTTTATTTTCTGTAATTTTTGTATTGTGTAATATTGTACTTTTTATATAGAAAAAGGCATAGTAAAAATACAGATTTTGAGTATTGAGTATTAATATTACTTCCTTAAGCATATGTTTACACAGATTTATTCTCATATTCTTGTCAACAGGGGGAGGGGCGCAAATCTACAAGCTTGCCCCGGCTACAATTTAGTCTAGATCCGTCTCTGCGAGTAAGTAAAACATTTAATATCATGTTTATTATTACAAACAAGATAGATGAACTAAATGGAAAAAACTCACTTAAAGCTAGAAAAATATAAAAAACAATACAAAGTATCACCCAGTTTTAAGTGAAAAAAAAAAAAAAATCAGTATATTTGACTTTCTTTTGTTAATAATAGTGTTCAATCTAATCTGTTTAGTCTCATGTTCTTTTTCTTTAAGTCTTATCTGTTTAGTCTTATGTTCTCTTTCTTTAAGTCTTATTTGTAGAGCACCTTCCAACATTCCTTGTAAAATTCTCATTTCTGTAGCATTGTTTTTATGACTTCTTTTAGTAATTTATCTGCAGACTCTTGTTTCTTTCTTTTTTTTCTTGGCTATCTGTCAGGTACTGAATTCACAAACTTTCAAATTAAATAATTTTTTAAAACAGAAGGCACCATACATCAAAAAAGTATAACATACAGCTCTGAACAAAACTGAGTTTCTGAAAGATACAACTGCACTCAGGGTTGGCAAGTTTTTGACAGTGTGACGGTTTTATCCGGTTATAACCATGGTTTTAACCGTCATGTCAAAAACTCCTTTTTGACATAGTTTTTGACAACGACTGTCAAAAACTTAAAATTGAGCCCAAAAACTGTTTATAGTTATTTTTAAAACAACATTAAATTTACAATTTTTCATAATTTTTAGTGTTAGACATGTGGGTAAACTTTTTGACAGTTTTAGACAGTAAAAACCACATATCCTGTATAAAACCAGTGATCGATTCAGGAAAAAGTTCGGACCTATCTAGGGACCTCTTCACAAAAATTGATTTAATACATCAGAACCCTTCACAAAAAGTGATTTACTAAATCAGGCCCCTTCACAAAAATTGATTTACTAAATCAGGTCCCTTCACAAAATTCATCTTAATAAGACAGGTCCCTTCACAAAATTCCTCTTAATAAAATAGGACCTTTCACAAAATTCTATTCCATAAAAACATACTCTTCCATGGATTATTTTTATTTTGTTAGGTTTTCAAATGTATAATTTACAACGAAAACAAGTTCACAAGAAAGGAAAACTTTAGCAGAATAAAAGGTTAAAGAAGTTATTATTAAATGCTTGGTTTGAGTTTGAGCAGCTTTCATCTTTCATAACAAAATGATAATTTTCACAAAAATATAGTATTTCACAAAAATAATTTTTATTTTTCACAAAATGGGCTCCATGAAAAAAATCTTCATTGACCCATGAAAACTCAAAACATGACTTTGGTTTAACAAGTTGCTTAGAAAATAGAAAATAATTGTAAGCTATAAATATAGAATAAAAAATAATTCAAAGTATCGTTACATTAAAAATATAAACTAATCAAACTATTAAATACTTGTATAATTTAATGTATAAAATTTCATATAATTTTTATATTGTTTTGATGTTTGTCCCAGGTTCATAGAATTCAAACAAAGCAAGAATGTTACACCTGTTCTTTGCTTGTAAATGCACATTCCAGAAACAAATGATTAAGGCTAGACTTACGGTTACAAACTTGAAATATTATGCTCCAATAAATAAATAAATAAATAGGCACTATTTTATAATGTATAAAAATTAAATTTAACATAAACAAATTATTCTAAATAATTAAGCTGAAACTAACATAATAAAATGAAGATAATTGAAAATAACAAACATCTTCTTTTAAGTTATTGATTTAAAGAACGTTTAATTATATACTGATTTCATATTATAATTCATTTAATAACTCAGAGAACATTTGTGTTGCAATTGTGGTTTATATCTAATGTTTATGTACAAACACAAACATTTAGAATCATTAAAAGTCTAGGTAACTTATGATCAGTCATTGAATAGTAGTGGCCACTTTAGCTTTACACAAGATTTTTTAAGCATAAATTAGACTGCTAAATTTTTTTATAATAAACTGAACACTTAATAGTACTTTGAAAAGTAGATAAAAAGTACTTTGAAAAATGCACTTACTAGTAGTTTCAATATTTTTAACTATTTTTCCTAGCATGACAATTAGAGAAAAAATTTGAATTATGATATATAATTTTATTACAACTTAATTATAGCATAACTAAATAAAAAATATTTATATAACATAAAAAATATTATTTAATCAGTTTTTAGCTTGATTTAATATAAAATATCACTAATGATTGCTAAAAAAAAATGTATTAAAGGTTTTTGACACTTTTCGACAGTTCTTGACACTTTTCGACAGGTTTTTGACATGTCATGTCAAAAACCACTTTTTGACGTCAAAAACCCAACCCTGACTGCACTCTTGTACAGAAGACACGTGCTATGTTCAACCAGGCTAATTTAGATCAACGATTTTGGGCAGAAGCTACAAGCACTGCAAGTATTGTAAAAATGGAAGTCCTACACTTGCTGTAAACTCCATTTGAAGCATAAGCATGGGCTAATGAAAAGCCAGATTTGCAACATATGAAAATTTTTGGATGTAAAGCTTTTTCTCATATCTCCAAATCTCAATGCAAGAAATGGAATAATAATGCCAGAGAAATTATATTTGTGGGATATAGCCAAGAAAGTAACGGTTACAGACTTATGGATTCTAACACATTCAAGATTACTGAAGCTAGAGATGTAATATTCTTAGTAATAAAAAAACTGTATCACCTCATGTTCCTGAAAAAAATGAGCAAAGTCTGAAGTTTTATCAAGCTACTTTTGCCGATATACTAGCAACCAGAAGATGATGTTTAAATTTAGAATTGAACAATGACAATGCTTCAGAAATTTAAACTGACACTCGTACAAAAACTTGTAAAGAGTCTAAAAGCGATGTTAGTGTAAGAAGATCAGACCATGAAATAAGCAGGGGCCGCGCTAAGATTTTCAAAATGCTAGCCAATAAATTAGCCAAATTAAAATATTTTTACCCAAATTTATCTATAATTAGCCGAAAGTATATAATGTATTTTTTATCATTAACTCTTTCAGCCCTGACTTTATTGAATGGGTAAAAAAGCATTTTCACACTGCATTACATTTGCTGTGTGTCCAAAAATTGTGCCCATTTTTTTCTTTTTAAATATTTTTTAGTTATACTCCATCTAAAAATAAAAGCATTACCTTAAAGCATGGCTGCCAACTGTTCCAATTTTTGCATACCACTGAAATTTAATAGAAATTTTTGCCTTATTTAATCGTTGAAATGCTGTGGTTAAATAAGGCAAAAATTTCTATTGAATTTTAGTAGTATCCAAAAATCAGAAGAGTTGGTAGTTCTGCCTTAAGTTGGTTGGTTGTATAGGGTTTTAATGGCACAAGGTCCCATTAGGGACAATCTGCGCCAATAGTTCTGCCTTAAAGTAAAGATTAAAATTAAACTGTCGCCAACTAAAAAAAAACCCAAAAAACTGCTGATTAAATTTAAACTTAGTACCATTTTATTATCGTTACTTTTGTGGGCATAGCATACATATTTTTCACTACAAACTTTTTTAAAAAATCATCTGTGTTTCAAAACATGATTAGAAGAACGAAAAGCTCCCAATAAATTATTCGCCAGTCTTTTCGCCATAATAATTTTTTATTCGCCAATTTCATGATGTATTCGTATTTGGCACATAGGCGAATGACAAGTGCGGCCCCTGAATAAGGATGCCATTTTACCTCCAAGACTATATTGTCTAAACAGCATCAATGCTATATAATATCTGATCTGCAGTACTGGATGATGAAACAGAACACACTACTGATATTCCACCATCTTACACTAATGCTTTTAATCATGCAGGTATGCTATGAAATTGAAAGGATCAATTCCTGAAGAACTTGAAGCACACAAGCGAAATAAAACATGGCAACTGGCGCCACTGACTCCAGGCTGTAAACCTATTAATAGTAAATGGGTATGGGTATTTAAAATAAACACAGTGCTGATGGTATTCCTCAACGTTATAAAACCAGATTGGCTGCCAAAGGTTGCTCCCAAAGAGATACCATTGACTACATTGAGACATTTTCTGCAGTTGTATGCTATGAAACATTGAGAGTGTTAATAGCCATGTCTACTCTTTAAGAATGGGATATTGATCATCTGGATGCTGTAGTTGCATTCCTTCAAGGAAGTGTTAAGGAAGAAATTTAGTGAAGCCTCCAGAAGTTTTGGAGTTATCTAAAGAAAATGCAAAAAATGAGAAGATTGTAACTCCTAAAACGAATTTATGGACTGAAGCACTCAGGTAGAGCATGGTAAACTAAACTAAATAATGATATCAAGGACTTAGGACTAACATGCTGACTTTGATTGCTGTGTTTATCACAAAATTACAGGTAAGAAGATTCTACTTATAACAATTTATTATAGCTTATTGATATTCTCAAACTGTCCTAAAGCTAAAAGCTGCATGTGAGACAAGTTATTTAAGATATTCAAAATGAAATACCTCAGTGCACTAAAGTACTGCCTAAGAATTGAGATTGAAAAAGATAGAGAAAAGGGAATTACCATCATAAAACAATTAACATACACTGAATCAATTCTTAAAAAGTTTTTTATGCATGATTCAAAACTTGTTTCAACAATAAAAAATATCAATCAGAAATTAGACAAATTCCTGTAAAAATGATGAAAAATTAACATCTGTATACCACTTAGCTATTGGTAGTTTGCTTTACACAGCAAAAAGAACTTGCCTTGACATAACATTTGTTATACGATTGCTATGTCAATACTGTCAAGGTACATAAAAAATGCATTGAGTTGCTGCCAAATGTGTAATGAGATATCTTCATAGAAAAACTAAAACTGAAATATGATCGTTCAGCTCAGGGTTGGGGAATTTGCAGAAAATCTTACCAGCCAACGATTTATTTTACCCGCCAGCAAGATGCAACATACAGTTAAAAATTGTTATGACAAAATGTATGCGGCTGCAAAACTAGTTGATTACTATTATTACAATGGATTTTCATATTTTTTTGTATAAAAATAAGAAATATATACCTACAATGGAGAAAAGTTAGTACAGAACTTAGTACCATGTTTACATCACGGCAATTTGGAAAGTTACAAAATATAGTTAACTAGTTAAAAAAAAGTTTTTGGCATATCTTCAATAGCTTGCAGTTTTTCAAAGATTGCCTAAAAATCCACTCGCCAGTGGCGAGTAAAATGATGTATTTCCTTACCCCTGGTTCAGCTAATAATAAATTTTTGGGATATTGTGATTCTTATTTTGCTGGATGTCCTGATCACAGAAAGTCAACAATGGATATCATTTTCAAACTTGCTGGATCTGCAGTAATATGGCAAAGTAAAAAATAAACAACTGTAGCTAGTTCCACTATTGAAGCTGAATACTCAACTTTAACATCTGCTACAAAAGAAGTATTATGGCTTAAAAAGTTCTTAAATGAATTAAACTTAACATATAAAAATAAACCTGTTACAATGTTCTGTGATAACAAAGGTGCTATATTGTTCTCAGCAAAAATAGCCTATTTCATGCTCACACAAAGCACATGAACGTATCTCATCATGTTACTCATGATTCTGTTAGAAAGGAGCTCATAAGTGTTGAAAAAATTCCAACTGATGATATGTTTGCAAACTCTCTAACTAAATCTGTATTGAAACAAAAGCATGAATGGCACATGAAAAACATCAGATCCTGTAAACATTAATTTTGAACTCTAAGTTTCCTTTATTATTCGATAAAGTATAAAATCAAGGGAATTGTTAAAATAGGTGACTTTATATTTATTGTTTGGAAACAGTCTTTAGCAAGTTTTATCTTTTGCAATCTAACAACTATTTTTCATATATATCTCTCCTCATCTTCTTTATGGCAGCACCACCTCCTTTATGTGATATTAATTAATTACAGAGTTTCCCCCAGACAGTTTCAGAAGGGTGCTGCACCCTGCCTGCCCTTTGGTTTATAAAATAGCACCCTTCTTGCCCCCTCAAAAATAATTAGCAGCCTTCTTGCCCTTCAGTAAAAAAAGTGCCATTTCTCCTTTTTGTATTTAAAAATTTGCTTTCATAGTAAAAATTGACTCAATATTGCCTTGAAAAGACTGCCCTGACTTTTTAAATATCAAAAGTGGCTTTAAAAACCAAAAGAATACATTTAACAATTAAAAAAAGTGCCCTTAAGAATCTGAAAAATGCCCTCAAGAATCCAAAAAGTACCTTTAGGAATAAAAAAGTGCCTTTTTCTCACTAGTAGCACCTTGACCTTTTTTAATCCTGGGGGAAACTCTGATTAATAAATCTATTCTGGGTTATTCCAAGGTAACTTGCGTTACATTTAGAATAATTGACTTCAGTAATTTTAGTAATATGACACCAAAAAATATTCATAATGTAAAGTTGATGTGATTTGTTAATTAAACCTATCCAAAGGAAAAAATGCATGATAATTACTTAAATTTAGTGCTATTTCTTGAACTCTGGAAATTATATTTACTATGGTAACTTACTTTACACTGCAAAAAAACGTAAGTTACCACAATAAATTTAATTCCCACTGTTCAATAAATACCACTAAATTTGGGTAATTTTCATCCAAATTTCGGTTTGGATAGGTTTAATTAAAAAATAACATCAACTTTACGTTTTGAATATTTTCTGGTGTTATGTTACTAAAATTACTGAAGTCAATTATTTTAAATGTAACATAAGTTACCATGGAATGACCCTGCTTAGTTTAATAACCTGCCAGCTCTGTCACTAAGCTACAACCTGAATTCATCACAGAGTGCGTTAGATTACAGATTTTGTAAATTTATAGGAAAACAGAGTTTCCCCTAGGTTTAAAAAGGGGCAGGGTGCTGCTGGTGGGAAAGGGCACCTTTTTGGATTCTTGAGGGCACTTTTCAGATTTTTAAGGGCATTTTTTTTTTTATTGTTAAAGGCACTCTTTTGGTTTTTAAAGCCACTTTTTTAATATTTAAAAGTCGGCACTTTTTTTAAGATAACATCGAGTCAATTTTTACTATGAAAGCAAATTTTTTAATGCAAAAAGAAGAAAAGACAGCTTTTTTACTGAAGGGCAAGGATGCTAATTATTTGAATGGGGGGCAAGAAGGGTGCTAATTATTTGAATGAGAGGCAGGAAGGGTGCTATTTTGTAAACCAAAGGGCAGGCAGGGTGGAGCACCCTTCTGAAACTGTCGGGGGGAAACACTGGGAAAAAGTTTCATAATTGGGTCTACAGCTAATTGGCATACTTTCACAAGCATGGATTGAATACTTGGAACAGATGTGTTACACTCATGCACCAATGTTTTAATCATGCTGATTATATGCTATGAAATGGAAAGGGGCAATTTCCAAAGAACTTAAAGCATACAAGCAAAAAAAAAAGCATGGCAACTCATGCCATTGACTCCTGGCTGTAAAACTATTAATAGTAAATGGGTATTTAAAATAAGTACAGTGCTGATGGTATTCTTGGATGCGACTTTTTAATTGGCGCGCAACCAACAACTTAATACAGGCATAATAGCCAGGTTATTATTAAAGGAAAAAATCCCCAAAGTTTGCCAATATTTTTCATTTTTATAACCGATTAAAAAAAGGTGCGTGAGTGTAAGACATCATAGCCGCATAATCATTTTAATTGTAGCAACCATTGTTGTAACTCTCTTATAATTGAAACCACATTGTTGACATCATCGCTCATGTTTCCTGCCATACTTGGCTGGGGACCCGATTACGGAACTTTAGTCCAATTTTACCCAGCTCACATGTCTGACCAGGCGTGGGGAAGGGTATATATAAACTATTTCTGGTACTTTTCCGTTATACGGACACCACTGTCGCCAATCATACATTTAATACATACATACATTTTGGCATGGTGTCCGTATAACGGAAAAGTACCTTATTTCTATTAAAGTAATTTGTAACCAAACTGATAGACTTCGACGTCTAATGTTTTCAGAACAGAGATTTTCAGGACCTCTTCTTTATATCAACCCAATACAAAATATAAAACAGACGATTACTTGCTAAATTTCTGCTAGTAGTATGACTTCACTGAAAAGAAACAAATACACAGGTAAGCTCAAATTCTCAAAGTTAAATCTTTACTAACGTGTTTTTATTATTTCATTTCTCTTTTTAAAAATTTAATTACAGAAACAATCACGTGTAACATGTAAACAAATAAACTATTTCGGCATGGTCAGGCACATTGTTTACCATCGACATCGACTTAGGCATGCGCAGACCGCAGAAAGTACTTTGAAGTTGAAGTGTGGAATTGGATATTCATTTTTGGTTAATATTAAAACCCCTGTTAAAATATTAAAAAAGTATAACCATAAAAAATAATATAGAAGAAACCACTAAATTTTTATTAAATTGACATTAGATCGAAAAAGGTACAATCTGTCGACGAAAATAATAAAGAAATCATAAATAACACTAAGAAAAATAATTAACGACATTTTATTTTTCTCTAATTTGTTAAAAAAAATCAACGAATGTAATGAATATCAGGAATGATTACTCTTTCTTTCGATTCATGTGTACTTCAATAACATTCGTCGCCATATTGCGACGAAAAATCGTGAGTCTGCTAAAGTCGCGTATTGCGGCTGTGGGTGCTTAGAAATTTTTATTTTTATTCTCGTTTAATATTATACTAAGTTTAGATACATAATCTAATTGTTACAACAAAATTATTGTAGTAATTGACGCATTTTATTGATATTATTTTTATACTTGTTTCCCTTTTACACCCTTTGAATTCTAATTCTGTTGAATATACGAAATAAGATTTAATAAATTGTTTGATTCGATAATGGCTTTATAAACAGATTTACAATGAATTGCCAAGTTTATTGTTCTGCTCCATTAGGAGTCTTTTATTCATTTCTTAAATACCCTAAAGCTGGAAACGACATCGTCGGAGACGGAAGAAATGGAGAAAACAAATCCTCGCAATACTGTTAAAAGCAGCAATTCTGATTCTAAAATCAAACAAGGTATTTATTATAGTGATAATAAGTTTTTACTTGTAATCTCTAACGATGATTCAGTATCTGTTATGGCATCTTTGTTAACCAGTAGCAATTGCTTGTGTTTGTTAATAGGTTTTTAAGCAGTGATACTTTTATAATTTGCGTCTTGATGTTTTGATTATGGCTTCATGGATCTATATGAATGTGACCTTTCTAGCTTTAAATATGTGATACACTGACACTGCTCACTATTAACTTTATTTTGTAAAAAGCTAATTTTATGTGATATTTTTTGTAATATTTTACTCAAATAACTTACCATTTAATAACTATTAATTGAATAATTAAAACAAACATGCCTTTCGAATAGCAAGACCATATACAATAAAGTTTGATGGTGCTCTCTCTATGGCATGGGGGGGGGGGGGGGGATATTGCTGAACAGTTGATACTTGTTTACTTTCCTGTTGACCTCTCTGTCGCCAATCACTGTGACTTGTCGCCACTAATAGAAAAGTGTGACTAGTGTTGCCAGATGTCCTGATTTTTCACATTTTTAAATCCCATCCTGTGAAACCATTGCAATTTGGAAGCCCTGGACATGGCTTTTTGGTATGCTTTGCAGGCTTCTGCCAGACTGTTTCCTAATACACCGCTACCTTGAAATCGTAGGGAATGCCATACTTATACACAGGGCTGGGGAATTTTCAGAAAATCTTACCAGCCGGCAAAATACAACATACAGTTGAAAATTGTTATGACAAAATTCATGCGACTGCAAAAATATTTCATTATTACAATGCATTTTTGTAAATTTTTAAATATAAAATTACTATTTAGTTATTTATTATAACAGAAGAAAGCTTAATGCAGAATAGAACTTTAACGGTATCATGTTTACATTATGGCAATTGGAAGAGTTGAAAGCTATTGTTAAAAAGTTTTTGGTAGCTTTTCTATAGCCTGTAGTTTTTAAGTTTGCCTAAAAGTTCAATCGCTCTGTCGGAAAATCCATTTGCCCATGGCAAGTAAAATTATGCAATTGCCCACCCCTCTTTATACATGACTAATCATCAGAAAATATCTTAAGGGATATTTTTATGTTAAGAGAAGGAGGGGCTCGCTCCCCCTTCCTCCCATAACAAATTAAAAACATAAAACATTATTACAAAATACAGTAAATTCTGTCTAAGGCGGACTCTGTGTAAGCCGGAATTTTGTCTAACGTGGAAAATTTTTCAAGTCCCGGCAAACACATAGGGAATAACATTAATTCATGCTCCATAAGCCGGAATGTGCCTAACACGGAAACGGAAAGGTTTTTAAAGTCCCATTGAAATCAAAATTTTGCATAAGACGGAAAAAAAGTTAAAAAATGGGAGGCATTTGGTTTATGAAACTTCAAAACTGATATACATACATCAAATGCTCAACATTTTAATTAAATTTCGTAATCTATACTAATAAAAGAAAGTTTCGCTCTGTGTGTATGTATGTGTGTGTGTCTGTCTGTGTGTGTCTGTTGGCGATGGCTAGGAAAATCTAGCCCACCTAGAAGGCTGAAAATTTAGGTGTGGATAGTCCAAGGTCTGACCATGTGCACCTGAGCCTCAGAATCTTAATATTTTGATAATTAGCCTAGATATTAATTAGATTCTTATTAAACATCGCTTCTAAAATATAATCTTTTAAATCAAAATGGCAAAAGAAACGGACAGGTGCATTGGATTTGTGACCGGAAATGAACGAATTCGAAATTATTTAACTAATTAGCGAATTTTAAGAAAACTAATGGAGATATCAAATTGCAAATTTCTGAGCATATGTAAAAAATATTGTGTATCTGACAAGTGATTTTTGAAAAATTCGGTTGGTAATTTTTTTTAATTTACGCAAAAAACTGCCAAAAATCTTTCGGCGCCAGTGAAAACGATCGGAGAAATTTTCAGACTGGGATCGGCTTTCATTAAAAACTGAATTACAAAGAGATCTGTTTCTCTGGCCGATCCCTCTCATTTAGTTTGCGAAAATGAAAGGAAATAATTGCCAAATTTTACTAATGAACAAATATTTAGGTAACTAATTAAGATATAGATTTGAAATTGAGGTCAGGAAGGGGTGTCATCTGCCGGCTATTTTAGCGTAGCGTCTTCGTTATGTTCTAATTATCAGAAAAATGTAATTCTTTTTTTAATGATCGCGTTAATGTACGTGACGGTGGTTCTCTTGAACAAATTATTCATTATATTTGCGGGTATGGGGAGGGGTTAACGCCTTTCTCTGAGATTGTAATTATCTCGGGCCCGAGCAACACCGGCGGGTTAGCTAGTAGATTAATGAAGTTGATTCATCAGAATGGAAAATGTTTAAATATTTAAGGAATAATATTTTATTCCATTATTTCTCATATATAAGCAAAATGTTTTTCCTCTTAAAAAAAAGAAAGAAAAAACATCATGCCAAGTACATATTTTACATTTATCTCAATTAATTATTCAGAAAAAAAATGGTAAAATAAAATCCCTATACATTAACACTTCTCTTTTTTATTGTATTAGCGAAAGAATATCACTTTTTTTGCTTGCTTCGGATTTTGAGTTCTGATCATTGTTTATGACAATCAGTCATTTGGTCGCCATAACTCTTTGTCTAATGTGAGAGGGAGGGGGAAGCTACAATCATTTACATTTTGTATGAGGTGCTGGTTGTGGTTTCAGAGGGGGAAGGGGATGGAAGATGAATTCGAAGTGACGTATGTTTTATTTCAATAAATCACATGGTCAGAAAACGAGGTCGTTGCACATGTTATTTGTTCTTCTCATTTTATATTGTCTACAGATATTCAGGGATCATTCTAGAACATAAAAAAGGGCAGGGTGCACATTACATAATAAGGGCAATTTTATTGAAAAGGGCACATCATTTCATAAAAAGGGCATTTTTGTAATAAGCGCATATAACAATATACTGATCGGCAGGGAAGTCTGGCAACAGCTTAAAGTACTCCTTAATTTAAAAATCCAGTAACATTTCTAATTTCCATAACTTCACCGTTTGAAAAGTATTAAAAATAGCAAAATGAAACTTGTTCTCGATTTTTATTGTAAAATTGTTTACTATATTCAGTCATTGCCCCCTTTTCTTATGATATGCAAAAACGTCTCTCTCTAAAACTTTTATTCACCAGATAACTTTTTCCCGGTTTTAGCAAAACTGGTTTTGAAAAAGCTACAAAATAAAAGTTCTAAAGCTACTTTTCAAATTTTTTATAGAACTTATGTAAGTTATCATGTGGTCAAAGGCCAGAATGCCTGATCTAATACTATATTTCACTAGACAAGGTGAAATTAATCAATGACCCTTAGTTGCCCTTTATGTTTTGTTCAATGGAAAAAATAATAAATGAAAAAATTAATCACTCAAAGTCAAAGATTAGACATACCAGGGCATTTCACAGAGAAATAAAGAGGGAAAGAGGAGTACTGATGTACCATACTAGCATTCTAAAAATAAAAGATAAGTAAAGAATTTTTGAAAGTACAATGAAAAAAAGGCAAGATTCTTCCAAATAAAAAGAGGGTACAATTCTACCTGAAGAAAGGGCAAGGAGGGTAGAATTCTACCAGGAAAAGGGGCAAGGAGGGTGGGATTTTATGTAAAAAGGGCATGAGGGCAGGCTGCCCTTCTGAAACTCTCTAGAATGATCCCTGGATATTACTAAGTGATAGTAAAAAATGGCTTCAAAATCTAAACTCAATACGCTATCTCTGGGAGATAAAATAGAAGTTATTAAATTAAAAGAAAAAAATTATTCTGTAAAAGATCTTTGTATTAAATTTAAATGCGGTAAAACACAAATTTATGATGCTATAAAAAGAAGAACAGAGTTGGAAAAGGAATTGGAAAGCAAATCATCCAACAGAAAGCGAAAAGGTGCTGTGAAAAATGAAGACATTGATGCATTAACACTTGAATGGTTTTCCAACGCTAAAGCAAAAAATTTGCCCATACCTGAAACACTGTTGCGTGAAAAGTCGAAAGAGATGCCGAAAAATTAGGTAAATCGGATTTCAAGGCTTCTACTGGATGGTTAATGAGTTTCATTAATCGACACAATATTGCCATGAAGCAAGTTTGTGGAGAGTCGAAAGACGTCCCAGACCAAGAAATTCAGGAATGCATGCCTGTTTGTGTTCCGGGGAATCCCCGGAATTCCGGGGATTTGACAAAAAGTGCCTCGAAAATTCCGGAGTTACAATGCAGCTGATCGGCATCATTTTTTTTTTTTTTTTAATTTTCTAGAATCTTTCATCCAGACGTTAGGTTAATAGCTGAAAAGCGTGATTCGAAAACAACAAATCACAGCGAACAAGCGGATAAGCTACGTCAAAGTGACGAAAGGCATTTTCACCACTAACGGATTCTGATTGGTTACTCGGAAACCAAGTTTCCTAGCTGCTAAGGTCTAGTAGCTTTTGTTCTGAAAGATCGCGTCAAAATCTCACCTTGTGTTCTCCCACTGAAAGGGTGGGACTATCGTTCTCAGCATGCAGCCAATAGCAGGCAGGAGAGGGCAGAGAGCAGATCTTCCAAGAGCGCAGAGGTAGAGGAGAATGGAAATGCCGGTCCACAGTCCAGTTCGATTTCTTACGCTGCGCAGAGGGAACCATTTGTTCGATGCGCTAGTTGTGAGAAATTCTTGACTTCTTGCGCATTATGTCACCTGGAGAACAGATTCTCTTGTTTACGTAGTAATGTGCCATTCTGCATGGAAACTTTCTTTCTGTGAAGGTCTAGTTATTCTGTTATTCTTACAGGCTTTAATGTAAAAATGCCTAGAAAATTATCCATATCAACGTGTTCCAACAACTAAGCGAAAACAGACAAGTCTGTATTTTATAATATAAATAAAAGAGCTGTGGATTATTATCCAATCGAGGGGATTCTCATTTTAATCCTGATACTTCTCGCGTTTGCTCAGTTTTATGCTTACTATTATGTAAGAAATTGCTGAATTGCTGGGTTTTGTTCCTGATAGAAAAAGGTTAATTTAACCCTTTAAAAAAATTCCTTTCCGAAACTAACTTTGGTGACTTTCATTTTTTATGCATACTTTAAAATTCTGCATTGCGGTTTGATATCAAAATACGAAAACAAAATAAATCACACTCACTATGCATACATTTACCTTTAAAAGTACGTCTCCTGATCAGGTTAATGACGAAAACAAACCTTCCACATCTGGAAATCAAATGAAAAGAAAAATCAGTTCTATAAACTCTTCTTCTAAGAAAAAGATTAGATTGTTTTTTTACAAAAAAATAATCCCCCCCCCCACCCCCACTTTTATTAACTTGTATATTTTTCATTGTATTAACTGTATATTAATGTTATATTTTTTAAGACATCTTTAAATTGTTTTCTCTTGATATGATATTATCCATAAAGTAATTTATGTAATTTTTCATTTATTTCTTTTAATATTTACTTTCAAGTTGTACTTTTTATAAATGAAATTTGGATTTAAAATCTAGGCAAAGAAATCTTTTAAACTATTTTCTTTGGATTGTATGTTAATTCTGAAATAAAATAGTTAATATTACTTTTTTTTTTTTATTATTGAAACCATAATTGAGATAAGAAAATTTAAACCATGTCAAAATTTTAATTTACTACTTTTGCTGCAATGGAAATTTTATGGAAGTGACTACTTTAATTTAATTTTGCAATTTATTTTTAAGGCAACTGTAAAATATTTTCTTAAGATTATTCATAAAGTATAATTTTACATTTTTAAAAATTACCAATTACAAACAGTACACATTTCATTATTTACTTCTTGTGGCAAATTTTAATTAAATGCTGCATGTTTTGCATTTCATAAAAACACTATTGTGATAATTGTGCTGACATCTGACCAAAGTGATGACGGAATGATTGCATCAGATTTATGGAGCTTTTTCTTTTTTGGTGGATAAGAATAAATGTGCAAGGGGGGAAAAAAGGTAATTAAAGTTTTTTGATGTTTTTATAGTTCATAACTATTATGGGGGGGGGGGGAAAGGTGAGGAATCCACAAAAGAATAAAAGATTTGCATGTTAAAGACAATTCTATGTAGCGACTCATTGGATACTTATGAAGTTGATTATTATATGAGTTATATACTTTCGTAAGTTGCATCTTATTTCAAAAATGGGGATTTATTTTTTCAGGGGATTTCATCAAGTGTTACAAACAGGCATGGGAATGGAAAATAAATTTTCCTCTACTGATTGAAGGATATCAAGCTAAGGATATATACAATTGCGACGAAACAGGACTATTTTATCGTGCGTTGCCCACTAAGTCCCTTGCAAAAAGAGGAAGTGAATGCCACGGTGCTAAAAACTCCAAAGAGCGTGTCACTGTTTTGCTTTGCGCGAATATGGAGGGCAGTTTAGAAAAGCCCTTAGTGATAGGAAAATCGCAAAAGCCGCGATGTTTTAAGAATGTGAACATTGATAAACTGCCTGTGATTTGGAGATCTCAAAAAAAAATCTTGGATGTCTACTGCCATAAGGGAGGGATGGCTGACTGAATTCAATAACCGTATGATCAAAGAAAATCGAAAAATTTTGTTATTTCTCGACAATGCACCTTGTCATGCCAATTTCGAACGATCGAATATAAAATTACAATTTCTTCCCGCAAATACTACTGCAGTAACACAACCTATGGATCAAGGAGTTATAAAAATGATGAAAACCCATTACAAAAAATATCTCTTGCGGTTCATTATTGCGTCTTTAGATAATTGCTCTTCTGCCACCAAAATGGCAAAAAATATAAGTGTTTAAGATGCTGTCAAATGGATTGCCAAATCCTGTTCAGAAATGTCGCCTGAAAAAATTGTTCATTGTTTTAGAAAAGCTGGTTTTGTTTCAGAAAATGGCCATGAATCAGTTGATCAGTTGGAAGAAAATGAGTTACAAAATCTAATAGATGACTTAAAATGTGTTCACAGCAATGAAAAAATTAATGAAGAAGAATACGTATCAGCTGACAATATAGTGTGTACTATTGAAGCTAACACTTCTGTGGACATTTTGATTCAGCGATATCAAGATTTGGAAAGTGCTAGTGAAAATGAAGATGAGCACGATTATGAAAACCATAAAGACAATGGAGGAATTCAAACGTATCAAGACGCCCTGAGAAGCATTAGGCATCTTGAAAAAATTTTTCTTGCTCAAAGAAATGAAGAATTGATACCCATAATAACGGACTTGCAATGTGCAGAGCTGCCAACTGCTACGAAAAAATCGTAGTTGCTACGATTTTGAGCCACAAACTACGATGCTATGAAAATCTGTCTAAAACTACGATTTTCTGCCAAAAAAAAAAAAAAAAAAAAAAAAAAACGTGAATTTTGTCACAGGATCACTTGAAAAATCATGAATTTCGTCACAGGATCGCACGAAAAATCACAAATTTCGTCACAGGATCGAGCTAAGAAATGCGAATTTCGTTACAGGATCGCTGAAAAAACGCGAATTTTGTCAAAAAAAATGGCGGGAAAAAGCAAATTTCGTCAAAGTATCGGCGAAAAAACGTGAATTTCATTCAACTGATTACTGAAAAAATGTGAATTTCGTCAAAAGATCTTTTAGGGGTGATTCTGGTCTGAATTTTCCGAAAAATTAAGGCAATGATTTCCGAAAAAAAAAAAAAAAAACAAAAAAAAAAAACTATCGGTCATAAATCTGAAAATTCGGACATTAAATGTATTGGTATTTCGGCAAATGATCGCCGAAAAAAATCAATCTGGTCTTTCGTTCGAAGAAAAGTCGCCAATTTTGTCAAAGGACTGCGGGAAAAATGTGACTTTCGTCAGAGAATCTCGAAAAAATGGCAAATTTCGTCAAAAACATGGCAAAAAGCACCAAATTTCGTTAAAAGATCGCGAAAAAACTGTGAATTTCGTCATAAACATTACAAAAAACGGCAAATTTCGTCAAAAGATCGCGAAAAAACGACAAATTTTTGTCAGTAGATCGCGGGTAAAACGTGACTTTTGTCAGAAAATCTCAAAAAAACGGCAAATTTTGTCAAAACATTGCGAAAAGCGACAAATTTCATCAAAAGATGGCGAAAAAACGACAAATTTCGTGAAAAACATTGCGAAAAATGGCAACTTTCGTCAAAAGATCGTGAAAAAACGACAAATTTTGTCAACAGATTGCGGGAAAAACATGACTTTCAACAGAGAATCGTGTAAAAACGGCAAATTCCATGAAAAACGGCAAATTTCGTCAAAAAATATCGAAAAAAACCGCAAATTTTATCAACAGATCTCGAAAAAAACTGCAAATTTCGTCAAAAGATCGCAAAAAAATGCAAATTTCGTCAAAGGGACGCCAAAAAAGTGGCGGGAATGGACACTCCCCCACTCCCGGTTGTATCAGCTTACTCGACCTGATGAAGGACTCTAATTCAAACATTTTTCTCTGGAAGATATACCCGTAGTTCCATCACCCAATCCCCCAAACCGCCTTGGAATCTTTCAGAAAATTCACTGTGAAGTTCAGAAATTTGGTTTAGGAGTGGACAGAGCATTAATTGAATAGGAATAATTATGTTTAATCAATCCCACCCGCAATAAAAAAATTAGCAAAAACAAAAGAGTCTCCTACTTTGTGTGCTTATGGATATACATATGCGTTTAATTGATTAGTATTTGTTTGCTTAAAATTTACAGCGTAAAAAACAGCTACCAACCAACCAACCTTCAAATAAATTTGAATTTGGTGTGCTACTATTTCTCATTTTCAAAGGTTGGCAGGTCTGAATGTGCTACTGAAAAATGCTTGGTAAAAAGAAAGACAACACAAGCATCAATAAAACAATAAAAGATTATTTTTCGACTGTTTAAAAGCTACTATGCCACTATGTGAAGTATGAAGTAGTTGTTAAGGTAAATGATTTTCATTAACTTTTAAAATGGAAGAAATTTATCATTGGTACTACTATTTATTTTATTATCCATAATGTTTTTGAGATTAATAATAAATTTAATAAGACGTATAATTTCATTTAAAAAACTGTACTGAAGATTACGAACGTTAAAATAGGGCTTGCGCATATGTATTTTATTTATTTATTTTGGCTGTTTTGCATAAGGCGGAATATTGTCTACGTCGGAAAATTTTCTCGGTCCCGATTGATTCCGCCTTAGACAGAGTTTACTGTATACAGAATATTGTAAGCAGTACTTATCGGTTAGCTGGGCTCCAGTGAAATATATATATAGGGTAGATGTGCCAGTAATGGACCCCCTTCCAGTAATGGGCCACTTTCAAAGTTTTTGATTTATTAAAAAATAACCAATAAAAATTTAGCCTTTTATATATTTTTTCATAATTCTTCCTTGTTTGTTTTATAATCTGGGTTATTGTTGACACTCTTAATCAAACCAATCAGGAAGCAGAAAATAATGTTTCACACAGGGTTGGGTTTTTGACATGACAGTGGTAAAAACAGTGTTTTTACTGGTTTATTCCATCAAAAACCTATCATTTTCGATTGTCCTCCAATTTATGGTATAAGTGTAGCATACAATACATTTCTAGATTGATTTTACCTTGTTCTTGTTATTATTATTATTTACAGTTACATTTGTTAAATTTATTTAAAAAAAGATCATTTTCTAATATGGGAAAGATTTAAAAATACAAGAGTAAAAGAAAAGAACAATATTTGTCATAATCTTCACCAATATAGATTCTACTAACTGCAATTAACATTAATTAGTGTTACCGCTAGGCTTTTTTTGAAGGGTGCAGCGCCCTGCCCTTTTTTAAACTGTTGAGAAATGGCACTTGGTTAAAGCCGATTTTCTCATAACACTTCATTTAAACAAGCAGATAACGCTAATGGTGCTTAGCTGGAATTGATGATTGTTTCATAATGTAAGGTAGACATGTAGTTGAATATTTGGTAAATGAAACAATAGAAAAATTAAAGATGTGTAACGATGTTTCTTCATAAAAATAGGCAAGAAAGTTTAATCCAGTCATATTTTATTTGAAGTAGATTTCAACAGACGAAATGAATAATACAGTCCAGTTTTGATAATTCAACAGAAGGAACATTTAGATGATCTTGAATAATATTATAGTATAGCCAACATATATTAACATAAACCACCAACTTAACTTAAATAAATCATACTTATCGAACATAAGTAAAGAGCTGCAACGTTATAGCGACATTTAATCCATTAAGACAAAACACACATTCCATCACTACGGCCTGAGCTAGACTGAAACTCGACTGCTTCCGTGAAGATAAAAAACAATAAACCGAAGTGCTGATTAAAGCGAAGTACTGCGTATAAATACCTGGCCAACAGCTCACCTACCAATGACAATGAAGTTCTAAAACCGTCACGGAAGTGACACGTGGCCTACGGCATGAATAATTATAGGAGTAGCAAATCAGAGAATAACTTCTCTGTCGCCATCTATCGTAGAACCAGCGAACTCGCTAATCGAATATTCGATTCCAGGCTTAATCGAATATCGCCGTGTGTGTTGACTGGGAAAAAGCAGCAGCGTGACGTTTAAATGTTTGTAAAGTAAATTGAAGTTAAAAACTATTGTAAAGTGAAATTTACTGTTTCTAATGAATAAAATAAAAGTAATAAATGAAGAATTAACGAAGTATGGGTAAGTTAAACATATATTAATTAATGAAATTACGTTTTACATGATAAATATATACTGATGAAATACACTGTTTATGAAATTTATACTGTGATTTAATGAATGTAAATAAAGATAAAATATGGATGAAAGTTAATGAGTGCATGTGTTTAAAAGTGTATATGAGGCAGTAAGACTGAAACTATTAAATGGAGGCTAGTTTTTACAACAAAAATCGGCAAAATGCGCCCTGCCCTTTTTTAAATCGGCAAAATGCACCCTTCCTTTTTTTTAAACTAGTCAAAAGTGGGCAAAAAATATTGCGAAAAGCGGCAAATTTCGTCAAAAGATTGTGAAAAAATGGCAAATTTTGTCAACAAATCGCGGGGAAAACGTAACTTTCATCAGAGAATCGCGAAAAACGACAAATTTCGTCAAAAACATTGTGAAAAACGACAAATTTCGTCAAAAGATCGCGAGAAAACGGCAAATTTCATCAAAAGCCTTGCGAAAAACGGCAAATTTTGTCAAAATATCGTGAAAAAATGGCAAATTTTGTCAAAAACATTGCGAAAAACGGCAAATTTCGTCAAAATATCGCGAAAAAACGACAAATTTCGTCAAAAGATCGCGAAAAAACGACAAATTTTGTCAACAGATCGCGGAAAAAACGTGACTTTTGTCAGAAAATCGTGATAAAACGGCAAATTTCGTCAAAATATCGCGAAAAAACGACAAATTTCGTCAAAAGATCGCGAAAAAATGACAAATTTTGTCAACAGATCGCGGAAAAAACGTGACTTTTGTCAGAAAATCGTGATAAAACGGCAAATTTCGTCAAAATATCGCGAAAAAACGACAAATTTCGTCAAAAGATCGCGAAAAAACGACAAATTTTGTCAACAGATCGCGGAAAAAACGTGACTTTTGTCAGAGAATCGTGATAAAACGGCAAATTTCGTCAAAAACATTGCGAAAAGCGGCAAATTTCGTCAAAAGATCACGAAAAACGGTAAATTTTGTCAACAAATCGCGGGAAAACATGACTTTTGTCAGAGAATCGCGATAAAACGGCAAATTTCGTCAAAAACATTGCGAAAAACGGCAAATTTCGTCAAAAACATTGTGAAAAAATGTCAGATTTCGTCAAAAGCAATGCGAAAAACGGCAAATTTCGTCAAAAGCAATGCGAAAAATGGCAAATTTCGTCAAAAGCAATGCGAAAAACAGCAAATTTCGTCAAAAGATCGCGAAAAAACGTGACTTTTGTCAGAGAATCACAATAAAACGGCAAATTTCATCAAAAACATTGCAGTGATGGAACAGCTGCGCCAATTGCGCCAAAACGATAATGCTGCGCCATTCTGCGCCAAAACGATCATTTTTCAACAAAATTGCGCCCAACTGCGCCAATTCGATAATTTTCTTCTAGCAACATTTTGCCATAAGATAAGAAAAATTTCGTCATTCTTCGCGGTACGAAATCCCCTCTTTAAAGTGCCTGTTACGATTCGAAACGTGCTCGCGCGCGCCGATCAGTCGATCCTCTGATTGGATTGAGTTTCCTGCAAAGGAACCAACTATATCCCAGCAAACACGAGATTTTTGGCCACCTGTTGTAAACGTTGTGGCCAAAAAAGTTTGCGGCAATTTGTATCCAGCCATTAATGTATTTTAACTGAAGCGCCCGCACACCGGATGTCTATCGCCAAATCGTTAACGGGCAAATGGCGGGGAAACTTAATGCAATTTCAGTGCCCAATAGCGAATGAAAGTACGTTTGCGGCCAAGATATACAAATCTATCATTGTTTAAAAGTCAGTGGCCCAGTATAATCTTCTCGACATTTTTATTATAAGAAATAAAAAGTATCTTTACTTCACATTTTATAAGATGATTTTCGTTATTTTAAACCTGGATTTATGTGAAACGATAAAATATGCTGCATTTAAATATTTTATGCAATAAAAAATACACAAAAAGTACCCTTCTTTAATTTAAAGAGTTTTTATGGAAAAAAAAAATCATAAAAACTGTTAATGTTTTTGCTTTTAAAGTATGCATTAATATCTTTAAATGAATATTTTTTGTGAGCACCTAGAATGAAAATGAATATTGCAATCTTTAGACATACATATTATATAAACATATTAAAAAAATTAATGATAAATGGGAATTTATTTCAATTTCAATTTCAATGAAAAAATATTTGTCAAAAGAAATAAATGCCACTTTACCAAAAAGCAGTTACTGTTAAACGAAAAAAAAAAAAAAAAAAAAAAAAAATCTTTTTTTTCTTGGAGGGGGGGGGGGGGGGCGGTGATTTTATATTATCTGTATATTATCTATAAATCAGTTCCAAAAAATAAGTTATTTTCATTTTTTGAAACACTCCAAAATTTAGATTTAAAAGAAAAAAAAAATCTTAACTAGCTTAAATAAGCAATAATACCAAATACCGATCCCCCCCTCCCACTCCTTTCACACGGCAAGCCGGGAGTAATGCAGGGAAAGATGAAACAAGATTTCCCTTTTCCAACACATTTTTTTTCCCAGTGGGGATTTTTGTAAATATATTTTTAAATGTTTTCCGCTTTGTAATAATCAGCATTGAAAAATTTCCACTTTTAAAATTATTTAATGTTGTATGAGAAATTTTGAAGATAAAAAAAAAACCTTGAAAAAATAAATCTATTGAAATATAGCTTTTTTTCTGCGGTCTCGTAGGGATTTTTATGTCTTTTTGGCAGCGTCATCGCACATCGCAGCGTTGTTTACATTTCCCTTTCCTGCATCGTGGCGTCGTCTATGTCTAAGTCTCGTCATTCACTGGTTTTTGGATATTTAGATTTACTAATTAGGTAAGATTATTTTTCTATATTATTCCAAGAGTTAGTTAAAAATTAGTTTTCATCATTCTCAGGGACAGATTTAAGTTCAAGATAAAGAAAGCTGAGAAAAAGCATCAGCAATTGTGTAAAATTAACTGCATTGCTTTGCTTATTATGCGACTTAATTCTACAGAAGCGAATAAAAAAAAAAAGTTCTTTACTGATCTTACATCTGCCCTGAATATGCTATTAATAAGTTGATTGTAATTATATATATATATATCAGAGTAAAATGTGTCCGTAATGAACAATCTCAGAAGTTTTTGGTTTATAAAAAAATTAACCAATAAAAATTCAGCTTTTATTTTTTTCATAATTCTCCGTTGCCTGTTTTATAATTTGCTTTATTGCTGACAATTTTAAACCAGTCAGGAAGCGGAAAGTAATATTTTACAGCTCCAGTGTCTTTCAGTGAAATTATACTCATATGTTAAGATCTGGTTTTAATTAACTAATATATATATATTCTGTATTTTCTGATGATACTGGCATATTTTTATTTTGATAGTAATAGAAAACTTCGAATTTTATGTACTAATTAATGACCATTTGCAAAATTTCATTTTATTTTTAAGATTTTAATAAAGTAGGTAATTTCTTTTTAATTCATTAATGTGATTTTTAATTAGTCATGGCAATAGTGCCCAAAATGTTTTGGTTTAGCCGAAAAGCTAAGTAATCTGATTTAATTTTTAAATTCCACTTATCAGAGTCAGAGTGTAATAGGAACACAACTTGGTACTTTTCTGTTATACCAACACATGCCAAAATATACGCTAATCTGCCATTTATTTCTACCCTAACCGTGTAAAGAATTTTTTATTGCAAACTGTACCAAACATTCTGATTGGACTATTTATTGAACGTGAATCTTTTATTATTATTATTTAATCGTAACCTCATAAAACATCTTAACTTGCTACTTTTCAAATAGAAAATATTTATTAAATTATAACTTGCATTTATTATTGACACTGAAATGAATTTTACCATTAAGCTGTTACTTGATGATGTAGAAGCGGCAATAAAATTGTTTTAGGACTTTAGATACATAAAAAAAAAAGTTTTTATCAAAAAAACTCATAAACATCTTCATTCAAAAAATGAAATGTTTACAGCAATCCTAAGAGACATTTACAATTTCAAGCCTGTAGTTTAAATAGAGTTTTATTTTATTACCTTATGTAATATTTATTTGTTCTTTTATTTTAAGTGCATATTTTGTATTGCAATTTTCAAACGTTTTATTTTTAAGTGCTTAAATTCGTGCCAACAATGTTATTTTTGTTTTCAAATGATTCGTTTCATGTGAATTTCCTTTTGTGCCGATTATTATGCTTAGCGACAATGGTGTTGGTATAGCAGAAAAGGACCCAAACTTTTTATAAACAGTTGCTTTTAATATATTTTCATGTTGTAAATATTTTTTTAATAACAAACCAGATTAATTTTTAATGGGTTTTTTTTTTCCTAATGAAAGCACATAATTTGTTTGGGTACATTTCGGTTAGCTGGGCGCCAGTGATATATATACATGTATTATATATACACATATCTATGTATATACACATATGTCTGCATATACATATATATACATACATATATGTATGTATATACATATATGTATGTATATACATATATAGGTATATACATTATGTATTTATATATGTTGATATATATCACTGGCGCCCGGCTAACCGAAAAGTACCTTTTTTTGTTTCAAAGTATTGCATCGTCCCTTACCCCTCATGCAAAAACAAATTTGTCTTTAAGGACGTCTTCCTTTTTAAAACTTGTTTTAAGCCTTTTTTTAACCTCATCTCCCCCGAGTCTGAAATTTTCTTTCTGTGTTTGTGACAACATACTCTCAAAGCATGCAATTTCTTTCTTGGAATCCAAAATAGTTGCACACTGTTATACTATACTGTTACATTTTTTTTTTTTTTTTTTTTTTACACCCATCCAAAATATTAAGAGGAGAGAGCCTGTCTGATATTACACTTTTAATTTTATGTTAAATAAATCATTGGGTACTTTTCGGTTAGCCAGGTGCCAATGATGTGTACAAGTACATACATGTATATATATTACTGGTGTCCAGCTAACCGAAAAGTACCAAACATTGTATCAATTATCTTCCTTAATTACTTTCCTGGAACTATAATTTATCTCCATCTTTTATATTATGTTCTGCAGTGTTTTTCTTTTTCAGTACCATAATTTCAGTAAAAAGCGCTATAGTGCATATGCGTGTAAAAATTTAAAACAGTCTAAGTGCACAGCACTTCTGCTGGTGTGGCTGATTCAGTAATTTTTTTTTTCTTTTCCTCCCCATAGCAATATTTAGATAAGATGCCATTTTATTTAATGCAAATTATGTGTGTGTGCATGTTGAAATAAGTTTTGATTTAAAAGAAGAAGAAAATGATTCACTGACATCAGTTATATACATTAATCAGTTGTACTTTTTCTTTTTAATTTTCTAGTTGAATATGATAAATGCTTAATATTGCAACCTATTACAATTTATTTTCATATTTTTCAGGAAACTGTGGTGGCGCAGTTCAGAGATGGCAGCAGAGATGACTGTGCAGCATAAACTCGTTTGGCATTCAAGCAAAGGTAAGTTGTCAATTTACTCAGTTTGTAACGCAGGGCTTTTATCTTAGGGCCCATTTTGAAAAAAGTAAAAATTATTTGTGTGAAATTTATTCTTTTTTTTTTTTTTTGTGAAAGATAACATTTTGTAATGAATATGAAATTTAGTTACTCAAATTTGAACCAAACGTTTATTGATAACTTCTTTAAGTCCTTCTGTTAAAGTTTTCCTTTCAATTTGTTTGCAAATTACACATTTTGAAACATAAAATAAAAATTAACAATGAAGAGTATGTTTTTATGGATTGTTTATAAAATAGTCAATTGAAAAAATTCCAGATTTTAAAAGTATTGCTACCCCACATGCAAAAACAAATTTGTCTTTAAAGACTTCTTCCTTTTTAAAACTCAATTTTTTTTAAGTTGCCTGTGTTATTTAAAAAAAAAAATGGGAAGAGATCCTGTTTATTAAAAGGTATATTGTGAAGGGACCTGCTTTACTAGGAAGAATTTTGGGATGGTCCCCTAAATAGGCTCCAAATTTTGTCTGTATTGATCAATTTACATTAGTAAATTTAATTTCACACATTCATAAAATAGAAGTGCACTCTTGTATTTTAGCTGCATACAGTTGGTAAACGTTAAAGCTCTTTACAAAGCTTTCCAACCTTTGCACTTTAAGTGTAAAATTTACACTTTTTAACCTTTTTTTACAGCTAGAATGTACTTATTTTTTACTCTTAAAAGTTATAGAAAAAAAAAGCTATTAAAATATTTTTCGGCAGAATCCTCGAATAAGCGAGGGTCCCCGATTTGGCGATTTTTTTGACGCACGCCAAGGAACGACGCGCGCCAACCGAGAAATCGGCAACCTCCGAATTCTACCCAATCAGAACACGAGCTTTTCGGCAGACGACTTATTACTTACACACATCGTCAAGCAAATTCTTTCACAAAGTACACCGTGAACGTAGCATTGATTTTATTTCGTTTTAAGAATATTTACAAAGTTTTAGTAAATTTTACCGTCACATTTTTCGATTTTTACATACTTTTACCAATATTTTCCTTCAGATATTTCAATTTTTACAAACTTTTACCGATATTTTCCTTCAGATATTTCAATTTTTATAAACTTTTATCGATTTTTTCATTCCGATTTTTTCCATTTTTACAAATTTTTAGCTATTTTTCCTGCCGGATGTTTCCGTTTAAAAAACTATTTAGCTATTTTTCACTCCGTATTGTTTCATTTTTAGCAATTTTTCTATCCAAATTTTGAACTATTTATTCCTCCGGATATTTTTATTCTTACAAATTTTTTCCTCCGGATTTTTCCATAAAAAAAAGTTCTACCTTATTTTTTCCTCCGGATTTTTCAATTTTAACCTACTTTTTTCATTTGGATTTTTCGTTTTTACAAGTTTTTAGCTATTTTTCATCTATTTTTCATTTTTACAAATTTTTAGCTATTTTTTCCTCTACATTTTTACAAATTTTAGCTACGTTTTTATTTTATTTCTTTTGTTTTCATTTTTATAAATATTTAGCTATGTTTTTACTTTTTTTTTTCATTTTTATAAATATTTAGCTATGTTTTTACTTTTTTTTTCATTTTTATAAATTTTTAGCTATGTTTTTCCTTTGTTTTTTTTGCATTTTTTGAAATTTTTAGCTATCTTTCCTCCGGATTTTTCAGTTTTTAAAAATTTTTAGCTATTTTTTCCTCCGGATTTTTCCGTTTTTAAAAATTTTTAGCTACTTTTTCCTCTGGATTTTTCCGCTTTAAAAAAATTTTTAGCTACTTTTTCTACCGAATTTTTCAATTTTTAAAAATTTTTAGCTACTTTTTCCTCCGAATTTTTCAATTTAAACAATTTTTAGCTACTTTTTCCTCTGGATTTTTCAATTAAAAAAAAAATTTAGCTACTTTTTCCTCCGGATTTTTCAATTAAAAAAAATTTTTAGCAATTTTTTCTCCAAATTTCTCAATTTTTTTAAAAAAAATATCTATTTTTTTCATTTGGATTTTTTATTTTTACAAATTTTTAGCTATTTTTTCTTCCGGATTTTACCATTTTTACAAATTTTTAGCCATTTTTTTCCCTCCAGATTTTTCCATATTTTTAATTTTCTTTCTTCTGTATTTTTCATTTGTATAAATTTTTAACTATTCTTTCCTCATCATATTTCCATTTTTACAAATTGTTAGCTACTTTTCCTCCAGATTTTACAATTTTCACACATTTTTAGCTATTTTTGCCACCATATTTTCCCACATTTTTAGCAATTTTTGCCACCATATTTTCCGAATTTCCAATTTTTTTGCTATGTTTTCCTCCAATTTTTCCATTTTAAACTATTTTTCCCACCGGATTTTTCCTTTTTTTTTTTATGAATTTTTAACTATTTTCCCTCCAGATTTCTCCATTTAAAAAAATTTTTAGTTATCTATTCCCTCTAGCTTTTTCAATTTACAAATTTTTAGCTATTTTTCCTGCCGGATGTTTCCGTTTAAAAAACTATTTAGCTATTTTTCACTCCGTATTGTTTCATTTTTAGCAATTTTTCTATCCAAATTTTGAACTATTTATTCCTCCGGATATTTTTATTCTTACAAATTTTTTTCCTCCGGATTTTTCCATAAAAAAAAGTTCTACCCTATTTTTTCCTCCGGATTTTTCAATTTTAACCTACTTTTTTCATTTGGATTTTTCGTTTTTACAAGTTTTTAGCTATTTTTCATCTATTTTTCATTTTTACAAATTTTTAGCTATTTTTTCCTCTACATTTTTACAAATTTTAGCTACGTTTTTATTTTATTTCTTTTGTTTTCATTTTTATAAATATTTAGCTATGTTTTTACTTTTTTTTTTCATTTTTATAAATATTTAGCTATGTTTTTACTTTTTTTTTCATTTTTATAAATTTTTAGCTATGTTTTTCCTTTGTTTTTTTTTGCATTTTTTGAAATTTTTAGCTATTTTTTCCTCCGGATTTTTCAGTTTTTAAAAATTTTTAGCTATTTTTTCCTCCGGATTTTTCCGTTTTTAAAAATTTTTAGCTACTTTTTCCTCTGGATTTTTCCGCTTAAAAAAATTTTTTAGCTACTTTTTCTACCGAATTTTTCAATTTTTAAAAATTTTTAGCTACTTTTTCCTCCGAATTTTTCAATTTAAACAATTTTTAGCTACTTTTTCCTCTGGATTTTTCAATTAAAAAAAAAATTTAGCTACTTTTTCCTCCGGATTTTTCAATTAAAAAAAATTTTTAGCAATTTTTTCTCCAAATTTCTCAATTTTTTAAAAAAAAATATCTATTTTTTTCATTTGGATTTTTTATTTTTACAAATTTTTAGCTATTTTTTCTTCCGGATTTTACCATTTTTACAAATTTTTAGCCATTTTTTTCCCTCCAGATTTTTCCATATTTTTAATTTTCTTTCTTCTGTATTTTTCATTTGTATAAATTTTTAACTATTCTTTCCTCATCATATTTCCATTTTTACAAATTGTTAGCTACTTTTCCTCCAGATTTTACAATTTTCACACATTTTTAGCTATTTTTGCCACCATATTTTCCCACATTTTTAGCTATTTTTGCCACCATATTTTCCGAATTTCCAATTTTTTTGCTATGTTTTCCTCCAATTTTTCCATTTTAAACTATTTTTCCCACCGGATTTTTCCTTTTTTTTTTAATGAATTTTTAACTATTTTCCCTCCAGATTTCTCCATTTAAAAAAATTTTTAGTTATCTATTCCCTCTAGCTTTTTCAATTTACAAATTTTTAGCTATTTTTTCCTCCGGATACTTCATTTTTACAAATTTTCGGCTATTTTTTTCCTCCGGATATTTCCATTTTTACATACTTTTATCAAATTTTTTCTATTTTTACATATTTATAGCTTTTTTCTTCCATCTGTATCCATTTTTACAAATTATCTTTTTTTTTCTATGAATTTTTTTGAAATATTTATCCAGTTTAATAATTTATTACCTTTAACAATTAAAAAATTTCTAGTAAAATAAGGCTTAAACTTGAAAATTGTCACAAAACGGAATAAAATCAACGTTTACTTCATGAAAGAAATTCTCATAAAAACTCTATAAATAGTCAATTCTCTGCATCACACCACACACGTTATAATTGAGGAAAATTTCGATATTCTTCATTTTTCTAATACATGCAAGACGCGGTTGACTATGCTTCGCGTACATTAACCGAAAAAAAACATCACTGAACGCATGAAACTCGCCGTACAGCAATCTCTAGAATGCACGAAATTCATTCAAGCCGCGGTCAGTAACTTGTGTATGTACGCTTCGCATACATTAACCGAAAAAAAACATCACTGGACGCATGAAACTCGCCGTACAGCAATCTGTAGAATGCACGAAATTCATTCAAGCCACGGTCAGTAACTTGTGTATGTACGCTTGGCATACATTAACCGAAAAAAAACATCACTGGACGCATGAAACTCACTGTACAGCATTCTCTAGAATGCACGAAATTCATTCAAGCCGCGGTCAGTAACTTGTGTATGTACGCTTGCCGTACATTAACCGAAAAAAAAAACATCACTGGATGCATGAAACTCGCTGTACAGCAATCTGTAGAATGCACGAAATTCATTCCTGCCGCGGTCAGTAACTTGTGTATGTACGCTTCGCGTACATTAACTGAAAAAAAAACATCACTGGACGCATGAAACTCGCTGTACAGCAATCTGTAGAATGCACGAAATTCATTCAAGCCGCGGTCAGTAACTTGTATATGTACGTTTCGCGTACATTAACCGAAAAAAAACATCACTGGACGCATGAAACTCGCTGTACAGCAGTCTGTAGAATGCACGAAATTCATTCCAGCCGCGGTCAGTAACTTGTGTATGTACGCTTCGCGTACATTAACCGAAATTTTTTTTTTTTCCCCCAACAATCCATTGACTAATTTTAAGATTTTTTACCACGATTGGCTGATAAATTTAGCGATATCTTTTAAATGGCCAAAAAATCCTTTTGTAAACTTTTTCATATTAAAATTTAGTTAAATTGTAATATTTTAACAAAACTGTATTCAAAAAGTTATCATAAAAAAATCTTCGTCTATTACATATTGCATAGGAATTGTTCATTTTTATTAAAATTATTTTATTCAAAATTGTTATTTTACAGTTTGTTAAAACAGTTTAGCAGAGTTTCATGAAATGTAAACATCTTGTACAATGGGTCCTTCAAATTACTCAAAATTTTGATGCTTCAGCTCATGTGCTTAGAAAATGTTTGCTTTAAATGTTTTAATATTTGTTTCAAGAGTGATGATTTCAGTTTTGTGATTATTGTGACACCTCTGGAAATATAGTGCATCTAATCTGGACTTACATTTAATAAAAATTAAATTAATTTAAATTTTTGAAATGTAAAATTTAATAGAAAAAGATTGAGTATTTTTTAAAGTTTTGCAGAAATGTGTCAAATAATTTTTGTTAACAGGGTTTTTGACTTTCATGAACTTTGACAATACTTAAGATTACACAGATTTATGCTAAATAATTTTTTTTAATTTATGCTATGTATGTAGAAGAGGAAGGGAGGTGGTGATAAAATTATTTAATCTTCTGACCTCTAAATTAAGGATTTTTTTTTAATATGTTGTCATATAAATTAATTTGGATTTTGATTATATGTAATGTATAATTTTTAACAAATTAAAAATAAAGCAGATTCTTTGGAGAAAGGGACCTTCTTTAATACTTTCTTTGACCCTTTTTTCTTAAGAAACTTTAAAAAATTATATTTAAATTCAAGGTATTTTTAAAACATTCTTATGTTTTGCCCAAAATATTTTGCAAATGTAAGATTCTGGAGAGGAGCTGAAGGTTCAAATCCATGTTTTTAAATTTTCCTTTAAATCAAATATCAAGTAATAAAAATGGTGATTTTTTTTTTCATTGCTAACTAAGCGTAAAACTGACAGTGTGAAATATGTTCGAGCCTGGAAGCTTGGTTACGCTTAGTTAGCAATGTAAAAATTCACATGTTTGTTATTCAATAATTTCGAGTTAATTTCACTGCTGAAAATAAATTAAAATTACTCAAATATCAAGTTTTTAGAATAAAATAACTGTGGCAATATTTGTATTGGAGTAATTAGTGTTTCCCCTAGACGTTTTCGAGAGGGCGCAGCACCCTGCCCATTTTTTTATAGTTGTAAATGCACCCTGCCCGTTTTTATATAGCTGGAAATGTGCCCTGATTATTGTGGATTCGCAAGAATTTGCTTTCGCGAATTTCACCAAAATTTAGCGGGAAAATATCACAAAAATCATCTATCGGTCATGAGAAAATATCGCAAGATTCGTCTATTGGTCACAGTAAAATATCACAAAATTTGTCACTTGGTCGCAAGAAAAATTACAAAATTCAAAAATCTCAAAATTTGGCAGTTTGTTGTAGGAAAAAAATTGGGAAATTTGCTTATTTGTCGCAAAACCTCCCTCCCTGCACAATTCGGCAATTGGTAGCAGGAAAATATTCTGAAATTCATCAGTCAGCTGCGGGAAAAATCACGAAACTATTCAGTCAGTCATGGGAAAAAATAGCGAAATTCTTCCAAGATCGCATGAGAAAAATTGCTAAATTTGTCAATCGATTGCGGCTAAAAATAGAGAAATTTATATATCTGTCATGGGCAGGGCATTCGGGGCACGGGCCCAGGGTCCCCGATTTTCAGGAGTCCCCAAATGCTACTAAAAATTTTTGAATTATTGGCCAAAACAGTTTTAACTGTTAAAAAAACAAAATTAAAATGGAAAAATCTGTTTGTCAGAGATTGTCTATGATGTGTCAAAGCAGGGTTGGCAAGTTTCTTCCAAAGTGGAAAAAACCGGCCTGAAGAAATAGGTTTCTTCCAAGTGGAAAAAATGGAAGAAACTGTTTTTCTTTAAGAATTTACCATATAAGTTACAACTTTGTAAAATACAATAAAAATAAATGTATTTTCTAATAGATAACCTTACATAAATTTAATTAGACTTATAAAAATTTAATTATGTATGATAAATTGATAATTACACCAGTCTTTTAGCCAAGATCACACACCTGTCTAAAGCTTTCCAATCATTGTGTACCTGAATAAAATAAATGGGACTTTTCTAACACCATGCCAAAATGTATGCTAATGTGCTATTTATTTCAACCCTGAACGTGTAAATATTTTTATTGCAAACCGTGCCAAACATTGTGATTTGCTATTTATTGAGCATGACACTTTTTAATTATTATTATTACTTAATTTACTCTGTAACCTCGCAAAACATCTTAATTTGCTATTTTTCAAATAGAAAATATTTAATATTAAGTAGTAACTTATATTTATTGTTGACACTAATGTGGATTTTACCATTAGGCATTTACCAGATGATGAGGACGCTGCAATAAAATTGTTTCAGGACTTTGGATACAAAAAAAAAAGTATGAACGTCTTCATTCAAAAAGTGAAATGCTTACTGCAATGCTAAGAGACATTTACAATGCTATGCCTGTAGTTTAAATTGAGTTAATTTTATTAATTTATCATATAATATTTATTTGTTCTTTTATTTTAAGTCTATATTCGTGTCGATTTAATAAAATAGTTCGTGAAAGTCTGTAATTTTCAAATGTTATATTTTTAAATGCTCAATTTTGTGCCAGCATTTTTTTTTTTTTTTTCCAATTGAATCCTTTCACATGAATTTCATTTTGTGCCAATTATTGCACTTGGTGACGACAATGGTGTTGGTATAATGGAAATGTACCAAATAAATTTATCCAAAATACACAAAATCAATTAAAGGTAATTCAATTCAAAAGAGGCACATTTTTTTTAATATATATAATTTAAACTTCTGTAACCAGTAGTAAATAGTATGTGGATCATTTACCTATTGTAGAATGAAACTCTTTTAAATAAAAGACAGTGCTTTGAATTTACGCCCATTTTATTAAGGAAACTAATATACAGTAATTACTGTATTGAAGGATTTCATTAAAATCTCCATTTTCCTTACTACAGTGCAACATTGTATAACAAAACAGAAGTAATTTAGCTTTAAGATGCTGCAATCAATTTCTCAACTTAGAATGGATGAATTCAAAAGATGAAAAAAATTCTTATCCCTGTAGAGTTTATTTTCAGAACATTTATCTTTTAAATCAGCATGCTAGTATACATAATTACAAATTTGTTTGTTTTAAGTTTTGCACAATAGTTTTTAAAATATTGCATTTTTATATGATAAATAAGGAATTGGTAGGTTTTTTTTTTTTTTTTTTTACAGAAATTATATAAACAATAAAAAAATATCCCCTACCTCTAAAGTTGTAAAAAACATAACCTGTAAATACCTGCTGAACCTGAAGTTTGTTATTAAAAAATAACTTATTTTTCCATAAATAATATTTTTAATATTAATTAATTTCCAATTTAAATTTCATATAATTAGGTTTTGAATTTAATTCTTTTATATAGTTAATATATTTTAATTTTGAGCATCTGTTTTGTTTTCTGTTGGTTTCTTCCAGTTTTTTCCATTTCTTCCAGTTTCTTCGGGAAGAAACCCAACCCTGTGTCAAAGTAACTTCATTTTTTCTTTATTGTCTTTTAACCCTTTGAGGCGTGGTGGGATATATTATATCCCACCTAATTTAAATTTTACTTTTTTAACTTTGACGGGGAAAAGTTGAAAAATTGCTTTTCCTTATTTTGAACTAAATTACGGTGAGAATTGAAATGCTATCGTTTTATGAGTGATAATATCAGATTTATAGCTTGGAGGTACACAATGTATTTTCCTACTTTACAAAGCCATTTTGAAGGAAATGTTATGTGAAAAAATAAGGTACACAATGTATTTTCCTACTTTACAAAGCCATTTTGAAGGAAATGTTATGTGAAAAAATAAAGTGAAGAAAATAAAGAACTGCTGGTTTCTAGAAATACAAATTCTAGAAACATTTACAAAGTGAGCAATTCGACTTTTATGAAATGAACAGAAAGAGCACCCATACATCATATGTAAAGAATATGAATTTATATATTTGAAGTTATTCAAAAGAATTTATAGAAAGCCTGTTTTTATTTTGTTTTAGTGATTAACACAGAGATAAAGTATTTAATATATACAGCCCCCCCCTCCCCCCCTGCTCTTAACACATAAAAATAGAAACAATATTATTGTTAACATGGTTGCAAAAAGAAATGAGAGAATATGATATAACATAAAATTGCCACCATGAAATGCAGTTTCGCACCTAGAAAAAAAAAAGGAATTAGGTGTCATTTGACAACGCTGCCCTTTCATGAGTTTTTGTTAAAAGCAAATATAGGTATACTGCAATAAAATAGTTTCATTTTGTACAAATAACTTGAACTACAAAGCTTTTTGTAAATAGTTTTTTTAAATTATAATTTCTGTTCCGATTATATTTATAAATGGCTAATTAATAAGTGGTGTTTTTAAAGTAAGGCATTTTAATTTTGTTTTGTAAAATTTATTTTTTGTTTTTCAGAAGAAGAAGAATAAAAATCTGGAAAGAAAAAAGTTCTCTGTGAAGATGACTGTAGATTTTCAGCTCTTGTTTATAAACTTAAATTAAGAAACATCAGAAATTTAATTGTAACAGGATTAAATTTTCTTGTAAAATATTTCTGATAAATTTTGAGCATCTTGTAAATACATAAATAAATGTTTTTTGGTTGGTTTGTTTTACATTTGTTGTGAAAAATAAAATTTATATGAAAAAAAAAAGCATTCAGTTCTAGTGTTTTTAAATATATATATTTATTTATGCAAGTGATGTTGTTAAAAAAGATGTACTATATATTTTCCCCTTCTTTCTCATTCTGAGAACATTCCCCCTTCTTTTTACAGGTTAAGATATAATTGAATAAAAGTGTTTTATGTAGGCTATATTTTAAAAACTGATAAACTGTTTTTGTTGGTTGATTATAAATTAGCATTGCTTGGAGATCAGGTATTAAAAATAATTTGCTGTATAAAAACTTTTGAAAATTTTAATAAAAATTTCATCATAATCTCATTAGAACTTGAGATTAAAATTTTAATATACATAATATTGTATGAATCAGTTTGAAATTTTGTTAGTCAAAAAGTCACATACCTCCTGCTGGAAGGAAAAATATTTTAAAGATTTCTTTATTGGTAATATATTAAAAAAAATATATATATATATATTCAGTACTCATTACTTGCTAATTTTTAAAAAGTAAAAACAATGATATATTATTATTTATGAGTAATGTTTAGTCCATTTAAAAAAAAAAAAAAAAAAAAAAAAAAAAAAGATTTAGTGTATGAATGGTGAACTTGCCGTGTTCTAGAAGATCAACTGCCACTACTATTTTGAAAAAATATTAAACTTATTTAATAAGAGAAATTTTAAGATTTACATAAGAAGGAAAATAGTGACAATTGGCTTTCTGTCAATTAGTAATATTTTGTAAATATATATACATTGAAATTTTGTTCTATGATGTGTATAAAGGGGGGAAGAGTCCTTAACAGACTAAAACATTACTTTATAGGAATACTGCTACATTTTTCTGATATATGCCAAAGAGATGAAGATAGTGAAATGACATTTTTTGAACGGACCTAATTTACATATATATATAGTTACATCATTAAAAAAAATTCTTAAATTTCAATGATCAGTAATGTCAACATTTTACCAATTTTATAAAATAGAGTTCCTGCGTTTTTGTTTTATTTTCAAGCTGGATAATTGGAAGAAACATCCAGGTAAGAAATTGTATTATAAAAGCACCAGTGGACCCATGCGAAGATTTCACACTGCAGTCTAATACTTTTTAGCAATATCTAATACTCTTTAGATGCAGGTTTAAACTTGTAAAGGAAAATTAAGGACTGAAACTATCTTCAAACAACATTAGTCGAGCCAGAATATCATCTCGTTTATTCCATCACAGTTACAGTAAAAACTGATCGAGCATAGCAAAGACAAAAAAATATATATATCTATAGTTAATTAACTGCTTTAGAGATGACATCATCTGTTTCGGAAAAAAACATGGGACAAAGAAAAATAAATTGAGCATTTCAATTTTGCTTTTTAGTCATAAATATAAAATAAACCTGTGCAGCAACTATGTCCCACTTTATCTTTTTTGTAGTATTTATTTTTTATAATCATTTTAAGCATTATATAATGTGGTATTTTATTTTTGTGGCTACACTAATTTGAGGAAAGCCTTTCATTTCTTTTATGAAGACAATGCAGATTTAATTTTTAATTTACAGCAATTTTTAATCAAAAAATATGTTTTATCGAGATGTGAGTGCACTATGTCAGAAGCTGGTTCAAAATCCTTTCTTATGGCATCTCGTTCATTGTTGTGCATTTCATATTTTCTGAGAAAAGGGGATGTTGATAACAGAAATAATATATACTAGTGGGCCTGTGTGAAGATTTCACACTGCAGCCTAATATTTTTTAGCAATATCTAATATTTTTTAGATGCATGTTTAAACTTCTAAAAAAAAATAAAGCCAGAATATAATCCAATTTATTCTTTCATACTTTACAGTAAAAACTGACTGAAAATATCAAGAGCTATATATATATATAAATTGTATTTTAACTACATTAGAGAGTGACATAATGTTTTGGGAAAAAAAAAAAAAAAAAAAAATTGAGCGTTTGAATTTAAATTTTGCTTTTTTATCATAAATATAAAATAAACCCATGCAGCAACCATGTCCACTTTATCTTTATTGAACATTTTTTTTATAATCATTGTTGTGGAATTTAATTTTTGTGGCAACAGTAATTTGAGGAAAAACTTTCATTTTATTTCTGAAAACAATGCCTATTTAATTTATTACTTGCAATTTTAACCAAAATACATGTTTTAAAGAAATGTGAGTGTACTATGTCAGAAGTCGCTTGAAAATCCTTTCATATGGTATCTCATTTAACATTATACATTTTTTATTTGCTTCGAAAAAGGGATGTTGAATATAATCATTAGATAACAATTTTCAATGGAAATTCTGGCTGGACAATCCACCTGGTGAATTAGCTTGAAGAAACATAAATTGAAACTACTTAAAAATTTACTCCTTTGAATAGAATGTTTAAACCTATAATTTAATTAAAAATTGAAGAAAATTAGTTTTTTTTTCGTATTCTCACCATCATTGGTAATTTAACGCTCAATATATATTTTACACCTTGTGTTACACCTTATTTTACAACTTTTTTTTTATTAATTACAATTATGGCTTTTGCAACTTTTTCAGAATAACATTAAAAAATAAATCATAACCATATGGCCTTTTATTCCGATCTAATGAGATGAGTGGATACGGCCAATTTTTGCCTCCATTGGGACACTTTAAAAAAAAAAAAAATATTATTATTGCTTCCAGATTGAAAGTATTCTATACAAGATCTGAAGCACTTTCGATTTTATTGTATTTTGACCTTTTTAATATGGGGTGCTTATAACACCATTGCAGTTTTTAACTGAAAAATATTATAATAAAGTGAAACATGTTTGCATAAAAGTCAGGTTGGTGTTATGAGCTCTTGTTAAGAAAAATATTCCAATAGATTATTATTATTATTTTTTTTTTTTTCAAATTTTGAATAAAATATTTAGAGTTTTCAGACAAAAGTTATGGACCAGTAAATTTAGATTCTAAAGTTTAAAATAACTTAAAAAAAGAAAAAAAATTGTCCCTGCCAAAGGAGTAAAAATGGAGATTTGCTCAACTTTACTTTTTTGAGGACCATAAAAAGTATAATTCTGGCCAGCTTCCATTCATGATATCTAATAGTGGCATGAATATGGCTAGCTTTGGGCTATCATTTATTAATGATGCCCATTGATGGCGACAAAGTGGCTAGCTTTCGGCATGCATTCATTAATGATTACCATTGATGGCAACAAAGTGGCTAGATTTAGGCTTGCATTCATTAATGATGGCAACGAAGTGGCTAGCTTTCGGCTTGCATACATTAATGATGCCCATTCATGGCAACAAAGTGGCTAGCTTTCGGCATGCATTCATTAATGATTACCATTGATGGCAACAAAGTGGCTAGCTTTCGGCTTGCATTCATTAATGATGGCAACGAAATGGCTAGCTTTCGGCTTGCATACATTAATGATGCCCATTCATGGCAACAAAGTGGCTAGCTTTCGGCATGCATTCATTAATGATTACCATTGATGGCAACAAAGTGGCTAGCTTTCGGCTTGCATTCATTAATGATGGCAACGAAGTGGCTAGCTTTCGGCTTGCATACATTAATGATGCCCATTCATGGCAACAAAGTGGCTAGCTTTCGGCATGCATTCATTAATGAATAGCATTGATGGTATGTGGATGGCTGGCTTAAGGCTAGTTTACATTTATGATGACCAATAAATTAACATTTATGGCCAGCTTTGGGGTAGCTTTTATTCTTAACAAACGCAGGTGGCATGGCTGTGGCGATCTTCTGGCTAGATTTTATTCACGATGATCGTTAATGGCCAAACTGTGGCTAGTTTTCATTAATAATTGCCACTTAAAGTATAACTGTGGCCAGTTTTAGGCTATCCGTCAATTATGATTAACCACTTGTGGCACAATTATGGGCATCTTAATGTAGTTATGGCCAATTCTGTTGCGGCCACATTGTGGCCGGCTTGACAGTTTTTTTAAGTTGCCGTTACGGCAAACGATTGCGGCCCCTCATCTACTAGTTTGGGCCAAGGCTAACGTAGCCATCAGTGGCCCGCAAGTTCTGTGTTAGTTGGGATATGACTAGAGCTTAGCAGCTAGGAAGCTCGGCTCGCGAGACACCAATCACAGTCTGCTACAGGTGTGATTCTGGTCCGAATTTTCCGAAAAATTAAGGCAATGGTTTCCGAAAAAAAAAAAAATATATATATATATATATATATATCGGTCATAAATCCGAAAATTCGGACATAAAATGTATCGGTATTTCGGCAAATGATCGCCGGAAAAAATCAATCTCGTCATTCGTTCGAAGAAAAGTCGGCAATTTTGTCAAAGGATCGCGGGTAAAACATGACTTTCGTCAGAAAATCGCGAAAAAACGGCCAATTTCGTCAAAAACATTGCAAAAAGCGGCAAATTTCGTCAAAAGATCGCGAAAAAATGGCAAATTTTATCAACGGATCGCGGGAAAAACGTTACTTTCGTCAGAAAATCGAAAAAAACCGGCAAATTTCGTCAAAAACATTGCTAAAAACGGCAAATTTCGTCAAAAGATCGCGAAAAAACGGCAAATTTAGTCAAAGATTGCGAAAAACGGCAAATTTCGTCATAAACATTGCGAAAACGGCAAATTTCACCCAAAGATCGCGAAAAAATGACAAATTTTGTCAACAGATCACGGGAAAAACGTGACTTTTGTCAGAGCATCGCGAAAAAAGGCAAATTTCTTCAAAAACATTGCGAAAAACGGCAAATTTCGTCAAAAACATTGCGAAAAACGGCAAATTTCTTCAAAAACATTGCGAAAAACGGCAAATTTCTTCAAAAACATTGCGAAAAACGGCAAATTTCTTCAAAAACATTGCGAAAAAACGACAAATTTCGTCAAAGGATCGCGAAAAAACGACAAATTTCGTCAAAGGATCGCGAAAAAACGGCAAATTTTGTCAAAGGACCGCGAAAAAACGCCAAATTTCGTCAAAGGAACGCGAAAAAACACCAAATTTTGTCAAAGGATCGCGAAAAAACGCCAAATTTCGTCAAAGGATCGCGATAAAGCGGCAAATTTTGTTAAAAGATCGCGAAAAAACGGCAAATTTCGTCAAAAGATCACGAAAAAACGGCAAATTTCGTCAAAGGATCGTGAAAAAAAAACCGCCAAATTTCGTCAAAAGATCGTGAAAAAACGGTAAATTTCGTCAAAGGATCGTGAAAAAACGGGAAATTTCGTCACAGGATAACGAAAAAACTGCTAATTTCGTCAAAAGATCGTGGAAAATCTGCAGATTTCATCGAAGGATCGCGATAAAACGACAAATTTTGTTAAAAGATCGCGAAAAAACGCCAAATTTCGTCAAAGGATCGTGGAAAAAACCGGCAAATTTCGTCAAAGGATCGCGAAAAAACGGCAAATTTTGTCAAAGGATCGCGATAAAACGACAAATTTTGTTAAAAGATCGCGAAAAAACGCCAAATTTCGTCAAAGGATCGTGAAAAAAACGGCAAATTTCGTCAAAGGATCGCGGAAAATCGGCAAATTTCGTCAAAGGATCGAGGAAAAACCGCAAATTTTGTCAGTGGGGTGCGGAAAAAAATCATTGTGCCGGGAGTGGATTCCCCCTCCCCCGTCTCCCTTGTTGTAACCTTTCAGAAAATTTGTTGTGAATTTCAGATTTTTTTTTTTTTTTTACTCAGAATTACCCCTGAATCAGATGCCAGTTAGATTGTGGTGTAAATCGCCCAACAGGTGGCGCTATTGCACTTCATTTATCACGATTTCTGAAATAGCTATATCTCAAGAATTAATGCACGGAATTTCATCAAACTTCATATTATGTTAAACCTTGACATAAATATATTCTTATTAGATTTGGATGTATACTGACCAACAGGTGGTGCTGTTATTCTCTGTTTTTCAGAATTTCCGCGATAGCTCTATCTCAAGAACGAGTAGATTGTCATTTAATTTTGGTTACAAACGATTTGATTGATATAGAAAAAAGTTGTGTGATAGCTGTAACATAGTTTTTTTTTTTTTTTTGGTGTGTGTGTACGTTTTCTCTAAAAAGCTTTTTCATGCTTAAAAGAGAGGGATTTTGCAGCTCCATAATAGTTATTTTCTGCTGAAAAACCGTTTTGCTGCTCCGAAATGAGCGATTTGCTGCTCCGAAATGAGCGATTTGCTGCTCCGAAATGAGTCATTTGCTGCTCCAAAATGAGTCATTTGCTGCTCCGAAATGAGTCATTTGCTGCTCCAAAATGAGTCATTTGCTGCTCCAAAATGAGCGATTTCTGCTCCAAAATGAGCGGTTTGCTGCTCCAAAATGGTGTTTTGCTGCTCCAAAATGATGATCCTGGTGTTCCATCACTGACATTGCGAAAAACGACAAATTTCGTCAAAAACATTGTGAAAAAACGGCAAATTTCGTCAAAAAATAACGAAAAAAATCGCAAAATTTATCGACAAATCTCGAAAAAACTGCAAATTTCATCAAAAGATCTCGAAAAAACTGCAAATTTCGTCAAAAGATCTCGAAAAAACTGCAAATTTCGTCAAAGGGACGCAAACCCCCCCCCCCCCTTAACACCCTGGGGGAAAAAAAAACTCATCTTTTGCTCTCCCAGCTCGTCAAACTTAAAAATCTTATTTTTTTTACTTTTTCTGCTCTGTCACTTTATTATAGCAAATAATCGATCAAGTAATTTTCCACATCCTCACCCAAAATTGATGCCCACCCCCATCTTCTTTCCAAGCACACGAAATTTAAAGTTATAACTCTTTTATTTAAAATTTTTTTGTCCTATTTTTAAATCTTTAGTAAGGTAACTAAATCAGTCATCTTAAGTTCAAAATTTCTGCTTCCCCCTTAAAATTCATAGTTTTTATATCCACATATGTTAACCTAATTACTTACTAGAACCTTAAAATATCAATTTAATAAAAATGTATTTCTATAATTTATGTTACTAAATGTGTGTACAAACATTGATGAGTATATGATGAACAATAATGAGTTTCTTATATTGGTTCCGAAAATGTATACTTTTTTTATGAAACAATGCCCTTTATCGCTGAAACTAGTGCCCTTTTTATGCTTCAATAGTGCCCTTTTTGGGACTAGCACCCTGTCCTTTTTTTTCTAGAGTGAACACTACATTTAATATTAAATGATAATAAAAGGTCATTATAATTATTAAATAACATTCAATATACATTTTTAATAAAGTGCATTATAATTATTTTAGAGATGCAAAAATGTTGTTACATTGTATGACAATAGATGTTAAGCTTACACTGGCAGTGAATAAATTTGAATATTCTTAGATAATATTTTTAAATGCATATCTTATGTATTTCATAAATGCAGTTACGTTGATTTTCATTTGCACTTCAATAAGTAGAATCTTAAAGTTTTGTTTTCAACAGTGTAATAAATTGTACCGAAATTATACACATTGTTTAATCTAATACTTATAGGTTACAGGATTTCTTCAAAAAATCTAATTTTTTTAGACTATGCCAAATAGCTTAAGATTATTGTAGAGATCTTTTAACAGAGATGTACACATATTATTCTAATGCAATTCTTTTTTGTTTTTCTTGGATGTATAAATATACTTTAGAGTCTTTCTGATTCTGAATATTTCATGTAAAACAACTTAATATTAAAGATAGAATGAAAAAAAAAATGTATTAAACAAACTACTAAAAAATGGGTTTTTGACAGTTTTTGGCATTTTTGACAAGGTTTTTGACATGACGGTAAAAACTGTCATGCGTCAAAAACTTGCCAACCCTGGTTTCACAGTTCCACAGATTTTCTGTGAAAATCTTAATGAACATGCTAAAAGCTGGCTTCACTTAAACAATTGATATATTTTTTATTTTCTTGAAAAAATTGCATGTTTTTGTTTAGACAATAATAGAAAACTTTGAATTGTACATACTAATGGCAATTTACAAAATTTCATTTATTACTTACCCATCATACGTAGTATAGGGTAAGTCTTGTAATCGTTTTGAAAATCGAAAAATTTTTTTTGACGGATTTACACGTTTCAGACACTGGAGATTCCGAAAAACATTTTTAGAAAAAAAAATTTGCCGTCCGTCTGTGTGTCTGTAAACGCTCTATCTCCCGAAAAAATTGAGATAGAGACTTGCAATTTGGTATGTACTTAGTATGTCATAATGAGAAGAAGCCTATTTAATTTCATTAATCTCGATTAACCGTAACTATTTTTTTTGGACTCTCGAAATATTCGTTGTGATAAAAGGTATATAAAAATTTTCGAAATTGTTTATTTTAAGAAATGAATATAAAAGACAATAAAAAAACAAATTTTGCATAAAGCATGAAGTCGATCGGATAATGAGTTGCCGAGATATTTGGAATCCTATTTCCCACACTCTTCGATTTTTCATGACCCTGTATTTCATCCAAATTTCACTTCAAAGATATATTTTAATTGGAAATTTGATGTTTAATCCAATGCAATAAACCGCTAGTTAATAGGATTATTATTTTTGGAGTTATAAGGATGTTTCTTTCAAGCAATTCAGTAATCGAGCCTTTAAAGTTTATGACGTCATCAAGCCACGATTTTATTTGAATTGCAATGCATTTTATAAGTAGTTTACACATTTTTATTTTAATACTAGTGGAACCCGTCAAAACATGACGGAAAAAAATACTATAACAATATCAGTAAAATAAGCTTCTTTATTATTTAAGTAGGGCTTCGTATGAAACAGTCTTTCAAATATTTTATTTTAACCCCCCCCCCCCAGTGAAATGCTATTTCCGATGCAAACTCCAAATGAACACTCCGTAAACAAATGTTTAATGCAAATCAGTTTGACATTACCACCATATTCCCCACGACAAAAAAAAACATGTCATGGACCTATAAAGTATCATACAAATAGTCCTATCATAAAGTATCATACAAATTTCCTACTTTCATCTCATATTCAGTAAATAAAAGAGCATAGTATAAGCACCCCCGCCCCCCCTGTGATAATGCAATCGAATGAGCTCCTATGCGCATATGTATTGCATCTGCCCAAAGGCACCGTTATAATTCGACGTTTTAAAATGTTTAAATTAAAAGTTTTAAAATGTCCTCTTTAATCATTGTTCGTTTCAAATCCATATCTTCTAAAACGCATCCATTGTTTTAAGCTAATCAATTTTTATGTAAAAATGAAGAAATTTTGTTAAAAATAATAAATTAATAAGCAGATGAGGGAGAATTTTAATGTTTTCAATTGTAATTTATTTGTATGGTTTCTTCTATCCCTTTACATAATCAGGATGATTATTCCTTTTCCATCACAGTCGGTCCCTTATACAGTTAAATATCGAATGGATCTTAAAAAAAATAATAAATAACAGTTTCTAGCATATTCTGATTCAACATATACTTCAACATATCAATTTTATGTTAATCATAAACTAAAAATAGTTTTTTTTCTTCTTTTGACAGATTTTATATTAGCGCCAAAATACTCTATCTTATGGATAATCTGATCTTACGATTTATCAGGTTTTTATTATAATTTTTTTTTCACTTTTCATGAAGGTTAGGGATACCTATTTTCAATTGTTGCAACTTTCCAAGTGTCTATTTTACATTATTAAAACAAACGGATGGTCATTGTTGAGATAAAATTGAAAAATATTTCATGCTTGAAAATTATTTAAAAAGTCGTTAAATTAAGCGGCAGATTTCAAATAAATTTCAATCGAAAGCTAATTTTTTTTTCTAATTGAGAATGTAAGAATTGAAATTGTAAAATGTAGTAAAAAAATTAAATTTTTAGTATTTAGAAGTGATGAAAGCGCGATGAAAGCTAAAGCGATAGTGCCGTTTGTTGTCACAACCGTTATACATTTCTAAATATTGCCACTGTTTTGGTTGGCGTCCAAACGTAGACTACCATTTTTTGACATCGAAAGAAAAATTCACAGTGAAAGAAATAAGACTTTGCCGCTAATAAGGAACTGTTAAATGAACTTATAACAAACCTACCAAAATAATTCCTGTAAAATAATAGCCGTACATTGCTTATTCTAGCTAAAAATACAATCATTATTTCAAGGTTTTTTGTTTTCCTGAAATTCTTTACTTTTGTGATTTTTTTTATTAAAAAAGGAAATCTTAATAATTTAAATCCTATAATTCCTATAACTTAATCCTATAATTTAAAAAAAGTAATTGGTAACATGTAATCAAGGTATGCAATCAAGATGAAGCAACCAATAAAGGCTCCAGTTATAATCTTTAAAATTAAAAATTGAAATATCAGTTAATATTACGCAATGTTGACACAATGATATAAATTTTTCTTTTTAGTTTTATCAATGTTAAAATGCATTTCAAGCTAAGCATAACGTCATTTTCACCGGTACAAACTTTTCACACGTACATTTATGCTTAAGCACCATGCATACAAATAAAAATATATTTTGCATTTAATTGTAATGAAAAAAATGGCATCAGCAAAGTTATAATGCTTAATGATAAAATGAACCCAATGGACAATATTTCCGTGACGTCACAGTAAATATAAATTTTTATTTTCTTATAAAACACACGGATAAATATTTTTACCGAAATACTTAAACATTTTAACTATATTTTAACTTACAAATTAAAAAATTCGGCCTAAAAGTCACGTGCTTTTAATATTTAATATTTATTTTTTATGCTCGCAATCATTGAGTTCAGAAAATAAACTCTGTACGCCGCAACAGTGGGCGTTAATCCGATTGCCGACTTTATGACGTCATAAGCAGAAGTAAAATTTTAATTTAAGATTACGGCTAATTAATTAAATTTTCGAACAAACGAATGTACGATTACAAATCTGTGACCAAATATCTTTCATTTAAAAAAAGAATGATGTAATTTGATGCAGTAGTTTGTTCTCACGGATTGTCGAAAGAAATCGCTTAGCGTTTTAAATATATAGATTTTACATTATGCATATCCATGATGGGTAAGTATTACGGTGGCCCCCAACGACTAGTTTTTCAGATTTTAGGACCATGGTCCATTACTGGAATGCTTAATTAGTGAATTTCCAGTAATGGATGCCCCATGTGGACATTACTGAAAAAGCAATTTCAGTAATGTTCATAGTGCATAATATATTTTTTATTTAACTGAAAAGCTAAGTAGTCAAATTTAAATTTTACTTACCAGAATGTTTTTTTTTTTTTTTAATTTTTATAAATAGCTGTTTTTGTTAATTTCATGTAATTAATAATTTTTTCTAAGATTGCTATCAAATTATTTTTTTGTAAATCGTACCTTGCATATTTTATAATGTAGCAATCAACACCCATCAGGAAGCAGAGAATAATCTTTAAGGGCAAGGGGTTCACACTCTCCCCATTTAAAAAAAGACAATTTTTTAAGTCACACAAGTTCTTAAAAATCTATTATTTTCTGTCTTAAATGTTTCATTATTCAGCTCTGCCAAAAGAACTACATACATAAAAAATCCCTATAATATTAAATTTATAGTAGCAATGAAAGTAGTAAATCTGCAGATCAGGGGGCTCAAATGTCAGTTTTGTTATTTTATTTTGAAATAATTTTATTTAGTATTTAAAAAACATTCAACCTACACTTTCATTTATTTGATATATTTTTTACAAATTGCTAAAAGTAATATATAAAGCAGTTTTAGGAACTTTAACTGTTAAGAATAAAATAAATATGATTCCATGCACTGGTACTCCAAGACACTTAAAAAAAAAAATCTTTTTCTTTTGTTAAACCAATCCTTCTAACCCCCCCCCCCCCCCCCCCTCAATGAATTATTAATTTGATAAATATAATTCTTTGAAAGTTAGTATTTTAAACCTTCTATCTAAAATAATTAAAATATTGATCTTGTGCTAATGACAATAATTAATTTAAACAGTGAATTATTCTCATAAATATTTTATTAATTATTGATATCCTAATTGTTAAATTTATTTGAGAATGACTATTTTATTTCATTAATATGTTTTCATTAAATTCTGGTTTTAAATACAATCATAAAATCAATTACCTATTATTTTTTGTGGGGTGTCCATTACTGGAACAGAGGTGGCCCATTACTGGAAGAGAGGGTGTCCATTACTGGAATATAGGGTGTTTTGATTTATTTCTGTTATTTACAATTAAATTTTGATTCACATTGGGAAATGTGACTATGCGTATGATTAAATATTGTTGATAGATTAATATAATATAATATTAAAAAAAGTGGACTATAATAATTATAACTATTATTAAAAAATAATTTTTAAAGAAATTCCTTAAGGGTGTCCATTACTGGCACATCTACCCTATATATTTCATTGGTACCTCACTAACCGAAAAGTACCTTGTAAACATACTGTTTGATAATAGCTATTTAAAAATTGATATATTGAGTAGCAGATTTAAAAAAAAAATGGAAGCAGAACTATGTTAAAATACAAGAAGAAAAGGTTTTTAAAAACCTACGAGTGTGAAGGAAAACATTTACAATGAGACATAAAAAAATTAGGGCCAGAAGTTTCAAATATAAATCTGTAATAACAATAATAAAAGTTTAAGTAAAAAGTAAATGTTGATTGCATCAAAAAAAAAAAAAAAAAATTGAAAAATTGAATTTAAACTAAATAAGTAAAAGAAAATCCAGAAAAAGATATGCAAATTGTAAGCAATCCTGCGAAAAATCCCAAAAAGATTCACATTTTTTTTTTTCCTTCAAACAATTTATAAAAAAAGATTTGTTGGGATTTCCATGTGTGGCAAAAATATTTCCCAACAGGCCCTTACCATATGGCTCCTGCTAAAAACTGGTACTCGCTTAAGATTTCAGCAATATCCATATCCTTAGTAAATTAAAAGCAACCTTTTGGTAAAACAATCCAATCAATAATGGGCTAAGCTTTGGGATTCGTCTGTGGTCTGCCATCTTGTTTTTTAATTCAAAATATTTTAACTTTTATTATTAAATATAAATTAGTCGGCTATGATGTCATACACTTGCACAGTTTTTTTTTTAAATCGGTTATAAAAAGGAAAAAAGTCACCAAATTTAGGGGATTTTTTCCTTTAATGGCAACCTAGCCATTGTATTAAGTTCGTGGTTTGGCGCGGGCTTGAAAATCGCGCCAACCAAAAAGTCGCCAAACATCTCTTGGCATCCAAGCCAACCATGATGACGGAGATCGTTATTGATGAAATCGTATTGAGTGATGTAATCAAGGGAAAGTTACCGGGAGTTATGAAGCTACATATTGTAAACAGAAAAGCGAGAAACTAAAGATTGTATTAAAGTAAAGATTAACTTAATATTTTCATTTAAGACAGATACAATATGTTCAGATTTATTCAACAAGTAAGTTTATCTTTTAATCTTAAAGTATATTTCTATGATATTTGTTTTAACAGACTTTAAATACAAAACTAGGTTTAATTACTAAATTAAAGATATATTTTATGAAGTCTCTTGAATAAAATATTGTTTAATTTAACACAAAAAGAATATAATTTAAATATGCTTAAAAGACAATTTAACTTTAGAAACTATTAGACTTTAAATAAATATTAAACTTATAAGTTTATGAAAGATATGTAGAATGATGAGACCAGTTGTTTAAGAAATGAGGGACCATCTCTTAGACATGTTCTAATTTTCCTAACACAAACATCTCTGCGTGAGTGTAAAGCATCTGTTCCAATTAGTCAATAAAATTAAATAACGTTTTTATAATAAGTAAATATGGATGAAAATTATTTTGGAAATGAGGAACAAAACAAATATGTTTTTAAGACGATGATGTCATACACTCACACACAAGTTTTTTTTTTTTTAATCGGTTATAAAAAGGAAAAAAGTCGCCAAATTTAGGGGATTTTTTCCCTTAATGGCAACCAAGCCATTGTATGAACTTATTGGTTTGGCGCGGGCTTGAAAATCGCGCCAACCAAAAATTCGCCAAACAGCGCTGCGTGAGTGTAAAGCATCTGTTCCGTTTTTAAATATAGATAAAATGCTTAAGTGATTAATCTGTAATCACTTAAGCATTTTATCTATTTTAATTATAATTAGTGACCTTATTATGTAAATATGTTTTGATTTAAAAAAACAAAAACAAGATGGCAGACCGCGGGCAAATGCCAAAGCTGTTCCCAATAATGACAAATTAAAATTTATTGCAAATATTGTATTCAAATTTTAAAGTTGTTCTGTTAATATCACTGCTCATTGCTGATGTATATAATAAATCACAGGGTGAAAATTCCCCTCCTCTCATGAGCTCTTAACATGCTCTACTCTTCATGTCCAAGACCGACTGGGTTGCAAGTAGAAAATTTTATCACCAATGATGCGGCTGCACATGCACAGTAATTCACAGCACTTCTCTCTTCGAATTTTTAGGTTAGCCATCCTCAAAAAGTTAATCAGTTGTCATTAAAGAAATGAGTAGCCAAAATTTTGTGACTTTTTTATCTGGTTTTCTTTTTTATAAATCTGTGTCTGGAGAGTTACAGTATAGCCCTCGATTTTTCCGAAATACAACTTCTCAAAACATGTAATAATTCCCCTTTTCTACCTTTTTTTTTTTTTTACAGCAATAGAATATATGAGGGTACTTCTCCCTTATCCCATCGACCACTTTCAATTAAAAAAAACAATGGCACTCCGGGAGTGCCGACAGAAGTGAAAACTTGAACAATTATGTGTGTATTTTTTGAATCGTCAGGTAACGTTTTATTGCGCAGGAAATACTTTTAAATGAAGTGTTTTTTTTATTCATTATTATAAACTACTACTACAAAAATTATATTACAATTTTCATTTAATGCGCTATTGTACATGAAAAATAATGCATATTATTTTACATACAAAAATTGCAATCTATTGCTTAAAACGTAAATTTACAAATAAATGAAATATAAAATTTAATTAATTGGTATTCTTTGAAATGAATACCAATGAAACTTATGAATTTTCATCCACAATTTAAACAACTCTCAATACATTCATCATTTCTTCCATAAGATTTAGTTTCATATCTTTTGTAATAACATTTATCTGCAAAATAGGGTTCCCGCTTCCTATCACTCCAAAAATGATTTCTTTGCTGCCTTTTTTGTGTACGGTATTCGTGAACATTATGCTTTTTTCTATCTTTATACTGCGCGTATTGTTTGCGGTATCTATAATTTCTATCAACAAACTTTTATTTTCTATAAAATGATTTCACTTCATTTCCGTATCGGTAATCATGTTCCTTAAAACTTTCGTGAAATATTTCATTATTTTCATTTTTTTTTAATATTACTTCCGTCTATTTTTCTCGCGCTCGTTAAATTATAATATGTTCCGTGTTTTGTTATTTCATTTTCATCTTTTGATTTGGTCTCGCGAGTTGAGTCCCTTTTATCTGTTTTCACCGCGCGTGCTAAATTTTTCTTGAAATTATTTTCTGAATTATTTTTATTCATAATACCAATCATTTCGCTTTCTGCACGTGAACTATTTCCTTTTGATACTTTCGCTTCATTGTATGAATTGGCAACATATACAGCGGTGTCGGTAACAGGTCGCGAATCTAATGGTTTTTTTCCCATCTCAAAAAATGCCCAACGCGCCTAAAGAAGTTTTCACTTCAAAAAAACTTGCCGAGCTATATGATTTAATGTAAAAAATGCATGGATGTGTCACATTCACTTGACGTCAGATGTGTAGATGTGTTACAAGTGTTTATCATCAAGTGATTTTTAATTCAATGTTAATCTGCACTTTTAATATTTTATTGATTTATTCATTATTTCATTAATTAAAATAACAATCATATCCTTAAACAGTGATGCCATGACATTAAAAGAGAAAAAGCATTTTTAAAATGTTGCAATGCTTAGTTGCAGACAGTAGATCAGTTTAGATTGATATCACGAACATTCACTAAACGTTAAAAGAAATAATGTAAATGAATAACTATTAAAGTTTTTTTTTTCTGTTTTCATTAATATATTGTAAATTTTATTATTTAAAATTGGTGGTAGTTGACATTTCAGTGAGTAATGCTTATTCTGAATTTATTTCCCCCCCCCTTATGATTCCAATAGCAACATTCGGCCATGATGCCTTACACTCATGCACCGTTTTATTATTTTTTTAATCCGTTATAAAAAGGAAAAAAGTTGCCAAATTTTGAGGATTTTTTCCTTTAATTGTAACTTGGCTTAAGTATTAAGTTATTGGTTTGGAAATCGCGCCAATCAAAAAGTCGCCAAACATCTGTGCGTGAGTGTAACACATCTCTTCCCAACATTCTTTGATTTGTTTATTGGGGCTATTACAGTTTGGCGATAGTTTTATGTATGAAAAGTGGTTGACATGATAATATGGAAAAGTACCTAAATTAGTTGTCACTATTATAGAAATTGCATCAAAAGAAAAAAAAATTGAAATTAAATTTTAAAAACTTGCAAGTTATGACATCCACAGATTCATATGAATAACTGATGTTACTTTCATTGCTGAACCTTCCATATTCTTAGAGAAATAATTGTTAAATACAAACACAGTCAGATTTTAATGTAATAGGTTCTTTTAATGCTTTTTAATTATTTGATAATTTTCTGAATTTCTTGAATGTCCACTCGTTTTTGATGCAGTAAAATATGTGTAAAAAGAAAAGGAATAGCTTACATTGGATTGGCATATTCAAAAAGATTTTTTTCATTGCATGTCTTCTTTAATTTTAGATGTCACAAACAAGCATCTCCGATTGCCACGAGTCAAAGAGAGTGTTTCTCCTCGGCCAGATAGCAGAAGAAAATCAAATCCTCAGAAAAATAGAGAATTATTTGACAAAAGACCAAGAAATAGAGCTGCAGGTGTTTGTGAGAGATACAGGAGTGAGGTATGTAATTTTCACTTTCCAATTCTCAAAAACATTTATAACTAATTAAAATGTATTTTATTTTATAGATTTATGTGTATTTGTGATTTTATTATTTACTAGCTGACGTGCCCAGCATTGCCAGTCCCGTGTAATAACCTTAAATCTCTTAAAAAATGAAACTCTGGCCTGGATCCCTGCTGCATTCACACCGTATACTAGGCATGCTGCATTTAAAATTTCCTAAATCCACCGTCAGGTGCTGCATTTTGTTCTAAACAAACTTCTTTCCGAATGAAACTTTGGCACGTGTCCCCTCTGACTACAGCACCATATAGAGATAATAAAGGACGAAGATTAATAATTTTTTAGGGTTTAAAAGGACCTCAGAACACAAAAATAAAACCGGAAAGCTATAATTCAAATTGTAGAAAAATTGCTTTTTATTCGTTAATGGTGGTGATACAACTTATCTGTAGGCAACCAAAGGTGTTGGAATGAAAATATTATACGGGAGTTATATACTTAATTCTTAGGAAAATCTAAGATTTATTACTGTGAAAAAAACTTCAAACTGAAATTAAAAGCTCCCTCTAGTGGTGAAAGAGTAATACTAAAATTAAAAGATGACTGGTGAAAAAACTTTTAAAAAATCCCTGTGGAACAAAAGAAGAATTACAGAAATTGTACCATTAGGGAAGAAATCTCAAAAAGCCTCAAAAGGGCATTATAAGGAAATAGCGGTTAAGAGTTACTAAGTGATGAATGTAAATTTATTTTTTACTTTTCAAGGACCTCAGAACACAAAAATGAAAACAGGAAGCTGTAGGACCAACTGTAAGAAAATTTAATTTTATTCAGAAATGCTGGTGATACAAATGTATTGGCAGATGTTTCATGAGCTTTATTTTACAGAAAAGGGATATTTTTTGCTAATTAAGGTTCACGTAAGTTAGTTTCAATTATATTTGTTCTTTGTATGTACAGTCGCCCCCATATATGAGTTTGGTAAGGCACTTTACTGAATGTTTTCATAGTGCCAGGCATATCAGTTCAAAGCTTAGGCCTAATTGAGTGATGTGAAATTTTTTTGTATTTATTGCTGTAAGATGTACGTTTTCACTCAGATTTGTTATTGAACTCAGTTTATTTCATTTAAGAACCCGATAAATTGTAGAACTGAATGGAAAATACTGTGAGTACAGTGTAAGACGTATGTTTACATTAAGGCTTGTTATTGAACTCAGTTTGGACAGGACAGGATATTAAAATTAATTAATATTAATTGAAGAATAATTATTTTGGTTAAAAATAATAATAAAGCTAAAAATCCATGATAGGAAGATCTGAATTCTTATCAATTATTTTGTCAGTGCATTTAGAAACTGCCCAATCCTTAATATTTTTACCTCTTCGCAAGCGTCTGTAATGTCACAACAAAGTTTTGCATCTTTAAATTTTGAATTGTGCGCAAACAGTAAATAAATTGTACATAAAATTAGGGAATATTTTTTATTTTTTGGTATTAAAAAAAAATTTTTTTTTGCAAAATTTTGAATCTTGCATAAAATTTTCTGCGCATGGCGTGCGCACGTGCGTCTATATTATACAACTCTGAGTATATCCCTGCAAAAGATGATTAAATTGCTGTGCTTAGTTTTTTATCCTATAAAACTTATTTAACTGAACTATCATGACTAATTTCTATATTAAATTGAGTTTACAATATTTCTTAGATTTAAAAATTGTCTGCATCAATGTGTTTATCATACATTTCTGTATAAAACTACCAGTTTTCGATGTTTTTATGTGCAAAACTGGTGCTGGCAGCATGACTTTTTTTTGGAAAGATAAATGGGGATTTTTTTTTTTTCATTTGTTAGAATTGGCAAGATTTCATCTAGAAATTTTATAAAATCCCAGAGTTAGGCACTAAGTTAAAGAAGCTTGAAAATGATTTTTATCACCATTTATTCAACATCCCCTCTCTTCCTCAAAGAAAACAAAAACAAAATTATCTTTGAGGTCATCAGGGGGGGAAGGGGAGGTGCTCAAGAAAATGTAAGGGGGGGGGGGTCATACTATTTCTCTCTCTGACACATGCACGCACAAACACAGCTATATATATAATAAAAGTATATATAGAAAAGTAAATTAGTGCATATTCATATTGTAGGCACTATGTTTCTTATTAAACTGTTTATAACAACTTTATTTGATACTAAGAAAAGTAAAGGCTGCAGACAGGGATGTAATGGAGGATATACGGTGGATACGCTGTATACCTTCTAGATTATTTTAAGGAATGCCATATACCCTCTTCTCAAAAATGCTATAGCATAAACTCTTTAGCATATACCCCCTCTGCCTACAGTGTATGCCCTCTGGTTCTTTTAAGATTACATCACTGGCTGCAGAATGAAAATTTTCAGTGCATAATTATACTAGTGAAATAATAAGTGATGATGTCAATAAGTAAATAAAAAGCTGACAGTTCACCTGTTTCAAAACAGTTGTAACCTTTAATTTTTTCTGAATATACCCTGCCCTTAAGGATTCTAAAGTTACGTTTTTATATGATAAAAAACATTAGAAAAATCAAGGATGTATTTTACATTTTAAAATTATTTTTGTGTCTAGTCAAATGCTAAAACCACTTGTATTTAAATTGGCTATTAGCTTTTTTCATTAGCATCATTTATAAATTAAGGATCTTATACTATATATATGTATATATTAAACTAGGATGACTCAAATATGAAACATATTGTTTACCATAAGCATCATATTAACTATCAAACTCATTAGAATAACTTTGTTTTATGCTAATAATAGAAAACGTTCCAAAACGAAAAATTTCAGTATATAACTAATGCAAAAGTCAATGTTTGCACCAGCAAAAGGTTGTTAATTCTGAGTATGTGCAGATAGGATGCGCACATATTGAAGCACTTATTTGCAGTTCTTAAACAAAACTGTAAACAAAAAACCCAATAAGTTCAGTTTTTGAGCAGAATTTCATTTGGTGGCCTTAGCAACTTTCCCAGGGGTGGCTCAAAAATTTTCAGGGGGTGCTGAGCCCCCCCCCCCCTGGCACCCCTCTAGCTACGGCACTGGAGGTCATAAATGACTTGGCACAGCAGTAAATTTGGATCTTATAGTAACTAGCAGAATTACTTATTTTGATTCTAATTTTTTATTTTTTTTAAGTAGTTTAATGCATGTTGGAGGAATTGCGGTTGTAACATTTTTTATTTAATTTTATTCATTATCACTATTTTTTTATGTTTTTAGGTAACAGAAGATTACGTTGATGAATCCTTTTATAAACAAGGTAGCAAGAAAGTTAATTTGAATCACCTTTTAAATTTTCATTTAACACCTCATGAAACTAAGGATGTTGGTTCAAGAAGAGCTACCTTTAATAAATTTAAGTTTCATAAGTATAACAAAGAGTTGTTTCTACAAGCTAAGTAAGTTATTTTTGTTTATTTATTTTTTAATGCATTATAAGTCACTAAAATCACTCAACTCGCAAATTATATATGTATATTTATTGTCTTTGTTTATTACAAAATAGCTCCAAAATACTAATTAATGATTTCTGAATTTATTACTTGAAGAGGACTTATTTGACCAATAAATAGCTACTGTGCTAATTTAATAATTTAAAGTTAACTTTATTTTGATATTTTAAATTAATGTGGTACCTTCAGTTAACTTTTTTTTTTATACATTTTGCTAGCAAATATTGCCATGAATCAAATTCTATAATTTAACAAAGACTTTTAACGAATAGCCTCACCAATATATATAATAATAAACTCCAATGAAAAAACACATGCAGAACCAATATCACAAAAGCCAACCAAAATCTATAAACCACATAAATACAAAACAAGAAAACAAAACAAACTACATTAACACAGAACCAGAAATCACAACTAACTACTTAAACTCAAAACAAAAGAACACAATAAATTACAGCAAAAATGAAAAAAAAGCAATCAGCAAAGAAAAATAAAACAACCTGCATCAGGTGGCATGGCTTAAGACATGCACTGCTGGGTTAAACTAGTTTTATGCGTGCAACACTACTTGACAAGTACAGACTGAAAATGAATGAAAAAGATATAACGAAAGGAAGCAAACTAAAGCCAGACTACACCATCACGTTCACAACTTTCATCACGGCAAACAACCCACTACACCAACTCTCCCACAATTATCACTTCAACGAAACATTTCTCGTGTTGATAATTCCTATCAATTCGTCACTATAACCTTTATTTCTAATAAATTTGTTTGTTAGATCGGTCAAAAACTGAATGCCATATAATAAAATTCAGCTATATTCCTAGCAATATTTGCATAGTTAAGAGCACAATTTCTCAATCCAGCATAAACTGTTTATATAAGTATTTCTGAAAATAGACAAATGCACATTTGAATTGAAATGTAACATTTTAATAGTATCAAAATTAAAATTATTTCTCTTATCATAAATCATTGTTACCAGTTCACCATTAGATATGTCTATAATTACATCCAGAAAATACACATTTTAGAATTATTCAATGCAATTGTCAGGTTTAAACTATTTGGATAGTGTTTAAAGCTGTAACTTTTCAAGGAATTGGTAACCCCAGCTGTATATATATATATATATATATATATATATATATATATATATATATACACACACACACATATATATTTCTACCCTATATATATAAAATCCTAATGAAACAAATTTTATGAAACTGCTGATTAAATGACTGATTAATTGGATCATCTGCCCTGAGCTTTTTACTGAACCAATTTTGCTAATTATTGTTTTAAATGAAAGCTGCTAATTTGTAGATGTGCCAGCAACAAGCTTTTTAAAAAATATATTCCCATTTTTATATTTTAATTTTATTTTGAAAAGTTTTATGACATTTCTTCAGTGGTGGCAATCAGATTACTTCTACTATTGCGCTAAAAACAGAAATAATAGAGTTTATTTATCTTTATTGATGCCATTTTCTCATTATAATAGATGGAAAAATATTTTTCATTTGAAGAGATGGTACTTAAAACATCAAGGAGCTTCACAAACCTAAAATTGAAATCACATTGTTTTTTAATTCATAAATTGATTCATGTATATTAATTCATAAAACGGTAATATTTTCTTTTAATTGTGTCAAAATGACATTTTCCGGAATTTGTTTAATTCTATCAGCTCTGAAATAATATATTTAGAGTATATATGTAGAGATAGGTAGAGATTTAGAGTATATATGTAGAGAAAAAATCAAATGTGCAGAAAGTGAAAAGTATTACAAGAAGCAATTGGAAACTTATATAGTGGAACACTTTTTCAAGGACAATATTCCATTAATATAATAAGTAAAATGTAATTGATTTCTGTTTGAGTTAATAGCCATGAGCCAAATTTATTAACTCAAATTGCTCGTTCAATTACAGAGTCAAATTTAAAGAAAATTGAATAAAAATGGACAAATGTTGAGTGATTGAACATGAATGTGCAAAAATCAATGATTAGGGAGCATTATTAAATATAAAAATGTATTTAATAAAGAATTGTTAAACAAAAAGAGAAATAGCAGTAAAACATGCCGAACCAGCAGCATTTTAGCTATAAAAAACCACATTATCCATTAGAAATGCACGCTGCATATAACCGGTACATTGACAGTTAATAAAATAAACTACTTTTACAAATTTAAAAATAATTCCTATACACCTATAATTTTTTTAAAATCTTATTTTAAAACAATATCCAGTCTTAATAATGATGATGATAATAATGAAAAGTCTTTGGAAAATGAAATATTTACAGCATAAAAATGAAAATAAAAGGAGGAAATGATGCAATATTTAATGATAAATCGAATATTGACTACGATATATCAATCCATTTTTATAGCAGTGCCATCTATGAGGAAGAAAAAAGAAGATAGCTTTACAATTTTTTAATTTGTAAAAAGCATATATTAATAAAAATATTTAACAAAACAAAAGTATATAAAATTATGAAATAATTAGTTTTTGAGAAATTATAAATTCCAACCAATATTAGAACAAACTGCATAGTAATTAAATACCAAACTTTTAGATTTTAATTGAGTATTTTAAACTCTTTAATTTGGTGCTGCCATCTATAATGAAACTCATGTAACATTTTCGTGATTTAAATAAATGAATTATAATGTTAAAATAAAACTGTTTGTATCATTCAAAAAAGAGGGGATCTTTAAATCAAAATAGAATGAATGAGTTAATATTAAAATTAAATATTAGTAAATATAAGTAAACAAAATTTAAGATTTAAAATATAATAACAAAATTAATTTAAGATCTTCTATAAAATTGAGGTTATTTTTACCTATTGAAAAATTATATAAAATAATTTACAAGTAATATTACAATGTTTGAATCTAGAAATTAAGTTCTTAATAGTAATTTGAGAATGCAACCTAAATATAATAAGATATTTTATGTAAAATAATTAAAAAATATATAGTGCTATATAATTTATATATATATATGTGTGTGTGTATATATAATATTTATTTGTTAAAAATAAAATTATTTGAAAATATTGAATTTCAACTGTAGTAGATAAAGTAAGTTATTTTGAGGCTACTTTTCTAGAGGTTTTCTGCTGTTTTTTCCCCCACTCCATAGAAAACATCAAAAACCGTCCTTGAAATAACACATACTATACAAATATGTAAGCACAAGCATTTTAAAAAAAGTTTGTTTCAATAGAGAAAGCCTATAGAAGATGAATTTATTTTTCTGTGTCGTTATATATTCTATGCTATATTAAGTGATTAATAATAGTCAAACTTAAGTGAAAATAAATAAGTAATAAAAATTTAGTAGTAATAGGAGGAATTAACTAACAACTTAATTTCCATGTGCATGTACACTTTGTGTTTATGCTCTACCTTAGGAATATATATTAGCGATAAGACTGGAAGACTTTGGTTTGATTTTTACACCGATCTTCGGCTCAGGTAATCTAACTGAAGGAAAAATGTTTATTTATTCACAAATTGAAAAAGCAAAGAAAGTCTTGCCAGATGCTGTTTAAGGAACAATAATACAGTCTAAATTAGTTTCTTAAAGTGTTTTACAATTCTCTAAAAGTTAGTTTGAAAATGAATTTAATTGTTATTGAGGAAGGATATAAAGAGAAATTCCATCTGATTCTGAAGCCTTGGCATGTTCCATAATAGTAACATAAAGAAGCCATGTGATATCTTTTGACTGTCCTTTCTTTCTGTTTGTGAGTTCTCTTTAAATTACTGGAAATCAGAACTCTTGTTTTTCTGCCATAGTTGTACAATGTTATTTTAAAAGAATAAGTATTGTGCTTTTTGTAGATTTCTGCCAATGTTAAGATGTAAATAATAAATTTGCTATTTTGAACAGATTTTCAGGGACATGAAAATTGCAAAATTTTGTCATAGGGGAGTAATGTACTGTAATTTAAAATGTAGTGCTGTCATAGGAAAATATAAAACTTTGTTAAATTCTTAGGTACATAAATAGTAAACTCTGCAAATTTCGTGAATTTATGTATGTAACTGTCTTTGTGAACGTGTCAATAGGATTTGGATTCTCAAGGGAGGGAAAAAAAAAAAGAAACTGAGAACAACCTTAAGTATAAAATATATTTGTTATGAAATTTTTTGGTACTTTTATCTTAGACAGGTGCAAATCTCACTAACAGCATTTTATCCTTCTCTCTCATTAATAGCAGCTTTTATTTTTTGTGTGTGCAGATTAGAAACAGTGCTTTGATGTTGAACTAAAATGTTTTGGTTTATGATATTATTTCTTTTTCGTATTTTAAATGAATAGAGCGAAAGATTTATATCTTGAAATGAATGTAATATGAATTATGGTTATGGGAACAATATTTGGCAATTTATTTATTACCTGGTGCCCAACTAACGTAAAAATATAGATTTTTTTTCTTTTGATACACCTGAATGTAAAAATTCCTAAAATTGTGTACTAATCCTTAATAGTTATTTTAAGTAAAAGGGGATTTTAAAGTGAGAAAATTTTAAAATATTAACAAATTTATATAGTGCATTTTTTATATCTGGCTCAGACTCTGATCACAAAAAAATTTTCAGCTCGGGTTCCGAAAAAATAAGCCAAAACTTATCTCTAATATGCATACACTTTTTTGAAAAACATTCCATCAATCTTCAATGTGGATTTTTTATAAAATTTGTATTTTTAAAGGATTTTTATAAATTTCCATTATAACAATAAATGTTCTTAGATTTCATGATACATCTGTAAATTAGTGGCACTATGAAAATAATTATACCAGTTTCTTCAGTAGTTATTCGATTAAAAATAAATTCTTGTTACTACTTACTTTTTAAAATTGGATTGAATGTAATTTTTTTTTTTTTTTCAACAGTTGCCAGTTTATTGCAAGAGATGATGGTAATTATTCAGTGCATGAAAAGAATCCTGATATTTTGGTAGAATGGTCTTTGATTGAAGAGATTGTAAGTATATTTAATTTGGTTAAAGATTGTTTTAGAACACTCATCTATATTATAAAAGCACAAGTTAAAATAAGATGATGATGATTATTATTATTTTTTAAGTTTTTTAAAATCAAAGATTATTAATTTTATTTTGTGATCAGCATAGAATAGTGCTTCGCTTGTCTGTCCACTTGTTTCTTAAAATTAAACTTGTTTTCAGTGAAAAATTGCTTAAAACTAAATATGATTATCGTAGAACCAGGTTTCGACCATCCGTCCGAAGTTTATTTTTCTAAGAAAATATGGGACAGATGGGCAAAGCCATCAGTGTGAAAATACAATTAACTTAAGGGGGGGGGGGGAAGGAAATTTTCAGCTTGGTCTATTTTAATTCTGTTTAGTTTTTTCTCTTTAAATATTGATTAATGAAATGAGATTCATTAAATATTTAAAACTTAAAATATATCATTTTTTTAAAAACAAACAAATTGAAAACCTAAATACATAATTCATTTTAAATAGAAAGTCTTATTTTCATATAACTTAACTTCATAGTTCTTTGTACATAAGTCAATGATTGACATCTGTGAAATTATATGAAAATATAAAATTCCTAGAATGAATCAATAAGTCGTCAAGGATTTATATATTTTAAGTTATGGTATTATTATTGCTTATGATTAAATAGAAAACTTTCTGTCTAGTCCATAAAGAAAGGTTATATAACTTCAAGATAAGATAAAATAAATCTTTAACTCTCATTTGATCAGGCACTTTGTTGTTCTGAATTTCTTGTTTTCATTTCCCTGACACAATCAAAATTTTCAAGATCGTTAAGAAACAATCCTTATTTGAACAAACATACTTCTTTTTTAAGAAGTATGATTGAGAAGTAGAAGATATGGTTTCATGTTGCCAATGGCGTTTTTCATCATATTTTCAAAATACAGCAACTTCTGTTATATCACGCATTCAGATGATATATTGTTCTTTTTTCATGTCTCTTGCCTTCTTCTGTGGGGGAAAAAAAAAGTGGGTAAGTGTGATCGAAGATCGCACAAAGGGTTTCGTTTAATATTTCTATCAAAACACCTTTATCCTTTAATTAATAAATCCAAATAAATTTAATTTTCCAAAATAAAAAGTCATGTTTTTTATAAAATAAAAATTTACCAGTCTATTTTTTCGTTTTTTTTCGAATATCTGAATCAGCCTGATAGTGGGAGAAGCCTGCTATTCTGCTCTGTCATAATATCTGCTAGGTGGACTAAATGAGATATTTAATAAAGTAGTTCCCCCCCCCTCCCCTTCTTTATTCATAATCCCTATTGGCATTATTAATTACATCATTGTCTATTAGCGTTTCATTTCTTTTTTCTATACAAAAATCAACATTTTGTGATAAAATACAACTTTGATTATAATAATGTGATTTTTATAAAAATTAGATTTCTGGGTTTATTGTAAAAAGAATATGCATAGATTCATAATTTTCAAATGGGTAAATGCAGTATTAAAAAAAATAATAGAGCTTTTAATCTCTTACTACCCTCAAAATCTGCAATTTATTCATCTTCCTCCCTTCCAAAAATCTGCTAAGAGTTTCCGATTTCACACACCAGTTACAATCATCATATAATAAAAAAAAATATTTTTATTAACACAAAAATAATTCATAATTTCTGTTCTAATTATGCCATCTTTATAAAAATTAGATTTCTGGGTTCGCCACAAAAAAAATACACATAGATGTGTTAATTTCAAATCGATAAATGCAATATTAAAAATTTTTTTATAGAGCCTGAAAAATGCCTAGTCCTCCATCTCTGGTCTGTGGGAACAGGTGCAGATTGTTTGTCTGTGGTTTTCCAATGAAAGGAAATTAAACAAATTTATTCAAATCGATTTTTATTGATATTTACACTTCTGATGGGAGTAATAAAATTTTTTTTAGAAATTCTAAATGTTATTTTATTTTATTTTATTTTTTTTGCGTGTGTGTCCAAAATTTTGTTTCTAGGTGGAATAGTTTATGAGATAGGATGTTTTAAAAAACGTCCAATCTGTTATTGCCATTGCAATGCTGTGACTATGGCAACCCTTCCTCCTCTTCTGGAGTTTCAGAATGAACTTCCTTTGCAGTTGATTAAATTCTATGCTTTAGTTGAATATTTTTATCGGTTAATGAGTGGGTTTTTAAGGTTTTAATTAATATCTTTCATTAATGAAGACATTTTCAAAATTTTATAATTTTCAATGTGACAGGTAGGTATTCAGCTGTAAGTACACAAAATTTCAAGTCTTTAACTTATATAGTTTCTGAGAACCAACTCTGTGACAGACGGACAGACAGAGAAGCGAGATGAATAGTGTTTCGTGAGATGAACAAAACCCGAAAAAAAAATTTAGCTAACCTTTTAAAGAGGCAATTATGAAAGATGTAGGTCATCTTAGTTTTTTAATAATTTGCATAAAGTTTGGCATATTATTTTAAATACTCATATCATTCAGGCACAATATTATATATAACTTTTATGCAGTAACCAGTCCCTGACAAGTAATGCCCTAAAGTATCACATATTGTAATAAATATCATTCTTTACTCATACAACATAGGTGAGGGCCCATTGCAATAATAAGGCAAGTGGAGTTACCTTGATTCTTGGGAAACCATGTAAAAAGAAGGCATTATAAATATAAATTTATGATTATAAGCAAAAAAAAAAAGCTAGAAAACTCTTCTTAATCATATATTACAATACGAGCAAATCTTGTGTGTGATTATGAAAATTTTATTTTAAAAATGGCTCTAACAATTTTGATGAAATTTTGTATTTTACTGTTTTGGTGTACTAGAAGACCATTGGGCTAAGTCAGATGTTCAAGAAAATTCGATTAGGGGGTCACTTTGGGTCATTACAGGTCAGGATCAAGCTTAATTTTATCTAAAAAAAATGGCTCAAACGATTTTGATTAAATTTTGTATCTTACCATTTTGAATTACGAGAAAAGAATTGTGCTAAGTTCCATGTTCGAGAAAATTCGATTAGTGGGTCATTATGGGTCAAGCTAATTATATCTAAAAAACAGTTCTAAAGATTTTGACTAAATTTTGTATCTTACGAATTTCAGGTACTAGAACATCATTGGGCTAGGTCACATGTCTGAGAAAATTCGATTAGTGGGTCATTTTTGGGTCACTGTGGGTCAAGCTAATTTTATCTAAAATACGGCTCAGACTACTTAGACTAAATTTTGCATCCTATGGTTTTCGGGCACGAGAAGACTGTTGGGCTGGGTCACAAGTTCAAGAAAATTTGAATAGTGGGTCATTATTGGTCAATCTACTTTTAACTTAAAAACGCCTCAGAGGATTTGAACTAAATTTAGTATCCTACAGTTTCCTGGAATGAGAAGACTATTGGGCTAGGTCACATGTTCGAGAAATTTCGATTAGTGGGTCATTTTGGTCATGGGTCATTATGGGTCAAGCTATTTTTATCTTAAAAATGGCTCTGACAATTTAAACTAAATTTTGTATTTTATGGTTTTTGGGCACGAGAAAATCATTGGTACATGCTCGAGAAAATTCGATTAGTGAGTCATTTTTGGGTCACTGAGGGTCAAGCTAATTTTATCTAAAAAACGACTCAGACTATTTTGACAAAATTTTATATCCTACAGGTTTCGGGCACGAGAAGACAATTGGGCTTGGTCACATGTTCGAGAAAATAAGATTAGTGTGTAATTTTGATTATGGATCATTATGGGTCGAGCTATTTTTATCTTAAAAATGCTCAGATGATTTGAACTAAATTTAGTATCCTACGGTTTTTGGGAATGAGAAGATTATTGGGCCAGCTCACATGTACGAGAAATTTCGATTAGTGAGTCATTTTTGGGTCACTGTGGGGCACACTTATTTAATAAAAAACGGTTCTAACTATTTAATTAAATTTTGTATCTTATGGTTTTCAGACACTAGAAGATCATTGGGCTAAGTCACATTTTCAAGAAAAAAATAGATTAATGGGTCATTTGGGCGTCACTGTGGATCAAGCTATTTTTATCTAAAAAACAAATCTAACGATTTTGAATACATTTTATATCCTACTGTTTTGGATTATGGGAAGACCATTAGGTTAGATCACATGTTGGAGAAAATTTGATTAGTGGATCATTTTGGTATCACTATGCATAATGTGTTTAAATGGAAATGGAGAATGCAGCAGTTAAGTTGTTGATTTGGCAGTAAGCGAAGCCGGAAAGTTGTCATCATTTCGGCAAATTAGGAGAAATATTGGTGACATTAGGCTGGAAAATTGACTTTCAAGATTACCAATGACAAAGCACACATACTTGGGCTTGGCGCAAATTGAAAGATATTTCGTCATATTTGAACTCAAAGCTAATTTTGACCGAGCATAGCTCAGTCTACCCTGCTCGTAGGAATATATGAAAAAAGTTATTATTCTAAATTAAAATGTTGAAAATAAATTTAAAAGCTTCGTAGCTGAAAACTTCATTTTTCACTTACCTTATTATTGCAGAGGGCCCTCAATTATGCCCATGGTTATACCACACATTCCTATGCATTGTGCTTTTTTCTTGTCTCATTATATGCCATATAATGAGGGGCCCTCTACAATAACAAGGCAAGTGGAGTTGAACTACCTTGATTCTTGGGAAACCATGTAAAAAGAAGGCATTATTCAGTATATAATGAAATATAAATTTTATGATCATAAACAAAACTAGTCGGATCCCAAAACTTTCTTCTATCTCATACATGTCAAAATTTCGAAATTTACTATCACAGTGCCAAAATTAGATGGCAATCTATGCCCATCATGAAGATTCTAAAGATATGAAATTCCATGCATTAGTTCTTGAGACATGATTATCGCTAAAATCGTGTAAATCCTACAAAATTAAGCATAGCAGCGCCACCGGTAGGGCGATTCACACCAAAACGTAAACAAAACCAATTCATGTCAATGATTAACTGAATCTGAAATTTAATGGAAATCTGACCATTAGTTCTTGAGATCGAGCTCTTGCAGTAATCATAACAAATGCAGTATATCTGCACGACCTATTGATCTATTTACACCAAAATGTAAAAAACGTCAGTTCATGTCAAGGACTAACTGAATCTGAAGTTTGATGAAATTCTGTGCATTAATCCTGGAGATAGCTATTGCGGAAATTGTACAAAATTCAGCATAGCAGCACCACCTGTTGAGCAATGTACACCAAAATGTAAAAAAAGTCAATTCATGTCAAGGACTAATGGAATCTGAAGTTTGATGAAAATTCGTTCATTAGTTCTGGAGATAGAGCTTTTTCAGAAATCGCACAAAATGAAGTATAGCAGTGCCACCTGTTGAGTATTTTACACCAAAATGTATAAAAAGTCAATTCATGTCAAGGACTAACTGAATCTGAAGTTTGATGAAAATCCGTGCATTAGTTCTGGAGATTGAGCGATTGCAGAAATCGTGAAAAATGCTGCATAGCAGCGCCACCTGTTCGATTCACACCAAAAGCTAATCAGCACCAATTTATATCAAGGACTACCTGAATATAAATTTTTCTTAAATTCCTTGCATTAGTTCTTGAGATAGAGCACCCACAAAATTTATGTCACATACAGACACACACAGACATTTTGTAAAAACATGTTTTTGGGGTTCTCTGACCCCTAAAATGTGTAAATTCGCCAAAAACTGGAATTCGAAAATTTTCATGAATCCAATACTTTCTTCTTGTAAACATAGAAGAAAGTAAAAATTACGCTAGAAAACTCTTCTTAATAGGAATATATGAAAAAAGTTATATTCCAAATTAAAATGTTGAAAGTAAATTTAAAAGCTTTATAGCTGAATACTCCATTTTTCTCTTGCCTTGTTATTGCAGAGGGCCTTCAATTATGCCCATGGTTATACCACACATTCCTGTGCATTGTGCTTTTTTCTTGTCTCTCATTATATGCCATATAATGAGGGGCCCTCTGCAATAACAAGGCAAGTGGAGCTGAACTAACTACCTTGATTCTTGGGAAACTATGTAAAAAGAAGGCATTATTCAGCATATAAGGAAATATAAATTTTATGATCATAAACAAAAAAATGATGCTAGAAAACTCTTCTTAATAGAAATATATGAAAAAAGTTATATTCTAAATTAAAATGTTGAAAGTAAATTTAAAAGCTTTGTAGCTGAAAACTCCATTTTTCTCTACCTTGTTATTGCAGAGGGCCTTCAATTATGCCCATGGTTATACCATATAATGAGAGGCTACTGTAAGTTCAGTAATTTTTTAGGGTTCTGTACTTAAAAAGTAAAAACGGAACCATTATAAGATCACTCTTGTCTCTGTCCGTCTGCCACAGCCATAACTAACTTCTCATAAACTATGAAACGTGGAAAGTTCAAACTTTGGAAAGTTTATAAAGCCTTTTTACCCACATATTTTCAGATTATTAGCCAGTCACAAATATGTTTAGGAAAAATTTAGGGGGATAATTAACTTACTTGAAAAAAAAAAACTTTTATCATGTGAAAGATCTTGTAATACCAAACTCAAAAATATATTTGTTTTAATTTTAGGTATTATATTTTTAGAGAGATCATTGAAAATGCACTGCAAAAATATGTTCTCCCCCCCCCCCCTTCTTTATTTCTGAATCTGCTGAAACTATAATTATGAAAATATTAGGGGTAGTAGGAGTTTATTTAATCCTTGCAGGAAAACTATAGCAATTTTCCTCGATAACATAGTTTTTGAGAAAAACTCATTTTTTCGTTGCACACAAACTTTGCTTTTCAGGCAGTCAGCAGGGGTGTTGACTGGTGCTCGAGGTATGTATCGATGCAGAATCATCCAATGATATTTTGTAATGATTTTCAAAAAATAATGTAGGTAATTAGCTGAGATATTAATTAAATTACTTGAAAAAATTATCTTTATATATCGTGTAGGGTATTGTTCGAAAGATCTCATAACATCGAAGATATCTATACTGGAAAAACTATACTGGAAAAATATGTTGTCATCCCCCCCCCCCCCAACTCCTATTTCCGAATCTATTGAAACAAAAATTATGAAAAAATTATGGGTAGTAGGAGTTTATTAATTAATAAATTTAATATACGGAACCCTTTGAGTGCGAGTTATACTCACATTTGACAGATTTTTCAGTATGTAAATTATTCCATTCCTGTTTCTATTTTCCCTTTATTTATACAAATTGAAGAAATTGCTACATCTGTTCTCAAAATGTGATAAGTAGCTTTGAGAAATCTATTTTTCATTATTCCTTACAAAGAAATTTTATTTGTCAAGTAATCATTCTAAAAGTTTGTGTTTGATTTATGACTCTACCATCATGAACTTAGATAAGTATTGAAAGTATATGTTAAATGTTGTTATATAGGGTAAAATCTCTTATTTCTAGCGATTACCAAGTTATGAAGTGCCATCTTGTCCAATTTGTTTGTATAGTCCTGTTGCTGCAAAGATAACAAGATGTGGCCATATATATTGTTGGCCTTGTATTTTACACTACTTGGCATTGACAGATAAGACTTGGCAAAAATGTCCCATTTGTTTTGAAGCCGTTCATAAAACTGAACTGAAAAGGTGATTTTAAAAATTTATATATATGTATATTAAGAAGTTATAAAGAATATAAAATATAATGCAACTTTTTTTTTATGTTCACATTTTGTATTTATGTATTTTTCCAGTCTGAGCCATTGAATTTTACAGTGTTAAAACATTCATTTGTTGTACTTAAATTTAATTACTATGTTAAGCCTTTCTTATATTGTTAAATATAAAGTGCATGTTATTAATATAGTTTACAAAAAAAAAAAAAAAAGTCATATAGTGTAGTATTGACATAAATGTCTTATAAGGTAACAGATTTTACATATTTTTTAAAGTAAGATTTTATTTGGTTGTAATATGTATAATTATAATGTCATGCATATTTTAAAATGAAATCATTATTAATTTTTTAAAAGCAGGCCAATAAATATTTTTAGTCTTCTACAAGAGCCAGTACTTAAGTTTTTAGAATTTAGCAACGAAAAAATACAACACAGACAATTTTTATCAAAATTCGAATAGTTACAGGAATGTCTGCATTTACAGAACATCAAAAGCTGTGAAATTCTATTTACTGTCATTTTTTGAAAATCAGAAGTGCTGAATAATTATGGAGTTATGTCGAAAGGACTTCAGAGCCTTTATTTTTTATGACTTTCGACAAGGTTTGACACAGAAACAGTGTAATGATAGAATGAAATCAACGTTTGCTAACGAAGCACCATGTAAGGCAATGATTTACAACTGGTTTAAAGAATTCTCCCACGGTCGTAAGAATATCAGTGACTATGTTCTGGAGGGTCGACAAAGAAGTGCTGTGACTCTCGAAAACATTGATGCTGTGAGAAAACAATCGCTTTTGATTGTCATATGCGATATATGATGAAATAGAAGCATTTTTTTAATATTTTAAGTTTCCGCATGGATTCAATTTTACATGATCATTTAAAAATGAAAAAGATGTGTTCCTGATGGATCCTCCACAATTTATCTCAAGCTGATAAGGACGCTTTTGTAAAATGGTGCCAGGAAAATCTAAAAAAAATTTAACTCTGGTGCCTCAAAACATGTGTTCAACATCGTAATGTGTGTCGAAACCTGTATTTATTCCTAAGAACCTGAAACAAAACAACAATCGACTGTTTGGGAGTTTCCAGATGATCCTAGACCGACAAAGTTGTTCATGCAAGGAGTGCTCCAAAAAAATTGATTGCTGTGTTTTTCGGTAAATCTTGCTATATTGCAACCGTTCTTTGGATGATCGTAAAACAGTCAGTGCTTCTTTGGTATACCACAATTTGTTTGCTGAAAGTAGTTGTAGAACTAAGTGGGAAAAATCAAAATGTCGTATCATTCTGCACCAGGACGACGCCAGCTCACACATTACTTCGTTAATGGATTATTTGAAGCATGAAAAAATCGAATTGATGACTCATTGCCCGTATTCACCAGACTTCGCACCTAATGATTACGTTTTATTTCCGTTCATAAAAAATAATATACATGGTCAACATTTTAACAATTCCGAAGAAGTTGTTGAAGCATACAAATGCCATGTTTCTGCTATGCCACTTTCAGAGTGGCATAAATGTTTTGACGATTGGTTTATTCGAATGCAAAAATGTATCAATGGTGCAGGAGAGTATTTTGAGAAACAAAAAAAAATTGGTAAGAAATTATTTTTTGTATTACTTTCTAAAAATTTAAGTACTACCCATCGTATTCACTGGTTATGAACAAAATGTTCTATTGTTCACATTTAGCTCATACAAACATATTGAACAAATTTTAGTGTTCATTTGGTATATGCACTTATAGATAAGGGCTTTAACTCAAGATGTTGGCTTCTTATTGAAATTAGTTTCTATATTTTGTAGTTCAGATACATGAATTTATCCTATTTTAAAAGAAGTCTGCTTTATGAAATAGACATAGTTAGTTTTTGCTTAAAAAATATGAACATATCGATTAATGAAATGATTTTTTTTAATAGCTATGCATTTTAAAGCAGAAACTCGTACTTTATTAAGAAAATATGCTTTATTATGAAGCTTAACACTTTATTAAAACACACTTTTAAGACTCACTTTAACCTTCTAATAAGATTTTAATAATTTTTTGGGAGGGAGGAAATGCTTATCAGCAGATTTGTGATGCTATTAACTTTACAGAAGATATGTGGGATTATGATAACCAATATGTAGTTTCAATACAACAGAAGATTCTTCAAATATAATATAAACAAAAAGGTTTAATAAAATAACAGCATATACAACTGAAGATTCAAATACAAATATCAAACAGTATTATTATTTATGAACGTACCAACTTCCGTATTTTAATATTAACATTTGCAAGCTTCCCTGAGCAAAAATCCATCCACCGCAATGGCTCAAATCTATAGAACAACCGCTCGTGCAGGCGAGCGTTTCTTGGTATTGCGTGATCATCGCTTTTATCCCTGCTCGTGAAAAGTAATAATTCATTGAGTTCATATTATTGTTGCTGTTACTTCTAATAATTCCCACATTTTCGGTCATCCTGACGTTATGTCGACCTTGACAGTTCAATACTTCTCATAAAAATTTAGACACAAATTCAAACAAACAAATAGATAAGCATAAAACGAAAACATCCCACTTTATGCAGACGTGTTACTCCACGGCTTCATATATTCTGCAGCAGTTGATGTCTTGTTGGGACCATCATGATCCCCAATTTTCTCTACATCATAACGGTCGCATGGCTTTACTTTAGTGATCTTATACGGTCCATGGAATTTTTCCTTTAATTTAAGTCCTGTGCCATACTGCGTTCTTTGGATTGCCACGAGATCATTTAACTTATATTTATTAGGTTCCTTCCTCTTCTTGTTAAATTGCTTTCTATTTTCTTCTTGTATTTTCAAAATGTTTTTTCTCGCTTCTTCTCTTACATTTTCGCGTTCTGTCATCACGTGGTTTAACTGTTCCTCTTCTAGTATTTCTTTAATTCTTATGTCATTTTTATTTTTCATTTTTACACCAATCATCAATTCAAATGGACTGTATTTTGTACTTCTTGTAACCGTACTATTGATGATTCTCTGCACATCTGATACATACTTATACCATTTCGTGCTCTCACTACCTGCTAGTTTCGCTAGCACAGGAATCAGGATGCTATGAATTCTTTCGATCTGTCCGTTCCCCCTGGGCATTCCCGCCGTTATTTTGACGTGTTGTATCCCTTGTTCCTTGCAGTATTCTGCAAATTCATCTGATTTTGAATGCTGGTCCCCGGTCTGTTATTATTCTGCTGGGATTCCTGAACACTGTTTGTTGTAAGGATAACTTTTCAATTACTTCCTGCGCTGTTGTGGATTTCACTGGATAGAACAATGCAAACTTAGTAAAGGCATCTACAACTGTGAAGATATGCTGATATTTCTTATTTGTTGATGGCAATGGCCCAATATGATCAATATGGTAAGTGCTTAATGGTATATCCTCCTTAAGTATGGGTTTTAGGAAACCTTCGGATTTACCTCTTTTTTTGTTATATAGAATACACTCGATACAATTTAATACTACTGTTTCAACTTGTTTTCTAAGATTAGGGACGAAGAACTCCTTTTTTACCAATTCTTCTGTTTTGGCTATAGCGAAATGTCCTTCATCATGTGTCTTACGAATAATCTCTCTTTGCATCTCTTCATGCACTACGAGTAAATCTCTTCCATTTTCGAACTTGTACAATACATTATTCTTGATAAGATATTCGTTTTTCTCACCCTTCTCGACTAAAGATTTTATTGCTTTTAACAGCTCATCTCTCTCCTGCGCTATTCTAGTTGCCATCTCACTTTGTGATCTTGTAATAACTAAAACAGTATTACGGCTCAGAGCATCTACGTGTTTCATTTTATTTCCCGCTCTATGCGTGATTTCATAATCAAATTCTTCAATGGATAAAGCCCATCTTGCGACTTTTGGAGGCAATTCTCTTTTGTTTAGGGTTTTTTGAAATGCTTCACAATCAGTTACTATTTTGAATTTCGTACCTAGTAAGTAGTTCCTGAATTTCTTTAGAGCTTCAATTATTGCTAGTACCTCTAATTCATAACTGCAATATTTTTCTTGTTGTGGGGTTGTTTTTTTACTCATGTATTGTATAGGATGGAATTTCCCATCATCCGCTTTTTGTAGAAGTACTGCTCCGAAACCATGGCTACTGGCATCGGTGTGTAGTTCTAGTGCTGATCCTTGTTTGAATAAATGCAATACTGGTTTTTACGATAATATTTCTTTTAATTTTTCAAATGCCTGTATTTGTTCTGTACCAAACTTAAATGCGACGTTTTTGCGTAATAGATCACTCAATGGTTTGGCTATTCGAGCGTAGTTTGGAATGAATTTACGAAAATAACCCGTTAATCCTAAATATGATTGCACTTGCTTTACCGTTCTTGGTTGCGGGAAATTTCGGACGGCTGATGTCTTCGATTCAGATGGCTGTATTGTCCCATCTTCAATCACATAACCGAGGAACTCTATTCTTTTCTTTAAAAACTTGCATTTTTTGAAATTAAGCTCTAGCCCATATTCTGCCGCAACTTCAAGCACTCGTTTCAATTTCTCTAAATCTTCTTCTTCAGTCTGCGATGGAATGATAAAGTCGTCCATATAAACAACTACAGTGCCGTCACGTAACAAATCTCTGAACACAGTGTTTATACATCTTTGGAACCAGTTTCCTGATGTACATAAACCAAAGGGGCATTTCAAGAACTCGTATTCTCCTTCGTGTGTCACGAATGCGGTGTATTTCCTACTTTTCTCCTCAATTTTGACATGAAAGAAACCATTCTTTAAATCAAGGGTCGTGAACACTTTTGATTTTTCTAATTTATCTAAAACATCTTCAATTAAGGGTAATGGGAAACTATCTTTGATTATCTTCCTATTCAACTTAGGATAGTCTATGCATAATCTATATGAGTTATCTTTTTTCCTGACTAAAACCACTGGTGCAGCATAATCGGAAAAACTGCGTCTTATTATTCCTTCGCTTAACCACTGTTGAATTTGGTTTTCTATTACTTCTTGTTCTTTCCAAGGAAATCTCCGTGGACGTTCACAAACAGGTATTTCATCAGATAAAATTATGTTCATCCGTAATCTTGTCTTTTGACTTATTTGGTTTGTATTCCTTTACCAATTTATTTATTTCTTTTCTTATTTTCAAATTTCCCACGTGATTCAATTCAATTTCGTCATCATCTATGACACTCGCTAGATTAATCAAAAAATTATCTCCTGTATTATTATCGTTTTCAACTAAAATATTTTCATCACGTGAATTACCTATCGCTGACGCTTTCATTTCATCATTACTTTTGGCAGCATGATTCAATTTTATAACAGAATTCTTCAAAACTTCAATGTAACCTACTTGAATATCGTCACGTTTGCCAACGATTTTGATTCCTCTCTCGTCTATCGCCAACTTTAATTTGCTAATTACATCATATCCTATTAAAATATCATATGCAAGAGATTTCAAAACTTATAAATTTGCTGTTATTAGAAAACCATCAATACTAAATTCATATGAGAAATATCCTTTGGGGTAGACAACTCCATCTATACCGGACAAAGAGATATCTGAAAATAATCTTGGCGATCCGATCTTTGTATAATATTCATAGCTCACTAAACTCACGTCACTTCCTGTGTCTATTAGGACATGTGCCTGTTCCCCGTTAATATCGATATCTATCATTCGATCTGCCTTGGCGCTATTTTTGCTTTTGATTGCTGCGCAATGCACATCTTTCTGATTTGATGATCGCCAATTTTGGCTCTGATGTATTTAAACACTTAGGTAATTAAATGAAGTAAGCAGAACATAGGCACAAGTGGTGCGTTTATGCTGTAATTGACCATGGTTTTATAATGTTCAAAAGCGAAATAAAGATAACTAAAAGTTTCTAAAATATTAATGAAATAATAACAGACAAAAAGAATTAAACTCAACAAGATTTATTCAAATTACTAAGTTCAGAATAAAATACATATTTCCAATATTCCAGAGTAAAAACGATATCACATTACCATTCAATCTATATTTGCATTTGTCAAAACAAAATGCTTAAAAACTTACACAATATATCTTGAGACCATTAAACATACATCTCATATTCTGGATGTGAAAACTGGAGCACCAATGGAAAAATTCATTTAACAAATTTACTTTAATTAAATTAAGTTATTACCAGATTAACTTAAATGGAAAAACAATTACTTTTAATTAAAGGCTTTAACAAAGATTCAAAAGAAACATATAATTTACCTTAATGATCTTTTAAATTAAATAACCTTAATCTTGTAAAAAATATATTAACATTAAATAAATTCCATTAATCTAAAACCAAAACTTTAATTAAACATAAAACAATATCTTTCCTCACTTCCCGATCCAATGACTCTATCCTTCCAAATACAACCTCCATTCATCAACTTGTCAGTAACGACCAACCGTACCTGCTCGACCACGATACAGTCGTACTTTGAACCGCCGGACAAAACATGCCACTCCAGGGTACTATCTATACTTATTAAGTAACAAGCCCAATGGCAAACGGTCTACTGATATGAAGCACTATCCGTAGAAACCCAAACCGAGCCATCGTATTTGGTGTTTCAATAGTTAAAACGGTAACAAGTAATTTCGGCTTCCGAAATTACTGATGCAAGAATAATAGACAGAACGGTGTCAACATACTTTAAATGGAATCACGTTCTGAACTATTAAAAATATCAATAGCCTTTTGATGACATGAAAGTTAATATTATGAAAGTCTAAAAACCACAACATCAGGACAAAAAGGAAAAGCTTTACTCACTTTAAATAAAAAGCTTTATATCCAATGGAAAAACTAAATCAAAAGATATATGAAACTAGCTGCACGAAATTATAAGAAAAAACTGCTCTTTTTATTAAATAACTATTGCTCCAAGAAGTTTCCTTTAAAAACATAATGACATCAAATGCTCCATCTCCAAAAATGAAAGACGTGGTGTTCTTTAAAAAGAAAAAGCCTCTTTACTTGCAGACTCCATTTCATCTAAAAACATTATCTTCCATTTCAAATATAACACATCACCACTCGAATTAAAAAGCACTTCCTTAAAAACAAAACATCACTAGACTAAACACTCGTAGACGACACAAACACTAAAACAACAAACTAGACGGCTTCCAGCCAGCTGGAACATCCCAATACACGACTGCCTCTCTCTTAAATACATTACTGCTTCGTGTCAAGGTCAATGACGTAACCTCCTCATCCTGCAGCAAACAGGTCACTTCCGGCCTCCCGAAGGTACGTGACGATCGATTACGGTCACAGGTAGATACTACAGGTAATGACAGATTATCAGAGCCATCCGTCACCAGCTGCCGTAATCACTTGTATCGTGACGTAATCGATCTACCGAAAACCGCGAGAAATGAGGAGAAGTGACTAATGTAAACAAGCGATAACGATGTCCACAGGAAGTGAAAAACATGATGTAGATAAAAAATGAAATGAAAGTAAATAGAAGCAAATGGAAAAACCTGAAGCGTTAGAATATATAATATGACCAAATGGTAAGTAACTAAATAAAGATATTCTTACTTTAAAACCATATGAATTACTTTAAATAAAAATATACTTTCATACTGTAAACCAAGGTTATTAAACTGAAGGATTTAATTACTGAAATATGACTGAGCTAATTACTGAATATAACTGAATAGGAGTTAAATATTAAATATAATAAAGCATGAATGGATGAATTAGGTCAATTAAGATATGATTTGAATGAGTGATAAGAACTAAAATAATTAGTAAAGGGAAAACTATCCAGTTTTTCCAACAAAGCCCCCCCTCTTATCACTCGAATGAAAATCAGACCGGCAACATGAGAAGCACGCCGAACAGGCTACCTAAAACAATTTGCACAATCAGCAAAGCCTCCCTGATCACCTATCCAATTATAACCATATTAACTGTAATCCAATTATCCTCCAATTCCAACTAAAAAAAAAAAACTAAATCCACTTAAAACTTACACGGCAAATTATCACATTACAATAATCCAACAATCCAAAGCCTTCCCCAATGAAACTGCCAAAAAAAACTTCATTGGGCTCCAGTCCTCATCTATAAATATGCTATACTATTAAAAAATAAATACATATAAAATACACATATAGCACAATATATCATACATTACATTTAAAAATATTCATAACCTGCAGACATGAACTCTAAAATATCAAATATCCAAAACATGAACATCAGCTAAAATCCAGTTTATCATAGATAAACCATTTTCCAAGTATCTCAATACTTTTCCAAAAAGGTCCATTTTTATTAATGAGAAGGATCAATTCACAACTTCACTACATAAATGACATTACAATTTAATAACAGAGATAACCTCATAAATCTAACCAAAAAAAAACTAACATTTTTTTTTTCATATTTCACTATGCCAACAAAGAGAATCAAAATTTTCCATTCATAAATTTTTCCTAAACAAAATTTATAACACTTCATAAATCCTAAAAAAAAACCTCCAATGCTTTCTCCATATCTCATACCGAATCTCTCCAAACCCTTACAAAACCTCACATAAACCTTTATTAAACCAAATGTATGACACTTTCTCAAACCAATGACAACATCAACTAGAACACCAATCAGATAAATTCCATACAGACACCTAAGACATGACAGCTCTACTCAAACAAATCAACCTATTTGATCTCTGCTCCCCCAAACCATTTTCACTATCTTATGCAACATTTATATATTAAATCCATAATATATTTCCGGTCATCTTTCCATCTCGATTTCCTGAACATAAAGACATCACAAATTTAAATGAGTACGATCCATTTATTCATCCCCTTACATAAAACCTATCAATCGAAATCATTTGCTTGGGCCCAAGTCTTCACACCACTCACTTCAACATAACATAGATGAATATGACCAACGGATAATTATCAAACCATTTTAAAAATTCAACAACAACTATTTTAAACTATTTTCAAATTTAAATAAGGAGCATAACCAAAACCATTCTGATCTGTACTCCCAACACTCTTATTTCAACAAGAAAAACACCCCAGAAGAAGAATCATGACCAGGCAATTTCAACCTTAAGCACTCAGCATATCTAACATAATCTCAAAAGCTCCTAAAATAGTCATTTCAACACCGTTTTATGCTAAGCCTCATAAAAACAAACTGGGAAAGACCTAAAAAAAAATATACTCCCCCATCTGATTAAACTGAAACTTTATTTCCTAAAACAGAATGATCTAAAAAATATATATACCCGGCCATTTCCTCCTCAATGTCATATCTTATTAAACCTCAAGAGACTACAAAACAAGATACCTAAAAATAGCTGCCATTCTTCAGTATCAGCCAGGGCTACTAACTTGATGTCACATTATTCAACTATCTTGAAGTCAAAAAAAAAAAAAAAAAAAAAAAAAATTTCTTCCTTATATGTGATACCTCCAGAAACTTGATCAAGGCTTCTAACATTTGCAACCCAAAAACAAATGCCTTTTACCTAATCAATACACTGGATAACAGAAAATTCACCATCCTTGACTTCTTTGAACAATGACACCCTAAAATCACCCAAAATCTGCATATTTAGTTCTAATACAATCTACATTATCCCTCAAAAAAAATCCAGTTCCAATCAATCCTAACACCATTTTCAAATGTTTCTTAAAAATTCCTAACACAATTTTCTAACATGGTTCTAACACAGTTTTCTAACAAAAAAAAACATCTAAAACTATTGAAAAATTTCATAACACTTCCTAACACAAATCAAAAATTTTCCAATGTCACCGAGATATTTTCCTTACACATTCTAACACAAAAAAAATTTCCTTACATTTTAACATAACAATTTCCTTACACAATCTGATATATCCTAACACTAACTAACATTTGATATACTACAGCCACAAAACTTCTATAACAACCAAAAAAAATTTTTCAACATAACCTAAAACTCAACATGCATGTCCTCACCATATCTACAGGGGATGTATTCCATAAAAGATCTATCACATTTCAGGTCACTGACATTACCACCTTAAAAGAAATGTATTATCCCGAAAAAGTAATCTTCACAAAAACACCCCTTCTGCAAGTGAAACACACTAAAAGTTGATAACTCAATAAAATCAATATCTATAAAAAATAAATAACTATATATTTTAAATAAAATTTAACAAAAATTTCATAAAACATAGAAAATACCATTATTAAATTAAACATAACTCTTTGAAGGTGTATAAAAAAATATATATTCAAAAAATGCTTGTATATCTAAGTTTAAACAACATTGCATTTAAAAGCAATACTCCTGATCCAATATACAGGACTCCATTTTCCTAACACATGGAATTATCCAATTGGAATCAAGATTTTTAACAATTTAAACTTTTAGATCAAAACTTACTTTAACATTATGACTTTAAATTTTAAATCAAATTTACTAAAAAAAAAAAAACTGTATATGGACATAAGTTTAACAATATTACTGATTTATCTCTAAAAAAAAAACTTTTACTAAAAAAAAAAAAATTATGAATGCTTAATTTTAAACTGTTTAAAACTATTTATTACATTTTACAGTTTAAACACCTTCAAGAAAAAAAAAAAAAAAATTATAAAACTTTAACATTTAAGAAACAGCAGCCGTAGCTATCTTAACACTTTAAAATTCCAACTTCTGTTAACCTCACTCATATGTTAACCTTCCAAAAAATATGGAAAAACAGTTCTTCCCTAAAAAAATTTTTCAAAACACATCATAATACTTTGACCATTCCCAAAAAAATTTACTCTAACATATTACACATACAGACAATTTCTATAAGTTTTATTTAAAAACCATCATCAATTTCACCCACTGTCTTAATAAAAGCTTCAGCTGAATTATATTAACAATAACACCTATAATTAAAAATTCACTAACTTCAAAGAATTTTTCATCAAAATACAAAAAAAATTCAACAATTTTCAAATTATCTTAACAATATTGAAAAACGTATTTCAAAATAATCTCGGATAACAACATTTAGCTTTAATGGCTGAATTTAAAAGCATTTAAATTTAAAACTTTCATAATTAAAAAATATATCAAATTAGTCAAAAAAAAACTAGATTCACTTTTACAAATGAATTTAACCTTAGTAAAAAAATTTCAAAAAATTTATCAGGCCAATAATATATCCCTTATCTTTACCTTATCTTAAAGACTTTTACTAACACTTAACACAAAAAAAAAATTTCAATCTTTAAATATTAAAAGGATTTACTATGCATAAAAAAATTTAGAATACCTTAACAGCTCTTAAATATATAAGATTCAGCCTTAAAAAAATTTATATTTATAACTTATTAAAAAAACTTTAATACAAGTAGGTGACTTCAAAACTTTAAACCCTTTACCACTATGCAAAAAAAAATTTCAATATCAAAACAACATGGCATAGAATCATCAATATTCATTAAAAAAAATTTTACAGACGGTCACTTCTCATACTTGATCACAGACTTGATACATTTAGTCATGTTTAAACCATAATCCTAAAAAAAATGCTGATGCTCAGTTCTAAAATCAGAGTCCACACAAAACAAACATCCTCTTTCTACTATAATGATGTTCACATCTCAAGAATCATAAGGAATCATAAGTCCACCAGGTAAAGTGGCCCAGACGCTGCCACTGCTTAAGCACATTCAATACTTAAAAAACAAAGTTGACTGGCACTGTAGATCATAATCCAGCACAAAGATTTCACAATAAAGAATGGTGATGCATTTCCAAAAAAAAACACAATCTTTTACAACCTTATACACCTTCTCTATCTCTCAAGAGAAATATGCACTTTACTTTAACAACACGTCTTTCAGACAAGGATTCATCCACAAAAAGCACCAAATCTTCCTTTAAATCACTTCACCAATAGCACTTTTATGACTTTCATTTACTTATATAAATGCACCTCTTGACAGCACATGATCCATACCATTTAAATATTGCAGCTTTATAAGTTTAGAAAAAACAACCTCAGATAGCTCCTTAAATTTGAATTGGAGAAAAAAAATTCTGAATAGAAACAGAAAACCTTTAAACAAATTTCAAAAACTTCTTAAAAATTATTATAGCAAACATGCTACCAGCCCCCCCATCTCAAAGCTCAATTATTGAAATGAGACAACTGGAGGACTTTTATAATCCAAGACTGAAAATTTGAAAAAAAACATCCTTAAAAGTATAACTAACGAAAATCAGCTTCTAAACAATCCGTGGCCTCGGGCCCATGACCTTGATGTATTTAAACACTTAGGTAATTAAATGAAGTAAGCAGAGCATAGGCACAAGTGGTGCGTTTATGCTGTAATTGACCATGGTTTTATAATGTTCAAAAGCGAAATAAAGATAACTAAAAGTTTCTAAAATATTAATGAAATAATAACAGACAAAAAGAATTAAACTCAACAAGATTTATTCAAATTACTAAGTTCAGAATAAAATACATATTTCCAATATTCCAGAGTAAAAACGATATCACATTACCATTCAATCTATATTTGCATTTGTCAAAACAAAATGCTTAAAAACTTACACAATATATCTTGAGACCATTAAACATACATCTCATATTCTGGATGTGAAAACTGGAGCACCAATGGAAAAATTCATTTAACAAATTTACTTTAATTAAATTAAGTTATTACCAGATTAACTTAAATGGAAAAACAATTACTTTTAATTAAAGGCTTTAACAAAGATTCAAAAGAAACATATAATTTACCTTAATGATCTTTTAAATTAAATAACCTTAATCTTGTAAAAAATATATTAACATTAAATAAATTCCATTAATCTAAAACCAAAACTTTAATTAAACATAAAACAATATCTTTCCTCACTTCCCGATCCAATGACTCTATCCTTCCAAATACAACCTCCATTCATCAACTTGTCAGTAACGACCAACCGTACCTGCTCGACCACGATACAGTCGTACTTTGAACCGCCGGACAAAACATGCCACTCCAGGGTACTATCTATACTTATTAAGTAACAAGCCCAATGGCAAACGGTCTACTGATATGAAGCACTATCCGTAGAAACCCAAACCGAGCCATCGTATTTGGTGTTTCAATAGTTAAAACGGTAACAAGTAATTTCGGCTTCCGAAATTACTGATGCAAGAATAATAGACAGAACGGTGTCAACATACTTTAAATGGAATCACGTTCTGAACTATTAAAAATATCAATAGCCTTTTGATGACATGAAAGTTAATATTATGAAAGTCTAAAAACCACAACATCAGGACAAAAAGGAAAAGCTTTACTCACTTTAAATAAAAAGCTTTATATCCAATGGAAAAACTAAATCAAAAGATATATGAAACTAGCTGCACGAAATTATAAGAAAAAACTGCTCTTTTTATTAAATAACTATTGCTCCAAGAAGTTTCCTTTAAAAACATAATGACATCAAATGCTCCATCTCCAAAAATGAAAGACGTGGTGTTCTTTAAAAAGAAAAAGCCTCTTTACTTGCAGACTCCATTTCATCTAAAAACATTATCTTCCATTTCAAATATAACACATCACCACTCGAATTAAAAAGCACTTCCTTAAAAACAAAACATCACTAGACTAAACACTCGTAGACGACACAAACACTAAAACAACAAACTAGACGGCTTCCAGCCAGCTGGAACATCCCAATACACGACTGCCTCTCTCTTAAATACATTACCGCTTCGTGTCAAGGTCAATGACGTAACCTCCTCATCCTGCAGCAAACAGGTCACTTCCGGCCTCCCGAAGGTACGTGACGATCGATTACGGTCACAGGTAGATACTACAGGTAATGACAGATTATCAGAGCCATCCGTCACCAGCTGCCGTAATCACTTGTATCGTGACGTAATCGATCTACCGAAAACCGCGAGAAATGAGGAGACGTGACTAATGTAAACAAGCGATAACGATGTCCACAGGAAGTGAAAAACATGATGTAGATAAAAAATGAAATGAAAGTAAATAGAAGCAAATGGAAAAACCTGAAGCGTTAGAATATATAATATGACCAAATGGTAAGTAACTAAATAAAGATATTCTTACTTTAAAACCATATGAATTACTTTAAATAAAAATATACTTTCATACTGTAAACCAAGGTTATTAAACTGAAGGATTTAATTACTGAAATATGACTGAGCTAATTACTGAATATAACTGAATAGGAGTTAAATATTAAATATAATAAAGCATGAATGGATGAATTAGGTCAATTAAGATATGATTTGAATGAGTGATAAGAACTAAAAGAATTAGTAAAGGGAAAACTATCCAGTTTTTCCAACAGGCTCCTATAATATTGGCTGGAATTATTTATTTGAGTGCTATTTCCATTACTACATTGCGAAGCTACGTGGCCAAGGCCGTTACATTTAAAACACCTAATTTGTGCCTTATTCCTTTTGTTTAAATATGAAGGTTCATTCGCATTAGTTGTATTATCTATAAATTGTTTCTTTTTTAAATTATCATCGCCTTGAGCTGGTAACCATGGTTTTAAATTGCTATTTTCCCGCATTTTTAATTTCCTATCTTCAAAGTGGTGTGAAATTCTATTCATGGTTTTAACATTACGTCTCGCCGCGTCATAATCGTCTAGTTTATTTACTAATACATCTACATTTTTAATTTTTGGAAGATCATCAATAAAATGCTCTTTCATTTCTATAGGTAACCTCCGCTTAATTTGATCTACTACGATTAATTCTTTTAAGGATTCAAAATCAGATATTTTAAGACCGCTAATCCATTCTTCCAAATAATTTCTTAATTCAAATGCTAAATCGCGCCAAGTGGCTGAAGATTCTTTTTTATGTGACATTAATTTCTGCCTAAATTCTTCTGGCGTCATTTTGAAGCGTTTGAGAAGTAAATCTTTCATGTAATCGTAATTGTTCGCCAATGTTTCTGGCTCTCTAGCTATAATATTGGCGATTTCTAACGGGATTAAACTCAACAAATGTGTAACCCAATTTTCTTTTATTATGTTCATTCGAGAAATTTGTCTTTCGAATAATGCTAAATATAGACTAATATCACTTTTTCCATCAAAGTGAGGAATTAATTTAAGCAAATCTGGTTGCTTACCTGAACCAGCTATTGCAGGATCGTCGCTCACACTTTTCAAATTGCCTTGTAGCTCCATTTTTCTTAATTCGTATTCCAATTCAACTTTCTTTTCCTCTAATTTTCTATCTGCTTCTAGTCTTCTTTCTTCCTTTTCTACTTCTAGTCTTCTTTCTTCCTTTTCTGCTTCTAGTCTTCTTTCTTCCTTTTCTGCTTCTAGTCTTCTTTCTTCCTTTTCTGTTTCTAATCTTCTTTCTTCTTTTTCTGCTTCTAATCTTCCTTTCTCCGTTTCTTGTCTCTCAGCAGCAATGACTTCGAGTCTAACTTTAATGAAATTTTCTTCATAATCCTCTGATTCGGTAATCAATTTTATTACATCAATAACTCTTGTGCTCTGTGGTACAACTATACCTAGTTCATCACATAACGCTAACAAGTCTGCTTTTCTGGCTTTATTAAGAGCTGACATTATTTAACCTCTTTAAACTTCAACTGAACAAAGTATTATAGTATCGTAGATCTGATTACGGAACTTTTCTTCATATAATACTTCAGAAAAACAGTTCAACTTTTTCATATTATCCCGGTACAAAACAGCTTTATATCCATATCCCGGCAACGAGACCCCAAAAATTGTTGTGGGATTATGATAACCAATATGTAGTTTCAATACAACAGAAGATTCTTCAAATATAATATAAACAAAAAGGTTTAATAAAATAACAGCATATACAACTGAAGATTCAAATACAAATATCAAACAGTATTATTATTTATGAACGTACCAACTTCCGTATTTTAATATTAACATTTGCAAGCTTCCCTGAGCAAAAATCCATCCACCGCAATGGCTCAAATCTATAGAACAACCGCTCGTGCAGGCGAGCGTTTCTTGGTATTGCGTGATCATCGCTTTTATCCCTGCTCGTGAAAAGTAATAATTCATTGAGTTCATATTATTGTTGCTGTTACTTCTAATAATTCCCACAGATATATCAACTATATTATTAAATCAAAGATAAAAATTAAATAAAGAGTGTTAAGAGTTTATTAAATAAAAGAAGTCATTGTTCTACTAAAATAAAAAAAAAATTCCATGTTTATGATGTTTTTAAATAATTTGTTCTTTTCAACTAAATCAAATTAAAAATTTACGAAAGCTTGATTAGACTTTTACAACTCTAATAAATAAAGAAGAGATTCAGAAAACTTTTTTGAAAAAGTTTTTACATTTTGTGAAAAAAGTTTTCATAAACTACAAGATTTGCGTGCTAGTGTTTTGATGAATGATATTAATAATTTTTTTTATTTAAAATCTTGCTGCTAGTCTTGAAATTATAAGAAATTATGTGTTAAAATTTAAATCTCTATCAAAGAATGACAATTAGTGTTCAGGTTTATCCTGTACGTTATTCCACCAATCAAAATTATCTATGTTCATTGTTCATAGCACGTTTATTTTTATGTTAGTTTATCTAAGAAGTTATGTTCTATGGAAATATTTTATGTAGTCAAGTTTATTTAAAAAAAAGTTAATCATCCATCAGGTTACCATGCAACTGTAAAAATCTGAAACATTCAAGAAATGAAAAAATCTACAAAAATAGGAAAAAAATCCCCCCCCCCCCCTAAAAAAAATAAAGTTTTGAAAATGTTTGCAATTTAAAAATTAAGAAATCTTTTTAGTCATACTTTTGCTAGTTTAGCCTTGTTCCTGCTATTGCACAAAATTAAATTTTATAATGCAACCTACATATATGCATGTTGTTTTTCATATAACACATACTATGACATAAGGAAAATGAAAAGAAACTGTGAAGTTCAAAATTCACTGCTTTATATTGTACTTTTCAGATTTCTAAGTTTTGAAACTTTGCAGTGCTATTTTCTGATATACAAAATGGAAATCAGCAAAGCCTCTGATGTTTATTGTATGTAGTCAATGGGTTTATCCGTAATTGAGGTTATGTCAAATGGAATGTCTATAGTCATTTTTCAGTTGCCCAGAATTTTTTTTTACCATAAAAATTCAGCTTATTTTTACACTAAAGAAAAATACTCCTGTACGTATTCCTCTCATAATACAATCATCCTAATCAGGCCTCTTCAATGTTAAATATTAAAAGCTCTTAAGAAGCTCCATAATTAACTTTTAAAGTATTTATAAAAAGTTTATTATTATTTTTTTTAATTATTTAAAAAATGGAATTTTAATGAATTTAGGCAGTTAACATGAAATTCATCAGAAGAATTTGATTATTTAAAAGAATGTTAGGAAAGTACTTTCAGTAATTTAGGTCAGGCTTATGACACACATGTAAAAACAAGTGCATTTCATTTAATTTTGCATCAAATTTTTTCATTTGTTAAGATTGTATTCTTCTTTTAAAATTTAAAATCCATCACTTTTAGCTTTAAATATTACTATTAATTTTATTTTAACTTGTAACTATTGCATATAAAAATTATTTTTGTCAATATAAAATTATGTGTGTTTTATAGTGTCTCTTGGAAAATACGACAAGCTTATAATGTTGGTGATGAAATTACAATGTGTCTCATGAAAAGAGTTAAAGGATCGCTGCTTTCCACACCTGTTACTCGTGAAAGTCCTAAAAAAGTTTGCAGTGTCAATGCTGGTATATCTTGTTTTTGTCGTCCTCTATTGTATTTACATTTGAATTGGTGATTGTTGAAAGGAACTAAGTCCATATTTTGACATTTCTCATTTTAAGATGCTTTCAATGTTTTTTCATGTTTATTGACTGTTTTGTGAAGAAAATAACTCGGTCCGGGTACTACCTATGCATGTTTGGGAGGGAGGATTTAAAAGTTGAGTTTCAAAACTAGAACTTGGTTTCTTTCAACAATCACTGATTCATTTGTGTTATTCTATTGAATAAATCATTCATCACTGCTCAATATAATAATACCATCATTATTATTAATGTTCAGAAACATCTGTTTGTCTTTCTGTACCTGGAAAAACTTTGCTTGTGGAGCAAGTAGATGGGGCTGGTCTTGGTGTCGAAAAATTCGAAAAAATCTCGGAATTGTTGATATTCTATATCAAAAAGATCAGCCCTTAATTAAGACAGATATTAATTAAAAACCTCTTCAAAATTAGCGAAATAAGGAACTGTTTTATCAAAACCTGAAAAGAAAATTACCATTTTGAAAATCCCAGACACGGAAATTCTCTCTTCCACACATCATCGAACCGAAACTCGGGGTACAGACATAGTTAGTTTTTGTTGTTCCAAAAATTCAAATTTTTTGAAATTCGGCTTGTAACTTTTCTTTATTTCAACCAAAAACTGACCGACCAGACTTTGTATCTGACCCCAGACGGGGAAAAAGTTGCCATAAAGAATGGGGGGGGGGGTTGACACATCTGAGATCAAATCACTCCACTCGCTTTTCGAAACAAGTGGAAATAATTACTCTACGTCCATGTAAATTTGCAAGTATGTCTTAAAAGAAAATCACAAATTCACCAACAAAAAAGCAGGTGCTTTGATAATTTCAGTGCAAGATATATTCTCATTTTCGCAATATAAAATGGCTGACTAGGGGCTTTAACCCATCTATAAAATTTTTTGAAATATTGCATTTATCAAATAGAAAATTGTACATCCGAGCGTATTTTTCAACGACAAATTCAAAAATCTACTTTTCATAACGATGCGATTGTTAGATTAGATTAATTTTAACACAGTTATTAAATTGGTAAAGAAATCATATGAGTTGTAATTTTCCAACTGGACGAAAAATATCCCAGGATTTGAACCTGGGATCTCTTATCTGAAGCTGCCATGCTCTACCAACTGAGCTATCCTGGTCGAATCTGAAGGGCATAATTCATCCAGTTAACCTTATTGATCATAGCATCTGGTCTGTTATTTTAATCAGCTCAACAGAATAGATCACTGGCAATGGAACTCCAGTAAATGCTGGATACGTGATTACACTAGATTAATTTTAACACAATTATTAAATTGGTAAAGAAATAATACAAGTTGTAATTTTCCAACTGGACAAAAACTGTTTTTGTCCTGCCTGAGGTTTGTGTAGAACAGATTGCATCCCCTGGTGGTAGAAGATGGAACTTATTGATTTTGCGGCACGATTGCTATATCAGCAGGGATCCAAGCCAGAGGTTCGTTCAGTGGAGGTTTATACTATTCCAGTTGGAATTTAAGGGTTTTTCCAGTGCATGCGCAGCACACTCGGTATACGGTGCCAAAGGCAGCAGGGACCTGAGCCAGAGGTTCATTCGATTCGAGGCCTCGATGTAAATTAAGGGTCTGCTAGCAGGCGAAGCCAGCTAGTCATAATATTAATGTTGAATTTTCTCTTTAAATTATCAGATTTTCAGAAAATATTTATACAGGATAAATTTACTCCTTAAAAATCCTTATGTAAACATGCACACACACAAATACACCAGAGTTGCCACTAGACTTTTCAAATCGTTCATCAATAGGAGTCACTTTTAAAAAACTGAGTCTTTACAAAAGTGGATCTTTTTTTTTTTAGAAATAAGATAGATTCAATATACTTAATACAAAAAATGTGCTTGCGATTATCCACAAAATATTTTATTTCTTGCAAGAGAAAAATTATGCATTCTGAAGCAACCATCTCAATTTTTTTTTTTAAATGGTGGTTATAGTGCCCAGCATCACTGCACACACACATATCAGAATTCATGCTAAGAAAAAAAGAAATGTAGGATTATGGTACTAGCTTAAATTTTAAGTGTGGTGTTCGAAAAGTGATGAGGGACTCTTAAAAATATTATGCACTCTAGCACAAACCCTATACATTCATTTTCATATACAGTATATGGTAGCTAGAAGTCACTGGGCACTTTAAATTTTATATATTCTTTCGAATTTTCAGAGAAATACTAAATGAATAGCTTGTCAACAAATGAATTGCCATGTATACAACATGGTTAAAGTTCCACTTTCTAGTGAAATTTCAATTAAGAGTTCATTTACAGACAAAGAACAAATTGAATAAGAAATATATTTGTGATCACCCTGTATCATAAAATGTGAATGATCTGTAATTTTCATGATCTGTTAGTGATACTATTACTTACTGCATGCTATATGTGTATGCATTTTTGTAAAACTAGAATGAAGCTGAAAATATTTTTAAAAAAAGATACCATTTTCTTTTAGTGTTTTTTGCTTATAACTAGGAGGGCAATAGATACCCGGTGAACATACTGTAACCAGCTAATATGCCAGATAATTGGCAGTAGCCGAGATATTGTTATGAATATCCAGCAGTATGTCCAGCCTGAAATTATAAGGCCATATACAGTCAAACCTCGTTAACACGAAATCGCTTAACACGAAATGTCGCTTAACACGAAATAACGCTGTGGTCCCGTCAAATGAGTCTTAAAATCAATGTTAATTAATTCGTTTAACACGAAATAGAATTTCGGAAGATCCCGCTTAAGGCGAAATTTTTTTTAGCTCCAAAGTCAAAGCATGATTCCTTACGCAATGTTTCTGATATTTCAAACTTATAATGTCACATCCTCTTGCTAAAAATGGAATTTTCTCATGGTTTGAAAAAGATCTAAAGTGGAAAAGAGTTACAGAAAATCGTGAAATACTGAATTCCTGATTAATCTCTGCTTTTCTTTGATCTCTGATATGAGCAAGTGTTCCCACATTAACCATATGAGCTTATAGATCAGTTACAATGAAAGTTTGGGTGAAGGAATTGCTTTTTTAAAAGTGATTGTTCCATTGCTCGGTTGACTGTATTGACAGTGACATAAACGGGGTTTCCGAATTCCCTTATTTATGAGTGAAAGAAGTGACAATCCCTACTTTACCGCCTGACTAACATAATTGAAACTCTCTTTGCAGTTGCTCTGTAGAATTCTCTGAAAGGTGAGTCGAAAACAGCAAGCTGTATCTTTAGAAACCAAGAAAAAATTTAAACTAAATTAGCGATAAAGTGCTAAAAAAAATCAGAAAATGTGGCGAAGTATGGGATACCTACAATTCTTCTACAATTGGTCCTCTCACAAATTTTAAAGAATCGTGAAAAGATTGAAGCGGCTAATTCTGTGAATCAATTCAAACCAGTAAGAAAAGGAATGTGTAGAAGAAAGAATGAATAAATTGAAATTGCTCTCTTGTGGTGGATTAAAAAGACAAGAAGACAGAACACTGTTTTAACTTTTGCAGGAGGAAGCAAAGGCTTGTGCTGATGCTCTCGGTGAGAGCGATTTCATATGTTCTAACAGATGACTGGGTCATTCCATGTCAATTCAACCACACCAGTACACCCATAGTCACCGATTTTGATGAAACTTGGTGTATTCAATAAACATATGGTATCAAATAACCCCCTAATTTTTTTTATCTCCGGCTTCAATACTTTTTTATTTACAGCTCTTCAAAATTTCTTCAAATTCTCCTTTTTGCATATATCCGAGAAGCACTAAACAAACTACACTTGGTTGTAAAAAAAATTCTATTTGGTTCCCAAACCTTTCAATTGTTTTCAAAATTTATTTGCTTACCAACAAAAATATGATAAACACAGAAAAAAATACTAGAGGGCTGTAAATATTTATTTTGGTCCCTTAAAAAATAATAAATTATTATTAATTTAAATTTTTGTTAGAAAAAACAGGATTTTCTAAAAATGCAATATCAGGGAGAGGGACAGGTATAATCTTGACGCATTTTTTTTAAAAATGAGCCTAAATATATGTTCTATCTTATTTTGGAATAAAATTGGTGGTTTTTTAATTCCTTCTGAAGAAAAAAAAAGAAAATCACCCAATGCCATCATCAATAAAATGGCAACATCATAAAAATTTCAATACCAATTTCTGTTAATTTTTAAGAAAGTTATTTTATATAATGTAACTAAGCTAAAAACATTACTTAAATATGTTATTTAAAATTGAATTATTATTTTTTTTTTCATATAATTTTTTGATGAAAGAGGAATTAAAACTTGCATTCACAAAACAATATAATTAAACATGCTCTACATGATTTTTTTTTTCATCATTTGGCTTTGCAAATGACAACATGAAAATTTCAAGGAAAATATATATTTAATATTTAGGTGCGATCTAATTAATTATCAAATGTTATTATATGGGTCTTTAGAACACATATTAGTGTTTATGCTAATTAATTACAAAAGTAGGGTTTTTAACTAAGAATAATTCCTATCAAATTACAAACTAAATTAAGTATATATAAAAAAAATTAAGTGTTTTTGAACAAGTTAATTTGTTTAACCGTACAGTTAAAATCCTTACTGTTTAAAATGCATTAATTAGGTATATTCTGATATAAAAAAACAATTCTCAATATGTTTGTAAAAGTAAACTGGCCCAGTTTAAAATTCCCTTTATGCTTAGTTGCTTCCTGTTTTATATTACAAGGCAGATGTTTGGGTTAACCAGAAAGCTGGTGCAATCATTCAAAGTACTGTACAGCATCAATTTTTTAATTTCTTTCTTTTTTAGGGTTTCGTTCATCTCACGAAACTCTATTGCTCCCGTTCCGTTGTCTGTCTGTCACAGAGCCATTCTCGAAAACTATGTAACTTACAGAGTTGAAACTTTGTGTATAAATCAGAATATCAGCTGTAAAGAGCTGAAAATATTAAAATTTGACAAATTCCTATTATTTTAATAAATAGAGATAAAAAACCAAAATTCTAACAGCCTTTTCCTATTAAGTTTAAACATTTTTCGTTATAGCTGATGCCAAAAATTAAAAATCAACGATGAAAATCTTTCTACAATAATTATTTTTCTATCCGATGATTTCCACGTGAAAAATGAAATAAAACGTTTCACCAATTGAAAAAAAGATTAATATGAAATAAAATTGATTGACGTCATAGTGGTAATAAAACATAAAACGGAAAGATTTCTCAATAATACAAGGAGTATGAGTATGTGTACATGCACAAAACAGATTAATATCACGTCATTAGAGAATTAAAAAGAAAATCTGACATCATATCGGAAGTTTAACGGATTTTTCAAATGTTTCAGAATAATACAAAGCGTGTATCAATATGAGTAATAGAGAATAGTAAATATATGAGTTTGATAAACATATTGAATCATGATAAAAATCCGATTATGGAAATATTCGCATATTTTAACATTTTGAAGGTGTACAACATGTTTAATTTTAAAATTATTTTTTTTAAATATCGCATTTAGTCTGCATGACAGATATTACAGTGAGGGAATATAATAGCGGGCTTAGACCGCTATCGGAATGGTTTAGATATTCGAAAAAAAGAAAAAATAGACCGGTAAATTTTTACTTTATAAAAAAACATGACTTTTTTAATGAAATTAGTTTGAATTTATTAAAGAAAGGATAAAGTGTTTTTGAAAGGAATATTAAACGAAACCCTTTGAGCGATCTTCGATCACACTTACCCACTTGTTTCTTTTTGTTTACTGTGTTTTTTATTGGTGGTTTATGAAAATACTCACAATAAGCTTTAAATAAGAGCATCTCATTCTGTCATTTCTCAAATTCTGCTGTGCATGCAGAGAGCATTACTTAAAGGCAGAGGGACTTAAAGTTAAGCCAGGAGAAAAAATATGCTGTCAATGTAGGACAATGCTTTTGTTCAAAAGTGCATTTCAAAATGAAAAATGTCTGTACAACAACACAGATACAAATTTTGACTGCCCATATGAAGTTGAAGACATGGATTACACTCCCATTGCAAGCTGCAGCAAAGAAGATGACATACAAAAACTAAATTCATCTTTTGCAGATGTCGATTGTTCTCCATTAAAATTACATGCTCTTGCAGAAAAAAGCAAGACCTCATATGACAAAATAAAATTGCATTCATTTGAAAAAAAAAAAAAAGGCTAAAAGCTAAAATTGAAGAAATTCTTGATATCAAAAATCAAAATTCCAGAAGTAGATTCAATGACAGAGGACCTTGTTGCACAGAAAGCAGAAGACATGAATAAATTAGCAGATATCATAAAAGACAAACTAACATTTGAAAAATTTAATAAAAAATAAATTCAGTTGTTCACGGAAAAAAAAAAAAAAAAAAAAAAAAGCAAAAAAAGCTACATTTAATGTATCAGACTATGCATTTCGTAAAGCTTAGAAACTTGTCAAAGAGAAAGGAATATTAGCTGAACCAGAACCCGAAAGAGAAAAACAATTGAGACCCGATGTCCTTGACATGGTTAAAAACTTTTATGAAAATGATATTTCAAGGATTATGACAGGAATGAAAGATGTGAGCTTTGGGTGTAGGGGGGGGGGGGGGTCATGTCATTTTAAGTTCTATAAATAAATAAAAATATATTTATAAAATAAATTACTAAGAAAAATGAATATTTAATTTAAATAGATGCTGAATTATTAAACTAAATTCCAGAATTACATTACAGTTCAGTTGTGTGAAATTAAAATTATATTCCTGATGTTGCCATTTTATTGATGGCATTGAGCGATTTTCTTTTTTTTCCTTCAGAAGGAATTAAAAAACCACTCATTTTATTCCAGAATAAGATAGAACATATATTTAGGTTAATTTAAAAAAAAATGTTCCAAGATTATACCTGTCCCTCTTCCTGATATTGCATTTTTAGAAAATCATGTTTTTTGTAGCAAAAATAAAAATTAATAATAAATTATTATTTTTTAGGGGACCAAAATAAATGTTTATAGCTCTCAAGTATTTTTTTCTGTGTTTATCATATTTTTGTTGGTAAGTAAATAAATTTTGAAAACAATTGAAAAGTTTCGGAGCCAAATAGAATTTTTTTTACAACCAAGTGCAGCTTTTTTAGCGCTTCTCGGATATATGCAAAAAGGTGAATTTGAAGAAATTTTGAATGGCTGTAAATAAAAAAGTATTGAAGTCAGTGATAAAAAAATTTAGGGGGTTATTTAATACCATATGTTTATTGAATACACAAAGTTTCATCAAAATCGGAGACCATGGGTGTACAAATCCTATTTTTGTGGTTGAATTGACATGGAATGACCCGACTGACAATATTACAAAAGTGTCATAGAATTGTCTGCAAAAAGATATGTAGTCAAAAAACAGGACATTCTTTCCTATACAATGTTTTTTCCGAGTACACTTGCATAGATTAAGATGTCCTGACTTCGGATGTGACGACAGTTTAAGAAATAATTGTTGAATAAAAAAAAGATGACAACATTGAATTGTCAGACAAGGATAAAAAATTGGCACAGAACGGAAAAAATTTAGTGTCATTAAATGAATCTACTCTAGCACTGAAAACTGCACAACGTTTCTTTACGGAACAAGATGATGCTTCCTGAGCTTTGAACAAATTAGATGAGGTCCATACGTTCCTAAAAGAAGTACTCTACAAAAAATGGAAAAAAAAGTCAGTAACAGACTTAAAAAAATGATTAGCAAGTAAATAAATTTATTATTGTCTAAAAAATGTTGATTAATTTGTTAATGGAATTTTCTATTTCTTATTAATTTATGATTTTATGAGCAGGGTTATATTTGTAGGTCGATTTATTTAGTTTTTATATCTAACATAGATGGCGCCACTATTATGACGGTTAACACGAAATTTCGGATAACACTAAAAAAATTCGCAGTCCGTTCAATTTCGTGTTAACGAGGTTCGACTGTACTATTCTTTTATTGTTCATTGTTAAAATCTCCAATTTACAAAGCCAATATTTTAATCTTACAAAATACAATGTATTAATTTATTAAACTAAAAATAATTTACTTATATTTATGGGAAGTTGCGTTTTTAAACCCGTTTGCAATAATAAACATGTGGTGTGAACTATAACTATTCATATAATATACTAGGGGGCTCTGCCCCCTGCTCGCTACGTTCACCAACCCCCGTTCTGATTTTATCGCTTCTTAAAACCTGGTAATGTATCCCGTTTTAAAAAGATGGTGATGCTGATATCACGAACGGAGACTTTCTTCTGTAATCAGGTTATAATGCTTTTTCATTTAATTCATCCTTTTTAGGTGCATTCGTAGTTATATAAATACGTAGCACCTATTGTCGTCGCTTGGTCCGTCCGTCCGTCTGTCTGTCTGTCCGTCCGTCCGTCCGCATATAACAACGCAAAAACTACCCAACCGAATGGTTTGAAATTTAAGATATATTATCTTTGCAGAATTTTGTCGAGACATTTCAAGTTTTATAAAAATCGAATCAAAACTTTAAGAGATATTAATAAAAATATTTATTAAGAAATTTGAATAATAAAAAAATAAAATCCATGCTTTTTTGTTATAGGAGCTTCCGAAGTTTAATCGTCAAGCGACCGAGATACTTATTTTATTACAGAAATTAATCTACAGACTATATAATTCATTTCACAGAATTAAAAATCATCAAGATCTGAATATTTATATAACTAGCTATAGTACGAACGTACCTCATTTGTCACATTTGACGTACAATTACCAACTTATTTTTAACATTCAAGTTTAAACACAATTTTTATGACGTAATTTTCTTTATTTCCTGCTTTCAACACGTGATCATTGATTTATTATTTTAAACTTTCATTATTGTTTTTAATAGTCTCGCGCAAATACATTTTTTATTTAAGATAAAACATAATCCTTTATGTTTATTTAGAAATTGGCAACAGTATAAAACTAGTTGTTGGGGGCCACCGTAATACTTACCCATCATGGATATGCATAATGTAAAATATTAAAACAAAAATGTGTAAACTACTTATAAAATGCATAGCAATTCAAATAAAATCGTGGCTTGATGACCAGGGTTCGTACGCCTCCTGGAATTCCTTGAAAACTCCTGGAATTCCATTTTTTTTCTCAAGGGCCCTTAAAACTCCTGTTATTTACCTGTGACTCCTGGAAATTAAAAAAAAAACTCCTGGAAAATATTAAAAATACGATATTTTTATTATTTTTTACTCTCCATAATTTTGAGAATATTAAAAATTAAAAATTTATTGATTTGAAGGAAAATCGCAGAAAATCTAATTAAATTTCGTCATGGAGCAGTATTAACTGCAACTGGCACGGTTTGCACAACCGGCGCGAAAAGTGTATTGCGCAGTAAACATGCGCGATCGGCCGCTAAGAAGAACGATTGAACTCGTGGAGAAACATGCGAACATGTTCGCATGTTGGGTGTTTACATTATATTCAGCATAGAAAAATGCCTGGAGGAAAGTGTATATTTAATGAAATTTGTATTCAGAATGAAAGATATAAGGACTGGTTTGGTTGCTACAGAGTGCTTCCCGTTTTAAAGCAAAATGTTTAATATGTAAGCGGTCTATAGACATTTCAAATATGGGCGAGTCGGCTCTCGGTACATCGGTCGAGTACAATGGCGAGTCGGTACATCACATTTAAAATCAAAAAAGCATAAAAAGCTTAAAGCAGAAAGAGATAAGGCGTTGATAAAAGACTTCCTCAATGCAACTGAGCCGAGTGTTTCGGTCATGAAATACGAAACGTTCCATAATGCTTCTGTGGTCCCGGCAGCAATCATTAAACAATCAGAAACTCTTGATTCTACTGTAGTTAGAAATGAACATTTAAAAGCAGAAACAGTTTGGGCGTTGAAAGTTTTGAGTGGCGATGAGAATATTCAATGAGAATATCGACTTAAAATTTCAAAGGATGTTTCCAGATAGTGAAATTGCCAGAAAATTCACATGTGGAGAAAGAATAATTTTTTCATACTTGGCAATTTTATGATATAAAAACAAGGGATGTTTGCAAGATTTTGTTTTGAAGTAAGTGTTGAACTTTAAAATATTATAACTTAAATCTGAATTTCTGATATGTTCTGAAATTGCATATTAATTTCACTGTAATTTTATTTGTAATTGTTGACTACAATCATAATTAAGTTTAATTAAAATGTTATATGCTTGAAAAAAGGTAATCGGATTGTATTAAAAACTCAAAGTAAATCTCCTGGAAAAAAAATTTGAGACTCCTTGAAAACTCCTTGAAAACTCCTGGAATTTACTTTGTTAAAAAGGGTATGAACCCTGGATGACGTCATAACTTTATAGGCTCGATTACTGAATTGCTTGAAAGAGGTTTTTCCTTATAATTCCAAAAATAATAATCCTATTAACTAGCGGTTTATTGCATCTGATTAAGCGTCAAATTTCCAATTAAAATATATTTTTGAAGTGAAATTTGGATGAAATACAGGGTCATGAAAAATCGAAGAGTGTGGAAAATAGGATTACAAATATCTCAGCAACTAATTATCCGATTGACTTCATGCTTTATGCAAAATTTATGTTTTTTTATTGTCTTTTATATTCATTTCTTAAAATAAACAATTTCAAAAATTTTTATATACCTTTTATCAGAACGAATATTTCGAGAGTCCGAAAAAAATAGATCCGGTTAATCGAGGTTATTGAAATGAAATAGGCTTCTTCCCATTATTACATACTAAGTACATACCAAATTGCAAGTGTCTATCTCAATTTTTTTGGGAGATAGAGCATTTACAGACACACAGACGGACGGCAAAATTTTTTTTCTAAAAATATGTTTTTTGGAATTTCCAGTATCTGAAACAAGTAAATCCGTCAAAAAATTTTTTTCGATTTTCAAAACGATTACAAGACTTACCCTATACTACGTATGATGGGTAAGTAAAAATGACTTTTTCAATAAGATTTTTTACTCTATTTTTAAGGATTTTTTGAGTTTTTATTGTCCGACCGTAATAATCTTTTTAATTTCTGAAAGCTTGTTATATTTCATATCTGGTGGTATGATTTTCAAATCCATAGGATTGCTAGAAAAAAAGTAATAGCTCCTCAAAAAAGTCCTTAGTAAAAAAGCGATGAGAATAACCCGGAATATCTATGCAGAATTTGATTGGTCCATTTCGTTTTTGGCTCAGTTCCAGATTACTTTTTTTTAATATAGAAGGATATATATATATATATACCTGCATATTTGAGCAACAAAAACGTTTAAAAACATAAAAGTGAGAGAATGACTCATCAAAGAAAAAAAAACTCATTTTGCTATGTTCAGGGTTTAGAAATTTTCAGAAAATCTTGCCAGCCAAGATGCAGCATACAGTTAAAAGTTATGACAAAATGTATGCAACTGCAAAAATAATTACTATTACTACAATGAATTTTCATATTCTTTTGCTTAAAATTAAGAAATATATACAACAGAGGAAAGTTTAGTATAGAACTTAGTACCATGTTTACATCACAATAATTATGAAAATTACAAAATATAGTTAACTAGTTTAAAAAATAAGTTTTTGTCATATCTTCTATAGTCTGCAGTTTTTCAAAGATTGTCTAAAAATTCACCTGCCCTGTCAGAAAATCCACTCGCTAGTGGCGAGTAAAATTATTTATTTCCCCACTCCTGGCTATATTAGTAGCAAGCAAGAGCAAGTTTTCTCTTTTCACAACACAAAACTTGTTTTTTCAAGGTAAAGTGATGATGGACAGAATAAAGTTAAAGAAGGGTGCTTCAAGTGTGATGAAGGGTAAAAAGAGGGGTGTTTTGGCATGGTTCACTCTGCTTAGACTCATGTTTATACTAAATATGTATATTTTTTCACAAAATTTAAAGAGAGCTTGGAGATAGTTATATTTATAACTGATTGAAATTTCATAGTTTGGAAGATGAGAACAACTTTTATTTTTACTATGTTGAAGGAGCTGACGTGTAAACAAACAAACAAAAAGTGAGAAGAAAACATATTTCTTTTGCAACTAGATAACAATATTTTTTTTTACAAAATTTTTACACTGGCTAATGCAGGGCTGCCATTTGCTACTAAAATGCTACTTTTTGCTACTATTTTCAGCTTCAGGAGACTAAGGCAACTTTTTTCAGAAAAAAAGGCTTAAAAAGCAACTATTTCTGACAAATAGGCAACTATTTTATGAAAAAGGAGACTTTTTGAAATTTTTATTCTAGCTTTTTCAAATACATGTTGCAGGAAATATGAAACAACAATATATATATTTTTTTACCATTCCAGTACAATTTTTCCAGATGTTCAATACCACTACCAAACAGCACTTTTATTGACCAAGAGTCAATTTTACTCATTTTTCTATTAATTGTTCTAATTGCTGCTGCAAAGTAACAGTAAGCAAATAAGCAATTATATCTTTGATCCCCCAGCAGACATAATTTTAAATAGTTAAAGTTCTGTTTCTCAAACGAAAAAAAATAAATTTGCCCTATTTGTTGCTCGCTAATAACAATAAATAAATCATCTAAATAACCTCCTCCATTAAAAAATTTCTGCTTCCTCCTTTACCCTTATCCCCCCCCCCCCCCCCTTCTCACCCTCATGCTGTTTCAAATTATTGAAATCTCTTTATTTTTTTCTTTTTTAAGAAAATACATCTGCCCTACTTACTGATCACTGCTTCTAATAACAATAAATAAATAACGATCATCTAAATCCCCCCCCCCCCCCCCCCACAGCATCCAAGGAAATTTAAAATCTGTATTTTTATAGTTAAAAAATTCCCCTGTCCTACTTGTTGCTCTCTAGTGCAATAAATAAATAATCAGCCTTATAAACTACCTCTTCCTTCCAAAATTTTTGGTTCTACCCTTTGCCCAACCCCTCCAGCATGTGGATTTTCAAATCTTACAAAACTTTATTTTAAGAAAAATGATTCTGCACTATTTGTTGTTAACTAATATTAAATAAAAAATAATCATCCACCTCTCCCCCCCCCCCCTCCCCCTCTCCAGTGTAGAGAGATGTTTAAAATATTTCTTTAGAGAAAAACCTCATCTAATTGTGTTATAATATGGCTTAAAATATTTAAAACTCTTTATTTAAAAAAATGTCTGTCATATTCATTGCTTTCTAGTAATAATTAATCAATCATCTGAAATACCCCCATCCCACATGCCCAATTTCTGTTTTCTCCCACTTCTGCAATTTCAAACTCTTTAAAATTTGAATTTTACAAAAAAAAAAAAAAAAAAAAAAAAAAAATGCTGTATTTGATACTTAGTAGCAATGATAAATATCAATGACCTCCATTCCCTACCCTCTGCAAATTTTAATTTGTAAATAATTTTTCAAATAGACTTTCGCAATGTGTTGTGCATCACCCTAAATCGGGACACCAACTATGTTGTAGTATTCTATAGGGTTGTTTGTTTAAATCAGCTTGATTTAAATCGTGATTTAAATTATGATTTAAATCAAATGATTTTTTTTTAAAAATCTTTGATTTAAATCAGTATTTTTAACATTGATATTTACAAGCTGAATAAGGATTAAATTAATCATTCGTGTTCAAATAAAATGTCATAATTCATGTCCGATTAAAATTACCTTTTAATAATGTTAAATAAAACTTTAATAAAATAATTATTTTCAACTTATAAAAGTTAGTAAGTGCAACACTACATTCAAAATATTATTTATCCATGGTACATCCCAAAACAAATACTGATAAATGCTCTCTCATTTTTAAACTTTTGTCTTTCCTAGATGATCGCTTCATTTTTGCTAGTTAGATGTAGAAGCTAAAGTTAAATATATTCAATTTAAAAATATTTAATGTAATAGTATTTTATTTCATAACATTTTCAGTGAGGAGTTACTTCCTGTAAAGTAGATTATACACGATTCACAAGTTTGTTTTGTGTTTAGTTGCTTAGACCCACAAATTTCAATATCCCATATGTTGATGGAGGATGTGCTGATCATATAATATGATCAATACAAGGACTAAAATGTAACATAATAAATATTTAGACTGTTTGTCTAACACAGAATTGTAGAATTCGTTTCATGTTTCTTCTATAACTGAAAATTATTTAATCCCTGTGATTGATCCCTTTGCCCTTTCCTTTCCTAGGATTCATTGCTTACTACAATGGAAAATATAGGATATGTTATTATACCTTATTTCTATTGTTAAGTAAGTATGATTGATTGCTGAAATTGTCGATGGCTGAGGGCTGGATAACACTGATAATTGATAGCTTCGTATTTTTAGCTACGCGATTATCTTGTGTCTTGTAACTGTTTTGTAATCATTAATATAGTATAGTGTGAAACACAAGTTGCGACAAGAATATCAGTACAGAGAGCTTTTGGATACATTGATACATAAGAAAAACTAGTCGTTGGGGGCCACCGTAATACTTACCCATCATGAATATGCATAATGTAAAATATTAAAATAAAAATGTGTAAACTACTTATAAAGTGCATTGCAATTCAAATAAAATCGTGGCTTGATGACGTCACAAACTTTAAAGGCTCGATTACTGAATTGCTTGAAAGAAAAATCCTTATAACTCCAAAAATAATAATCCTATTAACTAGCGGTTTATTGCATCTGATTAAGCGTCAAATTTCCAATTGAAATATATCTTTGAAGTGAAATTTGGATGAAATACAGGGTCATGAAAAATCGAAGAGTGTGGGAAATAGGATTCCAAATATCTCGGCAACTCATTATCCGATCGACTTCATGCTTTATGCAAAATTTATGTTTTTTTATTGTCTTTTATATTCATTTCTTAAAATAAACAATTTCGAAAATTTTTATATACCTTTCATCAGAACGAATATTTCGAGAGTCCGAAAAAAATTGTTCCGGTTAATCGAGGTTATTGAAATGAAATAGGCTTCTTCCCATTATTACATACTAAGTACATACCAAATTGCAAGTCTCTATCTCAATTTTTTCGGGAGATAGAGCGTTTACAGACACACAGACACACATACGGACGGCAAAATTTTTTTTCTAAAAATATGTTTTTCGCAATCTCCAGTGTCTGAAACGTGTAAATCCGTCAAAAAAAAAATTTCGATTTTCAAAACGATTACAAGACTTACCCTATACTACGTATGATGGGTAAGTAATAGCTGGCAAAGAGAAAGATTCAATGTGGCTTTATTTTGCAGGAGAAAAAAAAAATTCCAGAAAATGTCTGAAAGCAATATGCAAACCATGTAGCGTAGAAATGGTGGAGATTGTCAGCAAAAATAAAATAACACAAAGAAACTTAAAGGCTATGTGATAAAGATGACATTAGTGAATCTGAATCTGTTGAAATCAGGTTGCTTTTTCGCCTTTCAAAAATGTATTTTGTAAATATATTTTTGTATTTTTGTCATGGCCGAAATGTATTTTTGTCATGGCAGTGGAAAAAAACAGACAAAAATTGGCAAAAACTGAAATTGATCAAGATTGTAATTTAAATCCCTGATTTTAATCTGTTAAAATTATTTGATTTAAACATTGAAATCGTACAATTTAAATAAAATCTGTAAAACCCTGTTTTAAAATACTAGCAGTTTTGCCAGTGGCAAAAATTATAGCAAAAAGTATTTTTGCCGGGACAGTTTTTTCCATTTAGGCAAAAATTGGCAAACTCCGGTTGAAACACACATATATATTTAGGATTCTTTGCTGCATTTATTATGTGATTAGATTTTGTGTATATTATTGGAGTAATACCTTAATGAAAAATTTAATAACTTAAATTAACTAGAAATTAATCACACAACACACAAAGGTATATCTTATCTATAACAATATAATAGTAGAATAATATGATAGTAAATCCGAATTTGTTTGCAACAATCTTTTTCTATTTTGAATTTTTATCTAGGAACTGTAATAAAATTAATAGAAATGTGTAAATCTATGCAGAGAAAATAAATAAATACAATGCAAATAATATTAATTAAAAAAAATCTTATTTAAATAAAAAAATCCGATTTAAATAAAAAAAATCAGATTTAAATAAAAAAAATCCGATTTTTTTTATTTTAAAAAAAAAAAACATGATTTTTATCAACCCTGGTATTCTACAAAAAAATGTCATTTCAAAGTAAACAAATATACACGTAAAATAAAAACTTCCCTTAAACTGCAGTTCCAAACTCTTTAAAATCCCTTAAAGCTGCAGTTTAGGAAAAGTTCCAAGAAGGATTTCTTGAAGTTCATTATGAAAGCAAAAATGAAATGTTGGAAATATCACTATTACATCTGCAACTAACAAGAGCTATATCAAGTGTTGATCCAAAAGTTGTAGCAAACTGAACTCAAATGTCATGAAAACTAGAATGGATTTACTTTTAACAATTTTGTTACATAATAATTAGGTAATATGTAAAAACAGTACTGAATTTGTGCAGATTGTATATAAATTGTTGTAATCAGAAAAACTTATTAATTTTTAAGGAAATATCAGGGAATAGTCAGAAAATTTGTAAAAGGGAAATCATTATCTACCCTGATCTCAACAGTGTGACTATTTTAGATAATACTTTATATGCAAATATTTTGCTACTCAATCAGCCATGATATGCGACTATTTTTGCTACTATTTTGGGCTTTAAAGGCTACTAAAGCAAATATTTTGAATAATTTTTGGAATGGCAGCCCTGCTAATGGTTTTACTTATAACCGATAAAGATTTCAAAGAGTTCGGACTACAAGAACAAGAAAATGTCTTCTTATGAGTGCTTTTATCACCAAGTTTCAATATTTTTTTTGCAATATTTTTTTAAAATTTAAAAATATAATTTAATACAAAATTGTTTTAAAGATATAAAATCCTAAAAACTTGAGGTTTTTTTTTTTTTTTTTAATTTACTATTAGGGGCCCGGGCAATGCTGGGCAGGTCAGCTTTAAATTCTATTTAAACTGCAGACATTAAATTGTAAATGTCTCTTAGTACTGCAGTAAACATTTCATTTTTTGAATAAAGACGTCACCACTTGAACTCTATAAGATAGTATAATGACGAACAGTGCTGCACTGTCTTTTATTACCCTATTTTATGATTTAAGTTATGAATTAATAAAAATATTTTCAAGTAAAAAATAACAACAAATTAAGATGTTTCATATGTTTACGATTAAATAATAATTAAAAAAAAATGATTCATGTTCAATAAATAGCGAATCATAATGTTTGATACGATTTGCAATAAAAATCCTTTGCACAGGGTTGAAATAAATAGTGTGTCAGCATACATTTTGGCATGGTATTGATACACTAGAAAAGTACTAATTGTAATATTTCATTTGAAATTTTGATAATGAGTTAATTTTATCACCAATCGAAAATAAATGAGCTCATCCTTTAATTTTATCAGTGATTGTTTTGTAATTAGATATTTCTCGTTTTTAAAAATGGTGAAAAAATAATTAAATAAATTTAGTATATAACATTTAATTATATTTTTAGATGATGTTGTTGCTCGTTTTCAAAAACTTCTCTTGGCTGACATAAAAGATATTCAAAATATCATAGATCGTGAGCGTTTGGAACTAGATGAAGCTTACAAAAAGGAGAAAGATACTCCAGAATCTTGTTTCATTGAATCTGCTCTTAAAGTAAGTTGAACAAATATGTCTTAAATTAGTATATTATTATTGACGATGCCAACTTCTGGTATTCAGTACTTGTTTTTGCTGTTTAATAATGCGTCCTTATAACAAATATCAATGTACATCTTTTTATGTTTTTTACAGCATATCACATATATATTTTGAGTTTTTCCACAGTGTGTTAGTTTGCTAAATTCAAGACAGATATTGAATTCGGCATTCATACTTATGGTGAACTTTTTAGAAATGCTATTTTGCTTAGTTGTAAATAAATATGAAGCATGTGTGCTTCAGTTATGTTGTAATTTTTTACTTGCTGGTGATAAAACTTGATGAGTTTCTTCTTCAAAAATACTGGTGATCCACAGTACTTAAAAGAAAAAAATCCATCATTAAGATTCTGATGTTTTTTAAGCATGGAAATTTTCTTTCTTGGACTAAGTATGGACAAACTTAAGGAAAATATATTTTGCATTAATATATTGAAATTGTCTGAATATAAAAAAAAAAAAAAAAAAAAAAAAAAAAAAAAAAACCTTTTGTGTAAAAAGATTCTGGTTTCATTATGTCAAATATATTTATATTTTTTCCTATCTGGCAATGACTCCACGATTGTATAATGTTCAGTACATTTTTCATAGTTTTTTGAAAAAGAAATTTGGAGTAAATTAAAAAAAAAAAATGTACATTCTTTGCAATGAAAGTGTGAGAATTTGAGATGTTCAAATTGAATTTTATTAATTCAAATACTTATTTGGGATATGAGTTATATTTTAAAATCTACTTTAAAGTTTAACTTTACTCTGAAATTAGGCAAATAATCAAGTTTCTTTTATTCATCTCCATTTCCCTATCTCATCAGCCAATGATGCGTCAAAAGTAATGTAAACATTTATATTATTGATTCAAAATTTTCATTGTTTTTAATATTGTAGGATACTTGTTTACTTTTCTGTCCATGGGTGCAAGACCTTCAGTCTTGGAGAGATTTTTGACTAATAGTAAATTCTACTTTAAATATTTAAGCAATGGTAATTTTACAAGCACAAACTTGTAATCACTTTCTTTTATAGTAAAAGATCAATGTTTAGCTATAATATAATCAAATAGAAATCTTCTATCCCATCTCCTAATACTCAAAAAGGTTTTCAGTCTTTGTGTGGATGGACTTCTTGCACCCATGTATACTACCTATCATTTTTGTATTTTGTTACGCAAAATTTGTCACCAATCAATGTGATTTAACACCACTAATTGAATAATTCTGACGTCAGTATCATATCTTTCCTGGGCTTCATGTAACCCCTATTAATTTTTAACAGGCCAATTTGTAAAGCTTTCAGATTAGATGTGCATTTGCATATGCAATCAGTCTTGTTTGAATCCAACAGTTATTTTCTCCATTTAATCAATGTTAACAGTTATAATTAAAACTTCCCACAAAATGAATAAAAATAGAATATGTGTATTGTGTGTGATATTCAGTGTTACAGTTAACAAAAAGAATGTGACATCAAGCTTATGCGTTATTGGAATTAAATCGCATTGTTTGGTGACAAATTTTGCTTATGTTATTAAACAGTTGATTGAAAAATAAACAAGTGCCTATTGTAGTTTTTATTCAAAATTTTTTACATGCATATTAAGTAATGTATTTTTATATTGTGAAAATAGCTATTGGATGAAAGAAAAAATCATATGCTGCCTGAATCAGAAAAAAATCCTGGAGTAAAACCAGTTCTTGAATCAGAAACAGCTTCTGTATGTATTTATAATGATTTTTAACGTTACAATATATATATTTTTTTCTCAGAATGTTTATTTTTGAATTATCTCAACCTTCTTGAAAACAATTATGTATTTTTACCTCTTAACTTATATGTAATTATATTAATGAGTAAAATTGTTTATCTTAATAAAGTAGCAGATAATTTTTTCATATATATACTTAAATCTGATATTACCAATATGTGTGCATATATATAATGAATTGTTGATAATTGAAAAGACATTGCCAAATGAAATATGCAGTGAATAATGTAAAAAAATAGAACTAGGGGAATGCAACAACTGCCAAAAGAAATATGCAGTGAATACTGTAAAAACATAGAACTAGAGGAATGCAACAAGCACTATCAAAATTTTCACAAATATAGGAGAAATAGTTTCCAGACAGCTATTTACTAGTTGTTTTTATTACAAAAGTTTACAAACTTTATTACAAGTTTTTACTTTATTACAAATAATTTATTTACCATAAAAGTTTATGGAGAAAAAATCAAATTTTTAATTTCATGCTGAAGTTTTTGAGTTTTCTTATTTTCCTTTTCTTTTTATCAATTTCTTGTAATACTCATCAAAACATTTTTTGTCATTTGTCACACCATAGCCCATCTCCGCATGCTTCACAGAATTATTTGGTACATCAGGGTTCTTTTTTAAATTCTACATCAGGCATATGACACCTATGGTGGAAACCTTTCTTCTAGACACTTACACATCAAGCCTTGCAGAAGTAAAAATATTCTAATAGCTAATGTGGCTGGTAAGTCTGATTTTCTACCAGCCAGTTGCAAAAACCTACCAGCCACAAATCAAAGGTGAAGAAATATGTTTCAAAAAATAATTTTCATGATTTATAATGTTTTTAAAAGCAAACTGTATAAAAGCATGCTTATTGTAAAGTTCAAATTTTATTTACAGTTGTTTAGAAAAGAAGTCATCTTTTATATATATATTGTCTAATTTTACTACTGCTATTTTTTTTTTTTTTTTTTGTGACAGTTTCATATGTTTCTAAATTCAGACTGGTGACTAGGGCCTCTATTACATTCATAAGATCATCTAATACATTTTCCTTCAGCTGAGTGTAAAAATATTTTTATGTTATTTGGAGATGAAAATCCACATTTACATACAGTTGTGTTGATTGGGATTATAAATATCAAATCCACCAGTTCGGTAATATTCCGGAAGCATTTTGTTCTTTCTTTTTCAGCAGTTATCTAGAAAAGGATTTTAAGGAAATTCTTTTACATAAGCATATTATTCCCCCCCCCCCCCCCCCCCCCTCCCATAGAATCACTTGTATGTCATATATATTTAACTTAACCTCTCCCATTTCTTAATATTTGCATTTGTTCGAAAAAGAAGACTAGATTTGTTTTTACTTTGCCTTCACACTCACTGGTAGAAAAAAAAAAAAAATCTAAACTTGATGAAACATTTAAATTTTTGTTACTCCTAGATATTTTAATAGAATTCATCATTGATCACTCACCTAATATCACACCATGATAGCTGGTGTTGGTAAAAATTTAGTCTCAATTCTCTGCTTTCTGTTTGGCGAGTGACAAATATTATTCACAAAGCCTGAGCATGCTTTTGTCATGTGAGAAGTCTTATCAGCATCTTATATTTTTATTGCATGGCTAGTTTAGATTTATTATGGTGTAAACTTGTTTGGATAAACTTGGGGATTCATTTGTTCTGGTTGGAATAGTTGTCTTTGTTCCCTATAATGCCAACAAGTAAGGATAATTGAAATTTTATCAAGTTACCTGTGATGTATGTTTTTTTATAAGCTACAACTGTCACATTCAGAAAATTGTGGGAAATTTAGTGTCAATGCTCCCCCACTTCCTCTGTTGGTATCATTTAATGCATTCATCAAATTTAACTTAGCCTGTATATTTGTTGATTATGATCATTTATTAGCTTTGAGTGTTAATTTTTCTAATCTATTGAACCATGTTTTTTCCCTCTTTTCCCAATTCTTGCTGACAGCATAACATCCATAGCATTATAATTTGGAAGGAAATATTGATAGTCCTAACTTAAAACATTGGACCAAATAAAATGCTAATTAAGAGTGCTTTCCATTTGACACTAATTTGAAATTGTATATTGTATGTATGAAGTCTTAGTGCTGACTCCAAGCCAATTTGGCAGGGTGCAGTACCGGTGACTGTTTCTAACTCTTTTTTAGCACCTCATGGCCTTTACTTCCCTTTCTAAGTGTCCTGTGTCCTTTACAGGTGATTTCAGAAAGACTGAATACTGTTCTTTGTCAATATTTGCCATTTTGTTTCCTGCTAGCAGCATATACAAGTGCTACTGATAGACAAGTTCAAAATGTTTTTTGAACAGGTGGCATGAGTGCCTTTTCTATTGAATTCTCCCTGACAGGGTTGTCACCTGGAAAAGTCGGTGTTGGGGGGGGGGGGGGTTATTTCATTTGATTTATCTTCTTTCCAAAATTTCCACCTTCACCCCCTCCCCCATAGCAAATAGTTTAACATTTTAAAACTCATCAATACAGATTATAAAACTTATAAATACAGATTATAAAACTTATAAAGTTTTATCTTAACATTAGTGATTTTGTGATACAGTTGTTGAAGTGAATGGTGGCTCGGTACACAAATATTGTATAACAAGATTTTACAGTTTGGAGAAAACTTAATTTGAAGGCTTATAATTGTAATGATCATACATTACTAAAGATTGTGATCTTCAGAGCAAGTTTATTTTGTGGGGGAAATAATTAAAAAAAAAAGCTTTTAATAATAAGTATCTTGTATTCAGCAAATTTTAGTATTTTGATTGAATGATACAATATTTTTATACCCAGCATGTTCACTATGCACCAGACTAGAATTTTCTTGAAATACACTTGGAAAAGTTAAGGAATTCCATTCTCCAGTATGAGTAGCAACTCTATAATGTAACTGCATATCATCTATTATTATTTATAAATATATACAAGTCGTTAAATATTTTTCTTTAGCAGATAGTTGTTTTAAAATTGTCAATTTTATTTTACAATTTTTATGGTATGGTTTGAAACAAATTTTTTAATTTCTTTAGAATGAAACACATCGACGAATATATCATGAATCTATGAGTTCAACTGATTCTCATGAAGAAATTTGCGATTTTGGTGAGTTTTTTTAATTTTGATTTTCTTATTGAGATAAGTATGTGTACATATTTATTATACTAAAATTTGTTGATTTTTACTAATTTAAGAACATTTTTGTTTCTGTGTATACAGTAGAGTGCCACAAATCCGCCGACCTAAAATCCGCCAGAGTCCGAAATCCGCACAAGCTTGCAGATGTAAACATTAAACATCTTCATCTTTCTTCCATGGCACTAAAAGAACGAAGTTAAAGAAATGATGACGTCATTCCAAAGCGAATGATAGATTCAGAACATCCTCATCGATGACGGAAAACAGACAGATTTTCCAGAGTATAAAAAACATTTCAATATCATGGACTGTGTCAATCTGGTGGCTGAATCATGGAATCTTGTTTCTCAATAAACATTAACTAATGCATGGCATAATATATGGCCAAACTTCCTGTTTATTGATAATGAAATTGATAAGGAATTTGCTGGATTTAATCTCGATCCAATAAAAGAAAAAGCAAAAGAACTGTTGTTTGCAAAAGCTGTTACAAAAAATGACAACATATTTGATGAAAATGAGATTATAGACTGGATGTCTAATTCGGATGAACTTAAAGAACAGTATCAAATGACTGATGATGATGAAGATGAGTTGGATAATTCTGAAAAAGTTCAATTTGAAGAGGGTTTGAATTTGGGGGAAAAATATCTTAATTTCTTAAAACAACAAAAATGTGTTACTGAATAGGAATTAATGACTATTTATAACTTGCAAAAAAAACTTACATTAGAATAATCTAAAATGTTGAAACAGACAACTAGTATTGATCAAATGTTTTCAAAGTTCAAAAAATAAGTTGTTTTGTTTATATTGTTTTCAATTTTTTTTTTCATTCATAATAAAATAACTTAATAATCTAATATTTTATTGCTATTAATGTTTTTATTTATTTATTTATTTTTAATCTTTATTATTATTATTTTTTTTTCCAATGGCCTAAAATCCGCAAAATCCCGAAATCCGCACAATGTCCTCTCCCAAACAGTGCGGATTTCTGGCCCTCTACTGTATATACATATTTCTATTTCGAATAGGTAAGATGTGAAGTCCAAATTTCTCTTTCTTAAATTTTTTTCTTATATCTTACATTTTGTTTTTAATGTTTTGTATTTAATCATCTTTCTTTTAATTTGTTCAATGTTTATTATATCAGACTGTTTTGTGAAAATTCATTTTCTTTAGCTATTTTTTTTGGTGTAGCATACAACTTAATTGTTCTTATATTTTAGTATGTACTGTTTTATTAAATTAAAACTAATTTGATTTAATTTATCAATTTAATAAATTTTAAATAAATTTGTTTGTAATCTGAATATTTATTAACAGTTTTTTTAATAAGTGATTTGGAGAATTTATAGTAATTCTATTGTGCTGTTCGGAAAGTTCTTTTCATTTGGGAAAACCAATTTGTGCTGGAAAATTCTGCCTGTCAATTATTAGACATTAGATATCAGAATTAATGTCTAATAATTAAATAATAGAATTTTCCAGTATCAACCAACTTTCCCAAACGGAAAGAACTTTCTGAACAACACAATAGTTAGATTCACAAACTTACTATTTTTTTGCACTGAAATCAAATATAATTTTTATTTACCAGTCAGTAAAAGAAGTTTGGCGGGAAAAGGTGTATAATTAATGACTTGTGCAAAAAAATTCATTTTGCTTATTGTTGTATTAAATAATTTTTTAACAAGGGGGAAAAAAAAGAGAAAAAAATCTAAAAAGAAAAGTGCAGTTTGTTTCATTTCTATAGTTCTTGCATTTTTTTTTCTTATGTGCTTTTAAACAGATAAGTTACAGCTAATATTTTTTTTAAGGTTAAGTTAAAGTAATTTTTAGTTACAAATTATTGCATTTAGTAGCATACCGCTCTGTATCCAACCCTTTACCCTCTTAAATAATAATTAAAAAAAAGTTTGCATTGAGAACATTCTCTATCAATAGAACAGCACATTTTGAAATTTTGTTAAAAGTAGCTATATTACTATTGACTTTCAAGTTTGCTCATTCATTCACTTTAGATCTCTCCTTACATCACTTGCCGAAGCTATATTTATCTGTTAATTTTATAGCTGTCAGTAATTTATTAGATCTATCTGTTGAAACATCAAAATATATTTTTCATTTTGTTAAAATAGTGTTTAGATTATTACGAACAGTAGAGGGTTCTGAAAGTAATCTTTTATTTTGATTTGTTATATGAACTGTAAATTCAAATTAATTGATTTCTAAAAGAGTTTTATACATTTTACCATCAAATCAGTTCTTGTTCATTATGAATTTGACTTCCCTTTCTAATCCATCCCCCTTCCTTTTTCCACTTCTGATTATATTTGCCTTGATATTACTCACAATCTTTGAGTATATTGACTTCAGGGAGTAATAACACTTTCGCATCATGAAATATATGTGGAAAGAACACACATTTCATTTCTTGTTTTAAGGGCAATTTTTCGACATGTGTTTGGGAGACCGTTGTGCATACTGTTATGAATTTTGTATATATCTGTAAATATTCCATTTGTTTAAATTTATTTTATTTTATTATTGTGAAAATTGCAGTATTATTAATGTATTTCCTATTGAGCATCATGTAACTCAATGCTAAAGGCCTCAGGTGCTTTGCGAGAAAAACAACCTTACAGCATCGGTTTTATAATGGAGTTCTATTGGAAAATCGCCAAGGAATGGGTTTTTCGCCAAGTTGGCAATGGTTTTGGCGACTTATTTTTGTCGCCAAATTTGGCGATATATCGCCAAATGTCGCCAAGTTGGCGACGGATTTGGCGACTTTTTGTGCAACCACCCCCCCCTTATACCTGTACATTGGGATCCTTTCTCGCTTTGGTTCTCTATCGAAGGTTAAAGAACTTTCTGGTAATTTCTGGCATCTGAAGGCTCTGGAATAATCTGGAAAGATCTCTGAAACCTATATAAGGACCTCCATCAGTTCAGTTAGTGAGTTGTCTGTCAACTGCGATTGAATTCATACGAGAGGCTTTGCATTGAGAACTGTGTTTCTCGGATCGATTTTGTCGTTGATACGTCGTATTGAACGCATTGTTTCTGTGTGAAATTTTGCTGTGCTTTTATTGGATTTGAAGATTACTGAATATCTTGTAATTTTCAGAAGATATTTGTGATCGTATTGCACTGTTTATAGTGAATAAAGCCTTTTTATTGTTCTTATATATTGGCATCAGTCCTTTCGAACCCCGAGCTCACAACAATTTGGTGTCAGGAGTGGGGTTGAATGCCGATCACCAGAGCAATGGAGGGTGAACTGAAACAATTATTGGAGAAATTAGCTGCGAATCAGGCTGAGATGTCAACCAACCTTGGCGAGATGAAAGCTGAAATGAAGAAGGATATGTCAGCGATGGATGAGAAAATGACTGCCAACCTTGGCGAGTTGAAAGAAGAAATGAAGAAGGAAATGACTGAGATAGATGAGAAAATGACCGCAAACCAGGCTGAAATGAAAGAGATGTCGGAAGAAATGAAGAAGGATATGTCAACCAACCTTGGTGAGTTGAAAGAATTAATAGATAATAAAATAACATCTTTAAATGAAAGAATTGACAGCGTGGAAAACAAATTTGAAGGAAGATTTCTGGAAATAGAGGAAAAAGTTCAAAAGACAGCCAATGCCGTAGAAGAAAGGACAGAGAGTATAGAAAAGGAGTTGGAAAATGTGAAGAAACAAAAGATAACTGCCGAAAACTATCCCGAAGATGTCAAGTATCAAGCTATGCTTCCCCGGGCCTCTATTAAACTCTCGACCTATGACGGAAAATCCTCATGGCCAGTTTTTAAGACACAATTTGGGATCGTAGCGGACGCCAATGGATGGGATTCCCAGACAAAGGCTTGCCAGTTAGCTGCTTCTCTACGAGCTGATGCTGCCGACGTCCTACAGACTTTGCCTGCAAATGAACCGCTGGATTTTGAAACGCTCGTCAGTGCCTTAGAATTACGCTTTGGCGAGAAATGCATGAAGGAATATAGCAGACTCCAGCTCAAAACTCGACAGCAGAAATCCACTGAATCCCTGCAAGAGCTTGCTACGGATGTCGAGAGACTTTCACATCTTGCTTATCCTGACTGTCCGACTGAAATTAGAGAAAGCTTAGCTCTGCAGCATTTTATTGATGGTGTGCGTGACTCTGAGATCCAGAAGGCACTCCGGATTGCAGATCTCAGTGACTTAAAAGGGGCTTTAGTTTACGCTCTGAAATTCGAGGCAGCCCAGCAAGCTACTAGGAAAGATCGACACTTTGTGCGAGCAGCCAACCTGCCTGAGACGTCGGATAGAGCTGTGGAGTGCTTACAGCAGCAGATGAATGACATAATGAGAAAGATGAACTCCTTAATGGCCAACAAACCTTACAGGAAGATCAAGTGCTGGAGATGCGGTGGAGAAGGCCATATCCAAATCTACTGCCCAAGACGACCCAGCACCGATGGTAATAGCTCACCCGCTAACGGAGGAGCAAGAAAACTGATTATTGACCATCTTGCGGGGCGGAGGTTTCCAGATCTTAAGAAGCCTCATTTTCAAGTATGTGAAATTTCTGCAAGAAGTTGCGGCGAGAACGGAGTTTTTCTAGTCGGAAGTGTGAATGATTTGCCCTGTAATATGATCATCGATACAGGAGCCAATGTGACCATCATTCGGAAAGATCTAGCTCAGCGGCTGAAAGAAAAACTCTCCTGGACCCCGCCACGTGTAATCCTTCAAACTGTGACAGGAGATAAGATCGACATATTTGGAAGAATGACACTGGAAATAAAGTTTGGGAACGCCGCTTACCACCATACAGTCTATGTGGCCGATATTTCAGACCCTTTCATACTCGGACTGGACTTTTTAAAAGAGCATGGATTTACACTGGATTTTAAGAATAATGAGTTACGCTCTGCTCAAGAAGATGTCACTATTTTCAAACTTGGAAATGAGCCCAAATCTATTCAACAGATCACAGCCAAGGCAGATGTTATCATTCCTCCTCGGACCGAAATGATGATACATGGATTCACTGAGAACGAAAGAAGTTTCCAGTGTGGCTTGGTTGGATATCCTGAGAAAAGCCCAAAGGGAGTGCTAATAGCATCAGCGCTGGTAGATCTGTCGAGAGATGTGATACCTGTGAGGATTGCGAACGTAAGTGAAAAGTCTAGAATTATCCAGAAGGGTGAAGTGCTTGCAACCTGTGCTCCAGTCACCTGCGTTTGCAAAGACCTGAGCTTGACGTTGTCGGAGCCGCCTACAAGTTTAACACCTGTAATTGGACGAAATGAAAATTTATCTCCTGAACAGAGACATGCCGCAGAAAGACTGTTCCAGGAATTTAAGGATGTGTTTTCTCAAAACGAGAGTGATATTGGTCGCACTTCTCTGACACGTCATAGAATTGATACTGCCGACCATCCACCGATTAAACAGCATCCCAGACGCTTGCCGTTCGCTAAACAAGAAGAGGTGTCTAAGCTCTTGCAAGAGATGCAGGATAGTGACATCATCGAACCGTCATAAAGTCCGTGGGCCTCTCCCATCGTGTTGGTCCGAAAGAAAGATGGCTCCACAAGATTTTGTGTGGATTATCGTAAACTTAACGATATCACGAAGAAGGACAGCTATCCTCTACCAAGAATAGACGACACACTAGATACTCTTTCAGGACATAAATGGTTTTCCACACTTGATTTGAAGAGTGGATATTGGCAGGTAGAGATCCATCCTGATGACAAAGAGAAGACTGCATTTACTACTGGACAAGGGCTTTGGCAATTTAAAGTTATGCCGTTCGGGCTCTGCAATGCTCCAGCAACGTTCGAGCGCCTCATGGAGACAGTGTTAAAAGGCCTGACTTTTGAAGCTTGTCTCATCTACCTAGATGACGTCATCATTGGTGGCCGCACGTTTGAAGAACATCTTGGAAATATTCGAAAAGTGTTAACGAAGCTAAGAGCGGCGAATTTAAAGCTGAACCCTCTGAAATGCAAGTTCTTCCAACGCGAAGTAAATTATTTAGGACACATCATCTCAGCTGAAGGTGTTCGAACAGATCCTGAAAAAGTGTCTGCAGTAAAGCACTGGAAACGTCCGGAAAATGTCCATCAGTTGCGAAGCTTTCTGGGACTATGCACTTATTACAGAAAGTTTGTACAGGGGTTCTCCAACATCGCAAGACCCTTGCATAGGCTCACTGAAAGCAAACAGAAGTTTCTATGGACACAAGAATGCGACAATTCATTCCAGCGGCTGAAAGAAGCTCTCACATCCTCTCCAGTCCATACCTATCCAGACCCCGACAAACAATTCATTGTGGACACGGATGCCAGTCAGGAAAGTGTCGGCGCTGTACTTTCCCAAGAAATAGATGGCCAAGAACGAGTCGTAGCATACTGGAGCAAATGTTTATCGAAACCAGAGCGGAATTATTGCGTCACTCGTAAGGAGTTATTAGCTATAGTGAAAGCCATAGAACACTTCCATCACTATCTCTATGGCAGGAAATTTCTCCTTCGTACTGACCACGCATCCCTAACATGGCTGATGAATTTTAAGAACCCAGAGGGCCAAGTAGCCAGATGGATACAACGACTCCAGGAATACGACTTTGACATCAGGCATCGCAAAGGCTCATCGCATGGAAACGCCGATGCCCTATCAAGAAGACCGTGTCACGAGAGCTGTCGCTATTGTTCCAGAGCGGAGAGCAAGTATAATCCCGAATATGTCATACGCCAGACGAAGACTTCACTATTGACGCCACCAGATCCCTGGAGTGATGAGAAGATTCGAGAAGATCAAATGGCAGACTCTGAGATCAAACCAATCTTGGAGTTATTAGAATCTTCTAGCACGAAGCCCAGTTGGAAAGACATCTCGACTTACAGTCCTACGACGAAGCAATATTGGGCTCTTTGGAACTCTCTCCACATCAGGAATGGTGTCCTGTTCCGAAAATTCGAATCGGAAGATGGGAAGACATCTCGGTGGCAGTTGGTACTTCCTCGATCTCGAATCCCAGAGGTCCTCGAAGAATTACATGGCAGTCCCACTGGTGGCCATTTTGGAGTCATGAAAACATTACACAGAGTCCGAGAGCGCTTCTTCTGGGGAAAAGCGAGAGCTGACGTCGAACAATGGTGCAAATCTTGCGATGCATGTGCAGCTCGAAAAGGACCAAAGAAACGTAGCCGAGGAAGACTACATCTCTACAACGTAGGAGCACCTTTCGAACGCATCGTCCTTGACATCCTAGGTCCTTTGCCAAGAAGTGCTGATGGCAACAAATACCTCCTTGTTGTCATGGACTATTTCACGAAATGGCCTGAAGTTTATGCCATCCCTGATCAAGAAGCTTCTACGGTTGCGGATGCCTTGGTACACCAGTGGATATCAAGGTATGGAGTCCCTCTTCAAATGCATTCGGACCAGGGGAGAAATTTCATCTCTGCTGTGATTGAGGGTCTCTGTCAACTTCTCGGAATGGACAAAACTAGGACGACGCCTTTACATCCACAGTCGGATGGCATAGTTGAGAGATTTAATCGTACCATCCTCAACAATCTCTCACTGCTAGTCTCAAGAAACCAACAAGACTGGGACCAAAAACTTCCCTTGTTTCTTCTCGCCTATCGCAGCGCCGTCGATGAAACAACCGGCTATTCCCCGTCTCAGATGCTTTTCGGTCGTGATCTTCGTTTACCTTGTGATCTGCTGTTTGGTCGCCCTCCAGATGCGCCTTCATCGCCAGAGGGATACGTGCAGAATCTCCAGGCACGATTTGAAGACGTCCACAACTTGGCTCGAGAGTGGATCAATATACAGACGGAGAAGATGAAGACCAGGTACGACACGAAAGCCACGGGACATCAATTCAAAGAAGGTGACAAGGTTTGGTTTTATAATCCGACTCGACGTAAAGGACTTTCTCCCAAACTGCAATCGCACTGGGACGGTCCTTATACAGTCCTAAACAGACTGAACGATGTCGTAATTCGGATCCGAAAGTCACCAAGTTCGAAGCCTAGAGTCGTTCATTACGACAGGCTGGCTCCATACTATGGCCATAATACTTAGTTCATTGATTGTAAATAGTGTAATGTAAATAATGTAAATTAGTATGACCATGGTCTTGTATATAAATTAATGTAATTATTTATTTTGCTTAGCATTACCATTATTATTGTTATTATTATTTAAATACTTGTATGTAATAATGTCTATGCTTTAATTTTATTTTATTTTTAAATAAGTGTATATTTTGTATAATTCAGCATTATGAATGTGTTTTGAATAGTACAGCATTTGTTGGTAACGGGTTTGCTTTCCGATCAAAGGTTGAACTGCCCGGGACGTGCAGTCCTTGAGAGGGGGGGCAATGTTATGAATTTTGTATATATCTGTAAATATTCCATTTGTTTAAATTTATTTTATTTTATTATTGTGAAAATTGCAGTATTATTAATGTATTTCCTATTGAGCATCATGTAACTCAATGCTAAAGGCCTCAGGTGCTTTGCGAGAAAAACAACCTTACAGCATCGGTTTTATAATGGAGTTCTATTGGAAAATCGCCAAGGAATGGGTTTTTCGCCAAGTTGGCGATGGTTTTGGCGACTTATTTTTGTCGCCAAATTTGGCGATATATCGCCAAATGTCGCCAAGTTGGCGACGGATTTGGCGACTTTTTGTGCAACCCCCCCCCCCTTATACCTGTACATTGGGATCCTTTCTCGCTTTGGTTCTCTATCGAAGGTTAAAGAACTTTCTGGTAATTTCTGGCATCTGAAGGCTCTGGAATAATCTGGAAAGATCTCTGAAACCTATATAAGGACCTCCATCAGTTCAGTTAGTGAGTTGTCTGTCAACTGCGATTGAATTCATACGAGAGGCTTTGCATTGAGAACTGTGTTTCTCGGATCGATTTTGTCGTTGATACGTCGTATTGAACGCATTGTTTCTGTGTGAAATTTTGCTGTGCTTTTATTGGATTTGAAGATTACTGAATATCTTGTAATTTTCAGAAGATATTTGTGATCGTATTGCACTGTTTATAGTGAATAAAGCCTTTTTATTGTTCTTATATATTGGCATCAGTCCTTTCGAACCCCGAGCTCACAACAATACTAAAAATAAATTTCAAGCTTTCAGTTAATGTACAATATTTTTTTTTCTGGTAGTGGCATACTTTAATACATTAGTTCTTTGCTTTATTATTTTATCTTATAATGCTAAGTTTTATGATACAGATTATATTTTGTTATAAGTTTTTTTAAATTATAAATTAACATCTATAAAGTAAAATATTTCATGCTTATTATTTTTAATCAAATTACTGTATTTCAGAATATCTTGATTTGAATAGTGATTCTAATCACCCAGAAGGTGCCTGTTATCAGATCTCAGCTATACGTGAATCGCCTCTTGATTCTGAGAAAAAGGGATTTTACTATTTCTATCAAGGTTTGTATTGATATATTTTATAATAAAGATACATTTAATTTTTCATGAATATTTCTTTGGTTTACTTAGTTAATAAACAATGATTTTTCAAATAATAGCTAACATTTTATATGTTTGTAGCTGAAGATGGTCAACATATTTATATGCATAATTTAAATGTACGTATGCTGGTTAAAGAACATGGATCACTTGAGAATGCACCTCCAATTATCAAAGCTAAAATTGTTGAAATAGACAGTGTATCTATGACAGAGGTACGTATTAGTATATTTTATCTTTATGAAAAACATTTAAAATTACACAATAATAATGAAAAGGCTTTTAAGGAACATTAACTTTTATTTCTTTCCTTTTAATCTGTATCAGAATAATGCAAATAAATTTTCATTACATAATTTTAATAATTATACAGTCATCTTGCACACTAGTGGCCAAAATTATAGAAACTTTTAGGAAAAATGCTTTTTTGAAGTTTGATAGCTCATAACACTAAATTTTTCTTAGTAATACCATAAAAGCTATATATCACTGGAAAGATAATTTAATAAAGAACATCATGCAACACAGTTTGCCAATTATAATTAGTTTTTCAAAAGTTATAAGCCAAATAATCAGAAAAAAGGCAGTAAAACCTTGTTTGGTTGATGTGAAGTATTTTTCTTTCTCTTGAATGTAGCCAATGCATATGAATGTTTGGCATGACAGACAGTTTTAATTTTGTTTGGTAACATGTCAACAAACCTAGGATAGCATTTAAAAAAAATGTCATTTTTTTTATACTGATAGAACTCATTTTATCACTGTGTTTTATGATTGTTATCAAGTTGCTCAAGTTATGTGTGTCCTTTCAATTTTTGAGCTAGTAAAGCATAATAAAATTAAGAAAAAGTCATAAAGAGTTTATTAGTTACCTAGAAAGCAATGTATAATAATATTGTTAAGTGTAGAAGGTGCAGTTCACAAGAAATTGGATGTAAAATTGCAAGAAAATTAACCAAGGGATGTCTAAGTCATGCAAAACAATACTGGTAAAGGCAAGAAAAAGTGCAGGAGAACAATTGGCAGTAAAAGAGTAAAGTTCCTGTTTTAGATGACAAAAAAATAAAATAAAATAAAATAAAATAATAATCAATGTATGCAAAACGAAATGGTGCACTATAATAATGAGGTGACGTTGAATTAAAGTACATTTCTGTGCAGTATTTTGATCTCGATGCTACAATTCCACACACACAAAACAAACACAAAATTGCACTCCAAATAGCTCCACCCCCCCCCCACACACACACACCTGCTATTTCTCTAGTTAACATGCATTTTAGTCCAGTTTAATCTTTTCAATCTTTGATTGATAATTTTTTCTTTACATGGGATTCTAGCATTCAGAATACTGCATTTCCCTCAATTTTACCAAGCACGCAGAATTTAAAGTCTTAAGAGCTGTAATTCTTAAATTATAATAATAATAAAAATTCTGTTATACTTGCATTAATAAATAATCAATTATTTAATCAAATCAACCCCCCCCCTCCTCAAAAATTTTTGCTGTTCTACCTAGTTCACGAAGTTTAAAACTTTTAAATCTCCATAATTTTTTTAAATCTTTTTTCCCCTCTATTTGGTACTTTATTGTAACAATAAATAATCAGTCATATAAATCCCTCCCCCTGTTCTGAAATTGACACTTCTCTCTTATTTATAACACTTAATTTAAAATCTTTTAAACTCTTTATATTTAAGAAACTTTAATTTTTTTTAAAACTTTTTTCTGTTCTATTTCTTGATTTATTGTAACAATAAATAGTCATCGATCCAATTTTCTACCCCCCCCCCCCCTCCTTTTTTTTTTTTCAATGCACACACAAAAATCTTTAAAACTTTTTTTTTTTTTTTTTAAAGGACATAAAAAGGTCACTGCCAGAACAAAAATATTTTATCGGTCAATAGCAGATAAAAAAAAAAAAAAAAAAATACTTTATACCTGTTTTAACTGAAAATACCAAACTTATCATATACAATATTTTGAAAATAAACATCAAATTTTGAAAATATCAAATATATGAAAATATCAAACATCATAATATTTTCAAAAAAAAAAAAAAAAAAAAAAAAAAAAAAAGCTAAAGTATCTTTTTTTTGCACTAGCAACATTCTGCCCTTTTTAAAATTTAGGAAAACTGAGATTCATTTATAGTCAGAATTATCTAAAATATTAAGTTTTTTTAATAATTTTATATAGTTTTTACATTTGTATACATAAGGGATCACTTGATATTTACTTTATTTTCTTCTATCTTTACAAGAAGAAAGTATTGGATTCATGAAAATTTTCGACTTCCGGTTTTCGACGGATTTATACGTTTTAGGAGGTCCTGAACACGATTTGACTATTTTTAGAAAATGTCTGTCTGTGACTCTGTCTGTCTGTATATGACAAAATTTTGTGGACGCTCTATCTCAAGAACTAATGCTCGGAATTTAATCAAACTTTAGATTCAGTTAGTCCCTGATATAAATTGGTGCTGATTAGTTTTTGGTAAAAATCGCCCAGCAGGTGATGCTGCTATGCAGCATTTTGCAGGATTTACACGATTTTAGTGATAGTCATACCTCAAGAAATATTGCACGGAATTTAATAAAACTTGAGTTTCAGTTAGACCTTGATATAAATTGATGCTGATTCTTTTTAGTGCATGCGAAACCTGTGTGAGACAGAAGAAAGTTTTGGGATTGACACATCCGACTAATTTTTTTTACCAGAGCTACTCATTCATGAAAATATTTTTAAGTTAGTGTTACCACTTATTTTTACATAGTAAACACATTGTGTTAGTTTTTCAATTGCATGATACTTTTGTTTTCTACTATGTAGGTTAGGTATAAACATTCATATAATCAATTATTTATTTGCAGTAAAGTGAAACATTAAGCTGTCTATCATTTCACTTTTTAACTTGCAGGGGCTGTATTTCAACTTTTGCTATATTTTAGCTACTAGATCCGATCTGCAAAACATGCATGTTTGAACTTGATGATTATCTAATTTAGTGCAAATAAATATTTATTAATCTGTGTAAATTCATAAATGTGGGGCATAAAATTTTCTTTTGCTTTATTGTTATAATATAGATAGATGTATTCATAACATTATTTATGCATTAATATATTTTTAAATGGCCAATTGGCTGCTTTCTGCAACTCTTCTCACAATTTTTGTTTTTTAAAACTTTTTTTATTGTTCCATTTTCAGGCTCTCCGAAAAAGACTACGTTATTTACAACATTTACCTTTAACTTGTGAATTTCAAGTAGTAGAATTGAATTTTTCTCATATATTAGAAAAAGGAACTCTTCTTCTTTTTGAAAGTAATTAGCATTTTTAAAGTAACTGTTTTATACACTTTATTTTTATTTGCAATGGTTATATATTATGATAAATTTTATTAATACTGTTTATCATTTCAAGTCTTTGGCGCTTTAGTTTTTCTATCTATACTAATAAAATAAAGTTGTGTGTGTGTGTGTGTGTTTTTTTGTTTGTTTGTTTGTTTGTTTGTTTGTTTGTTTGTTTGTTTGTTGGGGATGGCTAGCAAAATCTACAGCACCTAGAGGTCTAAAAATTTGGGTGATAATAGTCCAAAGCATGTCCTGATGCACCTGTGGCTCAGATTTTTGATAATTAGCCGATATATTAATTAAAAACTCATTAAACATCACTTACAAAATGCCATCTTTTTCTGAAAATGGTGTGAAAGAAATATCAAAACTGCAAAATGCCTGCATCGGGGCCTTGATGCAAGGGTAGCATCAAGAAATATTGGGTTTAAAATTACGGAACTGTGGTTTTATATGGGGTATGCAAATTATAAGATCTAATTCAGCTACAGTTTTGAAAATAACACTGCATAACTCATTTCTCTTTCCAGATAACAAGATTAAAAAAATTAAGAAGATCAGTCAATTAGAACCTAAGGTATTATTTCATTAATTTGATAAAAAAGAATTTATTTGAACATGTAGTTCCACGAATCCAGACAATGGAACAAGACAGAAAGTAAAAAAAGATTTTAGTTGCAGATAAAATTATCAATATTGGGAGATTTTAAGTTCGATAAAAATTTTAAAAATGAAAGCGCAGAGCATTTGACTGTCATCAACAATTCCGGATGCTCACTTCACTTTTTCATATGCCAGGCATATGTATTTTTTGTACCATTGTTGAGTCCATTGTGATTAATTTTGTATTGTTACACCTTACAGGCAAATATTGTTACATCATCATTATAAAAAATTGTTATGATTTTTACCATATCATCATTCATACCATTTCATCATTTAATTTAATGTTTTCACTAATTTATTCAATTAAAATAATTATTTAATTGTAATTAATCAACAATCAAAATATTTGCATTCTTTTAAAATAATCTTCTAAAATATATTACTCGAAATTAAATTTACTTTCTGTATTTAAATTACTTTTTTACCATCAATAATCATTCTAAAATTAAAATAAAATCATCTAATTAAGTTTGTTTATAAAAATATAAAACTTTCAATTTTCTGTTTACATCGGGTAACGATATTTTCTAAGTACAAAAAATATACTTTTACTTTTTTCAAAATCTTAATCTTTTCTATTTAAAATTTTATTCCAAAGATTAAACATTTTTTTCTGTGTATTCTGCCAAAATTTTAGTCCATTTTGCTTTTTATCTTGGCAGAAACACATTTTTATACATTTTCTTACTTTATCCATTTTCAAATCGACGCTTTTTGCTTGGCATCTAGCCATATTTGTTTTGGGTTGATTTCTACGTGATAACAGAGTAGCTTCGTCAACCATTTTGGATTCAGGTCAGTCATGTATGCGAGTGAAGGCTCACAGAGATGTCCTTCAGAGAGGGAAAAGAGTGCAGAATTTTGTTCCAGAACCAGGGTTGTAAAAAAACCCCCAAAACCGGGTTTTATTGGTTTAAACCTGTTTTTTTTTTTTTTTTTATTTAAACCAGGTTTTTTTGGTTTAAATGATTTTATATTTTAGAAGAACGATGAATATTAATATTTTCAAATATTTGAAGTCAAGCATTAAACAAAAATTACTTTAAGTTATTTTGTTGAAATTATATAATAAAATTTTTACTATTTTAATTTAACCATAATATTTTTTTATTATTATAATATTTTAATATACAATAAACAATAAAAATTATCACTTATATATGTATATATATAAATCAATCACTACTACTAACACACTAGTCTTTAATCTACATTTTCTTTTAAAGAAATTTAAACTAAGAAATTTTAACTGACACAAATAACAACTATTTGCAAACTATTTGCAAACTGAAGATAAAGAATCACAAACTAATGAAATATATCCAAACATTTTATTAAGGAAAGAAGAAAAAAAACTTGACATTTCTTGAATAGATATCTTGCAGCAGTATTGAATAATAGGAATGAATAATAAATTTTACCCTCAATCATTGTTCATTTGTTTCATTACGACCACTAATTTTGATGCTTTCTCTACTCCTAATCTGTTTCATAATTTTGAATGAACTAAACCAAATATTGAAAAATCCTTTCAACACAGGCAGTCGATGCTTTGGCTGTAGTTAGCATGTTCAGAAATTCCAAATCATTCTCCGTAATCAAAGATTTACCTGAAACATTATAAAAACTATTCCACCATTCAAAGTCAGACATTGTATCAACAACTTTGGGGTAAAAAAAAAAAACATTTTGATCATGATTGTGAAATGGTTCCAACTTCCCCAAAAATTTTAATGTAAGTGTTAAGAAACCAGAGCCACATTTTTGTTTGATAAATTCAAGACCCTTGTTTTTCTCTTCTTTTGTGACATCAATTCCTAGGTTAGAAATTAATACTGATGGGCTTAAAATAAATGCAGCAAAATGTGCGTCTACTAATGATTTTTCATATCTCTGTTTATATGCTGATGATATGGCCTTTTTATTGTTTGATGTTGATGCTTCTTTTAGCTTCAATTCTAGCTTTTTCCATGCTAATAAAAATTCAGCGAGAGAGCAGCTATTCCTCTGTACAAAATCAATAGTTTCGGTGATTGGTTTCAGAATCGCAATCATGTCCTCAACATTTCTTTTTAAACAGATACTTAAGATTTTACTGGAGATGTCACTATCAATCTCAGATCTGTGATCCTCACAAACTTTTGTAAGAATTGACTAATTTTTAACATAAGATTCAAGTGAATCACAATAAGTATTCCATCGTACCTCTAGAAGAAGTACCAACGCACTTCCACCTTCTGCATGATACCGTACTTTCGGGAGATGATGATTGCGAAAATATTTTTAAATACTTGTAACATGTTTTGTTACATCACTTTTAACCAAATCTTTGGCTAACAGATTTAAAATGTGGGCACTGCACCCATATGTAAGTCCCGAAAAAACAAGCTCTTCATGCAGAATGTTTCTGGCAGAAACCATATTTGCAGTACTGTCTGTGACAAAACTTGATATTTTACATTTGAACTTTTCTTCTGCTGTCTGCACTGAACTCAAAACCAAATTTGCTAAATAATTTCCAGTATGTGATGAGCCGGATGTGTCAATAGTATTAACAAGAGTGACTTACCACACTCTTTGATAACACTTATACACACAATAGGTTCATTATGGATGTTCGATCATCCATCCATTGCCATGCAAACTGTTTTGTTTTCTAAATCAGCTTTACATCTCTGAAGTTCATCATTGTAAATCTTGGGAAACCATTTTTCTTTTTTAAATAAAAGTTTTTGTATTTAAAAAAAACAAGTCTGTTTTTTTTTAAAAAAACCATTTGGTTTAAACCAAGGTTTAAACCAGCGTGGTTTAAACCTAAACAACCCCGTCCAGAACGATCGAGATGACGAAGGATGTTCATTCTTTCTGCCTCGCATGGGGTTGAGAGGTTTCTTTCTGTATCTCTACTAGGTGATGGTCGCGGTTAGAGGGATTATGGTGAAAATGAACTTCTACTGTTTGTTGATTGGCTCTTTTGGCTTCTGGTGGCAGTTGCAACCGGTGGTATTTTAAAATCAGTCTAAAACCAAAGGCAGTGAGTGTAGGTACTAGATTATAAAAAGGCGTCGGGCCACATGGCCTGGCACAGTTTGACCGAAAGTTTGATGAGATGCCAATCTTCTTTCTATTCTTATAAGCTTCAAAGACGATTCAACGACGAGTGGAATTAAAGAAAGTTAGGAGATGACTTTTCCTTCTTTTTGAAATTTTAGCGAGAAGCATCGTCATTTGAAATATAAAATCTCGCTTTTTTTTTTTTTTTTTTTTTTCAAGTGTAAAGGGAAATTATGTTCAAGGTGTGATAGCCACGAAAGTTCAACATACTATTTCTACAAACTTTTTAAAAATGTTTGGAGAGCAGATAGTTAATATTTTTTACGTATGTCTGGGAAGATTAAGGAGGTGCTGATGCTAAGATATTATTGTGCCATTCTTGCTCGAAAACTAATCTGCGAGTTGACACCCTCAAGACGTCAGTCCGTATTCATTGATCAATTAAATTACACTATCATTTCTAACTTCAGTATCTAAAACATTCAAGTTATGGACATTCCTCTACTTCGTGGTCATAATGATCACATTCTTTACAATATATAGTTAGATTTCAAGATTTCTCTCCCAAGTTCTTTCTGCTGTGTGATTGACATTCAAGTCGAATCAGTTTATTCATAAGTCGACTCTTCTCAACTGCTTTTAATCAATTAATTTACAAGACTCTTATTTTTATTAACTCTTTAAGTTTTATAACACATCGACTACTCTACGTCGTCTTGAAGTCCAGTTCTCTTGTATACTTCTAACACTCTGATTCCAGTTACATAGCGAATTTATTCCAGGACTTAAAACTTTTGTTTGAACAATTTTTATCTTAGGACGATTTCTTAATTTTCTGCAATCACGTTGATCATCTTTTTTTTCGTTCACTAGGCTGAACTGAATCTCGGTAATATATTATTGAATTAAAAATAATATCTTCAAAAATAAATTCCTATTATGACTATTCATTTTCGAATGGAGCTCCAGTTCATAAAATGATTAGTTATGTTTGTCAGGGTGCTAGCTACCCAGAAAACCTGGAAAAGTCAGGGAAATTTATGTAGACTGGAAAAGTCAGGGGGAAGTCATGGAAATTTATCATTTCTGAGGCAAAGTTAGGAAAATTTGAAAATTCTGAGCAAAAGTTAAAAAATTTTGAAACTTTCAAGAAAAAAAGTAGGAAAATGTTTTTTATAAAACTAAGGATTTGAAATTGCAGTGCCATTAAAATCAAACTTTGCTCTTCATAAGTAGTGTAAAGAGTATTTTAACTTCTCATGCAAATAATTTTGTCTGTGCCCTTTCAGTCCTCCTTTGTAACATAGAGATTTTTAGTTTCAGCTTCACTGAAACTTTCTACTGAATGTTGTAGGATTGATTAGGTGTTTCACTCTGCTTACTTATCTTTGTTTGGGAACTGAACATTTATTAGCTTAATTTATTGAATATTTATTATTTGTATTAAAATATGTCAAAGCAATCTGTATTTAACTGTGACTGATGTGATAAATAATTTCATCCTGATTTGACAAAATTGATAGAACCTTATGTGTGTATCTGCAAAATATTTAGCATGTAAAATGTTCAACAATTTGTAAATTGTGCAAAAAATTATGCAAAAAATCAGTAATTTGTGCCTCAGAATCAGTTGTGAAAATTCCACTCTCAAATTCACAAGTTTTAAGAATTTTTGTGTGTAACATCACAATTTTTTTTTTTATTTGTATGAAAAACCTGGAAATGTCAGGGAAATTCATTGCTGATCTGGAATAGACACCCTGGTAAAAATAATAGTAGGGTTTAAATATATTTTTTTCTCCCTCCCAAACAGTTCAACTCCTTTTCATTTATAAATGTTAGGAGGGAGTCTCCCCTCCTAGGAAAAAATTGAATTTCAAGCTCTGTAGTGAGACACGGCAGTGCGTGTGAGGACATAATAACGTTCCCATTGCAAAATTTCATGATTGAGCAGCAGCAAGGTGTTATCAGATTTCTTTCACCCGATATTCATTGCTGGATGGTGGCCGTAAATGGGGAAGACTGTGTTTGACATGTCTGTGAGAAAGTGAAGTGCCCATTTTCATGAAGGCCAGGAGTGTTTGAGTGATGACTCAAGACCAGGCCAGGCAAACACTGTAATCACAGCCAAACTCATTGACAAGGTGAACGACCTGGTGAGAAGTGATACACACATTGCCACATCAATTGGACGGGACACACAACTACCTGCTTCTCTCCTGCTGCATGTGAGGTGCTCACGCATGCGCGCAATCATGCCGGACACTCCCTTTGCGTTTCTAGATGTCTCATTACATTATCCTAAAGCGGCATATTCAAATTTCAACCGGTTTGGTTGTTATGACATTTTGTACCTTTTCATTTGAACACCCCTCATATAAAGGATTAATTCTCCTTCTCCCAGATAGCTGTTTTAAAATGAAATCATGTGATTTAAATTATTTTCAAGAAATAAAATTTTAAAATTGTTAATAATACCTATGTTATGTATAATTAACATCTAATTAAATGTATATCTTTTTTTGGGCTTATTCCATTTTTTTTTTTTTTTTTTTTTAGGTGAAATTAATAAAAGAAAACATTTCCGCAATCGTAAAGCTCGGGATGAAAGACGTCGAGAGAAATACATTGAAATGGAAGAAAACAAAAAACTTGGAAAATGTAATTCTTTTAAAATATTATACAATTTCTGTATAACAGAATAAACTGTTTTAAATGTATATTAAGTTTTAAGTCTTTAATTTTATTTATCAAAATTTCAGATCCAAAGGCAACATACAATTTGCAGAGTGTTGATCAATTTCCTACCTGTTTTCCTAGTGACTTTCAGCCTTTGACTTCTCCTCAATATGGAAATGATGTAGAAAATTTGTTTGGTAAGTTATATGTATTATGGTTTACAAAATGTATCTTAAGTGCCTTCCTGTTATCTTTTCAGTTATTTAAAATAAGATTGGTTGTTAAAGTATTAATTAAAATAATTTGTTGCGAGGATTAAATTACCCTTTCATCAAATTTTGATGCAGCCGTGAGTCTTATTTTTAAAATGTTTTAAATGAACATTTTTTTTTCTAGCTTTATATATAGTTTTTAAGTATATTAACGAATAAAACTGGCTCTTTTCTTTCAGCCATTAGAAAAACTGTTCTGAATTGTTATTGAATTGACTTGAAATTACTTTTTAAAACGTCGCATATTTTTTAATTTTAAGACACTAACTAGTCATTTAATCAGATTTCATTGGAATCTGTTTCTGTATAATTTCGCACATACAAGAAAAAGTTCTAATTAAAAAAAACTCACTGTAAGAGGTCTCGCCAAGCGATAAACTTAAAACGCCAGCCATAAAAAGAAGTGATATCTCATGCAAGTGCCATGTGAAAATCTATCACTATTCATAATTGTTGCAAATGCCTGGGAGTGTGGTACAGTCAAGGCATATGATGTAAAGAAGGCATACTCATTTGCTTATAATGTGTGAAGTCAATCACTAAAAGGCACTGCAATCTACAATCAAAATTTTGATCAATCGTGCAAAAACTGAATCAAAACTGCAATCTGTGTCTGAGCAATCTGCTATCTGGGCATTTTAAAATAACATTTTAAACTGACATTTTAAAATGAATGTACTTTTGTATTTTCAATCATGTAATTACAACAAATACAGGAGAGATCCTTGACTATTTGGCTTAGTTTAAAAAAAATATATATATATCCCTAATAATATTAGGAATTTGAAAGGTATTGGACATGAATGTCTGCTACAATTTAAGATTTTCCTATATGCCGTGTGCCGTCTCTGAAGAGGGCTAAAAGGAAAAACCAGTCATCAGTGAGACTTTTTCTAAAACTAACAACTGTAAGTTTTGACTGTTTTATATCAGACCTAATTTTTTGCATTTGGTTAGTCATTTATCAATAAACAGTAAAAGGAGTTAAAAAAAAAGGGGGGGGGGCTTACATTTTATGTTACGGTTTTGTGGTACTTCTCTATTATCCCGTCGACCACTTTCCATAACAAAAAAAACTATCGCCAAACTGTAATGCCAAATAAACGGGAAAACATTTCCATTGGAATATCAAAATAAATAAATAAATAAAATATAAGAATTTAAGGACACAATTGTTATTTTAATTAAAGAAATAACTAATAAATCAGTAAAACATAATAAATACATGCAAATGCCGAATTAAAAACCGCTTGATGACATAACAAACGTGCATAATGCTTCTGACATCAAGTAAATGGGACTGTGTTTTTGCCGTTTAATCTTACAGTTTGGCGATAGTTTTTTGTTATGAAAAGTGGTCGATGGGATAATAGAGAAGTACCGGTTTTGTTTATTTTAAAATTGTATGTATACTGTATTCATATTGTACAGGGTGGTTGATTTTATGTTTCTTGCAGTTAAGTTAGCAGAGCCTGATTGCCTCAAGGGTAAACTTTCACCGGTATTTTATACTAGATATTTTCATCTTATTTATGATAAAAATTCTTTTAAATAAGGCAAAAATTGCTATATTAAAATACTGGTGTAAGTTTGCCTCTGCAGTAGTCAGGCCCTATAAGTTTCTCTAAGGTTATAAATTTATCTTAAAACAAAACAAAACAATATTTTTATTCTTGGACTTCCTTTTTTGCAATATTTTTTTAAAACATACAGTATATAAAAACATTTATAAAGTACTGGTCTGTACTAAGAGGTTAGAAAATATGAATAAAAGTGGATTTTAGTATAAAAAGTATGTTTTTAATAGTATAGTATAGTATGGGAGGGGAGGGGAGGGGGATGACAGAATGCAGGTATTTAAAGAACTGACTGGCTTAACCTGAAACCTGGCTTTTTCGTTATCTGGCCTGCTTTTCGGCCACATTAAGTCAGATAGTTGAGAGTGTACTGTTATAATGAAAATACATTTTCCAATCATTGCAATAAAAAACTGCTGTTCATCCTCTTCTAAAACAGTATCATCATTTTGAAAAACCAGTAATCGAAGCAATTTTAATGTTTTTAGCACTTTCCAACCTAGTTGAAAAGTGCTTATGACTTCGGTTTGTCTGGCCGTCTGTCCGTGCTCTAACTCCCGTAAATATGCTCGGATTGCTCTGCAATTTTTATATGTTATTGTCGTTATCTATAGCATGTTCCCTATTTCAACGGAAGTGTGTAGCACTTATAGTTTTATTACAGGGACACTCAAAAGAATTCCGTTACATTGCGGTCTATGGGGAAAAATCATTTGCGGTTTATTTAAATAATGTTTCACTATTTTAAACGCATTGAAATTTATATATATCACTAAGGTGCATTAGAAGAAGCTTAATATGGAATAGGGTGTGCATAGCACTTATAGTTACTTTACAGGGACAGTCAAAAGAATTCCGTTACATGACGTCTATGGAGAAAAATCGTCTGCGGTTTATTTAAATAATGTTTCACTATTTTAAACGCATTGAAATATATATATATATATATCTAAGGTGCATTACAAGAGGCTTACTACAGAATAGTGTGTATAGCAGTCATCGTTCATTTACAGGGACACACAAAAGAGTTCTCTACTGTCTGTTAACAGTAATTCCTGGAAGTGCGTTTTAAGTTACTAAACGCGATTTTAATTTTAACTCGCTTTTTGTCTATTACGTGGTGTGTATAAATTCTGTAGATCCTATACAGGGCAGCACAAAAGTTCGCGAACACATTTCCGTTTATTGACAGAAACTCCAGAAAGATAATTTTAAACTGTGCTGCGCGTTTCCTAACTAAATTTAAATTTAGCATCCTAGCATATACAAATCTATAGATCATATACAGGGCTGAATAAAAGTATTCGGATATTTTTCCGAATATTGTATCTGTTGGAAATTCCTGAAATTATGTTTTTAAATATGTTATGCGTTTTCCAAATTGTTTACTTAGATGTTATCTTTTAGCTTATTAAACGGTATGTTTTGTAAAATTATTTTGGAAGCGTTGGAAAGTGCTACATAATCTATGCTTGGCGCATGATTTTTCATTCTTGTTTAATGTTACTCAGTGTTGGCCACTAGTTTCTTTATAATAAACTAATAAATAAACTAATACATAGAATATTGGAATAATGACACTTTAGGGCTGAACATATGTGTTCCGTAAGCCACTGGTGAGCTTATTTCATTAATTTTTAATATTTAACATTTTGTATACTTAAATGTCAGAAATGATGTATTACAGTATCTAAAATTTCGAATTTTAGGCACTTATAACCACACACACACACACATACATAATTTTGTTTAATAATTATTTCTACTTGTATTAGCTTCTGAGAATGCTACTCCAGAATCTCCAATTAATGGATGCAATTCAAGTCTTGTGTGTCTTCCATCATCTTCGAATGAAGATGCTATTCAAACATCTTTTGCCCAGGTATTAACATTTTGATAATGCTAATGTTCATTTGTTTTGTTTTTATTTAATCAGATACAATAATATATATATATATTAAGCCAATATATCTTATATGATTTAACATTTCATATTTTAAAGTTTTCTTTTTTCAGAGACTTTAACCATGATATATTTTGTTTTGATTGAAATTTTCAGTTCTTGTTCCCTTAAAAGTAATGGTTTTTGCGTTAATTCTAGTTTTCAGCTTGTTTGCTGAATGAATAAATCAGCTCTTGGTAAATGCTGTCTTTTCAATAACATTTTTTCAGAATTTGTACAAAGATTTTTGAATTTTTTGTATGTTTATTCATGATTTTCTGACATAAGTAGAGGGAATCTTTCAATCTTTAAGCCCAATATAATAATTTTTTCAATAAAATTTATTCTAAATTCATATATTTTTGAATTTTTTATGTGACTTTTGGAGTTTCTTCGCATTTTACGGCGATTTTTGACATTTGTAAAAGGAATTGGTTTTCAAACTTTTAAGCCTAATACAGTGCTGTAAAAAAGTTTAATTCACATGCTATTTATTATTTTTTTTTGTTTAGAATAAAATTACAAAAAGAGTTATATATTTTGAATTTAGACACATATATCTATATATTTAAAACGCTAAGCGCTTTCTTTCGACAATCCGTGAGAACAAACTACTGCATCAAATTACACCATTCTTTTTTTAAATGAAAGGTATTTGGACACAGATTTGTTATTGTGCATTCGTTTGTTCGAAAATGTAATTAATTAGCCGTAATTTTCAATTAAACTTTTACTTCTGCTTATGACGTCATAAAGTCGGCGATTTCCACTGTTTTGAAGCATAGAGTTTATTCTCTGAACTCTGTGGTTTGCCAATTTTTTGATATTAGCTAGTATCTACTAGATAATATTTTAACATTGTAATATAAAATCTTAAAAAACTTACTTAAAAGTAGCTAAAATACAATCATAATAAAATATCTAAACATAAACATATCAATATGAATAACAAATCTCACGTAAAATGTTGCAATTTAAATTATTCCAATTGAAACAAGATTAGGAGAGTTATCCCTGATGCCCAGCTAACATAAAAGTACCTATTTTATTTTATTTATTTACACACATATTCAATTTTATTATAAAACACCAGGTTGCCATACAAAGCAAAAATTGTCATTTAGGCGCCAAAAATTAACCCCAGTGCGTCTGCGATATCTGTACCGATTTAATCAAAATTGTTTTGGTTGCACCGAATATTGCAAAATTAATTAAATCCATGATTGTTTCTTTCTCAGATTAAAAATAGGAAAATTTAATGCTCTACAAAATACAATTATTTGATCAATCAGAAACTTTGGTACTTTTCTGTTATACGGACACCATGCCATACATGTAAATGTTTTTATTAAATGTATGTAAATGTATGCTTGGCGACAATTGTGTTCGTATAATGGAAAAGTAACCATATTTTTCTTAGTTCGGGCTATACCCAAAAACAAACATTTTACAGGTAACAGAAAAATCGCCGAAAATGACTGCTTCATCAGCAGTTATGACAGAGAAGTTAGATAAAATCTGATAACCTGAAATTTACAACCTTTATGCGAAACACCACAGAGAACACATGCTATTTTTATATAAGTAGGGGATATTTAAAAAATAAGAGAACTAACAACCTTCAATAATATAATGCATGAAAAAGTAAACAAGTGATTCAGCAAATCTTAAAAATATGTGTTTCTTAATCTACCCTATATATATAAAATCCTAATGAAACGAATTTATGAAACGATTTTATGAAACGACTGATTAAACGACTGATTATGTTTCAGGGCTATTTTTAATAAAATATTAAACGCTTGATGGTGAAATTAATACAAATTGTCCATAAAAATTCGCGGATGTCAAAACTGGTAATAGAATTTTGAAATTGGAATTAGTTTTCGAGATATTAATTTTTTTCTAATTTTAATGACATTTCTGTAATGATGGCAACTAGTTACTCAGTTTTTTTGTGACAAAAAAGGGAAAAAAATTGAAAAGGATCCCGATAGGGATTATTGATTTATTTTTATTCGTCATTTTCAAATTGAAATTGAATTTATCTTTTATTTCAATCGATAATGAAGATAAGGTTATGATTAAATTATGTTTTTCACGAAAATTTGAAAAAAAAATCATATTTCTATCGTCAGGATTCAGTCGTCTGTCAGCATTTAATTTAATTTATAAACTGAAAATATTTTGAATAAATTCGTCCAAATGACGTCATTTATGTAAACGCAAAAGAAAGGAGCAAAAAAATATTTATACAATTTGTTTAGCGTAAAATGTCATTTATCCTATTTTATATATAATCAAAAGTAATTTGTATACAAAAAACAATAATAATATACGTATAATTAAAATACGCATATAAACAAAAAAATCGTCGAATTTGTTTCCATGGCTGTTTGTCATTTAGCACCAAATCTCACTTTCTGATGCCCGAATTGCGCCAAGCTTTTTAAAAAAGCGTCAAGACCCCTATAATAGAAAAGCACCAAAAGCTCATTGGGTTTGTTTTCATAACTTTTGGCAACAAATCTATGTAAATTAACGAATCTATTCCTTTTCGAAGCTCAAATTACGCCAAACCTAAAAGCAAAGGATCCTATACTGGAAAAGTACCCGATTTTCTTATGGACAATATTCAAGTGACATAACAAGGTGTAAAATTATCGCGGATAGCAAATTTGTTTAAATATGTCATCAATTAATGCCGAATAAATGCGGGCATGCATGCACAAAGTATTTAATTAATTTTGTATGATAAATAATTATTAGAAAGTTCGTATATACATATTAATTAAAATAAATAATTTACATATTTAAAATAACATGAAAATATGCATGATGGTGCACTGAAATAGAGAGAAAATTAAAACCTGTTACTAAAAATGTCTATAACAGTACTTTTCAATACCGTGGTTCTTAATGTTATTCACAAGCAGATGGAATTTTTCACATCCTTAAACGCAAAGGAAGAATAGAATACAGATTGTTGTTATAAAAGTCCGAGAGGTAGCCACAATTTAAACCTAACCATTTTATACAAGCTGGTTTTCAAGTTGTAATTGATTTTACTTATCAATCCCAAAAACAGTCGTCAGTTGTCGCAACAGCTGTGTATGGCCATGGTAATAAAAAAAATGCCCCATTAAAACTTTAAAAGCATGGCAACCCAATTACAGATTTACCAATATTTTTAAAACAAAGCACGCTGTCATGTTTTTAGAGGCTTCGAAGTCTGAGCGGGGGTTGGCGAGCGTAGCTCGCAGGGGGTAGGCCCCCTAGTATAACTATAAAATGCAGAAAAATATTCTGGTACTTCTTCATTATCCCATCGAAATTCCGTTCATTATCCTGTCGTCTCATTAAGAAAAAAAACTATATCCAAATTAGGTTTTTTTCGGTTATCCGGCGCCAGTAAAATATAATACATAATATATATACCGTAAAATTCCGAAAGTAAGCCCCCCTCCCACTTTTAAGCAATTTTGATTTTCTTTTCCGTAATTCCCAAATATAAGCCCCCCCCCCCCCCCCCCCACCCCCACAAAAAATGCACAAAAAATGGATTTTAAAAATCCAAGGAAGAGAATTTTCAACCTTTTTGAAAATTTTGGCAGATTTCTACTTTTGCTCATGTATTATGTTAATGAACCCCCCCCCCCCCCCCCCCCTCCCATGAAATGTCTGATCCCTTCTCTGCGCTCCCCAACACAAACAGTTCAAAAGTTTGAGAATCTTATATTCTTCTGGCCTTCTAACTGCTTGCTAGTAATATAAGAACAAGTAAAAAAATCAGTCCTCCAAACTACAATCTCCCCCTCCATCCAAAGTTTGTTTCCCCTCCCCTTCAGCATACAAAGCTTAAAATCTTTAAAACTCTTTATTTAAAGATATATGCTCTATTTGTTGCTGTCTAGTGGCAATAAATAATCAACCACTATAATTAACATTATAATTATTAATTTTTCTGGGGATGGGTAATGGAAATTTAAGGGGAGAGTTACATGATCATTTATTTATTGTTGCTACAAAGTAACAATAAAGCATGATTCTTTAAAAAATAAATTTAAAGATTTTAAAGTTTGTGTGCTGAAGGGGGGGGGGTGGGGTGGTGGGGAGGGTGAGAAGCAGATTTTCTTTTGGTGGGGGGGGGGGGGGGGAGCAAATTAGATAATTATTTAATAATTGTTGAAACTTATTATTTAATTATCGTAGGAAAAAAATTAAAGATTTTAAAGTATGTACTTGGGGGCACAAAGTAAATAAAGAGGACTTTTTGGGGGAGGGAAGGGGAATAATTTAGATTGATATTTAAATATTGTTACAAAAAATAACAAATAGAGCAGAAACAAATTAAGAATTTTAAAGATTTAAAATTTAATGAGATGCATTTGCAGGGGGAGGGTCTTCATGTGATGAGGCTGGGTGGGAGGGGGGGGGGCAGGTTAGAAAAGCTGAGATTTAAGGAGGAGAGGTTGATTTAGGTGGTAGATTAGGTTTATTTATTGCTAATATGGAGTATTAAACAAGTCTGAAAAGAAATTTAAAATTAAAGAGTTATAAAGGTTAAACTATGGGGTTTTGATAATAAAGGGGGGGGAGGCAAAGAAGGAAGCAGTAATTTTGAGGGGGATTTAGATGATTATCATTGTTACAATAAAATAACAAATAAAAAAAAATATTATTTAAAAAAAAAATTTCAATTTTTTTTTTGGGGGGGGGGAATTTTAGGAGGGGGATTCAGATTTTATATATTTATGAGTGAAAATCTGCCAAAATGCAGAAGATTCTCGCCCCTTTTTACTTCAAAATTAATGATAAAACGGGTTTTTAAATGATTTTCTTTAAAATCCCGATTATAAACCCCCCAACCATTTTCAACCCTTTTTGGTTTTGAAAAAGGGTGGGGGCTTACAATCGGGATTTTACGGTATATGTATGCGCCCGGCTAACCGAAAAGTACCTCAAATTATTCGCCAAACTGTAGCGGCCCAATAAACAAACGGGAGAATGTTGCCATTAAATCTAAAAAAAATAATAATTAGGAAAAGCCCCATTTACTAAAGCATCATTTATCAGTAACTTTAAACAATAAAATTTACAATATATTAATGAAAACAGAATCAAATAAAAAATAATCGTGGATATTTATTTATTTACATTATTTCTCTTAATTATCCTTTTCAACTGTTGGATAAATGTTTGTGGCGTCAGTTGAATTTTGTCGATTGTACGAAACTACTCATCACAAAAATTTTTCAATGCTTTTTCTATTATAATATCATGGTTTCGATGACGTAATTTTTATTTTAATTAATGTAATAAATTATAAATCAGTAAGACATTAAAAATTCGTCTAATTAAAAATCACTTGATGAGATAACAAGCATGTGTATGCATTTGACGCAAGTGAATGTGACGCCACGATCATGAATTTTTGGCGATAAATCCTATCGTTTGGCGATAGTTTTTTTTTTCTTGTTTTTTTTAAAATGGAAAGTGGTCGACAGAATAATGGAGAAGTACCAAAATTCTTATAAATCGTATGAAATTGAAAGGCATAGGTATTTAATTTGTTTGAAAATTCGATTTACGTATCTCAAACTTTGATTATAAGAAACAAGCGAGTTAGAGTCACTAACTCGACAGGGTATAAATGTAAACAAAGATCATGCTGGTATCTTGGTTCAGGGTACGTTCAATGTACGTCTACAGTTTTCGAGAGGTTTTTTGGTGAAATGCGCCTGCTTTTAGAATATCGTATGCAACGGTATCACGTGCGATTCATTTGATGCATTATTATTTCTATCTGACCATACGCAACAACCAAGCGTTCTTTTACATAGTTTGAATTGTGTGGCGCTTTAAGTTTTATGAAAATCGAAAAATCTTTTGTACCGATATTAGGAGATGGAAATTGTTTATTTCGAGCGGTGTCATATTGTTTTTATAATACACAAGTTAAACACCATGATTTAAGGCTGGAAGTTGTGACTGAAATTGTGAATCAGTGGGAATATTATAAAGATTTTATTGTTGGTGATCCATCTTATAGTTTGCCAATTTTTTCATTCAAGGATTATTCAAATTTACTTTCTAGCGATGGTGAATATGGTGGTAGTGTTGGATTAACTTGCATTACACAGTTGTATACGGATTGTTTGTTTCGAGTTCAACTTGAAAATAGTGCTGAAAGTGTAGATTATGGCTCCCGAAATACTGTTTACAATTTGTGTTTTTCCGGTAATTTGGATAAGGGACATTTTGATGTGTTAAAAATTTCAGTTAATAAAAAACATGATTCCAAGATATCTAAAAGAAAGAGGTCATTATCGGGTCGTAGGGAATCTGATGCAAAACGTGCTTAGTATTAAGCTACTGCTTCAAATTTTTCTAATCCCAAAATGCCGTTTAATATCGGTTACAAATGTGCACTCTCTGGTTGTGATTGGGTTGTGAAACCTTTTCATATTGGTTCTTTGTCTTACCGATGCACTTACTGCAATGCACCTCATATTTTATGTGAAAAAAAACACATCAGGACGTTTTAGTATTTGTTGTTCTACTGGAAAAATTAGTTTACCATCTTTTATCCTGACTGAGAACATTAAAAATTATATATGGGAAATGGTGAAAAGTCTACACATTTCACATCAAATAAAATTGATATGTTGAATTCGTTGATGCATTTGCATTTGTTGCATCAGAATATGCTAGGAACTGTATTTTATTTTTTAGCTCACAGGCTATCAAAGCCTGAGAGCTTATGTGCCCGCAGGTTCTGTATGTACGTATGTATGTATGTATGTACGTAACGCGATAACTCTTCATAGAAATATCCGTTTTCCTTCAAATTTTGTTTATAGGTTCACTGTGTTAAGGCGCTTCCCTGATTAGTTTTCGGGATTGATTGGTTAAGTATAAAGGGGGGAATGGGGGGGCTAATCCCCCCCTTTAATTTATATAAATGGGTTTTTCATGCAGAATTATCTCATTTGCTTCAAAATTTGTTTATAAGTTCATTGGGTTAAGAAGCTTCCCTGATTAGTTTTCAGGATTGACTGATTAAGTATAAAAGGGGGGAACGGGGGGGGGGGCTAATCCCCCACCCCCTTAATTTATATAAATGTGTTTTTTATGCAGAATTATCCCATTTGCTTCAAAATTTGTTTATAGGTTCATTGGGTTAAGACTCTTCCCTGATTAGTTTTCGGGATTGATTGGTTAAGTATAAAAGGGGGGAACGGGGGGTGCTACCCCCCCCCCCCCTCCCTTAATTTATATAAATGGGTTTTTCATGCAGAATTAACCCATTTGCTTCAAAATTTGTATATAGGTTCATTGTGATAATGCGCTTCTCTGAATAGTTTTGGGGGTTCATTGGTTAAGTATAAAGGAAGAAGGGGGGGGGGGGCTAATCCCCCTTAATTTAGATAAATGGGTTTTTCATGCAGCATTATCCGATTTTCTTCAAATTTTGTATATATATATATATATATATATATATATATATATATATATATATATTCATTGTAATAAGAGGCTTCCCTGATTAGTTTTTGGGATTGATTGGTTAAGTATAAAGGGGGGGGGTATGGGGGGCTAATCCCCCCCCTTAATTTATATAAATGGTTTTTCCTACAGAATTATTCCGTTTTCCTTCAAATTTTGTTTATAGGTTCACTGGGTTAAGGCGCTTGCCTGATTAGTGTTCGGGATTGATTGGTTAAGTATAAAGGGAGGGAACGGGGGGCTAATCCCCCCCTTAATTTATATGAATGGGTTTTTCATGCAGAATTATCTCATTTGCTTCAAAATTTGTTTATAAGTTCATTGGGTTAAGACGCTTGCCTGTTTAGTTTTCGGGATTGATTGGTTAAGTATAAAGGGGGGGAACGGGGGGGCTAATCCCCCTTAATTTAGATAAATGGGTTTTTCATGCAGCATTATCCGATTTTCTTCAAATTTTGTATATATATATATTCATTGTAATAAGGGGCTTCCCTGATTAGTTTAAGGGGTTCATTAGTTAACTATGAGGGGGTAACAGGGGGATAACCCCCCCCTTAATATATTGTCAATTTCTTTATTTTTCGAGGGACTTATTTCAAATTCTTTGAAATACGAGTATAATATACAATTAGTGTGAATAGCCTGTGAGCTCAATGCTCTCAGTTTAACTGGGCAGTTTTCTTTTTATTTAAAGATCCATTGGATATTTAACGGTATAACAGAGAAAAGATTCCCGACAGTAATGGAAAAAAAATAATCATCCTGATTATATGAAGGGGCCGAAGAAACCATACAAATAAATTACACTTGAAAACATTAAAAATCTCCCTCATCTGCAGATTGATTTATTATTTAAAAAAATTTCTTCATCTTTACATAAAAATTGATTAGCTTAAAACAAGGGATGCGTTTTAGAAGATATGGATTTGAAACGAACAATGATTAAATAGGACATTTTAAAACTTTTAATTAAAACATTTTAAAACTTTTTTTTTAACGTTGAATTTCGACGGTGCCTTTGGGCAGATGCAATGCACATAGGAGCTTCTTCGGTTGCATTATCACAGTGTGGAGGGGGGGAGATGTGTACTTTATTTACTGTGTTCTTTTATTTACTGAATATGAGATGGAAGTAGGGATATACTATTTGCATGATACTTCATAGGTCCATGAAATTTTTTTTTCCTGCTGTGGGGAATATGGCGGTAATGTCAAACTGATTTGTTTGCATTACACAGTTGTTTATGGATTGTTTGTTTATAGTTTGCGTCGGAAATAGTACTTATTTCACTGGGGGAAAAATCTTTTAAAATAAAATATTTGAAAGACTGTTTCATACGCACCCCTTCTTAAGTAATAAAGTTTTGACGGGTTCCATCTAGTCTTATATAAAATGTGAAATTTACGGCTTTTAGAGACTTAAACAGGCTTTACCCAGGACATTAACAGGCTTTCATTGACAATTTTAAATGTAAAAAAGTGTTTTTATCTACAAATGCTAAAATTGTGTAATATTAACAAACTGAAATAAGTATTGGACCAGTAGCTTTTTTTAAATCTAGCATAGTGAGATGTCATGTCTTTAGCATTTTGTGGGGGACTCATCCGGGGACTCTGAGATCACACTATTTGCTTTTAATACTGGGCCTGTTACGAGTATTAGTGACGTCACAAGCAGGGCTTTACAAATTTGAAAAAATCTGGTAGCCAGGTATAAATTCTAGTCGCCAGTAAAAAAATTTAACACCCCCCCCCCCCCTCCCCGTTATTGATTTTTAAAAAGTACAAACGTTTGCTTAGGAATTAAGTCAGAAAAAATAATAACAAACATAGTTTAGAATTATTAGTTACATAGTTTATTATAGTGCATAATAACTAAGTTTTCTAAGGAAACTTATCAAAGTTATATATTTGTGAAAAAAATAATAATAAAGGAAATATTGTAAACTCTGAATTAACCGACATGTTCGGGAAATGCTGATTGCCGTATGCTTCAAATGTTCTACAAAATCTATATTGGATGAGAGGGCATCTATAAAATAGTGAAGCCGGAAAACGATTTTTTGTCTATTTAGCCTATCAAAATAAAAAAAGTCAAATAATTCTGATTTAATTATTTCAAAATTTGCATTTAATGACATTTGCAATAGTTTTGCCAAATTAAAAATAAGTTAATTTTTTCTGTTGTTGTTTGTTTGTTTGTGTGTGTGTGTGTGTGTGTGTGTGTGTGTGTGTGTGTGAATATAATTTCAAATTTATTTCTTAATATTTTGTAACTTTACAGCATCTATAATGAGATATCTTACAAGAAATTTAATTAAACGCTGTGATGTTCGCAAACTCGAGGGCTATTAACGCGTAATATTAAGAGTTATTACGTAAACGTTTGTTTTCGTAGCTAAAAAGGAAAGAAAAAAATTATATTTTCCCGCGCTGAATCAAATCGAAATCAGCAGCCGGCTGAGGTTTATTTTGATCCAACAATCTACAATAAGAATTAAAAAAAAAAAAAACTTTTTGAAGTGCAATCAATGATTTTTTATTTCCATTTACTGCAGATAATAATCCAAACAATGTAATTATAAAATACTATTGAGAAACAACTCTGAACCAGACACTTGTCGCCAAGACAGAGTGGCGGCAATGTCCAACGCGTGTGGTGCAAATAGACGCGAGGCGCCAAGCATTTTAAGCCGGGAAAAAATATTAAAAATAATAATACATATTTTTATTAAAATGAATTATTCTTGAAATTTTAATTAAGTTTTATAGATTTACTTCGAATGAATTACTTATAATCACTTATGTTATTATTCATTTAAAATGAATGTAATAGATTAAAAGTTTTAATTTTGAACACAAAAATCTGATTTGAAACATACAAAAAAGAAAGCATTTTTTATCATTGCATCCAATTTTTAGAAGCCACATAAGACTATTTGTTATTGAACCCCCCCCCCCCCCTCTCCTCACTTTCTAATCACATGACTAGCCGACTAGAGCGGAAAAGAATGGCGTTTTATGTGCATGAAATGGAAAATGCCTTTTTAACTTCACTTTAGAAAAAATGTCGTTTGTGCTCATTTTTTAGTTCAATTTTTGTAAAAAATAAATAAATAAATGAAACAGAAAAAGTCAGATTAAAAAAGTTAGTCGCCAGATAAAAAAAGTTGGTCGCCAGTGGCGACCTGGCGACCGCATTTGTCAAGCCCTGGTCACAAGAGAGATCCAGTTTGATCAATGTATCCCAGCAAAAAGATTTAATAGAGATGTTTTGGATTTCTTGTCTTAAAATTTGTCATTATATAAATAAAAGTACTAAATTTCATAATTATGAAATGAAAGGGAGTTAAATTTGTTTTATAAAAGGAAATTAAAAGTTTTAAATAAAAAAAAGAAAGTGCTAAGATTAATAGATCTGATTGAACACATTGATTTACTTTTTCCTAAAAACATTATTTTACAATAAATATATGTCCAAAAAATATAATAAATCTTACAAAAACTTTACAAAATCAATCCCATTCCACCCTTTTATCACTATATACCATAGTTTAACCACTAAAACACAATAAATGTCAAATTAAAGAGAAAAATCAACATTTTTTAACTATAAAGACCATGGCATTTTTTTTAACACTTTGGTGCAATTCGGGCTTCAGAAAGTTAGATATGTTTCTAAATTATATACACAGTTATGAAAACAAACCTAATGAACTTTTATGTTTATTTATATATAAAATTATTTATATATACAATTCTGTTCTACCTGTATATAAAAAGATAAATGGCTTCTTTTTATTAAATAAATTGTATAAATATTGAAAAAAATGCTTATTTATATGAAACTACAAATAGGTTGCCAGAAAATATGTTGCCAACTTTCCTTCTCTCGCCATAAGCCATTTTATCTTAACTTGATAACTTATTTTTAAAATTTTCTATTTATTGTACTTGGGTCCAAGACCTAATAACCACTCACATGAACTTATCAAAAGATTTATTTTCATAATATATTTGTACACTTAAGTTAGCTAAAATGTTAAATGAAACTACTAAGTTGGGTAAATCAGTTACATTTAATTTTATAAACAAAGCACACTCACTTTTAACTAAGTGTATCCAGATTTCATTCAATTTATTACAGTATTTATTTAAAAATCTTTAAAAGATGTGTTGTCATCGTTGTACCATTTTTTAAACTGTTTATCGTCTGCTTCTTTTATTTTTTTTTCCAAAGATCGTTTGGCTCTTTTCGTTTTGGAAGTACACATTCATTCAAATATGCTGGAATATTTCCATTACAGTTAGATAGACATTTGTTGTTAGGGTTAATTTTTTTTCTGCACAAGTTCAGTACCATTATGTTAATTCTAGCTACATGAATTATAAAACATATATCAAAACGTTTAATGCAGACCACTGCTGTTGAAATTAAAATTATCACAATGTAATTTTTTTAGCTAAAATTTCGTCTTTTCTTTATCAGTTGGGAATTTAAAGACTTAGATTTGTAACAGGAGCACAACATTTTCTTTTCATTATTTTATAGATATAATGTACACTATCTTTAATAGTGATAATCTATTATTATTGATAGCGTTATAATATAAATACACTGAAAAATATTATTAATTACTAAATAAAACAATAAATAATATCAAAATACTATTGTAAACAATCCGTACAAACGAACAAAATACGTGGAAAATTTTAAGTAGTATGGATCTCGCTTGTGATGTCATGCAAGTAAATTAGCTCTTTGTGGCAGGCCCGGTGTAAAAAAGCAAACAGCGTGATCTTGGAGGCCCCGACTCATCTGTGATGATGCTTATAGTTTAGTACAGTAAAACCTGTGTAAGTTGACCACTTGCGGTGCCACACTTCAGTGGTCAACTTAGAGAGGTGGTCAACTTATAAAGGATGATGATAAATTTACTTTTTTTTTTAACCTAATATTCATACCATATCATTCTTTACCACAAAAATTTCATTTATTGACAGGGCTTTAAAATAATATTGAATTACCATGCATTTTTCTAACACCTTATAAAAGAAGAGATTAACTACAAGAATGAATTAATAGTTTTGTATCAATTTTAAAATCAGTTAATATACTACTATTATTTTTTTTTTTTAAACAATCAATCAATACACAGCCAATTAGTGATTCTTCAAACTATACTAGTTATTACACATAATTTATAAAAAAAAAAAAATCACATGTTAAGACACATACACATTCTAAAATTTTAAAATTTAAGTTTGTCATTTACATTACCTATTTGTCCAAGAAAAACTCTGTTATTGTAGTTTGACGCTGGTTTTTGGACTTTACATCAGCCCAGTGTTTTTCAATGCAACAGAAATATCAGGCTGCTTACCAGAAGCATAGCACATTAAATTTTGTACACAGTCTAAAGCTTCTGAAAAAGTTAAAGGAGTCTTCCTTGTGTTTGCTATTGCAACTATTGCAACTGGTGGAAATATTTCTACTTACCAACTAACACCTGAGGTTATTGAAAGAAGGGAAGGAATGATAAGAGAATGGGGAATAGAAGAAAGAAATCAAGAATCAATCAAAGAACGGAGGGGGAGGGTTGAAAAGCCAAATCCACAAGAGCAACAATGTAAGAATAGATAAGCTTTGAATTATTTCCCTACACCTATCATTACTAAAAGCATTTCCCAGGTTAATACTGTTTCACCCTTTTAGAAATTCTAGTTAAAAAGGAAAAAAAAAAAAGAAAAATACTTGGAGAGTTGCTTTTTTTTTATTCATGATTTGTTAGCTTTTTGGGTGGTCAAGTTATAAAGGGTTTTGATGGGCATTTTATAATAGTTCTAGTCAAATCTCAATAATTTCAGTGGTCAAGATACAAGATAGACAGGTGGTCAGGTTACAAAGGGTTTGTCTTATAGTTTTGTATAGGATAAATTTGGTTCCGGACAACAGAGGTCAACATAGACAGGTGGTCAACTTACAAGGGTGGTCAACTTTACAGGTTTCACTGTAGTATCTAATTTGAAGTTTTGGTATAATATGGTATGTATAGTACTTTACAACAATATTTCCCTGGGCTGTTTGAAAGATTGAAAAATAAACTTAGCAAATTTATTATATACCTTATCACAAAACCATCATTCATAAGAAAATAGACCCATACATACTTGCCAACTTTTACACTTTGGGTGTAAAATTTACACTATACATTTTTTACACTTTTACACTTAGGATGTTTATTTTTACACTTTCTTGCAAAGTTTCTTCTAAGCTCTATTTTACTCCCTAAAAGTAGGAAATACTTTTTAACTTCTTTTATTAATGATAGTTGCTGAATATAAAGGAATATTTCATATAGTTAAAATCATGAAGCAAGGGTTCATATTCAAAATATACCATACAAAATCTTTTAATTTTCATTGTATTTAAATGGAAATAGTGTTTTGGGTAATGTTTTTGCTTAGACTTCCTTTAAAAAAAAAAAAGGTGTGTGTATATGTTTCATATCAAAATATCAGTATATTATTTAACAACATTCATCTGTGACATGCTTAAATGCTGTTTATATATTTTTTACATAATGTGTTATATGTCATATGTGTTATATGCTTTTATGAAAGAAAAAAATGCAAGAAATACACTTCACGCATTATTTTACACTTTGCCATTTTGATAAGTTGGCAGGTATGCCCATATCAACTATCAGGTGTTTATGAAATCCCGTTCACCAGAGCAGATGGAACACTGCAATATTATATAGGAATGACAACTAGAAAGTTTAAAACAAGACTAAAACAGCATGTGGCAGATATCGAATATGACAGAAGTACTACAGCATTGGCAATACTACATAGAAAGAACTGAGACTTTAAAAATTTATTTTAAAAATAGTAAAGTAATTTATTCATCAAGACTTTATTTCCCATCTATTATCAATAGAATCTATATGCGTAAAGAGAACATTTGCAATGAATCAGCCTCATTTGAATTTCCTAAAATTTGGCATGAGGTATTTTTCAATTTTAAAAAAGCAATAACAAAATATTAATTTTCACGTTTACAGTTGACTATTTTAAGCACCTGCTTTTATTATATATATATATATATGATCTCATGATTTGTGTTTTTCAAGTTTATTTTCAAAAATTTACGAGAATAGGTTTATTAATCATTGAAGATCTTGATAATGGCGCCATTTGAGCTTTGAAACATGTCGATCTTTATATTAAAAGGTTTTTATAAGCCTTTTTGTGTTCCGTTTGTATCACTTAAGCACTTTTATCTATATTTTAACGGTAATTTCTTTTGTGGTTACGATAAAAATAGCCATTTCGAAGCACATTTTTACGAGTTTTTTGATGCGATGCTTAATGGGTTTAATATCTAGGCTAATTTTCAAAATAATAAAATTCTGATTTTCAGGTGCACCAGGAGAGGTTTTGGACTATCCTTACCTAAATTTTCCAACTTTTACGTGCAGTAGATTTTGCTATCGCAGACACACAGAATGAAACTTTTTTTATTAGCATAGATATATTTTAACTTTTTAGCCACCCACAGGGAGGCTTATTCTTTCAATCTCTATCATTTTTCATGTTTATGAAAAGTCACAGCAATCCATCGTTGCCACAGGTTAATCTCGGAAAATGAAACATTTGAAGTTACTGAAAAAATTAATAGCTCAAAAAGTATTTGTCACAAAATTGTTAGAAAAACTGCGTTAGAAAGGAAAAAAATTGTTTTTTTTCTTGATATAAATTTCAAATCGAATGATTATGCCGTTTTTCAAATAATGGATTTCAAAAATTACCAAACTTCACAATGAAGTACCATAACGAAACCTTCACGCGTAAAAAAGATAATGATAACGGTAGTTGCTTTCGGTCGAGAATGGACCAAACGATGTTCGCATTTTACTATTTTAACCGTTTTTAACGAAATTCTGTAACTTTAGAAGACTTTTTTTTTTTAATAAGCAATAGAAATGCATAACATCGTTACAAAAATGTTAAAATTACAAAAAAGGATAGATGGAAATTATCAGATATGAAAAATAAAAAAGAAATTTGGTACTTTCGTGTTATAGCAGCCACCAAGCATGAAATATTTTTGTTTCTGTTTTCATTAATACTAGGGCATCCAACCGGGGCCTCCGAGATGTCGCTGTGTGTCCTACACCGGGCCTGCTACAAGTATTAGTGACGTCACAGTAGTGATCCACTTTGGTCAAAGTATCGCAGCAGAAAGATGTAATAAAAAGAGCATTTTCGCTCTTATAATTTGTGATTACATAAATAATATTAAATTTCATAATCGTGAAATAAAAGGGAATTAATATACTTGTTTTATTAAAGGAAATTAAAAGTTTTAAATTAAAAAAATGCTAAGATTAATAAATCAGATTGAACCCATTGACTTACCTTTTCCTAAACACATTATTTTACAATAAATATACGTACAAAAAATATAATAAATCTACCAAAAACTTTACAAAATCAATCCCATTCCTCCCTTTTACAACTACATACCATAATTTAACCATCAAAACACAATAAATGTCAATTTAAATACAGAAATCGACATTTTTTTAACTATAGAGACCTTGGCACTTTTTTTTAACGCTTTGGCGTAATCCGGGCTTCAGAAAGTTAGATATGTTTTAAAATTATATACACAATTATGAAAACAAACCTAATGTACTTTTATGTTTATTTATATATGTATAAAATTATTTATATATACAATTCTGTTCTACCTGCATATAAAAAGAGATAAATGGCTTCTTTATATTAAATAAATTATATAAATATTGAAAAAAAAAAATACTTAATTTATATGAAACTACGAATAGGTTGCCAGAAAATATTTTGCAACTTTCCTTCTCTCGCCATAAGCCTTTTTCGGTACTTTTCGGTTAGCCGGGCGCCAGTGATACATGCACATATATAAATATATATATTAATTCATACATATATGTGTGTGTAGATATGTGTATATATATGTGTGTGTGTGTGTAGATATATGTGTATATATATGTGTGTGTATATATGTATATATATCACTGGCGCCCGGCTAACCGAAAAGTACCCAATTTTCTATCTTGACTTTGTAACTGATTTGTAATATTTTAAAAATTGTCTATTTATTGTACTTGGGTCTAGGACATAATAACCACTCAAAATAACTTATCAAAAGGTTTATTTTCATATATTTGTACACTTAAGTTAGCTAAAATGTTAAATTGAACTATGTAGAATTACTAAGTTGTGTAAATCAGTTACTCTTAATTTTATAAACAAAGCACATCACTCACTTCTAACTAAATGTATCCAGATATTAGTCAATTTATTACAGTATTTCTTTCAAAATCATTTTTTAAACTGTTTATCGTCTGCTTCTTTTATTTATTTATTTTTTTTCTAAAGATCATTTGACTCTTTTCGATTTGGAAGTACAAATTCAATCAAATATGACAGAATATTTCCATTACAGTAGGCTAGACATTTGTTGTTAGGGTTTTTTTCTCTGCACAAGTTCAATACCATCATATTAATTCTAGCTTCACGAATTATGAAAAGTATATCGAAACATTTAATGCAAACCACTTCTGCTGAAATGTAAAAATAATTATCACAGGGTAATTTTCGTAGCTAAAATTTCTTCTTTTCATTATCAGTAGCGAATTTGAAGACTTAGATTAGAAACTAGGAGCACAACATTTTCTTCTCTTTATTTTATAGATATAATCTACACTTTCTTTAATAATTATAATCAATAATTATTGATAGCATTATAATCTAAATACACTGAAAAATATTATTAATTACTATATAAAACAATAAATAAAATCAAAATACTGTCGTAAACAATCCGTACAAACGAACAAAGTACATGAAAATTTTTAAGTTATTATGGATCACTGTTTTGACGTCAGCAGGTTGTGACGTCACCTGTAGCAGGCCCGGTGTAGGACACACAGCGACATCTCGGAGGCCCCGATCCAACCCGGGCTTTCCGGGATAGAGAATGTAAGTGAAAACCTTTTTTTTTTTTTCTTGTTATTGAAAACTCTAATAGATTTTATACATTTAATAATTTTTGTTAGATTGCCTGCTAACAACACTAAAGAGCATTTTTATATGAAATATATCAATTATATTTTCAAATAAAATTTTGAAATTTATTAAAATCGGTAATTTCGTATTGGCCTCTGTCGAGAAGGTAATAGCCGAAGAAATCGCTAAAAAATTCGTTATCTACAGCCGTTTTTTTATTCTGATAATTTCAGCAGTTTTAAGCGCCTATTTCAATTAAATATCTGTTAAATATGTATTTTATTTATACTATTTTATTTATTCCCTAATAAAGTTTTATTTCTTTATTGAATATTAGCTGGAAACAAATGCTGAACTTTTTATATTGTTTAAAGTGCAAACAGATTAATATTTTGTAATTGTCTGCAAGCGATATAGGTTTAAAAAAAATCATGCTTTAAATTTAATTTAAATGCTATAATAAATCAGTCAATTAAGATACAGTTTTCAAAGAAATTTCATTTGAAAGTAGATTTTTTTTTCTGATATAACGGTGTAAAAATTAAAAATGTGCGATGTTTAGAAATTAAAAAAAATTTCAGTAGTAAAAATCATAAAACAGAAATTTCATCTATAATATAGGTATTGTAAATTTGGTACTTTAGTGTTATAGCGACTTCCAAGGATGAACTGCCAAGCGGCCAAGATTTATCGCCAAATTATAAAGCATGTATGTCATTATAATAATAATATATATATATATATATATATATATATATATATATATATATATATATATATATATATATATATATATATATATAATAACATTTCTGTACGTATGTGGCCAAGTTATAGCCATATATGATGCATATATTATGTATATATATGACATGTGTATATGATGTATATACAACATATAAAACATAAATAATATGTGTATAATGACGTATATGGCACATATAGAAGTGTTTGGAATATATATATGCGTATATAGGATGCCAATATACGCTTTGCGATGATCTTGACGAAATCATAACTCCAACCTTGGCATAATCATGGGAAAGGTTCAGTAAGACCTTTTTGGTGCTCCCCCCAAATGTAAACCCCATGTAAACCCTTTCATGTAACATATCAATCGATAGGTCTCGTCAAGCACTATGGTCTGGTCCTACTCTCCGCCTCTCACTCCCCCCTCCCTTAAGAAACATAGTTTTCTGTTTCAATTCTTTTTAAATTGTAGTTTTTCCCATCTTTCTTAGCCCCTTTAAGCTCCACAGAGGACGTAGGCCTCTTCTAAAGGATCCAACGTAGTTAAAATCGCCGAGGCCGTCATTTCTAAGAGGGTCCCAAGGCCCTATCTCCCATAGGACCGGAGTTACCCCCCACGGGGGAGACATTCAATGTGTTCAAACCCCGTCATGTACCACATCAAAAGTTTGATCTCATCAAGCACTTTTGTCTGGTTCTACTCTCCCCCTCCTTCTCTCTCGTCTTCTGTCAGGAGCCCTTTTCTTATTTATTTTTTTCAATTTCTCATATTTATTTTAGTTTTTTCCATTTTTCTTTGTTCCTATGGGCCGGACAGCTCCAAAATTTCACCAAAATTAGCTGTAAACTGCCTAAAGGTTATCCCCCCCCCGTTTCTTTTGGCGCCCTCGGTTTTTACGTATCGCTCTTGGGGGGTCCGTCAGAGGGGCGAAAAGGGGGATCCCTTTTAAAGTCCCATCTCACAATTGCAAGTGCGGATTCATTTTAAATCGGGTCTCGTAGAGCATTTGTGTTTTGTATAGCTCCCCCCTCCCCCCCCACCGCTTTCCAAGATCCCGTCAATTAATGCTAACTCATCATTTGTTAAACAACTTCTCTTAGCTGTATCCATCATAAAAGCTGCTATCATAAAACTTTTCATTACCTTTTTTAGGTTATCTATTAAGTGCTAAAATGCCTTGAACCATTAAAAACAGTTTAAAGGGTGTGATTAAGCCAGCACATTTGTAAACAACAACTACTTCGCCATGTCTCAGCCCATTGGAGCCACATCTTTTTACTATTATATTTATTAAAAATACTTCTAGTCACCGAATCTTTTTAAAATTTGGTGTGTTCGTGCCTAATATGTTCCACCAGCCTCACAAAAAATCTTAGACCGCTAACTAAATTCTAAAGTGGAAAAGCTGGCTTATGCTTACAATTCTTTTTTTGACGAGTTAGACTTGGCTGAAGAAATCTCAACGATAAAAGCCGTGGGTGGCCAATCTATATTCTGTCGTAAGGTAGAATTTTTCCCGCTTGTAACATATTTTTATTTGGTTTGATATTATTTTTGAAATGATGAGTATATATATATATATATATATATATATATATATATATTTAATTCTTGGTTGCAATTAGTAGTAAACTATAAAATTTTGATCCATTATAAAAATTTTATTCATGCCTGTTTTGCTGTAATTTATATTTTTGTTGAAGTAATTTACTGTCTCCTGTTTTAAAATATCTTTAAGACATTTTCTTTGGGTATCAGCTTTTTTATTAAAACTAAATCTGCCACTACAGTTACATTAAACTGAAATATGGTATAATCGATCAAGAAAACTTTATATGTGAAACAGTATATTGTAAATTGATAGTTGTTAAGATAGTGAACTTAATATTATTGTGTCTGAAAGGAGGTATCGATATGCTTCTTTCACAAAGTGTTTTGTAAACTAAGGTTTTTAAAAAAAGAAAGAAAAAGATAACTTTAAAAATTAACAAAATTGAATTGCAGATGTTTCAGATAAGGCTTTTCATTTTTTTTTTTTTTTAATTACTATAATTTGTAGAAAGATATTTTTAAAATAACAAGAATATATATGTGTAAGTGTATGCTTATATTTGAATATTTTGCAATTTTATGTGTCAAGTTCAGGGTTTTTAGCTATAGCATGTTTGGATTTAACTATACAATCACAACTAGTGTTTAATCTAGGAAAAAAATATTTGTAGCTTTTTGGCTAATTATAGCTAATAACTTTTAGCCAAATAAAAATAGCTTTAGCCAAAAAAAAAAAAAAAAAAAAAAAAAAAAAGCTAAGCTTTGGGATTAGCCTGCTGTCCGCCATCTTGCTTTTTAAACCAAAACATATTTGTTTTGTTTCTCATTTACCAGGTTGTCTCAGGAATGAGAAACAAAACAAATATGTTTTGATTTAAAAAACAAGATAGCTGACAACAGGCTAATCCCAAAACTGTTTAAAAAAAAAAATACAAAATTTTTATATAAATGTATTATTTTAAAATATGCAATATACAACTAATCACTCTGTAAAATTGGCCCTTCGCGATTTGGCCATACACCATACATCAAAAGCATTTTTAAACGGGAATTCTTTTTGTACTTCCCCTTCCAAATTGATCATCAAGTTGCTTAAATTTTTTATTGTTAGTCTATTTCTTAAGTCAGTTTTAGTGATATTCATGAGGCTGAACCCTCTTTCACAATCTGCTGAAGACAACGGAAGTGTTGCCACAAATTCATATAAGGAAGTCATATTAGGAAACATGTCTGTAATGCCATTTTTATGGAAAAAAAAGAATACAATCTGCTAGTTTGAATTCTTTGCACCTTGTAGCCAGAACACGCCTGAACAATTTCCATTCATGAAGCATTTCTGTTACATTTCCCAATTTGGGATCATCAATAAAAAATAAACAAACTTCTTCCATTTCCTGAACACCATACATGTTAAACTTTTCATCACTTTCACTTGGTATGTTATTAGGAAGCAAAAACTCAAACATTTTCAAGTGTGGGAGATCTTCAAACCTTTCTGCCAGATTGGCTCGTAAAGATTTCATGAATGCTTTTCTTGCAGAAAGTTATTCTCTCCTGAGTTTTTCATTATCTCTAACTAAATGACCCCCATCATATCCGAAACCATTATCATTTGGAAATAATGGGACCTTGTTTTTAAATTGCATAAAGCGCGTACCAGTCTCATTGTTTAATATTTCATTCAACTCCATAATACAGCAATCTAATTTCAATTTCACAGTATCAAAATCAACTGTGCTTGTCTCAAAAGTATAGCACTAGTCATTTAGAATAAACAAAACATCACAGAGATATGCTGCTGTAGCCAAAAACTTATAATTTGTTACACACTTCAGTAATCCCTGTGCCACTGCAGATTTATCGTTCAACAAAACTGCTACAAGATCTGACCAATGGTCTAAAACTATGCTGACAGATTTGTAAAATGAGAGCCACCTAGTAGAGAAGGTCTGGACAAACTTTTTCTGGAACATCAAGAATGTCCTGAACTTGTTTCAGAAAAGCAGTATTTTTTGGACTGTAATGGAAATATTTAAATATTTTGTTCAACACATCTTGAAACTTTACAAGGTACATACAGTACAGAATCTACTGCCTGGCCACTGGCTAAAGCTAAACGATGTGCAGAACAGTGAATGCCTATTATTTGCTTCGACTTTGCTTTGAACAGAGAAGCAACACCTCTTGTTCCTTGCACCATCAGTGCCTAATCCAGAAATATTTTTCAACTTAATCCCAAACTCTTCCAATATTTCTAAAACATTTTCGAAGATCTGATCAGATGAGCACCCAGGTAGAGCACGCAGTTGGAGAAAATGTGAGCAGACCATACCCTTATTTAACAGTCTAACATATACTATTACAGACTGTGTAGTTGAAACGTCTGTGCTTTCATCAAGTAGCACAGAATACCATCTGGAACCACGTATTTTATCCATTAAATTATTTTTAATGACATGGCAAATGGCTTCTTCCATCTCACGAATACTGCTATAAGAATCATATGATGCATTATTAGCGGATTTTAAATGTTCCAATGAGTGTGATATGAAATCTCACAATGTTTAAATCATGTTATATTTTTATTTCTTTCGGCCTTTCACGTCAATATTATTTGGATTCAATTCCGTATTTATTTTTACGTGAGTGTTTTGCATCGGGCTTTAATCGGCGTTTTCCTTCGCTCTCTTCCGATGGCAAAAATTTTCTTAATATATAATAATATATAATAATCTTAAAAATTCTCTAATAGATTTAAATCTTGTCGTCCGGATACTTATGGTGTCCCCGTTTCTTACTATAAATTAAAAAATAGCTAATATCTTAATTAACAAATCCGAACAATTCATTTAAAAACATTTATTTCAATTTGTGCCAACAATCGGAAAGTAACCACGCACCCAAAAGATGAGCCTCCCTTTACAGCTACCTAATGCGTACGTCACAAGAGGGGGAAAGACGGCGCTTCGATGACGTCATCACAATACGAGTAGATGGCAGAGAGAAAGCATCGGAAGAGAGCGAAGGAAAATGCCGATTAAAGCCCGATGCAAAACACTCACGTAAAAATAAATACGGAATTGAATCCAAATAATATTGACGTGAAAGGCCGAAAGAAATAAAAATATAACATGATTTAAACATTGTGAGATTTCATATCACAATGAGTTAGATCCCAAGTCCTTACAAAGCTCCATCAATGGCTGAAACTTTATAGTTGCAATGCATTCTTTAGCTTGAAAATAAATGATCTTCATTGCACTAATTACTGCATCTTCAGATTTTGTCTTAGCAGAAACAACTGCTTTCTGAAAACTATCTGCTGCTGCTGCAGAGTTTTCATTACATCTGAGCATTGCTGATCGGTGCTCCTCTGTCCGCTCATGCTTGTTCAGTATATCGGCTTTAAAACATATCCGACCTACATTAAAAAAAAAAAAAAAAAAAAAAAAAAAAAAAAAAAAAAAAAGAAACATTGTATCCTTAGATAAATGTTTTACACAATATGTGCATTTGTCATATATACAGAATTGCCAAGTTCCAGAGGGCAAAAATAGGGAGATTTTTAAGAAATCATGAGATTTTCTTTCATTTTTTTTATTGTAAATATAAAACAATAATTGATTAATTCTAAGTAATATTATAGACATAGTACTTAACACATTTAAAAAAAGCTTTTAACTAAGCAAATGACAAAATGTTTTAAACAAAACAATTTAAAATTCATTATAAACACCAGGGTTTTGCCTTATAAAAATATACAACTGTGAAAGATAATCAATAGAGAAATTTTCAATATGAAAAGTAAAACGATACATGCTTACATTAAAAAAATGAATTTTCAGTTTGCAATGTAAAATAACAAATCATTCATTATAGAAAAATCAAATTAATGGCATCAGATTTTGCATTTAAGAACGAAAATTGAAAACTTGCTCATAGCAAAAGTCAAAGTTTTAAAAAACCATCATATATGTTTGAGCTGAAATTCTATTATATCAAATTATAGCACTAATTAAACACAGAGAACAAATAAATATCTATGATTTTTCTAGCATATTTAAATATAAAATAGGAATAATAAAAATTGTGTTAGAAAATCGGGAATATGGAAAATTAAGCAAAAATCAGGAGACTTGGCAAATCTGGTATATGTGAAATTGGGCAAGTTATTTTAATTAAAAAACAAATTTATATGAAGGAAATATTACAAATATGGTATATTGTGCAGGTATATCTTCGTCAGATCAAGCTGTAAAAATTTAGCCATGTTTAATTTTTTTTAATTCGTTATTAGACTTAAGAAAATTTCAATTTAAATTTTTTTTTTTTTTTTTTTTTTTTTTTTTTTTTTTGAGGACAGCATAGTTTGATTAGAATTTGATCGAAAACTCGTTTTCGGTGAAAATGCTGCCGAAAATTCGCTTTGACTGAAACTATCTGTATTCCAAATATTCCATAAATAAAAAATGTTTGTGCAAAATTTCAAATATCTTTTTTTTTTTCAATTAATTTAAGTGCAAAATATTAAAGTAATGAAAATATTTGTATTTTTAAAATGTAATATTCATTATTAAATTTGTCTTCCATTATTTAATTACATTGTTACTCAAGTTAATTATTTAAAAAAAAATCTGTATTTTTGAGTTTTTGGCCGAAACTAGGAAGACCTACCAAAATTCGGTTCCAGTTATCCACGGAAAAGTAGCATGTCTGAGAAAGTGTCTGACCCAAAATGTACCAGATAAAATAGTTTTACTGTATTAAGTATTAGAAAATGAAATACTTCTTACCTGATGCAAAGGAATTACTTTTGCCAGTTTCTTCACACCATTTGCAGAAAAACATCGGGCTGTCCAAAGCAGGTTCTGAAGAATTTCCTTGTTTCGAAGTTCTCAACCATTTATATTTTGATAACCATTTAATAATAACTTCAGGGCTAATTTTCGCTCGTTTCGCTTCATACTCGGGCAACCACCTTTTAGAAGATACCTCTAATGATTTTGGGGGTGAACTAGGGCGCTTTTTAGATAATCCTAACCAGGGATCCATGCTTTAACACATTTAGGGAAAAACAATCACAAATTCACCTACACGTAATCTGAAAAGAATATACGACCGGTGTTGCCTTATTTTTAAAAGGAAAAATACTACAGCTGCCTCTGAAAAAATAATATGCTACATGGCTTTGGGCCCATCGATGATTCAGAGCTAGCGCGTATGGTATCGATCGTACTCCGTGTGTTTTTGCCTCGCTGGAGTCTTATCTGACGTCACTCTATTTGAAGGCACATTGCACAGAAAGGATGAGAACGAGACAAATTTTGGAGAGAGTTGCGATCGCGGAGGCGGTGGGAGATGTTTTTTTTTTTCGGTGCAACGGAAGCTGTTTTATGAAATGCGGTTATTATTTTTTCGGCTGTCGCTATTTGGCAAATTCGCTAAATGCTTTGAGAGCAAAAAGTGCTTTCAGTTAGCTTTTTGGCGATTTGGCTAGCGCTAGTTTAAACCCTAACAACTTACATGAATATCATTATTTTACATGCATGTGCAGTTTTTTCCCCATTCAGTTTCAACATAATTAAATTCTACAGCTTATAATATTTAATATGTTGCATTTTTGCTTGAGTGAACATGGAACGTGTGAGCATTTGAGAGAGAGAGGGGGAGGGGAGTGGAAGAGTTCAAAATGTTTTCAGTCTTGGCCACATCTCAAACTTGTACCCATGCATATATCACACACATTAATAGTGTGATAATTGTGTATTTGTCTGCGGTTCAACTTTTTTATTTTTTTGTTGTCCAGTTTGCACTTTCATGCCTACATTTGAGTCAAAATCAACTATACACACACAAAAGAAAAATAAATCTATATAGACTATGTTAATTCTCTCTCTTTTTTTTTTTCTCTCTATCTGGAGGAACGGCAGTGCCTCCGCCAAGTCGAGAGAGGACAGCCGTAAGCATACTTTTCTGGAAGCAACTCAGGGCACTTTTGACACCCCCATATCTCCGCGCTGGAGTATCCCAAAAATTTTAAACTTCAATTATAGAGAGTATTTGGCCCACAGGACCAAAATTTAAAATTACAACTTTCTGTCTTTTCTAGTTCAGGCGATATATGAACTCAAACATTCGATTTTTTGTCACTTCTTACTCACTCGTTCACGCGTCATCAAAAAGATTGGGTAGATCCCGTAGCCCCAGAAACTTGACATTTGGAAAAAAAGGTAGTGTTTAGGATACAAAGAAAGGAAAAATTATAAAATCCAGAAAATTCGAAAAAAAAACATTCGAAAATTCAACAAATTCCATCAAAATTGAAAATTGAAAATAATACGATCTTGTAGTCTTGGAAACTTAAGATTTGGTGTGAAGGTAGTGTTTAACATCCAGAAAAAGAAAACATCAAAAACACCAAAAAAATCGAAAGCAAAATTGAAAAAATCGAAGAAATTGAAAAAAACCGAAAATTTGAAGACAATCCGATTTTGTTGCGCTAGAAAATTCAAATTAGGAATAAAGGTAGTATTTAGGATACAGAAAAAGGAAAATTAAAAAAATCCAGAAAATTCGAAAAAAAAATAAAAAAATTCGAAAAAAATTGAAAAAATGAAAATAATTTGATACGATAACGCTCGTATTTATAAATTAATTTGGATGAAACTAATTGTGTGTATTAAGCTCACCAATGCCTCGACCGAGTTCGTTGGCCAGCTTGGTCCGCCATCTTGTTTCAAGATGGCGGCCACGGAAAATTTTAAAACTAAAATAAATATACAAAAAAGTTAAAAAATCAAGTTTATTTTTTAATTAGGTGTTAGGACTTGATACAAGGATTCCAGAGCATTTTTTGTTTTACCTCTATCTTAAAAATTGGCTGAGATAGAGCAGTTTGAAATTCTAGGGTGGCTGACATTTTGAAACAAAACAGCACATTACAAAAAACCAACAATAAATTTATGGTCAATAATGGTCAAGCAGGTGCAATCCCGAATGAATACTCCGTGTTATTATAACTGTAACTTTGACTTCGAAATTTTGATACGTTGCATTTTCTATTTGTTGATATTTTTGAACTATGATTTACGCTAAGTGAAATGTTGTTGTTGAAGAGGGATTTTCCATGTAAATCCGAAACGTCCAATTTTAATATGTTTTTAATGTTTTATGAAAGTGTATTGTAATGTCTGTAATTTTAATGATTTTAATATAAATTTATAAGTTTTAGTGAACGCGATTTCTCGCAAATTATTTTCTTTCATTGTTGTAATCATTTTCCCAATCATACGCATAAAACTATATATTCATATCCATTAGCGCCAAATTCTCGCCAAACTTGGCGACAATTGGCGAAATCTCGCCAAATTTGGCGACAAAAATAAGTCTTCATAAATGAAGCCAACTTGGCTATAGCTCAATAATTTGGTGAATTTCTTATTCAAATTCAGTGTAAACGAATCTTTTGTAAACGGTTTCTTTGCATTTTAACTTGCTGTTTTCGAGTAACATTAGCTAAAATTTTAAAACGAATATATAGGAAAGCTACCTTTTCCTGCCGGTACAGGCCGGAGGACATTTTTATGAGTTGTAGGATACAATCTATGTTTTGCATTAAATAAAGTAAAACATTGAAAAACAAATCCCACAGGATGGGGATAGTTTGTTTTAGATAGATTTTAAGATAATTGTCCTATTAGCTAGTACACCTTCCGTTATTGTTTTGTGTTATTTTCCCCGGATTATGCTTTTCTTTTCTTTTGTTTACGAATTTTGTAATAGAAAAGTTCCGCTATAGACTGGCTACGTTATAGACCCTTTTTTTTATAGACAGGTTCATTTTCTTTCACAGGCTTTACTCTATTTAATTTATATATGAAATATTTGTTGTTAAAAGATGTTGGTCGTACAAAAATTTTCACATCTCTCCCTCCCTCCCGACATTACTGGTTGGTTATGGCTTGATAGTCCTTTCTAAATAACATCATGGTGATTCTAAGATTCTCTTGATTTATCTCTAAATTGAACATAAACGATCCTAAGAAAACGGATCAATGAATTACTATATTGGCATGAGGAAATTTAGCTGCAGAAAAATGGAGCATATAGCTAACATTAAGTCTAATAGGAAAACCAGAACCTTGGCAAGATCTGGAGGCACGGCAGTGCCTTCGCCAAGTCGAGAGAGGACAGCCGTAAGCATACTTTTCTGGAAGCAACTCAGGGCACTTTTGACCCCCCCATATCTCCGCGCTGGAGTATCCCAAAAATTTGAAACTTCGTTTTTCTTGAGTATTTGGCACACAGGACCAAAATTTTAAATTACAACTTTCTGTCTTTCCTAGTTCAGCCGATATGTGAACTCAAACATTCGATTTTTTGTCACTCACTCACTCACTCACTCGTTCACGCGTCATCAAAAAGATTAGGTAGATCCCGTAGCCCTAGAAACTTGACATTTGGAAAAAAGGTAGTGTTTAGGATACAAAGAAAGGAAAAATTATAAAATCCGGAAAATTCGAAAAAAAAAAAACATTCGAAAATTCAACAAATTCCATCAAAATTGAAAATCGAAAATTATACGATCTTGTAGTCTTAGAAACTTAAGATTCGGTGTGAAGGTAGTGTTTAGTATCCAGAAAAAGAAAACATCAAAAACACCAAAAAAATCGAAAACAAAATTGAAAAAATCGAAAAATTTCAAATAATCCGATTTTGTTGCGCTAGAAACTTGGAATTCGGAATAAAGGTAGTATTTAGGATTCAAAATAAGGAAAAATTAAAAATTCCGGAAAATTCGAAAATAAAATACAAAAATTCGAAAAATTCGAAAAAAAATTGAAATAATTAAAATAATTTGATTTTTTTAGCCTTAGAAATTTAAAATTCGCAGTAAAGATAGTGTTTAGGATTCAGAATAAGTTAAAATAAAAAACGCAATAAAATTCGAAAATAAAATAAAAAAATCGAAAAAATCGGAAAAATCGAAAAATAAGGAGAATTTGAAAATAATTCGATTTCATAGCTCTAGAAACTTGAAATTTGGAATAAAGGTAATATTTAAGATACTAAATAAGGAAAAATTAAAAAATATGGATAATTAAAAAAATGCCCATAAATTAGTGCAGACGATATATGAACTCAAAGTTTCGATTTTTTGTCACTCACACACTCACTCACTCTCGCGTCATCAAAGAGACTGGGTAGATCCCGCAGCCACAGAAACTTAAAATTTGGAATAAAGCTAGTGTTTCAGATACAAAGAAAGAAAAAATTATAAAATCCGGAAAATTAAAAAAAACAAAAAAACATTCGAAAATTTAAAAAAAATCGAACAAAATTGAAAATTGAAAATAACACGATCTTGTAGTCTTAAAAACTTAAAATTTGGTGTGAAGGTAGTGTTTAGAATTCAGAAAAAGAAAACATCAAAAACACACAAAAAAAATTGAAAATAAAATAAAAAAATCGAAAAATTTCGAATAATCCAATTTTGTTGCGCTAGAAACTTGGAATTCGAAATAAAGGTAGTATTTAGGATGCAAAATAAGAAAAAATTAAAAAATCCAGAAAATTCGAAAAAAAAATCAAAAATTCGAAAAATTCGAAAAAAATTGAAAAAAATTAAAATAATTTGATCTTTTGGCCTTAGAAACTTAAAATTCGCGGTAAAGATAGTGTTTAGGATTCAGAATAAGTTAAAATAAAAACGCAATAAAATTCGAAAATAAAATAAAAAAAATCGAAAGAAATCGAAAAATAAGGAAATTTTGAAAATGATTCGATTTCATAGCTCTAGAAACTTGAAAATTGGGATAAAGGTAATATTTAAGATACTAAATAAGGAAAAATTCAAAAATATGGATAATTCAAAAAAAAAAAAAAAAAAGAAAGAAAGAAAGAAAGAACGAAAAAGAGAGAAATTGAAAATATCATGATCTCGTAGTCTTAGAAACTGAAAATTTGGTGTAAAGGCAGTGTTTAGGATTCAGAAAATAAAAAAATAAAAACACAACAAAAATTGAAAATAAAAAAAAAAAAATCGAAAAAAAAACGAAAATTTGAAAATAATTCGATTTTGCTAGAAACTTAAAATTTGGAATAAAGGTAGTATTTAGGATACAAAAAAGAAATAAATAAAAAATCTGTAAAATTCGAAAAAAATCGAAAAATTGAGAAAAATTCGATTTTGTAGCTTTAGAACTTAAAATTCGGCGTAAACTTATTGTTTAGGATACAGAAAAAGGAAAAATTAAAACACAATAAATTCGAAAATAGAATAAAAAAAATTCGGAAATTTCAAAATAATTTGATTTTGTAGCGCTAGAAACTTGAAATTTGTAATAAAGGATAAAATAAGAAAAAATTAAAAAATCCAGAAAATTACAAAAATAATTCGAAAAAATCAAAAATTGAAAACAATTTTATCTTGTAGTCTTAGAAACTTAAAACTTGGTGTAAAGGTAGTATTTACTATTCAATAAAAGGAACAATTAAAATATTCGTTAAATTCGAAAATAAAATCGAAAAATCCAAATATCTTTAAGAAATCGAAAATTCGAAAACAATTTGATTTTGTACTGCTAGAAACATTAGTTTTAAGATTATTGTCCTATTAGCTAGTACAACGTCCCTAATTGGTTTATGTTATTTCCCCCGGATTATGGTTTTCTTTTCTTTCGTTTACGAATTTCGTTATAGAAAAGTTCCGCTATAGATTGGCTACGATATAGGCGATTTCTTTATAGGCAGGTTTATTTTCTTTCACAGGTTGTACTCTATTTACTTCACATATGAAATATGGATTGTTAAATGATGTTAGCCCCACAAAAATTTTCACAGCTCCCCCTACCCTCCCGACATTACTGGCTGGTTATGGCTTGATAGTCCTTTCTAAATAAAATCATGGTGACTCTAAGATTCACTTGATTTATCTCTAAATTGAACCTAAATGATCCTAAGAAGACGGATCAAATAATTACTATATTGGCATGACAATCAGGTAACTTAGAATAAAAATAGAAAAATCAATAAATTTATAAAAAGTCGAAAATTTGAAAATAATTCGATTTTTTAGTCCTAGATGCTTGACATTTGGCAGAAAGGCAGGGTTTAGTACACAAAGTAAGGAAAAATTAAAAAATCCGTAAATAATAAAAAAAAAGATTAAAAAAAACGAAAAAAAAACATCGAAAAAAGGAATATAGTTTGATTTATTGGAAATTTCCGGAAATTTTAATTTTGGCTTTCTTTTTATACTAAAAAGTTCTTTTATGTTAAATGTCAAGTACCTAGGGCTGCCAGTAATATCTCAGATGGATAGCACCTATCCTGGAAGCAATTGAGAGTACTTTTGACACTCCCCCTCCCATAAATTAGTGCTTGCCTAGGAACCTGAAATCTCTTTTTATCTACAGTACTTTTCAAACGAAACTAAAGCTTCAAATTTTTTATACCTGTAAATAATAGGGACAGAGTGTGGGCTTCGCGAAAATCAGTGGATGATCTCCCAAAATCAGGAAAAGGAGGATTACTTACAAAAAGAAGTGAAATCTCATCAAAAAGTCACCTGTAAAAAAAGCAGCCAAGTCTCGTAACTCATTTACCGTAAAAAGTACTGAGATCGTATAAAGCCAAGTTTAACTATCTTATTAACTCTGAAATTTTCATTCACAAATCACTCCTAGTCTCTACATCTTTAGTTAAATATTATTTGGTGACTTGGCAATTACGCAGCACAGGGAAGTTATTACACATTACTATGTTATGGGATGGGATGGAATAATTTAATAGAGACAAATTATATACGCACAGGGAAGTTATTACACCTTAATATGTTATAGTATTATTTGATTAAGACTAACTATATACATCACATTCTCGTGCTACGTAATTGCCAAGTCACAAAATAATAATTAACTAAAGATGTAGAGACTAGGAGTGATTTGTGAATGAAAATTTCAGAGTTAATAAGATAGTTAAACTTGGCTTTATACGATCTCAGTACTTTTTACGGTAAATGAGTTACGAGACTTGGCTGCTTTTTTTACAGGTGACTTTTTGATGAGATCTCTTTTTCCAGCTGTAACTTGTCTTTGAAAAATAGTGTAATTTGGTCTTTTTAGTGTTAAGCTTGGATAAGTTCTAAGAATTGGAACAAGTACTATATTTTTCTTGCATGTGTTCTACCTTCCCTTCTATTAATTTTATATTCTTTCTCCAGTTTTTCAAAATTTTCTTTACAGTAGTGATAAATTTTAAACTTCCATCTAGTTGCCCTCCATATATTATTTGCAATAAAATTTCTTTGTTTATGTTCTTAATATTTGAATGTTTAAAAAATATTTTCATAAAATGAATTTTCTTAACCGTGTAATGCTATTTTAATAGAAACTGCGAGGTGGCCCTAAGAACTTTACTCAAGTACCTAAAGAAAAGAAGAAAGAACCTATGGAAGATCTTCCTAATATTGTTAGAAATGTTGATTCAGATGATGACTTCTTACCCCCACCTGTTTACCAAAATTCAATTGGCGATGCAATAAAAGCAGCATTGGATTCGGCCACCCTTAAAAATGGTAATTGGTTCAGCTTCTTGTAAAACCTATTTGACTTAACCAGCAAATTTTACTCATCCATCTGTCAGCTACAATATATATATATATATATATATATATATATATATATATATATATATATACAGTAAACAAACTCTCGATTATCCGCGGAATTGAGTGGCGCGACTATCGCGGATAATTGATTTCGCGGATAATCCACAAAATTTTGAAAAAAGGGAACAAATCAACACAAATATGTACTTGAACAATTTATACACATAATAAGTAACACAAGCATACATTTTACAGTTTCTACGCACAATGGGTAACATAAAGATACTTATTACTTCAGGAATAATAAAATTATTCATTACTTACAAACTTGTAGGTTTATTTCTTTAGAAAATCCGTTAAAAGTGTCTGTTTTTGTGTACTGAAACACTTCTTTATTTGCGATTGAAGTTTTTTAAGTACTATTTTATCACAAAGTGACGCGTCATCCACTTCCTCTAGATATTGGATAAGTCCTTCAACGTGAGCTAAAGCTGCGTCGTGGCTCATTTTCTTTTGTACCTTATCATCTTCTTCGTCACTCTCTTCCAAATTCATACCTAACGCTTCTTCAATAATTTGGTCATCAGTTGCATGTTCGAAGCCTGGATCGTCAGCATCACAATTAATCCACTCAATGATATTATCTTCGACATTTTCTCCACGAGCAACAGATTTTGCTAAATTCGCTAAATTATGAACGGAAACTTCTTCCTCTTCCTTTTCTGATTCTACTAGAGATTTTTCTATACTTGGCAAAATCTTCCGCCAGGATTTTAGTAATGTGGATTTCTGTACCGACTCCCAAGCACTGTTTACATCATAAATGCTATCGAGAATCGTGTAATCTTTGAAAAAGCTTTTAAGATCATCTCCCTCTTCACTTCTTTTTTTCAGTTATTTCGTTCTGTATTTTTTCTTAATTGAAGCGATTACGCCCTGGTCCATAGGCTGGATAAGAGCTGTAACATTGGGAGGCAAAAATTTTGCAAAAATATTTCCATCTTCTAATTTCAATTGTAGTTCTCCAAGGTGAGATGGGGCGTTGTCAATTAGCAACACAGCTTTCTTGGGTAAATTTTGAGACGCCAGATGTTTCCTAACTTCGGGAATAAATATTTCTTCAAACCATTTTATAAATATTGTTTGATACATCCAACCTTTCTTTGTGTTGAAATAATGTACTGGGAGGTTCTCAGCTCTTGTTCCCTTAAAAGATCTCGTTTTTTTTTATTTTCCAATCACTACTAACTTTAGTTTATGGAATCCTGTAGCATTACTGCAAGGCAATAATGTTAGATGCTCTTTACTGCACTTTATGTCCTGGAGCTTGATTTTCGCTTTGAAATGCCAGAGTTCGTGTAGGCAAACATTTCCAGAACAGTCCTGACTCATCGGCGTTGTATACTTGTTCGAAAGAAATTCCTTCTGATTGAAGAAATTGTACAAAATCTTCTTTGAAATTTTCTGCAACTTGTTCGACGCAACTTAATTTCTCGCCGTAAAGACCTATTTCTCTTATCCCGTGGCGTTGTTTGAATCTTGTCAGCCATCCTGACGATGCATCAAATGATCCCTCTAATCCCAGCATTTCAAAAAATTGTTTTGCTTTTAAAGCAACAATAGGCCCTGAAAAAGGCTTCCCTCACTTCTCACTTGTCTTACCCAACGTAAAAGTGCTGCATTCAGTTCTTCAAAAGTGCTGCTTTTCATACTTTTTCTTTTTTTCCTCGATGAAAAGTTGTCTGATGAGGCTGAGAATTGCATCAATTTATCTTTCTGTTTTAAAATGTCCCTAACTGTGCATTCTCCAATTCCATATTGCAAGCTTATTTGTTTTCTTGTAGCACCATTTTCAATTTTTTTAATCAGTTCTAATTTATCTTGAATCGTTAACACAACTCTTTTTCTTTTTTGTGACATTTTTCAAATATTGAAAATGCAAAACTATAAAATTTAAATACAAACGCGAACTTCTGTAAGACACGTTTTCACAGCTCAGCTAAAACAAGCAAACTGGTGTGCTTTGTGAAAAACGGGAGAAACAAAATCATAAGAGGGGGGTGGGGGTGACTTTCAGTACCCGTACATTGTTTATCAACAGGTGTGTGGCCTTGCGACACCCTCAAGATTAGCTGCACCTGCTTTGTGCACGTGATTGTTCCACGTTTTCAAATGGAAATCATATTTAGTAAAAAGGTTCGAAAACTTATCCTACATCGCAGAAATAAGTTTCTTCTCAAGGATAAGAAAAGAAAAAAAAAGAAATTTAGACTCGCGGATAATCGGGAGTTTACTGTATATATATATGTATATATACAGTAGAAAGCCACTAATCCGCAAAGCTTGGTTCCAAGTGTTGTGCGGATTGGAGGCTTTTTGCGGATTACAGGCCATGTCTATTTAATCTTTGTTTACATTTTTTTTAAATTCATATTTTGGACAAATTTAGATTGCTAATGCTAAAAAATAAATAAATTACACATTTTAATATATAGATAAAGTAATATCTATGTAAAAAATAATTTATTTTTTAAATTTCTTAAATATGGCATCAATTGTTGTCTGTTTTAAGACATTTGGTTTATAGTGTTGAATTTTATCTTTAAGTAAGAGTTCAAAAGCAATATATATGTATTTTTTTATGTGTTTTTCAATTTTATAATTACGATTTAATAAAAAAATAAATAAATTATAAAATATATTGTTTAAGTAAGGATTTTTTATCATTAAAAAAAATAATAAAATAAAATAAATCACAAAAGCTCAAATTGTATTTTACAAGTATTGTATGAAGAAATGAATATATAAAATAATATACTAATTAAATGTGCTTTCCTTTTAAACTACAAAGAATAATGTTATATGATATATAATACTATAAAGATAAGAAAAATGTTAAAACTGGTGAAAAAAAATTTAAAAATTCAAAATTTTGCCACCATTGAAGCATTTTTCAAGAATTAAATTTCTTTGTTTACATTCATAAATTAATTGCAGATTAGAGGCCTTTGCGGATTACAGGTTTGCGGATTAGCGGCGCTCTACTGTATATATTATATATATATATATATATATATATATATAATATATTAAGTATTTTAAAAAGAAAAGAAATTTGTAAGCAAAATTGTGGGGAAGTTTAACACTAGAATGGTTCTAAATTTTACTCAAGTTGTATAAAAACATTTTACACCATAATTTTTATTTAAAATTATTTAATCTATTTCTGTGTTTTATATATTTAACTTATTTTATAAAGAAATTTCTGGTTCGTATCGAAAAAGGATTTATTTGGTACCAAACAAAATGACTGCTATGGTCGTTCTAGCATTAAGGTGTCTAAATGATTTTTTTTTCCCTTTCAATAACAAAAAGAAAAAAAGAGGTTTCAAGTAATACATTGTTTTTACTTTTATTTTTCCATTTTCAGGAATGAAAATAATTGATTTTTTGTTTATTTACTTTTTAAGTAATTTTCTGATCTTTACAGTTTTTGTACTTGTTTGTTATACAGAATATTCCCCCCCCCTTTTTTCCCTCCTTGCATTGTACTATTATAAGTAAAGACAGCAAAAATGTTATGTTTAGTATCACTGTTGATTATTCCGATATGAATGATTCCAAAGTAATGGGTATTATTCTAAGTTAAACAATAATTAATTAATCTAGATCTAGAGCTTTAAAATAACAGAACATGAAATTAGAAATTACTCTTGTCTTAATACATCTAAATATAACAGTGACTGTTCTTGTTATTTAAAATTAAAATGAACTATTTAAAGTTATTTATCTAATCGAATTATTCAGTAACTTGGACAAGTATAGATTTACAATGAATAAAGTTGGTATTATTGCTATTACTACTTATGTATTATCTGAGTTACATTCAAGGCTGGGCAAAATAGTTGGAAAAACACTAAAAAGTCACTAAAAACAGGCCGATTCTGACCCAAGCTTGTTTTTAGACAGTTTGAAATGAAATTAAACCAATTCTATGCACTTTTAAATTTATAAACTGAATTATTATTTTTATTGTTGGACTATATATACCAGGCAACCCAGGTTAAACAGGCTCAATATACTGTAGTGTACAGCATATATGAAAACTTTTTAAATTGAAATCTCTAATTTATATTTAGTATATAGTCCTTTCTCTCAGTGTTTTGGAGGTTTGCGGAACCTGAGGTAATGCGAAAATTGAAATTTCGGTTCTTTTTGGAGCCTTACAGAATCAGAAATATTGTAATAGATAAATTTTCCGCCTTTTTTTTTTTCTTGTTTTCCCTTAGATTCTTCAGATATGTGGGACCAGGAGTAATTTTTCTTCTCCTTTTTTTTGTGTGCATAGGACTCCTCCCCCTCCCAAAAAAAAAGTGAAATTGTAATTTTTTTTCCTAAGTCTGCGGTACCCGAAACAATGATGAAATAGTGAAATTTCTGTTATCTTTCTCCTTTTGATAATTAGGACTTGCAGACCAAAAATAAAGCCAAAATTAATGCCAGAAATATAAAATTTCCACCTTTTCTTTAAAATCCACAGAACCCGAATTATTTCGGAAATAGTAAAATTTTCATCTTTATTTTTCTTTCCTTACATAGGAATTTTTCGGGTCTGAAAGACACATAACTCCAAAATTACAACTTTTTGCATTTTCTTTTCCAAGTCAGCAGGCTCTGAAATAGTAAAATGTTCATTTTATTTACTTCTTTAAATTTCAATATTTGGATTTTTCGGGTCTGCAGGACCCAAAATTATACAATTAATAAGGATGAAAATATAAAATTTTTGCCTTTTTTTTTTTACAAAGTCGTGAGAACAGAAAATTAATGCCAAAATAGTACAATTTTCACTGTTATTTTTCTTGCATTCCCTCATAATTTTTCAAGTTCTGGAGACCACAAATGATGCTTAAACTGTAACATTTTTGCCTGCTATTTTTTGGGTCTGCAAGAATGGATATAAAACCAAAATTAAACATTCTTTCACCCATATTTTGGTATAATATATGTTTGATTTGGTATAAAATATTTTGGTTATTGTTTTAAAATGACATACCAACATAATATATGTTGTTTAGATTCAACTGATAGATCTTTGTGTTGTTCAAAGTAAATTTTGGTGATTTATTAGATTTCAACTGTTGTTTCTATCTAATAGCTTCAAATTTAACTTTTCGATTGTAATTTCCATGCAGTTTTTGCAGAGTTTTGATATAATTAAATTTTACCACATATAAAATTTAATGCATATTGTGTTTTTGTGTGAGTGTGTATAGAGTATCTAGGAGGAGGGGGAGATGTTCAAAATATTTTCAGTCTTGACAAGAGCTGATTAATGTAGGGACAAAGTTCCACAGGAATGTGCCAGCAGGTTAAAGTGAGGTTTTTTAAAAATTTTTATTATTATTATTCCGATTGCTTGATTGCTGCTGCTTTTTTAAAATAGTAATATTTCCTTTATTTAATGACAAATTTAATAAAGCAACTATTACTATTTCAAAACAAATGACAGCAATAAAGTAATCGAATCAACAGGCAATACTAGTACGTTAGCCATCCCATTAGAGTCCATCAGTTTCTCCTTCGACTCTGCAGTCCTGGTTACATTACATATTGAGGTAGAACAAAGTATGCCAAATTGAATCTTGCCAGCATTTAGGTGTATAATTACAAACGGGGAGAAAGTTTTTCTTTCTTATTATTTGGGGAGGAGATAACTGCCCCCCAATAGAATGCATCCCTGGTTTTACTAAAAAATGTTATTGATATCTTCTGTCATATTTAAAAATATAAAATAAATTAAAAAAATTCCAGGTATCATATATTGAATGAGTCCGTAACTTTAAAAATAATGATTTTTTAAAAATATCATTTTAAATACTACTAAAAACAACCAAAATCCCATCATTTTTTTATTCCATAAGATAGAGGATACTTTTACATACAATTTGTAGAAAAAATAAATTTCACAGCAACTGCGCCTTTGGTTTATAATGGATTTTATGTTAACTCATTATTTTTCATAAAAAAACTTGTGATTTTAAAGTTCATAAACACTAAAAATGGTTTAAATGTAACAATTTTTTTCATAATCTACATGCCCCATATCATGCATAAATTATTTGAAGATGATTTGTTAGTTAGATATTGAAATATTTTATTTATAACACACTATCTTTTGAAAATCAAACAGTCAAGAATGCAATGAAATTTTGACCTTTTTTTTTCCTCAAAAAATAATTTGCTGCTGATTATATAGTATAAACAAATCCACCCAATTTAATTGAAATCGGTGGTGGCGTCACACGCCTGCCGGTTACATGGGTACCGAATTCTTTCGCTATCGCAGGCAATCCGTGGCCGCAGCAATAATGTCCCGCGACCCTGCGTACGTTCATCCATTCATCTTGTTTCAACCGGAGGCGGAGCTACTTTCGTGACGTATGCTCTCTAGAGGCTGAAAAAATAGGTCATTTTCTCTCTTTTCTCCCTCCTCAAGTGAATGTTGTAGCACACCACACTCCGTGATGTCGTACAGTTATTTTGATCACGCGTTTGTTATCACAGTTTCGATTCGTGATAGTTTATAACAGCGAATGACCGGAAAGCAAAATAACTTCAACTTTCACTGTCTTGTTTTTCTCAAGAATCGCGGATTGCGCTACTTAATTTTGATCATTTATCAACAGCTTGCTGTATACATGTCTGCTATAAGGATTTTTTTTTTATGGAAGATTAATATAATAATTAGAATAATTAACGACGAGCATAAAGCCCGTGAAGTTGATGGTCAAGAAAAAAAATAATTTATATTTCCATGGCTGGATAATAGTCCAGTAGAAATAGCGCAAAAAATGGCCTTGCATTACAAAAATTCGGGTAGTTCTGATTTTTGGGTATGCTGTAAAGGTTGACCCTCTAATTAAAAAACCAAGTTTTCGACCTTCTAGACCTTGTGCATTTTTCACAATATTGAAAAAACCAATATTTTTCGGTACTTTTTTCGATTTTTCTTAAATAACTCAATTTTAGTGCATTTTACAGAAAAAAGCACTGTTACTAATTTGTAGAGCATAAAATTCTCTACAACATGCAGTATTCATGTTTGTAAATTGTGCAAATAGGGGGTAAGATACGGAGCCGGGAAAATAGGGTAAAATTCTCTACAACATGCAGTATTCAGGTTTGTAAATTGTCCAAATAGGGGGTAAGATACGGAGCCGGTAAAATTTGCAAAAAATGAAAAAATCCACTAAAGCACTTTCACCATTTTGTAGAGCATAAAATTCTCTATAACATGCAGTATTCATGTTTGTAAATTGTCCAAATAGGGGGTAAGATACAAAGCCGGGAAAAGGGTTAAATCTGGAAAAAATGTAAAAATCCACAAATGACGTTAGTTTTTGCTAAATAATCCAGTTTTAGTGCATTTTAGAAACAAAATTGTCATAATCAACTTTTTAGAGCATGAGATAGTCGATAGTTTCATTTATTATAGGTTGATCCTCTAATAAAAAAAAACCAAGTTTTCGATCTTCTAGACATTGTGCGTTTTTCACAATATTGAAAAAACCAATATTTTTTGGCACTTTTTTTGATTTTTCTTAAATAACTCAATTTTAGTGTATTTTACAGAAAAAGCATTTTCACCATTTTGTAGAGCATAAAATTCTCTACAACATGCAGTATTCATGTTTGTAAATTGTCCAAATCGGGGCTAAGATACAGAGCCGGGAAAATAGGGTTAAATTTGCAAAAATCCACTAAAGACGTTAGTTTTTGCTTAATAACCTACTTTTAGTACATTTTAGAGACAAAAGCACTTTCATCATTTTGTAGAGCATGTAGTTCTCTACAACATGCAGTATTCATGTTTGTAAATTGTCCAAATCGGGGCTAAGATACAGAGCCGGGAAAATAGGGTTAAATTTGCAAAAATCCACTAAAGACGTTAGTTTTTGCTTAATAACCTACTTTTAGTACATTTTAGAGACAAAAGCACTTTCATCATTTTGTAGAGCATATAATTCTCTACAACATGCAGTATTCATGTTTGTAAATTGTCCAAATAGGGGGTAAGATACGGAGCCGGGAAAATAGGGTTAAATTTGGAAAAAATGTAAAAATTCACAAATGACATTCTGTAATTAAACACATCGTGTTTTCAATATCAAAAATAAAAGCTCGTTTTTTAAATTAATAACTTGTTAAATTAATAACTGCAGTATTTTCCTGTTTTCACCCAAAATCTTTTTGCTGTGATTTTAAAGGGTTATAACAAATAATTTTATAATAAATGAAACTATCGACTATCTCATGCTCTAAAAAGTTGATTATGACAATTTTGTTTCTAAAATGCACTAAAAGTGGGTTATTAAGCAAACACTAACATCATTTGTGGATTTTTACATTTTTTCCAAGTTTAACCCTATTTTCCCGGCTCCGTATCTTACCCCCTATTTGGACAATTTACAAACATGAATACTGCATTTTGTAGAGAATTTTATGCTCTACAAAATGATGAAAGTGCTTTTGTCTCTGAAACGCACCAGAAGTAGGTTATTAAGCAACTAACGTCTTTAGTAGATTTTTACATTTTTTCCAAATTTAACCCTATTTTCCCGGCTTTGTATCTTACCCCCTATTTGGACAATTTACAAACATGAATACTGCGTGTTGTAGAGAATTTTATGCTCTACAAAATGATGAAAGTGCTTTTGTCTCTAAAATGCACTAAAAGTAGGTTATTAAGCAAAAACTAACGTCTTTAGTGGATTTTTGCAAATTTTACCCTATTTTCCCGGCTTCGTATCTTACCCCCTATTTGGACAATTTACAAATCTGAATACTGCATGTTGTAGAGAATTTTATGTTCTATAAAATGGTGAAAGTGCTTTTTCTGTAAAATGCACTAAAATTGAGTTATTTAAGAAAAATATAAAAAAGTGCCGAAAAATATTGGTTTTTTCAATATTGTGAAAAATGCACAAGGTCTAGAAGATCGAAAACTTGGTTTCTTTATTAGAGGGTCAACCTCTAATAAATGAAACTATCGACTATCTCATGCTCTAAAAAGTTGATTATGACAATTTTGTTTCTAAAATGCACTAAAAGTGGGTTATTAAGCAAAAACTAACGTCATTTGTGGATTTTTACATTTTTTCCAAATTTAACCCTTTTCCCGGCTCCGTATCTTACCCCCTATTTGCACAATTTACAAACATGAATACTGCATGTTGTAGAGAATTTTATGCTCTACAAATTAGTAACAGTGCTTTTTTCTGTAAAATGCACTAAAATTGAGTTATTTAAGAAAAATTGAAAAAAGTGCTGAAAAATGTTGGTTTTTTCAATATTGTGAAAAATGCACAAGGTCTAGAAGGTCGAAAACTTGTTTTTTTTTATTAGAGGTTCAACCTTTACAACATATCCAAAAATCAGAACTACCCGATTTTTTGTAAGGTAAAATGCTATTTCTACTGGACTATAAGACGTCAAGATAAAGGGTAAAAATGGTGAAGATTTGATGGAATTGGTATATAAAAGATGGCTTATGGAACAGATGTACCCATTCGTCCTCAGTCCACCATCTTATTTTTTAAATCAAAACCCATTCGTTTTGTTTCTCATCTCCAAAATAATTTTTATCTTTATTTACTTATTATAAACATGTTATTTAATTTAATTCATCTTGTTTTTTAAATCAAAACTCATTTGTTTTGTTTCTCATTTCCAAAATAATTATCATCCTTATTTACTTATTATAAACATGTTTATTTAATTTAGTTAACTAATTTATTTATATTTAATAATAAAAGTTCAATAAAAAAAAAAAAAAAAAAAAAAAAAAAAAAAAAGATGGTGGTTTGATGGTGAATGGTACATCTAAGCCTTTTAAAAAACTCTATGGCAGATTTCTCACTTTTCAAAACTCTGTACTTGACAGTTTGCAAGGCAGATAGTGTCACGATGTTCATGCGGTCACATTCCTGATTCAATATAGCACTCATTGAACTGAAAGCACTTTCAACTTGAGGCCCATGAAAATAACTTAAAATAGCTTTCACCATTTTTGATAACGCTGGATATTTTCCATTTTCGGAAACAAATGCCCACCATACATCAATCCTAGTTAAATTGCCATTAATTGATAGACAGGGCAAATTGTTGTCTACTTGATATCTTTGGACTTCAAAATCATATGCTGTAACATCAGTAGCATCCAGCACATTTTCTACTAGCTCAGGAAGCCTTTTCTATCTAGCTCAAGTTGTGTGATGTCCCTTTGCAGTTGGATGAATGGCTGACATGCATTTCAACAAAGTATTCCTTAAGGGCAAAGTTTTTTGTAAGTACTTTGTACAGTTAACAAATTCTGCCTTAGCATTTTCTGTAAATTCAGTTACTTGCAAATCAGTTTTTTTTTTTTTTGGGGGGGGGGGGGGGGGGAAGTAATAGAAGATGCATTGCTTCCAAAGTACATTTGAGAAGTAGGCAAAAACTTATTATTTTCAAAATCTAAGTCCAAGATTTCTGCCATCTGCAGAGCTGCCATTTCGTAGTTGCTACGATTTTGAGCCAAAAACTACGATGCTACGAAAATCTGTCTAAAACTACGATTTTCTGCCAAAAAAAAAAAAAAAAAAAAAAAAAAACGAATTTCGTCACAGGATCACTTGAAAAAATGCGAAATTCGTCACAGGATCATGCTCAAATCAATCTCGTCATTCGTTCGAAGAAAAGTCGGCAATTTCGCCAAAAGATCGCGGGGAAAAACGTGACTTTCGTCAGAGAATCGCGAAAAACGGCAAATTTCATCTAAAACATTGCGAAAAATGGCAAATTTCGTCAAACGATCGCGAAAAAACGGCAAATTTCGTCAAATACATTGAGAAAAACGGCAAATTTCGTCAAATGATAGCATGAAAAACGGCAAATTTCATCAAAAACATTGTGAAAAATGGCAAATTTTGTTAAAAGATCGCAAAAAAGTACGGCAAATTTTGTCAAATGATCGCGAAAAAATGCAAATTTTGTCAACAGATCGCGGGAAGAACGTGACTTTCGTCAGAGAATCGCGAAAAACGGCAAATTTCATCAAAAAACCGCAAATTTTATCAACAGATCTCGAAAAAAAAAACTGCAAATTTCGTCGGAAGATCACAAAAAAAAAAAACCGGCAAATTTCGTTAAAAGATCGCGTAAAAATGGCAAATTTCGTTAAAAAATCGCGAAAAAACGGAAAATTTTGTCAAAAACATTGCGAAAAACGGCAAATTTCGTCAAATGATCGCGAAAAACGGCAAATTTTGTCAACAGATCACAGGAAAAACGTGACTTTCGTCAAATGATCGCAAAAAAGGCAAATTTTGTTAAAAGATCGCAAAAAAAACCTGGCAAATTTCATCAAATGATTGCGAAAAAACGGCAAATTTTGTCAACAGATTGCGGGAAGAATGTGACTTTTGTCAGAGAATCGCGAAAAACGGCAAATTTTGTCAAAAAAAAAATCACGAAAAAACGGCAAATTTTGTCAAAAACGTTGCGAAAAACGACAAATTTCGTCAGAAGATCGGGAAAAAACACATTTTGTCAAAGGGACTAAAAAAAAAAAAAAAATGCCGGGAGTGCAGCGTACAAAACAGTCACCAACCAACCAACCTTCAGATAAATTTGAATTTGGTGTGCTACTATTTCTTATTTTCAAAGGTTGGCAGGTCTGCATCTGCTTCTTTTGCAGAATTTCAGGTTTTACAAACAATGACAAAAAATCTAGAAAAAGTTGTCTCTGTTCATCATATAATTTATGAACAAGGAGTTCTTTCATTTGGAATAGACACACATATAAGTTATCATTTTTTATTATTTTTTATATTCATGCATTATTCTCTTTATTTTTTTTTTAATAATTATATTTAATAACTTATGTTGTACATTCATATGCGCGTCACATCAGTCTTCATATGGTGAAAATTTTGCATCGCGCGGAGTTCAGCTTTTTTGGCCAAATTGCACTTTCATGCCTGAATTCCTTATTTTTTTAAGCTTTCTTGTTCTATTTGTTACTTTTTACAAACAATAAATAATTTATTTTTTAATTATTCCCTGAAATGTCTAATCCTCGGTTCACTCCCCACCTACACAGCACGCAAAGTTTGAAAATATTTTTGACAAAAAAACAATCATTTTAAATTTTCCAAGGAGAATTTCTAAATATGTTGGCAAAGTGGAGGGGGGGGGGGGGCAGCAAAGTATTTCAACTTTTTTTGTAGTTTGGCTTTTATCACCCTTGTTTGACTTCAGGAACTTCCTACAAAAGATTTTGCTGTTAATAAAGTTTGTTGCAGAAAGCATAGTAATTTTCTGCTACACGGCGAGTGGTATATAATTTAGAGAGGTTCACAAATGAATACTACAGTTATTTAACATTTAAATTGAGCAAATTTTATTTCATCAAATGTACAAAAAATTCATTTGTATCACTTCACTGCCAGTGTAAAGTAATTACTGTGAAAATGACATTTAATGCGCTTCATATTTACAATAAACACAATATCTTTTTAAGTCTTGTGGCTTTATATGCAGTTTACATTAACATCAAACACATATGCAACATACAATTATATCATCTTGAAGATTCATTCTTATATTCAATACAACTACAATATTTATAGACACAGACATGTTAATATACATTTGGCATTTTTAAGTGCAGCACCTTTTTTTTTCACTATTTAAAATATTAAAACAGCAGGAGTATATCTTTTTTAAGGTTGTGTACCAGAAAATATTTCTGACAATTATCTCACTAAAATTATAGGAATTATTTTCTCACTTTTATGCATCTGATATTTTAAAATAGTAATTTTGTTTATAAGAAATATTTCATTAACATTTAAAAACAATATTGAACTCGGCACTTTAAAAAGGCATGTATATGCATCACAGAATCTATTTAGGCTATTTTTGAAACTAAACTGCTATCATTGAAACAAATTGCAAATACTTTTTAAATGATATCAGTCTGGTATCATTAATTTCTTTTCCATTGGATGGAGGGGAAGAGGGATTTATACCCTGTCTCAGATAACATACTTTTCTTAATTTAGTTTACAAACTGCTAGTGCATAAAAGTTCAAAATGATCGAGATTCTGTTTAGTTTCAAGCTTTTTAAACAAAAAATAAAATGTAGAATGCATTTTATAAGAGCTTATGGAGTATCTTATTTAAAAAATTTAATGTGTCTTTCATTCAATTTATTTGCTAAAAGAAGTTTTATCCATATTAACTTGAAAATGAACGACCAAGTTATTTCAAATATTGCACCAATCAGTTAACATATAAAAACCACTAACTTATCTAAATATTTTCAAATGCAAACAGAGTCTGGGCTGGGCTGATCATCCACACTGCTAAAAATAACTTGATACTGTGTTTCTTCAGAAACAATCATTTGTAAGGACACTGAAAAAAAAAAATCTTGCCTTGGATGCCAAGGCTGCTACAGTCAACTCAGACATATATACAACTGCTTTTTTTAAATCACAACAACATACTACCAGTAAGTTATGTTAATATCTATTACAAAATGATGAAAATTTATATGAATCAACATATATAACTTTTTTATAACCACAACATAACATTTAAGGGTGTAGATCAGTCAAACACATTCTGTTGTCCAGAGAAAAAGATGCCTTTCCACTCAAACTGTCAGAGGAGTGAAAAAACAATGACCCTTTGACCTCATCAAAATTAGGTCTGGAAATAAGTGGAACATGAAAAGTATATTTTATATCAAGAATATCTACTTTCCTAATTTAAATTTATTTTTAATTAACCTTGTAAATGGCAATAAAGAATGTCAAGTTTAAGCAATTGCATAAAAAATTCAAAAGTTTTTTTTATGAGATAGCCTTAGGAAATAGAAGTATTTTAATCCCATAATAACAGAGATCTGACTGATCTACAGTCTTAAAATATGCAAATAAGTTCACTTAAGCAATGAAAATTGATAAAATATGAATAGACAAACACAATTGTTCTTTTATCACAAAACAGACAACCATAATTTTATTATGTCAAATGGTTTTGTATTTCAGCCGATTAGTGCAATTTGTCTTATCAGTTTTTTCTGTATTCACAGAATTTTCATAAGATTTTTTTTTTTTTGTTATTGTAGATGTTTTTCTTTGTGTCAGGCTACTTTTAAGGAAGTGGAGATATTTTTATTGTTAACTTTGCCCTCTGATTCTGCATTAAAAACATTTATAACCAATAAACATTCATTTAACCTTTTAGATTTGATATGTAATTTTTTTCTTTTCTTTGTAGGTAATGACCAAAAATCCAGCAAAAAGAAAAAGGGGAAAAAGCAGCAAATTCTCTTCAGTACTTCTATGTGTCGCAAAAATTAATTTTGAGATTTTTATTTTTCTTTATTTGCACAACTTTTTTTTTTATTATTTACTTTCAGTTTATATCGTTATGTTTATTACTTTGAAAAATTGTTGTAGTCAGGATATCAAGAAGTCAACAAAGGCAGCAATACCTTATTCTGTGATGTTATAATATATTTGATGTAAATTTGTTACAGGTTAAATTAAAAAAATAAAGTTGTATTGCCTTTTGATTGTGGTAGTTTGATTTCACAAAGTCAAAAAAAATGTACACACACAGCAAGCACATAATTATATGGCATGATTATATCAGATTCATTTTTTACAGATTCTAGATCTTTTAATCATCTTTAAGCAGCCTTCTCATGATGGAAACTGAAGAACTTCTGTAGCCGCCACCAAAATGGTTCCTGTGAAGAGAAGAAAAAACTTAGCTTTCAAAAGTCCTGTGAATCATCATATGATGCTTATTCATATTTTTCTTTCACTAAATGATTTCTAAATAATTTTAATTGGTGAGTGTTATAACTTTTAAAAAAATTATCGCTTTAAGGATAAAAATTTTTAAAAGAGAAGCTGTTAAAATTTCGATCTTATTGATTATTGTAATTTCCAATGAGAATTGTGATAAAAATCTTTGAATTAGATAATGTTCAAAGTAAAATAAGTTTGGTATTTTATGAAACTATATTAATAATCTCTAAAATTAAATCTCTTGCTATTTAATGAGATAATGACACAATCTAATCATGAGAAATTTCAGCTGCATAATCAACTTTTTGTCTTCATATTATATTAATTATATTGTCACAGTCACTCATTTGTAAAGTAACAACTCAAAATCTGGAATGATTTCACTAGTTTTTCTGAATACTTTGCATTTTCAGATACCAGGTAATCCAAAATTAACTGAAAAAAAATATAATTTATTCTGTTAAAATACTTCAATTATAGAGCTAATCTTCTGTAATTGGATCCACAGCCAAAGTTAGCATGAAACATATGCAATCTTGGCAACAATTAGTTTCAAGGGTATGAGAATGGTTACAATATTTTAATTTTATATCAAACAATGCTTGCTAACATAGGCCAATTGGTTGTGTACTCGATTACAGAAGAATCCTTGGTACTTTTCGTTATATCAACACTATGCCAAAACATATGTTAATGCGCTATTTATTTCAACCGTGACAATGCAATGGACTTTTATTGCAAACCATACCAAAAGTTGCAACTCGTTATTTATTGAATGGGAATCTTATATTATTACTTAACCATGCAAAAATCTTAATTTGCTATTTTTTGTTAAGTTATAGCAATTTTGCCGCTGGCGCTCAGATGGATTTTGCTATCTTACAATTAGTTACCTGATGATAAGGAAGCTACAAGAAAATTGTTTGAGGGCTGTGGAATTTTATGCAAAAAATTTTCTTGTGAAATGCTGACAACGAAAATTTAGCAATAAATCACAAATTTCATTGATCCCAACACTGGATGTCATATCATTCTGTTAGCAGATTATAGGGCATCGTAAAATGGTGTACTAAAAGAAAGTGAGGTTTAACATTCTATCCTATTTAAAATCAAACCTTGTTGTGTTCATGTGGCTACGTCTATTCAAAAAATGAAATGGTTACTGCAATGCTAAGAGACATTTCCAATTGCATGTCTGCAGTTTTTTTTTTAATATTTGTTGTTTTTTTTATATTAAGTTTGTTTTGATTTAATAAAATAATTCGTTAAAGTCTGTAATTTAAAAATGTTCTCTTTCGCACCAACAATGTTAATTTTTTTCAAATATTTCATTTGGTGCTAACTATTATGCTTGGCAACAATGGTGTTAGTATAACAGAACAGTACTGAATCTCCAGTTACACGATATTATATGGGCCCAGGTGCAGGTTTTTTTACTTGGGGCCATTTTGGGAAAAATGAAAGTTATTTTTGTGTTTTTTTTTTTTTTTTTTTTTTTTTTTAGCCACACACAGGGTGGCTTATTCTTTCAATCTCTATCATTTTTCATGTTTATGAAAAGTCACAGCAATCCATCGTTGCCACAGATTAATCTCGGAAAATGAAACATTTGAAGTTACTTAAAAAATTAATAACTCGAAAAGTATTTGTCACAAAATCGTTTTACAAACTGCGTTAGAATGGTAAAAAATTGTATTTTTCTTGATATAAATTTCAAATCTAATGATTATGTCGTTTTTCAAATATTAGATTTCAAAAATTACAAAACTTCACAATGGAGTACCGTAGCGAAACTTTTACGCGAAAAAAGATAATGATATAAAGGCATTGTTGCTCGACGTGTATCGTGTATACTGGCCATAGCATGAGTAACGAATTATAGTAAACTTATTATTCTGTTAAAATATAAAAGTGAATTATGTATATACATTTTTAAAAAATAAAGAAAAACATTTTATCACAAACGTCAACAAAATTTTTTCTTGTATTTATTCCCTTATTCCAAAGATATCGTTTTATCGTCTGCTGCCATAGCAACATGAATTAAATTTCATTAAAAAAAATTGCTCAGTGGTAGAAAAATATTTTTCTAAATCGAATGGTTATTGAACAACTCAACACTTTAACAGGGGAATTTTTATTTGTTATTTAGATATTTTAAAATTGTTTGTTGTCATTGCGTTTTTATTCTGAGTTACAGTTAGTTTATTTATTTTTTAAATAAAAGCCGTGTGTGGCAATCTATATTCGGCCTTATAGCAGAATTTTTCCCTCTTGTTTTTTTTTTGTAACAAAAGATAAATCCAGTTGCTCAAATTTGAACCAAGCTTTTTTTTTTAATAATTTCCTTAAGTCTTTCTGCTTAAAATTTTCCTTTCTAGTGAATTGTTTTGTTTGCAAATTACACATTTTAAAACAACAAAATAAAAAATATTAATGGAATGAAAAATTTTGTGACCTATTTTATTAAACGCAATTTTGTGAAGAGGCTGGTTTTATTGAAAGTAATTTTGTGAAGAGGTCTATTTTCTTAAATATGGATTTTTGTGAAGGGGTCCTAAATAAGCGCCAAATTTTGCCTGGGTCGAGCCCTGAAGATGCTTACTGTAATAACTGTGACTATTTGGGTCATTGTTTTTGGTGACTTAGTTTTGACGCCAAGCTTGGTGAAAATTTAGGTGTGTATTTATGTCTTTTACAGTTGCACATGTTATCTATATGCAAGTATTACTGTATATTTCTTTTGTGACTTTTCCTATCGAAAAACCTTGTCACAAAATAGTTTAGATACCAGACTTAGCTGATTTAACAGGAGACTATAACATGTTTGTCAATTGACAACTCAATTAAAAACATCGTTCAGATGTTATCAAGTTCACCCACTCACACATATATAGTTATTACAATATTTTCTTTACACTTATATGTGTTCAAAAAGTAGGGTATCTAACAATCTGGATAAGTTGCAAAATTTTATGAATTGAAAGAGTCTGGTAAATTTTCAACTCCTGAGGAAAAGTCAAGGAAATCTGAAGCTTCTGAGAAACATTTCATTAAAAAATTTATGATTTTAAAATTGCAGTGTCAGGAAAACCTAATTTTGCTCTTTGTAAGTACTGTAAAAAGTATTTCAACCTTTCATGCATTTTTTTTTTTTTTGGGCTTTCGTTTCAGTCCTTCCTTGTAGCTCTGAGATTTTCATTACCAGCACTGAATCATTGCAGTATTGTAGGAATGCTTAAGTGATTTAGTCTTAACTTATCTTTGTTTGAGAACTGAACATTTGTTATCTTAATTTATTGAATATTTATAATCCTTAAATTTGATTAGTTAAAAAGCAGATATATTACTTAGATTTATTTTTTTTCATATTACAATATGTCAAAGCAATCTATCTTTATTTAATTGACTGATGTGATAAAGAATTATTCTGATTGGACAAAATGGATAAAACCCGATGTTTGATGATAAAAGTGTGTATCTGCAAAATGTTTAGCACTCAAAAAAGAAGAAAATATATATTAAGAAATATGGGGCATCAAGCGATCATTAGCTATGAATGTTCAACAATTTGTTTAAAAAGATCAGTAGTTTGTGCTCCAGAATCAGTTGTGAAAGTTTGTGTTGAATTCACAACTTTACATTTTTTTTTAATGTAATATCACAAAAACTCGATACATGGAATTTTTTTGTTATTTGTGAGGAAAATCTGGTAAAGTAAAGGAAATTCCTATCTGAGCTGAGTAGACACCCTGAAAGAGTAACAAATACTGAAACTGAATACATATAACCATGCTAAAGAAATATTTAATTTATTTTAAATGCATACTGGCTGACTCCAGGCCCGTAATAATAATTAAAAAAAAAAAAAAATCTTTAACCCAATTTTGTATTAAATTATATTTTTAAATGAAAAATTTGCGAAAAAATATTGATGTTTAATGATAAAAGCACTCATTTTCTTGTTTTTTTTTTTTTTTTTTTACCTAGGGTCATTTCATAGTTTTAAAATAAAAAGTTATTTTTCTCTGAAATTTTTATTGGTGATAAATAAAACTGTTTTACAGCCTGTGCAAAAATTTCGTGAAAAAATATTGTTATCTAGTTGTAAAAAAAAAAAATTTCTTCTCACTTTTTTGTTTGTTTTCGTGTCGGCTCCTTTAATATAGCAATAAAAAAATAGTTCTCATCTTCTGAACTCTCTGACATTTCTATCGGTTATAAATATATAACTGCATTCAACTCTTTAAAATTTTGCGAAAAAATATGCATATTTAGTAGTGAAAATAAGAGTTCTTTAAAAAAAAAAAAGCTTTAGCTTTCAACCTCAGAGCAAAAAAATACATTAGAAGGTCTATGCTTTCAATAAAATGGTTTGGCTTCATCCATTTTCAATCACCCTAGGTTAAACAGGTGAGGGTTGGGTTAATCAATCAGGTTTCCCATTTCTGAGAGTAGAAGCCTTCAACAAAACATTGACACATGCGCAAAGAGACTATTTTCATGTGGATTTGACAGAATGTGCTTTTCATTTTAAATATATAGATATTTTGCTTTTTTCCTCAATAAAATGCATTACTTAAATTTCCACATACTTTTATCACACAAATAAAACATTATTTTTACTTTAGTCAGGGGTCATTCTGGTCCGAATTTTCCGAAAAATTAAGGCAATGATTTCCGAAAAAAATATATATTAATTCGGACATAAAATGTATCTGTAATTCGGCAAATGATCGCCGGAAAAAATCAATCTCGTCATTCGTTCGAAGTAAAGTCGCCAATTTTGTCAACAGATCGCGAGAAAAACGTGATTTTCGTAAGAGAATTGCGAAAAAATGGCAAATTTCGTCAAAAGATCGCGAAAAAACGAAAAATTTTGTCAACAGATCGCGGGAAAAATGTGACTTTTGGCAGAAAATTGCAATAAAACGACAAAATTCGTCAAAAACATTGTGAAAAACGGCAAGTTTCGTCAAAAGATCGCAACAAAATGCAAATCTCGTCAAAGGGACGCACCCCCCCCATCCCCCTGTTGTAACTTTTCAGAAAATTTGCTGTGAATTTCAGAATTTTTTTTTTACTCGGAATCACCCCTGACTAAAGTCATGTTCTGATAAAATATCATTTTTGTATTGAGATGAGCATGATCAAAATATGTCATTGAATTAAACGAAAAAGAAAATGCTTATCTGTTTTATCTGGTCACAAAACGGTTTAGATACCAAACCTGTTGTCTGAAAATGAATAAGGCTCGTGACAATGGTCTAACTTCACAAAGTGGGAGCTCAATCAAAAGCACAGTTTGAATGCTATTGTGTTCACTCGCACATATAGTATATACACATATTGCCATCATTAAAAAAAAAACACCAAAAATGGCTCTGAAAACAAAGAGATTTTAATATAAAAGTTCACTGATGTCACATACAGTGGCTCAAAGTAAAAAGCTGACTTTTTTTTACACATGACACGATTTATAATAAAAAAAAAAAAAAATTATTTTTAATCATTTAGAGTACACATAAATCCAATCTTTTAGCATTAAATTGGAAAAGAATAATAGTTCAACAAACAATGAAGAGTAATCTCAAAATAAAATTCGGACATAACTACTATTATTCGACTGAAGTTTAAGGTATGTCTCATAAACTTTTATTTGCTATAACAACTTCTAATCTATTCAGCGTTGAATGGACTAATTTTTCGCAATAACTTTTTACCATTCTTTTAATGCTTTTTCTAAAGTTTTTGTGTTGATATCATAGGATTTTTTAATTTTTCTTCCAAATACGACCATAAACTTTCAATTACATTTAAGTCTGGAGACTGAAGGGGTGTTACCTATAACATGGGAAAGCAACCATAGTCTAACATTTAAAGATTTATACTTTGGATCACTGTCTTCATAAAAATGAAAAAAATCATCTATACCTAATTTTTAAGCACTATCTTTAACATTTTCTTTCAGAATTTGTAAATACTTATATTATTACTTATTCCATCAACAATGATATCTTTAGGCTTTTGAAATCCTGGGTCCGTAGGACCCAGGTACTTCCAAAAGACTGGGTCTTCTTTTTAGAAATATGTAGTTAATAAAAAATATACATTCTTTCAAGGAAAAAAATGTACATTCTAAAGGACCCATCACAATTTTTTTCGTGCATCCCTTCTCCAATTTTTGGCTTAAACTATGCTTTATAGTGCACGCCCTGCATCAAAGATATGAAGGTTACCTGGTCTGGCAGTTGACATTGTTTTTCATATCATTACTGATTCACCACTATGTTTAAGAGTAGGTTGTAAGGGTTTTTTCTTTACATTCTTCATTGGGCATTCTCCAAACATGTTTGCCCATTAAAATGAAAAATATTAAATTTACATACATAAATAAAATTGTCTTTCAAAAATGAAATTTTTATATTTTTTTTAAGTTTTGTAAATTTTAATCTTTTTTAAACAACTGATCTTACCCAGAAAAGGGTTTTTTCTAGCAGTTCGTCCATTGAAATTATTTTTTCTTAGAATAATTCTTATGCTTTCTGGATTAGCTCTTTTTCCAAGATGCTTTTCTGCTTCCATGGCAAATTTGGGAGCGCTTAATTTTGGGTTTTTCTTTACTTGTACTATTCAGCGCTCTTATAAATCTGTAAAAATCTTTCATTTGCTTAGTTTTGATTTATTTCTTATGGAGTTTCTTGTTATAAATCACTTGATTACTGTACTTTGTTGTACTATTTTTGCACTATCTCTTACTGACAACCCATCTTTAAAGGCTTTATTATAAGCTCAAGAATCTCCAAAGAATTCTCATTTGTCCAGATTGCCTTCCCATTCTTACCAAAAATTAGCAAATCGGAGCAATATCTCGATACTAACAACTTGAAATACATGAAAAATTTGAAAATTTTTCTATTTTTAAAGAGAAAAATCACAAAATTGTAAAGTATCAGACTTTTATTTTGAGACTAATTTTCACTCTTTAAGATTGAAAAAAAAAAAAAAATCTGGTGATTAACTTTTTCTTTTGTTTATGATGAATCAATATGTATCCAAACGTTACTTTATGAAGGCTATATACTACTTTTAATTACTAAAAGGTGTAAAATAAAAACTTTAGAAAAGGTTTTATTAGATTGTTTACATGCTTCGACTCCATCGAAGCCATTATCAAAACAAATAAGAATATTCTAAAATGATGATGTAATGATTTGAAATGCCATCTTATTTTTCACATATACTCTTTCAGATTACACACATTATTTTATTTTTACTTGGATGTTTATTTCCACATTCGTAACCATGGAGTAACTCAAGCTAGAATTTTGCCTTGACATTTTGTTGATATGTAAACAGTCTAATAAAACCTTTTTTACTGTTTTTATTTTACATCTTTTAGCAATTGAAAGTAATATATTATTACAGCATGTTATAATTTGTTATATATTTATAAAAGCTATTTTAAATTTTATTTAAATTATTTCTTATACTGAAAATTGAGCTACAAAATATAAAAATGTAAGTGTCAGAGTTTTACTTTGAGCCACTGTACATATGGAATAGGTTTTAAAATAATGAAAACTGATTCAAAGAACTTCAAAATTTAAAAATATACCAAAATATCCATAATCAGGTTTTTATCGTGATTACAATACTTTCCTTACACTGTATGTGTTTGGAAATTAAATATTAGATTTTTGAGACATTACAAGTGAATGACAAATATGCCCTCTGGCATTAAAATATTTAATCTAAAAATGACTAAATTTATATTATTTTTCTCATGGTGTTATACAACCTCGCTGTCTAATCTGATAACTAGATAAGTACTTTGACTCTAGCTATAACGTTTTAAAACATTTCTCGGAATTAAAAAAAGCCTGAAAATATTTGTTCTACATTTTCGTTGACCTGCAACCCATCCAGAAACCGACAAAAAAAATTTTCATTGATCTGCAACTTGACCCTAACATGAATGCAGATATACAATACAATTAAACATACACTATATGGCCATAAGACAGACACTTTCGATTTAGGTGTTTTATTGAACATCTAGTGAAATGCTTGACAAATTCTTTAGCTTCAGGAATGTAAAGTACATGTTTGACCACATATTTTTCCTAGAAGGTCTAGTCATGGGCAGCAATCAGAGGACGAAGAACAAATTGAATTTTAAAAAAATATATATTTACGATCATTCTGTAAAATAAAATGCTCAAAATTTCCATTTATGATTGGTTTAAAAAAGTTGAAACTCATACGAAACACATCAAACCAGTAATCCATTTCTGCCCATTTTGCACAAACAGGCTGTAGTTTCAAATTTTTTTAACCAACCATAAATGCATTTTCTGGTTAGGGGTTCTTTTCCAAATAGTGTTCGAAAATGCCGTTGCACAATGGTGACAGATTCTATTTTGCTCAATTCAGGAACACAAAATGCTTTCTCTATTACAGATGCAGCCATTTCTACTGATATTCGCGTGACATGCTAGCTATTGCCTATGTGAATTTGCACGGCAGCGGGAAAAAAACTATGAGTACACCTACACCTTACGGCTTGCATTTGTGGAATGTGCCTTTAAACTGTTCCTGTTTTATAGCATCTGGAAGTTTATACTTAGTAGAGATGTGTCATTTGTCAAGGAACGATTCCAAAGGAACGACTCCGGCAGTGAAATTGAAGGAACGATTCCAGTCTTTAAAAAGGAATCTGTCCTTTTTGGAACGATTCCTCGGATTCGGTCCAAAATTTATCGAATCCAAAAAGGGTCCAGAATGTACCGACTCCGAAAAGGACCGATTTTTAGGAATTAGTCCAAATTGTAACGATTCCGAAAAGGAACGATTCCTAGGAATCGGTCCAAAATGTACCGACTCCGAAAAGGATCGATTCCGAAAAGGACCGATTCATCGGAATTAGTAAAAAATGTAGCGATTCTGAAAAGGAACGATTCCTAGGAATCTGTCCAAAATATACCGATTCCAAAAAGGATAGATTCCTCGGAATCGGTCCTGAATGTACAGACTAGAGTTCTGCACGGGCCGCAATTTCCAGGCCCGGGCCCGGCCCGAGTGAATTTCTACAAAACATTGATTTTTACGTCGATTTGGTTAAAAATTTGCCTCGTCGTCGGAGATCTAACCAAAAATTCCTATCTTAGCCTTTTTTTTTTCATGTTTATACCTGGAATATTTATTTTTTAAAATAAATCTCTATTTGTTGTATCTATGTGTTTAAGTTATCATTAATATTGTTAATCCATATTTCATTTATTGAAGTGTTAAAAATCAGAAAAATGCTATAGAGTAAAATCTTCTAAGATGGAATTGCATAGGGAAGAAAAAAATAATGAGTTCTACACAATTTACCTACTTAGCAGGTGTAAATGTATTATATATTCTTTTCTTACGTATTAGTATATTCATTTTTCATGGATCAACATATTTTTCAGTTTAAGACAGGATTCCGTCATAAGCAGGTTCTTTTTCACATGTTTTACTATATTTTAATTTAGCCATATTTTTATAAGTGTATAAATCTACTATTCTTTAAAAATAATAAATTTTAATGTTTAATTGTAGAATAATGGCGATTTAAAAATGTATGCCTGTTTTACAAAGATTTTTGTGCCAGGTCTTATTTTACTGACCTTCGAACGGACCAGGACACGCCGAGACAATGATTTTCATACGGGTCTAAACCAGGACTGAAAATTTTGGGGGCATAAAGACTAGGAAGAATGAAACTAGTCCCGGCTCTGTACGGAAAAAATAATTTAAGGCACGGCCTTATCCTTCAGGAAAACAGTAAAGCCCGGCCCGAGCCTTCAGAAAAAAGTATGGCCCGGGCCCGGCCCAAGTGCCGTGAAGGAAAATAGGCCCGGCTCGTGCAGATCTCTAGTACAGACTCCGAAAAGATTGAGTCCTCGGAATCGGTCCTTGTTCTTGTAGACTGGCCAGTTTTAATAAATTAAAATACGCTATTTTATTTTAAAATAGCAGATTTTGATTCTATTAAAGCTGAGTTTCTGGCCAAAAAATTCTTCTAATGTGTACGTGATTAAAAAAAATATTAAAAGAGAGAGAGAGAAAAGTGCGAGGTGAGGATGGGGGCGATTGATTAATAAACTACAACTGTGTATTACTTTCTCTTAAATTTATCTTAAGATAAATAGAAGTATATTATTGTACTCCAGTTAAAATATTGTCTATTATTTAGCTATGTACTTATCTGCGACTTAATTACATTGCTATTGAAACTTTTTGTGCTAAATTGATCAGAAAGAAAAAAATTAAAACAAAAAATTAATGTAAAGTAAATGCTTGTTTAAATAATAGTGGGAATATATATATTTTTTAAATCTGATTTGAAAAGTTTTGAATAATATAAGAAAGAAATACATCGCTATGCCCTAAACAATTGCATTTTAAATCAGTTAATAATAACTGATTTTTTTTTTATCAGAAAGAACTGATTTTCGATCAATTTTAGTAATTGCATGGTTGCGCACTTTCGTGTATATTTCACTGTTTCATATGTTTTCATCAAGCATAATTTTAATTTGAGGATCCTCTCTGTCAAAATAAAAATAAAAAATCCTTGACGGCTCGGCCAGCAGACACAGGTAGATTTCGAAGCCGCAGACCGTTGGGCGCCTGTTTGTTGGGAATTGCAGAAGAAATCACCTTTTTGCGATGATGCTGCAGTTGGGACCGCCCACTTCAAAATTTAACTTGTCTGCAGGCGGAGCCGGCAGGGATTTTTTTTCTTTACTATAAGGGTTGGTGATATAAAAAACTTGTCAATATAAAAGTTTTAGATAATATTAAGAGGATTTATAATAAATTTAAGCGGATTTGATATCTTGTGAATTGGCGAAGTTATAAATTTTTTTCTTCTGAAACCCCCCTTTTTCCCTCTTTGGGGCCATTTTTAATGATATCAAATATCTGTCATACATAAATTTTCGGCCCTTTACCTAGAATTAATAATAACTTTAAATGGATTCAATATGTATCATAATTAAGAAGTTATGGGTTTTTTTTTGTTTTTCACAAAAAGCCCCCCTTGGTTCGATTTTGCCCATTAACGTACTTAACCGAGATTTTATGCCCCTTGATTTTATGTATCAGTTTGGAAGAGATTTGTGCAGAATTATTGAAGTTATCGTGTCCATAAAAAAGTGACATAGATAGATAGTGTATTATTAGTTCTTGGTCGTGGTAAAGTGGATTTCATAAGATTAGTATTTCGATGACTAAAATCATTATTACCTTTCAATAAATCTATAAATTCATGAGGAATGAGAATAGGCACATTTGGAAGAACAAGCAGACATGAGTAGATGAAGGTATTTTAATAAGCCCAGGTTCTATAGATATTGCACACAAGTACAGGAAAACGTTGGCTGCCCATGGCAGCGCAGGGCACGTTGGCCCGTAACACAATTCGTGAAAATGTTACATGTTGGAAGCAAGATGATTAGCGAGAGAAGTGATTGTTTCTCGTATCATGACATGAAATCGAATGAAAATTACATTTCGCCAAAAGGTTACAATATGGCGATCATTTCTCCAAACAGAGCATAAAGATAATTATAAAATTAGAGGACAGAGCCATTTTTGGCATAAATCATCCAAACGAATTTTTCGGCAGTAGCCAACGTGTGTGGGAATGCAAAAACTGCAAAATGGGGCTCGAGAGAGTTTTTCGCATTCTTGAACCTGCGAACCTTAGAATTTGTTATGACTTCGATATATACGTTGGATATTTTTGGACCAGAGTTATTCAGATGTGTTTGGGAATCATTGTAATTAAAAAGAGTGTGTAGGAAGAAATCAGTTAGCAACAGATCTTTGTGACCAAATAAGGAGACGGCAGATGGGCATCTTATGCTGGGAATTTGAAAGAGTAGATGTAATGGTTTTCGTTTACATTATCAGCACAGAATAGAAATATTTTTGGTGTAACTGAATTAAAAGGATATTAGAATAAACGGAATGAAATTTGTTACATTGAATTTAACAAAGGGTGGGAAAGGAAAATGAAAAAGTATTTTTGTAGAACAGTGAGCGTTAAACTAATGAAAAGGGGAAACAAATTTGGAAAAGGGAATTAAATGAGAGGGGAATAATTGCAAAACTTGAATAATATATGATGCGACATCATAGATAGATAGATAAAGTTTTGAACTAGGGGTGGTTTTGAGTTCTGGGAGTCATGATCAGTGTAGATCTACAAATTTTTTTCAAAAATTCCAACTTAGGAGAGAATGTAATAGGTAGTATTTCTTACGAAATCTACCTAATAAGAGTATTTACGAGCGCTCGAGTATCCCTTTGTTTCCTCAGTTTGGGGTCTTATTTTTCTCTCCTGAAAAAGATGATTCAAAAGATCTCGGAACTCCCATAGATAGTTTTAATCAATTTGCAGTGGATGCATAAAGGAAAACCTATTTGAACAAGGAATTTATGAAAAACGTTTTCAATTCTTTCTTAAAATTCCTATAATAAAGATAAAAAAAAAAAAAAACATATTTAAGAATAATAATAATATAATAACAGTAGCAGTAGTGGGTGGGATTCAAATAATTTAACCGCTGTTCGCTACCCTTATGGCCGTTTTGAGTATGAAAACGAGAAAGAAAAATTACGCGCTACATATAGATTATCAGACATTTTCCAACATAGTGATATATATGTAAAGCTGCGTATTTTATGCTTTTTCTGTTTAATAGATTTATGTTAAGATTACATTAAACTAGTTTTATAATATATGTATATAGTAAATAGTAAAAATATATAGTAAAAATAAAACATAATTTACAGTAAAGACTTTTTTTTTAAACTGATTTTAGTGCTAATATAATTGTATAATTGTGTACGTGTATACATATTAATAGACATTTTTATATTTTGCCAAAAAAAAAAAAAAAAAAAATGGAGCAGCACTATTACGCTAATTTCTTTTTTAATTATTGATTGCTAAAGAATGCAAATTGTGATTTTGTACAGTTTTTTTTTTTTTTTTTTTTTTTGTCATTTTATTTCTATTTCTTGCTAAATAATAAGAAGTTAAATATCTTTGACTTTATTTTAATACAACGTAAAATAAAAGCAAGACAAAAATCGTTTTTCATAATAATTTCTTGTAACAATCGTGATTCCACGATCGGGATTGATACTCGCAAGTCCTGAAATCAGTTCCCAGCTTAATGGCTGTTACTGTGGTGGTGGATAACAGATATTTTCAGTGCCGAAACTTTTTAGGAGCAAAAGGGGCATATGCCCCGGGCGCCAGTGTAGAAGGGGGTGCCAAAATAAGATTTGATTCTTCTTTCAGTACAAAATACAAATAACGAAATTTGAACAAAAAATACTTGTAATCAGGCAACCTAAAATAAAAACGTATTCATTCATTTTATTATCTTTGCTTTCAACAGGGCTGGTTTTTATCATTAGGTGATCACATAAGGGGCAACAAAACAGTACTTGATTATCGAATTCTTCCAAGATACTTGCAAGAACAATATACTGTCCTAATTCGGTTTAAATATGCACAGTATATTTCGGATGTTATCTCGATGACAAGCTTTGAATGTTTTTTGCTTTCGTGTGCTACTGTAAACAAACTATAACAGCTACATACTTGATTAACAAACTCATCGAAGATACTGGCAGATCAATTTACTGTCCCAAATAGGTTCGAATTGATTCAGTATTTCAGACAACAGAGTTTTGGAATTATATAGCAGTAATTCTTATTCAACAAAAATTATTAGAAAATAAAATCGATTAAAAAAAAATTGTTTACACGAATGAATGCAAAATTTTAGAAACAAATTACTATTCCTAGTTGTTTTATATTATTGATGTTAATTTTCTTTACTATCATGAAACTGTTGTTGAATTGTTTGTTGTACTAACATTTTAGCCTGCTTTATTGTTGCGGATTATTTTAGGATTTCACCAAATCACCAAATTTTATATATTCCTATTTTTGAAATAAAATCTTTTTTAAGAGTGTCGTATTTTGTATTTTCTTATTTATTTTGTGTATTTGAAATCGTATTTGTATTAAACTATAAAGTTGAGGAAAGTTAGTTAAGTTATTGAAACGTATTGAACTATACAGTTATGATTTTGTTTCTTATCTCAATATCTACAGTTCTAATTATGTGCAATTTCTAAATTTAAATATACTGGTATACCTTTTCAAAAACTTTCAATCACCTAACAGTTGAATTTCAGAAAACACCTTTTTAATGGATTTTTATGTCATAACAGGAAGTAACAACTAAAATTTTACGATTTCAGGTGCAGGCATTTCGGTTTCTGCTGTGCATTGATAATGCAGTCAGTCAGAAAGGACATTGTTATATATTAAGACTCTCAAATATACTTCGTTTAATGAATTGTGTTTTCCTAAATCGACAAGTATCCGAATTTGATTTTATAAAATATTCTATTCATGCATGAACTTAGTAGTAAAAGGAGATAGTCCTGGGAATTGTTTAGAAATGGGCAGACTGAGAAAATGACCGATTTCCAAATAATCGTACCGAAATGGAGTGAGTTTGAAAACGGCCGGTTCCGAGGACTGACATGTAAATGAATGGTTGGTTATCTTGGGGTGGATTTTGAAGAGGGATCTAATTATAAGGCTTAAAATTGCGTAGACCCTGGTGCCAAACATTAGAACTAGAATAAAGATTCCTGCATAAAATAATTAATAGTATAAATGGAGGGTCATTCAACGATATATTTTCAAGAGGAAACCCGATTACACTAAAAATCGAATGGGTCGCCACCCTGGTGGGCAAAACAAACAGCTACAATAAAATTTCTTTGATAAACTATAGCGGTAAATGAAAGGTCATCCAGGAGTAAATTTTCAAGAGGAATTGAGTTTAATGCCATAAACCATAAAGTCAGGGAGTGTACTAGTATTATGGTAATCAGAAATAATTGCTAATTAATTGCACACACTCATCAATGAAATTAACTCTTGAAAACGAAATCATCTGTCCAAAAAATTTAAAAATAAGGCGGATGGATGCGTAAGAAAATGGACGAATACGTAAGAAAATAAATTAGTATTATTAATATTATGGATTTCATGTTCTTTCTAATGCTTCCGGATTTGTTCCTTTTTTCTCAAAAGTTTCCCTTTTATCTTGAAATCGTTATTTTTATCTCAAAAACGTTTATTTTTCTCGAAAACCTTTTTTTTTCGGAATCGTTCCTTTTTCTTGGAATCGTTCCTTTTTTCGTAATCGTTCCTTTTATTTAGGAATCGTTCCTTTTATTTAGGAATCGTTCCTTCTTTTTGGAATTGTTCCTTTTTTTCGGAACGATTCCAAAAGGAACGACTCCAAAGAACTCGTTCCTTTCGGTGAACGATTCCCTAAAAGGAACGATGTTGCCCATCTCTAATACTTAGGAATCCCCCTGTATTTTGACTGATTTCAACATTAAATAGCACTTAAAATAATTCTTCAATTTAAAAACTGTATGCTTCAGTGTGTTTATCACATCAGCGTGTTTCTTTATAAAACTACCAGTTTCACGTTTTTGCAGGATAAGTGGAGAAAGTAAAAAAAGTCATAATAGATTCAATTATGCCAATGGCAGTATTAGTAACTTTTTTTTTTTAGAAAAGACAGATAATGTCATAAAAGAAAATTCAAAATAAGTACTTACCAATGATTGAGACAGTGAAATAATTTGTAAACATCTTTTCTTTTGTCAAAACCAGGTTGTTTTGGAAGAATAGAGTGATATGCATTATAAAAAGACCTAGGAAATCCACCAAACATGTCTGCTATTGATAGTTCATATTCCGAATGACCATAAAATGATGCTGGATCAAATATTACTAAAAGAAAAAACAATTGGAAAAAGTTATTAAATTTCTAAAATGACAATAATAAATCATATGATAATTAGGAATATTTACGAGTTATATTGTATTTTGTAATAATTGCTAAATTTAATAAATAAACATCTCATATTTCATAAAAGAGTAGTTTAAAATATATTTGATATTAGTTTCCAATTCAGATAACAATGTACTTGTGTAACCAGTGCATACAAAATATGAAGTGTGAATTTGCTAAAGAAAAACTTATACATTATACATATATAAGATTGGAGCATCTGTCTGTGATTTTCAGAAAAACTCTGATTTCTAAGTTCATTCGACTATTTAGACGACATATAGTAAAAAGTATCATTTAATTAATCTAATCATCTAAAGTCAAGGTTTGCATTCCGTAGTTTTTTAATGCACATTCTTTAAGTAAAACCCAGACAATATTTCTCACATATATGTATAGCTATTATTTAAATAAAAATCCAGATAACGATTTAATTTACCAGATTGAAAAATAATGTCTAAAATATTAATTGGACCTACATGTTAAAATAAGTATTTGCAGCATGCAGAATAGAATATAGTAAATGTCTTATCAATGATGAAATTAGATAACTGAAATATACACAACTTGCATGAATAGTATAACCTTATACAAAAAAAGCAGCAAACTATTACATTGTTTAAATTTAAATTCAGTAAGCATTGCAAATTCAATCATGTGCATTTGGCAAGCACCAGTCTTCTTTGTCAAATATCTTTTATGGTAAAATCTCTATAATTTATTGTTTTTTTTTTTTTTTTACAGATTCTCTATTGAAATTCCACAGGTAAATTTCGCTGATCATATATTAGGTACATAGAGAGAACCGTTAAAATATTTTCTAAATATTCTGAGTATGCGCTTTAAGGAAACCTCCCTTGTGAGTGTTCATAGGAAATCGGATAATTGTCTGAAAAATGAAAGGAGCATTCATAAAACAAATTTTCATTATATTTAAAAACAAATTAAAATACCTGCCATATGATTCTATCTCAAAGCAGCTAGCACCAGTGTTATCACTTATACATAGCAGTGACAGTATAAAGGATGGTAGTTGGAATAGGGTGCCAACAATTTTAATCAGATGATTAAATTGTGATTTTAATCAAATCATTAAAAAAATCATTGATTAAAATTATAAATTTTTAAAATGATGTAAAGAGGTATTAAAATCTAAGATGAACATAATTTTGGAAATTTCTATAGGTATTCTACTTAATGAAAAAAAAAAACTTTAAATAATTGCTTATAAGCTTAATTCTTTAGTCTTGTAAAAAGTTAAGCACAGTAAGTTTATAAATAGTAAGTTTGTATCTAGCATATCATTAAAAATGATATTTAATTAAATCTAATTTGCAATGTCATTATTTCCTTTGAGTAATCAAATTATTTATTCATTTATATAAAATAAGCATAGAAAATATAATAAATTCCTGCAAGTAAAAGAATAAGTAGCCAATCTCTTATTTTCTCATTCTACTTTTGAAAATAAATATATAGCAAATTAAAGCTAAAGAAGAATGAAAAAATGATAACATTTGTTTAACAGATATTGTGAGAGATTGTATAAAAGAAAAAGAACTAATTGGTGTAAGCACAGAAAGAGCTTCTTCTGTAGATGTTGAATAAATGTTTTGTTTTTTTACTTTTGAACTCATATACACCAAATAAAGAAATCGGCATAATCCTATTTCAACCCACCATTTGGCGCTTTTTAAAAATGATGCCACATTGGCGATTTCTAAATTGGTTACTTACATTTATCATATTGTAACACACAATAAGCAAGTGGTAAAATGTTGCCATTCTTAATTTTTAAATAGTTACAGATAGGAAAAGTAATGGATTTAGCGATAAAAACGTCACTGAAAAATAGATTGCATTTATATGAGTAACATCGTAACGAATGTAAAATTTGATTCGTTCAAAACAATTTGGACAAAAGAATGATAATTTAAATACAGAATTATTAAATTAAACCATACACAGTTGATTTTTTTTTATACTGCATTTATGAGTGAAATAAAATATTTTGTTTGACAAATTTAATAAGACAGATACAAAAAAGATAATATGAGCAGTAAAAAACAATGTTTTTATACACATTTCATCGATATTACATAAAAGTTAACGATTAATGTGAAGTTGAAAAAACGAAAATACATGAAATTAGTTAATGCCGCAATCACTGTACTGCACGTATGATCGCTTCGCGAACATGAAACCAAAAAGAAAAACATCACTGGATACAGCAACCTCGTCGTAACGGAATCCCAAAAAATACACGAAATTCGTTAATACCGTGTGTGATAAAGATATATCACAGTCTTAATTCTTTTTAATTATTTTTATTTTAGCTCAACGTATTTCTATTTTATAGCCTTTCCAGTTTAATTTCTGTTCTTTTAAAATGCCTTTTTACCAGCGATCGCGCGCCTTGTACGTTGCTTCTATGGCAAAGCATCCCTCCTGAGTTCGCTTCAATCGGCGCTGAGCTGTGACGTCATCGTCATTCGGCGGCTCTTCCCCGCTCGTGTGTTTTGCGCATGCGTCACCGTCGCTTTTGTTTCCTGTGTTTTCGGGAGCTGTTTTGTTTTGCCGCTGCAGGCGAAAGGGGCGTGTCTTTCAAATACAAATTAGAATGGTTCTTTTAATTATTAAATGTTAATTAATCAACAAATTAGTTTAAATTAATCTTGCTGTCACATTTGTGCACCCCTTTTATGGGTATATATACTAATGTTGTACATTTTTCTAACAGAATTTTAACAAAAATGATGCTGTAAATTTATGCAAAACGTCGTCTGATCTGAGGCCTGGCCTGTGCCGGCGCTCGTATCCTAGAATCGCCATGGCGCTGATTCTTTGGAGATCAATTTCGCGTTTTCAGTTTTTAATTATTCTATAAAAATGCTGTTGTAAATTTCAAATTTAATATTTTAAAAGTTTAAATCAACTGGTAATTTAATTAATTCTGCATTAATTCTACATCCCTTAATGGATTCGTCCAGAAGGAATATTTTAGAGATTCTTCGAATTTCATGATGATTGAGCCAGAACTTTATAAAGCAATGATGTGCAGCTGATTTTATTCTCATCCTTCCTCCTTCCTCAAGAATTACAATAAAGATTTTATGGATCCAATCTTACGAAGTATTCATCATTTATAGTCTGCATCTATAATTTCACTCAAGTAAGACCGTTTAATTCATTTTATTATTATGATTGTTTCTCTTCTTAAGAATTTTTGACCAAAAGAACAGATGCACAAATTGTGCAGGGTTAATTGCTATTTCAATCACAACTGCAATAAAATAATTTAAAAGTTTACTATACGATCTATTCCTATCATCCATTAAAATAATAATATTATTACGATTTATTCCTTATTATTCCATCCCATCAAATAATATCACGCCACACCGTGATCACTGTACTGCATGTATAAGCGCTTCGCGAACATGAAACAAAAAATAAAAAAAAATCTGGATGCAGCAACTTTGTTGTATAGAGATCACAAAAATACACGAAATTTGTAAATGCAGCGGTCACTATACCGTATGTATGATCGCTTCGTGAACATGAGACTTCCATGAAAACTGCAGTCAATTAATTTATACTGTTCTAAAGTAACAAGAGTAGCCACTCACATACATAAAAAAAAAAGTCAAGCTTTAAATAAACAAGCGGATGATGAAATTTTTTTAATGCTTTTTTTCTTTTAATATCATGACATAACCATTTAATGACGTAAGTGTTATTTAATTATATATTTAAAAAAAAATGTTTTAAATAACTAATAAATTATTAAACATCACTAAAATACAAATAAGCGTCGAATAAAGAATCAATGACATAACAAATGCGTCATCACATAAAATATACCATTGCTCAGCCTTTCCAACAATAAAAGAGCTACATCTGGCTGACTATCGACGATTTGGCAAGATTTCGCCAAATGGTGGTGTCAAATAGGAACCAACCAAAGAAATCAGTTAGAGATTGAAAAGGCAGCAAAACTTTTTCCTTTTTTTAAATTTGAGACACTGGGTGCTAATAGATTCAATAATGGGAATAATGCTTATATATGCAATATTTTGAGAATTTCGAATGTAATTGGCCATTCTTATATTTATTCTGTATGTGTGTATGAACTAATTTTCATTATTTTTTTGGTTAGCATACACATACATGTGTGCAAGTTTAGATGTATATGATTAACAGAATTTTTTTTAAGTATAAATGCAAAAAGAGCTATCATATTTGTCTTTTGCAATTTGTGCTAATAACTAAGGAAATTACTTATTTGCAGTCTTTATTATTTCTGTAATTACTTAGTGATCCCTCAAAGGCATTTTTTAAGGTGCAGCATGCATGTTCACAAAACCTACTCGTTTGGGAATGGAAACCCTTGTGATTGGATGCTGATAGTCACAAGACATACGAGTTAGGTTACTATAGTGTTGGTGTTAGTTTTCTTTGCAAGCAAAATTTTTACATTTGATATATATTTGATTTTATATCTGATATATATATCGAAATATATATGGAAGTGTATATTACAATAAACGCTTTAAAAAGCTCAATAGATAATACAAAAATTTTGTTCTAAAGTTACTGGCGAGTTTTTTAATATAAGTTACCATCTTTGGCAGTTATTCGCTTTTCTTAAACAGAAGAAATGAATGGAAATCTTATTTGCTAAATATTAACATTGAAGTAAATCGTTAAAAAGACAACGTTCAATGCTATTCGAACAATTAGAAAGGCCTGAATTACGTTTTTGCCATATTTATTAGAATCTTAGAAATTTACAATCTTTTCTTGAAAATGTGTTGACAGCTGATAATTAAAAACTAAAAGAATTAAATTGAAAGATTAACTTTAGAACGAAATTTTTGTATTATCTATTGAGCTTTTCAAAGCGTTTATCGTAATATACACTTCCATATATATTTCGATATATATATATCAAATATAAAATCAGATATAAAATCAAATATATATCAATTGTAAAAATTTTGCTTGCAAAGAAAACTAACACCAACACTATAGTAACCTCACTCGGATGTCTCGTGACTATCAGCATCCAATCACAAGGGTTTCCATTCCCAAACGAGTAGGTTTTGTGAACATGCATGCAGCATCCTGCCTTATTTAAAAATAGTGAAATTCACTTTTAATTGTATCTAGAAATTTCTTGAACAAAAAAAAAAAAAAAACTTCCCCATACTCAGGGTTGAAGAACTTTGAGAAAATCTTACCAGCCAACGATTTATTTTACCAGTCAGCAAGATGCACCATACAGTTAAAAGTTGTTATGACAAAATGTATGCATCTGCAAAAATAGTTAATTACTATTACAACAATAAATTTTCTTTTTTTTTTTTTGGTACAAAATTAAGAAATATATACAACGAGGAAAGTTTAGTATAGGACAGAACTTAGTACCATGTTTACATAGCGATAATTTGGAAAGTTACAAAATATAGCTAACTAGTTAAAAAATAAAGTTTTTGGCATATCTTCTATAGCCTGCAGTTTTTCAAAGATTGCCTAAAAATCCACTCGCCAGTGGTGAGTAAAATGATATGTTTTTCCTTATCCCTGGTTCAGCTAATAATAAATTTTTTGGATATTGCGATTCCTATTTTGCTGGATGTCCTGATCACAGAAAGTCAACAATGGATTTCATCTTCAAACTTGCTGGATCTGCAGTAACATGGCAAAGTAAAAAATTAGTCAGATGTGCCAATCCCAAAACTTTCTTCTATCTCACACAGATTTCGCATATACTAAATAGAATCAGAACCAATTTATATCAAGGTCTAACTGAACCTAAAAGTTTTATTAAATTCCATGCATTAGTTCTTGAGATATGATTATTACTAAAATTGTGTAAATCCTGCAAAATGCAGCATAGCAGCGCCACCTGTTGGGAGATTTAGACCAAAACATAATCAACACAACTTATGTCAACGTCTAACTGAATCTGAAGTTTGATGAAAATCCGTGCATTAGTTCTTGAGATATAGTTATCGTAAAAATTGAGAAAAAAATGGTACAGCAGTGCCACCTGTTGGGATATCTACACCAAAAAATAATCAGCATCTATTTATGTCAAGGTCTAACAGAATCTGAAGTTTGATGAAATTCCGTGCATTCGTTCTTGAGATATAGTTATTGTAAAAATAGAGAAAAAAGTGGTATAGCAGCGCCATCTGTTGGGATATCTATACCAAAACGTAATCAGCGTCTATTTATGCCAAAGTCTAACTGAACCTGAAGTTTGATGAAAATTCTTGCATTAGTTCTTGAGATAGAGCTATTGTGGAAATCACAAAAAAAGCAGCATAGCAGCGCCACCTGTCGGGCAATTTTCTCCAAAAACTAATCAGCACCAATTTATATCAGGGACTAACTGAATATAAAGTTTTATTAAATTTCGTGCATTAGTTCTTGAGATAGAGCACCCACAAAATTTATGTCACATACAGACAGACAGACTCACAGACAGACATTTTCTAAAAGTGGTCAAATCGTGTTCAGGACCTTCTAAAACGTATAAATCCGTCGAAAACCGGAAGTCGAAAATTTTCATGAATCCAATACTTTCTTCTTGTAAAGATAGAAGAAAGTAATAAACAACTGTAGCTAGTTTTACTATTGAAGCTGAATACACAATTTTGGCATCTGCCATAAAAGAGGTATTATGGCTTAAAAAGTTCTTAAATGAATTAAACTTAACATATAAAAATAAACCTATTACAATGTTCTGTGATAACAGTGCTATATTGTTCTCAGCAAAAATAGCCTATTTCACGCTCACACAAAGCACATGAACGTATCTCATTGAAGTGTTGAAAAAATTCCCCAACTGATGATATGTTTGCTGACTCTCTAACTAAATCTGGGTTGAAACAAAAGCATGAATGGCACATGAAAAACATCAGATTCTGTAAACTTTAATTTTGAAGTTTCCTTTATTATTCTATAATTATTGTATATAATTATTATATCCTAAGAATTCACCCACCCTGTCAGAAAATCCACTCGCCAGTGGGAGTAAAATGCTGTATTTCCTATTTCCTCACCCCTGCCTATACTACAGTATTTCTAAATCCGTACACCCAAGAGCTTGCAAAATCTATAGAATTTCATTTCTTTAGAAAAAACAGGATATTATTAAATCATGTGTTAATTAATTATATTTTTCAATTTGTAATTCCTAAAATCATTAAAATTTAATGTCACTTTATTTATCATACTTAAAAATTGTACACATTTTTTTTTCCCTTATACTGTTACTAAACACATTATTAATACACTTTCTCTTGAAATAATTTCTTTCCACTGAACTAGTACCCTTTTCGGGAATTACCACTTTGCCCTTTTTAACACTTTCCAACATATTTAAAAAGTGCTTATGAATTCAGTTTGTCTGTCTGGCTGTTCTCTAACTCTCATAAATATACCTGGATAGCCATGAAATTGATATATGTTACTGAATGTTACTACAGAATGTTTGGAATTGAAAATGAAGTGTGTAGCATTAATAGTTCTATCTATTAGGTATTTCCATAATTATATACATAAATACGTAGCACCTATAGTTGTCGTCGGGTCCGTCTGTCCACATATAACAGCGCAAAAACTACCCAATCGAATGGTTTGAAATTTAATATATATATAATCATTGCAGAATTTTGACGAGTCATTTCAAATTTTATAAAAATCAAATCAAAACTTAACAAGAAAGAAAAATCATACATCAAGCATAGATTATGAAACACTTTCCAACACAGCCAGAAAACTGTAACGAAACTTCACCGTTAAATAAGGTGAAAGACGATATGTAAGTAAACAGTTTAGAAAACATATAACACATTGAAAAATACAGTTTTCGAAATTACCTTATAGTGTCAAAAAAGTAGTTGAATTATTTTGTGCAGCTCGGTATATGATCAATAGATGTGGGCCCCAAAGCAGAATATGCTTAAAAGTGCAACGTACGTCGCAGAACAATTAACTTCTCTGCAGAACATTTCAAATTCTTATTTTCAACAAAATTCACCATTCATTCCTTGAAAAAAGTGCTAAATTTGTCTGTTAATTACCGAAAAATCTTCTTCAATCGTTTATTGAAAAAGATTGCGAAATTCATCAATTAGTCGCGGGAAAATTTGTCAGTCGATCATGGGCAGAAATCGTAAAATTCTTCAGCTGGTTAAAAGCATACAAAATTTGTAGAACAGTTGCGGAAAAAAAATCCATGATTTTCGCCAATCGACCGCAAGAAAATGCTGCAAAATTTGCCAGTCTGTAGAAGGAAAATATCGCAAAATTTACCAATCGGTTATGGTTAAAAAAATATGAAATTTGTCAGTAGATCGTCAAGAAAAATGTGAAATTCGTCGATCAGTAGCGAAACCCCCCCCCCCCCCCCACAATTTTCTTCAATCAGTCACAAGAAAAAATTGAAAAATTTGCCAATCGGCAGAAAGAAAATATCGTGAAATTTGGCTATTGGCAGAGGTACTCATTTATTATCATGACGTCACAAATGATGGCTAGCCGCAACGAAAGACATACGGCGATTGACACAAAACAATGGGAGCATCGCTTTGTACCAATTAATGGTCACGGCCAGCCACTATTTTTGACATCATGAGAATGAATGAACAAGCCCGGTATCTAGTGTTGCTTTGCTATCGGTCGCGGCTAAAAAAAACGCTAAATTAGTCGATCAGTTGTGGGAAATCTCTCGATTTTTGTCAATCGGTTGCACGGTAAATAGACAAAATTTTCTAATTGGTAGAAAGAAAATAAACAGAACTTCGCCTATCTGTCGCATGTTAAAAAGCTAAATTCATCAGTGGATCGTCAGAAAAAAATCACGAAATGCGTCAATCAGTCACGGAAAAACTTATAATTTTTTCCAATCTGTCACAAGAAAATCCGCAACATTTATCGATCAAGAAGGAAAATATCGTAAAATTTAACAATCGGTTGTGAGTAAAAAAAAAAAAAAAAAAAAAAAAAAAAAAACGAGAAATTCGGGAATCAATTGTTTGAAAAAAAAAAAAAGATTTTTCCTAAGAAAAAGCCGAAAAATTTGCCAGTCAAAAGAAAGCTTCGAAAATATTTGAAATTCGCCAATCGGTCATGGGTAAAAAAAAAAGCGAAATTAATCAGCGAAGTGTTGGAAAATATCTCGAAATTCTTCAATCAGCCGTGGAAAAAAATTGCAGAGTTCGATGATCGGTTCCGAGAAAAAATCTTGGATTTCGCCAGTTACCCGAGAGAAAAATCTCAAAAATATTGCAAAAATCGTTAATCGATTACGAGAAAAAAATGCAAAATTCGTTATTAGATTGGTGTAAAATTGCGAAATTCATCATTTCTTTTGTTTGTGTGTGTGTTAGCGTTTTACGAAATGTCTTTAGCATTTCTATACAAGATGAAATTGCACTCCTACATATACAGAAAAATCTCCCTGTGTTCTACTTTTTTATTCCCGCAGAACATTTTTGATCAGCTGAAAGTTTGTTGCAGAACATTACAAAATATTCTGCTTTGGGGGATGTGGGTATATAGTATGATAAAATTTAGTTCAGTTAGAATATTCACATTTAGCAATTTTCGCCAATCGATAGAAATGCACTCGAAATCTTTTGAACAGCCCTGTACATTATCTGAAGACTTTTGTACACACCACCTATTAAGCTAAACGGCAACTTAAAACTCACTCGAATCAATTACCAACCGTAAACGACAATGTATCTTTTTTTTTTTTTTTTTTTGCGTAGCCCTGTATATGAATTTTTTTATATTCCACAAACTTCTATTAGTCTATTAAATATAGTTCAGCAGGAAAATGCGTAAACACAATTAAAAATTACCCTTAAGCAATTCACTCTCATAGTCTGCAATACTTACAAATTCCCTTGTGTAGCCTTGTATATGATGAACAGAGTTTATAAACACACACGTACTATGAAAAAAATTAGTTAAACTTAAAAATGCAAACCAAAGTTGAAAACTTATCACACACAGACTGTAAATATCGCACATGTACTGTAACCAATATCTTTTGTGTCCCTGTAAAGAAACGCAATGCACACAAGAGAGCAATTTATAGTGCACCTCAGTAATGCATATAATTTTCATTATGTTTGAAATAGTGAAATATCACTAAATTACACTGCAAATGATTTTTCCCCATAGAACAGTGTGTAACACAATTCTTTTGCTTGACTCTGTAATGAATAATAAATACTTTGCACTCCATATTCTACAAAAAGCATGTTTTAATGCACTTCATAATTATATATTAATTTCATTATGTTTTAAATGATCTAGCGTCAGCAAAATGCACTTGAAACGATTATTTCCCATTGACTGTAATGTAACGGAATACTTTTGACTGTTCCTGTAAAAAAATTATAAGTTCTACACACTTCATTTGAAATAGGGAACATGCTATAGTAAACTACAATACCATACAAAAATTTCAGGGCAATCCGAGCATATTTACGGGAGTTAGAGCATGGACAGACGGACAGACACAGACGGCCAGACAAACTGAAGTCATAAACACTTTTCAACTAGGTTGGAAAGTGTTAAAAAGAATAAAAGTTTTCTTCATTCTATTAAATCCTATCATACGTATCTATATAATAAAAACACAAGTCACGTGACTGAGGAAAACAAATATGGGCTGACCATTTCCTTTTTCATATGCCAGGAGGCCATTTTTATTCAAAATTATTTTTTCGAATAAAATTGCATAAAAGTTACATTTTTAGAAAGATTGTTCAAAAAAATTGTTTGTTTGAGAGATGAGTTACATTAAAAAATGTATAGATTCTGAGGTAACTTTAGTTGAAATTAGGCTGACAGCCAGTACTTCAATCCATTACAGTAAATAAACACAAGAGATTCATTCCTCATAAGTAATAAAAATATTAAACCATGGGGGTAATTATTCGCAAAGACAGATCTCCATGGTGAATTTTGCAGTGCTGTCTGGTGTTGAAACAAAAATTCGCATCTGTAAACGTGGCATATGTAATAAAAGAAAAGGCATGCTTATTTTGTTCATTACAGATTATATAATTCATTGCACTGAAATAATAACGAAGATTTTTTTCCATTGTATTGTTAAACTAGTTACAGTATGAATGCACCTCATTTGTCACATTTAATGTACAATTTCCAACTTGTTGATGTTACGATAGTATTTCAAACATCATGAAATTAATATGCACTACTGAGGTAAACTACAGCATGCTTTCACCAGAATATACAATAACTTGCATTTATAGTTCAATTACAGGGATGCACAAAATAATTCCTTTGCATTATGATCTATGGGGAGAAATTTTTTTTTGGTGCGGTGCATTTAAAAGATGTTATGATATTTCAAACATAATGAAATTTAAAAGGATCACTAAGGTTCACTGCAACTTGTTTTGTATAGATTATAGAGTGCAGAGGATTTATCGTTCATGTGCAGAGACACACAAAGTAATTCAGCTAAAGGACTGACTATGATCATCAATTGCTGGAAGATATTTTCTGCTGTGTCATGCAATTTTATCTAATCTTTAGTGTATTACATGATGTATACAAATTCCATAGATCATGTACAGGGCTGCACGAAAGACTTTGGAATCGCTCAAAATGAACTTTTACTGAGTTATGTGTTTTTTAAATTGCTTATTTGCTTAACTCCTTCAGCACCAGACATACACTGTGTTCATCATGATTTCATCGTAGACCCCAACCAGATGTATTATCTGTACGTCAGGAATAATATTGAAGTGTGTGGTGGTATTTATTTTGTGGTAAATAACTTCTGTCTCTAAAGTGATTCACAGTAGGGTTTGGAAACTTGCCATTTGGTGCCTAAATTATATGTCATGCTAATAATCTGGTGCTGAAGGGGTTAATTATTATATATCAATTCATCGTATCAAAAAAATAAAATTTCTTAATAATAATCGGTTAGTGTTGGAAAGTGTTTCATAATCAATGCCGGATGCATGATTTTTCATTCTTGTTCTTTCTAGAATGCATGCTACATTATAAATTATACAGTAATCTCTCACTTATACATCGGTGCAAGGGACCAATAAAAAACGACGCATAAACGAGAGAGACGCATAAATGAAATCCAAGTGAAAATTAAGTTTGAAATAAATTTTAAAACAAAATTAATCATTAAATAGTAATAACATGCAGAAAAATGAAAAATATGAATTATTTAAATTGTTAAAAAGATTTACTAATTCAAATCTAAAATATATACATCTCAAAATCTTAATTACGTACCATATTTTTTTAAATAGTCTAAAATTGCAATTTGCTTATAAGCTTGATGTCTTTCCCTAAAATTGCTTTTTTGAGTTCGTTGAAACATGAATATGTTGAACCTGATGTTGTTGCTGCTTGTTGGATGTAGTGACGGATTGTTACCAAAGCATCTATTTCTTTTGCAAAAGACAGTGGATGGTGTTTCTAAGTTTTCTTCGTTATCTGATTCATTTTTATTGGTACAATCTTTAATTTTGGCGACTATTTCTTGTATGTTTCTGTTGTTATTACATTTTCATCAATATCTACAAAATCGTTAAAATTAATCATTCCATAAGAAGCGACATTTCATTCTACAGCTAATACTGGTTGATCTTTGGCAGAAGTAGCATCATTTCCAAATTTCTTCAGAATGAAGCCTGTCTTTTTGAAACAGTCCTCCTAGAAGTAGCAGATGTGAAGGAGTGTGATACAAGAATGAAGCTTATAATAGTGGCCAGAAAACAAATGTATCAAGCTGATGTGAAATTTCTTGGAAAGGACCTGAGCAGAATGGAAAGAAATGACAAGCCTAGCTTGAAATTTCTCCAACGCATAAGTGAGAGACACATTTCATGTTGCGACACATAAGCGCGGGGGGGGGGGACTGCATTGCTATATCTTTATCTGGTACTTACTGAAAATCGACGTATAAATGAGAGAGATGCATAAAAGAGGTGACGTATAAATGAGAGATTACTGTACTGTTATTAATTAAAACATAAAAATGTACATTATGTTCCGAATTAGAGAGTTAATTGTCTAATAATTATTAATTTTAACCAGTGTTAACAAGTTAATATTAAATGCAGTTGTTGATAATTTTAATAAATGTAAATACCAGCAGCATTTAATATAGGTTTACATAATTATTAGAAAATGTTAATGCACATAACATTATTGTATGTGGCAGCCACCCCACCTTATCTACTCTACCGAGTGAGGTCATCATTTTAGCTACCACTATTTTTTTTAAATAATTTCTGTGACCATATATCTACAACAATTACAAAAGAAATCTACCATGAACATTATTGCTTGAAAATACTGATAGTCAAAGAAAAAAAAAAGTTATCAGCTGAATCCGGTAAATAGCAATGCCTAATCAACAGTCACATGCAAAAACTGCAAAAAACAAGGTAAAAATCCCTTTATTTTAAAAAAAGGAAGAACAAATTTGAAAATTCTCTTCATTAAAACATTTTTTTTTAAGTACGAAATGTGGCAAATATATATTGTGCTGTCCTCTAAAAAAAACCCACACTGAAATGTTTCCTAAAAAAACCCACCCTAGTTCTACACCAAATATTTTACTAAAGTCAATTTTATTGTTTTGTTCTGTTTTTATGCACTATTTAGAAAAATAAAAATAGTTCAAACTACCTAAGGAGTGCTTATTTAGTTTTAAATAATTTTAATTAACATTTGTCCCGCAGTGGCACGGACGGTTAAGCTCGGTTCTCGTAAGATCACCGAAAGCTAAGCAGCATCGACCAAGGTCAATGCTTGGGAGGATGATAAGCTCTCTTGACTGTCGCTGCTGTGGGACCATGTACATTTAATGGGAGCTGGTGCACGCAAAAATCTGTTCGTGGCTCCAATGTCCTCCAAATTTAGTATAAGCGTTACCTCTGGTGGTGCCAATCCAGATGCAGGTCTCTCATCTGGAATTGGTTCAAAATTAAGAGACCATCTCTAGAAGTCCAACCTCTCTTGAGGCTCTGGCACCCCTTCTTTCAGAGAAGTGCCTTGGTACTTTCTCTGACTCGCTAACAACACAAATTAACAATTGCAGAATTCTGGCAAAACATGAGCTTCATTTTTACAGATTTTCTTTTTTTAATAGAATTTTAGAATGATCTACATAAATATATTATTTTTTTTATGTTAAACCATTAATATGTAATAAAATGCTCCATTTTCAGCTGATTATGTCAGGTGTGGGTTGTTTTCAGGTAACATGGGTCATTTTTTGGAAAAGTGGCTTTTTTTCAAATTCTCGCATAATTGGCTGCCATTTTGTGATAAAGTGATAAAATGAAAAATGCTCAACATTAAAATCTTAGTCAGAACAAGCTGTAATTATTTAGCCATGTTCAATTGTTATAAATTCTTTATTAGACTTTATATAGAGAAAATTTCAAAAAATGAGTTTTTTTTAAAGGACAGCACAAAAATGAAAAAAAAAAAAAAAAAAAATTATTTCAGTTTTGAAGAGGATACAAGATGAATTTATACTTTATTGATAATTTTAAATTTTACACATTGGTACATATCCAGATTATGCAAAAGGTTTAATTTTCAATAATGTAGTGTATTCAGAATGGTGAATATAGCATTATTAGTAATGCACTATATTCACTATCCTATAATACAGCAGACTCTCGCTAATGTGTCTCCATAAGGTGTATCTCTGGTTAATGAAAACAATTTTATTATCCTCATTATTTTCTATTTGCAGTTAATGTTAAAGACATCGCTTAAAATGCACTACTCATCGGATAATGCAGACTTTTTTTCTTAAACTGACTGAGCAAAATCAAAACTGCTTTTATACATTTTTTTTTCAAAAACATTTTTGATGTAACTTTGATTATTAAGAGATCAAGAAATTATCAGTGACATAATGAAAAGAAAAAAAAATGCTTTCTACCACCAAAAGTGTGAGAGGTTAAATAATTGCTAATGGCTGTTCACTGATATCAATCAAAAAGTGATATAACAGACCAAATTTTCAAGTTTGTCGCAAAACTAGAAAATGATATAGTAAAAATATAATTTTTTCGACTAATTCAAAGAAAGTGAGAGATTACTTTAATTAGAGTTAAATTATCTGGCTTACTACGGCAAATTCTTTGCATATTTTGTTTGTCCCTAGTGATTTATTAACAAATCGTCCATAACTTGCTTTTTGACTAAAATTACTAAATTAAAGAAAAAGTAATTTATTTTAGCATTAAGTTGGTAACATATTTGATTTCTGTCAAAAACTTAATTAAATTTATTCAATGGAAGAGATTCTTTTACCTCATTCAAATGTTTACATCATTTAATATAGACAAAAAATGGCTTCCCTTGAAAGTCTTCATTAACGGGAGTTTACTGTAATTTTAAAATGGTGTATTTAAAATAGTAAAAATTTCTTAAAAATAAAGCAATTCAAAAATTTTTAAAACATGAATATAGAATAGTATTATTATTATTTTTCTTTTTTATGCACACGGTTACTTTATAAATCTCTCCTCTGGTTATGATTTTTGGAAACTTTTAACTGATCTAGAAGAAGAGGGGTACATTTTGGTCTACCTCGTTAATTCAACACCAGAATAAACATGAGGGTATATTCAAGATAAGTCATTTTACATGGATTTAACCTTATAATTGTGAAAAAGTGACCAGAATTCAATGAGTCACTTAAAAATTTTAAATATATCTGCATCAGTCATATTGTTGTATGATTTTGCAATATTTTTTTTTCTAGATTACTGTGATCAGTAAATAACAGAAATAAAAAATATTTTTTTTCTCTGATTTTTCCATGATAATTCCAGATTAACAAAATTCTCTGATATCTCAATATTTCACAGGCTTGTGACTACCCTGTATTTGTTACCTCCTAAACTTTTTTTAAATGAAGCCTTCACTGTAAAAGGAGATAAAATTAGAATATTTTAATAAATATGAAAAATAAGGTACTTACCAGGAGCATCTTTTGTTTCAGCTACATTTCCACTCCACAAATCTCCATGTAAAAGAGCAGGTGTGATTGAAATGTCTTCGAAAAATTTGGGCAGTTTTAAACTGAGTTCAGACCATAACCCTCTAGCTTCTTTATCATTATAGTTTTCATCTACTAATTTCATTTGATGATCAAGTCTTTGCTGTGTATAAAACTCCTACGGATATAAAATAAGCAAAAAATATTTATCAGTAACAAAATCATTAGATATGATCTATTTAATTTATTTTTTTTAATAAAAAAAGCTTCATTGAGACAGCTATTTAATTAAGCTTCAATGTTTCTAGCAATTTCTTTAAATATTAGCAGATACTAGGAAGCTTTTGCACCCTGCACCCATGCCAATCTCCAGATCAGCATCCACTTTGCATTTTTATGGCAAACTTGCTGCTCGCTCATTCATTGGTAGAAACATATTGCGGTCTATCCCAATAATATCTTTTATTTTCATGGACACTCAAGTTTCATTTTTTTTTTTTTTTACAACAGTTAGGTGTTGTAAAAATATTGAATTATTTAATGTGGCATCATAAAAGAATTATAAATGTTACAGATAATTTTTTTAATAAAGAATGTGTTGTGGTGCACCTCAATAACACATATGAATTTCTTTTACGTTGAAATAAAATAATATAAGTAAGTTTTATTTCAAACAATTACAGCCCACTGACGGTAATGTATTCAATTCATTTGTATTAGACAGATGTGTTCATTTGTGTTAGAGAGATTAATTGTATAATCTTTCATACATTGTTTGTTTAGCAGTTTTATCATTGTGTGTCATTATTATTGGGTCATAATTAATTCAATGTATTCCTTTTTATTTTAAGATTATTTTAATTTGTTTATGTGAAAAATTATTTAATTTAAATGCGATCATGGAATTCTGTCTAGAGATCGGACTACACAGGACATGCAGTTCTTAGAAGTGGAACAATATTATGAATTTTAAAAGTAACTTTTTGCTATCAATTATGCTAAAGATATTAATCTTTTGTTTAAAATCAAAATTATAATATTTTGTGGACAAAAAATGCATCACTTATAGAAGAATCAACGAATAGAACAATTCAAAATGGAAGTATAGAATTTGAATAGGAATTTTACCAAATTGACAAGTTAGCACTGACAGATTAATAAACAAACAAATCATACACACATTCCAGAAGATATAAAAATGTCCTTGAGTTTGAAATCTTATAATGCCATTAGAATACACTTTCAAAAATTGATAAATGTGGCATCATAAAAGAATTATAAATGTTACACATAATTTTTTTAATAAAGGACGTGTTGTGGTGCATCATAATAACACACATAAATTTCTTTCACGTTGAAATAATATAACACCAGTAAGTTTTATTTCAAACAATTACTGTCCATCAACGGTAATTTATTCAATTCATTTGTGTGATCCTGAAAAAGAACTTATATTTAACATGCTGTAGGTAGCCATAACATCATATTTAAATTGTGGATATATGCATTCTAAAAATACCCACTGAAACTGTTTAAAAAAATTATATGTTTTAGCTTATGACTTTATGTATATAGGTTAGCTATTATTTAAGCAGACAATAAACAATTTTTCTAAAGTATTACTTAGATGATAGATATATTCAAACTTTCAATATTTTGCCAATGTTATTTCAGTTTTATTAAAAAGAAGACTGTTACAGAAACACACTTTAGCTTATGTTTAAAATTAATTCAAATTAAATATAATTCAAATTAACTAATGAGACATACACTAATTAAAGAATGTGAGAATTGATATTAATAATGCATGCAACTTTCATAAATTAAGTTCAGTACTGAACAGAAAGAATTATTGAAATTTGTGTGAAATAAAAGATACCAACCACCCAGTTATCTTTCCAATCATTATTTTGGGGGATGAAGCCACAGCATGTAGTTGTATGGAATCCAAACTGACTAACAAATGCAGGCGCTTCTGAGTCACCATCTTCATGTTTGTGTACAGATGTATCTTTATTTTTTAAGCTTTCGTTAAACAGATGCATTCTAAAAGGAGAAAAAATAGAATTTGAGTATAGTAAAACATGGCAAAAATGACCATTCTTGAGACTAAGAAATCTGCTCACTGTATTTACTATAAAGATAAAACACATGAACTGCATATTTTACAAAAGAGATACAACATACTGAAAATTTACATAAATATACATAAACATGAGCTCTGATGAATTAAAATTCCATTCATATGGTTTAAAGCATAAAATATTATTGTATACATTTGTAAATATAAATTTGCTTCATAATTCTAAAAAATTCTGGAATTCATACAGAATGGAAGATATATTTAAATTTTATTGCAATCTATGTATTACAATTCAGGCAATTCAATTAACAATAAAATTTCATTTTATGTATATAAGTTAAAATAATTTATCTCAGACTATATATGATAAATTTTATAATAAACTCTAATTTTTATCACATCAATTTTACAACGATTTACTTATTCTTAATGAAAAAGTTCTGTATTGTTGTAGACTAAATTTTTTCTTATTTATGATAACACTGTCTGTTAGCTTCTATCTGAAAAGATTTAACATCATAATTTTAAAGTATGTAATTTCATATTTTTTTTTACTTTCTTAGTATTTTATCTTTAGTAGGTTAAAGCTATATCATCTTTAGCTTCTTCCTATATTCATTCATTGTGTGAAAGAGGCTATTTCACATTTATCAATGACTTCATTTAAAATGTCTTATTCAAGAATTTATAAATGTAATGAATTGTTAAAAGACTAGCTAGGCTTTGCCCGACTATGTGGTAAATTAGGTTATTTTATTGCCTTTAACAATTTTACTTGAGTATTTTGTAATACCTTTTTGAAATAATTTTAAATGGTTTTATGAAAAAAAATCATTTAATCAAGAAAAATTGCAATTTTTGTAATAAAATTTGAAAAATTCAAGAAAATTTTTAAATTTGACTTATTTTACAATTTTGAACTTTTTTTTTAATGCTTTTCTTACCTCTACCAATGTGTTCTATAATGGTAGGGATTAGATTTCCAAAATATTAATTAGTTTAAGAAAAAATAAATAAAATGTCATGACACATGTAAAAATACAGTAAAAAATGAATATTTACTTTTTTTTAAAATAAACAACTTATATTACAGAAAATCTAACCCCTAATTTTACAAAATACACCTTAAGAATCGTCCAATAAATACATAAAAAAGCTAGAAAAGTGGATGTTGAAGTTATAGTATTTTGGACATACTAATATATTGAAGAATAATGAATTTAAAGACTGCAACTCTACTACATTTAAAAGGAAATGGATGCAGTCAAAAGCTTTTTTCACATATTTGATATCATCAGATTATTATGTAACATCACCAGAATGTACTAGGAATGTCTAAATACATTTTAAGCAAAAAATTGGAAAAATCATATTTTTGTGATTTTTTGCCAAATGAAAGGTACCAAGTCAACTTTAAATAGAAATCTTATGCAAACAGAAAAAAGAATTACCATATTTTTTAGTGTATAAGCTGACTATTTTTTAACCACAAAACGACAGGCAATCTTCAGTGTATAAGTCGATCTTTAAATTCATTCATGAAAGAAACAATACTTAGTCAACTATTAATTTATTTCCAAAAATAAATTAATGTTTTTATAATACATGTTATAGAAAATAACAATATTCTTAAATTATTTTGCAAAATATGTCAGAAATTATAAATTTCCTGGGTCATAATAGCAAGGAAAAGATTGACACTTATCTCATAACTATTGCTACAGATATAAACCATGATCAATGGATGTGTGATTTTATATCTGGTGTATAAGCCGACCCATTGATTTTCTTTGCATTTTAATGGTTTAAAAACATTCTTTAGATTTTGGTGGTTATACATTAGAAAATATAGTAGATGGCCAAAGCCCAATTCTATGCAAATGGGTTTTAATTTTAGATATTTGTTTAAAATTGTTGGATGGACAGGCAAAGCTGAAAAATGGAAAAAAAAAGTGATTTTATTGAAGGCAATAATTATTATGGACACAATTTAATTTCTTAATCCTTCACAAAATAAAGAGATTCTATAGGGAATTTAAAGGATATTTTCACATCATGGCAACATTGTTTACATTTTTTATGTTGTTGACTTCAGCTTTCCAATACAGAGATTGGTAAATGCTATATAACTCACTCAAACTTTCAATAATATGCTCAGAAATGACTAGTTGTATTTCAGTTACAACACTCATATAGTGTCTATTAACCCTATTTTGGCGTTCATTTAAATTTTCTGTTAAGCACCAATCTCTATCAGATTGTCTTTTCCTTGCTTTCTTTTCTTCAAATAATGCTGATTTTTATGCTATGTATACTGATAATACATGAAAATATCATTTTATACAGAAATTCAAGAATGTTATAAGCATTTATAATAATAATTGCTGCACTTAAGGTTCAAAAGTTTCATACATATATGTTTAAATAAAACAAAATGAAATGATTAAAATTATAAGCAGTATAAGTAAAACATGACTATGGTATTAGCATGCAAAACTGAAATGCAATTACTACTGATGAAGAAAGAACACCTGTAATTTCTGAAATATAATTACACAAACTCGTTTATAATTTTTTAGTTGTGTCAAACTAAAACTATGCAAACCATATATTACATCAATTGAGACTTAAATGTATTTTTAAAATATATGAATTACTTTGCAAGCTGTTCTCCAAGAAGTTCACCATATTGTGATAGCCCACTCATATCAATACATTCCATAACAAATGCATAACCATGAGGATCTATTTTGGTAATCTGAAATAAATAAGAAATAAGATAAATAAGTTTCGTTGAATAATATTTTATTATTAAAAGATCATTTTAAAAAAGATATATTAATGAAATATTTTAAAACTTCTGCTAACAAACAAGACAGCAAGTAATTTATTTTAGCTCTCATAAATAAAATATTCTTTTTAATATGTTTTCAACATTTAATAATCTCTTTAAAATTGGGTTTACTCAGTAATTCTAGATCACACACAAAAAAAAAAAAAAAAAAAAAAAAGGAAGTCATGCTCCTCTATCTATTATTATTTAAAAAATCTACAAAGTGAAAATAAAATAAGCTTAGACAACTCATATCTTTACATTTTATCTTCAATTTAAAAAGATATTAAAATAAATATTAGGCATCATGTGAAAAAATATTGTATGTAGAGTGTCTGTAAAGTCTTGCCCTACCTGATAACAAAATTTATTCATATCCGCTATATATAAAATAGACCTGTTAAACTGGTGCCAATTAGTACAATAGACCTCTGGTCGCAGTGCTAGGTTCTTTGAACACCCCCCCCCCCCCCATCTTTAAGTCTAACTGGTGCCAAAATGTTGGAAAATTAACCGTTCTTTTATTGCAGATTTCCGTAACATGGCTGTAGTGTAGTAGTGTCAGTGTCCAGGAAACCAAACCACCTACCGAGAACTGGTTGAACATCAACCTTAGATGAAATGGTGGAAAAGACTGAGACAGCTTTGTGTGCAAAGTTTCAAGAAATCAGTGCACACAGCCTCACGGGAATTCAGGGTTGTTAAAAATAGTGATTTTTTTTAAAAAATAAAAAAAATCAGATTTTTTTAAATTTAAATCAGATTTTTTTTGATTTAAATCGGATTTTTTTGATTTTTTAAAAATATTTTTATAGTATAATATTATTTGTGTACTATGCACATATTTATTTATATTTTCTGTATAGATTTACATATTTCTATTAATTTCATTACAATTTCTAGATAAGAATTCAAAATAATTTTAATTTAAAATTGTTGCAAACAAATTCAGATGATTCATTTAAAATTTAAAACATTCTAATATTAAATTGTTATACATATAAATATGTGTGTTATATGTATAAATTTCTATTTAATTTAAAAGTTATTAAAATTTTCTTTCGTGTATTACTCCAAATAACACATTTTATATAACAACGTATAATAAATACAACAAAGAATGCTAAATGTATATGGGTATATATTTATTATGCATCATGCAAGAACAATTCTATAATTTTTAAATTATGACAAAATATTAAATAGAAACAGTTTAACATTGGTGAATGTCTAGAAACAGATAATTGTTTAAATGATTAATATAAAATTATAGTTTAGTATTAGATTACAATTGAATCTCTTACAAAATCTGGTTTTTATTTTGTAATTATTTACATATATGTAATTATATTAACATTTTTAACTATTTATGCATTTAAGGTTTTGTATAAGAACACCAATTTGGCTGCTTTATGATTTCCTAATTTATTTCTAAGTTTAGATTGAACTAAACCATATGTTGAAAAAAATCCGTTCCACGGAGGAAGAAGTAGCTGTTGCTGTAAACAGTTGCTCTATGGCTTTCTTTACACTCCCCTCACCATCTGATACACAAATTTCTGAATCAAAGTGTGTTTTCCACCAGTCTAAGGGAGAAATCTTTGTTACGATGTCTTCATCAAATAAAAATTCAGATAAAGGACCAGATTTTCCTTGGAATTTCATTATCACGGATATAAAATGTGAACTGTATTTGTCTTTAGCAAAAAGTAAGGCTTTCTTTTTTTTCATCATTAGTCAAATTCACACTATACTATTCTAAGGCAGCAAATGCAAGATAACCCTATAACTAAAAGTGTGAAGCTATCAATTATCAGTGTTATTGCCCCCCCCCCCCTTACTCAGCCATGGTTAATTTTAGAAAACAATCTTGCTTACTTGACAATACGAATGACTGCTTAGTGCTTAGCTTAGTACAATAACATTTCTTATTTTTTTCCATTGCAATAAGCAATGAATTCTAGGAAAAGAAAGAGGAAAGGGATCAGTTACAGGGATTAAAGTATTTTCAATTATAGAAGAAACATGAAACTGGAATTAATTCTATGTTAGACAAACAGTCCAAATATTTATGTTATAATTAGTTCATGTATTGATCACATTATATAATCAATACATCAATATCAACATATGGAATATTGTAATTTGCAGGTAAATGTAAAACAAACTTGTGAATTATGTATAATTTGTTTTAGAGAAAGTGACTCTCCACTGAAAATACTATATTATATTAAATAGATTTAACTTTAGCTTCAGCATCTTGCTTTCAAAAAATGGAAGTGACTAAAAAAAGTATTTATCAGTAGTTTTGGAGAATGTACTATGAATAGATAATATTTTTAATGCAATGTTGCATTTACTTTCATAATATAATAGTATATTACTTTTAAATGCTAAAGGTGTAAAATTAACAACTATAATATAAATTAAAATAACTTTTATTAGTTGTTTTACATGTTTCGACTCTTCTGAGTCATTTTCAAAAACAAAATGAGAATATTCTAAAGCTGCACGGGCTTTGAAGTTATTATTTACATGTACTTTTTAAAAAATTACGCACGTTATCTATTATTTTTTACTTGATTGTTTATTTTCATATCTTTGAGCATGAAGTAATTCTAGCCACAGTTTCGGTAAATTAAAAGATGCCGCATCGTTACATATTGTATTTTTGCGCGTGAGTATCTCTATGGTTTCTCTTATTATGGATTATATTATTATTATATATTATTATTTTATTATATTGTAATATAATAGTATTTTCAATCTATAAAAGTTTTATTTAATGTTATTAAAAGGTAATTTTTAATCTGAAATGAATGATTTTAACTTTTATTTTAACATGAATGAGGAATTTGATCCTTATTTAGCCAGTAAATATGAATGCTAAAAAAACTGATTTAAATCAAAGATTTTTTTTTTTAAATCATTTGATTTAAATCAAACAACCCTGCGGGAATTACAGATGAAAAAAAATGGTCTTGTGATACCAGAGGACATGCTGAGCTTTTTCATGATTTGTGAACATTTCGGGTTTCCTGGACACTGACACAGCTACAATACGAGAACCAGCAACAAAAAAAACTTGGTTAATTTTCCAACATTTTGGCAGCAGTTTCACTTGTCTGTCTTATATATAGTGGATATAACTAAATTTTGTAATCAGGGTAAGACTTTGGATACCCTGTATTACTTTAAAATATATTAAATTTGTTAAAAACATGTATTTTTTATTATAAGACCCAAACAACATTCATATGACACAAACAATTTTTGAATTATAAAAAAAAAAACTTAAAAGAGACATTGTTGAAATTTTTTTTCTTATACAGAATAAAAATTGATTCATGCAACTGCTTAGTTACACCAGGGATCACTCTAGAGAGTTTCAGAGGGGCGGCTCGCCCTCATGCCCTTTTTAGATAAAATCCCACCCTCCTTGCCCTTTTTCCAGGTATAATTTTACCCTCCTTGCCCTTTTTTCAGGTAGATTTCTACTCCTTTTATTCCTGGGTAGAATCCTGCTTTGTGCTTTAAAAAATTATTTACCTATCTTTTATTTTTAGAATGTTAGTATGGTACATCAGGGAGTACTCATCGTTACCTCTTTATTTCTGTGTGAAGTGCCCTGGTATGTCTAATCTTTGACTTTGATTGATTCATCTTTCCATTTATCATTTTTTCCATTGAACAAGACATAAAGGGTAACTAAGCATCATTGATTAATTTCACCTAGTAAAATATAGTAGTAGATCAGGCATTCTGGCCTTTGACCACATAATAACTTACATAAGTTCTATAAAAAATTTGAGAAGTAGCTTTAGAACTTTTATTTTGTAGCTTTTACAAAACCACTTTTGCTAAAACCGGGAAAAAGTTATCTGGTGAATAAAAATTTTAGAGAGAGAGGTTCTTGAATATCGTAGGAAAAGGGGAAAATGACCATGCATATAGTAAACAATTTTACAATAAAAATCGAGAACATAAGTTTCATTTTGCTGCTATTTTTAATACTTTTCGAACGGTGAAGTTATGGAAATTAGAAATGTTATTGGATTTTTTAAATTAAGGAGTACTTTAAGCTGTTGCCAGACTTCCCTTCCCACCGGTATATTGGTATGTGCACTTATTACAAAAATGCCCTTTTTATGAAATGATGTGCCCTTATTATGTGATGTGTGCCCTGCCCTTTTTTATGTTCTAGAATGATCCCTGGTTACACTACTGTATTTTTCTTTGAAAATTTTAATTTATTGATTTAAAATAAGTAACTGTAAAGTATTTAAAGTAATTTTAATTTTAATTGTCAATTTAAAAAGATAAATGAACTATTGTACCTTAAATGAAATAGCTAAATTTTGTTAGAACAAGAATTTAAAAACTGCAAATTCCACAGTGAGACAATTTTATTTTAAAATACAGTATGACAGTTTTCTGTTTTTAATTTTATACATACTGCAAAAAATAAAGCAAATTTTCTTTAATTGCTTATTTATCTAATGTAGTAACAAAAACTAGGGATGAGAATGGCCAAACTACAAACAGGAGGAAAATTTAGTACTTCCTTTTTTACAGGGCAGTTCAAGCTTATAAAGGTGGAATTTTTTGCCAAATGATATTAAATACAAATTAATTTTTCAGCAGAGCTGAAATTACGCTGTAAATTAATGAAATACAAACGATGTGAATAATCACTTTACTAAACAGTGTACAGCGATAGAGTGAAAAAATGTCCAGACCAGGGATCGATCCCGGATCCCTTGGTGAGAGAATGCTAGACTGGATGTCGTCCAAATGGCTTAAATGGTAAAGCACTTGGTACGCTATACCAAGGGATCCAGGATCAATCCTCGGTCTGAACATTTTTTCATTCTATTGGCTGTAAGCTACGCTGTTTAGTAAAGTGATTATTCACATCCTTTGTATTTTATGATATTAAATGATATAAAAATAAAATTGATGAACTATTGTACTTGTTTACATATCCATATGTATTTAAAAAAATTGTTTCTGATTACACATATTAAATGAATAATTTCTGTTTGTATATATTAGAGAAATGGCTTCTGTACAATTTATTATATATAATAAAGAAATGGCTTCTGTACAATTTATTTTATATATATAATATATATTTATATATATTAGAGAAATGGCTTCTGTACAATTTATTATATATATATATATATATATGTTTAATAAATTGTACAATTATTGAACAAACTGCTTATGTTTATGAAACAGTGAATACATTGCCAAAAATTATTTGTGAAAAGTTTTACTTTGCTTTTCCATATTTAGAAATGCTCCCTTTTTGTAAGAGGGAGGCAAAAATTTTAGGAAAGATTCAGATAGTTTATTTTTTATTCGTTCTTACTACAAAGTGATAAACAGGGTAGAAAACTTAGAAGTTTTCTATTTTTAAAGTAGAAGTCTTTAAGAAGTCTACTATTTTTTAAAGTAGAAGTCTTTAAAATTTTGTGTGCTGGGAGGGGGGAGAGGGGGCAAGGAAAGGAGCAAAATTTGGGAATAGAGAATTTAGATGCGTGATTATTTATTATTGCAACAAAGTGTCAAACAAAAGAGAAGAGAACAAAGAGAAGAAACAAAATGTATTTTTAAAACTTTAAGATCTGTGTTAAAGGTGAAAATTTCAGTGACAGGGATAATTCAGATGATTGGTTATTTATTTATTGTAACTAAAAACAGTATCAAATTGGCAATACATTTTTTTTTAAATTAAAGATTTTAAACTTTTCTGGGGTGAAGGTTACTATAAAGTCACAAATAGGGCAGAAAAAATAAATATATGGTTTTAATGTTTGTGCACTAAGGGAAGGGGGGGGGGGGGACACAGGAAAGAAAGCAGAAATTTTAGGAAAGGGAAAGGATTTTTTTTTTTTTTTTTAAGAGAAATCTGCTGAAATTCGAAGAATTCTCACTCTTATAAACTGACTGCTTGTTTTAAATCTATTTCTTTTTTTCATTTTTATATAGCTTTCCCACAACCAATATTTTTAATTGCAATATCTAGTTTAAGTGTTGCAAAGTTTATACGCTTATAAATATTAATTTTAGCATATTATTTTCTGTTGTTACATTAATGATATTAATTATTAATTTGAATGACTACTTATTCTTGTAAATGTTTAATAATTTCAATTGTTTGAAAGGGACTATTTGAAGTTCTATCATAATTTTGGAATTGCTGTGTCTAAAGACAAAGTATTTTTCATATTTTGTCACTTGTGTATGATAAAATATATTTATAAGTGTCAAAAATTAAACTGGAAGTGATATTAATTTTAGTTTAGTCTACATTTTACCATTAGTAATTTGGATCATTAGATTTTCTTATTTGTATTACTTAATATATATATATATATATATATATATTGTATCTGATAACACATTTTATACAGCCATCACTTAGACTTAATATTTATACAAATATTTAAAAAATTAAAAAGTTGTCAAAAAATGTAATTTTTTTATTGATTCATCAGGTTTGAGAATCTGGTGTTATCCTTAGAAAAACTGTTTTCATCCAGATAGTTTACATTTATTTATAATTTTAATTAAAAGACATGTAAACTTCTAAAGTTGAAATAAAATACCATTAAGAGAATCAAATGAAACAAAGGTGTGATATTTAGATGTGAGGAAGAAGGACAGATGCCAAAAGTACGTTTTAAAACTAAGAAACCAGTTTAAAAGATTATGAGATACAATATTTTAAATTTAAACTGCTAAAGAAATTTGTATTTTAAGGGTGCCAAATAAAAGCCTTACCCTGGCCAACATTGATCAATTACAGCACTTCTCAAATTTACTATACTTTACTCAAATGCAAGATTAATGTTGTTTGATAATAATGAAAGAAACTTGTTAAGGAAGATCTATTTTGAAAGAACTGAAAAAAGTATGTTTTCTTAATAATTTATGACTCAATTTTATGACTTCAGAAAAAAAGTGTTAAAAAAAAAATACACCAAAAAGAAAAAAAAATCAGTTAAAAGGATTTTAAAGTACACTAGACTCTGAGCTTACTTTAATTGGATCTGGCACTCTAACAGATTGAGTAGCCTGGATAGCTTTGAGACTGGCAAATTCCCCTTCAAACATCACTTTAGACTAATTTAAATAAAAATAAGCAGAACAAATTAAACAATCATATTTCTACAATAACTTTAACATATGCAAATAATATCAAAGTATTAATACATTTGATAAAGCTAACAAAACTTAAGTCAAATTATATATAGGATTATACAACTTAAAAGAGTTGTAGCAAAGTTTTGACCACTTAGAGAGTATCATATTACTGAGTGGCTGATATTATTAAATAAAATTATTTCATAAAAAATATAAAATATTCAATTCAAATAAACACATTTATGTAAAAAAAGTTTCTTTTAAAATAACTTAACAAATAAATGCAAATTATTTGCCTTATTAACAGTTAATATGATAAAATTTTCTTTTAAAACTTTAATATTTTTAAAAAGACGAACCCTATTATCAATCACCGTCATTACACTTCCTTTAGATATAAAATAAATTCATTCTTAAAAAAGTTTAGAACTTCAAATATCCAATTTTTAAAGTCATTTAAAAGTCTTCATTTGGCAAAGATATTTATAAGAAACTTTTAAAATAAAAACACCAAGTTCTTCACAAATATTTTTTCAGTCAGGTTGTAGGAAGAAATATTCAGGTGGAAATTTCTACTTGTTTAGAGGAATGAAAAGTAGATTCAACGGATTTATATAAACTTCAGGCAATCATACATATGAAGACATGATTTTGAGTAATTCAAACCAGGAGGTTCACTTAGTATCAGCACCAGGAAGTTCACATTATACTCACCAGGGCTTCGGGAAAAACACTGCATAAGAATATATAACACACAAACATAGTATAAAACATTCCTGCATTGACATGCAAAAAAAATTAAAGTTGTACAAAATAATTAATTATATGTTAATTTTAAATTTGGCAGGCTATAATAAACATCTTTTATTCAAATTATTTTATGATTTTTAATAACTTCCACAAAATGTCAATGAACATAAAATAGAAATTAACAAACTGAGAAGAATTATACGAGCATGAAGTTCGAGCTATTAGTAATACATGAGGCTGTAATGCATTTTTAAAATATGCTTATGGATAGGAAATTTACAGTTCTAAAAGATTCAAAGGCACACGACTTATCACTTGAAAATGAAAAATCAAAGTGAAATAACTTCTAGGTGGCTCATGAATTTACAGCCATTCGATTATCAAATAGAACCTACTGAGAGGAGATATAAATCTTGCTGAATATGTGTCGAGAAATTCAACAATATTAACACTAATACTGATATGAAAAATACAGTTGAACCTGATTAAGATGCTCACGGTTAATATGCAATCCTATCGCCCATGAGACTAATGCAAAAATATCATGTTTAATCAGGGTTGCCGGCTTTTTTTGGTTTTAACCACTTAAAAAAAGCCGGCTTTAATTGAAAAAGACCGGCTTTTATTTAAAAAAGGTGGTTCACAGCTAATTCACATTAAATTTGAATTAATTTATTTTTAATTCACTAATAAATATTTCCTACTAAAAAATTTATAAACTTCTATTAAACTTTATCTAATAAACAAGTCTTTATATCTGCTAGAAGGCAACTCTGAAGGCTATATGTCTAAAAGAAAATTGAAATACTTTGAAAAGAATATATTAAATTAAACAGCAAAGGTAATGTTTTGAAATTGTATTTTACATAGCTCGACATATACTATACATTTTAAAGATTATATTTAATTACACAATAACAAATCATCACCATCAAAAGTGAAAAAATCCTACATACTGCTATTTACTTTTAAAATTGATTAAAACTTAATAATTTATATATTTCATAAATGAAATTATCATTATAATACTTGAGAACATCCATATTTATTTAGTAATCAGTATTCTAATATTTTATAAAAATATATTTTTAAAAGTTTTTTATCTACTAAGCAATTACATAACTCATTCCAATTATGTTAATATGATGAGATTAAGTCATAGAATGATCAACGTTGAAAGAGGAATTAAGAATACATAATAGTTGAGAAGTTTTAGCAAATGTAAATGTATAAAACAGAACAAAAAAAAAAAAAAAAAAAATCTCAAAATAAAACTTGTTGAAATAAAAGTTTGAAAAGCTTGTTGCTATTTTCTTCATGCATATGTTATTCATATTACTAATTTTAACAGTGATAAATAGTGTTTTTATTAAATGGCTTTATGTATGATTTAAAATATTTATGAGAAAAAAATAAAACTTTCATATCAATAGCCCCAGTAACTGATTTTTGTAATCTAGAAACAAAGTAAAATTTACCCCCCCCCCCTTTTTTTTTTTTTTTTTTTTTTTTTTTTTTTTAAGTACAGCATTTTTTAAGCTATTAGATTAATCTTCAAGTCTAAAATCTGCAGTGCCCACTGTCGTGTTGCATAATTTCTACTAATGGGTCAATAGCACTTAAAATTAGTTGATTAATAAAATATGTACTTAAACAACTATTGTCCAATTTAATTATTTAAAGCAGTAAAACTGAAAAAAAGTGTAAATTAATTTAAAAAAAAAAAAACTTTTATTTAAAAAATATAACAATAGTTAAGCAATGAGTATGCCTTTTTAAAATTTAGCTAACATATTTACAATTCTGACTCAAATCACCAGTCAGCTATCTGTTATTCCAAAATTAATGTCTTCTTATTGAGAAATTAGGTTATTTATTAAATTCTAACTTAGTAAAATGTCTTTTTAATTAGTTAAAAAACACTTAAAAATCTACAGTTCATAAATAAAATGCTTCACTGTATAAAAGCTAATTTTGGCCAAAAAAGGTCAATTTCGGCCAAAAAAAAAAGCCAGTTAAAACCAATAAAAGCCGCTGGCATGGCTTTTATTAATTTTAGACGGCTTTTTTGCAACCCTGTGTTTAATACACAAACGGTTACTATGCAATTACGCTTAATACGAGGAAAAGCTTCAGTCTCTTGAGGCAAAAAGATAGGTAATTCATAGATCAAAATGCGAATATCTTCTCTCTTCTCCAGTGTTGACAATTTAGTGGGATTTTTTTATTCATATTCCATCACTCTTTTAGAATAATATTCGGTGTATTGAATAACTGATTAATTACACACATTAAAACACATAACACAGTTGGAAATTCATCTTCAGCAGTTTCTTCCAATAGACGGAAACATATTTGAATTATTTTGTACAGCCCTGTATATTACCTTAAGCTTTTTGTACATGCCAAATTTTAAGCTATAGTTTAATTCAGGCAAATACATGCTGAAATCACACTTCCAGAAATTATCATACATAGGCAGCCATGTATTCAGTTTTTTGCATGGCCCTGTATATGATTTTATTTATATTCTACAAACTTTTCTTGGTATACTAAATATATTTTATGTTCAAAATGCATAACTCGATTAAAAACCCAATTTAATCAATTTACGCTAATGCACCGTAATGCTTCTGAATTTTTTTGTGAAGCCCTCTATATGATCTGTGGCATTTATACATACCTCATAGCATTAAAAAATTTAGTTAAATGCATACCTTACTACAATCCCACTTTCAATTATGGTTTATAAATAATACTTCAGACACAGTACTGTATCCGAAATATTTTGTGTGTCCCTGTAAATGGATGATAAATGCTATGTACATAACAAGTATCTTGTAATAAACAAAACCTCAATAATGTATATCAATTTCATTATATTTGAAATGGCGTAACATAATTAAAATACGTTGAAAACAGTTTTCCCCTGTAGACCATTATGTAAAAGAACACTTTTGTGTGGCACTGTAAATGAAAGAAAAAAGCTTTACACTCCATATTCTACAAAAAGCATGTCTTAGCACATCTCAGAAATTAATATAAATTTCATTACGTTTGTAATAGTGAAACATGATTAAAATGCGCTTCAAACGATTTTCCACATTAAACCATAATGTAATGAGATTCTTTTCAATCTCCCTGTAAATTAATTATAAGTGCTAGATGTACCATGTTCTATAGTAAGCATCTTGTAGTGTATTTCAGTGATGTATATCAATTTCAATATATTTGAAATAGTGTCACATCATTAAAATGCACTGCAAAGGATTTTTTCCCATAGACCATAATGTAAGGGCATTCTTTTGAGTGCCCCTGTAAAAAAAAATAAGTGCTACACCTTTCATTTTCAATACTGAACATGCAATAGTAAACCTCAATAACATATACCAATTGCATAGCTGTCCGGATATATTTATGCGACTTAGAGCACGGACAGACAGATAGACAGACAAACCGAATTCATAAACACTTTTCAACTATGTTGGAAAGTGTTAAAAAGCAGCAGTTGTCAATTTAAATATGCACATTTGAAGCTCCTAAAAATCGATTTCTGTTAAAAAATTCATAGGTTACAATTCATGTTTTTCTTTCGAACACTTCAAGATACATATATTAAAAAAAATAATAATAAAAAAATTATAATGAAATGTAACCTATGAATTTTGTTTAGTACCTCAAAATAAAATTTACAATACATATATATATATATTTAAATATATAGATATATGATGTCAAAATTAGGTGTTTGTATTGAATATTTCAGAGTTTGGTACAATTTGAAAATGAAGACGACTCTCTAAGCTTATTTTTTAAACATAAATTGAGGAAGACATATTTTGGAATTGAATGGCTATTTCTGTTTCTTTCTGGGTCAATTTGGTGAGTAAAATATATTTTTTCTTTGTCTAACTAAAACTATACAACACTAAAGTATTAATAAAGCAAATAACCTGATTTTGAAAAAAGTAATAAGAACCCATAAAACTGAAAATATAAATTATTCATAGTGCAGTTCATAAAGAGGATAAAAAATATCTTTATTATAAGTTTAAAGCAGTCACTGATATATTTACCTTTGCATCATTATTTTTCTTAACAAAAATTAGGCCTCTATCAGTATCAAAAACCAGTCCTTCACTAATACAACCACCAGAAGCTGTCCGTTTTGCTTTTACAAAAGAATAACCAAGTGCTGCTTTAAGTTTGCTTTCCATTCTAAAGATAATTGCAAACAAAACTACATTTTTTTTTTTCAAATAATATACACAAATATGTTAAATGAAAACACATCAGAGATAATGATAAACATAAATGAATTTAAATACATAACAAACATTTTAATTTATAGCCCTTCACATTTTATGTGATTGCACACAAACTGATAAAAAATACATTTTCATTTCTTTTAAATGACACCATCTTGTGTCACCATTCTCTAAGTAGAGAATTGACATTATATCAATAGTATTTTCAATGATAGCACTTCACATTAAATACTTCCTTAATTTTATTTTATTAAGAAATTCTTTTAAGAAAAGATGATTTTTATATCATTTAACTGATTGAATTTTCAAGAACTTTTAATTTTTAAACATAAATAACATTTTTTAAAATGCTGAAATACCATATTGAAATCATAACAAATATGCTATTTCAATAGAGCAGGTATATATATATATTTCATTAGTATTACTAATGATGTTTAGATTATAGATGGTCAGATAAAAAGACCAATATCAAATTTTAACAAAATATTCCAAAGACAATCTAGAGAAAAAGAAAATCTCAATTATTAAAATTTGTACAATCATATTAAAGTTTAGCATGAACATGCAAAGAGAAGTACAAATCAAAATAGATCAAATTCAAATCAACTGTTTTTTGATGTCATTTAAAAGTGAAAGGTTATATGCCAAAGTACAAAAATATGTCAACTTATATAAGTTCAGAATTTTATGATTTGAACTCTTCACTAGTACTTTTCCTACAGAGATAGTACTACTATATATATTTTTTGCCATTGCTATGAGTATTTATAAACTTTTGTTGTTGTTATTAATTAGCTTGCATTTCAATCATTTTTAAAACATGTACCACTATAAAACATTATTTGGTATTTTTCAGTTAGCCGGGCACCAGTGATATATATACCCACATATATACATTACATATGCACATATATGTATATACATATATATGTGTGTGTATATCTATATACAAGTACATACATATATATGTATATATGTGGGTATATATATCACTGGCACCCGGCTAACCGAAAAGTACCCATTATTTTTATTATGTCCACACACCAAAGTATAGGCAATTTTTTTTAACTATTAGGAAGAAAAAATCTTTAAATTTGGAATTAAAACTGAACATTGGCCAAACAGAAAACTGAAAATGGAATGAAAATTTATAAAACGGTAAAAAAAATAATATTTTACTATCATAATTTTACATTACTACAGTGAATTCACTCATCAAAATTACTAGTATCATTTATAAATCTTAATTAGACCTTTCAATCACTGTAAGATTCCTTAAAATTAATCAATTATTTCCCGAGTTGTTGAGTATTGAAAAATTAGCCGACTGATAACTTCACAGATTTTTCCCTGTTTTCTCAAAAAACTATTTTAGATATATCAGAATGTGACAAACTGCAGATTGTAGCCAGAAACATCTATCTGCACCTAATAAGTTTATTGCTTATTATACAACCATTTCTGAGCCTATTCTGAACAAATAGACAGGCAACTTTTCAAATATTATTTTTGAGTTTACATCATCTAAATCAGCCATACTCAATCTGCAGCCCGCATGTGGCCCGGTGAGCTTTCATGTGCGTCCCAATACACATAATCATTCATCTAAATTAATTGCGATGTGTACAAAATGTATTTAAGACCTTCACTATTGCTTTATATATTTTCATAGGAAGACAAAATCTGTCCTGTTATTTATAATTAGTTTAAAATTATGTTATAACATCTTAAATTCCGTTTTCTTTGTCAAAAATTCTTTTTATATGTAGTCCTATTTATTCTACAGTGTTGTATACATTTCTTAATCTTCAACACCAATCATACATTATTCCAAATTAATTAAATTTGCACTATATATTTCTATAAACAAATAATAAATAAAACATTTTCGCAGTGAGCAAAAGACTGATTTATGAGAGAACATCACCTGATCCTGATTTTTTTTCCCTTTAGAATTTGAAAACTCTGCATTGTTATATTATTACGTTTTATACTTATTACATAGGTAATACTGATTTTTATGGTTGAAAGTTACGCGGAAAAAAATGGCACGAAATTTTTTTTTTTACATAAACTACTTCCAAACAATAAATCTTTGCAGGATATTTCTGCATTTGCAATAAAAATCTTTCATAAAGATTATTGTTTGGAAATAGTAGTATTAAAACATTTTTGTAACATTCTTCCGCGCCCCAATGGATAATAGTATATTTGTTATATTTCTTTGTTATACTATTTATGTTATCTTACTGTTTTAATTGCTGTTTTTTTAACCCTTTTATAAAAGTGTTGCAGTCCGACCTGATGTCGCAAACATATATTTGCAGCCCCCCCAAAAAAAAGCTTGAGTATGGTTAATCTAAATAGTCAAATGAACTGAGAAATAGGTGTTTTTTCGAAAATCACTCCAATTTTATACATTAGTATGGATATAATTTTAAGTAGTACAGAATGTTTCATTTCAAGCAAGATGTGTATAAAAATAAAATTGTGCTCATTTTGATAATTATATCAATAAAAAAGACCTAAAAAATTATTTCAATTGCAAATTTCCCATGTTAAAGAAAATCAAGCCGTAATACATTATTCCACCTTGTAAAACTTATATGTTTCAACAATGTATTAGAAGTGATAATACTTTTGATGCTGCTTTTTCAGCTGCTGCAGAAATATGACAACCTGAAAGTAGAAGTAATAAATGCATTCAAGGGAAAAAAAACAAAAACAATTATATAGTTTTATTTTAGGTTTTTTTTTTAAAACAATCCATTATAACTTATATTAATTAATAAGTTATTTCTGAAACTTTATATTTGAGTATATATCTATCATCGTTTTTACATTATTTTTACTTTTAAAAAAATGGAAATTTGATATTGGATCAAACATCAATTATTCATCTAGCATGGAGGTCTCACATTTCTGTATGTGAAATTTGATTTATTCATAAAATTTATTTAGCATTTTAAGATAATGATATGATCATCATTCATATAAATTCATACACATTCCAGCATTGTGACTAATAAATACCAGTTCAAATATAGTTATTTTATATTTGATTATGCAAATAGTGTGTGTAAAAGTTAATTCCTTAATATAGCCATGATTTTTGTAAATTGCTTACTACCCTACCAAACACTAACTTTACACCCTAACAATGAAAACAAATATTGTATTTCAAATATAAACTTCTACAAATCAGCCTAGATACAAAAATAGCCACGCATAGGTAAGGCGACAAAGCGTAATTAAATATTTTTAATTCAGTAGCTTAATAAATGTTATTGATTTGACATAAATATCTGTTAATTAAATTAGGCAAACCCTGTTAAATCTCTAGACTTATCATTAAATAAATAAATCTGAAATTTAAAGTTACATTAGTAACTGTGAAAATTTAAAGATTGAATGAAAATCATTAGTTTCACATTTCATATGTGTTTGCTGATGTTGTTATAACTAGTATTGTCCTGGAAGTCATAAACAACAGATGCTCCTGATATGGCAAACTGTCAAGTTAAGATCACGTCTATAAATACTGTCTTTTAACTATCAGAAACATTAAATTAAATTATAAACAACATGGCGTGTATTATAAAGAAAGTCAGAGCAACTATCATTTTCTAAAAAAGCATATTCTTTTAAATAACAAAAGTCTTAAATACTAATAAAATCATTAAATTTTCACTTAAATAGATTAGTAAATAAAATTTCATGGAGGAAATTGATTAAGTTATGTTTATTAATTGATTAAATTTAAAATAAAGGCTTTATTACAATAATTTAGCGTTTAATATATTTTTTAATCATTGCGCAATTTAGCCAACCAAAAAAACATATGTTCGAAAGCAAAATAAAATAACTATAAATATAGAGGGAAAATGTGAATTGAAAATAATCTATTCACGAGAAATTTATGTAAAATGCTTAGAAAATACTAAAAATAATCATCTACGTTGACATTTAAATTAAATTAGTTGTTTGACTTGTCATCCAAGACTCTTCTTTAATGCAGACGCTGTTTACCATGGGAAAAGAAATTTAATAAGTGATAACTTATGAAGCAAGGAGTACCTTTTATTAATGGAAATATTAAAGATAAACACATGAAAAACCGTTATCTGTCACGGAAAAGAATGTTTACCAATCTCTAGACAGATGACAAGAATCGAATAAGTTCGATTAATAATAATTGAAAATGTCGATATTCAAACTAATTTCTCAAAAAGATATTTGTAATATTTTCGTATTTTTTAGTTAAAACATTCATACTTGATGTAGTCCTAACATTATCTACAGAATTTCAAATGATAATTTTTATTTATTCAAATTTATTCAAATTCGTTTTTTTAAACGAATAAACAGATAAAACAAAATAAGTGCAGCTAACCTCTGCATTTATACTGGGTTCAAGGCTAAAATTCGTCTGCTGAAGACTTGTTTACATTATGTCAGCGTCTGGGCGTCTGACATAAATTCTGTGCTTTACTAAAATTATTAAAACATTTCCAAAAGAAAATATTTGTACATAATTTAGTGTGTCTAAGTTTAAAGGTACGATTTTATCTAGTATTTTACCCGAAGTTTTCTGTAGTATTCTCTCTTGTGTGCCCAATGGCACCAATGATTAATTGCTTCACCAATCAAAATTATGGAATTAGCAAGATATGTTTTAATGCAGTATATCCAATTTGTTTAAATATTAAACTTCTGAAATTGTAAATTTGAAGACCATTTCACAATTTTTACTTTTCGTAATGCACATTTTAAAAATCGGTATAGCGTATAAAAACATTGCCTAGATATTATTTAAACCCTTTGATTAAAGTTTAGAATTATTATTTTATTTTTTAATAACCATAAATGGAATGCATCATACTACAAAATAGAAAATTCAAAAATGATATAATAGTCTACCACGCTGAAGGTTTCTATAGATATATAGTATGTCTATTAAAAAAAATATATATATATATATTCAGGGATCATTCTAGAACATAAAAAAGGGCAGGGTGCACATTACATAATAAGGGCAATTTTGTTGAAAAGGGCACATCATTTCATAAAAAGGGCATTTTTGTAATAATATACTGGTGGGGAGGGAAGTCTGGCAACAGCTTAAAGTATACTCCTTAATTTAAAAAATCCAATAACATTTCTAATTTCCATAACTTCACCGTTTGAAAAGTATTAAAAATAGCAAAACAAAACTTGTTCTCGATTTTTATTGTAAAATTGTTTACTATATTCACAGTCATTTCCCCCTTTCTCTACATTATTCAAAAACTTCTCTCTCTAAAACTTTTATTCACCAAATAACTTTTTCCCAGTTTTAGCAAATCTGGTTTTGAAAAAGCTACAAAATAAAAGTTCTAAAGCTACTTCTCAATTTTTTTTTATAGAACTTATGTCATTTATCATGTGGTCAAAGGCCACAATGCCTGATCTAATACTATATTTCACTAGACAAGATGAAATTAATCAATGACCCTTAGTTACCCTTTATGTCTTGTTCAATGGTAAAAATGAATCGCTCAAAGTCAAAGATTAGACATACCAGGACATTTTTATCAGAGAAATAAAGAGGGAAAGAGGAATACTCCTGATGTACCATACTAGCATTCTAAAAATAAAAGATAAGTAAAGAATTTTTGAAAGTACAATGAAAAAAAGGCAGGATTCTACCCAGGAATAAAAGGAGGGTAGAATTCTACCTGGAGAAAGGGCAAGGAGGTTAGAATTCTACCTGGAAAAAGGGCAAGGAGGGTGGGATTTTATCTAAAAAGGGCATGAGGGTAGGCCGCCCTTCTGAAACTCTCTAGAATGATCCCTGTATATTAATTTATATAATTTTTTGGATATAAAATCTAATAAAGAATTTAAAAAAAATGGTTACAGAATTGTTTTATGTTATCACTGTATTACAAAGTGACAGCTAATTAAGGGAAAAATTGATCAAAATCTATTTTTTCCAAAAAATGTGTTACCTGAAAAAAAAAAAATTAAAAACACTTAGTAATAAAAATATTAGAGAGAATATAGTTTTCATCATTTATGTTTAAACCATAATTCTACAAAGAAATTTGTTTAAATTTCATTATATTTCCGATACCAGTGAAGGGTATCTTTGTGTGTAATAAGGGTGGATGGGTTTTATTTTTGCAAAAGTTGGGTTTTTGTATGACACGCTACAAAAGAAAAAAAAAAAGTCCTCTGAATTATATAAATATACATTGAATTTACATAGTTGAATTGTGTTCCTCAAGAATGAATACTTAAAAAATAAAAAGTATATTTTATTGGTTGTTTTTTTTAAGTGTAATTTTTTTTTTTTTTTTCCAATTTCAGTGTTTTTTTTTTTTTTTTTTACCTCGGGTTTTGGAAGTCAGCATTTGAGTCAACATGACATAATCAGCTGAAAATGAGTTATTTTATTCACATTGATATTATTCTATAATAATATTTATCTATATTAATAAAAGAAAGTTTCGCTCTGTGTGTCTGTTGGCGATGGCTAGCAAAATCTAGCCCATCTAGAAGTCTGGAAATTTAGGTGTGGATAGTCCAAGGTCTGGCCATGTGCACCTGAGCCTCAGAATTTTAATATTTTTATAATTACCCTAGATATTAATTAGATTATCATTAACCATCGCTTCTAAAATGTCATCTTTTAAATCAAAATGGCAAAAGAAACGGACTGGCGCATTGGATTTGCAACCGGAAATGAACGAATTCGAAATTATTTAACTAATTAGTGAATTTTAAGAAAACTAATTGAGATATCAATTAGAAAATTTCTGAGCACATGTAAAAAAATATTCTGTATCTGACTATGTGATTTTTGAAAAATTCGGTTGGTAATTTTTTTAAAATTTACGCAAAAATCTGCCGGTGCCAGTGAAAACGATCCCAGAAAGTTTCAGACAGGGATCTGCTTTCATTAAACACTGAACTACAAAGAGATCTGTTTCTCGGGCAGATCCCTCTATTTAGTTTTAGAAAATGAAAGGAAATAATTGCCAATTTTTACTAATGAACAAAAATTAGGTAAGTAATTAAGATATAGATTTGAAATTGAGGTCAGGAAGGGGTGTCATCTGCCGACTATTTTAGCGTGGCGTCTTCGTTATGTTTTAATTATCAGAAAAATTTAATTCTTTTTTTTTTATGATCGCGTTAATGTAGGTGACGGTGATTCTCTGGAACAAATTATTCATTATATTTGCGGGTATGGGGAGGGAGGGGGTTAACGCCTTTCTCTGAGATTGTAATTATCTCGGGCCCGGGCAACGCCGGGCGGGTTATCTAGTATATAATATATTAATATAGGGTAGATGTGCCAGTAATGGACCGCCTTCCAGTAATGTGCCACATTCAACGTTTTTGGTTTAAAAAAAAATAACCAATAACAATTCAGCTTTTTTAATTTCATTAATATGCTTTCTTTAAATTCTAGTTTTAAATACAATCATAATATCAATTATCTATTACTTTTTGTGGGGTGTCTATTACTGGAATTTAGGGTGTTTTGATTTATTTCTGTTATTTACAATTAAATTTCGATTCACATCGGGAATTGTGACTATGAGCATGGTTAAATATAGTTGGTAGATTAATATAATATTAAAAAATGTAGAATATAACAATTATACTATTAATTAAAAAATAAATTTTAAAGAAATTCCTTAAGGGTGTCCATTACTGGCAAATCTACCCCATATATATAATATAATATATATATATATATATATTATTATAAATATTTATATATATTATAATAAAAAAATTTACAGTGGATGTGACGCAGAAATCAAGTAATCAAATGGTGAAATTTTTGAAACATTACCTGTAAGATGACTTAATCTCAATCCAATAAGTTTCTTTAACCCATTTTAGGCCAAGCATAGAAATTTTATAAAATGTGGTATTATTTGCATTGAAATTTGCTTAAATTACATTCTTTAAGACACCAAAAAAGTTTCGTGCATGAAAAATAATATTTTATCTAATTTGACGTTACCATTATTAATTTACCATTAAATTTAAATAAAAAAATTTAAGTTTTCTTATGGCATTTGTTTTATTTTTATTTTACTTACAGAACTTGCAACTTTACTTCATTATAAAAACATATGATTAATCTCAAGTGGAATAATTATACATTTTCAAAAAGTCAAATTTGTCAATAACCGTTTCAAGTAAAAAACCAGCGTATTTTGAAAATTTCTCAACAGAAAGTGATTTCTTCAATTGAGGTACTAATATTTTATAGATGTCTCCAGAACCCTTAAAAATAGCAGAAAAATAAAATTAGTGAAAAATATACGTCACAGTGTTAATAAAAATATATTTATTGAAATGGTGCGTTTACGCATCTTTGGCCGAAAATGGGTTAAGCAAGTTTTTCAGTGTGATAGGTTTTATTTATTTAATATTTAGTTGGTTTAACATAAATTATAAAAATTTATGCATATCAATCTAATATATTGTATATTAGAATGATGATAACAAAGAAATCTTTAAAACAAAAGCTTGTGTTTTTCCTAAATTCTGTATTATTAGCTTAAATAGTACTTTTTGTTTAGCCGGGTGCCAGTGAAATATATAATATGTATGTGTATATATATTATGTATGTGTATGTATATTATGTATGTGTAGGGGAGAGTGGGGGCTAATGGGACAATTTTAAAGTTTTAATTATTCTAAAATAAAATCACCAAATTTCTGATTTTTTAAATATAATGACTTTTATACACATTTTGTACTTGTCCCATTAGTCCCCTAGGTTGGTGCTCCTGCAGGTGATTTAGTCCTTTATTCCCCAAGGTTGGGGTCTGTTGGGACACATTGTGGGTCTAATTGGACTTATCAAAATCAACACAAAAAGTAGAGTTGCAGTACCTATTTAAAGACAGCACATTTTACTTCAAAATACAATGTACAAAAACAGTATAGTATTAATTATTGCATATTAAAATTTGAAAAATTAAAATCAAAAAGACATTAAAGTTGATGAACAAATAGTTTTCTGATTCATTGTAGGCTGAGGTAATTTCATTACAATATCGTTAATTTCAGTCCAGTATTTTTCCTCTTTTTCAGGATAGACAAACATAGAATTACACATTTTTGTGAGGTAACTCAGAAAAAGTTCTTGAATTCCAAGGTTTATTTCAATAACAACTGCCACATAATGAGATATACAATGTTTCCCTTCAAATTTTACTAAGACAAAATCATTTTCAGATATTTGCTCCAAAAGAACTTTTCTTTGACATCAACTCTTTCTGGAAAGTCTTCATTACTTGAAGAATCATGTAGTACAAAACTACTTTCAGAACTTTCTGGAAAAGAAGTGCGCCTATTTTTTTATATTAATTTAGGCATTTTTGAGATCGTTTTCTCAGTTATTTTAGTATTATCCACTACTTTTTCAGGTGTTTTTGTCAAAATTCTTGTTGTTCCCTTTTTTTTTCCTTGTTTGGTATCAAATTTTCGAGGGAGAGCTCTTGGAAATGGCCTAACTCAGGGGTTCTCAAACTATGGTACGCAGAGCTCTGGCTACTGGTACGTAGTCCGAATACTGGTACGTGGAATAAAATACAGAATGCAGCATATTATTACGGAATCAAAAACGCTTCAGGGCTCGTATGCTTTTACCACAATTTTTTGCCTTATTTAAATGCAGAAAAGTATTAAAAATCCCGCAATTAAACGAGGCGTTTACAATTTCTACTATTTAAATATTAAATAGAAAAAAAATCTATTAAAAAATTGTAGTAAAAGCGTACGAACTCTGGATTTGTCTTTATTAACTTGGAAAAATATTTCAAATAGGATTTAGGATCTGTAAAAGCTTTTTCTATTTTTTTTTTTAACGGGAAATGTTTGTAATAGCAGACTTGCTGAAATTCGCACACACGACTAATGATACAATCAGTTTTCCAGAATTAAAAACATAAATATTAGATTTATATGAATAAAAATTGAATTTTTTAATAAAGACCTAATTTAAAAATTAATGCAATAAAGTAGTTTTAATTAAAGAAAGAACTGTTTTTAAACCTGCTTTATAAATTGAATTATCTGAAGGTAAAGTCTGGATGCTTGGAAGTAGGAGAAGCTTGTGTGAGTAGGAGTTAAAACAAAATAAAATTCCTTGTGTAATTTATAACCAATTCTTCTCTTTGTAGTAGAAAAGCTTCTAGAAGGTGTTGAAATACAAGTTTTATTTCAAACATAATTCATAAATTAATACATTCTGCTGATAGAAATATTTTTCTTCGCTTGTACAAAATGTTTATTTAAAATGGTGATCTTAAATCAAACAAAAACTGTGGTCACATGCAGTGTGGATTTGAGGTAAAGCATTATACATATGTATTGAGGTGGTACATACATACATGTATAAAGAAACTTGCAAGTGTTTGTCTACTGCGCGACATTATTGTCACATTTAAAGGTATGCAGATTATTAATACGATTCTTTGGATAAGAAATTCGTTTCTCGTTTGAGAAACCTTGCCACTGTATCTCACTAGAGAGGAAAGTAGTGAGCTTATTCAGCTCTCCTGTGATGGATTACAGGAGTCCACTTTCAAAAGGATAAATGTAACAGAATTTTTGTTGACGAGAATATCAGAATATCGTCTGATATTATTAAAGTCTACTTGTGTTTAGTGCAACATATGTCTATGAATGTGCTCCCCCCCCTTTCTTTATATGAAAAACAAGTACAGGAATAAACTAAATATCGAATCCGACTTATGACTAAAACTACCTAATATTGAGCCAGACATGCGGAGCATGTGCTTGATAAAACAAGCCCATACTTTTAATTGGCGACAGAAGTAAATTAGTGCAATCAGCCTACTACAACAGTAAATGAATCCGTGTGCACCGATATATGTCATTATAAGTTTTGTTGGTTTTTTTTCCTATACCAAAACACTGTATTTTGTTATTGTTGCATTATTAAAAATTAATGATGATACTGCTTTTTGTTTCAATGTTATTATAAAGCAGTCAGTCATCCAGTAAGCAGAAGTATCAATTTAGTAATGTAATCATTCATTTTTATATATAAAATCTGTTCAGACGGAAACACAAAATACCGGATATATATTTCGTTTTGGACAGGTTTCTTTTTTACAGGTTTTTCTATATTAGCTTTACGTTTGTTAGCTGGTGGTACGCAGGAAGTATGAACTTCGATTTAGTGGTACGTCGGTCTAAAAGTTTGAGAACCCCTGGCCTAATTGACTCCGGTGTAACTGGTACAGAGGATGATCCAGCAAAGCTATGCGCCTGTATGGTTGTCAAACTCATGTCATTTGTTGAAAGCTTTAAAATATCAACATCTTAAGTATCAACTTCACTTGTTGTTGCGGGTTCTGGATGATGAGATACATGAGAGGAGAGGAAGTCCGTTTCTGTAAAATTATTTGCATTGAAAGGAAAAATTCTGCTTTTTGAAAATCCGGCTAGAATATTCTTTGGCGTCATGGAAAGAGTAAAAAACTTGTTTTTATAAAACTTTTCAATAAGAAATAAGACAATCTTTCAAATAAATCATGCATACCTATCATTAACAATAAGTGCCTATGCATCACCAATTCAGTTGTCCCATTAGTCCCTATATGCTGAGTCCCATTAGTCCCCATATCATATTATATTTTTCTATTCTACATAGCACATGTTTATCCGCAGATAATTTAACTAAGTTTAATATAAAATGGAATATTTGTGTTATATTAATTAGTAGCCTCATAACAATTTCAGGCAATGATGAATTGTAAATGTCATTTAAGTAAAACAAATCAAACTTACTTTTTGTAGTTGAAAACAAACTTTCTTCTTGCAATCTGTCAAACAATTGCAAATGACAGATTTGTTATTGAAGTTAGCAACTTTGGTGTTGCCATTTAGGTGTAGCATAATGTTTTCTTAAAAATAATATTTTCTATAAAATTTGGCCACTGTCCCATTAGACCCATGTCCCATTAGCCCCCACTCTCCCCTATATGTATATGTGTTTATATATATATACATTTTATTTTCCTTATATTATTATAAATTAAATATAAAATACATCTTTTCTATAGATATAAATGTTTAATATGAATATATACAGTAAACTCTCGCTACAACGATATCCAATACAACAATAACTCCCTCTACTACAATAATATTTCGTAGTCCCGGTGAATTTGCATATAAACTAATGTTAACCTTCCCTCAATATTGCGATATTTTCTAGAGCAATAAACCCCTGTAAAATTATTTTCTTTTTACTTTGTTACTTTCTCTCTTTATAATGATATTTTGGTTTTCAAATACTGAAAAAAAGAAAAAAAAATCTTATCTTTTGCCACTTTTTCTGTCTATTCTGACAACAGAAGACTCAGTGTTGATTGTCAACTTATCCTTTTAATGTAAGAATGGTTATGGTTCAGATTTCAAAACAGGTTGAGAGTTGAGACCACCTAAAGCACTTGTAGGAAATAGAGTTGAAATGTACGTGTAGTCTCACTTCTCAGCACTGAGCTTCAGAATCCTGATAAGGATGGAGAGCGGACGTCTTCCATCAATAAAAGATGGACGTGTCTGGTCATACATCACCCTTGTCATGGAACAGGTGCCTAATCATTTGATTTGGTCACTTTCTCTTTGCTAGAGGAAGAGGGGGGTACTGATAAGTGACATACTAAAAAGTGAGTTCGAAGTTTTTAGAAGGCATCTGGAGTTGGATGATTTTAGAGTCTTTTGAGTTCTAAACAAAACATTTGATTTTTTATTTTCTTCCTTTCATGAGTGTATTTTCCCCTAAGATGGCAGGGTGAAAGCAACTATCCTTTTGAGATAAACTAAATGTTATTAACGATATTGATGAGGGAATGAAGCAGGTTGATGCAGCTAAGAAATACAGATTATCACAATCTACAGAGTTGCAACATTCCTAAAGAAGAGGAAGCAGATCAAAGATGCTGTAAGTTCAAATGTAATTAACCCACAGCAAAAACAACTGAAAGTTGCGACAAATGAAAATGATGATGCTGTTTTAAAATGGTTCCAAGAGATGAGGGCAGCAAATGTCCTAATAAATGGACCCTTGTTATGTGCACAAGCACGGAAATTTACAGTAATGCTAGGGAATGAAACTTTTAAAGCTAGCAATAGACAGCTAATGTGTTTTCAGGATCGTCATGGAATAACTTTCCAGGAAGTTCGCAGAGAGAAAAAGTCCACCCCGATTGATGATGCAAATGATTGGCTGCAAAACAAGATGAAAGAAATCTTTAAAAAGTATGCTCCAGAAGACTTTTATAACACAGATGAAGCTGGGCTGTTTTTGCAACTCCTACCCGATCGAACATTGGTGTTCAAAGGTGAAAAGTGTTATGGAATGAAGAAATTGAAACAGAGACTTGTGTACAAATAGCACAGGCACACATAAAATCCAACCTTTCATTATCAGTCATTTATTGAAGCCAAGGTGCTTTAAGAATGTGAAAAGTCTTCCCGTGGAATATAAAGCCAATAAAAAAGCTTGGATGACATCTAAATTTTTTTCTGAATGGTTACAAAAGTTAGATAAAGAAATGAAGAAGAGAAAAAAAAAATCGTTTTGTTGGTAGATAAACTGCGGTGTTCATGCCTCATTTCCAAAACTACAAAAACATGTGATATGCATGTTTTTAAAAAAATTTCTTAATATTTTAGTGGTTATCTGTTTAATAAAATTATTTCACAGTGGGTATGACACAGAAATCAAGCAATCCAATGGTGAAATTTCTGAAACATTACCCGTAAGATGACTTAATCTCAATCCAATAAGTTTCTTTAAGAAAGTTTTTCAAAGGTGTGATAGGTTTTATTTATTTTATATTTAATTGGATTTAAAAAAATGTTTCTTTATATTTATTGACTTAGGAATATGCTAACTTAAAAGTTGCAAAATATTCATTCATGTAAAATAAAATTTTAAATATCATTAATAAATTTTGTAAATTATCTGATTTTTTTTTCTCGTTTATTATTTTATTATTATTAATAACACTAATTTTTGAGTACTAAGATCATTTTTGGAAATTATAATATTTCAAATTCTTTATATTATAATGTTTTATCATTTTTGCAATCTAAAATTTAAATTATTTATTTTCTTTAAAAAAAAAATTATATAAATGAGTTTTAAGTACACTTTAAAAAATACAAATTATTAAAATATCATCCACTACTTAAACATAAATAATATCCTACAAACTATCATTGTGATCACTGAAGACTAAAATCTGGAAACTTATGTTTCCACTTTAAAGAACTTTATTTTTTTTTACTTAAAAAAAATACAACAGGCTACACTATGGCAAAAATATTTCAGAATTTAAGATACTGGTTCAAGATTACAGAATCCTTGACAGAAATTGTGAAGTGTGCTATGCTATAAGAACTATTAATTCAGATATAAAAAATAAATAAAATCTATATATAAAAAAAATTATATATTAAAGATTTGATTGTAAATCATTTTTTCTATAATTGCAATAAATTTGGATTAATTTTTTTATGTTTTAAGTTCAAATGAATTTTATGGATTGATGAAAATTGTTTTGTCATGTTTTGATATATGAAAATTATTTTGCCAGATTTTGATATATGAAAAACTATTTTGTCAGTTTTAACAAGACTTCAAATGTAATTTTTGGAATTAGGTCACGCATAACCTAATCCATGAACTCTCATGCCTCTATTCTCATACTTTATACTCATGCCTCAAGAGCCAAGCATACATACAAAATTTTCTTAATGGGTTTCCTTCAGCTTAATATCCAGTACAACTGTCTCTATTGATCCCCCCTGTCTATGGTTCTGCAAGATAATCTAATCTTTCAAATTGGAACTGTCCGTTAGTTGTAGATTTTCATTATGTTTATATGCTATGTACTTAATTGTTACATGACTACAATTTTATTATAAATTACCTCTATTAATATGTATATATATATATATATATTAGTACTACTTTTTTGTAGGGCCTTGGCATAACTCAGTCTTTTGAACCAAATATTATATAAGCAATAACAAAAGTAAAACAGCAACTAATAAATAATTTCTAATTTTATAAGGCTCTTTAATGCTATATAATTTGTATTACATTATTATATGTCTTATTCATTTATAAATTCTACAAATTGCTTCTCCATGTGTGTATTAAATGGGACAAATATAAAATAAATTGTTTGTGCATTTGATACATTGATAGCTATTTCATAAAGCTATAACAATCTAATGACATGGGGAGTAAATTTCCATTTCATAAACTATTTTTATTAGCAACATGCAATTATTATAAAGTTAATAATTATAAAAATTCAATTGTTACCATTTAATTAAAATGTAGCACTTTTTTTTTTAATAAGCATATAGTGATATGTATATTAACTATCAGAATAAATCAAATTATACTTGTCAGAAATATATATTGATTGACATATGTATTTTTCACCAATCTATGGACAGGACAGGACCATTTCTAAATGTTCCTACCTGTTTTGCCGCCTTGAATAAGAATTGGAAATGCTCTCTTCCTTTCACTGTCATTGCTGTTTGATTTAAAATGAATGATTTTTTTCACCCTTTTACTGTAATAAAATAAGAGAAATGTTTTTCTGTACTAAGAATATGCTAGATGGTTCTTAAACTGTGGTCTGAGTAGTGCCAAGTAGTCCACAATGCATCTTCAGGTGGTCCGTGAAGGACTTGCATTCAATGTAATTTTTCTTTTATTTACGTAGAACCTGAAAGAAATCTTTTGAATTTCTCAAACACCAGTGATCCCATCTTAGCAGGTTTAAATGTATCTCTATTAGTTTATGCATTATTTATTTAATATTCTAAAAATATATCACTAATTTCAGTCTTAAACCCTGGGGGTGTGCAAAAATAGAGAAAACGCGAAAAGGGGTCTGTGATATCTAAGAATTTAGCAACCACTGTGCTAGATGATATAACTAAAGAAGTTCCAAACTAACATTTATATAACTAAAAATCGATATGCATATATATATACAGCAGTATTTCGATTCTATAAGAATATTTTTTCGAATATTTTTTCTAATGAAAAAAATTATATATTTGAACATTAATTGAGTATATATACAATATGTTTATTTTACAAGATAAAAATAATATTGATATTGGAGATAGACTATTTTTTCATAATTGTATTAAAATATGGATTAATTTGCTTCCATTTTAAATTCTGTTTAAGTATATCGGGTTCAGGTTCACTTAAAATATAATTTTTGAGTTTGTGTCGGGTTAACCCAACCTGCATGAGACTGTAGTTGTAGAGAAGATCAGTGTTGGAAGGTTCTCTCTTCCCTTCTGGTAATGATCAAAATTATGGAATTTGAGCTCCTCATTGGAGCTAATGTAGGTTTGGTGATGTAGGTGTTCTATAATGACATGCTCTACATTACTGGTGAAATTTATATGCAAAATCCTTAACTTGCTAGTAAATTTTCCTACAAAATTGCACTAAGCAGAGATACAGTTTGTTCCTGGAATATAGTACATTGACATTGTCAGTTTTAAATACTAAGGTACTTTTAAAGTTTTTTTTTTTTTTTTTTTTAATCATAAAATCAGTTGCAATGAATTAAACCATATAAATAATTCATTTAAAAAAGCTAATATTTCCTTTTTAAAACAAAACAACAAAACATTGGAAAGTCCAACTATATCTCACAGATAAGAATATTGCTAGAAGCTACTTTTATTGTTACAGGTTACTTATTTTTCAATACAAATAAAACGTGTATTTAAAAAAAGAAAAATAATAATACTACCAATTTATCAAATTGATAGTTGTAAATACAATATTTTATTATTGGAAGGTGTGTCTTGTATTCTAAAAAGAAATTAAAATTTATCAAACTTATGATAGTTTGATGTACAACTTATGCTCACATGAGAATTTGAAAAAACTCACATGAGATAATTCAATAATTTTTCTATAGCGTTTTACAATAAAACATTAACTTTTAGGATGCATGTATACATATTTTCTATTTTATTTATAATAATTATTTTTTTGTTCTTTTAGTTTCACATATATTGTGAAGTGGTGCTGTGCAAGAAATTATAAACTGCTATAATGCATGTAAAACCATCTGAAAAGCTTTTCACCAAAACTGTTGTAACTAAAGGCTACGGATTCAATACTCCTCAAGATGGCTCAGTTTGTAAAATTAAGATTATTAAAGATGAAGCAAATATTTTAACTGAGCTTGACGAAGAACAGGTTAAAGTAATAATTGTTGGAGATGTTGATGAACATATCGATAGAATACTTGAAGACTGCATCAGAACCATGAAAGAAAATGAAGAATGCAGCATTGAGTTTCTACATCCAGATGCTTATGCAGCAATTCATAAATGGAATGATAATCAAGGTGATATAAATGAAAAGAATGATATTCAAGACAACTGCCCAGAAAACACTGAAGATGGTTCTGCTGGTAATGTTGAAGATGATTGTAATCCAAATTCTGAGGTTCAAAATGAATCAGATGTACAAATAGAAGATGTAAAAAGTACAGAAAATGAAGAAAAAGATACTTCTCCAGGTGAACCACCAGAATCTCCCACAACTAACAAAGAAGAAGCAAATTGTAATGCTAATGATGAAAACCCTAATTTAGTTACAATTCAGTTTCAGCTACTGTCTTATACAACAGAACCTGAAATTTGGGAAATGAGTGTAACAGAAAAATGGCGTAGAGCTAGTTATCATAAAGAGAGAGGCCTAGAATTATATGCTCGAGGTAATTATGAATACGCTTTCAGACGATTTGGACTAACACTTAAATATTTAATTTCATTAGAGCATGATGTACCATCTGGTGAAGAAGGTATGGATATTAAAGGTTTAAAACTCTCTTGTTATCTAAATGTTGCAGCATGTCAAATGAGACATCATAACTTTGAATCAGTGGTGAAAAATGCATCGAAAGCTTTGAATTTGCAACCAAATAATGCTAAAGCACTTTATAGGAGAGGATCAGCATATTTAGAACTGCAGGAGTATGAGAAAGCACAAGAAGATTTGATGGCTGCTCAGGAATTAGAACCTAAAAATAAAGCCATTGCCAGACAATTACAAATTCTAAAAAGCCGTGTTCAAAAGTTAAATCAGTATTATGCAAGTGCCATGAAAAAGATGTTCTCATAATTGTTATAGTGCGCAGTGGAGTATCAAATTAAAAACTGTTTTCTAGTCACATTATGTGAGCAGTTTAAGAATTTGTGACCTTTTTTGAAATATTTACCGATTCATTCTACTATATACTAATATTACTATCATTCCATACACATTCCAGCATCGAAAGAATGTAGATAATGAACAAGTACATTGTTTAGTGCAATTACAATGTGCTAGTTGAAAGTTTGTTTTCTATTGCTGATTATATTGTCTATAGTAATAGGGAAATTGTTTTGTTTTCTCTACTTAGCTTAAGAGAAAACATTTATTTGCTACAAGAAGCTTTTAAAAGCTACATTTGTCTTTATATTCATAATAAATTTATTTCTGTTAATTTTAAGTAATACTGTTTTATTTCTGTCTTTATATAATTATCAATGTAGTTAAATGATTTTCTAGTGATTTTAACAAAATATTTGAAATGTAATCTATATTTATAGAAATTCAAAATTAAATTCTTCTATCATTATGAAATCACAATCCAATGAAATATTAATTTTATATGGAAATACTTTAACTAAAAAAATTATAAAGATAGAGCAGAAAGCAATCATACTTCCTTTTTCATTTATTTCTATGAAAGGGAGGCATTTATAGCAGCATTCTTTTTTTTTTTTTTTTTTTTTTTTTTTTTTAATTAATGTTGGTAGGAGGGGAGAGGAAGCTATCTTTCTTTTCTGGAAAGCAGAGGATAGTAAAAGTTTTAAATCTGTGACAACATTAAGCTAAAAAAATCAAAAAAAAAAAAATCCACATAATTTAAACATATTATTCCATATGAATTACTTATTTTACAATATGTTTAACATAAAAGTAGATAAACACAAAAAGTTTGATAGATGTTTAAAATATTTTTTTAGAACAAGCTGCTGCTCTTATTATTACACAGATTACACATACAATTAGAATCCATACAATTATTACACAGTTAAAATCACTAGAAAAACTTTAAACACAATAACTAGGCAATGAATATACATCAATTATCTGTCAATCCATTTTTAGGGTTTTGTTTATCTCACAAAGCCCTATTCATCTTGCTTCTCTGTCTGTCCGTCACAGTCAGTTCTCAGAAACTGTATACATTAGAGACTTGAAATTTTGTATACTTACAGCTGAATACCTACTGTCACACTGAAAATCATAAAATTTTGAAAAAGTCATATTTTAATACAGAGACATAAAAACCAAAAATCTAACAGCCTTTTCCTATTAAATTTAAACATTTTTTGTTATAGCAGTTGCCAACAATTAAAAATGCACAATAAAATTCTTTCTACAATAATTAATTTTCTATTGAAAGATTTCCACGTGAAAAATGAAAATGAAATAAAAAATTTCACCAACTGAAAAAAAGATTAATATGATGTCATATTGGTAATAAAATAGAAATTTTCAAACATTTCTCAATAATACAAGGAGTATGAGTACGTGTAAGTACAGAAAGCAGGTTATTATGACGTCATTAGAGAATTAAAAAGAAAATTAATCTGACATCATATTGGAAGTTTAATGGACTTTTTCAAATGTTTGAGTATCAGTATGAGTAATAGAGAAAGCAAGTAGATATGACGTCATATGAGGTTGAGGAATGTATTGAATCATGATAAAAACACGATTATGGAAACATTGGTACATTTTAACATTTTGAAGTTCTCTATACAACATGTTTAATTTTGAATTGATTTTTCTACACAAACATTCTTAAAATCCCGGACAACGCTGGGTACTTCAGCTAGTAGTTACAGGGGTCGGAAAAACTACTTTTTGTTTGTAGCGAACTACAACTACTTTATGAAAAATGTACTTAACTACAACTACTTGTTTTAAAAAGTAGCGACTACAAACTACTTTTCAAAAGTAGTCACTACTTCGCTACTTTAGATATCATCGCTAATTAAATACACCGCAAACGATTTTTCCCCATAGACCATAATGTAGCAGAATTCTTTTGAATGTCCCTGTAAGCGAGATATAAATGCTACACATTTCATTTTCAATACTGAACATTCTATGGTAAACTTCAATAACATATAAAACTTTCATGACAATCCGAGTATATTTACGAGAGTTAGAGCACAGACAGACAGACAAAGCGAATTCATAGACACTTTTTAATTATGTTGGAAAGTGTTGAAAAGAGGAAATTTGAAAACAAAAATTGTAATAATCTTACAAATTTATGAGAGTGATATAGCACAGTAGGTAGTTCTCAAATTCCTTGCTCAACAAATGCGAAACTTTCTGATACATTATCTGACTCATTTTTAATCACAAAGGCATAAAATTGGCAGGTCTGACTTTTGAAGCAATTTGGAATCGAAATGAGTTTTTCATTTTTTGATAAATAAATTACTTATCGGGTTATAAGCGATTCGTGTCACGTTTTTTCCCTTTCCCCTGCTGTGGCGTCGAAAATTCAGTTGAAAACGCCGACTTTGACAGTGTTTTCTGAAAAAGCTTCTGTCTTTACCAAAAAATAAAATAAAATAAAGAATAGTGGAAAACGTCTTTCGGTTACAAAGTTTCTGAATAAGAATACCTGCATTTTCATGCGTTTCGGAACAAAAATGAAATAATGAATATGTCATAAAGTAGCCAGTTTGGATTTGAGAACAACCTTAAGAGCGGATAGCCCTTGGAAAATTTGAATATACACTATTTTTTTAAAATACAGCTAAATAGTCCTATTTCTTTACAATTTAAATATAGTTCCTGAAAGCAATTTAAAAATTGAACAAGATCATATAGACTTGCATAAGTTAATCCTAGCTTTTCTTTTCCTTTCTATCTCTTTTTGTTTGTTTCCCTTTGAAAACCCGAATTTCAACATACTGGGCTTTAGATTCATTCTGGAAACAAAGATAAAGATATTTCAATAAAACACCTAACCAATATCAAATCAAATATAAAAAAATATAAATCAATTATTTTAGTGATAAAAAACCTTTGCAGCTAAAGTAAAAATAAATAGCCATAAAAATAAAATTAAGTATTCTTAGGCATTTTTTAAAATAATATATTTTTATTTCCAACCACCTTTGTTTTATCTATTGGAATCTTCAAAAGGAAATATGCAGTAAATTAATTTGTATGCATATATTGGACAAATATTTCACAACGATCAAAAAACGTATTAATAAAATAATTTTTTGCGATAACAAACAGTTCAATAAGAATATTTTCTGAACCAGGGATCTTAATTCGAAAATACTCTTTTTAATGATTTATGAATTTTAGTGAATAACGATTTAGATATTCGGTGTGAGATGCGATCCAGTAATTATTATTAATAAAGAAAATGCTAACTCACCTCTCTGTTCAACTTCAAGTTGTAAGCAGATGATTTTGATGCTGATAACTTCTTATTAATTAATTGGACCAAGTTTACATGTCACAGAACAATTACCACTTTCTTGTTGTTCTATAACTTCAAAATATTCATTATATGCCGACCAGGGCAATTCTATACTATTTTTATCTGTCATTCTATTACATTAATCTCGAAAGAAGCATCCCCATATTAAAACACAAGATCTAATAATGAGTAAGAAGACAAAGGGTTGCCAGCAAGAAAATTAATTTTTTTGATGAGTGAGTACTTTGTGGTTTTATCAGCAAATAACAGATCACATGCATGCTGACACTTTACGTTTCAGCTGCTAGTTTGTTTAAAGGCAGAAATCATTCCTTCCTAGTGCACTTTTAATAATAAAATGGTGTACTTGTTCTTTTTCTGTGCTTTTTCAAAAATATATATTTTCTTAATTAGAGTTCTAACGATTTTAAACTGGCAGCGAGCAGAAATTTTGTTCAAAGGTGGAATATTTTAGAGAATTGATTATTTATTTAACGTTACCAGACAACAAAGAAAACGGAACTTTAAAAAAAAAAAAAAGAAGAGTTTTAAATTTTGTATATGGAGAGGTGGGGGAGATTTTAGTGGAAGGGGGGTAATTTATAACACTGATTATTTATCGTCACTACAGAGCATTATTTAGGGCGAAGATTTTTTTTATATATAAAAATAACTTAGAGATTTTAGATTTATTTGTATGCTGGGGGGGGGGGGGTTGTAAATTATGGAAGGTTAGGGGACAATTTAGATGGTTACTAATATATTATTATTAAGTAGAAACGAATGTGGTCTTTTTTTAAATAAAGAGTTTTAAATATTTGAAACTGTATGCTGGAGGAGGGGCAAAAAGGGAAGCGTAAATTTTGGGGACAAGGAAATAATTTTTATTTATTGTCATCAGAGAGCAACAAATGGAGTGAAAGATTTTATTTTTGTATAAAAATAAAGATTTAAAAATATTTTAAACTCCTTTGTATGTTACTAGATGCTACTAGGGGGAAGCGTAAATTTGATGGGTTAGGGATAATTTAGATGATTTATGTTTAGATAAATCCGTTCTTTTTTTCATTTCTTTTTAATAAAGATTGTACATTTCTTTGCTTGCTGGAGGTGGGAGGCAAAAGGGGGAAAATTTTTCAGATAAAGACTTAACAAAGCCAGATGACTATATTTTGGTAAAAACAAATGTAGTCATATAAAAATACATTATATTGAGAAGATTTTTATGGATTTAAATAACAATACACAAAGTTTCTGACACCCAAACTGTGAAAATAACAGTTAATTTGTGACCGTGCCCGTCATCTATGGAGAAATATATGACACTGCAACTGAGATTTGTCGCTGACGCTCGCAAATTGTTTCAGAGAACATATTTCGCACAAAAGAAACGAGTTATGATCACATGATTTGAAGATTGGCACTTTGTTCCTCCCTCCTAAAGTAGCGTTGATGCTCGCTACAAACTACTGATAATTTGTATCGCACTACTCGCTACACTACACTTTTTTTAATGCAGTGCGCTACACTACAAACTACTGGAAAAAGTAGCGGCTACTGTAGTTTCGCTACTTGTAGCGCGCTACTTCGAGCCCTGAGTAGTTATATACACAAGGAGGAAAAAATTTTAATTCAAATGTAAATATTTGTCACAAAGAAAATGTTGCAACAATGAAATTAAATTTGCATTAAGCCACGCTTGCTAAAATATGCTATTGGCTGCAAATCCGATTAGGCAACTTTAAAAAGCTTGGCGTTTTAAAAGATCTGGCATTTTTTTTTTTACGTTTTGCACAATTCTGGCTGAAGAAAATGAGATTCTTTGCCAAATGTCATAAAGAAAATATGAAAACAAACCTGATGAATGGTACTTCTTTTCTATTTTTGTAACAGTGTATATGAATTTATATATGATATTTTGTAATTCTATCATTTAATTTGCTCTTTTTCATTATATTGTAATTATTAACCCCATGTTCTCAGTAATATCACTCAGACAAATTCCTTTGAAGGAAGTCCTAGTTAAAATAACTTTTTTTTTGTTTTTTTGGCTGCTATTGATGTTCTTATTGAGATAGTGTATTGATAATTATAATTAAAAAATTTTCATTTGGATTTATTTATTAAAGGATAAAGTGTTTTGAAAAGAATATTAAACGAAACCCTTTGTGCGATCTTCGATCACACTTATCCACTTGTTAAATAATTGTGCAATTTGTTCAGTGTTGGTTTTGAAATCTATATATAAAATAGACGTGTGTCCCTATATTTATCTTTGCAGCCACAACTACCAAGCGCAGACCACTGGTGTTTGTGTGTGGTAGTAGCCTCGAGTTTCTCATCGTGTACTATGGTGGATGCATGTCAGTAGCTGTGGGAGAGATAGGGGGCTTGAAAGTGGTCACCTTTAGGGCATTTTCATATTTCGACCAAAATGCTCTAAAAAATGTTTGAACTGTTCTTCAACGGGAATTGGTTCATTCAACTTAACATGAACTAATTAAGATGATTTCGCACACCTAAAAGTGAAAATTTAAACTAAATGATATTGCAGTGTGTGTGTAGCGTGCCACACAATGATTTAGGCAACGGGGATGAATGCCGGAATTTTATTTGGAAAGAGGTTTGTTTAGAACACAGAGTTGCCAAGTCTCTAGCTTTTTGTACACCAGTATTTTCTCAGAGAAAACAATCTTTTAAATCACAAAATGCTTCGATTGAAGAAATCATCTTTTTCTGAACTAAATTACTGGATATCCAAAAAGCCGGAGACTTGGCAGTACTGAGAACAGAATGTGCACCAAAAATGACTATTTTTATCAAAACTGCAAAAGAAAGTTACTGATTTCCGGGCAATGCCGGACGGATCAGCTAGTTTAAATATAAAACAAAAGTGGACAAATGATGAGCTGAAAAGCTATATGTGCTGCTTTCTTAGTTGTTTAATCAGTTTGTCATTATAAAATCTAATAATGGAGAATATTCTTGTATGACACAAATTCAGAAATAACAACAGACTAATATCAACACATGCAAAAAAAAAAAAAAAGTGCATTTTTTGTTTCTAAATATATTACAAAGCTTCCTAAAAAAATATTCATATATATTTTTAAAGGAAATAAAAACTGTAATCTATGATGTAGAAGTTAAAATAAGTCATTAGTTATTTTAATTTCATAAAATATTTACTTTGTATTTAAAATTAGGTTATAAAAAGCAACTTCTTAATTATAACTTTTATAAATGACATTCAGAAAATTTTAGAAACAGTGGAAGTTTCAGATTTTTTGTTTTATTTTTATATTAAGAGTTTAGAATGTAGAAAATCTATAAGTCATCAGAACAATTTTTATTCATACTAGCTTAAAATAGATTTTTGTGCTAGATCTGATGCATTAATATCTCTAATCCTGACATATAGTATATAAAAAAATTATAAGCAGTAATGTTTTTATTACAATAATTTATAATTGCATAGTGGTTCTTTATTTGTCACTTTGGGATCTGGACAAATTATTTTATTTTTTACTAGCAGTAAACCTATTCTTCGTGCCGATAGAATGAAAAAAAACCCTCATCAACCCTAAACATAGAAAGATGCAATGCTTCCATCGATGAATATGACATACGTAAAAGTATATTGGCAATTCCATCCACAAAAATGAAATGTATTTCAATGATTGTGTAACCCTCTGAGCATCTGAAGACTTTCCAGCATTTTTATAAAAATATTCATAAAACTAATATTAATTCACACTTTCTTTCCCTGTTTGTTTCTAAAAATATACTTTATATCTCTTTATTTTACATATATCTTAAAATACAATTCTGTTAAAAATATTTTTGTCTACAGCTGATTTAATTTGTTTTTGAGAAACAGAAAAATACGGGCAAACTACTTAGAGTGTTAAAGGGAGATGCACTTTTCACTTTTACTTTCAGCCTAGACTAATATTTAAGTCCCACACCTCAAGGGTAAATTGTTTTAATTTTCATGGATAAACCAAGTAGTAAAGCTATTAATGGCAAAAGTATGTCATTAAAATTGACTGATTTTTAAAAGAAAACATGCATTTTTCATGATCATACATGAATTTGAAGAATTTTACTTATGACTGTGCAAAAATAAGTAATTTTCCTGCAAGTCTCAGAATCCTTACTGTGCATATATGGTTTGACATTTTTTATTGTCCCAAAATTTAGAAAACAAAGTATCATTATTAGTGACTCAGCATTATACAAAGAAACAAAATAATAGTTCACAGTTTGACATTTATTGAAATTAAAAGCAAACAATTACATGTTCAAACTTTTTTTTTTTTTAATCATTAAAAATCTGTAAATTATGTTGCAGTTTTGAGATAAAATTTATCTGAAAGTGCATTTTTTGTTCTATTCTGTACTGTAAAGACTGAAATTATGTGATATTTAAAACAAAGATGTGAATGATGAAAGAAATTTAAATATAATGATATGATGAAATATAATTGAAAGATAAGGAAAAAATCCAGTAAAAAATTTCATATAACTTAATTTTTTTTAAAAACTATATTGGATTTTGAAAAAATGTTTTTGAGGATTACACCTTGGAGTACCTTCATATTCAATGTCGTAGTGCTGGTCTTATCCATCACAATGTGAAAGTCTAAACAGACTCACAAACGCTTTGTTTTATTAATATAGATTATTTCTAAATTCAAACACAAAAAAAAACTTTTCTTTTAAACTAGGGATGGGAAATATTGTTACCTCTGGTTAACAGGTTGCAATGTTCCATAGGTAACAGGTTCCAACAACCTGTTATTTTTGTAGCATACTACCAATTGCTATGGATGGTGGTAATGGACGTTTTAAGTAATAACCTTTAAATAGAATGTTTGAAATAATTTTGGGACGTAAGTATAGACAAGGTTTTACGCTTAGATGAATCCACATCATTAAAATCAGTTTACAAGATTAAAATTAAATTTTTGCGCTACAAAAATTTATCTAGTTATAATACTTTGAATTCCATGCATTTTCAGCGTTTTTGGCTCTAAAAACACAATTTTCCATTTTTGGTGACTAAAACACTGAAAATTCAAGAAATTCTAAGTATCATAACTCGGTACGTTTTGATGATAGAAGAATAAACTTTTACTATTTTACTTGTTATTACATGGAGAAACTATTTCTAAATAAAGCTTATAGAACACAGGTACTGTACACAAATTCTAATTTCTTAACTATTTACAAAGTAATTCTACCGTAAATCGATTTTTATACAATGCAAAACAAAATTTGAGGCATTTTTGAAATTAGAACTATACCTCTAAAACTAGTGGTTTAGAAATTAGCTATTAATAAACGATAAGTAGAGACACTCTGTATAAAAATAAACACATTTTTAACAACATGATTTGTAGAAAAATGAACTTTAATCCCCGCCTTTATTGCGACCCTATCTATCAACGCATATCCAAAGCGAATCCCAGAAGAAAATGGAAATATTATTTACGAGTATACATTTTTAATCAAATGCAATACACCCAAGCAAATTTTCCACAGGTTTTTCAAATGAATTACAATTATATTTAAATTAAGTGTCAGCACTAATAATACGATGCTAATTTCTTTCTTTCTTCTTTTTTTTTTTCAGTAAAATAAAATCACAGAAATTAAAATATTTTTCAACTCTCATTTCCTAAAAACGCAGCAAAAATAAAATAAGAGCACATGGTCCAAAAAAGAAAATTTTAGCATCTTAATAAAAGGAAAAAACTTAAAATTCCATGAGTATATAGCAATCATGAACATGTTTATGATAGCAATATTCCTTTTTAAATATCAAATTGAATAAAACCTCCACCTGCCAATTATGCTGGCCAAAGATGTTTGCATCACTTTATCAAAAATGCAATGAGATCATTAAAAATCACCTTCTCAACCTATCCTTTACTAAAGAATATCTTTTCCTTTTCATTCCAAAAAAAATTTAGTAAGTCAAGCGATTACAAGCAACTGTAAGCCTCTGCACAACAAATTAAAATTTTTTAAAAAGTTATTTCACATAAGTGTTAAAATGACTCTTTAATCGTACTGAACGAAAGCAGTTATACGTATTTAAAATCAACAATGATGATTACTTGTAATAAAATATTAAATTTTAAGAGCAGAGCTTCAGGGCCTGATTAGCTCTATGTGGGACTATGTGTTAGCTCTATGTGGGTACACATGCAATGTTGGGGCCTAAGTGACTTAGAGTGACTAAAACTCTATAAATGATTGAATGAATCGGAATTTTGAAATTTACATTACATATCATTGTGGTTAGTAAAGAACATTGAGATAGTAAGTTCTTTTCTATTTGTACCTACAAAATCTGACAAAATTACTGAAATGTTTGAGAGCTATTACTGAATATCGGGATTTTCCCTCTATATTAAAAATAAGTCCTTCCGGCCTGTACCGGGAGGAAAAGGTAGCTTTCCTATATCTTCATTTTAAAATTTTAGCTAATGTTACTCGAAAACAGCCCGCTAAAATACAAAAAAACTGTTTACAAAAAGATTCGTTAATACTGAATTTGAATAAGAAATTCGCCAATTTATTGAGCTATAGCCAAGTTGGCTTCATTTATGAAAATTGATTTTGGTCTCCAAATTTGGCGATATTTCGCCAAGTTTGGCGAGAATTTGGCGATAACGGATATGAATATATAGTTTTATGCGTATGATTGGGAAAATGATTACAACAATGAAAGAAAATAATTTGCGAGAAATCGCGTTCACTAAAACTCATAAATTAATCGTCGTTTTTTTGTAATGTGATACTTGTTTCAAAATGTCAGCCACCCATGAATTTCAAACTGCTCTATCTCAGCCATTTTTTAAGATAGAGGTAAAACAAAAAATGCTCTGGAATCCTTGTATCAAGTCCTAACACTTAATTAAAAAATAAATTTGAATTTTTTACTTTTTTTTATATTTATTTTAGTTTTAAATTTTTCAGTAGCCGTCACCTTGTTTCAAGATGGCGGACCAAGCTGGCCAACGAACTCGGTCGAGGCATTGGTGAGCTTAATACACACAATTAGTTTCATCAAAATTAATTTATAAATACAAGCGTTATTGTATGACATAGATCATATATATATATATATATATATATATATATATATATATATATATATATATATATATATATATATATATATATATATATATATATATACATATATACATATATATAAACATTTGAACGGAGGGTGGTTTTGGGGTCTGGGAGTCATGATCGGTGAAACTATATAGAAATTTACAAGAATTGCTTTCCTCCGAATGGCTGCAATAGGTAGCTTTATACTTTTTTGTATTGAAAGCTACATAAAAGTAACGATTAGGAAATGGGCCAATGAAAATCTGCGTAGATCTTCCCGGCTTTTTTTTTCTTCTAGCAAATAGGGATTGCTGCGCGATACCGAATAGAATCGCGAAGCGATTATGTGGAGGGTCGGAGAGTGTAGCGAGCAGGGGGGGCGGAGTCCCTAGTACTATTGAAAGAACTTGGCATCTCTGATATTACCTTTTAAGGGTTATGCTGGACTATTATTTAAGTTTTCCAGGACAACACAAAACTTTAGAAAACTTTGGATCAACCCATAAACATTTTAAAGAAAATAAGTTGAAACAGGTGTGAAACAATAAGAAATAAAAGATCTTCTTAAAACACCATTAAAAACTTTAAAATGTGCTAGGCCTTTCGAAAGATCCGAGTCTTTCTTCGTCAGGCGCAAAAAGACATGCTTCTACTATGAAAGCAGCAGCAAGACCAAGCAGCAAGTCTTGCTGCTGCTTTCATAGTAGAAACACGTCATTTTGCGCCTGACGAAGAAAGACTCGGATCTTTTGAAAAGCCTAGCGCATTTTAAAGTTTTTGATGGTGTTTTAAGAAGATCTTTTAGCTTATAAACATTCTTTTTAATATTAATAAAATATACAAAATAAATCATAAAAGAGAAGACAATTTCAATTTGCAATTTAAAGCCTTTATTTACAAAAGATTACAATAAACTAATAGTTTTAAGTTATAAATTACAGGATGATTTTTGTCGTTTTACATAACGTAACAAGGCCATTAATGCAGCTGGTGTCATTCCAGGTATTCGTCTGGCTGCTCCCAGCTAGAAATAATTTACATTAATATGTTTAAGGCTACATTTATAGATATTGAAAACATGATTAACATTAATATTTTATGAAAAGTTGTACATTCTTTTAAAGAGGCACATTGTTTAAATGATTACAATTATGCCTTAAATGAGGGGGGGGGGGGGAATCAATACAGTAGATTAATGATTAACCGATACTCATGGGACTAATAATATATTAAATAAGGAAAAAGATCAGATAGCCAAAAGAGTATATTATAAGCATAGTTTTGTAAATGTATAAGCATTAAACCTTAAGTAAAAATAATATAAATGGGACTAAAAACTACTAGAATAAATCAAATATTTCAAGGTAAAACAAAACAAAAGTTTAAGATAAAAAAAAATTGAAATTTATTTTCCTCCATTACAAATAAAAACAAGACACATTTAAGAATACAATTATTTGATAAATTTTTGTTTTCCTTCATTTGTGCTTTACTTGCAGCTAGATTTCAGATGGTATTTAATAAAGGTATTTGCATTAAATCTACTACTTATTGTTTTTCTAATTTTTTAATGCACTTTTCAAATCTGAAGACATATATTTCTGAATTCAAATTTAAAAGGAATGGTGTTAAAAAATGATATAAATGGCTTTGGTTTAAAGCATTATGATCAATTTATGCACATAAGAGTAATAGAATCTGGGCCTACAGCCAAATTAAACTAAATTTGCATAGCAAGGAGTCAGTTAATTGAGTGCCTCAGCTGTTTGCTTTAGTCACAGCTGAACTCGATTCTATATAGATAAATCTTAGCTATGCTTAGTGTTATGCCTTGGAACAAACTTTCACTTAATTTAAATATTTAAAATCCATATTTTAATTATTCTACATTTTAAATCATTTAATATTTTTTATTTCAATCTTAAATATTAATTTTGATATTCTCTTCCCCAATTTAAAATTACTTTTCTTAAATCTTATTTAAATCCTAAATATATTTTCATATTCCCTTCCCAGTTAAGAATTTCCTTTCTTATTCATTCTTTTAAAACCTAACGCTCAAATATTTTCTTCTCCAAAAAGACTCCCTTTTAAACGTAAAAACAGTATCACTAACGGGGTCAATGTATGCATTATACATGAGTAAATATAATAATCAAGAGAGTCTACTGTTTGTCTCTTATTAGGAAAATGTAAGTTTTATAGCACATGCTATTACCCAACAATAAGTGTCACTATTTTAAATTTGTATATACAGTGACTCACATTTATATGGGGACATTTGTGCTTCTTCATTATTTTGCCCCCCCCCCCCCCCATCAAAAAGAGTGGGAAAAATTGTTTGTTACTTTTAGCAAAATTTCAAATAAAAAAATTATTATTATCATCATCATTATTACTATGATACTATGAAATAAAAAACCAGGAAATTGCCTAAAAACCCTAAATAAAAATATTTCTGAATGAAAATTAAGTTACATTGTACAATAAAACTTTTTCTCTTTAAATGTCTTCAAAATAATAATAATAATAATAATTGATTTTTTTTTTTAAAGTTAAGTGAGGAAGTGAGTAATATATATGTAATAAAGCACTTCTGTACAGTAAACATTTTTAAAACCACAAAAAGTAAGGAAAAATGAAAAACGAAAAAAAAATGAAAAAGTGATCAAAGTTCTTATTTTTTAATTCACTATATTAAGCTGATAAAACGAAAGGAAGCAGGATGTAAATGGCAAAAAATAACTTACATTTGTAGGTCTAACTGCATTTAATTTATTTTTTACTTCATTAGAAAGCTGTACTTTTTTTCTGAAAAGTAAACAAACAATAAAACTGATATTCCAAAATTTTATATGTTAAATATGTAAATAAATGATAAAAAATATTAATTATACTATCAATTTTCTTTTGTTGCAAACTATTTATAAAATTAGATATACAAATTCTGGGAGGGGAGGTGAAGGGTATATATCTAAAAGTTGTACTATAGTCTAGACCAGCCCTACTCAACCTTTTCTTCTTGCGGGCCACAAACATATATTTGTGGTGTTAGGCGGGCCGCAGCAAACTTAAACAAGAACGAAAAATCATGCGTCAAGCATAGATTATGTAACACTTTCCAACGCTTCCAAAATAATTTTACAAATCATACCGTTTAATAAGCTGAAAGATGACATCTAAGTAAACAATTTGGAAAACGCATAATATATTTAAAAACATAATTTCAGGAATTTCCAACATATACAATATTCAGAAAAATATACGAATACTTTTATTCAGCCCTGTATAGGATCTATAGACCTGTATATATACTACATAGGATGCTAAATTTTAGTTCAGTTAGGAAACGCGTAGCACAGTTTAAAATTCTCCGTCTGGAGTTTCTGTCACTAAACGGAAATGTGTCCGCGAATTTTTGTGCTTCCCTGTATAGGATCTACAGAACTTATACACATCACGTAATAGACAAAAAGCGAGTTAAAATTAAAATCGTGTTCAGTAACTTAAAACGCACTTCCAGGAATTATTGTTAACAGACAGTTGAGAATTCTTTTGTGTGTCCCTGTAAATGAACGATGACTGCTATACACACAATATTCTCTTGTAATGCACCTTAGTCAGGGCTGCCACTGCCTAATGGCATCAAAAATAGTTGCTTTAGTAGCCTACTATGAAAAAAATAGTAGCCAAAATAGTAGCATTTGTACAAAAATAGTAGCCAAAATAGTTGCATTCTAACTTAAGAAAAGAAGGGCAAGAATCCTTATTTGCTATAAAAATAACATAACTGTAGAGAAAGATGTGGATTTTCATTACCTTACATGTTACCATCCAAATTTGCTACTTTTTGTATTTTAATTATAAAATCACACACACACACACACAAAAACGGAAACAGAAAAGAAACTTCTTAAATTATTTAAATTATCATCTGAAATAAAGCATCAGAATGCAATTTGGTTTTCCCAAACTAAATTTAATATATGCTTAGCTTGTACTTGAGCATTACTGTGATGTAACTGAAAACGTTAAACTTTTATTGCATGTTATTAGCTACAATTTTAATTCCATTTTGTAAACAAAATAAAACTGAAGCAAGAAATCTGCCAATAAAAAGTGACTTTATCAAAAAAGGATGCATTTGATAAAGAAAATAGGTGTACATAACTAATCTATTCTTTAGAAGAAATTTGTGTAAAATAAAATAGCAAAATCAGCATAATTAAAGTCTGATTTTATAGACACCAATGGGCCAAATAAAGCTATCTAAATAAGTAAGAAAGGCAATATTTTAAATGTTTTCCTCAATATTTTAAATCTGTTATTAAATTGAAAAATTGCGATAGAAAACAAGATTTTCTTATTTCTAAATAGGATTTATTTCAGCTCATTTATGAATTAAAATTTTTGGTATGAAACATTTATAAAAGATTAGAAACAAAAACGATTCACGCTGCCTAGTGAACAAATCTACAGTTAATTGTTTGGGGTTCATACGGCAGTTAAAGGGTTAAATATCTTTAAAAACAATCAAAAATTGGACAAATATACTGTAAAGCATAAGGCTTATGGGTGGTAGCCAAACCAAAAGTCAGTAATTAGTTTTCCTACTGAAATTTGAATGATTGATATATTTAAACTACATTTAGATTGACATAAATAATTTTTTTAAAATTTCAATTGGAAGTTTACATATTTTAAAAATTGAATAAAAAACAAATTTATACGGAAATATTAAGTTGGAATATTGGGTTAAAAAATTTGTAATTCTGAAACTGGTGAATTATATTTTTTATTTTTTACAAAAATAGTAGCTGGAATTGGAAAATAGTCTCCTTTTTCCTGGTTTTCTCCCAAAATAGTCGCTTTTGAAGGTTTTTGGGCTGAAATAGTAGCCATAGTTGCCTGATGCTGAAAATAGTCGCTTTTAGTAGCATTTTAGTTGCAAATGGCAGCCCTGCTTAGTGATATTTATAAATTTCAATGCGTTTAAAATAGTGAAACATTATTTAAATAAACCGCAGACGATTTTTCTCCATAGATGTAATGTAACGGAATTCTCTTGACTGTCCCTGTAAAGTAACTATGAGTTCTATGCACAACCTATTCCATATTAAGCTTCTTCTAATGCACCTTAGTGATATATATAAATTTCAATGCGTTTAAAATTGTGAAACATTATTTAAATAAACCGCAAATGATTTTTCCCCATAGACCGCAATGTAACGGAATTCTTTTGAGTGTCCCTGTAAAAAAACTATAAGTGCTACACACTTCCGTTTAAATAGGGAACATGCTATAGATAACGACAATAACATATAAAAATTGCAGAGCAATCCAAGCATATTTACGGGAGTTAGAGCACGGCCAGACGCCATACGGCCAGACAAACCGAAGTCATAAACACTTTTCAACTAGGTTGGAAAGTGTTAAAAAGGGTAACAAAAAAGAGTAATTTAAATAGTAAGATAACACATATAGTAAACCAAAGTAATATAATAGTTAATACTCTCAGTAGGGTTGAAAAATTGTCGAGGAAGAAATGTTACTAAACAATTTTAACACCACTATTTCCAAACAATAAACTTCGTAATAGATTTCTATTGCAAATGTTGTAGAAATCGCAGCGAAATTTGTTGTTTGAAAATAGTCATGTAAAAACTATATAGGTGCCATCTTTTTCTGCAACAAACGTTTAACCCTAAAAAGTTGCATTTAGCTATATAATAAGTGTAAAACACAATGATATAACAATGCAGAATTTCCATGTTCTAAAGAAAAAGAATCGGGGGGGGGGGGGGGGATTTTCACTAATAAATCAGTCTTAATGCTCAATGCAAAAACTTTTTTTTATTATTGTAGTACAAATTTAATTAATTTGGAATAATGTTTGATTATCATTTAAGATTAAGAATAATAAATATATTTAAATAATACAGCATTTAGAAAACAGCAAATAAGATGTTTTAACATAATTTTCAATTAATTATAAATATCGGGACAGATTTTGTCTTCTCATGAAAATATATAAGGCAAAAGTAAAAATCTTAAATAGATTTTATGCACTTCTGAATTAATTTTATAAACATGGACTAATGATTATGTGTGTATCGGGCCGCAGGTTGTGTATGACTGGTCTAGACTCATGGTTCCTAGTGTGAGGCATACACTCAACTCAGAAATGATTTTAATTTTTAAGTGGGGTACATTGGAAAAATAGTTGGAAGTGAATTTATTTCGCTTTATTTGGGAATCTCATACCTAGTATATAAATATATATTATGACATACATTTTCTAAACAAAATCAGAATGTACATGGCAGCCTGCTTGATATCAGTTGAGAGACAAGGTGTGATTATAGAGAGGAGTGGTGATGGGGAATTAAAGTTTAAATAACCTTTTCTCCTTATCTCTCTATTGAAATTAGCTGACTGATGTGTGCATTCTACATTGATGCCAAATCTTTGAATTTTTAAGTACTACTATTTCTGAATAGAAACTTTTACTTTAGTTAATCACTGAAATTTGTGATTAAACAAGACAAAAATTACTTGGAAATAATGGTCCTCAAGAATCAGAAGGTTTGGTAGCTATGACTATGAGATATGGTGATATTTAAAGAATGTAGAAATTATTTAGAGTGTGTACATCACATTTATTATTATTGAAGGTGCTTGTTACCTATGTAAAGTATATTATGAATTTGCTAAGAAATATTATCTTGGAAATTATTAGTAAACTCCACTACTGACACTGATATGTTTAATAAGCTGAAAAATTACTTAAAGATATAAAACATAATGTCTTGTGCTTCAAATGGGTGCTTAGAATTCATAATAGACGATAATCTAGAAATGCTACTTGTGCATTGTGTTATTATTAGAAAGAACTTAGTATTCAAAACTATTTTTCCCTTCTTACTGAGCTGCTAATAAAATCAATTATAAAATGCATTAATGCTATGAAATTGTCAGCAACTCTTCATGCAATTTTGTAATTATAAAAATTTCAATTATGTAAGAATTTTACTTTGCACTGAAATAATGTCAGGAAACAAATATAACAGCTAAAATTTTTTTAACATTTTAAACATGTTTCAACTTTTAACAAATGTAAAATTTAAGTATCTATAACATGAAAAGTTAAAAAGGTTTTAAATAATTGTGACAATTGGTCACCATTCTTTTAATAGCAATAAGTAAAGAATATAATAAATTATTTTAAAATATTCAAATTACGCTTAAGTTATTTTGCTTAAATTTATAAATGACTATTTCCCTTTCTCCTTTAACTGTAATGTATTAACTGCAAATTCAGTTTTAAACTGCAGGAATTTTTTGTGTGTCTATTAGTCCTATTTGCCTGATATTAGTAAATGCAAAAATTTTACTGATTATATGTTTACTATCACTTAGTAAGCTTGAATCATCATCATTGGGGGGAGGGGGGGGTCACAGATAAATTTTGTTTCGTTGAGATGCTAGAGCCATAGATTGAGAGAGAAAATTCTGTATTGGGTCTGACAGTATTTTTGAGCAAAGCAAAATAGTTACTGATTTTATTCACGATTAACAAACCCTGGCTTGATTTGCTGGGCATGGTTAAAATTACTATTTAAAATATTATTATTTTTTATTTAATTAAATAATTTTTTTTTTCATAAAGTAATATAAAAACTTTTATTAAATTAAATAACTATTATTTTAATTTCAAACATTTCATTATATTTTTACCATAAAAAATATTTAATATCTAAGAAATGTTATTTTAAATAAACTTCTCATATATGTTCAATTATTTATCTATACTAATAAAAGAAAGTTTCGCTCTGTGTGTGTGTCTGTTAGCGATGGCTAGGAAAATTTAGCCCACCTAGAAGGCTGGAAATTTAGATTTAGGTAGTCCAAACCCTCTCCTGGTGCAACATTACTTCAGAATTTTAATATTTTAATTACTTTCTGAAATATTAATTAAAATGCACAAAGCACTCTCATTAAAAATACGCTTTTATTATCTTGGGTTGGTTGGTTCACTGGTTGGTTGCATCGATCTTCACAGAAGTAATTAAATAAACCAGAGTAGCGATGCAAAAATACAGATTTCTAAGGAAATAGTGGTCGCACGGCTCTGCCGTTACAAACATACAACCGTGCACATTACAGGTGCAGATTCCCAAAATTTGGAAGGAGTCACTGGCTCCTAAACCCAAAAAATCCAGTGGCCACAATTGTAAAACAAACGCATAAAAACAATAGTGTTTATATTTATATTTGGTAAAAAACTAAAACTCAGGAATTCAAAGTGTAAAGTAATTTATTTAATATAAACACATGTACAACAAAATTTGAATATTAATTAAATCTTAAATCATGTACATTCAGAAGATAAAGTTGGGCAAGATACGGTTTAAAAAAAATATTTATAAGCTAAGCAATCATGATACTGGGGAATATCAGAAAAATAATATTTCTTATTTTGATTTTGCCAGACAAAAGTACATATGAAAGGAAATCCGAATTTGTGAGATTATTTTGCAGTATAAAAATCAAAATAACACACTTCAAACATTAATCACAGTCTATGTAAAATCATCAGATTCAAACTGTTATGAATAACATTGCTATTCGAATATATTTAATAGTTTGCTGTGTTAAACAGATTATTCTGAAATGTTAAGATAATAATAATGTTTGCTATGTGTTTTGGTCTTAATCTTTAAAAAAAATATCAACATTTCACGATGGGGACTGGGAATACCAGAAATTGATTACTTTTAAATCCCATGGCGACTTAAACGCCGAAAGTTAGTGGCCACAGCAAAAAATGTAGTCGCCACGTGGCGACTGGCGACCGTGAATCTGCACCTATAGTGCACATGTAGCGCCATCTGCCGATGCGAAACTGAAAGTGTCATTAACGCAGAAGAACTGATGCAACTGTCCTACTCGAGCGCCATCACCATCTATTTGAAACATTTTAGAGGGACGTTTTTCGTTAGAAATCTTTGGATGAAAGTCGAGTGTTTCATGAATTACTGTTTTTTTTTTTTTTTCAGCTAAATATTAATATTTTCACACAAAAATTATACCCATGCTTAGGAAACATTTTTTTTAATACTCATAAAAATTTGGATAATAAGATTTTTTTTAAAAACATTAAATAAAAAATTAGAACACTTCTAACAGGCAATTTTGTCACTACAAATTGGCAATTCTTAAGTTCTTGCTTGAGCTGCGGATAGTTTAGCGAGAATTCTTGAAACTTTCTATTGCAAATTTATTAATATTAATATTTTATATCTATATTAATAAAAGAAAGTTTCGCTCTATGTGTGTGTCCGTGTGTGTGTCTGTTGGCGATGGCTAGCAAAATCTAGCCCACCTAGAAGTCTGGAAATTTAGGTGTGGATAGTCCAAGGTCTGGCCATGTGCACCTGAGCCTCAGAATTTTAATATTTTGATAATTAGCCTAGATATTAATTAGATTCTCATTAACCATCGCTTATAAAATGTCATCTTTTAAGTCAAAATGGCGAAAGAAACGAACTGGTGTGTTGGATTTGCAAGCGGAAATGAACAAAATCGAAATTATTTTACTAATTAGCGAATTTTAAGAAAACTAATTGAGATATCAATTTGAAAATTTCTGAGCATATGTAAAAAAAAATATTCTGTATCTGAATATGTGATTTTTGAAAAATTCAGTTTGTAATTTTTTTTATTTATGCAAAAAACTGCCAAAAATCTGCTGGCGCCAGTGAAAACGATCCGAGAAAGTTTCAGACAGGGATCTGCTTTCATTAAAAACTGAACTACAAAGAGATCTGTTTCTCGGGCCGAACCCTCCATTTAGTTTGCGAAAATGAAAGGAAATAATTGCCAATTTTTACTAATGAACAAAAATTTAGGTAATTAATTAAGATATAGAATTGAAATTGAGGTCGGGAAGGGGTGTCATCTGCCGGCTATTTTAGCGTAGCGTCTTCGTTATGTTCTAATTATCAGAAAAATGTAATTCTTTTTTTAATGATCGCGTTAATGTAGGTGACGGTGGTTCTCTTGAACAAATTATTCATTATTTTGCGGGTATGGGGAGGGAGGGGGTTAACGCCTTTCTCTGAGATTGTAATTATCTCGGGCCCGGGCAACGCCGGGCGGGTTAGCTAGTATCTATATAAAAATACATAAACAGGGGTCGATGCAGGTTTTTTTTCTTGGGGCCCATTTTGTGAAAAGTAAAGGTTATTTTTGTGAAATTTATTATATTTTTGTGAAAAATAACATTTTACAACGAAAGTTGAAATCCAGTTAATCAAATTCGAACCAAGCATTTATAAATAAAAACTTTTTTAAATCCTTTTGCTGAAGTTTTCCGCTCTGGTGAACTTGTTTGTTTACAAATTACACATTTTAAAACATCACAAAATAATAAATAAATAATAAATAGTAAGTTTTTATGGAATAGAATTTTGTGAATGGACCCATTTTATCAAATTGATTTTTGTGAAGGGGCCCATTTTATCAAATTGATTTTTGTGAAGGGGCCCATTTTATCAAATTGATTTTTGTGAAGGGGCCCATTTTATCAAATTGATTTTTGTGAAGGGGCCCATTTTATTAAATAGATTTTTGTGAAGGGACCCTAAACAGGCCCCAAATTTTTCCTAGATCGACCCCTGATAAATGAATTGAATACATGTATAGATTAATTTTTATTCTTTTATTTACTTATCTATTTTGCATCAGAATAGTTCTATTACCATGCTTCTGTATAAGCAATATAAAATGCTATTCTTTCTTTAACCAAAATAAGAATTGAATTATACAAAAATTGAATATCCATAGAATTACTAAATTAAGAAAAAGCCACATATTGTTCATGAGTAAAACAACTTCCACTGAGATCATCTCCAGCTTGTCTTAAAGTTTGTCATTTGGACTTATTGATTGTCACTGCAAAATATGAACTAATTGAAAATTGAAATGTTTTGAACTGAAATAGATAATTATAATTATAGGTATTTTTAATATAAACACAGTAATGTCTTTGTCAGACGTTATTAAAATAGTAGCTTCAATTACATTGTTTAGTAAAGAAATAACTCAGAATATCCTTCATTGCACTTCAAAGCCATGTGACCCATCTTTATTGGCTTGGCCCCTAAAAAGAATGCCGAATCAGAAGTTCTTAGATACCTAGACATCTATTAAGTTTTCATCTGTTGAAAACTATCACTTTTTTAATGTAGGCCCCAAAGCAGAATATTTTCCAATGTTCTGCAACGAGCCTTCAGCTGATCATAAATGTTCTGCGGGAATAAAAAAGTAAAACACAGAGAGATTTTCTTTTATATTTAGGAGTGCAATTTCATCTTGTATAGAAATGCTAAAGACATTTCGTAAAACGCTAACACACACACAAACCAAAGAAATGACAAATTTCACGATTTTACTCCGATCGAATGCCGAATTTCGCGATTTTTTCTCGTAATCGATTGACGATTTTTGCAATATTTTTGAGATTTTTCTCTCGGGTAACTGGCGAATTTCACAATTTTTTCTCGTAACTGATAATCGAACTCCGCAATTTTTCCCCATGACTAATTGAAGAATTGCGAGATATTTTCCAACACTTCACTGACAAATTTCTCATTTTTTTTTTACCTGCGACCGATTGGCGAATTTTAAATATTTTCGATATTTTCTTTTGACCGACTAGCAAATTTTTCAGCTCTTTCTTAGGACTGATAGGCAAAAATTGCATCTTTTTTTCAAGTGACTGATCTTCGAATTTCTCTCTTTTTATTTTAAGCCACAACCGATTGTTAAATGTTGCAATATTTCCCTTATTGATCGATAAATGTTGTGGATTTTCTAGCGACTGATTGGAAAAAAATTATAGGTTTTTTTTTGCGATTGATTGACGAATTATGTGATTTTTTTTCTGGCGATCCACTGATGAATTTAGTTTTTTAACCTGCGACTGATAGGTGAAATTCGCGTTTATTTTCTTTCTACCACTTGGAAAATTTTGTCACTTTATCTTGCAACCGATTGACAAAAATCGAAGGATTTACCACAACTGATCGACTAATTTAGCGTTTTTTTAGCCACGACCGACAGCCAAATTTCGAAATAATTTCTTTCTGCCGATTGGCAAATTTTGCAGTTGAAAATTGTGTTTTTTATATTTTTTTCGCTACGGACTGACAAATTTCATATTTTTCTCAACGATCTACTGACAAATTAAATGATTTTTACCTACGATCGATAGACGAATTTTTTTTGCTTTTTCTTGGCAAAAAAATGTGAAATTTCGATCAAAAATCATCGGAACGAATTTCACACTTTTTGACCCACGACTGATAGGTGAATTTTACAATATTTTCTTTCTACAGAATGGCAAATTTTGTCAGTTTTTGTGACGGATTGGCAAAAGTTGCGAGGTTTTTACGCGACTGACCGGTGAATTTCAGATTTTTTCTGACGATCCATTCACGAATTTCATATTTTTTTTAACTGCGACTTCCGTGACTTCGACAGACTTGCAAATTTTGCAGCTTTTTCTTGCTGTCCATTGGCGAAAATCATGGATTTTTTTTCGCGACTGTTCTATGGATTTTGTATGTTTTTCCACAACCAGCTGAAGAATTTTGCGATTTCTCCCCATGATCGACTGACAAATTACGTGAGCTTTTCCCGCAACCAATTGATGAATTTCGGAATCTTTTTCAATGAACGATTGAAGGAGTTTTTCCGGTGATTGACAGACGAAATTAGAGCTTTTCAAAACAAATGAATGGTGAATTTTGTTGAAAATGAAAATTTTAAATGTTCTGCAGAGAAGTTAATTGTTCTGCGACGTATGTTGCACTTTTAAGCATATTCTGCTTTGGGGACTGTAGGTATAATAAAGTGGTACCTCTTCATATAATAATGTTCTAAATTTCTTTCAACATATCTTCAAACAACAACAAAAATCTTATTCTAAAGAAAATTAATTTTTACATTGTACTCTGAACAATGCATAATATCCTTCACTAGCTTACCCGCCCGGCGTTGCCCGTGCCAACACAACCTTAAATGTATCTGAAATCAGTGTTGAACATTTTTTTATTATTAAACAAATCTAATGTTGGGGGCCCCACTACCTTAGACAGCAAACACTGGGCGTGCCATACACACTCCCATATATTACTGTAAGTCGAGTCAAAAGAGCCATACCCCTTCATGATCCAGCCCATAGAACCAGAGATAGAAAAGCACCCCTGGTGGTGAAAATCGAAAAGCTCTATCTATGTAGAGTTGAATGAGCCATACCCCGTCGTGATCCAGCCTATAGAACCAGATATAGGAAAGCACCCCTTGTGGTGAAAATCCGAACTAAAATCAGTCAGCTCTATCGATGTCAAGTGGAAAGAGCCATACCCCATTGTGATCCAGCCCATAGAAACAGAGATAGGAAAGCACCCCTTGGTGGTGAAATTCAGAACTAAAATAGGTAAGCTCTATTGATGTTGTGTCGAATGAGCCAAACCGTGTCGTGATGTGACCCATAGAACCCGAGTTAGCTGCAAAATCCTTTAGTTACACCTTCCACCGCCAGGGAGCACAATATGTTCTATTCGAACATAACTGAATTCATTAAGGTTATCGATGTCGAGTCGAATGAGGCATACCCCGTCATGATCCAGCCCATAGAACCAAAGATACGAAAGCGCCCCCCTGTGGTGAAAATCCAAACTAAAATCAGTAAGCTCTATTGATGTCGGGTGGAAAGAGCCATACCCCGTTGTGATCCAGCCCATAGAAACAGAGATAGCAAAGCACCCCCTGGTGGTGAGAGGAAGTTGATGTAGAATAAATGTGATATTTAATAAAAAGTCGTTCCCACCCCACCCCCTTTATCTCGCCATTTTCGCTAATTATTACAAATATAAAAATGTTTCTTAATTACATCTAATGTCCCGATCTGATAATGGGGTTTCCCTATCTACCTATCCTAATCCGCTTTTCCCTATCATAATAGAAAAAAGCATATTTTATCAAAGAATCGCTGGCAAATGCAAATTTCGTCAAAGGTTCGCAAGAAAAACACGAATTTTATCAAATAATCGCTGAAAAAACATGAATTTTGTAAAAGGATCGCTAAAAAAACACGAATCTCGTCAAAAGGCAGCAGAGAAAACACGAATATTGTCAAACGATCATTAAAAAAGCAAATTTCATCAAAGGATCACAGAAAATGCGAATTTCATCAAAGGATTGCGGAAAAAACGCAAATTTTGCCAAAGGATCACAGGAAAAATGGGAATTTCGTCAAAGGATCGCTGAAAAAAAAAAAACATGAATTACGTCGTAGGATCACTGAAAAAACATGAATCTCGACATAAGTATGTGGAAAAACACAAATTTCGTTAAAGGATCACAAAAAAAGCAAATTTCGTCAAATGATTGCAGGAAAAACTTGAATTTCATCGAAGGATCGCAGAAAAAATACGAAATTCATCAAAGGATTGTGGAAAAAATGCAGATTTTGTGAAAGGTTCACAGAAAAAACTTTCGTGAAAGGGTCGCGGGAAAAATGCAACTGTCTTTATTAAAAACAGCACACACACAAACCTCTACACAAACAAACATATTCTGTCTTCCACAATTTAATTTGTAAATATGAAGTTAAAAAAAAAAAATCCCTGTTTTCTCACATATTATGAGTTTTATCAGCAAGTTAAAACATTAAGTAAATATGAATGATTTGCGGAGCTGTTTCTATCAAAAATTCAATCACATCGCCCAAAAACCCTCAACAAAAATAATTATAAAGAATGCGATGACAACATAAATTTGCATGTCCGTTCTTGGGCGATTCTTATAAAACACAAAATTTGTCCCAAATGGTGATTTTTTTACAACATGCTTACAAATTAAAATGGTTTATAATTATTTTTTAAAAAAACTCGGCCAGAAATAACATAGATTTTACATTTTTAAAGACTTATTCTTTATAATTATTTTGAAACAGCTCCACAAATCATTCCTATTTATTTATTGTTTTACTTTCTGATGAAACTCATAATGTGAGAAAACGGAAAATCACAAAATTGATCAATCAATAGTTGAAAAAAATCTCAAAAAATCATCAAATGGGATGCAAATATCGGCAAATAGCTTTAAAAAAAAAATCACAATTTGTCAAATGATTTGGGGGGGGGGGGGGTAATTATGAAATGTACCAAATGGTTTTGAAAATAATCAAACGACAGCAGGGGTAAAAAATCTTTTTTCAATCAATCATCACAATTGGCGAGTGTGACTATTAAGATGGCCAGTGGTGGCAAAACAGTCAATCGACAAATTTTTAGTATTACTTGCAGATTGGTGAGTGCTAATTTTGTCCTACATGTGAGTGATTCTTATGAAACTCATGTCACAAAATGCACATCATAAATATTTCACGGACTGGGAATTTATAATCAGTTCATCAAAACAATTTAATAATTACCGTCAAATCTCGTTAATCCGCCCCCCTAAATGCAACGGAAAATCGTAAAATAACCAGGGGGGGGGGGGGGGCGCTTGCACGGTATTAGAATTGTATTATATGATATTTATGGATGGTGGTGGTGGTTGGATGCTACCGGCCGATCGTCGCAAAGTATGCATTCTATAAAGTGACAAAAGAAACAAATTTGGAAAAAAAAAAATCCGTTCTCCGGTGATTAAGATTTAATAATTATTTACTGAATGTTTTCATTTTATTCAAAGTAAAGTTCAAGAAAAACATTAGATTCTTGGACGACTAAAAAAGTTCTTAAATCATAAACATCACTCAAAAACGCCCCAACAAAAAAATCATGAATATATAGAAACAGCTCAGAAAATCTGTTTCATTAAGAATATTTTTCTTGGGCGACTAAAAAAGTTCTTAAATGAAACTTCTTAAATGGAGTTAAAAATGGTTCTTAAATGGAGTTCAATAACAAATCTTAATGAGAACATACATCTTAACAATTTATCGCATGTTATGAATTCATCAATCTCGGGAACTAAAAATGTAGTCCAAAACAATTACAGGAAAAAAATTGTAAACAATAAATTACTCAAAAATTTAATGTAAATTGTTTGTTTCCATCAAAAATATTTAATTTGTAAGTATGAGGTAAAAAAAAAAAATCACAATGGATTCCTAACCGCCCAAGAACTCAAATTATTTACTGAATATTTTCATACTAAAAATGCTAAAAAAATGAAACAAACTAACTAAAAATACAGTCAAAAACAGTTTTTTTAAATATTATAAGCGTTGCACAAATTATTTACTGAATATTTTCATACTAAAAATGTTAAAAAATTAAACAAACTAACTAAAAATACAGTCAAGAATAGTTTTTTTAAATATTATAAGCGTTGCAGATACATGAAGATATACTTTCTGTTCAGTGAAGTGTAAGATGAAATAGGCCTAAACCCCAGTGACAAAACTAACTATCGGGAACTTAATATGATATATATTGCATATTTCAAACTATTTTTGAAATATTATTAGCGTTGCAGACACACGAAGATAGTTCTGTCACTGGGTTTAAGCCAATTTCATCTTACACTTCACTGAACAGAAAGTAAATAAATCGTCGCTGGTAGCTAGATCCATAGAGTAATGGAATATCTTTAATCTGTGGCTAGATCCTGGATGCTGCACTTGCTCTCATTGGCTGGCTGCTTCGTTGCCACGGATGGTGTTGCCGAGGTTATTTCATGGGAGGAGCTTGAAATAGCCTCGAACCCAAAATTCCATATACACGTTTTAATTAAAAAAAAAAAAAATCTAAATTAAAATTTAAAAATCCGACCGTGAGGTATACTGTCCGGTGATAACATCTACACATGACAAAAATTTCTGAGTCCTAGGTGGTATAATTACGGAGAAATCCGCGGGCAGGCAGACAGACACTTACTCTTTTATAGAGATAGAGATTAATGGTATCCTAAGTTAAAATTTTCTTCTTTACCATTGATGCCAACCTTGGCTGTGAACAAAAATACTTAACATTACCTCTTTATACTTAATAATACAGTTTTAAAATCAAAATGAATAAGAAGTAAGCTGAAAATCATATCGACATAAAATTATTATCAGTTATAGATCTTCTGTTATTGAGTCCACAGCCAACTGACATATCTTAGATAGCGTGGTTTGCAACAAAATCAAATACATTGCTGCAACTAGATGTTATTTTATGAGGCAAAATTTAATGGTATCATCCTTGGTAATCTGTAAACCTTGTATGTGGACCCTGTTATAGAATGGTGGATGGATAGGGTTTAATGGTACATCCTGATCATCATATATATTATTTTCCCTGTTCACATTCCTTTTTCTAAGAAAATACAAAACGCAGAATGAAGAATGAGATAGCATATGAAAGGATTTTAAACAGGCTTCTGACGTAGCACACTTAACCTTTCGTTAAAACATGTTTTTTGATTAAGAATTGCAGTTAATTAAAAATTAAATCTGCATTGTTTTCATAAATGAAATAAAAGATTTTCCTCAAATCAGTATTGCCACAAAAATAAAATACTGGATTATCAGATGACGTCATCCTATATTGCAATTAAAATACGACTGTTAATTTATTTCTTGCGCATACTTTTTGAAAAAATATTGAGCTTTTAATCGGGTTTTTATTTAATTTTTACGCGTGCGTCACCTATTGTTTATTTGTCTACTTTGTTTAATCATGGCTGTGTATGTGCGTACTGTATTGGAGCACCAGTAGATTACGCAATTTAAGGATTATTTTCCATTTAAATATACAGTTCATTAGGATTCACAAAAATTGTAAATCTGACATCACTTAAATGGCTGCTGGACCGCAAAGTTTGAACATCCCATGTTTAAGTTCCACCATAGGCTTGCAAAAAAGTGGTGTACCAAATATTGATTTATGTATTTAAGAAATTTCTGGAAAAATTTTGCAAAATCTGAGGAAATGCTTTCATATGAGTTCCCTAAACGTCTGATTCAGTGTTTCAATTTTTTTATAATTGGTTTTTTTTTTCAGTATAGGGGTCTTGGCAACCTAGAGAAATAACCTTGGCGAGAGAAGAAAATTTGGCAAAAAATTTTCTGGCAATTTATTCCCATTTTCTTATACACAAGCAATCATCATATATATTATTTCTGTTGTCAACATCCTTTTTCTATACACATACAAAACATACAACGATGAATGAGGTATCATTCGAAAAGTGCTTGAACATGTCTCTGAGATAGTATACCCACATTTCGTTAAAACACGTTGTTTGATTAAAAAAAAAAAAATCAGTTAATTAAAAATTAGTGCTAAAACATACCAGGAAATAATCTCAAAGATTGCAGTGCGAAAGCTTCGCATGGGTCCTTCTGGTTATGGAATATTAGCCCTTTATACTAGGGCATCAATGATTGATTTAAATTGTAATTTTAATTGATGATTAAAAAAAAATCATTGATTAAAATCATAAATTCTTTAACGTTTAAAATGTTGTGAAAAGGTATTAAAATCTAAGATGAACATAATTTGCAATGTTTCTCAAGATATTTTGCTTATAAAATAAATGAAAGAACCTTTAAAATATTTCTTAACCTTGTAAACAATAAAGCATGAAAATAGTATGTTTTTATCAGAAAGCATTTTATTTAAAATTGATATTTCATTAAATCTATTATAATTTGCATTTTTGTAACTTTCTTTGAGCAATGAAATTATTCACTGTTGTCTTTTATAAAAAAATAAAAATAAAAATAAGCACAATGAGAATAATAAACTTATGTAGGTAAAAAAAAAAAAAAAAAATTATCTTTTTTTCATTCTACTCTTACAAATAAATATATAACAACAAATTGGAGCTATAGGAAATAATTATAACATCTGCTCTACAGCTTTTGTAAAAGAATGCATGGGAAATAAAAAAATAATAATTATTAACAAAATGCTAAGCATAGCAAGAGCTACTTCAGTAGGAGTTGAAAGAAATAAAGAAATCAGTTAGGGATAAAAAAGCTTTAAAAAACAGCACTAAATGCCAATGATGCTCACTGTGTGGGTAAATAATGCTAATATATTTAAGTTAATGTGTGTTGTAGATATGACTGGTCATTCTTATATTTATTCTACATGTATGCATGAATTAAGAGGTGCAATTTTTTTGTTGTTGTAAGTTTAGATTTATGCAATTGCAGTTATTTTACAAAGTGCAACTGCCGTGATATTCGTTTGATTTGTTATTTGAACTATTACTTAATGAAATTATTTATTTGTAGTTTTTTATTATTTCTACAACTACTAATTATAATGTTACTTAATAATAAAAAAATAAATTATGCTCTTCAATGTCATTTAATTAGAGGTATAATTGTTTTGGAAACCTATAATTTATGGTAGCCACTCGATACCTTAACACAGAAAAAAAAATGATAAAAATCTCATTTAAAGAACAACAAAAAATTTGATTTTTTTATACTCTACTTTAGTGTTGACTCTAAGCCGTTTTAGCAGGGCGCAGCGCCCGGCGCCCCTTTTTATTTCTTTTATGCGCCCGGCGTCCCTTTTTATTCCTTTTATGCGCCCGGCGTCCCTTTTTAACCCTTCCGATGCGCCTGGCGTCCCTTTTTGACCCCTCCGATGTGCCCGGCGGTCTTTAAGAGAGTTTCACAACGCACAATTGCTTTTTTTTTTATAATCAAAATCCACCATTTACTTTTCTTCTATCAGCATTTGCACGAAAGTAAGTACATATTTTTCCGCTCGGTCCCACTCTTACCGATGTGTTAACGAGAATTTCGAGCATGGGATGTGAACTAATCGGGAATTGGATCGGATTCGGATTTTTTTCCGGCAAATTTACTTCAACTCTTCAGGTTTTGGGTACAGTTCGCTCTAGGAAAAGTGATTTTTAGTCAAATGATCTTGTGAAACACTACAGTTGAAAGTCGATGCCGTTCCTTTAGGCCTGACTCTGCTTTGTCATGATGAGTAAAAGTGACAGTGAATAGTTCACAATTATGTGTGAAAATCGCGTTACAGTGAACTGCAGTGGAAAAGGGGCGCGGGGTTGCCCCTTTTCCACTACAGTAGTCGAAACACACAATGATGAATGACTTAAAATAGAAAAGTTTAGATTTTATCCAAATAATAATTTTGTATTTCTTATTTTCCCATATTTTTTCTATATTTATAATGCAATTCTCATTACAATTTTAAAAATATATATTTATTATCGAAAATTTCTCCAGTTGTATGGTCATGCACGTTTGACGGTCGAGCTCCCCTCCCCACCTTTTGAAAAAATAATAATTTTTGCAAAGCCGTGCCCTTGTTTTAAGTGCAAGCGATCGTTGTTGGAAGTATGTAAAATTAGCTTGCTTTTTTTTTTTAAACATCAAATGGAAAGCTTATTTAATTCTCTCAGCGTCCGGTTCTCTGAGTTAAAAAAACAAACCGACGTCGTAGTCAACTTTTTTTCCCAGTGGGTTTTTTTATGGGGCTATAATTTTCTTATAACTTATCATACTCTAGTAAATATCTTTTACACAGCCTAATTTATTATTATTTCGGCTGGCTGAAAATTTGAACGAAATTGGCCAATTAACATCGAAGATACCAATTATTTTTTTTTAATAGTAAAAAAAAAGGAAGGATTTTACCTTCTGTTCTTTTTCTTTTAATCATTATTTCTGTTAGTTGCTGAATAATATATTTTTTCGAACAACGCGAAACTTTGACACATTCACGCTCTCTTTTTTTTTTTCTAATTCTTAAAGGAATATATTTTGCAGGCATGATTAGGAATCGAAAAGCGTGTTCCTTATTTTGTTAAATATCTTACACCTTTATTTTAAAATATCTCTGCAGAATGCAAAAGGACTCCTAATTGCAGAAAAAAAGCACAAGAAATTCATAAACACGCAAAAAAATTGCAGAGGAATAAAATGTTATACTAAAAAATTGAAACCAGGTTTCTTTTTTTTTTCTTTTTCTTTTTTACAAATATAAAAAAAATGCACGAAAAGCGAAAAAAAATTGCATTGTAAATCGCTATATGAATATGAATAAACTTTAATGCAAAGAGGACAAAATTTGCTGTATTAGGCGAGATTAAAATCTTGTACGAATGTCATAAAATCGCAGCGAATCTCAAAAACCCCTCTAAAAATCGCGTAAATAAAAGCCCCCAAAATTAAAAAATAGCTGAAGGAGTTTCGAATAAAATTTGTTGAGTAGAACAGAAGGCAAAATTTAATATATAGGAATAAAAGATTGAAAACGGGAAAAAACGCTAAAATTTACAAAACTCTAAAAATTTATCATACTGGGCTAATAGATTAAAACCGGGTTTCTGTTAAGGTTTCCAAAAAATCTCTGTAAAACGCGAAAAAATCGTAAAAATGACATTAAAAAAAATCGCAAAAAAAAAATCAAAAATCGCTGTGGAAATTCAGATTAAATTTTATTGAAAAGAAGAAAAAATTTGCTATATTGAACTAAAAGTTTGAAACTGGATTCCTTTTACTAATGTGGGAAAACGCGATAAAACACTGGAAATCGCATGAAAAAATTAGATGAAGAAAGAGATGAAACAATTTAAAAACTGTCGTGAAAGTGCCAAACATACAGGCTGCAAATGCAAACGTCCCTTCCTCCACTGTTTCCAACACCGATGTATATGCTGTACTGAGAAATAAAATAGGAAGTGTAACGAAAGTGCTCTTTCATTCAACAAAAAACGCCTGCCAAAAAACAAATCTGCCCTGATCCTTTTAAAAAGAAATGTGAACACTGCCCATGTGAGACTGAGTAAAAATTCCTTTACTGTTCGGATGAAATCCGTTACGAACACACACACACACACAAAGAAAAGAAAAGAAAAAAAAACATTATCACCAATCCGTTAAAAAGATTTATTGGTTTCTTTCGGCATAGCACAGCATATCCATCCAAAGTTGATGATCTGATTGTGTAAACATTCGACTTAGATTTCAAGGAGTTGAATAAACAAAAACAAACCACTATTACCTTTCTATTTTTTCTCTATAGAGGACATTTTTGATAGGTGCTGTAATTTTCAAATAACTTATTATATTTTAATAAAAATTTGTTAGACAGCCTAATCAACTATTATTTCAACTTGCTAAAAATTTGAAAGAAATTGGTCAATTTGCATAGGAGATGGGATTTTTTTTTCTATCGTTAAGGGGGGAGGGGGGGGGGGGGTTTGTATGATTCTTTTTCACTTGCTCACAACTCAATATATATTTTTTCTGTACTTGAACAACGCAAACTTGTTGATACATTCATTGAGTCCTTTCTATATGTAAAAAAATAGAATTTGAATCGTTTCTCTTAGGAAAAAAATTAGTAGCGTTTTGAATCATCACGGCTTTTTTAGGGGCTTCTTCACTCACTCAAACACACCTACTCGTTATTCCTATATATATTTTTTAATATCTCATTTGCATTTCCATATTCTTAAATCATTATTTTGCATTGGACAGCTCTACAAAGGTCGTTTTTTATTTTTTCAAATTTGTTTGCTGGGTTTTATTTTTATGAGGATACTTTCACTTTCGAAGCCGGTAGTTAAAAGACCTGTAAACGAAATTAAAAAAGTAAAAAACGACCAAGATATCCATCTCAGCTAGCCAATACAAACAAAAGAAAGAAAAAAAATTTAAATATTGAATACGTGAGTGAAGTAGCCTCATAAGGAAGCCATCCCGGCAAGATGTGTTAACGTGGATATCGCGGCCCTATAGAAAAGCATTACGGAAAAACATAATTTTAAGATCAGAGTGTAATTTAAAAAAATATTTTAATGTTAGTTCCAAGCAGTTGTAAACTATGAAAAATTGTACAAGTTGTAAATTTCCAACTGGACGAAAAATGTCTGGGCAGGATTCGAGCCTGGGATCGCTTGGCTGAAGCCGCCACGCTCTACCACTGAGCTATCCCGGTCGAATCTGGAGGGCATAATTCATCCAGTTAACCTTATTGATCAAAGCATCTGGTATGATATTTTAATCTGATTAAAATATCAGACCAGATGCTTTGATCAATAAGGTTAACTGGATGATTAAAAATTGATTCATAGCAGTTTCTCTAATTTATATTTTTATCACCAACATGATTACTGTGTATTTTAACGTGCTGTATATTTTAGATGCTTTCATGTAGCTTTCTTTGTCGTTAAAAATATTGATCGCTGAGACATTTGCTGTATTTCTTTTTTTTTCTTTATAAAATATTTTCTTTTGATATGAAATGTCATTGAGAATATTAGTAATATAACAGAACACAAGTCTATATTTTTGATAATTGTGAGACCAGTGAGAGAACAATTTTCAAGTGTCTGCAACGCTAATAATGTTTTCAAAAATAGTCTGCAATACGCAATATATCATATAAATCTATTCTTGCTGCTGTTGTAGTTGTAGCTCTAATTAATTAAGGCATTAGCATTTATCAGACTTTCTGAGTAAAAAAAAAAATTCTGAAATTCACAGCAAATATTCTGAAAGGTTACAGTAGAGGAGGGAGGGGAAAAAATTCCCTCTCGGCAATAATTATTCTTGTTGCAGGTCGGATTAACTCTGCTTTTGATTTGAGTCAATTTCAGGCTGAGTGTAGATGCTTGCAAATTGGGTTAGGATTAACCCGATTTTTCAAACGTTAGTTCAGTATATTGTTTCAGATTAAAAAAGTATGTCTATATTAATAAGCATAGAACTTTGTGTGTCTGCTGTTTTTTAAAGGAATGCTGCATCTTTTCCGGGATTATTTCACAAAATTCACGTTTTTTTCATGAACCTTTGACGAAATTAGCGTTTCTTTTTTCCCCCGCGATCCTTTGGCGAAATTCACGTTTTTTTGTTTGTTTTTTTTTCCCCGTGGCCCTTCGACGAAATTCGTACTTTTTCTGTGATCCTTTGACGAAATTAGCAGTTTTTTCCACGATTCTTTGATGAAATTGTCATTTTTTCTGCGGCCATTTGACGAAATTTCCATTTTCTCTGTGGTCCTTTGATGAAATTCGCATTTTTTCCACGATCCTTTAACGAAACTCATGTTTTTTTACAGTCTTTTGACAAAAATCAAGTTTTTCTGCAGTCCTTTGACAAAATTTGCGTTTTTATCACAATCTGTCAATGAAATTAGCCATTTTTCCCAGATCCTTTGATGAATTTCGCGTTTTTTCTTTTGCCTTTGGACAAAATTCGCGTTTTTTTCTGCGATCCTTCAACGAAATTTGCTGTTTTTTCGTGATTTTTGACGAAATTTACAGTTTTTTCGAGATCCTTCAACGAAATTTTCCGTTTTTTAGATATCGTTCGAAGAAATTTACCGTCTTTTGGTGATCCTTTGACAAAATTTGCCGTTTTTTCATGATCTGTCGGCAGAATTCTGTTTTTTTCACGATCCAAGGACGTAATTGACCGTTATTCGTGATCCTTCGACGAAATTAAGTTTTTTCCACGATCCTCTGACGAAGTTGGCGTTTTCTCCGTAGCCCTTCGGCAAAATTCGCATTTTTCCGCGATCCTTCAACGAAACTCATGTTTTTTTGACAGCCTTTTGACGAAATTCACATTTTTTCACGGCCTTTTGACTAAATTGGCGTTTTTTTCTGAATCTGTCAACGAAATTAATATTTTTTCGTGATCTTTAAATGAATTTCGCAGTTTTCTGCGATTCTTCGTCGTTTCACCGTGAATTCGCCATTTTTTTCACGATCCTTCGACGAAGTGTGCCGTTTTTTCGCATAACTTACGCGGCATCGCTGTATGTTTTTAGGAAGCAGGTGCCCTAAAAAGTCTACGACGCCCGTCGCAGCGCAACGTACATTCTGCCATGGGGATTGTGAGTATTGGTGAACTATGAAAATAACATTGCTTTATACTTCTTATGACAAAATCAATTTCAAACTAAATGTCGCATCTTTTACATTCCACAAAAATGAAATTAATTAAATTTGATTGCGACGTTTTATAATTTATATGAAAAATATATTAAAATTAAAATAAGGAATTTACAAATTAAAAACAATTTTAGGTACGAGATTGCAGGGTTCGGTGATATCAATGGATATATATTGTGATATATTTCATGACGCATAAACAAGTTCACTTTTCCTAGATTTTATTGGCTGTGTCTTTTTGCTGATAAAAAGCTTTTGTTTTAGGCAATGACTTTTTAGCCCCCCCCCCCCCCCCCCCCCAAAAAAAAAAAAAAAAAAAAAAAAAAAAAAAAAACTTCTCCAAGCTTTACATTTGAAGCTGAATTTTTTTAAATGTAGAACCAATAATTATGTAGGACAATAATTATTGGCTCTTTGATATTTTTAAAGCTTAGAATAGCCATTATAAACCAATTTAGATAATCAGTTATATAATGATAAAAACAAAGAAAATATCATTTTATGACTTAAAACGCTAAAAATTGTTATAAAGATATGTTTTATATGTATAGGTTCTTATTAGATGGACCACTGGACGAAAATTTGCGAACTTCGATTAATACGCAAATTTTGGTCGGTCTTTTGTTCGCATTTTAACGGGGTTCGACAGTATTGTGAAATTCGTTAATTGGTAGAGGGAAAAAAACGTTAAATTCAGCATTCAATCATGAGAAAAAATAGCGAAATTCTTCAGTCAGTTGCAAAAAAATGCGAAATTCGTCGATAAATTGCCGAAAAAAAAAAATCTTGAAATTCGTCAATTGATAGAGGGAGGAGGGGGGGGGGGGGTCGCGAAATTCAATTGATCGCGTGAAAATATCGCAAATTCTATTAGGTGACTCTAAACAAACCAGTTCAAAATATTTTTTGTGAACAAGGTAACAAGTGTGTCCTTTTTGGAAAAACGTGTCCTCTTTTTAGAATAGTGTTCCCTTTTTGAAAAAATGTGCCCTTTTTTTAGAATAGTGTTCCTTTTTGAAAAAATTCCGCCCGGCGGCCCTTTTTTCCTAGAGTCAACACTTACTTTATATTTACTAATCCAGTATTAAAATTAAAATCAATAAGTTGAAAGCTAAAACATTGGATAGTGATCATTTAAATACCTACTGTCTTTGAATCACCATAAGATTCGTTAAAATTGATCAAATAGTTAACAAGTTTTGAGTACTGAAAGATTGGTTGATTGATTGATTCAATTTTTCATGTATTTTCTTAAGTGGTTATACATACCTGCAAACTTTCAAATAATGTTTTTTTTTAATTACATTTTCTAAAAGTACAATTAGTAAAAATTATTCAGTTACATTTTCCTACTTTAATTTACTTTGTTCTATCATACATAAATCATAACTTGAATCTTTAAATGTGATTATCTCAAAACTATGAAGTCGGTGATCATGATAGCTCAAACGAATCTCAACTAATCTTCTTTAAACGTTCACAATTTTTTAACAACAACATTATCCAGAGAGTAATCATTCTTTTTGGCGATCTGATGATTTAAAAATTTTTTTTATAAACAATCAAAAGTTCAAAATTTTTTGTAAAAATTGGCATCCTAACTTTGAATGGCCAGCATTTTGTTCAAAATCAATTTTTCCAAAAAAAAAATGATTAATCTCTAGTTTTAAGTGTCTGAAATACAGATATTATGATTTTTATAAATTCAGATACCAGTTGACAGATTTACAGTGATCCTTATGCACAGCTATCAGAAATATGGAGATTCCCATGCACGGCTACCAAAAATATGGTGATCCCCGTGCACGGCTACCAGAATGACACCATCTCCGGAGAGCGGGTCTGCAGGGGACATCCAACTTTATTTCGTCATTACTAAAATCAATTTCTTTTCTTTAAAGTGCAGTAAACAAAATACAAAAAGAACTTTCAAATATCTTATTTCATTTTCCTGAAAACAATTTCCAAAAATACACATTTTTTTTCAACCTTGCAGATAGATATAACCCCTTAAAAACTTAGATATTGCAATGTAACAAATTGTAGATTGTTGCCTGAAAATTCTTAGTTATGCAACTGCTTCTAAGCCTATTCTGGACAAACAGACAATTTTTTTAATGTTATTTTTTACTATACATCATCTAAATAATTGAATGAACTTAGAATTTTTTTTCTTCTGAAAATCACAGATAGACACAAATTTATATATAGGTATACATGCATTAATAACAAAAGATTCATGTAGCAGAAGAAAATTAATAAAAGATATTTAGAGATTAAATATAAAACAACTTTTTAAAGATTTACTTACAACATGTTTTCGAAATCATCAGGTAGCTGCAAATCATCTTCTTCTTCCATTTCTTTAATTTCAATTTGTTGAGCTTTCACTGCTGATGAATACAAAGCTAACAGAGATAAACAGAATACTTTAAAAATGACATACTACAGTTTTAAAGATGAAAATTTCTATATTTTAAAGAAATATTAATTTTGTCAATTTTTTTTATCTCTGGTTTTTAATTGATTTACATGTTGTGGTACCTCCTGAATATCATTTGACTAATTTTAGATTAATGTCTGCCTGCCTGCGTGTGTGTGTGACAAAACTTTTGTGAGTGCTGTAAATCAAAAAGTACAGTACATAATTTCACGAAACTTCCCATTTACTTGGACCTTGAAATAAATTAGAGCTGATTAGATTTTGGTGGATATCATCAAAACAGATAGCACTACTATCTATGCCATGTTTCTCACGATCTGCAGAAGCTATACTATGAGACAGAATTATCTTATAACAGCACTTATGGGACACAATAGAACTTATGGGACACAATAACAGCACTTATGGAAGGAATTGTACCAATGAAGTTTCTTATAAAATTGAATTAGTATAAATTTAACATAATATCTAATTAATTTTTCAGTATAACTAATTAATTCACATCTTTGTTATACATTCAATTCAATTTTAGTTTTGATCACTCAACAGGGAACACTGCTATGCTTTGATGTTTTGCTATTAACAATAAACAGTATCCTAGTTATTATTGAGTAGAAATGTACCAAATTTTATATCTGAGGTTATTAAAAAAAAAAAAAAAATGCTTGTCCAATATTGGCTTTGAATACCCAATAGGAGGCACTGTTGTTCCATTTATTATTATTATATATTTTTTTAATCTAAAAGTTATCACTGTAATTCCATGTTAAATTCAGAAAAATGTACTATATATTCAGAGTGTAACCATACTATTAAAATTAATATATTAGAATAATACAGAAGAAAGTTTTATAATGGCTACTGTACACTTTAAACTAGCATGGGCAATAATAAGTAATGACGATATGAATATTTTTAAATTGATAGTATAATTATGATGCTATACTACAAAATATGTATACATTTAAAACTGTGTTTAAGAAGTATATAAGAAAAGGCAAGATATGATAGAGTACAGATATGCGAATAAAGATTCATTGTTAACTCAACATAACCATAACAAGAAACTGAGTGGCACATACTGGAATAAAAAATTATCTACAAAATTTAAATGCAAATTAAAGAAAATTCTTTCTGTATAATAGCTAAAAGTACACGTGCCTATTAAAAATTTCCAAATCTACTATTCAAATATTGCTTGCAACCTTAGTATTTCGTAGTGTAAAAAGTAGTCTGTGGTAACAGGATTTAACATTAACCTCTTAAGCACCATATTCAGTTTAGTGGTAGTATGCTGAATACCAGATACATTAAATTTTGTCAAAAGTAGTTTATATCATTATTTTTATATCATTATCTATTAGATATACAAAATACACAAAACAGAATGTGAAACACAACAATTTACGAAACACAACTGAACAGAATGACCAACATATAAACAAATGAGCAACGAAGAAAGAAACAAAGCAGCAGGAAAATGAATGAGTTTTTCTATACATAATGCCATCTATTAGGTGCAAAAACAATCATTGGTATAAAGCCCATAAAAAACCAATCACAATAACAATTAGCGACGCAAAAAAACAGATGTTTAGAACATTGCAATCTGGACTTAAGACGAGGACGTACGCACGTACATAGACGAGTTCATGATGTATGCATGTACGTCGTGGTGCTTAAGGGGTTAAAAGTTTTTGGATATTACAATTAAAAATTATAATGAGATTTGAGGAAAGAAATGCTTATAACCAAGGAAAATTTAATATAAATAAAGCCAGCTATGAGAAGAGAAAAAATGGCTATAATAAAAAAAAAAAAAAAAAAAAAAAAAATTAAAACAAATATTCCTGATATATAAATATGAATCAGTCTTATTTGAGAAAAATAAAACAAAGATCCACTTCACTCGCAAAACTTATAGTGAATAATATATTTATCCACATTTTAAATATATTATCTTAACATTAAAACACAATACCTTCTATCCATAAACGGGAAAATAAATAAGACAACTGTTTTGACTTCTGCATCCTTTGAGGCAAGTATTCATATACATGATTCATTGTCACACCAGGTAGAATAAGGTATTCAATACCACTGAAAGGAATATCCAGAAAATAAATAAACAACATGCTATAAATTAATAAAAATATATTATTTCAACTAAAAAGTAATTAGTAATTTTTCTTTACATAAATAGAAATACTTTAACTTAAGATGAGAAATGATAATCAAAGCTTCAATGCAATTTAATAAACATACAATAAAAAATCTTATGAAAAAGTACATTTATACTGTAAAGTAATATCTAAAACTAAATTAATAACAAAACAAATTTGGAAAAAGAGATTAATATGAATACAAAAAATCAGAGAATTTAATTTTTTCCGTCACAAACAGGATTTTCTTCTCTCCTTCTTAATGATAAAAAATGCTGTACAAAGTTTAAATATAATTTTAACAAATATGGAAAAAAAAAATAAAAAATAAAATCTTTAAAAAATAAAACAACTGTTATCAAAGTATAAATATTTAAACTAGACTGTTGCAAAAAATAGCTAAAGTTAAATAAACTAGTTATAAATTTAAAAAAAAGAAAAAAGATTAATTTGGATTTTTTTTTTCCTTACATAATTAGGAATATTTTAGCTTTTTTTATGATAAAATATGTTGCATTAACTTTCAATAATAAAATGACAGAAATCAATGTTGCATCTAATTTTTCAAACCAAACTTGAATTAGCATAGATTAATTATAGCAACAAATTATCACGAGCTTTCTTATCATTTCAATGTGTGTTATGAACAAAACTAGGTAAAGTATTTTTTTTTCTTTATCTTTATTATTATTTTTTTAATAACAGCGCTGTACCTAAACCTAAAGAACAACTCGTTACTTTTAACTTAAATAAAAATTGTGCCAAAACATTTTTATTAATAGCAATTAATCAATTTACAAGAAAAACTAATGGACTACACAAAACAGATTTCTCTACATAAACAGATAATTTTTTATGCATTAGTAGCAAAATGTTGTTAATTACCTTTGTCTTTACATCCAAGATCAAATAATCAATATTTCAAACCTTCACCCCCTCCTCTCCATGAAATATATTAAAGAAAAGTTTACTGAAAAATTTTGCTTTGGAGTATGATGAAAAACTTACATGTCTTATATATTATTTGGCAATGCTTTAAAGCATCAAACAACAGCTAAAAACTTTTCACAATTATCAGCATAAACTGTTTTACAATGGCAGAAAAATTCCATGCTAAATACTAACAAGATTAATCCCCAATAATTACTGATAAGATTAAACATCTAATAAACATAATAAATTTTCTTTGGATGGTACAATTTTATTAAAAAGACTAATAGAAAACTAAAAAAAATAATAATAATAACCTTTTTAAATGAGGATTTTTAGTAGTTACACCCCAATCTTTAGCACTCTTCTGGATGGATTTTAATGAGTTCATAGCTTCTTCTAATATGCTTCTAGTTTCTAAGAGTTGTTGATAACGTACATCTGATACACATCCTATTTTAAAACCTAAAAGAAAATTGACAGTTAACAAAATTTAAATTAATGCCTAAGCTTAATGACATTTATTCTCCAATAACCGAACAATTTGCAATATTTCATACCAGAAAAAATGATAAAAATTTTGAACAGAGTTATATGATTTTTTCTCCACAAAAATCATTCATATATGTTAAGTTGCACATTAAGAAATTTTCAGATCATTATTTTAATTAAATATTAACGTGAAACAAATTTCTTGGAAATTAACGTTAATGAAGAAGTAAATTTATAAAAATAACAAAGGAGACAACTTCAGCAATGTCATGGATATGCTATAACTTACACTAAAAATAAGAGAGCCTTATAGGAGACATATTTCACATTACAAAGAAAATCTATATACAATTTGAGTTTCATATTGATTCGATATCCCGATGTAAATTAGGGGCCTGCTAGTATTAAAAAGAATAAATATTGGCATAATTAAATACATTACATGTATAAGCCAACATAAAATAAAGCACATATTATCAGAAAATTCATTATACATCTGTTTCAGAACTTAAAAAAAAAAAAAAAACCACTCCTAAAGTTCAAAATAATAATAATAATAATAAACAGCAAGAAGCAACATGTGTGCTTATTACAAAAGTAAGAAAGACAAATCAAAGGATGAAAAGGGATATTAATTAATAATAAACTTTGGAGCAAATAGCAAGGATGAGCTAAAAACATTTCAAAATTGCTGCTATCACAAGGGAAAACTGCCAAATAAAGACATAAAAGAAAAACATGTTTTTAACATATTGTTATGCCATAGGACGAACTTTCACTTAATTTAAATATTTAAAATCCATATTTTAATTAACCTAATTTTAAATCATTTAATATTTTTAATTTCAATCTTAAATTATAATTTCTCATTTTCCTTTCTCAAATATTGCAATCTTAATTATTAATTTTCATATTCCCTTCCTCAATTTAAAATTACTTTTCTTAAATATTATTTCAATCCAAAATATTAATTTTCATATTCCCTTTCTCAGTTAAAATATTATTTTTAAATGCAACGTTGTTCCAGTAACTTTTTCATTTTTTCTTTTGCAAAAGAATTCCAATTTTCAAACAAAAAATGATCAGGGGGTCAATGTATAATGACGTATTTCAAGACATATCTCTACTTTGAACTTAGTTGTGAATTGCCAATTTCAGAATTATTTGCACAGTTTTTCATTCTTGTTCTGGAGTTTTAGAGGTAGGAAATGCTAGGAGAATTTACCCTCGCGATCACCAATGAATTTTTTGATTGGCTGATAGTAAGAGCGTACGGTGTTCGAGATTGCTGACCGCACTCAGATTTTGAAAGTTAGAAGGCGTTCCTCGCTCTCTTGGCTGTTGGATATGAATCTGAGCAGATGTGCTTGGATTTCCAGAAATTTTTCGGGCCAACCGCAGGAGTAAACGGGTCCTGCAGAAGGTTCGATTAACTTGCATCTATATAGTTTATTAGTAAAATAAATTAAAGTATAATTTCTATCCCTTTTATTTATTGAATAAATTTAACAGATATAACCATATTCAAAATGAATAGTAACAATGATGGTTCGTATGTTCGATGAGTGGCAGAATGGTGTTTTGGGCAAGTGTTCCATACAGTAAGTCATCGAATCTAGTAAAATCGGAGTGCTTGCCTGTTTGCACGAAATGTCAGGTGAATGTTTCACTACGGGATCTAATGATCAAATTCAGCAACATCTGAATGCTCTACATATTTGCTTGGAGATGTTTCTTTCCAAAAGTGAACGAAATAGGTGATGACAGGCTGTGTTCATCTTTAAGTTTTGAAAATTCATTTTCTATCGATGTGTTCATCTGGGATGTGGTAAGGAGATCTTTACATATTTTGTTTTTGTTTTGGAAAACTTTGACATTCTTAAAACTCGATGATACCTCCGAAATAAAATATTTATATTTTCACATGATCTTAATGTAATTATTCATCTTAATAGAAGATCCTTGACATTAAGAAACTCTATAGTGCTCTACAATTGTTTTATTCTTGAGAGAACAATCCTTTTTAGATTTTCTAGAACAATGTACATTGCCAATGAGAAACTTTCAGGATTATTCTCTTAAAAATGTTAAAATAATTAATAGTGTTAACACATCTAAATCATACAAATAATAAGAATTTATGTGATACAAAAGTATATTTATCTGTAAAATTTAAAGATCATAGTAATCTTGTAATAATTGATAATACAATTTTAAATATTTTATTATCTAATTTGTTATTGCTAGTGAGTCTGCACAGACAATACTATATTTTGATATATATAATTATATTTGCAATAAATATTTGAATTTTACAAATTTGTATCGTTATTGTATTATATAATTTACACAGTTATTAGTATGCATAATAAGAAAAATATAGTAAGCCATTTTATATAAAGAATATGTTTATAGGAATGTTCATTCTTGGTTCAGGTAAGAAAGTTTTGTTTTTCATTTTACCATGAGATTTATTTAATTTGTTTATTTATTAATTATTACATAATGCTTTCCTCCTTTATACTTCCACTAATATCTTTATTATGATCACTGGCAAAATTCATTTTTCTCTCTTATTCTGGAATTCTTAAATTTAAATATTTATTAATGAATATTCTAAATTATCTTTACCACTATTTTCGATAGATAATTATATAGATAACGGTTGGTTTACTGTGCAACTCATACCAAAGCCATTGTATTTCGATTAAAAATGTCACTTGTAGCCGAATCCACTTTCGTTGTGCCACTTACAGTGATCTACCATCTATTGATATACTTAGGAACTTTTTCTTTCTTATGCCATACCGTTTTCCCTCTTCTTCCAGAATATTCAGTTCAAATTTGAAGTCATTCTGACCAGTGGTTCCTTTTTTACAGCTTTTTGAAAGTGAGACTTTAATTATAATCACCCTATATTAGGAAGGGGGGGATGTATATGGAACTGTATATAATTGTTATGGATGAAATATGTGCATTTTCCAATTACACAGTTCCTCAGGAAAGGGTAAAACTACAATTCTATGATTATGAGCCTTTTGGAAAGAAGGTTTGCAGATATAAAATCATTTATGAACCAATTATTGTGTATTTTTCACATTGCTATAAAATAATAGCATATATGGATACATTAAAATTGAACTACACAGGGCAATATAACATTATTAATGATCAAGACTTTATAATACAGTATTCCAAAACATAATACTACAGATAAGAAAAGTGAATAGGACACAATTAAAAAAATAATAATAATAATCAGAAATTGAATTAAAAAAAAATCTAAATAAAGTTAAATTTTAAAAGATTATCTATATATTTAAAACACAAGGCTGTTTTTTTGTCATCTGCCCTGAGTTTTCTACTGAACAAATTTAGATAATTATTTTTTATGCTGTTCAATTGTAGATGTGCCCGCACTAGTTAAACTTAAATTATAACCAATAAAATACAGCAAAAGAAAATATAAAGATATCAAAAATTGTATGTTAAAGTTAGCACATACTGTCTGTGTTTCTATAATAAAATGGAATTCTCTCTTTAGTCAATGAAACACAAAATAATTTATTAAATTAGGCAATGAATTAGATTAAAATTCCTGAAATACAGATAAATTTATATGAAAAAACACTACTTGTATAAACAGCATATCAGATTTTTTTTATAGTTTAGAAAACAATTTTTGATTACATGATTTTTTTTTTTTTTTTTACAAAACTCAACTTTCAGAAGGTGATATAAGTTCAATATAGTATAATATATTCACAACCAAAGTGAATCAAATCCTTTTTTTTTTTTTTTTTTTTTTTGTTCAACTAAGTTTGAGAGGAATTTTTTCTCATTTGTTGTCATAACAAACCAAATCCTAAGTTGAAAATGTGAGCAACAAATAGTGCAAATCTCCTTTAATTTTGAATGAAATGCAGGAGCTCCCTTTAACTCCAAATACCACTGGATAATCTTCTATGGACTTGATCCACTTCGACTCTGAATGCCTTATCTCATATGCATGGGCTGCACTAAAGAATTCAGTCCAGCAGCCAAAAAAATTGTTAAATTTGAGAATCGTTAGTTTATTTTCAAAAGCACAAATTTCACAAAATATTCCACAAATTGCATTTAATTTTTTTTAAAGTAATCTTTTTTAATATGTGTAACTTTCCTTTAAAATAATCAATGTTAACAATTTCTAAAATTGAGCGTAAAATACCAATTTTAAATTAAAGTTTGATATTAAATATTAAATACATAATTAAATATTTATATATTGTATTTAACTTATGAACCAGGCATCTTTTTCCTCATGTTCCAGCATTCAAAGACCAGATCAAAGTTAAATTTCTTTATGCCTGACCCTTACTATAATTCACTATTAAATCACTATTTTATTTTAATTATTTTTTCAAGTACTCTTAATGTTTTGCTTGGTACAGTCTCTTTCAATATTTGTGGCAAATAAAACCTATGATTGCTAATTGGAAAATATTTTGATAGTCTCAGAAGATGTGAAGATTCAACTTAGGAACATGGCCCAAAAGATAGCCATAAGTCATCATAAGATTCCTTTTCCATGTTTCACATCTTAGGTTTAGCTTGCTTCCTTATTCTCTTTCTTTGCTTTTATATATATAGGTCTGAATAAATTTTAAACTTTAGCGACATCTGCCTATACTTCTGAAACAATCAGCAGCAGAATACACATTTACCAAATACTTAACCAAAATTGATTTTTTTTAATGATTAATTTTTAGATTTATTTGCATTTGGCGAGATGGTGAATACTTAGTGCAGGTCCTACTAATATGCTACCTTAAAAATTACACAATATTAATAAAAAGATGGAAGAAGGGTGAGGATGGGTTACCTTTTTCAGTTAATCGTAAATCAGCATTATCTGGCCTCAGATACAGTCGAAATTCTGCTCTACTAGTGAACATGCGATATGGCTCAGAAGTACCAAGAGTTGTTAAATCATCAATCAATACACCAATATAGCCTTCTGTTCGTCGAACAATGAAAGGATCCTTATTATGAACATTGCAAGCGGCATTTATACCCGCAATGATTCCCTACAAAAATAAATAAATAAAATAAAATAAAACAAATGGCTAAATAGTTTAATGTGCTCTTTTTTATGTAACTGAAAGCATACAAAAAAAAAAAAAAAAAAAAAAAAAAAAAAACTGTATCATAGTTAAAAACAAACGAAACTTTAAAATACATTGAGCAGAGGAAAGACTGATGCATATGCACTAAAGAGAATAGATAGAAAAACCCATTTTTTTAGTAAATCGGAAGACAAAATGTGAAATAATTTCAATAACAAAAACAAAATCTGTCATATAATTATAACAACTTTATATAAATATTACATAATTAACAACAGAGATCATTTTTTTTTTTTTTTTTTTTTTTTTTAAGATCAAAATAAATTTTTAAACATATTTAAATATTTCTTTTAGTTTTAAAATAAACTTTACCACTTAAAAGAATTATTGCTAAATAATAAAAAGGTTATTAACAACACTAAAATAATAAACTATAATTATATAAATCATAAATTGATTAAAAATTAGCATAAATCACTTTTTTCCATGAAAAATCTGATGTACAAAATTGAATAAATTTTGTTATAGTAGATGGCACAAAAAGAATCTAAGACTCAAACGGAATACACTTCTCAAACCTCTCTTTTTTATTATCTGTTATTTATTTACATTTTCCTTCAATAAAAAACATACTCTTTGTGAAAAAACACAGATTGAGCTGGAAAGTAGTTGAGCTGGGCTGTTTTCTAAAATGTGTAAAATGTTTAAAAAAAAAAAAAATTAAATGTTATAAGCTGCATTTTTTCCCCTCTCATATATAGCAATATGTATAAAATGTATTAAAATCATACCTTTAAGATTATTAATCTTTTACTCTTAATTGAGAAATAACAGTTATAGCTGAAAGATTGTTTGATTTTTTAAGCTAGAAATTATGTTTCAGGCATAAAACAGAGTTCATACTCATTTTCCAAAATAAAATCCCCTGAGAATCCCCTAATGTATTTTCCGATGATGAAATAATTTTTGCATGTCAACAATTAACGACATTTTTTATCATTATGACAATGTGATCCTCTTCCCTTAAAAAAAAAAAAAAAAAAAAAAAAAAAAAAATTATAAAAAAAAAGATAAATTCTGTATTTAATTTTGATTTCTGTATTTAATTTTTTACCTGGTCAGTTCAAATTAAAAATAGTTTTCAACCAGCAAGAATTAATAAACATTGTGCATCAATTTCAAAACAAATCTGAAGCTGTTGCCAAATGCAGATTTCATGAGTGAAGAATAATTATCATGGAGAAAAATCCCCACAAAATTCAAAGAATGACTTGAAAGAAGGAAACACACGTTTAATTTCATGACTTCACAATGTTAGAAGATGCGTCTAGTGTCTGAATGGATGTCACCAGATGTTAAAAGGAGCACAGATTAAATACAACACATGTTATATTTAATCTGAGAGAAAGATTTCCTTTCTAATTCTATATCTCATGATGTTAAAAGGCATGTCTTAGTTTGATAGCACCCAAAATAGCATCGATTTCTCTCATTTCCCAGAGTAGCTTATCATTTTGTCCATTTTTCCCAAGTTGGGGGAATTTTTTGGATTATCCCCTGATTTTTAAGACTGAAATTAAATCCCCTGATTTTCCCCTGAACCCCATAATCCCCTGATGAGTATGAACCCTGTAAAAGGAAAAGTATACAGAAAATAATAAAAACAACTATTTTGCCATTTTTCACTGTGCATAATTTCAAATTTCATATAAAATTGGAAAACAATCTATAATTTGAAGGATGTTCTTGAAATGACTCATTATTAAGAAAATATTTAAAAAAGAAAAGAAATGTAGAATGTAATTTTTAACAGCATATTAAACGTATTTTCTGTAATTCATTCAAATAACACATTTCCAATTAGGAACATTAGCCTGTAAATGCAATATTAGATTTTAACAAGTGCAAAAAAAGTTACATTTAGGTTGCTTTTGAGTGTATGACGTAATATAGGTATAAACATAAATTGTATGACTTTTTTTATGGAAAAAAATTATTTTCGTTTAAATTTACAAATTTTCAACTTAAGTCATACAAGTCCTTAAATTGAAAGACTTTCAAAATACAGGGGTTGCTATGCATTCTAGACAGATACAGGCAGTGGCGTAGCTACATATTCAGCGGCCTGGAGCAAATAAAGTTGGTGCGCCCTCTTGTCACTCGAAAAAGTTCAGCACAATTTTGTTTTGAAATTTTAAAATTATGTATTCTTATTTTGATTTAAAACCATATCTTTATTTGAAAGTCAAAGTATTTTAACAACCACTATTTAACGCACTAAATATAAATAATAACAAATAAATAATTTATATTAATAAAAGAAATAAGTTATATGTCTGTATGTGCGTGGGAGAGGGGGGATGGCTACGAAAATCTATCACGCATAGAAGTCTGAAAATTTGGAGGAGTATAGTTTAAAGCAGGTCCTGAGGCTCCGATTTTTTAATTTTTTGATAATTTGCCGATATATTATATAAAAACTGATCAAAAAGCATTTTGCAAACTGTCCTCCCACTCTTGCTCAGTTCTGAGTTTTCCGAAGTTAATAAGCACTTTTTTCACACTTTTTCTAAATGCGCGTGGGGCGATACCGTTGAAAATACTGACAAACGGAAGACGTATCCTTAAATATCGTACTTTTATGTTTAAAACACCGCTCGAAAACATATTAATATTCACCCAGTCAAAGAAGTTCGATTAAGGCGTTTTCTTTTTCTGAAACCCCGTTTAAAGAGCACAAAAAGCAGAGAAGAAACAAAAGTACGAGAGTTGCTTTTCATTTCAAAGTTTTTTCGAAGCACGTATCGGCAAAACCGTTGGAAATATGGAAAAACGAAATATATATTCTTACATTGAGTACTTTTACGTTAAAAACGGCGCAACACCGGTTTCAATTTCAGAGGTACGGTTTAACGAAAAATACCTACTTAAGGGGGGGGGGTCTACTTCTTTGGGTCAAAATTTTCCGATTTTTTCTTTTTGTTCTATTTTTGGCGTTCTTTAAATGTGTAGATTGCTGTCCTAAAGCGGTTTCGCAATATTTCAATTCCTTGCAATCTTTTTCGATTGAACGTTTTTTAAAACGATTGTTTCGTTGAACGTAACGCTATTTCGTAAAACTTTAAACTTGTTTTTCTCGACAACATGTTTTTCAAATTGTGCGACCATTTTTCTCGAGAAATATTCGTCATATTTCATTCATGTTTTATTTAAAAGAAAGCTAATCGTTTTTGCCGGAGCTTATACCACAGAAAATAATAATTTTCGTTGATGAATTATATTGTCTAGAGCTCACAAAAGGTTTTTAAAATAAAGCGAAAAAATTCAGCTTATTTGTTTAAATGACCGCCATTTTGCTAAAAATCAACTTTTTAACCTACACCCTGTCCCAAAAATTAAAATATGTAAGTGGAATGTCAATAAATATAATGCAAAAAGTCATATAATGCAAAGGTCATATCTCTTTTCTTTGTAACTGAAAAAAAAAAAAAAAAAAAAAAAAACGTAAAAATTATGTGAATTTTAGGCCAAAGAAGTAGAAACTTCCCTAAAAACTAATACTTTCTCTGTGACCGTGCAATTTATTTCAAAAATACGAATGTTAACCCTTTCATAAAAATTTGCGATTGCAGGTTACTTCGCGCCTTCGCGGAGACAGCCTTTTTTTTCTATGCTAAAAGTAACTAAACGTCGATATTTGAACACGATCTTTTTACACGTTCTTAGTACACTGGATTTGCATCACCTATAAAAATCTCGAAACATTCGGACGACAAGAAGTATTTAAAAAATAAAAATAAAATCTGCAAAATTTTCGCTCAGAACGTGAACACGTGGGCAGCTTTGGCTCATGTTTTTACGACAAACATATCCATCGAAGGGAGGCGCAAAAAGCACGCCAAAAGGGCGCCGCGTTGAACAGTTCTGCTCTAACATATATATAAAATTGGTTACCGGTGTTCTGATTATCTTATTTTATAGACAATATTGAAACACTCCTGTTTTCACATTAAAATGTGATTTTCAACAAAAGAGAAAATTTGACTTACCTTTTTTTTTCCCCGAAATCATTCTTTGTAAATATTTTTGTGCATCAGGCACAAAAATCTATATAATAAACATTTATATTGTGGAAATTACCATCACAACATATGAATTTATGTATGAATACACGAAGTTCCTATACATTTCAAACAAACATTAGTAATGAATAATTATACAAAGAAAAAAACTAAATAAATATCTATATATATATATACGTATTTTTTTAAACAGATGTGATGCTCTTAGGTGTCAGAGAGGCTGAAGATTGCCGCCATTGGTAACAGATAGAATATACATTAGGTTTTAAAAGATTTGAATTTTCCTCTGAAACAAAAAGGCTTTCAAGGGAAAAAGTGCAATTCTTTTCCTTTGCAAAGAGAAAAAAATCACTAATAAAAAATGCTTCATAGAGGAGAATTTTTTAAAAAAAAATTATTAAATAATTTAAGTGTTCAAACCTAACTATTAGTTTCACATGAGAGAGGACGCAGCTTTACTTGGTTGAGTACGCACCGAGCCACAGACCAGTTGTCCGGCGGGTCATTCCAAGCCTGTGTAAATATGAGTTAATTTAGTAAAATTCTTTTTTTTTCTGATTTTTGTTAATTTATAGACAATATTTCAGCACGGGCGGAAAGAAAATCTATTGAAAATTATTATTAGAAAAATGTTTCTGAATTTGTTTCTGAAAAGATTTATGAATGAAAGTGCACGTTTTCGTTAAAATGTCTTTATTACCAATGGCAATATTTCGCCTTTGTAAAATTAGGATCTAAATTTTTATTTATTGTTATATTACTATATATTTGAGCACATAGTATTTTGTAAAGTGTTTGGAAAGTTGAGTGGAGCAACTTCAGATTATTATTATTATTATTTTTTTTTTTTATAGTTTTCATTTTATAATCAGGTCCTAAGCAGGGGACACTGCTTTGATAATTAACTTTTTTTCACCTTTTGAAAAAAAAAAAAAAGAAATGATTATAAATTCTGCATTTGATATTTATCATATTTTCAAATTCTGGAAAACAATGCGCACAAAATTTCATTTGTAGCTTCCCTCTCCTACTCCCTTTAAATTTTATCGCCGTGAATTCATGCGGATGTGGAATATGCCTAGTTCCGGCTCTTATTATTATTATTATTATTATTATTTAAATCTGTATTCATAAAGTATGTGCATGTTTAGTTTTCACAAAAGAAAAAAAAAAACTTCTAATTTTTCGTTTTGACGCTTTTTTGTTTGTAAAATAGTCAATAATTTTCTTGAATTTGTCAAACTATTGTTGTTTTTTTTTTTCAATTCGTAACATAGCTAAATAACTAAGGCATCTGTTACATCTTAAATATAGGTATCTTAGCAGTTACGTTTTTGGCTACCATTATTTCTGTACAGTAATCATCATGATAAATTTCTGCAACATTTTCAATAGAAATGTGCCTGGAATATTATTGTTTGGAAATAGTAGTAGCCAATAAAGCGAATGCTGAGAACCCTGTAAATAAGTTTTGATTACTTTAAGATTCGAAAATCTTCAACTGTCATCTGTGGCAAAGTTAATAAAAGAAAAAAATCAGGTATGCTGAAACGGTGTTGGGGAAGTTACTTGAGGCGGCGGTACAGTATGAATTAAAATTAAACTTCGCTAATAGATGTAATTCTTTTAGCTGAGTATAAAACATATGTTTTAAATCGAAATAGTTGAGGTTAAAAACAAGATAAAATATCATAGGAATATGCTGATTGTAACAGTTCTGATTCATCCATAATATCTAATTAATAATGGAAAAAAAACTGCAAATATTTTTACAAATATTTATTTTGATCCTTCTAATTTTGCACCCTTGAGATTCGTGCGCCTGGAGCAGTTTGCTCCAACTGCTCCACGGTAGCTACGTTCCTGGATAGAGGTACAAAAAAAATAGTTATTTGACTTAAAATGACAGAAATAGTTACCTAAATAGTAAGTTAAATGTCAAAAATAGCTGTAAAAATAGTAACTTATAAAAAGATAAAAAGTGCAAAATAGTTTTTTTCCTGCTTTTTAATATAGAATTTAACTATATCACAAATAGAAAATTTTAAAACAGCATATTTATAAAGGATATTCAGATATATACAATAAAACATTTTTTTGCTGAAACTTCAACATGATTGGCTGTAGATAAAGTGTCTTAGAGGAAAAACTGAAACATCAGTGCTGTAAATTGTTTCACTTTTGGAAGGATTTTCTAGTACTTTTGAAAGAAAATTTTGAGGGAGATAAAGAAAAAAAAATAAAAAGTTAATATGAAATTAGCGGCTTTTTCAACTTAAAAAAATCACCATAATCACCTTGTATTAAAAACAATTGCATATAATCACCTTTTTGTTGCATATGACAACACTGAAAATATCTCATTAATTTGCGTACCTGTTATTTATTCTACTCATCACTATATTTTTATCTTGTATAGAGAAAACAGCCCAAAAAGGCTAATCCTTCCAATTTGGAGTGCCATAAAAATCAATATAAAAATCGTATAATTTTTTTTTCCAATTTTAATGATTGACATTGTTAAACTAAAATGTTAAAAAAGGCAAAATATAAAAGGAAATTTTTAAATACAACTAGATCTTAATTTGGTCTTGATCTATAAAAAGTTAACTTATAACTGTGTATTAATATAGCTTTATTATCATTCATTTCAATTTTTAAAATAGTGGAACAAAAATATTTATAACAAAGAATAAATATTACAAATACAAAAATGTAAACAACTGTAGAAAAACATACGTGCAATAAGAGCATCCCATATACTTTTTTTCCCCAATTCTTTCAATATAATATCATAAAATTGACATATACAAAATAATAACATTTACTTGAGCAGCAGCTTCTTCATATCCAGTTGTGCCATTAATCTGACCAGCCAGAAATAAATTTTTAATTTTTAAAGTTTCTAATGATGGCTTCAATTGCCGTGGATCAATATAATCATATTCAACTCCATAACCTATAAAAATAATGACTAGTTTTAAATTTGCCAATACAATAAAAAATAAAACTAAACAACTAAACTTATCACTAACCAGGTTTTATCATAACAACATCTTGTAAACCAGGAATGTACTGCAACATCTTTAGTTGTAAATCTTCTGGAAGTGTACAAGATAAACCTTGTGGGTATATAATGTCACAATCAAGACCTAATATAAAAAACAAATGCATAATAAATATAAAAAGTGTATAGTTTGTTTCAAAATTGAAGCCAAATAATATTAAAGAAGAAAGACAATTGATGCACAGATTATGGCCAACTTCAAAGAATATACATAAATTATACATCAAGTTAAATTATAGAATGCCCTAAAAGTAGGTATATAGTAGAGTATGTGGTGATGGGATAGTGGTAATTTACAGATACTGACATTAAGTAGTTAATCATTAAGCTCAATATCTTAAACCCTAATTAAATTTTTCAAATGTGCTCATAAAGAAATGCAAAGTCCTCCAATATTTATTCTTCACACTACCAATTTTACACTCAGACATTACTTAAAAATACGGCAAAAGTTCCATAAAAAACAATCCATCATCATTAAAAATGTTTAAAAGTTTCTATAAAACTGTCACCATTACAAAAATGTTTTCACTCCAACTATCACTCCAACAATCAGTTGTAATTTTCAGACATCCCTCCCTTTGCTATTTATCTGACTGGGGATTAAAGAATTCCCTCTCACCTTATTTCTTTCCCTCTTCTTCTAACATCTTTTCTTAGCAGCAGTCTATCATGTGTACCATACAGCGATGTACCATATCATTACAAACCTCTACTTTTGATGCATTGATTTCTATAGGTTCTCTTATTACTGCATTATGCAGGTTTTCATAGTTAGCTATTTTTAGCTCACAGGCTACCAAAGCCTGAGAGCTAGTGTGCCCGCCAGTTCTGTATGTATGTATGCACGTACATACGTAATACAATAACTTTTGATAGAAATATCGGTTTCGTTTCAAATTTTGTTTATAGGTTCATTCTGATAAGGCGCTTACATGACTAGGTTTGGGGGTTCGTTGGTTAAGTATGAAGGGGGAAATAGGGGGCTAATCCCCCCCTTAATTTAGATAAATGGAATTTTCATACAGAATTATCAGATTTGCTTCAAATTTTGTATATAGGTTCACTCTCATAATGTGCTTCCCTGATTAGTTTGGAGGTTCATTGGTTAAGTATAAAGGGGAGAACAGGTGGGGGGGGGCTAAATATTTATTCTTCACATTACCAATTTTACACTCAGACATTACTTAAAAATATGGCAAAAGTTCCATAAAAAACAGTCCATCATCATTAAAAATGTTAAAAAGTTTCTATAAAACTGTCGCCATTACAAAAATGTTTTCATCCCAGCTGGAGCATCATCAGTTGTCATTTTCAGGCATCCCTCCCTTCGCTATTTATCTTACTGGGGATTGAAGAATTTCCGCTCATCTTGTTTCTTTCCTTCTTCTACAGGGGGGCTAATCCCCCCCCCTCAATTTATTGTCGATTTCTTTATTTTTTGAGGGGCATTATTCTTTGAAATAAGAGTATAATATACAATTAGTGTGAATAGCCTGGGAGTTCAATGCCATCAGTTTAAATGGGCACCTTACTTTTTATTTCTATTTCTAGGGTTTGAAGTTTAATGGGGGTTATTATGTTTTATCTTGCAAATGCTGTTGTCTGTTTATTAAAATGTTTATTATTGTCTGGTCTTGCAACAGCACTTGCAAGATAAAATATAATAACCCTTTGTTCATTTGGGAAGATTTTTGCTTAAATATATAAAATAATACAAGTTTGATGTTTGTTTGTAAAAACAGAATGAAGCATGCATAGCAAGCTTGTTTGTGTGCCACTGAAGGCAGTAGTGTTCCCAACACTAGGTTTGTTTGGAAAGATTCTCATTTAAAAATATAAAATCATACGAATTCGGGGATCATTTGAAAAAAACGATTGGAACGTACAACTTAAAGCAGTGGGGCAGCCAACTCTAGATTCATTTGGATAGAATTTTGTTTGAAAATATAGAATCATACAAATTCGAGGGTGTTAGCTGTCAAAAGCAGTGCCTCCCCCCCCTCCCAACACCAAATCCCTCCCAGAGAAAAATGTCTGAATTTAACAGTAATTTTAGGTATATTTAAACTTAGTGTGAGCCCAGACAACACTGCATTGGTGAGCTAGTAAATAAAGCATATAAAACTCAACATATACAATATCATAAAAAATACTTTTTATAAGAACATAACCATAATTCAATAAAAATCTTATGGGAAATATTCCAAAGAAACAGTCTTATTCCAAAGTAATTTTTAATTTGTACTTTATCATAATATTCAAAACTATTTTTAAAGATATAAACAAAGCAAAATATATACCTTCTGGTTCAAGCCATACTTGATGAGAACGGCCCCCAAACCTCAAAATCTTAGATTCAATAGAGGGACAATACCTGCCAGACCAATATAATAATGTATGAGCAACAAATTAAAGATGTCAAAGAAATATTAGCTATTTAGAAATAAATGAATACCTTAAATTACATATGAATAATTAAATTATATTTTAAAATGTAAGATCTAGGTCATTGTTAGTAAAACGAGAAAGTAGATTTTTAGATGTGTTTTCAAAGTAATTAAAAGACAAAATGAAAGAGATATAGTACACTAATTTACATTAGTTATTTCTAAACAATGTGACAATGAAGTGTATAAGGAAACATTTAATAATCACTCAAATCATGCAAGCATACGGATTTATTTTGATTATTATACTGATACTATTTTGATAAAATATACTTAAAAAATTAAAAGTTTAGATTTTTTTTAAATTTGGTAATAAGACAAAAGTTATAATTTTATTTAACATTGCAATCAAATTTTTAAAATATTTGTAATGGCTTTAAATAATTATTTTGAATGCCATAGATAATTATTTTCATTATACATAATTATTGTGAATACAGGCAGCCTTTGACTTTTCGAATATTTTGCTATTTCAAACATATATTCTTGCTGAATTTAAAAGTTTGATTTTCGCATACATTTATGGCAAAAAAGGAAATTCAAAACTTTCGTGAAATGAAGACTTGATTAAACTGCAAAAGAAACAAGAACAAAAAATGTGTCAAGCATAAATTATGTAACACTTTCCAAAACTTATAAAATAATTTTGCAAATCTTTACCATAAGATGAAAGATAATATTTAAGAAAACAATTTGGAAAACACATAACATATTTAAATATACAAATTCAGGAATTACTGAAAATAATCAGAAAATTTTCCAAACTCTTTTGTGCAGCCCTGTATATGATCTATAGATTTGTATATATACTAAATAGAATGCTAAATTTTAGTTTAGTTAGAAAATGCATAACACAGTTTAAAATTTCCCTTCCGGAATTTCTGCCAATATACAGAAATGTATACGAGAGCTTCTGTGCTTCCCTGTATACGATCTATACAATTTATACGCACCAAGTAATAGACATAAAATGAGTTAAATTTAAAAATGCATTCAGCAACTGAAAAAGCACTTTCAGCAATTATTAATAACAAGCAGTATTTTAACCGAATTCTTTTGTGTGTCTCTATAAATGAACGATGAATGCTATACACAGTATATTCCATAGTAAGCCTCTTCTAATCCACCTTAGTGATATATATCAATTTCAATATGTTTGAAATAACATTAATAAAATAAACCGCAAACGATTGTCTTCATAGACTGTAATCTAATGGAATTCTTTTGAGTGTCCCTGTAAAGGAACTATAAGTGCTAGGCTATGTACAACACATTCTATAGTAAGCCTCTGGTAATGCACTTCAGAGATATACATCAATTTTAATATGTTTGAAATTGTGAAACATCATTAAAATAAACCACAAATGATTTTTCCCCATAGACCGTAATGTAACGGAATTCTTTTGAGTGTCCCTGAAAAAAAAAACTATAAGTGCTACACACTTCATCTTCAATACCGAACATACCATAGAAAACCTCAATAACATATATCAATTGCATGACAATACGAATATACTTACGCGAGTTAGAGCATGAACACACGGCAGATATACAAACCGAATTCATAAACACTTTTCGACTATGTTGGAAAGTGTTAAAAAGAAATACAAAATCCAGGAAAAGAGTCTCAAAGCAAACTCACTATTAAGATTTTGACAATCAAGAATATGAAGCCTTCATGCATCCTAAAAAACTGGACCAATTGGAAGAATGTGGTCCCAATGAACACTGTATATCTGATGTATGAAACACAAAAAATATACAGGGTGTTATAGAATTCTTTATGAAAAAATAAAAAAGAAGAGTACAATTTAACTTTCTCTTGATAATTTGATAAAGAAAACATCATGTGCTAAACAATTAAATTAAAAATATAATGAATAAATATTACTTTAAATGAATAATGAATCAAATGGTGCAATTTAGATTACCTTGGACCTTGTGTTTCTTCTTGGACATGTAGGTTCAGGTGTTGGTTTTCTAAAATTATTTTATCCACATTCGGCGTAGTATATGTCAAGTAAGATGGTACTTGATCTTCTGGCTAAAAAGCAGAGTATATTTAATAATAATAGTAATAATGAATACATAAAATGTTTTAGATATAAATACATTTGAATGTTTTGCTGGTGCTATGCTCACAAGGGATAAACAGAAAGGCACTTACAGTTTAAAATAGGTTTTGAACACTAACTATACATGTAAGCCAAAGTCAAGACTCAAATTGGCCAATGATTATGCACTTAGTTACATGACGAGATAATGAGCAACATTTTTATACAAATTAAAAAAAATTGATTAAAAGGAAAAACTAAAATGAATTTTCTAATTAATAGAATAACTGTTGATTACATGAATCATTAGTAAATCAAAACTGTCGTTTTTATATATTGTTACTGCAAAATTAAATATTATAATGCAGAACTATTTATTTTCAAGAAACATGCTACTCAATATATGAAACTGTTAAGTAAATAACAAAGAAGATTTAAAAAAATATATATATTTAACAGTTCTGCATTGTAATGATGATATGTACTGGAATAAGAATCTATATTAACTAGTCATTGGGGGCCACCGTAATACTTACCCATCATGGATATGCATAATGTAAAATATTAAAATAAAAATGTGTAAACTACTTATAAAGTGCATTGCAATTCAAATAAAATCGTGGCTTGATGACGTCACAAACTTTAAAGGCTCGATTACTGAATTGCTTGAAAGATACATCCTTATAACTCCAAAAATAATAATCCTATTAACTAGCGGTTTATTGCATCTGATTAAGCGTCAAATTTCCAATTAAAATATATCTTTGAAGTGATATTTGGATGAAATACAAGGTCATGAAAAATCGAAGAGTATGGAAAATAGGATTCCAAATATCTCAACAACTAATTATCCGATCGACTTCATGCTTTATGCAAAATTTATGTTTTTTTATTGTCTTTTATATTCATTTCTTAAAATAAACAATTTCGAAAATTTTTACATACCTTTCATCAGAACGAATATTTCGAGAGTCCGAAAAAAATTGTTCCGGTTAATCGAGGTTATTGAAATGAAATAGGCTTCTTCCCATTATTACATACTAAGTACATACCAAATTGCAAGTCTCTATCTCAATTTTTTCGGGAGATAGAGCGTTTACAGACACACAGACGGACGGCAAAAATTTTTTTCTAAAAATATGTTTTTCGGAATCTCCAGTGTCTGAAACATGTAAATCCTTAAAAAAAAATATTTTCGATTTTCAAAACGATTACAAGACTTACCCTATACTACGTATGATGGGTAAGTAAAAACACATACCACATGAACATCCAAAATATATACGGGGCTGATTGCATTACATTTCTGAAGCCAGACATTTTTCTCAAAGTTTTTTTTTGGAAAAAACTGCATAAAATTTATATTTTTAGGAAGATTGTAATATATATATATAAGTTATATTCAAATGTGAATATATATATATATAATTTATAATATCTTTGTTTTTCAAAAAACATTAATCAAGTTCTTGTAACATTCTAACTAAATCTCCAAAGAGATAACTAGGATATAAGTTATATTCAAATATGAGTATATTTTGAGATATCTTCAGTTGAAATTTGTCTGACTGCCCAACATCTCATTTTACTGAAGTAAACACAACTGATTTCTTCCTCTGTGAATGACAAAATTGTTAAACCACAGAGGTAATCATTCACAAAACAAGTTTCCTGAAATTTGCAGCACTCTCTGGCACTGAAAAATAATTTGTACCTGTAAACCAATCAGAGTTAAGCATAATTTTGTTAAGTGAAGTTCAACACAACTTCGTGTTTCTTTCTGGTGCTACGGTGTATGTTAAAACTTTAGCACAATTATTTTTTGCAAGGTAAGATCTAAAATTAAAATACTTAGAGATTACTTTTTCGGATTTTATTCTGCCAAATAGGATTTAAATAAACTTTAACTGTTTGTTCTGCAGGCACATGATTGACTTTTAAAGAAAAATATTTTAATACAGAAGTATATATGCTATTTATTTCAATAGCAGTTTTTTTTTTTTTTCTCCTCAAACACTAACAGGCAGTGTTTAAAATTTTAATCTAGTAGGAAGGGATTTCGTGAAACAAAATTTCTTTTGATTTTTTGCTTTGAGATTTTGGTAAACTTTCAAATTTACTTGAACACCAAATAGGGTAAATGTACCAATAGTCGGCCACTTAACTGCTTTTATATATATAAATCTTAACGTAGAATTTTTAAAAAACGACACATTTTTAACAGTGATACAGTCAACTCTGTGAAATCCGCACACTTAGGGACTAAGGGTTTGGCGGATTATAGATTTTGGTGGATTATAGATAATTTCTTTGTTTACATTTTATTTTTTTATAGTCGGACTATTAATTAGAAATATTTAAACATAAATTACAATAGAAAAGGAAAATATAATGCATAACTGGTTTAAATTATTTAATAACTAAGTTAATTTAAAGAAAAATTAATTATACAATGCAAATTTTATTTATATTATTCATTTTTTAAATACAGTCAACGCTGTTAAATCTGCACAGTTTGGGACCAAGAGTTTTGCAGACTATAAAATTTTGCAGATTACAGATCATTCCTTTTTCTTTTTAAACTGAACTATAAATTACTAATATTTGTACACAAATAACAATATAAAAAGGAATACTATAACTCAAAAGTAATTTAATAATTTTAAGTATAGAAAATAAGTTGAAACTGGTGTGAAACAATAAGAGCTAAACGATCTTCTTAAGAAGATCTTTTAGATCTTAATTCTAAGTATGTTGGAATTATTATAAAATTTAAATTTCATTAGCATTTATTTATATTTTTGAACATTTATTCAATGGGAATTTAAGTTTTGGCTTAAATCTGAATATATATATATATATATATATATATATTTATATTCAAGTTGTTTAAAGGTGTATTTAGCAAAAGTGCCTTTCAAATAAGACCAAATCAATTAGTGATTTCTGTAGTTATTTCTTTAGTCAGCTCTTACATGAATGTATTAGTTTTAAAATGTAAATTACTCCACTGATATTTGCATTTAGTTGTTCTTTTTGCTTACCTAAAGTTATTATTTTAATATACATCATGCAAATCACATAAAACTTGTTAAATCACAATTTAAAGCATTTAAAAATTGATAATTCATAAAAACAACTATATGTAATTTCTTTAATGAGCTTAACTATGAAAATATGATTTCCATTGTTTACATTTGAAAATGGATGGCGGATTATACATCGGCGGATTTCACAGAGTCGACTGTATATGTTAAAACATACGTTTCTTATTATGTTTCAGCAATTATGTTTAAAAAACACGATAATAGTTTTTTTTTAAGACAAAGTTAAGTTCAAAAAGGGCAAGTTCTCCAATAGTCGGGCACCTTAAATCCAATTTTCAGCCATCACTGAACCAATAGTCGGCCACTTCAGAATTTTGTTTTACCTGAAAAATGACTCTAACAAATTTGACTAAATTTTGCATTCTACCATTTTTGGCTATGAGAAGATGATTGAGCTATCTCACATGTTCGAGAAAATTCAATTAGTGGGTCATTTAGGGTCACTAGGGGTAAAGCTAATTTTATTTTATCTAATAAATGGCTTTAAGGATTTTGACTAAGTTTTGTATCCTACAATTTTGGAATGCAAAAAGCCATTGAAGTGGGTTGCATGTTCGAGAAAATTTCATTAGTGGGTCATTTGGGGGGTCACTATGGGCCAAGTAAATTTTATCTAAAAAAAGGCTCTAATGATTTTGACTAAATTTTATATCCTAACGTTTTGGGGTACCAAAAGATTATTGGGTTGGGTCACATGTTTGAGAAAATTCGATTAGTGGGCCATTTTGGGGTCACTTTGGGTCAAGCTAATTTTATCTAAAAATGGCTAAAATGATTTTGACTACATTTTGTATCCTACCGATTTGGTGTACGAAAAGACTATTGGGCTGGGTCACATGTTCAAGAAAATTCAATTAGTGGGTTATTTTGGGGTCACTACACATCAAGGTAGTTTTATCTTATCTAATAAATGGCTTTAATGATTTTGACTAAGTTTTGAGTGCTACCTTTTTGGGATACAAGAAAACCATTTGGCTGGGTCACATGTTCAAGAAAATTCGATTAGTGGGTCATTTGGGGGTCACTATGGGTCAAGCAAACTTTATCTAAAAAAATGGTTCTAACGATTTTGACTAAATTTTGTATCCCTCCGTTTTTTGATACAAGAGGACCATTTGGCTGGGTCATATGTTTGAGAAATGGGGTCACTATGGGTCAAGTTAATTTTATCTAAAAAACGGCCCTAACAATTTTGACTATTTTGTATCCTACCGTTTTGGGGTACGAAAAGACCATTGGGCTGGGTCACAGGTTTGAGAAAATTCGATTAGTGGGTCATTTTGGGTTCACTACGGGTCAAGATAATTTTATCAAAGAGACGGCTCTAACGATTTTGACCAAATTTTGTATCCTACCATTTTGGGGGATACAAAAATACCATTGGGCTGGGTCACAGGTTTGAGAAAATTCGATTAGTGGGTCCTTTTGGGGTCACTACAGGTTCATTGTGAATGAAGGTTGAGACAGTTGTTGAACAGTTGACAGATAACGAAGTTGCAATGTTGGCAATATTTAGCAGAAAAATCGACTTTCAAGATTACTAATGCCAAAGTACATGCTTACCGTCAAATGAAAGAATGTGTTTCCGAATTTTCGCAAAATTATGGGGACATTTATGCACCATAAAAATCAAAACACCGAGAAATTATAAGTGGGAAAACATTAGTTTACTATATTTAATTGTCATTTGTGTACAGTTAAAGGCTGAATATGAAATACTTCCTTTTCTTATTGGAAATCATGTTTCTGCATTACTATCATTGGAATTAAATATAATGTTTGCTCATACCTATGTTTATACCACTGCTCAAAAAAGTTATTCCTAACATGGTATGAAAAACTATTTAATTTTACTTTTCCTTTAAATTAAAAAGACAAATATTGTTCTTGTGCATCTATGTCTTAGTTAATTCTATGCTAAATTTAAAGATTCTAGGCTGACATTTTTTTTGAAAAATCATAGTAAAAATATAACTGTAGAACGTTTTCTTCCCATTTCATTTATTTGAAAATTTTTAAAATATAGGCATCTTTAGGAGCATCATGTCCCATAGATATTTGCATGTCAAATTTAAAATTTCTAGCCTCGACAGTTTGGGAGTAAAATCATAATTATAGAGCGCTTTCCAATAGTTTCTTTCTTTTAAATATCAAATAATTTGATGAACGTTCTTAATGAGCATTCATGTCTTAAAATCCATCACCATAAGGAGTTTCCTGCTCTTAGTCTTAACAGATTCAAAGTAAAAGGGATTTTAGAACATTTTTTATTCTATTAGGTCGTTTGTACAGAGATAAAATATAGCCTATTTTTAAGTGGAGAACGGCATCGTTTTTATCCCAGGACAAGAGTTGAAATCGTTTTTGTAGTACAAAAGAAATCGTGATTTTAAATCCTATTCTATTCATTTCACTCTTTTAAATTTCGAATATGTTAGAATATGATCTACCGGCACATTTACATCTAAAAAGTAAAAGCCATGTCAAATTTCACGTATCTAGCAATCACCCTATCAACTCCAAATAAATCATAATCACAAATCAATATGTGTTTTACGTTCCTGAGTGACAATGCTATCCTGAAAGAAATTTTGGATTCGGATTAGTGGGTCAAAAATAATTTGGATTTTAGAACTTTTCTATTCATTTCCCTATTTTAAATTTAGATTTTTGTTAAAAAAAAGCTACTGTGTGCAAGCATTTATGACTTAAAAGTAACCCCGGTGTCGAATATCAATTTTCTATCCCTATTAATTCTAAATAAATAATTTAGAATCATAAACAACAATTATTGATAATTTAAATTTTTTTAATTTTGAATTTTATAGAAACCATTCTTTGCGAGAGTTTACATCTTAAAAGAAACGACCATGCAAAATTTGAAGTTTCAAACCCAACATTATTACAGAAATTGCAATTTTAGAAAATTTTTAGTTCCTTTTAAATTATTATTTTTTTAGAAACAGTTCGGGTATGATCAGAACACTTACGTATTACAAAGGTTTTTCGATGTCTAATTTCAAGTTTCTATTCCAAAATTTATAAAAAAAAAACCATAATTCAGAGCATTTTCCTCTCATTTCAGCATTCTAAATTTCCAATTTTTTAGAAACCTTTCTTAGCCGGTCATTTATGTCTTAAAATTAACCACCATGCCAAATTTTTAAGTTTCCAGCACCAAAACTATCACAGATTTCTAAACTTTACAATGTTTGTTTGGTCCTGTACTCTTTGAAATTTCGTATTTTTTAAGAAGCTATTTTGTACCAGCGTTTACATATTAAAAATGACAGAATTGGCAAATTTTAAATTTCTATCCCTAGTAATTCCATATAAATTGTAATTTAGAATGTTCAGGTTCACCGTTTTTTTCATTTTCTAAAATTCCCCCTTTTTTTAATTGTTTTGAACCAGAATTTACCTCTTAAAAGAAACAGACATGTTAAATTTCAAGTTTATATTCCTAACAATTCTACACAAATTGTAATTTAGAACTTTTTCCACTCATTTCACACTTTTAAATTTCGATTTTTTTAGAAAACAACAACCATGCCAAATTTCAAGTTACTAGCTCCTTCAATATCACAAAAAAGGCAAGTTTAGAATGTTTTTTGCTCATCCATCTACTTGAGAAAAGTAGCTCTGATGTAACATATAATCTATGCCGGAGCAGAGACTGCGACCTTTACTTTTGAAATTCGTTCAGTAGTTCCAGTAGTTACTACAAACAAGCACGTAAAAAAATGTTTCTTTTTTATAATATTAATATAGATGTAGAGATAAAGTTATATCTACCAAACAATGAAACATAAACTCAAAAAAGTACAATAAGTTATGTATTCAATATTCAGCTCCTGGTGGCCGACTATTGAACATGTAAGCAAAATTAATACCCAATGGTTGGCCACATTAAAATTAATTAAAACAAACAAATTTATTTACTTTTTATACTCAAAAACATTATTTTATTTACCCTGCTAATATTCAAGCAATTTTAGAAAAAATAAAAATTAAATTAATACTTGCCTTTTAAAAAAATTGCCATCAGTTAACAAAAAAAAATAAGGAAAATAGCGATTTGACCTCTATCTTGAAAAAAATGGCTGATTATTAAATCAATAAAAATACCCACAATTCTTTGGTGATGGTTTATGAAAGATGGCTGCATATAACCAAATTGTAATATTTCATTTAGAACCAAAAATAAGCTATTGGTAAGGCATTTTATCTCAATGCGGCCGACTATTGGTACATTTACCCTACATAGATTTGTATGAAATTTATGTGCTAAAGTTAAAGCAAAGTTTGTTGTAAAGCAAGCATTTCACAAAAAAAATAATCCTATTTAATTAACTTACATTTCTATATCACTTTTTTTCATTGCAAACAGTACCAGAAAAAAATACTATGACAGTCCGGAAAAGTAATGTAATCTAATTTTTAATGTACTATAAAAAATATATTTGCTATTATCTTAATTATTATTATACAAAAACACTAACTATCTTATCTATACTATTATATAAAGAGAGAACGCCTGACTGACTGGGTGACTCATCAACGTCCAGCTGAAATGACTAAAGTTAGACTGCTGTTATGACCTAGACAAGCAATAAGAAAGGATTTTTGAAAATCCCCCCCCCCCCCCTCACCTGAAGGGCATTAAAGGGGTGGTCAAGCGTTGTAGGTGATTTCGCCATATCTCAGCAGCAGTTTTAGGTAGAAGCGCAAAATTCAAGGAAAAAAATCTACTAAAAAAGTGATTAAACATGCATTTCAGAGATTTTAGAAATTCACTCCATAAGGTGGTTAAATAGTGGGGTCGAACATTTTAGGTCATTTCGCCATATCTCAGCTGCAGTTTTAGATAGGAGCAGAAAATTCAGGATAACACATCTACTAAAAAAAAAAATGGTTAAACACGCATTTCAGCGATTTTAGAAATTCCCCCTCTAAGAGGGGTTAAAAGGTAAGGGGTCGAATGTTTTAGGTCATTTCACCATATCACAGCAGCAGTTTTGGTTAGGAGCATGGAATTCAGGATAACAAATCTACTAAAAAATGGTTAAACACGTATTTCAGCAATTTTAAAAATTCACTCACTAAGAGGGTTAAATGTGGGGGTCGAACATTTAAGTTCATTTCACCATATCTCACCAACAGTTTTAGATACGAACATGAAATTCGGGATGCGAAATCTACTAAAAAAATGGTTAAACATGTATTTCAGCAATTTTAGAAATTCACTCCTAAGGAGGTCAAATGGGGGATTCAAACGTTTTAGGTCATTTTGTCATATCTCAGCAGCAGTTTTAGGTAGCAGCATGAAATTCAGAATTTTGAATCTACTCGAAAATGGTTAAACACTTATTTCAGCGATTTCAGAAATTCAACCCCTAAGGAGGTTAAATGGGGGTGTCAAATGTTTTAGGTCATTTCGTCATATCTTAGCAGAAGTTTTAGGTAGGAGCATGAAATTCAGGATAACAAGTCTACTAAAGAATGTTTAAACATGTATTTCAGAGATTTTAGAAATTCACCCCATAAGGTGGTTAAATGTGTCAGCAGTAGTTTTAGGTAGGAACATGAAATTCAGGACAACAAATCTACTAAAAAAAAAATAGTTAAATATGTATTTCAGCGATTTTAGAAATTCACTAATCAGTAGGACTGGGCGATATTAGGATTTCTACATTGCGATACATCATCGAGGCTAAATCGCGATATTGCGATGCATCACGATATTAGACTTTTAGTATTACAAACATGGTCGTAATTTTAATATAAAATTTAAGAGTATTTATTATACATACACGTTAAGCTTATATTATGTTTTAAAAAACCTTTTTTCTTTAGGCTTATGTTTACAGACAAAAATGCAAAATATAATAAAACTTGCTGCAAAAAATAAATAAAAATTTGAAAAAAATTTTATAATTAATTAGAAGAATCCTTTTTAAAATGAGCTTTAATTCTTAAAATAATATCAAAAACCAGAATTTGATATTTAGATGTATTTCACTTAACTATTCCACCTTCATATTTTTATGGAATTATCTTTAATATGATTTTAGTATATGAATTTAGTATTAATTTGCGGGCATAGCCCGTCTCCTGTACTGGACAAAATTTAATTTCTGATACTGAAATAAATGACACTTAACTATTCACACTGAAATTTTCATGCAATTATGTTTAATATTAACGATTTTATTTATTTGCGGGCGAAGCCTGCGTTTCTATACTGCCCAAAATTCAATTTCTGATAATTAGATAGGTAACACTTAACTATTCACCCTCATATTTTTATGCAATTATCTTTAATATTAACGATTTTATCAATTTGCGGGCGTAGCCTGCCTCCTGTACTGGCCAATATTTAATTTCTGATATTTTAATGTATTACCCCAGTGGCAGAACTATCTTCAAGTGTCTGCAACGCTACTAATGTTTTCAAGAATAGTCTGCAATATGCAATATATCATACAAAATTCACGTTTTTTCTGCGATCCTCCGACGAAATTTGCAGTTTTTTTGAGATACTTCGACGAAATTTGCCGTGTTTTCGAGATCATTCGACGAAATTTACCATTTTTTCGAGATCCTTCAACGAAATTTACCGTTTTTTTCGAGATTCTTGGACGAAATTTACCGTTTTTTGGCGATCCTTTGACAAAATTTGCCGTTTTTTCATGATCTGTCGACAGAATTCTCCGTTTTTTCGCAATCTGTCGACGAAATTTGCCGTTTCTTTGACGAAATTGACCGTTTTTTCGCGATCCTTCGACGAAATTAACAGTTTTTTCCACGACCCTTTGATGAAGTTGGTGTTTTCTCCGTAGCCCTTCGGCAAAATTTGCATTTTTACGCGATCCTTCAACGAAACTGATGTTTGTTTTTTTTGACGAAATTCACGTTTTTCCACGCCTTTTGACTAAGTTTGAGTTTTTTTTTTGCGATCTGTCAACGAAATTAGCAATTTTTCGCGATCTTTAAATGAATTTTGCGTTTTTTCCGCGATTCTTTGACGAAATTCGCCGTTTATTTCGACAAAGTTTGCCATTTTTTTGCGTAATTTACACACTGTAGTGCGTCCGCGGCATCGCTGTATGTTTTTAGTCTGCAGGTGTCATAAAAAGTCTGCGACGTCCGTCGCAACATCGCGTACATTCTGCCACGGGGTGTATTACACTTAACTATGCACTCTCAAATTTTAAGCAACTATCTTTCATATTAACGATTTTATTGATTATTTGCGGGCGAAGCCCACGTTTCTGCACTGCCCAAAATTCAATTTCTGATATTTAGATAGGTTACACTTAACTATTCACCCTCATATTTTTATTCAATTATCTTTAATATTAGCGATTTTATCAATTTGCGGGCGTAGACCACTTCCTGTACTGACTAAAATTTAATTTGTAATATTTTAATAGGTTTCACTTAACTATTCACTCTCAAACTTTTAAGAAACTATCTTCAATAGTAACGATTTTATTGATTTGCGGGCGAAGCCCGATTTTCCGTACTGGCCAAATATTAATATCTGATATTTAGATGTATTACACTTTTAATTCTGACCAATAACTAGTTCCTAAAGAAATTCTAAGAACAAGCACTATAATAACCCATAATATTTTACTGATCTGACTTTGAGAAAAAAGAAAATCATTTTAATTTCAGATGAATACCTAAATTGAAAATTCATGAAGCAAATGAAATAATTCGCAAAGACAGTTGAAATTTATCAGGCTTTGAATGCTTATCGCACATGTTCTAAGTGACTAATTCATGGAAATATATATACTTCACAAATCGCATCGCCGTTTTTTCTCAAATGAACATCGTGGTGCTGCTCACTGATCATTTATGCAGCTAGAAAAACAGACTTGTAATTGGGCATGCAGTTATTTGCGATCGGCATCGATTTTGGATAATCCCGATGTCCACTAAATCAACGATGCGATCTCTCAACGATGCTTCACGGGAGCGTTGTTTATCCACTTTGGAAATGCAAGACCTGAAGAGGAGAAATGAAATCGCCCTTTCCCCACCGGTCTCGTTCGCGCCTGCGTCGTTATGCACATCAAAGATCGGAGGGGAAGACGATCTCTGACACCGGTCTAGTTCACGCATGCGTCGTTATGCACATGAGATCGGAGGGGAAGACGATCTCTGACACCGGTCTAGTTCAGGCATGCGTTGTTTATCCATTTTGAAGATCGTGGGAGAAAGCTTTGCCCTCATTCATCGTAGATCTGGTGTGCGTGATGCATCGCTAAACGAAAGATCAAGAAACCGGTTTGACAATTTATGATTTAAATCGATTTTTCACGATGTATCGATGCATCGCCCAGTGCTACTAATCAGGTTAAACATTGGATATGAACCTGATTATGGAAGAGTAGATGTATTGCTGATTTTTGATTAGATATTTTGCGCGAGACATTTTTAAAAGGAAAATACATTGTAGTTGATACTTTGTCCACCCGCGCAAAGCCGGGATGGGCCACTATTAAACTATAAAACTACATAAAGATATATGCATATCTAAAAAAAGTAAAAAAAAAAAAAACAATTTTACAAAATTCAAAAATTGTTATTTTCTATACTTTTAATGTTGCTATGCAACATGTATGCAAGCACAGGCTATTTAGAATACATATGATCAATTTTTGCTATACAATATTTGAAATTTATTGAACAGATTCAATGAGTCCAAGTAATGAATTTAAACAATCATCCAACATGAAGTAAAAAATTTGTAAAAATAAAAAATAAAACAGGTAGCCAAGAAACACGGCACAGCTTTATTTCCTTTTAGGTTATAAATTTTAATAAATTGCTTTTAACATAAATGCTGATGTTCATGCTGTGGATAGAGAAAGATTAAATCACTGGAAGCTTTGGTGAGATATCCGACGGCAAATAAGGGTGAATACTTTCTTATTCTTATGAAACAAAACATTTATGATCATTTTGAAAATTCACGATCGATCCCCGAGTTCATGACATTCTCATGACGTGAAGTCACCCTTCTACATTTCCATACCCCTCTCAATAGAATATTATATTAGCCAACAAAAATGTGAAAGTTATTTTTAGTTTTTATGAAAGTAATAAAAAATTTTGGGTATTCTTTGTGAAAGCTTAAAGAGTTTGAGATAGTTGGCAGCTGTGTCATTCAATACATGAAAGATATAAAGAAACATACTTTGATCCAAACTTTATCATTCATAAATGAAAATGGAACAGGTGGGTTATCAGGATAGGATGGTTCAACATCAGCAAATTTCACAGATGATGCTTTTAGCCTAGGAGGAGTACCTAAAAATATATAAGGATTGTGACGGTTTGTGACATAAAAACAATCCATATATGCAAAAATGTATTTTTTTTTTTTTGCTTACTGGTAACAAATCTATATTTTAACAAAATAGTATTTAGTAATTCTTAATACTATTTCGTTAAAATATAGATTAAATAATATATATTAGTGGGGAGTGTATATTGACATTGATATTATTACTTGTTAGAACAGGAAACATTTAATGAATCTTAATATTATAAAGTATTTGCAAATTTTCAAAGACTAAATTTTGACAACATATTTTTAGTTGTAATTAACAATCCAGATGTAACATCATCAAAAAGAGCAGTACTGCATGCACTGAGTGTGCTTTCAAGTATGTCTTCACATATTTACATCCAACACTCAACTGAGAAATGTAAAGAGAATGATCATAGATTCTAGAATGCTGGCATCATCTCTAAGTTACTGTAGCGCTACATATTTTATAAATTTAAACAAACAGCAAGAAATTCAAAATTTGTAATAAAAAGACTTATCTTTCTGAATTTAAAAAAATTTACAATGAATTAATAGGTATAGATTGCAATGAAGTGTACATTTCAAAAGTTTCAATTAATGAAAAAAAAAATCGACTATTTGATTTATAAATTTTAAAAGCAATATGTTTTTTATTTTAAAACTATCACATATATACCAGTTTTAAGCCTTCCTAATTTAAAACCAGCTTTTTCTAAAGTTATTGCAAGTCCAATAGCAGGTTCATCATCCATGCGACCAGCTGGTCTGCTCTCTAAGCCTATGTTGATTTTGCCACGCAAAAAAGTTCCTGTGGTAATTATCACAGCCTTGGCTTTAATAACATTTCCATCGCCTAAAAATGCAAGTTTAAAAATCATACAGGATAATCATTTAATACATATATATTTTTTCTTTACAAAATGAATTTAAGTATTTTTTATAATAAGATGCAGATTACAGTATGTGAATTCTCAGCTTTTAAAAAATTTCTATTAATCGCATTGATTGGAAATCTATAAGTTATTATACTTACAGTAATAATATTTTTATGAATTTACCTAGGTATCATATCAAAATTTTGTTGTATACTTTTACATATAATTCTATCATTAGCTTCTTGAGACAAACAATATGAATTTGAGTTCTATAAGGGGATTTTGGAAACAGAATGGATTACAATAATTTTCAGTATGGCACATGATGTGTTAACACATTAAAATTTCACAATGATTCAGACATCTTTGTGAGAGTTAAAATATAAATTTAAACAATATGGCGTGCAGCTCAAGTACAAAAAAAATTATAGTTTTAAGAGATCATATGTACTCATTAAAAAGTTATGCTCAAAGTAAAAAAAAAAAATAATCTGATTTTTTTTTTATCATTATTAAAAATAATATTGTTTTCTGAAACATATTGATTTAAGTTTCAAACATTAAGATTTTACAGAGTACAAAGAGAAGTTTTATAGCTAAAATATAAAAATTCTTTTATTCTATTATGCATATTGTGACAAAATATCAATAGAATATTTATTTAAAATATTTCATGCAGTATGCAAATACTAGCACTGGACAAAAAAAGTGCTGTTAAAAGTAAATAATAGATAGAGTGTAGTAAAAAACAAGCCAATGTGGATTTCTTAAACCTAATGTACTTAATGTCAAAACTATTTGAAAATTTCAAAACAGCTGATCTTGCAAGTTTAAAGATAGCTTGGTAATGTTAAATGAAACTATTGATTTTATTATTTATTGATTTTAGTCAAATAAAATGAATATCATTTTATTTAAGAATAGCTCTTTACAGTTAAACAGACAAATAGGTTTTGGTAAATATCAAAATAGTGTTGATAAAGGAATGGAATGCATTTACAAGGATGTTTCAGCGAGCTGATCATCTTGTTAAACAGGCTTGCAGATTGCAACAACCCACATACGTACCCACATTACCCATACCAACGAGCTTGTGCAATAATAAAAAGTCCTTCCGGCCTGTACCGGGAGGAAAAGGTAGCTTTCCTATATCTTCGTTTTAAAATTTTAGCTAATGTTACACGAAAACAGCAACTTAAAAAGCAAATAAAACGTTTACAAAAGATTCGTTAATACTGAATTCGAATAAGAAATTCGCCAAATTATTGAGCAATAGCCAAATTAGCTTCATTTATGAAGACTTATTTTGGTCGCCAAATTTGGCGATATTTCGCCAAATGTCACCAAGTTTGGCAACAATTTGGCGCTAACGGATATGAATATATAGTTTTATGCGTTTGATTGGGAAAATTATTACAACAATGAAAATTTTTGTAATGTGCTGTCTTGTTTCAAAATGTCAGCCACCCTAGAATTTCAAACTGCTCTATCTCAGCCGTTTTTTAAGATAGAGGTAAAACCTCAGTACATTCAAATAAAAACAACTCACCACCTCTACAAAAATCGTCAACAAAGAAAACAATAACCACTCAAGGCGCACAAAAGAATGACCTAATAAAGAAAGACCTAACAAAACTAAAAATATCTCAAAACACACAAAACACAAAAAATGCAGGGGTCTCGGGTGCATACCAGAAGAGCACAAGGAAAATAAATGAAACGAAAGAAGAAGAAAGAGAGACAGAAGAAAATGTCAGTTCCAGTGAAATAGAAAAATACTTCGAAATATCAAGTGAAGAAGAAGAGGAAAAATATGAAGAAGCAGAAATGGGGAAGAAGCAAATGGTAACAGAAGACCAGGAAGTGAAAAAGCTCAAGAAAGAACTTGTGCAAATATGTGACAAAAGCGGCCTAGCACAAAGAAGATCGGTAGAGATGGATAAAGCCATGAAAGCAGTTAGCTACATAAAAATGCTCCAGAAGAAGGAATCCTCAAAGATGCTAGTACCAATAACCAATGCGATGAACCAAGCACTCCAAATAATCATCAATTCACTCCAGGAATTGGAACACAGAGTAACATATGCAGAGGCAAAAGCTGAAACAATAGAACATCTCATCGAAACCAAACAAGTACAAACCACGGAAAATTACAAACCTACCAACCCCCCAGTACAAACACAGGAGGTCAAACCAAGGGCGCCGGCCACATATGCCCAGGCCATAAGGGCAGCGACATCAACTGTCATAATACAAGGTACAGATGAAAGAAGTGCAGAAGAGGTAGAAAAGCAAGTCACGAATACAGTAAAAGACCACGAAGGAATCAACAGAGTGACAAGAATCAGAAATGGTATACGAATTGAGTGTGAAAATGCAACAGAGGCCACAAGGTTAAAAGAAACACTGAAAGAAAACACGGAAACAAGCTCAAACCTGAATATCAAGACGGCAAACCTGAGGAAGAAAAGAATAATGATCTTCCACGTTCCAAACACGGTAAGTAAAGAAGCCATACAAGTAAAACTGGAAAAACTACTAGGTTTGGATGGATCAAAGGATCCTGAGGAAGTAGTAAATATACTCAAACCAATAATGATACCAACAGAACGAATGCACATACCAGTCACACTCCCGGAGCCACTGGCAGACCATCTCCTCAAGAGAAGATCGGTGTGCCTTGGGCTCAGGGAATGCCCGATAAAAAACTACGTGACGATTCTGAGGTGCCACCGTTGCCAGGGATTTGATCACATTGCACAATACTGCGACCAGCGACAAGTCTGCTCTGAATGTGCTGGAGATCACAAGCATGACGAATGCCCTAAGAGAAGAGAAAGATGTATCATGTGTCTAAACTACAATGAGATGACTAAAGGTTATTTACGCTCTCAGCTATCAACGGATCACACGGCTCACGATGGGAGGTGCACGGTATACCGGAGACTCCTCACTATTAGACAAATAGAATTGGAGGAGGGAAAAAAGAGGTTAACAAGCGGATTAGAAGTATTGCGAGGACAAGCCACAGTAGTAACGTACCGCGGGGTCCCAAGAATACAAAGGAGGACGCAGGAAGAAATAAACAACATGCAACACAGGCAAAGACAAGAGCAACGTTTTCGCGGACACCGATAAAAGACAGTGCCCGCGCGGCGCAAAACAAACACAAAATACAAACTTAAACACACCCGCCACCACAAACCAAAGTAAATCTCCCCCGAATAAACCAAGCCCAAACACAACTCTCACAAACAATGATACAGACACAATAAAAATGATACAAATAAATCTACACGGTAGTGCAAATGCCACAAAATCACTTGCGGGGTATATGGGAGCAAATGAAATCAACATCGCGCTGATCCAAGACTTTTACCAAAATAGACAAACAGGAGACATAATAGGTTTTAGCTCAAAATTATGGAAAATATCAAAAACAAAAACAAACAAAGCGGCAATAATCACAAACACAGGAACAAACCCAATAACACTAAAAGAAACCGACCACACAACAGCAGTAACACTAGAAAATAAAAAGGAAATAATAACGATAATAAATGTATACGTCCCCCCCTCAGCAGACTTCATGAGTGTGCTTCAAGAGGTCGAAGACACATTGAAAATAGCCAAAGGTGAAATTCTGCTGACGGGAGACTTCAATGCACACTCTCAGGTCTGGGGTTACAATGATATAGACACAAGAGGAGAACAGCTAACAGATTTTTTACTAGCTAACGACTTATACGTACAAAATCCACCAAACGCACCAGCCTCATTTAGCACAATGCGGAGGAAAAAAGTTATCCAAGGGTGGCCAGACCTAACAATAGCAACGACAAACCTTGGGGACAAAATAACGGAATGGGAAGTAAGTGACGACGAGTCCCATAGCGACCACAAATACATTAAATTCAAACTAACATATGACAACATAAGTTATTACAGACACAAACTAGAGACAAAACATGGAAAACATGCAAAATTTGAGAAAAAAATAAAACAAATAGGGAACAAATATATAAATGAACTTACAAGGATAACCAGCAAAGAACAATTAGACAACATAACAATGAAAATACAAAATGAAATCACAGCAATAGCATTACAATGCTACAAACAAAGAAAATCACCAAATATAACAGCTCCAACATGGTGGACAATGGAGATAAAAACAGCCCGAAACCGAGTTACAGCATTTAGAAGGAAATATCAAAAACAACAAGATGAAGAACTAAAATACAAACAACACATAGAATATAAAAAAGAAAGGGCAAAACTTAAAAAACTAATCAACAGAACAAAAAGGGAAACTTGGAAAAAATTCTGTAACGAAGCCATAGATACATACGGGCCACAATACAAAGCTGCCTCAGGTAAAAAACCAAAGCCATCACGATTAGTAAATGTACTACCAAACAACCAAACAGTAACAATAAAAGAAACACTTAACCACTTTCTAGATAACCTGTACTTAACAAACCCAAACACAGAACATAAACTCACACCGGCGCCACCAAAATTCAGAGACATTAACCCACCAGACATAACAAAACACGAACTTAACAGAATAATAAAAAATATAAAGCAAAACAAAGCTCCAGGATTCGATTACATAGACTACAATTTAATTAAAAAAATACACAAAGCGACGCCAAAGTTAATGCTCTCGTTATTCAACGCATGCCTTAAGCTAAAACACTTCCCAAAAACATTCAAAATAGGTACAGTGGTCCTGTTCCACAAACCGGGAAAAAAACCCCAGGACCCCAAAAACTATAGACCAATATGCCTGCTACCGGCCTTCAGTAAAATCCTAGAAAGAATAATATACGGTAGAATAATGCACCATCTGACATTAAACAAATATTTGAGCAAAAAGCAATATGGTTTTAAACAAGGTACTTCAACAGAACACGCACTAAACAACCTTATAAAAACGATAAAACAAGATAAAAAAGATAAATTCCAAACACTACTAGTAGCAATGGATATTAAAGGAGCCTTTGATAATATTAGATGGCCAATAATAGCAAATATACTAAAAAACTCCCCGAACCCAACTTATTTAACAAACTGGATAATTAGTTTCCTTGAAAACAGGTTTGTCACACTAGAGGAAAACGGAATAAAACAATCAAGACAAACCTTTGGCGGCTGTCCGCAAGGAAGTTGTCTTGGCCCGCTACTTTGGCTGCTAATAGCAGACGTAGCCTTAAAAAAGAACTGGGGTAAAAAGGTTAGAATCCAAGCATTTGCCGACGATTTCATCCTAATACTCAAAGCGAAAACTAAAGAGCAACTGGTAATCTTAGCAAATAAAATAATAGAAGAATTCAACAACTGGATAAAAAGCAACAATCTTACGCTAAACAGGGAAAAAACAGAGCTACTGTATCTAAACAGACCTCGCTTACACAACCTCCCAGATCAAGTCTCGGGAAAGATAGAGGGAATCAAATTAGAGGACAAGGATCTAGAAGGTAAAGACCAAATCAAATACTTAGGAGTCATAATACACCGTAACCTAAACTGGCTGCCACATTGCCAACACCAAACAACCAAAGTACGCAAATCATTCAATATGCTGGGACAAATGGCAAAAAGAGGTTGGGGAATAAAACCAGACATCATAAAAATTTGGTATCGAACAGTAGCAGAAAAAGTGCTAACATATGCAGCCCCAATCTGGGGACACAAATTAAATGCTAGAAGCAAAGCGGCCCTAACCACTTGCCAAAGACATTTTCTGCTGACCATAGTCAAGGCATACAAAACTGCCCCAACAGCAGCCCTACAGGTACTGGCGGGCCTGATTCCAATACACCTACAGGTCAAATATGAAGCAACATATGGAACAATAACAAGGTTAAGAGAAACATGTAAATTATACGGTAATACAATTCAACCAACAGACTACGATAACAAAATAAACATATGGGAAACGCACCCAGCAGAAACAACAGAACCAAAGATAGGCTACAACGAAACAGATATAACAATTTATACAGACGGCTCAAAATTGGAATCAGGCGCTACGGGATCGGCTTTCGTAGCATACAAAAGCGACAAAAAAATTAAACTATGGTCAACACCATTGCGAAAACATAACAGTGTCTTCCAAGCCGAACTACTGTCGATACTAAAGGCAACAGAATGGGGCAACGAAACAGGGATGGATTATAGCATTCACTCGGACTGCCTATCAGCAATATTAGCACTCAGCAAACCATTCAACACAGTAAAACTAATTGCAGACATACAAAACAAAATAAGAAAATCAAACAACAAATTTAAAATTAATTGGGTTAAGGCACACGTTGGCATCCAAGGAAACGAGGATGCTGACGAATTAGCAAAAGAAGCGGCTAAAAATAAAAAAAATGATAGACCCTACCACATAGAAAGACCAATATCAAACCTTAAGCGTATATTAAAAGAGTTAACAATAAAACAATGGCAGTTCGAGTGGGACTATGGGGATACGGGTAGAACAACTCATGGATACTTCCCAAAAGTAGACACAAAACGGCTTATAAGCTGTAAATTACTGAGCCAAATCTACACAGATCATGGAGCATTCCCACAATACCTACATAGATTTACTAAATTTAGCTCTCCAGAATGCATATGCGGGGAATTAGGGTCCATAAAACACTACCTTACGGCCTGCCCACTCACAGAACCACACCATCTGGTCACCATCACAGTTAATAACGAAATACTATGGCACAGACAACTTGCAAACAACAAACATGTACAAAACAAAGGTAGAGCAGTGATCAGATGGCTAATGAACAATGTAGACGACATGAAACAGACAAACATAGACTAATACAAAAAAAACAAAAACATAAAAGTCCCAGCAGCCACCATACCTCTATATTCAAAGTGTGTATAACCTCTGTCTAATTAATCTTACCTTGCAGGAAAAAAAAAAAAAAAAAAAAAAAAAAAGGAAAATATATATATGTATATATGTGTATATATAATAAAATAGCAGTGTAAAGTATACCTCTTTCCTGCGAAAAAAAAATCGTTCTTTTAGCGTCTAAGAGGGTGGAAGTTAATAACTAATTAACGGACTAATGGCCAAGGAATATGCCCCACCCCATAGCGCACCAAGTCCTCAAAAAGCTTCATCGAGCTCATGAAAACAGCCATAAGGTATATATGGACTGATCGCCACTAGAGCGCATTCATGACAACAAATTCAACGGTTACCAGTGATGCAACAGAGTATAAAATCAACAGAGAAATATGAGAAACCCAAATCACAATGAGAAACCTGCAACAAATGAGAAACCAAAATAAATGCAACAAAAGAGAAACAACTGCATCACATGAGAAACCAAAAAGCAACGAGATAAACCTAAATGTGCAACAAAAATCAAGCAGCAAAAGAAAAACAACAGGTAACTGGAAAGTACGGTAGAAAAAGTAAGGGAAAAAAACAATCCAACACAGGTAAAAGTAATCATTTCTTCTATTTTTTATGTAAAGTTAAATAAACATGTATTAACCCCCTTCCCTTACAGGTTTTTTTTTTTTTTTTTTTTTTTATCATGTACGCTAATGGCGCCTGGTGCATGTAAAATCCGTCGTGGGTGTAAAGTCCTCCAAGTTCCCTGTGAATAATACCTCTGGGGGTGCCTAATCAGGTGAAGGTCTCGTCACCTGATCAAGGCTCTAAATTACGAGACCAACTCGCATAACGATGACAGGTCCATATAAAAAGAATAACATCAATTAGCAGCAAAACAAAATGGAAACAAAACTAAGTCCTCCACATAGCCGTCCTGTCAGCAACGGCCAGCCGCTACGCGGCATCTCTTCAGTGGCGCTACGCGCCCCGGTACCAGGCACTAAACCCGTTTAAGCTAGGGAAACCTGGCAGGTAGGGGCCTGGTCGCCGGTCTCAAAAAAAAAAAAAAAAGATAGAGGTAAAACAAAAAGTGCTCTGGAATCCTCGTTTCAAGGCCTAACACTGAATTAAAAAATAAATTTGAATTTTTAACTTTTTTGTATATTTGTTTTAGTTTTAAATTTTTAATTGGCCGCCATCTTGAAACAAAATGGTGGACCAAGCTGTCCAACGAACTCGGTCGAGACATTGGGGAGCTTAATACACACAATTAGTTTCATCAAAATGGATTTATAAATACGAGCATTATCGTATGACATAGGTCAGATATATATATATATATATATATAAATCAACATTTGAACGGAGGGTGGTTTTGGGGTCTGGGGGTCATGATGGGTGAAAATATATCGAAATTTTCCGGACCTGCTTTCCTCCGAACGGCTGCAATAGGTAGCTTTATACTTTTTTGTATTGAAAGCTACCTAAAAACAGAATCAAGGAGAGAGTGGACAATCTATACAAATTGCAAACCACGGAAAAGAAATGGAATGACTTGTTGACTCATCCTATTCCTCGAGATCTTCCAAGACGCATTGCTGTTGCAAATTTTAGAATCATGACATCCCATGACTTTTTATATGGACACCTGCACCGCATCGGTGTTGTTTCATCTTCAGACTGTCCGCTCTGTTCCGCAGGAGACTTTATGAATTTTAACCACCTTCTGGTCTGTTCTCGTTTGAATGACAAGTACTTCTTAGTCGCTGATTTTTTTAATAAAGCTGAACTCTACTGGGCCACTCGAGGGGAACACTGGTCTTTGGACTCCTCCGCAATGTAGGAGAAAAAAAAAGGATGTTTCAGATAGTTTCCATTTTGGTAACATTATAAACACTAAGTTTTATTAACTTTTGAGCTTTTATATTAACACTACCCACACATACATACATATCTATGAATAGAGTAAACCTTTTCTTGCAACAGTTGATTAATAAAAAATAAATATAAAAATAAGGTAAGTAAATAACTGAAAGAACTTACTAAGCTTTACTCCACAGCATTCTGTAGGATTATCATTAGTAGTCTCTGTTTTTAAGAGCAAATCTTCTACAGATCCACTTAAAATACTCAGATTCCTAGTTTCAAATAATTCTGTTTGGATAAATTTTTTATACAATCCACGGTCAATTTGAGCCCTTGGTCCCTGAGTAAAAAAGCCCCATTAAGTTACATAGCTTGAGCAACAGATTTATTAACATTCTGTATTTTCATGCAAGCAGTACAGTAAAACATGTTTTATCACCTACAAAATATTTACAAAGCATATAAGTATTATTATAACTATTACAGAAATTTCATATGTTTTAAAATGAACTATAAAATAAAAAGCATAGCTTCTTCTATGGGAATTTTTTTTTTATATATATACAAAAACAAAATATGTATAGCAGTTTCAGCGTTTGGGAAGATTTTTGATTTTTATCCTAAGAAATGCAGCTAGAAACAGTAAGCACAAAAGGGATAAATTATAAAATACCCCCAAAATAAGGTAAAAACAGGCATTTAGCCAACCCGTATTATCAATGTAAAAATATAATACAGAACAATATCAGTGTAAAAAAAAATTAAGATTAATTTAAAATAATATGAGGATAACTTATTTAATTTAACAATTTTAAAATATCAAAACTAACTATTGTACAATTATTGGCAGATAATCATTTGTAACAGAATTATAGAGAGGATGTATGGATGTTGAGCCAATATTTGGATATACATTTAAAAAGCTTTTGATTGTGCATTTCTTCATTTAAGTTCTGATCAAATAAATTTATAAAATGTAAAAGTCATTTTCGACTTTAATCTTTACTTAATTTGCACAGGAAACATTAAGTATTAGATAGACAAGCTAAAATAAACAGGGAAAACTGAAAAGACTTTCAAATCTTTTTAAAGAGATGATTTCATAACAATGATAAAAAAAGAGAGAAACAAGATTATTTTGGATATTCAACCAAATAAAATAACCTTTAACTTGCAACTGCTAGAAAATATTTAATAAATCTTCATTCATCATAGTATTTCATCTGAACTTACTTCTTTACTTTTTAACTAGCACTGACAAATTATAGAGGGGTTGAAAACAAAGTTATGTGATTGTCTTTCGTTGGCAGAACATTTGAAGACAGAATTAAACAAGTTGGAAATTGTACATCAAATGTGACAAATGAGGTGTGTTCGTACTATAACTAGTTTTATAAATATTCAGATCTTGGTGCAGTAGCTGTTGCACTCTTATGTAAAAATGCATGAATACAAAATTTATTTTATGTGCTGATTTTCATATTATAGATATTAATTTTAGGTACTTTTTGGTTAGCCGAGCGCCAGTGATATATGTACACATATATATACATATATATGTATATTTATACATATACTCCAGTGACAGAACTATCTTCAAGTGTCTGCAACGCTAATAATGTTTTCAAAAATAGTCTGCAATACGCAATATATCATATAAATCTATTCTTGCTGCTGTTGTAGCTGTAGTGTTAATTAATTAAGGCATCAGCATTTATCAGCCTTTGTGAGTAAAAAAAAAATTCTGAAATTCACAGCAAATATTCGAAAAGGTTACAGCAGAAGGGGGAGGGGAGAAAATCCCCTCTCGGCAATAATTATTCTTGTTGCAAGTCGGATTAAATCTGCTTTTGATTCAAGTCTATTTCATGCTGAGTGTAGATTCTTGAAAATTGGGTTCGGGTTAACCCGATTTTTCAAAAGTGAATTCAGTATATTGTTTCAAATTAAAAACTATACCTATATTAATAAGCATAGAACTTTGTGTGTCTGCTGTTTTCTAAAAGAATGCTGCATCTTTTCCGGGGCTATTTCACAAAATTCACGTTTTTTTTTTTCGTGAACCTTTGACGAAATTAGCGTTTCTTTTTTCTCCCCGCCATCTTTTGGTGAAATTCTCATTTTTTTTTTGTGGCCCTTCGACGAAATTCACATTTTTTCCGTGATCCTTAGACGAAATTAGCAGTTTTTTCCACGATTCTTTGATGAAATTGGCATTTTTTTCTACGGCCATTTGACGAAATTTGCGTTTTCTCTGTGGCCCTTTGATGAAATTCACATTTTTTTCCACGATTCTTCAACAAAACTCGTTTTTTTTTTTTTTTTTTTTTTTTTTTTTTTTTACAGTCTTTTGACGAAAATCAAGTTTTTCCGCGGCCCTTTGACGAAATTTGCGTTTTTATTGGAATCTGTCAACGAAATTAGCCATTTTCCCAGATCCTTTGATGAATTTTGTGTTTTTTCTTTGGACTTTGGACAAAATTCACGTTTTTTCCGCGATCCTTCGACAAAATTTGCCGGGGTTTTTTTTCGAGATACTTCGACGAAATTTGCCGGTTTTTCGAGGTCATTCGACGAAATTTACTGTTTTTTCGAGGTCATTTGACGAAATTTACCATTTTTTCGAGATCCTTCGATGAAATTTTTCGTATTTTCGAGATCCTTTGCCGAAATTTACCGTTTCTTGGCGATCCTTCGACGAAATTTGCCGTTTTTTTCACGATTTGTCGGCAGAATTCTACGTTTTTTTCACGATCCGACGCCGAAATATTGACCGTTTTTTCATGATCCTTCGACGAAATTAAGTTTTTCCCACGATCCTTTGACGAAGTTAGCGTTTTCTCCGTAGCCCTTTGGCAAAATTTGTTTTTTCCCCGCGATCCTTCAACGAAACTCATGTTTTTTTGACGGCCTTTTGACGAAATTCCCGTTTTTTCAAGGTCTTTTGACTAAATTTGCGTTTTTTTCGCAATCCTTCAACGAAGTTTGCCGTTTTTTCATGTAATTTACGTGCTATAGCACGTCCGCGGCATGTTTTTAGTCTGCAGGTGTCCTAAAAAGTCTGCGACATCCGTCGCAGCGTCTTGTACATTCTGCCACGGGGACATACACAAATGTATATATATGTATATGTATATATTGTATACGTAGATATGTGCACATGTGTGTGTGTATATATATATATTCATGTATATATATATATATATCACTGGCGCCCGGCTAACCGAAAAGTACCTAATTTTATTTTATGAAATTAAGTTTCAATACACTTTTACAAACAATTAATTACAAATCTGTTACATTAAAATTATACTACGTGCAAATAGCAATACAAAACTATGTAAAAAATCATCACTATTATTTCACTGAAAAAATGAATTATATCGTCTGTTATTATGATATGATTAATTTCCGTAATAAAATAAGTACATTTTAAGCTGGCAACATTTTATCTTTTGTTGACATTTACTGAAAATTCCAATGGAAAACTTAAGCCTAGCTTTGAAAATTTCAGAACTTGAAATCCATATTTAGACTATTTTTCCATTTAATATATATTTCTCCAGAATCATCTATCCAAAAAATTATTGGTAGATTATAGGATTGCTATAATTAAACAATTTTAGTATACAAATTTGGTTTTTTAATTCAGTAATACGGAAATAATACGACTTCATCTTAAATAGGACCTAATCACCATGGCAACCTAGAATCATGACCTATCATGGATTATCACTGAATTAATTATAAATGATAAGATTGAATAGAACAAAGAAAACTTTTATTAATATCAGTTTTGATTCGAAATTCATAAAATTTGAAATGACTCGACAAAATTCTGCAACGATTATATATATATTAAATTTCAAACCATTCGGTTGAGTAGTTTTTGTACTGTTATATGCAAACAGACCAGACAACGACTATAGCTTGTACCTATTTATATAATTACGTACGCACCTAAAAACAAATTACCAGAAAATCAGGATAGATGTCAAAATCAGTAACGTGGAAAAATAAGCAACAATCGAGAATCTCCTGCAAAATCAGAAGACATGACAGGTCTAACAATGGAGAAAGAAAGAAAGAAAAAAAAAATAAAGAATATTTATGCATTAGGCATAGATTAGGAAATACTTTCCAACACTTAACAGACTATTATTAAAAATTTTCACTTTTTCATACAATCAAACTGATCATAGTCCGTCCTGTAACAATATTCTTTTTATCATCTCTGTAAATGAATGATACATGCTACACACTCCATAATCTATAGAAAACATGTTGTAGTCAACTCAGTTATCCTTTATAATTTCATTATGTTTGAAGCGTCATAACAACATTGAAATCCACCACAAACTTTTCTTTTTCCATAGATCATAATGTAATGGATTTTTTTTGTGTCTCTGTATATGAATTATGTATGCTACACACTTCATTTTCAATACCAAACATTCTACAGTAAACAACAATAACATAGAAAATTTACATGGCAATCCGAATATATTTACAAGAGTTAGTAGAGCACGGATAGACAGACAGACAAGCCAAATTCATAAACCTTTTTCAATTATGTTAAAGATAGTTAAAAAAGGAAAAGGATATGGAATATTATTAAAACTTTCCATATTAATTATCCATTTACATAGAAACTTTTTGGGAGACTCATATCAATAATTTGAACAGACAATTTATTTTAAAGGGAAATTTGTTTATGAAAGAAAAACCATAAATACCACTTTCTGAACTAAATTTAATAAATGATGAGATAATTAACAGTATTACAATTTTTTACTTTTTACATCATAATTTTATTATGAATAAAACTAAATTTCCTTAAAAAAGATTCATACATACCCACACAGCAGGTCCTTTAGCTGTATTCAGTACTCTATAGTGAATACCTGATACATCTGAAATAAAATTAAATATTATAAGCCTAAGCAGTAAATGAAAAGGAAAATATCTTTTAAATTAAATGCTTATATAAAAGTTATAAGTAACTTTTATAGATTTTAAGTTTATAAGATAGATTTGATAAGTTATATGCAGGGCTGAATTTCTAACAAAAAAGTACCAGAGCCCTAATATTATGCAGTACTAATAACCGTAGCGCACCCATCCACCCTCCACCATCACTCCAATCTGCATATTTATATTTCATACATTATATGTATTTGCAAAATTTAAAGCAATTTTTTTCTTTAGCAAAATAAAAATTTTAAATATATCTATCTGCATTTACTTAGCTGTCAATTATTCTACTCTTTAGTTATCACTCCGGACAAATAGAAATCTTTGCCTAATTTTAATGTTAATTAATCTCAGAATTCTGTGATTAAATAAAGTAAGAATTGTGATTCAGAAATAGTGTTAACATAAAAAAAAGAATAGTTTGCAGCTATGCATTTTTATGAAAAAATGAATGAAATTTTCAAAAATTAATATTTATATGCTGAAGAATCGAACAAAGATTTTAGGCTTTGGTTCTTCGGAAGCGCTTGCACTGGACTCCGGAGCCCAGTATTTATGGGTTCCGGTGAATTCCGACCAATATTTAAATATTTACTAAAAGCAGAGAAGTACCAGAGCCAGGTTCTGGCACAATTTAAGTCCTGGTTATATGAATAAAAAGTTATAGCTTTTAATTCAAAATATTTTAAACAGAGCTTGTACTTAGTTGACAATATATGCATAAATATTTCTTTTATTTTTAATTGAACTTCCAATTTTTGTGTCAGTGCATCAAATTTAACTGATTAAAATAAAATAAATCAGTAATGCATACTGTAATTTGCATGGATCCATTTAAATGAAATAGTATTGTTGGTTTCTTTTTAAAAATTTTTGATGGACAACTGCAGTTTATTCAATGAATGAGAGTAACTTTATAACAATGTTTAATTTCATTGGAAGTTTTTCACTTCTTTTATATATATTATATATATAAATATATTTTAACAAAGAATCAAAAACAGTCTAAATAACAAAGAATGGTGATAAATGAATGATAAAGAATGAATTTGGTTTCATCACAGATAATACTTAAGATAAAAATTAGCTAAAATATGTAATTTACTATATTAATTCCAAATATCTTCAACTATGTATTGCTTCTACATAAATTCATTTAAAATTGTAACAATTATATCAATGATTTTCCATTTGTTTAAATATTATTTTGTAATTATAAATATATTTGATAATTCAATGCAATAGTTAAAACTTTTTTTCTATACTTGTCTTTTACAAATTCTATCAAATAAAATTATTTTTCTATGAAAAGGTAAAATGCTCTAAAATTAAAGTAAATAAATCCTTAAAGTATAAATAAACAATACATTATAAACAGGGTTGGAAAAAAACATGTTTTTTTTTAAAAAAAACAAAAAACGTGTTTTTTTTTGTTTAAAACATGTTTTAAACGTTTTTTCTCATTCAACAGCAAATTTTGATTAAAGTGAGCAAAAATTAATAAATTAAATGTAAAGAATGAAAATATTTAAAAAAAACAGTAAGGAAGAAAAAAATTATATAATAAATACCAAACATTAATTAACAATTAATTTTTTTATTCTAAACTAAAACATTTAATTATTAAGTTCTTTAAAAATAGTAACAAGTTTGGCAGCCTTATCAAACACCTAACCGGTTTCTAGTTTTGTTCTGTACAAAGCCAAAAGTAGAAAACACTCTTTCTAAACCAGCAGTAGAGCATACAGCTGCTTGTAATTGTTTTATGATCTGCATGACATTTTTATCGATGTGTTTTTCAAGGCTTATCCACCAAGATAAAGGTGTTATTTCTACAAAATTGTCCACTTTGATTCTTGAGTAGCGAATTTATGATTGGTAACTGACAGCATAACATTTTTAGGGTTTCGTTAATCTCACGAAACCCTATTCGTCCCACTTCTCTGTCTGTCCGTCACAGAGCCGGTTCTCAGAAACTGTATAGCTAACAGACTTGAAATTTTGTGTAGTACTTACAGCTGAATACCTACTGTCACGCTGAAAATCATAACATTTTGAAAAAATCATATTATTTTAATATAGAGAGATAAAAAAACTAAAAATCTAACAGCCTTTTCCTATTAAATTTAAACATTTTTCGTTATAGCAGTTGCCAAAAATTTAAAAATCAACAATAAAATTCTTTCTACAATAATTAATTTTCTGCTGAAAGATTTCCACGTGAATTTCATTTGTGAATTGTCACATTGTGACATTATAAACAATAAACATGTTTTAAACATTGTTTTAAATGTAATGTTTTAAACAGCTGTTTTAAATGTAATGTTTTAAACGTAACAACCCTGATTATAAATAAAAAAAGTGTTAATATTAAAGCAAGACAATTTGCCTCTTTTTAAGTCTAAAAACAGCTTTATATTATAAATTGTTTTAAATTCAAATAACTTCTCTCTCTTATTTTCTTAGATGAGATTTTTACAAAATGAATGAAATATTTTTGCCAATTTCAATAAAACTGTTAAAATATTCATTAAATTAATCATGTGTAACAAAAATGAAATATAAAAAGGGATTGTTATGAAAACATTTTTAATATTTTGATAAATAACTAAGCTTCATGACAGATACATACGGGAAAAAAATAAACTTAGGTTTAAAAATTTTATCATTTCATAAATTTGCATACATATGAATAAATCAAACATAAAAAGTGGGAAATATAAAAATAAATTGTATAATTTTATTGATTTATTAAATCAAGATTTAATAAAGCTTTTTATTATATATTTTTTCATATAAAAAGATGTAATTTGGGACATTAAATTTAAGTAAATAAAATAATAATATTAGTAATAAATAAATAAAATAAAATAGGAGCCTAAAATAGAATGATTTCATTTCAACATCATTGAAGTGATATTGAGGTAATTATAGAAAATAAAATATTAAATTGTGCTAGTTTAACAGAATATTAGACAACTTTGCACTGATGATATACAAAATGAGGATTTTTCATATTTGTATTGAAATCTTAATCGATCATAATAAAACTAGTATACAAAAAATTTACAATATCAAATGCTAAGCACAAATCAAGATTATTTGTTCTTTTTTTAAAAAAAAAGATTAACATAAGGCACTTTACCATACATTTTGGAATTATATTTTTAGTACTATAAAATTTTATAACATTCGATTACAGTATGAAACTGTTTATCCGGAATCCAGTTAACCGGAAAACCAGTTATCCAGAATGATATTTCCAGTTGACTGATTTCAGAATTTCTCAAAAAAAAAAAAAGTGCTACAGTGCTAGTTTGACATTTTCATTGTTTGATACATTACTCACATGCATGGTTATAATTTAATGCCAATATCTAGGATTTTAAATGAAAAAATATATAGTTAGATATTGGGAGTTTATATTTTTATGCAGAAACAAGGGATTGTCTTTTCAAAATTGTCTTTTCTCAAACTCTGAATAAATCTTTTATCTTGATTGGATACGATTCTTAATCTGTGTAAACTAATAATTAATATGAAATCAGAAACAATGCCACAGCCACATATATCCTACAAATAGATGTTGCTTTAATGCGCAACCAGTTATCCGGAATACGCGTGACCCCAACCATTCTGGATAAATGGTTCTATACTGTACATAAGCTTTATTCTTACAAAAAAGATGAATTATTTTCCTAAATCAGTTTGTAAATTTTTGATAAATTAGTTTTATATAAAATGCTAGTGTTATGCAAAACATAAAACTACATACACAAACAATAATACATACAATAATACATACATAAACAATAATTACTATGTTACAGTGTCAGTATTTATTTCATTAATTATTATTTCAAACTTTCTTTTATTTTGTTATACCAAAGCATGCCAATAAGACAAGAATAAAACATACCTTGCTACAATAAAACCTTCTAAATACAATTTGTTGCACATAAGCTCATAGGAAATATAATCAATTTATATCTATTTTAAAGTATCAATAATGGGTAAAACAAAAACAATTATATGTAGTAATCAATTTTGAAAACACATAAAAATGGCTCTGCAATCTTCTATAATCAACCACATTATAGAGATAATTAATGATACATTTTATTTAAGGAAAACAACTCTTTAGAAAGTAAATTTTTTTAGAGACTCGAAACACAAAGCATTTTGGACAATGCTATTACTTAAGGCTGTTAGTCTGTCAATTTCCGAATTCTCTTCTCTAATGTTGAATGGAACCTATGGGCATAGAATGCATTCATATATTTAAAACATCTCCTCGGGAAATTAATATTTTTAAAATTATTTTTTTCTGTGTACACTTCTTAAAGAACATATCTTTTTAAAATACATACTTAATTTTATGTGAAGTGGTAAAATCTTACAATTCATCAGCTTTTAACACATAAAACATTAAATTAAGCATAGATTTTTAGAAATATTTTGAGAACTAAGAAAAAAAGAAGACATCCTTTAAGAACAGGAAAAATAAGTTAAACATATTAATTTCCTGTGGAGATATTTTAAATATACGAATGCAGTCTATGCCTATAGGTTTAACATCAGCGAGGGGAATTCAGAAGTTGACTGACTACTAATAGCCTTAATAGAATTTTCTATAATTTTATTTATCACAGCACAAATAAAGTCCGTTTTGTTTGTGTTTCAAATTCGAATTAAAAAAATTTAGTTTAAAAGAAATTGAGAAACCTTTATGCTTTTTATTTTAAAAAAATTGTTTAACCATTCTTATCATAATTTAGCACTAGTTTCTCAGCTAGTTTTTTTACATTTCAAGCAAAAAATGGCAAGATTGGATTTATCAGTCTGGCACAAGAGAATCATATGACTGTGAGTTAGGATTTTTTTTTTTTTTTCCCACAAAAGAAATAAAAATTTTAGAGTCCTCCACATTATTAATTATGTCCTCCTCAATTTCAAGTTTTTTTTTAATAGCTGGTAAAAGATTTTAACAAAATTTCAACAGATTTTCTCTATCACTAAAATGTGGTTAAAATTGTCAAATCTAGATAGTTCAAAGTAGGACTTTAAGTGTACTCATGAAACTTAATTACAATTTATACAGAAAAATTAAAAGAATATTTTTCATTTTTAAGAACGTAAACTCATTTGTAACTATTTTGTACATTTAATTTGTTATTTTCGTCTTTTAGTGTACAAATCATGATTAATTTAAGGTAAATGAAACATTAATCAAAAATCTTATCAAATTAGCATCAATTAACAGTAATTAATGTTTAATAAAATGAACAATACCAAATTATGTTAATCGCTTTATATATTAATTATTTGATGTTTCTTAGTAAAAAACAATACTTTCTTTACGCTTGCAAAATCAGAAATAAAAATTTATTTTGAATAAAAAAGATTTTGATAAAAACCCATTAAACTATATTTTTTGTGACTGACTCTAAACTGAACGTGTATGAAATATATTCATATCTGAAAGCTATGTGATATTTTGCAAAAAAAGAGCATTTATATTTATAAATTAAATTTTGAATTTGCTACTAATTCGTTCTTTTCAATTTTTTTTTAGAGTATGTAATATATTTATTGAAGTATAGCAATCACACAAGAAATTAGATTGTTAGAAAATGTACTTATATTTGTGTTCTGCATGACACTTTGAAAGCATATAAAATGATTTTTCCATGATTTTAATACAATAAAAAGTGTTAGCCACTGATGAAAATGTATTGTGTCTTGAAGAGAACATCAACCCAAAGGCTGAATCCTCTGCAGTTCATTTCTTCCTACTCCCATCCACTTCCCAAAAAAGAAGAATCCAACTCTTATTACTTTTACAGATCGAATTCTCTACCCAGAAATGACACAGATCCAGCACAGCCAATGAGCATGCCAAATTTCTGTCTTTACGCATTCAAGTGTACCGTTATGCCTGAAATTAGATTGCCAGACTGAATTTTTAAAATAGAATTTGCATAAGTGGTAACAGCAGACTTCAAGAAAGGCATTGTAATGATCTTCTTTACCACTTCACTTGAAGTGTGGGTTCACTGCACTGAATTAAAGATAAAAGCAGATTCACTGTCACAGGAGTTAAAAGTTGTTTTCAACCCGGGAATAAAGGGCAAAACTGGGAAATTTCATTAGTGGCCAGTAGTAGCAGTTTTATAAGTGGCCACTTTTTTATTTTAAAGTTCTAAACAGTAAACTTTTGTTAAAATTTCAATTAGTATTAATCTAAAATTAAATAGCCCTAATAAATATGTTAATATAAACATATTTCAATCAGTAAAAATAAAATCCTTGATGAAATGCAAACAAATTTTACTCATTTCTTGTAGGAAAGTGGTCATAAGGTAGCCGCTGACAGACAATTTTTTAATAGCCACTTTTTTCATTTAGTGTCTCTATGGCCGGTGGCTAGTGCTAATTTTACCCTTTACCGAGAAGGATAAATAAGATAGTAATGTAGTGATCATCAAAACAGTAATGGCAGTGATTTAAAAATCGGAAAATGAGTACAGTTAATTTTTTGTTTTTCTGCTTTAATTTTAGTCAGAAAACAGAATTTATCAGCGAAACAGGGAGAATTTTTTACACATATGGATTAAATATGAAATTATTTATTAATTAGAAAAAATAAGAGCTATATAAGTGGCTAAATGCAAGTTAACCACTTAGAAAAATGAATAAAGATAGTTTCTAGAAAAGACTATATGTTAATAATGTTAAAATTAATAACATTTTAGGAATTAAATATCTGAATTAATTGAGTTTGAATAAGAAAAATAGAATTATTTATTTTTAAGGAATCATTTACTAATTGAAGATTTAATTTTGAATAATATTTATAATTAAAAGAAATATTTGAATTATATTAATTTTTAAATGTTACAATCTGTAACACATTCACACATTCTATGGTGATCCATCTGTTTTTCCACAAAAATGACAGATATTTCTGTGTCTAATTTTTCTCTTATATATGATCTCTAGCTCATACCATCTTGCAATTGGTTCCCTTTTTTAATAAGTTGGTAGGCTATCACCCTCAATAGCAATCTGAAAGCCTTTACATCTTCACTGATATTTCTTTTTGATGCTCTTTACACAATATTGAATTTATCCTGTTGAATATACAGTAAAATTTTCTTTACATAAAAAAAAAAAAGAAAGATTGAGAGATATAAATACACAGAGAGATAGATAGAGAATTTCTGTAATTTATTTTCTTACCACAAATCCTGCAACAAACTCCATCAAGAGCATCAATTTCCTTCATCAAATGACCTTTTCCAATTCCGCCAAAAGATGGATTACAAGACATTTCACCTAAAAAAGTAAAATTGTTGATAAAATTATAATTTACACATATATTAAGTGATGATTTTTACAAAATGCAATAGCAGAAAAAGTTATACCTTGGTTGGTTTGTTGGTTTATTTTCTGATGGCCGATTATCTACACGAGGGATATAGGCCCTAGGGGGACAGTGCCATCCGTGGGGGTCTTTCTAAGGGATCCCAACCCCTATTAACGCAAGCTTCAAAGAAAACCACGGTAAACTCCTAACGCTTAGGTTGAGGAGTGTGATATGGGCTTGAACCCAGCACCAGTTTTGAGGGCAGGACCTCTCAGCCACTGGAGGGGCAGTTATACATTGAATGGAATTTTTTTTTTAATGATCTTGCAAGATTTATATAGTAGGAGTATTAAAATAATTATAATCAAACTTTTATAATTAACAAAATCATCTTGTTGTAACACATTTTCTTTAATTATGTCTTTAGAATAGTTATTCATTACAGCAGGATTTGACTGCATATGTTAATCAAATATTACTTTCCAAAATGAAGTAAAAATAAATGTAATTTTCTTATAGTAAAAAAAAATGAAAGAAAACATTTAAAATTAAAAATGTTCTCAGACATATTTTTATTTATTTATTTTAGATGACATTAAGTCAGATAAAGTAAGTTTAAATATTACATGCAATTAAGGTGACTTTCAAACACTAAATATTTTATTTGAAAGAAAAATTTATTTTTTCTTCTTAAACTGCAGCTGTAAATGTAAAAATAAATACTTAGAATATCGTCTGAATGATATTAAAAAAATGTATACAAAGAGCTTATATAAATAAATTTTATAATAATAATAATTAAAAATGGTATAGACTATATGTTATAGACTATATCATAAAACTATATGTTTTTTGAAAAAAAAAAAAAATGTTTTTTGTAATATGATAAACTTTAAATTTTGAAAGTTTTAGAGTGGGATCTCAATGGGATCAGCAGCTATGTTAAAAAAACTAATCTTAAACACCAGTTGGGGCTGGTATTTAAATTTGACATCTCGCCAACTTTATGTTTGTGCTAAAAATAGTATTGTTTTATTCATTTTAAACATTATTTTTTTATAACTGCTGATCCCATTGAGATCCCACTCTAAAACTTTCAGAATTTAAAGATTATAATATTACAAAAAACATAGTATATTTTTTTCAAAATTTTTAAAAAACACTATTTTAAAAAAATTTTAGTTTAAAATTTTTAAATTAAATTAACTTTTTTAAAACCAAGCATAGTCAACTTGCATATCAAATTAAACCTTATGAAATTGTCTTTAAAATGAGGGGTCAAACAACTCTCTACGCATCATAGAACTTGAGAAATTCAAAATTGAAAACATTTATACAAGCCAAAAAATGATGATTTTTTGATTCCTGAAGGTTTTATTAAAATCTGAAATGGTCAGGTTGAATATTGAAAATTTTTGGTTGATTTGATGTGGAATGACCCATTATTTTAATTAATGAAATAACTAATAAATCAGTAAAACATAATGAAAAATATAGGCAAACGTCGAATTAAAAATCACTTGATGACATAACAAACATGTATAATGCTTCTGACATCAAGTAAATGGGACTGCATTTTAGGCGTTTAATCTTACAGGTTGGTGATAGTTTTTTGTTATAAAAAGGGGTCGATGGGATAATAGAGAAGTACCCAGAATTGTCCTAAGGGATGATAAAATAAATAGCAATCTGTATTACATAACAAGAAATATTTATTTAAATGCTTTTAAAAGAAAAATTAAATATGAGTAAAAAAAAAAAAAAAAAAATTAAATACCAATGGTGTTTATTTTATGTGTGAGTAATAGGGTATTGCACCCCATTCTTGCTGATGCAGCTGCTGCTTCCGTGCCTGCATGACCACCACCAACAATGACAACATCGTATTCAGGAGCCTTAGATGAAAGATAACGACGGCAATAATGTAAGACACTGTATGATGGAAGATGAAACTTTCTAATGGTAATCATTGTAAGTTACACTTTTCAACCTAAAAAGAAAATAATAAAAACTCATCGGCATTTTATTAGAAATTTGGTCATAAAATGTCAATTCAGTTTATTGACATTCCAGTCACAAAGTTGTCACTAACTTAAAGGTGTGAAAACTGATGAAAAAGTGAACGAAATTTTTAAAAAAGCTCTTTCTGGCCTATACTAGGAGGAAAAGGTAGAATCCCTATTCTTTGCTTTTAAGAATTCAACTGTTTTACTTGAAAACATAAAAAAGCTAAAAGGTTTGGAACCTGATTATAGAAGATTCCCAGTTTTTGTTAATACTAAATTTGACTTTTTTTTTTTCCCCAGCTATGAAAATTACAATTTCAAAGTAAATATTTTCCCATGCAGAATGACTACCAACAGATAATTTTTTTTTTTTAAATAAAAGAAGCTGACCTATTTATTTTCAGAATATTGATGAACAACTCACAGAGAATAAATTCACATAATAATAAACGATTTTTAAAATATTAATCAATATATTTAATATTCAAGTATAATTCGTAAACTATTTAACTTAACAGGGATCTGTTTAGAAAAAAATTGGGTCCTAAGAATCTTTCACAAAAATTCTTATTTTAAAACTTCACAAAATTTTTATCCCAAAACAGAACTACAGAACCCTTTGCAAAATCCTTTGTTTTAAAAATAGACCTTTCACAAAACTTCCGCTTCCAAATTTAATAATTTAAAAATAAAACCTGAACTATCACAAAACAGCTGAATTTTCCGAAGAACCTATTATTTAGCTTTTTATACGTAGAACCTGAATACAACGATAATTTCAAATTCACAAACTGACAAAAAATTTCACACACATAAAAAAAACTGTTCACAATCTCCCAAAAACAGAACCCTTTGAGAAAAGTCTGGCCATACTCCTGTTTAATATGCTTTTAAAATACCTTATAAATGTAAAATTCAAGAAGCTGCTACCATGTACCATGCCGAAAATCACTTCCACGGAAAATCAAAACAAACAAAAATAAGTTTAATGTTGCCAAACATCAATAATAAACAATACAATAATAAAATTAACATTCAGATTTAATATTACGAATTTTGTAAAAATAAAAGTGTGTTCAAAGCACAGCAAAGATGTTATCCCACTTGCTAAATATGCCTCTACCTGAAAATGGTGACATACGCACAGAACGCATTCTCAGACTGGGCTAATTATAGACAGACATTTTTGTCCAAACTATGGCAAACCTACATTCCAGAACTTGACGATACTCGCCTGGACGAGTTTGATTAGATGAATGAAACAGCGCCAGGGGACGCTGAGTAAGACGAGTTAGCAAGTATTATCTTGGCAGGCCCGCCAAAATACTTGGCGATTCGTATTTGTCAAAAATCGTCTCGACCAAATAAATTTTATATCCCGTATTTCGCCACTCTCATATTGAGGCACCCATGCTTGTGGTATCCAAAGAGTGCTTTCAATAAGGCTGGGATTGCGGTGCCTCGCTTAAGATCAATCTTGAGCGTAACTCTGACTTACGATATAAACAAAGCGTAATCGGTATAGGGCAGTTGCAATCAGCTGATCAACCATTGTATTCACTTGGAGGTAAGGGTATTTCCACCAATCAGTACTGCCTATTTGTACTGTTTACCTCCAAGGTGACGTCATTGCAACTTCCCTATTGCAGTGCCTTGCGTTCTTACGTTAACCCGAAAGCTATCTTACGACGAAGCACAAGTGTATGCGCGCAACCACAATAAATCTAACTACGGCCTCTGATTGGCTGATGGCAGGAGGACTTACGCTTAAGAAGGAGGACTTGCGATGAGGCACCACAATACGAAGTTAAGATAGATCGCAGGAACGCCCATCCTAAGTTCGAACGTAATACTACGTTCAGATCGGATAGTTAAGATATCTTAGACCGCTGAACTCACTGAGTGAGTTCCAGAAACTCACTTAGTGAGTTCGAACTTTCCATTGCTAGATACAGTCAGTACCGCTCACTCTGATTGGCTCTGGAGGCCGATTGGCTGTTGAGTTTGCTTTTAACATATGCGCATGCGCACTGGACACGGTGATGTTGAGTGAGTTATCTTAAATGCGTTTGGCGGTGTGGACAGGTATTCAATTCCGGAGAGGTACCACCTCAAAAATGGCGGTCTAAGATATCTTAAATGTCCGATGTGAACAGGGTATAAGATTTAAGAAAACGAGGCACCGCAATCCCAGCCTATGGCTGGGATTGTGGTGCCTCGCTTAAGATCAATCTTGAGATCAATCTTAAGATCAATCTTAAGATCAATCTTAAGATCAATCTCGCTTAAGATCAATCTTGAGCGGTCTGACTTACGATATAAACAAAGCGTAATCGGTATTGCAGTGCCTCGCGTTCTTACACTAACCAGAAAGCTATCTTACGACGAAGCACAAGTGTATGCGCGCGCAACCACAACAAATCGATCTAAGGCCTCTGATTGGCTGACTGCAGGAGGACTTACGATGAGGCACCGTAATACCCTGTTCACATCGGACATTTAAGATATCTTAGACTGCCATTTTTGAGGTGGTACCCTCCCGGAATTGAATACCTGTCCACACCGCAAAACTCGTCTAAGATAACTCACTGAACATCACCGTGTCCGAGATCTGAACAAACACAGAATGTGCGCATGCGCATATGTTAAAGGCAACCTCAACAGCCAATCGGCCTCCAGAGCCAATCAGAGTGAGTGTTACTGGCTGTATCTAGCGATAGAAAGTTCGAACTCACTAAGTGAGTTTCTGGAACTCCCTCAGTGAGTTCGGCGGTCTAAGATATCTTAACTATCCGATCTGAACGTAGTATAATACGAAGTTAAGATAGACCGCGGGAACGCCCATCCTACGGTCGAGCGTAAGATTTAAGATAGCGAAGCACCGCAATCCCAGCCATGCATATTTTTTAGCTTGTCACTGTTGTAAATATTTTAACTTTTATGACTATATACCCATACAGCACAATAACGTCCTGAGGACATACGATGAACGTCATATGTAGAATAACGCTTCGTCCGTTGGACGTCCTACAATATCCCATCCATGTCCTGAGAACATCCAGTGGGGTGCAAAAAAAGACTCCTATGCTCGTCCTGTGTACGTCATTTTCAGCCATGTATAGGATGACAATAGGACGCTCATAGGACGAGATAAAATTAATAGATTGCGCATCTTCTACTCGTCCAGCTAGCGTCGCTTTTAGACATTCATAGGATCAGTAGCGGACGCTTTATAAAAAAGGAAAATTTAAAAAATCGGGTGTTGGGGGGGAGGAATTGCCCCACCATGCCTTTCCCAAATGATTCCTTGAATTTCTATTAATTTTATCTTAACTTGTGCAGATATGCACAGCAAAAGATTTTTATTAAAAAATACTGGTAACTTGTACAATGTGCTAGTTTTAATTAAAATGTTTTAGTATGCATCACTGCACAAATTAAGATAAAATTAATAGAAATTCGAGACATCATTTGAGAAGGGCAGGGTAGGTCAATCCCCTCCCCCCCCCCCCTGATTTAAAAAAATAATTTTCTTTTTTTAAGTTGCCCCACCCTGCCCTTCCCAAATGATGTCTCGAATTTCTATTAATTTTATTTTAACTTGTGCAGAAGTGCACAGTAAAACATTTTTATTTAAAAAAAGTGGTAACTTGTCCAAGCTACCACTAGTTTTAATTAAAATGTTTTAGTATGCATCATTGCACAAGTTAGGATAAAATTAATAGAAATCAAAAGCGTCATTTAGGAAGGACAGCCTGGGGTAATTGCAACCCCCACCTCTTCTGATTTTTAAATATCATCTGTTGTTTTTCGTTTTATTAGTTTAATGTTTTCAATTGTTTTTGCAAATACTGGGCTGGGCTAGTTGAGCTAAAGTCGAAAGGTAGGCCTCCCTGCTTGGTTTGACTTTGTTTTTGCAAATATAGTAATAATTCTTTATTAATAAATATAATAAAATATTCATTTGTAAATACGCATAAAAATGATGTAAGAAAAATAGAAAAAATACTAGTTCATTACAAGTGAAAAATCTGGATTTAACATATTTTTCTATCAGGTGAATTTTACACTTTCCAAGCAAATCTGTATCACATTTGTGATGATAACGATTTTGAAAATAACTTAATTAAATATTGTAGGTAATTTGTGTATGAAATAAATTCAATTTACTTTCTTTCATATTCCTCATGAATTTTTATTTAATACTGTTTTCAAATCTAAACTGGCTACTTTTGATACATTTTTAAAGTCATTTTCACTTACAAATACATAAAATTTGCAGTTTTTAATTTAATTTTGATAAAAACAAGGTCAAATAGCACTTTCTATTTTTCTATGAAAAAATCTAGGGTCTTTGTTTTTTCTACACTGTCAAAATTTAAATTCTAATCTGATTTTTGGGATACAACAGCTTGAAAACGCAGTCATCAAAAATACTAGTTACAATTCAGTAATGGTCCCATTTAATATAAAAAGAAAAATGGTACAAATTTGTAGGTATTCAAATAACGTTTGCAAATTTTTATTGTTTACGAGCATTTAAACGACTATAATTTAATTCTTGTCTCATTTGAGGAAAAAGAAAAATGTAGTATAATTCTTTGGCATTTATATAGTTATGCCTGAAGATTTTAGGTATTTAGGTTCAAAAATGAGTTTATGAATGTGCAAGGTTTCATTTAAAATTAAATATTTGAGTATGCCCTAAATGAAATATCAACAAAATAAGTCCTCTCATAACAAAGTTTTTATTAGGTTATTTTACAGTTATTATCAATACCAATTTGCTCACTTTTTTTTTAAAAAGATGATATTCTATAAAAATAAAAAGCGATAAAGAACCTATACCTACTAAGTGGCAAATGAATAAGGATAACTCAGAAAAAAATACTTCTTTCTCAAATAATTTTTGTATTTCTTATAAATGTCTTTGTTTCTGAACTAATTACATTTCAGTAAAGGAAAAAAAATCACAAGAAATACATTTTTTTAAAGTATGTAAACATTTAGCTCAATATTTACTGTTAATAATTATCATTACTATTGATAATATATTAATAAGTTCAATTATATACATATTACATTCAATTTAAATAAACAAAATTTTTTAACTTTATTCTTTTCAGATTCTTTGGTGGAAAAACTTAGTGGAAAATACTCATGCTGATCAATTACCATGATACATGAATTTTAGCATATAATTTTTACCATAAATCAAAGGAAAATAATGGTAACATGTTATGACGTTACATCTGAAATATGAAAGCAATTAGGTAGACATTATTTTCAAGTACTATAATATAGTTCATTAACAAACTTTTATTTTTATTCAGGTGGAGTTGGGTATATTTTCTCTTCTCTTTAAATTTTGATAGCTTAAAGTAAAAACACACAAGATCATAAGAATTTAACAATATTTATATCAATAACTTATAGATCATATATAAATTTTTCCATAAAATTAGTTCCAAATTACTAGTTTCAGAACGGGGCTAACGCAGAGGGCTACCGTGGTTGAAAGTCACGTGACAGTCGCGGTCTCACTGAAAACGTACTTTGACGCGCAGCTGTCACAAAGGAATTCCATTACTTTGATTTTCGTGTGTGTTTAAAAACCAATTGTTCCAACGTTCCAACCTTTATTAATAAATACAAACGCAATTTTCATTGCGATTCTTTTCTTTTCTTTTAATTGTGTTAAGAGGTTTTATTAAGTAGTTTCATCAATTAATATAAAGGACGAGATACTTAAGATAATCTATCGAATGTAAGTATTAACCATTTTTCCGTTTTGATGTAATATGCATAACATTTAATTGTGCAATGTTATATACTTTTAATCGTTGTAAATATGATAATTTAGTTAGAAGAATGCCGGTAACTTTACTTATATGAAATAAAACAGCAGAGTAAAATCGTAAGATTATTATTGATTATATATTTTTTTTCTAAGGGCAGCGTCGGTGGGAGGACATTACAATGTTTCGGGATAATTTTTCATATCTAGACCATTAATAAATCTAAAATATGAAATCATTTGTAGGGAATGTCACTCCTTGAATTCACCACTGCATTACTGATCTTGGCGATGTATTTTTTTTTTTTTTTTTTTTTTTTTTTTTTATGAAAGACACCTATGCATTACACGATAATGTTTGTTTTGTATTGTTTAAATACAAGTAAAGCTAATTTATTTTAAATGAATATGTATTTACTTGCACTATTTATTCTTAAAGTTTTTCGCTTATTGATATAAACAAGTCGAAATTTTTAATAAGTTCAGATTATTTTTAAAGATTTAATATTCAGAATACCACACGTGTAATATTATTACGGATTAATATTAAGAATACTATACATATGATACTTTGCATTTTGGTTCCTTTAAACAATTCATGATTTTTTAAATGTATATATGAATGAAATGTTATTTTAATTTATTTATTAACAAATTGAATACAATTCCACTAATAAATGTGTTAATCTATTTTTTAATTTAGTTTATAATAAAATAATAAATCAATAAATTGAGATTTTGACTGAAGCACAAAGAACAAATTGCCAGATATTATTTCAAACTTTTACATTTGTACCATATATTTTCAATTATGTTGTGTATGAATTTCTAACAATCAAACTTTGTTTTACAAGGAAATCCGGCATGCTTAATTCTATATACGCTTATCATTTATGCCATAATTTCTGTTTAAAGTATTGCCATATTTTCCTATATTTGTCTTTGTGTATGTATCATTACTCAGGACTGATATAGTTCAAAAGTGTTTATGATTTCGGTTTGTCTGTCTGTCTGTCTGCCGTCTGACTGAACAAGAACTTTTGATGTAAAAAATTGCATGCACATACCTTTAAAATTAGTTCTGAATTATTAATATTATTAATATATGTCTACGTTAATATTTATTATTAACAGAACTGAAAAAGCTCTCTTATACAGTTTTTCATACCATTTAAATTCATATTGAATAATTGAAAATAGCGACATTAATGTCATTTTTTAGATAAAAAATATGTTAACAACTGTGAAAAAATTCCATCCCAAAATAAATACATCTAAATAAAGCAATACGCCGGCAGAGAATAAGTCAAGAGACTAATATAGATTTAAATCCTACAAACGAATTTTTTTTTTTTAAGTAATTCTCAAAGCTCTTTATAATTTTCTATAAACTTCAATACATACTAAGTTTTTATAATAATGCTTCTCTAAATATTTTGGAGTGCTACACAACTAATATTATTACGATTACATTTTGTTTATGATCAGTTAGATTTATTGGTATTTGGTTGTAAAATAAATATGTTTTCTTCCCCAGAAAATGACCTTTTCCCAAATTCTATAGAAGGGAAGAACTCCCCCCTCCCATTTACCTTTCGAGCCTTCAAAAAAGTGAAAGCGTATCCCTTCCCTTTTCCTTTTGTTCACCACTCTCTCAAATAAAGCAGGTAGAAGAATGGATTCTCCCTCCAGGAAGGGGGAATAAAAATTGAATGAACAGGAATTTAGATAGTGTATTTCCTAGGGGTAGGGTCGTGAGCAGTGAAGGATAATAGGCGAGCTGTTCTTTCCCCAACCGTCTTGATTCTTCTTAATTCTGTTCCCAGCTTTATCCACTACTCAAAAAAGTTGAGGCTTGCGAAGTAAAGTCAAATTTGCACTGAAAAATTAAGACTTTTGCTTCTCGTTTTAATATATTATATGCTCAGAAATAAATATTGAGCATATTTCACATTTCACATATGTTTTTTAAATACTTAAACTAAAATTTTGAAAATTTTATATATTATATAAAGTGTGTGTTCAAAGACCGTGCATAATTTTCATGCAAAAATATTGATATTAGGGTATAAAAGTCCCCCCCCCCCCCCTCACCTTTTTTCTCTCTCTCTTATTTTTCGACAATCGTATTTTTTTCTCAATAACTTAAATTGTTCTACAGCTTTGAAATTTTTATATGCTAAATAAATCATAGTATCTAGTATGTGTTATTTTTTTTTATATTTACAGTAACTTCTAGGGTACAGAGAGCTAGGTACAGTTGTATATACTTACATATATATATATTTCACTTTTGACATTATAACTGTTTATAAATTATTTTATTTAATATACTTAAAATTATGATAGTATTTTGAACTTTTTATAAGATTTAATCACAATTCCTCTGGTAGGAAAAAATTATTGAAAAAATATTAATTTTTATATATTTTGTGTGTTAAAAATATTTTATTTATTCTCTGAGATAAGTATTGAGCACATTTCATTTTGTTTTAAATATTTATTTTTCTACTAAATCTTTAAATTTTTTTATATATTATATAAAATATATATCCCATGACCGTCTATAATTTTGGTGGAGAAATATTGATATTTATGGTATAAAATACCTGTTTGAAAATTAAAAAAAAAAATAATCGACAATTTTTTTTTCCAAAATCGTCAATTGTGCTTCAATTTTGAAATGTTAAATAAATTATATTTCCGTAGTTTGTGTTATATTTTGGTGTATTCACAATGATTTGTAGGATATAAAGGGTTCAATTATTTGTTTTTCAGTTTTAACAACTTTATACCTGGTTACAAATTATTTTAATTAGTACTTAAAATTATCCCAGTGTTTTGAAATATATGTAAGATTTGATAATCATGATTGTACTGCTTGGGGGCAGTAACGAATTTTATCAAATTAAAAAACAACTCGGGTATAATAGTAATCTAAAATATATTATGTCAATTGGTTTGCTTAGCTCAGCTGAGACCGGGAGCGTCACCTGACTACTCTAAATTGAAGAAGCGCGGTAGCCCGTCTTTCTCGTTAGCCCCGGTTTCAGAAAATGTGACGTCACGACAGAAGGGAAAAAAAAACTCCACAAAATTTGTGTTGCATAATTAGTGGATGATGGCAGAAAAAAAAATATTAAGACTTGGACTATATGTTAAAGAAAAAAGTTACATATCAGATTTATAAAGTACCCAAATTCCATCGTATTCAACATCTCTTACGTGATAACTTATTCTGTTCTTGATGATGGTATTTTGAATGACTAAAAGTTATTGCTTCAATCAAATAATAAATATATACCTTCAAATCTAGTTATTCTATTTATGAAATTCTACTGAATTCTTTAATCATTTTTTATAGTAAATGTAATGAAAATACTATTAAAATACTTTTACAACATAAATTATTTTTCATAAAATACTTAATGAACTTCTTAAATTGAATCTATTTACTTCTATTCAAATATGGATGTAATATTTTTAAATAACTACACAATTATATTATTCACTACTTTAAAATGCAATAATTTTAAGTTTTAAACAATAAAATTCAGCTTCTAAAGTGTATACATTTTTAGAAATTGTTAGAAAAATAAAACATACATTACTGTAAAATAACAACACCAACAAATATATTTAATGCACTTTAATTTACATTTTTAAACTTTATTACAAAACATTTAGATTTTTTGCATGACATTAATTGTCTTTAAAATTTCTTCAATGTGTGCACTTGATATATTATTTTCTTTCTCAACAGCATCTGGAACAAATAATTTGTAAAAACTGATTAAAATTCAGAGTAAAATATCATTATGAATACAGAAATTAAAAGAAAATAAGAAAAAATTTTAAAATCTTTTCACATAAATTAAAATATTTCTCGTTAACATTTTAATATTTTTAAATGATTGTTTTTTCATAGGATAGCTGAAATCGATCTGTAACTTGGCTATTTTTAAGTAAAAAATACCCTGGTTAGAAATCTATCTCAGCTATCCTATGCCAAAAAAAAATTAATGTTAAAATGCAAGAGAGAAATTTGAAAAGAATGCTCCCATAGGTTTAACATTAGCGTGTCAGTTTCTCTGTGTCTCCAGTGTAGACTCTTAATGTGCCTCTCCTACATTTAATTATCAACATAATTTTTATTTTTGAATAAATTTCCCCCTTTGTAACAAAACTGAAAATCAACTGAATATAGAAACAATTTCATGGAAATTTAAATAATTTGCTTTTTACGTATCAAAAAACAAAACTACAGAAAATTTTATGTTTTATACAACAAAATATTAATTTCTTTTTGTTTTTGTTAAAAATTTTGAACACAAATGTATGTTGTCTGCTATGTCATTCCCCAACTTATTGTGCAGTTTAAAACTATTAAAAAAACAAAAAAAAAAAAACAGAAAAGATTCATTCTAATCAAGCTCTAAATAACTTATCTAAATTAGACAGTTTATCTTTCAATGGCTGTTCTAAATAAATTTTATCTCAAGTAATTATTGGTTCTATATTTAAAAACTTAGTTTCAAATATAAAGCTTACTTTTTTTTTTTTTTTTTTTTTTTTTTTTTTTTTTTGCTAGAACAGCCAAAGCAAAAGTTCTTTATCAACAGAATGACAAAATCTAACACATTTGAAAAATTCATTTACATTTGTTCTGGCTGAAAATATTATAAATATCATAAATAACAATATTTTGAAAGTAAGTATTAAATATGTAAAAATATCAAACTTCATGATATTTTAAAAATAAACATCAGGTTATATGACTATATCTGCATGAACTTGAAAAAGTTATTTTAACAAATTGTTTGATAAATGGCTTGATATAAAAATTTAAAAGCATAAAACCAAGCCGATAAAATATAAACAATTTTCAATGGACATGAAAGTGGTGATAATAAATATAAATGTGTTGCCCGAATCAATATCAAGGTTCGTAAATATGATATTTTGATATACAGTAGACTCTCTCAAATCCACCACCCTAAAATCTGCAAATTCTTTAAATCCGCACATTGTTTTCGATGTAAACAATGAAACTTACAATTAAGATGTAGGTGTAAAATTTAAGTTTTTTTTTTTTTTTTTTTTTTATATCATTCTGTACACATTTTAATATGTAATTCTTTTTGATATGATTCAACTCATGTTTTCTCATGAAGGAGTACAAAAATTTATTTCTGAAAAAATTCTCTAGATAGTGCTGATATCAGTGATGATCACAATATGGAACAGCTTTGGGATTAGCCTGCTGATTTGAAGTGAATTATCAATGTACATTTATAAGATGAGTTTCACTGAATAATTCAAGAAAAAAATATCTCATCATTATACATTCAGTTATGCACTAGGACTTCCCTCAAAGGGATTAGTCTGAGTGATATTGCTGAGAATATAAAGTTAACAATTACGATATAAAGAAGATATCAACAAGAATCTAAGTGAATATACAGCATATGATAGACAAGAGATAGATAAAGATACAACATATGAAAAATAGCAAATTAAATTATATAATTACAAAATATCATATATAAATTCATATACTGTTATGTTTTCATATGCATCTTTTTATAACATTTGGCAAATAATCTCATTTTCTTAAGCGGGAATTGCTCAAAACTTTAAAAAAACAAAAAAAAAACCGCCGGATCTTTTAAAACGATATTTTTAAAGTCACATAATCAGATTTGCAGCCAATAGCGTATTTTAGCAAGCGTAGTTTAACGCAAATTTAATTTAATTTTTGCAACATTTTCTTTGTGACAAATATCTAAATAAAATATTAAAAAATAAAATATTAAATATTGAAATATTAAATCAAATATTTAATATTTGAATTAAAAAAATTTCCTTTGTTTATTTGTAAAATTATTTATAGAAACTCGTATACTTCAAACCACATTGATAACATGCTTTGCTACAAACGTGTCTACCAGTCTAACTACTCGTATGTCTTAGCTGTGTCTCTCTCCGAACTCATCTGTCTACTGTCTTTCTACTCTTCTATATACCCGTCTCAGTATCCGTCTGTTTTTCTACCCGACTCTTTAATCGTGTCTCTACCTGTCTCGCTTCCCGTTACACTACTCGTCTATCAACACGTCTGTCTGTCTATATACCCCTCTCTCTACCCGTCTGTCAAGTCGTCTCTGTACTCATCTCTCTATCCACCACGCTACCCGTCTCCCTACCCATCTCACTACCCCTCTGTCAACCCTTTTTTGCACCTGCCTCGCTACCCGTCTGTCTATTCGTTTCGCTACCCGTTAGCTTATCTCTGTCGCTATCCGTCTCTCTACCCGTCTGTCTACCCGTTTGTTTACACGTCTATCTATCTCTCGCCAACTCTTCCCAATATTTAAACAATTTAGTAAACGGAAGCCGTTTATCTGTTATTAAATGCAAACAGGAGTAATTTATCTAAAGAGTGTAATCAGATGCAATTTTTTTAAATACATACATAAACCAGCATAATAATTCACCAGTTTTATTTTCATAGTAGTTTATGTCATTTGACAGTAAATCTCAACTTCTTCAACCCGAACTGCGTCAAGCTTTTTAAAAAAGCCCCAAGGTCCGTATAACTGGGAAGGGGAATTGTCCTCAGGGCTATTAAGATACATGTTATTAAGTTAAGTGAAAGTTTCGTAATCGGGTTCGCAGCCAATTTCTTATGTCAGAAAGGGTGGCTTCACGCCATTTTAAATTCATTTCTGAAATTTTCTTTTTCTTTTTTTGGTGGGTGGTTGGGGGGGGGGGGGGAGGGTTCCAAATATATACACTTAAATTCAAACTTTTGCCCCCATGTTAATATTAGTGTTGTTTGTATTATCAATGAATACTTTGTTTATCGAGCTTCATTCGAAACAAATGTAAAAGACTTCTACTGTTTTTTTTTTCTAGGAGAAAGTTCCGTAATCGGGCCCTAAGCTAATCGGGGAATTTAATATCATTATTGTTTCTAACTCTTATAGAGTTAAAACAATATTGTTGCTAGCATTACTCTTGTTTGCGACCAACCTCTTCTGTGTATCTGAATAGGGAAAAGTTCCGTATCATGTACTGGTTGTTGCCAAAGGCAGTTGTAGAATCTTACAAATTTTTCTAGAGAGCGGAAAAACATGTTTTTTAAAATATTTAGAAATATACGTTTATTAAACCATGTTTTTGAGCCATTTTAAAAAATTAAGTACGGTGCTAAAATAAAATTTTATTGCCATTTTCGATATTTTAATAAGAAATGAAAATACATAACAAACAAATTTAACAAAACTAAGCCATTTTTGGGTACATCTCTATTATCCCGTCGACCACTTTTCATAACATAAAACTATCGCCAAACTAAGATTAAACGCCAAAAACACAGTCCCATTTACTTGATGCCAGAAGCATTATACGTATTTGTTATGCCATCAAGTGGTTTTTAATTCGACATTTGCGTGTATTTTTCATTATGTTTTACTGATTTATTAGTTATTTCATTCATTAAAGTAACAATTGTGTCCTTAAATTCTTATATTTTATTTATTTTGATATTTCAATGGCAACGTTCTCCCGTTTATTTAGCGTTACAGTTTGGCGATAGTTTTTTGTTATGAAAAGTGGTCGACGGGATAATAGAGAAGTACCCATTTTTTGTGATAAATAATTGTTATTGCCAGGGGGGCAAATTGTAAACAATTAATAAGCGAACTAAAAAAATTACCGGAAAAAACTTGTGGAAATCTCAAGAAAGAAATATCTGATATAAATAGCATTTAAAATCTTAAAATGGAGAAGTGGTCCGTATAAAAATGCAAAACATTATACACCTGATATAAGAATTTAATTTTTTTATATTTCCGAAAGCACAGATAAAAGGGTAAAAATCCCGGCACAGATGCCATATACTCACCACGTTGGCGCGATTTTCCCCCCGCCCCTTTGGCGAAAACTGTTTGTTGTGTTTGTTTACTTTTATTTTTTATTTTAATTCTATAGATTATTTTTATATGTATATCAATATTAATTTAGGCACAGATGTCATATACGCACCAGATTGGCGCGATTTTCCCCCCGCCAATTTGACGAAAACTTTGTTTTTGAATATTAGTTACAAATACCATACAATAATAGCATATAATTTTTTATTTCAATATAAAAATAAAATAACGTAATAAATGAAATAGCTCCTATTATTCGAAAATGGGAAATAAAAATAAATAAATGATAGTTTGATATAAATAAATATTGATATATATAATAAAAACAATTTATACAATTAAAATAAAAAATAAAAGTTAATAAACAACAATTGAAACAAAATAACCGGGTTACCATGTGAGGCATAAAATTGCCATTTTGTTGCAATCGCGCCAATGTGGTGCGTATATGACATCTGTGCCTTGTTTCATTTCACATAGAGGTACTGCTCTATTATCCCGTCGACCACTTTTCATAACAAAAAACTATCGCCAAACTGTTAGATTAAACGCCAAAAATGCAGTCCCATTTACTTGATATCAGAAGCATTATACGTGTTTGTTACGTCATCAAGTGGTTTTTAACGCGACATTTGCGTGTATTTTTCATTATGTTTTACTGATTTATTAGTTATTTCATTCATTAAAATAACAATTGTGTCCTTAAATTCTTATATTTTATTTATTTATGTATTTTGATATTTCAATGACAACGTTCTCCCGTTTATTTGGCGATAGTTTTTTGTTATGAAAAGTGGTCGACGGGATAATAGAGAAGTACCCACATATGTATTGGTACTTTTATGTTAACTTGGCGCAGTTGATAAATCGCCAAATATTTTTCTCATAACATCTTCATATTGCATTCATTTCATTTAAATATAAATCTTTCACTGATTTCATTTGAAATACATACATTAAAAATACACGTCTTTCACTTATTTAATTTAAAATACACGCCTTTCACTAATTCCATTTAAAATACTAAAAAGGAAAAGAAAATAAGAAATAATGCCACAAATCGAAACCTTTTATTTAAACATCAAAGAATTGTTCCTAACATACACACGCGAAATAAAAAATCTGCTAATGGTGTGATTTACGCCAAATCTCTAATACTAATACTACTCTTACTAATCTCTAATACTTTTCAAACAGAAAAAATTCCAGATTAACTTTCCATTTTTATTAAATTGAAATATATTTTATTGTGCTGAATATTAGTGCTTGCATATTTTTTTGCTCCATGTATTCCATGAACTTTTCAATTCCGATTGTCTACGAAAATCTCCCGCCGGTGAAAATGACGTACGCACAAAATTTAGTGACGTATGTACTTTAATTGTGCTTTTTTATCTATTTTTTTAATATAACTTCCAAACGGTTTGACACTTATTATTGGTAATAAATAGACGACGTTGTCACCTTTATACCTGCTGTAAAAATTTAAACGAAATCCGTTAAATATTTTTTGAGTTATGCTTGACGAAAGGTTTTAATATCCATCGTAGCTATATATGGGGCAAAGTAATACTGCGCTGTGTATGAGTCTTCGTTGCATTCAGACAATTATTAATTATTTACTTGACCTTTACTTTTAATATTTAAATTTTTTTTTCTTCTAAATTTTTTTCTTTTAATTAACTATTTTACTTTATTGTAAGCATTCATTATAATTTTGAATTTGAATGCATTATTAAATTCAAATTGTTTAAAAAATGTAAACAAAACAGTGACCAGAAATCCACAAAATTCTAAAATCTGCATAACCTTTGGTTTTAAGCTATGCGGATTTAAGGAAGTCTACTGTATATCCAATACTTTCAAAATAATCAACTTACTGCTAATTAAAAATGTTTTCAGACTTAATATGAATTAAAAACTACAATATATTGCACTTATCATGAAAATAAAACAATATCCTAAATGTGTTTTTATTTTTTTCCCCGCATTTATAACAAAACTGAAGATCAACTAATGGGAAGCAGAAACAATTGAATTTACTTTTAACACTCAATCAAAACCCAAAATATAGGATTCAGTATCAAATATCGTGAAAATTTGTTTTATTCAATAAAATTATAAAGACAAAATATTTTTTTTAAATTCTAAATTTGAATAAATGTAACATTGTGTAATATTTTATTCCCTAACCTGCTGTGCAGTTACGAAAACCAAAAAAATTCTTTCTAATATAGCTGTAAATAAATAATTACTTAATTAGACAGTGTATTTTTTGATGGCTGATTTTATGTTGATATTATCTCGCATAATTATTGGCTCTAGATATAAAAATTCAGCTTTAAATATGAAGCTTATTTTATTATTATTATTATTATTATTATTATTATTATTATTTTTTTTTTTTTGGGGGGGGGGGGTCTAAAAAAAGCCACTGACAAAGGAAAAAGTTTATCTACAAAACGACATAGTCAATAAAAGTTGAAAAATTCATTTACACTTATTTTGACTGAAAATATCATACAGAAAGATATTTTGAAAGCAAATATCAAATATATGAAAACATCAAATATGATATTTTGAAAAGAAATATCAGATATAAATAACCCTGATCAACACAGAAATATAACATGTTCAATGTAGAGATCAGCATCGGACAATTACACAGTGTCTGAGTCGTGCCATGCCTGGAAATTTCGGCTCGTGCAGACCTGTAAATTTAGGTCATATCTATGTCTAAGACAAAAGATAGTACTTCTCAAAGAATATTGATAATGAACATCCAATATCAAATATTTTCATGAAGTATAATTTTACTGCAGGAAAGTATATTAAAAAATATATAACAAGGACATACAATATATGTATAATTTTTATATAAATTGATATTTTCTTATGCATTAAGAAATAGTTAAAGAAAACTTACTAATTTTAAAATTTAATTTCTTGTAGTAATTTATGTAGAACTTGACCTTGTCTCGACCCTCCTCCATGTTGTTTGCGGTATCTTTTTAACTTTAAATTATCCATGCTGGGACTTTTTGAATCCTACAATTTGTGCAGACAAAAAAGAAAAAAATAATAATATGCAAAAAACAAATCTCTCATAAAAGTTACATTTTATGATTATCTTATTTACTAGTTTATATTTAAAAATAAAATTTAATATGGACAATCACATGTAGCATTAGGATGCTTTTATTATCATTACATTTGATCTAAGCAAATTAGTACGAGTTTGATCATCCAATTCCCATTGCAATAAAAATTAATAATCACTACAAAAAGTACAAAATAAAACTGATATGCCTGAAATATCGCATTGTTTTATTTATTTTTGGTCTTAAGATCAAGGGCACTTGCTGGACAAAATAAAGGGTAGGGAGCAAGAATTGATAAACGTGTTATAAAAGATCTTTGCGCAGAAATAGGAGTACATTTCACTACGCTAAAAAGAGGCTGGGTACATTTTACTGATTTTAAAAAGAGGCAGGATACATTTTACTGATTTTAAAAAGGGCAGAATACTGCACGTTTAAATAATGACCTAGACACCTAGAGGGAACACTAACACTAGCCAAAGCTATGTTATTTAAAATGGAGAACATTAATATGAAATAAACTAAACTAAAAATCTTTTGTCAGAACACCTCATGCTAGACAGATTTTAAACACATTAAATATAAAAAATAACATTGAAATGTAACATAAAAATAAAAAAGGAAGTTTCTACGAACTTTTTTTTTTCAACATTAGGAAATGAAACAGTGTGTTAATCTTTTTTTTTCAGGGGTACTCTGACACCTAAACCCACCGCTCCATAAAAAAAAGGAGCTAAAAACCAGGTAGTATTTTTTAAAATAAAAATTAGTACAAATTGCAGGTACAAGAGTGTTATAGGTAGTCCCCAACTGGATCTTTACCCTTGGGCTCCACATATAGGGTTAGGATTTGAAAATCCTAATTTTACAAAATTATTTTTATAAATATGTTATTCTTGAAGTAAAAAGATACTTCATTATAATTTTTATGAACTTTTGTTCAGCTAAATAATTTCATTGTGTAAATTATTTTATTAGTTGAATTTAAAGCTTTATGAATATTTTAACTTGTTCTTCAACAATAAAATTGTTAATGTATTTTTATATCTAACACAACGGTTCCCAAACTATGGGTCGCAAGCGATGTTTTGGCAAGCCACGTAACGAACTTTCTTTAAAAATATACAGTTAACTTCGGTGAAAATAAAATAAACAAAGGTTTTCTTTATGATGCTTACAATTTACAATTATTTACATTAAAAATGCCTGTAACAGTTTCCGTGTGGTGTACATGCTTGTTTGAATGTTTGCTTTATTCATGATATAAATTGAGAAAATACGCTTACAATTCAGAACAAAACTCAAAAGTTAACTTTAAAAACTTAAAATTCGAAAGTTTACTTACCTTAGAAACTAAAATGCAAGCTTTAATTCCATAAAATATAATAGTAAACGCTGTGATGAACAATCAAAATGACAATCTCATCAAAAAGTCACCTGTAAAAAATGCAGCCAAGTCTCGTAACTCATTTACCGTAAAAAGTACTGAGATCGTATAAAGCCAAGTTTAACTATCTTATTAACTCTGAAATTTTCATTCACAAATCACTCCTAGTCTCTACATCTTTAGTTAAATATTATTTGGTGACTTGGCAATTACGCAGCACAGGGAAGTTATTACACATTACTATGTTATGGGATGGGATGGAATAATTTAATTAAGGCAAATTATATACGCACAGGGAAGTTATTACACTTTAATATGTTATAGTATTATTTGATTAAGACTAACTATATACATCACATTCTCGTGCTACGTAATTGCCAAGTCACAAAATAATAATTAACTAAAGATGTAAAGACTAGGAGTGATTTGTAAATGAAAATTTCAGAGTTAATAAGATAGTTAAACTTGGCTTTATACGATCTCAGTACTTTTTACGGTAAATGAGTTACGAGACTTGGCTGCATTTTTTACAGGTGACTTTTTGATGAGATTTCACTTCTTTTTGTAAGTAATCCTCCTTTTCTTGATATTGTGTTCTTTTTGCAGATCATCCACTGATTTTCGCTAAGCCCACACGCTGTCCCTATTATTTACAGGTATCAAAAATTTGAAGCTTTAGTTTCGTTTGCAAAGTACTGTAGATAAAAAGAGATTTCAGGTTCCTAGACAAGCACCAAGTTATGGGAGGGGGAGTGTCAAACGTACTCTCAATTGCTTCCAGGATAGGGGAAATCCATCTGAGATATTACTCGCAGCCCTAGATACTTGATATTTAACATAAAAGAACTTTTTTGTATAAAAAGAAAGCCAAAATTAAAATTTCCGGAAATTTCGAATAAATCAAACTATATTCTTTTTTTTTCGATGTTTTTTTTTTCATTTGTTTTGGCTTTTTTTTTATTATTTACGGATTTTTTAAATTTTCCTTACTTTGTGTACTAAACCCTGCCTTTCTGCCAAATGTCAAGCTTCTAGGACTACAAAATCGAATTATTTTCAAATTTTCGACTTTTTATAAATTTATTGATATTTCGATTTTAATTCTAAGTTACCTGATTGTCATGCCAATATAGTAATTATTTGATCCGTCTTCTTAGGATCATTTAGGTTCAATTTAGAGATAAATCAAGTGAATCTTAGAGTCACCATGATTTTATTTAGAAAGGACTATCAAGCCATAACCAGACAGTAATGTCGGTAGGGTAGGGGGAGCTGTGAAAATTTTTGTGGGGCTAACTTCATTTAACAATCCATATTTCGTATGTGAAGTAAATAGAGTACAACCTGTGAAAGAAAACAAACCTGTCTATAAATAAATCGCCTATATCGTAGCCAGTCTATAGCGGAACTTCTAATGTTTCTAGCAGTATCAAATTGTTTTCGAATTTTCGATTTTTTAAAGATATTTCAATTTTTCGATTTTATTTTCGAATTTAACGAATTTTTTAATTGTTCCTTTTATTGAATAGTAAATACTACCTTTACACCATGGTTTAATTTTCTAAGACTACAAAATAAAATTATTTTCAATTTTTGATTTTTTCGAATTTTTTTTTATAATTTTCTGGATTTTTTAATTTTTTCTTATTTTGTATCCTTTATTACAAATTTCAAGTTTCTAGCGCTACAAAATCGAATTATTTTGAAATTTCCGATCTTTTTCGAGTTTTTTATTCTATTTTCGAATTTATTGTGTTTTAATTTTTCCTTTTTCTGTATCCTAAACAATAAGTTTACGCCGAATTTTAAGTTCTAAAGCTACAAAATCGAATTTTTTTCAATTTTTCGAATTTTTGAATTTTACAGATTTTTTATTTATTTCTTTTTTTTGTATCCTAAATACTACCTTTATTCCAAATTTTAAGTTTCTAGCTTTACAAAATCGAATTATTTGCAAATTTTCGTTTTGTTTTCGAATTTTTTATTTTTTTTTCAATTTTTGTTGTGTTTTTAATTTTTTCTTTTTCTGAATCTTAACCACTACCTTTACACCAAATTTTCAGTTTCTAAGACTACGAGATCATATTATTTTCAATTTCTCTCTTTTTCTTTCTTTCTTTCTAAATTTTTTTCTTGAAATTTTCTATTTTTTTTTTTAAATTATCCATATTTTTTAATGTTTCCTTATTTAGTATCTTAAATATTACCTTTATTCCAAATTTCAAGTTTCTAGCGCTAAGAATTCGAATTATTTTCAAAATTTTCTTATTTTTCGATTTCTTTCGATTTTTTTATTTTATTTTCGAATTTTATTGAGTTTTTATTTTAACTTATTCTGAATCCTAAACACTATCTTTACCGCGAATTTAAAGTTTCTAAGGCCAAAAGATCAAATTATTTCAATTTTTTTCGAATTTTTCGAATTTTTGATTTTTTTTTTTCTAATTTTCTGGATTTTTTCATTTTTTCTTATTTTGCATCCTAAATACTACCTTCATTCCGAATTTCAAGTTTCTAGCGAACAAAATTGGATTATTTGAAAATTTTCGATTTTTTTCGATTTTATTTTCTTTCATTTCTTGTGTGTGTGTGTGTGTGTGTGTGTGTGTGTGTGTGTGTGTGTGTGTGTGTGTGTGTGTGTGTGTGTGTGTGTGTGTGTGTGTGTGTGTATGTGTGTGTGTGTGTGTGTGTGTTTGATGTTTCTTTTTCTGAATTCTAAACACTATCTTCACACCAAATTTTAAGTTTTTAAGACTACAAGATCGTGTTATTTTCAATTTTCAATTTTGTTCGATTTTTTTGAATTTTCGAATGTTTTTTTTTTTTTTTAATTTTCCGGATTTTATAATTTTTTCTTTTTTTGTATCCGAAACACTACCTTTTTTCCAAATGTCAAGTTTCTGTGGCTCGGGATCTACCCAATCTTTTTGATGAAGCGAGAGTGAGTGTGTGTTTGAGTGACAAAAAATCGAAACTTTGAGTTCATATATCGTGTGCACTAAAATATGGGTATTTTTTGAATGATCCACATTTTTTTAATTTTTCCTTATTTAGTATCTTAAATATTACCTTTATTCCAAATTTCAAGTTTCTAGCGCTATAAAATCGAATTATTTTCAAATTTTCCTTATTTTTCGATTTTTCCAATTTTTTGATTTTATTTTCGAATTTTATTGAGTTTTTTATTTTAACTTATTCTGAATCCTAAACACTATCTTTACTGCGAATTTTAAGTTTCTAAGGCTAAAAAATCAAATTATTTTAATTTTTTCAATTTTTTTCGAATTTTTCGAATTTTTAATTTTTTTTTCGAATTTTCCGGAATTTTTAATTTTTCCTTATTTTGCATCCTAAATACTACCTTTATTCCGAATTCCAAGTTTCTAGCGCAACAAAATCGGATTATTTAAAATTTTTCGATTTTTTCAATTTTGCTTTCGATTTTTTTGGTGTTTTTGATGCTTTCTTTTCCTGGATACTAAACACTACCTTCACACCGAATCTTAAGTTTCTAAGACTACAAGATCGTATTATTTTCAATTTTCAATTTTGATGGAATTTGTTGAATTTTCGAATGTTTCTTTTTCGAATTTTCCGGATTTTATAATTTTTCCTTTATTTGTATCCTAAATGCTACCTTTTTTCCAAATGTCAAGTTTCTAGGGCTACGGGATCTACCTAATCTTTTTGATGACGCGTGAACGAGTGAGTGAGTGAGTGACAAAAAATCGAATGTTTGAGTTCATATATCGTCTGAACTAGAAAAGACAGAAAGTTGTAATTTTAAATTTTGGTCCTGTGTGCCAAATACTCTAGAAAAACGAAGTTTAAAATTTTTGGGATGCTCCAGCGCGGAGATATGGGGGGGGGGGGGGTCAAAAGTGCCCTGAGTTGCTTCCAGAAAAGTATGCTTACAGCTCTGCCGTGCCTCCAGATAAATCAAGAGAATCTTAGAATCACCATGATTTTATTTAGAAAGGACTATCAAGCCATAACCAACCAGTAATGTCGGGAGGGAGGGAGAGATGTGAAAATTTTTGTGCGACCAACATCTTTTAATAACAAATATTTCATATATAAATTAAATAGAGTAAAGCCTGTGAAAGAAAATGAACCTGTCTATAAAAAAAAAAGGTCTATAACGTAGCCAGTCTATAGCGAACTTTTCTATTACAAAATTCGTAAACAAAAGAAAAGAAAAGCATAATCCGGGGAAAATAACACAAAACAATAACGGAAGGTGTACTAGCTAATAGGACAATTATCTTAAAATCTATCTAAAACAAACTATCCCCATCCTGTGGGATTTGTTTTTCAATGTTTTACTTTATTTAATGCAAAACATAGATTGCATCCGACAACTCATAAAAAAGTCCTCCGGCCTGTACCGGCAGGAAAAGGTAGCTTTCCTATATCTTCGTTTTAAAATTTTAGCTAATGTTACTCGAAAACAGCAAGTCAAAATGCAAAGAAACCGTTTACAAAAGATTCGTTTACACTGAATTTGAATAAGAAATTCGCCAAATTATTGAGCTATAGCCAAGTTGGCTTCATTTATGAAGACTTATTTTTGTGGAAAAATTTGGCGAGATTTCGCCAATTGTCGCCAAGTTTGGCGAGAATTTGGCGCTAATGGATATGAATATATAGTTTTATGCGTATGATTGGGAAAATGATTACAACAATGAAAGAAAATAATTTGCGAGAAATCGCGTTCACTAAAACTTATAAATTTATATTAAAATCATTAAAATTACAGACATTACAATACACTTTCATAAAACATTAAAAGCATATTAAAATTGGACGTTTCGGATTTACATGGAAAATCCCTCTTCAACAACATTTCACTTAGCGTAAATCATAGTTCAAAAATATCAACAAATAGAAAATGCAACGTATCAAAATTTCTAAGTCAAAGTTACAGTTATAATAACACGGAGTATTCATTCGGGATTGCACCTGCTTGACCATTATTGACCATAAATTTATCGTTGGTTTTTTGTAATGTGCTGTTTTGTTTCAAAATGTTAGCCATCCTAGAATTTCAAACTGCTCTATCTCAGCCAATTTTTAAGATAGAGGTAAAACAAAAAATGCTCTGGAATCCTTGTATCAAGTCCTAACACCTAATTAAAAAATAAACTTGATTTTTTAACTTTTTTGTATATTTATTATAGTTTTAAAATTTTCCGTGGCCGCCATCTTGAAACAAGATGGCGGACCAAGCTGGCCAACGAACTCGGTCGAGGCATTGGTGAGCTTAATACACACAATTAGTTTCATCCAAATTAATTTATAAATACGAGCGTTATCGTATCAAATTATTTTCATTTTTTCAATTTTTTTCGAATTTTTTTATTTTTTTTTCGAATTTTCTGGATTTTTTTTAATTTTCCTTTTTCTGTATCCCAAATACTACCTTTATTCCTAATTTGAATTTTCTAGCGCAACAAAATCGGATTGTCTTCAAATTTTCGGTTTTTTTCAATTTCTTCGATTTTTTCAATTTTGATTTCGATTTTTTTGGTGTTTTTGATGTTTTCTTTTTCTGGATGTTAAACACTACCTTCACACCAAATCTTAAGTTTCCAAGACTACAAGATCGTATTATTTTCAATTTTCAATTTTGATGGAATTTGTTGAATTTTCGAATGTTTTTTTTTCGAATTTTCTGGATTTTATAATTTTTCCTTTCTTTGTATCCTAAACACTACCTTTTTTCCAAATGTCAAGTTTCTGGGGCTACGGGATCTACCCAATCTTTTTGATGACGCGTGAACGAGTGAGTAAGAAGTGACAAAAAATCGAATGTTTGAGTTCATATATCGCCTGAACTAGAAAAGACAGAAAGTTGTAATTTTAAATTTTGGTCCTGTGGGCCAAATACTCTCTATAATTGAAGTTTAAAATTTTTGGGATACTCCAGCGCGGAGATATGGGGGGGGGGGTCAAAAGTGCCCTGAGTTGCTTCCAGAAAAGTATGCTTACGGCTGTCCTCTCTCGACTTGGCGGAGGCACTGCCGTGCCTCCAGATATGAAACACAGAAGACGAAGAGTTGAAAGTTGAAGTTGTTTCTTTTCCGATTTTCCGAACCGTGACAACTTGAGATTTGGGGCATGCGCACTGATAATTCCGCTGCTACGGATGTCCCCTGGACGATCATGGACAGTTCGTCCTGATTATGACGTTCTCTGAACGTCTGAATTATGGCGTGTACAGGATCTGACGGTTGTAGGACCACTCGGATCTGTATGGGACGTCCAGAGAATCCTTTTGGTTGTATGGGATAATTTCCCATGGTTAAAATGAAAATATGTATATCTGTGTGGTATATTTATGTATATATATATATTTTTTTGTATCAGAAATATATTGATGGTATACTCCTTCTTTTTAATCTCTTATTTACCCTTTTTTTAGGAGTACGAAATATGTTTTTTTTTCTGATGTTTTGATTTTTCTGTTACTTATAAGATTCTGAATTGTGTAAGATAAATCTCATTTATTTGCTTTAAGTTTTTCTCCACTCTGTTCAGGTTATGGGGAACAGGTAAATATTACTGTTAAGCCTTTGCGTGAAAGAATGACTAGCGGATTTGGAAATATAGAATTAAATTCCTCCCGAATTATCACAGAAGTCGTTAAAGAAAAAATTAAGAAATCAGAAAAACCTGATCTAACAGCTTCCGAAACAGTTAAAAAAAGTACGGTTCTTACAAACTCCATGACCGAAGATACTTTCCAAACAGTAATGAGATTCGACACCACACGAGATGTTTGGGTTGAACTTCACATAATATTCTAGGATTCATCTGCTAATCGGTTATACAACTTATATTTACAATTCTTCAAATTTAGTTGTAGGATGTGGCAGTTCCTCTGTCTAAACTGAAAAAAATGTGGAATAACCTGAACAATGGTCTAAAAAATAACAAAAAATTTTTTTAGAAATGCTATTAATCTGGAAAATTTTAGATATCCTACTCCTTAATTATCGTTCTTTCAAATCAATAGATCAAGAAATCTTAATAGCAAAATCAGAGTTCAGGCAGAACTCGATTCCCATCAAGAAAGGTAATAGTAAATGTAATTACTGCTGTCAAAAAGGACAATGGGTTAAAACACGTAAGAAATGAATAGCGGATGGTAAACCACCAAAACTAAGTTGTTCAAATACAGGGACCAGCAATTGAGGTAAGAATAGTGCTGCAGTAAATATGACACTTCAAGCTGTAAAATAAGACATATTTTTTGCCGAAAGAAATTTTGATGATTGGGTTAATGATGATAGGGCCTCAAGGTATGTCACCAGTATTAGATATTGTTTTGTTGATTTTGAAAAATTTGAGCTTCTCCAAAATATTTTCGTAGCATATGGAAAACTGTTACCAGCAGTTGGAAAAGGTACCGTTGAGATAATGATCATTGTTAATGGAAAGAACCAAATTAAATTTCTAGAGAACTCTTGGGTTTTCATAAATCAATAAAAATTAAATCCCCATATTAGCAACTCAAGATAAAAATTAAAATAGTTAATAGTATATTCGAATCAACCTTCAAGAATTACTATTTGAAAATTGATAAAGAAATAATTCTTCAAGGAGCGCGAAAAGTTGGTCAAATATTCCATTAATTTTTTTTTTAATTCCTTATGGGCAGTGGTCATGAGCACTTCAATTTATATATTGAACGGGACAGGCAAATCTTCAGTGCCTAACTTAAGTCCTTATTAGCTATGGATAGAAAAGAAACTGAGAATGCTAAAACACATGCGCATCATTGGATAAGTTTGCTATTAGACCGGGAGGCGGCAGCACAGACAATCACCTCATCGAGTTCACGGCTGAAATTCCAGAATTAGTTAAAACTTGATTCGCATAATAAAATGCAATCGGTCTGCCAAGTCATATCCTGGTGGAAAATACCCAAAAACCCGATTTTAGTGGTTAGCTCGTAGGTTTACCATTGTGTGTTCCTGCTCCCAGTCCTCCATGTTTTCATACCTTTGGGTGCAGGAAAATACAATGGTAAACCTACGAGTCAACCACTAAAATCGGGTTTTAAGGTGTTTTCCACCAAGATATGACTTGGTTGCGTTATAATATGCGAATCGAGATTTAATTAATTCGGGAATTTCAGCCGTGAACTCGATGAGGTGATTGTCTGTGCTGCCGCCTCCCGGTCTATATGGCCATGTTCTATTCAGGAAAGAAGGACGATGGACAAAATGGGGAACAGATGTGTTTTACTCACGCACCGACGCTTGGCGACTTTTGGATTGGTGCGCTTTCCAAGCTTGAGCCAAACTATTATTTTATAGTACATAGCAAGTTACCATTAAAGGAAAAAGTCCCCAAAGTTTGGTAACTTTTTTCCTTTTTTCAAACGATAAAAAAAAGGTGTGTGAGTGTAAAGCATCATAGCCCATAAAGGAAACTAAAGGCTAGCTACTTGGATGTGATAAAGACGAGAGATACCGCGTCTATGTCAAAGAAACAATAACAGTCATTTGTTCCCGATATGTCATTTTTGGAGGAAAATTCTCCATGACAGAAAATACTGTAATATTGCCTCTGAAACAAACTGCTGAAAGGAATCAAGCTGAAGATGATGAGATTACAGTAGATAAAGATAATAATGAAGTTAGAGTAGATAAAGATAACAATGAAGTTATAGTAGATAAATATAACAAATTACATATCTATTTTTATTATATCTGCTATCTGTATTGCTATCAACCTCCATTGTAAATGGAATCTTCCAACTGACGTGCCCCCTTACTAGGTCATGAGCATGATGTCTGTAAAAACCTCAGTGTGCTTGTTAAGTGTGTCTATGTATATTGTTACTGCCGTGTGGTCGTTTAAGTAAAGGAACCTTAAGAGCCTACACTAGTCATGCGAAGAAACGCTCAAGCTAATCCTAATGTTAAGTCTATGGGAAGGTTCTTGCGCGATTTCTCGCTTGCATTTTAATATTTTTAAATGATTTTTTTGCATAGGATAGCTGAGGTCGATCTCTAACGTTGTTAGTTTTTACATTTTTGATTTTGGTTACAGTTTTTTTATAAGCGGAAATTTTCAATTTTGGAACCGGTTGGAACCGGTTCTGAAACTACCCTTATATAAAAAAAAAACTGGAACCAAAATCGAAAAAGTAAAAACTAACAACGTTAGAGATCAACCTCAACTATCCTATGCAAAAAAATCATTTAAAAATATTAAAATGCGAGCGAGAAATCGCGCAAGAACTTTCCCATAGACTTAACATTAGCTTGAGCGTTTCTTCGCATGACTAGCGTAGGCTCTTAATGTACCTATTTATATTTCACACTTAATTTAACAGAATATGTTACCCAAGGTGGAATTAAGCAGAGTAATGAAAAGCAAAAAAAAAAAAAAAAAAAAAAAAAAAATCACGTAAATACCAAATGGACTTTATCCTACTTGGAACATTTCTTTTCAGGACTTTCGAACTGGAAATTTTTAACAGCCCGTCATCAGGCAAAGCAAACACGTGTCCATAAGAGGACAAGGTCACAAATGAACAGAAGGGAAAAGAGGGAGCTTGCAAAGAATGCGACAGGTGCCGCTAGCTGAAAGGAAAACACCAATCACAGAGGTGCGCATACATAAGAGAAAAGTGTAGCCAAAATGAAAGTGAAAAAAAGACAGAGAGAGAATGAATAAAAACATCAAAAGAAGTACATTTAAAAATAAATAAATGTATAAAAAATAAATAAAATAAGAGCGACAAAAAAATTACAAAAGTAATTTCCACGTTCAAGAGAGAAAAAGAGATGATGAGAGATCATTGATGTCTGACCTTGCTGAGCACCTCTCTCGCATCTACTAACCTCCAAGTGAGAAGACTCACCACATCACTGATTTTACGTGTTAATCAGTGGCATTAAACGGCATTCTAATGACCCATCCTTTGAAGTACTGACTTGATACTACTTAACTCTCGTATTCTGATGGGAAATGGTGCTTACAGCATCGTTTGTCATTGGCATAGTTGAATAAATGTTGTCTGTTGTGTATTGGACCATTTGAATCGTATACGTAAGCAATATTTTTTCAACTACAGAGGAAATGTACACTGGCGAGTAAAATGAGGAAAGCTCTGTTCACCAACAACTCATCTAGCAGGGAGAACGTTTTGCCAAAAGAATGTGTTTATTGTTGTTATATGATTTATCCCATTTTTATTAATATTGCTTAAAATTTTTATTATACATAATAAACTAGTCGGATGTGCCAATCCCAAAACTTTCTTCTATCTCAATCATGTTAATACTTCTAATTTCGTCCTCACATCGCCAATAAAATCCATATTTTTCGTCATTCTGTTGTACGTCAGCTGCTTGCGAATCATCGGGTTACCGGGATGCAATCAACTGATGTATACTAAACTACGAAAAATTCATTTGGCCTGTACCGACCGAAGCAGATAGCCTCCCTATTCCTTGGTTTTACGATTTTAGCTAATTTTACTGGAAAACACGAAGCTAAAGTGCGTGGAACCCAATTAAAGAAGATTCATTCCCAGTTCTCGTCAACATTGAATTTGAATGAGAATATCGCCAAATTAGTCTTCTATATAGCAAAGTTGGCTTCATTTGTGGCAACCTATTTTTGTCGCCAAATTTGGCTATATTTCGTCAATTGCCGCCAAGCTTGGCGAGAATTTGACGTTTGCGAATATAAATATATAGTGTTAAGCATTTAAGAATAGGAACAATGGTTACAACAATGAAAGAAAATTTGCTGAAACCCTGTTAACTAAAACTCATAAATTAAACCCGTTTATGGATGAATTCTGCTGTCTTGTTTGAAAATGTCAACCACCCTAAAATTTCAAACCGCTATATCTCCGCCATTTTTTAATATAGATACAAAACAAAAACTGCTCCGGATTCTCCGGATCAAGGCCGAACATTTAACGGAAAAAACTTTTAGGATTTCTAATTTTTTTATACATCTTTTTAAATTTGAAATCTTTAAATGGCTATCACAGCGCTCCCTTCCAGCGGAATATCCCCACATTCTAGTAGGACCTGCTGGCTACAGCCAAAAACATATTAAAAATTTTGGTTTAATTATCTGCATAACATCATACACTTTTCGATGATACAATAGTGAAAATCGAACAAAAATCGCGATGGCAGCGCCCCCTTTCGTCGAAATATCCCCGAATTCAACCTGGACCTGCAGGCTATGGTCTAAAACATAGAAAAAAAAATTGGTTCAATTATCTGCATAACTTCATACACTTTTCGATGGTACAATAGTGAAAATGGAACAAAAATATCGATCACAGCGCCCCCTTTCGTCGAAATATCCCCAAATTCTGATAGAACCTGCTTGCCATAGCCAAAAACATACAAAAAAAATTAGGTTCAATTTTAAGCATAACTTCATACACTTTTCGATGATACAATGAAGACGGACAGACGGACATTTTGTAAAAACGTGTTTTTCGGAATCTCTGACCCCTAAAACGTGTAAATCCGTCGAAAACCGGAAGTCGAAAAAAATTTCGATTACCATACTTTCTTCTATTATAGATAGAAGAAAGTAAAAATGTTGCGTAAAAATTGTAGCATAAAAAACGCCTAATCAGTGTGTATTTTTTTAGCATGTTTGTTTGTAAATATATATTAATGAATAAATGGAATAATCATAAAAAGAAACTAAGAAAATATTTTTAGAAAATATTTATGTATGTTATAAAAATTAAAATAATGAATTTCTGTTCAGATTTCGGAGCAAATAACTTTCTATCCCAAATAATTATTAGATGTGTCATATCTTAAGTTATTATTGTTCATAGTAATTATTATATATATTTTGAAAAACAGATACTCACCACTGGAGTTGTGCACAGTACAAATCTAGTATTTTTCTGATAATCCTCTTTGTATATATACAGTTATTAATTAATGGTAAAAAATGGAATAACTCATTGGTTCTTCAACCCCTGTTACTTTTTTCTAAATCTGGTCCTAGTCAGTGATGTAAAATACCCGGGTTTATTTTTAAGGATAAATAACAATTTTGGTTATTTACCTGGGTATTTATTTTTTAATTACATATAGCTGCGAAAAATACCCATATTGCTATTAGTTATAATGGATTAATGTAAAACAAAGAAAAATTTAGAACTTTATACTTCTTACTAGGGGGGCTACCCCCCTGCGAGCTACACTCGCCAACCCCCGCTCAGACTTCGAGGCCTCTAAACACATGACAGCGTGCTTTGTTTTAAAAATATTGGTAAATCTGTAATTGGGTTGCCATGCTTTTAACGTTTTAATGGGGCATTTTTTTATTATCATGGCCTCATACACAGCTGTTGCGACAACTGACGACTGTTTTCGGGATTGATAAGTAAAATCAATTACAACTTGAAAACCAGCTTGTATAAAAAGGTTAGGTTTAAATTGTGGCTACCTCTCGGACTTTTATAACAACGATCTGTATTCTATTCTTTCTTTGCGTTTAAGGATGAAAAAAATTCCATCTGCTTGTGAATAACATTAAGAACCACGGTATTGAAAAGTACTATGTTATAGACATTTTTAGTAACAGGTTTTAATTTTATCTCTATTTTAGTGCACCATCATGCATATTTTCATGTTATTTTAAATATGTAAATTATTTATTTTAAGTAATATGTATATACGAATTTTCTAATAATTATTTACCATACAAAATTAAAATTAATTAAATATTTTGTGCATGCATGCCTGCATTTATTCGGCATCAATTGATGAGATATTTAAACAAATTTGCTATCCGCGATAATTTTACACCTTGTTATGTCACTTGAATACTGTCCATAAGAAAATCGGGTACTTTTCCAGTATAGGATCCTTTGCTTTTAGGTTTGGCGTAATTCGAGCTTCAAAAAGGGATAGATTCGTTAATATGCATAGATTTGTTGCCAAAAGTTATGAAAACAAACCCAATGAACTTTTGGTGCTTTTCTATTATAAGGGTCTTGAAGCTTTTTTTAAAAGATTGGCGCAATTCGGACATCAGAAAGTGAGATTTGGTGCCAAATGACATAAACAGCCATGGAAACAAATTCGACGATTTTTTGTTTATATGCGTATTTTAATTATACGTATATTATTATTGTTTTTTCTATACAAATTACTTCTGATTATATATAAAACAGGATAAATGACATTTTACGCTAAACAAATTGTATAAATATGTTTTTGCTCCTTTCTTTTGCGTTTACATAAATGACGTCATTTGAACGAATTTATTCAAAATATTTTCAGTTTATAAATTAAATTAAATGCTGACAGACGATTGAATCCTGACGATAGAAATGTGATTTTTTTTTCAAATTTTCCTGAAAAACATAATTTAATCAAAATCTTATCTTCATTATCGATTGAAATAAAAGATAAATTCAATTTCAATTTGAAAATGACGAATAATAAAAAAAAAAATCAATAATCCCTATCGGGATCCTTTTCAATTTTTTCCCTTTTTTGTTACAAAAAAACTGAGTAATTAGTTGCCATCATTACAGAAATGTCATTAAAATTAGAAAAAAATTAATATCTCGAAAACTAATTCCAATTTCAAAATTCTATTACCAGTTTTGACATCCGCGGATTTTTATGGACAATTGGTATTAATTTCCCCATCAAGCGTTTAATATTTTATTAAAAATAGCCCTGAAACATAATCAGTCGTTTAATCAGTCGTTTCATAAAATCGTTTCATAAAATCGTTTCATAAATTCGTTTCATAAAATCGTTTCACAAATTTGTTTCATTAGGATTTTATATATATAGGGTAGATAAATCTTAAATTTTAAAGAAACTCACCATTTTACATTTAAATATTGAATTTAATTGTATTTTTAAATTATAATGAAGAATGTAAAAAAGCTAATGTATTTATTGAGAATAATTTTATTTTTTAATTTTATTAATAAAGTTAAAAAAAAATAATAATATTAATACTTATATTAAATTCATTTAATTTTATTAATTGTTTTATTATTATTTTTTATTTTATTGTAGTATTTTTTTATTAAATTATGCAACAGGTACACAGGTACACATGTGCAACGCTAATGTATGAATACTACGTAGTTTACTTCAAAACGCAAGTACACGCATGTACGACATTGTCATGTGTGTACTTGCGTTTTGTTTTGTATCCCTGAAGATGAGCAAAAGTTTGCTCGAAAGCGCTCGGTTCTCTATGTAAAATACAGTTTTGTATATGAAGTCAAACACCTTCAGTAAAATATTTTATGAAATGGTACGTATATATTTTTGCGGACATTTATGTTGTTTTTAATTAGTAATTAATTTTTTATTGAAAGATTTCCACGTGCAAAATAAAAATAAAATACAGTTTCATCAATTGAAAAAAAAAAAAAAAAAAAAAAAAAAAAAAAAAAAAGATTAATATGACGTGTCCTATTGGTAATAAAACGGAAATTTTCAAACATTTCTTAATAATACAAGGAGTATGAGTATGTGTAAATACAGAAAGCAGCTTAATATGACGTCATTAGAGAATTAAAAAGAAAATTAATCTGACGTCATAACGGATTTTTCAAATTTTTCAGAATAATACAAAGAGAGTATCAATATGAGCAATAGAGAATAGTAAATAAATAAGTTTGTGGAACGTACTGAATCATGATAAAAACCTGGTTATGGAAATATTGGCATATTTTAACGTTTTGAAGGTCTCTATACATCATGCTGTTTAATTTTGAAATTGATTTTTTTTTTTAATATCGCATTTAGTCTACATGACATATATTATTATGACAGAGTATAATTATCGGGCCGGTTCAGATATTAAAAAAACGAGAAAAATAGACCGGTAAATTTTTACTTTATAAAAAACATGACTTTTTTTTTTTTTTTTTTTTTTTTTTTAGAAAATGAAATTTATTTGATATCGATATCTGTTAAAAAAAAAAAAAATCATAAGTTACAATTCACAATTTTTTCGAGAAACAAAACTATTTTTTTAGAAAAAATATGATTTGTAACGCACGAATTCTTTTAAACAGAAATCGATTTCTAGAAATTTCAATTATAATAATATAAAATTACAGCTTATTTCGCCAAGTAGTTCTTGAGTTATGCATAAAAGAACTATCCACGTTGGAATCTGTTTTGCAATGATTACAAATGGATTTTAACATTAAGGCTTCTAAATTTAAAACCTACATAATTCCTAAACTACTTGACCGAATGACTTCCCATTTGGTATACTTTAAGTAAAATTTACAGAAAAAGTCAAATGTAATGTCAAAATGAGGGTCTCGTATTGAAAATTTCAGAGTTTGGTGCAATTTATGAGGATGTCCCCTAAACTTATTTACTTTTAAACATAAATTGAAAAAAGTCATAATTTCCAGTCGAATGACTATTTCTGCTTTTTTTCTTTGACAATTTGGAAATTAAGACGTTTCGTTGTTTTTTAGCCGTCTGTGCCTCTTTGCATCACTACATTTAAAATATCTGTTGCAAAATAAGAAGAACTAATGCCAGATTTTTATTTATTTATTCTTTCTTTCTTTCTTTCTTTCTTTCTTTTTTCTTTTTTATTCTTTTTTGTAAATTAATCCTAAATAAGTTTTTTTTTTGCTATAAAAATACAGAAAGAAGTTATGACAATATATTATGTTGTTAAGTTTTTTATATATTAAATGAATGCGAGGGTCATTTGATTGAATGGATTAAATTAGTTATACAATTGGCTGAAAAAGGGAGACCAGTTTTTTCAATCCCAAACACATCATCTATAAAAGTGTTCTCTTTAGCTGATGAGCTTCTCCACTAACTACTATAATTTCTACTATAAATTTATTATCTTTTATGCTTTTAATCCTTTATAGTTCTTTGGGATATTATTTTCCCACCATAGGTTGATTTTCTCATTATTGTTTTCTAAAGGTTTAACATGTCTTATTGTTTTTTTTTCTTTTTCTGTGCACATTAATGTATTCCAGCATTCCTACTTATTCTCCATATCAGTGTTGAATTCAGGAGGTGGCCCGGGGGAGACATTCCCCCCGGAGATTGAAATGTCCCCCCCCCGAAGATTTAAGATTTTATGCTTCCAACACGGTCAAAAAGTGGATTCCCCCCCCCCGGAACTCTATTTTCTCCCCCCCCCCCCCCGTAGCCACAGAAAACCCTCCCGGAGAAAAGTGTCTGAATTCAACACTGCTCCATATGGCAAGCTGGGTACTGGTACAGTCTATTTTTGTCCGTTGTTGGAGAATGAACAACGCCATTTTCCTGTCTCTGGAGTAAATCGATGTTTTTCCTTACAATTGTATTCCTCAATAGTGCTGCAATTGATATTATGTATATCCTACTTGTATTAAGTACTACCACTATTAGAACGAAAATAAAACTTTCTTCTGATCTCGTATACTAGTTCGCAGGATGGCCTTTTTCTGACTGACGAAGAAAGATTTTTGAAACGCGTTGCATTAGGTTCTTTTTATTGTGTATTTAAGAAGTGTCTTTCTTTGGTATTATAAGACGAAATTTTAGAAATCTTTATTTCTTCGATATTCGAAAAATATATAGAAAAAATTCTGGCTTAAATACAAACTGTAAAATAGCTTGAACGTTAAATGTTTAAGACAATGCAAACTTTCCCACTAAGTTTTTCCTGTCAATTTCAAGGAATCAGTAATTTTTACCTTCATCTTGAATACGACCAACCATTGTATGTAAACGTTTACTTCATTTGATGGTGCTCACTATATCAATTACATTTGTAAAAACAAAATGCTTAATTGATTTGCATCTTAAAATATCAGAACATAGTAAATGAAAAAGACTTAATCAGAAAACATGCAGGTATTTTCTTTTAACTAAAGTGAAATCTACTATCACCTTTGAAGCATTGTAACTCATAATTTCATGAAATTTTTATCAAGATAATGATTTTACAATGAAATACGAAAATACCCAATTTTTTAGGTATTTACCCCAGTCTTGGGTGAATACCGAGGTATATATCCAAAAAATAAATACCTATCCGCTGGGTATTTACTCTTACCACATCACTGGTCCTAGCAGAATGTAAATATGTGGAGCTGCTATTTTTTCCTTCGTACACGTATCGATTTTAAACCTTTACTAAAAAAAATGCTTGACATAAACATTTTACTTAATTTTTCGGTATGCACATCGTCCTAAATTTTACGACCATTGTGATATTTCTTACAATATATTTTCACGTATGGAATGGAAGTTAAAATTCAATTTTTATCGCTGATGTGTTATAATTTTTTTCCAACTTGTTCTTTTCTTACTAGTATTAATTATCTTGCATTTGGAAGCATAACTATAGTACATATAAAATACGACTTATGCCTACTCTTTAAAAAAAATTATAGTGTGCCCACTGAAAGATTAACTTCTACATGAAAGCAGGGCTTTTTTTCCCTTAAAAAATGTTTAGGATGAACGCTCAATTTGACACAAGAAAATCACCATTTTGCCACTTTGTCTTTGAGTCCGTCCAGAGCCTTTAAAATTATGAAAGAATTTATTAAAACTTATCAAAATTTATTGAAATTTGACCAAATTTTTAACACTGTACTTCTTTTTTATAGATAGCGGTGATCAAGGTGTATTGCTAAGTTATATGACAAACATGACGTAATAGTCATATTGAATTTTATCATGACTATATGACGAATCCTTTCACTCGATAAGGAAAGGGTATGTTTACAAACAAATACTTACGTCAAACAACGTACTACAACATTTTCACTGTAGCGATCATTGCAGGAATCATCATGGCAACGTAGACCAATCGTATCATAGAAGGAAAGATCGGTTGACGTCACTCAGGAAAAAAACTTTGACGTCACTCATGGTATAAGATGATTTGATTGGTGTACGAAATTGATCTTGTCTGATTAGTTGTAAGAAGGGAAGACTGATTGACGGGAGTGTTTGTTTGTAAACATGTCCTTCCCTTATCAGATCGCCCGAACTCATGTGTACAGTAGGAGCCATAAAGACGGACTGGTATTTATCGCTTCCACACAATAATTTATCCCACAGTGACCTTTACTTATAGGTTTCCAATATCAAGGCTGATAATGTCACCACCCGCGACCTACGTAATACACGGCCGATGCATGACGTTTAAAACGTCACATCTAGTGGATCATTTTTTCACGGCGATTGGTGCAAAACGGGGGGCGCGTCGCTTTCCACCAATCGGCGTGTTAAAATGATCCACTCCATGTGACGTTTTAAACGTCATGCACTGGTCGTGTATAACTATAACGTAGGTCACGCACCACCAGGCATACAAAAGAGAATTTCTGAAACAGATTAAAAGCATATTTTTTAAGGGCTTGGCAACAATTACGAAATCACGTACAAAACAGCTGATATTAATGTACATTTTTATTGGGAACTATTGAAATATTTTAATGCCTTTTTTTTTCATAGTTAGTAGTTAAGCTATAAATTGATCATTCGGCAAGCAATAATAATAATAATAATAATACAATAGTTACGCGATTTTGCAAACAAAAATAATCAAATCTGAAACAACTGATATTGATGTACCCCTTTCGCAGGAACTACTGAAGGAATTTCAATACTTTTTACTTTCTTCTTTTATATTATCTTTATAAGAATAAAGCATTGGATTCACAAAAATTTTCGACTTCCGGTTTTCGACGGATTTATACGTTTCTGAAGGTCTTGAAAACGATTTGACTGTTTGTAAAAAAATGTCTGTCTGTGTGTCTGTCTCTACGTGACAAAAAATTTGTAGACGCTTTTATTTTGTAGAAACTTTAGATTCAGTTAGACCTTGATATAAATTGGCACTGATTAGGTTTTGGTGTAAATCGCCCAACAGATGGCGCTGCTATACTACTTTTTCATGATTTTCACGATAGCTATATCTCAAGAACTAATGCACAGAATTTCATAAAACTTCAGATTCTGTTAGACCTTGACATAAATAGACGCTGATTACGTTTTGATGTAAATTGTTCAACAGTGCTATATTGCATTTTTCAGGATTTACACAATTTTAGCGATAGTTATATCTCAAGAACAAATGCACGGAATTTAATAAACTTTAGCAGTTAGACCTTGATATGAATTGGTGATAATTCGTTTTTGGTGTATGTGAAACATGTATGAGATAGAAGACAGTTTTGGGATTGGCGCTTCCGACTAGTTTTGAGTAGTTTTAACAGAAGCTAAACCATAAATTGACTCTTAGCCAATAAATAAAAATAAAAAGTCCTTCCGGCCTGTACCGGGAGGAAAAGGTAGCTTTCCTATATCTTCGTTTTAAAATTTTAGCTAATGTAATTCGAAAACAGCAAGCTAAAATGCAAAGAAACCGTTTACAAAAGATTCGTTAATACTGAATTTGAATAAGAAATTTGCCAAATTATTGAGCTATAGCCAAGTTGGCTTCATTTATGAAGACTTATTTCGGTCGCCAAATTTGGCGATATTTCGCCAAATGTCGCCAAGTTTGGCGAGAATTTGGCGCTAACGGATATGAATATATAGTTTTATGCGTATGATGGGAAAATGATTACAACAATGAAAGATAATAATTTGAAGAAGTCGCGTTCACTAAAACTTATAAATTAATCGTTGGATTTTTGTAATGTGCTATCTTGTTTCAAAATGTCTGCCACCCTAGAATTTCAAACTGCTGTATCTCAGCCATTTTTTAAGATAGAGTTAAAACAAAAAATGCTCTGGAATCCTTATATCAAGGCCTAATACTTAATTTAAAAAAATTAAAATTTGAATTTTTAACTTTTTTGTATATTTATTTTAGTTTTAAATTTTTAAATGGCCGCCATCTTGAAACAAAATGGCGGACCAAGCTGGCCAACGAATTCGGTTGAGACATTGGTGAGCTTAATACACACAATTAGTTTCATCGAAATTGATTTATAAATACGAGCGTTATCGTATGACATAGGTCAGATATATATATATATATATATATATATATATATATATATATATATATATATATATATATATATATATATATATATATATATATATATTGTGCTGTCCTCTAAACAAACCCAGTGTGAAATGTTTCCTAAAAAAACCCACCCTAGTATTTTATCAAATATTTCACTGAAGTCAATTTTTAGTCTTGCCCTGTTTCTATACACCATTTGCAACAGTAAAAACATTTGATAATGCCGAAGGAGATGTTTATTTAGTTTTAAAATAATTTAATCTAATAATGCAGAATTTTAGCAAAACATGAGCTTCATTTTCACATATTTGCTTGTTATAATACGTTATGTTAGAATGATGTACAGCAATTTTGAAATGTTTTTATGTTAAACCATTAAAATGTGAATAAAATGTTACATTTTCAGTTGATTATATCATGTAGGGGTCGGGTCATGTAGGGACCATTGAAAATGGAGCTAAAAAAACCCATGGTGGAATTAAAAAAAACCCAAAAATTTTTCAATAAATAAATGATAAAATATACAATTTTTTTAATAAATAAATTTATTTTTAAGGAAAATAATTAAATTATGCAAATTTAATGCATATTGAAGGCACTTCTAAGGATTTTTTTTTTTTTTAGTATGTCATAAAAAAAAATCCATGTTTGCAAAATTAAAACCGATCAATCTTTTTTACACACAGATACCCTTCACTTGTATTTTACACATTATTTTGATGTTTTCAAACCTTTATTTATTTTACTTTATTCACTCTTTTAACTTTTTAATGCAAAATATTTTACTTAAGGTACGAATAACTAAAATAGATGCATAGCTGCTAATTTGTAATATTTATCTTCTAAGCATACAGATGAACTTGTGCAGTTTTGTGCAAAACACAGTAAGTGAATTGCAAAATATCCTTTTGTCTTTCGCATAAAAGGTAAAATTTGAAATCTGATGCATTCCCCCTTTCTTATATAATTTAAAATATACCACAGAAGAAAATCGTAATATAATTCAGGAAGGAAGAGGCAGCAAATTTTCTTTCAAGAACACCCTTTCTGTGTTATCGATGAACTTCATTATCTTTGCTTTATCATCTGAGAAGGTAAAGCCAGGTTTGTAATTTTGATCAGTCAAAACTCATTTTAACGAGGATTGTGGTCAAAACTGGTTTTAACCATTTAAAAGTGGTCAAATTTGCTTCAACCACTCAAAAGTAATTGAAACTCTATTAAAAAGACATTTGACATTTTTGGATTTCATAATGCATCTGCGGTGAATTGTTGTGCGAACTCTTCAGCAATAAAGATAATTTTCAAAGTTTGATCTGAGTCGGCCTTAATACAGAAAAAGTCGTTACTTGATAAGTAACACATGTTGTATTAAATTTATTTTAATAAAATAAATTTTAATCTCTTTTTTCAAATCAAAATGAGTCCTAATTACTGATGATCAAAACATATTTTGACCAGGAAAGTTAAAACTGTTATTTTCCATGTTTAAACCAATACAACACTGGGACTAATAATATTAGGTAGACCAACAAGGACTAATAATATTAGGTGAAAGGCCAAATTGAGAAATTTCATTAGTGGCCAGTGGTAGCAGTTTTATAAGTGGCCACTAACTTTATACTAGTAGCCATTTTTATTTAAAAGTGTTAAACAGTAAACTTTTGTTAAAATTTTTATTAGTATTAATCTAAAATTAAATAGCCCAAAGAAATATGTTAATATAAACATATTGCAACCAGCAAAAGTAGAATCCTTGATAAAATGCAATAAAATTTTACTTGCTCCTTGTGGGAAAAGTGCCATAAGGTGGCCGCTGACAGACGTATTTAGTAAAGGAAATTTAAATTTATTTGGTGCCAAATATGGGCTAAAGGTTCAGGTACTCCAAGCACTTAAAAGCATTGTAATCACTCTTTGCTGCATTCAAAAACAAGTATTGAGAATGAAAGTACTACTACTAGTGAAGATGGCAGTCAGGAAAGTAATAAATCTTTATGGAGCTCAGATATATCAGATACAGGTATGCATAATACAGAAGAAGCCGCAATTTTGAACACCGAAAGTGATATTACCGATAATGAAGACAATGATTTATTCTGTTCTGTACAAGAAGCTGAGAAGTTACAATGTGGCTAGTAGGTGATTATTAAATAAGATGATTTAAAGTTTCATGTTATCATTACTGAAGAAGTAAATGATGATCGTCGAATAAATTGCTTAATGCCGACAAAAATTAAGAGTACTCAAGTTTGAATCTAATCACTATATTATTCAGAACAAAATAAACCAAAATGTGGCTATTATTAATTCTTCTCCATTAATAAACATATTCTCCATAATCTCAGAGATTTTACAAATGCTATTTAATAATTTTCTTCTTAAATTTACTGAAGATGTATGCAAAAAATGTGAAAAGTCTAGAGCGAATTTACAAATAATTATATTTTGCATTTTGCATTTGAAATTTCTTCAATTTACAAAATAATGAAATATTTAATATTTTTTGCAGAATTGTGGTTTAAAAATAAATAATAATGAAAAAAAAAATATATTTTGCTGTCAAATAATTTTATTTCCAAGTATTTTTACATGTGGGTTTTTTTTAGGTAACATGGGTTTTTTTGGGAAAAAGTGGTATTTTTTCAATTTCTTGCTTATTTGGCTGTCATTTTGTAACATATTGATAGAATGAAAAATGATCAGCATTAAAATCTTAGTCAGAACAAGCCGTGAAAATATAGCTATGTATAATTTTTTTGCATTCCTTATTAGACTTTATATAAAGATAAATTCAAAAAATGGTTTTTTTAGAGGACAGCACAATATGCAAAGAAATGTGAAAAGTCTGAAGCAAATTTAGAAATAATTATTTTTTGCATTTTGAATTTGAAATTCCTTTAATTTACAAAATAATGAAATATTTAATATTTTTTTGCAGAATTGTGGTTTAAAAAAAAATAATAATGAAAAAAAAAATATATTTTGCTGTCAAATAATTTTATTTCCAAGTATTTTTACATGTGGTTTTTTTTAGGTTACATGGGTTTTTTTGGGAAAAAGTGGTTTTTTTTTTCAATTTCTTGCTTAATTGGCTGTCATTTTGTAACATATTGATAGAATGAAAAATGCTCAGCATTAAAATCTTAGTTAGAACAAGCCGTGAAAGTATAGCTATGTTGAATTTTTTTTGTATTCCTTATTAGACTATATATAAAGATAAATTAAAAAAATGGGTTTTTTTTAGAGGACAGCACAATAAGACATCATAGCCAAAAGGGCTACTGGAAAAAGATGAGATCCACGAGGGAAGAAATAAAACGCTAAGAACGAAAACGCCGATAAATGCCGACTCGCGAAATAAATCAATGCGACATTCTTCACACGCAGTGCTGTAGTCGTAAAATGAGTAAGTCTAAAGAGGTCTAAAGTGGTCTAAAGAGTAAACGCTATAGATTTACTTGAAAAATAGAGGGTATACAGAGCTTCTTAAAAAAAAAAAAAAAATCCAGAGAGTATACGACGTTTACCTCCATTACAGTCACACCGATGGAGTGCGAATATTCACATGCAAAGTTCTCACCAGCAATAGGAATCAATTCTGGAAATATATCTATTAATTTACAGCGTGTTAAAATATATATAAAAAAAAAAAAGATATCTCATCAAAAACAACTCGTTGTAAATGATCCCTCCAAGCCACAAACCTAAAACGTCAGTCACAAAAAGAAGTGATATCACATAAAAAGAAGCGATATAGAAGTGCATACTCCGAGTCCCGTGTAAAAATCTATCACCACTCATAATGTTTCCAAAGGACTCGGAGTGAGGTACAGTATGTGAAAACTGATTGGCGACCTGCAGGCTTTTATAATATATACAGTATATCAATTTTGAAAATCGAAAAAAATAAATTTTTAATTTTTTATGCAATTTTACATGATTTTTTAAATATTTTTGTATGCGAAAGAACTGACAGAACGGATTTTTCCCCAGATCTATGCGATTCCGCTTACGCTAGAATTACTGCAATATATCTCAATTTAGTTAACGTTTATTATAAGGTACAGTCGTGGAAAAAAAAAACTGGACACCCCCCACTAACTCTGCAACAAATTATAGTAGAAGGAAGTGACTGGTACCAAACGATTGGAAATAAAGTCTACTTTTAAATGATGTATATAAAATTTGCTTTGGGGGCCATATACATATAAAAACACACCCAAACTTTGTTTTTTTTTCAATAGCAAGACCCAAATTTGACAACATATTTGAAATCTGCAGTTCAAACTATGCCTAGATACCAAATTTCATTAAATTCCTGCGATTAGTTTATGAGAAATTAATTACTTTATAATGAGCATATTCAAGGGGCTGTATTCAAATTGAAGTTCGGTACTTGATTGTTGAAATGCTGCAGAATGTCACTTCTTTTAATGTATTATGTTTTACCGATATGACCATTTTACTTACTTAATAAGTTTCGGTTATTGTTATATGCGGTAAAATAATGTTAACAAGTGTTGAATTATCCGATTTTAATCCCTTGGGGACGAGCGACACGTATACGTGACGCATAAGATGCTCAGAATCCTCGATTTTTCCCACCAGTTAGTTTTTATTGTAAGCTTTGCCTTATTATATCTTAGCATTTCCACGATTCAATTAGACGAAAATTTCTGTTTTGAAAAACCGGTGGTAAATTATTAAAAATTCTGTAATAGACGCTCGTCACGAAGGAGTTAAAAAACCATAAGATTATTTGTAATTAAAATAATTTTAGAATATGTAAATATATAACGAAATCTATATAACGAAAATTTCTTCCAGCTTGCCACATGCCAATCATTTGGCCTTTCGTTGCTTCAGTTAATTGTGGGGCCATTTTGTTTCAGCGAATACTCTACGCATATGCATTTATAAGAAACTTCACTTCAAACATATATACTGCAGAAAAAACAATATAGTTTTATTAGACTGGAAAAGAAGCTATAAATCAATTTAAAGGTAACAAAAATGATTAAGTTTTTTCTAAGGTAGAACTGATCATATTTTTCAAAAATGAGCTTTATTAATTTAAAAATAAAAGCGAAACTATTTTCCACAAATGACGTAAACATACATCTCATGCAAATACGTTTTACGTAATTTTAATGAAAAATTTTAAAGCAGACATTGAAAAAGTAAAAGAAATATATATATATATATATTTATATATATACCAATAAAGGCTGGGGTTCTGGTGCCTCGCTATCTTATATCTTACTACAATCGCAGGTCGTTGTCAGGTTTGTTGTGCTCCCGCGATCATTCACTTACGCTTCAGTTTAAGCTAGCTTTCAATATAACGTAAGAACGCGAAGCATTGAAATACGGTTTACGCATTGTTTATATTGTAAGACAGACTTAATATCTAAGTTTTTCAAGTCACTATAATCCCAGCCTATGAGTATAATGTTTTCTCAAACAGGAATGAGAGCGCTCCGACCCGAATATCGATTCTTACCACTAAATTTTAATAGTATTCTCCAACGTTATGAATTACAGAAATTTTGTCCTTGAATAAGGTAACAAATACTATTAAAATTTAGTGGTGTCAATGGGGATTTCGAGACGGAGCGCTCCCATCCGTGTTCAAACTATGCTTTAATGCAGATCATAGACGGCCCCTTAAAGCAGCATCTTGCCGTTTTTTAAGCATAATTTGAAAACTACTTGGAAGAAAAATTTGAAATTTTGAATACACATAAAGCAGGACATAATAAATATAAATCCATCAAAAAAATTGTAGGTTACAATTCATAATTTTTTCGAATATTAATTTCATAATTCATAATTCATATTATAAAATTTTAAAAATTACAAATTTAACGTAGTTATGTTTGGGTTTTTGAGTTTTATAACCAAACAAAACGTTAGCACATTAGGATTTTAATTTCAGGAGATATTAGTAAAAATATGAAAATGTAATTTAACATTAGAAGCTCTAAAATTTGAATGTTTATAACTCGAAAACTTATCATCCGAATGACTTAAAATTTTGTATCTAGGCATAGTTTGAACCGAAGATTTAAAATATCATGTCAAAAGTGGGTGTTGCCATTGAAAAAATAAAGTTTAGGCTGGTTTTAATATGTAGATGGCCCTTTAAGCAAATTTTAGATACATCATTTAAAAGTAGACTTTATTTCCAATCGTTTGGTACCAGTCACTTCCTTCTACTATAATTTGTTGCAGAGTTAGTGGGGGGTGTCCAGTTTTTTTTTCCACGACTGTACAATGTTATTAATATGCGTATGATCATCATATATATATATATATATATTACAAACTCAAAATCTTTACATGTTTACTTAAAAAATCCTCTTCGTAAGAGTGGTGTTTCTAGTTTAAATAATGGTAAATAAAAGCAACAAATTGATTTTTCAAGATCATAAATAAGAAAGGACATGCAAACACAGAAGCTTCAACTTTTTACAATTTTATGGGAGCAAAATAAATAAATAAAATAAAATAAAATAAAATAAAAATAATATAGTCATATGTAATTGCAGGAAACGCAAACATTATAAAAGCCTGCAGGTCGCCAAGCAGTTTTCACATACTGTACCTCACTCCGAGTCCTTTGGAAACATTATGAGTGGTGATAGATTTTTACACGGGACTCATAGTATGCACTTCTATATCGCTTCTTTTTATGTGATATCACTTCTTTTTGTGACTGACGTTTTAGGTTTGTGGCTTGGAGGGATCATTTACAACGAGTTGTTTTTGATGAGATATCACTCCTTTTTGTAAGGTATTTAATTTCAATTATACGGATTCCATTTTTATTCAGAAAAGAAAAGATAAAAGGGGCAAAAAAAAATAATAGTGATGCTATAAACAGAATTATACATCAGAATTATACAATTTATTGAGTGACTTATTCCAATGTACATGTCGCTACCATAACAACTGGGAAACTTTTATATTAATTTCCTTACATTGTATTCATCAGATTATTTATGACGTATTTATTTTCCTTTTTCTTTTGTTTATATCACTCTTCCGTTTATATACATTAAAAAACAAAAAAATACACAATTTTACAGTAGTTTACAAACTAATTAAAATACTACAGTTTCAGAAAAATGTGGAAAAATAAGAAGCACTTTTTTTCGGTCAACTACAACGATAAGTTTATGGAGCATACTTTACCGAGAATAATCAACATTTTTTTTTCCTACGAACCTATTTCTATTAGTATAAAAATTTACAGGGATTTTTATACTAACATATTAAATATATTATTTTTGAAAATTACTGAGCACCTTAGAAGTTTTTTATTTGTTTCAGTTTTTTAACTCAACGTTTCGAGAATTTGAAAAATATAAAATTCGCAACGTTTGCAAAAGTATAAAAACTATTAAAGTGATTTCTGTTCATATAGTCTGTTCATTCCAATTCGGTGATCCTAAAATATAGGTCCCCAATCTCCGGCAGTCCATGAATTAATTAGGACATATGTATGCAACTGTTAAAATGTTCTCAAAGTTGACAATAGAGGCAATAAGTATAGCTCGGCAAATATGAAACACGGCATTGCTTCATCATGGCTTTGTTTCGTGAGGAGTTCGTTCTCCGAACATAAAAATCTCACGCGAAAGTGTTCGTTAACCGATTTGTTCGTAAACCGAACAGTTCGTTACCGATCACCTATTGTATACGAAATGTAGCATTTTAAGTTTGTCATAGCCGGAGATTCGGTGAACGGCAAATATTTAAACGCAAAACTTGTAATCTTGGGGTATCAACATTTTTACATTCTATTACTCAGCGCATGAACGTAAAGTTGGAATTTTGTAATCGCTATTTCAATCAATTCCTAATACGCTAGAATTATATATTTATAAATAAACACAGTTTTTTTAATCGATGAAAATACTATATATTAATAGATTTAGAGCTTAACATCGACGAGATTTCAGACGGACAAAATGATCTTATATTAAATTTTAAAGCAAGATAATGAAACCTTACAGAGATTGAAACAGTGTAAAATCATTAAAATACATCTCACTCAGTAAATATACATCGGTTGTAGTGTAATCAAGATCTTTTAAGAGACTCTGTAAACGAAACGTATATGCTTCAATGCCGCTTTACAATAGAGAGGATGTATAGTAACATATTTGAATATCTTGTGTATATAGCGAATTTGACAAAAGTTATGCAATTTACTATTGTTTTTCCTCTGTGTTAAGTACAGGAATCATGTACTTCAACGTAAAAATTTGCTAATTACACAACTTTTTAGTCTTATTAAAAAATCTTTTGAGTTACCCTGTAAACGAGCAGTAAATTCTACAATTCTGTTTTACAATAGGAAACTAACTTAGGTAGTTCGTAGTAACATATTTTAACATCATGCACATACGTTCTTTTTGAAAAGAGTTAGACCATTTAATATTTTGTTTGCTTCATCTTAAGTATAGGAATAAATCATTTTAAAGTGGTATACATAAAAAACTAATTAATATTTTTACACGAAATATTAAACATTTGAACTACTTATAAAAACAATTCAAATGCTGCAAACCGCGTAAAAATCGGATAATTACACAACTCTTTAGCCCTATATCAAAAGATCTTTTGTGAGACCCTGTAAACGAACCTTAAATGTTAAGATTTTTTTATAATAGGAAGCTTACTTGGGTCGAGTGTAATAACATATCTTAATATCATGTGTATACGACCATTCCTAAAAGAGTTGGGTCATTTATTATTTTTTTGCTCTATGTTAAGTATAGGAATCAATAACTTTAAACTGATATAAATCAAAAACTAATTAATATTTTTACATGAAACTTACAAAGGTCCGAACTACTCATAAAAACGATTCAAATAACGTAAACCGCATAAAAATCCGATAATTACACATTACTGTAGCCCTGTCAACAGTTTTTTGCTCTATGTTAAGTATAGGAATCAACAGCTTTAAACTGATATAAATCAAAAACTAGTTAATATTTTTACATGAAACTTACAAAGGTCCGAACTACTCATAAAAACGATTCAAATAACGTAAACCGCGTAAAAATCCGATAATTACACATTGCTGTAGCCCTGTCAACAGTTTTTAGTCTGAACAAGATTTAAAAAGTGCAAAAAACAGCACTTTTAAAATCGCATTTACTGAAAAACTATTCGTCGGAGTTTGCTTTACTTTTGAATTCTTAGTCCCGTGGCACGCCCCATTCCATAGAATCAAGAATTTTGTTTCTATCATAAATAGAACGCGAGATATAGATGTGTCAAAAACCCGTTTTGTCCCGTCCGCAAAATATAAACTAGACAGAGTTAAAAAAAAAAAATTGTAAAATCGTTTGGCATCCATTGGCGGAAATTCCTTTCATTTACGGTTCAATGCATTGCTGTTTCTTATGCTTGGCGAGAAACTCTGTCGAGTTTCTATGACCGCAAAATATAAACTAGACAGAGTTAAAAAAAAAAAAAAAAATTGTAAAATCGTTTGGCATCCATTGGCGGAAATTCCTTTCATTTACGGTTCAATGCATTGCTGTTTCTTATGCTTGGCGAGAAACTCTGTCGAGTTTCATATTGGAATAATGTATGGAAATTTTGCTTCGGTGAAAATGACGTTAGGTTTAGTTTTCATTGCCAAAGTGACATAATTTTCCCTGATTTTTTATTGGTTAATACCACTTATTCTGCTTACATGCCACTGATTAATTAGATCAGCCATACTCAACCTTTTTACTTACCCATCATATACGTAGTATAGGGTAAGTCTTGTAATCATTTTGAAAATCGAAAAAATTTTTTTTGACGGATTTACACGTTTCAGACACTGGAGATTCCGAAAAACATATTTTTAGAAAAAAATTTTTGCCGTCCGTCTGTGTGTCTGTGTGTGTGTGTGTGTCTGTGTGTCTGTAAACGCTCTATCTCCCGAAAAAATTGAGATAGAGACTTGCAATTTGGTATGTACTTAGTATGTAATAATGGTAAGAAGCCTATTTCATTTCAATAACCTCGATTAACCGGAACAATTTTTTTCGGATGATGAAAGGTATATAAAAATTTTCGAAATTGTTTATTTTAAGAAATGAATATAAAAGACAATAAAAAAACATAAATTTTGAATAAAGCATGAAGTCGATCGGATAATTAGTTGCCGAGATATTTGGAATCCTATTTTCCACACTCTTCGATTTTTCATGACCCTGTATTTCATCCAAATTTCACTTCAAAGATATATTTTAATTGGAAATTTGACGCTTAATCAGATGCAATAAACCGCTAGTTAATAGGATTATTATTTTTGGAGTTATAAGGAAAAACCTCTTTCAAGCAATTCAGTAATCGAGCCTTTAAAGTTTGTGACGTCATCAAGCCACGATTTTATTTGAATTGCAATGCATTTTATAAGTAGTTTACACATTTTTATTTTAATATTTTACATTATGCATATCCATGATGGGTAAGTATTACGATGGCCCCCAACGACTAGTTTTTCTCGCGGGTCGCAACACACTTTGTATAATAATGCAAAAAAAGGTAATTAAAAAATAATAAGATAACAAAAGCAGTATAATAAAGCAAAATAAAAAGTTAATATAATTAGTAGTATTGAACGTTTGTCGTGGAAGAAATGTTACCAGAAAATTTTAACACCTCTATTTTCCAAAAAACTTATTTCGGGGTAGATTTCTATTAAAATGATGTAAAAATATGCCGCGAAGATTATTGTTGTAAAACTTTTTTCTGCCATTTTTTTTCTCGACAACCCGAATAAGCATTATTAGCTATATGATAAGTATAAAACATAAAATATAACAATACAACATCACCAAATTCTAAAAAAAAAAAAAAAAAAAAAAAAAAAGAGCTTTTTTAATAAATCATTCATTTTTCAATACAAATACTTTTTATTTATTTTGTAATGTAGAAATAGATAGTGCAAATTTAATTAATTTGGAATAATGTTTCATTAGTATATACACCACTACAGCACGAGTAGAACTACATCAAGAAAAGAATTTTTGAGTAAGGAAATGGCATTTAAGATGCTTTAATGCGATTTTAAATTAGTAATTACAAATAAATGGCTTATTACTTACCCATCATACGTAGTATAGGGTAAGTCTTGTAATCGTTTTGAAAATCGAAAAATTTTTTTTGACGGATTTACACGTTTCAGACACTGGAGATTCCGAAAAACATATTTTTAGAAAAAAAAAATTGCCGTCCGTCTGTGTGTCTGTATGTCTGTGTGTCTGTAAACGCTCTATCTCCCGAAAAAAATGAGATAGAGACTTGAAATTTGGTATGTACTTAGTATGTAATAATGGGAAGAAGCTTATTGAATTTCAGTAACCTCGATTAACCGGAACTATTTTTTTCGGACTCTCGAAATATTCGTTCTGATAAAAGGTATATAAAAATTTTCGAATTTTTTTATTTTAAGGAGGGAATATAAAAGACACTAAAAAACATAAATTTTGCATAAAGCATGAAGTCGATCAGATGATGAGTTGCCGAGATATTTGGAATCCTATTTCCCACACTCTTCGATTTTTCATGACCCTGTATTTCATCCAAATTTCAATTCAAAGATATATTTTAATTGGAAATGAGACGCTTAATCAGATGCAATAAACCGCTAGTTAATAGAATTATTGTTTTTGGAGTTGTAAGTATGCTTCTTTTAAACAATTCAGTAATCGAGCCTTTAAAGTTTATTACGCCATTAAGCCACGATTTTATTCGAATTGCAATGCATTTTATAAGTAGTTTAGACATTTTTAATTTTAATATTTTACATTATGCATATCCAAGATGGGTAAGTATTACGGTGGCCCCCAACGACTAGTTTTGTCTTCCCGTAAAATTATAAAGGAACAGTGAAAGTGTTAAAAAACTTTTAAAGAGCATCTTAATTAATTTTATAATTAGGGATTAATGATTATGTGTCTCGGGCCGCACATAAGAGGTCGTCGGGCCGCAGGTTGAGTATGGCTGAATTAGACGAACAAAGTTAAATTTTTCAATAAATTGAAAAGTTAAAATTAATGGAAATAGTACTTCGGTAATTGTAGTTCCAAATGTAATAATTCTTTTTGGTCTAGCTAATGTGTACGGGTGATGTTTTATTGTAAGTTTCTAGGTTGATTATAAATTCAGTCTAACAATTTTTTATTAAAATTTTTATTCTGTGTAATTTTGACGGGTTCCATCTCGTTATTATTATTATTATTATTATGATATTTTGCAGATTTGAAGGCATAGCGCCATCTACGAAAAAATTTTGGAACTAAATTTTTTAATGTGCTTAAATAAAAAATTCAATCACAAGGAGCATTTCCGTCCAAATCGCACTTTCGTACCCCAGTTACTTTATTATTTTTTTAAAATTGAATTTTAAAATGTATTAAAGACTTTTGGCTCATTTTTTATTTTCAATAATACACGATGCTAAAGATAAAAAAAAAAAATACTGATCACACAATACTGCTCTGCTGTACATTATTTTTGCCAAGAAAAGAATTTCTAAATAGATGAAAACGAGAGGGATCTGAGAGGATTTATGACAATGGACAATGTTATTCTATTATTTTTTTTTCAAAACCGCAAGTTATTTAAAAGGGTAATGCATTTATCTCTTTATAGATCTTTGAGAATACTATTTTAAAAACAGTTGTGGAAAAAAAAAAGTATTTTTCAGAGAAAAAAGATATGATTGACCTCTAGTCAATTATTACAATAGACAATTTTATTTTAATTTTTCTTTTTAAAACTGCCAGTCACTTCAATCGGTAAAGCATCTCTTCCTCTCATCACGAATATGATTTATTTATTTGTTTATTTTTTTCGATTCCGGTTCCCCGTGAAGAAGCTTTTTCGTGATTCTCTTTCCTCAGTTGGTCACGAGCGTTGCCATTACTTCCTATAAAAATAATTATAATATTGTTGATGAAGTGTGAAAGTTCAAGTCATTGTTTGCAATGGATCAAATGTCGCTCAGCAGGAGAAATGAAATTTAATTTTTTGTTTGTCTCGATGCCAAAGATTGCACGCTATATATTTTGTTTATGTGATTGCTTTGATACGACTCATTACGTTTTATTTCTTAAATCTCTATAATAAAACCGTAAGTCATGTGACTGTCATCAACAGTTCCGGAATGTCCGTTTCACTTTTTCATATGCCAGGCGGCCATTTTTATTAAAAATTATTTTTTCGAATAAAACTTCATAAATGTGACATTTTTAGAAAGATCGTTCAAAATAAATTAATATTTGAGAGATGACTTACGTTCAATTATGTAGTATATATTCTCCAATAACTTCAGTTGAAATTAACTTCGCAGTTCAAATTCTCTATCCATGAAAGTAAACAACAAAAAAAAAAAAGATTCATTCGTCGTGAAGGTTTAAAATATTAAACCATTAAACCATGGAGATAATCGTTCGTAAAGTTAGTTTTCCATGAAAGATTTTTTGGAGCGCTGCCTGGTGTCAAAAAAATAATTCGTACCAGTGACACAATCAAAGTTTACCATAATTATGTGCTATACAACTCAACTTCATTCTTTATCTTTTCTTGATGTAAGCTGAATGTAAACAAATACAACTCATGTAATGATATTTAATGAATCAAATTTCGAAACAAATTGTCAGTTAATTTGGTATTTATGTATTATACGTGAAAGGAAGAGAGACCACCGAAAATGATTGTTAATCACCAATCATATTTACCATTATTAATGACCAATCGCTTTCAAAACAGTAATTTAATATACATTTACAAAATACATAACATCATTAAGTACTTTTGTGTTATTTGGGCGCAAATCTCGCCAATAGAATTTTTAAAATCGCCAATACCAGCTTTTATTTTTCGCGTGTGCAAATTAGAAACGATACTTTTATTTTGAAATCAAATGTTCTGATGGAACAGCTGTCGTAGACGCACCGGGGCACTATATTAACTATAGAGTTGCAATATAGAGAGAAAAAACAGGTTGCTGTAATTAGAATTATAGGCGGTAATGTTGGTGTGACATATTTACGTGATTATCAAAACTGGCTTCCAAAAGTTCAATGTTTCTCCAAACCATACTCGAAAATTGCGTGTTATAATATGCACTCCGATTATGTCACATTATTCAAGACGTTTTAAATGAGAATAATGATAGATTTTCTTCTTGATTCTCCCGTAATCAAGTCTACAGCCAAAGTTAGCGAGAAACAAACAAACAAACAAAAAAATATTGGCAACAATATGGTTCAGTGTAAATGGTGGATATCATTAAAGACTTTCACAAAATAGACTTCATTGCACCAAATCGTATTAACTAAAATACGCCATTTGGCAATGGATCCAATTACGGAAAACTACTTAATATGTTCAAGAATCTCCTCATTAGCAAGCATATTGCAACTGATAAGCAAACGGATATGAAGCATAAATGCTTAAGTTGGTTAAGCGGTTTTTGTCAAGAAAGATTAAATACATAACAACAAAAAATATGCGAAATGCTACCATGATCGAAAAAGTTTTTGATTTGTCTATTAGAATCTTCCGGTTTGGCGAAGGATTACGGAAAAAAAATAAAATATGAATAAAAGTAACGTGTTACAGTGCTTAACATACATTTAAGGGAGACCAAACTGGTCGCCAGTGGCAGCTAGTGTAAAATACTGTTGTAGTGGATATTCAGAAAATTAACTTATATAAAAAACACGACTAAATCCTTCCATGTTTATCGTTTTCAAATTCTGACTTAAGTCGTTACTAAATAGCTCACGGATCTTTTGCCCGAATATAATTGCGTATTGTTTAAAACGAGAAAAGATAAATTAAACAAAGTTTCATTTGTCATTTAAATTAAGACGATATCCTTCTGGGAATTAGAATTGTTATAGACCTTTTGTTCGTAATAAGATATTCTGTAAGAAAAGAAAAATAAATACATATAGTGATTAGTTTAAGATAATTTCTTCTCATTTGTCTATATTATCTGATTCATTCTAGATGAAATTTTTAGCTAAATTTGTAAGTCTAGCTACAATGAATATTTATTATTATTATTTTTAAATGTCACATCCCATGCATCTTTCATTAGAATAATTTGCATCACATTTTATTTATAGGATTGTTTTAACATTGTGGCGGACACTATACCTAAATCAGTAGTCATACGACATAAATTCACAAAAACAATTTATTTAAAATAAATAGTAAAGGACTTTGGCAGTGGAGCAATGCAGGTAAATTAACGATGAACAAATTATAAGCTCAAGCACTAAAATAATGGGAGGGCAAAAAGCTAACCCAAAGAAATTCTCTAAATTCTATCACTAACTCCAAATGAGACGGCTACGGAAATGTCATTAGTTATTCTGAAATAGCACTATATACAATATCACTAGAAAATACGGCAATGCCCCTAATTGAAGGGAATCCCGTGGATACCAATATGCTTTTATTTGAAGTAATTAACGCAACTCTTTCTCACACAGGAAAATTTCTCAGCTGAAGAATCTTATTTCTAAACTCAGTCAAATGGAACGTCATTACTAACGACATGTGGACGGCTTGATGAAAGCTTCGATTAGTCTTGATATTCCATAAGGGACGATACCCGATAAAATCCGACGATATTTACTTCTACCACTGTTTTGTACCAGCTAAACGACCACAGAAACCTAATTAACATATCACTGCATAAGAGAATCGCGTCAATCCGATTCCTGGATTTTCAAATACACATTGCGACAGTAAAGGAAATGACAGAATAGGTGACTCGTTCACTCAAATATTAAAATCTGGACAACACGTTCACACACAAAACTCAACAATCCTTTTGACCCTAGACTGCCTTCATAAGAGAGTAGCTAGGCACAAATGCTACAACATGCCTCATTAAATTATATTTAAAAAAATGCAAATTGATGCCGTAGTGCAGATTTATTAAATTAAGTAATAAAATTTAAATTAAATTTTTTCCATGTTCTTCGCTTTAAAAAGTTCTGTCCGATATTGTTATTGGACTTTTTACCAAAATATAACTGCGTATCGTTTAAAATGGGAGAACATAAACCAAGGTTTATTTGGCGTTTAAATTTAGGCGATTTGCTTCTGGAAATTAGAAATTTTACAGAATTATTGTTCATAAGATATTCTGTAAAGAGAGAGAGAGAGAGAGAGAGAGAAATTGTATGTTTAAGATATTTTCTTATTATTAGTCTAAATTAATTAATTCATTCTACCCAAAATTTTTACCTGAAATTGTATGCCTATCTAAAACAAATTTTCTTTCATATCTCGATCGATCCTTTTTTAATTGCATCGTATTTTAATAAAGGACCTTTTTAGGATATATTTCATATTTAACACTTTCCAACATAGTTGTAAAGTGTTTATGAATTTGGTTTGTCTGTCTGTGCTTTAACTCGCGTAAATATACTCCGATTCCCATGAAATTGATATTTATTGAGGTTTACTATGGCATGTACGGTATTGAAAATGAAGTGTGTAGCCCTTTGCAAGGACACTCAAAACATTACGGTGTATGGGGAAAAATCTTTTGCGGTGTATTTTAATGATTGTACACTATTTTAAACATATTGAAATTAATACTGAGTTGCATTACAAGATGCTTACTATAGAATATGGTGAGCATAACATTCACCGTTCATATACAGGGACACACAAAATAATTTAGTTACACTGAGAAAAATGACACTTTCAAATCTGAGTAAATCGATGTTTTCATTTTGTTATGAAACTTTTTGTTTCAAATAGGACGATCCAATGCTTTCAATTTTGAAATACCAGAAATACTCAGAGTATTGAAACATGGACCTACTCAAAACCGAGCACATAGAGATCAGTTCATACTCATTTTTGAAACATGGATATATTAAAAAAATATTAGAATCCGTTCAAACTCATTTTTGAAACGTGGACATACTCAAAACTGAGCACATAGAAGTCAGTTCATACTCATTTTTGAAACATGGACATATTCATATATGAACACATGACGTTTTATTATTGAGTGTGTGCAGGTGCATGTTTTCAGAAATGAGTGTATACATATTTCAAACTTAAGTAATTTTGATTCGGAGTCATTTTGACTGTGCGACATACTCAGATTTGAGTATTTTTTGCTGAGTTTTGAAAATGTCGTTTTTAGAGTGTAGTGCGTTTTTCAGTTGTGGTATGCGTTTTTAAATTCAACTACATTTTTGCCTATAACTAAGCGTGTATAAATTCATTAGATCATATACAGGGCAGCACAAAATATCTCTAGTACATGTACGTTTATTGACGGAAATTGCTGAAGATGAATTTTCAAAAGTGCTATGTGCACTGAATTTCACAATAGACGAAGAGCTAACTTCCTATTCTGATACATTGTATCCAGCGATCCGCCCATGAATACAATGCCGAGGAAAATCTTTGGTAAAACACAGATTTCCTCCCATAGAATAGTATGGGGTATGTATTTTCAAATATAAATTATCTTTTAAAAATATCACGAAGTTGCTACAATTTTCATTGGTATATATTTTTTATTGTAATAAATACAGTTTTTATTTAAATTCATCGTCAATATTTAATTTGATATTAGTTAAAAAGGAAATTTTATATAACCTCAAGAAAATAATAAAAAAAGAAAAATATGTTAATTATTGCTCATAAAAATATGAAAAAGCTGTAGAAATAACTAAAAGTATGCGGAAAAGTTTAAACAAATGTCTGTAATATTAAGAAAAGTGCAGGACTCATTACTTGCGCGCAATGAAACTGTGATGCGGTTGCGGCAGAAAGTGGATCGGTGGTTAGCCCTCCGTATTATTATGGAGCTCAGTGGCTATGCTTTTCCTAACTGAACTAAATTTTAGCATACGCATACTATACAGTATATATAGAAATCTATAGATCACATACAGGTCTGTACAAAAGACTATTGATGATAATTTCTGAAATTGCGTTTTCAAATGTTTTCTGAGTTTTTCAAATTGTTTACTTACTCATCATCTTTCACCTTATTAAAGGGAAAATTTTAATCACTGTTGTATTTCGAAATTATAAACTTTATTTATTTTTTTCACTCCACCATACTGTCCGTGCTCTAACTCACGTAAATATACTCGAATTGTCATGCAATTGATAAATGTTGAGGTTCATACGTTTACAATGTATCGGTATTGAAAATGAAGTACGTTAGTGTTTGTAGTTTATTTACAGGGAAACAAAAAGAATTCCGTTTCATTGCGATCTATGTGGGGAAAATTCGTTTGCGGGGGAATTTTAATGATGTTATACTGTTTCAAACATTATTTAAATTGATATATATCATTGAGGTGAAGTACAAGAGGATTACTATAGAATAAGGTGTACAAAGCATTCATTGTTCATTTACAGGGACACACAAAATAATTCGGTTAGGGTACTGTCAAAGCGCAATAATTTCGGGAAGTGAGTTTTAAGTTGTGGTACGTTTTTAAATTAAACTAATTTTTTGCCTATTACTTGGTGTGCATAAATTCTATAGATGATATACAGTGTAGCCCAAAAGATCTCGAGTATATTTCCATTTAATAACGGAAATTTCTGAAGAGCGATTTACAGCTTTGTTGTTCTGAACTTCGGCTATGGTCATAAATTTAAAATTCACATTGCTCTTACTAGAGATGCGGAGAACATGGCTCCAGAGACTCTGATTAATGAACGCGTTCCAAGTTCCTGATAGGTAAAATTATCAGGTATTAAAAATTTACCGGTATTAAAGGTATTAAAATTAGGTATTAAATTACGACAGAACTTTTGCACCAACCTAATGTTTAACTCAACTTGATTTTTGTATGTAAAGAGGGAATTTTGGAATCGATTTTTTTACTCACTTCCTGATATGATAGAATTATTAGAAATTATGTAAAAAGGCGTGTTTCCGATGACAATGCAATATTTTAATCTTTTTTAAAAACTTAATTGTAAATTAATAACTTAATTTTAAAGTATTTTTCCGTTAGCCGCCACAGGTGATAAGTCGCCCAATATTCTTTATGGTTACAATTGTATACGAGTAACACAACAACAATGGATTTATTGATGCGCCGAACCACGCTCTCCAAAAAAGGCCAACTGGCTATGAATCTGCAACAACCAAATAATACAAACACTATAAATTATAAATTATAAATAAAAAATAAAGAGTGTAACATATATTTGAGGATGTAACTTTCAAAACTCGCCTTATCGAAAATTAAAAAAAGCGTATTTTCTGTATTTATCTATTATATTGGTAAATTTGAACGAAAAAACACCCCTATCCGCAAAAAAAAACTAGCTTTAGCATCATGCATTTCTGTCATTGTAAAATCTTGGTTTACAATGAAAACCAATGGAAGCAGTGAGAGGTTTTTCGTGATTTCCCAAAATTTGATTTTCTGGATAAGATGAATTTTGAAACTCACGTCCTCATTTAAAAAAAATGCTTTAATCAATTAATAGCTTCATATTAATTAAATTATGATTATACTTTGAGAAAGCAATTTAGAAATCCGAAAAATACAGTCAAGTAATGCTTCATTTTTTCATTCCAGTTGTCATATCTTAAAAAAGAAACAGAGCAAAAATTAGAATTTATTTTAATAAATTCACGAGCTCGCACTTTTTACCATGAGTTATTTTTTTAAAAAAGAAAAAAAAAACGGTGAATTTTCTATAATAGGGTTCGATGCCCACTGAAGATAATGCAAAACGAAATTAATTGTTTGTTCTTCGAATCAGGATCTTATTCATACTAAGAATTTCTCGTTAATTTACACATCAATAAAAAGTTTTGATAGATAAAACTAACAAATTATTTATTATAACCAAGCAAAAGCCTGGTTCAGAAACTCGGATATACCACCGAGAACTCGGTTCTAGTTACATCACATCTAAATCAGAATTAAAAAACTGAAAGACAGCAAAATAAAGGGTTACAATAATATTATTGGCGACGCTTAATCTCGCCAATCAAAACAACAGAAAGGGGGTTTTTACACACTGCCCCCGGATGAACAACCAATTGTTCATCATTTAAATTAAATTTCTAAAAAATTTTAAACTACATTGATAAGATAAAAATAGAACATACTTACAATAAGGAGATAACACAAAAACAGTTTTCACAGGAGCTAATACTGAAACTAAAATATACAAAATAATGGGATTAGAAAACGATAATAATAGGAAAATAAAAATAAAATGTTCATGATAATGTTCATTGAAGTCTTATTAGTCCATAATATCCAGTTCCAATTTATAAATTAATTGGACTGGTCTTTTTATCACACCGGAAACAGTCTGAATGGCACAAGATCTAATTTTCGAATTTCTTCCTAAAAACAGTTCTGTAATTCGTCCACATTTCCACATGTGCTTTGGAGTTTTATCCTCATTAATTAACACAACATCTCCAACTTCGAATTCAGTTGGAGTTTTGACCGGAACTGTAAAATTGGCAGAACGAAGTTCAAGCAAATATTCCTGTCTCCAACGTTTCCAAAAATGATTTCAAACTTGATCTCGATATCTCCAAATTTTTGTCAGTGTTATTTTATTCGATTTAGTCTCTGAAACACAATGAAGATCTGGTAGAGAATTTATTCGCTTGCCGATCAAAAAATGAGAAGGTGTAAGTGGCAGCGGTTCACTGTTTTCTTCATAGACATACGTCAATGGGCGACCATTAATCACAGCCTCAATTTCGGTCAAAGTGGTTTGAATTTCTTCAAATGAGAGACAAAGTCTACCGAGAACTTTCTTCAACGGAGTTTTTACCGAACGAACCATTCGTTCCCAAAATCCCCCCAACCAACTGGCTCTTGGAACAATAAATTTCCAAACAATCTTATTTTTATTAAAATATCGTAAAACTTCAGCTTTTGATATTCGGCTCCAAACTTCTCTAAGTAAATTATCTGTTTTGATAAAAGTTTTCGCATTGTCACTATACATAGTTTTACATATTCCTCTTCGAGCTATAAAGCGTTTAAATGCTAAAAGGAAGGTTTCAGTAGATAAATTCGTACATAATTCGAGATGTACTGCTCTAGTGACTGCGCACGTGAAAAGAACGATGTAAGCCTTTTCTTGGCCACTTTTTGCTTTAAGATAAATAGGACCTGCAAAATCCACAGCACAGGTCTGGAAGGGGGGGGGGGGATTCTATTATACGATCTTTTGGTAAAGGTGCAATTTCCTGCTTTCCAGGAGAAGCTTTAAATTTTGAACAAATGAGGCATTTTTTCAGTACGGATTTTATCAATTTTCGTGCTCTGATTATAAAATATTTTTCTCGTAGATGAGCTAATGTAGTTGCGGTTCCATAATGGAAAACCTTTTCATGAGCATTCTGAATCAATAATTTGGTATAAGTACTCCCATTTGGAAATATAAAAGGATGCTTTTCCCTTTGAGAAAATTCTGAAAATTGTAATCTGCCAGATACAATCAGTAAATCATTCTCATCTAATTTTGGATTCAGATTATACAATGCTGAATCTTTATCGATGGGCTTTCCCTTTTTCAAAAGGTCAATTTCACGATCAAAGACAGATAACTGAGTTTGTTTTATCCAATAAATTTCTGCCTTTTCAATTTCTGGAGCTGTCAGCTCACCTGAAATTTTAATTTTACTTTTGTTGATATTATTTAAAAATCTTAAAATCCATGCTGTGATGTTAAGTAATTTTGAAATATTACTAAAATTTTCTAATTTTAACAATGATTCTGGAGGTACAACACCTACTGTACAAGATATTTCGTCAGAACTCAACTTCGATGATTTTCTTTCATTCAAAGTGCTTTGATTTAGGATGTTTACGTTAAATGGTATCCTTTCAGGTTTTGGCCAACTTTCCTTTGGTAATGATAACCATTCTGGACCATAGTACCATAATTTATTTTGAGTGAGGTTATGTAAATTCTCGCCTCTAGTAAGAAGATCACTCGGGTTATCCTTACCCGGGATATATTTCCACAATTTCGGATCAGTCAAAGACTGTATTTCTACAACCCTGTTAGCCACAAAGGGCTTCCAATTATTGGCTGATCCTTTTATCCAGTATAACGTAATAGTGGAATCTGATCAGATATGCATTTCCAAATTTTGAAAATTAAATACATTTTTTAAATATTTAGACATCCTAGCAGCTATTAATGCCCCCATTAATTCAAGACGAGGGATTGTCAGACACTTAATCGGGGAAACTCTAGATTTTGCCCAAATAAGACTGGTCATAATTTCATTATTACTTGTGATATATCGAAAATAAGCTACAGCAACATAAGCCTTAGGGCTGGCATCGGAAAAAATATGAATTTCAATTGGGTCCGAAATTCTAAGCCCTGCGGAAAATATTTGCGGGGAACCTCAAATTTATCTAAATGTTCGATTTCTGAACACCAATTTTCCCATTCAATTTTTAAATCATCAGGGAATTTTTCATCCCATTCCAAACCCCTTTTCCATGTTTCCTGTAGCAAACTTTTCATACGAATAGAAAATGGTGCGATGAATCCAATCGGATCAAAGATTTTTAACATGGCATTAAGAACAACACGTTTCGTTGGATTAAATTTCAATTCATCAGGAAAGGATTGAACATCAAAACGTAAAATATCCCAATTGGTATCCCATAATAATCCCAAAATCTTCAAAGAATTATTCGAATTTTCTTCTGAGTCACATAATTTATTTTCTTCCCATACTTTTCTAAGTTTAACAGAATTAGTATTGAATTTTCGCAAATTCATACCAGCTTCCCTAAAAATATCCGAAGCGGTTGATGATAGATAAAAAACGTCTTCATCAGATTTTGACCCCCTTATTAAATCATCTACGTACAAAGATGAATTCAAGATCTTAACGACTTCAGGATGATCAATATATTTCCGAATATGATATCTAATCGTTGCAGCCAAAATAAAGGGACTGCAAGTTACCCCAAAAGCTGCTCGAGTAAATCTCAAAAAAGTTAAGTTATCATTTTCGTCACCAAACCACAAAAATTTTAAATAATCCTGATCCTCTTCTGATATCCCAATTTGCAAAAAGGCTTTTTCTGAGTCAGCGCAAAATGCAATATTATATTTTCTAAAATTCATTATAACATCAAGTATGATAGGATTAAGATTAGGACCTGGGTATAAACAGCCATTTAAAGAATTTAAATGCTTTTCTTTAGAAGAAGCATCGAAAACCATCCTCACTTTGGTAGTTAATTTATCCTCTCTTAAAACTGGTCTATGAGGCATAAAATACCCATTCTCAATTATTCTATCAGGGCAGTCTTCTACAATTCCGGTAGTTTTTTGTTCCAATGCAATAGCCTTATATTTTTTACATAAGTCCTTATCCTTTTCGAGTTTACGATTTAATTCGTTAAAACGATTCCTTGCTATTATAAAATTATTATCTACTCTAGTTTTCTCATCCTTCCACAATAAACCCGTTTCGTACCTATTATTTACAAATTTTAAATTATTCTCAAATTTATTCACAATTTCCTTATCCATATCTGAAATATTTTCATTTGATTGCGTAATACCCAAAGATTCAATTTCCCATAAAAATTTCAAATCCTCCCTTTCTAGATTTACAACGGACAGATTTAAAACAGATGCGTATTTAAAATTCTTTTTTTCATCTTCATAGAACCCACATAATGAATGTCCGAATAAACTTTCACATAGAAATAGAGATTTAGTTATATTATGTACCTCTCCCTCGTGACAGATTTGATAAAAATAATCCGCTCCAATTAATATATTTATTTGAGAATCGCATGGCGCAGCAAAATTGGACAACTTATAAGGCGCCAATTTGTCTGTTATCTGTTTGTTAAGAAGTGGGGGATGAATCGTTGCGTTAGAAATTACGTCTGTTACTAAAGCTTCAATAAAAATGAAACGCGATTTGTCTTCAACATGAGATAATTTTAATTGTACAACATCATAAGTTTTTATTTGTGGCTTAATAGCTGCAAAAGAAAAAATCTGAAGTTTTTCTCTACGAATAATTCGTGGATTTAATTTTGAAACTAATTCTTGTGTCACAAAAGATTTTTGACTACCTAAATCATATAAACATAAGGAAAGTTAAGAATTTATTCCAGATTCCACTTTTATGCAAGCTGTTTGTAAAATAACCTCTTTAAAGGAATTTGCATTCGAATTGACTTTACAATGAGAAATAGAAGTTATTACAGAGTCTGCTGATTTGATTTCTTTCGGGACAGTTTGATTAGAATTCCTATTTAAACAAACCGAAAAATGGTGAAAATTGCTATTACAAAATTTACATTTTTCAGAATTAAATTTACACTTGGCCGACACATGAAATTTTCGGAAACAAACATAACAGCGACCGAGGATGCGCAATTTATCAAGTTTTTGATGAATAGAACAATCTTTACATGATTTAGAATCGTGATCATTTTCACAAAATATACAAACGTTTTTTATATTAGTAGCCAATGCAGAGGCTGAAGGAATGTCGCGTTTATAATTATTCAACTGTTTATAATTGTTATTATACTTTGTATTTTTAGCACTAAAACTATTTTAAAAGTTCTGCAGTGTCATCGTAGCTTCTCGAGATTGCACTTCGTTTTTAATGAAGGAAAGAAGCTCTTCGATCTCCATTTTATCAGTATTGGCTCTTTTACGATTAAAATCTAGCGCTATTTCAGAAGGTATTAATTTCATTAAAATCGGGTAGAGAAGCTGACCATAACTTCCGGACGTAACACCAAGAGAATTTAAATTTCTTATTTGTATCTCGCATTTATCATACAATTCTCGTAATTCTTTAACATTCGAAGCATTCTTTACCTGTTTTAAACTTAACAATTTACTCATATGAGCATTGATAACTAGGTCGTTACGACCATAGCGATCTTTTAACAAATCAACAGCAGCTTTAAAATTTTCCCCGGAAAGTGAAAAACCTGCAACAGCATTATAGGCACTGCCTCCAAGCAGGTATTTTAAATATACGAATTTATCAATTGGGGTTAAATTAGAATTCTTCTCAATAGCATTAGAAAATTGCCCCCAAAATTCGAGCCAAGAACTGCTATCACCATAAAATATGCATGTTTATTGTTAGCTTCGGCAAGTTCATAGATTTCTGGAACGGAATCATTTTTCATAAAATTTTGAAAAGCATTATTTTGGTTTTGGGAGTTGCGTTCATGTAAGAACTTCGTTATTTTGTAACGCGATTCGATAATTTTTTCACTATAGCTTTCTGAGCTTTCGATTTCTTTTTCGAAATCTGCATCGGCGATTTCGTCCAGTATGTCAGAATTTAATTTTTTTAATGTTTCGTATTTCTCATTTAACTTATCTTTACAGATATTTAACATATCAAACTTGTTTTCTAATGACATAGAGTCATCTTCAAGAATTGTACATATTTTAGTACACAGCTTTGTTGTTTGCGTTCGTAAACCAGAACGCTTCTTTTTTAAAGTATCTATAGTAGACATCAATTTTATTTTACAGTTCAACAAAAAATATAAATTAGACTGAGCTTACCTCAAGTCTTCAGAGAACCATTTATCAAGAACAAAATCATAAATCCAGTGCAGACATCAGGTCACGGGACGCCAGAATTGAAGATAATGCAAAACGAAATTAATTGTTTGTTCTTCGAATCATGATCTTAATCATACTAAGAAATTTTCTCGTTAATTTACACATCAAATAAAAAGTTCAGATAGATAAAACTAACAAATTATTTATTATAACCAAGCAAAAGCCTGGTTCAGAAACTCGGATATACCGCCGAGAACTCGGTTCTAGTTACATCACATCTAAATCAGAATTAAAAAACTGAAAGACAGCAAAATAAAGGGTTACAATAATATTATTGGCGACGCTTAATCTCGCCAATCAAAACAACCGAAAGGGGGTTTTTACACCCACTCTGAATTAATGTATTCTAACGAAATTTTTGGGGGAAAATCATGACTTGCAGTCATGCAATTAGCGTGATTTTCAAAATAAACACTGAATATTTATAAAAAAGTGAATGTTTTATTTTAAAAAAAAATAAAAAAAAACTATTTTTACTTTTATACTTTGGTAAGAATGTTTTTTTTTATCAAAGAAATTATTTGCTCAATGAAATGCTTAGTTTTAAGTAATTGCTTCTAATTAGTTTATATGAGGGCAGTTTGATAAGTTCTCAGCTTAACACAGAAATGGAACAAGTATGACCAAATGACAATGTTGTTTGTAAAGTATGATCCTTTAGATGACATGCCGCCGAGTATCAGACGCGCGAGTTTATTGGTTATTGCTGGGTGATAAAGTAAATTAAACAAAGTTTTGACATTTTCGAAAAATGGAAAAAATTGAAGTTCGAGCTGTCATAAAATACTTTGTTAAAACATATTTAACACCCACGAACATACAAAAAGAGTTACAGTCCATCTTAAAGGATTCTTGTCCTTCATATTCGACGATAGAAAAGTGGGCTGCTGATGCTGAATTTAAACATGGTAGGAAATCAATTCATGATGATGAGCGCTCAGGACGCCCAAAATTCGCTACGACCGACGAAATCGTCTCAAAAATTCACAATGCTGTATTGCATGATCGCCGATTGAAGATACGCGAACTTGCTGACTTTGCAAACATCTCGACAGACCGTGTGCACCACATTTTACACGATGTTTTGGGTATGATAAAGCTTTCCGCTCGATGCGTGCCGCGCTTGTTGAACGTCGACCAAAAACGCCAAAGTATGAACTTTTCTCTAGAGCAGGCATGTCAAACTTGTTTACCAGCGCGGGCCAAATCACTGCCACCGAGAAACACTCAAGGCCGAAGGACAAGAAATGTGACGTCATCGCTAATGGACCGATTTCTCACATGTCATATATCAAAATCAATTTGAATTTTTTTATAAGAATATACTGGTAAGTATCATTTTTTTTGTCAGGGGAAAATACAGTAAAAAAAAAAGATAATTACCAGTATATTCTTATAGAAAAATTCAAATTGATTTTGATAACTGACATGTGAGAAGTCGGTCCATTAGCGATGACGTCACATTTCTTGTCCTTCGGCCTTGAGTGTTTCTCGGTGGCAGTGGCCAAATTCAGCATTATATACAAAGCCGCGGGCCACATAAAAAAAAAAAAAAATGTAGATAATAAATACCATTGCACAGGATAAAATTTGTACGTACAAAACACAGCCATGTTAAAGAGATATTCACAAGCTTCAAAGTTATTATTATACATAGCTTATTTTATCATATTTTTCGGAAAAAAATAATCAAAATTTCTTTTCATCAACGAAATCTATAAAATTTAATTTAATTTTCTAAACTGTATTTATTTCAAAAATTGATTGCACACGCTGGTTTGTTAATATACTGATCTGATCGAAAGCATAACTGCTAATCTTCCGTGTTTTCTTAGAGTAAAAAATTAAAAATAAGCATATTTTGAAACAGAAAAGTTATTTAATAAAATGTGTCTTTTACCTATGCGCTACTTATTTAGTTTGATTTATTAAATACATTTTCTGGTTCAAATTTTGTTTCTTTGATTTGAAAAAAAATGTTGGCAGCTATGCAATGATGTATAAAAGTGCATTGCCGAATATAGCTAAAATATGCCTAATTGCACACTATAGTTTAAAAAATCTAGATTGATGAATAATTACAGAAATTTGGAAAGCCCATGGGCCGATTGTCACCACAAAATTTTATTAGCATTCTTCGCTTACTTTTTATTAGTATACTTCGCCTAAATTTTATTAGTATTTTTATTAGGCGAAGAATACGAAAAATTTAGTGGTGGCAATCGGCCCATTGGCGCCCAGTTTTTACACCCCTGCCCATATCCATATATTTTTGTTTTAATATGAAATCGCACTGAATTTTGATTAACCGCGCAGTTCTGAAGAATAATTTCAGCACATCAATAATTAAGGGTTGAAGTAAATAGATTAAACTGATTTTCATATTTCTTCAAATTCAAAAAATAATTTTTTGTTTAAAAGTATATTCTAAAAATATCCACTTCGATGATTTTTGAAGTAATGCCTGACAATATTTAAGTAGAAATACATTTTCTTTTTGAAAATTGTTTCATCAAAATAAAAAATTCGATTTGAAAACGATAATACTATGAAATAACAAGATAGCATTATTAAATTTACCTTGAAGTTGAAGCTTACTCCGGAGCTTTGTAATTTCAAATGAAAACTCCAAGTACTTTGTCTAGTGGTGGACTTTTAATAATCCACATTCATAATTTGTCGACTTAAAATGAAAATTGTAACATTTTTTAACAGTTCGAAAATAACGGTTATAACTTTATAATGGAAAGCCATCAAATTATAAGAAGGTAGATCTGTTTATCTTCATATCCATATTGCCAAGATATTTTCTAGATTGACGATTATTAAGAATGTGCATACGAATATAAGTTTACAAGCACGAAGTTTTCAAGCATATATCTGTTTTTTTAGAATTGAATTCGTTATAGATAAATCTTTCTAGCAATGGTACTTATGCTTATAGTATTTTCAAATTTCTTTAACTGCTCTAGACATCATTTCTTCAATTTCGTTTTGAGTGATTTTGACTCGCGGGACATTTAATGTAATAAAGACAATAATTAGTTTTTTTAAAGCAAAAGTATTTCATTCAATAAGTTTGGTGAAAGCAGTTCGATTCTCTTTTAAGAATTATCAGTTTCAATTCTGACAGTTTATCTTTTCTATGTTTAGCCAGATTTTAGTGAGTCTTCTTTATACTTTGTGCGGCAGCACTTCTTAATGTTACAATCTTTACAAACTGCAACAGTGTCTACATATCAAACAGAAAATTTCAGTTTTCCTTTTAATATAATTGTGTTGTAAATCACCTTTAAAAAATATGCGATGTACATCTTCAGTTTATCATACTTATTCATAGGGTAAAGATCTTTAAATTTTTTTTTTATAAATACTGGGTTGTATGTGACTACGTCAATAAAATGTGTGTGTATCAATAAAAAATGAAAGAAATGAAAGAAATGAAAGAAAGATCACGTAGGATTCCAGAAAGATCACACACATGTACTAAACTAAGTAATGAAAATTATTAAAGAGTTAAAATCCAAAATTTATATGTTCGACTAAAGCCCAAGTGGAGAACCTGGATGACATATTCAGGATTTTTGTGTCAAGCACAAAAGTAATAATTTGTGCCACTTTCAAAGCAACTCATTTAAAAACTACTATTTAATTTTCTATTTTGATTTTTTTAAAAATTTTAACTGGTCTTAATTAGCGCTGAATTTTACTAATTTTATAATACATTTCTTAGTACTTAATAAATACAGTATATTATTTTGTAAAGTGGTGTAAAAGTGCTGTAAAGTGGGTATCTAAGAGAGCAGTAAAATAAAGTATTAGTTTAGAAAAATAATATAAAATTATGTCAAAATTCTTGTGTTTTCACTGTCAGGCCGAGAACTTATCAAACTACCCTCGTATTATATGAAACATTCTTCCTAAAACTTTTAACTAAAATTATAAGTCTATGTAAAATAAAAATTTCACCCCCCCCCCTTCCAAAAAAAATTTCCAAAAGTTATTGTTCATTATAAGATATTATGTACGAAAATATAAAAAATAAATAAAAATAAATGCTTAGTTTTAGGTAATTATCTTCTATTTAGTTTATATTATATGAAACATTCCGCCTAAAATTTTAAACTAAAATCATAAGTCTATGTAAAATAAAAATTTCACCCCCACCTTAAAAAATCCATATATCTTTCTATACTCTTTTTATTGCGATAATTTGGGTCAAGAAGGGCGGTTAAAAAAAACAGAGTGATAGCCTTGACATTTATTTTTTATTTTTTTAAGTCAAGCAACATGGTTAGGTCTTTTATGTGCATCTGCCGTGTCATTAGAACGCACGTTCAAGGAAAGATAATAATAATAATAAAACAAGTTGGAAATTGTACGTCAAACGTTACAAACGAGGTGCGTTCGTACGCACGTTTTAGAATTAAATTCATGATATCCCATGCGTAGAACGGGCTAAACAGCTAGTTAAGTATATATTTTATGACACTGTTCATACAAATATCTTAACTAGTTATATAAATATTCAGATATATATGTATCAGCTAGTTATATAAATATTCAGATCTTGATGATTTTTAATTCTGTGAAATGAATTATATCGTCTGCAGATTAATTTCTGTAATAAAATAAGTATCTCGGTCGCTTGACGATTTAACATCCATCGGAAGCTCCTCTAACAAAAAAGCACCGATTTAAAAAAAAAAATCAAATTTCTTAATAAATATTTTTATTAATATCTCCTAAAGTTTTGATTCGATTTTAATAAAATTTGAAATGTCTCGACAAAATTCTGCAAAGATAATATATTTTAAATTGCAAACCATTTGGTTGGGTAGTTTTTGCGTTGTTATATGCGGATGGACAGACAGACGGACGGACAGACAGACAGACGGACGGACAGACGGACGGACCAAACGACGACTATAGGTGCTACGTATTTATATAATTACGAACGCACCTAAAAAGACATTGTAATCGAAATTAATAGGTAGATGCTGCAGTAACAATAGTTTTGGATCAAAGACATTATTTGCTCAAAAAGATTAATGGAATGCCGCAGATAAGTGCGGTATGGTTTTATTTCTTCTTCAAAACCAGGTGACTATAGTGTTAGCAACTTTTTGAACTATCCCGTTTGAATATAACTTTATTTGAAACATAGTATCAATCTTATGTATGGTTTGGTTTTACAATCGCTAGAACAGAATTATAAGACATGCATATATCTATACTACTAAAGAAAGAGTTTGTATGTGTGTCTGTGAGCGATGGTCAGGAAAATCTACCGTGCGTAGAGGTCAGAAAATTTTGATGAAGATAGTCTAAGGCAGATCCTAATGTACCCGAAGTCCATATTTTTAATTTTTTGTTAATTAACCACAAGATATTAATCAAAAATCATAATGGACATCGCAAAATGGCGTGAAAAGACCCAGTGATGCCGCCGAAAGCACATATCTGAACCGAGAGTCGTAAATGCAATTTTCTTTCATGTCTTCCGCTGCACGCATTGGCTTAACTATTTGAAATCAATAAAACGAAAAATACCCTCTTAAATTTTGTACTTTATCCTTTCTAATGGTGCAACACGTTTAAAAAATATCAATATTAACCCTTTCAAAAATTTATTTTCAAAACGTCTTTTTTTGTCCTTCTCCTTTTTTTTCGAATGCCGCATCGGATTAACTATTCGAAATACAAGAAAACGAAAAATACCAAGCTATATTTAGTACTTTTACATTTCTAACGGTTCAATCCGTTTGAAAAAATATTAATATTAATACTTTAATTTTTTGTTTTTTGTTTTTGTTTTTTCGGAGAGCCGTTTCGGCGATTTTTCTACAATTTTTTTAATTTTGCATCCGTTTTCATGAACAGTATACGAAAAAATAAATGAAATCTAGAATTTTTATTCTTGGAATAAATACAGTCGAACTGGACTAAAACGAGATTAATACGAGATTAATACGAGACGCAAAGGGATTACAAAAGTCTTCGTATTAACCGTTACTCATAATACCTGTGAATATAATAAACATCTTAAAAACACACACATAAATAAACTAATTACAACCATTAATTGCTTTAATTACCGCAAATGTAAAATTAACATGATATTAAAAAGTTTTCCGGAAAAACTCCGCTAAACATTGCGGTAGTCACTGCAATTTTCAAGCTTTTGATTTCACATGTCTTTTCTTTTTGATAGTGCAATAAAATATATAAAACTGCTGTTTAATATGACAGTCCGTATTTGAAGAAAGAAGCTGACGTTTTCTTCTATGTTCCTTTTTTTTCCAGGGCTCAACTGTAAATCTTACAAAGGGGCGTTATTTGAAACGTAGCTTTTTCTTTCATTTTTTCATGATCGCAGGACATTCCTTTGCATTTTTTTTTGGGTGGGTGGTCTACTTATAGGTTGAAATTCTGTATTGATAAAACTGATAAATCATTACATTTTGACAGAAAGTTGTAATGTAGAATTTTCTTTGGGGGCTGTACATACATAACGTTATCTACCTTTTGGTAATTTTGGACCTCTTCCCCCCTCCTTAGGATATCATACGTTATCATTCCTCGGACCACTGTAATATAGTCACCATATGGGAGCTCAATAGAAAACACAGTTTGGGCGCAATCTTGTTCATTCACACACCCATACACACATAATCGTAAAAAGAAAAACACCAATAGCGGACTCTGGGGACCTCAAAATATAACAAAATGCCAACAAATACAAATACATACACACATATATTTGGAATCATTGTAAAAATTGCGAAAACGAATTCAAGTACCCCCAAAATACAAAAATATACCAATATTTCGAAAATCGTTTTTTTTTTTTAAAGCATGATTACAATACTTTTCTTACACTATATGTGTACGAAAAAAAAAAAAAAAAAAAGAAAAAAAGAAAAAAAGCTATAAAAAATGAAATGACAAAAAGTAAAACTTTAAATGACTGACAAGACAATTAATGAACGAGTTCTTGAATATTCTAACAAAAAATGGGAAATCTTAAAATGCATTTCTTTGTATGTACTTATATAAATTCCAAGTGTAGGAAAGTGTAGGTAACCATTCCGGGACGAAACCATCCATCTTACCAACAATGTATCAACATCTTACATGTAAACAAACAATGAGGTGTGTAGTGAGTCATTCATTTTTTAGATTCATTGATAAAAATTTAAGAAAAAAACTTTCGCTCATTTAATATTTTAACCTCCTGTAGTATCTATCTCATCAAAAACGTCACCTGTAAAAAATGCAGCCAAGTCTCGTGACTCTTTTTCCGTAAAAATTTCTGAGATCATGTAAAGCCAGGTTTAGCTATCTTATTAACTCTGAAATTTTCATTCACAAATCACCCCTAGTCTCTACATCTTTAGTTAAATATTATTTTGTGACTTAGCAATTACGCAGCACAGAGAAGTTATTACACCTTACTATGTTATGGGATGCGATGAGATAATATGATTAGGGCTAATTATATACGCACAGGGAAATTATTACACCTTAATATGTTATGGCATGGCATGGTATTATTTGATTAAGACTAATTATATACATCACATTCTCGTGCTACGTAATTGCCAAGTCAGAAAATAATATTTAACTAAAGATGTAGAGACTAGGAGTGATTTGTGAATGAAAATTTCAGAGTTAATAAGATAGCTAAACTTGGCTTTACACGATATCAGAACTTTTTACGGAAAAAGAGTCACGAGACTTGGCTGCATTTTTTACAGGTGACGTTTTTCATGAGATTTCACTTCTTTTTGTAAGTAATCCTCCTTTTCTTGATATTGGGTTCTTTTTGGAGATCATCCACTCATTTTCGCTAAGCCCACACTCTGTCCCTATTATTAACAGGTATCAAAAATTTGAAGCTTTAGTTTCGTTTGCAAAGTACTGTAGATAAAAAGAGATTTCAGGTTCCTAGGCAAGCCCTAAGTTATGGAAGGGGGTGTCAAATGTACTCTCAATTGCTTCCAGGAAAGTTGCTAGCCATCTGAGATATTACTCGCAGCCCTAGATACTTGATATTTAGCATAAAAGAACTTATTAGTATAAAGAGAAAGCCAAAATTAAAATTTCCGGGAATTTCCAATAAATCAAACTATATTCATTTTTTCGATGTTTTTTTTTTCGTTTTTTTTTAGTCTTTTTTTTTTTTTCATTTACGAATTTTTTAATATTTCCCTACTTTGTATACCAAACCCTACCTTTCTGCCAAATATCAAGCTTCTAGGACTACAAAATCGAATTATAAATTTGCGACTTTTTATAAATTTATTGATTTTTCGATTACCTGATTGTCATGCCAATATAGTAATTCTTTGATCCCTCTTCTTAGGATCATTTAGGATCACTTTAGATATAAATCAAGTAAATCTTAGAGTCACCATGATTTTATTTAGAAAGGACTATCAAGCCATAACCAGTCAGTAATGTCGGGAGAGTAAGGGGGAGCTGTGAAAATTTTTGTAGGGCTAACATCATTTAACAATCCATCATTCATATGCGAAGTAAATAGAGTATAACCTGTGAAAAAAAAACCTGTCTATAAAGAAATAGATAACGAAATTCGCAAACGAAAGAAAAGAAAGCCATAATGGGGGGGGGGGGGGGGAAATAACATAAAACAATTAGGGGCGTTGTACTAGCTAATAGGACAATTATCTTAAAACTAATGTTTCTAGCAGTACAAAATCAAATTGTTTTCGAATTTTCGATTTTTTAAAGATATTTCGATTTTTCGATTTTATTTTCGAATTTAACGAATTTTTTAATTGTTCTTTTTATTGAATAGTAAATACTACCTTTACACCAAGTTTTAAGTTTCTAAGACTACAAGATAAAATTATTTTCAATTTTTTTCGAATTTATTTTATAATTTTCTGGATTTTTTAATTTTTTCTTATTTTGTATCCTTTATTACAAATTTCAAGTTTCTAGAGCTACAAAACCGAATTATTTTGAAATTTCCGATCTGTTTCGAGTTTTTTATTCTATTTTCGAATTTATTGTGTTTTAAATTTTCCTTTTTCTGTATCCTAAACAATAAGTTTACGCCGAATTTTAAGTTCTAAAGCTATAAAATCGAATTTTTTTCAATTTTTCGAGTTTTCGATTTTTTTTTCGAATTTTACAGATTTTTTATTTTTTATTTTTTTGTATCCTAAATTTATTTGGAATAACCCTTTATTCCAAATTTCAAGTTTCTAGCTCTACAAAATCGAATTATTTTCAAATTTTCGTTTTTTTTTTCAATTTTTTGATTTTCTTTTCGATTTTTGTTGTGTTTTTCTTTTTTTCTTTTTCTGAATCCTAAACACTACCTTTACACCAAATTTTCAGTTTCTAAGACTACGAGATCATATTATTTTCAATTTCTCACTTTTTCTTTTTCTTTTTCTTTCTTTCTTTCTTTTTTTTTTTTTAATTTTTGAAATTTTCGATTTTTTTTTTCGAATTATCCATATTTTTAAATCTATACTATTAAAAACCGTTCGCGTATCTATGTAACCTTAAAAACTCGAAAACCACAGGGCGCAGGGCTAGGAAATTTTGCACACGGGTAGCTGGTAGGGCGGTCATGAACGATCGGGGCAAAAAATTCGAAAATTTTAAATAGATTTTTGATAGATTAAATATTAATTAAAATCCATTCACAAAGAGATCTCATCAAAAATTCAAAAATACGCTTTACTATTTTCGGTTGGTTGGTTGTATAAAATCTCCGCAAGAGTCATTAAATAAATCAAGGCAGGAAACATTGCAATTCCCAGTTGAAGTGTTTAAAATCGACGGATCAGAGATTATAAGAGATGTAAACAATCAACTTAATTATTGACCGTTGCCAAATGCTAAAAACTTAATTTTAAAAGATTTTATCGACTTAATGAATGATAATTAGCTGGGTTTAAGGTTTTTTTTGCATGACATATATTAGTATGATAGAGATTATTAATACAGAAAACTTTATTTAACAGATTATTTGTTAAATTTGCGGGGATGGGGAGGGGTGGGGGTCAACGACTTTTTATTAAATATCACATATATTTTACTTGACCGCGTGCCACCTGGCGGCGGCTTTTTCATTAATTGACCCTCCTTATTAATAAATCCAAATCTGCTGCTCTAATTTCAACTGAACTAATTACATTCAACAAATTTAACATTTTTTAGGGTTTCGTTCATCTCACGAAACCCTATTACCCACGCTCCGTTGTCTGTCCGTCACAGAGCCATTCTCAAAAAGTATGTAACTTACAGAGTTGAAACTTAGTGTATAAATCTGAATAGCAGCTGTAAAGAGCTCAAAATATTAAAATTTGAAAAATTTGTATTATTTTAATAAATAGAGATAAAAAACCAAAATTCTAACAGCCTTTTCCTATTAAATAGAAACATTTTTCGTTATAGCAGATGCCAAAGATTTAAAATCCACAATGAAATTCTTTCTACAATAATTAATTTTCTATCAGACGATTTTCACGTGAAAAATGAAAATGAAATAAAAAGTTTCACCAATTGAAAAAAAAAGATAAATATGAAATAAAATTGATTGACGTCATAGTCGTAATAAAACGGAAAATGTCTAAGATTTCTCAATAATACAAGGAGTATGAGTATGTGTAAGTGGACAAAGCAGATTAATATCACGTCATTAGAGAATTAAAAAGAAAATCTGACGTCATATAGGAAGTTTAACTAATTTTTCAAATGTTTGAGAATAATACAAAGCGAGTATCAATATAAATAATAGAGAATAGTAAATATATGAGTTTGAGAAACATATTGAATCGTGATAAAAATCCGATTATGGAAATATTCGCATATTTTAACATTTTGAAGGTGTACAATTTGTTTAATTTTGAAATTATTTTTTTAAATATTGCATTTAGTCCGTATGACGGATATTATTATAACAGAATATAATAGCGGGCTTGGACCGCTATCCGGCTGTTTTAGATATTCGAAAAAAGGAAAAAATAGACCGGTAAATTTTTACTTTATAAAAAACATGACTTTTTTTGTTGTTGTTGCTAAATGAAATTTTTTTTGAATTTATTAAAGAAAGGATAAAGTGTTTTGAAAGGAATATTAAACGAAACCCTTTGAGCGATCTTCGATCACACTTACCCACTTGTTTTTTATTCACCCGTAACGTTTAATCGCTGTTTTATATAGCTGATACCGCTATTTTAGAATAACAATTATCCTAAAAATTAAATTTATGTTCCTAATAAAAGGACAGAGCCCGTATTCAGTTGATGCATACCAACAGTCAAAGTTAGTGATTTGTTGTTGAGCACTTGACCACGCGCCTCCTCGCGGCACTTCCCTCAAGGTTTTTTCTCTAATTGTGCTTTATTTCCAGAACTCAGGTAATTATGTTCCGAACTTCTCCAAACTAGTTCCATTTTGCTAAATTATCATAAAAATCAGCATTCATAGCTTCAGGGTGTACTTCTAGAAAACAGTTACCAGTATTTCCGAATAATAGTCTAAGCCAAATTTCAAATTAAGTTCCTAGCATAACCAAATGAATCAATATGCATATAGTGGCTCTTTTAATTTATCATTTGCTGAAAGGCACTTGAACATCCGCTCCTCCCGGCCCTTCCCTCAAGGCTTTTTGTCTAATTGTACCCTGTTTCCATATCTCAGAAACTGATTTTCCGATTTCAGTGCAACTGATTCCAAACATCATATTTAACTTAATAATCAACGTCTATATCATTAAAATAAATTTGTGAGTAGCGGGTACCACTATTTCCGAATAACAGTCTAAGACAAATTTCTAATTAAGTTCCTAGCTTAACCAAATGAACGAATTTTTAAAGATGCATAGTGGTCCTCCTAATTAGTAATTTACTGAAGTGAACTTAAACATTCGCTCCTCCCCGGCACCTCCTTCAAGGTTTTTTTCTCTAACTATGCCCCGTTTCCATAACTCAGCAACTATCTTTCCGATTTCAACGCAACTGATTACAAACATTATAATTAACTTCATAATCACCGTCTATAACATTAAAGTAAATTTGTGAGTAGTAGTTACCACTATTTCCGATTAATAGTTTAAGCCAAATTTGTAATTAAGTTCATAGTTAACCAGACGAACAAATTTTTAAAGATGCATAGTGGCCTCCTTATTAGTCATTTTCTGAAGGACACTTGAACATCCCCTCCTCCCGGTACCCCCCTTTACTGCAATGTGAGATATACATATTACGGAAGCCACGCTGCAATACTAACAAGTTGTAGCGGGTATTACGATAATTCTTTTACCTCGCATGCAAATAATTAGAGATTATTTAACTGCGCTTCATTATTTCATTTTTTTTAAATAAATAAAAACATTTTATCACAAACGGCAACAACATTTTTATTCTATTTATTCCCTTATTCCAAAGATATCGTTTTATCGTCTGCTGCCATAGCAACATAAATTAAGTTTCATTAAAAAATGCACAGTAGTATTTTTTTTTCTAAATAGTATAGTTATTGAACAACTCAACACTTTAACAGGGAATTAAATTCATTTTATTCACATTTTAGAATTAAATTCATGAACTCCCGCGCGTAGAACGGGTTAAACAGCTAGTGTTTCCCTATTTAGTATCTTAAATATTACTTTTATTCCAAATTTCAAGTTTCTAGCGCCATGAAATCGAATTATTTTCAAATTTTCCTTATTTTTCGATTTTTCCGATCTTTTTTGATTTTTTAATTTTATTTTCGAATTTTATTGCGTTTTTTATTTTAACTTATTCTGAATCCTAAACACTATCTTTACCGCGAATTTTAAGTTTCTAAGGCTAAAAGATAAAATTATTTTAATTTTTTCAATTTTTTTCAAATTTTTCGAATTTTGAAATTTTTTTTCGAATTTTCCGGATTTTTAAATTTTTTCTTATTTTGCATCCTAAATACTACCTTTATTCCGAATTCCAAGTTTCTAGCGCAACAAAATCGGATTATTTGAAATTTTTCCATTTTTTTCGATTTTTTTTTTTTTTGTGTTTTTGATGTTTTCTTTTTCTGAATTCTAAACACTACCTTCACAACAAATTTTAAGTTTTTAAGACCACAAGATCGTGTTAAATTTCAATTTTCAATTTTGTTCCAATTTGTTGAATTTTCGAATGTTTTTTTTTTTTTTTTTTTTTTTTTTTTGAATTTTCTGGATTTTATAATTTTTTCTTTCTTTGTATCTGAAACACTAGCTTTATTCCAAATTTTAAGCTTCTATGGCTGCGGGATCTACCCAATCTTTTTTATGACGCGAGAGTGAGTGTGTGAGTAACAAAAAATCGAAACTTTGAGTTCATATATCGCCTGCACTAATTTATGGTTATTTTTCGAATTATAGATATTTTTAAATTTTTCCTTATTTAGTATCTTAAATTTTATTTTCGAATTTTATTGCGTTTTTTATTTTAACTTATTCTGAATTTTAAACACTATCTTTACCGCGATTTTTAAGTTTCTAAGGCTAAAAGATCAAATTATTTTAATATTTTCAATTTTTTTCGAATTTTTCAAATTTTTGAATTTTTTTTCGAATTTTCCGGATTTTTTAATTTTTCCTTATTTTGCATCCTAAATACTACCTTTATTCCGAATTCCAAGTTTCTAGCGCAACAAAATCGGATTATTTGAAATTTTTCGATTTTTTTCGATTTCTTCGATTTTTTCAATTTGGCTTTCAATTTTTTTTATGTTTTCTTTTTCTGGATGCTAAACACTACCTTCATACCAAATCTTAAGTTTCTAAGACTACAAGATCGTATTATTTTCAATTTTCAATTTTGATGGAATTTGTTGAATTTTCGAATGTTTTTTTTTTTCGAAATTTCCGGATTTTATAATTTTTCCTTTCTTTGTATCCTAAACACTACCTTTTTTCCAAATGTCAAGTTTCTAGGGCTACGGGATCTACCTAATCTTTTTGATGACGCGTGAACGAGTGAGTGAGTGAGTGACAAAAAATCGAACGTTTGAGTTCGTATGCAACAAAAATCGTCTGAAATAAGCAATAAAAATATTTTTTGGGGTTTTATTTTTACTTAAAAGCAATTGGCAATAATTTATAAAATCGTCTGCAGTATTTCTCTCCAGTTTGTTTTGGAATTTTTGTGTTTTTTAGCTCTGTGTAGCCATGAATGCTAAACGAAAAGAAACTTCGCCTGAAATTCGAAAATTAGTTATTAATTTGCATATTGAACGTGGAAAATCTATTAGAAAAACTGCTGAAACAGTTAACTTGAGTCGTTCAACAGTTTTCAGTATCATTAAACGATATAAAAAGAATCATATGATTCAGGATAAAAGAAGACCTGGCCGACCATCAAAGCTATCCAATGGAATAAAGCGAATTATCGTTCGAAATATTAAAAAAAAATCCAAGAATTAGTGCTTCAAAAGTTGCTGCTGATTTACAAGCATTATATGGAATAATTGTTAATCCTGAGACTATTAGAAGGGTAATTCGATCTGCTGGATATCACGGTAGAGTAGCCAGGAAAAAATTCTTCGTAAGTGAAAAGAATAGAAAACTCAGACTAGCTTTCGCAAAATCCAACATAAATAAGAATTCTGATTACTGGAATAAAGTTATATTTGCTGATGAGAGTAAATTTAATATATTTGGTTCTGACGGTAGAATCTTGGTGTGGAGAAAACCCAGGGAAGAATTTCGCAAACAGAACTTGGTACCAACAGTAAAACATGGTGGAGGAGGAGTTATGGTATGGGGGTGTATGTCGTCCGCTGGAGTTGGTAATCTTGTTTTTATTGACAGTATAATGGATCAGTACAAGTATATTGATATTTTAAAGCAAAATTTGAAATCTTCAGCACGAAAATTGAACCTTCATAACGATTTTAAATTCTACCAGGACAATGACCCCAAGCACACTGCTCTGAACGTTAGACTCTGGCTGCTATATAACTGTCCTGAAATAATAAAAACACCACCACAATCTCCAGACTTAAATCCCATAGAGAATATTTGGCAAGAATTGGAATCAAGAATTCGCAAACACACCATTTCTTCAAAACAACGACTAAAATCGGTGCTTCAAGAAGAATGGGGTAAAATCACTCCAGAAATCACAAAAAAATTAGTCGAATCCATCCCAAAAAGATTAAATCATGTTTTAAAAGTGAAAGGAAATCCAACAAAATATTAAAACCTTTTAAAAAGTAAAATTTTTGGATAAATATTTGATGGAAAAGTAAGTGTCCCATCACTTATGTGAGCCATTTTTTGCTCCGTTCTGAACAATTGTATTTTTACTAAATTAATATTTTAATATTTTGACAAAATGTATGTTATGTAATAATTGTTACTAACTTTAAATATGAAACACACCCAAAAAATTTTTGCACATGTTTGTTTATTTATTTTATTGCAGTTTCTTTTTATAAAGCACAAGTGTCCCATCACTTTTGTGAGACACTGTATATCGTCTGAACTAGAAAAGGCAGAAAGTTGTAATTTTAAATTTTGGTCCTGTGTGCCAAATACTCTAGAAAAACGAAGTTTCAAATTTTTGGGATATTCCAGCGCGGAGATATTGGGGGGGGGGGGGGGTCAAAAGTGCCCTGAGTTGCTTCCAGAAAAGTATGCTTACGGCCGTGCTTTCTCGACTTGGCGGAGGTACGGCTCCTACATACATATATCCTATATATGTATTATAGGAGCCCTAGGCGGAGGCACTGCCGTGCCTCCAGATCTATATATTTAAAACACAAGCCTGTTTTTTTTTAAATTTATTTGCCTTGAGTTTTCTACTGAACCGATTTTGCTAGTTCCCTTTTTTTAAAAATAAAGCTGTTTATTTATAATTGTGCACGCACGAGCTATTTTTAAAATATTCCCATTTGTATGATAAGACAACTAATAAACGAGTTCTCGAATATCTAAACAAACAAGAACGAAAATTTATGCGTCAAGCATAAATTATGTAACACTTTCCAACGCTTCCAAAATAATTTTACAAACCATTACTGTTTAATAAGCTGAAAGACAACATCTAAAGTAAACAATTTGGAAAACGCATAACATATTTAATAACGTAATTTTAGGAATTTCCAACATATATTTCCAATATATACAATATTCGGAAAAATATCCGAACTTTTATTCAGTCCTGTATATGATCTATAGATTTGTATATATATTACATAAGGATGCTAAATTTTAGGTTAGTTAGGAAACGCGTAGCACAGTTTAAAATTCTCCTTCTGGAGTTTCTGTCAATAAACGGAAAAGTGTTCGCGAACTTTTGTGCTGCCCTGTATATGAAATACAGAATTTATACACACTAAGTAATAGACAAAAAGTGAGTTAAGTTTAAAATCGCGTTCAGTAACTTAAAACGCACTTCCAGGAATTATTGTTAACAGACAGTAGAGAATTCTTTTGTGTGTCCCTGTAAATGAACGATGACTGCTATACACACAATATTCTGTAGTAAGCCTCTTGTAATGCACCTTAGTGATATATATAAATTTCAATGCGTTTAAAATAGGGAAACATTATTTAATTAAACCGCAAATGATTTTTCTCCATAGACGTAATGTAACGGAATTCTTTTGACTGTCCCTGTAAAGTAACTGTGAGTGCTATGCACACCCTATTCCATATTAAGCTTCTTGTAATGCACCTTAGCGATATATATCAATTACAATGTATTCGAAATTGTGTAACATCATAAAAATAAACCGAAAATTATTTTCCCCCATAGACCGTAATGTAACGGAATTCTTTTGAGTGTCCCTGTAAAAATACTAGGAGTGCTACACACTTCAGTTGAAATAGGGAACATGCTATAGATAACGACAATAACATATATAAATTGCAGCGCAATCGGAGCATATTTACGGGAGTTAGAGCACGGCCAAACGGCAGACGGCCAGATAAACCGAAGTCATAAACACTTTTCAATTAGGTTGGAAAGTGTTAATAAAAATGGGGATATCTTAAAATGCATTTCTTGGTATTATAAGATAAAGTTATTGGGAATTTAGTGGACATTGTTTATATTATTTTTTTATTAACCCTATGCATTATACAATAAGACTTGATAATGGAGTAGACCAGTAAATTTTAAAACAATCACAAAAAAATACATACTAGTTTAGTTTCTGTGATATAGCTGTCGAGTTTAGTTGGTCCTTAACTATTCTATTATATATATATTATTTCTCTTGTCAACATCCTTTTTTCTAAACAAATAACAAATGCAGAACGATAAAAGAAATACCATATGAAAGGATTTTGAAGCGGCTTGTGACATAGTACAGTCACATTTCGTTAAAACATGTATTTTGATTAAAAATTGTTATTAAAAATTAAATCGGTATTGTTTTCATAAAGGAAAAGAAAGGTTTTTCTCAAATTAGTGTTGCCACAAAAATAAAATACCGTAATAATGATTATAAAATAAAATGTTCAATAAAGTGGGACATAGTTGTTGCACGGGTTTATTTTATATTTATGATGAAAAAGCAAAATTTAAATTCAAATGCTCAAATTATTTTTCTTTATCCCTTTTTAACACTTTCCAACATAATTGAAAAGTGTTTATGAATTCGGTTTGTCTGCCGTCTGTCCGTGCTCTAACTCGCGTAAATATATATGTATTGTCATGCAATTCATATATGTTATTGAGGTTTACTATGGCATGTTCGGTATTGAATATGAAGTGTGTAGCACTTATAGTTTTTTTACAGGGACACTCAAAAGAATTCCGTTACATTACGGTCTATGGGGGAAAATCATTTGCGGTTTATTTTAATGATGGATACGATTTCAATGGCACGATTTCACGAATGATTCGATATCAAACATTTTGAAATTGATATATATCACTGAGGTGCACTACAAGAGGCTTACTATAGAATGTGGTGTGCATAACACTTATAGTTCCTTTACCGGGACACTCAAAAGAATTCCGTTACATTACGGTTTATGAAAAAAAAAATCGCTTGCGGTTAAGTTTAATAACGCTTCACTATTTCAAACATATTGAGATTGATATATATCACTAAGGTGGATTACAAGATGCTTACTATAGAATATTGTGTGTATAGCATTCATCGTTCATTTACAAGGATACACAAAAGAATTCGGTTAAAGTAGTACTGCTTGTTAATAATAATTGCTAGAACTACTTTTTCAGTTGCTGAACGCGTTTTTTAATTCAACTCATTTTTTGTCTATAATTTGGTGTTTATAAATTGTATAGATCGTATACAGGGCAGCACAAAATTCTCGAGCGCATTTCCGTTTATTGACGGAAATTTAAGAAGAGAAATTTTAAACTTTGCTACACGTTTCCTAACGGAACTAAAATTTAGCATTCTATGTAGTATATATACAAATCTATAGATCATGTACAGGACAGCACAAAATTCTCGAGCACATTTCCGTTTATTGACGGAAATTTAAGAAGGGAAATTTTAAACTTTGCTACACGTTTCTTAACGGAACTAAAATTTAGCATTCTATGTATAGTTACATATACAAATCTATAGATCATGTACAGGGCTGCACAAAAGAGTTCGGGTATTTAAACGAATATTTGTTGGTAATTCCTGAAATTGCGTTTTTAAATATGTTATGAGTTTTCCAAATGATATACTTAGATATGAAGTTTTTCTTTATTAAACGGTAAAGATTTGTAAAAATATTTTATAAGTGTTGGGAAGTGTTACATAATCTATGCTTGACGCATGATTTTTCGCTCTTGTTTTTACCAAAAACAGAGGATGTCACCCTCTAATGCAGTTAAAATACGGTTGATATATATATAATATATATATATATATTTTTTGCGTTTGCGTTTGCTATTTTCGGTCAGTTTTTACTGTAACTTTGATGGAATAAATGAGATGATATTCTGGCTTGACTAATGCTGTTTGAAGATATTTTTAGTCCTTACTTCTTTTTGAAGTTTAAACCTGCACCTAAAAAAATTAGATATTGCTAAAAAATATTAGACTGCAGTGCCAAATCTTCGCACGGGTCCACTGGTTTGTTTTAAATTTCACTAATCTTTTAATTTCTTTTGCATTTTTGAAACAATTTCAATGACATTATAGCTCACTTGAAAAATGTCCTGCTTCAGAGTACATTTAATTGTAATTAGGCCCTCTCAAAATGTCAAATAATAAAAAAAAAAGGCTAATTGGATACATATTTTTCTGCAAAATAACAAATTAAATGCATTATGAATTAGGAACAAAATAAGAGATAAAGCAAAAGCGTTTATAATTCTATAACAGCTTTAAGAAAAATAAACATTTTATTGTTATTTTTTTAATACAGCTAACTTTGAATGGCTAACTATTACACCGATCAAAACACAATGATGCATTCATTCATCCATAGTTCAAACAAAAACTAAACCCGAACATCTTCACGTATCAGTACTGCTTTATAATTATGTAATTAGTTAAATTGTCAGTCATGTTCTGTTTACAACTAGCACAATTAATTTCCGGGACTATTTTCTCCAGCATATTTTATCTGACCGCATTACTACCGAAATCTGGTTTGAGGTTTCCTTTTATTTTATTATTTTATTTTTCCGTTGTGATGATGAACCCTCGATAGCTTTTCTTAAGTTGCATCTTCTACGATAATGACGGAGGTCTGAAACGTTTAAGCCTTTAGGAAGTGCTAACTGAATAATAGTTTTCTTTTGGGATGAATATCAATTGATTTCATCGCTGCAGTGGGAGTTATTGTAATTCATTCAGACAGGGAAATAGTCTAAATGTTATTTACATCGATTTTTATCTCCCGTAAAATATCGATTCGTGAAATGGCATCAAGCATCTTTATTTTTTTTTTTTTTAAAAGAATATCGTGATGATTAGATGCTGTACAAAAGAGAAATAATGGACAGTTATCTAGTGAAAGTAATGACTTTAGACAGTTAGTTTTTATTATACACGTTTTGTTACTGATGTTTTCCGCATGGTGCTTGTTTTATTTACAGTTTAACCCTTTATACTCCGTGGTTACTTCAAAGTACCAATAACTTGTAATAAAGTTCATTTAACTCATGAATTGGCAATAATAATATTTAGCATGGATTATAGGGGAGGTGGGGGATGAAAGGGACATTTTCACAAAAATACCTATTTTAAATATTTTATTTAAGTTATTATCAATATTATAGATCACATTTCATACATTAAGTGTTTGACTACATCTTATGCACAATATTTATTCAAGATTATTATTATACAGAAATATATTATGAAATTAAAAAACAATTCTTCTATGTCCCAATCATCCCCATAGCAGGAATGAATGGGACACAAATATTTTCCTCCTTTTATTCAATGCTAAGGACTAAAAACTGAAAAAAAAATGCCTCCTGGGCAAAAGCTTAGAGATTGTAAATTGTAATACGATCTCCAGAATTATTTGTTAGCCAATCATATTGGACTCATCTCAGCTTTACCTTAAAAGGCCCATAAACGGAAGCATTCAATGACTGAAGACGATAACTACAATGAGGATGAAATGTTAAAAGAATAATTACCATAAATTATTAATTTATCAAAATATATACTATTATTTAGCTAATAAAAAAAAAATTTCAGCATCCTCTATAGGGATGAATGAGACAATCCCATTCATCCCATTTGAAATGTCCCAATCATCCCCATGATGCGTATATTCAATTGTCAGCCCTTTTGTCTCAAAAATTATTTTGTCACAATGGTTAATATTCATTCATTTTAATTACCAATATTGAGCCTTGAAATAAAAAACTGCAACATATCTTAATTGTATATATTGCATAAGATATTTAAGTAACTTCAAATGTAAAAAAAAAATTACTTTTAAGCAGAGTTTTCAGGAAATGATAATTTGAAGGAAACTGAAAACAGCCGTGTGGTCTTGCTTTTGGTTCTGAAGCACACTATGGTAGTGAAAACTATGAGGATAGGAAGCAACTAAAAAAAAAGTTTATTGCCTGAAATATTGAGAACGTCCTATCCATCCCTTGTCCCATTCATCCCCCATCTCTCCTACATACTTTAGTTTATAATGTTCCAAACATATTATTTTATTCGTTGTAGAAATCTAAAATCTACATTATAAAGTGAAAACATGTCTGCAAATGACGCTGACGTCATATTGACAGTGGCAACATCTAATAAATAAATTTCGCTTTTATTGTGATTTTTTTAATTTCTGAACATCGCCCAATTTAAATTTTTACACCGTCAAATAGAAAATAAAATGTTCTTTCAAATACAATTTGTTTGAAAATTGTACCTCAGTTTACTGATTTTTTTTAATGATTTTAAAAATAATTTTCAAGCGCGATTAATTTTTTTAAATCTCTATCGCGTGCAGCCCGATTAAGAAAAATGAAAACCTGTTTGCACTTAAAACAATATAAATAACATTTGTTTCCTGCTAATATTCCATAAACAAATTAAAACTTCATCAATACATAAGTAAAATAATATAAATGAAACACAAATTTAACAGACAGGGAATCGAACTACAGGGTGTTTATAAAGTCCCGGACCCATTTTGATGTTTAATAACTCATAAAATAATAAAGATAGATTAAAATTAATAACATAAATGGTTAGATAGACTCAAAAAGTTTCATGACCCTTGTCAATGAACTTCCACGTGTGCCCCCTTCGTCGCAAGGAGAATATCAAGTCGATAGTCAATTTCACGCCATGTAGCGGCAAGCATGTCGGCATCCACAGAGGCTATTGCGGTTGTAATTCTGGCTTTTAAGTCATCAATGTTCGACACTCTCCTCCTGTAAACATTGTCCTTTACAAATCCCCAAAGAAAAAAGTCCAGCGGCGTTATATCAGGTGATCTGGGTGGCCAAGGAATTGGACCTCCTCGCCCAATCCATCTTCCTGGAAAATGGTCATTCAAAGAAGTACGAACGATGGTACCCCAATGAGGTGGTGCACCATCTTGTTAGACATGTTGGAAAACTTCGTATTTCCACAACTAGAAGAGCTTCAGCCACATGTCTTTTTGAAACAAGATGGTGCACCACCTCATTGGGGTACCATCGTTCGTACTTCTTTGAATGACCATTTTCCAGGAAGATGGATTGGGCGAGGAGGTCCAATTCCTTGGCCACCCAGATCACCTGATATAACGCCGCTGGACTTTTTTCTTTGGGGATTTGTAAAGGACAATGTTTACAGGAGGAGAGTGTCGAACATTGATGACTTAAAAGCCAGAATTACAACCGCAATAGCCTCTGTGGATGCCGACATGCTTGCCGCTACCTGGCGTGAAATTGACTATCGACTTGATATTCTCCGTGCGACGAAGGGGGCACACGTGGAAGTTCATTGACAAGGGTCATGAAACTTTTTGAGTCTATCTAACCATTTATGTTATTAATTTTAATCTATCTTTATTATTTTATGAGTTATTAAACATCAAAATGGGTCCGGGACTTTATAAACACCCTGTATATTGACAGTGCTTAAACCACTGAAATTATGAGAATAAAAAAGGCTGCTGGAAGTAGCGAAATCCCTGGCTATTTCTTCGGAGATTAATTATTGGTATGTGGTTAATACGATAGGTATCGCTTTTAACACATTTTAAAACATTCATCGAATACATTATTGACATTTTTCACACAAAAGTGCTTTTGGTGTTGTTAATGGGCAAGCTAGAAAAATCTATTAAATGTAAAAAAAAAAATTAGTTCGGAAAAGTTCTATATTTATATTGCATTTCTGTATTTCTAATGTAATATCTGTATGTTTCTATTTCTATATATATATAAACAAGAACGAAAAATCATGCGTCAAGCATAGATTATGTAACACTTTCCAACGCTTCCAAAATAATTTTGCAAATCATACCGTTTAATAAGCTAAAAGATAACGTCTAAGTAAACAATTTGGAAAACGCATAACATATTTAAAAACATAATTTCAGGAATTTCCAACATATACAATATTCGGAAAAATATCCGAATACTTTTATTCAGCCCTGTATAGGATCTATAGATTTGTATATATACTACATAGGATGCTAAATTTTAGTTCAGTAAGGAAACGCGTAGCACAGTTTAAAATTCTCCGTCTGGAGTTTCTGTCAATAAACGGAAATGTGTTCACGAACTTTTGTGCTTCCCTGTATAGGATCTACAGAATTTATACACACCACGTCCACAAAAAGAGAGTTAAAATTAAAATCGCGTTCAGTAACTTAAAACGCACTTCCAGGAATTATTGTTAACAGACAGTAGAGAAATATTTTGTGTGTCCCTGTAAATGAACGATGACTGCTATACACACACTATTCTGTAGTAAGCCTCTTATAATGCACCTTAGTGATATAGATAAATTTCAATGCGTTTAAAATAGTGAAACATTATTTAATTAAACCGCAGACGATTTTTCTATACAGATGTAATGTAACGGAATTCTTTTGACTGTCCCTGTAAAGTAACTATAAGTGCTATGCACACCCTATTCCATAATAAGCTTCTTCTATTGCACCTTAGTGATATATATAAATTTCAATGTATTCGAAATTGTGTAACATCATAAAAATAAACCGAAAATGATTTTTCCCCATAGACCGCAATGTAACGGAATTCTTTTGAGTGTCCCTGTAAAAAAAATATAAGTGCTACACACTTCCGTTGAAATAGGGAACATCCTATAGATAATGGCAATAACATATAAAAATTGCAGAGCAATCCGAGCATATTTACGGGAGTTAGAGGACGGCCAGACGGCCAGACGGCCAGACAAACCGAAGTCATAAACACTTTTCAACTAGGTTGGAAAGTGTTAGAAAAAAAAAAAAAACCCTGCAGACTAAGAAAAGATTTGAGTAGAATTGTAAATATTTCACAAAATTCCTATAAATACCGATTTAATTTTTTTAATTTTAATAGACGAAATATTAAAAAAAATATTTAATGATTGAAAAAAGAAAAACAAGTGGGTAAGTGTGATCGAAGATCGCTGAAAGGGTTTCGTTTAATATTACTTTCAAAACACTTTATCCTTTCTTTAATAAAGCCAAATAAATTTCATTTAGCAACCAAAAAAAAAAAAGTCATGTTTTTTATAAAGTAAAAATTTACCTGTCTATTTTCCCCGTTTTTTCGAATATCTAAACCAGCCCGACAGCGGGCGAAGCCCGCTATTATATTCTGTCATAATAATATCTGTTATGTGGACTAAATGCGATATTTAAAAAAAAAATTCAAAATTAAACATGTTGTACACCTTCAAAATGTTAAAATATGCGAATATTTCCATAATCGGGTTTTTATCAGGATTCAATACGTTCCTCAAACTCATATATTTACTATTCTCTATTACTCATATTGATACGCGCTTTGTATTATTCTGAAATATTTAAAAAATCCGTTAAACTTCCGATATGACGTCAGATTTTCTTTTTAATTCTCTAATGACGTGATATTAATCTGTTTTGTGTACATACACATTACTCATACTCCTTGTATTATTGAGAAATCTTTCCGTTTTATTACTACTATGACGTCAATCAATTTTATTTCATAATAATCTTTTTTTCAATTGGTAAAACTTTTTATTTCATTTTAATTTTTCACGTGGAAATCGTCTGATAGAAAATTAATTATTGTAGAAAGAATTTCATCGTGGATTTTTAATTTTTGGCATTTGCTATAAAGAAAAATGTTTAAATTAAATAGGAAAAGGGCTGTTAGAATTTTGGTTTTTTATCTCTATTTAATAACATAATACGTATTTTTCAAATTTTAATATTTTGAGCTCTTCATAGCTAGAATTCAGGTATATACACAATGTTTCAACTCTGTAAGTTACATAGTTTTTGAGAATGGCTCTGTGACAGACAGACAACGGAGCGGGAGTAATAGGGTTTCGTGAGATGAACGAAACCCTAAAAAATATCAGGAAATTGCTTTCGAAAGTGAAGCTTTCATTAATGCTTACTTTGAAAATAAATGGTTAATCTAATGTTTACCATATGTTATTTATATTCCTAATATTTTATTCCGAAACAAGCATTGTTCAAGATCTTTGTGCACGAGGAAAAATGAAAACAAGTTGGAAATTGTACGTTAAACGTGACAAACGAGGTGCGTTCGTGCTATAACTAGTTTTGCAATGTAAAAAAAAAAAAAAAAAAAAAAAAATCATCGTTATTATTTCAGTGAAATGAATTATATTTTCTATTATGAGCGAAATGTGCATGCCTTTTTTTTCTTATTACGTATGCCACATTTACACATGCGATTTTTTTTTCGACACCAGACAGCTCTGAAAAATTCACCGTGGAGATCTTGCTTTGCGAATGATTAACTCCATGGTTTAATATTTCTATGACTCACGATGAACTAATCTCTTGTATTTATTTACTTTAATGGATTGAGATATTCGGCTGTTAACCTGATTTCAAATGAAGTTATCTAAGAATCTATACATATTTGAATTTAACTCATCTCTCAAGCAAACAGTTTTTCTGAACGATCTTTCTAAAAATGTAACTTTTATGCAATTTTATTCGAAAAAAATAATATTGAATAAAAATGGCTTCCTGCCATATGAAAAAAGAAATGGTCAGCGCGTATTTGTTTTCCTCAGTCACATGATGCGTTTTCATTACATAGATTACATATGATAGGATTTAATAGAATAAATAAAACTTTTATTAATATATTTTTGAGTTTTGATTCGATTTTCATAAATTTTGAAATGACTCGAAAAAATTCTGAAACGATTATATATGTCAAATTTCAAACCATTCGGTCGGGGGTAGTTTTTGCTCTTTTATATGCGGACGGACGGACGGACCAGACGACGACTATAGGTGCTACGTATTTATATAATTACGAACGTACCCAAAAGTACACTTAAAAAGTACATTATTTTAATTTCAAGAATAAAATTCATTATGTTATGGTAATAATACATGGCGATCGACAATTTTTCTTTTTCTCTTCTTCTAATGTAAACATAAAAAATAAATAAATAAATGGAGCTTAAAACCTTTGTCGTGCTGCTTTCAGGTAAAAAATTATTTTTTAAAATTATTATAAAGAAATCGCTACTTTTTAAAATCCATGATTAATCATTTCTATCATTTTTGTAAAACAGACAATCAAGGGGACATGTGCAGAAATCAAAGAAAAAAAAAATCCAGAAATTTCGCACTTTATATCTGGAAAAGCAAAGATACTTTAAAATCATATTTTTTACTAGTAATAAAATAAAGTATGCTTTATTAGCAGTTTCCTTTAAAATATAAACTATTTAAAATATAAAATATTTTTTACTAGTAATAAAATAAAGTATGCTTTATTAGCAGTTTCCTTTAAAATATAAAAAATATCTGTATTTGAAAGTTGCGATTGGTAATAACCTTTTTTTTTTACTAGGGGGGCTCAGCCCCCCCTCCTCGCTACGCTCGCCAACCCCCCGCGTAATCGCACCCTAGCCAACCCCAGACGTAATCGTTTCGCGTTTCCATTCTGCATCGCCTCGCGATCCCTTATTTTGTATGCATTCAATTTTTAGATTCCACTTCGTAATTGTTGTTGTAATTTAAATGAAACCTAAATTTATTATAAAAATCAGCTTCATAATCGGGAAAATCCCTTGCTCGTTTAATATATATGAATAATCGGGAAAATCCCTTGCTCGTTTATTATATATGAATAATCGGGAAAATCCCTTGCTCGTTTAATATATATGAATAATCGGGAAAATCCCTTACTCGTTTAATATATATGAATTTGGCGACAGTAATTTGGTCGACAGGATAACTAACAAGTACCAATTGTATATATAGTGTTACGAATATTGTAAATAGTTAGTGTTTGTGCTTAAAAATAATGTAAATAGTTCGATTAAGCTCTATTCATAAGCTAATATTATTTTTTGTTGCATTGCAATATCTCAATTTGTTGATTTTTTGCAAGCGAGTAAACGCTATTGGATTTCAATAGGAGTCTATGGAAATTTGGCGAAATACTGGAAATAGCGCCAATTTGGCGCCACTTGTGGCAGCTAATTTTGGCCGCCAACTTTGGCGATACATCGCCAAGTTGGCACCAAACTTGGCGACAGTCCCGGGTCCCTTCCCCTTGGTAACCCCCCTAATAGCGCCCATCCTATCTCCTAAGAAAAGTCAGAAAGCTCTGACCTATCAGATACGTTTCGCGGTATCTACGCAGATTTTCATTGGTCCATTTCCAAACCATTACTTTTTTTTTATATATAGAAGGACAAAAGTGATATGGGAGCATGGTAGTATGATTACTCAAAATATCTTAAAATTAACTGGAGAAGTCTGTTTTATAAACATATTTCAGACACTCTTATTCTACTTTTCATAGTGCATATTTTTTGCTTGGAGCAATATTTTTGTTCAGCAAAGCAGACTGCTCCAAATTTAAAATCTGAGTTAAAACGTTATTTTAGATATTTCAAAGGTTTTACACTGAAAAAAAAAAAAAAAAATGTTGATTTTACAGTATAATACTGCCACCCCAGCTGCCAAGGGATGCCAGTATTATACTGTAAAATCAACATATTTTTTTTTCTTTTTTTGTAGTGTAGAACATTAATAATTTAAACATATCCCAGTAAGACTTACTGAAATCGATTGATCTTTTATCGATAGATCACGCGACTGATACTGATGAAGTATTGTGTCGTGTGGCAATAAACAACTGCACTTGCTCTTGATGCAAGTGAATAGAAAAAAAAAGCACGAGGAAATAATAAGGAAGAAGCAGTGGCGTATCAGTTAAAGAATTATGGGAGATATTCAAGTAGTCAGTTTTAAATAAATTGAAAAATTAGTATTATTAATAATTAAATATTTGCGAAAATTTCAAACAAGAAATCCGAAAGAGAACTTTTGAAAAGAAATGAGAATTTCAACGAGAATCGTTCAAGCTAATTATTAATGCTACTGTCACGAATCAACATTTTAATTATTTTAGATAGAATATTTAATGTACTGAAAATTGTAAAAAGTTACGGATATCAAATTATGAAACAACACATAGTTGAGGGGGGCAGAGATACCCTCATGCAATAAAGAGTTTTCGTTGAAAAGTAACTGTCTTACAGCATCAGTGCATATAATCATATTATTTATACACTGCAAAAAATAATTGTTGATTTTACAATATAAAACTGGCACCCAGCTGCCAGTATTATACCGTAAAATTAACAGTATTAAACAGTAAAATAAGCAGTAATACGCTGCCGTGCAAGCAGTAATACGCTACCGCGCATGCGCGGTAGCGTATTACTGCTTGCACGGCAGCGTATTACTGCTTGCACGGCAGCGTATTACTGCTTTTTTTACTGTTTAATACTGTTAATTTTACGGTATAATACTGGCAGCTGGGATGCCAGTTTTATACTGTAAAATCAACAATTATTTTTTGCAGTGTAGTTTCAGTTCATAAGAAAATTATCCGAAAACTACATGAAATTTTGCAGTAATGCTAATATGAAAGAAATGCAATTGCTGCTCGAAAGTTTCAAAATATTAGATAACACGAGTTTAAAAAACAACAATAACAACTTGCAGAACTTGGCCTCTGATTTGGCGACTTCATAGCTAGGAATGTAATTGATATTTATAATTTTTTTTTTTTTTTTTTTTCAGAGATGAGTTGTAAAACATTGAAGACGGAAAATTAGTCTTTGGAGAACTCATGTGACTCATACAAAGATGTCTTCTTTTGAATCTGTGCGGTAAACTTAGTCCCATGGGCCTTTTCTGTTTCTACACCCATTGGAAGAAGTTCCTTACGAATTAAGCAACACCCATTGGAAGAAGTTCCTTACGAATTAAGCAGACTAAAATTTAAATTTAATGCAGGTTGAAAAATAAAAAGTTCCACGTCACATTTGTATGAAATTCCATTTAACCAATTCAAATTATGTCATGTTCTTGATAAAAAAATTAAGCATTTTTTTTTTTTTTTGAAAATTTCTTTCAAAAGTAGGGCGCAAGAAATATGCAGGCAGCATACATTTTTGCACGAGTAAATACGGTAAATAATAAAAGTTTGAATTTATGCTATACATTGCACTATAATTTGCTCCTAGAATATTTTAAACAAGTAATACCCCCCCCTCCCCCCATCCCTTTATTGAAGGAAGAATAAAATTGTAGACTGAATTAAAAAAAAAAAATAAATAAAACCTGAAACACTGGCATTTTTGTGAAAAGTGAAGATAAAAAACAGATTTTTATACAAGCAGGTAATTTACTTAAAGGGAAAAATAATCCTTTTCACACAAAATCACGGTATTTAACTCGTCATGGTTTTGCTTTTTCACTATTAACAAAAGGTTGCTTTCAAAATTCAAAGAAATTAATTTCCTCTACATTTCTATAGCAGACGATTTTTATTTAATTTTGTTTTAGGAATTTCGCGCCCCAAAGCGATTGTAAGATTCCTTTTAAAAAACCATTCGTTTATTCTAACTAGAGAATCTGGTAGCATGAAGTTTTCCACAAATCGTGATGTTCTTTTCTTCATTTTATTTTCAGGCGGGAATTCAATTGACTCCATTTCCTCTTTCAATAAAGCGAAGAAAGGCGAAAAAATAAAAGTAGTGAAAGTCTACCACTTCTAAGAAGAAGATGACTTCACTTGAGTGCAGTCTTCACTTTTAATCGAGATCTTTATGACCTGGAAAACGATACGTATAACTAGTAATCGCCGCATCCGGGAGGTGTATTTTCTCATGAATTCGTATATCACGCCGACCAGGGGTGGCGAAAGTAAATCAACAAAGAAAGAAAAATGATTTGAAGATATTACATATTTTATTTTTCAGATGCAGTCGGGTTTTTGCAAATTCTCCGAATTTTAGGGAAAAAAAAAAAAAAAAAAAAAAAGAACTGCGAAGGTGAATTTTTTTCCCTATGTGTTAGAAACAATCCCATTGTTTTAAAGGTTATTGAAGTAATTTTTCTTAAATTACTCAGGGTGATAGTTATTGTTTTGCTCATACTTCGCAGTGCTTTGGCTTTTGACCTCTGACATATTGCTTTTTATTGGGAAAATGTGCACAAATTCAAACTTAATAGCATATTATTAAATGTTTCAATAGAATTGTTTTCTAAAAACATCTGTAAAATTTATGTGAACTGGAATCAGGTCCGTGCACAGGAGTTTTTTTTTTTTATAGATGTTTAGATTGCATAAAAATTACTATCTATAATTATACAATAATTTATACTAATAATGTGTTAATTTTGGTTAAGCATTAAATTAACTATATAGTCATTTTTCACTTATTACATCTTAATTTATGCTAAATGCATATTGAAAATTCTGCAATGTACACCCCATTGTTATTCATGAAGAGAAAACTACAGTTATTTCTGTTTAAATCTGATAATAAGTGAAAACTAGTCCAAGTTGTCAAGCGTAAGTTCACCTAAATAGATGAATTATATGGAAGTGAGAGTTCATCTTCCTTTGAAAATGTATGTAAATAACTTTTTCTTAACTAACTTTAACTTTCTTTGTATGTAAATAACAAAGTAATTTTATGATCATTGATCTCATAAAAATCAATAAAGCAAAAGTACAGTTAAAACTCGACCAAAAAAAATCAAAGTCATTTTACCAACTATAAATATTTACCAAATGCACAAAAATAAGTGAGAAATTGCCTTTACGCATTTCTTCATTTTTTCAATCAAGTTTACTCAAGCTCAAAAATATCCTGGATGTTGAAAATTGTATTAAAGAATTAAAACAAGTAATATAATTAAAAAAAAAATCAATTCCTACTTTTTAATCATAAATATATAAAATAAACCCGTGCAGCATTAATGTCCCACGTTATCTTTATTGAACATTGTTTTATAATCATCGTTGCGGTATTTTATTTTTGTGGCATCACTCATTTGAGATAAATCTTTCATTTCATTTATGAAAACAATGGGAGGAATTTTTTTCTCCCATTTAAAACTAAAATTAATTAATTAAATTTAATGAATGAATTAATATTTGAAAAAACTGTATTAACATAAAGTGTCATCCACTACAAGTTTAAAAAAAATGTATTTGAGCTTGAGTGGATGAATAGAAAATATTTTATTAACGATTGAAAATTTGAACAAGATATATATATATAAAGAGAGTGTGAGCTAATAGTAGGAATTTAAAAAAAAGAAAAGAAATAAAGAAAAAATCAAATTAGAAACCGAACCAAACACCAAAGAAACCACAAAACCACCCCTTGTGCATATTCACACACATACATTTACGAGTGCTGCGCCAAATTGCCGCCAAGGTTGGCGATATTTGGAAAAAAATTGTCAAATTTGGCGACAAAAATAAGTTGCCATAAACATTTCCAAATTGCCGATAGCTGACTTTGGCGATATTGCCAATCAAATCCGATTTGACCATAACTAAAAATATTTCATAATTGGGGTGCTATGTCAAAGTGACACATTTTTTTTAATTTATGTACAGTAATATTTTATGTATTGGCATATACAGTAGATTCCGGATTTTTGGGACACCGTTTAATTGTTACTAAATGATAAAAACAAAATGAAAAATATAATTAACTTTATTTCTGATAATTAGAGGAGTCGCTTTATAGGGACAAATCGTGTTCAGCTGATGTGTCCCAAAATCTACTGCATTCACATAGAGACACGCACGAGTTACCAGCTGCGCTAAACTATCACCGAGCTTGGCGATATTTGACAAAATATCGCCAATTGTGACGACAACAAGTTACTATAAACATATTTAAATTTGCGGTAACTGACTAATTTTGTGAAATTTTCATTCAAATCCAATTTTTACTACAACTAAGAATCTTTCATAATCAGGGTCCATGTCAAAGTGGCGCATTTTGCCGTGTTTTGGTGTAAAAATTAACTGCTTTCTTGTTAAGGGGTGAATTTTTGTGGGGAAAAAAATTCAATCTTATATGAATAATTTTGGTTTTGAATTTCGGAGCTAGTGAAATGAAAATGACGCCACTTTGACGAACTTATAAAAATTATTTTAGTTTTTTGAATTAAAATAAATGTTTTACAAGGAAAAAAATCCTTTTCACCCGATAAACCATTTTACTTTTAGCGTCATTTTGAAACATTTTAACCACCATCTTTCAAAAATAATTAATTGAAAACAGTACATAATTTTTCTTAAAACTCAATTCTTGTGACTAGGGAGCAATAATTGTCCACCTAAATGCAAGGAGCTTAAATTTTCCTCCTTGGTTAAATGTAAAGCTGAAGAAACAAAACAAAAAACCACGATGTAATGATTTCTAAATATCAATATGTTGACATGATTTTTGGTTTTGATGTGAAAATACACTTTTATTTTTTCGAATTTCCTTCCAAATTTAATTTAATTAAGATTTTTTTCGTCATCTATTCAAATTGAAAAACAAATTCTCTTTTCAATTTAAGTGAGAAAATTCTGTTAATAAATTTTTTTAAATCTTTTATTCACAAAAACGAAGTACAGTTGCCATCTTTAGAGAAACTTCGGTAACAGTTACAAAAAAAAAATAATATCTCGTAAACTAATTCAAATTATTAGAATCTTAGGCCTTATATGACATTCTTGGATCCTTTAGGATAACTGGTGTTAATTTAATCTCGCTGCGTTCCATATTCTGGAAGGAGTTGTTGCGAATTACAAACAGGCAGTCAAATTTTAAATTAAGCATTGCTTATTTATTTCCATTTTGTTCTTAAATTTTGTTCTGCAAATTATGATTTTGTTTAATACAATAGATTACTTCGAACTGATTACGTTCAATTCAACCGCGTGGTCTGAATAAACACATATACCTTTTCTTTATTTTTATTCCTTTCTTTTTCTTTCTTTCTTTTCTTTTTTTTTAATGTTCGAATGCATTTTCGCCTTTTTGGTAAATTTCTTTATTTTCTTTCTTTTTTTCAGTTGTGACTCTTTACGAATAAGCTACGATTTCGATATATACTATACAGTTTTCCATATTTAGTGCATTAATCAAACACAGTTTTTAAACCTATATTCTCGTTTCATACAATGATTGTTACTTCATGTCAATAAGTATTAGTATTTTTTTTTCTCTTTGATAATGACACTGTGACAAATAATTATTAAACTTTTAATATACAGCCTTGGATGGAGGAATACGATTTTGAAAGATGCTAAATCAGACACATTGTAATAAAAAGAAAAAATCTAAAAATTATTGCTTCAGCTGACCCTAAAGCATTCATCTTTTTGTGTCTTTCACGAATAATTGATTGTGACATATTGTGGGAATGAAATGACTTTAATTACATTTGTCAATACAACGTGAAGAAAGCAAAAACAAAACTGATTTACATCTGATGATCTTTTAAACAGCTACTTCTTGCATGTTTATTTTTTTGGACCATAGTAAATCTTTTTTTCCCCATCATTAGATGCATCAATAATTAACTGCAATTGATTAAAGAAGGGCAGGAAAAGGCCTTGATACACATTTCTCTCGTAACTAGTTTCACGGGTTATTAATGACTTATAAAGTTTTATAAACAACCACACGCATTAATTCGTCGCTCAAAGTGATGGATTGCAAATATATCACGCGATATTGCTATTCAGTTACAACTGATTAGCGCGCAAACTATCATTAAAAGATGTGTTCAATTGTCTAATAAAAAATGCATTTCATGGATATGCAAAAATTAACGAAATAGGTTGAAATCATAGAGAACACAAAGATCACTTCTGCCACGTTTGACCCTTTTTCTGTTAAACTGACAGAGAATATTTATTCGCACTTTTATTTATTCAAGTAAAAAGAAATTAAAAGAAAGTAAATAAATTTGAATATTATTTCTTATAAACAAGCTTAAGAAAGAAGTTTTAGGTGATCATTCTGATATGTTTTCTTACGGGAAAATATTTGTAAAAAGTAATTTAAACATCTTTTCAAACTAATTCAAACATTGAAATGTTATTATTATTATTTTTTTATAGTGAACGTCTCTAAAAGCTTAAAAACGCTTTAATTTTTTTCCCTGTTCGAAATAAGTGGGCAATTTACAAATATTGAAAATAGATTTCAAAATAAGGTAGGATATAAGATTACGTTAATGAAATAGTCTTCGCATTATTTAAAAAAAAAAAAAAATATTAGACAATCCCTCTAAGTAAAATTGACCATCTGAATTTTAATTACGTGAGTTTTATTCGCATTGCTTAAAAGGCTTAAAAACAGCATAGTGAAAAATAATCCATTCTAGGGTTCGGCCAATTAGGGAATTTTCCCCTTTTTGCCGATAAGATCATTACAATAAACTACGTACTTGTATTTATAGATATACAATTATTATACAGATGTATGTATGCCTGTATAATAATTGCATATCTTTAAATGCTGAATGCAGGAATGTGTATTTTAATACGTACTTGTATCTGTAAAATTAGCTTAATTAAAAAAAATACTACCCTCCACCCCATTTATAACACTTTTTCGTACCATTTAAAAGACTATTTCATCAATACAAATAGGGACCATTCAGAATTTCATAATGGCCTTGAATATATTAACAAGTGTAAAAAATTGCCATGATGGCCTTGGATATATTAATAAGTGTGAAAAATTGCCATGATGACCTTGAATATGTTAACAAGTGTGAAAAATTGCCGTGATAGTATTGAATATATTAACAAGTGTGAAAAATTGTCATGATGACCTTGAATATATTAACAAGTATGAAAAATTGCCATGATGGCCTTGAATATATTAACAAGTGCGAAAAATTGCATCATAAATACAGTCTGTCTCAAAAGTTTAGGCACACACTTAAAATATGGTAATAAAATTAGAATGCGAAATTCACAGAACAATTTCATGATTACTCAAAATGTAATTGAAATGAAAAACATCAGAGATATTACAATGATTATATCACCACTATTTATTTAAAAATGATGCCTATTTAAAAATTTTATCACAAAACCACTGTCTCAAAAGTTTAGGCATATTATGCAAATGCTAACAAATGCTGGATTGGTTTCAATCAACCTACCATTCTAAACAAAACAACCAACACAACCAACTGTTTTCCTTTTAGCGGTACAACAGCGAGTATTCAATTTCCGTTGGTTATTTAAGATGCCGAAAGTTACGGAATTCACATTGGTAGAAGTTTTAACGATTTTTAAGTTGTAATCGAAATGTAATCCCTTTATTAAAATTTCTAGAATTTTAAAAGTTTAAAGCGAGGGATATACCAATTTACGTGCTAGAAATAGCATTTTCGACCGAAACCCAAGATGCTGGCAGTCACGTGTAACAAGTATTCAGACCGACCGAAAAATTGGAAGATTGATGTCAAAACGAAATATATCCATAAGAAAAATAAAAAAAATCTCTCGGTGTCAATGTCTTAAAGGACATAATACATAGACGCACAAGAGAATGCAAGAAAACTGTCTTGCAAACCGCGCCTAAAATCACACCATAAACATTTCAGAATAGATTGTGCCCGAAAGTACAGGTCGTACAAATGTTCGCTATATTATTTAGAGACGAAAAGATATAGCATTTGGATTTCCCTTATCTCTGGAATTGCTACTGACATGACGTCAGGCAACAGTCGCAGTAGGCGACAAAACAGTAAAAGACCAAACATTACTACGTTCTAGTCTGTCGCAATCTCTGATGTGGTGAAGTGCTCCCTTTCAACTTTTATGACTTTCTTAGCATAGCTAAAGGTCAGAGATCAAGAGCGAAGCCGTTGAAAGCTCGGACACCACCCCTTTCTGTTGATGAAACTCTTTTTTCTTTTGTAGATGACCACAAAATGATTCGAAAAGAGTGGGTATACATGGATTGATGTCCATCTCAGGACGAATTGTTCAGGATGCGAATAAGCGCACCATAAGTCTCTGATGGTTTGGAGAGCAATGGACCCTATTCTCCGTTTGGGTTTGAGGCTACGATTTCCGAAATGTTTCCCCAAAGCACGTGACTCAACATCACGAAAATGTGGTCCGTTGCTGCTCCTCTATGACATGCTGGCTTGAGTTACAAACGAGTCGTTGCATAATTATAAGGACTACAATCTCGGCAATGTTTCCCCAAAGCACGTGACTCTGACGTCAGTGGGAATAGGGTCCATAAGCTGTAATCGCCATACCTCCCTGGTTTTTTCCCTTGGGAAACAAAATTCAACAAAGTATCACATATTAGGAGGTCGTGATTGGAGATTTCAACAAGACAATGCTTCAATCCACAATTCGCATTCTTCAAACAGTGGCTTTCGGCGTGAAATGTTACCGTTTTAGATTGGCCAGGTTTAAGCTCAGACATAAATTCAATTGTGAATATTTAGGCTATCTTAATTCTTGAAGTTAGGGTATCTTAATCCTTGAACAAGAATGGAAAGCAATATGTCTCTACTAAAGAACTAAAAGTGGCCATTGAAAAAGCATGGTAGTCTCTGATACCAATAATACAGGGTGTCCCAAAAGTCCTTGACACATTTTAAAATTCAATAAAAGATCAAGCAATTGGCCTACGAGATTGCGGTTTAGACGAAAATAGTTCTTTTGTTCTGAAATTTTGTTTAAGCAAATAATAATAATAATAAAAAATATGTTCAAAAAATTTCTCATTTTCTTTATACCTAACTAAGGCGGAAGACGCACAATACGTATGTACAGTTTTTGTCCAAACTATGACAGCCCACATTCCCGAACTTAACAATACTCGCCCTCCTGAGTTCGATTAGACGAGTGAGGATGGATAGACGAGTACGGACATCACCCATGTCACGTCATCTGCAGGTAAAGAGAGGACAAACACCAACGGGCGTGAAGAACATTTTAACACAGCTTCCCCTTCGTCCAATAAACAGTCTTTTTCGGAAGGCATATACCCTCAGAGGCGTGGCTGTTGCAACTCGTGGGTAAGGTCCATGGAATGTGGGGTTGCCATAGTTTGGACAAACACTGTGCATACGCATTGCGCGTCTTTCGCCATTTTTATGTTATAAAAGTATTTTTCCTCTTCGATAACTTCCCAGAAGCAGCGCCATCTATGAGAAATCTTTGGAACATATTTTTTTTTTATTTGCTTAAACAAAATTTATAAGAAGCATTTTCGTCCAAACCACTATCGTACGCCAATTGCTGGATCTTTTATTGAATTTTAAAATGCGTCAAGGACTTTTGGGACACCCTGTATTTCAAAAACTTATTGATTCCATAAAAACCAAATTATTACAATTTATTTGAAGTTATTCCAAATCAATAAATTATTATTCCTAAATAGCACCATGTTAAGATTATTAAATGATGTGTTTTTTTCTCCACTATGCCTAAACTTTTGAGGCTCTGCTATAGTTACAGATTTAATATGAGTTTTTAATTAAAAGTATGATAATGTGCCCTTTTATTCATTTTTATATGATTTATTTCAATAATTTATAGAATCTAATTAGAAAATAATAAATTATAGTTTAATTTTATATTATTATTTAATAAACGAAGTTTTCTTTGGTTCCTAAATTTTGAGACAGACTGTACATCTAAATAAAGTACTATACGGACAAAATTATGTAAAGTGACAAATGCAGTCTTAGATCCTAGAAACATAATTAAACAAGAACGAGAAATGATGCGTCAAGCATAGAATATGAAACACTTTCCAGCATGTTCTGAATGCTGTAATAAAACTTCAGACAGTAATGCGGTGAAAAATTTTGTCTAAATAAAAAATTTGAAAAACGCATAACATATTTCAAACCCATTTTCAGGAATTACCATCAATAGTGAGAAAAATATCAGAACTCTTTTGTAAATCCCTGTAAATGATCTATAGAATTGTATATAGATACTATACAGTTTGCTAAAATTTAGTTCAATTAGGAAACGGATATCACAGTTGAAAATTGCCCCTCAGCAATTTCCGTCAATAAACGGAAATGTACTCGAGATCTTTTATGCAGCCCTGTATATGATCTATAGAATTTATCTACACCAAGTAATATGCTGAAAAAAAAGGTTAAATTTGAAAACGCGTATCACAGCGTAAAACACACTTTCAGCAATTATTATTCATTGAAACCAAATACTTATGTGCGTTCCTGTAAATGAACGGTAAATACCATGCACACCCTATTCTATAGTAAGCATCCTGTAGTGCACTTCAGTGATGTATATCAATTTCACTATGTTTGAAATAGTGTAACATCATTAAAATACATTGCAAACGATTTTGAATACAATTTTAATACATACGATTACATAGACCGTAATGTAACGAAATTCTTTTGACTGTTTCTGTAAACGAACTCTAAATGTTACACACTTCATTTTCAATACCGAAAATGGTATGATAAACCTCGATAACATATATAAATTGCATTACAATCCGAGTATGTTTACGCGAATTAGAGCACGGACAGACGGCGGACAGACAGACAGGCCAACTGGATTCATAAACGCTTTTCAACTATGTTGGAAACTGTCAAAAAATAATTCACAAGGCATTTTCAAGGTACTTTCTGTAGACTCCAACATATGATTAAGCTCTTCTAATAATACAAAGGGCGTTCCATAAAAACTGAGAGTAAAATCATAAAAAATCAAGAAATATATTTACAGCAAAAAATACACCATTCTTTTTCAAAATACCTTCCCTCAGATATGCAATGGTTCCATCGTTGAACCCATTTTTCAAAACAAGTAGAGAAGCCTTTTTCTGTAAGCTGCATCAAAGAACCCTGCGCTGCTGAAATAACTTCAGAATCTGTATAAAATTTTCTACCACGGAGCTTCTCCTGCAACGTCGGAAACAGCCAAATATCGTATGGTGCGAGATCTGGACCGTAAGAGGATGTGGCATGATTTAAATATTGCATTTATGAGGCTATTGCTCAACAGAAGTAGCGACATGAGGGCGAGCATTATCGAGATGTAATGTCCAATTCCCTATCAGTTTATGACACTTTCTCGATAAGTGTTGTCGCAAAATTTTCAAAACTGAAACATAATATTCACCATTCACAGTCGTTTTTGGAGGCACAGCATGCTGATAGATTACACCTTTCAAAGAAAATAATCATCACGACCTTTCCAGCAGATTTGGTTTGTTGGATTTTTTTCGGAGGCGGAGAATCAGGGTGTTTCCATACACTTGTTGCAGACTTGGTAAGGGGATCAAAATGATGCACCCAAGTTTCATCACCTGTTATTACAGTCTTTAGGAAAATCGGATCATTTTGAAGCATCTGTTTCCACTCACAACATTGGGGAATTTTTGTTTGCATTTATTCTTTAGTAAGGTGATGAGGGACCCATCTAGAACAAACATGGCGAAGCTGTAAATTGTTGCGTATAATGCGAAATACCGACGTTTTCGAAATGTTAGCTGATGCCACTGTCTCCTCACACGTCATTCGCCGATTGTCTTGCAAGATTGCCGACACATTGTTAACATTTCGATCATTCACAACACTTTCTGGTCGGCCAGGTTTGGGAGCCATTTCTGCAGACAAACATCTTTTTTTTTAAATCATCACATGCCATCTAAAACTCGTAGACTTCACCAAAACATTTTTCTTTGTAAGCTTCTTTCATTAACTTAACTGTTTCTGGAGCTGTTTTGCCCAAACGATAGCAAAAGTTTATAAGATCTAGTTTATAAGATATAAAGTTCTAAACGATAGCATTTAGTTTTTTAATTCTGAATCACTCACCTCCATTTCTGTAGGGTAAATAAAAGCAGTTCTTTAAACAAGCACGAAATTAGGAAAATAAAATCGTCTGCTTCGTTTAGAATATTTATAAACGTACAGTTAATAGTTTGAAAAAATCCTCTGCAGTTTTATTTTTTTGTTCCGTGATGTTGCCACTGTGTAAAAAATAACCCTCAGTTTTTATGGAATGGCCTTTGTACTTCTGTAAATATTTTTTGAAAATTAATAATTAAAAATAAAATAATAAAAAAGTGAAGTTTGATAATTTATCTATGAAACAGCAAATACGATTTGTACGCACTGATATTCTCAGACTTTTTTTTTTTCAAAAGCAGAATTATATGATGTGTCCCTGTCCTCCGCCCTCTACCACGGCTTACTTTAAATTTGCTAATCGTAACTGTTTATAATTTTTAGATCATCAAATCTTTTACCTAAAATAATTGAAAATGCTGATTTTGTGATATTAACATTAATCATTAGTTTGAAGGATGCATTTTTTCATAAATATTTTATTAATTATTGATAACCATAACTATTAAGTATATTTGAAAATCAATTTCTGAATAATCTTTACCCCATTATTTAACTTTTTAACACATTCCAACACAGTTGAAAAATGTTTATGAATTTGGTTTGCCTGTATGTCTGTCTCCTCGCGCTCTACTTCTCGTAAATATACTCGGATTGCCACAAAATTTCCATATGTTATGGAGGTTTACTATAGAATGTTCGATATTGAAAGTGAAGTGCGTAGCATTTATAGTTTGTTTACTGGGACACACAAAATAATTTCGTTATAATATAGTCTACGGGGAAAAATCGTTTGCGATGCATTTTAATGATTTTATGATACTTCAAACATAATGAAATCACTGAAGTGCACTACAAGTTGTTTTCTATAGATTATGAAGTGCACAGCATTTATCGTTCATTTACAGAGACACACAAAATAATTCGGTTAGAGCATTGACTAAGATCGATAATCGCTCGAAGTGCGTTTTCAGCTGTGGTATGCTTTTTTAAATTGATCTAATTTTGAGTGTATTAGGTGGCGTGTATAAATTCTATAGATCGCATACAGAGCTACACAAAATAATTCACGCACATTACCGGATATGCACAGCAATTGCTCAAAATAAGTTTTTATTAAGTTATTTTTTTTTAAGTTGCTTGTTTGCTTGTTTAGATATCACATTTCATTATATGAGAAATAAAATAAAATTTCTTAACAATATTATGCTTGTGTTGGAAAGTATTTCACAATCTATTCTTGATGTATGATTTTTCGTTCTTGTTTTTTTTAATTCTATGAATAATATGTTTCTCATATTCCGCTTACATTGCGATTAAAAAATTACAGTCAAACCACTTGACTTTCACGATGACACTTAATCTGCCGATCTTTAATATTACCTTTAACGCTTTTCCCAGCTCGACTCATCCATCTTGTATGTATCTATGAAAGCGCCAGGGACATAAATGCCATATCCTTGTCAGATGACAAAAGCGATATGTCGCATTTTTATTTAATGTGCCATTCTAAAGACATCAATATCACTCTGAGCACACCAGCAATGATGCTTGTGGAATAATAATGAACCATTTCGAGAAAAGAGTCGGGAAAAAGATGCTCTGTGTCTGCAAGGTCAGAGTGTGATTTACCTGCTGATGGCTTTATCTGTTTTATTTCCTGCTCTTTTATGAACTCAACGTTATGACAGAAGGTAATTGACTGCTCAAATTTCCTGAATGGATTTTCCTCAGTTTTTTACGAAGCAATGAGAGTTTTTAACTTTCTAATCTTAGTTTGTTTTGCATGTCTTTCTTCATGTTTCCAATAGGTAATGTATCCGTTTTCCGCAAGATGAACAAGAAAGAAAAATTATGCATCAGCCATAGATTATGAAAAACTTTCCAACACTAGCATAATTTTATTAAGAAATTCCGTTTTTTCATGCGATGAAATGCCATATCTAAAAGAGCATTTAAACAAGTGGGTAAGTGTGATCGAAGATCGTACAAAGGATTTCGTTTAATATTCCTTTCAAAACACTTCATCCTTTCTTTAATAAATACAAATAAATTTCCTTAAAAAAAAAAAAAAAAAAAAAAAAAAAAAAAAAAAAAAAGTCATGTTTTTTATAAAGTGAAATTTACCGGTCTATTTTTCTCGTTTTTTCGAAAATCTGAACCGGTCCGATAGCGGGCGAAGCCCGCTATTATACTCTGTCATAATGATATCTGTCATGTGGACTCATTGCCAATATATGTAAGCACTCTATGTACTTAATCCTGAAAACAAAATTATAATTAATTTTGATTCATCATTATTTGATCCACTGATTTTTTTAGTTGTCGGCACGTTATGGTCATGCTAATTTCCTTTTAAGTTTTGAGAATTATTTGAAATTATTGCCTTTTTGAAAAAAAGGCTTCTAAATATAATTTAAATAAATATATTAAAATCAATAACTTTTAAGCTTACAAAATTTATATCAAAATAAAATTCAAAGTGTGCTAATTATGTGCAAATACAAAATTGAACATACTAATAACCGAGTTTTTTTTTAAATTCAAAAACATACTTTTAAATTTATATCAAAATAAAATTTAAATTGTGCTAATTATGTACAAATATAAAATTCAGCAGACTAGGATTTTTTTTAAATTCAGAAACATACTTTTAATTTAGAAAATCTAATGGAAAATTTCCAGATCAATTACTTTAACATGTGCAGTATGAAACAGATATAAAATTTTAATGTATTTGAAATAAAAAAAAATCTAGAAAATTGAAATCTTATTTTCCGTTGACAGATTTTAGTTTAGCCTCTAAGTGCCTTTTTTTTATGGTTAATTTGATTATATGATTAATCTTCCTCAATCGGATCCTTAGCCAAATAGCGTATTTGAGGAAAGGGGTAATAGTGTTGTTTAAACTATTTAGTGGTATTCACATTCATTTTAAAGGAAAATTGTAGCCATGATTGTTACGTTTACTAGTGGACTTTACGAAAGATAGATGTAGACTTCCACCCTTCCTCCCAGAAAGAAAACGCTTTCGAATATGCTCTGGGCAATAAATTGCCAAATGTGACAATTCTTCTGTTGCTAGCTACTTTTCATTGTTGTAGAAAACAAATGGTTATTGTTGAGATAGATTAAAAAAAAAATTGCTTGAAAATTATTTAAAAAGTCACTAAATTGAGCTCACAATAAATTTCATTCGCATGGGTGCATGTCGGCAAAGTTCATTGTTGTCTTTATTGAATGATATAAAAATTGAAATTATGCCATGTTTAGAAGTAATGCAATAGCAATAACAGCGAAAGCGATAGCACCGGTCATTGGCACCATCGTTATAAATTTTTAAATTTATAACGATTTCTATATAAATTTCTAATTTTTTCTAAAACAGTTACTGATTTTTGGAGTTGCCAAAAAATGAACTGGAATATTTTGAGAGACTACAGAATAGTATGGAGTGAAAAAAAAAACCACCTTGTTGCTTAAAAAAATACGATTATTATTTTGGTTCTCTTACAATAATAGTATAAATTCAATTTCTCACATGAAAATGTTTAATTGAGAAATTTCAGAATTCTAAAAAACCGATATTCCTGTTTCAGAAAACTGATTAATACACTATAAAAACTACTCGGAAACGTTTACGAAAATCAGTGGCAGCAAAAGAAACTTTTTTTAAATAAATGATGAGACGATGAGAGATGAAAATTGGACTGCTTTAAAAAGCGAAGAATCTCAGAAAAAGGAGTTAGCACTCGGATTTTGATGTGTGAAGATGACATAATGTATAGTTGAGAGTGATGTAACTTAAAGAATCAAATGTTACGACGATTTTTTTTTCATTTGTGTTTGTAAATTGTGATTGTAGGTGTGTGTTGTAAATAAAAAAATAAAAAGGACAAGATGTCCTTTCCCTTGTGTTTACGTCTACATACAAAGCGTATATCGTCGATCTCCTTCATGGCAACGCTTTTGAATTTGCTCTGGGTAATAAATTGCCAGATATGACAATTCTTCTGTTGCTAGCTACTTTTCATTGCTGTAGAATACAAATGTTTATTGTTGAGATAGATAAAAAAAAAATTTGCTTGAAAATTATTTAAAAAGTCACTAAATTGAGCTCACAATAATTTCATTCGCACGGGTGAATGCCGGTAAAGTTCATTGTTGTCTCTATTCGATGATATAAAAACTGAAATTATGCCATGTTTAGAAGTAATGCAATAGTAATAACAGCGAAAGCGATAGCGCCGGTCATTGGCACCATCGTTATATATTTCTAAATTTATAACGATTTCTATATAAATTTCTAATTTTTTCTAAAACAGTTACTGGTTTTTGGCAGTTGCCAAAAAATGAACTGGAATATGTTGGGAGACGACAGAATAGTATGGAGTGAAAAAAAATATCTTGTTGCTTAAAAAAATACACGATACGATGACCATTTTAAAAACACAAATTTATGATTTAATAGCTATGTACCTTAATAACATATTCAACTTTCTTGTAGATTAGTTGTTTTTATTACGAAAGTTAGATCCTAGCTGAATAATAATTAAAAAAAAACATTCAGAAAAACAAATGTGCCATTTTGTAATCCATATGATTTTGATATGGGACCACCATCCAAACAATATTTTCTCTAAAAACGATTATTATTTTGGTACTCTTACATCTATAAATTCAATTTTGTAGCTGAAAATGTTTAATTGAGAAATGGTAGCATTCTAAAAAAACGATATTCCTGTTTCAGAAAACTGATTAACACACTATAAAAACTACTCGGAAACGTTTCCGAAAATCAGTGGCAGCAAAATAAACTTTTTTTAAAAATAAATGCTTCTTTAAATCTCGATAAATAATATTGGTTTCTGAGGTTTCTAAAGATAAAGAACCCTTTCCTTTATCATGGGTAATTCGGAAGAGGTTGCTGTATATTTTCGCTCGCAGTTACATTATAATTTCATAGATTAAGAAATATTTGTCTTTTTGTTGCAGTGTATGTCAGCAACAACAACGATTGAATTTTAAATGCATAAGATTCCAAATCCTGCTTCTTTATCGATGTATGCCAATCAAATGCAAACCTATTAATTTTCCTTTGATTCCAAGCAGACAGTCATTTCATATCTATTTCTACACGATGTTTCCTCAATACGTTATGCAAAATTTAACCGTCTACCTCCATCATATCTATGTCCATCATACGATGTGTCCGGTCAAGTCACGGCTCATGAATATGAATAGAAAAAAAATCCTCAAATTACTGAACCATTTCCAGTTCGTGTTTGTCGTCCGATATAAGAAAATAATTTGTGGCATAAGAATTAGAGATGCTGTCAGTTAGATAATTTAAACATTACCATATTTACTAGCATATTGTAAGCATTTTTTAATGTCAGAAAAACGTATTTTTGTATGCTGATAAAGTGTTGCTATCAAACATTTCAGGACATTTCGATTCTGAAAGATTTCACTTCAGTATGGGAGTAGTGGCTATTAATTGCATTTGTTGAAAAAGTATGAATTAAATGCAATCAGAGCCAACCTTAGCGAAAACGAAGCCCCAGTATAAAGAACTTCTGCGAGGCATTTTCCGCTCATCTTCAGAAAAAGTCGCATGGTATGCATATGTGTGTAGACAGTAACAAATATATTTGTATAATAAAGAAGAACGAAATATCACGCTTCAAGCATAGATTATGTAACACTTTCAAACACTTCTGAAATACTTTTACAAATCTTAACCGTTTAATAAGGTGAAAGATGATGTCTAAGTAAACAACTTGGAAAAAGCATAACACATTTAAAAACTGAATTTCAGGAATTACAAACAATATTCGGAAAATATCCGAATTCTTTTGTGCAACCCTGTATATAATAAATAGATCAGTATATATACTACATAGAAGGCTAAAATTGAGTTCAGTTAGGAAAAGCACAGCACAGTTTAAAATTCCCCTTCTGGAATTTACATCAATAAACAAATATGTACTCGAAATTTTTTGTGTTGCGCTGTAATATGATCGATAGAATTTATACACACTAAGTAATGGGCAAAATATTAGTTAAATTTAAAAACGCGTTCCGCAACTGAAAACAGACTTCCAGCAATTATTGTTAACAGACAGTATACTTTAGCCGAATGCTTTTGTGTCCATTTACCTGTAAATGAACGATGATGCACGCAATATTCCATAGTAATCTTCTTGCAATCCACCTCAGTGATATATATCAATTTCAATATGTTTGAAACAGTGAAACATTATTAAAACAAACCAAAAACGATTTCCCCCCTTATATCGTAATGTAACGAAATTATTTTGATTGTCCCTGTAAATGAACTATAAGCACTATTCACACCATATTCTATAGTAAGCATCTTGTAATTCACCTCAGTGATCAATTTCAATATATTTTTGGAACAGTTAAACATTATTAAAATAAACCGCAAACGATTTTTCTCCATAGACCGTAATGGAACGGAGTTCTTTTCAGTGTCCCTGTAAAGGAACTATAAGTGCTACAGACTTCATTGTCAATACCTAGCTTCTAGCATGCCATAGTATACCTCAATAATATATATATATCAATTGCATGACAATCCGAGTATTTTTACGTGAGTTAGAGTAGGGACAAACAGACAGACAAACAAACCGAATTCATAAACACTTTTCTACTATGTTGGAAAGTGTTAAAAAGGAACAAATTGAATTCATAATAAACCTACAATATTAATTACAATAAAAATTAAATCTTGCATTGTCTAATCTAACTCTTAAAACAATTATTATTTTAAACTAAAGTTACCAAAATACTATTTCCATTAACTTCTCAAAATTCAGCTTTGAGTTCAAATTATCAAAAAATTAAATTCTGTTCGTATAAGTAATCAGTAAAATGTAACCAAGATAAGTAATTATGATGAAGGTATCAATTGACGCTCTAATATTTGGTGTTACGGGATGAAACGCATCAGCAAAAATTACGTCAATTTGACACAGTCACATACTTTCATTTTCAATGAAATCTAAATATAACGCCATTTTCACCATCGCAAAATTTTCATACATGCTTCTCATATTCATATTAGCCATTTTAAAAATATTTTAATGCCCAATAGGTTTTTAATAAATACTAGATGGAACCCGTCAAAACTTGACGGAAAAAAATATTATAACAATATCATTAAAATAAGCTTCTTTATTATTTAAGAAGACTGCAAATGAAACAGTCTTTCAAATATTTTATTTTAAAAGTTTTTTCCTGAGTGAAATACAGTACGATTTCCAATGCAAACTTCAAATAAACAATCCGTAAACAACTGTGTAATGCAAATCAGTTTGACATTACCGCTATATTCCCTACGGCAAGAAAGAAAATTTCATGGACCTATGAAGTATCATACAAATAGAATATTCCTACGTTCATCTCATATTCAGCAAATAAAAGAACATAGTAAATAAAGCACACATCTCCCCCCCCTCCCCCGCCTGTGATAATGCAACCGAATGTGCTCCTATGAGCATGTGCATTGCATCTGCCCAAAAGCACCGTCGAGATTCGACGTTAAAAACAAGTTTTAAAATGTTTAAATCACAATTTTTTAAATGTCTTCTTTAATCATTGTTCATTTCAAATCCATATCTTCTAAAACGCATCCATTGTTTTAAGGTAATCAGATGAAGAATTTTTTTTACAATAATAAATCAATCTTCAGATGAGGGAGATTTTTAATGTTTTCAAGTGTAATTTATTTGTATAGTTTCCTCTGTCCCTTTACATAATCAGGATGATTATCCCTTTTCCATCACAGTCGGGGGTCTTTTACCTCTTGTACAGTTAAATACCCAATAGATCTTTTAAAAAATATACAATTCGTAGCATATTCTGATGCAACATATGCATCAGCGAATTCAACATATCAATTTTATGTTAAACAAAAACTCAAAATAGTTTTTTTTTCTTTTTTGACAGATTTTAGTTTAGCGTCAAAATGCTCTATCTTATGGATAATCTGATCTTATGATTTATCAATTATTATTTTTTTTTTCACTTTTTATGATGGTTGGAGAAATTTATTTTCAATTGTGGCAACTTTCCCAGGGGCTATTTTACATTATTGAAGCAAACTGATGGTCATTGTTAAGATAGAAATGAAAAACATTTCATGCTTGAAATTATTTAAAAAGTCGTTAAATTAAGCGGCAGTTTTCGAATAAATTTCAATCGAAAGCTAATTTTTTCTCTCTAATTCATGATGTAAGAATTAAAATTATAAAATGTAGTAAAATGTAGTAAAAAATTGAAATTTCTAGTATTTAGAAGTGATATAAGCGCGATGAAAGCTAAAGCGATAGCGCCGTTTGTTGTCATAACCGTTATACATTTCTAAAAATTTCCACTGTGTTTTCGCTGGCGTCCAAAAGCAGACTACCATTTTTTGACATCGAAAGAGAAATTCACAGTGAAAGAAATATGACTTTGCTGCTAATATGGAACTGTTAAATGAACTCAGAATAAACCTACCAAAATAATTCCTATAAAATATTAGCCTTGCACTGTTTATTCTAGCTAAAAATACAATCATTATTTCAAGTTCTTTTTTTCTACCATAGCACTATTTTTAATAATTTTATTTTTTCTGAAATCCTTTACTTTTGGGAATTTTTTTATATTAAAAAATGAAATCTTCTATCCTATAATTAAAAAAAAAGTAATTGGTAACATGCAATCAAGATGAAGCAATCAATAAAGACTCCAATTCTAATCTTTATAATTAAGAATGGAAAAATCAGTTAAAATTACGTCATGCTGGACACAATCATATAAATTTTTCTCTTTAGTTTTATCAGTGTTAAAATGCATTTCAAGCTAAACATAACGTCATTTTCACCGGCACAAACTTTTCACACTTACATTGTATATAACAATACAGGGTGATTCATAAAAGATGGGCAGAACTTTAAGGGGTTATAGTACACTTAAAGACAAATAATATTAAATAGGAGACTAAGGGTCCCAGACGTATTCCCAAGGAGATAGGGGGCATTAAAGTTTAGGGTCCGAAATTTCAAATGATTATAAAACATGGAAAAATTGGTCGATTCGTTTGCGGTTTTTGCAAAAAATTTTCTTTATGCCAGTATTTTCTTGAAATAAAATTTTAAAGTTCAATTTCAAAAAATGCCGATAGGGGGCGCTTTAGACTTTGGAGTAACAAACAACTATTTTTTAACGTTATTTTTTGTATTTCTTTAAATGATTTCGAAAGCTTAGACTTAAACTTAAATTTTGATCTAAAAATCTGAGTCCTAACGAGTAGTTAAGTAGCGTAAACTGAAATTTGAAATTTGAAACCCTTCTCCCCCCAGAACAAAAATCAGTTATTCCCGATCTTTGTGTCGTAGATTAGGCTCTAACTACTGCCGCGTTTTGCTAAAATTATTCTTTATGTCAGTATTTTCATTTCACATATGTATATTTATATATTACTTTTAAATGCTAAAGGTGTAAAATTAACAACTATAATATAAATTAAAATAACTTTTATTAGTTGTTTTACATGTTTCGCTCTTCTGAGTCATTTTCAAAAACAAAATGAGAATATTCTAAAGCTGCACGGGCTTTGAAGTTATTATTTACATGTACTTTTTAAAAAATTACGCACGTTATCTATTATTTTTTACTTGATTGTTTATTTTCATATCTTTGAGCATGGAGTAATTCTAGCCACAGTTTCGGTAAATTAAAAGATGCCGCATCGTTACATATTGTATTTTTGCGCGAGAGTATCTCTATGGTTTCTCTTATTATGGATGGATAGTGTAGACTGGAGGGAAATATTATTTTACTTTCATTGAAATTTATTTGGATGGTTTCTTCTTGATATAATCTTGCTAGGGCTGTAGTTTTTCTATTGTATTTAATATCAGCTATATGCTCTTTTTTTCTGCAATTAAATTTCCTGCTGGTCATGCCTATGTAGTAATTCTTGGATCCGTCTTCTTTAATAAAAGGTATTTCATATACTCCTGAATAATTCTCAAAATTAATTGGGTCAATTTTACTGCAAATGATATTCTTTAATTTCTTAGGTGGTTTGGCTATTAAGCAGATATTGAAACGTTTAAGGCTGTGTTTTAATTTTTCGAAAAAGCTTGGATAATATTGCAGAGTATAAAGTTTGTATTTTTGTGAATCAAATTTCTTTTCCGAATACTTATTATTGGTGATATCTATGATTAATTTATTAATATGGTGTACTGTAAAACAATTATTATAGGCAATTTTACGAATATTATCTAATTCATTATTCAATTTATTTTCAGTACATATTATAAAGGCTCGTTTTATGAGAAATCTGTAAGCTGAAATTTTGTATGTAAAGGGAGAACATGCGTTATTTGGTATGGTAGATTGGTTAGCCATGTTTTTCCGGAAAACAGCTCTGTCGATAGATTTATTTGTTCTTGTTAACATAACATCAAGGAATGGAAGACTTTTATTATGTTCAATTTCAATAGTGAATTTAATGTTATTGTCGATTGAGTTTAGTTGATTTATAAATATCACTTAACACCTCACACTTGGCTCAGATATGTTGATGATATTTTTATAATTTGGCAGCATAGTCTTGATGAACTTAAAATATTTCAGAAAATAAACTATGTACCTCGCAACAGTGGGCGTTAATCCGATTGCCGACTTTATGACGTCATAAGCAGAAGAAAAAGTTTATTTGAAAATTACGGCTAATTAATTAAATTTTGGAACAAACGAATGCACGATAACAAATCTGTGTCCAAATGTCTTTCATTTAAAAAAAGAATGATGTAATTTGATGCAGTAGTTTCTTCTCACGGATTGTCGAAAGAAATCGCTTAGCGTTTTAAATATATAGATATTTCCGTACTTTATGCTACTTTGCCAGCTGGAACTTTGCATGTTAACATTCCCACTCTTGACTTGAGGTTCTAATTTCATTACCGGCAATTAAAAATTGCAGGGATTCACGTCTTTTAAACGCATTCTTAGTAAAATACTTTATTTTATCAAATAAAATGCTCATTCTTTTTTTTTAAATATGACGTCATTTTCATTCACTGAAGTTTTTCGCCGCGCTCTGAAATTAGCAACTCAAACGCTCAAACTCGGTATTGGCGGAATGAAAAACTATTGAAATGTAACAGCTTTATGAGTGAAAATGCGTATTTTTTTAAACGTGACGTCATTTCCTATTCGAAATGTAAAAAATGTTATTTGTAATTGTAATGAGAAAACGAGGGGGAAAGAGCTCATTTGTCGGCATCAAACTTTCCACAGGGTCATGTCGATTCCTACTCTTATAGTTATTTCCCTTTTCTGTGTAACAATAAAAATAACCCAATTACCACAATTTTGAAAAAAAATCATAAAAAACTTTTTTAATTAAAAAAAAAAAAAAGCTAGTGCGGGCTCATTTACAAATAAACAGCTTTCAATAATAAAAAAAAAAACAATTATTGAAATTGGTTTAGTAGAACGCCCAGGGCAGATGACGAAAACAAACAAACAACAACAAAAAAAAACTGGCCTGTGTTTAAAATCTATACTATTATATAAAGACTGACTGACTGACTGACTAACTGACTGGGTGACTCCTCAACGCCCAGCTGAAACGACTAAAGTTACGATAACGAAATTTGGATAGTAGATTGCTGTTATGACTTAGACATGCAATAAGAAAGGATTTTTGAAAATTCCTCCCCCCCATCGAAGGGGGTTAAAAGGGTGATCAGGTGATCAGGCGTTTCAGGTGATTTCGCCATATTTCAGCAACAGTTTTAGGTAGGAACGCGAAATTCCGGAAAACAAATCTACTAAAAAAAATGGTAAAATATATATTTCAGCAATTTTAGAAATTGACGCCCTAAGCCGGTTAAATGGGAGGAGGTGGGGGGGGGGGGGTCGGACGTTTTAGATCATTTCGCCATATCTCAGCAGCAGCTTTAGATAGAAGAATGAAATTCAGAATAACAAATCGACTACATAAATGGGGTTAAACATATATATCAGCGATTTTAAAAATTGACTACCTAAGGGGGTTAAATGGGGGGGGGGGTCGAACGTTTTAGGTCATTTCGCCATATCTCAGCAGCAGTTTTAGGCAGGAGCGTAAAATTCAGGATAACAAATCTACTAAAAAATAGTTAAACGCGTATTTCAGAGATTTTAGAAATGCAGCAACTAAGGGAGTTTAAATGGGGGTCGAATATTTTGATTTCGCCATATCCGAGCTGCAGTTTTATGTAAGAGCAAAAAATACAGCTAAACCAATGTTCTAAAAATATTTAAACACGTATTTCAGTGATTTTAGAGCTATTTTAACAATTTCCTTGCTAAAATCGGATATGAACCCGATTATGGAAGAATAGACGAATAAGACAACTATTCTTGATTTTTGATTAGATATTTTGCGTAAGACATTTTTCATTTTTTTTTCTTTTTTTAAATCATTTATAAATCTGATGGATTTAGTATGATTGCGACAAAATACCATAAGTTTTTTCTGATTGTGAGTTTGACGGTTTATGGACGGGAATGCGCTATTGTGATCGGTGTATTTTAAGGTACATATTTATTTATGTTACCCGGAAGGCCAAGGTTAACTCGGGCGAAGCAGGGTGGTTCTGCTATCTATACTACTATAGAAAGAGAGAACGCCTGATTGACTGACTCATCAACGTAGAGCTAAAACGACTGAAGTCAGGATCATGAAAGTTTGACAGTAGATTGTTGTTATGACCTAGGCAAACAATAAGAAAGGATTTTTGAAAATTGTTAAAGGGGAGTCGAAAGCTTTATTTCACTGCGTCATATCTCAGCAGCAGTTTTAGATAGGAGCGCGAAATTCAGGAAAACAAATCTTCTAAAAAAATGGTTAAACACGTATTTCAACGATTTTAGAAATCCAACCAATAAAAGGTAAAATGGGAATTTTTCTAAAATTGCTGTTAATTAAAAATTAAATCGACATTGTTTTCGTAAATGAAATGAAATGCTTTCTTCAAATTAGTGTTGCCACAAAAATAAAATACCGCATTGTATGATGTTAACAATGATTAAAAAAAAATAAATTAGTACAAAAAAGATAAAGTATGATTTCACAGCGCGAGTTTATTTTATATTTATGGTTAAAAAGCAAAATTGAAATTGAAATGTTGAGAAGAAAAAGACATCATCGATCGATCGAAGCAGCGATATTTCATGTATAGAATAAAAAGTTGTTATATTAGATTAAATTTCATTATTTAGATTAAAATGCATTCAATTTATTTTTCTTTGTTCCATGTTTTTCAAGAAGCGGATGACGTCATCTTCTAATGCAGATAAAATAAGATTTTTTTTTCTTGCATGTGACTTTTCTTATCTTCAATCAGTTTCTACTGTAACTTTGATGGAATAAATGAGATGATATTCTGGCTTCATTAATGATGTTTGCTATTTTTATCCTTAATTTTTCTTTAGAATTTTAAACTTCCATCTAAAAAATATTAGGTATTGCTAAAAAATTATTAGACTGGAGTACGAAATCCTCGCGCAAGTTCACTGCTACTTACTCATTCTTGATAATAATTTAATAATGATTAAAGAAGTAATAAATGTACGTGATGATATGATACCGCATACGGTTGTTCCTATTATAGGAGATGGCGCCTGCCTGTTTTGGAGCCTCTCTTACCTGTTATATGGTACTCAGGTGATGGCTAAGGAGATTCGAGAGGAAATCCTGCATTATGTCGTCCGAAATTGGAACGAAATTTCCATCATGACCCAAGACCCGAACGGAGATAATTATATGAGTGCTGATTCATACAATATAGATATGTCCCGAGAGAAACACTTATGGTAGTTTAAGCGAATTGTATGCTGCAGCACAAATATTTGATTACGTTTTTGAGGTGTATTACAACGGTTATGTTACTTTCGGTTAAGAAGGAAATCCAGTTGGTGAGCAGCGCTTCACACATGATTTATCTAACGGACATTTTGACGTCTATTTGCCTTATGATTAACGGGATGAAACTTTGCCAACTTTCACTGATCCTGACCATAACATAAACAATGTGGTACCACTCTTATCATCAACTTTTACTCCGGATACAGTCATTTTTAATAATTCTCCAGAAACAATAATATCATCTTCTTCATTATATCCTCAGCATCTTAACTCACAAAGTCCTTTGCCACTTACTAATAAATCTAAAAAACGGCGCACTAGATTTATAGGAGCTTCAAGAAGGAAACAACTTAGGAATGCTGCTAAAAATAAGGCCTAAATAATGCAGATGTTCACCGGTCTTCAGTAGCCAAGTTAAAAAAATATCCCGAGTTAAACAGGGCAGAGATCTCAAAATTTCAGAAAACAATCCCGAGTTGCATAGGCCAGCGGTCTCAAAATTTCAGAAAAACAATCCAGAGTTGCACAGGGCAGCAGTCTCAAAATTTCAGAAAAAGAATCTTGCGTTGAACAAGACAGATGTCTCAAAATTTCAGAAAAGGAATCCCGAGTGACATAGGTGAGCAACAGCTAGGTACAATACGAGACTCGAAATTCAGGAATACGTGATGACCGACATAATGCAGAAAACAACAGTATCAGATCTGCCTTCCATTACGATCCAAATATTAATTATTCTGGACACATAGATATTCAGAATTAAAATTGAACAAAGTGTGTAATAAATTAAAAGCAATGAAATGGAGTGATGAACCCAATGGATTATATTTGCGCTTTTGGCAAGGTCGTTTTATTTGACATTCTTGAGTCAACAAAAGTAATTAAAGATTTGTTACTTGGTATTCATCCGCTCTCAGCACACTTCGTAAATAATATAAGACGATACAATACCTTATTTCAAATGACGTCCTTCGGTGCGAATCAAATCAAGAAAGGAAATTTTATACCTACGTTTAAAGTAAAGGGCAATTTTATCACTTAATCGGTAGTTTACTCCCTCCAGAAGACAGAAATCCTCAATATTTGAAAATTTATTTTCTTTCGGATCAAGATAAAATAAGAGTAAGATCAAATATTGTGCCTAATCTTCACATAGAATACTGAATTACGTAAATACTCTGCATCATTTTAGAGATTTATTTAACCAATATTGTGTCGATATGATGTCAAAAATAATTATAGACGGACTCTACGTGACAAGCTTCAAGCTATACTACAAAAAAAAAAATAATCGTTACATTCAAGATTTCAAAAGTAACTTGAATAATAATTTAGAATCAGAGGATTTGAAAATCATAATACGTGCATATCGACGTCCGGGCAATAAGCATAGAGGGCTATACAATGCTCCTACAGCTAATGAAGTAGCGGGGATTTCAGTTAACGAAGATGAAAGTCCGAGAGATGTAGTGTTGCATTGTCGTGACGGACTATTAAAACGGGTTTCAGAATTGCATAGATCTTATGACTCTTTACAGTACCCATTGATTTTTATTAGGGGAGGGAGGAGACAGGTACTGCCTGAATATACCACAACTAAATTATCCACGCAATAAAACAGTCACGTGCATGCAATTTTACGTGTACCGGATTATGATAAAACAAGACAGCTTTAATACTCTGCATCATTTCAGAAATTTATTTAACCAATATTATGTCGATATGATGGCAAAAAAATAATTATATACAGATTAAATTATATCCGCAGAAATCAAACAAAATTAAGATCCGAAAATTATGTTCACTTACGAGATGCAATTAATCAAGGCCAAAATATTAATGCTCAGGATATTGGCCAATACGTCATATTACCTTCAACGTTTACAGGGTCACCAAGATACATGCACAGAGAAAACACAAGACGCGATGACGTATTCAATAAAAGTTAAAATTTCAGTGCAAATTCACCTTGTTTAATAACTAAAATTCATTAAGATACAACTAAATGTAAATATATTGCTTGAAGGTGCGTAAAAACATACATAAAAACATTTAAAAGCACATTAAAGTCCTTTTAAAAAAATTCCAAAACGTTTTCAACCGAAACCCGGTCATCATCAGTGGAAAAACTAATTCTGTTGAGTTGAGTTGTTACCTCTTTGCGTTTTCGTGCTTGCCCGGAATAAACTATTTCACTTCAAGGGTTTGGAAAAAAGGTGGGATGGGAAAGGTAATCAATGAGGCATTAATTCATTCCAGACTGCGTGGATATCATATGATAGTACATCGTTACAGACTATTTCTTTTTTAGACATTATTTCTAGAGACTCCCTTATGATTGCTTCCAGGTGATTATTTGTGTGGAATATAATTTTGGATCTATTGAAATCAACTTTTATAGGTTCAGTTTGCGCTAATCTTGCTAAGGCAGTGTGGGGTCTATTTAATCTCAGATCTGCTTCATGTTCTTTTATTCTGTCACGGAATTTCCTCATTGTCATACCTATGTACATAAAATCTTTATTATCTTTCTTGAATGGTATAATATATACTCCTGATCTATTGATAGCCTAGTTGCGGGTTTTGTTAAATAGAAAAATAGACCCAATCCAGGCTATCAATAGATCAGGAGTATATATTATACCATTCAAGAAAGATAATAAAGATTTTATGTACATAGGTATGACAATGAGGAAATTCCGTGACAGAATAAAGTATCAGTAGGGAAAACTCACAACGGGATCGAAACTTATTTGAATGACCGCTATGTAAGTACATCTTAAGCTGTTTGGAGAATTTTGGAGTTCCATATCCATTAAAGACACCCAACGGTTACACATTTAGCGGTACATCTTGAAAATGGACAAAGGGTTTATTTCACAGGAAATAATTTACAACAAAGAGTCAAATCTCCACCCGCAACAATACTCACGGTATATTCACCTGGAAGCAATCATAAGGGAGTCTCTAGAAATAATGTCTAAAAAAGAAATAGTCTGTAACGATGTACTATCATATGATATCCACGCAGTCTGGAATGAATTAATGCCTCATTGATTACCTTTCCCATCCCACCTTTTTTCCAAACCCTTGAAGTGAAATAGTTTATTCCGGGCAAGCACGAAAACGCAAAGAGGTAACAACTCAACTCAACAGAATTAGTTTTTCCACTGATGATGACCGGGTTTCGGTTGAAAACGTTTTGGAATTTTTTTAAAAGGACTTTAATGTGCTTTTAAATGTTTTTATGTATGTTTTTACGCACCTTCAAGCAATATATTTACATTTAGTTGTATCTTAATGAATTTTAGCGATGACGTATATTAGGAATTTTTGCTGACGAGATTTATTTATTACATACATGTAGCCCTGAATGGCCTGAAATAAAAGCTGAACTATTTCCTGGCCAAAGATCGTATGATAGGCATGATATTATTGCACGTGTATTTAATTTGAAAGTGAAGAGTATCATGAAACTTCTGACAAAAAATTCCATACTTGGAGATATAAAAGCTTTTATATTTAGCGTTGAAAGACAAAAAAGAGGGTTACCTCATGTGCATATTCTGCTACGGTTATAAACAGAAATACAGCCTGATGAGATAGATTCTTTGATATCAGCTGAGCTACGGGACCATGACCATGATCCTATTTTACATGACACAGTGGTGAAAAATATGATTAACGGTCCATGTGGGGAATATAACATGTCCGCACCCTGTATAACAAACGGTATTTACACCAAAAGATACCCATGTAATTTGATTGATGAAACACAAACTGGAGAAGATGGCTATCCAGTTTATCGTCATAAAAGTCAATGTAAATACGATAACTCTGAAGGTCCGAAAACATTAGCTCACAATAGATAACAAATAGGTAGTTCCCTACTCTCCCATACTGTGTAGATCATTCAATGCTCACATTAATGTTGAATACTGTCATTCAGTAAAAACAATCAAATACATAAATAAGAGATCCAACCAAGCTACTATATCAGTAGGGAAAACTCACAACGGGATCGAAACTTATTTGAATGACCGCTATATAAGTACATCTTAAGCTGTTTGGAGAATTTTGGAGTTCCATATCCATTAAAGACACCCAACGGTTACACATTTAGCGGTACATCTTGAAAATGGACAAAGGGTTTATTTCACAGGAAGTAATTTACAACAAAGAGTCAAATCCCCACCCGCAACAATACTCACGGTATATTTTTTTAATTATGTAGACAAGATGACTTTGCAAAAATTTTATTATATATCGAACTACCCGCATACTACACCTGAGCCGATAGTCAGTTTTCACGCAGAAAACGAGGACAATGGGTCGAAGGATTTCCTAATAAAAAGACTCAGCACTTGGCCGGATGTACGGTATTCATCCAAGTCAATGTGAATGTTTTTATCTAAGAATACTGTTGCATCTAGTCCGTGGCCCAACCTTTTTCATAAACTTACGAATTGTTGCAGAAAAAAATTATGCCAATATATCAGTTAGCTTGCAAAGAACTTGGTCGCATTGAAAGCGATATTGGAACCGCATATTAGCTTACACAGTACTTTCTGATTCACCTGATAAATTGAGAGAATTATTTGTGACCATTCTATTATTTTGCCAACCATCAGATCCTTTAAAGCTATGGGAAATATTTAATGAACATTTGTGTGACGACATACTCCACAGAGTGAGAGAGCGACGTAATAATATGTGCATACCATATTCAGATGATATTCTGAATGAAGCTCTTATACAAAGTGAAGACAAACTATTTGAGTTGAATGAAAAAACTTTAGCTTATTTTGCTCTGCCCTCATCAATAAGAAAGGATACATTAATGGATAGTTTACATAGGCCATCAAGACGACCATATGACCGTCTTGAACTCGATAACTTCGTTTGTAATGATTTGCCAAATTTGGTTCCAGAGCAGCGTCACGCGTATGATGTTATAATAGATAGCGACGACAATAATAAAGGTAAATTATTGTTTGTTGACGCACCGGGGAAAACCTTTTTGATTAACATAATACTTGCTAAAGTCAAATCGACAGGAAAACTGGCAATAGCCGTCTTCCGGAATTGCCGCTACACTTCTTAGCGGTGGAAAAACGGCACATTCTACATTTAAATTACCTTTGAATGTTTCATTTCAACAGGATTCTGTCTGCTCAATTAAAAAAAAATGGACCACTTGCAAAATATTCCAAGAAGCTTCTTTAATAATGTGGGATGAATGTATCATGAGAGCCACCGATCGCATATTGAAGCAGTAGACAGATCTCTAAGAAACCTAAGAAATTCGGATAGAGCAATGGGTGGCATCACTTTTGAATTTGTCACTGACTTTCGTCAAACCCTACCCATGATTCCCAGAGAAACTCGAGCAGACATTATCAAAGTCTGCTTGAAATCGTCTCACCTCTGGAATTCTATTGAATCATTAACCTTAAGAACAAACATGCGAGCTCATTTGGGAGGTGATGACAGCAGCTTTTCAAATCGAGTGTTACAACTTGGAACAACTAATTGAAATAGGTGATCCATTAGGAACATATATAGCAGCAAACTGAGTTTATATCCTGATATAGAAACAATATTCGAAAAAGATTACATGTGGGTGTGCGAGAGAACTATAATATCGGTTAGAAATGCCTCGGTTGATCAAATAAACGAAGAAATTTTGAAAAGAGTCCCTGGGGACATAAAATGCTATAAATCAATAGATACGGTAATAAATGAAGAAGATACAGTCCACTACCAACAAGAATTTATCAACACCCTCAATCCGTCGAGCCTTCCATCTCATTGTCTCAAAATAAAAATTGGCAATCCTATCATTTTAATGATATCCTCATTCCTTATAATCCTCCCAATCTGTGCAATGGGATGAGATTGCAAATTAAAGCATTCAGAAACAATATAATTTAGACCGTCATCCTTTACAGAACCAGCAGTTGGGCAAATGGCGCACATTCCTCGCATCTCAATGATCCCTACTGACTTACCATTCCCATTTAAAAGACTGCAATTCCCTGTTAAACTTTCATTTGCGATCACCATCAACAAATCTCAAGGTCAAACATACAAATATGTTGGATTTGATTTGCGGTAAGAATGCTTTTTTCCTGGGCCTATGTTGGCCTATTGAGATCTGGGAATGCGGACAATCAATACATTATGAATAAGTCAAGAAATAGTACAAAAAGTGTTGTATACTCAGAAATATTAAAATAAATTTATTAGTTTCAGTATGTTCATAAGCAAAAAAAATTATTTATCACATTTTTACAAGCTTTTATTTAAAGTTCCAAATTTGTAAGTACTGCAATTTTGTCTCACTCCCGCTTTTATCTGATTTAGAACAATTTTTTAAAAATATCTACCCCTCCCTACCCACTATTGTAGTTGACACATTGTCCACCTGGGTGAATCCGGGACGAGCCGCTAGTATATAGATAAAGTGTGAATTATATTAAAATGTTATTCTATCAATATTTTTTTAAATTAATATTCGAAAAAAAATATGAATTGTAACGTATAATTTTTTAAAACAGAAATCGATTTCTAGAAGCTTAAATTATGCAAAACCAAACTTAGAACTGATTCAGCCAACTTTTGAGTTATGATTAACTCCTTTGAAACTACTCGCATTGCAGTTTATTTTGCAAGTATTAAAAAATAATTTAAAATTAAGTGTTCCAAACTTTATCCCTACACCACTTCACCGACTGACTTCTTGTTTGGTATCCAAAGATAACATTTATAAAAGAATCCAAATATGATGTCAAAACTGGGTGTTCGTATTGAAAATTTCAAAACTCGTTACCTTTTAATAAGGGAGACGGCCCCCTAAGCTTGTTTTTTTTCTTCTTTTTAAGACATAAATTGAAACAAGATATAATTCCCAATCAAATGCTATTTTCGTTTTTCTCTTTCAAGAGATAATCATGTTTATGTAAATACCAATTTTCTACAGTTAAAAAAAAAATAATATTTTAAAATATTCAGAATTACCCTGTAATTTGAAAATCAGTTGTATTTAAGCATGAAGATTATTAGAGGCTTAAAGTAACACATTCTAACTCTTTAAATAAATGATTTTTTTTCTTCAATTTTAAAAATACAAAATCTAAACAGGAAAGAAATGACCTAAAGCCAAAGGTCTTGACTTCTTTTTTTACCTTAATGATTAATAATGGCTACGAATTCGTAATTAGAAAAAAACTTTAAGACACTTTCCTGTCAGTCACCAAACTAACAGGAAGCTCGGTGAATAATTATTGGTAATAAATCATTAAAAAACAAAATGAACATTCGACAATTATAAATAAGAGGTATAACCTTTCCTTACTATTTACTGATAAAAAGGTCAAAAGGAAGTTTCTACATTGTGTATATAAATCCCATCAGAATTTAATACGAAATGGTTTTAGTTAATAAGTAAAGAGAAATGTCCCATGAAGGAAAGTAATGCCTCTTTTAGTTCTCAATGACCTCAAACGTCACTTTTTGCTTCTGGTAGCAAAAATCTGAACTCATTTACCTTTTAACACTTTCCCACATAGTTTAAAAGTGTTTATAAGTTCGGTTTGTCTGGCCGTCTTGTCTGTCTGTTCGTTTGTCCAGGCTCTAACTCGCTAAATATACCAGGATTGCCATGTAATTGATATAGGTCATTGATGTTTTCCATGACCTGTATCCTATTAAAATTGAAGAGTGTATTGTTTATAGTTAGTTTACAGAGACACTCAAAAGAATTCCATTACATTACGGTCAATGTTTAAAAAACGTTCTCAGCGCATTTTAATGATGTTACACCTGTTTCAAACATAATGGAATTGATATGCATCACTGAGGGGGATAGCAACTTGCTTTCTATAGAGTATAGAATAGGTAGCAATTATAGTTCGTTTACAGGGACGCACAAAATAATTCCATTATACTCGTATTACGACCTATGGGAAAGAATCTTTTGTAGTGTATTTTAACGATGTTATACTATTGATATACAATACTGAGGTTCACTACAGCATGCTTTCTATAGATTATTGAGTACGCAGAATTTACAGAGCATTTCGTTTATTTACAGAAACGCTCAAAAGAATTCGGTTACAGGCCTGACTTTGAGTCATAGCTGATGGATGTGCGTTTTCAGTTGTGATATTCGTTTTAAAACTTAACTAATTTTTAGTGTATTACGAGGTATGTAGATCATATACAGGGCTGCACGAAAGAATTCGTACACTGAGAAAAATGACACCTTTCAAATCTGATTAAATCGATGTTTTCATTTTGTTATGAAACTTTTTGTTTCAAATAGGACGACCCAATGCTTTCAATTCTGAAACACCAAAAATACTCAGAATATTGAAACATGGACATACTCAATACTGAGTACTTAGAGGTCAGTCTTTACTCATTTTTGAAAAATGTACATACTCAAAAAAGATTATAATCAGATCTAACTCATTTTTGAAACATGGACATACTCAAAAATGAGCATATAGAAGATTATAGTCAGTTCATACTCATTTTTGAAACATAGATATACTCAAATAGGAGCACATGATGCTTTATTCTAGAGTGTGTGCATGTTTTCAGAAATGAGAATATGCATGTTTCAAACTTGAAACATTTTGATTCGGAGCCATTTTGACTATGCGACATACTCAGATTTGAGTATTTTTTATTCAGTTTTGAAATTGTCATTTTTAGAGTGTATACATTACCGGCTGTGGACGGCAATTGCTGAAAATAAATTTTTACCGTGTTGTGTTTTTCTAAGTTGCTTATTTAGATATCTCATTTCATTTTATGAACAAAAATGACATTTTTTAACAATATTCCGACAGTGTTGGAAAGTGTTTCATAATCTATGTCATGATGCATGATTTTTTGTTCTTGTTTTTTGTTAAATTCATTCTCTATGTTGTCTATTAAGTAGCATTTTTAGCAAATTTTGCCGCGTTTGTCCCAGAGGGTTTTTCATAATCGAGCTCTAAATATGTACCGTTAATTATGACCACTCTGTACATTGCAAACGTAATTCAAAATTCAATTGGAGAAACATACAACATTTGCTATATTCTTTCTAAAATCGATTTGTGAAAATACAGAAAAAAATATTTAAAAAAATTCCGCAATTTTTTTACTTTTGAAATTGGCATTTTAAAATTTTATGAGTATGTATATGCCTTACAGCTAGAACTATTGAAAAAAAAATCATAGCATGTTTATGTGAACGTTACAGGAAATTTCTATGGTCACGATCCTTAAATTTTATAGTTTATTTCAAGGAAATTTCAAGCCTGGGCCCAGGGGAAGCCCAATTTGGTATAAAATCTAAAAGTTTAACTGGCTCGTTTATTTTATTTATATATTTATTTGCAGTTCATAACCCGATTCGAAAAAAAAATCAGTCCCAACTCAATTTCTACAAAAAAAAAAAAAAAAAAAAAAAAAAGAGGCTGATATTTCATAATTAAAGTTATTCTATGATTAAAATACTTTTTAAAAAGAATATTGCATACATTTTTATGCACACAAATTTCAATTCCCTCTTTCAGATTTATATATTTACAGTTCATGGAGTACAGAATAACAACTTTAATGACCACTTAGAAATTTACATTGAAATGAAGTTTCAGTAAAAAATTTAATGCAGTTTCGAATTAAAGGAAAATATGACTAAAAATTATCATAATTTTAAAGCGCTATGAAAAAGAAAAGCATATTTTAAAACAAAATTCTCTTTAATTTATTATACAAAATTAATTTCTAAAGATTCCGTTAACAAATATTCAATATCACTGTTATTTTTAGAAAAAATTAAACTGCCTGCCCGACACGGCTCGGAAAAAATGAAGTGGTGACGCTACCCACGCTCCGGGCTCGGGACCGTGCAGACCTCTAAATTGTACAAATGAACAATACGAATCTAGAGAAAGGCATATGTGAATTAGAAACATAGTTGGATAGAAAAAAAAAACATTTACTGTTTTTTTCATTTATTGTTCCATTCATTTTGATTTCTGCCTTCATTGATGTATGATGCTGTCGATTGAGAGAGGAAAAAAAATCACTATTCTTCCTAATGGTTTTAAGTTAGACATTCGTAACACAACTAAACTTAGCAGTCTTTTCTTCAAAACATTCAAAATCCTTAAATATTTGCTTTTATACATTGCTCAAAATAATTAAAGGATTTTGTGAGAATGAAATAACGACGTATGCTATTTTTAGCAATCATGAAGTAAAAGAGGTGCAAAAAGAGAAATATCAGATTTACAAACTTTGAAACATGCAAAATTTTGTCTGTAACATAGAAATCTACGCGTTTAAGATAAGGTGGGAAAAGTGAGTCGCATCATTCGGTAGTAGGAAAAGATTAGATAAAATTTATACGCATTGAACAGTGAACCTTCAGCGAATATTACTGGCACTGGAAACCACCCCTTATAAAAATTCACTTTTATACCAGAAATCACATGTTTTTATTCCGTTTTTTAACATGCACGAATGATACATTTTTCTATTTACCAACTAATATAATGAATCAATTTAGTTACTTTTTGTGCGTATGTCTCCTTTTTTCATATCTTACAACATCTATGAATCATATCTCAGTCAACAAAATTTTTCTAAATTCTCAGTTTATATTTAAAATTATAATATCGTCTATTTGTTTTGAATTGTGCATTTATTGTGCACGCCAACATAAATAAATAAATTGCTGCGGTATAAAAGAAGATTACTTATTTTACGAAGATTAATTATCAAAAGAAAGTTGCTGCTTTTGATCTTCTAAACAGGTTTTTTTTATGAAGTTAAAATACGGCTTAAAACAGATTATTGTAATTAAAATATTTATGTCAGGTAAGGGGGAATTTAAAGAGGAGCTGCCGGAGATGCGCACATGCAAATTAACAACTGATATGCGAGATAAGCGAACGAAATTATTACTCAGCACATGATAAGAATGCATAAAATTTCAATGCTGGTATAATTATTTTATTAATAAAAATCTTGTATGAAGAGGCAGAGGATAGCGTAGTTTAGTCAAAAGTCAGTAATCATGTTATATAGGTTACAAAAATTATTACAGGTTTGGCTGCGTATGTTAAATGTACTAAACATCAAGTTTTGGGGGAAAAAGTATGTTGTTAAGAGAGAGAAAGAAATTAGAAATTAGACCAAAACTTAAAAGAAAAAAAACTGAAGTGATATTATAAAATATTGTTTATGAGTATACAGTGTGTTTAAAGTAATAGGGGTCAAACTTAAAGAGGTAGTAAAGCACACTATAATAAATATTGTTTTGTACACGAAACTAGTACCGGAATCCCTTTTTTCTGTCAAAAATACAGGGAGTCTCTGTCTAATTCGAACTTGGATTTGTGTTGATAACTTTAAAAGTAATAAAGATATTTTAGTAATTTTTTCAACAGACTTACGTTTATCTTCTGTGAAATGAAATAATATTGTGAGAAGTTGCGGCAGTCGTCACCATATGCATCCAAACAGCACTGAGTTAGACGTTTGCAAAAGATAGTTGAAATTATAAACTCAAAATGATCGAATTAATTACTGTACACTTACAGCATGTTTCGTGATGTCATTTCATTTCATAAAAAGTAAAGAGTTTTGGCTGAAAATTTTTGAAGGTTTATTTTTTTGTTTCAGCGACGAAAAAAAAAAGTTTTAGTGGGAGAGGGTAGGGAGGATCTCAAGCATCTGATTAAAGCATGTACCAACTGGTTCGTGTCCCTGGGGCCTCTGACTTTGGTGTCCTCCAAATTTGGTACGCAATTTTTATAAATCTGATATTTAAAATCTATTTTGCCCTTTTGGTATAATTAATATTTTATACTTTTAAAGCAGGATAAGATTAAAAAAAGAAAAAAGAAAAAAACATACATTTCTCTAAATATGTATTTGTATATTCATATCTGTATTCTAAGACATAGAACCATTTAATTTTTTGTGACAGTATAGGAAGGGGGCCTTCGAACGAATGCCCCTCTTTGGTTTGATCGGGCCTTGAGATTCTGTGTAAGCGCTGGACCTAGGCGTATTGCCCTTGCCACACGGCACACCCGCCTTATGACGGTCACTCTTGTTCCCTAGAAACTGCCAAATTTACATATACTTCAAAGCGAAAAAAAGTCAAAAGTTGGCAATACAAAATTTTAAAGACGTTCTGATATTGTTTTTTCCATAAAAATCATGAATATACATTTATTTATAAATTTATTAAACCATTAAATATTAATTACTTTAGAAAATTACCGTGGAAGTATTATTTTTCGGAAAAAAAAATCCCTTAAGAGGTTATGCAATAAAACCTGCGACAACAGACCCTACCTATAACAGAATTCTGTCTTTAACATAAAAATTTCATGGTACCGACTGAAGGAATACCACACAATTATACCTGCTAAGACGGAAACATGTCTAAAACTGTATTTTTCGCTGGTCCCTATCGATTCCTTTGTCACTGTATAGCTTTTTTCATTCTTAAATTTATTTAAAATGTTAATTTTATTCCCTAATCGTGCCGTTTTGCAAATATATTTTTTTTCCTAAATCATTACGACACACTTAAAATATCCATCATAAGCCTTTTTCCTGGAAAATCCTCTTTCTAAAATCATTCCATTTACTCTGCAAAAACGATGGTTCGTTTTTTGATTAACATTTATAAATGGTTTTTTAAACACCTTCAATCAAGTATATAATTTATCTAAAATTTCTTTTTCATTTCGTTACCACCTTTCGTTTACTGATTATCACATTAACAATCATCTTATGCAAATTGTATTCTTTTTCCTTTTTTTACTGAATAAAACATCGTCCACATTCTCTTTTACTTTTTCCTTCATCTTCTTCATTCAAAGTCAAAGGTCGCATAGTACGCGATACAAGATTTTACCAATTTTTAATGAATTCTAGCAGAGATTTTTTTTCTCTTTTATTCTACCGCCTTCTAGATTTCATCACAGATCTTCTCTCCAGCATGAAGATTTATTAAACCTTTCATGCCAGCCTAGAATTAAAACGTGGATCATGATTTTCAAAACGTGCGGAATTTGACACCTTACAATCTCCTTTGGCAGGATTCCGATATAACCTGCTTATGATTTTCTCAGCCTTTTTTCACTAACGGTGATGCATATTCAAGCTTACGCATACAATTTCTGGTGATACAATCTTCTTTTTTAATATTTCTTGGAAACCGTTATATATTCACGAATATAATTATGAGTAAACGCATAAATCAAAACAAATATACTACGCATGGAAATCAATTCCTAAATTCTTGCTAGAATAAAACCTGTCAGAAAGGAGCCTGTGTATAACGGAAACCGGCATTAAAAGGAAAATGCCGCCTACGAATATAATACATTATAACTATACTGTTCGCTGTATCTGCTAAGACGGAAACCTTTTCTAAATCGGAATTTATACCGGTATCTTGAGATTCCCTCTTAGCAGGTTTTACTGTATTTAGTTATACACATTAAAAATGCATTAGGAGATTATTAAAAACCGAGCTCCATATCTCTGCCCCAACGAGATGACTTTCCAATGTTACAGTGCATGCCCGCCTGCTTGTTCAATAGGCGTTGGCTAATAATCATAAGGTTTCAAGTTCGAATTCTGATTCCGGTATGCATATTTGTATCTGGTGTTTTTCATCTTAAATGCAGGTCCTGGTCTGTTTAGCCCTCGAGTGAAAAATGTGCAATTTTAATGTAGTTATAGCATTAAAACGGGTATCCTCCAAAATGTGCAAACTACAACCGTCAACTTACAATCTTCTGTGGTAGGATTCTGAAATAAACTTCATATGAACTTTTTTTCACTTACGGTGATGTATAATTCTGACCCATACATACAAATCCTAGAGATGCAATCTTCTTTCTTTAATATTTCTTGGTAACCGTTATATATTCACGAATACAAAGCGCATAAACCAAAGGAAATGTAGTACAAGGAGAAATAAATTCTTAAATAAAACCCGTACAATAAAACCCGTGAAAACGGAATCTATATATATATAATGGAAACTTACCTTAAAAGCCCAAACTGTAACAACATAATTTTTAATAAATGCTTCATAAATTAAATTTAGTGAGATTCCATCCCATATATGCCGACATGTAGTTATAACGGAAATCGTGAAAAGCTCTGCATAGAAGCGCCCCCCTGTTCATTGAATAAAGCCAATCGTGTAACAACATAATTTTTAATAAATGCCTCATAAATTAAATTTGGTAAAATTCCCTCCCATAGAATTCGAGATATAGCTATCACGGAAATCGTTAAAAACACTGCAGAAAAAACATAGCACAGAAGTGCCAGCTGTTGAGTAAGATGCACAAAAACCTAATCAGTACCAACTTATGTGAAGGTCTAACCATAGACTTCTCATATAAGTGTGTTATTCTCTTAGTATTTCTCTTATGTGGGAATAGATAGATCCTTCCTCCAGGGCTTTAGGGATATTCCTGGCTTTATACCCATTGGGTCGGCCGCCCCAGGAAGGTGTCTCCTGTTTCCTCTGTATGATATTTTACGAAACGTTGCTTTTGTGGTTGTTAAGAGAGCTGCCCCAACATCATCCGTCAAATGTTGGATTCTCAGGAGAATTACTTGTAAAAACACCGCTGCTACAAAGTACAAGATTACAACTTATTTACTATATGTATTTCCAACAAGAGAAGATATCTAGACCGTCCTGTATATCATAACAAAATTTCAGAATCATGTTCTTAGAGAAGGCCAGCTTGAGGTGTTTAAGAAACATCAACAATCTGCCTCGTGTGCAGATTTTACTAAAAAAATAGAAAATATTTATTAATCTTAGTAGACAATATATTATTTGAAATACATTAAAAAAGTACTTATTAATCTTACCCATCCTGATGCCTAAATAATATGTGTCAATGTCAATAACGTATATTTTTTTTTTCTGTTTTTTTTTTCTTCCAGAATATAAAAACGCATTTAAAAAAAACAAGTTGGAAATTGTACGTCAAACGTTACAAACGAGGTGCGTACTTTAGCTAGTTATATAAATATTCAGATCTTTTCTGATTTTTAATTCTGTGAAATGAATTATATCGTCTGCAGATCAATTTCTGTAATAAAATAAGTATCTCGGTCGCTTGACGATTAAACTTCGGAAGCTCCTATAACAAAAAAGCACCGATTAAAAAAAAAAAAAAAAAAATTCAAAATTTCTTAATAAATATTTTTATTAATATCTCCTAAAGTTTTGATTCGATTTTAATAAAATTTGAAATGTCTCGACAAAATTCTGCAAAGATAATATATTTTAAATTGCAAACCATTCGGTTGGGTAGTTTTTGCGTTGTTATATGCGGACGGACGGACAGACAGACGGACAGACAGACGGACAGACAGACGGACAGACAGACGGACGGACGGACGGACAGACGGACGGACCAAGCGACGACAATAGGTGCTACGTATTTATGTAATTACGAACGCACCTAACCAAGCGACGACAATAGGTGCTACGTATTTATATAATTACGAACGCACCTAACTAGAGTGACTCCACTCGATTTACAGATTATTGTGCGTTCAAATATGTAGTAATCTATACTAATATTATAAAGGAGTAAAGATTGTTTGTTTGTTTGTAGGGGGTAATCTCTGGAACTACCGAACCGATTTCAAAAGTGATGGTGACAACCCCTGCTCCAACATAGGCTATATTTTATGTCGGTGCCACTAACCCCAGGCGGGTGCAGGAGCGAAAAACGTTCTAAAATTGCGATTTTTTTTTATACTGAAGGAGCTAGAAATTTAAAAATTGGCATTGTAGCTACTTATAAAGTGTAAATGCTCTCTAAGAACAAATTTAAAAAGAAAATGAAATTTAAAAGGGTGAAATGAGCGAAAAGCGTTCTAAAAACATTCTAAATTACATTTTCTGTGGAATTTCTGGAACTATAGAACCGATTTCAAAAGTAATGGTGGCAAATTGATGGTAACAGTCCCTGCTGTAACATAGGCTATATTTTATATCGGTGACACTACCACAGGAGGGGAGCGGTGAAACAGTGAAAAATGTTCTAAAATTGCGATTTTTTTTATACTGAAGGAGCTAGAAATTTGAAATTTTGCACTGTAGTTACTTATAAGATTTAAATGCTCTCTAAGAATAAATAAAAAAAATCGAAATTTAAAAGGGTGAAATGAGCGAAAAGCGTTCTAAAATCATTCTAAATTACAGTTTCTATGGAATCTCTGGAAGTACAGAACCGATTTCAAAAGTGATGGTTTCAAATTGATGGTGACAATCCCTGCTCCAACAGTCTCTTTAATAAAAAGCGTTGCTGACGAATGGGTTTTTCGCGAATTGTTGCCCCAGATTAATCTCAGAAAATGAAACATTTGAAGTTACTGAAAAAAATAATAGCTCGAAAAGTATTTGTCAGAAAATTGTTAGACAAACTGCGTTTGAAATGTAAAAAATTGAATTTTTCTTGATATAAATTTCAAATCTAATGATTATACCGTTTTTCAAATATTGAATTTCAAAAATTACCAAATTTCACAATGTTGTACCATAGCGAAACCTTCATGCGTAAAAAGATAATGATAAGGGTGACGTGTCCTGACGTGTATATTGGCCATAACACGAGTCACAAATTATAGTAGCCTTATTATTATGTTAAAATATAAAAGGGAATTATGAAATGTCAATATTTGGTTTGATTAAAAGTTCGTTAAGAGAAATTGACCAGCGTAGCGGACGTAGCTTGCTAGTATAACAATAAATTGAAACTTAGATCCTAATTTTACAAAGGGGAAATAATTCCTATATACTTTGAGCGATATTTACTGGCAGAGTGTTTACAGCTGTGTTATGAATATTTAAGCTTAACTAATTTTTAGTATATTACATGATGTTAGCGGTCTGCACGGACCCAGGCCTGGCCCTAAGCCCGAGCTTGCTCCGGCCAATTTTCATTCACGAGACTCGGGCCGAGACTGGTCTTCACGCTTTCTGGGCCGGGACCGGGCCTACCTTTTTTCTACAGACTCGAGCTGGGCCAGACTTCTTTTTTCAGGACCAAGCCGGGACTGGACTTCATTCGTCCTAGAGGTCTACATGATCCGAAATTTTGGTGCCGGCCCATCCCGTATGAAAATTATTGGCCTGTCTTGGCCCGTGCAAAAATCAGCAAAATGAGGCCGAGCACAACAATTTTTGCAAAAAATGCATAGATTTTTAAATAGCCATCATTTTAGACAGACAAAGACAAGACAATTGTAGAAGAAAATTAAAATTCTTTTTATACTACATTTCTAGGTAAAAAAAATTCAAATACAATAAAACTTGTGAAATAGAACCATTGTATGGCGGAAACCTGTCTTAATAGGAAACTGTCTTGATCCGTGAAAAATGAATATAATAATCCGTGCAAAAACAATATAATACATATACAACAGATTATGTACCTGCTAAGAATGGAACCTGCCTATAACGGTTTTTTCTTCTCTTCACTGAATTTTCATTTGAATGTAATTGTCTAACAAGGGGACCGCCAAACATGATGCGCACAGATTTTGTAGAGGTCATACCCCTAACTATTCAGGTCAAAGATTTCCTTCAAATGGCCCTTAGTTTTTGAGAAAAGTTTTTGAGTTTTTGGTTAAAGTTTAGCATACGTTTGAAATACCCATTAGATTGCAACTTTAAACAAGGTCTCCGTGGTGCTGTGCTAGCGTTCGAGATTCCTGTACGGAATGCAAGGGCTCTGTCACATCCTATGCCCTCTTTTTTTTAAAATAATTTTATATTTTTGGCGCGTTGTATGTTTAAGCTGAAGTATGAATTCTGCATCTTTGAACTTTTTTATATTTTCCTAATAAATTATATTTACATTTTCGAATTTTTCATGAAAACTTATAACTTTTTTGAAATTATTAAACTATATTTCTATTTACGAAACTCCAAGCTAATTTATGTATAGATTTATTTATTTATTTATTTATTATTTACTTTTTTATATTTTAAGCACAGTTCTAAAATAATACTTTTTTTTTTTTCGTTATGCAATTTTAAATGAAAAATTACCATTTATTTTGTATAACTTATACAAAATAGTTTTCACTTCGAATCTTCCAAACGTATGCGAGATTGGATCTTTCCAAAGAAATAATAAAATTTTAAAGCAGTAACACTTATATTTAAGTTTTTACCAGTTGTATAAATATTTAGTGCACTCTAAATGCATTTATCTGTAAAGTTCAAACTCAACATCATTTTTCATTTGCACAAAAAAAATGACAGATTACATTTCAGATTTGTTTTCATTCTAACAAGTAAAAACATTGCCAATATCATACATAAAAATTCAACTGGAAATGCAAAAATCATCTGTAAATGAGAGATAAAATTTACAATACATACAAAAAAATATATACGTATATATATTTTAAATCGTCTGCTGCGGCTTTCATAGTAATATCAGAATGAAATTGTTTTCCTTGATATAAGCTTTTTTTGAAACCAGTTGCAATGTTTGGAGTAATACTGTATATAAGGAAAATTTTCTATATGAAAGTTGACAACAAGCTACAGATTGTAATATAATGGAAGGAACAGGAACTGATATGGATAATTCTGGTTTGAAGAAAAACTGAAAGCTGAAGTAACGAATGCTCTAAAATATTGCGAGACATTGTTAGAAAATGATAATCCCTTTAAAAATTCGGCATCTGATAATATTTCTAGTTAATATTTCTTAATTTATGCATTCTTCCAACATTGTTAAAAAAAAGTTCATGCTAAGAAATTCTTTTATGGTGATTTTTAATGCCATTTTATGTTTTGAATATTTTTGCGATACGCATCATCACCCAATTAATTCTATATTTATATAATTAAAAATGTCAATGACGGTAATGATAAACATTTTTGTATTTCATCAGTTAAGATGCTGCAAGATATTTAGAACTAATCAAATATTAAAAGGATATATTATTTTGTAAATGTTTTCCTAATCAATTACTTTTTTTAAAATAGAAAATCCAAGTAAAATAAAGTATGCATTATTTTATATCTATGATAAATAAATAAATAAACATAAATGCAAACAATAATGGTAAGTTTAAAAAAAGATGGGACTTCTAGACATAAATTATCTTGGATTTTTGTCAACAGAAATATTAGTTTAATAACTGCAGAAAAGCTAAAAGTTTTTATGAAAAATTCGAAAACGTAAATATAATTTATTAGGAAAATATAAAAAAGTTCAAAGATGCAGAATTCACACTTCTGCTTAAAACGTACAACGCGTCCAAAAAAAAAAAAAAAAAAAAAAAAAAAAGAGGGCATAGGATGGGACAGAACCCTTGCATTCCGTACTGGAATCGCGAACGCTGGCGCTGCAACACGGAGGCCACGTTGAGAATGGCAATCTAATGGGTATTTCAAACGTATGCTGAACTTTAACCCCGAATTTCTCAAAAACTAAGGGCCATTTGAAGGAAACCTTTGACATGAATAGTTAGGTGTATGGCCTCTACAACATACCTTAAAATCATCAAAATCTTGCGTATCATGTTTGGCGTCCCCTTGTAAGTCAATTTTTTAACCAGTGCTTATGTACACAATAGTCTTGTATAAGTGGTCATTAATATTGTTGAAATTTTATATTCTATGCATTTTGAAATTAATCTGAAAATAAAATGGTATAGGTAAGTGTGCTTTTTGAATAATTTTAATTGTAGGATAATGTTGCTTCAGAAATATTGGTATGTTTTGAATAAATTTAGTCGGGGCGGGCCGGACTCGGTCCGAAAATTTGCTTTTATAGCGGGACTGGCCGAGACAAAAACATTTTTTTATGGGACGGGCCAAACTTTTTGCTTTTATCCCGCGCCGTGCCAATAAATTTTTCTATGGGCCGGGTTGAACTTTTAACTTTTACAACTGATCGGGCAAAATTTTTTTTGTAAGGGTCCGGCTTGGCCCAAGCCTCGAAATTTTGGCATGGTGTGTATAAATTTTATAGATCATTTACAGGGCTGCAGAAAAGAATTCGGTATCATTACCGTCTATGGGCGTGAATTTTTTTAAATGTGTTTCTTCAAACTGTATTATGCATTTTCCAGCTGAAATATAATAGTATACTAAGAGATGCTTATGAAATATAAATAAATTTATATACAGGGTTGCGCAAAATATATTGGATACGTTGCCATGTACGAATACCAATTGCTGGAAGTGCGTTTTTCGTTGCGTAGTAAATATAATAGCTGAATTAAATTTTAGTATTTTATGTGTTTGTGTAAATTCTATAAATACAGAACTACCCAAAAGAATTAAGATAATTCAGATAATAAAAGAATTCAGATGTTTCATAAACTGATAAACGATTTTTCGTTCTTGTTAACCTTTTAAGTGATTATAATTGATACATTTTTTTTGTCGTATTCTTCATTGCATAAAAATTCTATAATACGACTATTACCACAAAAGTTTTATAAAAAATGTATAATATAAACTCAATTTTAAAATTACATATAAAACATTATTCTACATCTTTCCCGTTTTTAAAATGAATAAAAATCAACAGCTGTAAATAAGTACGTCGCGACGGACAGAAATTATCTCTTACGAGAAAAATAATCAAACTTTTAGTCAGATATCTATAACTACTTGAATAATTGTTTCTTTAATAAATTTCAAACTATTCTTTACTGAACTTACATTAAAAATAAAACTCAAGCCGTTTTATATATAGTAAACCTTTTCAAAAGCTGTTGCAATAATTCTGAACATAGAAGATCCATTGTCCACAGAACAGGTATGTAGACGACAACAGTAAGTAGATATTTGCAATACTTTTCGACCAATAATGTAGATGGGATAGCTAAATCTAAGAAAGAAATTATTATTTTTTCTCTTTTTGAAAAAAATCTAAAGCATCCTCAAGCTTCTGCAAACACACAAACAATCTGAAAAGATTATTAGTGAATATTAAATACGTGAATTTTCACATTGCTAACAAAACGTATAACCGACATAAAAAAATTAATTAAAATTATAAGGTTACTAGTGGGCCCGTCAGTAGTGTAGTCCTGGGAAAAAAGTGAGGGGGGGGGGGACGCTTATAGTTCCGAATCTAGGGTCTGTGTCACCGATAGAAAACTTGATACTGAATGTTACGTTTCATTTTGAACTATAGAGAAAAGTAATTGAAAAAAATGAAGCGTTTAATTTAATTTAATTAAAGTTTCTTTACTTGTAATGTTTCAAATAGCTTGTCCCTAATTGAAAAGTTCAAAACTTTATTTTGTGTCTGAAAATGTCGGTCATCTCTAGATTGAAGCTATACAATTAAGTTATATCCTTTTTAGTAGTGATAATAACGCAAAGAAACTCAAAAAAAAAAAAAAAAAAAAAAAAGCATAAATTTGTCACAATTCAAACAAAGTTACAGAAGTTAGAGCGAGAACAGACACATAGACAGACATGGTAGACGATCCAAAGTGATAAACACATTTAAGCTTTGTTCAAAAGTATTAAAAATCAGTGCTTTATATCTTAAAATTGTTAATTGATTAGCGTGCTTATTCCTTTAAAAAATTAATAAGTGCATCCTCCCACGTCCCTACCGTCCCCTTGAAAATAAAAAGTTGGGGGACGCTTGAGATAAAATAAAAAAGTGAGGGGACGCTGTCCCCCTGCGTCCCCCTTCGACTACACCACTGGCGGCCCGTGCGAGGATTTCGCACTACAATCTAATATTTTTTATCCATATGTAATATTTATTAGATGCAGGTTTAAACTTCTAAAGAAAATGGGAAGATAAAAATATCTGCAAACAACATTTAGTTTTTAGTCAAGCCAGAATATAATCTAATTTATTCCGTCAAAATTAGAGTAAACACGGATCCAAGATTGTAAAAGTCCCGCACGAGAAAAAAAAATAACAATCGTATTTTAACTGCATTAGAAGATGACGTCATCCGCTTCTGGAAAAACATGGGACATAGAAATATATATCTAAATGTTTCAATTTCAACTTCGCTTTTTAATCATAAATATAAAATAAACTCATGCGGTGTTTTTTTAATCATTGCTGAGCATCATATAATGTGGTATTTTATTTTTGTGGCAACAGTAATTTGAGGAAAACCTTTCATTTCTTTCATGAAATCAATGCCAATTTAATTTTTAATTATCAGCAAATTTTAATAAAAAAAATGTTTTAGGAAAATGTAAGTGTACTATGTCAGAAGCCTGTTCAAAATCCTTTCATATGGTATCTCATTTGTCTTTCTGCGTTTCGTATTTTCTTAGAAAAAGGGATGTTGACAGGAGAAATAATATATGACCAGAGGGCCCGTGCGAAGATTTCGCACTGAAATCTAATATTTTTAGGTACTTCTCTATTAACCCGTCGACCGCTTTTCCTAACAAAAAACTACCGACAAACTGTAAGATTAAACGCCAAAAATGCAGTCCCATTTACTTGATGTCAGAATCATTATGCGTGTTTGTTACGTCATCTAGTGGTATTACATTCGACATTTGCGTGTATTTTTCATTATGTTTTACTGATTTAGTAGTTATTTTATTAATTAAAATAACAATTGTGTCCTTAAATTCTTATATTTTATTTATTTTTTGATATTCCAATGGCAACGTTCTCCCGTTTATTTGGCGATAGTTTTTTGTTATGAAAAGTGGTCGACGGGATAATAGAGAAGTATCATTTTTTATCAATATGTAATATTTATTAGATGCAGATTTAAACTTCTAAAGGAAAAGCAAGGATAAAAATATCTGCAAACAACATTTAGTTGTTAGTCAAGCCAGAATATCATCTAATTTATTCCATCAAAGTTAGACTAAAAACTGATCCAAGATTGCTAAAGGCACGCGAGAGAAAAAAAAATTAACAATCGTATTTTGACTGCATTAGAGGATGACATCATCCGCTTCGGGAAAACCATGGGACTTAGAAATATCAATCTAAACATTTCAATTTCAATTTCGCTTTTTAATCATAAGTATAAAATAAACCCGTGCGGTATTTTTTATAATAATTGCTATGAGCATCATATAATGTGGTATTTTATTTTTTTGGCAACAATAATTTCAGGAAAACCTTTCATTTCTTTCATGAAAACAATGCCGATTTAATTTTTTAATTTCAGCAAATTTTAATCAAAAACATGTTTTAACGAATTGTTAAGTGGGCTATGTCAGAAGCCTGTTCTAAAACCTTTCATATGGTATCTCATTCGTTGTTCTGCGTTTCATATTTTCTGAGTAAAAGGGATGTTGACAGGAAAAATAATATATAAGGATTAGTGTTGCCCGGTGCACTGTCACAAAAAGTGGGACATGGGGACAAAAAAAAAGGGACAGTATGACTTCTAAATCGGGACGAAAATACAGTACATCCTATGTAAATGGTACTTGTGAAAAACGAAATCCTGTCTTAAGCGTAAAAAATCTATGATCCGTATGGAAGGAATACAATACAATTATACCTGTTAAGACGAAAAGACGTCTAAAACGAAATGATTTTCTTATCACTTGATTTTTCGTCTTAGTAGGTTTTACTGTAGTAAATAAACACAATAATTCTATACAGTTAAATTTGTGAAAGCGGAATCGCTAAGGACCTAAACAAAATTTCTATTTGGAGAAGTCTCCGATTGAGGAGGTATGGCATTCCTTCCATAAAGATTTTGAAAAATTTAAGACAGGATACCGTTATAGACAGGTTCCGATTTCACAGTTTTTACTAAAATAGAATAGTCAGGGACTGGGAAAATATTCCGTCTTAGACACGTTCAGGTCTCAGAAGTTAGATTTGTGTGGTACTTTTTTTGGCGGAATCATAAAAACATTTTCGTTAGAAACAGGTTCTGTTACCAGAGAATTTCCTGCATTAAGTTCCGCTTGACTCAGACTAACATGGTACTAAAAGAAATTTAAAATATTTTTTGCATCATGAAAAATAGGGACATATGGTGTCCTGCGCAGTGATTCCGCGGGACTGATTATGAGACCCCTGGAAACAGGGACGTTTTGCATAAATCGAGACACCTGGCAACGCTACTTGTAGAGAAATGTTGGTCTAATTGGTCCTTCTATTTTATCTTATAACTAGCTGTTTAACCCGTTCTACGCACAGGAGTTCATGAATTTAATTCTAAAACCTAAATTAAAAATAAAAATCAGTACAACTAAATGTATCTATGTAATATGTAGAAAAATATTTTTCTACTACTGTGCATTTTTTTTTATGAAATTTAATTCGAATCATGTTGCTATGACGGCAGACGATAAAATCTTTAGAATAAGGGAATTAAAGTAGGGGAAAAAAGGGAATAAAAAGTTTTGTTGGTGTTTGTAATAAAATGTTTTTCTTTATTTTTTTTAAAAAGGTAATAATTGTGCAATTAAATAATCTCTCATTATATGCATGCGAGGTAAAAGAATTATCGCAATACCCGCTACAGCTTCTTAGTATTGCAGCGTGGCGTACGTAATATGTATATCTCACATTACAGTAAACATTTAGAACTGGTCAGAACTCGCGCGATTACGGGTTAAAAATAAAAAAGGCAAAAATTAGACAAAAACATAAAATAAAAGAAATATATTTAAAATTTTCGAAATTTTTTGCCCCAATCGTTCATAGTCCCCCTATCAGCAACCCGTGTGCAAAATTTCGTAGCCCTGCGTCCTGTGGTTTCCGAGTTTTTAAGGTTACATAGATACGCGCACGGGTTTTAATAGGGTAGATAATGCTGTGTGAATAGTTACTATATAAGTTACATAAAGTCGCTATAATAGACAGTCGTTATATTGAGATTCCACTGTACATGTACTATGCAGTTGTTCTTTGTTCATTCAGGGAGTTATAAATTCAGCCTTTACATGGAAACTCAATGTTTGCAATATAATGTCCCCCCCCCCCCCTACTTTTCTTAAAGACTCCAGATCCGCTCTTGCCTGTACATATGGAAAATAAAAATAAGAGGTTAAAAAAAAATAATAGTTCTAAGTAAGCGTTTTGCATTGTGTTTGATTGTTAACTACATAAACAGTTGTAAAAGTAATCCACCTATAATAAAGGCTCTACTAATACTGCTTTGTTTTTTAAAATGAAACATAGTGTAACTTCCTTTAAAAGTCTAATAAAATAGATATATTCGAAAGGAGATTCTTTAAATGAATGTAATGTTCTATTATATAGTCTACATTGTAAAATGGGTCACGTGCAGAATGTCTTTATTTTACTTGATGCATGAGCGCCATTCAGATTTAACAAGAAAGTACATAATTGCAACGACATGACATGGCGAAAAAAAATGTGGTTTGAAGTTATTTGCTTAGGATGATTGGTAATTTATAAAAAAAAGGAAATTTCATCCTTGTTTCGGTTTTACAATCAACCCATTGTTTATCAAATAAATAAACAAATAAACATGCATTACTTTTTATCATCTGGAAGAAATTAATTGCAATCTTTTATGTAGATTTGATATTCTGTAACTATGTCAGTCTGGTTTATTACAGAAACACAATTTTTAAAACTTTTACTTTTAGTAAAAGTTGGTACAATGTATTGAAAAAACATATTAATGAATTCATTCATTAACCCGTTTCCAAAAGAGAGATAATTCCCGCTGAAGACATTATATTTTTTTTATCTACTTCAAAGAAAAGGGAAGTTACTCAATTTGACTGTAGACAGAGTGTTTCCGAAAACATGGGACAAACTTCAAGAAGTGATATAGCATACTAGAACAAACATTTTGTATTCGAAACCAGTGTTAAATCCAATACATATTACAATCAATATTACTGAACTGTATTATTTATTTACTTTCATTGGCTGGAAAAACTACTATTTTTTTTTTGCAATTAAGTACAACTACAACTTCTCTATGAAAGACTGGTTAACTATAGAACTACAAAAACTGAAAAATACTAATAACAAGCTATTTTTGAAAAATAGCCACTACTTCACTATTTTTAGAAGATTAATTTTGTCAAAGGATTTAATCTACATTCGGAGTTGAGCAGAAATATTATACCTACATAATTATGCATAACCAAACACTGTATGTACATATTTATGCATAACCAATACACTGCATAACTTTTATTTATTATCCTTACAATAATGATTGCATCAGGACATAAAACCACTGCTTACTCATGTATTTACCAATTGTTTATTTAACGAAATCTCCAACATAACCTTAAAATGTCTTCTTAGTAATTGTATAATTTAATTCTAAAATTACAGTAAAATAATTCTAAATACAAAAACATTATTGAGTCATGATTATAATGCGTAAATAATACTAAATGCTATGTTCTAACTGTTAATATCCAGTTCCGAAGCGACGATCAAAATGTGAGTAATTGGAAAAAATAAATCAAAAAATGATGTTGACGAATGATGCTTTTCACATATGAACATTTAACCTCAAAACCCAATCACTTCATGTGCATGATGGTTAATTTGTACAATTTGTTTATAGAATAGTATACAAGAAATTAAGTTAACAGTTAAAATTTTGTTTTCTCCGATTTAAAAATAATAATCTCTCATTTGGAAATAATAGCTTTTCAACAAGATACTTTTTCATGAAGTAAGAGGTAGTTTTTATATTTTAGGGGATACTTAAAAAGTATTACATTGAAGTACTACACTGAAGAGTTTCCATCTGCATCTGCTTTCGTGGTATCTGTTATCTCGTGATATTTATTTATCAAGCACATATTTCAAATTTTATGCGAAAATAGTTTATTTATCATTTCAGGCCTTGAAAATGACACCGTTATTTTGTGTGTATGAAACTAGTCGGTTTGTTTACTAAAAGAATTTTTAAGCCTTTATGTTTTACTGAAATAACTTTCAGCATACGAATTTTGCTTTAAAGCCCTTCCCTTTTTCAGTGCTTTAAAATCTATAGGAAAGCCGCAATGTATATGAGAAATAAAAATTTGCTAAAGTTTGTTGTAATTAATCCTCTTAACATTTCATATGATATTTTAATTTTAGGTGCACGTTTCCATTATTGGAGAAATAAATCGTAAACATTTGATAGAAAATGACCCGGCAATTGATTCATTCTATGCGTTTCAGATGGCTCATTGTTTAACATTCACATAAGTATAAAAATAAAATAGTTTTTAGAAAAAAAAAACACTCTTTCAGTTCCTACTATTAGCTCACACCCTCTATATATTTATATATCTTGTTCAAATTTTTAATCGTTAGTAAAATACTTTTTATTCATCCACTCAAGTTCATGTACATTTTTTTAAACTTGTAGTGGTTGACACTTGATATTAATACAGTTTTTTTTCAAATATTAATTCATTAATTAAATTTAATTAATTAATTTTAGTTTTATATTTTATTTCTGTTCAAAAGTATAGACTAACTCCATTTCATTTCTGTTCAAAAGTAAAGATTCACTCCATATTTTAGTCTCCTTCGCCCGCGCACCGCCTGATCTTTGTCCGTGAACAGCCTCATTACCTTTTTACTCGTGAATGCTTCGCTATGGTACTTCATTGTGAAGTTTGGTAATTTTTGAAATTCAATATTTGAAAAACGGCATAATCATTAGATTTGAAATTTATACCAAGAAAAATACAATTTTTTACCTTTCTAACGCAGTTTGTCGAACAATTTTGTGAGAAATACTTTTCAAGCTATTAATTTTTGGTATTTTAGCTATTTATTTTTTATTTAATTTTTAATACATTTCAAAAATTTCTCTTATATAATATATTTAGCAGGATATAAATTTAGGAATAAATACCGTCAGTGGCGAAGCGTGTAGATCGCTGGAAAAAAATTTCTTTGTTGACCTAAGTAGGAATTGACTTTAAAAGGTTTTTTTTTATACTACTTGTTTATAAGTATTTAATATTAAATATCAAGCCTGATTTCAAGAGAGCAATTCATCATTTTTCAAAACATTTCCATTACAATACGTTCATTTGGCGTGAACCCCAAAACCGATTATGGAAAATTCACTCCTTTTTTTACGCTTAGTAGAAAGCGTGAGCAAGTGATTCTATTTAAAACAATATTTTTGCCCTGTTTCTTTTTAAGATATGGCAACCAAAAAGAAAAAAGCAATATTTTAACTATCTTTTTAGGATTTCTAAAATGATTTCTCAAAGTGTCAGAATAATTTAATTAATATAAAACAATTAATTGATTATAGCGTATTTTTTTAAATATATGTTACTCTTTTTATTTTTTAATATATATTATATATTTTTTAGTGTTTAAAATATTTCATGGTTGACGCATAGTTAAATCCATTGTTTCTGTAACTCATATACAATTGTAACCATAAAGAACATTTGGTAATTTATAATCTGCTGCCGGCTAACGGAAAAATGTCTTAAAATTAATTATTATTTTATATTTAAGTTCTAAAAATATTAAAATGTTGTACTGCCATCTAAAAAACACCTGTATATATAATTTCTATAGTTCTAAAATATCAGGCAGTGAGTGAAAATTCGATTACAAAATTCCTTCTTTGCATACAAAAACCAAGTTAAGTTAAATAACAGAGTGTAAAAACAGATAAGCTTTAACCTGTATATACATAGCGATAAAAGTAAAAGAAAATATCAGAATTATTTTTTTCTTTTGATTTTAAAAATCTCTTTTAAAAAATTGTTTTTATATTTTCAAAGATTTCAAAACAGAGACAACTTGAAAGAAAACTTTTAATCAATTCAAGCTAAATGAATATTCCGGCATTTTTTTAACCACTTTTCGAATAAAGTTCAAAAGGTAACGGAAAAATTGATTGGCGGGAATCAATTTCTAACTAATTATAGTTTCATATATTCGGTGAGAATTTTCAAACTGTCATAGAAACTAGCTAGGTATCATTAGTTATCTCAGACATTTATTTGTATTTTTAATAAATTGTTGAATAATGCGCAATAAAATCCGAAAACTTAATTGCTATTTAAACCCATTTTCACTAGTCATGACATTTTAGAGGACTTTTATCATCTTAGATACAGAGACAGTCCAGAAGAGATACATTTAAGATATCAAGGGTAGATAATTGTACTTACGGCTAAAAGGATTAGAGTCGATATGACTATGGAAGCGACCTCTGTCAACAGTGAAAATAAAAGCTTCTTCTAAAACATTTTTATTATAATTTTTATTTATTTATTATGGCTATCAAATCTTATACAGGAGTAGCTGAAGTACCCGGTTTATTTTTTAAATGTTTGTGTAAAAAAATCAATTTTAAAATTAAACATGTTGTACAGAGAACTTCAAAATGTTAAAATATGCCCATGTTTCCATAATCGGGTTTTTATCATGATTCAATATATTCCTCAAACTCATATGAAGTTCTATTCACCTGCTGAGGTCATATCTACTTCCTTTCTCTATTACTCATATTGATAATCTCTTTGTATGATTTTCAAACATTTGAAAAGTCTGTTAAACTTCCAATAAGACGTCAGATTAATTTTCTTTAGTTCTCTAATGACGTCTTTAAGCTGTTTTCTGTATTTACACATACTCATACTCCTTGTATTAATGAGAAACGTTTGAAAATATTCGCTTTATTACCAATATGACGACATATCATTTTTTTTTCAATAGGTGAATTAGTTTAATGAAACTTTTTATTTCATTTTCATTTTTCACGTGGAAATCTTTCAATAGAAAATTAATTATTGTAGAAATAATTTTTTTGTGGATTTTTAATTGTTGGCAAGTGCTATAACGAAAAAAGTTTAAATCTGATAGGAAATGGGTGTTAGATTTTTGGTTTTTTATTAATTAAAAATAAACTATATATTATTTTGATTCCGGATTACTTTAGTTGCCTCGGTCGTGTTTTAACACACCTATACGTAACATTTCAGAACTCTTGCTTCTAAACTGTTGATTTGTATAGAAGTGCAGACAAACAAATTTTCATTTGTATATATTAGATAATTCCTCAATTTCGTTTTGTTTCAAATAACTAGTGAACCGAGTTGGCTACCACCACGAGAATGGTGTCGAAAAGTACTATTACATATGATAATTTGAAGCGACTCGTCAGCTTTCCAAGTATTTCATTGGCAGTTCAAGGAAAGGCTTTTCTCTCGTCAGTTTTCCAAGCAATTCATTGACTGTTCTAGGCGATATTTGTAGGACGTAAATGGTGGAAGCACTACAGGCGCCAAAATTTCCCAATAATAAAAAGTTGCTTGGTTTTCGAGCAATTTTTTTGAAGCCATAGGTTAACATGGGTGTCGCCTGGAAGTAGCGGCGACTTGACGCCTCGTGTAATAGCAGTTTAAATATAGTAAAACGGCTTGAGCTACACGATGGGGATAGAGATCCTACATAAGAAAGAGATTAGGCCCCACCATTTTTGTTGAAAGGCAGATGGATCGCAGTAGAACGCAATACATTTTCAGCAGCGTCTAACACTTTTTATTCTATTAAAATAATGGAAAATTTGTTTTATATGCCTTCAGAGAATCATGCAGAACATAAATATAAGTGCATTTTCACTTTACTGAATAATAATTCTTATTATTCACTAAAGTGATAATGCACTTACATTTCTGTCCTGCATGATTCTCTGGAGGTATACAAAACGAATTTAGTGTTAGACGCTGATGAAAATGTATTGCGTTCTACGGTGATCCATCTGTTTTTGAACAAATATGGCGGATATTTTGTCATTGTCCAATATTTTTCTTACTATAATCTCTACAATGAGTTAGGTACCTTGCAATGCTCTCTAACGGCAAACTGCGAAGTTAGCTTTTCCTTTCTCGGAAACAGCAGATATGTGGAAAAAGTCATTACAAAGTTGTGGAGCATTCTCGATGTAGTGTGAAGTGCTATCTTACATTTAAAAATAACTTTATTAAAAGCCCTGAAAATTATATTTTTTATATCCAATCACGAGCTTAAATACTCCGCTATAGCATACAGAAGCGTGAGATTTTTAGGAGAACACTGAAAAAAAAAAAAAAAAAAAAGTGTTGATTTTACAGTATAATACTGTCACCCCAGCTGCCAGTATTATACAGTAAAATTAACAGTAATAAACAGTAAAATAAGCAGTAATAAGCAGTAATACGCGCATGCGCGGTAGCGTCTGCAACGGAATCGTTGCAGAATTTTGTCGAGTTATTTCAAATTTTATGAAAATTGAATCAAAACTTAAAAAGATATTAATAAAAATATTTATTAAATACTTTTAATTTGTTAAAATTTGGTACTTTCTTGTTATAGCAGCTTCCGAGGATTAATCGTCGACATTTTATGACCTCTATGACCAAATTATAGTCACATATTCTTCAGATTAGTTAGATTTTATAGTTTAAAAGGCACATTTTTTTTAAAAATATGTTCCACATATTCTTGCCATTTTTAGATATAATTTTTTTTGGGGAGGACTGCAAATCTATTAAGAACACTCAAAAATCAGCATCTCTATACTATAGGGAATCAACTTTACATTATACTTATGCTCTATTGCATAGCTGTTAATGCAAGTAATATATATATTATATACATTGGTTTATATAAATACATAAACATTTATGTGTAGTAAAATTATCCACATTTAATTAAACATTACTTGTAAATAAAACAAACCTATTAGGAATTACTTTCCTCTTATAGACAGCAAACAATTAAGTAAACGTTGAATTATATATTTATTTTTTTAAATAAATGCATACATTTATGCATTTATAAAATTAATTAAGTGTATTTACTAATAGTAAGTCAGCAGTAATGGTTTTAACTTTAAAACACATGAAAAGTAATTTTGGCCAGGATTTTGCATCAAATACTCCACTTTGCGTCGTCTGGTCCGTCTGTCCGTCCGCATATAACAGCGCAAAAATTACCCAACCGAATGGTTTGGAATTTAATATATATAATCGTTACAGAATTTTGTCGAGTCATTTCAAATTTTATGAAAATTGAATCAAAACTTTAAAAGATATTAATAAAAATATTTATAAAATAATTTTAATTCTTTTAAAATCGGTACTTTCTTGTTATAGCAGCTTCCGAGGATTAATCGTCGACATTTTATGATCTCTATGAACTAATTATAGTCACATATTCTTCATCCTATTAAATCCTATAATACGTAACTAATTCAATGATATTCCATCATAGCTAATGATTCTAGGTTGCCATGGTGATTATGGCCTATTTAAGATTTTTGGTTGAAAGTGGTCGACCTAGGGCTTTTTCATATTTCGACCAAACTGTTCTAAAAAATTTTTGGAATCTTTTTCAACGGGAATTGGTTCATTCAACTTAACATGAACTCATTAAGATATATATAACTAAGTAAGATGATTTCGCGTTCCCTAGCGGTGGAAATTGAAACTAAACGATACTGCAGCGCGTGCGTAGCTATACAATCGGGGACGAGTGCCGGAGTTTCGTTCGGAAAGAAGTTTGTTTAAAACAGATTGCGCGCCGGAAACGACTATTCTTATCGAAACCGCAAAAGAAAGTCATTGATTTCCGGACAACGCCGGTCGGATCAGTTTGTCTTAATTTTTTTGCAATATAGATGTAACTATTCAAAATAGCTAGTAAATTACATAGGAAAATTAAAAAAAAAATAATTTAATAACAAAATACAATTTATTTATCTTCATTGTGAAAAGAACTTGAAAACTAAAAGGCGATATCATTATTATTGAAGATTAAGAAAATCAATTCCCAGCATTGAATTTTTCTTAAAATGATGTCTAAGGATTTTATTTAAATTCACGTGAAGCAAAACATTTTTTTGAATACATTAATCGCATCTGAGAATATCTATGTATAGCGGTTAATGTTTTTAAAATTTCGTTTTGAAAACGTTTCTAAGGCAGCCTTTGTCTAACCTTTTAAAAATGAAAAACTTGCAAAGTGTCAAAGTACTCACGTTCAGGAAGTCACGATTATTTATTTGTGTTGCATAAAAAAATTGGTAATATGTTGCGCAATAAATAAAAAATAAATAAACACATATATGTTGTTGTTTAAAACACAAAATGCATTATAAAGGAAGGAAAGAGTAATATTCAGATTTATTTTCTAATATTTAACCAGCAACTGCATTTCAACTTGTTTTTCTTCAGCATCTTAGACCTGCTGGCGAAGATATCCTTGGAATAATATTAAGAAGATTAAAGAAAAAAAAAGAGTATGCGATGTGCAAATATCAATGTAAGAAATGCGAAAACTAGAATTAATTAGCATACTATAAAATAGAAGTTATTTACTTAGCTTCCACTATTTTAAAATCAATCGAGAACACATTTTTGATGTCTCAGAGAGCACTTAGGGATTCTCGTTAAAAACAGTTTATATTCAACATCATTCCAGCATGGACATCACATATGATTATGTACAAAGATTATTTACAAGTTGCTTATTTTTAGAAGAAATCCACATTTTCAATTCTTTGCGTGCGAAATAAACAGAAACGCCGATTTTCAGCAGCTGTATTTTTCAACAAACGCTCTCACGTCTCAATGTAGAATTCATCGCAAACGATGATGGGAATAACTATCCGCGCACGTACACAGGAAGAGCGAGTTTTTAGCCCGTGTAATGCTGCCATCTATTGAGGTAAATTTAACTCTTGCATCTATTTATCCAACATAGTTGAAAAGTGTTTATGAATTTCGTATTTCTATCTGGCCGTGCTCTAACTCGCGTAAATATTCTCGGGTTGCCATGTAATTGATATATGTTATTAAGGTTTACCGTCGCATGCTTGGTATGAAAAATGAAGTGTGTAGTAATTATAGTTCGTTTACAGGGGCACTCTCTGAAAGAATTTCGTTACATTATGGTGTATGAGGGAAAATCATTTGCTGTGTATTTTAATGGTGTTACTCTAGTTCAAACATATTAAAATTAACATGTATCACTGAAATACACTAAGCTGCAAGAGGCTTTCTATAGAATGTGGTATGCATAGCACTTACCATTCGTTTACAGGGACACACAGAAGAATTCAGTTACAGTCCTCTTTATTCAGCGATCATTGCTGAAAGTGCGTTTTCAATTGCATGCGTTTTTAAAGTTAAATATTGCAATTATATACATGGCTGCACAAAATAATTTGAGTCCATTTACACTTATTGACGGAAATTGCTGAAGGGGAATTTTTACAACTGTGTTATGCATTTCCTAACTGACTAAAATTTTGCATACTATGTAGTATATATACAAATGTAGTATATATATAATTGATCGTATACAGGGATGCCTAAAAGAATTTGTATATTTTTCCGACTGTGGTTGGTAATTGCTGAAATCTTCAAATGTATTATGCGTTTTCCAATTGTTTATACTTAGACGTCATATTTCACCTTATTAAATGGCGGAGTTTTGTTAAAGTATTCTAAATGTTTTGAAAAGTGTTTCATAATCTACACTTGACGATTGATTTTTCTTTTTTGTATAAATACCAAATGAGGAAAATATACTGGTGTCCAGAAATTAAGGGGCAGTGACCAATTTCAGACGTTTCGTGGAATATCTTACTGAAACTCGTCAGGAAATGCCCGGAATGCTCTTGAACTTTGAGGATGTAAGAACATGTTTGACTTCATGTTTTTCAGTGAAAATTTTGTTGTGAGGACAATTAGGGAGTGGGTCAATAATAATTTTAATAATAAAATAATATTTTCGATCACTCAAGTAACAGAAAATGCTAAAAATGATCTGTTACTGCAGCAAATGACTATGTAGGTCATGTTCAACATTTGTGTGCATTTGTGTAACCATAGCACGTATATTCGTGAAGATGTTAACGTTTCTGTGAAAAATTCAAAAGGTTTTTTTTTTTATAGCATGCAGAGTTTTCAGCGGAATTTAACACCGCTTTCCAAAAATTTGACAAAAAATCGTAGAAATAGTATACTGTGATTAAAATATTAATATATTGAATATTTGATGAGATATAGGTATTTTTGTGAAATAAATTTTAACTGCGCATGCGCGAACTGCAGCAAGAAGTGAACTGCAGCAAGAAGCACTGAAAAGATTTTTTTTGTCAGGATTTCATAGTCAATACTATAGGGCAACTCATATAAAGAGACCAGTGAAATATCGTGAAAACTCAAAAAGTGACAACAATAATTGAAAAATTGAGGAGAATTTCCCATAGGATTATATGGTGATCGAAAATATTATTTTACTAGCTGTTACCCGTGACTTTGTTCACGCAACATTAAAAGAAGAATAAATACATTAATTAAGCAAAATAATTCAATCCCTTAAAAAAAGTGACTTAAAAAGTGAAATTTTGAGCCAAATAATCGCGAAAATGAAATTGCAACCAATGCAAAAAGGAGGGCCAAATAAAATCGTGGAAATAGACGAATTGGGTAAAAACAAATGTCAATTTTACCTGATAAACAATTTTACTTTTAACGCCTTGGTGATACGTTTTAACAGCCATCCTTCAAAAATAATTAATGAAAATAGTATATGCTTTTTCTTTAAATTCAATTCTGCCTCCTTGGTTTAATGTATAGCTGAAGCAAATCTTGTTTTCTAAATGACAATATGTTGACAGACAACTTTTGTTCTCCGGAATAAATTGATTCATGAAGTTTGAATATATGAAAATATGTTTTTATTTTTCGGATAGTTTACTGAAATCAAGATTTTGTTTTCACCACCTATTCAAAGTAAAAAATAAATTCTTTTTTTCGGTTTTAGTGAGAAAAGGGCGTAAAAAATATACTGATCTGTTTTATTTCTCCTTCTTTACCCACAAATATGAAGTAATTTACTTGCTGTTTTTAGAGAAACTTTGTTAAAATGTAGAAAAAACAAAACAAAAATATCTTTGCATCTAATTCATTTTTTTTAAATTCTGAGAGTTTGTATGACATCCTCGGATCAATGATAAGCGGTGTAAAGTAAATCGCGTTGCGTTCGATAGTCTAGGAGTAGTTGCGAAATACAAACACATGGTCAGATTTTAATATAATAGATTCGTGTTCATTTTCCTTTTCTTAAAATTATGATGTCATTTTTAGCAGAAAACTCTCATCTGTATATAACGGATACTCATGCTTAATAATCAGTATAGATAAAAAAACATTTAAATTTTTCGTTTTAAATATGGCGTTAAACTCATCTACTTTCTAAACTTACTGATCCTTGTATTATTAATGTAAGAATTGATTCACGCTCCTTGTAAATCACATTTGAAAATTCCATTTTATTTCAAATATGACGTCACTTTTTCCTCAGAGAAATCTCTTTTTAATGGCATAATTCTTGTTAATTTTCTTTTTCTGGCAATCAGGACGTAAATTTTAGCGGAAAACTCACATTTGTATGTAACTGGTATTCAAGCTAATTATTAATCAGTATCGATAAAAAATATTTCAGTTTTTCACCTTAAATATTACGTTCATTATCTATCAACTTTTATTATACATTGATATGCATGTTCCTTGTATTATTACGAATATTTGAAAATACATGTTTTATTTACGACGTCATATTTGTCCAAGCCGAGGAGCATCCTTTTCATAGTTCCATGGTCCAAGCGAAATCTAGTTTAAAAAAATATAATTATTGTTTATTCTTCCTTAATTTTAGCACAGTTTTTGACAGAAAAAGATCTTTTTAATGTAACCAATATTTATACTTCATGTATAATAACAAATACTCCATATTTTTGTTTCAAATATAACGGAAATTCATCTTCTTTTGAATTCTTTTTAATTTTCATTTTTCACGTGAAAATCGTTCAATTGAAAATTAATTGTTGAGGAAAAAATATTTTTCCGTGTTTTTATTTATTGGCAAAGCCCTAGCAACGATAATGTAAAATGGTTAAATTTTATGGAAAAATGTCCATTTATTCTCTATGAAAATAATGAAATTTTTAATTATTAAAGAAAATATTTGAATAAAATAAATAAAATCTAACCTATGTTCATTTATGGGTTATAATCAACCTATATGCAAAGATACAGGATCATTAAATTCTCCATTTTGACGCTGGCTTCAGCCAAACATTTGCACACAATCGGATTTATAATATTATTAGGATTGACATATTATTGACTTTTGCAAACCATTTTCTTTTCAAACTTCATTTTACTTTTTTAAATTTAAATAAAAGATACGGTATAGTTATATTAGTCGTACGCAGACGGTAAAATGCCAAGTATTGTTATCATACAAAAGAAAGAAAAGAAAATAAGTAAAGAAAAAACCCAAGATCATTTTATTTCATTTTCCTTTTTCATGAAATTTTTTTCAATTGAAACTAAATTTTTGAGTAAAAATTATTATTCCTGGTTTTGATTTAGTTTTGTCAACGATAAAGTATTAGCAACGGTAAAGTAAATTTAACCATTTTAAAATATTATACGAAAAAATGTCCATTTATTCTACATGAAAATAACGATATTTTGAATTATTAAGAAAAATATTTGAATAAACTAAACAAAAACCAGCCTATGTTCTTTTGAGAGTTATAATCAACCTATATGCAAAGATACAGGATCATTAAATGCTCCATTTTGACGCTGCCTTCAGCCTAACATTCGCACACAATCGGATTTATAATATTATATTAGGATTAGGATTCTCGCGTACGTTTTCATGCACGGCCATTGCTGTTTTTATTCCACAGCAAAACAAGATACTAAATCCACATTTAAATATGAATATATTTTAAAACGAAAATATTTCTAAATGAAATTTTGAAAGATATCTATGTAAGGCTTCATTATTGAAGCTTGTTACACTGATTTCAAACTCAGAAATGATGAGATTATACAGTTTTTTTTTTCGGTTAATTTATCATGATTCCCCTGTCACAGATGACACATTTTAAAATTATACTTCAGAAAAAGAAAAGAAAAAAAATCACTCGAAAGTTGAAGTTGTGCGATTTTCCTTAAAATATGATATAATTTTTAAATTAATAATTAAGATTAATTAGGTAGACGTGCTGAAATGTAGTAATGAATATTTTCATCATATATTTCATTTATTATTCTTGTAGGATGAAATCGTGATCTTAATAAAAACTCTGTAGCAACGTATTGCCCATTCTACTTGTAAATACTTTTTTCAGGTGAAAACTGATTGCAGACAATATTTACAGGATAATCAATTAGTCATCTGTACCGAACTACACACTCATGTGGAACATAATTGTGAGCACGGTTTATCGTTTATTTCAAAGTTTGTAGCATGAGTGTAAATTAGATTTTCTGATAAAAACTTCTTTTGTATAGAATATATTTAAAATGTAGATAAAATGCTTAAGTTTTTACAAAGAGGAACACAAAAGGCTTATAAAAACCTTTTGTTCCTCTTTGTATCACTTAAGCATTTTATCTATATTTTTATTATAATTAGTGATCTTATTATGTGATTATGTAGATATGATTATGTTTTAATATGTAGATATCCCCTTCAGCAATTTCATATACATCATTTAAAGGTAGATTTTATTTCCAATCTTTTACTGGAAATAAAGTATTTATTTCCAATTAAACCAATTTTTCAACAATTATTCTATTATATTATTAAACCAATATTTCCAATTAAAGTTACTGGTAGCTTTTGTACCAGTAACTTTCTTCTACGATAATTTGTTGCAGAGTTAGTAAGGGGTGTTTAATTTTTTTCCCCACGACTGTACATCATCTGTTGTAAATGTATATTGTTTTCGCACGGATTATTATATTCATTTTGCTCGTCTCAAGGCATATTTCTATTAAAGAGAGGATTCTGCCATAGACAGGTTCCTTCTCACAGGCTACTGTACTTATTTTTACCTAAAACTATTTATACTATTATTTAACCCTTTATGCCCCGACGGTACTTTAAAGTATCATTGAAAAAAACTTGTTATAAAATTCATTTAATACATCGATTAGAAGTAATATAGTTTACAATGAGTTAAAAATACTTGCCTTTATCTTATTCCAAAAGCATTGTTGGTTGCACAAAACAAAAATATATTTAAAAGGATGATTTCTCTTTCATGTGCATCTTTTCAGCTTTCTTGATGTTGAAAAATGGTGAATTAAAAGTTTCAGTACTGAAATATTTTTATATTTCTATTTTAAGAGCATTATTTTTTTACATTTCCTAGTTCTATAAATTAAAAAAAAAATACTTTAATTAAAAAAATTGAGTGGAGGTATAAATATTGCACGTAATCCCTATACATTCAGCTTTGGCTTATTAATTTTAATTGGCAAAATCCTTCTAAAGTTTATTAAATAAATGATTATGTAAATACTCTAACGTGATTTCAAAAATTCACGAAAAATACTTTTGAAAATGAAATTTTCATGAATTCATATTTTGTGACATAAAGGGTTAAAAATAGTTTCAAATCATCATTATTCTACGAATAAATTATCTGTACTTTTTACAAAGATTGTTGCCAACGGCTGATCCAAGGAAGAGGTCTCGGGGTTTATGACCGCCCCCCTGAAGGAAGAAAATTTCTAAAGAATACTTTAGAAATATATATTAAATTCTTTTAAATTTTCCCTTTGCTCAACTAAGAGAATCTTTCCGACTGTCTGAAGCTCTACTCAAATCCAAATTAGGTAATTTCTGAAAGATGCATGAAGTCTTTTTCAACATGAGATGCAAGAACAAGTGCCCTTATTCAGAACAAATATGATTGAATAGCATTTTCCATTTTTCGATAAAGGCAAAGAAACTTTCGGGGAAATCTCCGTAAAATTGGTTTATAAATCTGAATTTCAGGCCACAGCAGCCAATTGCTTCCTTATGACGGAATTTCTGTAACTGCCAAGTCTTAAAAAATGGCTTTAAATGCTCCTTTTTCTGGATGATTCTTTGCCTTATTAAGAAAATGGAAAATTCTTTAATTTCTTGGTATCTGAATAAAATGTGTAAATTTTATATTTTTACAAATATTAATACAATACGAATGAAAATGACTTTCTAAATGTTTCGGGAAAGTAGCCATTTTAGATATGGCAACAGCCTTTAATATAAAAGTTGCTTATTAAGAGATTAGGATTATTAAAATTATTATTGCTCCTCACCCCCCCCCCCCCACTAATTGTCTTCGCGACAAAATCTTCACTGAAAAACTTGAAGTCAAACATGTTCTTTACATCCTCAAAGTTCAAGGGCATTCCGGGCATTTCCTCATGAGTTTCAGTAAGATATTCGACGAAACAATGAAAATTCTGAAAAACCCGTTTTCCCAAATTAATTTAGGTTTTGACTGATTTCGATCGCTGTAAGAACTATATCTCATTTTCGATGTGATGGGATTTTATCAAACTTGATATTCAGTTAGACCCACAGAGGAAGTCTATGTCTATTTCCAGCTAACCCAGTGAATCAACCAGCCAGGAAATAATCCTGTTTTATTGAAGCTTTTAAGGAAAGCAAGTTGGAAATTGTATGTCAAACATGAAAAATGAGGGGCGTTCGTACAATAACTAGTTTTATAAATATTCAGATCTTGGTGTAGTAGCTGTTGTACTCTTATGCAGAAATGCATGAATACAAAATTTATTTTATTTTATGTGCAGATTTGAATATTATAGATATAAATTTTATTTTATGAAATTAAGTTTCAATACACTTTTACAAACAATTAATTACAATTCTGTTACATTAAAATTATACTATGCGCAAATATCCAATACAAGACAATGTAAAACAAAAAAATCATAGTTATTATTTCAGTCAAGAAATGAATTATATCGTCTGCTGTTATGATATGATTAGTTTCCGTAATAGAATAGGTGCATTTTAAGTTGGCCACATTTACTCTTTTCTTGACATTTACTGAAAATTCCAATGGGAAACTTAAGCCTAGTTTTAAAAATTCCAGATCTTGAAATTCATATTTAGATTCTTTTTTCATTTAATATCTATTTCTCTGGAAAGATCTTCCAAAAAACTCTCGGTAGATTATAGGATTGATATAATTAAACAATTCTAGTATACAAATTCGGATTTTAAATTCAGTTACACGGAAATAATACGATTTCATATTAAATAGGACGTTATCACCATGGAAACCTAGAACCATTACCTATTATGGGATATCGTTAAATTAATTACGTATGACAGGATTTAATAGAATGAAGAAAACTTTTATTAATATCTGTTTATAAGTTTTGATCGATTTTCATAAAAATTGAAAGGACTCGACAAAATTCTACAACGATAATATATATATTACATTTCAAACCATTCGGTTGGGTAGTTTTTGCGCTGTTATATGTGGACAGACGGACGGACCAAACGACGACTATAAGTGCTACGTATTTGTATAATTACGAACGCACCTAAAAATAGCATTCGCAGTGAATCAACTAAATCCGGTACGCATGTCTGGCATTCTTCTATATCTCTTACACTTTTCCGTAAACGGTGACAATGCATTTGGACCAAACTGTTAAGTTTTAAGCGTTTAATTAACCCTTAAATAATTATAAAAAATCAGATAATATATGCACAGTAATTCTAAATTATTTCGAGAAATGACGAAAAAGAAACAAAAATTAGAAATCTTCAAATTATTTTCAAATAACAAAGAATAGATTACTGTTAATGCCATAAAACATAATCTGATAACAGATCTAGTTTGTGTTAATTTGTTGCGTGCTTATTATATATTTTTTACACTAGAATCTATCTACATTTCAATTTTAACATCTTATTTTATGGGCAATTCCATATGTGACGGACTGACATTTTGAGTTATAGAATTAAATTAAAGCAATTACGTTGAAGCTATTTTCAAATGAAAATTGACTTTTGAGTTTGCACATGACTGTTATTGATTGAAATATTTTAAAAATATATGAAACAATTTTTTTAGCTGTTTTATTCTTTCATCTTTTAGCAATTTATTATAGTGTGACGGAATGACATTTTTGCTACCATGACTCTAACCGTCTAACCTGGGGTTTTAAAATTGGAAACTTATGTGAATTAAGAAGCCATTTAGTTTTTAAACTAATACATATCTTAAATATGATGTATAAGCAATACAAAATTATAATTTAGAGAAACCTACCTGTCCTAGGGTTGTAGTTATTAACTGTCATTTGACGTGATGGAATGACGGAAAGTTTCTTAAACATTTACTAAAAGAAAATCGATTAAACTAAGAAATTTTATATATTTTTTATTATCCAGAATGATCATAAGAAATTACATTATATAACTATTCACATGCGACAGCTTTTTCAAAAGCATATCGAGCACTATTACGTAGTTTATTTTGCATGCATTATTATTAAGTACATGGCTGTAAGACTATTGTAAACCATTAAATATTTTATTACATTCATTTATTTATTAAGAAAATACAAAATAAACAACAATTACATTCTTTTTTACAGTTTTTTTCAAAGATACTGTTTGTACAAAAATGCAAATAATTTATTTTTCAGCTATAACCTAAGCGTTTTGAATCTAAAACATCAATTTGAAAACTTGGAATTTATTTCAATCTATTTTTTAACTTCATTTATAAAAATTATTTAAAAAAAAACTTTTGATAAAAGTTGACACTTTCGTGGAATTGCCCTTATCTATTTCATAATATTTTCTTTTGAAAGAGAAAAATTAGGTCTGGCCTTTCATTTCTCTATATATCTCTCTTTTTTTTTCATAAAAAACAAAACTATGGTGAAAATTATTTTCTTCGGAGAGAAAATTTTAACTACATAAATCATAATTAGTCGCGCAAAATGCTTATATGAATGATATGATTCTAGAATGAAAAATACCAAGTTAAATGTTATTCTACTAATTTGATTTATTGAGTCATCTTTAAACCGTACCCCACGACTTTGATTTTTTTCTCTTTTCAATTCAAATGCTTCAGGCTGTAATTATTTGAGTTGAAACATTCTCGATTCGCCTTTCAAAGAAAAAAAAACAGCTGTAGAGAATGTGAATGAGAGAGTTCAAAGGCTGATTTATTGATATGCACACAGAGAAAGAAAAATATGCATAAATTAGATTGATTGAAACATAAAAGCAACAAAGCCATGAAGTTAATATTCAATTCACGCATGCTCATTGATTTCTGAGCATTTGATATTTGACATATCTCAGTCTTACATGATGAATCGAATTATATGTAATTTGTTTACTATACAGATTTTTTTTTTTTTTTTTAATCTTTTGAATATTTGGAAGTTAAGTTATAAGATATAATGGGAAAAGTTTTTGAATGAAAACTTTTTAATAAGTTTGCCCTCATTTATATAGTACACATTTAAATGTGTCAGAAGAAAAAAAATATATTGTTAGATTTATATAATTAAAACAAAAATACATAAAAGATTGAACCACTACGTAACGCATAACTAAATAAAAAAATATTTCTTCCTTGTAAAATATTAAATTTCCAATAACTATACAAAGAACTTCAAATAGCAGATTAGAAAACCAAATGTTTAAGGAACGGTCCCGCTACCTGCGGCACCGTATAGTAGGCATGCAGTGCAGGTGCTGCAAAATCTTTTAGTTCCATCTTCCGCCGCCGGGGGGAGCACGCTGTTCCAAACAAACCATCTCCCAAACAAAACTCCGACACGTGTCCCCGCTGCCTCCGGCACCGTATAGCAAGCGTCCTGCGTACGCTCCGCAAAATTTTTTAGTTCCACTTTCCACCACCAGGGTCGCAATTTATTCTATACGAACACCCGACACGGGTACCTGTTGTATCAATGGAGTTGAGTGAACCAATTCCCGTCGAAATAGGTACCATAGAACTCGAGAAAATAATGCGACCCCTGGCGGTGGAAGGTGGAACTAAAATCTGTAACGCGATCGAAAACCAAGTCGAATCAATCATCCAAACCCCATAGTGATCGGGCCCATAGAATCCGAGATAAGAAAGCACAGTTAAAGAAAAAAACTTGTAGGATTACGTGACAGGGGGCGCTTGGTCAAGTGCTCAACAACAAATCATTTACTTTGATTGTTGGTATGCATCAAGTAAATTTCTTAAATGGAATTTGTTTTGTGTAAATCAGAGTAAGGCGTTAACCCCTCCTCCCCATACCCACAAATACACTGGTGTCCAGAAATTAAGGGGCAGTGACTAATTTCAGACGTTTCGTCGAATTTCTACTGAAACTCGTGAGGAAATGCCCGGAATGCCCTTGAACTTTGAGGATGTAAAGAACATGTTTGACTTCATGTTTTTCAGTGAAGATTTTGTCGCGAGGACAATTAGGGGGGGGGGAGAGCAATAATAATTTTAATAATTAATTAATATTTTCGATCACCCAAGTAACAGCAAATGCTAAAAATGGTCTGTCACTGTAGCAAATGACTATGCAGGTGCTGTTCAACATTTGTGTGCATTTGGGTAAGCATATCACGTATATTCGTGAAGATGTTAACATTTCTGTGAAAAATTCAAAAGTTTTTTTCTTTTTTTTATAGCATGCGGAGTTTTCAGCCAAATTTAACACTACTTTCCAAAAAATCGTGGAAATAGTATACTGTAATTAAAATATTAATATATTGAATATTTAATGAGATATAGGTGTTTGTAAGACATAAATTTTAACTGCGCAGGCGCGAAATACAGCTAATTTTTTTGTCATGATTTGATAGTCAATACCATAGGGCAACTCATCTAAAAAGACCAGTGAAATATCGTGAAAATTCAAAAGGTTACAGCAATAATTGATTAATTAAGGAGGAAATCCCATATAATCATATGGGATTCCTACAATACCCTTGTTCGGTGAGCTACTCTCTGCCATTAATCACATGATGAAGAGAGCCAATAATTAACTGTTCTCAATATTAAAGTAATTCGTATTTTTATTAACTAACTGCAGAAAAATTATCTTATATAGAAAATAACTATCACAATTAGAGCATTCGTTTAAAAGTTATAATAACTTGCTTTGTTTAAAGTCAGTGGAAAAGTATGTCAATCGTAATGGTTTCGCTGCTATTACTACTCACCAATCATTATTAATCAACACAATGTCATTAACATACATAAAATAAAACATGTGCACTTAATTTTACTTTTTAAATTACAGTGCTGGTGTAAATATCTTGCATTATTTTTAAATGAGTTTTATAGCATTTAATTTGCAATCCTTATACTGCATTATCATGAAGAATTACACTCCTAATTTAATATAATAAAATGTGGTATAATATTTAGTATTTAAAATTTTGTTTTTAAAATAGCGTAAAATGTGAGTATTAAATTTTTGCATATATGTAGCTTATGTTAAATAAATTATATGAAATGAAAATATTGAATGTCTGAAAGAAGTTCTTCGACCATAATTAGCTGAACTGATTTTGGATGCCTAATATTTAGTTGTCTTTCTTCAGTTGTATAATCAGAAAGCCGTACGCCAGGAAGCTGCAAGAAGTCTCCAAATTATACGCTTTCATGGTATTGGTATGACTTAATATCAGAGAAGATATTCAATATTCTTCACATTGAAAATCACCAATGTATAACCCCCAAAACACTGTTATGTATTTTTTAAGCGACATAAAGATGAGATAAACATATTCAAAGGAATTTAATCTGCAATTATACAAAGTTCTACAAGGAAAGAATGCAACTTTTATCTTTGGGATTTGGCCAGCAGTTCGGAAAATTTCGCCACTGTGCGATGGCTGCCCATTTGCATATTAAACACGCGCCTGCCGTCCATCTCTTTTAAAATTGATCCCCTTTTTCGCAAACCTGTGGGGGGCAATTTTTATCTTTTGGAATCTTTTATCTGTTTATCACTTGCCATTGTTTTGTCGTCACATGAAGTTCAATAAAGTTTATTTTCGATGCTTTGGATGTGACGTCAGACTTTTCTCTCTCTCATTTTTCTCGAAAACTATGCTTTTCAGAGGTGCAGTTCTTTGGGCACTTTTAATGTACTCCGAGCGAAGATTCTCGTTCTACATAGTTTGTCTGGTTGTATATGAAAAGCCTGTATAGAAAAACATTTGTTTCTGATTATAAATCAAGAAGTTTCACAAGAAAATAGTAATAATAATAAAAATCCTTCTTTCTCTAATCTCGATTACTTTTGAAATAACTACGCTAGTGTCTACAAATGGAAGAAACAGAAACAACAACAATTTACTTTTATGCTTCTTTGGACGCTGGAATCAGTTTTTGTCCATCACGTATCGCAAAATTGTTTTGAAACTTTGAGAATTTACTAGTGAATTATAAAATTTGCAAAGTAACCAAGTTTATTGCTTTATGAAATTATCCAAACTTACGTAAATGAAAGAAGTATAGGGCACTTTTTAAACTCACATAATATAACACGGATTACTATACACGATATGGGGCATAATAATTAGCATTAAAAATTTTGTTTTTAAATAGCGTAAAATGTGGTTATTAAATTTTTGCATATTTGTAGCCTTTTTCCAATAAATTATATTAAGTGAAAATGCTGAATGTCTGAAAGAAGTTCTTCGGCCATATTTAGGTTAATCGACTTTGGATGCCAATCCAATTTCAGTCGTCTTTCTTCATCTGTATAATCAGAAATCCGTAAGTAAGCAAGCTGCCAAAAACTGAAAAAACAAAATTCTTGTCCAACTTCACTAGGTTCCATGCTGTCAAGAAAGGCATTTCTCGACTATATATCATTTTGATTATTTTCAATTTCTTTTCACCAATCAAATTTTTCAAACTTTCATTTTCTTCAATTCTTGATTCATATTCCATGCGATAATGTTCTTTTATTTCTTGCAGCTGAGATTGAATCATTGACGCTGAGTATGTAATTGACAATGTACCCACAAAACTGAAGTAAAAATAGGAAATTCCTTCAAATATAGAAAAGTAGTGTGATGTACTTCGCATTAGTAAAGCCAATCCCGTAAAAGCCATTACGATCATCGAACACAAAATCAGAAATATGAGAAAGGAAAATGTTTCTTCCTGTTTCTTTATTTTCAGAAAGAGACACTTATGAATGTAAGACTGTTTTGACAAAGAAATTTCACGAAACTTCCCAGTCTTTAAAGCAAATTTAATTGCTACTATTTTTTCCACGTATTTTATATTCAAAACACAAAAACACATAAGAATCACCGGAGGAAACATAATTTGCTGGGAAAAATAAACCAAGATGCATATAAATAGAATAGAAGTTTTAAGCCATTTACTACTTGGTAATGTGGTAGCATTAAACCAAAAATCCACAAAAATAGGATCACTGAGACCAATACTGAACACAAAATAAAAAGCAAGAGCTATTGGAATGAGGAAACAAACTGAAATTGCAGAAATTATGAGAATTATTGAATGTTTTTTTGAAACTCTTTTGCATCGGGAATCAGTTCCACAATCGTTCAGTAAACGGTGAAGGTCATCTCCATATGCACGTGCAACATGCCAAATTATGAAAGATAAAAAGCAAGCTATACTTGACGAAAATTCCGACTTGCTTGAAAATTCGTCAATATCTTTGGAAAGTAAAATAGTAAGGTTATACAATGTTGCTGCATGGATAAAAATGGAAAATGGATGAAAAAGTCCAGACAAGTGCACGCTGTTTTCATTTCCTCTTTTCAGTTGTTTTTTAATGCCAAAAACTTGCAACAATTTTGAAAGAAACAAATTCAAACTTGAAATATAAACTGCAGCTTTAAATTTTCTTTGGGCTTTTTTTTGGATAAGCGAACATCTTCTTTTATAAATTTCCCAATTTTCTCTTTAAAAATAAGTATCCCATTTTGTTTGTTTTAAAAACCAATTATTCAAAAAAGTTCAGCATATCCTAAATACAAAAATTCTTTTAAAGTTTTTTTTTTCAAGTGTAATGAATTCTCTTAATTTAATTTGACAGCTTTATTAAAATATAATCTTAAAATTTCTGTTAAAGATAATATTTTTATAATGATTATAAAAAAAAACGCTTATATCAAACGCAGCTTCTTCTAAAAAAATATGTTTTTTGAATCTTGTACACTGTAAAAGTTTTACTGGAAGAAAACAGACTTTTAAAAATGTATCATTGCAGCAAACTCTCGAGGCATCCAATATGCATCTCTCAACAAAGTTCAATCTATCCTAAAAACAAAAATTCTTTTAAAATTCTTTTAGTTTTCTTCAAATTTAATTTAACTGTGAACACTGATTACGAAAGAACACTTATAGTAAAGGCAACTTCCTTTAAGAAAGGCAGTTTTTGAATTTTGTACACTGTTTTTACACTGTATCCTCTGAAAGAAAACATACATTTTACAATTTATCACTGCAGTTAACTATCCAGAATCCAACTACAAAGATAGTGGTTAGTTAACCGTATTAAGAAGTGCACTCATTGATTATTATAGAGATAAAATGGCGGCTATACATTACCAGATACATGGGAATTTCCTAAACGATTTATATATTTTTTAATCACTAGTCGAATGAAATCTTCGTAAATTAATGATATTTTTACCTTTTCTAGATAAAAGGCAAGCTGAATATGATGTATATTGTCAATGAATAATTATTTTATGAAAAGATTTAACAGTGTTAATATTTTATTCTATTTGCTGTTTGCCTATCAATTTGCTAATATCATTGGTTTCTATGGATGTATTTTGTAATCATAACACATTTAGCAAAATTAATGTCGTCACATGAAGAATTTAATAACAGGATGATCCAAACAACTCTTCATTCATTATTTAGGAAATAATATGTTTCGGGTAAAAAAAATCTATAATGTTATTTTTTCTAATAATTTTTATTGCAAAAAATATAGAATTGCATAAAATATTTTTCACTTTATTATGATTAAGAATTTTCGTTAAAAAGTTTCCTAACTTTGATATACATTTTTAAAATGTGATATTTATATCAAAACATAATGATTTTAAACGTTTCTTTTGTCTGTAGAAATACCTTGTTGTATTCTCTTTTTTAGTTTAAATTCTCTAGGATGCAGTAAAATTTTTAAAATTAAAAAAATCAAATCATCCATCTATCTGTGGATCTATTTAATATCACATAGGATCTACCAGAAAAATGTTCATTTTAAAAAATTCAGTTTAAATTATTTTCCCTCTAAATAAGATATACACAGTAGGTACCGGTTATAACGTACCTGGGATATATGCCGTACGTTTGCGTATAATGCACCCAGAGACTTGGTTCCCACTGAAATCCTACATAATAGGGTGGTTTTACAACTTCGACTGTAAATCTTTTATTTTAGGCTTGGAAACTCTCTTATCCAAATCTCTAGTTCCAATCCCCTTTTCTCTCGTTTTCTTCTTCATTATATTTGCTGTTAAGCGCCTTTATCATTTACATCATATACTGCATTTTATTGGTAACATTGCTAATAACGTACTTCGGTTATAACGTACAACATTTACCGTACCCATTGCAGTCCTTTAAAACAGGTGTCTACTGTATATATACAGGATGAGTTTGTTAAGGGGCTACTTCACTCAGACGAAAACACCCGCTCGCTAATGTTAATCCTATGGAGGAAATTTTTGAAGATATCTCGTTCGCATTTCAATATTTTTAAATGATTTTTTTTTTGCATTGGATAGCTGAGGTCAATCTCTATGCACGCTCCTTTCTACTTTTTCGATTTTTGTTGCAGTTTTTTTTATTGAGGATACTTTTACTTTCGAAACCGGTTTTGAAAGTGAAAGTATCCTCAATAAAAAAAAAAAAAAACTGCAACAAAAATCGAAAAAGTAGAAAGGAGCGTGCATAGAGATTGACCTCAGCTATCCAATGCAAAAAAAATCATCTAAAAATATTGAAATGCGAACGAGATATCTTCAAAAATTTCCTCCATAGGATTAACATTAGCGAGCGGGTGTTTTCGTCTGAGTGAAGTAGCCCCTTAAAATGCAGCCCAGAAGAAGGAAAAACACAAAATTTAGGATAAATATTTATTTACATAATTCGAACAGTCACAAAAGATGATGAAAATCTCCCCCAGCGCGAAGATTTGTCACTTTTCCCGCGATTAAATTTCAGTTTACTTCGCTATCTTGGCGAGTGCCGTATGTAGCCATGCACATGAAAACGGTCGACAAATTGCTTAATAATGCTTTTATTCAGTATCTGTACATATGGAAATGCCCCAGAAAAACTTGTTTTCCACGTTTAAATATGCATGAGACTCAAAATAATACTCAAAACAAAGTCACGTTGTGCGCTTTCAAAAATCATGGCAATTTCAACACGCTACATCACAGGCAGAACTAGGTGCGATAAGAACGACGCTCATCACACATGCATATCTTGTCCAGTGTTACCCGCCCACCAGTTGAACATTATCTTTTTCCCTTTTTGTGGACGTGGTGTGAACTTAAAGTCAGGGTTGCATTAAAAAAACTCACCTTGTATATGCAATTGTTTTTTTTTTGTTTGGTTCTTATAGCACGACACACTGCAGTGTGCATTGGCCACGGGGGCAATAATTGTTTGACAATTCTCATACACAAGCTATCTAAAACAATTACACTAACTATAAATTGTGAAAAAAAATTTCACATTTTTACAAGTAATGGTAAACACAAAATTTAGGTAACGTCGAAGTTTTGCGAGTCAAAAGGACACTAGGAAGTGTGGACATTTATATAAAAAAGCCATTTGTTATAACAGCAAGTGCTGATAAAACCTTCATTAGTCCCTAAGAACGGGTATCTCTATTAGACACTAGTTTCCTATAGACTTTTCTTAGTCCCCTATAGATTTTCCTTCGTCTCCCTAAGTTAGTAAGTTAAAGCACAAAACTGAGGCAGTTTTGGTAGACTACAAGTGACATCATCACGTCAGGATCTTTATTAAAATATTGAAAAAAAAATGAAATGGTAAACATATAATGATATGAATATTGGATGGAAGAAAGCATCTAAGGTCAAGGTAGCAAACAAAATATTGCGAAAAAGATTAAATGAAGCATGGTATTGGTATCGCGAAACCCAGGTAAAACCCAAGCTGTCGGTAAGGCACAAACAAACTCATGGGCCAAAAATTACCTGGACTGGCCTGTTGATGGCTAGAACAAAGCGAAGTAGTTTAGCGAGGAATAAAAAATTTTCATTGGTGCAGGTGATGATAAAGGAAAATTCATTTGGGGATTGCAAAATGAAAGGGATAGTGAAAACTTTTAAGTTCTCTGATTCAATCATGATTTTGGGCTGCATGTCTTTTATGTAAGAGGAAGGCTGTGTGTTCTGAATCAGAATGAGAATTCAAAGAAATATGTTTCATTTTTAGAATATTTCCTGATTACTGGTTTCGAAGATCAATTTGGATACAGCGATGTTATATTTTTGGATGACGAAGTTTCGTGCCATAGGTCCTAGATAGAGAAAACAAATATTTCTCTGAATGTCCCTCAAATAGAGTGGCTAGCATGTAGTCCAGATATCAATCCCATCGAAAATATATGGTCTGTATTTAAAAGAATTATACTTAAGCTACAGCCAAATTCAACACAGAAACTAAAAGATTTCATGCAAAAAGCTTGAGTAGCCATCAATCGAAATAAATGCCAAGAGCTTGTTGTTGCCTGACAAAGTCATCAAGGCAAGAGGTGGAAACACAAAGTACTAACCATATACTTTGACCAACTATTCCAAACATTTTTCCCAGATATGACGTGAATCCATATTATTTTCCAACAGCATCTGGAGAAATAAATTTAGATAAAATAATTGTAAAGTCATTTAGATAAAAGGTAGGTGATGACTCCACAATTTTTGCCAGTGGTAGTAACTAAATTCTTCATACAGTTTTAATCCATCTGTTTGTATTTAATATTCTTCAGTCTTCAGATACTTTATAGATATATCATGCTGCGTTCAACGGCAATGATTAATTGACATTATGTGATTTACGTAAATTTTTATTGAAACTATATATATATATATATGTAGATATATTTTATGTTATGCTCGGTCGTCTAGATGGGAATGAATAAAGTCCAGGTCAGATTTTTAACGAAATCTTACACAGATTAATTTTCTTGGATATATATCAAATAATTACAAATATTTACAAGTTTACAGATAATTCTAACAGAATGGCAGATTCCGTAGCTCGTAAATGCCATTTTCCGATCAAACATTGGTCAGCTCAGCTCGCCCCGGCTGGCCGCAAAAATTTAAGAGCATCTGTCCGAGAGTCCGTCTGACTCCGTCTCTAAACTCCTTCCTCGTTCTCACGCTGTAAAAATTACTCAACTCATCAAAACCTATTTTTCGGCAATTTATGTCTTCATCAAGAGCCTCATTAGAGAATCTGCTGGCTTTGCGGTACAGAGTCCACAGAGTCCGTTTCCAGTCACCACAATTCGGCCTACCTGACAGGGCTGGAACCTCCCAGTCATCATCTACCTTTTATACCAGATGAGTACTGGACTACTTTTCCAGAACGTATAAGATACAAAAAAAACACACACAAACATAAAAATAAAGTAATAGCAAGATCAGTCACTAAATACTACTGAATAAAATGTTCTTAGTCCTTAAATAATATTTTTGGAGTTGGGAAAGTTAGTTAAAGTTCTTTTCTTTGTTTGTTACTTGGACGCAGTTCTTTTCATAGTTTATTTACATTAGTCGAAAAAAATATCAATAAAACACAGTTAAATAAAAAATATATAAATAATAAAAATAATAATAAACACAAAATCACCTAAAAGCACATTTGCTTCGTTTCAGACAGTAGAAGTCCATGGTTTCATGTGATCTGCAGCACTTGAGGTCGTATTTGGACCCTCATGGTGTCCAACTTTGTTCACATTGTACCGATCGCCCCTTTTTACTGCGGTAATCTCGTAAGGTCCAAAAAACTTAGGCTTTAGTTTGGTATCTGTCCCAAACTGCGTTTTTTGAATCGCCACCAAATCACCGAGTTTATAGGTGTTGGCCGTTTTTCTTTTTTTATTATAGGTTTTACGATTTTCTTCCTGTATTTTTAAAATGTTCTCTTTTGCAATTTCCCTATTGAAATTTCTCTCTGACATAATCGAATTCACATGTTCTTCGTCTAACAACTCTTTTATTTTCAAATCGTTTTTATGTCGCAATTTAACTCATGTTAGAAGCTCAAATGGTGAAAATTTTGTACTTCTAGATATAGTGCTGTTTATAATTCGCTGTACCGATGCTACATATTTGTACCATTTAGTGGGGTCTTCTATGCTAAGTTTCGCTAATATTGGTATCAGGATTCTATGCATCCGTTCTATCTGGCCATTTCCTCTTGGAACCTGTCGTTATTGGGACATGTTGTATTTTTGTTCGCTACAATATGCTTCAAAATCGTCAGATGTAAACGCGGGTCCTTTGTTGGTTATTATTCGGGACGGGTTTCCAAAAATGTTGTGTTGTAATTTTAATTTATCTATAACTTCTATGGCAGCAGTAGTTTTAACTGGGTATAACCAGACAAATTTTGTGAAAGCATCTACGGCGGTAAAAATATGATTATAATTTTTGGGAGTGGATGGCATTGGTCCTATAGGGTCAATATGATAAGTCTCAAGGGGATATTTTGTTTTGGAATTGGGTTCAATAAACCTTCTCCTTTTCCTTGCTTTTTATTACACAAAATGCACTCTACGCAATTCGCAATGACATTTTCTATTTGCTTCCTTAACTGGGGTATAAAATAGTTTTCTTTTAGAATTGTTTCGGTTTTTGCTACCGCATAATGACCTTTATTGTGAATATTGCGTATTATTTCTTTTTGCATATTTACGGGAATCATCAACAGTTCTCTGTTGTTTTCGTATTTATACAGTATGTCATTTCGATTAAAATATTCAGAGCTTTCATTTTTTTCTATTAATTTTTTAATGGTTTGAATATGTTCATCTTCTTGTTGCGCTAATTTAATTTTTGCTGTTAATTCGTCATAAGAACGTGTTACTACCAATACTGTATTTCTGCTTAGTGCGTCGACATGCTTCATTTGATTTCCCGCTCGATGTACTATTTCATAATCAAATTCCTGTAAGAATAGCGCCCATCTTGCTACTTTTGGCGTAATGTCTTTTTTGTCCATAGTCCATTTTTTAAATCCAATGTTGTGAAAACCTTTGCATCCTCAATGTTATCTAAAACATCTTCTATTCTTGGCAAGGAAAAATTATCTCTAATTATTTTTTTATTTAGTAATCTATAGTCTACGCAAAGTCTCCAAGAGTTATTTTTCTTTTTCGCTAACACTATAGGAGATGCATAATTAGAGTTGCTCTCCGTTATAATTCCCGTTTCCAACCATTCCTGTATTTGTTTGTCCACAAACTCCTGCTCCGGATACGCCAATCTACGCGGTCATTGCGCAATCGGAATATCATCAGTTCATATTATATTTACTTTTAACTCTGTGTCCTTAACCTTGTTTGGCTTATAATTAGTAATCAGCTCCGTTAACTCTTTCTTAATAGTGTTGTTTGTAATATGATTCAGCTCAACTTCCTGAAAATTAATAGAATTGGCTGTTTCAGCTAAATAAATGTCTGTGGTTTTCGTTAAGTCTAACTGTGGGATAGAACACTGTTCACTTTCTAATAAACAACTTTTTTCAGTACTTAATTGCATGTTTACTTTTTCACTAAAGTTAAAAGCTGTGTCATCTTGATTAGTTTGTTCCTTTCTCACTAATTCAGCTGTCGAAATCATTTTTCCTATCGTGAGATTGTTTTGTTTTTCTAACCGCAACATCGCATGAAATCTGGGTGTAACATAGCTGACGCGTCTGATTTTCGTCATGGCTCTTTCTTGTGGGAAAGCAGTGACGTAATTTACCCTAACTTCTTTTAATATCCGTTTTCCCATAATTTGCAATCCTTTTTCCGAAATATTGAAATTTAACTGTCTCAAAAAGGCATTCCCTAAAATTATAGAATGATTCAAAATTTTTACGATGTATAAATCTGAATTTACTGTATAACCATCTATTTCAATGTTTACGGTCGTAAATCCTATGGGTGTTATTTGGTTTCCACCAATACCTGACAAAACCAAGTCATTTTCATGTAATTTAGGGCATCCCAGGGCAATATAAATATCGTTGTTCCCCATATCCACGTCGCTCCCTGTGTCTATCAAGGCATCTATATTTTTTCCTAAAATCCTCACGCCCTTTATTATTTTATCTGCTGGATTAGAGTTGTTGCTTACGGCAGCATTTGCATTTTTAGGAGAATTGTTTGTACACTGGTCAGACCTGTGGCCAGGAATTTTACACTTCCAGCACACCGGGCCTTCTTTTTTTTGGGGACAATACCTCCAGCGGTGAGAAAATTCATTGCAATTAAAACAACGGATTTTTGTATTTAAATTCTTTTGGGGGGCATTTGCATGTTTTTTTTCATATGGTACGCGGCTAATATCATTTCGATGGAACGCTCTATTATTTTCAATACCTTGACGTTTTCGAAATTCCGTATTTGGGGACTTAATTTCAGCCTTCCGTAAGTTAATTCGGGCAGTTTCAAAATCGTCCAACTTATTAGTCAAATCATCTATATTCGTAATTTTGGGTAATTCACCACAAAAGTGTTCTTTCATTTCTAAAGAAAATTTTCTCTTGATTTGGTCAATAATTAAAATATTTTTTAATTGTTCGTACGTTGATATTTGCAGGCCAGATAACCATTCATTCAAGAAATTTGAGAGTTCAAACGAGAAGTCTTTCCACGAAGCTGAATTTTGCTTTCTATGTAAGAAGAATTTTTGCCGAAATTGCTCCGGTGTAAGTTTAAAGCGTCTTAAAAGTATTTTTTTTCACATAGTCGTAGTCACTAGATTGTTCCTCACTTTCGCGATTTATTAAACTTACTATCTCGAGCGGTAATAATGCGAGAAGATAGGTTACCCATTCATCTTTTTCTATCTCTAAGCGCTTTGCCTGGCGTTCGAAAAGGGTTAAGTATATACTGATTTCCTCCTCACTATTGTATCTATTTAACAATTTTAAAACATCGGAACCCTTTCCGGCGATTGTAGGTACAGAGTTATGTAATTGGGCTTTTTGTGTATTTTCCAATTGTAATCGTTTTAATTCAAACTCGCGATTCTCAGCTTCTTTTCGCTGTAACAATCGCTCAGCTTCTTCGCGTTCACTCACTACTCCCGCTAACAAATTTTTCACTAAATCTTCATTATACCCTTCGGATTTTACAATTAAGTCAGTTAATTGAGTTTTATTGGCCGCTTCTGGTGGATTTAAACCTAATTCGACTGCCACAGTAACCAGATCGATCTTTTTTGACCTTATCAAGTGTGCCATTTTTATCAAACTAATCAACAAATAAAAATAAAATATATCATTAAATAAATCAATCATATACGTATATTCAACCAGTGAATTAAATATATATATACATTTATATAAACACACTTACTTCCATATATTGACTCGATGAATCAAATATAACACATATAATAATATGCAATAATTATATAAAAACTCTTACTTCCATTGAAATATTCTAAATTGAATATATATTTCTTTCTCTTCACATAAAAAATAACAAGATAAAAAAATATATATCTTTATACACCACTTAACTCCATTCTAGAAAAAAGAAACATTCAGTTTCACGAGGAATCAATAAAAATAACACCTTCCTCTATTTATAAGCATACGAAACGCAGAAAAAGAGAAAAGAAAACAAAAACATGAAGCACTGATTTTTTTCTTTTCCAGTCTGCAAAAAAAAAAAAAAAAATACACAGCAGACGTTCTTTCTTTATCTCAACGCGATTTATGCGAACACCGTAACTTGCCTATTTACTGATAACCAACACATTTTCTTCTTGCGTACTCGAAAGAAGAAATAAAATATCACCAGGAAAAAAAAATCCCTTTCCCCACCGCGGAAAACACGACACTTATCTTGTACACACGGTCAGTGGATCAGACTTTCTCCACCGACACTCGAAATATTTCACTCTTTACCGAAATAACTTTATCGGCTTTTCAGTGATTCATCACAGCACATCACTGACATATGATCGCACAGCAGATCATAGCACTCACATACACTTCGATAAATAATACGCAGACGAAAAAAAAAATTCGGAAGCACAAAACACTTTCTCGTGAAGACACTGAACACTAATGATGCACTATTAATGCACACTACTGAACACTATTCACAGAATTTTGATGCACAAATCTTTCGCACAGAAACTATGTAGATCATTCAGATCACGCACAAATCAAGTAGATCCCGGCCGATCCCCCATTTGTAGATATATTTTATGTTATGCTCGGTCGTCTAGATGGGAATGAATAAAGTCCAGGTCAGATTTTTAACGAAATCTGACACAGTTTAATTTTCTTGGATATATATCAAATAATTACAAATATTTACAAGTTTACAGATAATTCTAACAGAATGGCAGATTCTGTAGCTCGTAAATGCCATTTTCCGATCAAACATTGGTCAGCTCAGCTCGCCAATTGCGGCTGGCCGCAAAAATTTAAGAGCATCTCTCCGAGAGTCCGTCTGACTCCGTCTCTCGACTCCTTCTTCCTCGTTCTCACGCTGTAAAAATTACTCAACTCATCAAAACCTATTGTTCGGCAGTTTATGTCTTCATCAAGAGCCTCATTAGAGTCTCATATATATATATATATATAGAGAGAGAGCCTCATATATATATATATATATATATATATATATATATATATATATATATATATATATATATATATATATATAATTAGCCTATTTCTCTAAATCTAAACAGCACATTTTTTAAATACGCACAGAGTTATAATTGCAGAATTAAATCGAATGCTTCCACTATTCCGTAAGCAAGATTTATATTATGTATTATTTATTTTCACATCCTTTTATTTTCACATCCTTTTATTTTCAAAGGAAGGGTTTTAAGCTACTATACCAGTTACAATAAAAATTCCGCCCTAAAATTACAGTTTTATTTCAGAACTTGCTTTGTATTTTCTTCTTTAACGAGACACCTGTTTCTAATTTAATAAGTTTCTTTCGACTTTCTCCAGCTGTAAACTGGTAATAAATATTAAAATGTTTAATTTTAAAACATAGTATCCGACTATATCATTCTGTACTATTTTATTTCAAAATAATTTCGTTGTGTTCAAAATCCAATTTAGTTCTCTTATTTTCAGGCGTCTTCGTTTCTTTGAAATTATATTTTCATTTAAGTTTTCCTAATTGCCAGATGTAATAACTACTAAAATTTCCGCTTTTAAAATCAACTTCATTATAACATGAAATCCAAATAGCTAATTCCTCCTAATTTCTTCTTCCTATAGCTATTTCTTAACATCTTATTTTGCATTCAAATCGATATTGTATATAAACGTCATCTAAATTTCTTGTTTTAAAGAACTTTCTCTAAAAATGCGGTTTATTTTCAGAACTAGCGTAGAATGTTTCTCTTTTTTAGACACTTTATGAAAAAATTACTGTAGCTGTACTAAATTATTAAATCTATTAATTTTGCACTTTCAATGACTTGTCCACAGATCTTATTCCTGCATTTACTAATTAAAAATAACTAGCAAGATCGCTTTAAAATGTGTTGAGAGAATTACTCCAAATTGTGGCGTGCAATTTCTTATATATATACTTTATTATAGTGTACTTTAAATAAATATTTTTAGTTTTTTCTCTTGCGGAAAATTATTGAGCTTCTTCCCTTCAAATAGACTCAAAAACTGAAGATTTTTCCTCCAGCAATTAAGTAAATGTGAAATAATCAATACATCAAAATTATGAAATTCTATTATCTTTTGTAATAAATATTTGTGCGATATAGTCTAAAGTACAAAATGTACTTCTGTATTTAATAACATATGAACTTGTAATGCATTTCAAGTAAGTATATTACTCTTCTTGGTTATATGAAATATGATAAATTTTGGCGTCGTTGGGATATAGTAGCAGAAGACCTACTCGAGTGACTTTACTTACAACACGCCATTGGCTACAGAGCCTCTGCTGTGCTCTTGAACATATTGATTGGACCCTAGATGACTGGGAAAAAGTTGCTTGGTCAGATGAGTCACGATTCCAGTTGGTAAGAGCTGATGTTAAGGTTCGAGTATGGTGCAGACCCCATGAGGTCTTGGATCCAAGTTGCCAACAAGGCACTGTGCAAGCTGGTGGTGGCTTCATAATGGTATGGGCTGTTTTTACATGGCAAAGACTGGGTCCTTTGGTCAAACGGAACCAATCATTAACTGGAAATGGTTATGTTCAGCTGCTTGGTGATCATTTGCAGCCATTCATGGACTTCATGTACCCAAACAACGATGGAATTTTCCAGGATGACAATGCACCATGTGTACCGGACCAAAATCGTCCTCGATTGGATTGAGGAACATTATGAACAATTCGAGCGAATGATTTGGCCACCTAGATCGCCAGACATGAATCCCATCTAGCATGTATGGGACATGATCGATAGGTCAGTTCGAGCACAAAATCCTGCGCCAGCAACCCTTTCGGAATTATGGACGGCTGTACAGGCAGCATGGCTGCATATTTCTACAGGGGATTTCTGACGACTTATTCAGTCAGTGCCACTTCGAGTTGCTGCACTTCATCAGACAAAGGGAGGTCCCACACGATATTAAGAGGTATCTCATGACTTTTGACACTTCAGTGTATATATAACCAAAGTGGAAAGTTAATCAACTTAGATAAAAACAGAAATTTTAAATTACAGGTGTGGTATTTTCAAAAATTAATTTCAAGGACTCTTGTTAATCTTCCTCTGTATTCTCCAACGTTATCAGTTGCAGAACTTAAAATAAAATTTAACTTCTTCTACATGCATTTAAATAAATAATGTATTAAATTTAATAAATCACTCCTAGCTCTTGGTCTGTCAACAACTGTTTCAAGCCTCTAATAACCGAGACCACACCATTTCTTACCATCGTACATATATTATATGAATAAAAAAATTTCAGCTGAAATGACTTCGTTTTTATTGGATATTCTTAGCTCTGCTTTCCTGGATTTCGAACTTTTGGGTAATTGTTTGCAACGCAAATCGTACGAACTTACGGCTCACAAATTACTCAATTTCATCATTTATGCATTAAAATATTTCAACCCAAGATCATCATCACAATATTTCATTATTAATAATTTTTACAATTAAAATTTTATAGCGTTGTTCTGAATATTCGGTCCTACTCTGACGTATGCACAGGTGTTTTATTGATTTAACTTCATATTTTGACCGTTAGCATTTTGAACAACAACTTTGGTTTTCGATCGCCATTGTTCTGATGAGGGGCTCGTTTGGAGCGCCTGAAACGTTTACAGAAATTTATTTACTGGGGGCTGTACATATATAACGTTATCAACATTTTGGTAATTTTGGACCCCTTCCCCCTTTTTAGGATATCATACGTTATCATTCTTCGACCCCCCCCCCCCTCTTAAATGATATCGTTATCAATGTCTATAAAAATTCCTTTTATTTTTACAATCTTTTTTTTTTTTTTAAGTTTGCAGTGATACAAAGATATCGTTATACATTTATAATTAGCATACTTTACTGATTCAAATGAAGAGAAGATGTCAATAAAATAGGACTATTGTACATGAAATAACTTTATATCAAATAGCATCTGAAAGAGATAGTTACTATTTAAATGAATTTAATAATAGTTTATTGCTACATAATGCATTCAATAGTTATATTGTCTTCCTGCACTTGTCCTTTGCACGGGGAAGATAAAAGCAGACCTTCTTATCAACAAAACAAGTGGACAATATTCTTTCTTTTTCTTTACTAGTAAACACAACAAGTATCATTTCAAACATATTTAGCACCTGTTTTCTCTAACAGCGAATTATATGCGCATATGGCAGAAGAACAGAATAGCCGAACGTCCGGATAGTCCATATTTTGGAATGAAAGGATTTTATATTCATTTAATGGCTTTATTAATAACTTTGTATTTTCATAAAAATAGATAAGACAAAAAAAAGATAAGACTATTTTAATGTAAAGAAAAAGTTAAAAAAAAAGTAAAAAAAAGTTTGATAAAATATGATAACGTTATCAAAAGACAAACCCCCCCTCCCCCTAGATATATCTTACGATATGAAGTCCCAGACACCCCCCCCCTCCCCCTAAAGTGATAACGTTATATATGTACAGCCTCTTGTGAGATATATTGGTGTGCTTTTTTAGTCTTTTTAACCCTTTCGGCCCTGACAGTCACATATGGGTTCCTTACTTTTAAAATGCTTTAAACTATAAATAACGCCTTGCAGATACGTAGAAACCTCATAATTACATATGTGCATTCTATATTTTGACATTTTAGTGGACAAGTAGTGCCATCTAGCTTCGAAATAGTAAAAAAACAAGAAAGTTGACAAAAGTTTTAATTTTTTCGGACTTTAAGAAAAAAGTCAGGGTCGAAAGGTTTAAATATCTGAAATGAATTAACTGTTTTAATTAACTTTTAAAATATATTATTGTTCTTGGGTATATGAAATATAGTAAATGCTAGCGAAATGTCCTGTAAAAGCAAATGCAGATTATCGCTCTATCACAAATAAAGAGCCAGAAGGGGTGTGGGGGGATTACAATTTTTATTGAAAAGTAAGTAGAGTAGTGCATAAAGAGACCCCTATTTAACATTCTGAATGGGGTAAAGTCAATTCATATGTAAATAACTAAGGTAGAAAAATGAAAAACTTCCATAAGAAAACAAATTTCAAATTCAAGATGTGCCACTTTCAAAATTTAATTAGAAGGACTCTTGTTAATCTTCCCCTGTAGTCTTCAACTTTATAATCTATAGAACATAGTATCAAATATTACTTCTTCATACATACATGCACTTAAATGAATAATTTATAAAATTTAATAAATATATTTCATTATAAAAAATTTACAAAATTAACAATTTATAGAATCTTTTTTTTTTTTTTTTTTTTTTTTTTTTTTGAAGAGTTTTCACAATTATGTCATAAAATTAATTTCTTTAGTCATTCGAGAAAAATTCTGCTTACTTGCCAAAATTAAAAGTGTTTGCAGCTATTCATAGAATACTTTAAAAGTGTTTAAACTATTCTTTCTGTAAAATTATATATTAAAAAAATCCCTTTTATCATTAAAATAAAATACACATAATAAAAGTGATTACAGTAAACATAAAGGCTAAAACTTTTTAATAAACAAACCGACTAGTTTCGTATACACAATAACGGTGACATTTGCAAGGTCTGTAATGATAAATAGACTATTTTCGATATAAATCCTTTTCTACGTATTTGAGATTTTATGCTAAAATAGTTTATTTATCATTACAGATCTTGAGCATTTCGCTGTTATTGTGTATATGAAACCCGTCGGTTTGTTTATTAAAATGTGCTTAAGCCTTTATGTTTACTGTCATGAAGTTTAGTATATCTATTTTATTTTCAACTATTCCCATAGTGCAATTATAAAAAAAAAAAAAAAAAAATGTAAAACATGATTTAGGGATACAAAAAGGAAATACAAGGGATATACAGAAGGTAATTTCCGTTTGCAAATTATGCTTTAAGAGTTTCGCAATCTGAAGAGTGTGCATGTACACCAATTAATTAGACCTAAACCCATCAGAAAAGCAGAGTCGCACATTGTTAAACAGGATAACACTTCGGAAGATTAGGGGAATCAAAACGACCACCACGTTGTGCGTTGATTGATATAGTTTTTAGGACTTTCCAACATAGTTGAAAAATGTTTATGAATTCGGTTTGTCTGTCTGTCTGTCCGTGCTTTAACTCGCGTAAATATATTCGGATAAAATTGGAAATGAAAACAGTTCGTCGTATTTTCTTACTCTTACTTTATCAATATAATTCATATGGATGCACAATTGTTTTGGCAATGTATTTTTGTTTAAAGTCGTTTTCATTTTTTCTACTTTCATCGCTAGTTTCAATTGATATATGTTATTAAGGTTTACTATGGCATGTTCGGTATCGAAAATAAAGTGTGTAGCACTTGTAGTTTTTTTTTTTTTTTTTTTTTTTTTTTTTTTACAGGGACACTCAAAGTAATTACGTTACATTACGGTCTATGGGGGGAGAAAATGATTTGCGATTTATTTTAATGATGTTACACAATTTCAAACATATTGAAACTGATATATATCACTGAGGTGCACTACCAGAGGCTTACGTTAGAATAGGGTGTGCATAGCATTTATAGTTCCTTTACAGAGCTACTCAAAAGAATTCCGTTACATTGCGGTCTATGGAGAAAAATCGTTTACAATGTATTTTAATAATGTTGCAGTATTTCAAACGTATTAAAATTGATATATATATATCACTAAGGTGCACAGCAATATGCTTACTGTTGAATATGGTGTGCGTAGTATTTATCATTCATAGGGATACAGAAAAGTTCCTGGTTACAGTATTGTCTATAAGCGATAATTGCTGGAAGTGAGTTTTCCGTTGTGGTATTTGTTTTTATATATAGCATTTTTTTGCATATTGCTTGGTGTGTATAAATTATATATATTATAGACACGGCTATATAAAAGAATTCGTATACATTTCCGTTTCTGGACGAAAATTGCTGAAAGGGAATTTTCAACAGTGTTAAGCATTTCCTAACTGAACTAACTATCTATTCCATATATACAAATCGGTAGATTATATACAGATATTTACAAAAAAAAATTTGAATTATTTTCCGACTACAGATGGTAATTGTCGAAATTGAGTTTTCAAATGTTTGATGTGTTTTCCAAATTGTTTATTTAAATATCACCATTCACCATATTATGCAGTGAAGTCTTATTAGAGTATTTTGAAAGTGTTGGAAAGTGTTTCATAATCTATGCTTGACGCATGATTTTTCTTTCTTTCTTTTATTTATTTAGGAACTCTATTTCTGAGTGATTTTAATGTTTCATATCATGTGTCATCAATTGTGAAACAAAATTTGTTATTTTATTGAATGCATGGAATGTGTGTGGAAACGGAGAGTACATAGCATAAACAGATCAGGAAAGACTGAATTGTATGGAGATGGATCTGACAGTTTAATGTTGGACAAACAGCGTGCATGGTGAAGAATTGAGTAAGCAATGATCTTTTGTGATAATCAAATTAGTGTGTGGTATGGAATAGAAGGCATGTTAAGCAGTGTTATTCTATTCATGACTATGGTTAATAGAATAACACTTAACAGTAACAGTTAACACTAATACTTAACACTCACAGTTCTGATTGATATACGGTGGCTGAAACGCTCCGACAGATTACAGGTTTTGTCTGGGAAATATTTCTTCATTTCTCCAGAAGTTTAAGCCTTGTCTCATCTAATTTGTATTTCAGAAAGGTTTCTTTACATTTCGGATATTCTAGGTTGAAGATGTTGCCAAACATCCTGTTGATACTTGATTATTATTAAAGACGGCATCGTTCTTCGAGATGACTATAGAAAATATAGTGTCTTGTTATGATAGGGTCCTCAACAAGAATAAAAATTAGAGCGAAATACAATCCAAGTCCCTAATTTAAATGTGCAGTTAAATGATTTGTTGCACTTACGTTTTCGGGAATTTTTAATAGGACAAAAGAAGTTACTTTCCGGATTTCTATAGCGAATCACGTAATCTTAGTACTACGAATCAAGAATTTAGTTTGAAACACATTTATTCGTTTTTACTCAATTGAACAAGCAAAAAACCGTAAGTTATCATTGTTCCAAAGACGGGAAAAACAACATTTTTGTCTAATCGCACAAAATTCCAGGCAGTTAAATAAGGTATTTTTCGTTCAGAGATCAGTTTCAGAATTTTTTGTTCTTTTTTGAGTATTAAACTAGGAATTCTTTCATTTTTGCTCACACTTAATTCATATTCCTTGCGATAAAAATCTTTTATTATCTGAAACTTTGAAGAAATAATAGAGGCTGAGCACGTAATGGATAATATCCCTACCAGGCTGAAATATAAATATAAAAAACCTTCACATAACCTAAACAGTTTTATTTCGTCGATTTTCTGCATAACCAAAGCAATTGCAGTAAAACCAATCACTGTTAATAAACACAAAGTGAAAAATATTGGAAATGAAAACAATTCGTCGTATTTTCTTACTTTATCAATATAATTCATGTGGATGCACGATTGTTTTGGCAATGTGTTTTTCAAAAATGTATTTTTGTTTAAAGTCGTTTTCATTCTTTCTACTTTCATCGCTAGTTTAACGTTCAAAGTGAAAAATAGAATTAAAAACGTGCTAGGAAACAAGATTTGTTGTGAAATATAAATCAAAACACACAAGAATGAGACGATCTCTATCAACAGATTCGGTTTGATCGGAACATAACCGTAAAGCCAAAAACTACCACAACTCAGATCTTTATTAGACATTACAGAAATAAACGCAAGTATCAAGGGAATCAAGCTGCAAACCGAAAGGGCTGTGGTTGTACAAGTTATAAAGTGTCTCCTTGAAATATTATTATGTGGTAACCTGGTTTTAATATCTTTTATTAAACTGTGAAAAGCATGTCCTCGTGCGCGTACAATATGCCATATTATCAGTAATAAGACACAATTGATGAGTGAAGCGTAGACTGATTTGTTTCCATTGCAATATATCCAGTATCTCGATAGTATCCCGCAGTTATACATCGTTGCCAAGTGTATAAAAATTGAAAAAGGTTGAAAGATTGATTTGAGACATATTTTGCTTCGATAATTTTCATTAAATTGATCGTTTATACCGAATATTTTCAGAAGTTTGGACAGCGACAGCGTCGATTTGAAGAGATTAATTTTGCCTTTTATGTGCTCCATTTCCTTAAAGACTTTTTTTCCCCGGTTAATCAGTTTTTCTCAATATTTTCTAGCCGATGACAGGTAATAAAAGCTTTAGATATTGATGTTAAGAATAATCTGATTTTAATTTTAAATCACACAACTTCATACATTGCTGTAAAGATTAACCTGATTTTAATTTCAAATCCGAACAACTGATTTCTTCACACATTGCTGTAAAGAGTTATTTTAATTTCAAACACGCACAAGTGATTTTTTCATACATTTCTGCAAAGAGTAATCTGATTTTAATTTCAAATCCACACAACTGATTTCTTCAAATATTGCTGTAAAGAGTAATCTGATTTTGATTTCAAATAAACACAACTGATTTCTTCACACATTGCCGTAAAGGGTAATCTGATTTTAATTTCAAATCCACACAACAGATTTCTTCAAATGTTGCTGTAAAGAGTAATCTGATTGTGATTTCAAATCCACACAACTGATTTCATCTAGAGATACATTTTTTTTACTGGTTTATCCCTTTGTTTTAATACTCTCTGTATTTTGTCTACATATCAAGATCTTGATGAAAAATAATGTAGCTTAATTCCAGAACTGACTTTATATTTTATACACTAAAACCGATTTATTTCTGTAGTAGGGAGATGCCGAGTTCGAATCTTAGCTGTCTAGAAAGATTCTGAAACTACTTTAAATAGGAAGTTTCAGTCTGTATAGCTATTATGTGGAGCAATTATCGTAGCTCTGTTAAGCCAACCAAACCTTTTGTTTTCCTGTTTCATCTATTTATCACTTCATATTTCTGAAAATATTAATTAAGAATAACTAACAAAATTGGTTCACGATGTGTTCAGAGGATAACTGAAATTATAATGTCTATTTTATTTTATACATAACTTATTTTAGTGCTCATAAGATATACGTCATCATTTTCCTCTTTTACAGATAAAATTTAAAATGTAAGTTTCTAATCTTCTAATAAATTGATTAAGTTTTATTTTTATTTATGTATATACATTTTTTATTATTGTCTAATCAAATATTTTTATATGGTTCAATACAATATCATTATAAAATTCACTTTCTTTTGTAACAAATATTTGTGTAATATAATCTTATGAAAGAAAATAGCTTTTGCACTTTGTAACGTGTAAATTTATAATTTAATTCAAATAAAAAAAAACGATTCTGTGAAAGTCTGTAAACTTTAGCAAACATTTCTCCGAAATTAATTATTGATCATCCTATCACCAAAAATGAAGAGTGAAGCGGTTGTCAGGACGCATTAAAGATCTAATTTGATCATAAATGAGCAAGTTATTTATGGCTTTGAGTAGCATATGAAAAGTATTTCCCTACATTACAACCTTTTGAGTGACTTGAATAATAATAATAATAATAATAATAATAATAATAATAATAATAAATTCATATCTTTAAAATATTAGTCTTAAAAACAAGACAAATTTCTAATTTAAGTTGTCGATTTCTCACAACTGAATTTCGTAGGATTTAATTTAATTTAATAAATTTATTTATTATTCATAATGTATAAGATTTGTTATAAAATAATAAAAATAAAACTTTTATTTTCAATGTGGAAACTTCAATCAGAATTAAAAGATTTAAAAAAATTAAAACATATGTGTAAAAATTAGACAAAAAAAAAACAACCACACAAATTTCAAATTTAGATTGTCGATATCTCACAACTGAATTTTGTAGGATTTCATTTAATTTAATAAATTTATTTATTATTAATAAGATTTGTTTGAAAATAATAAAAATATAGATTTTACTTTCAATGTGGAAGCTTGAATCATGAAAGTAACGAAGTAATTAGAATATGATTAATTCATCATAGAAAGAAATGACACTTCTCATGTCATAACATAGAGTCAAATTTAATATTGATTCTGTGACATATTTAATTTGATACACATAGAAAATAAATAAAATTAATATCAATACATATCTTAGTAGATAAAATATGCATGTTACTTTAGAATAAAATATTAAAAAAAGATAACATATTTCACGACATTTTTATCTCGACAACAAAAAGACGCGTATATATTTGTCATGGTTTAAAACAACAAACAAACAAATATACAAACAAACAAACAAACAAACAAACAAACAAAAAAACTTGCTGTCAAAAATAGTGCAGAATAATAACGAAAAATAAACTGGTAGCAGTGGTACCAACTTATCTATATTTTGGCTACCAAGAATTTTGAATATAGTAATCTTCGCTTCATTTAATAGCAGAGTTCTTGTGATTAAATAAGGCGAAGATTACAGTTAAAAATTAATGGCTGTCAAAAACATAGACTTGTTGGGTCCCCTTTGTTGGAGCTAGACTAGATGTATTTTCTAATAAGATTTATAATTTACCTAGGTTAATTTGAAGTGACCACGTGGTTCTTCTCCTCCTGAACGTTATAAATACATGAATAATAAAGTTTAGCAATAATTTAATTTTCTTTGGAGATATTTAATTAAATTGTTAGTTTATAAAATACGTGTAGTTAATATTCTTTTGAAAAATTACTTTTAAAAAAACTATGTTTATCTTTCCTCGTTTCTTTTATTTTCAGCAGCTTTTGATTCTTTGTAATTACCTTCTCTGCGAAATTTATAACTACAAATCGCCAAATGTTTTAGGATTTTGTTTGTTGTCCAAATACCTTTGGAAATAATTCATTTTTTTATATTTAAGAAATTGAATTCTTATAGGCATTATGTTGTATTGGGTTGATGCAAACGATTTTGCTCTAGGTGTGAATACATCCTAAAATTGAAGCATCATTTACTTCACACTTAAAACTTTTGATGTTGTTTGAAAGAAGGAATTTTAGCGAGCACTTGAGAGAAAAAAAGTTATTTGGTTACGTTTTTAAAAAGATTTTAAGCATCAAAATTCGCAGAAAATAAGAAGCAACTTTTGTATATACATACAGCTCTACCTACCTACATATATGTAAGAAGATTATATGTAAATAGTCGAACCAATAATCGATGAACAACAAAATACGAACTTTAATTTCAACTAATACACTTTTGGTCAAAACTATACAATAAATTTACCTTACAATAATTCAGCTAGGCCTAATAGCGCCTTTTTCGGCTATATTCATTTGATATCCTGCTTCATAACAAAAATTAGAAAACTGGCTCTTTGCCAAAACTTGAGATCCAAAGTATTTACAGCTCACGCACTTAAATCATGGATAATAGCATTAGAGTGTCAGTTCATTTGATGAAGTGAAGTGTTCAAACTGAAATCCTACAAATCGGTCATCCTGACGTGATGGCGTCTCGACATCAGCATCTTGATTTGTTACGTTTTTTCATGCCTAACAGTTATTTTTTAAAGATTTTTATTTCTTTCTGGATATTTCTCTCTGTCTTTAGAATCTACATATCTAATATCTCTGTAATTTTTTTCCGGATATTGCTCTCTGTCTTTAGAAGCTATATACTTATTGCTTCTAGAATGATAAAAATTTGAATAATCATCTCGTCCACTATCAGTTCCTTTAAATTCATGATGAGAATTATTTTTATGCGATGGTTGAGAATATTCTTGTTCATTATAACTAGCCTTGCATGATCGTTGGCCACCATAATTATAATTATTTCGACCATGATAGTAGCCTCTATTCATGTATCTAGGGGAAATTTTTGGATTATACCTTGCTTTTGAATTAGGTGAACTATTTTCTGTTATGTCTTGAGGTATCAAAGAATTTTTAGTCTCCACGTTTTCAGGAATCTCGGATTCATTTTGATAAGAATTCTTGGAACTCTGTTTCCCATATCTAAATTTATTGTAATTTCCATGGTTAAACGACTGTTTAAAATATCTTTGGCTATATCTATTATTGCTTCTGTCATCAAATGGTCTATTAAAATTTCTGTTCTTTCCCTTATGATCAAAATTCCTATTGCGATCTTTCACATAGTCTTTTCTATCATGTGCAGGACTACTAATTTCATAATTTTCTTCAGGAGATGGATAGTCAATATTCCATTCATCAGATAATCCTGTATCTTTTGTTTTATTCGGCTTATATGGTTTTATTACTTTTCTTATTTTTTTTCTGTTTGCTAAATTTGTAATATGAGTCAAATTCGCCTCGTCATTTACGCAGTCAATATTAACCATATCTTCCCAATCTCGATTATGTTTGTTTATACTTGCTTTATCAATTTTTGTTGATATTTCGTTGATTTTAATGTATCCTACTCTTACTGTGTTGCCGCTTATTATTATAACACCATCTTCCGTTACTTTTAACGTCATGCCTTCTACTGCTTTTTTACCTATTATTAAATCGCCGTCCGTCTCTTGTACCACGTAAAATTTATCCTCGATTTCTGTATCACCCACGTAGACTTTATGCCAGAAAAAACCTGTTGGCTTAATTTCTTTTTCACCTATTCCTGATACAGATATATTGTCGCTGGTTAGTTTTGGCGTGTTTATTGCAGTATGATATCTTGAACTGGCGACTGAAATATCACTCCCTGTATCGATTATTACGTTTGTTTTTAATCCGTGAATATCTAAAATTCTTCCTTTTTTCGCATTTAACATGCCCATATTAACTATTTTTCTTTGCGTGTTTTGGGTCTCATCTTGGTATTTTGTTCCTCGCCAATTTTGATTACGTTGCGGGTAAAAATTTGAATATTCTTGTTCTGTATTATTCGCCATGTCACATTTTGCACTCACGTGACCAGGGTTGCCACACGCAAAACAGATTATATGCGACTCTTTGCTTTCGTGAACTACATAATGCCTATTATTAATTTGGCGTCTTTTCGAATTGGCGTAGTCAGTCACTCTCGATCTTCTGTCATCAAAATCGCTACTTGTATCCTTAACTGATTGTTTATTGTAAATCCTTCGTGCTATTTCGTAATTATCTAATTTATCAACTAATTCATCAATTTTCTTTATTACTAATAATTCTTCTATGGAATGTGTCTTTGTTTCCGTAGGTAAATTATTCTTGATTTGATTAACAACAATTAATTCTGCTAAATCTTCAAAGTTATTTACTTGAAGACCTTCAATCCATTGTTGAAAATACACCTTTATCTCATAAGCGAAATCTCGCCAATTGGCTGATGGCTCCTTTTTAGATGAGAAAAATTTCAGCCTAAACTCCTCGGGTGATAGTTTGTAGCGTTTTAGTAGAATATTTTTTATGTAATCATAATCGTGAATTTCAGGTTCGTTTTCCCTTGTTATTATATTGATCACATCTAACGGCATTTGATTAATTAAATAATTTACCCATTCTTTTTTATCAATGCCTGTTTGCGCCATTTGTCTTTCGTACATAGCTAAATATAAACTAATATCATTCGAACTATCATATTTAGTTAATAATCTAAGCAATTCAAATTGTTTACCTGGATTTGCCCTTGGGTTTTCATTAATGTGTTCTCTTGAATTTTCTTGTATCTGTAATTTCTAAATTTCAAAATTTTGCTCCAATTCTATTTTCCATTTTCTCTCTTCCATTTCCATTTTCAATTTCTTTTCTTCAATCTCTGCTTGTAATTTCTTCTCTTCCAGTTCTGCTTGTAATTTCTTCTCTTTCTCTTCTCTTTCTACTTCTGTTTTCTCATTTCTAGCTGCTATCACTACTTCCAATCGATCTCTTATAAAATCTTCTTCGTAACTGTCCCAACTCTTGATCAGCTTTATTAGGACGGGTATTTTCGGTTTTTCTGGTGCTTCAATTCTGCATTCTTCGCAGAGGTTTATTAGATCAATTCTCTTAGCTTTATTTAGAGTTCCCATCTTTCAAAAATCTTACTTGAAGTGATACGATTACGGTTTCACCTTGCTAATTCGTAACCCAACTTTTGATACTGGCGTTTTACAACACTTTAGCTTTGGTTTCCATTTCACTACTAGTCCATTTCACTTAATTTCCATTTCACTACTTTTAATAATCTTGGCATCCGAGCCCCCAAAAATGTAAGAAGATTATATGTAAATAGTCGAACCAATAATCGATGAACAACAAAATACGAACTTTAATTTCAACTAATACACTTTTGGTCAAAACTATACAATAAATTTACCTTACAATAATTCAGCTAGGCCTAATAGCACTTTTTTCGGCTATATTCATTTTATGTCTTGCTTCATAACAAAAATTAGAAAACTGGCTCTTTGCCAAGTATTTACAGCTCACGCACTTAAATCATGGATAATAGCATTAGAGTGTCAGTTCATTTGATGAAGTGAAGTGTTCAAACTGAAATCCTACATATATATATATATATATATATATATATATATATATATATATATATATATATATATATATATACTCAAATTCAATTATAAATTTACACTAACCACACTACATAGACAAAAAACAGATAATATATCAACTGATCACTAAAATATAACCAATTAAAACTATAATTCGAATATAACCAAACACAAAATTACTAATAATAAAACAATACCAGGAAAAATAAATCTGAAGGCAGGAGGGCATGGCTAACGACATGCACTACAGGGTTAAAACCGGATTCTACGCAAGCAACGTTCCCCTTCTGCTGCAGAGACCAAATTAATCTAAACTATCAACCGAAACATTAAGCTACACACAACAGAAACCAACCCTAGCTGAACTCAACGAAAAACTAATCTTAGACCACCCTTAGAATTCAAAATTGAATTCAGTTCAATTCGATATTTACTTCTACCTATAAAATTAATCATATTTCTCCGTACAAAGTTCACAGGGTAACCCTGCATCAATGCCATGGCTATCCACTTTAGGAATTCGCCAATCGCATCGTCAAATCTTGAATATAATCTCTCGATACGAACTAAACCATTCGTAAACACATTTCTAAAAACTGAAATGTGCACGTTCGAATCACAATTTAAGATCTTTAAAGTTTTAAAATCGAAATCATTTCTCATGTCATAAACCCTTGTAATCAAATTGTCATTTTCCAATTTTAAATTTACATCCAGATAATTTATGTTTTTAATATTCCGGGAGGATAGTTCTAGTTTTAAAGTACTTGGATAGTATTTAAAATCTAGGTTTACATTTTCATTATTTAATCCAACTATTAAAACATCATCAATATACCTATAACTCAATATTTCGCTATTTAAATTATTGTTATTCTCATATAAATGTAAGTAGATGTCAGCTAAAATTGAACTGCAACTCCCCCCCATTGGGATTCTATGAATCTGTTTAAATACTCTACTTCCCTCATACAAGTAATTCTCTTGCACTACCAATTGAAACAAGTTCAGAAACCAATCTTTATCGCTATCTATATTGCAGTTTTTGTTATAAAAATCTATAACCTTGTCCTTTAAATCCAGTAAGTTAATGGTACTGTATAGGTCTGCAAAATCATATGCAAACAAACTTTTTATGTTTTGAAGTTTTTTCAATTTATCTAATAAAATGTAACTGTTCTTTATAATAAATGTGGACTCCGTACTCAACACTCTATCAAACAAACTACTCAAAATTCCAACAATTTCTTATTAGCAGACTCTAGGTATGAACCATACCCACCAGTTACAATTCTAAATTTCACTGTTTTTTTTTTTTATGAAACTTTGGCACTAGAACAAGATATGGGAAACTTTGACTTTTCTGCTTCAACTTAACTTTTTTATATAGTGCCTTAACCCTGTTTTTCATTACTGAAACTTTCGATTTCAATAGCTCATAGTTATCGCTGTTATTATAACTTTCACATAATATTTCACCATATTTTTTTTTAAAGATTAATCCATAACTTGTGTTAGCCTTATCGACGTATGTAATTATAAATTTACTCTGAAGTTCTTTAATGGATTTAGTTAACCTAGTATAATCCTCTTGAGACACACCGTCACATTCTCTAACATATTCTCTCTTTAAATCTCTTAAAATGTAGAACTTCCACTCATCAAAAACATTACATGGTAAGCTGTATTTATAAGTCAATTTTTGTATAAAAATATTTATGTTAGTTGTAAACCGTTTAATGGCAGCACTTTTCGTTACAATTCGTTTCATTCTGTATTTTGTGCCATACTCCATCCTCTTTCTCAGCTCTTGGTTTTTTACAATCGCTGAATTACCAGTAATAACCTGTCCATAATCTTTATCTATATATAATTAATAAATTCTCCATCATTGCAACTGCATGTACTTTCATCAATACCCCTCTTTAGGTCTTATATATATATATATATATAAACAATATTCGATGTAAATTCTAATTGAATCATCCCAAAGAAGTAAATCACGAGTTATCTATATATAATATTTCCTTAAAATATAATATTTAAAAGAACACATCTTTAAATTTTAACCCAAACTAAAATGCAATATTTTATTAATTTTAATTCAGTTCATAGAGATAATTTCATCTAATCTATCACTAAATTGACTTGTAGGCATGACACGATATGAATCTGGTGTGAAAGAATCTTAATAAATCCCAAATCACAAAAAACAAGATATATTTTTCGGACAGGTATATTAACATACGACATTAAGTTTATGTGATGCATACATTTTGAAATATTCTGCTGTATTGAAATTATTGAAATTTACGAATCACAATTGTATTTAATAATACATATGTCATGTTTATTTAGTCCTTTGTTCTTTCCACCTTTGTCCGTCCAGCTTGGTGTTAGGGGAAATTCGGAGCAGCTCCTTTTGTATCTTATCACTTAAATATTTTTATTAAAACTTTAGAATTTTACTTGAATGCAAATAAAAACTTGTTGATAGAAAAAGGAAAAAAAAATAAATTTTACTGTGAATATTGAGTTTTTTTTTTTTGCGAAAGAGGAATAGAAACCAAAAACTAATAAATAGAAACATATTTTTAGTTCAATAAAGTATATTTAAACGACAGTAGTAATTGCCTGTTGTTTTAAACATCATGTTACAACCCAAATTCGGTTAATAATTACAAATTCTGTTGCATGGAATATGAATGAAGAATTGAAGAAAATGGAGGAGTTGTTTGGTGGAATGAAAGGAAACTGAAAACAAACGAGAAACCCCTTATTTGACCACCTGGAATGATGTACAATTGGACAAATACACTATATTGCAAAGGTGACCGGTCACTTGCGATTTTAGACGTTTTGTTAACTATCTAGAAAAATACATGAGGAATTAACCTGAAACTGCATGTATATAAACAGTATAGTATAGGTTATATATTTCCGCTAAGATTTTTTCACGAAACTCCATAGGGGACTGTCAACAAATTGAAAAAGAACGAATATCTTTTGGATAATCCTGTAAAAACTAATGTAGCAAAAGCGTTCAAACTCGAGATTATTAATAAGTGGCTTATTGTAATATACTGTGTTCATGTTTATGATGATAGCATGTATACTCGTAGAGAAATTAAAGTTTTTATAAAAACAGTCCCAAATTTCGCCTAGTTTTTTGCTTATAATTTGCAGAGTTCTTAATATAAAAAAAAGTTCTTTTCAAAAAATATGACGCAGAACATTGTACATAATACTCTGTGATCAGAATTAGAAAATAATAAAAATTGGATGAAAAATGAGCAGGTTTACTAAAACATGTTTCACTGTGCATGCGCGAATGCAATCAAAATATAATATGCATAATGTATTAGCTAAGTATATAGAGCAAATTCTGAGAAAGTCTCAAAATCATAGCTTAAAAATTCTGAAAATTATCGTCGATAGAATAAGCTCGAAATCCGTTGTTTTCAAAAAGAAGCAAAAAGATGAAGGGTTGTATCAAATATCTGTTGATTAGTGCCAAGATAGCGTACACAATATTGCACGTACTACTATATTTGGATACAACCCCTTATATTTTTGCTTCTTTTGGGGAACAACGGATTTCGAGCTTATTCTATCGACGATAATTTTCAGAATTTTCAAGCTATGATTTTGAGACTTTCACAAAAGTGGCTCTATATACTTAGCTAATACATTATGCGTATTATATTTTAGTTACATTCGCGCATGCGCAGTGAAACATTTTAGTAAACCTGCTCATTTTTTATCCAATTTTTATTATTTTTTAATTCTGATTACAGAGTGTTATGTACAATGTGGTTTGTCATATTTTCTGAAAAGAACTTTTTTTTATATTAAGAACTCTGCAAATTATAAGCAAAAAACTAGGCGAAATTTGGGACTGTTTTTATAAAAACCTTAATTTCTCCACGAGTATACATGCTATCCTCATAAAAATGAACACAGTATATTACAATACGCTGCATATTAATAATCTCAAGTTTGAACGCCTTTGCTACATTAGTTTTTACAGGGTTATCCAAAAGATATTCGTTCTTTTTCAATTTGTTGACAGTTCCCTATGGGGTTTCGTGAAAAAATCTTCGCGGAAATATATAACTTATACTATATTGTTTACACACCTGCAGTTTCAGGTTAATTCCTCATGTATTTTTTTAGATAGTTAACAAAACGTCTAAAATCGCAAGTGACCGGTCACCTTTGGCAATATAGTGTATTTAGCAGTTTATGCTAACTGGTGGTTTTCTGATCGTATAACAGAAGTAAAATAACCAAATATTAGACATTAAAAATAAGTTTAGATAATTATGATCGAAAAATGTCTTTGTTATCCAGGGCAGATATTCAACATCTATACTATTATATAAAGAGGAAACGGTGACTGACTGACTGGGTGACTCATCAACGCCCAGCCGAAACTACTAAAGTTAGGGTCACGCAATTTGGACAGTAGATTGCTGTTATGGCCTAGGCAAGCAATAAGAAGGGATTTTTGAAAATTCCCCTCCCCGAAGGGGGTTAAAGGGGGGTTCGAATGTTTTAGGTCATTTTGCCATATCTCAGCAGCAGATGTAGGTAGGAGTTTGAAATTCCAGAAAACAAATCTACTAAAAAAATGATTAAACACCTGTTTCAGGGATTTTAGAAATTCCCCCCAGAAATGGGTTAAAGGGGGGTTCGAATGTTTTAGGTCATTTTGCCCTATCTCAGCAGCAGTTATAGGTAGGAGTTTGAAATTCCAGAAAACAAATCTACTAAAAAAATTATTAAACACCTATTTCAGCGATTTTAAAAATTACCCCAAGACGGGGGTTAAAGGTGGGTGGTCGAATGTTTTAGGTCATTTTGCCATATCTCAGCTGCAGTTATAGGTAGGAGCGCGTAAGTCAAGAAAATAAATCTACTAAAAATGATTAAACATATATTTAAACGATTTTAGAAATTCCTCACCCGAGGGGTTAAAGGGGGGTGGTCGAATGTTTTAGGTCATTTCGCCATATATCGGCAGCAGTTATAGGTAGGAACGCGAAAATCAGGAAAACAAATCTACTAAAAAATGATTAAACATGTATTTCAGCGATTTTAGAAATTCCCCTCCCCCCGAAGGGTTTAAAGAGGGATGGTCGAATGTTTTAGGTCATTTCGCTTTATTTCAGCAGCAGCTATAGGTAGGAGCACAAAAACCAGGAAAACAAATCTACTAAAAACATGATTAAATATGTATTTCAGCGATTTTAGAAATTCCCCTCCCCCCGAAGGATTTAAAGAGGGATGGTCGAATGTTTTAGGTCATTTCGCTTTATTTCAGCAGCAGCTATAGGTAGGAGCATAAAAACCAGGAAAACAAATCTACTAAAAAATGATTAAACATGTATTTCAGCGATTTTAGAAATTCCCCTCCCCCCGAAGGGTTTAAAGAGGGATGGTCGAATGTTTTAGGTCATTTCGCTTTATTTCAGCAGCAGCTATAGGTAGGAGCACAAAAACCAGGAAAACAAATCTACTAAAAACATGATTAAATATGTATTTCAGCGATTTTAGAAATTCCCCTCCCCCCGAAGGATTTAAAGAGGGATGGTCGAATGTTTTAGGTCATTTCGCTTTATTGCAGCAGCAGCTATAGGTAGGAGCACAAAAACCAGGAAAACAAATCTAGTAAAAACATGATTAAATATGTATTTCAGCGATTTTAGAAATTTCCCTCCCCCCGAAGGGTTTAAAGAGGGATGGTCGAATGTTTTAGGTCATTTCGCTTTATTTCAGCAGCAGCTATAGGTAGGAGCACAAAAACCAGGAAAACAAATCTACTAAAAACATGATTAAATATGTATTTCAGCGATTTTAGAAATTCCCCTCCCCCCGAAGGGTTTAACGAGGGATGGTCGAATGTTTTAGGTCATTTCGCTTTATTTCAGCAGCAGCTATAGGTAGGAGCACAAAAACCAGGAAAACAAATCTACTAAAAACGATTAAATATGTATTTCAGCGATTTTAGAAATTCCCCTCCCCCCGAAGGGTTTAAAGAGGGATGGTCGAATGTTTTAGGTCATTTCGCTTTATTTCAGCAGCAGCTATAGGTAGGAGCACAAAAACCAGGAAAACAAATCTACTAAAAAATGATTAAACATGTATTTCAGCGATTTTAGAAATTCCCCTCCCCCCGAAGGGTTTAACGAGGGATGGTCGAATGTTTTAGGTCATTTCGCTTTATTTCAGCAGCAGCTATAGGTAGGAGCACAAAAACCAGGAAAACAAATCTACTAAAAACATGATTAAATATGTATTTCAGCAATTTTAGAAATTCCCCTCCCGCCGAAGGGTTTAAAGAGGGATGGTCGAATATTTTAGGTCATTTCGCTTTATTTCAGCAGCAGGTATAGGTAGGAGCACAAAAACCAGGAAAACAAATCTACTAAAAACATGATTAAATATGTATTTCAGCGATTTTAGAAATTCCCCTCCCCCCGAAGGGTTTAAAGAGGGATGGTCGAATGTTTTAGGTCATTTCGCTTTATTTCAGCAGCAGCTATAGGTAGGAGCACAAAAACCAGGAAAACAAATCTACTAAAAACGATTAAATATGTATTTCAGCGATTTTAGAAATTCCCCTCCCCCCGAAGGGTTTAAAGAGGGATGGTCGAATATTTTAGGTCATTTCGCTTTATTTCAGCAGCAGGTATAGGTAGGAGCACAAAAACCAGGAAAACAAATCTACTAAAAACATGATTAAATATGTATTTCAGCGATTTTAGAAATTCCCCTCCCCCCGAAGGGTTTAAAGAGGGATGGTCGAATGTTTTAGGTCATTTCGCTTTATTTCAGCAGCAGCTATAGGTAGGAGCACAAAAACCAGGAAAACAAATCTACTAAAAACGATTAAATATGTATTTCAGCGATTTTAGAAATTCCCCTCCCCCCGAAGGGTTTAAAGAGGGATGGTCGAATGTTTTAGGTCATTTCGCTTTATTTCAGCAGCAGCTATAGGTAGGTGCACAAAAACCAGGAAAACAAATCTACTAAAAACATGATTAAATATGTATTTCAGCGATTTTAGAAATTCCCCTCCCGGAGTGGGTTAAAGGGTTGTGGTCGAATATTTTAGGTCATTTCGCCATATCTCAGCAGCAGTTTTATGTAGGAGCGCGAAAGTAAGGAAAACAAATCTACTAAAAAATTGGTTAAACACGTATTTCAGCGATGTTAGAAATTTCCCCCCGACGGGGGTTAAAAGGGGTCGAATGTTTTAGATCATTCCGTCATAGCTCAGCCGCTGTCTTATGTCGCTGTTTTAAAGCAGCTGTTTTATGTAGGTGCGCGAAATTCAGGGAAACAAACCTATTAAACAAATGATTAAACACGTATTTCAGTGAATTTAGAAATCCCCTCCCTGTCCCCAAAGGTGGTTAAAGGAGGATTCGAAAATTTTAGGTCATTTCGCCATATCTCAGCAGCAGTTTTTGGTAGGAGCGCGAAATTCAGGAAAACAAATGTACTAAAAAAATTACATTGCCTACCCTTGCAAAGCCGGGACTTGCCGCTAGTTTTCTATAAACATGATTTGTTGAAAATGATGCACAAATAAGCAGATATAGTGATGGGCGACATCGATCTTTTTAATCGATTTAATCGATACTATGGCCAGATCGATTTAATCGATGTTATCAAATTTATATCGATGTCGATCTTTTTTATCGATGTAATCGATACTATGGCGAGATCGATTTTATCAATTTTTTTATCGATGTCTCTACGAATATTATCGTTCGTTTATTTTCTTTGAAATCGTCACTGCAGATCGATCTTATCACCATCAGAGGATAGCGCCAAACGGAAATCTAATAGATTATAGATCGATCTCTCTAGCACTAAATTCCATGTATTTATTCTTTCACTTTGATTATTTTAGAGGCAGCGATGAGCAGCTGTTGCTCTCAAATTTCGTATAAGTAAGGGATTCGCGTCACATTTCGGGTGGAAGGGCGAGAAGGAGCGCGAACAAAATTAGGAAATATAATAAGCCGAATTGTTTGAAAGTTTACGATATTTTATAACGCATAACATAAATTTTAAGAATTAGCTAGTGTCAAAAATTAAGGGGAGCTGGGGGGGGGGCGTTTTGACCTTTCGGGAGGGGAGGGGGAGGGGCGCGAACACAATTAGAAAATACAATTAGGCGATCTGTTTGAAACTTTACGATATTTTATAACACAAAATAAATTTAAAAAATGAGGCCGCGTCATTAATTATGGGGAGGGGGGAACGCGTTTTGCCCACAAGGGAGGGGCACTTTTCTAAATTTTTGCCGACACCCCTCATGTGATATATTGTTGGGAAGGTCTGTGACCACTTAATCATATAATGCATCTGAGATGTCAATCCCACCCCCCACTTTGCCTCCCTAAAACTTTTCTAAATTTTGCTGATACCCCTCATGTGATGTATCGTTGAAAAGGTCTGTGACAGCTTAATCATATTATGCATCTCCGGTGTCCATTCCCCTACTTTGCCCCTACAAGTGGGTTAATTTTATGAATTTTGCACACAGCCGTCATGTGATATATCGTTGGAAAGGTCTGTGACCACTTAATCATATTATGCTCCAGTGTCCATCCCCCCACTTCTCCCCACAACGGGGGTACGTTTCTGAATTTTGCACACACCCCTCATGTGATATATCGTTGGAAAGGTCTGTGAAAGTTTAATCACGCTTATTCATATTCTGACCGGTATACGGTGCCGACTCGACATCTATAGTCTTAACTATTTCATTGCCCAAAGTTCGTGCAGAACAGATTGCGCCACCTGTGGTGGAACGTGGAACTAATGGATATTGCAACGCGTGCGCAGCACGACTGCTATACGGTGTCGGAGGCAGCGGGGACCCGGGTCGGAGGTTCGTTCGGTTAGAGATTTACACTATTCGATGTTCAAATTATCGAATTATCCGGTGCCGAAGGCAGTGAGTACCCGATCCGGAGTTTCGTTCGGTTCGAGGTTTATCATATTCGAGGTTTTACAAGATTCAAGTCCCCGATGTAAATTAAGGGCCCACTAGCGGGCGACGGCCGCTAGTTAGTTTATTAAGTTTTAGTTTTCAAGTTCGCCCCTGCCCCCCAAAATCATAACTTTCTTAGTTATGCACAGATTTGAGCAGGACCCTTTCTGACATTCTTCCCAAGTCATTGGGTTAATAAATAAACATTGGTATTATATCTGCAACTGTTTGTCACCACTATTTATGAACAATAATCAAAATTTTCGGTTTTTTCCCAGTTAAAACACACTATCATTGGTTTAGAGCCATTTACTCAGGATGCTCGTTAGTTAAGTTATATCTGTCAATTTTTGTCTCCGAGTGTTGAATTGAGTGGGTGGCCCGGGCGGGACATTCTCCCCCCCGGAAGATTTGAGATTTTATACTTTCAATGTTTAAAAAGTCCAATTCCCCCCCCTCCCCGAACTGTATAATGTCCCCCTCCCGGAGAAAACTGTCTAAATTCAACACATGTCTCCTCCCACCCCGTTTCCCTCACCTCCCCCTCCCTGTCGCCCGAAATCATAACTTTTTTCATTATGTTCAGAATTGAACGAGACCTGTTCTGACTTTCTTCCCAAGTCATTTGCTTATTAACTAAACATTGATATTATATCTGCAACTGTTGGCCACCACTATTTATGAACAATACTAAAAATTTTCATTTTTTTCCAGTTAAAACACACCATTCTTAGTTGAGGGCCACTTTACTCAGGATGCTCGTTAGTTAAGTTGTATCTGTCAATATTGTCTCCTCCCCCTGTCCCTTTTCCTTGCCCCTCCCCCTCACCCGGAATCATAAGTTTTTTAATTATGGTCAGATTTGAACGGGACCTAATCTGATATTCTTCCCAAATCATTTTGTTAAAAAATAAACATTGGTATTATATCTGCAACTGTTTGTCACCACTATTTATGAACAATAATAAAAATGTTCGGCTTTTTTCCCCAGTTAAAACACCCCATTCTTGGTTTAGAGCCACTTTACACAGAATGCTCCTTAGGTAAGTTGTATCTCTCAAGTTTGTCAAAAAAATTTCTCCGTGCTCAGACAAATAAAACAGTGTAAATTCCAGTTTGTTAGAGTTTAGAATCAAACATGTTGAGTTATGATACTTTGAATTTTAATATTGAAGCTTTCCGACACAAAATAATCGTCTGTTTGTTATTAATGTTTTTCAAGGGTACACGTATTAAGTAAGTCTGTCTTTTGTACTCCCTACTTTCCGGTTTTATTGCTGGAGGTTTTATTGTATATAAAGTTTTCTCCTAAATGGTGAAAAAATATTTTGTACATTCTTTTTCAAAATCTGGTCAACCTGGCCTGACACCGACCCTCAAAAGTCAAAGCAAAACGAAATCCAAAATCGATTTCGAACCCGAAACAATGAAAGTTCTGTTAAGTGTTAAGATGATTTTCGCCTGCGACACCTTTTTTTTTTTTTTTTTTTTTTTTTTGGGGGGGGGGGGGGGGGATCTGCTCGCGTCTTTTTATCACACATGTAGAAAAACTTAAGCCAGCTAATGTGTATGTACAAACTTTTGCTGCATTGCAAGTGATTCATTATTTAGTATGCTTGCGGTGTGCAAGGAAGGCGAAAAAGAAAAGTTGGATAAGCGAATTTAGAAAGGCGTCAGAGCACACGTTATCTTGTTAAATAAAAAATAAATACAAAACCTCAGACCAGAATAGAGAATTCTTTTAATTCTACTTATTTCATAGATGTTGATCCATAGTAGTCACGTGTTTCGAAGTATTTGTAATGTGCGTTTTTTTTTTTTTTTTTCAAATAGAAAATGGCACTTTTCAAAATCAGTACTTTGGGAGTTTTTTAATAAAAAATATGAAAATGATAGAGTTATGTCAGTAGAATGCAAAAACTGTAACAGAACATTTAACGAAGATACTTTCACTTTCGGAACCGGTTTCGAAAGTAAAAGTATCTTCCTAAAAAAAAATCCGCAAAGAAAATCGAAAAAGTAATCAGCGGCGGAAATAGAGATTGATATCTACTATCCAATGCAAAAAAATCGTTTAAAAATATTCAAATGCAAACGAGATATTAGAAAAATAATGCCCCATAGGATTAATATTAGCGAGCGAGTGTTTTCAAGTGCGTGAAGAGGACCCTTAAGAGCTCCTAGTCCTAATACGAGGGGAAATTTAATTATAAAAATATCTTGCTCTAACATTACAGCTAGTACTATTAGAAGAAATTTTATTTGTAAACAAAACAACCACGTTTCAAGACATAAACCTCAAATATTTTTTCAGAATATATATGTAATATATATAAATGTTTTTTGCATAATGTTTTTCGTATATGTTTTTCATATAATGTTATTTTCTAATCCATTTCAAATTATTGATTTTGTAAAGACTTTACTTTTATTTTGTTTTATGATGTTTTCATATACAATACAAGCTTAATATTTAATTGGAATATCCACAAGTTTAGTCTTTTTCCTGTATAGTGTATTGTATATAAGAAATAAAACAACAAAATTTACAAATGTACAAAATTCTCGGGGTCATTTTGTTTAAATTATTTCATACATTAATTTAAAAAATAAGTTTTAAAGTATTATCATACGTGTACTCTTGAAAAACATTAAAAACAAGCAGATGATTAATTAGTGTCAGAAAGCTCCGATGTTTCACAAAATTCAAACTATCATAACTCAGCAGGTATGGTGCTAAACTCTAAACGACTGGAATTTTTACTGTTTTATTTGATCGAGCACGGAGAAATTTTTAAAATATAACTTCTACAAACATTTTGAAAAACTTGAGCGACACAACTTAGCTAACGATAACCCCGAGTAATGTGGCTCTAATCCAAGAAAAGAGAGTTCTAACTGGAAAAAAAGCCGAAAATTTTGATTATTGTTCATAAATAGTGGTGTCAAACAGTTGCCGATATAATACCAATGTTTATTTATTAACCAAATGACTTGGAAAGAATGTCACAAAAGGTCCCGTTCAAATCTGTGCGTAACTAAGAAAGTTATGATTTGTGGGGGGGGGGGGGCAGAGAGAGCAGAAAGGGGACGAACTTAAAAAATACAACTTAATGAACTAACTAACTGGCTTTGCCGGCTAACGGGTCCTTAATTTACATCGGGGCCTCGAATCTTGTAAAACCTCGAATATGATAAACCTCGAACCGAACGAAACTCCGGATCGGGTACACGCTGCTTTCGGCACCGGATAATCCGATAATTTGCACATCGAATAGTGTAAACCTCTAATCGAACGAACCTCCGACCCGGGTACCCGCTGCCTTCGGCACCGGATAATCCCTTAATTTGTACATGGAATAGTATAAACCTCTAACTGAACGAACCTCCGGCTCGGGTCCCCGATGACTCTGGCACCGCACAGTGTAAGATTTCGCAAATCTAGCGGGAAAAAATTCAGAAAATCGATTTTAAATAATTTCAGTTTTAGACATTTTAAATTACATCTAACACATTGAAGAGGAAAGAGATAAAGTGAAAGCAGTCTAACTCCACAACAACACCATCAAAAGTCGGCTCAAAACCAAGTTTTCGGTAAACCTTTTTAGAGCGGCGATTGTTGTAGATGTAATTGCAAATGATATTTATTGCTAAAAATATGCTTATTTTGTAAATATTGTTTTATGATTGTATGTAATCGTTACAACAAAGTATTTACTTTGTATTTTACAATTACGATAGTTATTTAAAAGTGTTACTTCTTAAAAATAAACTTGTAAGTTAATATGTAAATTATTTGAAAATTTAATAGCATATGATAAATTAAAAAAGCTGCCAAAAATTTTGTACACTCTGGTACATTATAAGGTAATTTTTTTTTGTAATTATATATGCATATACATATAAAATAAATCAATTTCAGCTGCAACTATTTGCAACTTTTGAATATAAGTAATTTTTTACAGGTATTGAAGTGTTAATTTCGAAAAGAGAATTCTATGAGATATTTATAAATTATGTTACTGGACATAAATCATTGCCAGTGAATTCTAAAAATATCTTGATAGACAATGTATTACACAAATATAAACTTCAACATTGCTCATATGTTGTTAGACTAGATTAAGCGGCTGATCCTTTCGTTTTTGATTGACATTAATCGAAGATGCGGAAATTGTCATCGCATAAAGAACGTTTTTTAAAGAAAAATAAGAGATGGCTAGATTCGAATATGAAAATAAGTAATCTCTATAGTATACCAGACAGAAGTAATAATGACTGCGCGAAAAAAGTTGGACGTCCAAAGAAAATTTTGTTCAAATGGACCGAAATAGGAAAAAAAAAGGTTTATCCATTCTTCTCAGAACACTCACTAAATGAACTCACACATGCCACGTGTTTAAAATTAAGACAATTTGGACGAAACGTTGCCGCGAGTATGTTAAAGCAAATATCTGTAAGCCCTAAAAAAGCAACTAAATTTTAAAAAATCGTTCAAAAAGCCGGATACCCGATATTTAAATATTCTCTTGAAGAAGCGTTGGTTTTAATAACCACTATGAAATTAAGCTGCCGAAAATACGGTATTATGAGAAACTCTGCGTTACAAAAAGTTTTGAACATTTATCCATCCTTATGAGCAGGTAAAAGATGCAAAAAAAATGTGCTATCCATCCCAAGAAAACTGCATATTTTCTTAATCAATTGCAGAAGTTAAATTACAATCTATTGTAGATTTAACGATAAAAATACTTTGTATTATACAAAAACAGATATTAAATATTCTTACTAAAGAAAAAGGGTCTGTGTTAAAAAGTATTACAATGATTTTTAAATGGGGGTGGAGGGGGTCGATGGAAGCGGTGGACAAAGTAGATACAAGCAAAAATCAAATGAAAACAACTTTGAAAATTCAAATATTCTAATCCCATCTGTGGTTCCTTTAAAACTATATGATTGTAATGTAGAAAATCAAAAAAATTTATTATGGCAAAATGCACACCCTCCATCTACTTCTTACTGTAGACCCATAAAATTTAAGTTCCCCAAGGAAACTGATGAGTCAATAACGAAAGAATTTGAAAATGTCAGAAATTACTGCTTTTGTCCCAACAAAAGTAGAATTAGATGATTAAACATAATGAAATAGAGCACAGATTTGAAGAAACAATTTTAGATGGCAAAGTGTGCAATATTCTATCTTTAAATAAAGCAACCCAAAAATGCTATATCTTTAACACAACTTCAAAGGTTATGAATAATTTGAAATGTATTTGAACATATACGAGTAATGCTCACACATTTTCTTGGGGCTTATCGACACTACATGCACAGATAAGATTTATGGAATGTCTTTGACATATTGGTTATAGATTGGATGTGAAAAAAAAGGCAGTGCCGAAAACATTAATGATGACAGTGACAGCGATGTCAGTACCTAATAACTTAATTACTATTTACTAAAAAAAAAACTCTTCTTGTTGTAAAAGTTAGGTATTGTATATTTTTAAAATCTGCACTGAATAAAATAAAACTGCGTAAAAGTCAATAGATGAAAATGACGAAAACTCTTTCTATCATGATTATGATAATGTAATAATGATGACGTAAAATGTACAATGTAACGAGTAAATATGTTTTTAAATATGTACATAAATATGTAAATAACGAGTAAATATGTATTTTTCCATAATATAGAACCATTTTATCTATAGTAAGTGCAATTTTATTTAATTAATATCAGTAATTTTCATAAATTGAATTTTGACCGCTAGATTCGCAAAATCTTACACTGTGCGCCGTATAGCAGTCGTCTGCCATATGCATGAGTTCCACGTTTCACCTCCAGGTGGCGCAATCTGTTCTACACGAACTTCGGGCACTGAAATCGTTAAGACTATAGATGTCGAGTCGGCACCGTATACCGGTCAAAATATGAATAAGCGTTATTAAACGTTCACTGACCTTTCCAACGATATATCACATGAGGGGTGCGTGCGTGCAAAATTTCCAAAAGTACCCCCCTTATGGGGGCAAAGTGGGGGGGGGCGGATGGACACGGGAGATGCCTAATATGATTAAGCGGTTACAGATTTTTCCAACGATATATCACATGAGGGGTGTGTGCAAAATTTAGAAAAGTGCACCTCTTGGGGGTGGTAAAGTGGGAGGATGGATACCGAAGATGCATAATATGATTAAGCGGTCACAGACCTTTTGAACGATATATCACATGAGCGGTATCGGCAAAATTTAGAAAAGTTCCCCCTTGGGGGGGGGGGCAAAGTCGGGGGAATACACACCTCAGATGCATAATATGATTAAGCGATCATAGACATTTCCAACGATATAGCACTTGAGGGGTGTGTGCAAAATTTAGAAAAGTACACCCCTTGGGGGGGGGTCAAAGTTGGGGATGGACACGGGAGATGCATAGTATGATTAAGCGGTCACAGACCTTTCGGACGATATATCACATGAGGGGTATCGGCAAAATTTAGAAAAGTGCCCCCCGTGTGGGCAAAACTTGGGCCCTCCCCCCCCTTATTCTTAAATAGTGGTGACAAACAGTTGCAGATATAATACAAATGTTTAGTTATTAACCAAATGACTTGGGAAGAATGTCAGAAAAGGTCCTGTTCAAATCTGACCATAATTTAAAAAGTTATGATTTCGGGGGGAGGGAAACTGCTCCCTCCCTTAATTTTTATCTCACATTCAGGATCTTTTATTTTCGGCGGCTTGGCATCAGCCATACTTCTTTCTAAATTTTTATTAAATTCGGACAAGAAATTCTAGCTAAAATATAGTTAGCCCTCTTCGATGTTGAATTCAGACACTTTTTTTCGGGAGGGATTTCTGTGGCTCCGGGGGGGAGGGGGGCATTGTAGAGTTCCGGGGCGAAATTGCACTTTTTACCCATTAAAAGCTTAAAATCTCACAAATCTTTCGGGGGGGTGGACATTTCAATGATCCGGGGGTGAATGTCCCCCCCCCAAGCCACCCCCTGAAATCAACACTGCCCTCTTCCCCCTCCACCCCTTGTTTCCTTTCTCTACGCATTCCCTAATTCCCTGTTATTAGTCCCCGCTACCTCTAAACTGAAATGATAACAATTTTAACTGGAAAGAAACAAAAAAACTGCCTTGAAACAAAATTTGACAGTAGCTAATATATTATATACTGCTATGCTAAAGAAATGAGCGCCAGAAATATCGATTATTATCTGCTCATTTCCATTATCACGATGTATGATCAAATTTCCTATCATTTGATCGATAAATTTAGGAGTTACTTTTTTAAGCTATCTGTGTAAGAATCGATTCTGAAACATCGATACTAGAATTTGTTAATCGATTATTTTTTTAATCGATGTTGTTTTATACAGTATCGATGTTGATCGATTATCAAATTTTTCAGAATCGCCCATCACTAAGCAGAAATTTGTTATCCTGAGTTTATTGCTGCTCGTAAAAATATTTTTAAATGAAAAATTATAGAGAAATAAATCACAGAAAAATTAAAGAATATTTAGTGGCATTAAAATGAAATGGAAGCCGAAATTGAGAGAGAGAGATTGGAAGACTGATAAGAGTGATTGACAAGGAAGAAGCATTAGGAAGGAATTGAATGAAAAGCAAACTTGGAAACTATGCATGAAAATATTAGAATGCAATTATATTTCATCAAATACATTAGCGTTTCTTTTCTATCATTTTTATGTCTGGCTTTTAACCGCAAAAATGATCTTCCTTTTCTGCAAAAAATGCAGCTGCAAAATTATTCAATATGTACGTTAGATATTTTCATTATCCTTTCAAACTTTACTTTCTGTCTGAAAAACTTAATGATAAATTCAAAACGTTTTTACATTTACGCTTTGGACCGAGCAGAATATTAACTTCCTGGTTTCAATGTAAATGCTGTCTTTAATTAATTCCCAACTGCCAAAATTCTATATGCTCATCAAAATAATTCATATACAGAAAGCCACATCTGACTTCTTTCTCATAACATTCATTAGATTGTTGCTCCAAAAATTACGAAAATAGCAATAAGTAGCCAGGCATGGCACTCCTTTGATTCATTTCCCCCTGTAAATTAATATGCCAGATGCCTAACTGTCCGAAATTCTTTCTGGCGAAAAATGTGCGATACACATGTATATTTGGTGTGGAAAACAGAGCATCGGCGAGAATGTATTGTAAAATTACGGCAGATCCTTTTTATAAACTTTCATGATGTGAACTGCGTTCTGAGTGCCGAGGGGGCCTCCTCAAACTTTCAACTCTCTTTCTCTTAGAATAAAAAACATTCCATGGAAATCATCTGTTTATTTATTATTCTTGCCATGCATCTTTACACGGGAGGAGAACTATGGGTTATCTGCTAAAAAAAAACGACGCAAAGTAATTATGCTTATTTCCTTCCGAAACGGCCAGAAGACACTTGGACTCGAAACAACGCCATAGAAGTTATTAAATTTGAAATACACTATAACCTGGCACTTTATAAAATAAACAATCTTCCTATATTAGATTGCACAGATATTTATTATAAAATGTTATCGGATTTTATAATATTAACGCATTGATGTTTTGAAACTTAGTTTATTTTTCACAATAAAATATTTCAGTTTTCAAGTGGATTTGAAAAGACATGCTCAATATTTTTTTTGCTTTAAGTATGCTAAAATAAATAAGACAATACGAAAAAATAACCATCTTCATTTGGAGTAATTCTCTGAACACTTTGTAAAGCAATTTTATTAACTATTCTGAATCAAAATTTGAAAGGAAGGCAGCTACGGCAAATTTTTTGAAGTTGGAAAATAAATGGTTTTATGTCGTTGCGGTAACATTATTTTTCACACATTTAAATAGTGTGAAACGTATTGTTTAAAGTGGATCCAAAACCATTATGAACATTCAAGTTCTAACAGTTCTAACTGGGATTTTGAACTTGTAAATTCTTTTACTGAAACGCAAGTGGAATTTTTTTAATTATAAAGTACAAAGCCAGAATTTTTACATGATGAACTCGAGAATGTTTAGACAACCTTTGCAGAACAATTAACAAAGCAATAATTCTATAATAAAATCTGTATTTCTAAATAGAAATAGATTCTCCGATAATAAAATTAGTGTTGAAAATAAGATGCTCAACTTTCAGTACTAGTTTGCAGTTGAACAAATAATAATAATAAAAAAAAAACCTGATGAATGTCAGAGACAAAGGGAATCATTAAGAGAGTGCAACACACAAAAGTCAAAATGAACCTTTTGAAATGTACGCTATATCTTTCCATACTTCTCAAAATATTCGGTGTAAAGGAACAAATAAAAAAAAGGTTTGGATGCAAAATGTGCCTGAAATCAATATTTCAACCCTTTTCGATTTTTATGCACATAGCAACATTGTACAATATCGCGATATCATCCAGATGGATCATTCATTGCAATGAAAACAAATCAGGCTACGCTTCAATCACCAATTGTGTTTCATCATTGATGATATGGCATATTGTACGCGTACGAGGACATGCCTTCCACTGTATAATAGTAGATATTCAAGATAGGTTACCACAAAATAAATCTCCAAGACGATGTTTGATTATTTTGATGGCAACAGCTCTTTCAGTCTGCATCTTGATTCCCCTGATACTTGCATTTATTTCTGTAATTACTTATAAAGATCCAAGTTGTGGTGTTTTTTGGTTTTTCGGTTATGTTCCCTTTAGATCTAATATATTGTCACAGATATTTTTATTTTTAGGTGTTTTGACCTACATTTCACAACAAACATTGTTTCCTAGCGCATTTATAATTTTATTTTGCTCACTGAGTCTCAACCTCGCGATGAAAATCGAAAGAATGAAAACTGCTGTAATTAAAGGTAATTTTTTAAAAATTTCACTGTCAAAACAATCTTGCATTCACAAACACTTCATTCATAAAGTAAGAGAGTACAATGAATTGTTTTCATTCCCAATTTTTCTGATTTTATGCTCATTGACAATGATTGGTTTTACAGGACTGGCTCTACTGATGGAGAAATTGGAAGAAAAATTGTATGGCATATGCGAAGGTTTTTCACATTTATATTTCAGTCTGGTAGGGATATTGTGTATTACATACTCAGCCTCTATGATTTCATCACAGCTTGAGGAAATAAAATGTATTTATCGTAAGAAATATGAATCAAACATTGATGAAAATGACACTTTGCCTAATTTAGTAGAAGAAAAAAGGCAAAAAATTTTGAAACTGATCTTTAAAAGAAAAGTACCTTTCATGACAGCTTGGAATTTCATGCGATTAGACAAAAACTTTGTTTTTTCTGTGTTTGGAAGCATGATAACTTACGGCTTTCTGATTATACAGCTGAAGAAAAATGAATAAATACCTTCTAAATCATTCGTTTATTTTTCAATAGGAATTTGTGTAAATGATTGTAGAAGATAAAATTCGCAAAAATCCGCCAAAAATATTGAAACACAGTATGTTTACTCTAGATTAAAAAACTTTCCGTTTAAATAGATCGTTTATACTGGTTTACAAAAATTAAGGAAAAATCACAAAAATAGCGATAACTCAAAATATTACATGTAGATTTTAATGAAACTCAGCCACAATATACAACACAAAGTAAGGTATAAAATAACGTGAAAAGAAATTACCAGACAATTATGGTGCTTCAAAAAATTTTCATAATTATAAAATTATCACTGCAGAGGTATTTGTTTTCCTCAGTTATATGACTTGCGCTTTTATTACATAGATTATTTATTTTATTTATGAATTAATATATTCGCATTATTAATTAATAATTAATATCACACAAACCTATTTATTTTTAAAATATACATCTGCTTTATTTTTTAGCTTTAAAAAAGTATCATGATATATAATGAAAAGTAACGGTAAAAAAGTTCAAAAGCGGCAAAACTACATACATAGAGGAACCTAATTTCAAAATTTTGTAGCTCTGCGAAAAGCGGTCTCTTCAGAATACAATCAATAGACAGACATATCAAACAAACTTCTATCTTTATTATATTTGTAGATAGATATATAGAAATAACCATTTAAATGGGGATTGGTTTTGGAGTCAGGGGGTCATGATCGGTGAAAATGTACTGAAATATTCCGGATTTGCTTTCCTCCGGACACGGCTGCATTAGATAACTTTACTTTTTGTATTGGAATTGGAATCTACCTAAAAATGCCGTTTCCATTGTTCAAGTTGCAGAAAATGCTTCTACAGAATTTTCTGTTGACAATGCTGACGCAAGATGAGATATATGATAGTCTTCTTGGGAGAAACATTACATTTAGAAGTAAATGAAGAAGATTTACATATACTGGTTGAGGAACACGCTACAGATACAAATGTCAAAAATCTTGAAAATTTGAAAAAAAAGAAGTGAAGTTTCTAGCACGCTGTGCTTTGCTCTTTGTCACACTGAAGAAGAATCGTGCTTGTGGATTCGAAACAGCTGTTTGCAGCTTTTTTGTGTACTTTGTGCATTTTTAACGTTGGTATTGTTCCTTTTAATATACCTATATAGTTCACACCATATAAACCTAAGAACAATAATTGACTGGCAGTAATGGATATTTTTTGCTTGGAAGTATATGGGAAGAACAGGTTCAGGAAAGGAGGAGTACTAATAAATATATGAGTAGAGAGCCAACTTTGACCCGCCGATGAAGTTCTTAGAGCCCTCCATATATGTATTCGCATACAAGGAGAAATTTTATGAGATATTAATATCATTTATAAATTCGTTATTTTTAAATAAAATTATTTTTTAATTCATTTATATGCTTAAAACAATTTCCGTTTTAAATCAAATTAATTTATAACTACTAAATTTGTTTTATTTGTGATTTCCATACGAAATGCGTACTATTCAGATAATACATGAAAAATGTCACAGTTCAAAAATACTACATTTCACGGGAGAGGCTAAAGAAGATTTGCATTTTTTACTGTAACATAAGACTATAGCCCTTAGCTCTGGATAAAGCTGTAAAAGTGTATATAAAAGAGTAATATCTTTATGAGAAAACACGTAGAAGAGATAGGGATGATTGAATAAATTTACCTCCGAACGCAATTTCCCTCCATGTTTGCTGTGACTAAGTCACATACAGCATAATCTAGCGATTTTTCGAATAACTATACTTATGTCACCTTTCTTGTTTCAGGATTCACCTAAGCAAGACCAATTAGTTTAATAATATGCAAAATGAAGAATTGTGTCACTTTTCTTTTGAGTCAGCGATATGTACATGTAACATTATGTTTGTATTACGAACTATAAAAAAAGTGGGAGCAATTTTCCACATCAACCTTGATAGAGATATGTAGCGTGTTGCATTATTTCCACAATGTTTTGAGAGGCTACATTAGCCATGAATATTGATGTAGATTATTTTAAATCAAAATGAACTAATAAACTGTTTATCCATTCTTACAAAAAATATTATTTAAAGTCTCAACAAATATTCTATCCATATAATTCTATGAATTTTATAGTATAAAGTACACTTTTTTATCGGGAGCATCGGGGATTACCTCCTCCCCCCTCTCTGGGCCAATGCTAAAAAATGAAAGGATGTGTTAAAACAAGTTAGCTAATAAAATTCAAGTTTCAAGATATTCAAAATTCAAGTTTTCTAAAAAAAAATCTACAACCAAAACTATTAGGATTTCTCCCCCCTAAAACTGTTGATTTATTGGAACTGAACATTCAATTACCCATGTGCATGAAATATGTTAGCATGAAAATCTGAAAGAAATCAAAACATCATTTATCATATTTTATACCCGAATCCTTCAAATCACAAGTTTAAGAGCGCTTTCCAATTTACCTACACTATACCGATAAGCCGTACACAATGGTCATTATCCGACATTAAATGCACGAAAAATGCATTCATTCATACAGGGTGCGACAATTATAGAACTATATGAAATAAAACGTAAATTATTTAAAAACTACTGAGTGCACGATCTTTATTCAACATGTAAACGTCATTACTGATATTCGGATTAAGGTTATGACATGTTCGATATGACCACCATCATTGGCTGTGATATGGCGTTGACGAATAGCAAAATTCTGCATGACTCGCTGAAGTGTCTGAACATCGATGCTGTCGATGGCCTCCTGAATTGCAGTTTTCAGCTCAGCAATGGTTTTGGGGTTATTTCTGTACACATTGTCTTTAATGTAGCCCCATAAAAATGAGTCACCTGTGCTGAGATCCGAAGAATATGGTGGCCAAGCTAGTCCCATTCCAGTGGCCTCTGGGTACCCCAGAGCCAAAATGCGGTCCCCAAAGTGCTCTTTCAGGACATCAAACACTTTCTTGGTCCGATGAGGTTGAGCTCAGTTTTGCATGAAGCACATATTGTCGAAATCAGGGTCATTTTGGATAATGACGACGAAAACATTTTCCAAAACCTTCACGTATCGTTCAGTATGTATCGTTAAGTATCGTTCACTGTGCAGTCAACGAATATCGGACCGATTATCCCGTGACTGGACATTGAACACCACACAGTCACCCGTTGTGGGTGAAGAGACTTCTCGATCGTGAAATGCGGATTCTCAGTCCGCCAAATGCGCCAATTTTGCTTATTGATGGATCCATCCAAATGAAAGTGGGCTTCGTCGCTAAACCAAACCATATTCGCATCAAATTTCTGTTCGTCAATTCTCTCGGCAATAGTGTTGGCGAAACATAACCGCTGTTCCATGGCCATGAGGCTTAATGACTGATGGGTTTGAATTTTGTATGAGAAGAGATGCAGGTCTGCAACAATTTGTCGCAGTGTCCGCCGGTGGATTTCCACCTGTTGTGCAGCTCGTCTGATCAATTTCCTTGGGCTGGTTTGAAACATAGCGCGTGTTTTTTTAGAATGTTTTCAGGCGTTATAACACTTTTTTTTCGACCGACATTGCCAACTCTGTCATCACAAACACTACCAGTTCCCTAAAACTTGCGAATCAAATTATTGATTGTCAGCACACTTGGACCGGTTGTCTTTAGTTTGTACTCGGTCGCAAACTTCCTTCGAGCCGCGATCGGGCTGTTATTGCTCGCGTAGTCGGCCTTCGCAAGCGATATACGGTCAGGCACGCTGTACCGTGACATTTTCACTTACAAATGACCGACAACAACAAGTTGCGTGCGCAAGCGCATACTAATTCCCATCATGCCCTGCGACCAACCACGAAGTTTGAACTTCATCACGCAAACCGTTCAGAAGTTATGACCGTTTAATTTCATATAGTTCAATAATTGTCACACTGTGTATACACTATGACGACAAAATCATCATCGAATCGGTAGGTGGAAAAGATCATAGTGTATATGAATGTATTTTGCGTGCACCTATGTCGGATAACGACAATCATGTATGATTTATCTGTGTCGTGTCGTGTCGGTAAATGGAAAAGCGTTCTAAAGAGTATAGGACATAAAAAATGTTATGACCCGGCATAGAGTGTTATAGGGTATTGTATCATGGGAAAGTGCTCTCCATATAAACGGCTAAAATGCACCGTTAACTCATATTCACAACAGATGGTCCTTGCCTATCTTAACACTTCAATTTTGATAAAACGATAATCAATAATTAATTTCGATGAAAACAACACTAGTGTTTAGTGTCTGTTAGAGTACTATACGAAAGATTGGTTTTATTTCAAACACATTATAAGTTAAAATATTATAAAGTAACAGAAATAATTTTTTTTCATTCGATTATATTACACCAGTATGTGTCTTTTAAAATGTTTACCAATTTCATAATGTTAAGTTATTGATTTTTTTGACACGTACATGATTGATCGAGGAAAAAGGTTTTTTATGCGGATCTGTAGAAAAACTATTTAGTATACTTCTGTAACAGAATAAAAAAACTGATGAATATTTTTTTTGCGGTATATACGCATAAGAGAAGCACAACGTCTTAATTTAAAGTAATTCTCTAAACACTTTCTAAAAAATCTGTGTTAATTAGTGTAAATGCGAAAAGGAGCCGTGGGCAAAATTTCGAAACATGCAAATTAAGAGTTTGTTAAATATAGTTGTGTTAGTATTCTTTTATATCACGAAAGTTATACAGAACTTCAAAGTGCATTCCGAGCCAATTCAAACATTTAAGTTCGAGCCAAGATAAAAAGTCAGCGTCATTCAACTGAAAAAAATAAGTAAATAATTTAGAGTTTAAAATACGAATTCAGTTTTCAAAACAAAGTACATTTTTAAATTAATACATTGAAGAAGTTTAGCTAACGTTTATAGAATACACAATATCTAAAGAGAAATTCTTCAATAAACATTTCATGGCCAGATATAATCAGCAGTTCAAATTTGAAAAAGGCATGAAATTCTGTTGAAATGTAAAATATTTACCATTTATTATTACATCAGAGAACACTCACTAAACCAGAAAAAATGAGAGATCCAAAATATAAGTGAACTATCTCTGTAAGAATTTGAACACAAAGAGATATTTCAATAGCAAAAACTGTATCACTAGAAACATGATTGGTTGTTCGGTTTAAAAGTATTTCTTAAATTAGGCTGCAAAATAAAAATAATAAAATTTGCGCAAGTAGAAACAAATCAAGAGAAAATACAGGCCATTTCTGAAAAAAAAAAAACTGCATTTTTAGATTATGATATTTTAATATGTAGATAAATTTTAAATTAGTTTTATTTGCTATATATCTGCCTTTTTAAAATTCGGAGGTAAATAAACGAATTGTAATGTTAATAATGTTTATGGAATGGTTTACGCCAAAAGAATTATTTTTCAATAAATCTAGGTTTAAAGAATTCGAACTATATATTTTTAGAAATATGTAGAAACGTTTCAAATAAAACTATAATTGAAGAACCTAGTGTTAGTTTATAATAACAGTAGAGAAGAAAATGTGCCATCTTAAAAAGAAACTAATGTTTATGGAATATTGAATACAAAGAGATAATTATGTAATTAAAATTGCATCGCAAGCAAAAAACAGCCGTTTTGATTTCAAGTATTATTGGGATATCAAAAAGCTATTTTTTAAATATTGTTTTCAAAGTGCAGCTAGAGCACATCGAGTAAAATTGACTAGTTTCAGAAAAGTGAATCTTTACGATATCAGAATATATAAACCTTAAAATGCACCTTTTGAATTCGGCATTGTTCCTTTCCAAACTTTTCACAATGTTCGGTTTATAGAATATTGAATACAAAGATATAATTATGTAATTAGAATTGCATCGCAAGCAAAAAAAACAGCCGTTTTGATTTCAAGTATTACTGGGATGTCAAAAAGCTATTTTTTAAATATTGTTTTCAAAGTGCAGCTAGAGCACATCGAGTAAAATTGACTATTTTCAGAAAAGTGAATCTTTACGATATCAGAATATATAAACCTTAAAATGCACCTTTTGAATTCGGCATTGTTCCTTTCCAAACTTTTCACAATGTTCGGTATAAATGAAGAGTTCAACAAAAACGTTCGAGGCAAAACATGTTTCAAAGGCGTCTTTCAACCTTTTTCAATTTTTATACACGTAGCTAGTTTCTATAACTTCTCAGTACTACTTACATTTTTCATAGGTGGTTATATAAACAATACAGGTTATGCTTCATTGATCAATTCTGCTTTATCACTGATAATTTGGCATAAAGTACGCGCACAAGGACCTGCTTTTCACACTGTGATAAGAAATATTACCGCCGGATTACCAACAAATAGAGTTCCAAAGCAATATTTGACAATTTTGTCAACACTTTCAATTTGCATCCTGATTCCCTTGATACTTGCAACTTTTAATGTTCTCGTTTATGAAAATTTGAATGGTGGTATTTTTTGGCTTTATGGTTATCTTCCGATGAAACACAATCTGTCGACAAATATCCTGTTATTTCTATGTGCTTTCATTTATATTTCACAGCAAACATTGTTCTCTTCTGTATTTTTAATTTTGTTTTTCACATTGAACATTAAACTAGCGATGAAAATCGGAAGAATGAAAAATGCTTTGAATGAAAATAAGTTTTTCAAATTTTCTTTGTCAAAACAGTCGTGTGCACACAAGAATTTTATTTATGAAATAAAAAAATATAATGAACTGTTTTCATTTTCAATTTTCCTCGTTTTGGGCTCCTTGACACTAATTGGTTATACAGGATTGGCTTTAGTTATGCGGGAATTTAAAAAAGAAAATTATTTTACTATTTGCGAAGGCTATTTATATTTATATTTCTGCTTGATAGGGATAATATCCATTACGTACTCAGCCTCTACTATTCAGTCAAACTTTCAGGAAATAAAAGACTTTTATGATAAAGAATATCAGTCAAATATAGATGAACTCGACAGTTTGCCTACTCCAGTAAATGAAAAAAGACAAAAGATTCTAAAGCTAATCTCCAAACGAGAAATACCGTACTTGACAGCGTGGAACTTTGTGCGATTGGACAAAAATTTCGTTTTCTCCTTTTTTGGAACCATGATAACTTATGGCTTTCTCATAATACAATTGAAGAAAAATTAAAAACTTCATAAATCATTTGTCGAGCAGTAATACACTTTCTGGTAGTAAACGATCCTTGGTATCACTAGACAAAATTCAAAGCTACCAAAATTCTGAAGCAAATCTTCAACCAAAAAAATACTTTATCTAACAGCATGGAATTTCGTGTGATTGCACAAAAATTTTGTTTTCTCCTTGTTTGGAACCATGATAACTTATGACTTTCTAATTTTACAATTGAAAAAAGAAAGTATATTTTAAAATCATTTGTCGAGCAGTAATATACTCTTTGTGGTAATATATGACCCATGGAATCACTAAAGAAACTTTAAAGGTGCCAAAATTCTGAAGCTTTTCTCCAATCGAAAAATATTTTACCTGACACCATGGAATGTCGTGCGTTTGTACAGAATTTTTGTTTGCTCCTTCTTTGGAACCATAATAACGTATGGCTTTTTCATTATACAATTAAATAAAAATTAAGTATGTTCTAAAATAATTTGTCAAGCAGTAATACACTTTGCGGTGATACATGATTCGTGAAATTACTGGAAAAAATCAAAAGATGTGAAAAATATAAGTTTCATGAAATAAATTTTATAATGGAAAATATTAGTATTTTCTCCTTTATATTTTAAGGCATTTATTTTATTTTTAATTACAAGGGGCTTTGCTCCCTAAGAGCTACACTCGCCAACCCTCGCCCAGACTCCGTAGGCTCTAAAAACATGCTAATTTGTTCTGTTTTAAAAAGATTACCTGATTACAGATGATTGAATGATATTCTCACTAGAAGTGACTGTTTTCTGCGATCGGGTTGCCATTCATTTCCCTGTGACTGGGAAATTTTTCGTTCCCACTGCCTCATCTACCGCTGTCGTGATAGTTAACGTCTCATTTCATGATTGATTAAGTGAGATCTATCACACATTTGAAAATCAGCTTCTATAACATTCGTAAGTAAAAAACTCTCGCTGCCTCCTTGACTTTTATAATAAAGATTACGAAAAAGTTTACATTTTAGATGCTATAAGAAAATCGCTTTAAATATGACGTTTTAAATATGTCATTTTAAATATGATGCAATTTTTCTTTTAAATGCTTTGCTCACGTAATAATTTAATTATTTTAAATTTTCTCTATTTTTAAATATTCACGTGTAAATATATTTTTCAATTGAAAGATGTTTGGAAATATTATTATTTGCGCTTTTATAAAATCTGGCAACTGCAGATGAAAAAAAATTACGTTTTCGAAATATGATAGAAATCTCCATTCAGATAATGAAATGTTTAATAAAAAGTGAAATAAAGAAATTAGAAAATTAAACTAATTTTAAAAATGATTGGACATTGTACTCCACAATCTCGTCAAGTATTTGCCTCCAAAAAATGGTTAAATTGCCATGCATAGTTTTGGATTCTACAAAGCATAGTCAGAACTATTTTGACCGATTGCAACATTAAATAGAGTTAAAATAATTCTTCGATTTAAAAACTGTCTGCTTCAGTGTATTTATCCTACATTCCTCTATAAAACTAACAGTTTTAATATTTCAACAGATTTTTAATGTACACAGTTCCCAATAAATTCAATTACGGCAGCAGCAGAAGCGTTCGTTACCCTTTTTAGAATAGAGCTATTATACTGAAATCTGTGGAATTTTGCAATCATGGCTACATTTATTTTTTTGCTTAAAGTTTTTTTGAGGGGCGTAAATGTATGTTACGAACATTATTTAGTCTGCGTACTCATTTATAACTAACTAGCTGAAGTACCCGGCGTTGTCCGGGATTTTAAGAAAGTTTGAGTAGAAAAATCAATTTCAAAATTAAACATGTTGTACAGGGAACTTCAAAATGTTAAAATATGCCAATATTTTTATGATCGGGTTTTTTATCATGCTTCAATATGTTCTTCAAACCCATATGACGTTATATTCACCTGCTGACGTCCTATCTACTTTCTTTCTCTACTAGGACTTCCCTCAAAGGGATTAGTCTGAGTGATATTGGTGAGAACATAGGGTTAACATGTACAATATAATGAAAAAGAGCAAATTAAATGATAGAATTACAAAATATCATATATAAATTCATATACACTGTTAAAAAAATAGAAAAGAAGTACCGTTCATCAGACGTGTTGTCATAATTTTTTTTAACATGTGGCAAAGAATCTCATTTTCTTAAGCGCGTATTGCGCAAAACTTAAAAAAAAAAAAAAAAAAAAAAAAAAAAAAAAAAAAAAAAAAAAACGCTGGATCTTTTAAAACGCCAAGCTTTTTAAAGTTACGTAATTGGATTTGCAGCCAATAGATTATTCTATCAAGCGTGGCTTAACGCAAATTTAATTTCATTGTTGCACCTTTTTTTGTATGTGAATTTAAAATTTTTCTTCCTTGATTATATATCTATTATTTGTATAACTGTTTATAGAAACTCTTACACTTCAAACCACATTGATAGCATGATTTGCTACAAAGCAGATTGCAAAACTATAGTCTAAATTACTATTAAAGTATACAAAAAATCTTTCGATGACTTCTGCAAAATAACTTTTACATTAAATCTCCATGTCGGCAAAATTGAAAAATTATATATATTTCAAAGTTAAGCTTAACTGATACTTCTTGATTATTCTCTAGGAGGCTCTGCCCCCTGCGCCTTTACTGCGCCAATCCGCAGACTTTTCTTTTGCCTGTCTGTCTGTCTGTTTCCCTATCCGTTCTTCTGCCCGTCTCTCTAACCGATTGTCTATCTCTCTACACGTCTCGCTACCTGTCTATATTTCTCTACCGGTCTCGCTACCCGCCAATCTATTTCTCTAATCGTCTGTCTATCCGTCTAACTACTTGTATGTCTTGCCGTGCCTCTATCCACTTCGCTACCCATTTGTCTATCTGTCTCACAACTTGTTTATCTGTCTCTCTACCCGTCTGGCTATACGCCTCTCTACCCATCTTCTTACCCATCTCCGTACCCATCTACTGTCTCTCTACTCGTCTGTATACCCGTCTCACTATCCGTCTGTTTTTGTACCCGACTCGCTACCAATCTCATTACCCGTCAGTCAACTCGTCTCTGTACTCATCTCTCTACTTGTCTCTTATCTATCACGCTACGCGTCTCGCAACCTTTCTCGCTACATTCCTGTCTACCGGTGTCGCTACTCGTCTCGTGACCCATCTCGCTACCCCTCTGTCAACCCTCTTTTTACCTTTCACTCTAGCCGTCTGTCTATTCGTTTCGCTACCCGTCAGCCTACCTACTCGTCTCTACCGTCGCTACTCGTCTCTCTACCCGTCTGTCTACCCGTTTGTTTACTCGTCTTTCTAAGTCTCGCCACCTCTTCCCAATATTTAAACAATTCATTACATTCAATTAATATACAGAAGCCGTTTATAAGTTATTAAATGCAAACAGAAGTAATTTATCTAATAAATGTAATCAGATGCAATTTTTTTTAAATACATATATAAACCTGAATAATAATTCATCTGTTTTGTGTTCATGGTTGTTTATATCATTTGACAGTAAATCTCAACTTCTTAAACCTGAATTGTCTCAAGCTTTTTAAAAAACCCACAAGGTCTGTATAACTGCAAAGTACCCTGAGGGCTATATTAGCTACATGTTATTAAGTTAAGTGAAAGTTTCGTTATCGCGTTTGCAGCCAATTGCTTATGTCAGAAAGCGTGGCTTAACGCCATTTTAAATTCATTACTGTAATTTTTTATTTTTTTATTTATTATTATTTTTTAGGGCGGGGGATAGGGGGTAGGGGGGGAAGGGTTTCAAATATATACATTTAAATTAAAACTTTTGCCCCCATGCCATTAGTGTTGTTTGTATTATTAACTAATACCTTGTAGACCGAGCTTCATTTGAAACAAATGTAAAAGACTTCTTCTACAGTTTTTTTTAGTAGAAATTTTCGTAATTGGGCCCAAAGCCAATCGGAGCATTTAATATCATTATTGTAACTCTTATAAAGTTAAAACAATATTGTTGCTAGCTTTAGTCTTGTTTGAGACCAGCCTTGCCTGTGTATCTGAATGGGGAAAAGTTTCGTATCCTATGTCGGTTGGCGAAAAAAAATTTAAATGGTGCCAAAAGGTAGAAGCATCTTACAAAATTTTTCAAGAGAGCGGTAAAATATGTTTTTCAAATATTTACAAACATACGTTTATTAAAGCCTGTTTTTGCACCATCTTAAAAATTAAGCACGATGCTAAAATAATATTTTATCGCCATCCTCTTTAATAAAAGGCTATGCGTTGCTGACGACTGGGATTTTCGCTAATCGTTGCAACAGAATAATCTCGGAAAATGAAACATTTGAAGTTGCTGAAGAAATTAATAGCTCGAAAAGTATTTGTCAGAAAATTGTTAGACAAACTGCATTAGAAAGGTAAAAAAAATGTATTTTTCTTGATATAAATTTCAAATCTAATGATTATGCCAATTTTCAAATATTGAATTTCAAAAATTACCAAATTTCACAATGGAGTACCACATAGCGAAATCTTCACGTGTAAAAAGATAATGATAACGCCCATGTGTTTGACGTATAGTGGCTATAGCACGAGTCACAAATTATAGTAGCCTTACTATTCTGTTAAAATATAAAAGGGAATTATGATGCCACGAGTTCATGATTTTTATTTAATCCTCTTTAATAAAAAGGTATGCGTTGCTGACGACTGGGATTTTCACGAATCGTTGCCACAGATTAATCTCAGAAAATGAAACATTTGAAGATACTGAAAAAATTAATAGCTCGAAAAGTATTTATCAGAAAATTGTTAGTCAAACTACGTTAGAAAGGTAAAAAATTGTATTTTTCTGGATATAAATTTCAAATTTAATGATTAGGCCGTTTTTCAAATATTGAATTAAAAAAATTACCAAATTTCACAATGGAGTACCATAACGAAACCTTCACGCGTAAAAAGATAATGATAACGGCAGCCTGTATACTGGCTATAGCACGAGTCACAAATTATAGTAGCTTTATCATTCTGTTAAAATATAAAAGTGAATTATGATGTCACGAGTGCAGGATTTTTATTCAATTATCGACAAATAGCATATTTTAGTCCACCTCAGTGAGGCATATCAATTTCATTATATTTGAAGTATTGTAACTTCATTAAAATTCAATGGAAATGATTTTTCAGTATCGTTTTCAGAAATGCGGAAGGACATTCCAAGTAAAGGTCCGTATGGTTTTAAAACACAGAGTCAATTTCAAGGCCAATATTTCATTTGATTAAAGGTTCGTTAAGAGAAACTGACCAGCGTAGCGGGCGTAGCTTGCTAGTATTCGATATTTTAATAAGTAATGAAAATACATAAACAAACTTATTTAACAAACCTAAGAGGCATTTTTGTGATACATAATTGTTACTGTCAGGGGGATAAATTGTAAACAATTAATAAACGGCTAGTAAATAATAAATAGCATTTAAAATCTAAAAATGGAGAAGTGATCCGTATAAAAATGCAAAACATAACATTATACGCTTGATATATGTAAATCTTTTTTTATTTTTTAATATTTCCGAAGGCACAGAGAAAAAGGTAAAAATCTCTTTTCCAAATGCCAAATAGAAAATATACAAAATAAAATGCCAAATATACAAAATAGAAAAATATCTGCAAAAAAATATATTTACAAAATACTACATCTGCAAAAAAATAAGATTTAGAAAAAGTAAGCCAAATCCTGCAGATCCCAACAATCACATCGGAAAACTTATCACCAAAAAAGAACTCGCCAAATCTTACGGCACAGAGATGGATTTTTCTCTCTGAATGCATATTTTTTTTTCTTGTACGAAGGGTGATTATAATATAATTGTTTCATTTCACATACTACATACCGTTTGATATATTGGTACTTTTATGTTATCCTGGCGCAGTTGATAAATCGCCAAATATTGTTCCTATAACATTTTCATATTGAATTCATTTCATTTAAATTTAAACGTTTCACTCATTTAATTTAAAATACATGCCTTTCATTAATCCCATTTAAAATGCTAAAAAGAAAAAAAAAGAAATAATGCCATAAATCGAAACCTTTTATTTAAACACCAAATACTTTTTTTTTTAAATTTACACACGCGAAATAAAAAAAGCTGCTATTGCTGAGATTTGCGCCAAATCTCTAATACCAAGTCTACCAAGTTATTGCGGGGATTTTCTTTCAAACAGAAAAAAAAATCCAGATTAATTTTCGATTTCTACTAAATTGAAATATATTTTATTGTGCTGAATATTAGTGCGTGCATATTTTTTTGCTCCATGTACTCCATGAACTTTTCAATTCCGATTGTCTACGAAAATCTCCCGCCGGTGAAAATGACGTACGCACAAAATTTTCGTGACGTATGTATTTTAATTGTGCTTTTTTATCTATTTTTTAATATAATTTCCAAACGGTTTGACATTTATTCTTGGTAATAAATAGACGTCGTTGTCACCTTTATAGGTACCTGCTGTAAAAATTTGAACGAAATCCGTTAATTATTTTTTGAGTTATGCTTGACTAAAGGTTTTAATATCCGCCGTAGCTATATATGGGGCAAAGTAATACTGCGTTGTGTATGAGTCTTCGTTGCACTCAGGCAATTACTCATATTGATACTCTTGTTGATTACTCATATTTGATTATGATTACTTATGATCATTATGATTACTTATGATCATTATGATTACTCATATTGATTACTCATATTGATACTCATACTTCCACGTTAAACTTCCAATATGACGTCATATTAATTTTTTTAAATTTTCTAATGACGTCATATTACTCTGCTTTCTGTACTTACACATACTCATACTCCTTGTATTATTTAGAAATGTTTGAAAATTTCCGCTATACTATCAATATGATGTCATATTCTTCTTTTTAGGGTTTCATTCATCTCACGAAACCCTATTACTCCCGCTCCGTTGTCTGTCTGTCACATAGCCGTTCTCAGAACTTATATAACTTACAGAGTTGAAACTTTGTGTATATATAACTGAATACCTGCTATAAAGCTCAAAATATTAAAATTTGAAAAAATCGTATTATTTTAATAAATAGAGATAAAAACAAAAATTGTAACAGACTTTTCCTATTAAATTTAAACATTTTTCGTTATAGCAGTTGCCAACAATTAAAAATCCACAATAAAATTCTTTCTACAATAATTAATTTTCTATTGAAAGATTTCCACGTGAAAATTGAAAATGAAATACCTGTATGATGAAATGATTGTACTGTGAGATCTTGAAGCTTTCCCAGCTAGTAAATATAGGCTCTCGCCCAAAAACAGTTCCCACGCCTCGAGTTAGACCACCGACGCAGGTTCGGAACATCAAAGCACTGTTCGATCGTTTCCTGGTGACAAGTGAGTCTGCTAAGTTGAAAAGGCCAGACTCATAGGCGACATTGCATGACACTTAAATGGATGACCCAGACCCCCCAGATCGTCACGGTTGCAACCTTGCTTCCCAGAGCAATCGAGATGATGAAACCGCCGTGACCCAATAGAGGTGTAAGTCGCCTATGATAGGGCTAAATGACGGAGGTCACCGCCCATGCCCCCCTCCCCCCGACCGTCAGGACTTTGGAGAAATTGGCCGGAGAGAGGATTCTGTGCTGGAGATCCGAAGAGAGAGGAGAGTTTCCTCTCTGCTGGGAAGAAGTGAGAATTCTGTTTGGAGGAAAGGGTTTTTACTCCCTGCCTCTGAAGGGAGGACTTCGGTTGTTGTGTGAGAGAAGGACGAGCGACTCAGCGCTGCTAAGTGAAAGCGATGGGTACCTCTAGGGCCTCATGATTTAAATGAATAGAGAAAGTATTTCACAAACTCTAGACCGTCTAAAGACTCTGATGAAAACTCAACCCATGAACTTTGAGGGTAAAAGAATATTCATTGATTCATCACTACTTGTAATTTTCCAGTGAATAAATTTCTTCTGGTTTTAAATAAGAAATCGGTTTCCCGTGTTTCTACGCTACCGAAATAGAGAGATCCCGCTCGGAACACTGGATTTATGACAGTACCTTGACAATTACTAAGGAACACAAACATTTTTCGTCATAACTAATGATAGACATCGATTAAAGGAATGAGACTTTTTCAATTTTTTGTTTTAACTCACTCGGTATTTATCAAGTAATTTGCAATATTCATTTTTAGTAACCAGTAAAATTCATCCTAAAATGATAAGAAAAATAAAACAAAAAATTATGCGTGAAGCATAGACTATGAAACACTTTCCAACATATTCAGGATACTGTAAAAAAAAAACTTCTCAGTACAATATAATGAAAGTTCATGAACAAGAAATGATGATGATGAGAAATAAATAAACAATTTGGAAAAGGTATAACACGTTTGGAAACAAAATGTAGAATTGGAAACACATCATAGACTATGAAACACTTTCCAACATATTCAGGATACTGTAACAAAAAAAACCTCTCAGTACAATATAATGAAAGTTCATGAACAAGAAATGATGATGATGAGAAAGAAATAAACAATTTGGAAAAGGTATAACACGTTTGGAAACAAAATGTAGAATTGGAAACACAGCATAGACTATGAAACACTTTCCAACATATTCAGGATACTGTAAAAAAAAAACTTCTCAGTACAATATAATGAAAGTTCATGAACAAGAAATGATGATGATGAGAAATAAATAAACAATTTGGAAAAGGTATAACACGTTTGGAAACAAAATGTAGAATTGGAAACACAGCATAGACTATGAAACACTTTCCAACACATTCAGGATACTGTAAAAAAAACTTCACAGTAAAATATGATGAAAGATGATGAACAAGAAATGATGATGATGAGAAAGAAATAAACAATTTGGATAACGTATAACACGTTTGGAAACACAATGTAGAATTGTAAACACAGCATAGGCTATGCATCACTTTCCCACACATTCAAAATACTGTAAAAAAAACTTCTCAGTACAATATGATGAAAAATGATGAACAAGAAATGATGACGATGATGAGAAAGAAATAAACAATTTGGAAAATGTATAACACGTTTGGGAATACAATGTAGAATTGGAAACACAGCATAGACTATGAAACACTTTCCAATACATTCAGGATACTGTAAAAAAAAACTTCTCAGTACAATATGATGAAAGATGGTGAACAAGAAATGATGATGATGAGAAAGAAATAAAGAATTTGGGAAAGGTATAACACGTTCGGAAACACAATGTAGAATTGGAAACACAGCATAGGCAATGAAACACTTTCCAAGACATTCAGGATACTGTAAAAAAAAAAAACTTCACAGTAAAATATGATGAAAGATAATGAACAAGAAATGTTGATGATGAAAAAGAAATAAACAATTTGGAAAACGTATAATACATTAGGAAACACAATGTCAGCAATTATCTTCAATAATTGGAAAAGTACCCGAATTCTTTTGTGTCCCCCTGTATAGGATCTATAGATTTGTATATATTTTACATAGTAGGGTAGACCGGGACACGTTTACGTATGTGGCACGTTTACGCAGTGCACTTTTTCCGAAACGAGTTATAACTAGTGCGCCACCAGTCATGACTGATTGATGCTGCTTCCTAGCGGGTATTCTCACAAGTTTTTGAGCGTCAGTCGAGCTCCGGTCTAGCATGCGGAAAGGATAACCTGTTTTCTGTCAAGGTGAGTAAATTTTGTGTTGAACTTATTGTGACTTATTGTGAACTAATAATATTTAGTTAAGGATAAACAAATATATGAACATTAGCAGAATTTTATCCTTTTTTGAGAACTGTATTTGTATGAAAAGAAATGCTATTAATTTTCGTTGCACGTTAAAAATAAATCCAAACATGGTGACGGGGCACGTTTACGCATTGATATCGGGGCACCTTTACGCACGTTTTTACTGTGTAAACGTGCCCCTGAAGCTTTTTTGCTCCGTACTGTCTCTAACCTTTTTAGCATTTTCAGGCTATTTAGTATTGCAAATCATCATTTAATGTTTAATTGAGTAACAGATTCGTCTCTTATAGCTTACAATCATATAGTTCTGACTTCATGCCTGTTCAGCTTTAATTTTATAGACTATTCAGCCTGTAATAATTTTTTTTTTTTTTTTACAGATGGTAAGACATTATGTTCAAAAAACAAGTTCACAGACAAGAGCAGTTAGAAGCGAAAAAGAAAAAAAATGATGGCACAACAAAACAAAAAGGAGAAATTACGTAAAAATTTACTAGTTTCTATGGAAGCAGAACAAGAAGACAGCAAAGGAAAAAGTATGAAACCAAAAACTGCAAAAGGGAAACTCTAGAAAAAAGAAAATAGTGAATGAATCTCATGATGAAGATGAAAACTGTGTGTGTATTTATTGTTTGAAATCATACAACCAATCCAAAAAAGGACAAGACTGGGTTCAATGTCTTAGATGCAAAAGGTGGTTCCATGACAAGTGTTCAAAAGGAAATACTTCATTTTTTGTTTGTAAAAACTGCAACAGTGATGATGAAGATGACTAAATAGTTTCTGTTTTAAACTAGCAATAAGCACTATGTTTTCAGTTTAGCCTATAAAATGTTCTTTAATTAATTCTCTTATTTTTTTTTATTTTTAAACAGTGTTTTAAATTATAAATAAAACATTTCAATTTGATTAAATATGTATTTAACTTACTCTTTGGTATAACTTGTAATTTGCGCAAAGTGCCCCACTTGATGCCGGGGCAAGTTTACGCAAAAGACTTGGACCTAAAAAAAATTTTTTTTTACGGTTAAAAACACAAATAGGGCAACAACTGAATACACAAATTTTGATTTTATTAACTGCTTTATAAAACCACAATGTCTAAAATTTCCTAAGTTAAAACATCAAAATTAGAAAATTCATTGAAAAAAAAAAACCGCGTAAATGTGCCCCGGTCTACCCTAATTCTACCATTTACTTCAGTTAGGAAATGCATAGCACAATCAAAAATTCCCCTAAGGCAAATTCCGTCAGTAAACGGAAATGTACTTCAGATTTTTGTGCAGCCTTGTCTAGGATCTGTATAATTTATATGCAAAAAATGAGTTTAAGTTGTTAATCAGATGTTAATTCCTGTATTTAAAGGGTTCGAAAAAAGAATCACGAAACCTCTTAAAATAAAGTTCTACAAGTTAACTAATAGTTAAATATGTATTAACATTTTATTAAATTATTATATAAACATATGCATGATAAGGTTAAAAAATATTAAAATCATGGAACCGCGAAGTTTTAGGATACAGAGGAAAATATACAAGAATCCTTCAAATTCACTTTTCGCAACACAACAATCTAAATTTGAAATTTCAGAAGCTATTAAAGGATTTCTCGATATTTGCCCTCCTCTCTGTATCTGACCGTAGTCAAACAATAGCCGATTATATTCTTTTATTGACTATGTCTTAGTTCTTATTGACAATATCTGTATAATTTTTTTAACCAATGATACAAAAGAACTGGCAAGAAATATTTCCACATTTCATTACCAATAATTTCACTCTAACCAGTTAAAAAGTTTGGGGATTTAAGACGAACGAACTTTTGGTGCTGCAGTATTTACAAAAATAAGATGGTGCAATCTCGTTCCAACATTTGGAGCTCCGGTTGAACCAAAGCTCCAAATGTTGAAAGAAGATTGCACCATCTTATGGTTACAGCAACTGCTGTACCACAAGTTGGAATCCAACACAAAAATTTATTAGTATAAAGACAATATATCTGTAGTAGCGTCATTTTATTGTAAAGATTTTCAATGTAAAATCTATATTTCTTCTGTAATAGCATTTCATTGCAAAATATTTCAAAAGTAAACCAATATTTAACCAGTATTGAGTTTTCATTAGAAGTATGTCTGAGGAATGCAATATTGACGTAATACTGGATCCGAACATAAAATTAATTTAAACACTATTCGTTTTTTTTTCATTTGGTAGATATGTATAAAAAGGTTAAAGTTATTATTAAACTTTTAAAACACATCGTTAAAGGTTACTGAGAAATTATTATACTGAGTCTTTCCAATAATGTTTTATAAAGGCCTCAAATTTAATTTAAAATTGGTTAAGTTTTAGGAGGTGCATTCCTTTGCCCTTTGTTTTATTATTATTTTTTTTTAAGTTGGGATTTTATCGCGCAGAAAATTATAAAACAGGAAAATAATATTTATACACTTATATTATTTTTGATCAAAAATAGACAACTTAGAGTGTTCATGTTCTTCCAGTAGAGGAAATTGGGGCAAAATGAAATAGAGGGGCAAAGTGAAATGGCTAAATATTTCGTCTGTATGCATGTGCCACCAATCAGCCGATATTTTAATTATGCTATTTCACATGTAGCGTACTGTCAGCAACAATCACCTCAAGAGATAATATATATGATGTCAGTGACCATTCTGCAAATTGGATGTATATATTGTAATATTATTAGGTAAGTAAATAACATTTTATGAATTATATTATGATAAAGTTCTCATTATTAATATTGTAAATATAAATTAGATTATTCTGCTGCCTAGTGAAGTATTCATTTAATATTAGGCCTTTTGGTTTTAATTTTTTATAAACATTTGTTATGCACATGCGGGACAAAGTGAAAAAGACTTTTACTGATGGGCTAAACTGAAATATTTTATTTCACTTTGCCCCTACAACATATTTATAATTTTAAAAGTGTAAAATACTTTTGTTTACATATTCAAGTGTATAATGGTAAGGTTATAAAGCAGGGTCGTGCAAAAGTTTAATTAGATTAACGATTAAAAACTAACGATTAAATGTTTAATCATGACTAAAGATTGACGATTAAATTTTGCTTCAATTCCACTCATAGAATAATGATTAATAATTAATTTAATTTCAATCCCTTTCTCCGATTAACGATTAAATAAATTCTCCATCTAATTAGTTAATCTAATTAAGGATTAAGGATGTTTTTTTCTTGTTTTGGACTTTTTATTCCCTTTATTTTTTTCTCAAGTTTCTTCTGGTTTTATTCCCCTGGGTTCGCAGCTAAAGTCCTGTATCTGGTCGGGTGCCCCAATTTTACCTAACACAACACGCAGATTAGTTTGGGAAGGGTTCACTTTAAATATTCCGGGTTTGGTTCGGATTCGGGTTAGGTTTAGGCTCTTTGAGTTTGAGCTTGAGTTGACTGATTTTTCAAAAGAAAGTCCTGAATATTTATCAAATGAAACAAAATATATATTTGAGTATGAGTGTATATAAGATAATTTTTATACAAAAATGATAGTATTGATATTATAGGTTTAATTGTAAACTACTTTTCAATAATATTTTTCAAATATAGATTAATATTCTTTCTCTACGAGTTTGGATTGTGTTCGGGAGTGATATTTCAGGTTCAGTTCATGTTTCAGGTTGACTTTTAGCAGAAATCTCCGGTTAAGGTACGATACAGTGTTGTCAATGGGCTACTTATTTTACAATTCAGATTGTTTGATTGACACCACTTTTTCGAAGTAGTATAACTCGCTTTGTTTTTGCCTTATTTAATCTGGCATTAAGTGAGATGAAAAACTTTCTTAAAAAACTGTTGGTAATCAAGAAAACTGAATTAAAAGAATTAAAAAAAAATGTAGCACGCTGGCAATAGTGGCACGATATGCGAGCACAACGGAACAAGTGTATGAGTAACGAATGAGCTCGAAGCCACTGGGGTCGTCTGATAGATTAAAAGCCCTAGTCCTGATTGAGCCCGCTTATTCGTGTGCTTAACTTAATGAAAATTAGTTTTAAATTTTCCGGTGTAATCTTCTGTGCTACCCCGTTTCCGAAAGTTTTGACGAAAAAAAAGGGAGGGGATTAAGGGCGGGGTGTTTTCTTTCTTAAATAGGAATGAATAAAAAAAATCGTTGTTTAATCTTTAATTCTTTAATTCGAGTGTCACGTGGGGAAGTCTCCTCTAAGAGTTGGAACTACCGCCGAATCGCAACGACCTATGTCATCATGCGAGCAATCATTCGGGTAAATAGATTGGGAGGCGTCGATGGATGGCGACCCTCCGAATCGATCGTACGCACCATGGTGAAACAAAGCCGATGGCGCATTAAAAGTTCATCAGAACTTGGGCACGATGAGACGGAGTGTTCGCGGTACGCCCCCGTGGGCGTCTGCGACGCTGTTTAGTTTTATCTACAAGAGTATATGCTGTATTAATATTTTGAATGCGTACATCATTTCGAGGGTGGTAAGTGCTGACATTTTTTTTCTTCTCTGCAATAAATAAAAAGTAATAATGTTTGCTAATTTTAAGGAATACAATGATTCCATTGAAACGTTTCAATCATATTTTAAGAGGTTGGAACAGAGTTTTTTATTACATGATGTTGAAAAAAAAAAAGGTACCTGCAATTATTTCATGTATGGGTCCTAAATTATATAATTTACTGTCTGATTTAACGTTTCCTAAAAATCCGGTAGCATTAAAATATGAAGAAATAGTTGAAATTCTATTAAAGCACTTAAGCCCCGCCCCTAATAAATTTAGTTCTAGAATTAAATTCCGTAATTCTTATCAAAATGAAAACGAATCTATACAAGATTTTGTTTCAAAATTAAAGAAGTTAACTACATTCTGTTCTTTTGCTGGTGAAACACTTAATGAAAATTTGTTAGAACAATTTTTACGAGGTTTAAAAAATGAAAGTATCCAAAGTAAATTACTCTCACAAATAGATGATTTAACATTTGAGAAAGCCATTGAAAAAGCAATTATTTTGCAAAATAACGAACATGATATTTCTGAATTGAAACACAAGAATGTAAATGTTAATAAATTGGCATATTCTAACAATGTTCAACCGAATAAAATTTCAAATAATTTCCAGAAACCGAAAATTAACAATGTAAATAAGGGGAATTTTGCAGTAAATAAAAATAAATTACAATGTTATAGATGTGGAAATCCATCTCATCTTGCCAACAAGTGTAAGCATATAAATACAATTTGTAAAATATATAAAAAAAGAGGCCATCTTGGTAAAGTATGTAAAAGTAATGCTCAGAAACAAACAAATGTATTGCAGACGGTTGACATTTTATCCGTGAGTCATGATAAAAGTTCTACACCTATAAAAGAGTGGGTTTTAATTGAAAACAAAGCTAAAGCTGAAATGGAGGTAGACACGGGCTCCGGAATTTCTGCGGCACCTGTAAATCGTTTTCAGAGAAATTTTCCGAATAATAAAATTTTTCCACCAGACGTTCAATTGAGAACGGCAACGGGTGAGGTGTTTACACCTGTGGGGTATGTAACAGCAGATGTTTCTTATGTAAATATTACTAAAAAGCTTAAATTGTATTTAATTAAAGAAGATAATTTCCCACTTTTATTTAGCAGAGACTGTAGACCGGGAGGCGGCAGCACATACGATCACCTCATCGAGTTCACGGCTGAAATTCCAGAATTAGTTAAAACGCGCTTCGCATATTAAAACGCAATCGGTCTTCCAAGTCATATCTTGGCGGGAAACACGTGAAAACCCGATTTTAGCGGTTGACTCATAGGTTTATCATTGTATTTTCCTGCACCCAAAAGTATGAAAACATGGAGAACTGGGTGCAGGAAAGCACAATGGTAAACCTACGAGTCAACCGCTAAAATAGGGTTTTCACTTGTTTTCCACCAAGATATGACTTGGCAGACCGATTGCGTTTTAATATGCGAATAGAGTTTTAACTAATTCTGGAATTTCAGCCGTGAACTCGATGAGGTGATTGTCTGTGCTGCCGCCTCTCGGTCTACTGGGTAGCTGCATTTAAATTATTTTCCACTAATTTTAAATCTGTGTATGTCAATGAAATTGCAAATTCTACAGATAAATTGAAAGCATTATTAAATGATTTTTCTGATTTATTTTCGGATAAAATAGGGGAAATAAAAGGTTTGAAAGCAGAACTTTATCTAGAAAAAGGTTCTACGCCCATATTTTGTAAGGCTAGAACAGTCACATATGCTCTACGTAATGCAGTAAATTATGAAATACAAAGGTTACAGGATGAGGGTATTATTAAACCTGTCACCAGTAGTAGGTGGGCAACTCCTATAGTTCCAGTGGTAAAACCAAATGGGAAAATACGTTTATGCGGAGATTTTAAAGTTACAGTAAATAAATTTTTGAAGGTGGAAAAATATCCTTTACCTAGGGTAGAGGACATGTTAGCTACTTTAGGTGGTGGTTTACATTTTACTAAAATTGATTTAAATCAATCTTATCTTCAGTTACCTGTAGACGAAAAATCACAGGAATTGTTAACTATAAATACTCCGAAGGGCTTATTTCAATTTTTAAAGTTACCAATGGGTCTTACTAGCTCTCCAGCAATTTGGCAAAGATCTATTGAACAAATATTAAGTGGTATTGATGGTGTCACTGTGTTCATTGATGATATTGGTGTTACAGGGAAAACTGATGAAATTCATTTAAAAAGACTAAAACAAGTCTTAGAAAGGTTACGTGAATATAATATTAGGATAAATAAAGATAAATCAATTTTTCTGGCTGACCATATTACATATTGTGATTATAAAATTGATAAACAAGGTATTCATAAAACGCAAGATAAAATTGAAGCTATTGTCAATGCTCTTAGACCAATTAATGTGTCACAAGTTAAAGCTTTTTTAGGCTTAGTCACATATTATTCTAAATTTGTACCAAATTTATCTACAATTGCTCATCCTTTAAATCACTTGCTCAAAAAGAATGTAAAATTTATTTGGTCTCCTGTTTGTGAACAAGCATTTAAAAATATAAAAAATGAAATTATTTCAGAAAGAGTTCTTGCTTGTTTCAACCCTAAATTGCCTTTAGTGTTAGCAACAGATGCTTCTCCATATGGTATCTCTGCAGTTCTTTCGCATATGATGCCAGATAACGTGGAAAAACCAATTGGTTTTGTGTCCAGAACGCTTACGAATGCAGAAAAAAAGTATAGCCAGGTGGATAAGGAAGCACTAGCTATTATCTTCGGAGTAAAGAAATTTTTTCAATATTTATATGGTAATAGGTTTACTTTATTTACAGATAGCAAACCACTCGTGTCAATATTTTCTCCAAATAAAAGTATTCCTGTTCTTTCAGCTGCTCGGATGCAAAGATATGCATTATACTTACAAGCGTTTAAATATGATATTCGCTATAAGAAAATATCCGAACATGGAAATGTCGATGGTCTTTCACGACTTTCATTAAGTAGTGAAGATTTACCCCCACAATTAAATTCAAGTAATGTAATTGATGAATCTGAATTTTTTCAAATTAACCAAATTTCTACATTGCCTCTAAATGCTAAATCAATTGCTGTAGCTACAAAATCTGATCCTTTATTACGTCAACTTTTTCATCATCTAATTTCAGGTTCTCCAATTCCTAAAAATTTACTTTTTGGTGACAAACAAGAAGAATTTACTCTTCAACATAGTTGTATTTTAAAAGGATGTAGAGTAATTATCCCAGAAGTTCACCGTAAACAAATTTTACGTGATTTGCCCTATGGACATGTACTGTAGGTTTAGGTATACATTAGTTGACGTTTGCATTCTAATAATATTATCGAAGAGTTGGCCTGATCGTCACAGTGGATATTTTACTATAATAGTACATAATTGTTAAAATGAAGTTCGTTGTATCGCAAAACACTTCAGATGCGTTTCCTGAGTAAAGAGACACAATAATAGTTCGGAGATATAATAAGAACTCATTCTGTCGAAATTAGTCCTTTATTTGAAGCGAAAAGTTGCATAAAAGTAAAAGCAAACAGGTGGTTGGCTTGCTCCATAGCAAGGCAGTGTCAAGAGAAGTCTTTACACCTCTACATCTCAGCAAAGGCTGATCATCTCAAATCATCACAATGTTCACAGGTCAGTGAGTATTTTACAGCAAAAATAAAGCAATTGGCAAGATCCATTAACGCCAGCAAAAATAACCGTTAATGATAAGAAATAGATATATTTAAATTTGGCGATTAAAGAGGGGTGTGTAATATCACAAAGTTCATCAGTAACCTTTTTGTGGCTTTTATGCGCTGGGAAAACATCTGCGATCATGAAATATCGAGACAGAAATAACAATTTGTAAAAACATAAACTGCGGATGTATATAAATTTTGTGTTAAACTGAAATAATTACAATGCTAAAAGTAAATGTATTATGATAACTAGCAGATGCCCAAAGTTCAGAATTAAAAAGAAAGAAAATAATACCGGACAAAGTGCATACATACACAGCGAGAAACATATTGTTCTAATATTCGAGCTGCGGTGTACTCGTAATTAAAAAGATAAGATATGAGAGAATAAAATTGCATCTGCCTGCAAAAAGGATAAAGCATTAAACTGTTAATAAATGAGACATGATTTTAGAATAAAAAGAAAAGAGAAGAGATAACATTTAACAAAAGAATTAAAAATGGTATTTTTGTATAATAAAAAGCATATATATGGATCTATACCATATATATATCACCCCGAAGCTGGCAAAAATAATAATAATAATGAGTCTTACCAAAAACCTGTGCATCTTAAATACAAAACACATATACAATAAAATGAAAATGAGACATAATGCACATAATACTACAATATAAAGGATATAAAGGACGTAACTATTATTTTTTTTTATATATATGATTAGAAAAATGCTATAAGGCAAGTAAAAAATATGTATATATATGCACACATATATCCATAGCTAGTCAAAAATAGTGTGTCTTCACAAGGTTTGCCTTATTTTTAAAAATTGTCTTTCGAATTGAAAAAGTTTTTTTGCAACAAATAAAAATTCAAACTATTTCTCCTGGCTGCTATTATATTATCAAATATAGCTTGCTAAAAATACATACATTGCAATGATGATAAACGTATAAAATGTGGCCATGCTATATGAAAAAGAAAGAATTGTGATCAGCAATTCTTAAAAAGTTCTTTGGTTTATTTGTACATTTGTTTCACGTGAAAAATAAACAAAGTTATACTGTGTTGAACATCTCAAGTTGCATTACTATACCAACAAGCTGTGTTTACTTTTTTTTTTATGAAAGTTTGTAAACTCAGAAAAGTTTTTTTTTTGGAGATGCAGCTAAAGCTATGTTTACATTGTGCTATGCAATAGTACAGTTTTCTTTGCTTTTCTCTTTCTTTTCTTTTTTTTTTTTGAAAAAATTGTAGCACATGTTCAACTTACTTTGTTTGTTTACTAACAAACCATAAATATAAACACAGTTATAAAATACACAAAATTATTATTACAAGTCAAAAATAATATATATATATGAAAATAAAAATTGAAAAATTAAAAATTGTTTCGTGTATACACACGGGCAAATTCAGTGCAATTCAATTCTGCTGAATGCAAATCTTTTTAAACCTAAACTTGTATTTATTACAAGAAATATGACCATTGGTTATTGCTTTTGGTCATCACACATAGTTAAAAATGGTAAAATTTTCAAGTTATATTCCAGAGTGCAGAGAGCAATTAAGGTCACAATCATGGTTTTGTATTGCTTGATTATTGTTATTATTTAATTAAATCTAGAGAATTCGCAATAGAAACTTAAATATCACCATTGATACATTGAAATAGACTATCTGAATTAAAAATATTAGAAAAATGAAGACTTAAATGATAAACATACCTGAACTATTGTCATCCATTTTTTTTTAAATATCAGCGTTATTTATTTATTTATTTATTTTTTAAAAAGAATTGAAATTTGTCAAGAATATAGTAAATAGTTTCCCTGTATATAAAAATAACAAACGATACACCATGAACCAGCCATGAGCATCAAAAACATAACAACTCCTGTGTAGCAATGACTGACAAAACAACAATATAAAAATTAATGACGAGGGCGTAAATTATGGGGATGTGGCTGATTTAGAATTTGTCTAGTGTCTACAAAATTGTTAGGAATATTGTGATGACTTGTATCGAATAGATGATTATTACGAGGTGGAGCAAGGATGATTCTGTCTAAGTGAACTCTAAATATGGTATTATCAAGATGTGAGTTGAGTTTCATAATAGAAAATGCTACAGGTGAGTATTTTTGGACTACAACATAAGGTCCTGTATATTTAGGTTTAAATTTGTCAACAGATTTCAAATAAACAATGTCTTTTTTACGAATTGGTCTTAATTTAGCTGTCTTTTGGTGATAATTGTTTCTTTTAAATTGAGAATTTTTAATGTTGTTATGTGCTTTTCTGTAAATGCCATTTAAGTCATCAAATAGTTTATATGTTTCAACATTTTGATCCAAAAAGGTTGATTTGCATTATAATTATAAGTGTCGAATATTAGTGATAATTCTCGGCCAAAATGTAAGAAGTTGGGAGAGAATGAAGTGGAGGAATGTTTGGAACCGTTGTATAAGTTTTTGTGTATAGCAATAGCGTTTTCAAATGTATATCCTTCTTGCATTAGAGTAGTTATAGAGTATTTTATTGAAGTGTTCACCCTCTCAGAGATAGAGTTACAAGCCGGGTGTGCTGCTGACGAATGAGAAATTTTGATGCCTAGGGTATTGTTGAAAGTATCATAAATATATTCCCTAAATTGGGGACCGAGGTCTGACAATAGGGTTGCCGGACGTCCAAAAATAGTCATATATGAGAATAGGCACTTTACAATTTTAGGAGCTGTGGTTGATTGAAGTGGATACAGTTCAAGATGTCTGGAAAAGTGGTCGGTCACAGTTAAAATAGAGTGACCATTTTTGAAAAGTCCAACAAGATCAATAAAATTGTGACTCCTGGGAATTTTGGTGTGTAAGTAGGTTGAAGGGGTGCGTTAAGAATTCGGTGATGTTTTGCTTGGAGGCATTTTGTGCACGAAGCAACAAAATTAAGTGTGTCTGTGTATATGCCTTTCCAAAAATAACGCGAAGAAAGAAAGTCATATGTTTTTATAAAATCAAAATGTGACAGATGAGAAATTATTAATACTTTAGGTTTTAAAGAATCTAGAACAATTATAAGATATGAAAAAGAGTTTTGAGCAATGTTGTTTTTCTTTTGCATAAGGACCTTAGAGTCTGGATGTATGAAGAAAGAAGGATACTTAACACAAGAACCTGAATTTAAAATTTCATTATATATAGGTGATAACTGTGAGTCTTTAAGTTGTTCTTGAACAAAAGTTGTGTTCGAAATTTATAGTAAAGGATCTTTGTTTTTTGCATTTTTGTTAACCAAACAATTAAGGAATTCATGGGAGTCTATAACATTAATACATTTTCGACAATTGGTAAAGGTTGAGAATTTTCAGACATTAGTTGGGGATTCGAGTCAAGAGTTTCTATGTTGTTGTCGTTAAAACTACACCTGGATAAATAATCAGCTAAGACATTTTTAGAGCCAGGTATGTGTTGAAATGTGAAAGTATATTTGGACAGATGCATTAGCCAACGAGTTGTGATGTCAGCTGGGTTAGAGGTTTTTTTATACATTTCTAATGGTTCACTATCAGATAAGATGACAAAATTACGATTGTAAATATAGTAATTGAATGCATTTATAGATTTTACAATGGCCATTAATTCGAATTTTATTGCGGGGTATTTTTTTTTCAGATGGTTTTAATGACTTTGAAAAATAAGAAATAGGTAAGAGTTGGTCATTATACATTTGGAGAAGAGCACCTGAAATTGCCGTTCCGGAAGCGTCTGTATTGACATGAAACGTCTTATTCCAATCGGGTAATCTGACCATAGGATGTTTAAAGAAAATCTTTTGTATGTCGTTGAATACACTTTGATGGTAATCAGTCCATTTAAATGCGGATTTAGGTTTAGATAAATCAATGAGTGGTTGAATTAATTTAGAAAATGAGGGAATTAGATTTTTATAGAACGTGGCCAAGCCAACAAAACTTCTAACCTGTTTTTTTGTCTTAGGTGCTGGAAAGGATTTTATTTTCAATATGTTATTGTTGATAGGCGAAATTGTATGATTTTCATTATGAAAACCGAGGTAATCAATTGCAGAAAAGTGGAAAGTAGATTTTGCTGGGGAAAGGGTCATATTATATTTAGCCAAAATTTGGAGAATTCTTTCCAATTTTTCATAAGTTTCCTGTATTGAATTTGAGCCAAATATAAGATCATCTTAGTATACGTAGATACCTTCTAATCTCATCTCATCCAACAACATGTCCATAAGTGCTTGAAAATAATAGCTTGCGTTCTTCAAACCGAAACAGAGCCTTTTAAATTTATACGAGCCAAACATGCTTGAAAAAGTTACTTTATCTTGAAATTTAATTGGCATATCAATTTGATGATAGGCCTGTTGGAAGTCTAGCGATGTATAATATTTATATTTTGATAAGTTGGAAATTATCGTTTGAATTTTAGGAAGAGGGTAAGAAAACTGAATGATTGTATTTAACATGCGCAAGTCTAAAGCTAATCTAAATTTTTGTTTACCCGATCCATCCGGGTTTTTTTACCAAAAGGATAAGACAAGCCCATTCAGAACAACTGCGTTCTATGATTCCAGCTTCGACTAATTGATTTATCTGATCTAATGCCTCTTGCTGTAAAGATTGAGGGATTGGGAATGGCAATGTCTTAATAGGGAAATCATTAGTAAGTTTGATATTAGGTTTGAATTTATCGGTATGCCCCAATGTTTTCATTGTTTTTGAGAAAACTGCATAATTTTCCAACAAAAGTTTCTGCATTTTATCTGCTTCTTGTTTAGGAAGGTGGTTTAATTTAAAGTCATCAGATGACAGATCTGTTTTTCTTTTTTGCAATATTTCATCGGAAGCTTTGATAAAATTTACAAACAATTGTGTTTGTTCATTAACCACATTTTCGCTGTCTTTCAAGTCCTCAGAATTTTGGATTATCTCCTCAATTTGGGTAACTGAGCCTATATTGGTGTTCTTGTTTACATGTATAGTTTTGTTTGCATTATTTCTGACATAAATAGAAAATTCACTGGTGTTTCGTTTATCAATTTGGACAATAGAGTCAAAAGCAAGGATATCTTTAGCAAAAGCGTTACTTTGGAATAAATATGGAGTGTCATGAATCATGTTTTTAACTTTTACAGATATACATTTAGTTTGATTTGGTGCAAGAATCAATTTAGTTTTTAGCATAACATTTTCAGAAATAGGCTGACTGACATTGATATTGTGACACTCAAGCGTTTCAGTTGTTTCTTTAGTATAAATGAATGGAACTTTTAACTCCTTGAGCTGCATGATTTTGTTCGTTAAATCTAGTGTGATATTATGTTTTTCAAGAAAGTTAAGTCCTAAAATGCCATCAAAATTATGCGATTCAGGAATATCAACGATATAGAAATGGTGAGAAAAGAATTTTTGTTGAATTTTAAATTTGAAACGAATACATGCCGTGAAATCAAGTTCTGAATTTACCGTCGTTAAAGTTACATTAGATCCTAAGCGTTTGTATTTTAATTTGTCTTTAACTTTATCAAATAAACGCTTCGAAAGCAAAGATGTGCTGCTGCCAGTATCTAAAAGTAGGGAAGCATTTTCTTGAGCAATTAAAGTATTTATGAGAGGAAGTTCTGGAGTTGGGATATTTACATTAAATATAAATTCACTAAACATGTTTTCTGTTTGTATTGAACAGTCATTTGCAATGCAAACCTGAGTATTTGTATGAGACGCAATGGAGTTAACAAGTCTTTTGGCTGAAATCTTTGGCAAACTTTCGTCATTAATGTGAAAAATGGGTGCTGACGTAGGTAAATGTTTCTGAGGCACAACATTGTCAGCTTTCGTGTGACTCATTTTGAGTTTAAATTCTTGTAATTAGTGTCTGAGTAATTTCTTTTGTATCTAGTGTCTTGTTGGTCCAATTTTGTATTAGCTCTTTGCCATTTAAAGCAATGCTTAGCAGAATGACCATAACGAAAACATAATTGGCAACGCTCAGTTTGTTTTTGTGAATACCGCCGTCTTTGATATGGCTGAAAATTGTTTCGCGTTTTATAATTTTCCTGATAATTTTGTCTGTCATGGTGTTTCTTTTCTCTAACAGGTGAGGAGTCATTTTTTTTGACACAGGTTGAGCAAAATTCAAATTATTTATTTTTTCCGTAAGCTCAGCAATTTTCGATTGCAACTGTTCAGTTGCCTGAAAGGAATCACTAGTAGTGAACACATTATCCTGTACAAATATGTCTTGCAAAACCTGTTTTCTTTCTACTGCTTTCGGATAAGTTTTTACATCTTCCTCTAATAATTTACGTCTGATAGAAGATGGTAGGCAAGACAAAAATTTTACATATTTTATATGATTCGAGGAATCTTTGTCTAGAATTTCCGGGTAAACTTTAGTTACCAAAACATTCAACCGGTGGGCAAAATTTTTAATAGATTCATGCGGCAAAATAGTAAGCGTATTTAAATCATTTAAAGTCGCAGGGGCAGAAGTCTTAGAAAAAAAAATCTGTTATTCTATTTTGAATAAACTCAAAATCTGTAGCTTTGTATAAGACTGGGTCTTCTATCATATATTGCCGCGCTGGACCTTTAAGTTTTGATTTTAGAAAAGCCACAGTTTCATCACGGGACAAGCCCTTAAGTTTTTCGTATGTTAAAATCTGATCAAAGAAAAAATTCACTAGGGAGGAATCTCCAAAGAAATCATCAACTTGGAATTGAAAATTACTAGTCATTTTAAATTTTTAAATCCTTCTCTTTTAAAAAAATATATATATGACCTCACACAAAAGTTTTAGCACAAAAATATCAATAAATATATAAATAATAAATTAAATGCATAACCCAGTAAAAATATTAAAATAATAAATTACTACCATCATTTTGCACAAATATATTTTTCACCTACCTTGGTGTTCTTCCATCTACACAAAATATCTAACTAGTTTAAAAAATCATGAGCATATTATTATATGAAAGATTAAAAAAAATGAGAACCTATATTTATTATTATTATTATTATTAAAATCATAACCTTTAACAATTCAAAATATCATAACTCGGTACTTTAGTATGACAAAAATTAAACTGCAGTAAAAACTTATCTTTTTAAACATTATTATCATTTTTCCCAACACTTAAATACTTTTAAAAACTTAAGAATAAAAATTTGTAACTTTTTCTTTTACATATAAATTAAAAATATATCGCATGCATTGTACCAAAAAAAAAAATGACGGATTGAAGTAACATATATGACATGTTAAAAAAATATTGTAAGCTGTAAACCACTTTTAGTACCACCTTTTTTTTAGTAAACCAACTTTTACACAAGGCAGTGGATACCTTAAAATTTTTCTGCTCTCTTTTTTTTAATTATTTCTCGATATCACTTTACGAAAATTAATTTGAAATCACCCTTTTTTTGTAAGTAAAACAACATATAAGGAGGACGCGGAAAATAAAACACATCCGGGCAAATTATAATTCCACTCGTCACTGTACCTAACCGATTGCAGACGCCACACAAAATAATTTACAGAACGATAATTTTACACTATCATATCTTGAGCACTTCACTCACACGGAAAAAGCACCTTCACAATTTCTCTAAAAGTCTTCCTTCAGCGACAAACGGAGAAAGAAAAAAAAACTTTTCTAACCGCCGGAGACACACACACTGTTGTTGAATCCACAATATTCAAAAGATGCAAACGGACGTATTTCACAACGTGCAGAAACTTCCATTCACAAGCACTGTACGAAAAGGGAAAAAAAAATTTCTCCCGGACACGAATATGTTGAACAAAGCTGCTAATTAGTCTGTAATTGTTTATCAACGGTCGGTCCGTAGATCTGCTTAGACGAAAATCCAAAAGAAGCAAACGTCATCAAAGGCGATGTATGCGGCCTAGTCCATAATCCGTCACTTATGAATTAAAAGAAAATCGAAGTCTTGCGATATTCGGAGATTGCAGTGTATCAGGTCGGTAAATATCTCGATTTCAAACTGTTCCGCACACAGATTCCATCAATTAGGAAGGAGACACAGTCCCATTTTGTAGATTGATAGACACATGAAAAAGTTTTCATACCAACGTAGACATGCAAGCGAAGCCAGACCACCCATTTTAACGTACATACTTCACTTCAAAAATAAGCACCACTTTGTGTAGTGTAGGTTTAGGTATACATTAGTTGACGTTTGCATTCTAATAATATTATCGAAGAGTTGGCCTGATCGTCACAGTGGATATTTTACTATAATAGTACATAATTGTTAAAATGAAGTTCGTTAATTAAAAAGGTAAGATATGAGAGAATAAAATTGCATCTGCCTGCAAAAAGAATAAAGCATTAAACTGTTAATAAATGAGACATGATTTTAGAATAAAAAGAAAAGAGAAGAGATAACATTTAACAAAAGAATTAAAAATGGGTTTTTTTGTATAATAAAAAGCATATATATGGACATCTATAGGACCATAGTACATTTTGGTATAGTGAAAATGAAGTCTTTAGCTCGCAGTTTTGTTTGGTGGCCAGGGATTGACCAAGATATTGAAGATTTTGCACGAAATTGCACTACTTGTGTCAATTTAAAAAATAATCCTCCTAAGGTAGATACTCATCATTGGGAATGGCCTACAGCTCCATGGCAAAGAATTCACATAGATTATTTTGGTTCTGTGATGGGTAAAATGCTTTTTCTTGTGGTTGATGCTCATAGCAAATGGCCTGAAGTTTTTATTGTTCCTAATACAACGTCAGAACATACAATTACTTGTCTTTCTTCTCTTTTTGCCAGATACGGGTATCCTATATCTCTGGTATCTGATAATGCAAAACAATTTACTTCTGAAGAATTTGAGACATTTTTGAAGAATCATGGGGTTAAACATAGGTTTAGTGCTCCATACCATCCAGCTACAAATGGTCAGGCAGAGAGATATGTGCAGATTCTTAAAAAAGGGTTAAAAGCCTTATCTTCAGAATCTGGTACTTTACAGTTGAAAATAAATAACTTTCTTTTACAATATAGGAAGATGACTCATGTTAATACGGGGGAAAATCCTGCATCTCTATTTCTAAAAAGAAATATAAGAACGAAAATAGATTTGATAATTCCAAATGTCACAAATTTTGTGCATGATAAACAAAATGCGAGACAGGCCAATTCTAAAGTAAAAGAATTTCAAATTAACCAGAAAGTGGCTGTAATAAATTATACTCCTGAAGCCAAGTGGAAAATTGGTCGCATTATTGCAAGAGAGGGCAAGTTGCATTATAGAATTCAAGTTGGTTCGAATATTTTGAAAAGGCATGTTGATCAGATAACTAATGTCGGTTCGAAGATACATCTAACTAATGATTCAAATTCTGAAGAGAGTGGCACAGAAAGTCACAAAAGTGATAATGCAGTTGTTAATCAAAGTGATTCTCAGCTAATGCCTCCTAGTGTCCCAGATTTTCGACCAGCTGACTCTGTTGTCCCATTTACTTCAAATCCTCAACCAGATGATTGTGTTGTCCCAGCTCCTCCAAATCCTAAAAACCAGATGACTTTGTCCTCCCAAATACTCCAAGTCCTGCTCCAGTGGACTCTAAAGTGATCCCTTCAGTTCCAAAAACCATGGTGCCCAATACTTCTATTGATGATGCTAAAGATACTTTAATTAACTCTTCTTCTTCCCAACAGGTACCTAGAAGATCCACCAGGAAAAGAAAAGCTCCATGTAAGTTCCCAAATAAGGAGCGGAGAGTATGTGGTGTTTAGTTAGAAATGTAATTAATAGATGGCAGCACCACAGCGAACTACGTCACCTAATGGTATTAAGTTTTGTTTACTGTTAAGAATGTATCTGTTACGTGTTTTGTGTAGATGTACGTGTTGTGATTTAAATTGTAAATGAAACATGTTTAAAGTCCACCTCGAGTTATCCATTATGAAGTTGCTTCAATTACTTTAATTTAAGTATATAATATATAGTAGTAACTATAAGTGCTATTCACACCATATTCCATATTAAGCTTTTTGTAATGCACCTTAGTGATGTATATCAATTACAATGTGTTTGAAATTGTGTAACATCATTAAAATAAACCGCAAATGAATTTTCCCCATAGACCGTAATGTAACGGAACTCTTTTGAGTGTCCCTGTAAAAAAAACTATAAGTGCTACACACTTCAGTTGAAATAGGGAACCTGATATCGATAACGACAATAACATATAAAAATTCAAGAGCAATCCGAGCATATTTACGGGAGTTAGAGCACGGCCGGAGGGCAGACGGCCAGACGGCTTTCAACTAGGTTGGAAAGTGTTAAAAATTGGTCAAAGTGCGTGTTTCGAACGGATTTCCAAAGTATGGAAGCCGCGAAAGAATATTTATTAATTATTAAAATTAGTAAAATACTATTATTTTATCTGATTTTACTTTAAAAAAATTAAAACATCTGAAATTAACTGGTTTTTGAATATGTTTTAAAGATTCGCTTTGGAGTGAATAGGTAAAAAAGGAGAGCAACCCTAATGATTTATTCGTACAGTATGGAGTAAAGCTAACATCCAACTGTTACATTTTGCTTATTCAATATTCCTTCTTTTTAAGTTTGACGCTACTTCTAAATGATAGAAGCATAATTTAGTGTGTTTATTTGAACGCTATTTGCAGCAACAAATTAGTTATGTAATTCAGAATAATTTTTTTTAATTCTTTGAAATGTTTAAAAATTGTCTACAAATATGTAAATGTACAGCGTATAAATTTCTTGAAATATTATGATTATATACGATATTAATTGGTTTATGACTAAGTTTGAAAGATTCATTTTGGTGAAAGGAAAAAAAATCAAGAGCAACGCTCATGATTTATTCTTATAATTTTATTATGCATAGCCAACGTTGAACTGTTATATTTTGCTTATACCATATTCTTTCTTTTTCAGTTTTTCGCAACATTTTTTGTGATATAAACATAATTCAATTTTATTTCAATTAATAGTGTATTGAAAATTTAGTTCTTTGGTAACATTGCTCGCTTTTGTATATAATAATTACAAAAGGAAATTATATAAGTTTCATAAAAAGGGCTCAACTGTCACTTCTAACCTAAATGATTTACACATTTTGACCTTAACTGGATAATTTTATGTGGCCCTGTATAATTATCAATAAGGAAAAAACGCATAGTGACCCTTAATATCAGTTTCAAAGCAATGAAAGCTAATTTAAGAAATTTAAATGCGGCCATATTTAATTTATGTCTATGTAATTAGATTAATGATTAAAGTAATCGCGATTGAATTAGTTCAGATTGAATTAATCCTGAAATTTTTTTTAAGGATAATAACTTTTATTAATTTCAATCATGATTACATTCATCATGATTAAATTTTGTATGATTGAACGTTTAATCAACTAATCAATTAACTAAAACAGTAATCGATTAATGCCAACCCTGACATAAGGTGTATTATACAGGGTGTCCCAAAAAGGAGTACCTATTTTTAAAAATGAATAAGAAACAAACGAATAGAGTTATTAAAAAAATTCTTGCAGGAAACGGATGTGTGAAGTCTGGAATTTTGTTTAGAACACGTTAATATGATAGTTTAAAATCTGACCGACAGATGGCGCTACAGCACATTTTGGTGGCTATATGAACAAACGGAGCATGCGTGAAGACCAGACAGAAGCAGACGTGGTCAGTGAAAATTCATTCTAAGACTCCGGCATTTTATTGTGATGAATTGAGGACATATTGAAAATATTGTCATTTAATTTTCAACTATTGCTGATGAATGCAGTAGCCGCAGCGCCATCTGTCGGTAAGAATTTTAACTAACATAATAAAGTACTCTAAACAAAATTCCAGACTTCACACAACCGTTTCCTGAAAGAATTTATTCAAGAACTCTATTCGTTTGTTTCTTATTCATTTTTAAAAATAGGTACTCCTTTTTGGGACACCCTGTACATCACGTGTATAATGGTAAGGACAGCTTGTTATAGAAAAAGTGGAATTTAGTGAAATAAATAAGAGGGATTTTCCATTGATTGAGTTGCACTTAGATAAAAATCCATGTACTAAGAAGCAGTTTGTTGGTAAAGGAATTTTGATTCCCTCGCAAGATGGACCACATTTTCTTTCAGTTAAGTTCATGCGGCCATACAGACAAAAAAAGGATGTTTATGTGTGGCCTATAACTGATGATACAAGTCTTGTACACTATACAGAAATACTGGAAAAATTGTGTAAAGTGAAAGAACTCAGACATGGACAAATTCGTTTCTTATGTGGATTAGCATAATTATCACAGAACTGCAAAAAAATCATTTAAAGAATTTAACTTGTTTATATTTCACTTTGTCCAATTGACAATTTCACTTTGCCCCATACCTGGGCAAAGTGATAATTTTCGACTATTGTATTACATCTTTAATACACCACATAAATTAAAGAATAAAAATTTGATAAAAAATTATAAGGAAAGGGTATTACAAATTATGTAGTAAAAAATTTCAAATAAATTTTCTTTTGTTCCTTTTGAAAATTGTAATTATTTTTAAGTATTTCACTTTACCCCTAGTTCCCCTACTTTTTAGTTTGATGAAACGCTAATAAATAATGAATTTAGAAGACATATTGTTTACAATCTTTTGACAACTAAGAACTTTCATTTTTCATATGAAATGTATTATAATTTGATATGCTGTATACTAAAGAAATCAATTTCAGTAGATTAAATTATGCTATACAAATATTTATTAAAGAAAGTACTAATCTGATTTCTTAATGGTATTGTACTGACATTTTGAAAATTGCGTGTTTACTCGAGAAAATATCTTCGATTTTTAAATGGATTTCAAGTGAAAATGTTCAATGTGTATTTCGGAAAGGGAATAAGCAAACAAACAAGAGACATGGCAAGAGATATTTCATGTATAGTATAATAGAACTGTTTCTACAAAAGTGAAATAAGTAATTATAAATTAGAGTAATATTCTTAATGCTTTGAAAAGAAATTAGTTTTGTTAGCTATTATTAAATGCTCTTTGTAGCAACAAGAACTGTGGATAAATCTCTGAAATTGTGAAATCTGTCCTTCGTAATTTATAGTGTTACCAGGGTTATTTCTTACATACGAGGGTTAAACAGACTGGGACCTATATTTTAAAATAGATTAAGAATCATTCTCAACATTGAAGACATAACAAGGATTAGAAATCTGCATAGCGACTGAAAGAAAGAGTAATTTTCAGAGTGTAAAATACAAAGAAAGTGTTGAAACTAAACAGCATTTTTAGGTGAAAATCTCGTTCATAGAGTTAATTCTAACTGTTTGGGTATTTCAAGAAGAAATATGTTTGCGTTTTATTTAACAATGATATTAGGCTTTAAAATACATTTATTAGTAGTTTAAAACTAGACAAAACAGAGTGAAAAAAATCTAATGTATATCACATGTAAAAAGACATTTACAGTGGAAATTATCGGTTTAATTTGGTATGCAAGTCAAATGAATATTTAATCATTTTTGTATACTATAAAAATCTATTTATAACTGAAGACATCGGATAGAAACAAACAATTACAAAATTATAAATTTATAAGGGAAACAAAACTAAATATTTTCCCAATCAACATGTTTTTAAATAATTTTCTGCTTTGGCTTGAAACAATAAGTAAATCAAATTTAGAAGAATTTTTAATTGAAACATACAATGCAATTTTGAGCATTAAAGCAGGATACAAAGTGAGACATTTTAAAAAGGAATTTTATAGAATATGAAACACAAACAGATAATTTTGTAATCTCAAGTTTGTATATTATTTAAAAAAGATAGATAATCTAATCAACAGAACAAACGAGACTTTATGAGAATAGAACACATAAAAAACGAAATGCACCTTTTGACATCGGCACCGTTCCTTTCCAAACTTTTCCGTATATTCGCTATAAACGAGCATTTTAACATAAAAATACAAAATAAAGTATATCTAAAATCAGTCTTTCAACCTTTTTCCCTTTTTCTGCATGTAGCTACCTTATACAATGTTACAATACTGACACGGTGTTTGATATATTGCAATACAAACAAGTCAAGCTACGCTTCAGTCATTAATTCTGTTTTATCATTATTAATTTGGTATTGTGTACGCATAAGAGGAGAATCATTTCATTCTATAACGAGAGATATTAGAGCCAGATTACAACAAAATAAAGTCCCAAGACTATATTTGATAATTTTGACAGCCATTGCACTGATAGTTTGCATCCAAATTCCTTTGATTCTTGCGTGTATTTGTGTAATATACAATGCAAATAAAATTCTCAGTTACGGTAATTTTTGGTTTTACGGTTATTATTCAGTCAAACATAATGCACTTACTGATACTATCTTATTTCTATGTGTTTTGTTTTATACTGCTCAACAAACTTTATTTCCTAGTGTGTTTTTATATATATTTTGCATCTTGAACATTAAACTTGCGATGAAAATTGAAAGAATGAAAACTGTTTTAAAGGAAAAGGGTTCTTTTATATTTTCTTTGTCAAAACAATCGTGCTTTCACAGGAATTATATTTATAAAGTAAGAAAATACGAGGAATTGTTTTCATTCCCAATATTTCTTATTTTGTGCTCATTGATAGTGACTGGTTTTACTGGGCTAGCTTTAACTACACAGAAATTTGAAGAAACACTGCTGTTTAGCATATGTGAAGGCTACTTTTATTTATATTTCAGTCTGGTAGGAATATTATCCATTACATACTCAGCCTCTATGATTTCATTACCTTTTTTAGAAATAAAGGATTTCTATCGCAAGGAATATGAATTAAATGTGGAAGGAAATGTAAGTACTCCTTGTTCAGCAGACCTAAACAGACAAAAAATTCTGAAATTGATCATTGAACGAGAAATACCTTATTTGACTGCCTGGAATTTTGTTAGGTTAGACAAAAATTTCCTTTTCTCCGTCTTTGGAACCATGATAACTTACGGCTTTCTGATTATACAGTTGAAGGAAAATGATTAACTAAAATAATTTGTCGCACTGCAGTACTAACAAGGAAGGTCTCCATATCGCATACTCAGAAAAATTAGAAAAATTATAGAATATTCATCTCATGACGATATATTTGTCTATAACAAAAATTTCTTCGGAACCTCGATATAGCGCCCGTAAAAAAATAATGAAAATTTCATCATTTGGCGATTTATCGTGGGTTGGCGACACAATGAAAAAAAAAAAACACTTTTATTGAAAATGCTCTTTAAGAAAAATATTTTCTACTTTTAATACTGAACTAGTTAAGTAAGAGTAACTTAAATAAATACTCTTTTATAACTAGAGTTGTGTTATGTATATTTACGGATACATACTATGAAATTTAACCATCGTAGTGCTTATAACAAAATTTAAATGGATTAAAATTGTTTCAAACTTTACATTATCTTTCTATTCTGAGCGATTTTAATTCTGCTTCGATATTGTTAGTGTAGGAGACAAGAGAACAGTATTGTTGCCATGGAAACAATCAGTTATTTATAGAGAAATTTATAATGACAGAACTCTTAATCAGGCAGTTACTTTAAATACACATAAATTTTATCCATCCGGTGAAACAGTCTATAATTTAATAACTGTGGCAACTTGCAATTTACATATATTACATAATATTATAGAAATTATAATAAACTATTTCGTTGTTTAAGTTTACATTCATTTTAATACGCATTTAAGTGCTCACTTAACAAGCAATTTTCAAATGTATTGAAATCGTTTGCATTTGGTGTAGAAAAAGTGTTGCTCGCTATCAAATCGGGTCTTTTTGCGCCAAATACTCAAAAGTAGGGTGAAACCCCTAGTAACTGACACTTTAAAGATTCTTTCTTGTTCAAATTCCTATTACAAAAATTTTAGTCTATTTTATACTTACCTTTGTTTTTGAAAGGATAGTAGAGATATATTAATAAAAAAATAATCTTGGCAAAATTTTGAAAAAATGTACATTTTATTATTAAAAATTTATTTTATTCATAAATATGGTCATAAACTCCAGTAACTGACACCATACCTATTTTGAAACACCAATAACTGACACAAAGTGAACCAGTGACTGACACTTTATTTTAAAAGATTAAAATGATTTTTAAAAAGTTTGTTCTTTATTATAAAAACAAAATACATTAATATTTATTATAAAAAGTGGGATTTAGTAAGCTATACTGAATTATTAGTAATGCAGAGTATATAGTAAGAGTATATACCAGTAATATTTAGTACTGCGTTATTAGTCATGCAGATATCCAATACACTGACATTTATGATCCAGTAACTGATATCTGGTGTCAGACACTGGTAAATATCTTAAATTTTAATGGTGTTTACTACAATATAAATTTAATTTATTATTATGCATTTTTAAACAGTTCAAAAAATATATTTCAACTTTCTTTAATATAACCAACAACTAACACCTCTGTCAGAGACTGGTGAAAGGATATTCTACGAACCAATAACTGGCACACCCCATTAAGCTAAATTAAATAACTATAAACCCTAAATCATGGCCATAATACATAATATGCATATTTAAACTAATTTCTACTAATATTAATTGAAGAAAAATGTTTAGGATGGTTGGATTACAAATAGATTAGAAAAACACTTCCTTAATTTTAGAAATAAGATGGTTGCTTCAAAAGGGCACTTTTTGTACTCTCAAAAGTTTCTGCCTTATTGAATATGTTCTTGTGGTAAATAGATTGACTCCAAAATAAAAACTTGTGCCCTATTTAACACTGGATGACATTACTTTGCAGAATTTTACAACAAAATGAGTATTAGAGTTAGATTTTTGTTCAAGTGACAGTTACTGGTTAGGTGTCAATAACTTGGGGTTTCACCCTATTTTATTTTTTTACAGATTTTCTATAGTGATTTCGCAGTTAAATTTTACTGATTCTTTACAATGTACATGAGTAGTTTTATTAGAATTTTTTAAAAAAAAATTCTGAATATGTGCTTTAAGAAGATCTTCCTTGTAAGAAGACTATTCTTTGATATGAGAATCACCAATTTTAGTTGAAAAGATTTTCGCGTAAGCTTTAGACGACATGCAAAATAATTTTTCAAAATATAGGATCAGTAAAATTTCATCCGAATGATTCGAAAATGACTTCCTGCGATATCATTCAGTGAAATTGTATATAAATTTAGTATAAATTAAACCAGTTGATGTAGATGTCGCAATGTATCACATTTTTTCATGCAAAGCGAAAACGAAATGGCTGCAGGAATCATGAGAAAAAGTGGCAAATATAGTTTTTAGAAAGACATTTTTTCTTGACATTAAAAAATCAAAATATTGTATTGAAGAGCTAATTAACTGTCAAATAATTATCATTAATTCTTTATCGAGTTAATTTAGACAAACAGACGCTGGTAATTATTGTACCCTATACATTTAAATTTGAAAACTGGAAGATATAAAGGTATATGACAAACTAATAGGAACACCCATTTCAAAATGTGTCTTAGTTCAACCGTTTAATACAACCCCAACACTTGTCGCAACAGTCTGCCATAAAGTGGCGGCGAAAGATCGCTCCCAGAAGACAATTTGCCGGAGTGACAGTTGTATAAGAAAAGCCTGTTCCCAGCAAACACCATTATGTCCGACCTGTTCGACATGTGAAAATGCATGTTCAGTGGGCCTAACTTCGCTGGAGCGCCCGTGTCGAGAACAGCCAACGTTATCCGTGTTTCAAGGACCACTGTGTCAAGGATTATGTCAGCCTACATAAACCTGGGAAAGGTGTCATCTGCGAAGTAGAACAGTGAGCTAAATAAATAAAATTTCTGAAACAGTAATAACAAACAACATATTTCTGCAATAAATATGTATTTAACAAAATTGCTGCTGTAAAAGAAGTTTCATATAAATCACATAAATCACATAACATTAGGTTTCATGTTTATAGTAGAATACAAAATGAATATATTAACTAAAACTTATAGGTTATTCTGCTAGTGAAACTGTATCGGCAATCGAAATTAGCTGTTAAGATTTAATTGTCTGAGTGCAACGAAGACTCATACACAGCGCAGTATTACTTTGCCCCATATATAGCTACGATGGATATTAAAACCTTTCGTCAAGCATAACTCAAAAAATATTTAACGGATTTCGTTCAAATTTTTACAGCAGGTACCTATAAAGGTGACAACGACGACGTCTATTTATTACCAAGAATAAATGTCAAACCGTTTGGAAATTATATTAAAAAAATAGATAAAAAAGCACAATTAAAGTACATACGTCACGAAATTTTTGTGCGTACGTCATTTTCACCGGCGGGAGATTTTCGTAGACAATCGGAATTGAAAAGTTCATGAAGTAACACGCAGCAAAGAAATATGCACGCACAGTGAAATACAATATCAGTACAATGATCAAATCGGTACAATAAAGCATATTTCCATTTAATAAAAATGGAAAATTAATCTGGAATTTTTTCGGTTTGAAAGAAAAAAACCCTCAATAACTTAGTATTAGAGATTTGGCGTAAATCTCACCATTAGCCTAGCTTTTTTATTTCGCGTGTGTAAATCAGAAACATTTCTTTGATGTTTAAATAAAAGGTTTTGATTTGTGGCATTAAATTCTTCTTATTTTCTTTTCCTTTTTAGTATTTTAAATGGAATTAGTGAAAGGCATGTATTTTAAATTAAATGAGTAAAATACATGTATTTTTAATGTATGTATTTCAAATGTAATGAATGACAGGTTTATAGTTAAATGAAATTAATGAAAGATTAAGATGTTATGAAAACAATATTTGGCGATTTATCAACTGCGCCAAGTTAACATGAAAGTAAATATACATAACAATATAAAAAAATTAACACCTTGTAATAGTATATTACTTTTAAATGCTAAAGGTGTAAAATTAACAACTATAATATAAATTAAAATAACTTTTATTAGTTGTTTTACATGTTTCGACTCTTCTGAGTCATTTTCAAAAACAAAATGAGAATATTCTAAAGCTGCACGGGCTTTGAAGTTATTATTTACACGTACTTTTAAAAAAAATTACGCACGTTATCTATTATTTTTTACTTGATTGTTTATTTTCATATCTTTGAGCATGGAGTAATTCTAGCCACAGTTTCGGTAAATTAAAAGATGCCGCATCGTTACATATTGTATTTTTGCGCGTGAGTATCTCTATGGTTTCTCTTATTATGGATGGATAGTGTAGACTGGAGGGAAATATTATTTTACTTTCATTGAAATTTATTTGGATGGTTTCTTCTTGATATAATCTTGCTAGGGCTGTAGTTTTTCTATTGTATTTAATATCAGCTATATGCTCTTTTTTTCTGCAATTAAATTTCCTGCTGGTCATGCCTATGTAGTAATTCTTGGATCCGTCTTCTTTAATAAAAGGTATTTCATATACTCCTGAATAATTCTCAAAATTAATTGGGTCAATTTTACTGCAAATGATATTCTTTAATTTCTTAGGTGGTTTGGCTATTAAGCAGATATTGAAACGTTTAAGGCTGTGTTTTAATTTTTCGAAAAAGCTTGGATAATATTGCAGAGTATAAAGTTTGTATTTTTGTGAATCAAATTTCTTTTCTGAATACTTATTATTGGTGATATCTATGATTAATTTATTAATATGGTGTACTGTAAAACCATTATTATAGGCAATTTTACGAATATTATCTATTTCATTATTCAATTTATTTTCAGTACATATTATAAAGGCTCGTTTTATGAGAAATCTGTAGGCTGAAATTTTGTATATAAAGGGAGAACATGCGTTATTTGGTATGGTAGATTGGTTAGCCATGTTTTTCCGGAAAACAGTTCTGTCGATAGATTTATTTGTTCTTGTTAACATAACATCAAGGAATGGAAGACTTTTATTATGTTCAATTTCAATAGTGAATTTAATGTTATTGTCGATTGAGTTTAGTTGATTTATAAATATTTTAAGTTCATCAAGACTATGCTGCCAAATTATAAAAATATCATCAACATATCTAAGCCAAGTGTGAGGTGTTAAGTGAAATGTGCCAAAAACTTTATTTTCCAATGTGCGAAGAGTATATTCAGCTAATAAGCCTGAAATAGGTGACCCCATTGGAGCTCCGTGATTCTGCTTATAATATTTACTATTGAATGTGAAATAGTTATTATGGATGATTAGATTAAGTCCTCTTTTTATTGTTATTTTCATATCATCACTAAATTCTTCTATCTGTTAAGATCCTTCTTAAGAGATATTTTACCAGATTCTACATTAACTATTAAATCAACGGAAGATTTCATTCAAAAAATCAAACATATACAGCTACCAGATAATTATATAATGGCTAGTCTTGATATTATATCATTGTATCCATCAATTGACACACATGTAGTATGTAATAAGATTTGTGATGATATTGAACAGATAGAAGAATTTAGTGATGATATGAAAATAACAATAAAAAGAGGACTTAATCTAATCATCCATAATAACTATTTCACATTCAATAGTAAATATTATAAGCAGAATCACGGAGCTCCAATGGGGTCACCTATTTCAGGCTTATTAGCTGAATATACTCTTCGCCCATTGGAAAATAAAGTTTTTGGCACATTTCACTTAACACCTCACACTTGGCTCAGATATGTTGATGATATTTTTATAATTTGGCAGCATAGTCTTGATGAACTTAAAATATTTATAAATCAACTAAACTCAATCGACAATAACATTAAATTCACTATTGAAATTGAACATAATAAAAGTCTTCCATTCCTTGATGTTATGTTAACAAGAACAAATAAATCTATCGACAGAACTGTTTTCCGGAAAAACATGGCTAACCAATCTACCATACCAAATAACGCATGTTCTCCCTTTACATACAAAATTTCAGCCTACAGATTTCTCATAAAACGAGCCTTTATAATATGTACTGAAAATAAATTGAATAATGAATTAGATAATATTCGTAAAATTGCCTATAATAATGGTTTTACAGTACACCATATTAATAAATTAATCATAGATATCACCAATAATAAGTATTCAGAAAAGAAATTTGATTCACAAAAATACAAACTTTATACTCTGCAATATTATCCAAGCTTTTTCGAAAAATTAAAACACAGCCTTAAACGTTTCAATATCTGCTTAATAGCCAAACCACCTAAGAAATTAAAGAATATCATTTGCAGTAAAATTGACCCAATTAATTTTGAGAATTATTCAGGAGTATATGAAATACCTTTTATTAAAGAAGACGGATCCAAGAATTACTACATAGGCATGACCAGCAGGAAATTTAATTGCAGAAAAAAAGAGCATATAGCTGATATTAAATACAATAGAAAAACTACAGCCCTAGCAAGATTATATCAAGAAGAAACCATCCAAATAAATTTCAATGAAAGTAAAATAATATTTCCCTCCAGTCTACACTATCCATCCATAATAAGAGAAACCATAGAGATACTCACGCGCAAAAATACAATATGTAACGATGCGGCATCTTTTAATTTACCGAAACTGTGGCTAGAATTACTCCATGCTCAAAGATATGAAAATAAACAATCAAGTAAAAAATAATAGATAACGTGCGTAATTTTTTTAAAAAGTACGTGTAAATAATAACTTCAACGCCCGTGCAGCTTTAGAATATTCTCATTTTGTTTTTGAAAATGACTCAGAAGAGTCGAAACATGTAAAACAACTAATAAAAGTTATTTTAATTTATATTATAGTTGTTAATTTTACACCTTTAGCATTTAAAAGTAATATATAAATATACATATGTGAAATGAAAACAAAGCACAGACGTCCTATACACACCACGTTGGCGCGATGTTTCCCCCGCCAATTTGGCGGTAACTTTATATTTGAATATTAGTTACAAATTTGCGTGCAATAATAGCATGTGAATTTTTATTTCAATATAAAAATAAAGTAATGTAATAAATGAAATAGCTTCTATTATTTTAAAAAAGGAAAAAAAAATAATATTTTGATATAAATAAATATTCATATACATATAAAAATAATCTATAGAATTAAAATAAAAAATAAAAGGAAATGGTACTTCTCTATTATCGCGGCGATTAAGATTTTCACGATCAAAATAAAACTGAATTAGATTTTTTTACGTTTTAAAAAATGGAACAACACGACATCTTACTCTAAATAAACGGACATTTTCAAATATTTGGTTGTAATTCGAGCAGAAAACAGGTGAATATGTCACCATATTTGTAACAAAAAGAGCATTTTCTTAGTTCAGTATACATTTGTTAATAATACAAGGAGCATCAATATGAATAAATACAGGAAGCAATTGTATATGACGCCATATTTATAAAAAAAAATTGAAATAATTTTTACCGATAGTGATTAATAACTATGAATATCATAGCAAACGCGGTAGCGTTTTCTATAATATGTTTAATAAGTATCGCCTAACAGGTTCCTGCTATTAAAGTTCAAACTCACTAAGCATTTTATATGCTTGTGTAAAAGAATTGTGTTTCATAATTTCATCTAATTCACGTAAAATATGCGGCAAACAATTTTCGGTACTTCTCTATTATCCCATCGACCACTTTTCATAACAAAAAACTATCGCCAAACTGTAACGCCAAATAAACGGGTGAACGTTGCCAATGGAATATCAAAATAAATCAATAAATAAAATATAGGAATTTAAGGACACAATTGTTATTTTAATTAATGAAATAACTAATAAATCAGTAAAACATAATGAAAAATACACGCAAATGTCGAATTAAAAACCACTTGACGACATAACAAACACGTTTAATGCTTCTGACATCAAGTAAATGGGACTGAATTTTTGGCGTTTAATCATACAGTTTGGCGATAGTTTTTTGTTATGAAAAGTGGTCGACGGGATAATAGAGTAGTACCACAAATTATTTATATCAGGCGTATAATGTTTTGCATTTTTATATGGACCACTTCTCCATTTTAAGATTTTAAATGCTATGTATATCAGATATTTCTTTCCTGAAATTCCCACAAGTTATTTTCGGTAATTTTTTAGTTCGCTTATTAATTGTTTACAATTTGCCCTCCTGACAATAACAATTATTTATCACAAAAATGTCTCTTAGTTTTGTTAAATATGTTTATTATGTATTTTCATTTCTTGTTAAAATATCAAAAATGGCAATAAAATTTTATTTTAGCATCGAACTTAATTTTTTAAGATGGCACAAAAACATGGTTTAATAAACTTATATTTGTAAATATTTGAAAAACATGTTTTTCCACTCTCTAGAAAAATTTGGTAAGATGCTAAAACTGCCTATTAGCACCATTTTTAATTTTTTCCCCAATGGCGCCAACCAGCACATGATACGGAACTTTCCACATTTAGATACACAGACAAGGCTGGTCTCAAACAAGAGTAATGTCAGCAACAATATTTTTTAACTCTATAAGAGTTGCAAACAATAACGACATTAAATTTTCCGATTAGCTTTGGGCCCGATTACGGTTGTTTCTACTAGAAAAAAAACTGTAGTAGAAGTCTTTTACATTTGTTTCGAATGAAGCTCTGTCACCAAAGTATTAATTAATAATACAAACAACATTAATATTAACAGGGGGGGTGGGGCAAAAGTTTGAATTCAAGTGTAAATATTTGGAACCTCCCCCCCCCCCCAAAAAAAAAAATACAGAAATTAATTTAAAATAGCGTTAAGCCACGCTTTCTGACATAAGCAATTGGCTGCGAACCCGATTACGAAACTTTCACTTAACTTAATAACATGTATCTAATTGCCCTGAGTGTACTTTCCCTTCCCAGTTATACGGAGCTTGGGGCTTTTTTAAAAAGCTTGACGCAGTTCGAGTTTAAGAAGTTGATATTTACTGCCAAATGACATAAACTACTATGAAAATAAACCTGATGAATTATTATGCAGGTTTATGTATGTATTTAAAAAGTTGCATCTGATTACTCTTATTAGATAAATTACTCCTGTTTGCATTTAATAATAGATGAACGGCTTCTGTATACTAAATTGTTTAAATATTGGGAAGAGGTGGCGAGAGGTAGAGAGACGTGTAAACAAACGGGTAGACAGACGGGTAGAGAGACGGGTAACGAAACGAATAGACAGACGGGTAACGAGACATGTAAAAAAGAGGGTTGACAGATGGGTAGCGAGATGGGTAGGGAGACGGGTAGCGAGTCGAGTAGTGAGACCGGTAGACAGGATGTAGAGGGAAAGGTTGCGAGACGGGTAGCGTGGTGGATAGAGAGACGAGTATAGAGATGAGTACAGATACGAGTTGACAGACGGATAGAGAGAGGGGTATATAGACAGACAGACGTGTCGAGAGACGGGTAGTAAAACGGGAAGCGAGGCAGTTAGCGAGACGGATAGACAGATGGGTAGCGAGACGGTTAAATATTAGGGTAGAAAGAGAGACGGATATTGAGATGGGTATACAGGCGAGTAGAGAGACAGTAGACAGATGGGTACGGAGAGAGACACGGTATAGAGACACGGCTAGACATACGGGTAGTTAGACGGGTAGAGAGACGGTTAGAGAAACAGATCGGCGGGTAGCGAGGCCAGTAAAAAAATATACAGACATGTAGAGAGATGTGTAGAGAGAGTCAATCGGGTAGAGAGATGGGTAGAAGAACGGATAGGGAAACAAACAGATTGCAGAGAGATACAGACAGGCAGGCAGGCTGGGGTTTGAAGTAGTACAGGCGCATGTGGGAGAGAATCCTAGAAAATAGTCAAGAAGTATTATCTTTTTTTTTTTCAATTTTGCCGATATGGAGATTTAATGTGAAATTTATCTTTACAGAACTCATCGAATGATTTTTTATGTACTTTAGTAGGAATTTAGGCTACAATTTGGTAATCAGGTTTGTAGCAAAGCATGTTATCAATGTGGTTTGAAGTGTACGAGTTTCTATAAATAGTTATTCAAATAAACAAGGAGGAATATTTTTTAATTCAAATGTAAATATTTGCTACAAAGAAAATGTTGCATCAATGAAATTGCATTTGCATTAAACTACGCTTGCTAAAATACGCTCTTTGCTGCAAATCCGATTACGAAACTTTAAAAAGCTTGGCGTTTTAAAAGATCCGGCTTTTTTTTTAAGTTTTGAGCAATACCCGCTTAAGAAAATGAGATGCTTTGCCAAATGTTATAAAAAAATATATATGAAAACATAACAGTATATATGAATTTATATATGATATTTTGTAATTCTATCATTTAATTTGCTCCTTTTCATATATTGTATCTTCTTTATATCGTAATTGTTAACCCCATGTTCTCCGCAATAGCACTCAGACTAATCCCTTTGAGGGAAGTCCTAGTGTAATACTGAGATAAGTTTTAAAAGCAATTTTCATACGTTTATTACCACTTTAAAAATACAGAAAATTGAGAGAAACTGACGAATCTGAAAATTAAGAGAATGTTTTAGGAACTGGATCATACAAACTGTCAAAATACATATTTTGAAATGGAGACAGCATCTTTTCAAATATTCGGTATAGATAATTTTTTTTCACAATATGCGGTGCAAACAACCACTCCAGGATAAACATTTGAAGGAAACAAATTTTGAAATTTATCTTTGAACCTGTTTCAAGCTTTATACATTTAGTAATATTGTACTTCATAATTTGGGAAGCCTGGCACTTTCGTCCTGTAAGCGAAGTTGTCCGACCGGGATAGGCGAGTGTTGAAGAAGATAGTCACCCGAAAGCGTAAGAACCGCGCCGCAGATAACCTCTGAGATGAATATCCATCTCCAGAACTCCGTATCCACCAAAACTATTCAACGAGAGATGCATGCTGTGACCATTCATGGCAGAGTGGCTATTCCAAAGCCATTAGTGTTACTGCGGAATGCTATGAAGTGACGACAATGGTGCAGAGACCACTAAAACTGGATACAATAGGAATGGAAACAGGTTATCAGGTCTGATGAATCATAATTTACATTATTTGAGACCACCGGACTTATGTTCCTGTGGCGAATATCAGCATAAACATTTCATATTGACAGTCTAGTTCCTGCCATGCAGCAGGGATGGGGCTCTGTGATGGTGTGGGGTGCGATATCTTGGCGTGATTTGAGTCCACTCATAGGCCTGAGGGGGGAGATCGCAGGGGAGAATTATCGTAGTATTCTCGCAAATCATTTCCATCCTACGCTTCAAAGTTTGTTTCCTCGAGAACGTCCTATGTTCCAAGATCACAACGCTGTTCACACGACTATCTATGTTCAAGCATGGTTGGATTAGCATGATGATGAAGTAAAATATCTCACGTGGTGTCCTCAGCCATCTGATCTGAACATTATGGAGTGTTTGTGGGTTTTTTTAGAGAACAAGTCCGTGCTCGCTTTCCTCTTCCACGCACTATGCAAATAAAGGAGTCTTAAAGTAAGACAAAAAAAAAAACCACTGAAAATGCATTTAAGACACGCAAATGTCTTAATATAGAGCTTAGACATAATAGATACCTTAATTTAAGAAACTTGTGTGTCTTAATGGATTGGTGGTAGAAATGAACTAATATAAGGTGTCTTAATATGGTAAAATGTTTTAAATTAAGACATTGCTTTTGTTGATCACATCTGAAATTAGAAGGGAGGGAGGTCAGGGCAGGCAGGTGCAGTGATGAGTATCAGAGATAGGGACGCCGGCATTACATGACGACGTAATGCATTCACAAATATAATAAATATACAAGAGCTCCTTCGATTATAAAAGAAAATATTTTAAAGAATAAAAGTAAGTTTTATCTTTAGGTTTTCTTATATCTTTGTTTTAATAACGTCACATAATTTCCATTATATATTTGTAAGATACGAATTTAGTTTTTAATATTACGTGTATATTTATATAATAGCTTTCAAGTCACTTGCCTAGAATAAGTATTTTATCTTAAAACATTAAAAAATGATGATTTTGCGTGGGTTATGTGGTTGTATTGTAGTATACTTTAACTATTACGTGTATTTTACCACAGGACTTTTTAAAATTATTTACGTATGATATGCGTCTAAGTATAGAAGGTAAATTTTATCCATGCAGATATTTTTTTTAGAAGATTCTTGTTCTTTATTTCGATATTATTATACATTTTTCAAAAGTCCATTTTATGCGTTCGTATACAAATATATTTTCTAAATCATATAAATTTTGTGCTCGCTAACAGCTTTCGGTTGACTTTCGGCTTAATTTAAATATTTATTTATTTAATATACTATTATAATTCACTAAATTTTCAAGTCTTATTACCACTAAGTTGAGTTTTGGCCAGTGATTTATTTTCGATATTTTTCGATTCGGCAGCGTATTACTGCTTATTTTACTGTTTATTACTGTTAATTTTACGTTATAATACTGGCAGCTGGGGTGCCAGTATTATACTGTAAAACCAACACTTTTCTTGCATTGTACACTCTCAGAAATAAAACACTCAATTTTGACGATTCGGCAATCCTGAAGCCTTATTTCGTTATTTTTGACAATCATTTCGTCAAAGAGTCACGTGGTTTTTGACGAAACGCGAATCCTCAAATATCTGACGAAACTGTTTCCTCACGTCAAAAATAAAACTCTCACTATTGACGATTCCGCAATTCTTGAGCTATATTTCAACATTTTTGACAATTATTTCGTCTCGAAATTAAGGGATTTTTAATGAAATGGAAAATCTCAAATATTTGACGAAAATGTTTCCCCATTCACGGCCAGATTATTTTTGTTGTTACAAAATCGTTCAAAAAGAAAATTACACGAAAGTACTAAATTTACAATATATTAATGAAAGCAGAAACAAAAATATTTCATCCTTGGGGGCCGCTATAACACGAAATTACTAAATTTCTACTTTATTTTTCATATCTGATATTTTGCGTCTATCCTTTTTGTAACTTTAACATTTTTGTAACGTTTTTATGCATTTTTATTGCTTATTCAAAGATAAATTTTGTTAAAGTTATAGAATTTCGTTAAAAACGCTTAAAAAATTCTTCTAAAGTTACAGAATTTCGGTTAAAATAGTAAAATGCGAACATCATTTGGTCCATTTTCGACCGAAAGCAACAACCATCCCCCCCCCCCCCCCCAAAAAAAAAAAAAAAAAAAAATCAAAATTTTAGGAGCTTTTTTTTATTTAAGAAATATAATCATATAACAATCAAATTTAAAATATGCATAATTGATCCCTTTCCCCTCTATAAACAGTAACGTGTTAAAATCTCTCCTCCAATATGCAATTCGAAATTTATTATTTTTGATCAACAAATTAACTAGAGCAGGGGTTCCCAAACTTTTAGACCGACGTACCACTAAATCGAAGTTCATATTTCCACGTACCACCAAGGTAACAAACATAAAGCTAATATAGAAAAACCTGCATAAATCAACCTGTCTAAAACAAAATATATCTCCCGCCTTTTGTGTTTCTGTCATAGCAGGTTTTATTGTATTTAAAAATGAATGATCATATTAGTAAATTGGTAATTCGATTGACCGCTTTGTAATAACATTCAAGTAAAAAGTAGTATCATCATTAAATATTAATAATGCATACACTGATTCATATAGTGTTATAGTAGGCTGATTGCACTAATTTAGCTTCTACCGCTAAAGAAAAGGGTGTACCTGTTTTATCCAGCACAACTTTCGCATGTCTGGCTCAATATTAGGTAGTTAAGTCAGATTCAATTTTACTTTATTCCTGTATTTGTTTTTCATATAACGAAGGGAGGAAAAATACATTCACAGAGATATGTTGTGCTAAATACCAGCAAACTTTGACGTTATCAGACGGTACTCTGTTATTCTCGCCAATGAAAATTCTGTTAAATTCAACTTTTTGAATGTGGACTTCAATAATCCATCACAGTGGGAGCTGAATAGGATCACTTCTTTCCTCTCTCGTGAGATACAGTGGCAGGGTGTCTCAAATTAGAAACGAATTTCTTATCCAATGCTTAGTTTGCGCATTTAACATAGGCTCAGTACAACTGTATACTGTATTAATAATTTGCATACCTTTAAATGCGACAATAATGTCGGGCAGTAGGCAAACACTTGCAAGTTTCTTCATACAGTTATGTATATACCACCTCAATATATATGTAGAATGCCTTACTTTAAATCCGTACCGCATATGACAATTTTTTTTTAAATTTCAGATCACGTTTTAAATAACCTTTACTCTGTTAAAAACTGATTTCCATGAAATAGAAAGAAACTACAATACGCATTTTATACAAGAGAAAAATAATATTTCAATCAACAGAATGAATTAATTTATGTATTATGTTTGAAATAAAACTTTTATTTCAACACCTCCTAGAAGCTCTTCTAGTACAAAGAGACAAATGGGTTATAAATTACACTTAAAATTTTACTTTTGTTTTAAATCCTCCTACTAACACAAACTTCTCCTACTTCCAACCATCCAGACTTTAATTTCAGATAATTCAATTTATAAAGCATGTTTAAAAACAATTCTTTCACTAATTAAAAATACTTCATTCATTAATTTTAAAATTAGGTCTTTATTAAGAAATTCAATTTTTATCCATATAAATCTAATAGTTATGTTTATAATTCTGGAAAACTGGTTGTATCATAAGTACTGTGTACAAATTTCAGCAAGTCTGCTATAACAAACATTTCTCGTAACAAAAAAATAGAAAAAGCGTTTACAGATCACAAATCGCATTCGAATTTTTTTTTAAATTTTCCAAGTTAATAAAGACAAGCCGTTTTTGATTCCATAATAATGAGCTGCATTCTGTATTTTATTCCACGTACCAGTATCAGACTTTTGCGTACCAGTAGCCAGAGTTTCGCGTACCAGTAGTGGTACGCGTACCATAGTTTGAGAACCCCTGAACTAGAGCATATTCTAATCATTCATTGAACAAAGGCAATTTCTGTAATAAATTATATTAATCAAGCCCTATTCTAATTATTTATTAACCATAGAAAAACTATAATAATAATCTAGCCTTATTAATTAAAACATGCTGAAATTATAACAGCACCGATAAAAATACAATTTACCTTTTAAAAAATATAAAACACACATCAACATCCGACAGATACATTTAAAATCGAAACCACACAAGGTCTCGCTGGCAAAGCAGGCAGCACGTTCGCCTCCCAAGCCAAAGTTTGCGCGTTCGAATCCCTTTGAAGACTTTAAAAATGCGATGTAAAATTCCCCTCCTCCTGCCAATTCAAGATGCTTCTAAAATTGTCAATAGATGGTACCATCAGTCATTTTTTTGAACAAGCAATTTGACGAAACGGCGGCTTTTTCAGACATTTCAAGTGTTTTAAAAATGGTGTCTTTTTAAGACATTTCAAGTGTTTTGAAAATGGTGGCGTTTTAAGACGTTTCTAATGTCTTAACTTCAGATGCAGAAAGGTGTCTTAAAAAGAAAGACACTTTTTTTTCACTTAAAATGTGACCATCCATTTTTTAACTGGATTTCAGACGTTTGTGTTTACAGTGCGAACACTACCTGAGCTCGAGACCGCTCTGCATAAGGAATGGGTGCGAATTCCTTTGAACTTTGAGTACGATCTTTATTAGTCAATTACACGTCGAATGCAAGCTGCAATTAAGCCCAAATGTGGCCCAACCTTTTACTAATAAAAATTAATTATTTCACCAATGTTCCTATTATTTTGTCCTATTATTGTATATACAAAGTCATCATCCTATATACATATTAAAACAAAAAGAGATTTGTGTATGATTCACATTCACATAAAATCACCTTATTTGTGCATGCATGAAATTAAATCTAGAATTTATTCAGTTCTAAAGTATACCAGACCAATGTCATGGTGGCTGAGTGGTCTAAGGCGATAGGTGTAAGCTGAGACATCGCCTGTTCGATCCCATTCCGGACAGAATGATTTCTGTTATTTTAAAATAGTTTGTTTCGTTAATGTCATATGTTACTTCAGGAGTATAAGTTAAATAAATTGTATTTATTAGGTAGCTTTCATTAAAAATATTTGATCTGAGTATGCGTGAAGTAATGGGAATTTGTTTTGCGAAAGAAAAAAATTTTCAAAAGTGGACCGGTAGATGGCGCTGTACTCGTCATAAGATGCTAATTAAAAGGTGTGACATTCGCACGGCACATTACACTTGTGATAAAAAGAAGGGGAACATGCAGTTCCTATTATTATGCATCTGAGAAGGTAATTATTACTCTATCGGGAAGGATCGGGCTCTGCTTGTGAAGCTTTTTTACAAGAACGGTGACTGTGCGGCAATTGCATTGAAGAAATTCCGGACATTAAAGGCTTTAAGAAGCGGCTCTGACCCAATGATGACACAACAGCATGTAACGTCTTTTAATTACATCTTGTGACGTGTACAGCGCCATCTATCGGTCAACTTTTGAACTTTTTTCCTTAGCAAAACAAATTCCCATTGCTTCACGTATACTCATATGAAATATCAGGTCATTCTGACCAGCTGTTCTTTTTTTACAGCCTTTTGAAAGTGCAACTTTAAATATAATCACCCGGTTTATATTACATGTTAAATTTGGTGAAATTCCATCCCTTAAGATGCTACTTCACTCAGGCAAAAACACCCGTTCGCTAATGTTAATCCTATGGGGGCAGGGCCTGATTACCGACGGGGCACACTTCCACCAGTAAAATTTAACAGAAATTTTCGTCTTGTTAAATGCAAAATTTGTCTTATTATCATACAAAATTACTGCCATGAATAAGTAAAAAAAATCTATTCTTTTTTACTGGTGGAAGTGTGCCCCGTTGGTAATCAGGCCCTGTATGGGGGAAATAATTTACGATATCTCGTTCGCATTTCAATATTTTTAAACGTTTTTTTTTGCATTGGATAGATGTGGTCAATCTCTTATGCACGTTTTTCCGTACTTTTTCGATTTTTGTTGCAGTTTTTTTAATTGAGAATAGTTTCACTTTCGAAACCGGTTTCGAAAGTGAAAGTATCTTAATAAAAATTAAAAAAAAACTTGTTAATAGAATCCAGAAAGTACAAAAGAGCGTGCATAGAGATTGACCTCAGCTATCCAATGCAAAAAAAAAAAATCATTTAAAAATATTGAAATGCGAACGAGATATCGTAAATTATCTCTCACATAGGATTAACATTAGCGAACGGGTGTTTTCGCCTGAGTGAAGTAGCCTCTTAAATGCCGAGATATAACTATCATAGGAATCGGCAGAAACACAGCACACCAGCGCCACCTGTTTGTTTATATAAACCGAAATCTAATCAGTACCTACTTATGTCAATGTCTAACTGAATATGAAGGCTGGTGAAACTTCATCCCATAAGCTGCGTAAATATAGTTATTATGGAAACAGTGAAAAGTACAGCATAGCAGCGCCCCCTGTCGGACGATATACACCCAAACTTACAGTACCAATTTATGCCAAGGTCAAACTGAAGTTTGATTATATTCCGTTCATTTTTTTCTCGTGATTGTGCGGTCGCAAAATTTGTATTACGCACAGACAAGACAGACATTTTCCAAAAATAGTGAAATTGTGTTCAGTAATTCTAATTCCGTAAATTCATCAAAAAATAAAAGTAAAAAAAGTTTCCGATTTCAATACTTTCTTATTATGTACACAAAAGAAAATGAAAAACAAACTAATTCTAGTTCGTAGCCGTTCACATTTGTCCAAACCATTGACTTGTAATATAAATGGACAGCGGATTAGCAACCCTTTCTTGAAGAAAATATGTCCTTCCCCACCAGCAGGTGGTGGTGGGAGAATATTATGCCAAACAGGTTTTTTACGGCCAAACTGTCACGGAAATTCCACAACTCCCGAGACTGAACAGACATTTTTCATTTGCGTTCGAGTTTGTTGTGATATTTTCCTGTTGTATACTTTCAAACAGTTCTTTTTAGAGCTTATTATTATTTTTTTTAAATTGTAAATTTCAGAATATATTATACTATAATGCCGCAAACGGCAATTCAGGCATTTTTCTCAGGGAGGTATTTCTGCAGCTTGCACTTCTAGACCGGGGGGGGGGGGGGTTAACAACCTATCCACTCCTGAATTCAACACTGTATGAAATGCTTTTGTCAAATTTTTGCTTTTCAAACAGAAATCTTAAACTATTTTGGACTACGTTACTAATATTTTTATTTATTTATTTATTTTTTTTTTTTTGGAGGGGGGAGGGGTTCTCTCGATGTATATAATGCATCCGGTCCCAGGGTCTGACTACCGACGGCGACAGGGCACTCTTCCACCAGTAAAATTTAATAGAATTTTTCGTGTTATCAAAATGCCCTATTCATGCAAAATACATTTACGTTACAATTATACGAAACATCTAAATGCATTTTAAAGAAAAAAAAACCAGGAAAATTCTTTGAACACAACTAGATCAATGTAAAATATGTAAGATAAAATAAAAGTAAGAAATGATAGAAGATAAAATGAAAGAATGAAGATAAAATAAAAGTGATGAATGAAGTAAAAAAAAATAATAAAAGTAATAATGTAATGAAAATAAAAGTAATAATATAAAATAAAATGAGTAAGTAAAAAAAAAACACTTTTTTTACTGGTGGAAGTGTGCCCCGTTCTTTTTTTATCATTTGAAAAAAAAAAAAAAAAAAGATCAGCAAAAATATTGCCACCCAGAAGGTAAAACTATCTTTTTTTTCCCCTGGTTTTTTTACAAAATAAATTAGGACCTCAGAACCTTTTTTGTGCCAGCTCCTCTTTAAAGAGAAAAAAATCGGTCTTGTTCATTGGATAATTTTGAAATTACAAATCATAAAGTAAAATAAAAAATGTATTTAATATAAATTAAATTATTATGCAAGTTAAATTGGTTACTATAATTTTATCTTTCGATTGGGTGTGGATTTGACTCAAAAACACTCGTAGACTAGTTGAAATAAAATGCTAAAACTGATTTTTTCCTTGTGAATGCGAGAGCTTGCTTTTCTAGTTAAGTTTCAGTTTCGTTTTTAGACCTGCTTCTTTTATTACGAGAACGGAAACAGAAAGTTGCCAAGAAAGGGATTACCGCCAGAAAGTGGCACCCTTTCGCCTTTTTTTGGCGATGAAGGGTGAAAGATATTTTCTTCAAGTCTCTCGGAAGAAAAGAAAGGAGTCCGCTGTCCATTTATATTTGTAGTCAATGGTCCAAACGTTCCGAAGTTAGAGCTGCAACTGGCGCAAACAGATAAGAAAAATCCCTGACGGCTCGGCCTACAGGCACAGGTAGATTTCGAAGACGCAGACCGTGGGGCGCCTGTTTGTCGGGAATTGCGGAAGAAATGACCTTTTTGCGATGATGCTGCAGTTGGAACCGTCTACTTCGAAACCAAACTTGTTTGCAGGCGGAGCCAGCAAGGATTTTTTTTTTTTTTTTTGGCTGTAAAAGTTGGTCCTATAAAAAACATGTCAATATAAAAGTTTTAGATAATATTAAGAGGATTTACAATAAATTTAAGCGGATTTGAAATCTTGGGAATTGACGAAGTTATGATTTTTTTTCTTCTAAAACCCCCCTCCCCCCCTAGGGCAATTTTTAATTATATCAAAAATCTGTCATACATAAATTTTCGGCCCTTCTCCTAGAAGTAATAATAACTTCAAACGGATTCGATACGTATCATAATTAAGAAATTATGGGTTTTTTTCTGTTTTCACAAAAAGTCCCCCCCCCATCCCCCCACATTGGTTCGATTTTGTCCATTAACGAACTTGACCGAGATTTTGTGCCCCTTGATTTTATGTATCAGTTTCGAAAAGATGCGAGAGTTGGAATCGCCTACTTCGAAAAATAACTTGTTTGCAGGCGGAGCCGGCAGGGATTTTTTTGTTTTTAATTTTTTTTTGCTATAACGGTTGGTCCTATAAAAAACTTGTCAATATAAAAGTTTTAGGTAATATTAAGAGGATTTATAATAAATTTAAGCGGATTTGAAATCTTGGGAATTGACGAAGTTATGAATTTTTTTCTTCTAAACCCCCCCTTCCCTCCCCCCTTAAGGCAATTTTTAATTATATCAAAAATCTGTCATACATAAGTTTTTGTCCCTGTTCCTAGAAGTAATAATAACTTTAAACGGATTCGATACGTATCATAATTAAGAAATTATGTTTTTTTTTTCTGTTTTCACAAAAAGCCCCCCCCCCATCCCCCCTTGGTTCGATTTTGCCCATTAACGAACTTGACCGAGATTTTATGCCCCTTGATTTTATGTATCAGTTTCGAAAAGATGCGGGAGTTGGAACCGCCTACTTCGAAAAATAACTTGTTTGCAGGCGGAGCCGGCAGGGATTTTTTTGTTTTTAATTTTTTTTTGCTATAACGGTTGGTCCTATAAAAAACTTGTCAATATAAAAGTTTTAGATAGCATTAAGAGGATTAATAATAAATTTACGCGGATTTGATATATTGTGAATTGACGAAGCTATGATTTTTTTCTTCTAAAACCCCCCTTTTTTCCCCCCTTGGGGCCATTTTTAATTATATCAAAAATCTGTCATACATAAATTTTCGGCCCTTTTCCTAGAAGTAATAATAACTTTAAACGGATTCGATACGTATAATAATAAAGAAATTATGAGGGTTTTTCTGTTTTCACAAAAAGCCCTCCCATTTCCCCCCCCCACCCTTGGTTCGATTTTGCCCATTAACGAACTTGACCGAGATTTTATGACCCTTGATTTTATGTATCAGTTTGGAAGAGATTTATGCAGAATTTTTCCAGTTATCGTGGTCAGAAAAAAGTGACATAGATAGATAGATAGATAGATAGATAGATAGATAGATAGATAGATAGATAAACTTTTGAACTGGGGGTGGTTTTGGGTTCTGGGAGTCATGATCGGCGTAGATCTGCAAAAATTTTTCAAAATTTCGAACTTAGGTGAGAATGTAATAGGTAGTATTTCTTACGAAATCTACCTAAAACCAGGGAAGGTTCATGCGCAGATAAGTGGATGTGCTCATCCCTGATTTCGGACTTTTAACAAAATAAGTTGGTAGAACCATTTACCGAAATGGCTTGGTAAAAGTCTGAAATAGTAGCATTAAAGAGCATATTTCGGGCATTTAGTAAAACAATCACTTTAGTAAAACTCGGATTTCGTGCTTTTACATTAACATTATGTTAATTTTTCTGGAAAAAAAGATAAAATTGATATTAGGCATATGCAGTATATTTCCATAATTGCATGAAAATGTGGATTAATTTTCTTTCGTTTCGGATCGACTTCGGGTTGAAATGCATCAAGTTCGGGTCGGGCTTCGAGCCAACAAAATATTTTTGGGGATTTTGGATCAGGTTTTGGGTTATTTTCAAATAGAATTTTTGGGTTCAGGTCGCATTTTACCCGATTCTAATGTGGATAACAATAATGTGTTGCCACAAAAACTATAAATGTAAGAAGCAACCAGTGGGCACACGTGCGAGGCTTTTGCAGTGCAATCTTTGAAATTTTTGTTGATATATTTTTCATTAAATGTTAACGACATTTGAGAGTACTATGCTTAAAAACTCTTGAAAACTTGTCGTATGGTACCTCATTCATCGTTATGTTTCTTGTATGTGAATAAAAAAGTTGGAAGTTGACATCAGAAATAAAATGTATATTGGTGGACCAATGCGAGAGCTTTTCATTTCCGTCTAATACTTTTTAGCAATATGTAATATTTTTTAGATTCAGGTTTAAACTTTTAAAGAAAAATTAAGGATAAAAATATCTTCAAACAACATTAGTCAAGCTAGAATAGCATCTTATTTATTCCATCAAAGTTACGTTAAAAAATGAACGAAGATAGCAATAAGCCGCAAAAACCTATGGAATGATACCGCATTCATCGTTCTGCGTTTTGTAAATGTATGGAAAAGGGATGTTGACAGCAAAAACAATATATACCAAGTGGTCCCGTGCAAAAATTTCGCACTGCAATCTAATTATTTTTTAGCAATATTTAATATATTTTAGATGCAGTTTTAAACTTCTAAAGGAAACTTAAGGACTAAAAATATCTGCCAACAACATTAGTCAAGCCAGAATATCATCTCATTTATTCCATCAAAGTTACAGTGAAAACTGATCGCAGAAAGGAAAAGTAAAAAGAAATTATCCATCGTATTTTAAATGCATTAAATGATGACATCATCTGTTTTGAGAAAAAAGAAATGAGACAAAGTCAAATAAATTGAGCATTTAAATTTCAATTCTGCTTTTAATCATAAATATAAAATAAACCTGTGCAGCAACAATGTCCCATTTTATCTTTATTGTATTATTTATTTTTTAATATAAAATTATTGTTGAGCACGATATAATACGATATTTTATTTTTGTGGCAACACTGATTGGAGAAAAACCTTTCATCTCATTTATGGAAACAATGCTAATGTAATTTTTAATTAAAAGCAATTTTTAATTAAAAAAAAACATGCTTTAACGAAACGTAAGTGGACTATGTCAGAAGCCTGTTCAAAATCCTTTCACATGGTATCTCATTTATCGTTCTGCGTTTTGTATTTGCTTAGAAAAAGGGATATTGACAACAGAAATAATATATAGGATGATTTTTAATCTAGCTGAAATTTGAAACAAACAAAGTCTTTTAACGAAAATTTAGTATGCAAAGTCAGATGTGGGAAAAAAATGTCTATCCAATGATACCCCATACATTGTTGTCCGCTACATATAGTTAAATTCAGTATATGCAGTGTCTCATGTGGGCAAAAAATCGTATCCTATGACATCTTATTCATCGTTGTTCCTCATATTAGTTGAGAAAAGGATGTTGACAATATAAATAATATATATAGTCCTTTGAAATTGGCTTTATTTTTTCTCAATAAATACATTTATACAATGTCTTTGCAATTTACTTTATTTAAGCAAAACGGACAATGAAGGAAAGACACATGTTTATTCTTTTTATGAACAAAATTTTTATTTAAAAAAGTGAAACGAATGTAAATAAAAGAATTACAAAAAATCAAACTAAACATTTTAAAAACACAAATTGCACAAATTGTGCTTATTAGTTGCTAAAATCAGTGTAGAAATTGTTTTAAACTCATAAAAGAGCTAAAATCCTACATGTTTCGGCTTTAAACTTAAAGCCATCATCGGGGAAGAGGAACAACACAAACAACTACTGATCTTTTTTTTTTTTTTTTTTTTTTGTTTCCTCTTCCCCGATGATGGCTTTAAGTTTAAAGCCGAAACATGTAGGATTTTAGCTCTTTTATGAGTTTAAAACAATTTTTGCACTGATTTTAGCAACTAATAAGCACAATTTGTGCAATTTGTGTTTTTAAAATACTAGTTAACAGTGTAGTGTCCAAATGGATTCAATTGTCAAACTAAACATTTCAAAATTTTAGAGAAAATTCAAACGGTGAAGAAGTTTGAAATCATTCCTAATAAAAGTGACATAAAAGTGTCATGTTTTTTTTTAAATTCGCAGTCTAGACAATTATTGACTGATTAAACGCTGAAACTTTCAAGTGGCCGTATTGGACTTTATCAACAGACAGAGACGTTGTCCCAAGGCTTTTTAATTTTTTCTGATATTTTTATATTGATCACGAAAACAGTTTTCCATTTGTAATTCACGGAATCGTGTTTTCGGATAGGTTATTTTACTTTATACCAGGAAGTTCAATTTAAAAATAAATTATGAAAATGCCTTTTATTATATAGGGAAAAAAATATTAAAATCAATGATTTCATATTTTTGTCATCTTTGAACGATAAAAATCAATTTTGGAAGACAAAATTTAAATGAAATAATTTCATTATACTAAGTGTAAAAACAGATATTCCACTGAATTCTATATTCTTTGTATTAATATTTATAATGAAAAATGATATTATTGAATATTTTTTGCGCAAAACATTCTGTTGCACGGTATAATGAGCAAAGAGTCCCTTTCAGTTTTCTGTCTTTTTAAGCTTTCTTAGATTTTGAAAAATGCTTTCCTAAATTGACAAATATGATGTATCTTATATTGATGCATGCATTGATAGAAAAATGAAAAGACATTTTTGGTCACTATTTTGTTACAATATGATGCTTTGCATAAAAAATATTCAGTAGCAGCAATTCAAGTGATATTCGATATCAACATCTTTCACGAAATAAGGGTAAAAGTGAACAAGTATCTACAAGTTAAAAAAAAGTTGTCTTTTTTCAGAAGGATATATTTTTAATTAGTGTATTTGTTGATTATTATCATCAAATTACGTGCGTTAATTTAAAATAAATATGCAAAATTAAATTTAAATAAACAATTCATGCTAAGGAAAATAATAAGTAATGTAACAAGAATTTTTACGTATCAATTGGACATTTTTTTGAATGATTAATGCTATATAAACAAAAAACTATCGGAAATACTTCAGAAGTAAATTATGAAACTTATTAATAATAATGATTGTTCTTCCGAGAAAAGTTACAAACGAAATCAACATTGAAGACTACATTTCATGTTTAAATTTGTTTTTTTCAAAACTTTTGCGAGCATATGGAATTAAAGATAATCAAAATTCAGCAAAAAGAAAATATATAAATTTGACTGAACTTTTTCATCCGTTTTCAATATATATTCATTTAGCAACATTGTATAATTTGACAATTTTACTTAGAGAATGGATAAAAATTTCTTCAAATAAATCAGGCTTATCTTCTAGTTTCAGTACTTTATTATCATTTATAATTTGGCACGTTGCACGCGCACATGGTGGTGATTTTCATCGTTTCTTGAAAGATTGCGGCACAGACTTTCAATACAAATTAACTTCAAGAAAATATTCAATAATTCTAACAATTTTTGCATTTTTAATTTGTTTCCTATTTTCAATAATCCTTGCTGTGTATTTTGTTTTCGGTGACTGGATAAACGATCCTGATCAGTTAGAATTTTGGTTATTTGGTAGCGCACCACCAAATGATGAATTGCTTCAAAAAATTATTCTATTTATATGCGTCTTTGTTTATACTAACCAGCAAATTTTGTTTCCCTCAGTTCTTCTTATGTATTTTTGTGTTTTAAGTATAAAACATTCTGAGAAAGTAGAAGAATTGAAACTTGAGCTAAAGAGCAGAAAATTTCGGGAAGTTTCTCTGTCAAAACAATCCTGCCTTCACAGTAGTCTGCTACTGAAAATAACGAAGCTCGAAGAAGTATTTTCTTTTTTAATATTTTTGGTTTTGTGCTTGTTGCTCGCAATGGGTTTTACTGGTCTGGCTTTGTTAACACATGAGTTATCACAAGAGTTTATTACAGGTGAAGGTATTTTTTATTTGTACTTCAGCGTAGTAAGTATAATATTAATTACTTTTTCAGCTTCTGGGATTCAATCTCAACTTCTGGAAATAAAAGATTTTTATCGCAAGAAATACGAATCCACAGTTGAAGAAAATGGGAACTTGACAAATTCGATTGATGAGAAAAAAATTAAGATCATGAAAATGATGTACAAACGAGAGATACCTTATTTGTCCGCCTGGAATATTGTACCACTGGACAAAAATTTTGCGTTTTCAGCTTTTGGTAGCTTGATGACATATGGATTTCTGATTTTAGAACTAAAGAAAAATGACTGAATATTTAAATATTTGAACCAGTTTATCAAATTATAAAGGTCTAATATACCTTTAACATTTCCACTAAATATAATTTTGTCAAAATGAATCATAAATTTGCTTTTCATGATACCGACGCACCTGCTGACGCGAAGTATTCTGTTACAGCGGTGTCACACTATATTCTTTCTATTTGTGGTTGTGGTGACTGCTGCTTATATTTCAATTTTTAATCTTTAATGAGTATTTAAAGCACCATTTTTCTATAAAACTTTCCATTTGTACCATTATTAAGTGTACCTGCAAATGGCTTGCTCATTTTAGCTTACAATTGGCTACATCCCAAATGTATGGAATTATTAAAACATGAACTTTTATTAAACTTTTAAGCAAGACGAGGTTTCGGACTATAACATATCAGTGTCATGCGTAGTAAGTAGTTCAGTTGTGGAGACTGGTGTACATGTTCGAAACATTCCACCAATGTCTCTGCATTTTTCGTATATTATTGGAGGGATAACAAATTCAAAGCCTTCTGTGAATTAATGTCTTTCAAGAATCCTTCAAAAATACAAACAGAAATCACCAATAATGAGCGCATTACCTCACTTCTTTTGCCTTCAGATGAGATGTTGTCAAGACTTATTAAAGCGGAAATTCTTGCACTAAGATATCAAAATTACTTAAAGCAATGTTTATTATCTAAAATATAATTTATGCATAGAAGCACTGTGTAAAGAATTTAGTAAAATATCAGTAATTCTCTCTGTAAGTAATGTTACTATGTAATATCATAGTAACATTTCTACGATATATCGTAGAAAGCACTGGTGGACAATGACTGACTTTAAAGATCTTATTTAGAGACATATAAAATAGTCATTATGGATATTGAAGATTTGTAGCTGCTTATTTAACTGATTTTTTGAACACTATTATTTTTGTTCACTTTAATGCTAGTTCTACAGGCAGAAAATCGCAAAATGATGCTCATTTAAATGCCGTCAACCAATTGTAGACAGTATTCAATCAGTTTCGGTATGGCCTATTACACACTATCTTAATTATGATCCCATAACTAGTGTCAACACATGGGAGCCCCGGGCTATTCTTAAATGAATGTATAACTAACAAGTGGGTGAGTGTGATCGAAGATCGCTCAGAGGGTTTCGTTTAATATTCCTTTCAAAACACTTTATCCTTTCTTTAATAAATCCAAATAAATTGCATTTAGCAACCAAAAAAAAAAAAAAAGTCATGTTTTTTATAAAGTAAAAATTTACCGAGCTATTTTTTCGTTTTTTCGAATATCTAAACCAGCCTGATAGCGGGCGAAACCCGCTATTATACTCTGTCATAATAATATCTGTCATGCGGACTAAATGCGGTATTTAAAAAAATAATTTCAAAATTAAACACGTTGTACACATTCAAAATGCTAAAATATGCGAATATTTCCATAATCGGATTTTTATCATGATTCAATATGTTTCTCAAACTCATATATTTACTATTCTCTATTACTCATATTAATCGCAAAGCTATCACTCGCTTTGTATTATTCTCAAACATTTAAAAAATTCGTTAAACTTCCAATAGGACGTCAGATTTTCTTTTTAATTTTCTAATGACGCGATATTAATCTGCTTTGTGTACATACACATACTCATACTCCTTGTATTATTAAGAAATCTTTGAAAATTTCTGTTTCATTACCACTATGACGTGAATCATTTTTATTTCATACTAATTGTTTTTTCAATTGGAGAAACTTTTTATTTCATTTTCATTTTTCACGTGGCAATCGTTCAATATAAAATTAATTATTGTAGAAAGAATTTCATTGTGGATTTTTAATTTTTGGCAACTGCTATAACGAAAAATGTTTAAATTTAATAGGAAAAGGCTGTTAGAATTTTGGTTTTTTTATTTTTTTATTAAAATACGATTTTTTACAAATTTTAATATTTTGAGCTTCATAGCTGGTATTCAGATATATATACACAAAGTTTCAACTCTGTAAGTTACATAGTTTCTGAGAATGGCTCTGCGACGGACAGACAACGGAGCGGGAGTAATAGGGTTTGGTGAGATGAACGAAACCCTAAAAATTGCAAAATATGTAGCATTTTCATTCATGTACAGTATTCAAAATGTTAATATTTATTTATTAAGCGTAAAGTGTTTTTTTATAACCATGCTAAACCAGTATGATCCGGCAATGACAAAACTTTATCTATATAAATTAAATCGTCTGAAACTAAAATTAAATACAATCTTTTCTTTCTTGAGATATAGATTTCGGGAAAATCGTGCAAAATAGAGCATAGCAGCGACATCTGTTGGGCGGTATACACCCGAACCTAATTAGCATCAATTTATGTCAAAGACTAACAGAATATGAAGTTTTAGTAATTGTTGTACAATAGTTCTTGGGATATAGCTATCGCGGAAGTCACAAATAATGCAGCATAGCAGCGCCACCTGTTGGCCGATTTACACCAAAACCTAAAAAGCACCAATCTATATAACGTTCTAACAGAATCTGAAGTTTGATTACATTGTCCTTGAGATAGATCACCTACAATATTTGCGTCACATGTAGACAGACATACAGACTCAGGAACAGACATTTTCTAAAAACGTGTTCAGGACCATCTAAACCGTATAAATCTGTCGAAAACCGGAGGTCGAAATTTTTCATGAATCCAATAATTTCTTCTTGTATAGAAAGAAGTAAGCAAAAAATAACTTCGTGTTTTAAAGTTATAACCAGATTTAAAAAAAAAAAACAAGAACGAAAAATCATGCGTCAAGCATAGATTATGTAACACTTTCCAACGCTTCCAAAATAATTTTACAAATCATACCGTTTAATAAGCTAAAAGATAACATCTAAGTAATCCGAATACTTTTATTCAGCCCTGTATAGGATCTATAGATTTGTATATATACTACATAGGATGCTAAATTTTAGTTCACTTAGGAAACGCGTAGCACAGTTTAAAATTCTCCGTCTGGAGTTAAATACTACGGAAATGTGTTCGCGAATTTTTGTGGTTCCCTGTATAGGATCTACAGAATTTATACATACCACGTAATAGACAAAAAGCGAGTTAAAATTAAATCGCGTTCAGTAACTTAAAACGCACTTCCAGGAATTATTGTTAACATACAGTAGAGAATTCTTTTGTGAGTCCCTGTAAATGAACGATGACTGCTATACACACAATATTCTGTAGTAAGCCTCTTGTAATGCACCCTATATAAATTTCAATGTGTTTAAAATAGGGAAACATTATTTAAATAAACCGCAGACAATTTTTCTCCATAGACGTAATGTAACGGAATTCTTTTGACTGTCCCTGTAAAGTAACTATAAGTGCTATGCACACCCTATTCCATATTAAGCTTCTTCTAATGCACCTTAGTGATATATATAAATTTCAATGCGTTTAAAATAGTGAAACATTATTTAAATAAACCGCAAATGATTTTTCCCCATAGACCGCAATGTAATGGAATTCTTTTGAGTGTCCCTGTAAAAAAACTATAAGTGCTACACACTTCGGTTGAAATAGGGAACATGCTATAGATAACGACTATGACATATAAAAATTGCAGAGCAATCCGAGCATATTTACGGGAGTTAGAGCACGGACAGACGGCAGACGGCCAGACAAACCGAAGTCATAAACACTTTTCAACTAGGTTGGAAAGTGTTAAAAAGAGTAAAGAAAAGAAAGAAAAAAATATTTAAGTGTAAATCAACATCGTATTTTTGATGATCTTAGTTTTCATAGTACATTTTATGAAGCTACTGACATTTTTAAATTAGTCGGGATTCAATGTAATCTAATTACGGGAATAGGAACTTATAATTTTTTAAAGGAAAACTTCTGTTATTATTTGCTAATGAGAAAGATATTAATATTGTGTGACTAAGAATGATGATAAAAGTTATATCATCCGCATTATTTTTTCAGATATTCCTAGATTAAAAAAATAATCAAACAGAATTTTTTCAGTAGACCGTGAATAGTTAAGTTATCCTGCATATATTTCAGGTTATTCTTGATTTTTTCTCTTTGCTCAACAGCACGTTATCATTTAACACATTTAAAAACTGTTTTTTTTCTAACATTTGTGATTGTTTATGAATTTAATTTTAAATGAGAAGGAATTAAACAAGCTTTTTTTATTGTTTCACAGACAAACTACGTCTTTGACTGTAGAAATGGAAAAAGAGCAAAGGTAATAGCACCAGAATTTCAATTTCTATGCATACTAGTTTTGGTAGCATTTAGCATACCATCTTCAGTTCAAAGAATGGCGGAAATTTGTTCAGATATATAGAACAGGTGTGGATGCAAGCGAAAGGTTTATTGACCAATAGGAAAACAGAAGACTCCGAGAAACAGCCAATAGGAAAACAGCATACGGAATGGAACTAAAAAAATGGAAAATACTGAAAAAAATTAAGAAAAATAGGATTTTATGTAATGCTTCCAACAGTCAGATAATGGGTGAATAGCGAATTCACAATTAACAGTATTTCTAAAATTTTTATAAATATTAAATGCTTCAAGAAAGTTAAATTCGTGTATAGAAGTAGGTTTAGAAATTATTTTAGCCGAATTAAAGTCAAAAGTATTGGACATTACGCTAAATGTTACCGAAACTAGTATGCATTAAAATTCAAATTTCCGCCATTCTTTGTACTGAAAAATGGTATGCTAAATGCTACAGAAACTAGTATGCATTGAAACTAAAATTTCTGGTGCTATTAACGTTGCTTGTTTTTCCATTTCTATTATGTTGCACCATGTACTATCTTAATGATTATTTACATCTTTGATTATAATTGTTTGCTTATGAACACACATTCGTAACTACCAACTCCCAAAAATCAGTTACAAAACACTTTCGCGGCTTTTTCTGAAAGATATATGACAGCAGGGGGTGTCTTGATCAGTGACGTGAGAAAGGTATTAAATACCTAGCGTGTAGGTATTTATTTTTTTTGGTATATACCTGGGTATTTACCCAAGCCCAGGGTAAATAACCAAAAATTGTTTACTATTTTCATATTTCACTGTATAAAATTATAATACCGTAAAATTTCTTATATTGTTAAGTGACCATGCTTCAAATTCAAGTATTTTCATATTTCCGTGATAAAAAAATACAATACTGAATTTTTTTTTGTATTTATATATCTGGCAGTAGCTTTTACGTTAGATAAAGAAAAATACCCATTAGGTTCTCTTGCCCAACTTCACATGTACAATTCTCTGATATTTTAGGATTCAAGTCAATTAAGCATTCTGTTACGAATGTAATCGATATAGAGAAGATGTAACTATAATATAATAAGATGTAACTATATATGTATATTATGTAACCATAAAAAGATGTAACTGTTTACATGAAATTGAATTCAAAATGAAGAAGAAAAAAAAGATTATTAGAAATTGCGAAGAAGAACAAGATAAGGAAATTATTTAGAAAAATGATTATGTATAAGGTGAGTAATCTGCAATATGAAGCTTCTACGTTAATAGCAGCCTAACGTGAGCTTAACTGACGATGCGGTAGGTGAAAATGGGACATATTTAATTTAAACATAATTTCATCTTTAGTGGTTAAACCTTAACTGTTTACATGCAATACTTAATTGGATTCGGAATAAAGAAGGAAAGAAAAAAAGATTCAATTACCAAGAAAAAGAAGATAGGGAAATTATTTGAACAAAGATTGTTTATTAAGATCAGTAGTCTACAATATGGAGAATTTGCCTTAATATCAGCCTAATATGAGCTGAAGTGATGATACAGTGGGTGAAAATGTAACACATTTAATTACATTTCATCTTTTGTCGTTAGATGTTAACTGTTTATATGTAATGCTCAACTGAATTCAAAATGAAGAAGGAAAAAAAAGAAAAGACAAGGTTCCTTGAAATTGTTAAGAAAAACAAGGTAGAGAAAATGATTATTTATGATAGTTTTCTAAAGCAAATCATCTTTCACAATGGATTTTGATTTTTAATAAAAGCCATTAATAACTTGCATTCGAAGGGTCATAAAGAAACCCACCAAAGGGCGCCACGTTGAACAGCCTTGCACTTTTTGTTAAAATGTTTTAATTTTTTTGTTAATATTCTCATAAAAGCTTAAAAGATAATAAGTTCATATTGCAAACTATGACAGCTATTGAAGGATTGCAATTCTCGCTACAGAAAATACGTTTTAGATGATAATTTGTTTTGGATTCGTATTGACGTTAACTGAAGTATTGGGGGCCTCCGTGGCCGAGTGGTTAAGGCATCATTCCACTAATCGCTTGAGAGCGTAGCAGTCAGGTCGTGTACACACTTTGTGCAGCTTGCGGTTGTGATTCTCCGGTGTTGTAAACTTCCTTGTGGCTATCTCGTCCTAGTATATTGACGATGACTTATAAGCAGGTACTTGGTGTCAAGCACACAAGTCAGATGTATGTTCTCAATAAAACAAACAAACAAACAAACTGAAGTATTGTGCACAGAGGATTGCGATAGGAACCATGATGTCGAATATGTACATAACCGTTCGTTAGAGCTTGGGTAAGCATGCCTTATTTTAATGTAAATGCGAGCATTATTACCCTTTTTTTGTATGTAAAATGCTATTGTAGATCATCCCTATTAAATAATATTTAGCTGTATTTTAATGTTGTAACATTTGCTATTTTAAATTTATATTAATTTGTTCAAAGAAACTCTGAAGAGCATTTGTAGCTCATAATGATTTGTGTAAATAAAAGTATGATTTATTTCGATCTGTTCCCTAATTGCTTACATAGTGGTTTTCTCTTTTAATATGCGGGACATTCGACTACGCAAAAAAAAAGGTAAAAAAAAAACATTGTTCGAGGCCATAAATGATAATGTTTACTCTTAAATGATTAAAATTAAATTAAAGTAAGGTTTTAATGATAAATTAACGGTATTAATTTAAAGCCACAGAATGTGTATTTATGCAATGACAACGTTAGTAAACGAACCATTATCATATATTCTAATACGAGCAAATCTTGTGTGTGGTTATATATATATATATATATATATGCAAAAATTATCTTTAAAACGGCTCTAACGATTTTGACGAAATTTCGTATCCTACCGTTTTGGGGCACCAGAAAACCATTGGGCTAGGTCACATGTTCGAGAAAATTCGATTAATGGGTCATTTTGGGTCATTTTGGGTCATGGTCTAGCTAATTGTATCTAAAAAACGGTTCAAACGATTTTGACGAAATTTTGTATCCGACCATTTTCGGGCACGAGAAGACTATTGGGCTGGGTCACATGTTCGAGAACTTTCGATTTGTGGGCCATTTTTGGGTCAACGCGCGTCAAATTAATTTTATCTAAAAAACGGCTCTAACGATTTTGATTAAATTTTGTGTCCTACGAGTTTTGAGCACGATAAAAGCATTGGGCTAGGTCACATGTCCGAGAAAATTCGATTAGTGAGTCATTTCTGGGTCATTGTGGGTCAAGATCTAATAAGCGGCTCAATTTACACTAAAATTTCCATCCAATGGTTTTCGGGCACGAGAAGACTGTTGGGCTAGGTCACATGTTCGAGAAAATTCAATTAGTGGGTCATTTTGGGTCATGGTCAAGCTAATTGTATCTAAAAAACGGTTCAAACGATTTTGACGAAATTTTGTATCCGACTATTTTCGGGTACGAGAAGACTATTGGGCTGGGTTACATGTTCGAGAACTTTCGATTAGTGGGTCATTTTTGGGTCAAAGCGGGTCAAATTAATTTTATCTAAAAAACGGCTCAAACGATTTTGATTAAATTTTGAATCCTACGAGTTTCGGGCACGCGAAAATCATTGGGCTAGGTCACATGTTCGAGAAAATTCGGTTAGTGGGTCATTTCTGGGTCATTGTGGGTCAAGATCTAAAAAGCGGCTCAATTTACACTAAATTTTGCATCCTATGGTTTTCGGGCAGGAGAAGACTGTTGAGCTAAGTCACATGTTCGAGAAAATTCGGTTAGTGGGTCATTTCTGGGTCATTGTGGGTCAAGATCTAAAAAGCGGCTCAATTTACACTAAATTTTGCATCCTATGGTTTTCGGGCAAGAGAAGACTGTTGAGCTAAGTCACATGTTCGAGAAAATTCAATTAGTGGGTCATTTTGGTCATGGGTCATGATATTTGAACTCAAATTTAATTTTGACCGAGCATAGCTCGGTCTTCCCTGCTCGTGTATATATAAATTAACCAAGGGCACATCTAGAGAGTCTGCAAGGAGGGAGCGATACTACATATTTGGGATTTTTTCACGAGTACACTGCAAAAAAAATGTTGATTTTACAGTATAATACTGGCATCCCAGCTGCCAGTATTATACCGCAAAATTAACAGTAATAAACATGTAATACGCTACCGCGCAAGCGCAGTAGCGTATTGCTGTTAATTTTACGGTATAATACTAGCAACTGGGATGCCAGTATTATACTGTCAGTATTATACTATTATACTGTGTAATTTCTGTCTAATTATTAAAAATATATAAATTATTTTACATTTTTGAGGTAAATTTTATCTGAAAGCCAATTTTTTGTACTATTCTGCATTGCAAATTATGAAGTTATGCGGTATTTAAAACATAACGTTGAAAGCTACAAAGGAATGTTTTAAGTCTACAAAGGAAGGGCATGAAATTTCAGTTGAAAAGTTACTAGCCAGACTAAAATTTTTTCTCGCCGCCATTTAAAATTCATACAGACAGCACATTTTCCAAGAAAATGAACTATTTATGACAAACTGAATTTAAATTGACCATTGTTTGAAGGGACTGTCTGTTCAATCCATAATATTTTAAATTCATGAAAAATATGAACAATTTTAAAAATGTTAACAGATGTAGTATGAAGAACTTTCTGGTGACCGAAATCATAAAAGAATGTAGAAATTGAAAAATCGAAACATATTTATTGTAAAAGAAAGAAAAAATTAATATTAACTCAAAATAAGGTTAATAAGGTCATAATAAGGTCATGAAAGAAAAAGTTCCTGTACTTTTAGCACTTCATGTTTGTGTAGCGCTGCTTTTCTGCACTGAAATACCACTTGTCAATCGCAGCTGTAGGATCAAAGTCTGTCAGGGTGGGTCCATTAATAGTACTTCTGAGCAAATCATCCAGTGTCTCAATCTTCAGAGAGTTCCTGTATGCAGTCTTGAGTCTGTTGTGACAGCTGGAGCCTCTCTCACACGAATCTGTGCTCACTGGTAGAGCAGCTCAAAATGTTAAAATCTGAGATAATTGGGAAATCTTGCTGAGCACTTTTCTCAGTAAAACTTCTCCAGTATATCTTTCAGTGTCAGTGAAGGGAACATAAACTTGAATTTTGACCACTCTGCCACTACAATATCCACTTTTTCATTAAAAGGATTTGGTTCAAATACACGAAGAGTTTCTTTATTTCTTATTATCCCCCGAATTATCCCCAAATTCAAGGATTTTTTTGGGGGGGAGGACAACCCAAAGCGTCAAAAACATGCAGAGATGTTAACACATCTGTTGACAAAATTGTAGTCTTTCTGTGATCTATATCTTTGCATGCTTAATTAATCTCCCTCTTAAAGTCTGAAACTCTTGCTCCCGATTTTTAATATTTGTCAGCTGAACTTTGATGGATATTTGGTCCAAAAACTCCTGTTCGTTTGGTCCAAACTAATAATTTTTACCGTTTTTCAAGCAGCTGCGCTTAGGTGGCGAAATCTGTTTCAATTCGCGCAGGAGTGAAGAGCGGTCAGATTCGGCCTCGGAAGCGAAAAAAGCGGCTTTGGTGCTTACATGGTGCGACGAATGCAGACTGGTAGACGAATGTTGACGGTGAAAATTCGTTCTTCCTTAGGAGAGAAATGGAAGTGGGGGACGCCACATTTTTTCTTCTTTTGGAAGGTAAATGCCGTCGCTTGATTTTAAAACACTCCCGCGTGTCGCTGGATTGAAGCACGATATTCTGAGCCTATATAGCTTGATTTGAAGCGCAACATTAAAAAAAAAAACTTACTCGCCAATCTTAAATATTTGCTCGCCAATGGCGAGCTGGGGAGCGGAAATTTTGCGCCCTGTTCTATACTATTATCAGGGCTCCTAAATGAAGGCTTCCCAATTAGCTCCAATCCTACCTTAGGACTCGACGTTCGGACGCCGCGGTAAAGCAAGAGTCGTCGGGAGAGCTCGACATATGACCTAGGGACCGATTACTCTTATGGGGTTCCGGAGACGAAGTCGTCGGGTGTCTTCTGGATTCATCCGATTATGAGGTCTCCTCTGATTATGGGAACCTCCGCGTATTGCAGCGACCTATGTCGTCGACACTTGGGTTAAATCCGGTGATGCGCAGGTGGCGATACCCGGCCGGCCGCAGCGCACGCGGGTGGCAGAACCTGCTGGATTCATCCGATTATGGGGTCTCCTCTGATTATGGGAACCTCCACGTATTGCAACGACCTATGTCGTCGACACTTGGGTTAAATCGGGTGATGAGCAGTTGGCGATACCCGGCCGGCCGCAGCACACGCGGGTGGCAGAACCTGCTGGGTGCGTCCCTCAAGACAGGGGTGTGGTGGTTGAGACACTGACGGGCGCCACTCCGGCGGCTGGCGGCACAGCTTAGTTTAACCACAAAATACAGTTCCAAAGTTATATTTGATAATTTTGACAGCCGTAGCACTATTAGTTTGCATCCTGATTCCCTTGATTCTTGCGTTTATTTGTGAAATAAAGATTGCAGTACGCTAATAAAGCTTGCTAATAAAGATCTCAATTATTGTAAATTTTAGTTTTATGGTTATTTTTCTGTCAAACGTAATCTACTTACGGATATTATGTTATTTGTATGCGTTTTGACATATGCTGCTCAGCAAACTTTATTTCCTAGTGTGTTTTTATATTTATTTTCATTTTGAACATTAAACTTGCGATGAAAATTGAATGAATAAAAACTGCTTTAAAAGAAAAAGGTTCTTTTACATTTTCATTCTTGAAACAATCGTACCTCCACAGGAATTATATTTAAAAAGTAAGAAAATACGACGAATTGTTTTCATTCCCAATTTTTCTTATTTTGTGCTCATTGATAGTGACTGTTTTTACTGGACTAGCTTTAATTATGCGGGAATTCGAAGAAAGAAAACTGTTTATCATATGTGAAGGTTACTTTTATTTAGATTTCAGCCTAGTAGGAATATTATCCATTACATACTGAACCTCTACAATTTCGTTACATTTACAAGAAATAAAGGATTTTTACCTCAAGGAATATGAATTAAATTTGGAAGAAAGCGTAAATACTCCTTGTTTAATAGACGAAAACTGACAAAAAATTCTAAAATTGATTTCTAAACGAGAAATTCCTTATTTGACAGCCTGGAATTTCGTTAGGTTAGATAAAAATTTTGTTTTCTCTGTCTTTGGAACCATGATAACTTATGGCTTTTTGATTATACAGTTGAAGAAAAACGAATAAATATCTTCTAAAATAATTTCTCGTACTGCGATACTATAAGAAGAATACTCTTTGAAATAACAATTGCCAAATGTAGTTATAAAGATTCTGGCGTAAGTTTTTGGCATGAATAGTATTTTCGAAAATATAAGATCAGGATTATTTCATACGAATGAATACTTCGTGCTGTCAGACAGTGTAGTTATGAAGAAAATCTGCAACAGATGAGAGACCATGAAACTAGACTTACTATGACAAGCAACTGTGTTCCCAACATTTCATTCTTTGTCGTCATGTTTAACTGCTTGAATCATGAATTACAATCCATTTTCAACACTTTCTATCATTGTTGAAAAGCGTTTAAGACATAGGCTCGTTGTCTGTCTTCACCCGCGCTTTAATAATCGCGAAATGTTTTTAAGGATCACTCGAAATTCAATGTTGCGAAATTTTGAATTTGAATGTGAAGCTCGTGTTTTGTTACTCTTAAAACAATTCGGATACATTATTGCCTATGTATAATAGTTGTTCGAAGTACATCGTAATAATATTACACTGCTTCAAACATTGCGAAATTTATATTTATTGTTTATATGTTTAATTCATACATGCATTTCATTGTTAATAAGCACTACAACGCGTTTCCTGTAGAAAATTATGTGCTTAGAATTTATTTTTCATTTACAGCATAGTGTCAAACTGTGTACCACTATTTTTTAAAAGTAGCTAACTTAATTAATCGGAGAATTTTTGTGATTAAATTAGGCATAGTTTGCTTTTAAAAATAGTGATGCTTGACAACTATAGTTCAGAAACTATAATAAATTTTCAGACAAGTTTTCACCCAATCTAAGTTTCTATAACTGAACTAATCTGATTATTTTTCTAAAAAGAATCTTGTACCACTTTGATTCTAACCAAGTCAGTTGAAGAAAAATGACTAAATTAACAGTGCAATCACTTTGGCGACTACATTGGTAAGTTATGCAAAAAAACTATTGTAAAAAAATACAAACGAAAACATTAATTAAATGTTTTTTGTTAAACTATAAATTTAACAAAACATATACAAGAGAATTATTAAAGTTATTTTTCAACTCCGTAATACACATATTTGAAGTGTCAGGATTACTTTAAAAATCATCCAGATTAATTCGATAATGTATTAGCCATACAAATGATTAATTATGAACATATTTATGAAATTGAATAAATTATTAATTGAAATGAATGCATGTAGGGGAGATAGGGGATGAATGGGACATTTTCACAAAAATATTTATTTTAAATATTTTATTTAAGTTATTATTAATGTTACATATCGCATTTCATACATTAGATGTTTGTCTACATCTTATGCACAATATTTACTCAAGGTTATTATTATACAGAAATATATTATGAAATTAAAAAAAAGTTCATCTCTGTCCCGATCATCCCCACAGCAGGGATAGATGAGACGCAAATATTTTCCTCTCTGTATTCGATGATAATTAAAATTTATAGTTATAAACTTATATGTAATTATATTTGCAATATATGATCTTATATGGCTGTTATATATCAGTGTTAGTAATCTAAGAAGTGAAAACACAGTTAATTATGCATTCAAAAACTGAAATTTATATTATACATTTTAACTGAAATTTTAATGAATTTATGAAGAAGTTTATAAGTTATTATGGAGAAGTTTAGTGATATTATGTGAAGAATATAAGTTTCTATAGTGAAGATATCCTTGTGCGTGATATGGTTGATAACATTAACGATGAATACGATACCAACAGAGGTGTAATTATTTTGGAAAAGAGAAAATACCACTTGACTCGGAAACATGGCACGTGAGAGAAGTATTCCAAATACCAGAGCGCTGACGCAATAACTTTAATGTCCGACATCCTGAGTGTGCGAGCTGGAGTCATATAGAAAAAGTAAGGATGGTGATGCTACTATATAGTTTAATGAAAAATCCAACACACTACAATCTCAACTTCATCAACATTACTTTACAATCTTTGAAATCAGTAGTTATTGCCATAAGCGGGCGACATTCTAAAAAAAAAAGAGAGACATTCGGTAGAGAGGTGATATGAAGAAGTTAGGTTATCCAGTGTGGCACAGGGGCCCTAGCCATCTTTTTTTGGAGATGTTTAAGCGATGAAATTTAGAGGAGAAGTGTGTCTCGAGAAAAAAAAAAACGTGCGCTAGAAAAACACGCCAAGCGATTTACATTTTGAGCCAAGAGAATTGCATTTTTGCATGGGAAGCTGTTACCGTTACATATACATCCTATCAACTTCATAACTGACGTCAGTTGTAGGTAAATCTTTTTTGGCGAAGAGTGCACTTTGACTAAAAGAGAGTGATTTAGAATTTTACCGTTTTATTGTTTTGGGAAAATGCTAAGAAAGATATTTTGGAAGAATGTTGTAAGGGCGCCAGCAAGACGGAATAAGCATCTGGATGCTTTATGGAGTCAAAACTGACCATGAAAGAGAAAACATTTTATGCATTGTACAATTTCAGTTACATTGATATGTGGGAGACCGATTAAAGTACGTTAATGATAATTTAAAAACAATATGTATGATTTTGACTAAAAGTTTTCGTTGCAAGAAAAGGACAAAAGGGTGCGCGTTTTAACAGGCGGGAATGTATATAAATTACGATAATGCAGAAAAGGGAAAATATATTTAATAAAATACCTAAAATATAGATTTCTTTAATTTTGAAACGAATATATATTGTATATTTACCATAGAATTACAAAGGTAAAGTTGCACGGATGTGCAAATATCAGTAACACAATAAATGTGGTCTGTCTAAAATGTTCTAAATGTGGTCTGTCAGTCGCATAAGCTGGTATAAAATCAGTTTCAGTGAATGTATTGTTGTTAAAACGGAAAATGGAAGTTTTCCTAAAACCACTGGTTATGTTTATGTTGCTAGTACTAAAAGCTGACAAAAATGCGTCCTTGGCAAAAGCTGAGAGGTTATAAATTGTAATATGCTCTCCAATATTATTTGTCAGCCAATCATCTTGGACTGATCTCAGCATTGCCTTTAAAGGCCCATAAACAGAAACATCCAATGCCTGAAGATGACAGTGGCTACGATGAGGAGGAAATGTTAAAAGAATAATTAACGTAAATTATTAATTTATCAACTTATATAATATTATTTAGTTAATAAAACAGATTTCAGTATCCTCTAGGGATGAATGAAACAGTCCCATTCATCCCCATTTGAAATGTCCCAACCATCCCCATGATGCATATGTTCAATTGTCAGCCCTTTTGTCTCAGAAATTAGTTTGTCACAATAGTTAATATTCATTCATTTTAATTACCAATATCGAGCCTTGAAATAAATAACTATAACACAACTTAATTTTTTATAATGCATAAAATATGTAAACAACTTCAAATAAAAAAAAGTTACTTTTAAGCAATGTTTTCCGGAAATGCAACTTTGAAGGAAATTGAAAACAGCCATGTGGTCTTGCTTTTGGTTCTGAAGCACACTATGATAGTGTCATCCATGAGGAGAGGAAGCAACTAAAAAAATGTTTATTGCCTGAAATATTGAGAATGTCCCATCCTTCCTTTGTCCCATTCATCCCCCAGTTTCCCTACACTTTGAAAAATCTGTAGCAAACTGCCCAGTCATTGAAACGTCTTTATAGAAAACGGTGACTTGACCATATAATGAAGCGTTCTGATTGGTCAGAATAGAGATAAATTGCAGTTAAGCAACCGTTCTCTATAAAGACGTTTCAATGACTGGGCAATTCGATGCAAATTTTTATTATTGTAATAACACTTCATAATATGGTTAAGTAACTGTTACATATAAAAACGGAGGAATGACTGCAGAGTTTGCTGCAACTTTTTTACAGTGTATGAAGAAGTTATTTCTTAAAATGTAAACTTCAAGAATGCCATAAAAGACTCACAAGAGAATTTGGAATAAATTTAGATTGCGATATTCTTTTAAATATTGTAATCTAAAGTTGAAATTTGTGTGATTTTTAAAGAACTTCTTATCCTTTTTACATTAGATCTTTGTAAGCGGATTTTTGTACGACCTATAGATGGTTAAAATGCAGAAAAGTACTCTTTCTGTGGCTGTTTGATTTCATTTTTGATAAAAAATATAAGTTTATTTTAGATTCTCCTTTCCAGACGTTTCAAGTTTGATAAAGAGATAATCAATACAGTATACTGTAAAAATCTGCGGTAAACTGTCCATTCATTCAACAGTTTTTATAGGTAACGGTTATCTGACTATATTATTAAGCCTATCTAACTATATTATTGAATATATTGTGGTCAGAATAATGTTAAATAACGATTATGTAACCATTTTGTATAAACATAGTGGATGACCGTGGACAGTTTGCTGCAAATGTTTAATAGTGTTAGTCACAATAGAGAAAAATTACGGTTATGTAACCGTTTTCTATAAAAATGGTTGAATGACTGAACAGTTTTTTAACAGTTTAGATTTTGGTTAATTGAGACAAATCGGTATAGCATGATTTGTCCCGATAAAGCGGTTTCACCAAATATCAGAAGTAAAGTTAAAGATATTTTTCTGGTATGTTTTTGACTATTTGTCCCAATTAAACGGTGTTCCAACTAAGCGGAAGCTACTGTATTAACTTCAAAGAAAATGGCACTATTAGTGTTTAACATATTTTTTCAGCGATTTTTTAATGCATTATGAATTGCATCCAGGAATTGTAAACAAGTAATATTCGATATTAGATAATATTACACAATTAAAAAAGTAACCTAAATTTTATATTAATGACTTTTTGACACTTATTTGGTTGACTTGTTTTAGAGACATTGAAGCTTTTAAATTGATTTGAAATGAAAATATTTAATATATTTCTCAAAGAAGACAAAAGAAGATAAGAGATATTTTAGGTACAATATAATAAAAAATGTAAAAATAAAATCTAATTTTTTAATTAAAAGATTTTTTAAAATTAATTATTCTGAGTTTTTTAAAAGTAATTATTAAATTTTTTTAATTTAAGCACATTTTTTGTTCTATTTCAGGCACGGCGAACCTTTTCATGCGCGCGCGTCAAAAATTCCCAAACAATACCTATCGACAAGTAACGTTCCAAACTTTTACGTAAAATATTTTTGCAGCGTAAGATGCTTATACGGAACACTGGTTATAAAATCAGTTACTTCCATGCATAAATAATTAAGAAATATGAAAAATTAAAATTACGATTTCTCTATATGTTGGAACCAGTCCTTAAATTAATGAAATTTTAATTCGTAAATATTATTCATTTACTTGGTACGCACTGCAATATGGATAAAACAATAATTATTTACTTATTATTAATGCAATATCTGGGTTATAATATCCAAGTTGCATTAAAACTGTATTAATAATGTATTGATGAGATTTTCGATGATATACGTTCTATGGGGAATGCTTTATACCTGGTTCATATTTTGTTTTTTTATTAATATATAAATATACATAGCTAAATAGGCTTCTTTTGCCATTTTATTGCAGTGACTGTCTAATGAAATTCATTTGAAAAATACAACTTTTTAAATTCATATAGAAAAGCAAAATACCAAAAGAAAAAAAGTCGTAAACGCTGCATAGCATCACAAGAAAAATTAAATCTTTTGATGCATTAACTAATGCAAAATTTAATTGCATTATTTGTGATAGTTTGTTAGTATTGAACAAAATTTTATTGATTACAGCAGAAATAAATATGAATTTTATCTGTATAATGATTATCAAATTAAAATTTTTCGCGTGTCAGAAAAATCGTCTTACGTGCCAGAGTTGGCACGTAAAACGAGGCCACAGGTTCGCCACCCCTGTTCTATTCTATGCTGTAAAGACTGAAATAATGCGATATTTGGAAACAAAGGTGCGAATTGCGAAAGAAAATACCTAATGCCAAAATCTTGTAAAAAATCCCTAAAAATAAATAAAAAAAATCTAAATATATATCTCAAATAATCTCTTTGAGAGGTTTTCAGGTACACCTTGGAGTGCCTCTGTGTCAAATGTCTTCTAGCCTCAGAGCCGTCCTTAGCGAAAGCGATGCCGGGTGCAAAAACTTTACCGAGGTCCTTCTCTTCCAAAGTAGTTAATACCCCCTATTCCCTTCAATGTTGTCATTTTAGCTGTTTTTGTTTTTTTAATTCATCGACCTGAAGTTTCGAATAGTAATTTTTGCTTTATTTAATGACAGACATGACGTGATTAAATAAACTGAAGGTAACTATTCGAAAACTCTGGTAATATTTTGAATAAAAATATTCCGCTAAATTGGCAACACTACCTCCTACAACGCAAAGGCCTTTTTTAAAAAGCACGCATGACATACGCAGTGGCGCGCACTAAGGATTAAGGGTTCTTTTCTTGGAGGGGGGGGGGGGGGTATGTTTTAGTAGAGGTATATGCAGACTCTGGCCAATTTCCTTTCAAAATACTCGGACTGTGCTTGGGATGTTCTTGCACATTTGGACTGGGCCGGGAGTTCATTCTTGCCGTGTGATGTAAGGCTGTATTTCTTTTTTTCTTTTTGGTAATCTAGTGATATTGTACAGCCGTTAAAAAAAAAGAGAGAAAGAAAATCCCCATACTTTTTAATCGCCAAATTGTTGCAGATAGATGAGAAAGGTACTGTTCGACTGGGAATTGTGTCTAGTTTTGAATTTTAATACAAATTTTGAAATAGGGATAATCTACATATTAAAATTTGTATCGACTTCGAATTTTGAGAGGTTTTCAAGTACACCTTGGAGTACCTCTGTGTTAAATGTCTTCTAGCCTTAACCAAAAAAGCGTAAGAGTGCATCAGACAAAATCATAAACAAACTCTTTGTTTTATTAATATAGAAGATAGAAGATAGATTATAGGTTCAAATATAATGTGTTTTATATCTAAAGGAAAATCTTATTCTTCTTGGAACGCAACGTGAAAATTTAAATTTGGGTTTGGCCTAATAATTGTTAAAGATTACAGACCTTTGCTATACAACATAATTTGATGGATGTATTTAAATTATAATCTGTAATAACTTATTACATTATGCATTATCTCATCAGCCTTTATGATTTCGTCGGAGTTTCAGAGGAAAACAAACATTTATTGCAAAGAATATGAATAAATATCAAAGAAAATAAATTATTAAAAAGAGAAAAAAATCATTAAACTGTAATCTTCCGAAAATAAATAAATTGGTTGTCTAGAATTATTTGTTGTCTAGATTTTCCTGTAATTTCATAAAAAAAATGTTTTATTTCGTCTTTAAAATAGGACGACTTGCGATATGCGAATATGATAACTTGGAATATAATAATTAGCGACTAGATTAATAATAATAATAAATGAAAAATTTTTGCTTGGAGAAAATATCGGCCGAGTAAATATAAATATATCTATTTATCTATACTAATATTATAAAGTAGTAAAGATTGTTTTTTTGTTTGTTTGTTTGTAGGGGGTAATCTCTGGAACTACTGAAGCGATTTCAAAAGTGATGGTGGAAAATTGATGGTCACAATCCCTGCTCCAACATAGACTATATTTTATGTCGGTTCTACTACCCCCAGGGGGGTGCAGGAGCGAAAAACGTTCTAAAATTTCGATTTTTTTATACTGAAGGAAGGAGCTAGAAACATGAAATTTGGCATGGTAGTTACTTATACGATGTAAATGCTCTCTAAGAACAAATTAAAAAAAATTCGAAATTTAAAAGGGTGAGATGAGCGAAAAGCGTTCTAAAAACATTCTAAATTACAATTTCTATGGAATCTCTGGAACTACAGAACCGTTTTCAAAAGGGATTTTGGCAAATTGATGGTGACAGTCCCTGCTGTAACATAGACTATATTTTATGTCAGTTCCACTTTTCCCAGAGGGGGTGGGGGGGGGGCTGCGGCTCCTCTGGGTGTTCTCGAATCAACCTGGCCACTCGTGGCGCAGGGGGATGACCGAGAGCCCGGCAGTAGGCGCTGTGGCTTCCGGATTCCATTTTCAGGAGTTTGGGACAAAGCAGGGCCTCCGAGGGAGCGGTAACCGACGTGAGCCCACTTCCGGGGCGACTGGGCGACCGGCTTTCGCTGGTTCGTCCGGACAGCTCTAAATGCAGCCTGGGGATCTCGAACCGGACGTGATTCGAGCGGCCTGAGACTCATCCCGTGTCAGCGTAGGCACTCCAGGGGATAGACAAGATGAGTGCTTCTCTTGTCCGTTCCCAGGGCCCCTGGCGGGGGGCGCCGAAGACAGCTTTTGTTGAGATGCGGAGCCAGTTGACGGGAGCCTTCTGGTTAAGGTTTTGGAAAGCTGGTGTTCTTGTCTAGTGAGAGTGAGCTAACGCGCGCGGGCGGTTACACAGGTCTGGCCGGACCACCCGGACGAAACTATTGCACTACCTGTTTCGATCCTATCACTTTTCGCTTTCGTTACTAACGCTCTCCCGGCCCTACGGCTCTGACGGCCTGGTCAACCGACAGCGTTTCGGGGGTCGGAACCCTCTTCCTAGTTTTTTAGTCTATCTGCGTGTTTACTAACCTAGTTTTTAAGTTGTGAGTGTCCATTCCCGACTAGAGAGACAAGAGATCACTCGCGTGAGTTGTTCTCGATCTCGAATTGGGATAAATTAATTTATGAGAGGGAGCCCCTGATTAGTAGCTGGGCCCTGGTCGTTCTTATTAGCGTTCCAGACAAGCCCGTTTTCGAGGATGTCACGGACTGTCTTTCATCAGCCGAGCCTGTCCGGCCACTTTCGTACCTATGAAAGGGGTTACGATCGCGCCGATATAGGCCTCAGGATTCTATGGCGGGATATGCCTAGTATTAGACGGATGCCACGGCTGTTTCGATAGCCACGCCTAATAGTTTTACCCGCAGGGGGTGCAAGAGCGAAAAACGTTCTAAAAATTCGATTTTTTTATACTGAAGGATCTAGAAACATGAAATTTGGCATGGTAGTTACTTATAAGATGTAAATGCTCTCTAAGAACAAATTCTAAAAAAAATCGAAATTTAAAAGGGTGAGATCAGCGAAAAGCGTTCTAAAAACATTCTAAATTACAATTTCTATGGAATCTCTGGAAGTACAGAACCGTTTTTAAAAGTGATGGCGGCTAATTGATGGTGACAGTCCCTGCTCCAACATAGGCTATATTATATGTCGGTGCCACTACTCCCAGGAGGGTGCAGGAGCGAAAAACGTTCTAAAATTTCGATTTTTTTTGTACTGAAGGAAGGAGTTAGAAACATGAAATTTGGCATGGTAGTTACTTATACGATGTAAATGCTCTCTAAGAACAAATTAAAAAAAATTCGAAATTTAAAAGGGTGAGATGAGCGAAAAGCGTTCTAAATACATTCTAAATTACAATTTCTATGGAATCTCTGGAACTACAGAACCATTTTTAAAAGTGATGGTGGTAAATTGATGGTAACAGTCCCTGCTGTAACATAGGCTATGTTTTACATCGGTGCCACTACTACAAGGGAGAGTGCAAAAGTGAAAAACGTTCTAAAATTTCTAATTTTTTTATATTGAAGGAACTAGAAACTGGAAATTTGGCATGGTAGTTATTTATAAAATGTAAATGCTCTCTAAGGAGAAATTCTAAAAGAAATTCGAAATTTAAAAGGCTGAGATGGGCGAAAAGCGGTCTAAAAACATTCTAAATTACAATTTCTATGGAATCTCTGGAACTACAGAACCATTTTCAAAAGTGATGGTAACAGTCCCTTTTGTAACATAGGCTATATTTTATATCGGTGACACTACCACAGAGGGGGGGGGGGGGGGTTGAAAGAGCAAAAAACGTTCTAAATTTTCGATTTTTTTCGACATTAGTGTGGCTTAATTAGTAATTTCTGAATTATCTGTGGCAGTAAAATTTCCTCTAATGAAAATAGGCCAACGAATACCACTTGGCATTTTTCAAGAATTACGCGAGCAAAGCCGCGGTATTTGCTAGTTAAATATAAAATAAGTAGTTTTAGTTTTTCTTATCTCCAATTTGTTACAAAAAAGAAATACTGTGTAGATATTGTTTTATATCTCATTGTCACTGACATAGTATGTATAATTTTGCTGTAAATGCAGTTATCTTATTTTTTTAAATATATAACTAGTATCTATTTGCCTGATGAACATTGTTTGTTTTAGTTATTTTGCCTCCCTTGAACATTTTCTCTCCTAGGTTTCCGTCTAATCTTCTCTAGTGGTAAAAACGGCCCTGAATGTCATTTACAATGGTATGATAAAGGTAAAATTTTTGAAGATAATTAATTGAATGTATTTTATAAATTATCAAATCAAAGAAAAATATAAAATAAAAAGTTGAAGTTGTTATTATAAATAAAGATGTTATTATAGTATATGTTATAGATTAGATTTTATTTTATACATTTAGTGGGTTAAAAAAAGAATCACAATAGCACTTAAATTTAAGTTTCGTAAATTAATTAATAATTAAATATATTTTAATTTAATAAAGTATTATGTAAACATTTATATGAAAAGGTAAAAATTAATAAGACTCTGAAAACATGAAGTTTTCAGATACATAGAAAAGCTACAATAATCCTTCAAATTAAGCTTTCAGAACACAGCAATTTAAATGTAAATTTCAGCAAGCATTAAAGGATTTCTCGATATATTCACCACACTTTGTACCTGACCGTAATAGTAAAACAATATAGGATAATATTTTTTATAGACTGCATCTTAGATATTATTGACAATATTTTTATGAAATATTTTGCCAATATTGCAACGAAACTTTTCAAAAATATTTCTACATTTAGTTACCAATAATGTCTAAAGACAATATTTCTGCAATAGAGTCGTTTTATCAGAAATATTTTCAATGTAAAATCAATATTTCCTCTGTAATAGCATTTCACTGCAAAATATTTCAAAAGTAAACCATTATAAGCAGTACTGAGATCTCATAAGAATATCTGACGAATGCAGTATAGGGACCCAATATAAATTCTATTTAAGCAATTTGTTTTTGCTTATTTGTTTTGTAGGAAGTTTAAATTTAAAGAGGTTAATATTAAACTTTTAAAACATAACGTTGAAGTTTCTGGAGAATTATTTCAAGAATCCTTCTAATAATGTTTTGTGAAAACATCAAATTTAGTTTGAAGTTTGTTAAGTTTCAAGAGATAATTGCATTATTTTACCCTTTGTTTTATTTATTTATTACTATTATTTTTAAGTTGGGATTTTACTGCTTAGAAAATTATGAAACAAGGAAATAATATTCATATACTATATTATTTTTTATCAAAACTGGAGAACGTAGAGTGCTTTTATCCAGCCAGCACTTTTTTGTTTGTTGAAACGATAATCGATAATAAATTTAGAAGAAATATTTTTCACATTCTTTACACAACTAAGAAATTCTTTTTTTTTTTTCATATGAAATATATTATACTTCGATATGCTGTATACTAAAGAAATCAATTTCAGTAGATTAAATTATGCTATACAAATATTTAATAAAGAAGGTTATCTGTTTTTTTAATGATATTGTATTGGCATTTTCAAACTTGTTTGTTTGCCTTAGAAAATATCTGCAATTTCCAATTTGATTTGAAGTGAAAATGTTAAAAGAAAAGACATGATGAGAGATATTTACCATATAGTATAATAGAAGTGTTTGTATAAAATGAAATAGACCATCATAAATTACAGCAATATTCTTAATGCTTTGAAAAAAATTACTTTCGTTAACTATTCTTAGTTGTTATTTGTAGAGACAAGAGCTGTGCATAAATTTTTGAAATTCGAAAAGGAATCCGTTGGAAGCTTTAGCGGCGCTACGATTATTTCTTGCATACGATGGTTAAACAGACTGAAACCAACTTTTTATAAATAATATTACGAACCATTCTCGAAATGTAAATTACATAGAAAGTTTTGGAACTATACTACATTTTTCAGATGAAAATCTGGATGAAGTTTAGATGACGTTCATAGAATAGTGAACACAAACAGGTAATTCTAGATATGTGTTTTTCAAATAAAAATAATTTAACTTTTTAATTAACAATGAGATTAGGTTTTAAAATACATTCAATAGTAATCTGAAACGGTACAATATTGAGTCATTAAATCTACTGTTCAACATAAGGTAAAGCTAGGAGAGTCTGCGCACAATTCAGAAGAATAACAATAAAAAATCTAAATCTAAATTTTTTGCTAAACTATCCATGAATAGTTTTTACTTCATTTGTTTTTTATACATTTCCATTGCTATTTTGTTGTTATGTTGCAATTTAATAGAACAGTTGTAATAAAACCAAGAAAGTTATTTTGCGCAATCTGTCCTTACAGGGTTGGTGTGATTGCGCACATCGGTAGGAGAGATTGTTGCTATTAAAAACTACAATTAAATTGGTAACAATAATAATTACACTTAAATGACATTGTTGTAAGGTTTTTGTGTACAAATATTATTGTATTAGGAGTGAATATTTCAACATGATTAAAGAATCCGAAAAAGGAAATAATTTTAAAAACGATTAAAAATTTTTAATTAAAGGGAAAAAAATTCAAGAATCAGAAAAAGCAAGTCTAGATAAGATTACAAAATAACAATAAGTTACTTGATAACACGTTTAACTTAAAATTAGTCCATTTTCATTTTTCATTTTTTTAATGCAAATTAACCAATAAGCTGCGTAATCTCCCCTAGCATGGAAACTAATTGGAACAATGCTACATCTCTCCTAAGTAGTATATGCGCAAACTCTCCAATTTCGGTAGGAGAGATTGCGCGGCCTTTTATTTAAACATGGCCGCTACTAAAACAAACCGTTGATGTTCACATTGTTAGTCAAGATTAGTAGCTTATGAGAAACCGTTTATGTTTAAAATATTTTGTACTACTGACATTGTATAGAAATTCTGATGAGTAGCTACGAAAATTCAAGCACTTACTTTGGGAAAACAAAACAAAATAGCAATGCTTTATCTTAGACGCTCAAAACAATCAACGTGCACTTTCAAGTAGACACTTCACTACTGCTGTTGTACAACTACCTTGAGTCGCTGCACGCTCACTCTACTTCCCCCTGAACCTCTATGTGAGCAATCTCTCCGACTGCGCCATCTCTCCTGGCTTTATCTTATGTGAAAAGGCATTTACAGTTGAAATTAATGGTTTAATTTGGTGTGTAGATTAAATCAATTTTTAATCGGGTTTGTTAGTTATGACATCTATTTATAACTAAAAAAATGGAACAAAACAAACTATGCGAAAATTATAAATTTATAAAAGAACGAAAACTAATTATATTTCCTAATACACTTGATTTTAAAATAATTTTCTGCTTTGGTTTGAAATAATAAGTAGATCAAATTGAGAAGAATTTTTAATTGAAGCATGTCATACATGTTTGGGCATTAAAGCAAGGTACAAAGCGATACATTTGAAAACGGAATTTTATAGGCTATGAGGAGTATTTTTTATTGAATATGAAACACAAACAGATAATTTTGTAATAGAAATATTCTAAAATATTGTAAAAAGATAGAAAATTAAATCAACAAAACAAACGAGACTTTATAATCACACAGAAAACAAAATGCGCCTTTTGACATCGGCATTGTGCCTTTCGAAACTTTTCGGTATATTCGGTATAAACGAGAATTTAAAGAAAAACTTCCAAAATAAAGTATGTCTAAAATCAATCTTTCAACCTTTTCCCTTTTTTCTGCATTTAGCTACGTTATACAATGTTACAATACTGACAAAGGGCTTGATATCTTGCAATACAAACAAGTCTAGCTATGCTTCAACCATTAATTCTGTTTTATCATTATTAATTTGGTATAGTGTACGCATAAGAGGAGAAGCATTTCACCGTATAATGAGAGATATTAAAGCCAGATTACCACAAAATAATGTTCCAAGACTATATTTGATAGTTTTGACAGCCATTGCACTGATACTTTGCATCCTGATTCCACTGATTCTTGCGTCTTTTTGTGTAATATACAATGCTAAGAAAAATCTCAGTTATGGTAATTTTTGGTTTTACGGTTTTTATTCAGTCAAACGTAATAAACTTACGGATACTATCTTATTTGTATGTGTTTTGTTTTATGCTGCTCAACAAACTTTATTTCCTAGTGTGTTCATATATATTTTTTTCATCTTGAACATTAAACTAGCGATGAAAATTGAAATAATGAAAACTGCTTTAAAGAAAAAGGGTTCTTTTACATTTTCATTGTCGAAACAATCGTGCTTCCACAGGAATTATATTTATAAAGTAAGAAAATACGACGAATTGTTTTCATTCCCAATTTTTCTTATTTTGTGCTCATTGACAGTGACAGGTTTTACTGGACTAGCTTTAATGATGCGGGAATTTGAAGAAACAAATCTGTTTATCATATGTGAAGGTTACGTTTATTTATATTTCAGTTTGGTAGGAATATTATCCATTACGTATTCAGCCTCTACGATGTCGTTACATTTACAAGAAATAAAGGATTTATATCGCAAGGAATATGAATTAAATGTGGAAGAAAATGTAAGTACTCCTTGTTTTTTAGACGGAAACAGACAAAAAATTCTAAAATTGATTACTGAACGAGAAATACCTTATTTGACAGCCTGGAATTTCGTTAGGTTAGATAAAAATTTTGTTTTCTCTGTTTTTGGAACCATGATAACTTATGGCTTTTTGATTATACAGTTGAAGAAAAACGAATAAATATCTAAAATAATTTGTCGTACAGCAATACTATAAGAAGAATACTCTTTGAAATAAGAATTGCCAATTTTAGTTATAAAGATTGTGGCGTAAGCTTTTGACATGAATAATATTTTCGAAAATATAAGATCAGGAATATTTCATACGATTGAATACTTTGTGTTGTCAGGCAGTTTAGTTATGAAACAAATCTGCAACAGATGAGAGACCAGGAAACTAGACCTACTATGACAAGTAACTGTCTACCAAACATTTTATTCTGTATCGTCATCTTAAATCGCTCGATTTATTAAACAAAAAGAATCGTTAATTATAACCCATTTTCAACAGTTTATAACATTGTTGGAATTTGTTTATGACTTCAGCTCGTTGTCTGCCTTCGCGCGCGGTCTAATATTCGCAATATCTTTTAACGATTGCTCCGAAATTGATGCATACTATTGAATTTCAATGCAGTATCTTCCCTATTGAATGTGAAGTGCATAGCATTTCATTCAATCATGTATTTCATTGTTGATATGCGCTACAACGCGTTTCGTGTAGAAAATTATGCACTTAGAATTTATTGTTTATTTACAGCATGGTGTCAAACTGTGTCTCACTAGTTATCTTATGTAATCGCTATTGAATGTTATCCCTATTGATTGTGAAGCTTGTTTACAGGGACGCTTAAAATAATTCGAATGCATCATTGCCTGTGTTCAATAGTTGTTCGATGTAGTATACTGCTTCAAACGTTACGAAAAAGATATTCATTATTTATATGCGCTACAACGCGTTTATCTACGCTAGCATTTATTGTTCATTCACAGTAGGGTATCAACTGTTTCTCGCGGGACAACACTTAAAAAAAAAGTTATGTTTTTAATCGCATAATTTTAGGGATGAAATAAGGCGAATATTGCAATTAAAATACTGATGTGAGCTACAGTTTTCTGCGGTTAAATACGGCGAAAATTGCTATAAAGAAATAGTGGTATCTCGTGGTCTACAGCTTGCACCAGGATTTATGGAGATACAGAAAAGAACTCGATTGCATTAATGTCTGTCGTCAGTAATTGATTGAAATGCGATTTAAGAAATTGATATATATATATATTATGGCGCAATAACATCATACGAATAGAAATAAGAGCATGTAATATTTAATGTTCTTTTAAAGGATTGTATAAAATAATTCCGATGCTTTATTGTGTAGGAGCAACAGAGGTATGAATTAAAGATAATTCAAATTAACGTAATTAACGGATGTCGATGGAAATTGCTGAAAATGCTTTTTCAAGTGTGTTACGCAATTTTTAACTGAACAAAATTTTATTGTACTATTTGGTGTGGTAAGATATAAATAAATTTATATGCAGGCTGCAAAACTAATATATTGTTGTCTTTTCTATGGAGAGTAAAAGGTGGCGGAAGTTTTCAGCTGTGTTATATGTTTTCCAGGTGAATTAAAATTTATTACACTATATGTTATGTACAAAAATCTATAGACCATATACCGGGCTGTATAGAATAATTCGAAAACGCGGCGTAATTTCTGAAAATGGGTTTTTAACTTCTTTAGGTGTTTTCTAAGATGTCCTTCTAATATATCCTTTAACAGTACGAAAAAATAAAGATTCGTAGTAATATTGTGATAGTATTGGAAATTGTTTCATTATCTAAGCGTTATGCAAGATATTTTTTATGTTGAGACATGGCGATGTTACACAGTTTTGAATTGACTGTTAAAGATTATAGCGGTAAGACGTAGAATGACGGTAATAACTTTTTTTGTGTGTGAATCAATTATAATTTGAAATCACAGTCAAAAGGCAAACTCTGTGCCGTTTTCTCCAAAGAGGACAAATCATCAATATTAACTGCAGAAATTGCGATACCAGTTTCTTCTTGTGTGAAAAGTAACGGAACTTTTAATGAATTAATAAATATCAAAGTTAGATTTGGAAATAATATTTTGGATGGATTCAATGATTCCGATGCTCAAATTTCAAAAGTGCGGACAGTTTTAGTTAAGGATACACCTAGTGAAGGAGAAGGAAGTATTGACATGCCCTCAGCATTTGGCGAAAGAGAATTATTTTAAGAATAAGACTTAAGACTTAAGAATAAGCTTTATGAATAATAGAAATGAGGATAGATAATAAAGTTCACGGGAAGATTCCTGTAACTTGTGCCATTTCCAAAATAAATAATAAAATATATGCTAATATGTCCAACTGCTTATGATGCATTAAATCATAATGTTATACTTTACCTGAAAATACCTCCAACCTTGTTGATGATATTAACTTAGAGAACGGAAATAATGAGGAAGAAGAAACTGATAGAATGTAATGATAGATGTAACTGATAGATGTAAAAAGTCACGGAACTTTCGATGAATTAAAAAATATCAAAATTAGATTTGGGAATAATATTTTGGATGGATTCAATGATTCCGATGCTCAAATTTCAAAAGTACGGACAGATTTAGTTAAGGATACACCTACTGAAGGAGAAGGAAGGATTGACATGGCCTCAGCATTTGGCGAAAGAGAATTATTTTAAGAATAAGACTTAAGACTTAAGAATAAGCTTTATGAATAATAGAAAGGAGGATAGATGATAAAGTTCACGGGACGATTCCTGTAACTTGTGCCATTTCCAAAATAAGTAATAAATGATATTCTAATATGTCCCACTCCTTATGATGCATTAAATCATAATGTTATACTTTACCTGAAAATATCTCCAACCTTGTTGATGATATTAACTTAGAGAACAGAAATAATGAGGAAAAAAAACTGATAGAATTTTGAATTTTAGTTTTGAAACAAATAAAAATGAATATTATAAAATAAACAGTTTTGACGAAAAAGAGCAAGACAAAAAGACGAAAAGAATAGAAATGAGGGGAAAACAAAATAATATGTTCTAAAATGGCAGAAAGCTTATAATTCCTTAAAAAATGTCTATGAAATGGCTAAGAATAACAAAACTTCTTATTTTACTATAGATGGAGTATTCTCCTGCACGCCGAAAGTGTGTGTGGTGAGGATGTGAAACAAGTAGAATTAACGCTGTGCAAGATACAATATATTTTATCTGTTGCTCATGAAATTTCTCTTAGCTTGAGATCTAGGAGAACAGAAAACAATACAGAGAATCCAGTTTTCCTTTTACTGGCCTACTTTGAAAAAAGATGTTATAAAATTCTGTACAAGTTGCAAACAATGTCAATTGTGAAGACCTGTCACCTATCGAGACAGATTATCTATATATTCTAGTTCGATCTGCTAACTCATTTGAGGTATGGAGTATTGACTGTATTGGACCCTTAGAATCGTCATCACATATATGTCATAGATACGTGATATGTGCCGTTGACTTGTTTAACAGATTGGCTGAAGTAGTGCCAGTTAAAAATATTACTGAAAACCACACGTGATGTTCTAATGAGAATAGTAACTCAAACTGAATTCTCGACTACTCTATGCATAGATCAAGGAACAAATTTTATTTTACAATTAACGAAATCATTTTTGACTACTCTAGGGCTAGCGCCCAGATTTTCAACTTGTGGACATCCAGAAAGCTTGGGAGTGGTAGAGCGCTAGAATAGGACTTTAAAGAACATGTTAAACAAACACATCCAAGACAATGGTTGTGATTGGGATTTGAATTTACGCTATTTACTTTTTCCGTATAGAGAGGTACCACTCAGTACCACTGGCATGTCACACTTCCAGTTAGTTTATGGTCGTATTCCTCTCGGGGCGTTGAAATTTCTAAACGAATTTTTGACAGGCAAGAGGAAAGCACCTCTAACAGCCTCTCTTTCTGTAGATCGAAATACACTATATTTCCAATGATGACCGGTCACTTGCGATTTTAGACGTTTTGTTAAATATCTGGATAGATACATGAGGAATTATCCTGAACCTTCAGGAGTGTAAACAACATGATAGACGTCATATATTTCCGAGAAGATTTTTTCCCGAAACCCCATAAGGGGCCGTCAACAAATTGAAGAAAAACGAATATTTTTTGGATAACCCTGTAAAAACTAATATTGCAAAAGCATTCAAACTGTAGATTATGATTAAGTGGCTTATTTTAATAATTTTGGTTCATTTGTATGAAGATAGTATCTATACTCAAAGAGAAATTCAGGTTTTTATAAAAACAGTCCCAAATTTTACCAAGTTTTTGCTTATAATTTGCAGAGTTTTTAATATAAAAACAAGTTTTTTTCAGAAAATATGACAAACAAAATTGAACACAATACCCTGCAATCAGAATTAAAAGATAATTAAAACTGTATGAAAAATGAGCAGGTTCACTAAATATTGTTTCACTGCGCACGCGCGATTTCAATCAAAATATACTGTACATAATATATTAGCTAAATATATAGACCAAATTTTATGAAAGTCTCAAAAACATAGCTTGAAAATTCTGATAGTAATCGTCGATAGAATAAGCTCGAAATTCGCTGTTCCCGAAAGGAAGCAAAAAGATGAGGGGTTGTATCAAATATAGAATGAGAGACACTTCATTCTTATTATGTCAACTTTCATAAGCTAATATATTTGGATACAACCCCTCATCTTTTTGCTTCCTTTTGGGAACAGCGAATTTCGAGCTTATTCTATCGACGATTACTATCAGAATTTTCAAGCTATGTTTTTGAGACTTTCATAAAAGTTGGTCTATACATTTAGCTAATATATTATGCACAGTATATTTTGATTGAATTCGCGCATGCGCAGTGAAACAATATTTAGTAAACCTGTTCATTTTTCATACAATTTTTATTATTTTTTAATTCTGATTACAGGGTATTGTGTACAATTTTGTTTGGCATATTTTCGGAAAATAACTTGTTTTTATATTAAAAACTTTACAAATTATAAGCAAAAAACTTGGTAAAATTTGGGATTGTTTTTATAAAAACCAGAATTTCTCTTCGAGTTTACATGCTATCTTCATAAAAATGAACCCAAATTATTACAATAGGCCACTTAATCATAATCTACAGTTTGAATGCTTTTGCAATATTAGTTTTTACAGGGTTATCCAAAAGATATTCGTTTTTCTTCAATTTGTTGACGGCCCCTTATGGGGTTTCGGGAAAACATCTTCAGGGAAATATATGACGTCTATCATTTTGTTTACACTCCTGAAGTTCCAGGATAATTCCTCATGTATATTTCCAGATATTTAACAAAACGTCTAAAATCGTAAGTGACCGGTCATCATTGGAAATATAGTGTACATTCGAAAAATTGAAATATGCACATGATTATACCAGAAAATGCCACCAAAAACAAACTGACTATACTTTTTGTTACAATCTTCGGTCTCGAGAAAAATATTTTAGTATTGATGACAAAGTTTTGCGCTTGCAGCCCTCTTCGTCTCACAAATTACTGAACACATGGATTAGTCCAGCAACAGTAATTTAATTCACTCTACTGAATTCTGTTGTTGTGAAGTTAGGTGATAGCAGTACAAAAAATTTGCATATAAATAAAATACGTCTTTTCATTGCATATTTAGATTCAACCAAGCAAGGAGGCCTACCCTATGGCTACCCTATATGTGCAAGCCCTGCTTGGCAAGTTTAAAAAAAAAATACATATTTGACAAAGCAGCCCTCATGCGGGCATGCTGAAATTATTATACATCTAGGCTTTGACTCTTTAGAGTTTTCAATGCTTTCAGAACAGAATATGATAAATATGATAAATATATAACTCTTTGATTACAATGTTATGGATGATACAATATTATACAATGTTAAATAAGAAAAATGATATGAACTTTACAGTGCAGTTTTGATTATTTACAATACATAAAAAAAATACTATAAAGTGATGAAGTTTTTGAATTATGTATGCTGTTCGGTGATCAAGATAGTCTATAATGTTATATACAATGATGGAGAAATTTTTTGGATTATTTACAGTTCGTGGTTGGGAGCCAGAAATGTTTTTTGCGAGCACGAAGATGTGTATTTCTGTTTTCTCCTAAGAGTTGTTGGGAGTTTACTGATAAGAGTTTGTGGTCTGGGACGTAAAATGTTTTTAAAGTGCTAGAAGATGAGTTTTTCATAAAAGCTTTTGGGCTGGAGGCTGAGTTTTTGCACAGATGGTTGGTTGAGGTATATGGATGCTGTTCCTAACATGGCTGTTGGATACTATATTATGCACAGTACGTTTTGATTGAATTCGCGCATGCGCAGTGAAACAATATTTAGTGAACCTGTTCATTTTTCATACAATTTTTATTATTTTTTAATTCTGATTGCAGGGTATTGTGTACAATTTTGTTTGGCATATTTTCGGAAAATAACTTGTTTTTATATTAAAAACTTTACAAATTATAAGCAAAAAACTTGGTAAAATTTGAGATTGTTTTTATAAAAACCAGAATTTCTCTTCGGGTTTACATGCTGTCTGCATAAAAATGAACCCAAATTATTACAATAGGCCACTTAATCATAATCTACAGTTTGAATGCTTTTGCAATATTAGTTTTTACAGGGTTATCCAAAAGATATTCGTTTTTCTTCAATTTGTTGACGGCCCCTTATGGGGTTTCGGGAAAACATCTTCGGGGAAATATATGACGTCTATCATTTTGTTTACACTCCTGAAGTTCCAGGATAATTCCTCATGTATATTTCCAGATATTTAACAAAACGTCTAAAATCGTAAGTGACCGGTCATCATTGGAAATATAGTGTATATTCGAAAAATTGAAATATGCACATGATTATACCAGAAAATGCCACCAAAAACAAACTGACTATACTTTTTGTTACAATCTTCGGTCTCGAGAAAAATATTTTAGTATTGATGACAAAGTTTTGCGCTTGCAGCCCTCTTCGTCTCACAAATTACTGAACACATGGATTAGTCCAGCAACAGTAATTTAATTCACTCTACTGAATTCTGTTGTTGTGAAGTTAGGTGATAGCAGTACAAAAAATTTGCATATAAATAAAATACGTCTTTTCATTGCAGATTTAGATTCAACCAAGCAAGGAGGCCTACCGTATGGCTACCCTATATGTGCAAGCCCTGCTTGGCAAGTTTAAAAAAAAAAAATACATATTTGACAAAGCAGCCCTCATGCGGGCATGCTGAAATTATTATACATCTAGGCTTTGACTCTTTAGAGTTTTCAATGCTTACAGAACAGAATATGATAAATATGATAAATATATAACTCTTTGATTACAATGTTATGGATGATACAATATTATACAATGTTAAATAAGAAAAATGATATGAACTTTACAGTGCAGTTTTGATTATTTACAATACATAAAAAAATACTATAAAGTGATGAAGTTTTTGAGTTATGTATGCTGTTCGGTGATCAAGATAGTCTATAATGTTATATACAATGATGGAGAAATTTTTTGGATTATTTACAGTTCGTGGTTGGGAGCGAGAAATGTTTTTTGCGAGCACGAAGATGTGTATTTCTGTTTTCTCCTAAGAGTTGTTGGGAGTTTGCTGATAAGAGTTTGTGGTCTGGGACGTAAAATATTTTTAAAGAGCTAGAAGATGAGTTTTTCATAAAAGCTTTTGGGCTGGAAGCTGAGTTTTTGCACAGATGGTTGGTTGAGGTATGTGGATGTTGTTCCTAACATCGCTGTTGGATACTATAAGGCATTGTTCTGAACTAGCTTTAACTTCTCAATTTAACCAACTATTTGTGGTGAAGGCATCTGGAATAAATGCTGGTTCATTTCTAGAATGTTCATACAACTAATTATTTTATTTAGGAGGTCTGGTCGCTTTCAACAGGTAGGCGAACCAGTGTGAAAGGGATATTGTTGATGGCTTGCGGATGTGAAGAGGGGAGGTGAGGGTGCATTGTAAGTTGTAATGGAGGGAGTTGCCCCTGTGACCACAGGTACAGAGAGGAGATTCAGTTTTGCCGATTTTAGCAAGGTAATCTGGGAAGGATCCGTGGTTGGTGGCGAATAAATATAGATTTTTATGGTGTAGGAGGCGTTCAGTTGTGAGTTTTGGAATAAGGCGATGGGTGAAGCGGCCAGTGTCGGCGTAGTCCCATGCCCTTTGCCATTTTTTAATGGCTTGGTCGTTAAGATGTTTCTTTAGATATGAGGCTGGGAAGGGAAGGAACTGTTTGTGCGCCCCAGGTAATGTGGTTGCCTTTTTGGCTAGATGGTCCGCCTGTTCATTCCCCTTTATTCCGGAGTGACCCTTCACCCATTTGAAAGAAATTATTTTTGTTGTTGATTGAAGAAGTGTGATAATGTCTATTACTATTAGGTCTGTTGTTGACAGGTCTTGTAGGGCTTGGAGACTTGAAAGACTGTCTGTGTTAATAAGGTGATTGTTGTATGCCGAGGACCCTACCCAGCAAGCCTCTACCTTAATGGCGAGTAGTTCAGCATGATATACTGAATTTTCTGTGCGTAGTTGTGTCTGTGCTTTATGGATTAGTGTGTCTTCTTGGTATACACAGAAAACGTAAGCTGTTCCATGTTCCGACTTGGAGCCGTCTGTAAATATTTTTATGTCGTTGGTGTCGTCTTCTTCGTCATCTGCTAACCATCTTATGTAGGGCTTGTAGGGTTGTATGTGGCATGAGGTATAGTCTTGCTCTGGTATAATGTTGAGTCGTGGTTTTCCATGGGGGTGTGCTGTCTGAGGACGTTTCCCGCTATTTCTGGCAAAGCCACACTCCAGTATTTTCAAAATACAGAAAGGAAAGTAATATGAAAAGAATTGTCACCAAGAAACATGAATCTTTGAGCGATACTCAGAAAAAATAATTTAATTTGATTCAGGCAAATTATCAAGATTTGTTCAGCAAGAAATTGGGATTAGCAAAAGTTAATAGCCATGCTATTCTAGGTACTGCTGAGTGTTCTCCGAAGAGATTATCGCCGTAAGGAATTCCCAAAATCTTACAAGAAGAAGTAGATCGTCAAATCTCTGAATTACTTGAACAAGGACTGAATGAGCCTAACAGCAGCGATTGGTCATACCCGGTCGTTTGCGTTACAAAGAAAGATGGAACTATTAGGTTGGGTGTAGATTTTCGACACCTGAATACTTTTTACCATAAGAGATGCATAGCCAATAAAAATTACGAAAGATTTCTTTTATGAAATTGGTCAAAATTTTTTTATTACAATACCGGACTTAACGAAGGGCTATTGGCAGATACCAATAGAGGACGAATCGAAACTCTTAATGGCCTTTGTCGCACATTAAGGACATTAACAATGGAGAGTAATACCCTTTGGCCTAAAAACGCTGGAAGAACTTCACAGAAAGCTATGGATAAGCTGTTCCAAAAGCATAACAAATACTGCAGGTCTTATATGGACGATGTTGCAATATTTTCTCGAAAATGGAAAGAACACCTTGACCACCTTAAATAAATATTTCAGAGCATCAAATATGCTTTATTGACTGTTAATTTGAAAAAATGTGACTTCGGTAAGGATGAAGTACAGTTTTTGGGTCACGTGATCAGATCAGGAAGACATTCTCTAGTTACGTTGAAAGTAGAAACACTAAGCAAAATATCCAAGCCTTCTACAAAGAAAGAAATACGAAATATCTTGCGTTTGATCAGCTATTATCGAGGTTATATCTGAAAATTTTCATTGTTGGTGATTTTACATTTGACAAATCTTACGCGGAAAATGTTGCAAATTTAATCCCACGGTATTCAGACGCAGATAATGCGTTTAAGAACTTGAAAGAAAAATTGGCAAAAATGCCGTCAATGTTTATACCTTCACTGGACAGACCATTTGAATTGTACACAGATGCTTCCGCCAACGCTGTCGGAGCATGTCTAGCCCAGATTTACGATCATAGACACGAGAGGCCAATAGCATTCTTCATTATAAACTTACTGACACAGAGATGTGTTAGTTCACCATAGAAAGAGAAGCTTACGGGGATATTGAACTACTGAGGAAGTTTGGGACTTGGATATTTAGTGCAGAGATAAGGATATTTCGGATCACAATCCACTCACTTACCTTATTCGTAGCATTTATTATGGTACACAATTAGCAAGTTTATATAACCTTACAAAGATATAATCTAACAGTATCTTACAGAAAGGGCTCTAGATATTCGAATGACGTCTCTTTATCACGATGAACATTTAAAGAGTCTTAAATTAAATGTTATTTATTTGTTTTTTTCCCATAACATTTGTTTCATACATATAAAGTATTAAGTTGGAAGTTACATATAGTTCTCAACCATGCTAATAGATATAGCACTGTATGTGTGTCGATTAGAAGCTTCATTGTGACTAAAATCACTAATGACTTTCCTTAGGGGAATCGTAAGGGGTACTTTCTAAAACGTATAAATCCGACGAAAAACCGGAAGTCGAAATTTACACTAGTCGAATATGTCTTTTTGTATAGATAGAAGAAAGTAAAAATCTTATGGAACGTAAATAATTTTAAGAACTTCATGTAATGAAAACACAGAAAGCCGAAACTAAATGTTCCGAAAATATATTTTAACTTCTTGTGTATTTTTCTGAATTTTTTCATGGGAATCCTTCTCTTGGAAAAATATTGACTCTGTGTTTTAACGTTATAACCAAATAATAATAATAATTAAGAAAAACAGAAAGAAAAGAACAAGGAAGCGAAAATCAACACCCCGTAATTTTGACAATCTTAGTTTTCACAGTACGATTCATGAATGCACTAACATTGATTATATAAGTTGGATATTAGTTTAATTCACTTACGCGAATAAGAAGTTTAAAATTTTTGAATGGAAAACTTCCCTTATTATTTGCCAGTGAGAAATAGCTTAATATTATGGGGCAAAGAAAGATTATAAAAGTTATGATCCGTATTTTTTTTTCCGGATTTTACTAGATAAAAAAAATGATCAAACAGAAGCTTTATAAAAGAGCGTGAATGTTATTTTAACCTGGACATATTTTAGGTTGTTCTTGATTTTTATTTTCCTTATTCAACAACATACATAACATTTTAACACATTCAAAAACTATTATGTATCGTATACCTGGGATTTTTTTTAATAATACATATTGAAAATGGAGAAACTGAAATTTTTTTTTTACTTCATCGCAGACAAGCTACATTTTTTATTAAAATTGTTAACTTCCTAATAAACACAATTTCGTAATTGCCATCTTCGAAAATTCATTTTAAAACGCTCACTTTCACGGCGTTTTCTGAAATATGTATAACAACGGTGGTGTTTTGATTTTGCTTGCCTTTAGAAGAAATAAGCACTCAAGTTTTTAACATTAATAAGAAATGATTGATTCTTAAACGAAAACAAGAAAATCGCAATGCTCGGGAGCGATTAAACTAAGCCTGTCTTATAACTAAAAACTTAAACTTGAACGGAAGGAGGATTTACTTTCAAAATGATCTCATTTAATAAGCCAAAGTCACTGTCAAGTTATGATGATTAGAACAAGCACTACTCAACATATATATTTACCTTCAAAATACACTTTTTGAAATACCATGTAACCGAAAACTTCAAAGCTTACCACTGGTGATATTACACTAACACATTTGTGAAAACAGTCATCGATACTAATATTATAAAGGAGTAAAGATTGTTTTTTTGTTTGTTTGTTTGTTTGTAGGGGGTAATCTCTGGAACTACCGAACCGATTTCAAAAGTGATGGTGTCAAATTGATGGTGACAACCCCTGCTCCAACATAGGCTATATTTTATGTCGGTGCCACTACCCCAGGGGGGTGCAGGAGCGAAAAACGTTCTAAAATTGCGATCTTTTCTATACTGAAGCAGCTAGAAATTTGAAATTTGGCGTTGTAGTTACTTATAAGATGTAAATGCTCACTAAGAACAAAATAAAAAAAATTCGAAATTTAAAAGGGTGAAATGAGCGAAAAGCGTTCTAGAAACATTCTAAATTACAATTTCTATGGAATCTCTAGAACTATCGAACCGATTTCAAAAGTTATGGTGGCAAATTTATGGTGACAACCCCTGCTCCAACATAGGCTATATCTTATGTCGGTGTCACTTACCCCAGGGGGTTGCAGGAGCTAAAAACGTTCTAAAATTGCGATCTTTTTTATACTGAAGGAGCTAGAAATTTGAAATTTGGCATTGTAGTTACTTATAAGATGTAAATGCTCTCTAAAAACAAAATAAAAATAATTCGAAATTTAAAAGGGTGAAATGAGCGAAAAGCGTTCTAAAAACATTCTAAATTACAATTTCTATGGAATCTCTAGAACTACCGAACCGATTTCAAAAGTGATGGTGGCAAATTGGTGGTGACAACCCCTGCTCCAACATAGGCTATATTTTATGTCGGTGTCACTTACCCCAGGGGGTTGCAGGAGCTAAAAACGTTCTAAAATTGCGATCTTTTTTATACTGAAGGAGCTAGAAATTTGAAATTTGGCATTGTAGTTACTTATAAGATGTAAATGCTCTCTAAAAACAAAATTTAAAAAAACGAAATTTAAAAGGGTGAAATGAGCGAAAAGCGTTCTAAAAACATTCTAAATTACAATTTCTATGGAATCTCTAGAACTACCGAACCGATTTCAAAAGTGATGGTGGCAAATTGGTGGTGACAATCCCTGCTCCAACAGCCTCTTTAAAAAACTATGCGTTTCTGACGACTGGGTTTTTCGCTAAGTGTTGCCACAGATTAATGTCGTAAAATGAAACATTTGAAGTTACTGAAAAAAAAATAGTAGCTCGAAAAGTATTTGTCAGAAAATTGTTAGGCAAACTGCGTTTGAAAGGTAAAAAATTGTATTTTTCTTGATATAAATTTCAAATCTAATGATTATGCCATTTTTCAAATGTTGAATTTGAAAAATTACCAAATTTCACAATGGAGTACCATAGCAAAACCTTCATGCATAAAAAGATACTGATAAGGGCGACGTGTCCTGGCGTGTATATTGGCTATAGCACGAGTCACCAATTATAGTAGCCTTATTATTCTGTTAAATTTTAAAGTGAATTATGAAATGTCAATATTTTGTTGGATTAAAAGTACGTTATAAGATATTGACCAGCGTAGCGGGCGTAGCTTGCTAGTTTAAGAATAAAAATGAGGACTTCCTTGGAAAGACGACAGTTTCTGAAGATATCTTTCATAGTTTTAGTTTTTTATATTACACAACATGTTGAATAACACAAAGCAAAATATTTACACGCGCGTAATATACAGAATATTTACATTTAAAAATAGATTTAATTTCGAAATATTAACTCTTAACATTTATCTTTCTTAAAACGAAAGCAAAGGTGCACACATTTTTCTGCTTTCGTTCTAACCGTCGAAAACAGCAACTCTTTGTCATACCTTTTCGATGTGAACAAAACATCAGTTGTTGCCATTCGCAAGTAAGAAAAAGTGGTCTTCAAGGGTTTCTTCTTCTTCTTACTACAATACTCATAAACTCACTTTCAGGCAGGGTACGATAATCAGCAAAATCTGCCAAAGTCTTCAGATTTTCGTGAAGGACGAGATACATTGCAATAACCTGCCCTAAACAGCAGAGAATTTACATTTTACAGAAAATAACGATGTGCGATTGTAATTAACATAAATTTATAAAGCACAAACACACTTCATTTCCATCGAACTTTTTCACTCTTTGTGAAACTTAAAGGCAGAAAGACAAGTATACGCATATATGCACACGAGGTAGCTGCCAAGACAACACGAACGAATTCTAAAACCGAGTCACCCACAGAGTGCCTTCATCAAAATGTCATGCCGTGGACAACTCTGCCCCTGATGCTCTTGATGAAGTTAAATGGCATATTTATTTTAGCTTTTTTATTGCATACTAAAATATCCTTTTCACTTAAATTTAGTAGCAAAAATAATTTCGAAATATAATCTCCCCTCTGGCAGTCTCAATAAAATACACGGTTCTGAAGGGGTTAAACAAAGTTTCCTACTTTAACTATCTGACAACAGGCTCTCGTCACTTTCTTAATACTGATGCGTATTATATACACAGGGTGTCCCTTCTTATCGTTCTTCAATAGCTAATTCTTAAGCCTGTAACTTTAGAGATCTAGTTCCAATTGAAAAGATATTTCAAATGTTATTTTTCATCTTATCAAAAGGTCCAAATAGTAATTTCTTTTAATTTACAAAATAAAAATATTTATAAGGTCCTTGGTTCAAAAATATGTTGTAATTAGAAAATAATAATACTTCATGTTTTAATAATTAAAACAGTAAAATTCTTCTGCGACCAAAACGTATCAAGTTCTGATACTTTGAATTTTATGAATTTTGAGCGTTTTCTGGCAATAACATATTTTTCTGTTTTTAGTATTTTTGCTTATTTATATTATTATATTTTTCCTTTTATTATAATTTAATATTGTATAAGGTATCTGAATCTGAGTTTTAAAAATATTTTCTTTATAAGGATGAATTTTAGACAAACATACTTCCAAATCTTCTTGCAAGAATTGGAAATGTGCTCGATTTTAGTTTTGGTTATTATTTCATTGCAGAAATGCGTATATAATTACACAAATATTGTTTAAATCGAAAAACGTGTAACAGCTATGTCGCTGTCAGTGATAGTGAGCAATGCTAGTCAGTGGTAAGAGAGCACAAGATGTGTAAAATTCAAAGTCAAGTTTATTAAAAACTTAAATGGGTACGGATTTTGAGAAAGTACTCCACTAATTTTCCTTAAGTCAAAAGAAATTAGATTCCACGAAACTTCACTCAGCAGAATTACAACTTCAAATATCAATTATAAAGAACTCAAAACGTAACTTACAACTTTGTAGATGTAGCAAGTCAAGATGCCTTCTGCAAAGATTTAATGTCCACTTATATAAGCTAGTTGAACTCTGATGACAAGATGTCCGCCTAGGCTACTACTGAAATACCAACTGCTACCGTCCTTTCTCGGCTTCGGATGGTTGAGTACAATAGCCGGATCTCACAGCCACTTACAGGGAAGAGAAACTCGATCCAAGTCCTACTTTCCCAACGCATGCCAATGCTTAAACACTAACACATCGATTGGCCAAATGTAAAAATTTGCATAAATATCGATACGAAGCAAAAACTCACAAGTTCCGAGGTTTTCATATTCATTCATCGAAAGTTAAAGAAAGATAGCCTTGATACTTTTTACGCCCATTGACAATTAGTGGACAAAAAGTACGTTCCCAATCAAAACTTTGCCTACTCTTATGATCAGAGTAGTCGATACATCATAAACGTACTTCTCTGGAATTTTTAATAATATTTGGAAAACAGTCTGAAACGAAAATCTAACACAAAGAATCCAAATCATGTAATAAAATTTGTCGCATTACATTTGTTGAGTGTTTTATATGCAATTCTCTGTTATGTTTTAACGTTACGTAACGTTATGTTATTGGTTTTCAACCTATGTTTTTTTTACTGTTTGGGTGAAAATAAATCGGTGGTTTTGACTTCTCTGTGGAGCCAGACTTTTTTTTTTGTTGTTGTTCGATCTTTCTATGACAAAATATGATAACTTTCAATTTTCATTAATCTACAGAGCACATAAGGAAAGTCCTTTTATCCTGAAATAACTCTTAAACGTATTAAAATAGAATTGTGGAACAACGGTCCAGAAATAGTAAAGCGACTGTGCGCTATTATATAACAATACCTAAAGCACCCGCTAGTGGCGAAATTAGAAAGTTATTGACCCTATCTCGAAACCTAAGAGAGAGAGAGAGAGATCGAAAGCAAGTCAATTACGAAAGTATTGAGCATCCTTAATTTAGTATGAAATGATGTCTTACATGTAAAAATAACTTGATTAAAACTTAGAATGTGAATTTTCAATAACAAATCATAGGGTTAAATACGTCGATAATCGTTTGTAGAAGTATGCCATTATAAGGCAGATACATATTTATGAAGAAAATCTTGAGTGGATAAATATACACTAAAAATACCAACGTTTAACACACAATATGTCCATTGCACTATAGTTTGATATTGTGTGTTAAACGTTGGTGTTTTTAGTGCAGATACATATTTGCTCATAAAATTAACACATATAAGCAAGGCACGATTTATTTTAATAAGAAAGTCAAGTTAAATATGTCCAATGTGTCCAACCACCAGATCTGTAGCAATACATTTGAACTCTGTTAAATTTGTGTTTTATTTTTATTATGTTATTTATTTATTGGTGAAATTTTAATTTTGTTATTGAAGATTAGCCGGTAACAAACGCTGAACTATTTACATGGTGTTAATTGAAAGAAGGTTAGGTTAATCTTTCGTAATCAGACTGCACGCGATAGAGATAGATTAAAAAAAATCCATATTTCAAAATTGTTTTAAAAACCATAAAAAAATCAATAAATTGAGATACAGTTTTCAAACAAGTTGCATTTGAAAGAACTTTATTTTTCCAATTTGACGGTGTAAAAATTGAAATTATGTCATGTTGTAAAGTTGAAAAGATTGCAGGTTTTTGCTTTTATAATATCAATTCAAAAATCGAAATAAATATTTGCAAAATATAACTTTATCTCATCAAAAAGTTACTTGTCTAATTTAAAATATTGCATTCTAAAATAAAGTTGCTACTTTTCACACACACACACAAATGAAGGATACAAACCCATTCAAATTTTTTGTGGCAACCAAACATTCTATCATGGCATACCGGTGTGCTGTTGCTGTAGCACAGATGTTAAAATCCAATTATTCAGACTGGTTAGAGTTAGACTATGTGACAGGACTTGTCAGAAATCATTTTCTATTTCCATCATCGGATTTCACATATTATTGAGTTAATGTTATACAAGCAAAATATATTAGTGAGAGTTTTAAAAATCTTATTTAACAGAACAATTGTATCTAATAGACGTGAATTTAACTAATTAGAGGCAATTTTGGTACAATTTACTTTACTAAACAAATTGATTTTATTAAAGAAGAAAAAACGACTTATCTAGATAATTACACATAATCTATTAACGCTAAAAATGATCTATTCATTAAATTAAAGTGTAATTACTGCTTAAAGTGATAAAAAAAATCCCTGACGGCTCGGCCTACAGGCACAGGTAGATTTCAAAAACGCAGACCGTGGGCACCTGTTTATTGAGAATTGCAGAAGAAAGACCTATTTGCCATGATGCGGCAGTTGAGACCGCCCACTTCGAAATACACCTCTGCCTGTAAGTGGAGCCAGCAAGGATTTTTTTGTTTTTAATTAATTGATAATTTTTTTTTTGCTGTAAGATTTGGTACTATAAAAAACTTGTCAATATAAAAGATGTAGATAATATTAAGAAGATTTATAATAAATGTAAGCGGATTTGATATCTTGTGAATTGACGAAGTTATGATTTTTTTTCTTCTGAAACCCTTATCCCCCTCCCTTGGGCGCATTTTTAATGAAATCAAAAATCTGTCATACATAAATTTTTGGCCCTTTTCCTAGAAGTAATAATAACTTTAAACGGATTTGATGTGTATTAAAATTAAGAAGTTATGGTTTTTTTTCTGTTTTCACAAAAAGCCCCCCCCCCCTATTTGCTTCCCCCTTGGTTCGATTTTGCCCATTAACGAGCTTGACCGAGATTTTATGCCGCTTGATTTTATGTATCAGTTTGGAAGATATATTTATATACAGTAGAGTCCCGCTAATCCGAGTCCTGTTATTCCGAGCTCCGCTTAATCCGAGATAGAAAAAAAAACTTTTTGCCTGAATTGCTTGAAAGAATATAACAAGAAAAAAATATTCTAACAGTTTAAATGGACAAATATTAAAAAATAAAAATATGTTCTACATTTCCCCATTTCCTGTTAAACTCCCGATGAATAATTTCAGATGATTTTAATATATCGTTAATATTTTACTATGTAAATAGATAGGTTACTAAATGGAGAAAGAAAAAAAAAAGCTAAACTGTTCTAACTTTTTATATATTGCGAAATTTATTTATGTTGTTTTAAATCTTCGTTTTTCTTTCATTATTTGTTTTTAATTTCTTTCTCATTTAGAAAAAATAAATACAATTCTCTTTTTATCTTTTAACGGATTCTTTTGAAATGCTAATGAGCATGTGCGAATTGTTGGCATTTCGCAAAGTATTTGGCGATTTTTTTTAACGCTGAACTGCCAATCCTGGTTATCATTTCAGATAGAACTGAATGCGCAGTAAATAGGGAGACTTTGCAGTTTCGATTAGCCTGTTCCGACATGTGTATTAGGGTGGATCGAAAAGTGTAGGATTTTTTTTTTTTAAATTACTTTAGGCGCGGGGTGCAAAAGTTGCCTTTTATGTATATTAGTTTACACGTTTTTTTTTTTTTATTGAAATCCATTCATATCTTCCGGTGCCCCAAACGTCCTAATTATAGTTAAAAATTTACAATTTTTTTGGTTTTTTAATTTTTTTTAAAATTCCATTTGGTGTCGTGTGAGAAAGTTGCATATTGGGTGTATTACACAATTCTGTAGTTTACATATGTTTTTTTAAATCGAAATCCATTCATATCTGCCGGTGCCCCAAGTATAGTTAAAGATTGAAATGTTTAAGAAAATGTATTAATTTTTTTTAAGTTACGAAAATTGTTAACAAATTTGGCAAAGTGTTGAATTAATAAAGTATAAACTTATAAATAAAACTTATAAATAATAGTAACTTATACTCTTTTAATTTTATAATAATACATGAAGTATAAATTTGAAAATCAAAGCACTAAATCATAAAAATTACAAAAATTGAACTTACGTAGCAAACTATTTACTTCTTAGAATTTGAAGATTTACATATTCCAAAAGTTTGTAATCCATTTTGGAATTTAAATGTTTGATCTGGCGTCTTGATTTTTATTCTGTTCATAAATTTTTTAACCAAAAATAGAACCGACTTCAAAAACTACTACAAAGTAAAAAATAAATTTTTTTAGATAATAGTTAATAAGAAACGAGCAGGAAGACCGAGCTATGCTCGGTCAAAATTAAATTTGAGTTCAAATATCATGACCCATGACCAAAATGACCCACTAATTGAATTTTCTCGAACATGTGACCTAGCCCAACAGTCTTCTCGTGCCGGAAAACCATAGAATGCAAAATTTAGTGTAAATTGAGCCGCTTTTTAGATATTGACCCACAATGACCCAGAAATGACCCACTAATCGAATTTTCTCGAACATGTGACCTAGTCTAATGATTTTCGCGTGCCCGAAATTCGTAAAATACAAAATTTAATCAAAATCGTTGGAGCCGTTTTTAGATAAAATTTATTTGACCCGCTTTGACCCAAAAATGACCCCCTAATCGAAAGTTCTCGAACATGTGACCCAGCCCAATAGTCTTCTCGTGCCCGAAAATAGTCGGATACAAAATTTCGTCAAAATCGTTTGGACCGTTTTTTAGATACAATTAGCTTGACCATGACCCAAAATGACCCACTAATTGAATTTTCTCGAACATGTAACCTAGCCCAACAGTCTTCTCGTGCCCGGAAACCATTGAATGCAAAATTTAGTGTAAATTGAGCCGCTTTTTAGATCTTGACCCACAATGACCCAGAAATGACCCACTAATCGAATTTTCTCGGACATGCGACCTAGCCCAATGCTTTTATCGTGCTCGAAACTCGTAGGACACAAAATTTAATCAAAATCGTTAGAGCCGTTTTTTAGATAAAATTAATTTGACCCGCGTTGACCCCAAAATGACCCACTAATCGAAAGTTCTCGAACATGTGACCCAGCCCAATTGACTTCTCATGCCCGAAAATGGTCGGATACAAAATTTCGTCAAAATCGTTTGAACCGTTTTTTAGATACAATTAGCTTGACCATGACCCAAAATGACCCAAAATGACCCACTAATTGAATTTTCTCGAACATGTGACCTAGCCCAACAGTCTTCTCGTGCCCGAAAACCATTGGATGCAAGATTTAGTGTAAATTGAGCCGCTTTTTAGATCTTGACCCACAATGACCCAGAAATGACCCACTAATCGAATTTTCTCGGACATGCGACCTAGCCCAATGCTTTTATCGTGCTCGAAACTCGTAGGACACAAAATTTAATCAAAATCGTTAGAGCCGTTTTTTAGATAAAATTAATTTGACCCGCGTTGACCCAAAAATGACCCACTAATCGAAAGTTCTCGAACGTGTGACCCAGCCCAATTGACTTCTCATGCCCGAAAATGGTCGGATACAAAATTTCGTCAAAATGGTTTGAACCGTTTTGTAGATACAATTAGCTAGACCATGACCCAAAATGTCCCAAAATGACCCACTAATCGAATTTTCTCGAGCATGTGACCTAGCCCAATGGTTTTCTGGTGCCCCAAAACGGTTGGATACGAAATTTCGTCAAAATCGTTAGAGCCGTTTTTAAGATAATTTTTGCATATATATATATATATATATATATATATATATATATATATATATAACCACCCACAAGATTTGCTCGTATTAGAATATATGATTAAATTAAGAGCACTGTTAAAAATAGCCGTTGCTTTACGGTGCTTTACTGCAGAATTTACTGTACATTACCGTATTACTGTAAATATTGCCCTTACCCGTTAAAAATCAGTTATTGGCTGTAAAATTCTGTCATTGACCGTAACTGATCATTTTTACAGGATTATCCCTGGTCCAACAGTCATTTACGGCCAAGAGAGAAAGAAATACAGGTTGTTACAGTCTTTTACGGCAGATCACGGGCAATTTTAGTAAATCACCGTTATTCGCTACCGCAAACCGTAAAGGAACAGTGGATTACAGCCATCTCATCTGAGTAGTTTGATTTTGGAAAATGGCAACGAACGCGCGGCGCCATGTTTTTTTTTTTTTTTTTTTATACCGCTAACCAGGCCCCTACCTGCCCGGCATGAATGCCTAGCTTAACGGGTTAGTACCTGGGTGCGGGGCGGAAATCGCCTGATCACAGCATGGCTGTGATCCACCTGACTATTGATTTGTTCACATCGCTGCTGTGCTTGCTCTCTTGTGATTTGCTACCGCTATCTTTGTTTGCCGGTTCAAGGTTTCTGTTTAACTTTGTTGAATTGACAGATTTAATAGGTCTCGTAATTTAGAACCTTGATCAGGTGACGAGACCCTCACCTGACTAGGCACCCCCAGAGGTATTATTCACAGGTAACTTGGAGGGCTTTGCACCCACGACGGATTTTACATGCACCAGGTGCCATTAGCGTACATAGACGCCATGTTTGTTTATTTTCGCACGAGGAAAGAGGAAAACGCGATGAGGAAGCACGCCTGCCCCGGCTGTACCAATACCAGATTTATTCAGGTATTTATTTATCTGGTTATCTAACCTTATTAATTTAAAAATGAATTTTAATATCAAAGTTTATGTAGAGTAGACAATGTTCGAAATTTGCAGTCGTTAGTTGTCAAATGCAACTAATTACATTATAGCATTTGACGACTACAAAATTATTCCTGGATGTGAAATTTGACGCCTAGGCCTAGCTTTTTTAACACTTAGTTTTTGCCAATCACCCGATTTTGAAAATTTGGTCTCACACCAAACATAAATTCTAATGTGAGACAGTTAGACGGTGAATTTTAGCAGAGTGTAAAAATCCAAATGAATTTATTAATTTATGCAAACTTCTAAACTTTATAGTGAACCTGCCATTTAGCACTGCTGAATGTGAAAAGGGATTTAGTCTGTTTAATTTAATAAAAAACTAGCTGACCCCCGCCCGGCGTTGCCCGGGCCCGTGATAATAAATAAATAAATAATAATAATAATCAAGTTTTTATTATTTTACATCTTTAACCCGATTTTGTATGAAATTATATTTTAAGAAGAAAAATTCGCGAAAAAATATTGATATTTAGTGATTAGCACTCATTTTCTTGTTTTTTTTTTTTTTTACGCAGTATCGTTTCATAGTTTTAAAATAAAAAGTTATTTTTGTCCTAACTCTTTAAAATCTTTATGGGTGATAAATAAAACGGTTTTACAGCCCGTGTACAAATTTCGGGAAAAAATATTGTTATCCAGTTGTAAAAGAGATGCTTTCTTCTCGCTTTTTTGTTTGTTTTCTCGTCGGCTCCTTTAACATAGCAATAAAAAATAGTCCTCATCTTCCGAACTCTTTGACATTTCAATCAGTTATAAATACAACCATCTCCAAGCTCTCTTTAAAATTTTGTGAAAAATATGCATATTTAGTAGTGAAAACATGAGTTCTTAAAAAAAAAAAAAAAAAAAAAAAGCTATAGCTTTTAACCTCAGAGCAAAAATATATTTCCATCCGTTTTCAATCAACCCTTTTCCATCCCCCTAGGCTAAACAGGTTAATCAATCAGTCTTATCGTTTTTGAGGGGAGAATCCTTCAAAAAAAGTTGACGCATGCGTAAAGAGACGATATTCGTGTGAAATTTTGACAAAATGCGCTTTCTGTTTTAAATTTATAGATGATACACGTAACCATTTATCCACTGATACTGTTAATGATTTATTAATGGCAAAACTGTACGTACCCAATTTAATAGATTTTTATCCAGATAAAGCTATAAATCCCTGTGAAATGATGCAGCTGAAGGACGGTTAGACGTCCTGATTTTAGTATCTAACTTATTAAAATTACTGGGTATTGTTTGAGATTCGGCCAAACAATACCATGATGTAGAAAAATTATTCTCCAGTCAGACAACACACAAAGTTACGAATCATAGTAAAGGCGAATTCGTGTCAAAAACCAATAAAGCGAACGATCTAGAAAATGAAAATCGTTGGTTTAAAAATTCTCTAAAATGTCGCAGGAATGATAAAATGTTGTCACAATATATGGCTCTTCATTTTTATCGCCGCCTCAAACTAGATCATTTTGAAACGACGGGCCAGAAAATGCAAGTCCTCATAAATGATATTATTCAAGTCTACCCAGGGTACGGAAATGAGGGGCTAAAGCTTTTGGATTTTCAAAGACCAACGGCAGAGTCTGAAAACATCGAGGGTGCATTACCAAAAGTCTCTCAAAATTTAAATTCTTTTCAGTTAGAAGGTGAAGTGCCTTACATTGACGATGTTTCAGACCCTGACTGGGATCCCTTTTGGTAAACATTAAATTATTTTTAATTAATTAATTAATTTTTTTTTGCAAATATTAACTTTTTTTTATGTGTAATTATTTATGTATTTTTTGTATGCAATTTCCCTTTTTTCTGAATCGCCGTCTCATTTATTGGCATTTATTATATTTATTCTTTTACTTTTACTTTGAAAAAAAAAAATTTTTTTTTGGGCAGTTGTGAGCGAGATTATAAGTTAACATTGTTTTGAATTTAGTGTAATCAAGATTGACAAAAGATTTCTGGTCAGTTTTTTTTCTCTTTTTTATTGTCCAAAATGTTTTTAAAACGGGGGTTCAGGGGGGCAGAGCCCCCCTGACAATAACAAATATTCATCTGAAAAATCACATTTCTTTAGCTTTTTAATCGTTAGTTTATTTAGAATGTTGTTAAAATTTGCATAATTGGATCGTGATAAATTTTTCAAGATGGCAGAAAAACTTAGTTTTTAAATCTTTGTTATTTATAAATCAATGTTTTTGCATCATTTTCTACTTTTAAAAATGTTGCAAAAAGCAAAATCATTGATTTATAAATAACATACAGATTTAAAAATGATGTTTTTCTGCAATCTTTGAAAATTTTTTCATGTCGCCAAAACGGCATTTTGGCGCAATTTTTTCTGCCAAGCAGCACAGGATACAGATCTCTTCCCACAAAATTCATTATCACAGAAAAATTAAAATGTCATTTAATGTAACACCGCACTTCATTCATCATGCAGAAACTCTTAAGAATGATTTTTCTTCAGTATTATACCTTTACTATAAATAATATTTGCAATGTCAACAAACTTAGATACTTTTGAGGTAAATATATATTCAATGTTTGATACTGTAATTTTGAGTAAAAAAAATTCTAAACTAGGGATGCACAACCTGTGGCGCGCGGGCCAAAAGTGGCCCGCTTTTGGTTTACTGGTGGCCCGCGGATCAGTTTCACTGATCGGACGTGTAAAATTGCGAATCTTGTCGAACGGGCGCGCAAAAATCGTAAATTTCGCACATCGGGCGCGCAAAAATCGCGAATTTCGTCAATTGGGCGCGCAAAAATCGCGAATTTCGTCGAACGGGCGCGTAAAAATCGCAAATTTAGCCGATCGGGCGCGTATATTTATATATTTCGTCGAACGCGTGCAAAAAAAATCGCGATTTTCGCCAATCAGGCACGCAAAAATCGTTAATTTTGCCAATTGGGAGCGCAAAAAGTGTGAATTTTGCCAATCAGATGCGTAAAAAAACGAATTTCGACGGTTGGGTACGTGAAAATCGCGTATTTTATCGAACAGGTACGGAAAAATCACGAATTTCGTCGTATAGTCGCAAGACAAAAACACACTACTTTCATTAATCTGCCGACAGAGACCATAGATGCCAAAATCGGAAATTCCGGAGTTGCGGATTTCGTCATATAAAAAAATCACAAATTTCGTCAATCACTCAAGGAAAAAATTTGCGATTTTGTCCATCACTGAGAAAAAACTGCGAATATCGCCAATTCCGCATGGAAAAAAATTGCAATTTTTTTCCATGTTTGCCAACTGAATTGGGTTATGCTGACTAGGAAGGTGGTTGAGTATGACCCTCTTTTCAATATTAGCATTTTTATGAACTTATAGATCACCCCTCCTCCCGGAAACAAAATTTTGTCCACACTACAGATGTTGGCTCTCGACAATCCAGTCATTTTTGTGACTGGCCCTCCTCTTATAAAGATTGTGCACCCTTACTTGATATCCGAATTTTATGACTGATAATGTTAAGAGGTACAATTTAGAATAATATATATTTCTTCTCTTCCCACCTTCATTCATGAAAGTACAGTTTTTTTTTTCGGTGCTGGCAACCTTCATGCCTATTTTTGTTTTTTAGTACTTTTAACAAAGCAAATAAAGTCATGGAATATTTTCACTTCTTGAAAATAATCTTAGCTATATCTCTTTTATAAATACAAACGTAAACTGTTGATATATCCTTGCCAACAGAATTGAATATGTTGACTGGGAAGGAGGGAACTTAGAGGGCTAAAACTACCCTTCTAAAATCGATGTTTTTTTATCTGATTTTAGGCTTAGATTACTCCTTCCCCCTCCCCCCTTCCCCCCCACACACCTCCTCAAAACAAAATTCTCTCTGTGCTACTGATGGTGGCCCTCGACAACCCGGTCATATTTGTAAGTGGCCCTTTGCTTAAAAAGGTTGTGCACCCCTATTCTAAACAATAAAATTTCTTGTTACAGTAAGTAAAAAAAGGATTAATTTTAATCTAAGTCATATGTGAAACTTTATTTTACAATATTGTTATGTCTGTGCATTTTTTAAGCACTCTTTTTTAAAATACTCAAAAAAATACCTAATGACAAAATACATAATCGCAGAAAAATGAAAATTTACTTAATGTAACATCTGTTCTTCATTTATCCTTCAGGAACTCTAAAAATGATTTTTGCTCAGTATTAATAGCTTTAGTACTATAAATAATTGCTATGTACAGCAATGTTAGGCCCTTTTGAGGTAAATATTTAATGTTTGATACTTTAATTGTGAGTAAAAAAAAAGTTGTAAATAATTTCTTGTTAAGCAAATATATATTTTTTTAATCATACCAAAACCAAATATTAGAAAACAAGAAATATAATAATTTAAAATGAATTTTTTCGAACTTATATATAAATATGAAACTATTTAAATCTACAAAACACGGTAATATGTGGCCGTTAACTTAACAGAAGTGGATACTAAACATACAGTCTCTACCGACCAGCCACTGCATACTAATGCAAGTATTGAAATTTAACCTTTAATTGACATTATTCAAATAAATATTTCCTGGTATATATATAGATATATATTGTATCATTTTAGGTAGAACCACTCTTTCCATGAACATCGTAGCATCGCTGTACATTTTGATCATCAATTGAAGACTAATATCCGGATTGGGGTAAGCTGGAAACCTGTTCTACATGTCTATCTCTTCCTTATTTAATTTTGTTTAATTTGACTACTCATACCAGGGGTTGATACAGACAAAATTTGGGCCTATTTAGGGCTCCTTCACAAAAATTAATTTAATAAAATGGGTCCCTTTACAAAAACCAATTTGATAAAATGGGCCCCTTCACAAAATTCTTTTTACTAAAATAGGCCTTTTCACAAAATTTTATTCCATAAAAACTTACTATTTATTATTTAATTATTATTTTGTGATGTTCTAAAATGTGTAATTTGTGAACAACTTCACCAGAGAGAAAAACTTCAGCAAAAGGATTTTAAAAAGTTTTTGTTATTAAATGCTTGACTCGAATTTGAGTAACTGGATTTCAACTTTCATTAGAAAATGTTATTTTTCACAAAAATATAATAAATTTCACAAAAATAACCTTTATTTTTCACAAAATGGGCCCCAAGGGAAAAAACCCTGCATCGACCCCTGCATACATCTCATTCGGTTCAGGAGTTATGACTCAAAAACCATCCTCTACTTTAGATTCTCATATCTCTAACGAATTAGACTTTTGTCAACTGAACCAGCCCCTCCCATGTAGAAATCTACAATTTTTTGTGCATTCTTGCCTTAATATAAATAGCTTGTACTTTAATGAACAATTTAAGACCTTTTTTATGTAATTATGTCAATTACTTAATGAGTTATTCACATTTTAACATATGCTGTTTTAGTTTCTGTTTTATACCATTTTCTAAATTTTGAAAAATTCCATGTTCTTTGCATGTATTTTTAATACTTTTAACTTATTGAAAACTATGTAAAACATAAAAAAATTAATGAGGATTAATTTAGTATCATTGTTTTTAAGTTTTGTACATGTATTGATTATAGGTGCAGATTCACGGCCGCCAGTCGCCACGTGGCGACTAAATTTTTTGCTGTGGCCACTAACTTTTGATGTTTAAGTCGCCATGTGATTTAAAAGTAATCTATTTCTGGTATTCCCAGTCCCCATCGTGAAATGTTGATATTTTTTTTTAAGATTAAGACCAAAACACACACATTATTGTTATCTTTTAATAACATTTCAGAATGATCTGTTTAACACAGCAAACTATTAAATATATTCGAATAGCAATGTTATTCGTAACATCTGATAATTTTATTTTACATAGACTGTGATTTAAATATATATATATATAAACAAATGTTTGAAGTGTGTTTTTAATTTTATAGTGCAAAATATTCTTACAAATTCAGATTTTCTGTCATATGTACTTTTGTCTGGCAAAATCAAAATAAGAAATATTGTTTTTCTGATATTCCCCGCTATCATGATTGCTTAGCTTATCTACATATTGTTTTTTAAACCGTATCTTGCCCAACTTTATCTTCTGACTGTACATGATTTAAGATTTAATTAATATTCAAATTTTGTTGTACACGTGTTTATATTAAATAAATTACTTTACACTTTGAATTAATTATTATTATTTTTTTTTTAGTTTTTTACCCTATATAAATACTATTGTTTTTATGCATTTGTTTTACAATTGTGGCCACTGGATTTTTTGTGTTTAGGAGCCAGTGACTCCTTACAAATGTTGGGTATCTGCACCTATAGTATTGATGCAATTTTCAAAACTTCATTTTTTCCTCATGTTTTTCCAGTGGTGTTTTCATTTAACATCCTCCTTTTGTGCACCCACTTTTTAATATGTTTTCATACTTTTAACAACTTTAAACATTAATGGCATCTTAGCTTATAATACGTAGGGTAGATGTGCCAGTAATGGACACCCTTAAGGAATTTCTTTAAAAAATATTTTTTAATTAATAGTTATAATTGTTATATTCCATATTTTTTAATATTATATTAATCTACCAACAATATTTAAACATGCTCATAGTCACATTTCCCAATGTGAATCGAAATTTAATTATAAATAACAAAAATAAATCAAAACACCCTAAATTCCAGTAATGGACACCCCACAAAAAATAATAGATAATTGATATTATGATTGTATTTAAAACTAGAATTTTAAAAAAGCATATTAATGAAATAAAAAAAGCTGAATTTTTATTATTTATTTTTTTATAAACCAAAAATGTTGAAGGTGGCCCATTACTGGAAGGCGGTCCATTCAGGGGCGTAGCTTGAAATTTTTATTGGGGGGGGAGGACCTGACTTTGGCGCCCTTTTATAATTTTGATTTTTCCACTCCCCCACCCCTCCCCCTCTCTCGCCACATTGTCATCAGCTGCGCTAGAGGTCTGCAGGTGCCAAAATTTCTAGGCATAAAAGCAAAAAGTTCGACCCGACCCGTTCAAAAATTATTTTGGCCCGGCCCGGTATAAAAGCAAAAAGCTCGGACCGGCCTGGCCCAGCTGAATATCTACAAAGCATGGCGATATTTCTGAAGCAACATTAACCTAAAATTAAAATTACACTTACTTATTCCAAAAGCACACATACTTATGCATAAATTTTATTTTCAGATTATGTTCAAAATGCGTGGAATGCTGATATCAACAATATTTATGATCACTTAGACAATAATGTGCATAAACACTGATTAAAAAATTGAATTAGACTATTACATTCAAATGAAGATTCAATAAGAGAAGAAAGATCCGTTATAGTCAGGTTCCATTCTTAGCAGGTACGTCGTCTGTAGTATGTATTGTATTCTTTTTGAATGGATCAAGACATTTTTCCGTGTAAGAAAGGTTTTCGTCTTAGACTGTTTCTATTTCATAGGTTTTACTGTGCTTAATTTTTTTTTTGCTTTTGTTTTTTTACTTATAATAGTATGTACTATTCTTTAAAACGAATTATAATTGTAGAATAATGGCCATTTAAAAATATATTCATTTTTTGCAAAAATTGTTGTGCCAGGCCTAATTTTCTGATTTTTACGCTGGTCTGCAAATTTCGGTCCATGCAGACCTTTAGGAAGAATAACATCCAAGCACAGCTTGGACCAGAAAGAAAGAAGTCTGGACCGTCCCGGCCGAAGTCTGCAGAAAAAAGTTAAGCCCGGGCCGTGCAGACTCGCGCTTCTCGAAAATCTGTTTAAATTATCAGTTTTAATTTTTACAGAAAAATTTCAATACTATTTTATTCTTAGAGACCTGATTAAAAATATATGAAATTTGATATGCAAACAGATAATGATTTTATAAATGTGTCAAACGTAATAATTTGAAATGGATTTGCACCTTAACTAAAACAAACATTTGTACATGCTTTTACATTCCTCTCCATCAACAATTTGAAACCACTCATTCATGAATGAAGTTACATAATCTGCTTTCTTCTTAAATTCATTTATTGTTTGATTTTTGTAAAAGGTACCTAGTTTATTTCTTTCATTTATTTACTCTGGACGAATTCGTGCCTGAGATATAAGTTTTCAAAAAAATATACAGTACACTCATTTCAAGAAACACATGCCTCTAATCCTCCAAATGAACGAATATCAATGTCTGTTGTCACGTTTTGCACAAGAGGGGATTTCAAGAGTTCAAATGTCAGGGTGGAGGAAATTTTTTGTTCAGAGGATTCTTTCATGAGAATTGCCATATGACCACTTTAGAGTAGAGGTCTGTACGGACTCGTACCCAACCCAGAAAAATGAAGGTCAATTTTCCAAAGGACCGGTCTGGCAGAATGAAAACAGTTCTTTAACGAGCCTGGCCGGGCCGATGAAGAATAATAAATGGGTCGGGGCGGGCCGATGAAAATAGTCATGTGAGCCGACCGGCCTGATATAAGAAATTTAAAAGGATCAAACTAAGCTGATAAAATATGAACAATTTTCAATGGATCTGCCTTAGGACGGGAATAAGTAAATGTACTGCATGAGCTGATCACAACATCAATACAGAAATATGTCAAGCGTAGAAATCTGCATTGAACACTTGCATCATACTTGAGCCTGGGCTAAATTTTTTCAGCAGTCTGGGGCAGGCTGTGATCAGGCTTACATTATTTTCTATGTACTCAGGCCGGCTGGAAACTGGGCTTAATCCCCAGGACGTGTCGAGTTGTTTCGTAATAATAATATTAACAACGATAATGAACTTCTATTAACAAAATCTTTGGAAGTATACTTTAATAAATTACAGAGTAACTTTTTTTTTTATATACAGCAACAAAAGTTGGGATGTTTTTAACCGTCTTTTTCTTTTATTCTAAACTACATTAATTTTTTTAATGTCTTTATTTGAATGTAATACTCTAAGAGTCTAAGTGATCATTAATAATACTATTCTGTATGCTATGGTATATGGCGTATAAAGTATTCTAAAATATACTGTAAAAAATTCCCATAAATATGCATGCAGTATTCATTAAAAGAATCTTAATCCTATGTAAATAAAAATTGGAATTTTTTGGAGAAAATGAGTTGGTCAGGTCGGGTCGGGCCTGATTTCATTGATTTTTCAACGGGTCGGGCCTGTTTTCACTGAATTTTCAACGGGCCGGTCCGATCCCGTGCCAAACTTTTAGCTTTTAGACCAGACTGGGCTTGGCCAAGATAGCTTTCGTTCGGGCTGGGCCTGTAAATTCTGGCCCGTGCAGACCTCTACCCTAGAGATCAAGATCTGCACAGTTCAATTACCGCACCCAGCCAAATGAATTCAAACGTTTAAATGGCCCGGCTAATAAAAAAGAAAAAAATAAACAGGATAGGCGGTGTGGTAAAAATATTTAAGAGGGACTACCGGCACCGATATACCAAATCTAAAAGAATCGGACTAAGCCAATAAAATATGAACAATTTTCAATGGACCTGGCTATGCCAGAATACGTTATAAATATGTTGCACAATTCGATACTAGTTTGACAACATCAATACAGAAATTTAATATGCCTAACGAAGAGATTTTCATCGGACAGGTACATTGTGTCTGAGCCTGCACCTAATTTTTCCTGTCGACTCGGGCCGTGTTCAGGCATACGTTTTTTCTATATACGCGGGCCGGGCTGGACCTGAACTTAATTATTCCTAAGACGTGTCTGGCAGACAATTTTTTATTCAAAACTAAAATTGATAATGGATTTTTGTTAACAAAATCTTTGGAAATAAACGTTAATGAATTCTGAAGAAATATTTTTTAATCTATTTTTTTAATTTTAAAGCTTCAAAATTTATGATGTTTTTAAACATTTTTTATCTTTACTCTAAAGTACATTTTTTTTAAATGAGTCTTTATTTCAATGTAAAAGTTTAGAAGTCTAAGTATTCATTAATGCTGACATTCTGTATTCTATGGATTGCCCATACATATAGTCTGAAATATACTTTAAAAATTTCGCAAAAAAAATATATGCAGTATTCATTAAAATAATCTTAATTATATGTTATGAAAAATCGGATTTTCTTTTGTAGAAATTGAACCGTTCCGGGCCGGGCTGAACTTTCGGTTTTTAAAACGGACTGGGCAGGACCAAAATAGCTTTCGTTTGTACCCGGGCGGGTCCGACCCTAGAAATTTCAGCCCGTGGAGACCTCTAGACCACCCCTACCCTCTCTCAGCCGTTCTGTAACCTCTCTCCAGTCACTTCCATTTCTTTACACTTTTTTTTAGATTACCAAAGGTGACCAAAAACTACTGAGATAAGAAAAGAATTGTACTTCTAAGGATCGAATTACATTACTGCCCTGCAATTGATTGCAAATCTTAACATTCAAAATAATGTTCTTGTATAATTACTTGCAACTACTATTTAAACACTTTCTTTACGGGTGCTGACGGCGACCTTAAACAGTCTTTGGCCCCTTACATGAACGTATTGTAGAACCGTTCTAACTCCCCACTGGTCAGTTCCACTTCTTCACACTTTCTTTCTACTACAAAGTGTGGCCGACAACTACTAAGATAAGAAGGGAATATTTGTACTTCTAAGGATCGAATTACACTTACCGTCCTTACCGAATTTTTCCTTTTGCATGTATACTTTTTTTTTTTGCCGGTGCGTGGGGGAGGGGGGGGGGATAGAAGTAGTAACAAATCTAAAATTAAACCCTTTATGCAAATTTTGTATCTTAAAAGTAACTTACTTTCTAATTTAAGGTTTAAAATAAAGTGTTTGTATAATCACTTATTACTACTAATATACCCATTTCTTTATGGGCGCCTGACGGCGCCCTTAAATCTTATGTGGCGCCCTGCCACTTGAACTTATTGGAGGGGGAGGCTCCCCCCCTCCTCCCCTTAAAGCTACGTCCCTGGGTCCATTACTGGCACATCTACCCTACATGGTTTTAGTATTCATTATTTTTAGTTTTGATGGGTTTTAATATGTATAAGTTATATTTTTGTAAACGCTGTTTTTATTCTAAATTGCAAATGGCGCCCCATAGACTTAACATTATATTGTTTACGTTAAATTTTCATTGTTTTTATAATCTTTAATATAATCTTTTTTAGTATATATATTTTTTAATTTAGTTAGGGTAACCTTTTACTCATCTTACTTGTCTAAAATTTTAATTAATGGAACCATTTTAATATTTTAAATAAATTATTTTTTGAGTATCGCTTTGTAAAGTTGTTTACATTCACTTAACATTGATTTCGATGTTTTTTAATAAATTAATTAAAAATACAAATTTTTAATTTTTTGGTTATTTTAGGAATTTAAATCATGCTTGAATTAAACTTTTATTTTCCTTTGGATTTTTAAAAAAAAAATAATATTTTGTATTTTTAATTGTTAATTAAAATTTGTTTTGATAATTCAAAAAGGGCAACTTAGTTCATTTCTGCAATAACCAGGAGTCGAGGCAGGTTTTTTTTCTTGGGGCCCATTTTGTGAAAAATAAAGGTTATTTTTGTGAAATTTATTATATTTTTCTGAAAAATAACATTTTGTAACGAAATTTGAAATCCAGTTATACTCAAATTTGAACCAAGCATTTATAAACAAAAACTTTTTAAAATCCTTTTACTGAAGTTTTCTTCTCTGGGGAACTTGTTTGTTTACAAATTACACATTTTAAAACATCACAAAATAATAAATAAATATTAAATGGTAAGTTTTTATGGAACTGAATTTTGTGAAAGGACCTATTTTAGTAAAAGGAATTTTGTGAAGAGGTCCATTTTATCAGATTGATTTTTGTGCGCTTTGTAAAGTTGTTTACATTCACTTAACATTGATTTCGATGTTTTTTAATAAATTAATTAAAAATACAAATTTTTAATTTTTTGGTTATTTTAGGAATTTAAATCATGCTTGAATTAAACTTTTATTTTCCTTTGGATTTTTTAAAAAAAATTAATATTTTGTATTTTTAATTGTTAATTAAAATTTGTTTTGATAATTCAAAAAGGGCAACTTAGTTCATTTCTGCAATAACCAGGAGTCGAGGCAGGTTTTTTTTCTTGGGGCCCATTTTGTGAAAAATAAAGGTTATTTTTGTGAAATTTATTATATTTTTCTGAAAAATAACATTTTGTAACGAAATTTGAAATCCAGTTATACTCAAATTTGAACCAAGCATTTATAAACAAAAACTTTTTAAAATCCTTTTACTGAAGTTTTCTTCTCTGGGGAACTTGTTTGTTTACAAATTACACATTTTAAAACATCACAAAATAATAAATAAATATTAAATGGTAAGTTTTTATGGAACTGAATTTTGTGAAAGGACCTATTTTAGTAAAAGGAATTTTGTGAAGAGGTCCATTTTATCAGATTGATTTTTGTGCGCTTTGTAAAGTTGTTTACATTCACTTAACATTGATTTCGATGTTTTTTAATAAATTAATTAAAAATACAAATTTTTAATTTTTTGGTTATTTTAGGAATTTAAATCATGCTTGAATTAAACTTTTATTTTCCTTTGGATTTTTAAAAAAAAATTAATATTTTGTATTTTTAATTGTTAATTAAAATTTGTTTTGATAATTCAAAAAGGGCAACTTAGTTCATTTCTGCAATAACCAGGAGTCGAGGCAGGTTTTTTTTCTTGGGGCCCATTTTGTGAAAAATAAAGGTTATTTTTGTGAAATTTATTATATTTTTCTGAAAAATAACATTTTGTAACGAAATTTGAAATCCAGTTATACTCAAATTTGAACCAAGCATTTATAAACAAAAACTTTTTAAAATCCTTTTACTGAAGTTTTCTTCTCTGGGGAACTTGTTTGTTTACAAATTACACATTTTAAAACATCACAAAATAATAAATAAATATTAAATGGTAAGTTTTTATGGAACTGAATTTTGTGAAAGGACCTATTTTAGTAAAAGGAATTTTGTGAAGAGGTCCATTTTATCAGATTGATTTTTGTGAAGGGACCCATTTTATTAAATTGATTTTTGTGACGGGGCCTTAAAAAGGCCCCAAATTTTGCCTGGATCGCCCCCTGATAACATATATCTCCAGTCAGATAGTTTAGTTGTTTTTTGCAGCAAATATTAATAAATATTCTATTGAAAAGAACCCGATATGTATCCAAGCACTTTTGACAGATAGAGGAAAACTTTTATGAATCTTTCCTGACCAATCGTATTCCATCTTTTCATTATTTGGGTTTTAAAGCTGATTTTTAATTGACCATTGATAGTAATGATTTATAATATGAGTTTTAGTTCAATTAGCGCTTGGACAATGGAAAATTGGGATGTATATGGTAGACATGGTAAAAAAGAGAATGTTATTTATGAGTCACAAGTAAAGTTACAGTTTAAATAGATCTTAATTTCTTTTGTTTATTGTTTATCCTGTATTAAATGTCAATTTTATGTAAAGTTATGGGCACATAATTTAATTATCTTTTATACTGGTTTGTAAGCATTCATATAGAGTATTAATACCCTTGATATAATTTACAGAGTTATAATACCTTTAAATTCAATTTAATTTTAATTTGCTTTTAATTAAACTCATTGTATAATTATTGCTTTCCTCCCAGCATATAAACAAACATTTTACAGGGCTTGAAATTCAATTTCAACAAGGAGGGGAGCCTCCCTACCAACATTTTTAAATGGAGGGGAGTTGTAATGTTTGGGAGGGAGAAAAAAATCTTTAAACCCCACTATTATTTTACGTTCTCTTTAAAGAATTACATTAATGCAGACATGACAAAATACCAATGAAAAAATTAAGTCAACTGAGAATGATTATGTAAAATGTTTATTTTTATTATAAAAAAGGGAAGAAAGTTAAGTTTTATATATGCAGTGTATTTTTCAAGTTCCATTAAATGTGTTAAGGACCCTTAACAATTAGGTTGTTAAATAAATTTCTGAATTTAGATTTTATTTGATTGAGATTCACCTATCGATCGCGGAAAAGAAGCAAAGTTTGTCGATCTGTCACCAAAAAATGCAAAGTTCCTCGATCAGTCGTGGGAAAAAAGCAAATTTTGTCGATCGATTGAGGAATAAATGCAAAGTTCGTCGATCTGTCCCCCAAAAAACGCAATGTTTGTCAATCTGTCACAGAAAAAACTCAAAGTTCGTTGATCAGTCATTTAAAAAACGCAAAGTTCGTTGATCAGTCATTTAAAAAACGCAAAGTTTGTTGATCAGTCATTTAAAAAACGCAAAGTTTGTTGATCAGTCATTTAAAAAACGCAAAGTTTGTTGATCAGTCATTTAAAAAACGCAAAGTTCGTTGATCAGTCATTTAAAAAATGCAAAGTTCGTTGATCAGTCATTTAAAAAATGCAAAGTTGGTTGATCAGTCATTTAAAAAACGCAAAGTTCGTTGATCAGTTGTTTAAAAAATGAAAAGTTTGTCGACCAGTCGCTTAAAAAACTAAAAGTTCGTCAGATAAGTCACTTAAAAAACCTTAAGTTCGTCGATCAGTCGTGAAAAAAAAAATGCAAAGTTCGTCGATCTGTGGTTGAAAAACAAAAGTTTGTGGATCTGTCGCAGAAAAAATGCAAAGTATGTCGATCTGTCGCGGAAAAACCCCACAAAGTTCGTCGATCTGTCGCGGCAAAAAATGCAAAGTTCGTTGATCTGTCACCAAAAAATGCAAAGTTCGTCGATCTGTCACCAAAAAATGCAAAGTTTGTCGATCAGTTGCGGGGAAAAAAAGCAAATTTCGTCGATCGATTGTGGAATAAACGCAAAGTTTATCGATCTGTCTCCAAAAAACTCAAGGTTCGTCGATCAGTCGCTTAAAAAACACAATGTTCGTCGATCTGTCGCAGAAAAAACGCAAATTTCGTCGATCGATTGCGGAATAAACGCAAAATTCGTTGATCTGTCCCCAAAAAACGCAAGGTTCGTCAATCAGTCGCTTAAAAAACACAATGTTCGTCAATCTGTCGCAGAAAAAACACAAAGTTCGTCGACCAGTCGCTTAAAAAGCGAAAAGTTCGTCGACCAGTCGCTTAAAAAGTGAAAAGTTCGTCGATCTGTCATAAAAAAAAGCAAAGTTCGTCGATCAGTCGCGGAAAAAAAGCAAATTTCGTCGATCGATTGCGGAATAAACGCAAAGTTCGTCGATCTGTCCCCAAAAAACGCAAGGTTCGTCGATCAGTCGCTTAAAAAACACAATGTTCGTCGATCTGTCGCAGAAAAAACGAAAAGTTCGTCGACCAGTCGCTTAAAAAACGAAAAGTTCGTCGACCAGTCGCTTTAAAAGCGAAAAGTTCGTCGACCAGTCGCTTAAAAAGCGAAAAGTTCGTGGACCAGTCGTTTAAAAAGCGAAAAGTTCGTCGATCAGTCGTGAAAAAAAAATGCAAAGTTCGTCGATCTGTGGTTGAAAAAACACAAAGTTCATGGATCTGTCGCGGAAAAACTGCAAAGTTTGTCGATCTGTCGCAGAAAAAACCACAAAGTTTGTTGTGAAATTCGTTAATCGATAGTCGATAAATCACGAAATTCAACAATTAATAGCAGAAAACTCGCAAAATTCATCAAATTGTCTCGGGGGGGGGGGGGTGAATATCGTCGATTGGCTTCGAGAAAAAAGAATCTCAATTCGTCAAATGGTTTCAGGGGAAAAATCATGAAATTCGCCAAATGGTTTCGATATTCGACGAGCGACAGCAGGAAATAAAATCTGTTTCCATTCAATCATCACAGTTGGTGAGTGTGGCTATTAAGTTTGGCCAGTGGTAATATAATAAAGTCAGTCGCCAAATTTTCAGTATTACTCGCAGGATGGCGAGTGCTAATTTTGTCCTATATTACTTTACAGCTCTATATACTTTATATTTGGCATAATAGTGTTTAAGATACTAAGACAAACTAAAAACTTTGGAAAATTCCAAAAAATCAAAAACTTTAATTTTTCTTTTTTTTTTTATGACCAGATCAGTTGATGGAAAATATCTCAAAATTTGCCAATCAGTTGAGGGTAAAAAGACATGATTATGGCGAAAAAAATTTCGAAATTCCTCGATTGGTACGACAAAATATCGGAAAAATTGCTAGTTAATTGAGGAGAAAATCTAAAAAATGTTGCGAAATTCGTCAATTGAATGCAAGGAAAAATCACGAAATTCTTAAATCAGTCGCATGGAAAAAATACAAAAATTGTCGATTTATCGTGAGAGAAAGTCACGAAATTTGTCAGTTGATTGTGGGGAAAAATCATGAAATCCTTTAGCCAGTTGCAAAAAAAAATGCAAAATTTGTTGATCAGTTGCAGAAAAAAATACAAAATTTGTCGATCAGTTAAAAGAACTTTTGGTCTAGTGTCAACACTATTTTCTTCACATACTTTGCAGATCTTGGTAATCAAATCAAAAAATTTAAATTCATGGTGCAGTGTAGTTGCCTACAACAAATGCTACTTATAACCTGTTAGATAACATGTATTCAGTAATGAATGAGCTCAAATGAAATTTCTTACCACTCATTGACACTAGTGGGCTATTGAGTTCTGTCATATATGCTAATTAATCCATTTTGTTCTGGCTTTAAAGATAAGAAAAACAAAGGGTTTATAAAGCACAAAAAGTTTTTCTTCATGAATGTTATTTTGTAGACATTCTATGCACGTGTTATTGAGGAGTTTAATATCTGCTATCTGTTATAATTTGATAATTACGAGATTAGTTGTTCATTCGATTATGGCTTGATGTATTTACAGTAATGTTATTTTTTAAAAGATGTGATACTATTAATATTTTTTTCTTTATTTTCAGAGCTTTTTTTGGACATCAATCCTGAAAAAAGTTCAAAAGCAAAGAAAAATCCAAAATCATGTAATATAAATAAAGTCAGGAAGTTGATGACAAAATTAGCAGCATTTAGATGTATTGTTTAAAACCTGTCGTATCTTATGTAAAATATGTACAGAATAAATAATTTCAGAGTTCCTGAATTAAAATTTTTATTTTTGTCTGTGAATTTTTTTTAATTATTTAAAAAAATGCTTGTTTTTAATATGTGTGATGACATATTTTAAAGATTTTTCTTGAACAGTTCTTAGAAGGTCATTCCTTGTTATATTAAAATGTTTCCTGAAATTAGGATTTAGAGTTTCTTTAGTTTTTGAAAATTGATGAAATTGTTCATTATTTCAGGGTGTTCTGGACATTGATAAATTAGTCACAGAACAAAAGGCAGGATGTTACTGAAATTGATGACTCAGCATTCTATCCTGTCCTTCCCAAAACACGAAAATCTGTATAGTACTTCCCAATATGTAAACATTCGTTATTTAACCACAGTAGCTGACCCGAGTTAAATCGGGGGTAATAACACTGTTTCCCTATCTAAACGGCCGTTGAAGTGGTTAAGTTATTTGCATTTTTACAAATAGTTTATTTTGGCTGTAGTATTTTCAACCAAGAATTTTTTTTTTTTCTCCGATGATCCTGAACAATTTCCCATTTTTACAGATAAATCCATGTTTTATACTATCTCCAAGTAAAATGTTTAACACAAAACTGAAGTGTTTTTGTGATTTTTTAAAAAGGCAAATATTATACTCTATTCCTGCATTATTAGCTAAAACGACATTAATCTCACTTGGGTTTGGGTAGAAACCAAAAGAACCCAGGCATCAAAATGCAAAAGAATGTGCAAGTAGATAAATACCGAAGTGATTCTCAAAAAACTTAAAACAAAAGTTATATTGAAAGAAATAGAAATAATTTTAACATTTTGATATTCATTAAATTATGTCTTTGATACATTATTATGCAAAAGTTTATTATAATCACCTTCCTCATTACATTAAAAAAAATCATGAATAAGTTCATTTGTTGTTACGAATACATAATCGTAAATATTCAGAGTATGATATTAAATAAGAGATAAGTACTAAAAAAATTTCTGATTTTTTCTATATTTTTCAAAGGTGTGCATTGTTGAGCTAAGAGTTATACTTGATATTGTGTTAGGGTTTGGACAAATTTAGCCTGTGATTTGTAACAAATTTGATAAGTGTTTGTTACTCTGCCTGGTTAATATTGCTTAAGTTAATTTTTATTTTACTTAGATGTTGGCAAAAATTACTACACTTGTATATGAAGTTTTACGTAATTTTTTTTTTCGGAAATATGAAACAATCATGTTTAATAAAACTTATACACATGTCATTTTTCAATGCTAAATATAATTTTATTTTGTAAGCTGTATAGTGTTGTAAATAGAAAAAATATGTAATATTGAGAAAGTCGCTAATTGTTTAAAAAAATTATATGCAAACCACCATATATATGTAGTGGTAGAATAATCTTAGAAATATTATCAAGTTTTAAATATACAGGCTGTCTAAAAAAAGCTATACAGTTTATTTTTGTATCTATATGAGATGGATAAATAATGTAATCTGCAAAAATGTGGATTGGTTTTAATCATCTCCAAACATTATGAAGTTGCAGAGAGTCAAAAATTGTGACTTGCTTCACTTTGCATGCAATTTGAAAAGTGAAATCTGTTCAAGCTTGGCGAATGTTTACAAACTAAGATTTAATGTGCCATCAATTACAGGTGCCATCAATATCAGATTTGTAGACATTATTCTCCAATAATGATTAGATTCCATGTTTCGAATTGCATGGCAAAGTGAGATAATTCCTGATTTTTGGAGGTACTGAAGCCACCTGTTTGGTTACAAAGAATGTATAAAAACTAATTTTGGAAATATCTCCATGGAGATGAAAAGTATAGAATTGAAATTTTGTACCTTATGGACATTTTTGCAATTTATACTATTTATCTCTTATACAGAAATAAAATGTTGCATTTCTTGACATCCTATGTATAAATATACAGTTACTGTTGGAAGTAATCATGCGAATTCTTGAAATAACTATTTCATGGTCATTTGCAGTTCTGATAACTACTGCAATTTACAGCGATATATGTAAATGAGTAGAAAATGATGGGCATTTATGCTTATTTACAATCTTGATATTACAGTCATACGATAATTTATAATCTACAGGGTGTCCCAAAAGTCTCCGTACAACTTCATAAATTTATTTTAAAAAAAGTAATAGGCCTACAGCAAAAATAATTAGAACAGTGCATAGAGTAACTTAAAAAGTTTTTTTTTACAGCCTTAGTAAACTTCAAAATGAGATACTTGCGTAGCACGAAGAATGTCAAGACTGTATTTCAATTCAATCCACAAACGTTTTTCATGCTAACATCAACAGTAGCTACTGCTGTTGGATCTTTTGTTTCAACATTTTATTTCATCAAACAGTTGTAACTACTGTTGATGTTAGCATGCTGAAACGCACGTGAAGGGAATTGGAATATCGACTTGATATTCTTCGTGCAACGAAAGGATCTCATGTACAAGTATACTAAGGTAGTAGAAAAAAACTTTTTAAGTTACTCTGTGTACTGTTGTAAATATTTTTGCGGTAGGGCTATTATTTTTTTAATCAATTTTTGAAGTTGTACGGAGGCTTTTGGGACACCCTGTATATTACTGTGATTTACAGTCAGACACATTCTTGAAAGTAACGGTTATTTACGGTCAGATACATTCTTGAAAGTAACGGTTATTTACGGTCAGATACATTCTTGAAAGTAACGGTATTTACGGTCAGATACATTCTTGAACGTAACGGTTATTTACGGTCAGATACATTCTTGAAAGTAACGGTTATTTACGGTCAGATACGTTCTTGAAAGTAACGGTTATTTACGGTCAGATACGTTTTTGAAAGTTACTGTGGTTTACGGTCAGATACGTTCTTGAAATTTACTGCCATTTACGGTCTAATACAGTCTAAATAGATTACGGTACAAACTGTAATATTACAGGAAAATCTTGGAGTCTGTGCTGCCAAGCTTTTCCCGTAATCCAACGGTGAAATTTTTATCAGTGAGCATTGTATTTACCATGCATATTATTATATTTATGTACATTAATTTGATTTTTTTGGAGTCGGTGCCAGCCAAGCCAAGTACAAAATTCAAAACAAAATGTCCAATATAAATCGTAACACGCGTATAAATTATATCTACATAAATACGAGACAATAAAAAAAATACATATAATTCATCAAATGGTAGAAAATACAATGATTTAAATGATTAACTAATTTCCAAAGCAATGTTTGTCGACATATAGTTGCTAATCTCATTTGAAAATACACATTTATAACATCAGATGAAATGTTTAAAAATGGTAACATGGCTTTAACTGGGCTTGGCTGGCACCGACTCCAAAAAAATCAAATTAATGTACATAAATATAATAATATGCATGGTAAATACAATGCTCTTAATTTAATTTCTTATTAACTATTATCTAAAAAAAATTATTTTTTACTTTGTAGTAGTTTTTGAAGTCGGTTCTATTTTTGGTTAAAAAATTTATTTTTCGCTTTTTAGTAGTTTTTGAAGTCGGTTCTATTTTTGGTAAAAAAGTTTATTTTTCGCTTTTTAGTAGTTTTTGAAGTCGGTTCAATTTTTGGTTAAAAAGTTTATTTTTCGCTTTTTAGTAGTTTTTGAAGTCGGTTCTTTTTTTTTTTTTTTTTGGTTACAAAGTTTATTTATTTATTTATTACTTTAGTGATATCCATATTTACATAAATTTTTCTTTATTCTCATCTAATGTCTTTAAAGCCTTTAATGATATCTATATTAACATTAAACAATATTGTTGCTAATATATTTTTTATTTCACGCTAACCTTGGCAGTAGACTCGATAACGGAAGATTAGAAAATTTATCATTATTCTCATCTAATGTCTAAAGCCTTTAATGATATCTATATTTATATTAAACCATATTGTTGCTAATATATTTTTTTATTTCACGCTAATCTTGGCAGTAGACTCGATTACGGAAGATTAGAAATTTTACCATTATTCTCACCTAATCGTCTTGGATATTGTGTCATAATCGGGCTGTATACTACAGTTTTGATAACTGTGTAACTCACTGATTTCGGTGCTTATGCTTAATGTGTACTGATTTTTACGATCCGCACAAGGTAAATACACTGCGCCAACAATGTCGCCTATAATACTATTTGGAGTAACCCCTTTCTTTCTTTCTTTCTATATTGTCACTCTATAGTTAATATTATGTAGTAGAAATATTAAAAAACAATTGCAGAAGCATTTATATACAACTGTATTGTATAATATAATATAGATATTGGATATTTTAAAGGCAGTTTCCAACTAGTGCGCCACAGGTGATAAATCGCCAAATATTTTCTGTAACTCGTACATTTGTATGGGATTTGAAACAACAATGTATTTAATTATGCGCCAATAAACGCTCGTCAAAATATGCCAAACCGCTGTGAAACTGCAACAATGGAACTTTTAAAAGATTCAAAAGTAGATTTGTTGTGGCATAATTTATAGTTTTTATCCGTACGTTGTATTATATTTATCCAATTTACAATTTTATGTAATTTTGCTTTTCAAATTTAGCAACACTCAAAACTTTTTGTTTAGATCTTAAAAAGTTTGTTCTATGAAAATAAATCTGACAAGTTAAAGCTGATTTAAATATGTCAGTCTTTTTATTATTTGCAAATTCACGTAATAGAATATTTTATGATATTAAATGAAAATCGTCTGTCCAACAAATTAACTATTTTTAAAATGCTTATTTTTTTTCGTTTTTATTGAATTTCTGAAAAAGTACTGAACCAATTTTCATAAAATTTAAATGGGACCAATTTGAGAGTATTCTCTTTCAAATAAAAAAAAAAAAATCACATAAATAGGACGCATAGTTCCGGAGTAATTGGTGAACATACATAAAAGATTTTAAAAGATTCAAAAGTAGATCTATTGTAGCATAATTTAAAGTTTGTATCTGTACGTTGTATTATATTTATCTAATTCACAATTTTATGTAATTTTGCTTTTCAAATTTGGCAACACTCAAAAGCCAACAAATTAACTATTTTTAAAATGCTTATTTTTTTTTTCGTTTTTGTTGAATTTTTGAAAAAGTATTGAACCATTTTTAATAAAATTTAAATGGGACCAATTCGAGAGTATTCTCTTTCGAATAAAAAAAAAATCACATAAATAGGACGCATAGTTCCGGAGTAATCGGTGTACATACATAAAAAATAAAAAAAATACATACACGTCGAATTGATAACCTCCTCCTTTTTTGAGTCGGTTAAAAATGAAACCGAGTCTCTTTTCTTGTCCAGATATACTTTTTGATGCCTAATAGCCCTATTACACGTGAATTGGGAGCGACAAAAAATCGCCTCCTCAAACTCCTCCCACCAGATCATTCAGCCGGGGTTGCCAAAATAATATCTGAACCCGCTCCCGCGCTCCTTGACTCATCGCTCTAAATTGGCAGCCAAGCGAGCGACCGTGCCAATATGATGGTTTTCAAACCTATTTTGCGGCTTTTAACAAGATTTTCGGTTAAATTTTAATAGCACATTGTATAAAACAGACATTTCTTCGAACTTTAGTAAAAATACTTGTATAACAAAGTTTAAAGATATGATTTATAAGTCCGCTGGTTGTGTTTATTGTTAAAAATGCTGATATATACACGAAATTAAGAGATGCGATTAGGATAAGGGTACCATTAATACAAGGGAATATTTAGCGTTTTTTCGTGCCAAATTTTTGACATTCGTTAAAGGAATCCAGTTTAAATTTTCTAGGGCAATATAACTCTTTTGAGTAAAATTTATTCCGAATTCGTACCTTGATTTTTGATTCACGAAATTTTACATGCTATTTTTAGAGGCGGGTTTTTTTGCGACAATTTTTTCGACATTCGTAAAAAGAATCCTGTTTCAATCTTTTAACTCAGTATAATAAATTTTGACCTCTGAGATTTTAAATTTTTAGCGATACTGAGGAAGTTTGAATAGAAAAATTGTATTATATATATATGTGTGTGTGTGTGTGTGTATCAGCACCAATTTCTATAATATTCATAAAACTATAAATCATTAGCCCTACACCCAAATTAAATTTTATAAATTAGATTTTAAAATAATCCATAGTGTACAGATAACAGATATAATTTTGTATCCTTTTCCAAACCATCATGGAAAGCTCCTTTTAAAAAGAATCATAAACAGTATTAATTTAATACAGGCAAACCTGGATAAATGAGAAACTTTTATTACTGCTATTTATTTTCCACTGCATTTTTAGAAAGAAAAAGCTTTGTTATTGAGCCAATGAAACCTCTACTTGAAATTATTTTATTTCTGTATTAAGTGATTATTACTTTCATAACTGAGATGGTTTTTACTTGTTATTAAAGTCCCACATGATTGACAGTTAAAATTGAGAACACAGATACACCTTTACTAGTTATAGTAGTTACTTTAATAACCTCTATTGGTAAAATAAGCACTTGTTGAACCTATATAACAGAGAAACCATTTTAATTATGGCTGGATTGGTCGATACTTCAGTTCCCACTTATCGAAGTTTAATTTTATTTATATATTCTTAGAACAATGCAACCAAATGTACAATTCACAAACTAAGTTGTCCCACCTAGGATAGTAACCAGATAGACCTCTGAAAAGATCAACTCGCATACCCAACACTTTAAAAAATAAATAAATAAATAAATAAAAAACACAAGATGTTTAAAATAATTTATAGGGTGATTTTAATATTTATAAAAGCCATGTCAGATCACAGTAATGCAATAGTGCAAGCTACTATCATTTTTTTTCAAAAAGTATCAAAATTACTTTATGCGAATATTAATTCAATAATTCATAGCATCATTAAAGAACTTTTATCCTAATAAACTTTACATATAAAATATGTAAAGTTATGAAAGTATATAATGTAACAAAATATGTAAAGTATAAAATATGTAAAGTCATGATTATTTTAACTTTACCTTTAGCACACCTGTTATAATATAAGATGCCCTGTTGCAGAAAAGTACCGTGTTTTCTGCGACAAACTTTATTAACCGCAAAATCTTTCTGCAGAAACAGTCCTGTAGTTAAACAAGAGTTATATTAGGCCAAACTACAAAAAAATTTAAATACTTTGCACCTCCCCCATATTTAGAAAATCGCCCTTGGAAAATATAGAATGATTTGTTGCCAAAAATATTTTTTACTTTGTATGCTGGGCGGGGGTGGGGGTGGGGTAAACAAGCAGTAGACATTTCAGGGAACAATTAAAAAATATATATTTGTGGATCGTTTATGTAACGTAACACAAGAAAACTTAAAAAACATAAAGAAATAATTTTAAATACTGTAAACTTTGTTTATTAGGGGGAAGGGAAGCTACAAATTTGGGGGGGGGGGGGTGGGTGATAATTTATTTCAAAGTAATAATACGGCAGATTGTCATTTTTTGTTATTTTTTTTTTTTTTAAGATTTTAAATTGTGATGATGGAGCAAAGTGGGGGGAGGGGGGATAAGATGGATATTTATGTATTAGTATTTTAAAGTAACAAGAACTAAAGCAGAAGTAACGAGTTTAAAATAAAAGAACTAAGGCAAAACAACATTAAAAGAAGGGACACAATTTTAAAAATAGAGACTTTTTAATATTTACAACGTTAACACTTAACTGTCGTTAGCTGTCTCACAGGCAGCTATATATATATAATATTTTTTTTTCGATTTTCATTGTTTAACTATAGATACTATGATTTAACTATAGTGAAATGATATTTCGTTTGAAGCCTTAGCTCTATTGCTAGAGAATTCTGAATAAGTGGATTTTAATGATAATGGTCCTGAACTAAAGTTTAGTACATAAACAGTATCCTATGAGTTATTCAAGCTTTTTTTTTTTTATTTTTCGCCTTTCGATCAAGCAGTCTCAAAGATCGCTCACAATATCTTATGCAACAGTGTTTGTCACAGCAGTTAAAGGTTAATGCTGGAGAGAGAAGTGGGGGGGGGGGGGAGGGGGTTGCAAAAAAAGGGAAAACTAAAATTTTGTAACAAATAAAACAACTACTGCAAAACCCTTTTCAGAAACTGAGCAGAACTTAGAGCTTAACAATTATAAATATTTTAAACTTTAAGGTTTAGGGAGTGTGGGAAGGGACAAACAAAAATTTCGGGGACAAAAATCTGCCGAAACTCAGAAGATTTTCACCTCTTACCAATATTGTCCTGCAGAAGCGAAACACATACAGAATATCTTTTGCTGTTGCGTAAATCTTCTCTCTCTCCCAAAAATGTTTTTTTTTTTTTTTTCAAATGAGAATGATTTCTGCAATAAATCTTTCCTATTCTGCGACATTGTCGCTGCAATTCTGCGACGTTGATAAAATGTTTATCCGAAAATTGATATTAAGAATTTTAATTATCAGGGGTCGATCCAGGAAAAATCTGGGGCCTATTTAGGACCCCTTCACAAAAATTTATTTAATAAAATGTTCCCCTTCACAAAAATCAATTTGATAAAATGGGTCCCTTCACAAAATTCTATTCCATAAAAACTTACTATTTATTATTTTGTGATGTTTTAAAATGTGTAATTTGTAAACAAACAAGTTCATCAGAGAGGAAAACTTCAGCAAAAGGATTTTAATAAGTTTTTGTTTATAAATACTTGGTTCGAATTTGATTAACTGGATTTCAACTTTCGTTACAAAATGTTATTTTTCACAAAAATATAATAAATTTCACAAAAATAACCTTTACTTTTCTCAAAATGGGGCCCCAAGAAAAAAAACCTGCATCGACCCCTGATTATTTACCAAGTGTAGGGATTACATCATTTTACTCCCCACTAGATAAGTGGATTTTCTAACACGGCGAATGGAAGTCCTTTAAAAACTGCTAGCTATAGAAGATGTGCCAAAAACTTTATTTAATAATCATATTTTGCATATTACAGGGTTCGTACGCTTTTACAACAATGTTTTAATATTTTTTTTTTTAATTTACTATTTAAATAGCAGAAATTGTAGACACCTTGTTTAATTACAGCATTCGTAATACTTTTCTACATTTAGATAAGGCAAACAATTCTATTAAAAAATTGTGTTAAAAGTGTATGAAACCTGTATTACCATGATGTAAGCCTGGTGCTAAGTTATATCCTATACTACAGTTCCCTCCCCGCCACCCCTCAAGTTTCAGGAGGATGCTGCATCCTGCCTTCCCTCTGGTATAAAAAAAGCACCCTTCTTGCACCTCGGGTTAAAAAAATTCTGCCCATAATGCCTTTGTATTAAAAAATTTACTTGCATAGTAACAACTCATTCATTCTTATCTTGAAGAGAGTGTCCTTCAGAATTCAAAATGTGCAGTTAAGGTCGTCCTTAAATGACCTGTTCAACAATGCGAAACTTCCTGACACAACTTCAGACTCATTTTTAAACAGAAAGGTATAAAATTGGCAGGCCTAACTATGAAAGCGATTTGGAATCAAAACGAGTTTTACATTTTATGATAAATAGATTACTTATCGAGTTATAAGCGATTCTGGTTACGTGACAACACGTTTTTTGCACTTTTCTGGCTGCCGCGTCGGGAATTTGGTTCAAAACGCCAACTTTGGCAGTATTTTCTGTAAGATCTACATTTACGAAAAAATGGAAAAAGGTGTTTAGATTACACAGTTTCTGAAAAAGAACACCTGCCAATTTCATGCATTTGCGAACAAAAAATCATTAAAAAATTTGTCATAAAGTAACCTGTTTGGACTAAGAGAAGTCTTAAGAATCTGAAAACTGCTCTTATGAATCTAAAAAATATACTTTCCTCATCAGCCTCAACATGTTCTTCTATAAATATGGAGGAGGGAAAAAAAAGCGACAGTAAAATTAGCAGAGAAAAGAAAAACATTTACCAACTTTTTAAACTATTAAAAATATTGTTCTTAAAATGCACAGTAGTTTTACAAAAACTATCATCCATTGAACGATTTAAACAGCCATCAGACTTTAAAAACAGGCTTTTTTTCTAAGCTATGTTGCTACACATAACTTTTAAATGAAAAAAAATATATTAATAACATATTTTATAAAATGATGTCTAAAAGAAACCGTATCTTGATTTTCCCTCCATTTTCTTGTTAGGTTCAAAATAGTGGGTTTGATTGGGCATTTAAATATATCATGTTTTATATTTTAGTTAAAAGTAAACAGGAGCTTTATCAACAGAATTTTGGTTTAAAAATATAAAAGAAAAAACAAACTTTTTTCTAGTTTTTTTTTTTTAATTGTGCGATTTAGATTATAGGAGACCACGCCAATAAAAGATTTTTCTACCTTGACAGTAGTATATTTTTGCAGTGAAAACTAGCTCACTGAACATTTTAATATTTTCTTCTTCACCTAATTATTACTTCACAATTATAAACAAATTCATCTTCAAAATGGCTAACTTTGTTTAATATAATTATCGGTGTCTGAGATTGTTAAAGAATTTTTTATATTAAAATACTTCATGTGATTTTGTTTTTTGAGGGATAACTCCAAGTCTAGATTTTTGTCCATCAGATTCAGCAAGTAACAAAAAAGATAGATTGGTCCCATACAACCAAAAGCATCCTCTGGACGTCCCATACAGATCCCAGTGGTCCTACAACCGTCAGATCCTGTACACGCCATAATTCTGACGTTCAGAGAACGTCAGAATCAGGACGAACTATCCATGATCGTCCAGGGGACATCCGTAGCAGCGGAATTATCAGTGCGCATGCCCCAAATCTCAAGTTGTCACATTTCGGAAAATCGGAAAAGAAACAACTTCAACTTTCAACTCTTCGTCTTCTGTGTTTTATATTATTTAATTGCCGTTTTGATTTTCATCACTACTATTATATTTTATGGATAAGGCTTGCATTTTAGTTTCTAAGGTAAGTAAACTTTCGAATTTTAAGTTTTTAAAGTTAACTTTTGAGTTTTGTTCTGAATTGTAAGGGTATTTTCTCAATTTATATCATGAATAAAGCAAACATTCAAACAAGCATGTACACCACACGGAAACTGTTACAAGCATTTTTAATGTAAGTAATTGTAAATTGTAAGAATAATGTGGTTATAATAATAAAACAAACCTTTATTTATTTTATTTTCACCGAAGTTAACAGTATATTTTTAAAGATAGATCGTTATGTGGCTTGCCAAAACATCGCTTGCAACCCATAGTTTGGGAACCGTTGTGTTAGATATAAAAATACACTAACAATTTTACTGTTGAAGAACAAATAAAAATATTCATAAGCTTTAAATTCAACTAATAAAATAATTTAAGCAATAAAATTATTTAGCTTAACAAAAGTTCATAAAAATTATAATGAAATATCTTTTTACTTCAAGAATAACATATTTATAAAAATAATTTTGTAAAATTAGGATTTTCAAATCCGAACCCTATATGTGGAGCCCAAGGGTAAAGATCCAGTTAGGGACTACCTTGTACCCACAATTTGTATTAATTTTTATTTAAAAAAATACTACCTGGTTTTTAGCTTTTTTTTAGGGGGCGGTGGGTTCAGGTGTCAGAGTACCCTTGACAAAAAAGATAACACACTGTTTCATTTCTTAATGTTGAAAAAAAAAAGTCAGTAGAAACTTACTTTTAGATTTTTATGTTACATTTCAATGTTATTTTTTATATTTAATGTGTTTAAAATCTGTCTTGCATGAACTGTTCTGACAAAATTTTGGTTGAATCCAAGAACAAGTGAAGAAGTTGGCGGTGTTGAATTTGGCGAGGTGATAAATGATATTTTCTTGCTATCAGTTTGTGTCTTACATTTATCGGTTAGTGCGCGTAAAAAAATCGCCAAATCGGGTAGCTCGCTTGTTCTTGGATTCTGCCAAGATTTTTAATCTAGTTTATTTCATATTAATGTTCTCCATTTTAAATAACATAGCTTTGGCTAGTGTACCCTCTAGGTCATTATTTAAATGCGCAGTATTCTGCCCTTTTTAAAATCAGTAAAATGTATCCTGCCTCTTTTTAAAATCAGTAAAATGTATCCTGCCTCTTTTTAAAATCAGTAAAATGTACCCAGCCTCTTTTTAAATTTTTGCAATATTTCAAAGTCTGTGTGCTGAAGATTTTGCAATAATTATACAACTTTCTTATTTCTTTAGGAAAAACAGGTTATTCTATCCTGCTGTAATTCTATTGTATTTTTTTAATTCATGAAATAATTAAAAATTGTTTCTTTATTTATCATACATATACATAAAAATTACATTATTTTTCAATCGCTACAACTAAACTTATTAATATAATTTCTCTTGAAATAACATTCCTCTTTTCCCTATCCTTTTTCTTTCTACAGGTCTTTGTAAAAAGTCTTAGTTGCAAAGTTTTTTTTAATTCTTGCTCCCTACTCTTTATTTTTTCCAGCAAGTGCCCTTGATCTTAAGACCAAAAATAAATAAAACAATGTGATATTTCAGGCATATCAGTTTTATTTTGTACTTTTTATAGTGATTATTAATTTCTATTGCAATGGGAACTGGATGATCAAACTCATATTAATTTGCTTAGATCAAATGTAATGATAACAGAAGCATCCTAATGTGATTGTCCATATTAAATTTTATTTTTAAATATAAACTAGTAAATAAGATAATCATAAAATGTAACTTTTATGAGAAATTTGTTTTTTGCATATTAATTTTTTTTTTCTTTTTTGTATGCACAAATTGTAGGATTCAAAAAGTGACATGGAGGAGGGTCGAGTTCTACATAAAATACTGCAAGAAATTAAATTCTAAAATTGGTAAGTTTTCTTTAACTATTTCTTAATAAGGCATAAGAAAATATCAATTTATATAAAAATTATAAATATATTGTATGTCCTTGTTATATATTTTTTAATATTCTTTCCTGCAGTAAAATTATACTTTATGAAAATATTTGATATTGGATGTTCATTATCAGTATTCTTTGAGAAGTGCTATCTTTTGTCTTAGACATAGATATGACCTAAATTTACAAGTCTGCACGGGCCGAAATTTCCAGGCATGGCACGACTCAGACACAGTGTAATTGTCTGCTGCTGATCTCTACATTGAACATGTTATATTTCTGTGTTGATCAGGGTTATTTATATCTGATATTTCTTTTCAAAATATCATATCTGCTTTCAAAATATCTTTCTGTATGATATTTTCAGTCAAAATAAGCTTAAATGAATTTTTCAACTTTTATTGACTATGCCGTTTTGTAGATAAACTTTTTCCTGGCTTTTTTTAATAACCCTCCTCCCCTCAAAAAAAAAATAAATAAATAAAATAAAAATAATATATATATATTTTTTCTAAACTTTATGTTTAAAGTTGAATTTTTATATGTAGAACCAATAATTATGTGAGATAATATCTTATAACAGCCATAAAAAAATACACTGTCTAATTAAGTAATTATATATTTACAGCTATATTAGAAAGAATTTTTTGGGTTTTCGTAACTGCACAGCAGGTTAGGGAATTGAAAATTACACAATGTTACATTTATTCAAATTTAGAATTAAAAAAAAAATATTTTGTCTTTATAATTTCATTGAATAAAACATAAAATTTTCACGATACTTGATACTGAATCCTGTATATTTTGTTTTTCGATTGAGTGTTAAAAGTAAATTGTTTCTACTTCCAATTAGTTGATATTCAGTTTTGTTATAAATGCAGGGAAAATAATAATAAAAACACATTTAGAATATTGTTTAATTTCATGTTAAGTGCAATATATTGTAGTTTTTAATTTATATTAAGTCTGAAAACATTTTTAATTAGCAGTAAGTTGATTATTTTGAAAGTATTGGATATACAGTAGACTTCCTTAAATCCGCATAGCTTAAAACCAGAGGTTATGCAGATTTTAGAATTTTGTGGATTTCTGGTCACTGTTTTGTTTACATTTTTTAAACAATAATTTGAATTTAATAATGCATTCAAAATTATAATGGATGCTTACAATAAAGTAAAATAGTTAAGTAAAATAAAAAAATAAAGAAAAAAAATATTAAAAGTTAAGGTTAAGTAAATAATTAATAATGCATAACTTATGTATAATGATGAGATACTTTTTTCTTGAATTATTCAGTGAAACTCTGACTCTTATTCAGTGAATCTTGTAAATATACATTGATAATTCACTTCAAAATCTTAAAATAACAAAGTTTTCATTCATGTTTAGCCATACTTAATAACCAAAAAAGCTTTATTGATGCATAAAATAATTTGTAAAAATATTGTGATAGCCACTGATATTAGCACTATCTAGAGAATTTTTTCAGAAATAAATTTATTAGTACTCCTTCATGAGAAAACATGAGTTGAATCATATAAAAATGAATTACATATTAAAATGTGTACAAAATGATATAAAAATTTTAAAAAAACTTAAATTTTACACCTACATCTTAACTGTAAGTTTCATTGTTTACATCGAAAACAATGTGCAGATTGTAGGGTGGCAGATATGAGGGAGTCTACTGTATATCAAAATATCATATTTACAAACCTTGATCTTGATTCGTACAACATTTATATTTATTATCACCACAGTCATGTCCATTGAAAATTGTTTATATTTTATCGGCTTGGTTTTATGCTTTTAAATTTTTATATCAAGCCATTTATCAAACAGTTTGTTAAAATAACTTTTTCAAGTTCATGCAGATATAGTCGTATAATCTGTTTATTTTCAAAATATCATGAAGTTTGATATTTTTACATATTTAATACTTACTTTCAAAATATTGTTATTTATGATATTTATAATATTTTCAGCCAGAACAAATGTAAATGAATTTTTCAAATGTGTTTGATTTTGTCATTCTGTTGATAAAGAACTTTTGCTTTGGCTGTTCTAAGCTTTGCATTTGAAACTCAGTTTTAAAATATAGAACCAATAATTACTTGGGATAAAATTTATTTAGAACAGCCATTGAAAGATAACTGTCTAATTTAGATAAATTATTTATAGCTTGATTAGAATAAATCTTTCTGTTTTTTTTTTTTTTTTTTTTTTTTTTTTTTTTTTTTAAAGTTTTAAACTGCACAATGGGTTGGGGAATGACATAGCAGACGACGTACATTTCTGTTCAAAATTTTCAACAAAAACAAAAAGACATTAATATTTTGTTGTATAAAACAAAATTTTCTGTAGTTTTTTTTTTTCTTTTTTTTTTTTTTTTTTAATGTAAACAGCAAATTATTTAAATTTCCATGAAATTGTTTCTATTTTCAGTTGATCTTCAGTTTTGTTACAAGGGGGAAATTTATTCAGAAAATAAAAATGATGTGTATAATTAAATGTAGGAGAGGCACATTAAGAGTCTACACTGGAGACACAGAGAAACTGACACGCTAATGTTAAACACCTATGGGAGCATTCTTTTCAAATTTCTCTCTTGCATTTTAACATTCTTATTTTATTTTATAATTTTTTTTCCATAGGATAGCTGAGATAGATTTCTAACCAGGGTATTTTTTAATTTTGATTGCAGTTTTTTTTTTTTTTTTTTTTTTTTTTTTTTTTTTTTTTATGAACTGGTTTCAAAAGTGCAAGTAACTTCCAAAATAAAAAAGTAAAAAAAATAGCCAAGTTAGAGTCAATTTCAGCTATCCGATGGAAAAAAAAAATCATTTAAAAATATTAAAATGTTAGCGAGAAATATTTTAATTTATGTGAAAAGATTTTTAAAATTTTTCTTATTTTCTTTTAACTTCTGTATTCATAATGATATTTTACTCTGAATTTAATCAGTTTTTACAAACTATTTGTTCCAGATGCTGTTGAGAAAGAAAATAATATATCAAGTGTACACATTGAAGAAGTTTTAAAGACAATTAATGTCATGCAAAAAATTTTAAATGTTTTGTAATAAAGTTTAAAAATGTAAATTAAAGTGCATTAAATATTAAATATATTTGTTGGTGTTGTTATTTTACAGTAATGTATGTTATTTTTTTTCTAACAATTTTTCAAAACGTATTACACTGCAGAAGCTGAATTTTATTGTTTAAAACTTAAAATTATTGCATTCTAAAGTAGTGAATAATATAATTGTGTAGTTATTTAAAAATATTACATGCATATTTGAATAGAAGTAAATAGATTCAATTTAAGACATTCATTAAGTATTTTATGAAAAATAATTTATGTTGCAAAAGTATTTTAATACTATTTTTATAAATTTACTATAAAAAATGATTAAAGAATTCAGTAGAATTTCATAAATAGAATAACTAGATTTGAAGGTATATATTTATTATTTCATTGAAACAATAACTTTTAGTGATTCAAAATACCATCATCAAGAACGGAACAAGTTATCAGGTAAGATATGTTGAATACGATGGAATTTGGGTACTTTATAAATCTGATATGTAACTTTTTTCTTTAACATATAGTCCAAGTCTTAATTTTTTTTTCTATCATGTAAAGCATCATCTGCTAATTACGCAACACAAATTTTGTGTTTTTTTTCCCTTCTCCTGTCCTGATGTCACATTTTCTGAAACTAGTAATTTGGAGCTAATTTTATGCAAAAATTTATATATGATCTATAAGTTATTGATATAAATATTGTTAAATTCTTATGATCTTGTGTGTTTTTACTTCAAGCTATCAAAATTTAAAGAGAAGAGAAAATATACCCATCTCTACCTGAATAAAAAAACAGTTTTTTTAATGAATTGTATTATAGTATTTGAAAATAATGTCTACCTAATTGCTTTCATATTTCACATGTGACGTCATAACATGTTACCATTATTTTCCTTTGATTTATGGAAAAAAATATATGCTAAAATTCATGTATCATGGTAATTGATCAGCATGAGGATTTTCAACCAAGTTTTTTTAAACCAAAAAATTTGAAAAGAATAAAATTAAAAATTATGGTTTATTTAAATTGAATGTAATATGTATATAATTGATTATTAATAGAAGTTATTAATATATTATCAATAGTAATGATAATTATTAAAGTAAATATTGAGCTAAATGTTTACATACTTAAAAAAAGTATTTTTTGTGATTTTTTTTCCCCTTTACTGAAATGTAATTTGTTCAGAAACAAAGACATTTATAAGAAATACAAAAATTATTTGAGAAAGAAGTATTTTCTTTCTGAGTTATTCTTATTTCTTTGCCACTTAGTAGGTATAGGTAATATTCTTTATCGCTTTTTGTTTTTATAAAATATTATCTTTAAAAAAAAAAAGTCAGCAAATTGGTATTGATCACAACGGTAAAATAACCTAATAAAAACTTTGTTATGAGAGGACTTATTTTGTTGATATTTCATTTAGGGCATATTCAAATATTTAATTTTAAATGAAACCTTGCACATTCACAAACTCATTTTTAAACCTAAATACCTAAAATTTTCAGGCATAACTATATAAATGCCTAAGAATTATACTACATTTTTCTTTTTCCGCAAATGAGACATGTATTAAATTAGGGTCGTTTAAATGCTCGTAAAAAATTAAATTTGCAGATGTTATTATTTGAATACCTACAAATTTGTAGCATTTTTCTTTTATCTATTAAATGAGACCATTACTGAATTGTAACTAGTATTTTTGATGACTGCCTTTTCAAGCTGTTGTATCCCAAAAATCAGATTAAAATTTAAATTTTGACAGTGTAGAAAAAAGAAAGACCCTAGCTTTATTCATAGAAAAATAGAAAGTGCTATTTGACCTTATTTTTATCAAAATTAAATTAAAAACTGCAAATTTTATGTATTTATAGGTGAAAATGACTTTAAAAATGTATCAAAAAGTAGCCGGTTTAGATTTGAAAACAGTATTATATAAAAATTCATGAGGAATATGAAAGAAAATAAATTGAATTTATTTCATACACAAATTACCTACAATATTTAATTAAGTTATTTTCTAAATCGTTATCATCACAAATTTGATACAGATTTGCTTGGAAAGGGTAAAATTCACCTGATAGAAAAATATAATGTTAAATCCAGATTTTTCACTTGAACTAGTATTTTTTCTACATATTTTTTTTATATGTATTTACAAATGAATATTTTTATTATAATTTATTAATAAAGAATTATTACTGTATTTGCAAAAACAAATATTTTTTCTACATATTTTTTTTATATGTATTTACAAATGAATATTTTTATTATAATTTATTAATAAAGAATTATTACTGTATTTGCAAAAACAAAGTCAAACTGGACAAGGAGGCCTACCTTTCGGCTTTAGCTCAACTTGCCCAGCTCAGTATTTGCAAAAACATTAAACTAATAAAAGGAAAAACAACAGATGATATTTAAAAATCAGAAGGGGTGGGGGTTGCAATTACCCCAGGCTGTCCTTCCTAAATAATGCTTTTGATTTCTATTAATTTTATCTTAACTTGTGCAATGGTGCATACTAAAACATTTTAAATAAAACTAGTGGTAGCTTGGACAGGTTACCACTATTTTTTTAATAAATATGTTTTACTGTGCACTTCTGCACAAGTTAAAATAAAATTAATAGAAATTCGAGACATCATTTGGGAAGGGCAGGGTGGGGCAACTTAAAAAAAAAAGAAAATTATTTTTAAAAATCAGGGGGGGGGGGGGTTGCCCTACCCTGCCCTTCTCAAATGATGTCTCGAATTTCTATTAATTTTATCTTAACTTGTGCAGTGGTGTATACTAAAACATTTAAATTAAAAATAGTGGTACTTGTACAGGTTACCACTATTTTTTAATAAAAATGTTTTGCTGCACATCTCTGCACAAGTTGAGATAAAATTAATAGAAATTCAAGGCTTCATTTGGTAAAGCAGGGTGGGGCAATTCCCCCACCCCCCACCCAATTTTTTAAAATAATTTTCCTTTTTATATAAAGCGTCCACTACTGATCCTATGAGCGTCCTATAAACGTCTAAAAATGACGCTTGCCGGACAAGCAGAGGATGCGCAATTGTATTATTTATCTCGTCCCATGAGCGTCCTATTGTCATCCTATACATGGCTGAAAATGACGTCCACAGGATGAGCATAGGAGTCTCTTTTTGCTCCCCACTGGACGTCCTCAGGACATAGATGGGATATTGTAGGACGTCCAACGGACGAGGCGTTATTCTACATATGACGTTCATCGTATGTCCTCAGGACGTTATTGTGCTGTATGGGGTATTATTGAAATGCTGTAACTAGCACCCAATTTTTTAATACATTCTTATTCGACTTCATATCTTTAGTTTCTTTGTTTAATTCTTAAAGGATAATTGGTAGTTTTTGGTTAGCCGGGCACCAATGATATATATATATATACACACACATACGTATGTATATATACACATATATCTACACATATACATACATATATATGAATATATATAAATATATACATGTATATACATATATATTTATATATGCACGTATATCACTGGCGCCCGGCTAACCGAAAAGTACCGGATAATCTTCCCAATCGAGAAAATTTCATTTTACAGCTTGACCAAAATTTTAAAGATCACCTTATGTCATAAATAATCTGCAATTTTAAAAGAATAGTGTTAAAAGTAAAAATTATTTATATCCAATAATTTATTTATTTTTTGAGAATAATCAAACTTTCAGCATTTAAAATTATAAGAATATCCAAGTTGTTAGCTTAGGTAAACACACATTGTTGGCAGTTAATCAAAATTTCCTGTAGACTGCTAACAATGACAGTATATTATTATGAAGACGAACATTAAGCTCGAAGCTGCTGCGATCGTCCAATGATCTCAGAGCCCCGATCCCAATCGTTCCCCCTTTCGGTGCATTAAATTTGTGCAATTTACAGTTTAAATTTTTCCAATATTGAATTCGGCTTTTTGAGTCCGGTAGAGTGTCAGGAAAGGGCGTAGGGACGTTGGGCGACCGTCCAACGTCCCTACTCCCTTTACCACGACATACTTGACCAGCATCCAGATGCGAAATAAAGATGTCACTGGTAAAATGTAAAAGTCCGATATGAGAAGTTTAATGCCTCGAAAAGCGGGAAGGGTTGGTCACGGGGCCCTGAAGACAATGAAATTATTGCCTAGAGCAAGAATCTTGGTTTAATGAGAAAGTCGACTTGATCTTCTTTGGTTCTGAATGACTCTTACATCAACAAATTGTGCTGTCTTTTTCTTTTTTTAAAAAATTTTATGTCTGTTAAAAAATTGTGCATCTGATATTGCACACTTTTACCAATATAATTTTGATGAAAAGGAAAGATAAGTCAGAATGATATAAAGATAAAACAAAAATTAAGGCTGTTAGTCAACTTCCTAATTCTCCTCGCTAATGTAAAAGTTTTGGACATAAAATACATTCATATATTTAAGGTAATTAATATTTTTAACTTCTTTTTTCTGTATATATTCCTGTTGTTCTTAAAGGATGTATCTTTCTTTTTCTTAGTTGTCAAAATATTTCTAAAATAAACACTTAATTTTATATGAGATGCTAAAATCTTACCCACAGTTCGTCAGCTTTTAACACATAAAATATTAAATTAAGCATAGATTTTAGAAATATTTTGAGAACTAAGGAAAAAAAAAAGACATCTTTTAAGAAAAGTACAAATAAATAATAAGTTAAAAATATAAATTTCTCGAGGAGATATTTTAAATATACTCACATATTCTACACCCATATGTTTAACATTAGCGAGGGAAATTGACCGACTAACAGCCTTAACAATAAAACTAATCTCTTGCACAGTAAATAACACAAAATAAATTTATTAAAACAATATAATGGTACTAAAAATAATTAAAAAAGATATTGGCTAAAATAAATTTTAATGTCATTTACAAAGAGTAATTTCAATATATAACTTTATAAAAAAATATATAACTTTAGCACTGTTATATACTATATATACATTTATAGAATATTTAATTAAATACAAATAAGAATAATTGAATTGTTTATTTTATGCGAAAGTCAAAATTAACTGAAATTCCAGTTTATAGCATTAAATGTTTCTAATATATCTCAGACCAATTACTTGCCAGGAATAAATGTAAAAGTTCCCTATATAATTGTAGCCAACGATGCATTCCCATTAACTCTAAAAATCATGAAGCATTTCTCTGGAAGAAATGTAAATGATAATCAAATCGCTTTTCAAGAGCTATCTAGCGGACGACGCGTATAAAACGATAGTAAGGAGATATAAGACTATAGCTGAAAATGCCCTCTATCTAATCTTTTCAGAATATATACAACGCGAAAGAATTTTCTGCTTTTCCTAAATTAATATATCTTCTCTACTGAAGCAGAAATTTTTCAGCAATTCAGTTGCCTCTTCTGCACTGTAGCTTAATTTGTTTGGTTTTTCTTAACTGACCCTCGGGATTATTATCTCTTCATCAGTATTATTTACCACTGAGCTTTCTTGAACCTAAAAGGAAAATGAATTATGAGTAATTAGATAAAAATATCAAAATTAAATCAAGTAAATGGTCTATCTTCATTGTTTATCTATATGTGAATTTTTCATTTAAAAAATATAAATTCATTTAAAATCAGGTTAAAGATATAAATTTATACAAATTTGAGGTTATTATCAAGGCTCGGGCAACGCCGGATGGGTTAGTTAATAAAAAACAAAACTTATATTATGGATACAGAACAATGTGAGTTTGGGTATGAAGTTTAAATAAGATTAATCAACCTTGGCTATTAAACATGCTAATGTAAAAATGACATTCACAATGTAACTCAACTAGAAACCATGTCACTCAAATTTTATACTACACTCTCTTTGTGGATGATATTGAGTACTTTTTCTGTTAGCCAGATCACCAAATATTGCTTAAATCGCCATTACTGACATTGTTAATGCAGTGATTAAGCCTATTTATCATATGATCGGATTTTAAGGAAGATCAATGGTTTTTCTACTGTACTGATATATTCGTGTTTACATACTTTGTCATGATTTTTGTATAACTATTTTAAATTTTTAACAGATGTTTGCCTTTTACATTTTAGATTTAAAAAAAAAAAAAAAAACATTGTTTATAGAACAACTGGTATGTTTTTATAATAACTACTAAGGTTTCTATCGTCATCATAATTTATTTTTCAAATATAACTGTGCTATATAATAATGAACAATGTTCCAGGCGGAAATTTTTTTATGATCATATTAGATATTATCGATCCTATGATCACAAATCTCAATTTTTGTCAAATGCTCTTAAATTTATCCCTTTTATAAATATTTAAAAATATATCTATTGTTAGGTGCGTTCGTAATTATATAAATACGTAGCACCTATTGTCGTCGCTTGGTCCGTCTGTCTGTCCGTCCGTCCGCATATAACAACGCAAAAACTACCCAACCGAATGGTTTGCAATTTAAAATATATTATCTTTGCAGAATTTTGTCGAGACATTTCAAATTTTATTAAAATCGAATCAAAACTTCAGGAGATAAAAATATTTATTAAGAAATTTGAATTTTTTTTAAAAAATCGGTGCTTTTTGTTATAGGAGCTTCCGAAGTTTAATGATCAAGCGACCGAGATACTTATTTTATGACAGAAATTAATCTGCAGACGATATAATTCATTTCACAGAATTAAAAATCAGAAAAGATCTGAATATTTATGTAACTAGCTATAGTACGAACGCACCTCATTTGTCACGTTTGTCGTACAATTTCCAACTTGTTTTTAAAATATTTTTGCACCTAATTAAAGAAAAACAGTAGTTTTAATCTTTGCATAAGAAAATTAGAAACAATGTAAATGTTGAAATAAAATATTTTTGATTTAGGTATTTCTCATTAGAACATTTTTTCATTATTTAAAATGAAGGAGTGGAAATATTTTTTGAATATGTATGTTTTCCCTTCTAAATTGTAAGAGTTTAAATTTTTCCCATTGTGCGTTCCTCTCTTCTAGGTACATTTAGAATTAGGTCTTTAAATACATCTTACTTTTAAAATTTTTATTTATGTTAGTGCATATTTATTTTATTTATAGTATGTTTACTTAGAAATTAATGTTTGTGCATATAAAATACAGGTAATATGTGCTACCAATTATCCAGTAATTTTGATTTTCTGATATACATTCGGTCTTACAAATATCGGGTAATTGTCTAAATTAAAAAAAAATTCCAAAAATTAAATTTTTATTTTCAGTAAAAATTTTCAATTTTAAAAGAATTAAAATTTTCCCGACCTTGAAAAAAAATTACATATTTAATATTTATATTATTGTTAATTTTGCTTTTACCCTTTAAATAAGAAAAATAAAATAGGAACTTTTATGTTAGCCAGGTGCCAGTGATATAGGGGAGACTGGTACACAGTGAACCACAGTGAACTATTTTGCTTTTACCCTTTAAATAAGAAAAATAAAATAGGTACTTTTTTGTTAGCCAGGTGCCAGTGATATAGGGGAGACTGGTACACAGTGGACCACTTTTTCAGTTAATTTTTTTTCTCTTTAACAGACAGACTGATCTACCTGAAAATATTTTTGTATATTCCTTAAACCATTTTACATTCATCATAATTTTTTCAGAACATAACTTTCAATACATTTTTCAAAAAATATATATTTATGTACACGCATAAAGCGGACCGCTATTAAGTATTATCTGAAATGCAATATATATCTATTTTTCATTAATCTAATTCTTCCTTGTTTTGCCTTTACCTCCAAAATAACACAGTATTATAAATTTGCAAGTAACATTTTGAAAAAAATAAAAAATAAATTATATTTTGAAAGTAATAACTGATTAATACAGGAACAATTGTAATTTAAACGAAGTTATTAAGTACAAAAAAATCAGCGCCTATTAAAATTTGCAAATGAAATTCCAAAATACTTATGAGTAAGATTGAGCCTGGAATTTTCCTGAAATACTTTTTGGGTCTGGGACCAACATTATGAAATTATTAACATCAACAACAGATTCACCTACAGTCTCTGGAAAAATAAACTGATTTCCATCTCATGAATCTTACTTGAATAGAATCATCATCAATTAGGCTACAGTTACATTTTTTCCAAAGCAAAGCAGTGAATACAAAACAAAATATTTCTTACTATGTTAAATAAATTGTTATTTTTCTTTACTTTATTTTACAGCTAAATAACTACTTTACAACAATCTTTCTTTATAGAAAATAAGCAATTATTCAATATTTTGAACATTCTGCATTACAGGAGCAGAGTGGAAGGTGGTTGGTTCACTGTGCCCATGTCGAAGTTCAATAAATAATCATATTAATAGCTTTCTTTTGAACATATTAACTTTAAAGTTAAATAAAAACAAGTATCTTACGTTTGCAAAAATTATGTTTTATCTTATTTATCTACAACTTTTAATTACTAAAAAAATAAAAATATGATGATGAAAAATTTTACTTTTAGAATCTCAAAACAATCAATCAGGATAAAATGGTACATTCTGAGCTAAACATGTTCTCTGATGGCTAATCAATTCACTGCTGTTGTCTATTAGAATAGAAGGGAAGCTTAATTTTTTTAAAAATAAATAAAATATTAGGGGGTGGTACACTGTGTACCGGTCTCCCCAACATACATTATGCATAGACACATACATATGTATAATACACATACATATGTACCTATATATAATATATATCACTGACGACCGGCTAACATAAATGTACCGAAAAATGTCATCCGATCTGAGCATATATACATACTTATTCAATATGAACAAGAAAGAAGTAAATATTTGTAAGAAAATTAAAAGATTTTTTTTTTCAAAAAGTTGAATCATGAAAAGCAACATTCCAATTTAACGGAAAAAAAGGTGATTGTGATGAAATACTGAAAATCTTTCTGAAACACCTTCGCAAATTAAATTTGCTTTTCATTATTTTAAAATGCAATAAAACTGGAGAAAATAGTTAAAAACATTTGCAAACATACACAGAAAGAAAATCTTACATCTGATTATCTCTTTTTACATAATTATTACTTTTTTGAAACATCATTAATGCACACCGGTGAATTTTTGGGATAATGAATGAATTTTTGGGGTAGATTATAAAATCAGTTACACCACTAAAACGCTTATAGAGTTATTTCACTTTTTACCAATATGCAAACAAATTCTTGCCTCCTCCATATTATCCTTCCCCCAAAATTGAAAGAAATGGACAAAAATTAGGTACAATCAGGGCTTGACAAATACGGTCGCCAGGTGGCCACTGGCGACCAAATATTTTTATCTGGCGACTAAGTTATTTAATCTAATGGGGGTTTTGTTGTTGTTTCGTTTTTGTACAAAAATTGACCTAAGCTTTCTTGAAATGATCACAAATGCCACCCCCCCTTCCCAATATTAAAAAATAAACTTTAAAACTATATTCACACAAAAAATATTTTAACTTTTGTTTTTAATTTGGCAAAAATAAGTTCATCAAATGTAAATTTTAAAATAATCAAATCAGAATTATTTGAAACTTCGACAGAAAAATAGACGAAAACTTGTTTTCCTGCTTCACTATTTCGTCGATGATTCCTCAGCAGATATAGATTTTGTAGCATTCAACTATCCGGACATTTGAAGCATTCGGTAAACAGCATTTTCCGAACATGCCGCTTAATTCACTCTTTACAGTTTTTTTTTTTTTTTTTTTTTTTTTTTTTGATATATGATTTTGATAAGTTTCATTAGAAAACTTAGTTTATATTATCTTTCTAAACTATGTAGCTAATAATTTTACACAATGCCTGTTATTATTTTTCCTCAATTAATTCATAAAAACTTTTGTGCTTTTTGATAATTAATGACGAGGAAGGAGGAGTTGGTAAATATTTTTTACTGGCTACTAAAATATTTTTCTGGCTACCAGATTTTATCAAATTTGTAAAGCCCTGGGTACAATCATTGCCAAATCAAATGACACAGTAGTAACTAATGTTAAAAGATTTCGCACAGAATATTAGCAAGAAAGTTATGACTTCAAATTATAATTTCTCCATCTAATTTTAAATGTTTGAATTTACATTCTAATTATTGCTATAAAATTATAATTAATTAATTACCAGTGATGTGGTGCGTATGTGAATACTTTTGCTAGTTTCTCAAATTTTTTATTTTTTTAGGCAGTTGGATGACAAAGTTGTTGACAATGTTGATTTCTTTTTATTTTAAGTTTAATATCAGAAAATGTAATTAGACTATTTTATTTTCAACCTGTCAAAAAACCGTAAAATTTCCTTTTTAACATTACATTGACGTATATCGCTGATAAAATGTAAACAGTTTGGCGAGAAAGTTTTGAAATAGCGCCAAAATATCACTACGGAAATTACGATATTAATAAGCCCGACATTAATAAGAATAAAAACAATGAAATAGTTTTAATGAACACGAGAATGAATTAAAGAAATTAACTGTTATCGTATTTAACATTAGATACAAGATAGTTTAGAATAAAAAAAGATAAATACAAAAGTCACACTTACCAACTCTAAAGAGGGAAGCAAAATTCAGCGATGTTTCTTGTAATTCTCGGCTTATTTCAAGTAATCCTTTCATCCTATTTTTCATTTTGAAGAAATTTACGTTTATTTCACCTTTAAAAGACATTGTATGACGAAATAAATAAAAAAAAAATGTTCTCCATCGTGTCGAGACTGATCTTCGGTAGCCGCCATGTTTTAACTAAACAAGAGAGTCAATTCGTGACGTCAGGTTCCTAAGCATTTGATTGGCTGTTAGTCGCGATATCGCCCGCTTCGAAGCGACAAAATTGCTCCGACAGAAAAAAGTTGCTTGCTACCAAGCAACTCTTCTGAAGCCATAGGTTTACATGGGTGTCGCCTGGAAGTGGCGGCGACTCGACGCCTCGTATAATAGCACTTTTAGGCTCTAGGCGAATGCTTCTTTTATAATCTTGTGTATGCCATGAATATTTTGACCATTCCTCCGTTTTTCCTACTTTTACCATGGTCTCAATTTCTAGAAGCTATCTAGTTGAACAACAGCGTTTGCAAACTTTCTTAGATTGGGTTCCAAATATCAAGAAAATGTGATAAGTTTCCAAATATACAGCTGTCCTTCTGTTATGGAGGGCTTTGTTTCGATATGGAACCATATAGGTCCATACTTTCATAATATATGTTGTAAAAATAATGAGATTATCCGATGGATTTTCTGTGGCCACCTACAACATTAACGTTCTACCTTTAGTCGTTAGCCATCTTGAGTAAGCAACTGGAACAGGGTTTTTAAATGCCAGGTCAGAACTACATTCACTACGTGATATGGCTACGCAAATATCATATAAATATTGCTAATCATTGATGATAACCATTCTATCTACGTTATCTGGCATTTTCTCCACACTTATTGAAGAAAAGGAAACTACAGGTAGCTCCTCACAGATTTTGATTGCTGTACCAATTAGGCCCACAAAAGGCTTTAGTACCAATTGTTGCACATCACAATAATGTAGTAAATGTCGTAAAGGCCTTTAGCTTTTCCTGTTGCAAATGTAACGTGTACAATATGCAAATAGTCAGGTTCCTTTACAAGAGTATATTGTTCCTCCTTTGTGATCTTTGTGTAGTACATTGTGCTCTTCATCACTAGCACTTTTATATTGTCTTTTTCCCATCGGAAAATAATCCGGTTAAAATAGACAGAGAAATAGCTAAATTGCTCATCTGTGCAACTAAATTTCGTACCTTTGTACGCTATCGACGAATTTTGTTGCGATCTACTAAATTTGAAGTCTCTTTTTTGTGTACAATTCGAATATCTCGTAAAACACCATTGACATTTTAAAACAGCTGCTCTATTCAAAATTTCGTATATAACAATATAATATTAAAAAAAATATTTTATACATTTAATATAAACGATAAACGATTTGTCATCTCCTGGATCTAATAATTACGCTGTACAAATGATTATTTAACTCTTATTTTTACTTATAATTTTAAGTTCAAAATTTGCATAAAAGTCGATTTTCGGCAAATATTTAAGTGTCTTTGGGCACCTGGAAGACATTTATCGAAGTTAAAAATGTTTTACATATGTGCTAGTATGCTTAAAAGACAACTTTCGCACCCCGTGCTAAAAGTAATTATAGAAATAAATAAAGAATAGAAAAAAGAAAAAAATTATAAATTTTCATAAAACTTTAAATTTTTAACTATTTTTGGGGCGTTTGGGGCACCGGAAGATATGAATGGATTTAAAAAAAAAAAAAGAAAACTAATATGCATAAAAGACAACTTTTCCACCCCGCGCCAAAAGTAATTAAAAAAAATAATAAAATTAATAAAATATATAAATTTTCATAAAAATTTCATGTTTTAACTATTTTGGGGGCTTTTGGGGCACCGGAAGATATGAATGGATTTCAATAAAAAAACAGATGTAAACTAATATACATAAAAGGCAACTTTTGTACCCCACGCCGATTCAATTATCGACATTTCGATTTTTCGATCTACCCTAATGTGTATTATTTCAGTTCGAGAACTCATAGAAGTAACCATACGTTTGTGAGGAGAATGAGCGGGAAAAGGAAACACCTGTCTGTTTCGTTAGATGTTAAAAGACGAACTTTAAAACGGTTAGATGCGGGAGAAAGTATTAAAACAATTGCAAAGGAATTAGGTGTTGGAGAATGACAGTAGGTGACTGGAGAAGGAATCGTGCAAAGATTGAAAAGTGGAGTGCTGGAGATCTAACACCCGATGATTATTTAAACAACAGGTGAACAATGCGTCAAAGTGATTATAAAAAAACAAGTGAGCTCTCTTGGTTTTCTCAACAAAGGTCGAAAGGCATGTCGATATATGGTCCGATGTTGCAGGAAAAAGCCATATATTTTTGCCAAAAAAATGAATGAATCTGACAATTTTTCTTCCAGCACCGAGTGGTTAAACAGATGGAAAAAAAGGTATGGAGTTCGCCAGATGACTATTTGCGGAGAGAAACTTTCAGCGGATTTTGAGTCTGAAAATAAGTTTCGTACTGAATTAAACAATTTAATGATAAAATAAAATCTCACAGAAGAGCAATTGTACAACTGTGATGAAACATCGCTGAACATTAAACGACTACCTACTAAATCCCTAGTCTCCAAAAATGAAGAATCTGCTCTTGGCTTTAAATAAAGCGAAGAAAGATTAACTGTGATGTGTTGCTCCAATGCGTCTGTTGCAGAAGACACGACAGTGTTAGATGTTGCCCTTCGCTATATTGAGTAGCAGACAGATGCTTTACCACAGGACGTTTTATTTTTGAAAGGCTTGCGAGACAACGCAGCAAAAAAGAGACTTTCTGCTCAAAAACAAACAACTTTAGATTCATTTTAAAAAAATTAAATCAAGTAAGTGTGTTGTTATTTACAATACGTTTTTATATTTACAAGTCTGTGTGCTCGTTATTTTTTTGCTATTTGATCTCTCTGTTTTTTAGTTTTATGTGTATATAATAAATTGAATTTTTCTCTCCAATTCTATTATGTAGTCCGTATAATTCGAGTTTTCAGTAATCCGAGGTAGAGTTGGTCCCGAATCGGAACTCGACTGTATATATATAATATATATATATATATATATATATATATATATATATATAAAGTTTTGAACTGGTGGTGGTTTTGGGTTCTAGGTGTTATGATCGGTGTAGATCTGCAAAAATTTTTCAGGAATTCCAACTTAGGGGAGAATGTAATAGAAATATTATAGTAGTATTTCTTACGAAATCTACCTAAAACATAACAAAAAAAGGCTTAAAAATACCTTTTAATATATAGATGACATATATTTCATGCGCTCTAACGGCGACTTCTTCAAGATCAAAATGATAAATAAATTAATCTCGCAAAGTTTTTGAAAATGAAAAACATAAATCACGAGGTCACATGTCCAATGTAAGCAGGTGTTTAAATTGGTCAAACTGGAAAACGTGAAATATATTATTTTTATTGCTTTTTAATTTGTAAAATATCGCGTGCCAAATTTTAGGTAATTTAAAAGAAGCTGATTCGTTGCAAATGTTCTTGTTACGCAAATATATTTCTATTGATTCACGGATAATGGATGGGAAATAAACTCTTGATGGAAAAATTATTTTACTATTCTTGAAATTAATCCGCAAAGGCTCTATTCTATGTAATCTAACTAAGGCTGTAGTTCTTTTGTCATATTTGATTATGGTGGTGTTATCGTGAGAAGTAAGTTCGGTAGGGTTGAGGATTGAGGAAAATGCCGTCAAAGCTGGAAATATCCGTTAAAGACTTGTAAGGATTTTACGGAGTAAGTCAGTTTTGATGAAACAGATACACAATGAGGTATTAGTGGTAGTTGGTTGTTTATTTGCAAGCCCCATGCCACGTTTCCTGGAGGCTGAACCTGATTGGTTTTTATTATGTCGAAAGAAAGGAGACGAACATCTTGTCACTAGAGTTTATGGTCTTTAATCGGAGAAACATGTCACAATCCAAAATCTTCCACAGTGAGATTTTCACCAATACAACGTTTCAGATTTTGTAATGAATCTGATAAATATCAATGGGGTGACATTTCAAATTTTAAATCAGGGATTTGGCAAATGAAAATAATCCATTGACTGGTTTAAAAATACTATTGAAATGTTCCGAAGATGTTTACTTAATCCAAAGAGTTTGAAGAACATCAAGGGGATTTTGAAGAAATCCAAAGGGGCCAAATTTTTAGATGTTACTTCGGCTGAGATCAGAGGCGAAAGTGTCCTTCGAAATATGACAGCGTGCGTTAGAAAAACACGCCAAGCGATTTACATTTTTGAGCCAAGAGAATTGCATTTTTGCGTGGGATGCTGTAACCATTACGGATACTTCATATCAACTTCATAATTGACGTCAGGGGTACGGAAATCTTTTTTGGCGAAGAGTGTACTTTGGCTAAAAAGAGAGTGAAATAGAATTTGACGGTTAATTGTTTTGGGAAAATGCTAGGAAAGATATTTTGGAAATATGTTGTAAAGGCGACAGAAAGACGGAATGAGCATCTGGTTGCTTTAGGGAGTCAAAATTGACCATGAGAAAGAAAACCTTTTATGCATTGTATTATTTCATTTACATTGATATGTGGGAGACCGATTAAAGTACGTTAATGATAATTTAAAAACAATATGTATGATTTTGACTAAAAGTTTTCGTTCATAGAAAGAAAAAACTCGGGTGCGTCTTTTAACAGCCGAGAATGTATATAAATAACGATAATGCAGAAAAGGGAAAAAATATTTGATAAAATACATAAAATATAGATTTCTTTAATTTTGAAACGAATATATATGGTATCTTTACCATATTGATATCTGCCAAACGTTGTTTTATACTCGTTATTTTCTGTTTGTCATTCCTATATAGTATTGTTATGTTCCATGCTCTATCGATGTTATTTAACTCAAACAATTTTATTTTCCGAATTCATACAGTGTAAGGAAAGTATTATAATCATAATAAAACCCCGATGATGAATATATTGGTATATTCTTACAACTTGAACTTCCTTGAGTCCGTTTCTGCTATTTTTTAAATTATTTTTTCTCGAGGCGAACAAAGACATTTTCACATCTTCGTCTCGGTAAGCAGAGGTTTTGTCACAAAGCACTTTTATTTCACTGCAAATTTTGTATTAATTTTTATCTTGTTCTTTTCTTGGAAAATCTATAATGCATAATATATTATTAATATCTTTTACTGTTATCTATTATAATTTCTTTAATATCGCTATTATATATAAATATTTTATTCCATATATCGAACCTATATACATTTCTACGCTATATTAATATATTTCTATAGAATAAAAGTTTTTATAATAGTCGATTTCATAAAATAAATTAAGTAGATCCTTTGATATATAAAAAAGAAACTTAAGAAATAAACTGTTTTGCATTTTTTATAATGAATCAATTTAACAGATAAAAATTAATAAAAATCTATAATTATGAAATAAAAAAACGGGATTTTTTAATTCGATTTCTTTTATATAAGAAACGATATTATTTAATAATTTTTTTAAAGATTAATTTTACATTTAAATTATGAATGAAGACCGAATGATTTTTGTCATAGTACTTTCTCTCTAAACTTATATTTTACGAAAAACACGCATTATTAAGTATAGGATATATAACTTCTTAGGAACAAATAAAAACGCTACTTTTCTAATGAAAAGGGGAAATTCTAAAAGACTTTTTAGATTTAAAAAAAATGCTACAGAATTACGTATCACCACTGTGCTTTACCACTTCAGAATTCACTAGCACATTCACGGCATGTCGTTAGTTGTGATAACCATATTCTTTTTCTGCTTTGATTTTCACATTTTATTAGAGCCTCATCTTTAATGATTTTACCGAAAGTATACCATATATTATTGTACTGTACTATGTACACTGTGTAATACTATATGAACTTTACATTATTGTATTTTAAAAATGGCTTATTTTTATGTCAGCATTAATAGATAAAACATTCGTTCTTAAAAATAATTAAAACATTTCTTATCCATTCGACGAATTAAAGATTGAAATTATGCTATTGAAGTTATGCTACATGAAGTTTTCGGATACAGGGAAAAAGCTGCAAGAATCCTTCAAATTAAGTTTTTAGAAAACAGCAATCTAATTGTGAAATTTCAGCAGTTATTAAAGTATTTCTCGATACATTCACCCACTCTTTATCTGATCATAGTCTCAAAACAATATCGGACAATATCTTTATTGTGTTGACTATATCTTAGCTTTATTGTCAATATTTGTATGAAATAATTTGCCAATAATGCAACGAAACTTGCAAAAAATTTCATAACCAATAAAATTTCACTCTAAAGACAATATTTCTGCAATAGAGTCGTTTCTTCGGAAATATTTTCAGTGTAAAACCAGTATGTCTTCTGTAACAGTAGCATTTCACAGCAAAATATTTCGAAATTAAACCAATAGTTAACCAGTACTGAGATTTAAGTATATTTGACGAATGCAATAGTGACGTTATATTGAGCCCCAATACAAAATCAATTTAAACAATTTTTTTTACTTATTCGTTTTGTAGGAATGTTTGAAAAGGTTAAATTAAAGAAAAAGTTATTATTAAACTTTTAAAACATAACGTTGAAAGGTTACTGGAGGAATTATTTCAAGAGTCCTTCAAATAAGGTTTTGTGAAAACCTCAAATTTAATTTGAAGTTTGTTAAGTTTTAGGAGATAATTCCATTATTTTACTCTTTGTTAATTTAATTATTATTATTATTTTTAAGTTGGTATTTTACCGCGTAGAAAATTATAAGGCAGGAAAATAATCTTCATAAAAGTATATTATTTTTGATCAAAAATAGACAACTTAGAGTGTTAATATCCTCCCACGACTTTTTAGTTTAATAACACTAATATATAATAAATTTAGAAGAGATGATGAGAGATAATCTCCATATACTATAATATAACTGTTTGTATAAAAATGAAATAGACCATCATAAGTTAGAGTAATATTCTTAATGCTTTGAAAAGAAATTACTTTTGTTAACTATTCTTAGTTGTCATTTGTAGAGACAAGAGTTGTGGGTAAATTTTTGAAAATGAAAAAGCAGTTCTTTGTAATCTATAGTTTTACCAGGATTATTTATTGGATACGATGGTTAAACAGACTGGGACCGATATGTTAATGTAGATTACGAATCAGTCTCAACATTGAAGACGTAACAAGGATTAGAAATCTGCATATAGACTGAAAGAAAGTGGAATTTTCAGAGTGTAAATTACAAAGAAAGCGTTGAAAGTCTGTTGGAAGCTTTAGTGCCGCTACGGTTATTTCTTGCATATGAGGGTTAAACAGACTTAAACCAACTTTTAAGACTATATTACGAACCATTCTCTGTATTGAAGACGTAACAAAGATTAGAAATCAGCATATTAATTGAAATAAACAGTATAAATTACATTTTCAAAGTGTAACTTACAGACAAAATTTTGGACCTATACGGTATTTTTTAGATAAAAATTTCGATGAAGTTTCGATCATGTTCATAGAATAGTGAACACAAACAGGTAATTATGTGTTTTTCAAGTAAAAATAAGTTTACTATTTAATTAAAAGTGAGATTAGGTTTTAAAATACATTTATTAATAGTCTGAAACTATACAATATTGAGAGAGAAAAAACCCTATTTTTTATCATATGTGAAAATGCATGTGAAATGAACAGGTGAAATTATCGGTTTAATTGGTATGGATATTAAATCAATTTTTAATCAGTTTTGTTATTTATAACATCTATTTGGAATTAAAAAATTGGAACAAAAGAAACAATTAGAATATTAAAAATTTATAAAAGAGAGAAAACTAAATATTTTTCTAATAAACCTGATTTTAAAAATGATTTTCTTCTTTGATTAGAAATATTATGTAGATCAAACTGAGAAGAATTTTTAATTGAAGCATATAATATAAGTTTGGGCATTAAAACTGGATACAAAGCGAAACATTTGAAAACGGAATTTTATAGGCTATGCAGAGTATTTTATAGAATATGAAACACAAACAGATAAATTTGTAATAAAAAGATTCAAAATATTGGAAAAAAATAGATAAGTTAATCTAACAAAACAAAGAAGAATTTATGATAACAGAACACACAAAAAACAAAATGCACTTTTTGACATCGGCATCTTTTCTTTCCAAACTTTTCGGCATATTCGGCATAAACAAGCATTTCAACAGGAACTTTCAGAATAAAGTTTGTATAAAATCAATCTTTCAGCCATTTCCTCTTTTTTTGCATTTAGCTACCTTATACAATATTACTATACTGTCAAGGGGTTTGATATCTTTCAATACAGACAAATCTTGCTACGCTTCATTCATTAATTCCGTTTTATCATTAATAATTTGGAATATTGTACGTATAAGAGGAGATTCATTTCACTTTATAACGAAAGTTATTAGAGCCAGATTACCACAAAATAAAGTTACAAGATTGTATTTGATAATTTTGACAGCCATTGCACTAATAGTTTGCATCCTGATTCCCTTGATTCTTGCGTGTATTTGTGTAATAGACAATGCTAATGGAAATCTCAGTTATGGTAATTTTTGGTTTTACGGTTATTCTTCTCTCAAACGTAATCTACTTACTGATACTATATTATTTCTGTGTGTTTTGTGTTATACTTCACAACAAACTTTATTTCTCAGTATCTTTTTATATATATATTTCATCTTGAACATTAAACTAGCGATGCAAATTGAAAAAATGAAAACTGTTTTTAAGGAAAAAAGTTCTTTGACATTTTCATTGTCGAAACAATCATGCTTCCACAGGAATTATATTTATAAAGTAAGAAATTACGACGAATTGTTTTCATTCCCAATATTCCTTATTTTGTGCTCATTGACAGTGACTGGATTTACTGGACTAGCTTTAATTATGCGAGAATCCGAAGACACAAATCTTTTTAGCACATGCGAAGGTTACTTTTATTTATATTTCAGTCTGGTAGGAATATTAACCATTACGTATTCAGCGTCTACTATTTCGTTACATTTACAAGAAATAAAGGATTTTTATTACAAGGAATATGAATTAATTGTGGAAGAAAACGCAAGTATTCCTTGTATTTTAGACGAAAACCGACAAAAAATTCTAAAATTGATTACTGAACGAGAAGTACCTTATTTGACAGCCTGGAATTTAATTAGGTTAGATAAAAATTTTGTTTTCTCTGTCTTTGGAACCATGATAACTTACGGCTTTTTGATTATACAGTTGAAGAAAAACGAATAAATATCTTCTAAACTCATTTGTCGCACTAAAATACTAAGAAGAGTATTCTTTTATATGAGAATTGCCAATTTTAGTTGAAAAGTTTCTGGCTTTAACTTTTTAAATAATCCCAAGTTTTAAAAACAGAATGACCTTAGAATCCCATATTAGCCCAAAATGTTGGTTTTTTCGTTCCTCCCTTTTACACTAGGTAATTAGTGGAAATGACCCTATTAACTTCTCCCTTTATTCAAATTTCGACAGGTGTTATACCCCTCTATTTATCAATGTTCCTCTTACTGAAAAAAAATCTTGTTTTTTCTTTCTGTACTGTCCAGAAATGCCAACATATTACCACATCCATCGCTGAGAGAGACCACCCCCTTGACCCATTTAAGGGGAAGGAAAAACCTTTCAGCTATCCTGGGCTATTGTGGATTTCTTAGTATTGGGATGATTTCGGCTATTGAGGATTCAAAAGTTTAACTTTTGAAAAAAAATATTGTCAAAAATATAGGATCTGGAAGATATCATCCGAATGAATACTTGTCGTTGTCAGGCAGTGTAATTAAGAAGAAATTTGCAGCAGATGAGAGACCATGAAACTAGACCTACTGTGACAAGCAACTGTTTCCCTAACATTTTATTATTTGTGGTCATGTCCAAACGCTTGATTTATTAAACCAGTTGGAAATTGTACGTTAAACGTGACAAATGAGGTGCGTTCGTTTCGTGCTGTAACTGGTTTTACAATGTAAGAAACTCATCGTTAATATTTCAGTGAAATGAATTATATCGTCTGCTATGAGCGAAATGAGGATGCCTTTTATTTTCTTATTACGTATGTCATGTTTACAGATGCGAATTTTTTTTTTTCGACGCACTGCAAAATTCCCCATGGAGATCTTGCTTTGCGCATGATTACCTCCATGGTCTAATATTTGTATGACTATAAATATTTCTAACGATGAATGAATATTTTGCTTATTTACTTAATGAATTTAGATATTCGGCTGTTAGCCTAATTTTCACAGAATCTATACATTTCTGAATGAGACTCATCTCTCAAGCAGACAATTTTTTTTCAACGATCTTTCTAAAAATGTAACTTTTATGCAATTCGAAAAAATAATTTTGAATAAAAATGGCTGCTTGGCATGTGGAAAAAGATGTGGTTATCCCGTATTTGTTTTCTCCAGTCACATGACTTGTGTTTTTATTATACAGATTACGTATGATAGGATTTAATAGAATAAAGAAAACTTTTATTAATACCTTTCTAAGTTTTGATTCGATTTTTATAAAATTTGAATGACTCGACAAAATTGTGCAAAGATTATGTGTATTAAATTTTCAAACCATTCGGTTGGGTAGTTTTTACGCACAGATGGACGGACCAAACGACGACTATAGGTACTACGTATTTATATAATTACGAACGTACCTAAAAAGGGAATTGTTAATTACAAACCATTTTCATAAATTTTTAACATAGTTGAAAAGCGTTTATGCCATCGGCTCGTTGTCTGTCTGCACACGTTTTAATATTCACAAATATATTTTACGGATTTCCCCGAAATTGATATATTCTAGTGAGTTTCACTACAGTATGTTCCCCAATGAGTTCTCTGTTGAACGTGAAACAAAAATTTTAAGAGTTCAGGTGTAGCATTTCACAATATTTTAACATTTTATTATCTCATATTATTATTATTATTTTAATACTAGCTAATTAGTTTATTTATTTATTTGGCATTTTTTATTATAATGTCTACACTGAACTGCTATTGAACCAGTATTTGGGTTTAATTACTTTAGTATAACCATGTATTCAATTTATTTTAGTAATTCACTCATTTAAGAAAATCAACATTTTGTTCATTATGTTTTCATTGACTTGTAATTACGCAACATCTCATAGGTGCTTTGTCAATAAGCAATTCGTTCCTAAATCTTAGTACAATGGTTTTTATAACTTATGTATTGTAATTAGTATTCAATTTAGCATCTTTATTTAAGGTTAAATATCACCAAACATTAAGTATCAAATATTGTATTAAGTATTGCATTTCAATTGTACTGAGTATTGAACCGTGATTTGTAACGTGAATGAATTGATTTGTAATCGAGCATTATTGGTATATTGAGAAACACAGAATTTTATTGAATTCAGTAATAGGCTTGTACGAATGTGGGCAACCTCCTGCACAATTTTGTATTAGTAATCACCTCTGCTGGGCAAGGCTAGTTGAGCTTAAGCCGAAAGGTAGACCTCCCCGCCCGGTTTGCCTTGACTTTAAATGTGAAGCTCGATTACAGGGACGCTTAAAATAATTCGGATGCATTATTGCCTATGTGCAATAGTTGTTCGATGTACACTTTAATGATGTTACACTGCTTGAAACATTACGAAATTGATATTCATTGTTTATATGCACTACAACGCGTTTTCTACGAAACGATGTGCTTTGCATTTATTTTTAATTTACAGTAGGATGTCAAACTGTGTCCCGCGAGATACCACTATTTTTTAAGGTCATCACTTTTTTTAATCGCAGAAATTCTGGGATAAAATAAGGCGAAAATTTCTATTAAAAGGGGTGGTGCAGGCCACAGTTTTCTGCGATTAAATATTGTTATTTAGAAATAGCGGGATGTCCCGTGGGCTACAATTGGGCACCTCTGATTTATAGGGATACAGAAAAGAACTCAATTTGATTAATGTTTGTAGTCAGCAATTGCTTCAAATACGCTTTTGGAAATTGATATACACACAGAAAAAAATAAAACCCAATTTGCGTCGAAAGATTCTCAGGTATGTGCCCAAATTGGGTCATGCCTGTTTTGGTTACCACTGTGTATCCATTTTGGCCACTGTTAAATACTCATTTTCAATCAAAACAGGCATGACCCAATTTCGGCACATGCCTAAGAATCTTTCGACCCAAATTGGCTTTTTATTTTTTTCTGTGCATTAGATTGTCGCAATAACATCTTCTGAATAGAAAATAGGGAACGTAATTTTTAATGTTATTTTACAGGTCTGCATAAAATAATTCTGATGCATTATATCGTAGAAGCAATAGAAGTATAAACTATATGGTATGGATAAGATATAAATAAATTCAGATGCAGGGTTGCAAAAACGATGTTAAAACATTGTTTTCAGTGGTCGGAAGTAGCGTGCTTCAAATGGCGGAACTATAGTAGTCACTACTTTTTCCGGTTGTAGTGTAGCGTTCTACATTTAAAAAAATATAATGTAGCGAGTAGCGCGGTACAAAAAATTAGTAGTTTGTAGCAAGTAGTAACACTTCTTTAAATAGTAACTTACTTATTTTGCTCAAAATGTGTTCTATGTAATAATTTGAAAATATCAGCAACTCTTCTGCAGTGTTTAGCAATGCATCGTATGACTTCATAGATTTTGCGATTCACACTTGCTAGTAAATCCCAATAACAAAATAAAAAAAAAATATTTTTCTTGTTGGAAACACTTGTCTATTTACTCCTTATTAGATATCCATGTTTTAGTGCCGCATTAAATCTTGTGGAATTGCATTTTTTACAGATTAATTTTTAACACTTTCCAACATAGTTGAAAAATGTTTATGAATTCGTTTTGTCTGTCTCTTTGCCGTCTCTCTCTCTGTCTGTCCGAGATCTAAATCACTCTGATTGCCAAGCAATTGAACATTACTATGGCATGTTCGGAATTGAAATTTAAGTGTGTAGCACTAATAGTTCTTTTACAGGGGCACTCAAAATAATTCCGTTACATTTGGTGTATGGGGAAAATAATTCGAGGTTTATTTTAATGATGTTACAGTATTTCAAACATATCGAAATTGATATGTATCACTGAAGTGCACTACAAGAGGCGTATTGTAGAATGTAGTGTGCATTGCTCCTATAGTTCTTCTACAGGAATACTCACACAATTCCGTTACCTTACTTTCTATTGGGGGGGGGGGGATTTGCTTTTTTTAAATAATGTATCACTATTTCAAACATACTGAAATTAATATATATCACTTAGGTGCATTACAAGAGGTTATGTATAGCATATTGTGTATATAGCATTCATCGTTCATTTACAGGGATACACAAAAGAATTCGGTTAAATTACTGTCTGTTAACAATAATTGCTGGAATTGAGTTTCCAGATGAGCAAAGCGTTTTTAAACTTAACTAATTTTTTGCCTAATTACTAATAAATCCTGTAGTTCATATAAAGTGGAGCACAAAAGATGTCTAGTATATTTCCGTTTATTGGCGGAAATTCCAGAAGAGGAATATTAAACTGTGCTATACGTTTCCTAACTGTAGTATAAAAATTTAGCATTCTATGTAGTATATATATATATATATATATATATATATATATATATAAACCTATAGATCATGTACAGGGCTGAACAAAAGGATTCTGTTATTTTTCCCAAATATTGTTGGCATTTCCTGAAATTGGGTTTTTAAATGTGTTTTGCGTTTTCCAAATTGTTTATTTTACCTTATTAAATGGCAAAGTTTTGTAAAATTATTTTGGAAGTGTTGAAAAGTGTTACATAATCTATGCTTGACGCACGATTTTTCGTTCTTTTTGACCTTATGACAGAGAAAATTAATAGCGAATTGCTAAGGTCTGCATATAACGTGAAATATGTGCTTAAAGTAGCATTTTAGAGAATAACACAACACATATGTCATCTTTCTTAATTTCTTTTGTCCACGTCTTCATCGCATTTATTTGATTGCATTCTGGCAAACGCGGTATGACGAGGGGTCATTGTATTACGTAATCCGGATCCAGAATTTAAAGTGCAGATTGAATTCTTTGACAAATTCTGATATCAAGGAAGTAGAGACTATTTTCGAATAGTAGTTTGTAGTCGCTACTTTTTAAAACTAGTAGTTGTAGATAGCTACATTTTCGATAATGTAGTTGCAGTTGGTTACATAAAAAAAATAGTTTTTTCGACCATTGTTGTTGTCTATGGAGAATAAAAGCTGGCGTAAGTGTTCAGCTATATTATACGTTTTCCATATTAATTAAATTTGTTCACACTAGAGTGAAACTCCCAGTAAGTGACACTTTAAGGATTTTTTCTTGTTCAAATCACTATTATAAAATTTTAAATATATTTTATACGTTTCTTTGTTTATGAAAGTATATAGTAAAGATACATTAAAAAATTATTGTAGACAAAATTTTGAAAAAATGTACTTTTTATTACTAAAAATTAATTTTTGTCATAAATATTGTCAATATCTCCAGTAACGGACACCATCTTTTTTTTGAAAAACCAATAGCTGAAAGATAAGTTATAACAGTTAAGACAAATAAGTTACCCCTAGAGATGACATTACTTTGCAGAATTTTACAAGAAAATGCTTATTTGAGTTAGATTCTTGCTGCAGTGTCAGTTACTGGTTAGGTGTCAATAACTGGGAGTTTCACCCAATATGTTATAAATGAAAATTTATAGACGGGGCTGCACAAAGTAACTCGAATACGCGGATTAATTTCTGAAAATGGGTTTTCAACTGCATTGTGTGTTTCTATGTTGTTTATTTAGATATATCCTTCCATGTTTTGAACAAATAAAGATTCGTAATAATATTTTGATAGTATTGGAAAAGGCTTCGTTATCTACGCGTCACGTATGTTTTTTTTTTTTTGTTTAGACATGGCGATGTTACACAGTTGGGATTTGAGTGTCAAATATTATTATAGCGATGAGCCTTATAATATTGGTAATAAAAGCATAATTAAAATACAGATAAATCTATGAGGTCACAATAGATGAGGTCTGGCTAACTTTTTAAAAACAGCTAAATGTAAGATGTTGTCTATAAAAACAACATTTTCATGCACACCGACACGCATTTCGTCGATATGTATAAAGGGAGAAAAAATACGCAGAGTAAAGTTATTTTGCATTATAGGAATTTCATCATCGCAGCCAGAAAAAGATATTAAAAAAAAAACAAGTATTTATGCTGCTAATAAAGTGGTGTACATAAATCTATTTGGTGTTCTTCTGAAAGTGTATGGAATAAAATGAAAAAATTCATATCACATTTGCGCCAAAAAAGAAGATCGTCTACAACAACACTAAGATTAAGTACGTCTAGAGGTATGTGTATATTGGACAGGAAATAGCATCGGACAAAAGCATCATGAATGAAATCAAGAGTAGAAAATGAAATGGAGGGAGTGTTTTTGGGAAAAAAGTAATATTCTGAAGAATAACATGTCCCTTTTGGCATGAAAATGAAAGTGTTTAACCTTTGCCTGCACTAAACTATGGTGCAAACACATGGCTAGTACAAAAATTGCAAACAACCAGTGAAATATGAAAAGATATATGCAATGCACAGTTGAAGAGACATAAAAAGAATAACTTCGAGAAGAAGTGCGACATCATCGACATCATTTTTCACTTCATCGAGATAATTAAACCTTTATAATGGAAATGGAATGGTCACATTACAAGAAGATAAGACAATAGCTGAAGTACAAACAGTCTACAGTAATATCCAAGAGATGTAAAACTACCGAGAAGGCGACCTCAGGTAAGATGAAGGAGCGAAATCAGAAAAGTGGCTAGAGTTAATTGGATAACCACAGCACGACAGAAAACAATGGAAAAATCTGGGGGAGACCTTCATCCAGCAGTGGACTGAAAACGGGTGATGATGATGATAATGGTGATATATGTGCGAATCTCCCGAAGAACTTACGGATTCTCTTCATAGATGGCAGCCCCAGAGCTCTCAGAGGTATTTGCTTGTATCACAGAACTACACGTACATGCAGAGGTAGTGGCAGACAGAGTGCAGGGAGACGAGGATATGATGTAAAACCGTTAAGACAAACGACCAACAGGCCCAGACAATATGTTTGCAGTGAATTCATTTATGAAACGCTGAAGCTTTTAATTTTCTGGTATAAATCGAACTTTTCTGTATATATTTCACTAATACAATTTTTAGTTAATCTAGAATCCAGCATTATATGCGTCGTTGAGTATTTCTTCCGACAAAATGGTTCTCAGAAGAGGGATAGAATACGCTCACAAAAAATTAGTGATGAACCAGTAAAGGAATATACGTGAAAGATTCGCCTCCATGATGTAATTTTGGTTGACATTTAATCAAGATATTAGATAAAGATATATATATCTCTCTCTCAATATATATCTATATCTAGTATATCTATCTATATATATATTTCGTTGCAAATTTGACTATTAACTGATTTGAATGTAATTTTTTATCACACATCGGGTTTTCCTTGTCGATGGAGTCTCTTTAGCGTTTGTTTAAAATAACTAATGTTACAGATATTTCTGAATTGTAAGTGGTATTAAAGACTGAAAAATTATTTTTCCAAAACGGCAGTGACAGAAAATAATTTACAAAGAATTCATGAATTTACGGGATTTACATTTAAAATCAAAACTGAAGAATATGAGGGACAAATTCGTCAAATAAAAAGATTTTTTAATGTCAGTGAATTAATTACGATTTGCAATGTCTTGTGTATTCATAATTTTTTTTGACGATTTTACTGGCAGAATAACATCTTATTTATGTGCTTTAAATCTTCTTAACAGTGGCATTGTACATGATGATAATAGTGATACAGAATCTGAGATTTTAAGCGAAACTGTAAATGGCATGTCTAGTGGTACTGTTGAAAATTCTATGAAAAAACTGTAGGTAGAACTGTAGGAAAAAAATCTTTCAGTCGAATTGGTTACTTCCAAGCAGAAATCGAGATTGATCACTTCAGTAAGAACCCAGATTCTTTTTCATTTCTTTAACAATGATGAAGATGTAATTTTTAAGCATTACCTTTTACAATATTCGGTTTAAATTAACTGTTTACAACCATCTACTACTCATAAGTTTAGTTATGGATTGTACTGTGACTTCTGCTTGTTTAGTTAAGTTTCGTGTCACTCTGTGATTTGTTAAGCATAAAATTTTATCGAAACATATTGTTTCGTCATTTGTTTTAAAATTTTTGATTTCTTAAAAGAGTGAAACAGTAATCCATTTCTATATAAGGTAACTGCTGGTAGTACAGCCACTTTTATTTTAAACTACCAAATTTTTTACGGAAACTTTTTACGGTTGTGGTATGGTTAAAAATTTAAAAATATGTGGCTATTAATGCAATCTATTTTTTTAAAGTTTTATAAAGAATATTTGTTGTCACTTTTGACTTTTAATTTGAAATGTAAAATGCCTTAAAGCATGTTTTGTTATGGGAATATGCCCAGTGAACGTATTACTCTCTCTTATATATACAGTGGACTCTCTCTATTCTGAACACTCAGGGGACTGACCAAAAATGTTCAGATTATGGGGGTGTTCATTATAGAGGGAGATTAAGAAATGCATTACTATTGCTACTATGTATTGAATTTATAGACTGTATAGAATACTTAGCCTGGTTAACAATGCAAGTTACCGAGATAGAGGTGCTGAATTTAGAAGCTATTAAAAAAGTTAATTAAAAAAAGTTAATTAAAATGTTATATTAAAAATTTTTACAAAATATACAATTACATACTTGCAATACATTACTTGAAAACATAATCGGTACATTACTTAAAAAAGTGAGTAATTTTAGTCTGTTTTTGCATTGTGTATGCTCGTCCAGTGTACATGTTATCTAGTTGTTTAAGAAGTGGAAAGGCTTCTGGGCTCAGCCGCATAGTTCAACAGGTCTTGAATCCCTTGGCCATATTGCTTGAGGGTAATCTTACTTGTTGTTTCATAGTTCTCATCTGGTTCTGCTTCGTCTTCACTAGCCTCTTCCTCTTCAACAATTTGTCGCAAACAGGAAGGCTTCCGTCGGCTTCGTGATAAGATCCAGGTTCAATTTCAGTATGAAGCTCCTGAAGAATTGACCCCAAGTCACTCACAGCTGTTTCTTCTTGGTCCTCTGTCCTTGATTGCTCATTCTCATACGGGAATCCAGCTTTGTAGAAACATTTTTGGATGGTGTAGGGGGTTACTTCATTCCAAGCAATTGATATCCAATGGACAGGATCCATTACATTGACCTTCTTCGTTAGTTCGGTTGCCGAATTTGCCTCCTCCATCACCTAGGACATTTTATTCAAAAAATAAATTCTGTAGTGAGCTTTAAAGGTCTTGATTACTCCTTGATCCAGTGGTTGGATTATAGAAGTACAGTTCGGTGGCAGGAACTTTCAGAAAGCAGCATTAATAAGCATTCATTAATAAGCAGGCTCACGTTGCTCAGCTGCACATTTGTATGTGATCTGACATTATCCACAAAAAGAAGAATTTTTCTTCCTTCTCTCTGCATCATCTCGTTAATGTCCTCCAACCATTGTGAGAAAATTGTTAATGTCATCCAAGCTTTCCGATTTGATTTATAGTGCACTGGAACTGGCAATGATGCTATGACTTCACATTTTTGAAGCATCGTGGTGTTTCACTTTTTCCGATTACAAGTGGTTTGAGCTTCTTACCCGTAAAACTGGCACAGAGTATGACGGTAAGTCTTTCTTTTGACATTTTTCCGCCCTTGCATTTCTCGCTTCTTTCTGCTAAGGTTTTATTTGGAAGAGCTCTAAAGAACAGGCCGGTTTCGTCGGCATTGAAAATGTCAGCGGCATCGAAATCCTTCGTTATATCCGGAAGCTTTCTTTTCCATTCCTCCACAGTGTCGATATTTACGTCTGTAGCTTCACCATTGATTATTTTGAATTCGATGTTATGCCGACTTTTGAAGCGAGTCAGCCATCCTTCTGATGCCTTGAATTCCGTGATTTTCTCCTTTTCTGCAAAATCCAGAGCAATCTGCTTTAGCAGGGGTCCAGTGACAGGAAGATTCTCTCGTTCTCATTTGGAAAAAAAACCTTCCAGACGTGATTGTTTATGCTCTCGTTTCCCGTTTTCTTTTCAAAAATTCTACACTTTGAGGAAGGTTAATTTGCTTCAAAAGCGGCTATAATTTCTTTTTTTTTTCTGGCGTTGATTTGATAGTTGCTACTGAAATTCCAAATTCAGATGCAACTTTTCTTTGACTTCCTTTTGATTTTAATTTTTGAACAACTTCGTATTTTTCCTGAAGCTTCAGTTCTTTCCGTTGTCTCGTTTTCTTATTATTTCTGACATATCTGCGTAAGTGTTGTGAAGCTTTCCCTGCAACGATAGTGAAATAACGAAAAAAATTTACCTTTGTCGAGCAAAAAGGAAGAAAGAAACAGAAGCGATAATGCTGCTAACTAGGTGTGCAGAAAAGAAACCATAATCCTTTTTTAACCACTCCCTCTAACACTTGTTGTCTCTTATTTGTCATTGAGGGGTGGCCATTTCTGATGCGCAATCTTTCTATTTTTATCTCAGCTCGGGAGAGGGAAAATCACGTGACATTGTTTTTACATTATTTTTTCTTGTATCTCTTTGCTTAAAAATTGATTGTTTTGATCATTTCATTTAATTTGATTATCATGTTTTACTTTTTCTGACAAAAATATTCTTTCGATTTCTTATATTTATTTATTTATTTTTAGGTTATAATAAATGCTTTTTTTTTGTTCTGTTAACTGAAGATTTTATCTTAATTATTGAAACAAATTTCAGCATCGGGTAGATTTTAAAATGTAGAAATGATTTTGTTTCTTTATTTTTAAACTGAGTTCATTGAACCCTTTTATTCTTCTGCAACAATTTTTCCGAATTTCCATGATGCGGGCATTCCTCGCATTCCGAATGCAAACACACGTTCAGTTTACGGAGAGGCGGGTTAGAATGGGGAGCAAAGGTAGCGTTCATAATAGTGGGGTGTTCAGATTAGAGGGTGCTCAGAATAGAGAGAGTTCATCTTTTGTTAAGTCTATGGAGTTTATCCGGGAACGCCAGAGAGTGTTCATAATACCAGGGTGTTCACATTAGAGGGTGTTCAGATAGAGAGAGTCCACTGTATATATATATATACAGTAGAACCTCCATAAGTTGACCACCCAAGGGACTGTAACTAAGTGGTCAACATACGGAGGTGGTCAACTTAGGGAATTTTTAGAATATATTTAGTACAATATTAGAAAAAAATTATTAAACTTTTTTAGTATTTTTTAATGAAAAATTTAGAAAAAAATGAGCACTTACTCGTTTTAATTTTTACTGAAGGTAAAGCACATTTTTACAATTTTTGGAAGAATAATTCAATTTTTGTTTGAGTCCTCTTTTTGTTCATTAGTTAACTGCAAAAAGCACTTTCACAGTTTACAAGTCCATTAAGCATGCTTGGGCATTTTTCTGCAGCGAAATCTTTAAGTTGCTCCATCATGCGCTGGACATCGCCTTCCTTTAGAGTTGGGTACTTTTCAGTTTCGTCGTCACTTGGATCATCATCCTATTCGCCTTCCATTTCTTGTACCTTAGAGTCCTCACTGTGCTTAGTTTCAGAGAGTATCTCATTGAAGTTTGCCTCTGGGTCTGGTTCAACACATGTTACTAACTCATCGCGCATGGTAACATAATCTTCAAAATCAACCCTATCAAAAACTGGCAAGGGAGATAGAGGAAGCTCATCCTCTTGCACCGATGTTGTAGCTGTAACAAATCCAGCTTTCTTGAAGCAGTTCTTAATCGTGGTTTGTGTTACTTTATTCCAATCAGAATTAATCCAATGAACAGCATTCAAAGCATTTACTGACGCAGCTGTTGACGGTGCCAATGCAGAAGGACCACAGGTTTGTGTTTTCATGATTACCCATTCACAAAGTGGAGCTCTGTAGTGCACTTTGAAGGACTGAATAATGCTTTGATCTAAAGGTTGGGTTTTCGAAGTTGTGTTTGGAGGCAAAAATTTTAGCTTCACATTTGTGAGATTATTCACTTTCGGGTTGCTGGGGCAGTTGTACACAGTAAGTAGAATACACCGCTTCTTTTTCTTCATTTCTGCGTCAATTCCTCTAACCCACTCTTCGAACAAAGCACTGGTCATCCAAGCGGATCTATTCGCTCTCCAAAAAACAGGAAGGTCTTCAGGTTTTACATTTTTAAATGTACGATGTTTTGCAGATTTGCCGATCACCGTAGGCTTCAATTTTTTCCCAGTCATACTAGCACAAAGAAGAACAGTAAAACGCTGTTTTGAAAGTTTTCCTCTTTTCCAAGTGTCACCTTTCATTACTAGACTTCTATTAGGCATTGCTTTAAAGAAGAGACCGCACTCATTAGAATTAAAGATGTCCCCATCTTTAAAACCTTTAGCAATAATAAAATTGGGAATTTTTCAATAAATTTCTCCACCACTTCAGCTGAACCTCATTCGATTCCCTACACAAAACTTTTTGAGAAATCTCGTATCGTAGTTTGAATTTTTCAAGCCAACCTGCTGAAGCTTGGAAGTCTTCTATTTCGAATCCTTTTGCAAATTTTTTTGCTACTTCCTGAAGTATAGGTCCCGATATTCTTGCATTGATTGATCTCATCTCTTTAAACCAACGAAGCGTGGCTTCGTTCACAGTGTCGAGACACGTTTTTCTGTGTTTTCTTTGGAGTCCCCGTTTTCGGAAGAATTATCTTTCCAAATATTGTTCCTTGCGTTTTAAATTGTTGCTCACAGTTGTCTTGCTCACACTAAATTTTTCCGCTGTCTTTCTTTGGCTGCTGCTTTCCAGAAAATTAAGAAAATCCACTTTCTCCTTTAATTTAAGTTCTTTTAGAGCTGTTCTTTGCGCCATTTTTAATGAAAATTCGCAAATAAACGACCGGTCCCGTCACGACGCAACATCCAGAAAAAGAGAACGGAATATGTTTCAGATGTGAGCGATACGCGTTGTTTTCCAATTCTGCGTATAGCTACACTGCTACACACATCGCCCCTTCCCTGACATTTTTCGACACATTCCAGGAATTCTGACATTTCCCTTCCATTGTATCATACTGGAAGTGAACAATGAATGGAGCACCACAAGGGGGCCGAGTGTTGCTCAGATAAGCCGAATGACTGATAAAGAAATTCCTGGAAATCAGATGGAGAACAAACGGAGGAAAAAACAAATTCAAGAAAACATCTGTGGTCAAGTTACAGAGAGTAAAACCTACTAAAAAGTGGTCAACATACAACTTACGGAGGTGGTCAACATAGAGAGGTAAATCTCCATTGAAAATGCGTTGTGACCATTCAAACTAATAAATTTCGGTCAACATAGAGAGGTGGTCAACTTTGGAGGTTTTACTGTATATATATATTATACATCTCAAGTGATCCAAAATTTTCAAAAGAAATAATAAAAATTGAATAATTCAAAAAGTATAGACAACAACACGATAAAGGTTTCACTCAAATATACATAAAGACATGAGAATTTTTTTTCAAACAAAATATTTTATGCCAGAACAGTTATTTTTGCCAAAACCTAATGTCTTTCAGTTATGTCAACAGTTTACAGAACGCCATAGCACCGTTCTCAAAACTAGAATTACACATGTCATTAGTCAGAAGAGCAGTCAGACGAAGTAAGATACACTGCAAAGCACCTAAAATAGTTTATGCTTTAATTCTTGTCACAAATTGGTTTAAATAGTCACAGACAGCCACTTTGGAACTAATATTTCTCACTTTCGTTGAAAGATGTAGCTATTATGGCTATTCTAAATTTATACATAAAGAAATCCCTTTTTTATGTATTTATGTGTTAATTTTATCGCGCTACTGTGTATACTTTTTGATATATCGATTTTTTATTTATTTTGTTACTTTTGGATCACTCTGAGTATGCATATATATATGTTTAATGTATGTCCACGCTTAACATTTGAACGGATGCTACATTTTCTCTTTTTTGTTGTTGTTGTGGTTGGAAAGGTCTTATTAGTCTCATTGGTCTTATTGGTTGGAAAGGTCTCGTTTCAATATTATCAGGATAATATGTTTGCTTGCGTATATTTTTTCTTATGTCAATTTTTTTTTTTACTTTATAGGCTTTAACTTTCATACAAATGTACCAATCGTCATGAGATTTTAATATGGTGTCAAGAAACACACTACTAATTTACGTTTTTAAAATAGTCATTGCATCGTGTAAAGTTTATTTTACAGGGACGCGTCAAAAAGTTGAATATACCATCTTCTCCTGCGCGTCAAAATGAGCTATATTTGCAACAATGAGAATTAAAATGAATGTGGATTAGAGTCCCTAATCGGATCGTAACTCGAATTTACCGGAACCTGATCCAAGCCTGTATTCAAGCCGGATAGTGTTGCCATATATTTTTTATTCAGGTGCTTGATTGCAACCACTTTTTTTAAGTAGAAATATTCGCCTTATTTAATAACATATTAAAAAATTCAAGAATAAGGCCAATTACACTATTTTAAAAAAGTGGTGGGGCTCAAACAATCTGAATTTTAAATAAAAAGAAAACTGCCCAGTTAAACTGAGGGCATTGAGCTCACAGGCTATTCACACTAATTGTATATTATACTCGTATTTCAAAGAATTGGAAATAAGCCCCTTGAAAAATAAAGAAATCGACAATATATTAAGGGGGGGGGGGGGGGTTATCCCCCCGTTACCCCCTCATAGTTAACTAATGAACCCCTTAAACTAATCAGGAGAGCCTCTTATTACAATGAATATATATATATACAAAATTTGAAGAAAATCGGATAATTCTGCATGAAAAACCCATTTATCTAAATTAAGGGGGATTAGCCCCCCCCTTCCCCCTTTATACTTAACCAATAAACCCCAAAACTATTCAGAGAACCGCATTATCACAATGAACCTATATACAAAATTTGAAGAAAATCGGATAATTCTGCTTGAAAAACCCATTTATATAAATTAAGGGGGGATTGGCCCCCGTCCCCCCCTTTATACTTAACCAATCAATCCCGAAAACGAATCAGGGAAGCGTCTTAATCCAATGAACCTATAAACAAATTTTGAAGCAAATGGGATAATTCTGCATGAAAAACCCATTTATATAAATTAAGGGGGGATTAGCCCCCAGTTCCCCCCTTTTATACTTAATCAGTCAATCCCAAAAACTAATCAGGGAAGCGTCTTAACCCAATGAACCTATAAACAAATTTTGAAGTAAATGGGATAATTCTGCATGAAAAACCCATTTATATAAATTAAGGGGGGGATTAGCCCCCCGTCCCCCCCCCCTTTATACTCAACCAATCAATCCCGAAAACTAATCAAGGAAGCGCCTTAACACAGTGAACCTATAAACAAAATTTGAAGGAAAAAGGAATAATTCTGCAGGGAAAACCCATTTATTTAAATTAAGGGGGGGACCAGCCCCCCCCCCCCCGTTACCCCCCCCCCCTTTATACTTAACCAATCAATCCCAAAAACTAATCAGGGAAGCGCCTTAACGCAGTGAACCTATAAAGAAAATTTGAAGGAAAACGGAATAATTCTGCATGAAAAACCCATTTATATAAATTAAGGGGGGGGATTAGCCCCCCCCATTCCCCCCTTTATACTTAACCAATCAATCCCGAAAACTAATCAGGGAAGCGCCTTAACACAGTGAACCTATAAACAAAATTTGAAGGAAAATTGAATAATTCTGTATTAAAACCCCATTTATATAAATTAGGGGGGATTAGCCCCCCCTGTTCCCCCCTTTATATTTAACCAATCAATCCCGAAAACTAATCAGGGAAGCGCCTTAACACAGTCAACCTATAAACAAAATTTGAAGGAAAACGGAATAATTCTGTATTAAAACCCTATTTATATAAATTAGGGGGGGATTAGCCCCCCCTGTTCCCCCCTTTATATTTAACCAATCAATCCCGAAAACTAATCAGGGAAGCGCCTTAACACAGTCAACCTATAAACAAAATTTGAAGGAAATCGGATATTTCTATGAAGAGTTATCGCGTTACGTACGTACATACGTACATACATACATACATACATACATACATACATACAGAACCGGCGGGCACATAAGCTCTCAGGCTTTGATAGCCTGTGAGCTAAAAAGTAACCGACTAGCAACACTGAAGCAGGATAGGGCCTGTGCTAAATTGCTTTGCTGCAGGTGGGTTTTTAAGTTGGGTTAATTCTAATTGTTCCCGGTTGGATTTTGCCTTCGAGGTTTGGTAATCCTTTTTTCAAAAGAAAGTCCACAATTCCTTTTTTCACACGGGAAAACTATATATTTTATAAGTGAGTATGTGGGCGATTCTCCAACCAGTGGGTAATTTCACTCTGTGATTTAGTGAAAAATAAAAGTTAAATTTTAAACAATTTTTCATTATAAATAAATAAGACATAGAGTGGTGAGTAATATACACTATTCCGGCATAAACTTTAAACAGTATTTTTCTTTAAAAATATTATAGTATACAGGGTGGCTACAGATAATTGAAAAACACAGTCAAAAAAAGGGAATATACCAGTATTTTCTTATAGAAAAATTCGACTTATTTATCGCTCAAATTTGTGTTTTCCACTTTTTGGCCTGTGTTTTTCCCCGATCTGTCGCCACCTTGTTATAAAATACTTTGGTAACCAATGTCATTACTGTAAAATATTTTGATAGTAGTTAAATAAAAATTAAATTTAAAAACACAGCAGGAAACCACTTTCCATCACACACAACTGTAATCCAAGCAAATTCCTACACTAATAAGTTCACATTATAAAACAGGAGTTGATACTTGAGAATCTTTACAATCATTAGTAATAGCTAAAAACAGGGGAGAAAGTCCACAAAAAATGGTTTTGAACTATAATGTTGGCATTTTTCATGTGAAAAACTTAAGTAACGAAGTTGAAGTATACCATTTTCAAATTTATTTCAAGTGAGCTGATGTAATTTCATTGAAAGGGAGCAGAAGGCAGAAATCACAGGATTAGCAGTGAGAGAATTTCGCTCCTGTGCACACAGTAAGTTAATATCAGAAAGACTGTAATATGACATTTTGAACTTAGCAAAAGTATGTTACATCATGACCAAATCATAAATAAATAAAAATAATAATAAGGAACATTTAAGTAAAGGGCAGTCGTGACTACTAATAAACATATTCTTATCTTTCTATCCATTTTGCAGCTCGTAGCTTCTTTTAAAGTCCAGAAAATTAAACCCTGTGATTTTCTCAGCAACCAAGATTGCTGATTCTACTAAATTCAACTGTACTCCAAATTTTATCTGCCCTCCTGGTAGCCACATGAGCAGTTTCATACAAAGGGACAGTAATAACATAAAAACTAGGGGACAACTTTCTCTGACATAGAATAAATATAAAATTATTTTTAATTTAGAATGAAAACTCTTTATTTTCCACTTTAGAATATAAATTTTTATTTTGGGTAGAAAAAGTTCTAAATATACGTTGTCATTACATTTAAAATTGTTCCTGAAGATGAGCGTATGAGGTGAAAGACAAGAGACAGAAGTGACAATTTGAATATTTAAAATACTATTGGAGTCAAATTTACAGTTATTTTCTTGAAAACACCTTTTGAAATTGTATAAAAACGTTGCAAAATACATTTTATGCTAAAAGAAAATTCATATTAATGACAAAATAAAGCATAACAACCCCGAGGGACACAAATTACCCACTTATTGGCAAATCACCCATATATATGTTCATTTTTCTACAAAATAAATAAATAAATAAATAAATAAAGATAAAACTGTTATTAGACATATAGATATAGAATATATGTCGATAATTGCAATAAAATATGACTTAATTGTCTTTAATTTCGGATCGATTTCGGGTTGAAGTGCATAGGTTCGTGTCGGCCTTCGGAGTAAAAGAAATATTTTTTTGTCGGTTTAGGATCGAGTTTCCGATTAATTACAAATAGAATTTTCTTGATAAGGTCGACCCGATTCGTACAGGACTCTAATGTGGGTAACAAAAAATTTGGCCACACACACACACACAAAAAAAAAAAAAAAAAAAAAAAAAAAGAAAAAAAAGAAAGAAAGGTAAGAAACAATCCCTTGAATTTGGTTTTATTTTCTCCCAATAAGTCCATTTCTACTATGACGTTGCAGTTTACTTTCACTTAAGTTAAACGGACAATGAAGGAAAGGCACATGTTTATTATTTTGTATTTATTTTACTATTTGAAATGAAACGAATGTAAATAAAATAATTCCAAGAAATCAAATTAAACATTCCAAAATATTGGTAAAAATTCAGACGTTGAAGAAATTTGAAACCGCACCATCTTAATTCCCAATAAAAGTGACGCAAGAGTTACTCAAAATTTGCAATCTATACACATGAAAATGGCTGAACGCTAAATCTGACAAGTAGCCGTAATTAGCCTTAGGTGTCTTATCAATAGATAGATACGTTGTGCCAAGGTCTTTTATTCGTCTTTCACATTTTTATATTGATTATTTAGACAGTTTTTAATTTGAATTTCATGAAATCGTGTTTTAATGTAAGTTATTTTACTTTATGCGAAGACGATCGGATTAAAAATAAATTACGAAAGCATTTTTAATATAGGGAAAAGAAAAAAGGTCAAAATCGATATATTTTCAGATTATTCTCATCTTTGAACGATCTAAATCAATTTCAGAAAATAAAATTTAAGCAAAATAATTCAATTATACTAAGTGTAAAAAAACATATTACACTGAATTCTATAGTCTTTGTAGTAAGATTTATAATGAAAATTGATATTATTGAATATTTTTTATATTAAACATCCTGTTTCACAATATAATAAGTAAAAAAAAAATCTTTTCATTTTTAAGCTTTTTTAAATTTTGAAAAATGCTTTCTGATATTGACAACTATGATGTATCTTCGAATTTGATGTACCTGGCATTGATGCATATGTATTGACAAAAAAAAAAAAAAAAAAGGTTTTGATCACTATTTTCGGATATTGGGATGTTTTGCGTAAAAAATATTCAATAGTATCAGTTCAATACGAAATAACGGTAAAACTGAATAAGTATCTACGAGTGAAACCTATTAATGAAACCTATTAATAAAATGATTGTTTTCCCGAAAACAGTTACAAACGAAGCTAAAATCAAATCCTATATTCCAAGTTTAAGTCTGTTTTTTTCAAAACTTTTGCAAGCATATGGCATTAAAGACAATCCAAATTCAGTAGATAAAAACAATGTAAATTTGACTGAACTTTTTCATCCGTTTTCAATATATATTCATTTAGCAACACTGTATAATCTGATGATTTTATTTAGAGAATGGATAAAAGTTCCTTCAAATAAATCAGGATATTCTTCTGGATTCACTATTTTGTTATCATTCATAATTTGGCACGTTGCACGCGCACATGCTAGTGAATTTCACGGTTTCTTGAAAGATTGCGGCACACACTTTCAATGCAAAATAAGTTCAAAAAAATATTCGACAATTCTTACAATTTTTGCATTTTTAATTTGTTTCATATTTCCAATAATCCTTGCTCTGATTTTTGTTTTCGGTGGTGGCATAGATGATCCTGATCATGTAGAATTTTGGTTTCTTGGTAACGCACCACCAAATGATGAATTTCTTCAAAACAGTCTTCTATTTATATGCATCTTTGTTTATATTAACCAACAAATTTCTTTTCCTTCAGTGCTGCTGATGTATTTTTGCGTTTTAAACATAAAATACACAGAGAAAGTAGAAGAATTCAAACGTGAGCTGATGGATAGAAAAGTTGGAGAAAAGTTTCTGTCGAAACAATCTTTCCTCCAGAGCAGTCTTCTGCTGAAAATAAAGAAGCACGAAGAAGTATTTTCATTTTCGATATTTTTGGTTTTGTGCTTGTTGCTCACAATGGGCTTTACCGGGCTAGCTTTGTTAATGCGGAAATGCATAGCACAAGAGTTTGTTACATGTGAGGGTATTTTTTATTTGTACTTCAGCGTAGTGAGTATAATATTAATTACTTTTTCAGCTTCTATGATTCAATCTCAACTTCTGGAAATAAAAGATTTTTATCGCAGAAAATATGAATCCATAGTTGAAGAAAATGCGAACTTGACAAATTGGATTGATGAGAAAAAACTGAAGATCATCAAAATGATGTACAAACGTGAAATACCTTATTTGTCAGCCTGGAATATTGTACGACTGGACAAGAATTTTGCCTTTTCAGTTTTTGGTAGCTTGTTGACATATGGATTTCTGATTATACAAATAAAGCAAAATGACTAAACGTTAGCTATTTAAATTAATTTAGCAAATTATTGTCGAAGAACTTCTAGTACACATTCCACTAAACATAATTTTGTGAAAATGAACCACCTACCTTTCTTTTCAGGACACGGACACACCTGTGGGCACGATGCATTCTGTTTCAGTGGTGTCACACGACATTCTTTCTATTTCTGATTGTGTCGACTGCTGCTTAAACTCATTTTTTACTCTTTAAAGAGTTTTTAAAAACACCAATTTTCTGTACAACTTCCTATTTGTATCTTCATCGGATGTCCTTTCAAATGGCTTCTCACTTTAGTTCACATTGAAATATTCTAAATACATCCTAAATAAATGCAAATGTTAAAATTTGACATTTTATTAAACTTCTAAGTGACACGAAATCTTGGACTATAAAGGATTAGTCTCAATAGCAATCGCTCAGTTGTGGAGACTTATGTACAGTCGGGAAAAAAACTGAACAACCCCCACTAACTCTGCAACAAATTATCATAGAAGAAAGTTACCGGTACCAAACGATTGAAATAAAGTCTACTTTTAAATGATGTATGTAAAATTTGCTTAGGAGGCCATCTACATAAAAAAAGAGCCCAACCTTCGTTTTCTTCAATGGCAACAGCGAATTTTGACAGAATATTTTTAGTCTTTGGTTCAAACTATGCCTAGATACGAAATTTCCAGTTATTTGGATGATAAGTTTTTGAAATATAAGTATTCAAAATTTAGAGTTAATAATGTTAAATTACATTTTCTTATTTTTATTAATATCTCTTGAAATTATAATCCTAATGTGCTAATTTTCTGTTTGGTTATAATACTAAAATACCAAAACATAAATACGTTGAATTTGTAATTTTTATAATTTTATAATATGAATTATGAATAATGAAATTAATAATAAAAAAACTTATGAATTACAACTTACGATTTTTTTGATGGATTTAGATTTATTATGTTCTACTTTATGCGCATTTAAAATAATTTTTTTTCTTCCAAGTAGTTTTCAAATTATGCCTAAAAAACGGAAAGATGCTGGTTAAAGGGACGATGTTAAAGGTTGCATGTATGACGTGCAAAAAAGAATAAGTAAAACAAAAATGTCTTACTCATTTTATTGTTGATTGGAATAACATTTTATTTTATTTTATTTTTTTACTTTTTCTGTGTTTGCTTTTAATTTTTTTAATTAAAATTACGTAAATAGTATTTGCATGAGATATAATTTTATGTCAGTTATGTAAATTAGTTTTGTTTTCAGTTTTAAATTAACAAAGCTCATTTTTTTTTTTTAAATGAACAGTCTTACCTTAGAAAAAAAAAATGTTACTCATTATTTTTGTTGCCTTTAATTGAATTTCTAGCTTCTCCTAAACTTTAATAAACCTATTTTTATTTTTTTTTGCGGTATATATGTTTGAAATAAAGTTTCTTATAATTGCATATGTGTTGTGTATTTGCTGTAAAAGTTTTAAAAATATGACATTAGCAATCAAGCTAAGATTTATATTCAGACAGAAAAGCAATTCGTCTGGTTTTTTTCTACATCCTTTCCTTATACTGCTTCATACTATTTTTAACACTTTCCAACGTAGTTGAAAAGTGTTTATGACTTCGGTTTGTCTGGCCGTCTGTCCGTGCTCTAACTCCTGTAAATATGCTAGGATTGCCTTGCAATTTTTATATGTTATTGTCGCTATCTATAGCACGTTCCCTATTTCAACTGAAGTGTGTAGCACTTATAGTTTTTTTACAGAGACACTCAAAAGATTTCCGTTAGAATACGGTCTATGCGGAAAAATCATTTGCGGTCTATTTTAATGATGATACACAATTGCAAACACATTGTAATTGATATATCACTAAGGTGTATTACAAGAAGCTTAATATGGAATAGGGTGTGCATAGCACTTACAGTTAATTTACAGGGGCAGTCAAAAGAATTCCGTTACATTACGTCTATGGAGAAAAATCGTCTGCGGTTTATTTAAATAATGTTTCCATATTTTAAACGCATTGAAATTTATATATATCACTAAGGTGCATTACAAGAGGCTTACTACAGAATATTGTGTGTATAGCAGTCATCATTCATTTACAGGGACACACAAAAGAATTCTTTACTGTCTGTTAACAATAATTCCTGGAAGTGCGATTTAAGTTACTGAAAGCGATTTTAAATTTAACTCACTTTCTGTTTATTACGTGGTGTGTATAAATTCTGTAGATCCTATACAGGGAAGCACAAAAGTTCGCGAACACATTTCCTTTTATTGACAAAAACTCCAGAAGGAGAATTTTAAACTGTGCTGCGCGTTTCTTAACTGAACTAAAATTTAGCATCCTATGTAGTATATATACAAATCTACAGGGTGTCTCAAAAGGTCGTTTACAAACTTAACATGCTGGTCTGTCATATCATGATAAACAAGATTTACATAGGAACTTGTGTTCGAAAATGCAAACTGCGACCGCTAGAGGGCGATGAGCGCAGGTTTACGGGAGAGTGAGAAGCGTAATCATTTCAGACGAGGACGTTGCAGGAGAAGGATGAATCAGTTTAGTAACGCAGAATTGGCCGATATGCATTACGTATATGGCGCCGCGATGGCAATGCACGAGCTGCAGTACGGATGTACCTTGAGCGCTTCCCAAGCAGACGTCAGACAAGTCATTTTTTCATGGACAATTGCACCACAGATTGCGTGAAGCAGGAGCTTTCCAAGTACGTAGCCACGTCGGTCGAGAACGCACTACACGCACGCGTGTCGCAGAGGAAATCTTGCTGTGAGAATTTGACAGGAACCCGCAAACAAGTCTTCGAGCAAGCGAACGCGTCTTGGATGTACATCGTTAAAGCATTATGCGCATACTGCATGAGGACACGCAACACCCCTACCACTTAAAAGTCCATGGTGTACGAGACACCCGTAACATCGGATACGGATCTCGTCGCCAGGATTGTGGAAGCGGTGGCACGTGTCCGTGACACACCTGCCCACTTTGAACGGGTGCGTAAATCCATGCGTCGACGTTGTGAAGCATGCATTGCGGCGAATGGAAATAATTTTGAACATCTTCTGTAAATTAAACCATGTTCTTTAATAAAAGTCATAGTAATACCTCTTTCGATACCTTTTCTTTCTTCCCCACCACACCTGCGCTCATCGCCCTCTAGCGGTCGCAGTTTGCATTTTCGAACACAAGTTCCTATGTAAATCTTGTTCATCATGATATGACAGACCAGCATATTAAGTTTGTAAACGACCTTTTGAGACACCCTGTATAGATCATATATTGGGCTGAATAAAAGTATTCGGATATTTTTCCGAATATTGTATACGTTGGAAACTCTTGAAATTATGTTTTTAAATATGTTATGCGTTTTCCAAATTGTTTACTTAGATGTTATCTTTCAGCTTATTAAACGGTATGATTTGTATATTTATTTTGGAAGCGTTGGAAAGTGTTACATAATCTATGCTTGACGCATGATTTTTCGTTCTTGTTTATTCTAAGTTTTGTATTCGCCGATATTTTTCACATATAATTTTAGAAAAGAGCCAAGAAAATATATTCAAAATCTGAGAAAAAGAATAATAAAAACACCTATGAAATTCCAATCACAATCACATATTCGAAAACTAGTGCAAAAACAGATAAACTTTTATATTTTTAATCGGATAATTGAACTCTTGTAAACACTATAAAATGAATACTGAAAAGGATTTTACCGTATATAACATTATCCGAAACATATTCAGTGAATAAAATGGTCATATTGGCAAGAAATAATACACTGCTCAAAACAATTAAAGGATATTGCAGTTTTAGGTGGATTTTGTATCTGGGAAACTTTATGCTGATTGATACATGGTCGACAGACATAGTAGGTTATATGAGAATAAATTACACATGTTTGGCAGAAAAAAATGCATTTTATTGCGCATTTGTGTACAAAAGGAAAAAAACACAATTTGTGCATATGAGAAAAAAAGAATAAGATAAGGTGTTTCCTTCAAAGAAAATCATTTTCAGTAGGGGGTATGGTTTCCACGGGCGGCCAGCAACGTTGAACACCTTTGAGGCATGGACTCAATGAGGCTATTAATGACGAGTTGGGGTATTCTGCCCCACTCTTCCAGAAGAGCTCTTTCCAGTTCTTGGAGAGTTTGTGGGGGTTGTTGGCGGCCAGAAACTCGTCTTCCTAGAGCGTCCCAAACGTGCTCGATTGGATTCATGTCTGGAGAACACGCTGGCCAATCCATTCGAACGATTCCTTCCTCGAAAAGGAAATCCTCCACCAGGTTTGCACGATGTGGCCTGCAGTTATCGTCCATTAAAATGAAGTTATCTCCGATTGCTGCAGCGTAAGGGACTACAATAGGTCTGAGGATCTCATCCCTATATCGGCGACCAGTCAGAGCTCTATCTCGAATGATGTAGAGGTCAGTGCGCCCGTCAATGGAGATGCCACCATGCACCAACACTCCTCCACCGCCAAATCTGACACTTTCGTGCACGAACGCAGGATTATTCCTACTGCCACGGTCCCTCCAGATGAAAATACGCCTATTATCCGGATGCACAGAAAAACGGGACTCGTCAGAAAACAGAATATTGCTCCATTCATTTCTCCTCCAGTTGACATGCTCGGTTGCCCACTCCCTGCGGTCGCGACGATGCCTTGATGTTAATCTAACACATACCATCGGTCGGCGAGCATACAGACCTACAGCATAGAGCCGGTTTCGGACAGTCTGAGTTGAAATCGTGGTGCCTGTAGCCAAGCGAAGGTGTTGTTGGAGAAGAGTAGCGTTCATGTTTCGGTGTCTCCGAGCTGTTAACGCTAAATACCGATCTTCATTGGGCGTTGTTGCCCGTCTACAACCTTGCCCTGGTCTTCGGCCTGCACATCCACTCTCCAAAAAACGGTTCCAGATCCTGGAAATGACACTTTGTGACACTCCAATGGCTTGCGCTACTTCGGCTTGAGTTTGGCCCCCTTCTAACCTACCAACAATTCTCCAAGCTTCTGAATCTGTCAAATGACTTCGCTGAGACATCGTACTCATCGAAACAAAGCAATCACTGAATGCCGATCATCCTTGTCTTCATTCTCTTTTATCCAGTTGAAAGTCAAATTTCATTCGCTGCCGCTGAAGCGACGTTTTTGACGTCGAACTCAAAATTTGCATACTCCAAAGTTTGAAAACCAGAAAAATTTGCATTTGTGATTCTCTTCTTCTATTTTCGGCAAAAAAAAATTCTTTTCTATCTTTATTTTATATAAAACTTCAATATCCTTTAATTGTTTTGAGCAGTGTATATTAACAGAAGTGACTTAGTCATTCTGTACTATTTCAACAATCGAGTACCGAATTTCAATTTGGATACCGCGCCCAAAATAGGCTCATTTTAAAATAATTCATTCCTCTGAAACTAATTGTAGGAATTTCATGGAATTTCGTATCTAGGCATAGTTTGAACAGAAGATTTAAAATATCTTGTCAAAATTGGGTCTTGCTATTGGAAAAAACAAAGTTTGGGTTTGTTTTTATTTGTGGATGGTCCCCCAAGAAAGTTATTTATACACCATTTAAAAGTAGACTTTATTTCCAATGGCTTGGTACCAGTAACTTCCTTCTACGATAATTTGTTGCAGAAGTAGTAGGAGTGTTGAGTTTTCTTCCCACGACTGTACAAACATGTTCGATACAGTCAACCCTTGTCTCTATATTTTCAGGATGCTGTTGGAAAGACTACAAGTTCAAAGACTTTTCTAGACTAATAACTGTCAAGGATTCATCAGAAATATAAACATAACTTCCCAATAAAGAGTGCAATACCTCATACTTGTGCACTTGAGATGAGATGATATCAAGACTAATTAAAGCGAAAATTCTTGTCAAAATTACTCAAAGCAATGTTCATCATCTACATATCTAATTTGCATATAGAAGAACTCTGTTAAAAAATTAACAAAATACCAGAGTTTCTTAAAATTGCTATGAAATAAATGTTACTATTTATTTTATGATAAAGTTCACTTTTGCTTTAGTCCCTATGTCCATCAGCTCCCAGACTCCCCTATAATAAACTCAATGTCAAATACCATTTTTTACTGTATGCATAATTTAAACAAGAGAAAAAAAATCCTGAAAACACCCTAATAATCAAGTCGTATTAGTAGATTCTCCCCTTAAATGAATATTTTCCGAAATTTTTAAATTGAAAAGAACTTTTTAATTCTGAATTTGTGTTAAACATTTTAGAATGTTATAAAAAAATTCTACAGTTACGTTTCCTAATAATAATTCTATACCGTTATTTAGTGGATAAAGACGGACAGAAGTAAAAAATAGGTGAAAAGTTTGGCTAATTTATCAGAAAAAAAATTTCCGCAAAATTTAACTTCTGATACACTAAATTAAAATGTCTACGGTATAACGTAGAAAGCAGTGGTAGACAACGAGAGACTTTTAAGATCTCATTTAGAGACACAGTTCCAGTGCCTGTATCTGAGCGCTTATTGAGCGGAAACTCACGAGTTTTGCTCACCTTCTGTGAGCTTTGAGCTGAGTTTGACTCACTTTTTGAAAAACGAGCGACGAGCTGAGTTGAACTCAAAATATCTGCGAGTTTGAGTAAAAATTAAACTCAAACTCATTCATTTTTTTTCACAATTTCCACAAAATTTCTGTCGTTTTTTTCATTAGCAAAGATGACGCCTATTCATTAGCGAATAATATGAACTAAATTCACTCTTTCTTAACAAAATGCTTATGAGTTCCAAAATTACATTTGGTCTTTTAAATCATTTTTAACAAGAAATTTTCCTTATCACTTTGACCACCACGATGTCTGAATTTAGTAAAAAAGAAATGGAAAACAAAGAAGCAGAACACGTACTTACTTGCAGAGTTGCATTGAAAATAGGCTCTGCAAATAAAACGGAATTAAAACAAACGTAAAGAAAAGGGAAAATACTGCCATTCCCGCCTTTTTCACATTTGTTTTAACAAATCATATATTTTCTAATATATTATTTTTATACATATAAATACGATAATGAAAGTCTGTGATGGCGAAAATCTCTGGAGGACGAAGGGGGTACGTTAGTACTGTGTATATACACGTCCTGAGCAGGTTTAGTAAATATCATATTTTCGAAAATATCAAAAATATCTGATATTTTGTTATATATGTTACATTATTAAATCTTCCTTCGCGATGTTTCTCTGTTTTATAATAAATTATCACCAGTTTCACTATTTCCTTATTCCTTAATGATATCTATCGTTAATTCTATTTAATTCTATTAAATTCCATTTAAATTCGTTATTATTTTGCCCAATATACTTAAATATAAAGCTCTCAGTTACTCTTAAATTATATCATAAATTCTGATAATTTCTGTGAATTCGAATGTTTTTTCGAAAGCCATTTTATTTTATTTTTCCTTTTCCTCTTTCCGAGTTTTCCCGCGCTCGTTTCTTTTCACTATAAAATGCGTCCACTTAGAATATGTTAGAACTATTTACTTTATCATCCTCATTGGTCATGACGTAGATTGTACACGTATTCCTTTTCTCTCATTGGTTAGAACACGCGTTACGTCATGTATACCTTTCCGCTTATTCACAAAAAGCGAGTGTAATCGTGCTGCCCTCAGTTTTTTGGCCGTTTTGCAAATGTTAACAGTCCCCTGGCTGCGCCTTTTACCAAGGCAACACTAGATACCGGGCTTGCTCATTCACTCTCAAAACGTCACAAATGGTGGCTGACCGCGACCAGCGATTGGTCCAAAGCCACGCGCCCATCGTTTTGTGCCAATCGCTGTATGTCTTTCTTCCTAGTCAGCCACCTTTTGTGACGTCATCATAATGAATGAGCAAGCCCGGTATGTAGTGTAGCCCTGCTTTTACTCATCCTGTATTCTAAATAATTAAACCTAATAGTTGTCGAGAAGTATGATCATATTCGATGTATTTTAATAACAGCTTGTGACAACTATTTCAGTGAGAGACGGCCTGCACATTTAATCATGTGAGAACTGCTTCCATGTCAATTTTTAAAATAAAACATGGAACTCTGAATAAGTTGTTTTTTTTTCATACTGGAGAAACACCCACGATATCAATTCATTGCCTGGATCTGCTACGACGACTGCCACTATATTTATTCTTCGGATAATCGACGACTGCGTCCAGCTTTATTCATCGAAAGAACAACTCACTTCACTTATATAATTCAACTGCAATTCCGTACAGTTTATCGTCAATCTTCTTCAACGATTTCAACATCAAGTATCACGAAAATTTATATTTTATAGAAGAAAATTTTGAATACATTTATTTTTAATTTAAAATTTTGAACATAAATGTCATCTTGTCTCCTTTTTCTATTTCATTAACATTTCTTGAATTGTGCAATGGATGGACCACCGTTATACTACCTTTTAAAATAACACTTTAAACAACCGAAGTCGAGGAAAAAAAATGCGGTACTAGATTTATGTCTAGTCCTGCTGTTTAACATCGGTCACGTGATCAACTTGGATATCTGAAACAGATCAATGGGGTTTCATTTTCTTTCCTTTAAGTTAAATATTTTATTGGTTGTGTAATTCGATATCACTCGTTGTAGAATGTCGTGAATATCTCAGGTCATAAGCAGACACATACGTTTAAATTATACTCCGATATGAATTCTCGGTCTAATTTCGACTCAACATATAATTTACTTGCATGCATATCTATCCGAAATGAGCTGTATGCATCACCTGAAGCGATAACATAAACTAAAAGTCCGCTATACTCATTATCTGTATCCTTTGCTTTTATATTAGTCACTTCTGAACCGATGGGTATGTTTTCATTTATCCACACTTCAGTAGGTAAGTCTAAAGGAAACTCTGAAGCATATTTATTTGATTTAGTCATATTTAAATTGTTTCTTGTATCTGTCTGTAATGTCAGCACCCTTAAAGCACATCTATCTGTTAGTCTTTGATTACTGTTACTGTTGGTAACTTTCAGATTTATTGATTGATATAATATCAGCAAAATGAGTCCCATCAGTCGCTGATACATTAATGGTTTTCCCGTGAATATTTAATTTGTTCAAATCACAAATGATTCGTAATATACCAGATATGGGATCCAATTTTAAACATAGATTATCATTTGAAGGTACTATTTTGTATTATGATTCTTAATATTACCAGATATTGGATCCAATTTGAAACACAGATTATCATTTGAAGGTACTATTTTGTATTTTCACAGTGCTACCACGACGATTTTAACAACTGAAGTCGGAAAAATTGTTAGACATATGTCTGGTCCTGACTTTTGTGTAAATTTTTGTTGATATGTAAATATTTTTAGGAAACTTTGAAATTATTGTAATTTTTATTTGGGGATTTTTTTTTAAATTTTGTAAAAACTTTTAACTTTGTAAGAACTTTTTTTTAACTTTGTAAAAAAAAAAATTAAATTTGTATAAACTTTTTTTTTAATTTGTAAAAACTTTTTTTTTTTAAATTTGTAAACACTTTTTTTTTTGTAAAGACTATTTTTTTTATTTGTAAAATCATTTTTTTAAAATTTGTAAAAACATTTTTTTTTTTACTGAATTGTATATATTTTTTCATTAATCTAATTAGTATTATCAAAAGTTGATTTTCATATGTATGTGTGTAAATTGGATATTCGTTGGTGAAAATGTTGTGCTACAAACAAGTTAAGACAACAAGTTAAGATATATCCCAAGTTTTATGTAAAGTAGAATTAGTTTTTTACTATCATGTAGAAATTTCATGTTTAAAATCATACCATATATTTTAAGAATGAAATATGTTTTATAAAACAAGCACAGATATGTATAGATAAAAAAATTATTATGGTCATTTAAACAATACATTGTGGATATTATCTACATTTATATCAATTACAAAAATCGTGAATAGCAAAATTCTTTTCAAATTTCAAGTTTGGAGATCATGTGTCAACTCTACAATGTTACGTGAGTAGTTTGGGTAAATGTTGTAAAACATAAGTTGAATAACTGAATAATTTAATTCGATGATTAAAGAACGTATCTTTTTTTTTTTTCATCATGTGGAATTAATTTCTAGCTAAGGGTTTAAACTTAGCAATATTGAGTTCAATACATTCAATTTTTTGAAGCACCCAATCTGATCCTTGACTGTTAAATTTTTCAAACGATTGGTTAATTTTTTAATATATTTCATGAATATTATTTGCAATACAGTAAGATCAACATAACAGTCACTTCTAAAATAAGATGTGATTGTTTCAATATCATCTTCACCTCCTTCACGCTGAAACATGATTTTAGTAATCATATTCCATTTAATTGCTTTTTTTTCTCTCATCTAAATTTGAAGATTGTATTGTAACTCAGGTTTCAAATTATTTTTAAAAGTCATTAAGCAGTATTCCTCATGTTTCTCAGGATGAAATGTTACAGTTTTAAACACACCGAAAGCCGATGCTTGATGTCTTAACCTATTAAACTCTACACTAGGTAGTGGTATTTTTACTTTAACAGGAACAAGAGTTTTTTTAGTATGATGTGTACGTAAATGTTGATTTAAATGTGATTTTTGACTAAATTTTCGATTACAGTGATCACATGTATAATATAAGTTTTGGTGCATTTTCAAATGGCGTTCAACTTATCTTCATTTGAAAACGATTTCCCACATTCGTTATAAGGTAATTGTGGCTGATGCCTGATTTGGTGTTTTTTCAAATGCTGGTTCAATCTATATTAACTTTCAAAGGATTTCTCGCATTCATTACCAGCTAATTGCTGTCGATTGTGAATGAGCTTATTCAATCTATAACGATGATCGAAGATTTCCTCACACTTTTCACACTTAAACAATGTTTTACCTGAATGTGTTTTCATATGAGTTAAAAGAGCACATTTTCTAGTGAAAGATAATTTGCAAACTTCACATACAACAGGTGATACACTATCATACACCATCATATGCTTTTCTAATTCACGCTTTCTTGCAACCGACTTTTCACAATGCACACAAGTAAATGGTTTTTCATTGGTATGGATCTGCATATGAGTTATTAGAGAACATTTTCTAGTAAAGGATAATTTGCAAACTTCACATACAACAGGTGATGAGCTATCATACGCCATCATATATTTTTTTTATTCACGTTTTCTTGAAAACGATTTTTTAAAAATCCACAGAAGTAAATTATTTTTCATTGGTATGGATCTGCATATGAGTTATTAGAGCATATTTTCTAGTAAAGGATAATTTGCAAACTTCACATACAACAGGTGATACACTATCATACACCATCATATGCTTTTCTAATTCACGCTTTCTTGCAAATGACTTTTCACAATGCACACAAATAAATGGTTTTTCATTTGTATGGATCTGCATATGAGTTATTAGAGCACATTTTCTAGTAAAGGAAAATTTGCAAACTTCACATACAACAGGTGATGCACTATCATACCCGATCATATATATATATTTTAATTAACGCTTTCTTGAAAACGATTTTTTTAATCCACACAAGTAAATTATTGTTCATTGGTATGGATCTGCATATGAGTTATTAGAGCACATTTTCTAGTAAAATATAATTTTCAAACTTCAGATACAGCAGATGACACTATCATATGTCATCATATGTTTTTCTAATTCACGCTTTGTTTTAAACGATTTTTTACAATACACAAGTAAATATTTTTTCATTGGTATTAGTCTGCATATGAGTTATTAGAGCACATTTTTTTAGTAAAAGATAATTTGCAAACTTCACACACAGCAGGTGATGCACCATACGCCATCATATGCTTTTTAATTCACGCTTTCTTGTAAATGGTTGTCCACAATCCTCACAAGTAAATGGTTTTTCACTGGTATGTGTCTGCATATGTTCTTTTAATTTCTATTTAGATGAAAAGTATTTGTCACAAATAGAACACATCTGCAAGAGAAATAAATGTAAAAAGTTACAATTCACTCTAATGTTACAGGTAAAAAACACTTCTTAAAGAATATAGGGTAAAATATTTTAATGTAAATTTATACTAATTATGCTTAACGTATGTATTCTAAATATTTCACATATAAATACTCACATTATTCTTTAACTCTGTATGTGTCCACGACAAATAATTCAGAATGTCCATTTCTGTAGTTTTGAGTTGTGCAGTTGTAATATCAACACTACAAAATAAATATATACTTAGAAAAGATTTAATGGATAAATAATTTTTTATTAATTTTACAATGATGTATTAAAACTTATTTTATTCCTTTACGAAGAAACTGATTCCTCACTTGAATTAAAATCTGAAAAATTTATCAGAGCTGCACACACAGTCAGCCTCTATTTCGAGTCTAACAGTGGAAATAAGAAACGCAGCGAAAATTTATATTATCATCAATTGTATTGATCACGTGACAAAGCGTGCATGCGTACTTAAGTATATTTTTTCGTTCAATAGTTGAAAATTTTATCTAATTTATGAAATATTGTCTAGTAAATTGTAGATTATTATATTTCAGATGTGATAGAGGTAATGGTAGCAGTTAAACATGTAATTGTTAAAACTTTTGGTTATTTTTTAAAAATTTTGTAATTTTTTTATGTTAATTTTTTTACCTTGGTAATTTTTTTTAACTTCAATATTTTTTTTAAACTTTGTAAAAACATTTTTTTTATTAAACTTTATAAACACTTTTTTTTTAACTTCGTAAATACTTATTTTTTTTTAATAGTTTTTGTGATTGATATTTTTAGATACTTGCAATTTATTATTTTCATTTAATATATACTAGATGGAACCCGTCAAAATTTGACGGCAAAAAACTTGATAGTACCATAAAAATAAAATTCATAGCTGCTTTAAAATGTTTGAAACTTTTGCAGAATAATTCAAATAAATAAAAAACCCACTTTGAATTAAAGCTAGGTTGAAGAACAGCAATTGGCTAAGTTTCACTGGCACATGCACTCGCGGAATTTCTTTCATCTGACACATTTAGCGCTGTTGTGCAAGTAAATGGTAAGTGCCCCCTTGGGGAGGGGAAAATGGCGGGATGGACCAAGGAGATGCATAACATGAATAAGCAGTCAAAGACCTTTCAAACGATATGTAACATGAGGGGTGTGTGCAAAATTTAAAAAAGTACCCCCTTGGGGGGGGTAAAGTAGGGGATGGACACGGAACATGCATAATATGATTAAGTGGTCACAGACCTTTCCAACGATATATAACATGACGGTTGTGTGCAAAATTTAGAAAAGTACCTCTTTTTGGGGGGGGGGGCAAAGTGGGGAGATGGACACCAGAGATATGCATATGATTAAGCAGTCACAGACCTTTCCAACGATATATGACATGAGGGTTGTCTGCAAAATTTAGAAAAGTACCCCCTTGGGGGAGGGGGGGCAAAGTGGGGAAATGGACATTGGAGATATGCATATGATTAAGCAGTCACAGACCTTTCCAACGATATATGACATGAGGGTTGTCTACAAAATTTAGAAAAGTACCCCCTTGGGGGAGGGGGGGGCAAAGTGGGGAGATGGACATTGGAGATGCATAATATGATTAAGCGGTCACAGATCTTTCCAACAATATATGACATGAGGGGTGTCAACAAAATTTAGAAAATTGACCCCTTGGGGGGGACAATTGGGGAGATGGACATTAAAGATGCATAATATGATTAAGCGGTCACAGACCTTTCCAACAATATATGACATGAGGGTTGTTTGCAAGATTTAGAAAAGTACCCCCTTGGGGGAGGGGCAAAGTGGGGAGATGGACATTGGAGATATGCATATGATTAAGCAGTCACAGACATTTCCAACGATATATGACATGAGGGTTGTCTGCAAAATTTAGAAAAGTACCCCCTTGGGGGAGGGGGGGGGCAAAGTGGGGAAATGGACATTGGAGATATGCATATGATTAAGCAGTCACAGACCTTTCCAACGATATATGACATGAGGGTTGTCTGCAAAATTTAGAAAAGTACCCCCTTGGGGGAGGGGGGGGCAAAGTGGGGAGATGGACATTGGAGATTCATAATATCATTAAGCGGTCACAGATCTTTCCAACAATATGACATGAGGGGTGTCAACAAAATTTAGAAAATTGACCCCTTGGGGGGGGACAATTGGGGAGATGGACATTAAAGATGCATAATATGATTAAGCGGTCACAGACCTTTCCAACAATATATGACATGAGGGTTGTTTGCAAGATTTAGAAAAGTACCCCCTTGGGGGAGGGGCAAAGTGGGGAGATGGACATTGGAGATATGCATATGATTAAGCAGTCACAGACCTTTCCAACGATATATGACATGAGGGTTGTCTGCAAAATTTAGAAAAGTACCCCCTTGGGGGAGGGGGGGGCAAAGTGGGGAAATGGACATTGGAGATATGCATATGATTAAGCAGTCACAGACCTTTCCAACGATATATGACATGAGGGTTGTCTGCAAAATTTAGAAAAGTACCCCCTTGGGGGAGGGGGGGGGCAAAGTGGGGAGATGGACATTGGAGATGCATAATATCATTAAGCGGTCACAGACCTTTCCAACAATATATGACATGAGGGGTGTCAACAAAATTTAGAAAATTGACCCCTTGGGTGGGGGGGACAATTGGGGAGATGGACATTAAAGATGCATAATATGATTAAGCGGTCACAGACCTTTCCAACAATATATGACATGAGGGTTGTTTGCAAAATTTAGAAAAGTACCCCCTTGGGGGAGGGGCAAAGTGGGGAGATGGACATTGGAGATATGCATATGATTAAGCAGTCACAGACCTTTCCAACGATATATGACATGAGGGTTGTCTGCAAAATTTAGAAAAGTACCCCCTTGTGGGAGGGGAGGGCAAAGTGGGGAGATGGACATTGGAGATGCATAATATCATTAAGCGGTCACAGACCTTTCCAACAATATATGACATGAGGGGTGTCAACAAAATTTAGAAAATTGACCCCTTGAGGGGGGGGGGGGACAATTGGGGAGATGGACATTAAAGATGCATAATATGATTAAGCGGTCACAGACCTTTCCAACAATATATGACATGAGGGTTGTTTGCAAAATTTAGAAAAGTACCCCCTTGGGGGAGGGGCAAAGTGGGGAGATGGACATTGGAGATATGCATATGATTAAGCAGTCACAGACCTTTCCAACGATATATGACATGAGGGTTGTCTGCAAAATTTAGAAAAGTACCCCCTTGGGGGAGGGGGGGCAAAGTGGGGAAATGGACATTGGAGATATGCATATGATTAAGCAGTCACAGACCTTTCCAACGACATATGACATGAGGGTTGTCTGCAAAATTTAGAAAAGTACCCCCTTGGGGGAGGGGGGGGCAAAGTGGGGAGATGGACATTGGAGATGCATAATATCATTAAGCGGTCACAGACCTTTCCAACAATATATGACATGAGGGGTGTCAATAAAATTTAGAAAATTGACCCCTTGGGGGGGGGGACAATTGGGGAGATGGACATTAAAGATGCATAATATGATTAAGCGGTCACAAACCTTTCCAACAATATATGACATGAGGGTTGTTTGCAAAATTTAGAAAAGTACCCCCTTGGGGGAGGGGCAAAGTGGGGAGATGGACATTGGAGATATGCATATGATTAAGCAGTCACAGACCTTTCCAACGATATATGACATGAGGGTTGTCTGCAAAATTTAGAAAAGTACCCCCTTGGGGGGGGGGCAAAGTGGGGAGATGGACATTGGAGATTCATAATATCATTAAGCGGTCACAGATCTTTCCAACAATATGACATGAGGGGTGTCAACAAAATTTAGAAAATTGACCCCTTGGGGGGGACAATTGGGGAGATGGACATTAAAGATGCATAATATGATTAAGCGGTCACAGACCTTTCCAACAATATATGACATGAGGGTTGTTTGCAAGATTTAGAAAAGTACCCCCTTGGGGGAGGGGCAAAGTGGGGAGATGGACATTGGAGATATGCATATGATTAAGCAGTCACAGACCTTTCCAACGATATATGACATGAGGGTTGTCTGCAAAATTTAGAAAAGTACCCCCTTGGGGGAGGGGGGGGCAAAGTGGGGAGATGGACATTGGAGATGCATAATATCATTAAGCGGTCACAGACCTTTCCAACAATATATGACATGAGGGGTGTCAACAAAATTTAGAAAATTGACCCCTTGGGGGGGACAATTGGGGAGATGGACATTAAAGATGCATAATATGATTAAGCGGTCACAGACCTTTCCAACAATATATGACATGAGGGTTGTTTGCAAAATTTAGAAAAGTACCCCCTTGGGGGAGGGGCAAAGTGGGGAGATGGACATTGGAGATATGCATATGATTAAGCAGTCACAGACCTTTCCAACGATATATGACATGAGGGTTGTCTGCAAAATTTAGAAAAGTACCCCCTTGGGGGAGGGGAGGGCAAAGTGGGGAGATGGACATTGGAGATGCATAATATCATTAAGCGGTCACAGACCTTTCCAACAATATGACATGAGGGGTGTCAACAAAATTTAGAAAATTGACCCCTTGGGGGGGGACAATTGGGGAGATGGACATTAAAGATGCATAATATGATTAAGCGGTCACAGACCTTTCCAACAATATATGACATGAGGGTTGTTTGCAAAATTTAGAAAAGTACCCCCTTGGGGAGGGGCAAAGTGGGGAGATGGACATTGGAGATATGCATATGATTAAGCAGTCACAGACCTTTCCAACGATATATGACATGAGGGTTGTCTGCAAAATTTAGAAAAGTACCCCCTTGGGGGAGGGGGGCAAAGTGGGGAAATGGACATTGGAGATATGCATATGATTAAGCAGTCACAGACCTTTCCAACGACATATGACATGAGGGTTGTCTGCAAAATTTAGAAAAGTACCCCCTTGGGGGAGGGGAGGGCAAAGTGGGGAGATGGACATTGGAGATGCATAATATCATTAAGCGGTCACAGACCTTTCCAACAATATGACATGAGGGGTGTCAACAAAATTTAGAAAATTGACCCCTTGGGGGGGGGGACAATTGGGGAGATGGACATTAAAGATGCATAATATGATTAAGCGGTCACAGACCTTTCCAACAATATATGACATGAGGGTTGTTTGCAAAATTTAGAAAAGTACCCCCTTGGGGGAGGGGCAAAGTGGGGAGATGGACATTGGAGATATGCATATGATTAAGCAGTCACAGACCTTTCCAACGATATATGACATGAGGGTTGTCTGCAAAATTTAGAAAAGTACCCCCTTGGGGGGGGCAAAGTGGGGAGATGGACATTGGAGATTCATAATATCATTAAGCGGTCACAGATCTTTCCAACAATATGACATGAGGGGTGTCAACAAAATTTAGAAAAGTGCCCCCTTAAGGGGGGGAAGTGGCGGGATGGACCCCAGAGATGCATAACATGAATAAGCAGTCAAAAACCTTTCCAACAATACATAACATGAAGGGTTTGTGCAAAATTTACAAAAGTACCCCCTTGGGGGGGGGGCAAAGTGGGGGGATGCATAATATGATTAAGCGGTCACAGACCTTTTTAACGATATATAACATGAGTGGTATGTGCAAAATTTAGAAAAGCGACCCAATTGGCGGGGGGCGGTGGGATGGACCACACAGATGCATAACATGAAAAGGCAGTCGCAGGCCTTTCGAACGATATATCATATGAGTGGTGTCAGCAAAGAAAAGTCTCCACCCCGTGTGGGCAAAACATACTACCCCCGCCGCCATAATTATTGATGCGGACTCATTTTTTAAATTCGTTCGCACCCCTCTTCTCCCGCAAAATGTTGTGAATTTTTAAAAACTCCCCTTCCGAATTTTTTTATACCAAAAGCACTTATGTCCGTCGTCTGCATGCAGAGTTTTGTGCTTACAGACGCCAGACACAACAACACACACACAGACAGACGTTTACCGACATTAATAGTATAGATGATACTCAGTGCCTACACATTTCACCCTTTATAATTCAGCCAATGAGTTGACGGTTGTTCATTTCCAGAAACGAAACAATGATTCTTTAGGATGAATTTTGTTTGTTTGATACACCGTGGCAGAATGCGTGCAATGCAGCGACAGGCATCACAAACGTTTTAGGGCACCTGCAGACTAAAAACAAATAATCAATCTTCGCGGGAAAAAAATCCTAGATTTCGTCAAATGATCACGGGAAAAACACTAATTTCATCAAAGAATCATGTAAAACGTGAATTTTGTTAAAAGGCCACAGAAAAACGCGATTTACGCAAAAGATGAGCAAATTTTGTCAAAGAATCGCAAAACAGGAAATTTCACCAAAAGATAGCGCTTTCTTGCCAAATTTCATCTAAAAATTGCGGAATAAAATGTATTTTATCAAAAAATCGCTGGAAAACGCACATTTCGTTAAAGTATTGAGAGAAAAATGCGAATTTCTTCAAAGATTGCTGAAAAAAACGCGAATTTCATCGAAGGATTGCTGAAAATTCATGAATCTTATCAAAAGGCAGCAGAGAAAATGTGATTATTATCAAAGTATTGCGAAAAAAGAAAATTTCGTCTAAGGATCACAGAAAAACGCAAATTTCATAAAAGAATCATGGAAAATAACGCAAATTTCGTGAGAAAAAAAAAATCTCAGAAAAAACACAAATTTCGTCAAATTATCGCTGAAAAAAACACAAATTACGTCATAGGATAGCTGAAAAAATTGTGAATCTCGACAAAAAAAAGATACAGAAAAAAATGCGAATTTCATTAAAGAATCACGAAAAAAAATGCGAATTTTGTTAAAGGATTGCGCAAAGAATGTGAATTTTTTGAAAGATTCGTGTGAAAAATGAAACTGTCTTTATTAAAAACAGCACACACACAAACATCTATACAAACCTCAATACACACAAACATATTATAAGCAGGGCTTGAAATTCAATTTTTCCAAGGACGGGAGTCTCCCTACCAGCATTTTTAAATGGAGGGGAGTTGTAATGTTTGGGAGGGAGAAAAAAAATCTTTAAACCCCACTATTATTTTACGTGCTATTTAAAGAATTACATTAATGCAGACATGACAAAATACCATTGAAAAAATTAAGTCAACTGAGAATGATTATGTAAAATGTTTATTTTTATTATAAAAAAGGGAAGAAAGTTAAGTTTTATATATGCAGTGTATTTTTCAAGTTCCATTAAATGTGTTAGGGACCCTTAACAATTAGGTTGTTAAATAAATTTCTGACTTTAGATTTTACTTGATTGAGATTCACCGATCGATCGTGGAAAAGACACAAAGTTCGTCGATCTGTCATAAAAAACGCGAAGTTCGTCGATCTGTAATAAAAAACGCGAAGTTCGTCGATCTGTCCCCAAAAAATGCAAGGTTCGTCGATCAGTCGCTTAAAAAACGCAATGTTCGTCTATCTGTTGCAGAAAAAACACAAAGTTCGTTGATCAGTCGCAGAAAAAAATGCAACGTTCGTTGATCTGTCGCGGAAAAAACGCAAAGTTCATCGATCAGTTGCGGAAAAAAGCAAATTTCGTCGACCGATTGCGGAATAAATGCAAAGTTCGTCGATCAGTCAGGGAAAAAAGAAAAATTTCGTCGATCGATTGCGGAATAAACGCAAAGTTCGTCGATATGTCCCCAAAAACGCAATGTTCGTCGATCAGTCGCTTAAAAAATGCAATGTTCGTCGATCTGTCGCAGAAAAAACTCAAAGTTCGTTGATCTGTCACGGAAAAAACCACAAAGTTCGTTGATCAGTCGCGGAAAAAACACAAAGTCCGTCAATCGGTTGCGGGGAAAAAAAATCACGAAATTTATCGTTCGGTTGCAGGTAAATTAAATAATGCAAATTTCTCCAAAAATGCTGAAATTTTTTGGGCGGGAGGCTCCCACTCATTGTCTTTTTTTGGGCGGGATTTCAAAATTTTCGGCACGAATCCCGCCCTGAAATTCAAGCCCTGATAGATATAGTTTTAATCTGAAATAATATACTGAACTTGAACTAACTTTTGAAAAATCGGGTTAACCCAAATCCAACTTGCAGAAATCTACACTCAGTCTGAAATCGACTCGAACCATAAAGACAGTTAACCCAACTTGCCACAAAAATAATTATTGCTGAGAGAGCATTTACCCTCTCTCCCTGTGCTGAAACTTTTCTGTGAATTTTCTGATTTTTTCTTTTCTCAGAAATGCTGTAGTCATTTTGTCCCCCAATTTTGCCCTTTACAATTCAGCCAATGAGTGGAGGGGGCCAAAGGAGCGTTCCTTATCACAAACGAAAGATGAGATACGTTCGTTTGATGTCGTTGTTGAAAATTTATGGATTTCTATTATTAAAGTAATTTTTTCATTTTACCGTATTTATTTTCTTTTTGTGTTGTATGTATTTTGCTACTTTGAATTTTTTTAAACTAACCCTTTTTTTTTTTTGGAGAGTGAGAGAGAGAGATTTAGTAATTTGGTGACACGAAGTTCCGCAAATTCTTAAAATCCACAAATCGTTTCCAATGTAAACAATGAAATTTACAATTAAGTTGCAAGTGCAAAATTTCAGTTTTTTAAAATTTTCATGTCATTCTGTACACATTTTAATATGTCATTCTGATCATTATACATATTTAGTTATGCATTATTAATTATTTACTTGACCTTTACTTTTAATATTTTAAATATTTCAAACTTACAGCTGAATGTAACTATTAAAACATTTGAAATACTGCATTCGAAAAATGAAATTTCAGCTTAGAAACGCGACAATTACTATTAGGTTAAAAAAATGTAAAGTAGAAAAGTACTTATGATATAAAAAGAAGAAAAAAAATACACCAGAATTTATCTGTATTACGAAAGCGGGAGAAATGATTTTCTGTGCTATACGAAAAGATATCCAAATAACTCAATCATGAACATAGAAATAGGTATCGGTTTCTATGTTCATGTGCACTCAATCCAAACTTGAAACTTTTAAAAAGGTCATTGAATGAATGAAATTCATCTCCGCCTTTCACATCCAGAAAACTTGCTGTGTCGCCAATTATGATTATATTTTATATATATATAAAAAAATAATAATTCAGGCACTTTTCCGTTATACGGACACCATTGTCGCCAAACATACATACATACATACATTTTGGCATAGTGTCCGTATAACAGAAAAGTACTAAAGTTCATGGTTTAAAATCACAATAAAATATCATGAAATTTATTGATTAGTTGTGGGAAAATATCGGGGAAATAATGTGTTTTTCGTGATTTTTTTGTTTTGTTAACAATGTGGTTAGAGAGCCAGGGAGAAATCCAGAAAACTTGCTGTGTCGCCAATTATGTTTATATTATATATATATATATATAAATAATAATTCAGGCACTTTTCCGTTATACGTACACCATTGTCGCCAAATATACATACATACATTTTGGCATAGTGTCCATATAACAGAAAAGTACTAAAGTTCATGGTTTAAAATCGCAATAAAATATCATGAAATTTATTGATTAGTTGTGGGAAAATATCGGGGAAATAATGTGTTTTTGTGAAATTTTTTGTTTTGTGTTGTTGTGTTTAATTGTAAGCATTCATTATAATTTTCAGTGCATTATTAAATTGAAATTTTTGTTTAAAATATGTAAACAAAACAGTGACCAGAAACCTGCACAATTTCTAATATAGATAGATAGATAGATGCATGCATGTAGTACTTTTAATTATTTGGTAAAAATACTGCGATCGTCACTGAGAAAACCTGAATTTAACCTAAAAGTAATTGTCGAGTGTTTAAGCTGAAATTTCATTTTACGAATACAGTATTTCAAATGTTTTAATAATTACATTCAGCTGTAAGTTTGAAATATTAAAAGTAAAGGCCAAGTAAATAATTAATAATGCATAACTAAAAGTAATTGTCGAGTGTTTAAGCTGAAATTTCATTTTACGAATACAGTATTTCAAATGTTTTAATAGTTACATTCAACTGTAAGTTTGAAATATTAAAAGTAAAGGCCAAGTAAATAATTAATAATGCATAACTAAAAGTAATTGTCGAGTGTTTAAGCTAATTTCATTTTACGAATACAGTATTTCAAATGTTTTAATAGTTACATTCAGCTGTAAGTTTGAAATATTAAAAGTAAAGGCCAAGTAAATAATTAATAATGCATAAGTAAAAGTAATTGTCGAGTGTTTAAGCTGAAATTTCATTTTACGAATACAGTATTTCAAATGTTTTAATAGTTACATTCAGCTGTAAGTTTGAAATATTAAAAGTAAAGGCCAAGTAAATAATTAATAATGCATAACTAAAAGTAATTGTCGAGTGTTTAAGCTGAAATTTCATTTTACGAATACAGTATTTCAAATGTTTTAATAGTTACATTCAGCTGTAAGTTTGAAATATTAAAAGTAAAGGCCAAGTAAATAATTAATAATGCATAACTAAATATGTATAATGATGAGATTTTTTTTTTCTTGAATTATTCAGTGAAACTCGCCTTATAAATGTACGCAAATAATTCACATCAAAATCTTAAAATAACAAAGTTTTCTTTCGTGTTTAGCTATGCTTAATAACCAAAAAAGCTTGATTAATGCAAAAATTATTTGGTAAAAATACTGTGATCGTCGCTGAGAAAACCTGAATTTAATCATATCACACAGAATTACATATTAAAAGTTTAAAAAACTGAAATTTTACACTTGAATCTTAATAGTCTGTTTACATCGGAAACGATTCGCGGAATTTCGTGCCACGAAATCTCTCTCTCTCTCAAAAAAAGGGTTAGTTATAAAAATATTCAAAGTAGTAAAATACATACGACTTAAAAAGAAAATAAATACGGTAAAATGAAAAATACCTTAATAAAAGAAATCCATAAAGTTTCAACAACCGAACAACCAAATGGAATCGTAATACACATACGCTTCCTTCATTCAAAAAGCCTTCACCTCATTGGCTGAAACATCGCGTCTGAAGATAGTAAAAGCCTCTAGCTGATTAGCTGAATGCTCGCGCATGCGTATAAATAGCATTTTTGCACGAAAAACTAAAAAGCAGGTTAGCTTTAAGTATATGGATTTAATTTCTATGATGTTTCTATGTAAAAGTATTTGGGATATATAGTTGGTAAGTGATAGAACATAAATTTTAAGTTGAGGTTCAAATCTTTGAATGGAACATACAATTCAAATATTATTTACTGGCGTTTGTATTCAAATAGAAAAAGAAAAGGAATGGCTTACCTTTTCTATAGTCGATCAAATTTTAGAAGTATCCAATATATATATCCACGTGATTTAGGTATTCCAATGGTAGAGAACACACTAGATTAAGTAGTTTCTTGAATTATCCATTTATATGCACCACGACTGAAATAAAACTTGTAGATAATGATATTAGATGTGGTTAACTAATAAGTAAATGAATTGACTTTTGAATTTGGCTTTAAAGATTATATTCTACATTAATTACAATTACTTAAAGGTTTAACATTTTTGAATTATAAGATTTTTAACAGGAAACATTATTCCTGTGTATTCACATAATGGGATTTAGAAGTACACTGACTCATTTTCATTTAGTCTGGAAAGTTACAAATAATTAAGTTGCACGAGTTATTTGAAATAAATTGACGTCACTAACATATATTTCACAAATTATTAGTGGATTTTCTGAAGAAATATTGTTGCACGACTGTAAGTTCATAAGTTACATTTAATGATGAATAACTGTCTTATAAAATGTTTTTTAGTTCTTTAACAAGTTTATAATAACATAATCACAAATCACAAATCATACTTCACATTATTAGAAGAGTGATGAACATAACGATGTAATAAATATCTATTGGTTGGTATCTTGAAACTTAAGAGTCATAAAATCAGGTCACTGGTTTTTGAAGAGATGAATGAAATTATCGTTGGGTTTTTTTTTGTGCTTTATCATTTTCCTACTTTATTTATTTTGAGTGGAAAATATTAAGTTGATTAAAATGAATGGGTTAGTTTTCTACAATTTTAGATAGGGGTATTTCTGTGATAGAAAATATTTAATCTTATCATGGAAAATATTGGAAGCTAATTAATATAAAATTACTAATTAACATAAAACTCATAAAATACATGGTATAAAATCATTGGAATTGCGTAAAATTACTAAGTATAAGCTAAGATGATTTATTTTTCCCTATAAATCCTTAGTTTCATATGTAAATTAGTGATGTAAACAGGTTTTTATATAATTACTATTAAATTTTTACGTAAAAGTAATCTAAAAGTAAATTCACAATTTCTCTGTTCTATGGTCATCTAAGAGATAAAACCATACGTCCTAGTGTACAATAATACCGAAAACTTGTGTAAAATTCATTAACAATTCACATTTTTTACTTAAAAATCGACATTTTTCTTTTGTTTTGTGTGATTATTAATAATCATTCAGATGGTTGAGGAAGGTAAACTATTAAAAGGTAGTACATTTTAATAGGTATTAAAATGTAGTAGATTTCTATTTCATGATGTGAATTTTTTGTAAACATTAATAACGAATAATATTTACATCGCTGCAGAGTAAAACTCGTGACCCTACACGGTTTTTGTCATTTCCTCTTGTTTCTTAGAATGTGGGGATGGATTATTGCTTCCTCTCATAAATGCTACATATCGAGAATGAAAAAAAAGCAGGTGTGTTTACATTGCGTATAAGCGGTTAAATCAAGTCTAAATAATATTACCTTTTGAATATATTCTATGTATTTATGGTTCAAAAACTCAAAATATAAGTGTAATTTCCTCTTATAAGTTGATAGCGTTATCTTATAGTTGAAAAAGTCTTAAGAAATCAGCTTTTTTCGTTAAATTTGTTATTTCCTTTTGCTTAATTATTATACTCATTAAGGTGTCCTTTGTTCAGGAACTATAAGTTTATATTCCATCTTATAGTTTGATATCCTCATCTTATAGTTGAAATTTGTTTATGAAATCCTACTTTTTTGCTAAAATTTGATATTTTACATTGTTTTGTCGAATTATTAGTACTCATTAATGTGAGGATTGTTCAAAAACTAAAATATAAGTTTAAATTTCAGTTGATATCCTCGTCTTATAGTTGAAAAATTCTTAAGAAATTGGCTTTTTACCTTAAAATTGATATTTTCCATTGTTTCGTCTAATTAGTAATACTCATTAAGATGTTCGTTATTAAAAATTAATATATATGTTTAATCTTCAGCTTATGATTTGATATCTTCATCTTACAGTTGAAAAATTCTTAAGAAATCGGCTTTTTTCCTTAAAATTTGATATTTTCTATCGTTTCGTCTAATTAGTAATATTCATTAAGAGGGTTCGTCATTCAAAAATAATATATATGTTTAATCTCCAGCTTATGATTTGATATCCTCATCTTATAGTTGAAAAATTCCTAAAAAATCAGCTTTTTTCGTTAAAATTGATATTTTTCCATTGTTTTGCTTAATTAGTAATATTCGTTAAGGTGTTTTGTCATTCAAATTAATATATATGTTTAATATTCATCTTATAGTATGATAATCTTGTTAATTTAACCTCATCTTAGAGTTCTTATGCTCACCCTCTTCTTACAGTTCATATTTAACCCTTTTTCCGTTAGGGGGTGCTGGAATCGGATTCAGAGGAGGGAGGCGGTGGTGTTGCGGCTGCAGGTGCACGGTCGGCGGTGATGCTGCACCAACGCACCTCCACCTCCTGTCCTTGAACTCTAATTTCTCTACTATTCATGGACAAATCAGGACCCTGATGCTCTTGTTAAAGTTAAATGGCAAATATTTTTTACCCTTTTTATTGCATTTTAAAATATCTTTTAAACTTAAATTTAGTAGCGAAAATAATTTCAAAATATAATCTTCCCTCTGGCAGTTTCAATAAAATAAACGGTTCACAAACAAAGTTTTCTACTTTAACTATCTGTCGCCAGGCTCTCGTCACTTTCTTACTATTGATTTGCATCAGCGAAATACACACTGCGTCCCTTCTTATGGTTATTCAGTAGCTAATTCTTAAACTGTTGACTTTAGAGATATATTTTCAACTGAAAAGATATTTCAAATGTTATTTTTAATCTTATAAAAAGGTCCTAATAGTTATTTCTTTTAAGTTACGAAATCTAACTTTTTATACGGTCTCTTGTTCCAATATGTTGTATTTAGAAAATCATACTTCATGTTTTAACAAGTAAAACAGTGAAAATACAATTTTTTCTGCGACCAAAACTTAGCAAGTTATGATGTTTTGAATTTTAGGAATTTTCAGCATTTTCTGTCATGTTTTTTCTGTTTTAGTATTTTTAGTTATTTATATTATTATATTTTTCTTTTTATTATAATTTAATATTATATAAGACATATGAACTTGCATTTTGAAAAATATTTTCTTTATAAGGACGAATTTTAGACAAACATACTCTCAAATCTTTTTGCAAGAATTGTAGATGTGCTCTATTTTAGTTTTCGTTATTATTTCATTGCAAAAATGCATTTATAATTACACAAATATTGTTTAAATCGGAGAAAGTATTTCAGTCTTTTTTTAATAATATTTCGAAAACAGTCTTAAAAGAAAATCTAATGCAAAGAATCCAAATCATGAAATAAAATTTGTTGCATTACATCCTTTTGTTGAAAGGTTTAAATGCAAATCTATGTCATTTCTTAATCCTTAGAGTAAATACGCATGGAAAACCGTAATATTATGTTCTGAGTTTTTAACCTGTGTATTTTTGGTTGATTCTGACTTCTTTGTGGCGCTAGACTTGATTTTTTTGTTCTATCTTTCTATGACAAAATATGATAACTTTTAATTTTCATGAATCTACAGAATAGGAAAGTCCTTGAATCCTGAATAGTGTTTTGTTTTAACTTTTGTTGTGGCCTAAACGGCCATGTTCCTAAACGGACCTTGTTCTGTTAAACATTATACAAATAACCAGCCAACCTTTTATTCTAACTCTTGAACGGATTAAAATAGAATTGTGGAATAAGTGTCCAGTTATAGCAAAGCGTCTATGCTCTCTAATTAAAGAGTGACTGCAGCGCTCTCAATTGCCAAAATTTGAAAGTTACCCGCTCTGTATCCAAAACTATGAGAGAGAGAGCGAAAGAAAGTCTATTACAAAAGTGTTCAGCATCCTCAATTTGTATGAAATGATGTCTTACATGTAAAAATAGCTTAATTAAATAATATTAAACTTAATTAAAATAATATTTAATTAAACTACATGATACTTTAAACATTCGTGGTAACACATTGGCGTGGATTTCGGACTTTCTACATCACAGATATATCAGAGTAAAATTTAACAAGACCTTTTCGGACCCAGTTAAGCTAGGACAAGGCGTTCCTCAGAGCTCAGTCCTCAGCATTACGCTCTTCTCTTTATATTTAACAGGAATAGCGAAAACACCTCCTAGTGGTGTGGATGTGGGCTTGTTTGCTGACGACATCGTTCGCTGGAGCTCTGGAACTGATTTGAATGAAATTGAAAGGAATTTAAACAACACTCTTTCTGCTTCTTCAGACTTTGCTTCGGAGTTCAAATTCAGTTTCAACCCTGTCAAGTCCATTGTCACTTTCTTTACAACCAATAAAAGATTGTACAACTATCAGCCAAAATTAATGATTGATAACAAGAACCTTGCTTATGAAAACCACCCAAAATATCTTGGATATATTTTAGATCCTGAATGGATAAGTCACAAGCATATCGAGCATATTGTTTTAAGGAGTAGAAAACGATTAAATATACTTAAAAATATAGCGGGCAAAAACTGGGGAGCGGATGCAGTCACTTTAAGAGATACATATTTGTCACTCATTAGGCCCATCCTGGAGTATGACTTTCCTGTGTATTGCTGCGCTTCAGCCACCAATTTGGATAAATTGGAGAGGGATCAACTCGGTGCTGCGAGAATAATTACTGGACTGAGACGTAGCTGTCCTAAATAAATAGTTTTATACGAAGCTGACTTACAACCTCACCAAACTAGAAGAAAGGCTAATCTCACCGACTGTTTCAACAAACTTTCTAGCTACGGACAACATAATAAAACCTCTCTATACCTTAACAACTGGCGTAATAATCAGCGACTGAAGAAAAACAGTCTATTCAGTCATGTTGAACTCCTACACTTGTCTTATAGTGGGGTTGAGCCCCACTCCTCAAAATCTTTTTTCTGAGTCCCTCAGAGGGACTCCCCAGAGTCAATTTCCACTTTGGCTTTTCTTCTCCGGTCACTAAAAAGGACCTTATACCAGTTCATCTCAGGAAATTGGCATTAGAAGTTATAAATGAGATCCCTGATAACGCCATAAAATTATATATGGATGGCAGTAAACTGGACGACCACGCTGGTAGTAGGATTTACATTGAGAAACCAGGGCAAAATTTGTCCATCGGTCTCCATAACCCTGATTTCTCTTCAGTCTTTAAAAGCGAGCTTATTGAAATTGAACATTGAACAAGGCCTCGAGGCTATTCTCAGCGAGCGCGACTTCGGGGACCTCTGGATTCTTTCAGACAGTCGCAGATCCCTTCATCCCTTCAACACCTTCACAATTGATTACAGTTGGAGATAAAACTAGTATTTCCATCCTTCTTAAACTTAAAATTATTTCAAAGCTCCATGATGTTAATTTTCAGTGGATTCCATCCCACATAGACATTTAAGCCAATGAGCAAGCTGCTCACTTGGCCAAGGGAGGTTTGTTGTCAATCTATATCTTCCTCTTCAGCCCTTACCTACTCAGAGCATCAATCTAGAGTTAAATCTGAAATTTAAAAGGAGTGGAAGGTCCCTCCCAGCCACCACTGGTACGTGGGTAAAGAGCCAGGCTCTTCGTTCACTATCAACTGTGACAGGGCCCCTCGAACGGCAATTTCACGATTCGCAAGTGGACAAACGAAAAGTCTCTCGTTCTTTGAGGGCAGAAAAATCTTTGATGTCTGCTCAAAATGACTTTGACGTCTGCTCAAAATGTCTTTGACGTCTGCTCAACAAGCCTCTGCAGAACATATCTTGGACTGCTTGGGTATTTCCAGGGAGGACTTATATGCTTCCCCCCTTCTGATTCTTGATTTTCTGCGGATTAACGGTATATTGGTCCTTGTCTGACTTCGTCAGTCAGTTGGAGGATAAGCTACAACAACAACTTCATTAGAAACCTTAAAATGTTCACTTTTCGATAGCCAATCATAGGGTTAAATACGTCGATAATCGTTTGTAGAAGTGTGCCATTATAAGATGGATGCACATTTTCTATTAAAACTAACACATGTAAGCAAGATACAGTTCATTTTAATAAAAAAGGCAAGTTAATATGCTCAATGTGTCCAACATACATGCACTCACATGCATGCACATACGTTGCTGCAGATGGTGAACACATTGAGCATACGTGACTTTTTAATAAAATAAATTACTTTAGTTAAAATAAATTATTAAAGTAAATTAATTAGTTTTATTAGTAAATATGCATCTGCCTTCTAATACTACTCTTCTAAAAGCGATTATAGTCCAGTCAATCTAGACTTCTGCCTGAAAAGTTTTGGAGAAGTTTTTTTCTCTTTTTTCCTTTATGTTTTTGGGTATGCTGAACACGAATTTCAACTTTGCCACCTCGTATCTTGTCTAATTAAAAAATTATAAGCGAAAAACCATGAAAAAATCGGAGCTTTTTCGGTTTTTCCCTTGTATTCCAGAAAGGGTTAAGTGTTTTTGAAAAAAATATTGCACCAAATTAAACTAGAGAACATTTCCTACATTTTTCATACACAATGTTTTTTTCTAAGATGAATAGTTTTTGCATACGAGTAAAAGGAATTTTAGCGATATAATTGAAATTCCATCATCGGAGGGTGAAAACGCGATCCAATCACTATGCATCCATTTCAAACACCAATTTGAAGCTGTTTAGTTATTTCTTGTTGCATTTCAAATCTTTCTTCATTTTTTACCAAGTTTTAAAACTTTTATAACACTAAGAAAATAAATTGAAATCAGGTGATTCGGAAAGATATAAAAACACAATCACTCTGCATAGATGAGAGAACCCATTTTTATTTTTCTACTAATCTGATTTAAGTACAATTATAAGTATTGTAAGTATAATATAATAATAACTTACGTGGAAGATTATAAACAGGAAAAAAAAGGAATGCAGTGTTGTTCTCCATTGTCGTTTTGGTCGCTTTGAAGGTCCTGGTTGATGTTTTTCAACAGGAGGTTCATCAGTATCTTGTTCATCATCATCACTTGATGGCTCAGGTTGTGTCTCCACTTGACTTAAAATGTCCCGTATTGGAATGTCAACTTCTGCTTTCAAGTCATCTTAAGTCAAGTCACTCAGCGATCAAGGAGCTGACATTGTCACAATGGCAATCGCAGTTCAGGCAGAGGAGCGAACAAAATAAACATGCTTTCCTACAACCACACATTCCACTACAGTTTTTTTTTTTGCAGTTGCAAGATATTTTTCGAAGAATAGTTTCTGGTACGGGAGGTTTGGCAGTTGTTATGGGTATGATGCCTCTCTTGATTTTATTCCAGTCCCCATTCCTCAGCATTTTTACAGTTACCTAGCCATAGCTGTACTTGGTGATAAACTCGCAGACAGTGATATCGAGCTGCATCTTCTGTTGGAGGGAGCGATGCAAGATTTGCAGCAGTCTTAAAAGTTGATTTCATGTAGCACCTGTACCTGCAAAGACCATCTCCATAAAAGAACTCCACCCAGGAATTTCAGCTATCTCTTGTGACTTTCCATACAGCCATAATAGGTCGCATACCGAAGGGACTATTCTTGATTTTAAATACCTCTCACCAATATTTTCGATCTTGACTGATTTCAAGCCTGAACCCACACTGTCAAAATGTTTGAGCTGTACAGCTCCAAAACTGCCAACCACTTGTGCAGCAGGTATCGTCTTAACTCGAGGTATAATTCGGTTTGACGTTATTGCATTCTTTGTTGTGATACACTGAATACCACCCATGACATGGAAAGTATTGTGACCGTCCAAAGTGTGTGTGTTGAAATCGGTGTTGTCATATACAAATTCAGAGAAGACCTCTAATTCTATCTCGAAGGGTGGCATCATTATTGCTAGTACTTCAAGGCGTACTGCTTCATGAAACGATGAACAATAACCCGGTGACGATAGCACATCAATCAGCTTGCGAGAACCAAACTTCTTATATAAATATGCTGCCAATCCAATTTGCAGTGGTGAAAGAAAGGATCTTGGTCTTACTGCAGTAATGATGCTGTGAGTTAGTGCAGTACTCCTGTTCTTCCATTTATCAAGGTATCCTTTTCTTTTCCTCAAAAGCAGTGTCTCTGTGAAAATCTTTAGGGTTTCTGGAATGTGTGAGTCATTCTCTTTCAAAACCTCGTCTGGAGGAGGATACTGAGTAGTTTCGTAAACCTGAGACCGAATATCTTCAGACACTGTCGCAGCGGTCTGGACAATACGACGTCGTTCGTCCTGGGGAGATGAGCATCGTTGTTGATACCAAGCATCAGTCAAAATCTTATTACCTGTGTTCTTGAAGCAAACAACAGGTACCTTGTTTGCAGTGGTTGATATAAAAATATATTCTTTATACTTGTTTAGAAGGTGTGCTTTAACTGTTTTCACAGAAGGGCAGTATTCACCTGCTTTAATCTGGTTAATTCTTCTATAGAAAATTGGCATTGTTCTTCATTTTCCTCCAGATATGAAAAGATGACTTGCGTGGATGTGTCTATGTCAGTGGCAAATGGACCTCTTTTCTGCATCTCTGTGGATTTTGCAATCTAATACAGATTTTTTATACATTTCAAATGATACTGACCATCAGCAGCAACCAAGTTAGTCACATGATCTAGTCTACGGATTATGGCGCGCCCCCACTCATCATTACGATTTTCATCAAGTTGTTTAATTTTTTCTAGAACTGTCAAGGAACGAACTGTGTACACTATATTTCGTTTTGTTATTTTTTATGAATTTCGTCTGCTTTAAAGTCTAGTGGGATTTCTTCTCCACACAAAAAGAAATGGGTTCGAAACAAAAACTTTTGTACTGCTGAACGTAATTGGGGTTGGTTTTCAACGCCTTGAGAAACCCTTTTCGAGTGGGCATCCATGAGTTTTTCGTTTGTGTACCTGTTTACGGCATTTTTCATGGACTCTTAGAGACTCCTTGTTCATTAAAAAATTCCCTTTTCGATCTTTTCGTTTTTCACTTGCTAATCTGAAGGACTCAACACCTTCTGATTTCCCTTCTGTTATTTTAGTTCTGTCTTCTAACTCCGTATCACAGTTAAAACACCTCTCTGCCATCAGGAATATCACTTCACGTTTCACACAACCGTTTATAACACATATTCTGTAATTAAATGCACACTACACATACTTTAAGGCAATACAAGTAATACATAACTGACCGACGAAACGTCAAAAACAAACTGAGAGCTGAGCTTTCAAATTTAACACGTGCCAGAAAAGCCCTGAAGGACAGGGGGAGGGAGTAAAGGGAATGCTGACCCTTGTTATATCATGTGTGTGGTGCCATGGGGATGTTTCAAGGACACCCTCCCACGCATTTTGCATTCACAAAAACATTACATTCAGTGTTTTCGCCCTGCGATGATCGAATTTCAATTATATCGTTAATATTCATTATACTCGTATGCCAAAACTATTAATCATAGAAAAAAAACTGTATATGAAAAATGTAGGAAATTTTCTCTAGTTTAATTTGATGTAATAATTTTTTCAAAACAATTTAACCCGTTACCAAATACAACGGAAAAACCGAAAAAACTTCAATTTTTTCATGGTTTTTCGCTTATAATTTTTTAAGCAGACCAGATACGAGGTGGCAAAGTTGAAATTCGTGTTCAGCACCCCCAAAAACATAAAGGAAGAAAGAAAAAAAAAACTTCTCCAAAACTTTCCAGGCAGAAGCCTTTTTTGGTCTAAATTTACTGGACTAATTAGTGATGTATTTACACCAGTTATTGAGCATCGAAAAATGTAAATTTCAGGGCTTATAATTAAGTTATTTTACATGTAATACGTCACTAGATACTAAATCGAGATCGGGCTACGGTTTTGTAATTTACATTTTATGCTATTTCTTATACAGGGTGTATTCACAAAGTTTCAAGACTGGTCTGAGAATACAAAATTTATTAAACATTTATATACAGCAAACTTAAATTCTTCGAAATATGACCCTTGGGCAGGAACACACAGCTGCCAGCGTTTTTTCCATTGTTCATAGGCTCCCTGGAAGTCTTCGCGCGCAAGGCTGTTAAGGGACCTCATCGAAGCTGCCTGGATCGCTGGAATTGTGTCGAATCGCTTCCCTTTCAGGTCATTCTTGATCCAGGGGAATAAAAAAGTCGCTGGGAGCGGGGCCGAGGCTGTAGGGGACTTGCGGAAGTAGTGCCACTTTAAATTTAGCCAAAACTTCGGCTGCGGCAAGCGACGTGTGAGATTGCGCATTGTCGTGGTGAACAATCCAATCGTCTCTGATTTCTGGGCTGACGCGACGGACTCGATCCTTCAAATGGTGGAGCACTCCATCGTAAAACTGACCTGTGAATCTGTCAGGCAGGAACAAACTCCTTGGGGATCAGTCCTTTAGCATTTAAAATAACAATTTGCACGTTTTTCACGCATGACTTGCTCAGGCGAGAACTTCTTGGGTTTTGCAGACGAGGGGCTTCTTCTTGGTAGGCCTCTTGAAATATACGAAAAGTCTCTGTCGTGGTTTTCTTAAGTTTCATACAGAACTTTACAGAATAACGCTGCTCCAAATGACACTGCATTTTCCACCCAACCAGTTTTCGACAGGGGTTAATGGCACACACTCACTCCAATGTCTCGTGGGCAACTGACGCGCGCGCGCTCCGTTAGCTGACACCCCTACTACCTCAGCCTGTCGGTGGAACGGGTATGCGCGCGCACCCCTACTCAAGAAACAATCAGTCTTGAAACTTTGTGAACACACCCTGTAGTTTATGAGGTAAGGTCAATAACTACCAAATTTCGTCACTGGAGAAGCTGCAGATACTCTCATATGATAACAGGTATTTACTTTACTTTAAGTAGATACTTGTTCTACATTTCTATCTTTATCCGCTAAAAAGAGTTATTTGAGTGTACTTGGACTTAAACATATCCGTTATACTTGCGAAACTCACAAAAAATAGACGTTTTGAACCTTGCTTTTTTTCTCTTTTATCTTATACGAAACAGCACCGAATTGAAGCAAAAGTTTTCTGATCAATTAAGAGCTCACGCTAGTCATCCGAAGAATTTCGAACGCTAATGTTAAGTTTATGGGAAGGTTCTTGACAGATTTCTCGCTCGGAGTTTAATATTTTTAAATAACTTTTTTGGCATAGGATATCTGAGGTCGATCTCTAACATTGTTAGTTTTTACTTTTTCGATTTTGGTTCCAGTTTTTTTTTTATAAGCGGAGATTTCCAATTTTGGAACCGTTTGGAACCGGTTCTGAAAGTGAAAGTACCCTTATATAAAAAAACTTGAACCAAAATCGAAAAAGTAAAAACTAACAACGTTAGAGACAGACCTCAGCTATCCTATGTCAAAAAAGTCATTTAAAAATATTTAAAATGCGAGCGAGGAATCTGTCAAGAACCTTCCCATAGATTTAACATTAGCTTGAGTATTTTTCCCGTGACTAGTGTAGGCTCTTAAGAGCCTACACTAGTTCTCGCTCGCATTTTAATATTTTTAAATGATGTTTTTTGCATAGGATAGCTGAGGTCGATCTCTAACGTTGTTAGTGTTTACTTTTTCGATTTTGGTTCCAGTTTTTTTTATATAAGGAACTTTCACTTTAAGAACCGGTTCCAACAGGTTCCGAAATTAGAAATGTCCGCTTATAAAAAAACTGTAACCAAAATCAAAAAAGTAGTAACTAACAACGTTAGGGATCGACCTCAGTTATCCTATGCAAAAAGCATCATAGCGTAGGCTCTTAAGAGCCTACGCTAGTCACGCGAAGAAACTCTCAAGCTAATGTTAAGTCTATGAGAAGGTTCTTGCGCGATTTCTCGCTCGCATTTTAATATTTTTAAATTATTATTTTTTTAATAGCATAGCTGACGTCGATCTCTAACGTTGTTAATTTTTACTTTTTAGATTTTGGCTCTAGTTTTTTTATATAAGGTTACTTTTACTTTCAGAACCGGTTCCAACCGGTTCCAAAATTGAAAATGTCCACTTATAAAAAAACTGAAACCAAAATCAAAAAAGTAAAAACTAACAACGTTAGGGATCGACCTCAGCTAGCCTATGCAAAAAAAAATAATAGCAAGAAATCGTGCAAGAACCTTCCCATAGACTTAACATTAGCTTGAGCGTTTCTTCGCGTGACTAGCGTAGGCTCTTAAGAGCCTACGCTATGATGTTTTTTGCATAGGATAGCTGAGGTCGATCTCTAACGTTGTTAGTTTTTACCTTTTTGATTTTGGTTACAGTTTTTTTATAAGCGGACATTTTTAATTTCGGAACCGGTGGGAACCGGTTCTTAAAGTGAAAGTACCCTTATATAAAAAAAACTGGAACCAAAATCGAAAAAGTAAACACTAACAACGTTAGAGATCGACCTCAGCTATCCTATGCAAAAAACATCATTTAAAAATATTAAAATGCGAGCGAGAAATCGCGCAAGAACCTTCCCATAGACTTAACATTAGCTTGAGCGTTTCTTCGCGTGACTAGCGTAGGCTCTTAAGATGTGTTCTTTTCAGTGGTACTAACAGTAATCAAATCAAAATTGCCAATTTTGAGATATAGGCACCTGGAAATGGGACTGAGTTTATAAAGATAATTTTTTAGAAGATTTTGAAGATGAATAAATTAATGAATAGTCTAACAGGCAAGACACGAGTTGAGTAGCTCTATGATATAAGTTTCTAGTGTCCGTCTTTAGTGAAGTTGTTTATTATAAAAAATTACATTGAAGACCTTATAATAAAGTTATTTTTATACGCAATACTTCATTTTATACCACATCGAGAATTCTCTACACTTTTGTATTTGACTTTTTATCGTTTTTTTTTGTTTTCGAGATAGGTTCATTAACTTCCAAATTTCACCACTAGGGACGCTGTGGTCACTCTCATACGATGACGCATATTCGTTTTACTGTAAGTATACACTTTTTTAACAATTCTAACTTTATTCGTTGAAGACTCATTTCAAGTTTTTTTAAAATAGGTTTTTAAAATAAATTTTATCTATAGAACAATTTTATCTATTAGACGTGAATTTAATTAATTAGAGGTAATTTTGGAACAATTTAGTTTAATAATCCGAATGAGTTTATTAAAGAAAGGAAACTGGTTTATTTAGATATTTCACTTAATCTGTTAAAGCTAAAAACAATCTATTCATGTTATTTAAGTCAAACCTTTCGACGTTCCGGACACATTACAGTGAAAGGAAAATATTGCAATTGTGATAAAATACTATTATAGATATTTTGGTATATTCTTAAATTTTGAGGTTTTCCGAGTCCATCTTCGTTATTTATTTTATTTTGTATTTATTTTTTTATTTTTTGAGCCGAATAAAGGAGTTTTCATTTCTTTGTCTAGGTAAACAAAAAGGTTTCCAAGAATCATTTTATTTCGCTACAAAATTTTTTATTGATCTTTAACTTGCGCTTTTCTAAGAACATCTACAATATATTACTACATTAATATATTTTATAAATCTATTACGTATTATATTTGTTATAATATTGCTATTATATATTAATATATTATTGACTATATTGAAACTGTTTGTAATTCTATGATATATTAATATATTTCTGAAGAATAAAAGTTTTCGGAATAGTCCAATTCATAAAAAATTATTAAACAGAACCTTTCATACATAAAAAGAAAAACTGTATAATAATGACAAAATCAATTTCAGGGATAAGAAAATGACAAAAATCTATAATTCATATTAAATAGAAAACGTTTTTTTAATTCGATTTATTTTATTAGTTGTGATGAGAAATGATGTTATTTAAATATTTTTTTAAAGATTAATATTACATTTAAATTATGAATGAAGACTGATTAATTCTTGTTATATACTTTCTCGCTAAAATTAAATGTTAAATACATATGCATTATTAAGTATATAATATATATAACTTTTTCGGAACAAATTAAAATGGTGCTTTTCTAATAAAAAAGGAGAAATTCTAAGAGACCTGTTAGATTTTTTTTATAAATGTTACAGAAGTACGTATTACCACTGTGCTTTATCGCTTCAGAATTCTACTAACACTTAAAAAAAAAGAAGATTGCGGAGTTCGGACGGCAAGTAGTTAATTGTGATAACCGTATCCCGTTTCTCCCTTGATTTTCATATTTTATTAGAGCCCTGTTTTTAATGATTTTACCGAAAGTACGACTTTATATTATTGTAAAAAAGGCCTAGTTTTATGTCAGCATTAAAAGATAAAAATGTCTTGCTTAAAAATAATTTAAAAATTTTTAGATCCATTAGAGAAATAAAGATTGAAATTAGGCCATGTTTAGAAACGAAGTTATATGCGATAAAACAATAGTTAATATTACTTTTGAGTTTAGTATTACAGACGGGTCTGTGTTTTATAATAACTAATGAGATAATACTTTTAGTTGCGTTTAATAATAATTATTAATTTGGATAAAATTGTCGTACATAATTACTTCAAAAGAAACAAAGATGAATGAAAAAAAAAAATCTCAGGATAACACAAACAATCTGAAACATAATTTTAGAGCAGTTTTAGTAGCTTTAGAAATAACTGCACTTTAAATGAACTTAAAAAAGTTTTGCTGTATTCGATTGCGAAACGAGTTAAAAACAGTACCTATGTGTTTAGATGTATGCATCGCAAATCTGTCTCTTTCAAAACTTTTCAACGCCTTCAATATTAAAAAAAAAAGCCGCTAAACAAATGAAGATCAATTCTAAAAGAAATTTTTAAGAGAAATTTTAGTAGCTTCAGTAAAAACCGTCCTTTATGTAACGTTAAAAAATGCAATAATATTCGATAATGAAACGAGCTAAAAGCAATACCTTCATTTTAAATTTGTTCATTTCAAAATTCTTTAATAAGTTGAGTATAAAACTCAACTGAAGACATAATGTTAAAAGCTATTTTTAAGAACATTTATAATAACTTCAGAAACAGTTGAACTTCAAGTAAAATTAGACAGCTTTGAAGTATTGTACAATGAAACGATCTAAAAACAGTGAGTACTTTTCAAATTTGCTCCTTTCAAAACTATTGAATGCTTTCGGCATTAAAAAAAAACTGAAGACATCGACTCAAGACAGAATCAATCTGGCTGCTGTTTTTCACCCCTTTTCCATTTACTTGCATTTAGCAACATGCTACAGCCTAATCGCTTTATTTAGAACTTGGACAACAGCAGTAAAGAAATCTGTTTTATCTTCAACTTTAAGTTGTATCTTATCCTTAATCGTTTGGCATATTGCACGCATACATGGACAAAAACTTCATAATTTAGTGAAAAACAGTGGATCATGTTTTGAAAATAAAGTAATTTCCAGACGTTATTCGATGATTCTGACAACTGCAACATTTTCAGTTTCTTTCCTATTTCCAATAATTCTTGCTTTTTACTTTGTTTTCGGTGTTGGTTTGAATTCTCCTGCTTACATAGATTTTTGGTTTGCTGGCAACATGCCGAAAGTAGATGAATGGCTTCAAAAGTTACTTTTATTTATGTGTGTTTTTGTTTATATGTCTCAACAAATTTTATTTCCTGGAGTGCTTCTTATATTTTTCTGCGTTTTAAATCTAAAACATGCCGAAAAAATAGAAGGATTGAAATTTGCGGTGAAGACTGGCAAACTTCGTGGTATTGCTTTGTCAAAACAGTTTTACATTCACAGGAGTTTTCTTTTGACAGTAAAGAAACAAGAGGAAGTATTCACTTTTCTGATTTTTTTGATTTTGTGCCTTTTAATATTGATTGCTTTTACAGGACTGGCTTTACTAATGGGAAAAAGTTTTTTATTAGGTATATCTTTTACTGTATGTGAGGGAATTTTGAATTTATACTTCAGTACTGTAGGTATAATATCAATAACTTACTCGTCATCTGTGATTCATTCTCAGTTTGAAGAAATCAATGAATTTTACCGCATGGAGTACGAATCGAGAATTTTTGAAGGAAAGAACTGGCTAAGTTTGATTGATGAGAAAAAATTGAGATGTATTAAAATGATGTATAAACAAGAAACACCTCATTTCACCGCTTGGAATATTGTGCGATTAGACAAAAACTTAGTTTTCTCTGTTTTCGGTGGCTTGCTAACTTACGGCTTTTTGTTTATACAACTGAAGAAAGATAAAGAAACATTAAATAAATGAAATCAGTTTTAATGATCGTGGCCGAAGATTACTAGAGCGAGTTTCAAAATTTATATTTGATGTAATCAGTGATACCAACAGTTGCGAATTTTCTGCAATCATAGAGGTTTCTTTTCCATAAAATTAGAAACGTTATGATTTTTGTTTGTAACAATTGTAGAGAAAAGACTGAACGTTAGGTATCTAAAAACAGTTTCAACGATCGTGGCCGATTCCTGTCAGAGCTATTTTCGAAATTTGCAGTTAACGGAATGAGAGATATCGACAATTACGGATTCTCAGTAATCTCAGAATTTTTTAGGTAAAAACATTTCAGTTATTTTTTTGTTTATGCAACTGAAGAACGGTAACTGAACATCAGAAGCGTTAGATATCTGAAATCAATTTCAATGATCGTTGCCGAAGATCGGTAAAGCTATTTTAAAAAGCTATTTTTTGTTTTGATTGCAACATAAGGCTATTTGAGATGTAATTTTCCCAGCTGGGCGAAAAAATCCGGGCCAGGATTCGAACCCGAGATCCTTTGTTGATGTTGCAGATGTTATTTAAGATTACATCTCATACGATTTCTTTACCAATTTGAACAATTATGTCAAAAATTAATCTAGTATAATCACGTTTCCAGCGTTTACTGGAGATCCCATTACCTGGGATTTATTCTATTGTGTTGAATCAGATATCAGACCGGATGCTGTGATCATTAAGGTTAACTGGATGAATTAGTTCAGCCATATTCTACCGTGATTGCTCAGTTAGTAGAGCATTGGCAGCTTCAGCCAAGGGATCCCCGGGTTCGAATCCTGACCCGGACTTTTTCGCCGAGTTGGGAAGATTACATCTCACAAAATGAAATCAATTTAACTCACAAAATGATATTTTATCTTTTATCTCAATATTTAATTCCAAGGCTAAAAGCTGTAAATCATCCTTAACTCCGGCTTTAAATACTTTTATTACTTATTGAAATTTTCACAGTAGCGTAAATAGATCAATACATATGAAATGTAATATTCCCACCTGGCGAAGCAGTCCGGGTCAGGATTCGAACCCGGGATCCCTTGGCTAAAGGGAACCCTTGCTCAGTTGGTAGAGCATTGGCAGCTTCAGTCAAGGGATCCCGTGTTCGAATCCAGGCCCGGACTGCTTCGCCCAGTTGGGAAGATTACATTTCATATGATTTCTTTACCAATTTGAATAATTAAGTGAAAAATTAATCTAGTATAAGCCTGTTAGAAAAAAGTTTACATACACTGTTTTCGGTTCCTTTTGGACCCTTCTGCTAAAGTGCATAGATTTAAAAAGAAAAAGCACAATTTCCTCTTTTGTAATATGAAGAATACATAATATTTAAAAATCGAAAATATGTTTATTTTTAATATATATCATAAATATAGATATATGTATAGTATATTTATAACATTTATTTTATGGATACGTTTTATTGCTTGAAACGCGTAATGCTGAGAGAAAGTCTAGATGTAAACGTTCAGAATCAGTAGGAAGTTCCAAAAGATTTTTTGGGGGAATTCCCCCTCTAACCTTTCCACTGTCTGGAGGCGCATGAACGTCATAACCAATGTGAAGTGTTAAAAGTTTTTTGAGGGAATTTCCAGTTTTCGTTTGAAAAGCGTCACAATTTTGAAATTGACCTGAGAGTTCTGTGTAATTAGTAATTCTCGTACCAATAATTACAGCTTATAATAGTGATTTATTTTATTAGTTCAATGATGGATACACCTTTATTAGATATGGTACTAGCTTTTTCAGATGACGAAGAAATTCTATCGGAATTAGATGATCACATTTCTGAAGCTTCTGCATTATCTTCGGACGATGATGAACCCGAAATTCAGTTTACGGACAGCGTCTATTTGTCCAAAGGTAAATAAATTCAGTATAAAAGTGAACCTTTTTTCGAAGCAGGTAAACGTCCCTTAAAGAATATTTTGAATATTTCACCCGGACCTACTGGATACTCTACTTCAAGAATTCATGTTGAACTGTCTGCTTTTAGTTTGTTTATTACAAAAGAGATCGAGAAAATTGTCATCTTAAACTCAAACATAGAAGGAAAACGTGTGTTTGGAGATAAATGGAAAAAAATGATAGTACTGAACTCAGTGCCTTTATAAGCTTATTTTTGCTTGCTGGCGTATTCAAATCCTGCAATGAATGTACAAAAAGTGTGTGGGATGCAGAGAAAGGGAGAATTATTTTCAGGGCCACGATGATTTTGCATATATGATTCTTTCATATATCAAGAGTTTTGAGAATTGATGATCGAGAAACACGTTCTCTGTAGGAGACAAAAGGATAAATTTGCACGCATTCGCGACTTATGGGATATGGGTGGATATATTGGCAAAACGTTTTAATCCCAGTGCGTATGTGATCGTTGATGAACATTTAGGAAACTCTCCATTTCGACAATACATGTCTAAAAAACCAGCAAAATATGTTTAAAATTTTGTGTTCTCTGCGACAATGAAACAAGTTACGCGTGGAATACTTGGAAGGCCATGAAACCAGCCACGTGAGAAAGATCGGGGTCTTAGGGTTGCTCTTGATTTGTCTTATAGTCTCAAGGGACATAATATAGCATTTGACAACTTCTTTTCTTCATATACACTTGGACAGATGTTACTGAAAGAGAATATAACATGATTTGAACAATGAGAAGCAACAAACCTTCCATTTCCTTTGAATTGCTGCAAACTAAAAACAAGGAAGTTTATTCATCTACATTTGTTTTCACGAATGATACTATGCTTGTGTCATACATACCCCCCAAAAATAAATGTGTTATTAATCAAAACATACTACACTCTTTAAAAAAATTTTGACACTTCAGAATCTAAAAAACGTTAAGCTATTCTTCATTATAATTGTACAAAAGGTGCTGTAGACACCTTAGATAAAATTATTTCATGCTATACTTCTACAAGAAAAATTAACCTGTGCCTAGTCGTTGTATTTTAAATTATTCTTCATATTTCAGCGGTTAATGCGTACATACTATTCCTGTCAGCAAATCATAATTGGAAACAAAAATCACAGAGAAGACGACAAGTTTTTATTGTAGCTCTAGGTATGGTGTTAATACAAAACCCTATTTGTAGAAGAGATGTGCTCCCACGTCAAGAAGCTGCCACTAAATTAGTGAAAAGTGCGCAAAGGCAGGTAAAGACTTTGGAAATTCTACTGCTGAAACAGAGAGCTCGGCGAGCACAAGCAGAAAAAGAGGTAGCTGCAATCTCTGTATATCAGACAATAAATTTCAAAATGTATGCATGAAGTATTGTAAATACATATGTAAGTCGCACTTGTATCAAGTATGTACAAAATGCATCTCTACAGTTGCTCAGTGAGGAACATTTTACTATATTGTAAATACTGTCATTAGCAGGTAACTTTGTCCATATATATGACATAAACATAGAAAATAATATAATTTTTATTGTATTTAAATTACTATTAATTTTTAATATTGATGATTTCTGGTAAATGGAACAAAAATTATCTAATATAATTTTAACTTAAAAATGGAAGTTTCTAATAGTTTTACATTTATTTTTTGTACCTTCTTGAATTAAATGTGGACAAAGATGCAACAAAAAAAATATTATGCTTTATGTCACTTACCTTTTTAAGACAAAAAAAAATGTTCCATTAATTTTGCTCAAAAATTGAAAATGGAAGTATTGTTAACCCCTTCGCGACGAGCGTCCTTTACAGAATTTTTAATCTTTTACCACCGGTTTTTCAAAACAGAAATTTTTGCCTAATTGAATCGCAGAAATGCTATCATTAAATAAGGCAAAGATTGCAATAAAGAATAACTGGTGGGAATAATCGAGGATTCTGAGCATCTTATGCGTCACGTATACGTGTCGCTCGTCCCCAAGGGGTTAATAATTGAAATAAGAAATATATTAGGTCCATCTACAGCCAAACACAGTGTGTGTATATTCGAAATGAATACATCAGCAGAATTAAGGGCATTTTTGGGCTTTTATGTAACTTCGATTTTTCGATGCATCTATAATAAATCACTGCAAAACAAGAAATATAAATAAAATGAGACACGTATAGCCACGAATGGATCTTATCCTTCCGCCTTAATATATAGTTTATTATGTCTGATGTGCACAAATTGATTTCTTCAAACAAATCGGACAAAGTATTTTTCAATTGTTAATGTAAATTTATTTAACAATATCTCTCAATATTTATAAAGTTAAAATCGAGCAGTACGAGGTTAAATCTAGCAACAAGGTTATTTTTAAGTTTGCATGCTTTCTGATAACTGAGTCAGTTATGCTCACGTCACTTAAAAAAAAAGCTGGAGTAGATTCCTATTTTTATTTCTGAGAAGATTTATTTAACAGATTAAGTCTGATGTTATATCAATGCTTATTTTATCTTTCTAAATCTTTTTATATTTTGTACATATGTCATTTAGATTAAAATATACAGTTATTTAAAATTTAACGAATCATACCATCACAATAAAATTTCGAAAGTGACTTTTGAAAATTTATTTAGCATTTTTAAAACTATTTGTCTTTACTCAAAATAAAATATTCAGAAAAGGGCTATGCTTGAAATGATTTCATATACAGGGTGGTTATAATATAAGTATATCTATTTGGAGCTGTCTGTAGCTCGAAAGAATAACCCGAATCAACTCAAAATCGTACACTTACTATTCGAGAAGAGGAAAAAAGAATGCAACAATATAAAAATAATTGCAATAATCACCAACAGATGGCGCTAGTGGGTGTGAAATGTAATATGTAATACAAGAACAAAGAATTAAGGCGTTAATCCGGATTGCACACCTAATTTATTGGAAAATGTCACAGTGAATGTGGTTACGCTTTCGCATTTCGGTGCCGATCATGTTCAGGTTCCACATGGCCATTGTGCTGGAGGACACAAACCAGGTGGTGCACGACGTGCTCATCTGCGGAATGTAATGCATCAGGACTGATGTTTCGCACATGTTGTGATATGCGAGTTGGTTGTTTTTTTATTATTGGAACAAAGTACAAAGTAAGACATGCTGCTCCAGACGACATTAAAAAGACAAAACACTTTAAAATCCTTAGAGGTAAACATATAACGTAAAAAGTCACTAGTTAAAAACAATCAATTAAACCATAATAATTGTTTAAAATCAAAATTATCTTCTAATTTAAAATTTTGCATATTTAAAAAGATTGATACTATTTTCTATTAAAAATATCTTAATACAAATTGATTAAAAATTCTGGGGGTACGCAGGAGATCCTCTCATGGTAGAATGATTAGAAACCAATGATTTAAACTGAAAAAAAAAAGTTGATTTTACAGTAATAAACAGTAAAATAAGCAGTGATACACTATCGCCCATGAGCATACCAGTTGAGGGTAAATGTAACAGAATTCGTTTGAGTGCCCCTGTAAATGAATTTTAAATGTATACATTCCATTTTCAATAGAAAACATACTATAGTAAATGTCAAAAATATATGCCTGTTGCACTAATTTTAAATCCATAATTAAAAAAGTTTTTTGCCTTCCTGAAAAGTGACTATTTTCATATTCGATAGTTTGACATGGTACAAATGATTAAAAAACTAAAATAATACAAACATTTACGGCAAAGTATCGAATATGCCATATTCGACACTTTGACATGGTAACTTTTGAAAAAATGTGCATATTCGATACTTTGAAACCAGTTATTATCTGAGTTTCTAAGTTAGCTAGAAACGTCACGATTTTTTAACGTACGTGTCACGCACAATATAAGAGAATGGCACAGAATATGAAAAATGCAATTTTTCACATTCGATAGTTTGACATGGTACCGACATATACACTAATTACTATTCAAATATAGCGCGGCTGAAAAGTATGGGGTGTTGATTGACATTTCATGTTTCACTCGAAGAAAACATGCTTATTTTTTCTATTTTTGTAGTATTTTTATGGACTTTCCTGTGATATAAAAGCACAATAATAGTTTGTTACTTTATAGTTAACTAGATGGAACCCGTCAAAACTTGACGGAAAAAAATACTATAACAATATCAGTAAAATAAGCTTCTTTATTATTTAAGAAGAGGTGCGTATGAAACAGTCTTTGAAATATTACATTTTAAAAGTTTTTTCTCCCAGTCAAATTCAGTGCTATTTCCGATGCAAACTCCAAACAAACAATCCATAAACAACTGTGTAATGCAAATCAGTTTGACATTATTGCCATATTCCCCACGACAAGAAAAAAATTTCATGGACCTATGAAGTATCATACAAATAGTATATTCCTACGTTCATCTCATATTCAGTAAATAAAAGAACATAGTAAATAAAGCAATAAAGCACACATCTCCCCCCCCCCCCCTGTGATAATGCAACCGAATGAGCTCCTATGCGCATGTGCATTGTATCTGCCCAAAAGCATCGTTGAAATTCGATGCTAAAAAAGTTTTAAAATGTTTAAATTAAAAGTTTTAAAATGTCCTCTTTAATCATTGTTCATTACAAATCCCTATCTTCTAAAACGCATCCATTATTTTAAGCTAATCAATTTTTATGTAAATATGAAGAACTTTTTTACAGTAATTAATCAATCTGCAGATCTGGGAGATTTTTAATGCTTTCAAGTGTAATTTATTTGTATGGTTTCTTCGGTTCTTTTACATAAACAGGGTGATTATCCCTTTTCCATCACAGTTGAGCATATTTTCCCTCTTATACAGTTGACAAATGGATCTTTAAAAAAAAATTAAAAATGCAATTCCTAGCATTTTTTTGATATCTGCTGGAACATATACATCAACGAATTCAACATATCAAATTTATGTTCAACATAACTGAAAATAGTTTTTTTTTTTGACAGAATTTCGGTTAGCGCCAAAATGCTCTATCTTATGGATAGTTTGATCTTATGATGTGTCACTGTTTTTATTATTATTCACTTTTTATGATGGTTAGGGAAATATATTTTCAATTGTGGCAACTTTCCCAGGGGCTATTTTACATTATTGAAGCAAACTGGTGGTCATTGATAAGATAGAATTGAAAAACTTTTTCATGATTCAAAATTATTTAAAAGTCGTTAAATTAAGCGGCAGTTTTCAAATAAACTTCATTCGAAAGCTAATTGTTTTTTCTAATTGATGATGTAAGAGTTGAAATTGTAAAATGTAGTAAAAAATAGTAAAATGTAGTATTTAGAAGTGATGTAAGCGTGATGAAAGGTAAAGCAATAGCACCGTTTGTTGTCACAACAGTTTTATATTTCTAAAAATTGCCACTGTATTTTGGCTGACGTCCAAAAGTAGAAAATCCATTGTTTAACATCGAAAGAGAAATTCACAGTGAAAGAAATAAGACTTTACGCTAATAAGGAACTGTTAAATGAACTTATAATAAACCTACCAAAATAATTCCTATAAAATATTAGTCTTACATTGTTTATTCTAGCTAAGAATACAATCAATATTTCAAGGGTTTTTTTTCTACCATAACACTATTTTTAATAATTTTAAATTTCTTGAAATCCTTTACTTTTGTGATTTTTTTTTTATTAAAAAGGGAAATTTTCTAACCTATAATAATAATAAAAAAGTAATTGGTAACATGTAATCAAGGTATGCATTCAAGATGAAGCAATCAATGACGGCTCCAATTCTAATCTTTGTAATTAAGAATTGAAAAATCAGTTAAAACTACGTCATGTTGACGCAATCATACACATTTTCTCTTTAATTTTATCAATGTTAAAATGCATTTCAAGCTATGCATAACGTCATTTTCACCGGCGCAAACTTTTCACGCGTACTTTATATACATTTCTTTAATGCTTGAACACCATGTATACAAATAAAAAGTATTTTCTGTATTTAATTGTAATGAAAAAACGGCAGCAACAATGTTATAATGCATAAAGATAAAATAAACCCAATGGACACTATTCCCGTGACGTCACAATAAATATGAATTTTTATTCGCTTATAAAACACGCGGATAAATATTTTTACCGAAATTTAACTTGCAAATTAAAAAATTTGGCCTAAAAGCCACGTTCTTATAATATTTATTATTTCTCTTTTATCCTCATAACCATAGAGTTCAGATAATAAACTCTGTGACTCGCAACAGTGGGCGCTATCTGATTATGACGTCATTTGCAGAAGTAAAAGTTTAATTGAAAATTACGACTAATTAATTAAATTTTCGAACAAACGAATGCACGATAACAAATTTGTGTTCACATATCTTTCATTTAAAAAAAGAATGATGTAATTTGATGCAGTAGTTTGTTCTCACGGATTGTCGAAAGAAAACACTTAGCGTTTTAAATATATAGATAGTTTTAGTTTTAGTCGCGTTCAATACTTTAATATTTCTTGTGATATATTATTAATTTACTTTCGAGGTGCTTATGAAGCCCTGTGTTCATCGTTTAGACATTGCTCAACAGGCGGAAAATGGAGAGAAGACTTCAAGGATTGCGTCTTGCCTAAAAGTGCCACTTCGAACTATCCAAAAGGTCATGTAAGCAGTGGAAATCACTACGAAACGTTTATGTAAAAAATAAATCAAGCCGATCACCTCTTTTCAATACTATAAGAATTCGTAACTTCATCAAGAAAATAATTTCCCAAAACGACGCCGTATGTTTATATTCTATTGAAAAGAGTCTGTATATTTCTCGCCAAAATGTTCAGAATATTGTTTAAATGTTTTTCGGACTTTATTAGTTATCGTTTGTACCGCGGGGAACATTTGTCAAACGATATCAAGCTGAGGAGACTAACGAAATGAAAGAAGATGCTCCAAGCTTTCAAGATGCACCGCGTTGAAGATGTTTTGTGAACAATTAAACAATCTGCACCATCGAGAAAGGCGCAACAACCATCAGAATGATCGGCAACTGATCAGTCCAATGCAGAGAAATGCAAACAAAACAAAAATCGTTGCACGATCGCTTTTTCGAAAGGATTAATGGTTTGTGTTAGAGTTACATCCACGGAAAAACACCTTTAATTTTTATTGATAAAAACGCAAAGATTAATGCTAAAACGTAGCAAGACAAAGTGTTGGCTAAGATTGTGACTCCATGGAAGCAAAATAATCCTAATGTAATCTTCCATCAGGATTAGCAGCTGCGCATGGATTAAAAGGGACATTGACCTTCCTTGACGCCCATCTGCTTGGATATTTAACAAAGTTTAAATGCCCTTCGAACAGTCGGATATTAAACCACTCAATTTCTGTGTTTGGAGATACTTAGAAGAAAAGTTAAAGAGTAAGAAAATGTCCAGTTTGGATTGAATACGGCGTGAACTTATGAAGGCTTGGGACAATTTAGATAAGAATTACCTGCGACGCACCGTCAATTCTGTGATCCGTCGTTTGGAAGAATTTTTTTAAACAAAATGGTGAGCAGTTTGAATAATCTATATATTTAAAACGCTAAGCTTTTTTTTTGACAATCCGTGAGAACAAATTATACTGCATCAAATTACACCATTCTTTTTTTTAATGACAGATATTTGGACACAGATTTGTTATCGCGCATTCGTTTGTTCGAAAATTTAATTAATTAGCCGTAATTTTCGATTAAACTTTTACTGCTGCTTATGACGTCATAAAGTCGGAACTCCCACTGTTGCAAGGCATTAGAGTTTATTCTGTAAACTCTGTGGTCCGCCAATCTTTTGACATTAGCTAATATCAACTAGGTAATATTTTAATATCTATATATTTAAAACGCTAAATGTTTTATTTCGATAGTCCGTGAGAACAAACTGCTGCATCAAATTACATCGCTCTTTTTTTTTTAAATGAAAGATATTTAGACAGAGATTTGTTATCGTATATTCGTTTGTTCGAAAATTGTATTAATTAGCCGTAATTTTAAATTCAAATTTTACTTCTGCTATGACGTCATAAAGTTAATCGCCAGAGGATACTGCAACTTTTCATAAAATTGAAGTCTGACTCTGACCGTAACTTCAAGCTATCTGGGCAAGGAAGAATTGTAAACAAAGATCGAATACGTTATAAAAATATCAATGTCACCAATTTATTTACTTTTAACATTTGCTGAAACATTAAAACTAATACTAAAAGATTAAAATATATTAAATTACTCATAAATTTGTTGTTAAACGTTAATAAATTTTATTTATTAAATAAAAAGTACTCTTAAATGGAACAGAAGCAGCAGACGCACAGGAATTGACGCGATTTATTTTTTGCGCTATTTTCGCACAACATTTTTATTAAACACACGCAATTATTAATTAGTATTAATTAGTTAATTTTAAATTATTTTAAATTATTTATTTACACACGTATTCAATTTTATTAACACCAAGTTGCCATACAAAACAAAAATCGCCATTTTGGCGCCAAAAAGAAACCACTGCGTCTGTGACATCTGTGCCGATTTAATCAAAATTGTTTGGGTGCACCGCATCTTGCAAAATTAATTAAATCCATGATCATTGCTTCTTTAGGCGATTAAAAATAAGAAAATTTAATTCTTAACGAAATACAATTATTTGGTAGGGAATTTTTTCTTAGTTCGGGCTTAATTAATATTCTGGTACTTCTCCATTATCCCATCGACCACTATCCATATAAAAAAAACTATCACCAAATTATTCGCCAAACTGTAGCACCCAATAAACAAATGGAAGAAGGTTGCCATTAGAATCTCAGAAAAAAAAGAAAAAAGAAATAAATTTGGAAAAGCCCCATTCACTAAAGTATCATTTATCAGTAACTTTAAACAATAAAATTTACAATATATTAATGAAAATCGAAACAAAAATAACCTTGGAAATTTATTTATTTAAATTATTTTTCTTAATTATCTCTCTCGACTGCTGGATAAATGTTTGTGACGTCAGTTAAAATTGATCTATTGTACGTAACTGCGCATCGCAACATTTTTTCGACGCTTTTTCGCTTTTAATATCATGTTGTCGAAGATGTAATTTCTATTTTAATTAATGAATTAACTAATAAATCAGTAAAACATCATTAAAAATACATTAAACGTCGAATTAAATATCACTTGATGAGATAACAAGCACGTGTAACGCATTTGACGTAAAGCGAGTTTGAAGCCACGATAATACATTTTTGGCGTTAAAATCCTATAGTTTGGCGATAGTTATTTTCTTAATGGAAAGTGGTCGACCGGATAACGGAGAAGTATCAAAATTCTTATAAATCATTTGAAATTGAAGGGTATATGTATTTAAGGGTGTATTCAAATCCAAACGCTTATTTTGAGACACATTTTTAAATTCATTTTTGCTCTAAAATGCATCCAATTGGCAGGTTCTCTTATTCAGAAACTTTATAATGTCCGTATTGTCTCGATTTTTTTTTTTATAAAGGCAGAATATATTTCAAAAAATGCTGTCAAAGTGGACATTTTGAACCGAATTTCCCGAAGTGATAGCGCTGGAAACAAAAAAAAAAAAATATCGTACTGTGAAAATAATTGTTTGTAAATCAATTTCTATAATTAATTGTACGAAAAATAAAAACATGGGTCCTTTATAAATCTCTTCATAAATCACGCCGCGAAGTTTTATGTTTTTACTTTTAAAAATGAGTCTGAAAATGTGTCTCAAAATTTTGAGTTATTGAGCGTGAAAAAAAAATAATAATAATACCGCCTTAATGTGTTTAAAAATACGATTAATGTTTCTCAAACTTTGAATCTGAAAAACAAGCGAGTACGAGGTATTATTACGTATTACGTAGGTCGCGGTACGAGCCACCATCTGGACAGGATATATACGGCAGGTGCAATTTTTTCAGTACAATTATATACAAAATATATTTTTATTTGTATACATGGTGGTTAAGCATAAAAGCAACGTATATAAAGTACATGTGAAAAGTTTGCGCCTGTGAAAATGACGCTATGCTTATCTTGAAATGCATTTTTACATTGATAAATCTAAAGAGAAAAAAGTTATAGGATTGTGTCAACATGACGTAATTTTAACCGATTTTAAATTCTTCATTCTAAAGAGTAGAATGTATAACAATTGTGACAAACTGCGCTATCGCTTCTGTTTTTATCGCGCTTACATCACTTCTAAATATCGTACAATTTCAATTTATACATCATCAATTATAAAAATGTTAACTTTCGAATGAAATTTATTTGAAAACAGCCGCTTAATTTAGCAACATTTTAAATAATTTTCAAGCATGAATTATTTTTTAAATCTATCTCAACAATGGCCGCCAGTTTGCTTCAGTAATATAAAATAGCACCTGGGAAAGTTGCCACAATTGGAAATTGATTTCCCTAACCAACAGGAAAAATGAAGAAAATAATAATAATAAAAAAACCCTCTGAATAAATCATAAAATTAGATTAATCATAAGCATTTTGGCGCTAAACTGAAATCTTTCAAACAAAAAAACCGATTTTCAATTTATGACCAACATAAAATTGATATCATGTTGAATTTGTGTAGATGTATGTGTTGCATCAGAATATGCTTGGAATTGTATTTTATTATTATTTTAAAGATCCGTGGTGTATTTCACTGTATCAGAGGGAAAAGATCGCGAATGTAGAAAAGGGATAATTATGATTATGGAAAGGGACCGAAAAAACTATAGAAATAAATTATGCTTGAAAACATAAAAAATCTGCATCATCTGCAGATTCTATATTATTATTGTAAAGAAATTTCTCCATCTTTACATAAAAATTGATTAGCTTAAAACAATGGATGCATTTTAGAAAATATGGATTTGAAACGAACAATGATTAAAGAGACCATTTTAAAAGTTTTTAGTATTTAAGCATTTTAAAAATTTTTTAACGTCGAATTTCGACGGTGCCTTTGAACAGATGCAATGCATATGCACATAGAAGTTCACTCGGTTGCATTATCACAGGGAGAGAGATGTGTGCTTTATTTATTGAATATGATATGGACGTAGGAATATACAATTTGTATGATACTTCATAGGTCCACGAAATTTTCTTTTTGCAGTGGTGAATATGGCAGTAATGTCGAACTTATTTGCATTAAACAGTTGTTTATGGATTGTTTGTTTGAAGTTTGCATCGGAAATGGTACTGTATTTCACTGGGGGAAAAAACTTTTAAAATAAAACATTTAAAAGACTTTTTCATACGCACCCCTTCTTAAATAATAAAGAAGCTTATTTTACTGATATTGTTATAGTATTTTTTCCATCAAGTTTTGACGGGTTCCATCTAGTTAGTTTAAATATTGTTATTTGCTATATTTTGTTTTGTTAGAATAAGAAATGTCATCAAGTAGCGTATATTTTTGAGAAAATGGCGTTTTTCTGCGCGCCCATACTTTTCAGCCATCCTGTATATAGTTTTTCAATTGAAAAATGTTCTGGAATTTTTTTTTTAATTCGGGTGAGCCCGAACCCAACCAGAAATAATCAAAGCTCAACCCGAAACCAACCCAAACCCCAAATATTAACGTGAACCCGAACCGAACCCAACTCACAATAAAAAAATAGCGTCAACCCGACCCGAACTACCAGTTGGGTCAGATTATAGTAATATTGGGTTACCGGTCCCAGTTGTCATGTTGCATTTTTTGAAGAGTGAAAAATTATAATTTAACATTTTTTAATTTTAAATATGCGACTGAGAGCAATAAATAAAAATAAAAATAAAATAAATAGTTCGTTAAAACGAACATTATATTCTTTAAGAAAAAGTATTGTTATTTATCTGAACATTTATTTTCATAAGAAAACTAAAATACCTAAGCAAAGTATAGGTTCTCTCACCAGCAGTAGGTAATGGTCTAATTTATGTAAATTCAGTATGTTAAGAAACAAAGTTGTACTTTACTACATTCTTTAATCGATTTTTTGAGATTTAAGATTATCTCCAAATCTATATTCGTGCCATTTGTTTTTAAGATATGATTCTTTCACAAAGAATAATAAAACGGCTTTCATGATGAACGTTTCACGATGTTTCTATGAATTAAAATGATATAACAACGATTTTCTGTTCTATATAATAATAATGTATTGATCATTGTGATAGCTTTTAAACCGTAATTTAAGGAAATTTTTGAGATAAAATAAATCTGGCGGATATTAGACAATTGTATATTAAAGAAATAAAGTAGAAATGTAGGCACGGACATAAAAAAAACGCAAAACAAATAAACACAAAAGGCAAAGAAAAATAGGTTTCGCAGTCAATAATGCATTTTTATTTTGTAAGAAAATCAATTTAAGAAGAAACTTCGGTTTATATGATTTTTAATAAAGACACATTTCATAAATTATATTTAGAAAATTATTAGGAAAAGAGGATTTTCCAATATATATTTTTTACAAACATAGTATTACATGTAATTATTTCATGAAAGCTAATAAGTTTTTGCTGTAGCATTTTTCTATTGATATTTATTTTTGTAAAATATGTGATTGTGTTATCAAGTTTAGGATGTCACCTTAGTAACAAATACAAATTTCAGATTTTTAGTTGAGAAACTATAGATTGATAAATAAAAATATGTTTCAAACCTTCTTCATTTGAAAATATATTTGTTGCGCTTTTAACATTCAGAATATCCCATAAAAGCTCTTGTGATTACAGTTTTTATTAATAATAATTACTTGAAATAAATGAAATGATAATTAATTAAGTATTTAAAAATATAGAGAATAACTTAAACTCTTTCAGAGGCAATTGTGTTTCAGATAAATGAAAAAGTTTTGATATATTGGATAATAAAGTGAAATATAGATCTTACTTTGAAAATGTGTTTATGATTCTTGATCACTTTTGATAGCTTTTGGACTTAAAGAAGTGTCGAAAACAACTATTCAATGAAGAGAGCGAAACATAGCGTTTAGTTTTTCAATATCAGTCTGTTCTTTTCAAAAAAAAAAAAAAAAAAAAAAAAAAAAAAAAATCGGAATTTAAGAAGTGTCGAACAAAAAAATTCAATAAAGTAAGCAAAAGACAGTCTTTATTTTCTGAATATGAATCAGTGCCTTTAAAAACTATATAAAAGATTGTAATTAAAGAACATTCGAAGACAACTGTTCAACGAAGCAAGTGAAATATAGTGTAAAGTTTTTAAATATCACTGTTCTTTTCAAAACTTTTGGAATTAAAGAAGTGTCGAAAACAACTATTCAATGAAGAGAGCGAAACATAGTGTTTAGTTTTTGAATATTAGTCTGTTGTTTTCAAATTAAAAAAAAAAAAGAAAAAAATCGGAATTTAAGAAGTGTCGAACACAACAATTCAATAAAGAAAGCAAAAGACGGTCTTTATTTTCTGAATATGAATCAGTGCCTTTAAAAACTACATAAAAAATTGTAATTAAAGAATATTCGAAGACAACTGTTCAACAAAGCAAGCGAAATATAGTGCAAAGTTTTTTAATATCACTGTTCTTTTCAAAACTTTTGGAATTAAAGAAGTGTCGAAAACAACTGTTCAATGAAGAGAGCGAAACATAGTGTTTAGTTTTTGAATATCAGTCTGTTCTTTTCAAGTAAAAAAAAAAGAAAAAAATCGGAATTTAAGAAGTGTGGAACACAACAATTTAATGAAGGAAGCAAAAGACAGCCTTTACTTTCTAAATATGAATTAGTTCCTTTAAAACCTATATAATAAATTGGAATAAAAGAATATTCGAAAACAACTGTTCGACGAAACAAGCTAAATATAGTGTAAAGTTGTTAAATATCACTGTTCTTTTCAAAACTTTTGAAATTGAAGAAGTGTCAAAGAGAACAATTTAATGAAATATCCGACAGATTGTACTTATTTTTCTAATAATAGTCAGTTCCTTTCAAAAATTTTGTAATTTAACGGAATTACAGAATAATCGACAACAATCTTTCAATGAAACAAGTGAAAGATAATATTTTCTCTTTTAATACGAGTCTATTCATTTCAAAACTTTTGAGCTTTTTCGGAATCAAAGAGCAGCCTAAAACAACGATTCAAAACAAACTGAATCTGACTGCACTTTTTTATCCATTTTCAGTCTATATGCACATAGCGACGTTCTATAATCTTTTTGCTTTACTTAGATGTTGGATAATAGAAACAAACAAATCGGTTTTTGCTTCAAGTTTCAATTCTATATTATCCTTCACAATCTGGCACGTTGCACGCATGCATGGTCTTGAAATTCATTGTTTACTGAAAAATTGTGGAACTGATTCCCGAAGAAAAATATTTTCAAGAAAGTGTTCGATAATTCTCACAATAGCAGCTCTTTTTGTTTGCTTTCTATTTCCAATAATTCTTCCAGTTTACATTGTTTTCGACGTTGATTTAGAAACTGCTGATATTTTAAAATTTTGGTTTGTTGGCAGCATACCATCGATTGATAAATCCCTAAAAAGTGTTATCCTTTTTATTTGTATTTTCGTTTATATTTCGCAGCAAATTTTCTTTCCGGCCACGTTACTTGTGATTTTTTGTGTTTTAAATCTGAAGCACGCGGAGAATATGGAAAAAATGAAATTTGTGTTAAAGAAGGGCATACATCGTGGTATTTCGTTTTTGAAACAATCTTGTATTCACAAGGATGTCCTACTGAAAATAAAGAAGCACGAAGAAATATTTAATTTTCTGATTTTTCTGACTTTATGTTTGTTGATATCGGTTGGTTTTACGGGATTGGCTTTACTAACCCAAAAAAATGAATCGCAGAACGTTTATACTTGTGAGGCCATATTTTATTTGTATTTCAGTGCTGTAGGCATAATAGCGATAACTTACTCAGCATCTACGATTCAATCACAGCTTCAAGATGTTAAAAAATTTTATCGTATGGAATATGAATCAAGGGTTGAAGAGAACTGGTTAGATTCAATTGCTGAAAAGAAATTAAAACGATATACAAACGAGAAGCACCAAAATTGACAGCTTGGAAAATTGTGCGATTGGACAAAAACTTGGTCTTTTCCGTATTTGGTGGCTTGCTAACTTACGGCTTTCTTATTTTACAACTTAAGAAATTAGACTGAGTATCAGGTATTAAAAATTAGTTTATGTGATTGTGTTAAAAAAAAAAAAAGTTAGAGGATATTCCGTATGTTTGAAAAATATAACTTTATCACAGCGGAATTTTATACCTGATTTAAAATTAATCGTCAGTTGCATGTAGTTTTAAATGTTAAAAATTACCTGCTTTTTACGTGTTAAAAATTATGCTTTTTACATGTTTACGGCTTAAAATTTACATAGTTTTCTTCAATTAAAAAATGCCACTGTTTAAAAAATTATAATTGTAATTTAGAAACATTATGTATTACTTATAAATGTTGAAATTATCATAGTGTAACATAAATCAGATATTTTGTTTTTCTTTCTACTTACGGAACACGTATTTTTGATTTTTTATTTATGTTTGAAATCTAAAATTTGTTTTATAAATGATCAGGGTCCATAAGCCGTGTTTTTGGCCCATGAAATAAGACTAAAATTCTATTTTGTTATACTGATTTAATTATTTCACTTTTTAATATTAGAAGGTTTATTCTGTACGATTTCAACAATATTTTTTGCATTTTGTTCGGATTTATATAACTTACACTAGCTCAAAGTTCGTATTGTTCGTAGTTTTTGATGAAAAATAAGCAATTTCTCCTAATTTTATCTCTATTTTTTAATATTTTTTAATATTTTACTATGAGCGCAGCTTTGCAACACTTTTATCCTAATCCTAATAATATTATAAATCTGATTGTGGGCAAATATTAGGCTGAAGCAAGCGTCAAAATGAAGCATTTAATTATCCTGTATCTTTGCATATAAGTTGATTATAACCCTCAAATGAACATAGAATGGTTTTTGTTTATTTTATTTCAATATTTTTCTTAATAATTCAAAATGTCATTATTTTCATAGAGAATAAATGGACATTTTTTCGTATATTTTAAAATGGTTGGTTGGTTTGGTGAGTTTGGCCCAAAGGGCCCGGTTTTGCGGCTTTTTTTAAAATGGTTAAATTTATTTTTACCGTTTCTAATACTTTATCGTTGCCAATATAAAATAAAACCCCTGAGTAATAGTTTAATCAACTATTTATTTTCAAGTGAAAAATTTCCACGTGAAAAATGAAAAGGAAATGAATTATTTAAGAATTAAACAGAATATGAAATGATGTCATATTAGAAACAAAACGTGCGTTTTCAAATATTTGATAATAATACAAAGTGCATAAATACGAGTAAGTATGAAAAGCAAGCGAATATGATGTCATATATAGAAAAATAAAACATTTGTTTTGATGTTGAAATAAAATGATCTTGGGTTATCAAATTATTTGTGATTAATTTCTCTTTTTTTTTAGCCACACACAGGATGGCTTATTCTTTCAATCTCTATCATTTTTCATGTTTATGAAAAGTCACAGCAATCCATCGTTGCCACAGATTAATCTCGGAAAATGAAACATTTGAAGTTACTTAAAAAATTAATAACTCGAAATGTATTTGTCACAAAATTGTTTTACAAACTGCGTTAGAATGGTAAAAAATTGTATTTTTCTTGATATAAATTTCAAATCTAATGATTATGTCGTTTTTCAAATATTAGATTTCAAAAATTACAAAACTTCACAATGGAGTAACCGTAGCGAAACTTTACGCGTAAAAAGATGATGTTGTTGTTGTTGGCGTGACAGAGAAAGTGCCAAGGCACTTCTCTGAAAGAAGGGGAGCCAGAGCCTCAAGAGAGGAAAGGCATTGTGGCTCGACGTGTATCGTGTATACTGGCCATAGCATGAGTAACGAATTATAGTAAACTTATTATTCTGTTAAAATATAAAAGTGAATTATGTATATACATTTTTAAAAAATAAAGAAAAACATTTTATCACAAACATCAACAAATTTTTTTCTTCTATTTATTCCCTTATTACAAAGATATCGTTTTATCGCCTGCTGCCATAGCAACATGAATTAAATTTCATTGAAAAAAATTGCTCAGTGGTAGAAAAAAGCCGTGTGTGGCAATCTATATTCGGCCTTATAGCAGAATTTTCCCCTCTTGTTTTCTTTTTCTTTTTAACTTGAAGGAATTATTTTAAATATACGTAATATATGTATTTTAAATGTATGTGTTGTAAATTAAAGTTCTGTGTTTTAAATGAAATGAGTGAAAGATTTATATTTTTAATGAATTCAATACGAATCCTAATCCTAATCCTAATAATATTATAAATCTGATTGTGTGCAAATATTAGGCTGAATCCAGCGTCAAAATGAAGCACTTAATTATCCTGTATCTTTGCATATAAGTTGATTATAACCCTCAAATGCACATAGAATGGTTTTTGTTTATTTTATTTCAATATTTTTCTTAATTCAAAATTTCATTATTTTCATAGAGAATAAATGGACATTTTTTCGTATATTTTAAAATGGTTGGTTGGTTTGGCTCAAAGGGCCCGGTTTTGCAGCTTTTTTTAAAATGGTTAAATTTATTTTTACCGTTGCTAATACTTTTATCGTTGCCAATATAAAATAAAACCCCTGAGTAATAATTTTTAATCAACAATTTATTTTCAAGTGAAAAATTTCCACGTGAAATATGAAAAGGAAATGAATTATTTAAGAATTAAACAGAATATGAAATGATGTCATATTAGAAACAAAACGTGCGTTTTCAAATATTTGATAATAATACAAAGTGCATAAATACGAGTAACTATGGAAAGCAAGCGAATATGATGTCATATATAGAAAAATAAAACATTTGTTTTGATGTTGAAATAAAATGATCTTGGGTTATCAAATTATTTGTGATTAATTTCTCTTTTTTTTTTCTTTTTCTTTTTGGCATGAAAGGAATTATTTTAAATATACGTAATATATGTATTTTAAATGTATGTGTTGTAAATTAAAGTTCTGTGTTTTAAATGAAATGAGTGAAAGATTTATATTTTTAATGAATTCAATACGAATGATGGGATAGGTTGGCGATTTATCGTCTGCACACGGCTAACATAAAGATACCATATTTTAAATTTAAATTTTAAAAAGAAAAAAGAATAAAGTAAATAATAATAATAAATATATTGGATGGCAAATGTCAATGATATGCATCGCAAAATTATCCGTATCGAAAATCAGAAAATCTTAATAAAAATAACTATATTTTTTAAAAGAAAGTTGCTTTTCTCATAAAAGCAAAAGATTTAATATGATTGTGTCGAAGTAACAGCATTTTTCCTCTATCATTTTCCCACAATCGAAACATATTTAAATCGTCGTTTCGAACCGGAATTTAATTTTACATTTCTTTTAGTTTTAAAATAGGAAAAACTTTGTTGTCGTTTTTAAATATAGCTTTTTTTAAAGTTGTTTCATAATAAATTTTTGTAAAGTCTTGTAGGATAAGAAAAATTGCATAGATTTTAAAGCAATGTTTAAGTAAAATTACGATATTTTTTTAACTTAAAAAACAACAATGTTATCGAAAAGAAAATCGATTTTACCAACAAATTCGCGTAATGCAAAAGCAAAGAAGAAATCAAAAAGTAATGAATCTTTTCTTCCAGCCGAATTGTGTAAACTTGAACAATCCGATCGTGCCAATTCATAACATTATAAACGTGAAAGCACGTTCTATATAGTAGAATTTTTTTTTACATATAGGTAGAAAATTTCCGAGAATAACAAGGTTAGAGGTCTGTAATTAAGTCCATAGTCAATTTGCTTTTTTTTTTTTTTTTTTTTTTTTTTTTTTTAAATCAAGTGAAATTTGGCGCAGAATTAATTACATTGTTGTAACCAGATTTGTTTTTTGCGTGGTAAGCCCTTAATGGTATTTGAGATGATCATTTCCCCGCTCACCTTTGATGCCAGCTATGACTGTAAAACATATTAAAAACCATTAGCCGATAATTTTCTAATTTTATTATTGCTTCATGATGGTTCATACTTTAAACCTGAATCGGTCATGCCATTGTCGTTCAATTTTTATTCCTAATCCTAACCCTAATCGTATCCTATCCTAATCCTGATAATAACTTTAAAGAATATTCTTTGACACGAATATGTAAATTAAATCAATATCCATAAATGGAATGAATGGAAAATAGAATAAATAGAAATGGCAAAATAAAATAACAAGAAAGTACATTTATTCGACACCTAACCCTAGAGAAAGCGTAAAAAATTTCAAGCGCATGAAATAAATTAAAATAATCCTATATATACTAACAAAAATATGTAAATTTAGATAATCAGATTTGTGTCGTCGGTATTTATTTGCTAATAGTGTTCTTGACGCGATAAAGAAAATATCGAGGTTAAATTGGGCAGAATTTAAAGTACTTTCTAGCAACCTTTATTTACATTTTAGAATCGCATCAGATTGTTATATCTTTGTGAAATATCTATCAATGTATAAAATCCACAAGCAGTTTGTTCACTATTTACACCACTTAGCGTGAAACACTTAATTTAATATATACATAAACAAGATAATGTAGTAAGAAATATATAACATATGTCTATGCAAATAAACAATATAATAATGCCCATTTAGCAATGCACACATATACAAATTGTACACCAAATACCACCTAAAATGCACTGTTGTATAGAAGAATTCTGCCAGTGTTGTTTTTCGTTTTACGAAAAGGAATTCCTCGATTTTCACGATTTTACTGGGTCCTACTTTTTTCATTTTCGCGATTGTATATATTATTTGGCATGAAATTTCACTTTTTTAAGACTGGGTTATGTCAAGGCCCCTATAGCAAAGAAATACCGTATGGTCTCCTATAAAATGTGATAAAGCTTTGGTTAATTATATATGTTGTTAATTATCAAGTGAAATGTTTTTCTGAATTAATGCATTTATTCTTTTTTTAATGTTACGTGAACGAAGTCACGGGTAACAGCTAGTAATATTATAAATCTGATTGTGTGCAAATGTTAGGCTGAAGCCAGCGTCAAAATGGAGCATTTAATGATCCAGTATCTTTGCATATACGTTGATTATAACCCTCAAATGAACATAGACTGGTTTTTGTTCATTTTATTCAAATATTTTTCTTAATAATTCAAAATTTCGTTGTTTTCATAGAGAATAAATGGACATTTTTTCGTATAATATTTTAAAATGGTTAAATTTACTTTACCGTTGCTAATACTTTATCGTTGCCAAACCTAATTTAAAACCCGGAATAATAATTTTTAATCAACAATTTAGTTAAAATTGAAAAATTTTCATTTGAAAAATGAAAATGAAATAAAAAAATTAAAGAATTAAAAAGATGATTAAATATTATTATTAGAAATAAAACGTACTTTTTAAATTTTTGATAATAATACAAGGTTTCAATATACGTAACCATAGGAAACAGGCAAATATGACGTAATACATCTAAAATAAAGTGGATATGCTTTGATTGGTGAAATAAAATGATCTTGGTTTTTTTCTTCACTTTTTTCTTTTTTTTTTCTTTTGTGTGTTAACAATACTTGGCGTTTTACTGTCTGCGCAAGGCTAATATAACTATACCGTATTTTTTATTTAAAATTTAAAAAAAAAGTAAAAAGAAGTTTCAAAAGAAAATGGTTAGCAAATGTCAATAAAATGCTCCGTAAAATTACCCATGTCGAAAATGGTGTCATGGATAGCGAGAAATAGTTATTTTTCATTCTTAAAACTAAAAGAAACTAGTCGTTGGGGGCCACCGTAATACTTACCCATCATGGATATGCATAATGTAAAATATTAAAATAAAAATGTGTAAACTACTTATAAAATGCATTGCAATTCAAATAAAATCGTGGCTTGATGACGTCATAAACTTTAAAGGCTCGATTACTGAATTGCTTGAAAGAGGTTTTTCCTTATAACTCCAAAAATAATAATCCTATTAACTAGCGGTTTATTGCATCTGATTAAGCGTCAAATTTCCAATTAAAATATATCTTTAAAGTGAAATTTGGATGAAATACAGAGTCATGAAAAATCGAAGAGTGTGGGAAATAGGATTACAAATATCTCGGCAACTAATTATCCGATCGATTTCATGCTTTATGCAAAATTTGTTTTTGTATTGACTTTTATATTCATTTCTTAAAATAAACAATTTCGAAAATTTTTATATACCTTTTATCAGAACGAATATTTCGAGAGTCCGAAAAAATAGTTCCTGTTAATCGAGGTTATTGAAATAAAATAGGCTTCTTCCCATTATTACATACTAAGTACATACCAAATTGCAAGTCTCTATCTTATTTTAGAGCGTTAACAGACACACAGACACACACACAGACACACAGACGGACGGCAAAATTTTTTTTCTAAAAATATGTTTTTCGGAATCTCCAGTGTCTGAAACGTGTAAATCCGTTTAAAAAAATTTTCGATTTTCAAAACGATTGCAAGACTTACCCTATACTACGTATGATGGGTAAGTAATAACTCGATTACCTAAAAAAATGAAGAATGTTAACAGTTCCATTTTTGTTGATAAAATCTAAAGATTTAATATTATTTCGTTAAAGTAACATAATTTCCCCGATGCCAGTATTGAAATTAATTGCCTGGAATAGAAAATTAATAAGAATTGTGTCATTAAAAAGGGATTTCTTTGGGGAAAAAGAGACGTCATATTTGTAATAAAACGGGAATTTTCCAATATGTTTTAAAATGAGTGTGAATCAATTCCTTATATTAATAATACGAGGATCAGTAAGTATAGAATGTAGATGAGTTTCATGCCATACTTATAACGAATTTTTTTTTTTTTTTTAATCTATACTGATTATTAAACCTGAGCATCCGTTATATACAGATGAGAGTTTTCTGCTAAAAATCACATCATACGAATCTATTATATTAAAATCTGATCGTCTGTTTGTATTTCGCAACTACTCCTAGACTATCGAACGCAACGCAATTTACTTAATACCGGTTATCATTGATCCGAGGATGTCACACAAACCCTCAGAATTTAAAATATTAAATTGCCAAGATTGTTTTTTTTTTTTTTTTTTTTTTTTTGTAAATTTTAACGAAGTTTCTCTAAGAACGGAAAGTAAATTACTCCATATTTGTGTATAAAAAAGGAGAAATAAAACAGATCAGTATATTTTTTATACCATTTTCTCATCAAAACTGAAAAACAGAATTTATTTTCACTTTTTTAAATTCTGTAAATTTCAGTAAATTATCCGAAAAATAAAAACATATTTTCACACATTCAAATTTTATGAATCAATTTATTCTGGAGAAAAAAAAAATGCCTGTCAACATACTATCATTTAGAAAACAAGATTTGTTTCAGCTATACATTAAACCAAGGAGGCAGAATTGAATTTAAAGAAAAAGCATATACTATTTCCAATTAATGTTTTTTTTGAAGAATGGCTGTTAAAACGTTTCATAAAGGCGTTAGAAGTAAAATTGTCTATCAGGTAAAATTGACATTTGTTTTTACCCAATTCGTCTATTTCCACGATTTTATTTGGCCCTCCTTTTTGCATTGGTTGCAATTTCATTTTCGCGATTATTTGGCACAAAATTTCACTTTTTAAAGACTGAGTTATGTCAAGGTTCCTATAACAAAAAATACCGTATTGTCTCCTATGAAATGTGATAAATAGTTAGTTAATTATTAACGTTTTTAATTATCGGGAGTGAAGTATTTTACTTAATTAATGTATTTATTCTTCTTTTAATGTTGCGTGAACGAAGTCAAGGGTAAGAGCTAGTTTTTACATATATTGTATATTTCAATGTATTTTATAATATATGTAAAGAAGAAAGTGTTGCACGATTACACTCATATAAATAATTGAGGTAAAATTAGGAGAAATTGCGTATTTTTCCTCCAAAACTACGAAAAATACGAACTTTGAGCTTGTGTAAGTCATAAATTCGAACACAATGCAAAAACTATTGTTGAAATCGTACAGGATAAACCTTCTAATATTAAAAAGTGAAATAATTAAGTCAGTATAACAAAATCGAGTTTAGGCTTATTTCATGGGCCAAAAACATGGTTTATGGACCATGATCCTTTGTTGTTAACCCTTAACGAACGAATGCCACCATATTCGTGACAACTAATTTTTACTGTCCAAATGTGTTGTTTTCAAATGGACACCAGTATTTTTGCACAGAAATTTTTGTCTTCTCTATTTTCAAAATAATGTAAAAAAAAAAAAAAAAAAAAAAAAAAAAAAAAAAAAAAAAAAAAAAAAATCCTGGGTCCAAACAGATTATTGGAAACAGCACATTTGGACAATGAAGTTAATTTGTCGTTCGTTAAAGTTTAAATTGCAAATTCATATAGCAAATTGTTACTTTCTTCTATCTTTACAAGAAGAAAGTATTGGATTTATGAAAATTTTAGACTTCCGGCTTTCAACGGATTTATACGTTTTAGAAGGTCCTGAACACGATTTGACCATTTTTAGAAAATGTCTGTCTGCATGTGACAAAAATTTTGTGGGCACTCTATCTCAGGAACTAATGCGCGAAATTTAATAAAACTTTATATTCAATTAGTTCCTGATATAAATTGGTGATGATTAGTTTTTGGTGACAATCGCCCGACAGGTGGCGCTGCTATGTTGCATTTTTCGCGATTTCCGTAATAGCTCTATCTCAAGAACGAATGCACTCATTTTCAAACTTCAGATTCAGTTAGACCTTGACATAATTAGATGCTGCTTACGGTTTGGTGTAGATATCCCAACAAATGGCCTTTTTTCATGATTTTTACGAGCTATATCTGAAGAACGAATGCACGGAATTTCACCAAACGTCAGGTTCTGTTAGACCTTTACATAAATAGATACTGTTTAAGTTTTGGTGCAAATAGCCCAACAGGTGGCGCTGCTGTGCTACTTTTTTCTTGATTTTTACGATAACTATATCTCAAACGTTAATGCACGGATTTTCATCAAACTTCAATTTCTGTTAGACCTTGACATAAGTTGTTGTTGATTAGGTTTTGGTCTAAATCTCCCAACAGGTGACGTTGCTATTCTGCATTTTGCAGGATTTACACGATTTTAGCAATAGTCGTATCTCAAGTACTAATGCACGAAATTTAATAAAACTTTAGTTTCAGTTAGACCTTGATATAAATTGGTGCTGATTCTTTTTAGTGTATGTGAAACCTGTGTGAGATAGAAGAAATTTTTGGGATTGACACATCCGACTAGTTGTGTTATAAAATTATTAATATTATTTGTTGTCACATTATAAAATTAATTTTTTTTAGATACAGCAACAATACCATATAGCAATTAGAAAAACTTTAAATGTAATGAATATTTAACTATTATGTTTTCTTTAACCTACGAGTTCTTAAAATTTCAGGAAATGTACGTACTGGAAAAAGCACTGCAGGATTAAAATTACTCAGAGATCCTTTTTCTAGCATTTTTGGTTCTTGTCTCTATTTTGGGTCTCTATTTTGGGTCTCTATTTTCTTATCTTATTTAGGAGTTCAGTTTCAGTTCTTGTAGCAGAAAAATACACCTGTGAGTCTATTTTACTATTTCAAATCATTACCAGCTAAAAGATTTGTAAGAAATTTAGTAGCAAAACAATTTTTCGTCAGTATTGTTTATGCAGGCTTCATGTTTGGAAATCTTTGCAATTTTGCCAGGAAACATTGCTCCAACATTTGTTTACATTTTGCTAATACTACGTCAAATTTTAAAAAATAATTCGTCATTTCATTCTCAATATTTCTAAAGTAGAGCCAATATCAACATTGGCATTTCATTGCAAATATTTCCAATGTAACCAGTATTGGATAAATATTGGTAAATTTTATCGGGACCACACTGGTCCGTTTTTTCAAATACCACTAATTCCAAAGAGTAATCTTCGTGGTGCATCTCTGCAACATTTGTAATTGAAATTTAGTTCAAAATTTATTATTTGGAAACAGTGGTATTCGAAAGAGAGACGAGTAAGACCCTGTATTTTAATGCACATATACCAACTGCGGCAAATATGATGTCAAAATTAGGTGTTTGTATTGAAAATTTCAGAGATTGGTACAATTTCTGTATGAAGACGGCTTTCTAAGCTTACGTTTTTTAAACATAAATTGAAACAAGTTGGAAATTGTACGTTAAACGTGACAAATGAGGCACGTTCGTACTATAGCTAGTTTTGGTGAAATTAATTATATCGTCTGATATTATATTATGATATGATTAATTTCCGTTATAAAATATGTACATTTTAAGTTGCCATTTTATCATTTGTGACATTTACTGAAAATTTCAATGGGAAACTTAAGCCTAGCATTGATAATTTCAGAATTTGAAATACATATTTAGACTATTTTTTCCATTTAATATCTATTTCTCCGGAAACATCTATCCAAAAACTGTCGGTAGATTATACGATAGCTATAATAAACAATTTTAACATACAAATTCGGTTTTTAAATAATTTAGTAATACGGAAATAATAGGACTCCATTTTAAATAGGACGTAATCACCATGGCAACCTAGTATCATTACTTATCATGTGATATCATTGAACTAATTACGTATGATAGGATTTAATAGAATGATACATCTCGGTCGCTTGACGATTAATCTTAGAAAGCTTCTATAACAAAGAAGTACCAATTAAAAAAAAAATTCCAATTACTTAATACATACTTTTATTAATATCTTTTTAAGTTTTGATTCGATTTTCATAAAATTTGAAATGACTCGACAAAATTCTGCAAAGGTTATATATATTAAATTTCAAATCATTTGGATGGGTAGTTTTTGCGCTGTTATATGCGGACAGACGGACGAGACGACGACTATAGGTGCTACATACTTATATAATTAGGAACGCACCTAAAAAATACACGAAATATAACCAAATGGATAGGTCCGTTTTTTCTGTGGCAATTTGTAAATTAAAATGTATAGGACATTCCCCTCCTCCTCCCTTTTTTGACCAATTGTACAATTCAGTAGGATTCGGAAACATTTTTTGCGAATAGTTTGAAGAATAAAAGATGCGTGTTTAAAACTTAATTAACGATATCCTATATGGCGGATGTTTGAATCCGTGTATCTCGTGGTTAAGTCGTTAGCTACACGAACGTAGGTTACAAGTTCAAATGCTTGTCTGTTTAACTTACTGTGAAAAAGATGATTGTTCAGTACAAAACCAACCAATCAAGTGTATGTGACTACATTTTTTTCATAGTATACTAAAAAAAATGAGTACGTGTATTTTTCCAAAATTATGACTTTAAATTATTGAAGCAGCTATAAGCCAAGGAAATAATAACAAGTGGGTAAGTGTGATCGAAGATCGCACAAAGGATTGGCTTTCGTTTAATATTCTTTTCAAAACACTTTATCCTTCTTTAATAAATCCAAATAAATTTCATTTTCCAAAAAAAAGAAAAAGTCATGTTTTTTATAAAGTAAAACTTTACCGGTCTATTTTTCCCGTTTATTCGAAAATCTGAACTGGTCCGATAGCGGGCGAAGCCCGCTATTATACTCTGTCATAATAATATCTGTCATGTGGACTAAATGGGTTATTTAAATAAAAATCAATTTAAAAATTAAACATGTTGTATAGAGACCTTCAAAATATTAGACGTCAGATTAATTTTCTTTTTAATTCTCTAATGATGTCATATTAAGCTATGTTCTGTATTTACACATACTCATACTCCTTGTATTATTGAGGAATGTTTGAAAATTTCCGTTTTATTACCAATATGACGTCATATTAATCTTTTTTTCAATTGGTGAAACTTTTTATTTCATTTTCATTTTACGCGTGGAAATCTTTCAATAGAAAATTAATTATTGTAGAAAGAATTTTATTGTGGATTTTTAATTGTTGGCAACTGCTATGACGAAAAATGTTTAAATTTAATAGGAAAAGGCTGTTAGATTTTTGGGTTTTTATATCTATTTATTAAAGTATTACGATTTTTTCAAATTTTATGATTTTGAGCTTCTTAATAGGTATTTAGCTATAAGTACACAAAATTTCATGACTGTAAGTTACATAGTTTCTAAGAACCAGCTCTGTGACGGACAGACAACGAAGCGGGAATAATAGGGTTTCGTAAGATGAACAAACCCCTAAAAAATGGTGCATTTTATTGATTTTTAGCTCACAGGCTATCAAAGCCTGAGAGCTTATGTGCCCGCCCGTTCTGTATGTACGTATGTATGTATGTATGTACGTAACGCAATAACTCGTGATAGAATTATCCGTTTTGCTTCAAATTTTGTTTACAGGTTCATTCTAATAAGGAGCTTCCCTGATTAGTTTTGGGAGTTCATTGGTTAAGTATAAAGTAGGGAAATGGGGGGCTAACTCCCCCTTAATTTAGATAAATGGGTTTTTCATGCAGAAGTATCCGTTTTTCTTCAAATTTCGTATATAGGTTCATTGTGATAAGGTGCTTCCCTGATTATTTTTGGGAGTTCATTAGTTAAGTATAAAGGGGGGGGGAACGGGGGGCTAACCCCTTAATTTAGATAAATGGGTTTTTCATGCAGAATTATCCGATTTTCTTCAAATTTTGTATATAGGCTCATTGTGATAAGGCACTTCCCTGATTCGTTTTGGGGGTTCATTGGATAAGTATAAAGGGGGGAAACGGGGGGCTAACCCCCTTAATTTAGATAAATGGGTTTTTCATGCAGAATTATCCGATTTTCTTCAAATTTTGTACATAGGCTCATTGTGATAAGGCACTTCCCTGATTCCTTTTGGGGGTTCATTGAATAAGTATAAAGGGGGAAAACGGGGGGCTAACCCTCTTAATTTAGATAAATGGATTTTTCATGCAGAATTATCCGATTTTCTTCGAATTTTGTATATAGGCTCAATGTGATAAGGCACTTCCCTGATTGGTTTTGGTGGTTCATTGGATAAGTATAAAGGGGGGAAACGGGGGGCTACCCCCTTAATTTAGATAAATGGGTTTTTCATGCAGAATTATCCGATTTTCTTCAAACTTTGTATATAGGCTCATTGTGATAAGGCACTTCCCTGATTCGTTTTGGGAGTTCATTGGTTAAGTATAAAGGGGGGTAAACGGGGGCTAATTCCCCTTAATTTAGATAAATGGGTTTTTCATGCAGAATTATCTGATTTTCTTCAAATTTTGTGTATAGATTCATTGTGGTAAGGCGCTTGCCTGATTAGTTTTGGGTTTTCATTTGTTAAGTATAAAAGGGGGAACGGGGGGGGGGGGTGCTTACCTCCCTTAATTTAGATAAATGGGTTTTTCAAGCAAAATTATCCGATTTTTTTTCAAATTTTGTGTATAAATTCATTGTGGTAAGGCGCTTGCCTGATTAGATTTTGGGCGTTTATTGGTTAAGTATAAAGGGTGGGAACGGGTGCTTATCCCCCCCCCTCCTTAATATATTGTCGATTTCTTTATTTTTCGAGTGGCATTATTCTTTGAAAAAATAGCATAATATACAATTAGTGTGAATAGCCTGTGAGCTCAATGCCCTCAGTTTAACTGGGCAATTTTCTTTATTATGTATTTTATTTTAACTGCGTTCTTGTCATTTTAAACCCATAAAACACAACAAATAAATAAATGAAAAAAAAATCGGTAAAGTTCCATTTTTTTCACTATCCGGTTAAAAATTCGTGGATCTGCGGTTACGTTGATGTCATAACAATGTTGTCAACAATATGCGCAATCACTTTAACTTTTATCATTCATACATTCATTTCTAAATATAGCATTATTTAAATATTTCCATCATCGAATAATAAAAAAAAAGTACTTTTAAAGAAAATGTGCTTGAAACATCAATTTGCTGATTTTGTTAATGACTTTTAAAGTAATTTCAAGCATGATTTATTTTAAATCTATCTCAAATATAAACATTTGTTTTCTACAATAAAATCAAGTATCTAAAGAGAAAGTGGCAGAATTACCACAACTGGCAAATAATTTACCATGCTTGGCGAGATAAAATAATAATAATAAAAAAACAATTTCTTTCGTTTTTTTTGTCTTTTTTGTTTACATTTTTTATGGATACAAAGTGAATGGGAAATAAGACTAAAGATTTTTAAAAACACTTTTGCGCCAAATTACATTGCCCCAAATGCGATGTGTCGTTATGCATCTGCTGCTTATGGAAGTTTAACCATGAGATCAGATATTTTTTTTTTCTTGTGACAAAGTGCTAAAACTTAAAATTTACATTCTCAAAATATAAACTACATATCTATTTTACCTACCAAATTTTAATATTTTTTGAAACTTATGTTATAAGTGTAAGTTTTTCAAAATTGAATATTGTACGTTGTTGAATAAATATTGAACGCCTAAACCTATATCATTGATTCACTTGAAAGACTAAAAAGAAAAAAAAACTACGTATTAAAACTAATTTTTTGTAACTTCTAGAGAAAGCGCATTTTTTCGCTAAACTGAAGTTTGTCAATGAAAACCAAGATTTTAATTCTATGGACAATATCAAAGTAATGTCATTTTAAGGCTGTTCTCAAATCCAAAGCAGCTTATTTCTGACACATTTCTGATGTCATTTTTGTTCGGAAATGCTGGAAATTGGCGGGTGTTCTTACTCAGAAATGATGTAATTTAATGGCGTTTTGCATTTCCTGGTAAAGGTAGCAGATTTTTCAGAAAATACTGTCAAAGTCGGAGTCTTGAACCAAATTTCCGACGCGGCAGCGCGAAAAAGGACAAAGATTCGTCACGGAAAAGATTCGCTTATATATCAATAAGTAATTTATCTATCAAAAAAATGAAAAACTCTATTCGATTCCAAATCGCTTCAGCAGTAAGGCCTGCCAATTTTATACATTTACGTTTAAAAATGAGTCAGAAAGTTTCGCGTTGTTGAGCAGGGAATTTGAGAACCACTTTAAGTTGATATATTAAATTTTAGTGAAATCAAAATAATGTAAAATTATACAGGATCTTACATTTATGTAATCTTTATTTGCATGCTAATCTAAAAAAAAAAAAAAAAAAAAAAAAAAAAAAAATACAAATGAAAATAAACCTAAAGTAAATCAAATCCATTTTTTACGTAAGGTTGACAGAACCATTATCACTTGAAAAATAAATGCCTGCAGAAAATTCGTTGCTCAATCGTACTAGCTTTGTTTTTTGAAACACAAATAGAAAAGAAAAAAGTCACAAATTCTGCTTTGATTTTCTTAAAAGGGCAAAGGTCAGTACGATCCCTATAGGCGATGGTGGCCATCATTTGCATATGAAGGCAAGGCTGACAGACAACTTTAAACTGCTGCTCAATTACATCTAAGCTTTGATTAAGTGCTAATAAAGGTTATAAAATTGTTTCCACGAACTGCTTTCAGCGAATCTATGTCATTTTTTTTCTCTTTCTGTGTTCATAAGGTCTCAAAGAATCCATTTAAGGCTCTAAGTAGGTGGAATTTTAATAGCAAAGTGTTCGAATTTCAAATTTATTTGCTAACTGTCCGGGTTATAACTTTAATTCATACATCGTAAAAAAGACAAATGTTTCTTAATCTACAACTAGTCGGATGTGCCAATCCCAAAATTTTCTTCTATCTCATGCATGTTAATACTTCAAAATTCGCTATCACATCGCCAATAAAACTAGTCGTTGGGGGCCACCGTAATACGTACCCATCTGCATAATATAAAATATGAAAATAAAACATGTGTAACCTATTTATAAAATGCATTGCAATTCGAATTAAATCATGGCTTGATGACATCATAAACTTTAAATGCTCTATTTCTGAATTGCGTAAAAAAACATCCTTATAACTCCAAAATTCATAATCATATTAACTAACGGTTTACTGCGTCGGATTAAGCGTCTCATTTCTAATTAAAATATATATTTGAATTAAAATTCGAATGAAATACAGGTCATGAAAAATCGAAGAGTGTGGTAAATCGGATTACAAATATCTTGGCAACTCATTATCCGATCGACTTCATTCCGTATGCAAAATTTATGTTTTTTTATTGCCTTTTATATTTACTCGTTAAAATAAACAACTTCGAAAATTTTTATGTACCTTTTATCAGAACAAATATTTCGAGAGTCCGAAAAAAATTGTTCCGGATAATCGATGTACCTGAAATTCAACAAGCTTCTTCCCATTATTACGTACTAAGTACATACAAAATTTCAAGTCTCTCTCTCAATTTGTTCGGGAGATCGAACGTTTACAGACACACACACACAGACAGACAGACGGACGGCAATTTTTTTTTCTAAAGATATGTTTTTCGGAATCTCCAGTGTCTGATACATGAATCTGTCAAAAAATTTTGTTTCGATTTTCAAAACGATTACAAGACTTACCCGATATTACGCATGATGGATAAGTAATGAATATTTTTGTATCAGTCTGTTGTACGTCAACTGCTTGAGAACCATCGGGTTACCTGGATGCGAAGGACCCTTCGTTGCACGAGCAGCCGATGTACAACTCGACTATGAAAATTTCTTCTGCCCTGTACCGGTCGGAAAAAATAGCTTCCATATTCTTTAGTTTTAAGATTTTATCTAATTTTACTAAAAACACTAAGCTAAAATGCGTGGAATCCGATTACAGAAGATTCATTCCCAGTTTTCGTCAATATTGAATTTCAATCAGAATTTCGCCAAATTAGACAGCCATAGTCAATAAGGCTTCATTTATGGCAATATATTTTTGTCGTCGCCAAATGTGGGCGATATTTCGTCAAGTGTTGGCGGGAAGTTGACGCTGGCGAATATGAATATATGAAGGGTGGAGATGCAAAATTCACACTCTCCACTTAACCTAGTTTTTAGAAAAATGCAAAAAACTGATTATTATTAATAAACACGATATATTGGCACAATGTTTTTGGTGATATATTTGTTGCCATAACAACTAGTTGCACATAGTCCTAAACCTGTAATGATTGTAGTAAAGCTAGAATTTAAATTTAAATATGGAAAATGTGAGTTTTGCAGCAAATTTCTATTGGTAATGTTAGTTATAAACCAAAATAGTTATGAATTTAAAACAACAAAAACAAAAACAAAAAAGTATCTGAACATTAGTTTTTCTTATGTTATTTTGGAGGGTATTAAACAACAAAAATCAAAACGCAAAACACATTTATTAAAAATAATTTGTGCAAAAATTTTACAATTAGACATGGCTCAACTTCTTCACTGTCATTAAACTAACGAAATATTTCACACTACTTGTTACTTCTTTACCTCCCTGATTGGTTGAATTGGAGAGTGTGTGTTTTGCTGCAAAACAGTTGTTGGATAATGTGACTTATGCATCAAAACGAGATTTTCAGCATTTTTTTTTCAACCTTAATGTGTTTTTTATGGTCCAATTCACTATTACAGTCCGATTCGCCTTTTGTAACTGCAACATTCATATAGAATATGAATATAGTGTTAAGCATATAAGAGTTGGAACGATTGTTACAACAATGAGAGAAATTTGCTAGAAAGCATGTTCACTAAAACTCATAAATTAAAACATTTTATAGAGGAATCCTGCTGTCTTGTTTCAAAATCTCAGCCACCCTAAAATTTCAAGCTGCTATAGCTCAGCCATTTTTTAAGATAGAGGCAAAACAAAACTTGTTCCGGAATCCTCGTATCAAGGCCGAACATTTAACGAAAAAACTTTTAGGATTTCTATTTTTTTTGTACATATTCTTGAATTTGAAATCTTTAAGTGGTATCACAGCGTCCCCTTCCGACGGAATATCCCCAAATTCAATTCGGACCTGCAGGCAATACTTAAAAACATATACATAAAATTCGGTTCAATTCTATGCATAAGTTCATACACTTTTCGATGATACAATAAGGAAAATGGAACAAAAATTGCTATCACAGCGCCCCCTTCTGGCGGAATATCTCCTAATGCAACTGGAACCTGCTGGCCATAGTCAAAAACCGATAAATGAAATTTGGTTCAATTCTATGCATAACTTCATACATTTTTCGATAATACAATGAGAACACACACACACGGACAGACAGATATTTTGTAAAAGTATATTTTTCAGAATCTCTGACCCCTAAAACGTGTAAATCCGTCGAAAACCGGAACTCGAAAAAAAAATTGATTACAATACTTTCTTGTATTATGGAAAGAAGAAAGTAAAAATATAATATAACTTGTAGCAAAAACATAAGATAACTCTTACGAGTTACCCATGATTCTGAAAAGCGTTATTTTTTATTGCAAACCTTAGGAACCAATACATTTTTTTGAGTTAAAGAGACATTTCAGGGGATAGAATAAAGTGGAGTAAGTCAAAAAATTGAAAAATTTGAATAATAACATTTTTACTGGACGTTTATTAATTTATGTTGAGTGTGACAGTCATATAAGTGACAGTTCACTTAGGGAGTCGCTAGCGGGCAAAACATGTTGGACCACTTAATGCAAGGGCAATACGACAAGTTTCACAAAACCCTTCATTTATCAAATTACTAAATATTGACTTAACTTCACTGTCATTTCTAACCCCCTCATTGCCCCACCAGTGGCTGAGAGGTTGTGCTCTCGAAGCTGGTAGACGGGAGGTGCTGGGTTCGATCCCAATCGCGCCCGTCGGCCTAATCGCTCGGAGTTTTCGTGGTTTTCTTTCGAGCCGTGGATTTTCTCCATGCGTAAATACGGATTAGGTTCCCTTAGAAAGACCCCCACGAAGGGCACTCCCCCTGGGCCTATATCCCTAGTGTCGATAATTGGCCGTCAATAATCAACCCAACCCTAACCCCCTCATTTATAAAAACGAAGTTTCTTTTTCTGCCACGGATTTTCAGAAACGTTTCAGAAATTTGTATAATGTATTAATTGTTTTCTCAGATCCAAGTATCGGTTTTAAATGAGGTAAAGAAGTATTTTAAGAGCGATTTGAGTTAATAAAAACAATTCTTACAAAGTCACGAAATTTAATTTTTTGTACGATCTCCCGGTTTTATAAGTGATATTTAGTAAAAATTTCCTATTACACTTACAAGTAATACAAAAAAAAAAAATTCCATTCTTCTACGATTAAAACTGACCGAGTAATAGCTTTTTAAAGCTTAAGCATCTTTTTTTGGTGCGAAATAGGGGTCATTCTCAAATTTACTAGAATTATAAATAATCATCAGTTATAAAAAAAAATAGTAGTTGAGAGTAAAATTAACATTTCAATATAAATTTGAAATCTATTTTCATTCTGACATATTAAAGCAAACTAGACAACTTGTACTAAAATTACAAGTGAAAAAATAACAGAATTTTTGTCATGTGAAATGATGAAAAGCAACAGTCTCAATTCTTTACGAAATAAAACATATGTTAAAATACAACTATTTTAACCAATCTGAAACTTAATTAATAAAAAATAACATTATGGTAATATTGCACGATGTGACTACTTTCAGTTAAAGTGCAGATACACGCGAAATAAATTCTACTAATACTTTAAGCACTTTGTGTACGATCCCTCAAAGCATGGCCAAACTCATCTGTGTTCAGATGCAGAAAATTGGTATAAGTTACGCAATTCAAAGTTTTATAACTCGGTCAATTTTAGTGTTTGATGAATGGGACTTTTTTTTTGTCTTACTTGTTAGTGTAATAGGAAATTTTTATTAAATATCACTTGCAGGATCGTGGGGCCATATAAAAAATAAAATTTCGTAACTTTTTAAGAAATGTTTTTATTGACCCAAATCATTTTTAAAATACTACTTTACTTCATTTAAAACATTTTTGAAATTGGAACTACATGTCTATGGCTAACGGTTTAATAATTAGCCATTGGGCGCCGTTGAGGGTGGACAACTTCTACATTTAAAACGCAAAGCCGGATGTTTAAGACCAATTTTGTCTGATCTGTGCATGCGCATTGATCATTTTAGAGTTCTTTTTAGGGTTTCGTTCATCTCACGAAACCCTATTACTCCCGCTTCGTTGTCTGTCTGTCACAGAGCCGGTTCTCAGAAACTATATAACTTACAAGCATGAAATTTTGTGTACTTATAGCTGAATATCTACTATGAAGCTCAAAATCATAAAATTTGAAAAAATCGTATTATTTTAATATATAGAGATAAAAAACCAAAAATCTAACAGCCTTTTCCTATTAAATTTAAACATTTTTCGTTATAGCAGTTGCCAAAAATTAAAAATCCACAATAAAATTCTTCCTACAGTATAATTAATTTTCAATTGAAAGATTTCTCCATAAAAATGAAATTGAAATAAAAAGTTTCACCAGTTGGAAAAAAAGATTAATATGACGTCATATTGGTAATAAAACGGAAAATTTCAAACATTTCTCAATAATACAAGGAGTATGAGTATGTGTAAATACAGAAAGCAGCTTAATACGACGTCAGTAGAGAATTAAAAAGAAAATTAATCTGACGTCATATTGGAAGTTTAACGGATTTTTCAAATGTGTGAGAATAATACAAAGCGAGTATCAATATGAGTAATAGAGAATAGTAAATATATGAGTTGGAGGAACATATTGAATCATGATAAAAACCCGATTATGGAAATATTGACATATTTTAACATTTTGAAGGTATCTCTCTATACAACATGTTTAGTTTTGAAATTGATTTTTTTTAATATCGCATTTAGTCCACATGACAGATAGTATTATGACAGAGTATAATAACGGGTCGGTTCAGATATTCGAAAAAACGAGAAAAATAGACCGGTAAATTTTTACTTTATAAAAAATATGACTTTTTCTTTTTTTCGAAAAATGAAATTTATTTGGATATATTAAAGAAAGGATCAAGTGTTTTGAAAGGAATATTAAACGATACGCTTTGTGCGATCTTCGATCACACTTACCCACTTGTTTAGAGTTATTTTCTGTCGCTAAAAGGAGTAGTACACCATTTTTGGTTTCATTTCGGAGGAGCGTCGATATCGCCAATTGGTCTAAAGCACCATAAAGGTCCTTTAAACTGAACGTGAATTCGAAACCCACTCCTATAATAAGATAACACAAACAAGGAATAAAAAATAAAAAAATGTAAAAACGCGTTCAGCAACTGAAAAAACACTTCCAATAATTATTGTTAACAGACAGTATTGAATTCTTTTGTGTGTCCTTGTAAATGAACGATGAATGCTATACATACAATATTCTATAATAAGCATCTTATAATGCACCTTAGTTATATTTATCAATTTCAGTATGTTTGAAATAGTGAAAGATTATTAAAATAAACCGTAAACGATTTTTCTCCATATATTGTAATGTAACGGAATGTTTTGAGTGTCCCTGTAAAGGATCTATTAGTGCTATGCCCACCACATTTTATCGTAAGTCTCTTGTAGTGCACCTCAGTAATATATATCAATTTCAATATGTTTGAAATTGTGTAAGAACATCAAAATAAACCGCAAATGTTTTTGTTTTTCCATAGACCGCAATGTACGAAATTCTTTTGAGTGTCCCTGTACAAAAACTATGTAAGTGCAACACACTTCATTTTCAATACCGAACATGCCATAGTAAACCTCAATAACATATATCAATTGCATGACAATCCGAATATATTTATGCGAGTTAGAGTATGGACAAGCAGATAGACAGACAGACGGCAGACAGACAGACAAACCGAATTCATAAATAATTTTCAACTATGTTGAAAAGTATTAAAAATGAGTCCGTAAAGTCTTCAGAAAGTTTCGCGCTGTTGAGCGGTGAAAAATATTCTTTGTTGAACTGACTTAAATACACAGTAAAGAAGCTAACGGATGCGTTTCGAAAGAAATAATCTATTTTCATCAAGTGCAAAAGACCATCCTGCTACTACGGAAGCAGAAGAAAGTCTCCCTTCTGCTCTCGCAGTGGTAGCAGAAACAGGAAATACTGTCGGCCAAGAAGAAACCTCCCAAAAATAAATAAATAAAATAAAGAGAGAGAGAACATCCCCAGACATTTTATTCACTAAATTGTCGGATATAAAATGGAACTAGCGATTAGACTGGAAATTATGTCATCTTTCAATTTATGCCGAAAAAAACCCAAAAAGGTTAGAGGGTCGTCATCACAATAAAATTGTACCAAACTCTGAAATTCTCCATAGGAACACGTAATTTTGACATCATATTTGGTTTTTTTTTCGCTAAATTTGACCTTAGCATAACCAGCCGAAAGGTCCTACCACGTAAATTAGGAATTATGAAGGCTTAAATTTTGGATCTCATAATGATAAATTCATTTGTAATCATTTCATAACAGATTGTAAGGTTGGTAGTTTTTAAAATATAACCCAATAAAAAGAAAAGTACCCAGTTAAACTGATGGGCATTGAGCTCACAGGCTATGCCCACTAATTGTATATTATACTCTTAATTCAAAGAATAATGCCCCTCGAAAAATAAACAAATCGACAATAAATTAACGGGGGGAGGGGTAATTCCCTCGTCCCCCCGTTATACTTAACCAATGAACCCCCAAAACTAATCAAGGAAGCGCTTTATCATAATGAACCTATATACAAAATTAGAAGCAAATCGGATAATTTTGCATGAAAAACCCATTTATCTAAATTAAGGGAAGATTAGCCACCCGTTCCTCCCTTTATACTTAACCAATGAACCCAGAAAACTAATGAGGGAAGCGCCTTATCAGAATGAACCTATATACAAAATTTGAAGCAAATCGGATATTTCTATCAAGAGTTATCGCGTTACGTACATACGTACAGAATCTGCGGGTGCATTAGCTCTCGGGCTTTGTTAGCCTGTGAGCTAAAAACTACCTGGCAGAATTACGGATTCGCATATTTAAAGATTCAAGAAATCGACTTCTTAAAAAAAAAAAAAAAAAAAAAAATCATAGGTTACGTTTCACAATTTATTCGATTTTTTTTTTTTTTTTTTTTTTTTTTTTTTTTCCCAGAAAAACAGAAATCGATTTCTAAAAGCTTCAAATATGAGAATTGAAATTTGCAACTCATTCTGCCAAGTAATTTTTCAGCTATGCATAAAAAACTTGATATCTGTTTTGGTACGATTACAAACATATTTAACATTAGGAGTTTCGAGTTACGAAGCTCCATAATTCCTCAATTACAAGACTATATGTTATAAAGAACCGGTAACATGCATTTAAAATTTCAAAGAGGACAATGCATATGTAATTCAGAAGAATGCACAAATTGGTATAAGTGAAGTAAAGCCTAAAATTTTATTGTTTGTTTTAAATATTTTGCATTGTTAAAAAATAGTTCAGACTATTTAAAACTAAAACATGCAATAACTATTTGTATAAAGGAAAATATTCATATTGTTCTTGTTCCTTCCAGGCAATTGGGTGACATAGATTTAAAAGAATAACTCAAGAAGCGTACTCATCACGTCAAAATAATTAACACTTTTATCTGGAACAGGTTAATTGTTTAACGGAATCAAAGGGTAAATCTGTCATCCAAAGAATCCACAAATGACTTAACTTGCTTTTGTCATGTCATTTTACAAGGAAATCTCCACTGTCCCTGTGTAAATTGCTCAGATCATTTAAAAGTGAAAGCTTGAGAATCAACAATGTCTATAGTGAAGCCATATTCTTATGTCAATTTTTCGTGGCTTGCTGCTTTCTTGTTAACACTTTCCAACATATTTGAAAAGTGTTCATGTATTCAGTTTGTCTGTCTATCTGTCAGTGCACTAACTCGCGTAAATATACTCGGATTCTCGACTTACGATATATAATATATAATATGTCGATATTGTATACTCGAATATGGTATTGAGGTTTACAAAGGCATGTTCGGTATTGAAAATAAAGTGCGTAGCACGTATAGTTTATTTACAGGGACACTCAAAAGAATTCCGTTACAATACAGTCTATGGGGGAAAAATCATTTCCGGTTTATTTTAATGATGTTACACTATTTCAAACATTGAAAGTAATATATATCATTGACGTGTACTGCAAGAGGCTTACTATAGAATATGGTGTGTGTAGCACTTATAGTTCCTTTACAGAGACACTCAAAATAATTCCGTTACATTAAGGTTTTTAGAGTAAAATCGTTTGCAGTTTATTTGTATAATGTTTCACTATTGCAAACATATTCAAATTTATATATATCACTGAAATGCATTACAAGAGACTTACTATAGAATATTGTGTGTATAGCATTCATTGATCATTTACAGGGACACACAAAAGAATTCGGTTAAAGTACTGTACGTTAATAAGAATTGCTGGAAGTGCGCTTTCAGTTGCGGTACGCGTTTTTAAATTTAATTAATGTTTTGCCTATTACTTGGTATGCATAAATTCTATAGAATAGATCATATACATGGCAGTACAAAACATCTCGAATAAATTTCTGTTTATTGACGGAAATTGCTGAAGGGGTATTTTCAGTTGTGCTATGTGTTTTCTAACGGAACTAAATTTTAGCATTCTATGTTGTATATATGCAAACCTATGGACATCTACAGGGTTGCACAAAAGAATTCGGGGGTTTTCCTAAATATTGTTGGTAATTCCTTAAATTGGGTTTTCAAATGTGTTATGCGTTTTCCAAATTGTTTACATAGACATCATCTTTCACATTATTAAACGGTGAAGACTTTTAACAGTATTTTGGAAGAGTTGGAAAGTGTTACATAATATATTCTTAACGCATGATTTTTCGTTCTTGTTTTTATAATGTAGTAATTAAAATTGTTCCACTATGTAAAATTTAAAACGTTTTCTTTAAATATAACATTTAAAATTCTAATGCACCGCTCTTACCTACGCGGATGAAACATCTATACATTGAAGTGTACGAATTCATAATTTTCACTGATTTATTTTTAATACTTATTGATTTTGGTAGTAAGAAATCGAAAATCTGTACAGTTTTTTTAAATAAAATTTTTCATGAAAAAATATTGAAACACCTAATTCGCAGTAAAAAAATTCAGTATTTTTTTAACATTTTTTTATTTTGTATGCTTTGGTATAGATTCCACCACTTGTAAAGAAGCTTACTGAAGTATACTTTGTTATGAAGCTTAATGTACTTAGCATCGGAATTTTTTCACAAACATGCATCTCCATTCATCGATATGTACAATTGTGTATGTTTTCGCAATGTACACCCAATACATGCTCTTAAAAACAATTACAGTATTCTATCGTGTATTCTGCATCCTCGTATAGCACGCACGCACCCTGATTTTTAACACCTTCTAACATAGTTCAAAAGTGTTTATGACTTCGATTTGTCTGGCTGTCCAACTTTCTGTCTGTCTGTCCGAGCTTTAACTCGCGTAAATGTACTCGGATTGCCATGTAATTGATATAAGTAATTGAGGTTTACAATGACATGTTCGGAATAGAAAATGAATAGTTCATATGCAGGGACGCTCAAAAAATTATTCCGCTACATTATGGTCTATGGGAAGAAATCACTTGCAATGTACTTTAATGATGCTACAATATTTGAGACATGTTGAAATTGATATACATCACGAGGTGCACTAAAAGAAGCTTACTTTAGAATATATTGTGCCTAGCATTTATCGTTGATTTACAGGGACACACAAAATAATGCGGTTACAGTACTGTCTCTGCAGCGATGTTTGCTGGAAGTGCGTTTTTAGCCGTGGTATGAATTTCTTGCATATTACTTGGTGTGTGCATAAATTCTGCAGGTCATATATAAGGCTGCACAAAGAACTCGAGTATGTATTTATTTTTTGGCGGAAATTGCTGAAAGGAAATTTTCAACTGTGTTTAGCATTTTCTAATTGAACTAAACTTAATACTATGGAGTCTAATATCTTATTAGTTTAATAGTCTATGTAGTGTATAGAGTCTAATACTAACAAAGAAGGTCTCCTTAAAGCGCATACTTAGAATATTTTTTAAAAAAATGCTAATGGAACTACTCATGTACGTTACTCATGTACGTAAAGGATCAGTCAGATTTAGCTCCGAAATCCCAGTAGAAAATCAGTAAAAAAATAAAATACTTTCGAGTGTTTGGCGCAAAAAGACGTGATTTGGCGAGCAAAGCTTTTCTTCGCCAAATTCAAGCGATTTTAATGCATTTGAAAATTCCTGGTTTATTGAGTGTTTAAATGGGCAATACTCTATGAATTTAAACTTAAACGATTAAATAGTTTATTATTTTTTCTATAAGCTTATATAATATATATATACAAGTTAAGTATTGCTGAAGTTATTTAATTTTACACGGTTTCACCGGCTGGATAAGTTTTAAATGTATCTTAACAGTAACTGTCCGAATAAAAACGCTCTCATTATACATTTCTATTTTGAATAAGGTAAAGCCAGGAGAAATGGCACTGTCGGAGAGATTGCGCACATAGAGGTTCGGGAGGAAGGAATAGAGTGAGCGCGCAGCGACTCCAGGTAGTTGTACAACAGCAGTAGTGGAGTGTCTACTTGAAAGTGCTGGTTGATTGTTTTGAGCGTCTAAGATAAAGCATTGCTATTTTGTTTTGTTTCCCCAAAGTAAGTGCTTGAATTTTCAGAGCTATTCATCAGAATTTCTATACAATGTCAGGAGTACAAAATATCTTAAACTTAAACGATTTCTCATAAGCTACTAATCTAGACTAACAATGCAGAACATCAACGGTTCGTTTTAGTAGCGGCCATGTTTAACTAAAAGGCCGCGCAATCTCTCCTACCGAAATTGGAGAGTTTGCGCATCTGCTACTTAGGAGAGATGGCGCATTGTTTCCATTAGTTTCCATGCTAGGAGAGATTACGCAGCTAATTGGTAAATTTGCATATAAAATGAAAAATGAAAAAGGACTAATTTTAAGTTAAATGCCTTTTCAAGTAACTTAATGTTATTTTGTAATCGTATCTGGACTTGTTTTTTCTGCTTTTTTAATTTTTTCCCCTTTAATTAAAAATTTTTAATAGTTTTTAAAATTATTATTTTTTCCTGATTCTTTAATCATTAGGTTGAAATATTCACTCATAATACAATAATATTTGTTCACAACAACCTTACAACAATGTCATTTAAAGGTAATTATTATTGTTAACAATTTAATTGTAGTTATTATTAGTAACAATCTCTCCTACCCATGTGCGCAATCACACCAACCCTGTAAGGACAGATTGCGCAAAATAACTTATTTGGTTTTATTACAACTGTTCTATTAAATTACAACATAAAAACAAAATAGTTATTTTTTTTAATTGTGCGCAGACTCTCCTAGCTTTACCTTAAGTTCTTGTTTCCATGGCAACAAGAATTTTCTCTTGTTGTCTCCGACACTAACAATATTGAAGTCAATTTGACAGTGCTCAGAATCGGACAATAATTTTTAGTTTAAAACATTTTTTAATCAATGTAAATTTAGTTCTAAACCATATAATGCGATCATTAATTTTCTTTATATATACATATAAATGTATATGGAAAAACCGTAGTTATAAAAATGTATTTAAAGTTAAACTTACTTAAACTTATTCAGTATAAAGAATAGAAAACGTTTTCCCTAAACGAGCATTTATCGTAAATGCGTATTTTTTAGGGTTCCGTTCATCTCGCGAAACCCTATTCGTACTGCTACGTTGTCTACCGTCACAGAGCCGGTTCTCAGAAACTATATAACTTACAGACTTGAAATTCTGTGTACTTATAGCTGAATGCCTACTGTGAAGCTCAAAATCTTAAAAAAAAAATCGAATCATTTTAATATAGAGAGAGATAAAAAACCAAAAATCTAACAGCCTTTTAATATTAAATTTAAACATTTTTCGTTATAGTAGTTGCAAACAATAGTAAAATTTTTTCTACAATAATTAATTTTCTATTGAAAGATTTCCACGTGAAAAATGAAAATGAAATAAAAAGTTTCACCAATTGAAAAAAAGATTAATATAACGGCATATTGGTAATAAAACGGAAAATTTCAAACATTTTTCAATAATACAAGGAGTATGAGTATGTGTAAGTACAGAAAGCAAGTTAATATGATGTTATTAGAGAATTAAAAAGAAAATTATTCTGACGTCATATTGGAAGTTTAACGGACTTTTTCAAATGTTTCAGAATAATACAAAGAGAGTATCAATATGCGTAATAGAGAAAGCGAATAGATATGACGTCAGCAAGGGAGTATAACGTCATATGAGTTTGAGGAACGTATTGAATCATGATAAAAATCCGATTATGGAAATATTGTCATATTTTAACATTTTGAAGGTCTCTATACAACATGTTTAGTTTTGAAATTGATTTTTTTTAATATCGTATTTACTCCACATGACAGATATTATTATGACAGAATATAATGGCAGGCTTCGCCCGCTGTCATCGGTTCAGATTTTCGAAAAAAACGAGAAAAATAGACCGGTAAATTTTTACTTTATAAAAAACATTTTTTTTTTTGAAAATGAAATTTATTTGGATTTATTAAAGAAAGGATAAAGTGTTTTGATAGGAATATTAAACGAAACCCTTTGTGCGATTTTCGATCACACTTACCCTATTTGTTTTTATTAATTCATTGTGTCGCCAACCAGCGATAAATCACCAAAAAACACGAAATTTTCATAATTCTTTTTACGTACGTTATATCGGGGTTCCGCAGCAATTTTTTTTAAATAAACGTATATATCGTTATGAGAAGAATATTCGGTAATTTTTCAAAAAATTCTAAGTATGAGCTTATGGAGACTGTGACAACTCCGACTGCCTATATTATTAATTTCAGTCACAGTTGACCACATGTAAATAATCAATTTTAATCTTAATTGATTTCTAATAAAATTAGTAAGAAACAAATTTTCTTACCTCTAAGTTCCAAAACGGGACATCGGTGCTCCGGTTCTTCAACGCTCATTATATTTCAAAAAACTAAAACCTTTTTCAGCATGAATACATTATCGACTCAAATAAATTCAAGTTATTAGAAGACATCACGATTTAATTAACAAATCACATCACGACGAACACAAATCATTATTTACAGCTTTTCAACTGAGCGAAAACGCTCTCAAAATATCATAATCACAAACCAAATTAAACTAAAACTTAAAGTTCTAATAAAAATGTTCTTAACAGTTACTGAATAAACATAAAGTTGCGCGCATGCGCCACAGATTCATTGTCTCTTTAACAGCGAATCAAAGTACACTTCTACTTCTACACTGCGTAGGTGTAAATAATTGTCTTTTGATATTTCAAAACTTTAAGTAGAAAGGGGGTTTTGGATGATGCAAGAGGAAATGAATTTCCAATTACAACAGAGACCTTCCTTGTAAGTTATAGATCATATACAGGATACAGTGCTGTACAAAAGAGCTCGGATACTTTTCCGAATATAAATGGTAATTGCTGAAATAGGGTTTTCAAAATTGAAACTTAGATATCCTCATACATAATAATTCTTAATAATAGGTAATACAAAAGTTTTGTTAGAATACTCTGAATTTGTTAGAAAGTCTAAATGTGCCTGAAAGTGTTTTAAAATCTATGCTTGACGCATTAATTTTTCATTCTTGTTAATACCTCGTTTGAGAGAGGGGGGGGGGAGTATTTTGGATAAAAAATAGAATAACAATATTTCAAACAAATTTTATTCAGTTAAAATCTCACTATTTATGTCAAAACTCCACGATATTCACAAAGTAATGCTCAAAGATTTCGCAAATTTAAATGTAAAATTGACTGCGAATGATTTTATGCAAAACCGCAATTCTCATATGTACAAAAGCCAGTAAAATTGCAAATACTGATCTATCACGCGTGCCTAGATTTTTAAAGTGAAAATCGCAGAAGGAAAAATCGCACTGCATATAAAAAAAGAAAAGAAATAAGTATAATATCATTTTAAACTAGTTGGATGTGCTAATCCCAAAACTTTCTTATATCTCAATCATGTTAATACTTCTAATTTCGTCCTCACATCGCCAATAAAATCAATATTTTTCGTCATTCTGTTGTACGTCAGCTGCTTGCGAATCATCGGGTTACCGGGATGCAATCAACTGATGTATACTAAACTACGAAAAGTTCTTTTGGCCTGTACCGACCAGATAGCCTCCCTATTCCTTGGTTTTACGATTTTAGCTAATTTTACTGGAAAACACGAAGCTAAAATGCGTGGTACCCAATTAAAGAAGATTCATTCCCAGTTCTCGTCAACATTGAATTTGAATGAGAATATCGCCAAATTAGTCTTCTACAGCCAAGTTGGCTTCATTTGTGGAAACCTATTTTTGTCGCCAAATTTGGCGACATTTCGTCAATTGCCGCCAAGCTTGGCGAGAATTTGACGTTGGCGAATATAAATATATAGTGTTAAGCATTTAAGAATAGGAACAATGGTTACAACAATGAAAGAAAATTTGCTGAAACCCTGTTAACTAAAACTCATAAATTAAACCCGTTTATGGATGAATTCTGCTGTCTTGTTTGAAAATGTCAACCACCCTAAAATTTCAAACCGCTATATCTCCGCCATTTTTTTAATATATACAAAACAAAAACTGCTCCGGATTCTCCGGATCAAGGCCGAACATTTAACGGAAAAAACTTTTAGGATTTCTAACTTTTTTATACATCTTTTTGAATTTGAAATCTTTAAATGGCTATCACAGCGCCCCCTTCCGGCGGAATATCCCCACATTCTAGTAGGACCTGCTGGCTACAGCCAAAAACATATTAAAAAATTTTGGTTTAATTATCCGCATAACATCATACACTTTTCGATGATACAATAGCGAAAATCGAACAAAAATCGCGATGGCAGCGCCCCCTTTCGTCGAAATATCCCCGAATTTAACCTGAACCTGCAGGCTATGGTCAAAAACATAGAAAAAAAATTGGTTCAGTTATCTGCATAACTTCATACACTTTTCGATGATACAATAGTGAAAATGGAACAAAAATATCGATCACAGCGCCCCCTTTTGTCGAAATATCCCCAAATTCTAATAGAATCTGCTTGCCATAGCCAAAAACATAGAAAAAAAAAGGCTCAATTTGAAGCATAACTTCATACACTTTTAGGTGGTACAATAGTGAAAATGGAACAAAAATATCGATCACAGCGCCCCCTTTCGTCGAAATATCCCCAAATTCTGATAGAATCTGCTTGCCATAGCCAAAAACATAGAAAAAAAATTAGGTTCAATTTGAAGGATAACTTCATACACTTTTCGATGATACAATGAAGACACACAGACGGACAGACGGACAGACGGACAGACGGACAGACGGACGGACGGACAGACGGACAGACGGACAGACAGACATTTTGTAAAACGTGTTTTTCGGAATCTCTGACCCCTAAAACGTGTAAATCCGTCGAAAACTGGAAGTCGAAAAAAATTTCGATTACAATACTTTCTTCTATTATAGATAGAAGAAAGTAAAAAATACAATAACATGTATTCTTATTTTTTTTTATATCTTATGGCGCTTTATAGAAAATAGTAGGCTATGCCAATGGTAGAAGATTATGGAAGATTAATGGAATTAAATGGGAATTTCGCCAAATTGGCTTCGTATATGGAAACTGATTTTTATCTCCAAATTTGGCTGAACTTTGGCGCTATTGTGGTATATGTTTTCAAGTAAGTTGCGTGTAAGTAGTACTTTTCAACAAATACACGTTGTATTCATATGTACTCATCAATATATTCTCTTTCATATAAATGCTGACATGGTAATGATGCGAGCAACAATGTGATTAAAATGGATGAATGTTGCAACAATAGAGATATTTTTTTTTTCAGTTAATATTAAACAATTGCTACGTTATTTCTATGCGAAAAATACAAGTTTTGGGCCGACGTTGCCCCCCCCCCCCCTTCCTTAGGGATAGAATTTAAAATAAAATCGTGTCCAATTCATGTATTGTCCTCAGGAATACATATATATTCCAAATTTCAAAGCTCTATGTCAACAGGAAGTGGGTGAAAAATGAGTGACAAGATTTGACTGCCACATACCTTACATAATTGTAAGCTAAAAGAAAGCACGTAAAAAAGGTATGCGAGTTCGGGAGTAAACTTATGAAGATGTGTAAGAAATTCAAATTGCACTCATGTTTCCTCATTTTCAATTTTTTATAATGCATCACAGCAAAAAGTTTTATGATACATTACAGCAAATTCTTTTTAGTAAATTGTTATAGGAATTAAATACCTTAGTTATGAACATATTTTTTTTTTTAGAATAAAATTATATTTTATAAAAAAATGATAGTTTCTAGCTTAAATCATAAAGATATTGGTTGATTCATAAGTATACTAATAGTAAAGATTTAATAGGTGGGTAAGTGTGATCGAAAATCGCGCAAAGGGTTTCGTTTAATATTCCTTTCAAAATACTTTATCCTTTCTTTAAAAAATCCAAATAAACTTCATAAAAAAAAAAAAAGTCATGTTTTTTATAAAGTAAAAATTTACCGGTCTATTTTTCTCGTTTTTTCGAAAATCTGAACCGGTCCGATAGCGGGCGAAGCACGCTATTATACTCGGTCATAATATTATCTGGCATGTGGACTAAATGCGATATTTAAAAAAAAGATCAATTTCAAAATTAAACATGTTTTATAGAGACCTTCAAAATGTTAAAATGTGCCAATATTTCCATAATCGGGTTTTTATCATGATTCAATACGTTCCTCAAACTTATATATTTACTATTCTCTATTACTCATATTGATACTCTCTTGGTATTATCCTCAAACATTTGAAAAATCCGTTATGACGTCAGATTAATTTTCTTTTTAATTCTCTAATGACGTCATATTAAGCTGCTTTCTGTATTTACACATACTCATACTCCTTGTATTACTGAGAAATGTTTGAAAGTTTCCGTTTTATTACCAATATGACGTCATATTAATCTTTTTTTTTTCAACTGGTGAACTTTTTATTTCATTTTCATTTTTCACGTGGAAATCTTTCAATAGAAAATTAATTATTGTAGAAAGAATTTTATTGTGGGTTTTTAACTGTTGGCAACTGCTATAACGAAAAATGTTTAAATTTAATAAGAAAAGGCTGTTAGTTTTTTGGTTTTTTATCTCTATCTATATATTAAAATAAAACGATTTTTTCAAATTTTATGATTTTGAGCTTAGCAGATATTCAGCTATAGGTACACAAAATTTCATGACCAGCTCTGTGACGGACAGACAACGAAGCGGGAGTAATAGGGTTTCCCCTAAAAATTAGACCTATACAAAAGAAATTGTGATTACGACGATAGTAATTACTACTTTTCAAAAGCTAAAATTCAATTACAAACTACACGTCTGTATAACATTATTATGAAATCAAGATTAACAAATTTAAAAGACTTGCAAAACTGTTGTGTAACTATAGGCACTTTTAAGTTAAGTGCCTCAGTTTTTCATTCATACTCGTAGAATGGCATTCTCCCATTTGAGTGACAGCAGACGATTATGCCGCCATTTTCTGTCTCCCCTTATGCTAGTTCATTAGAGTATTTCAAATGAATTGGCTGTTAAGTCTGACCTGGCACTTTCGCTGAGTGCCGTAATTTCCAGGTCGATACAGTTGCTGTTAATTAAAAAAGGACGTGACAAAACTTTTTAGCATAAAAAAAGAAATATGTTGCAATAGTTTTAATTTATTCAGCAAATGAAGATTCATCTGTGTATCTTCAGGCCAAGAAAGAAGCTGCTAAAGTGGATTTCAGTATTATGTTTTGAAGATATTAAACTAATGTATGTAATGTGTTTCACCACTGAAAAGAAAACATTGAAAAAGAATTTTAACTAGAGAGTTAATTACTTGCAAGGCCAGTTTCAACAAGGTATTATCTTGGAATGCCATCGTCTTGTTATTAAAATTATGTATGTCCTAAAAACGAAATAATGATACAATTTAAAGCGAATTAAAAATGGAGGAATTCACTTCCTCATGCCCAGTGAATGAACGTAACATAATTTAATGCACAGTTATTAAGGCACCCAAGGAACATAAAACAATGAATGCTGTTATTATTTTCTTTCATGGTTCCATGAACTATGCCGAAACATAAAATAAATAATTATTTACCCATTATACGTAGTATAGGTTAAAGTCTTGTAATATCGTTTTGAAAATCGAAAAAAAATTTTTTGACGGATTTACACGTTTCAGGCACTGGAGATTCCGAAAAACATATTTTTAGAAAAATAAATTGCCGTCCGTCTGTGTGTCTGTATGTCTGTATGTCTGTAAACGCTCTATCTCCCGAAAAAATTGAGAGAGAGACTTGAAATTTGGTTTGTACTTAGTATGTAATAATGGTAAGAAGATTATTGAATTTCAGTAACCTCGATTACCCGGAACTATTTTTTTCGGACTCCCGAAATATTCGTTCTGATAAAAGGAATAAAAAAATTTTCGAAATTGTTTATTTTAAGGGGTGAATATAAAAGACAATAAAAAACATAAATTTTACATAAAGCATGAAGTCGATCAGATAATTTGTTGCCGAGATATTTATAATCCTATTTCCCGCACTCTTCGATTTTTCATGACCCTGTATTTCATCCAAATTTCAATTCATAGATATATTTGATTGGATATATATAATTGGAAATGAGACGCTTAATCAGATGCAATAAACCGCTAGTTAATAGGATTATCAATTTTGGAGTTATAAGGATGTTTCTTTTAAGCATTTCAGTAATCGAGCCTTTAAAGTTTATGACGTCATCAAGCCACGATTTTATTCGAATTGCAATGCATTTTATAAGTAGTTTGCACATTTTTTATTTTAATATTTTACATTATGCATATCCATGATGGGTAAGTATTACGGTGGCCCCCAACGACTAGTTTTATATTGTCGTAGTTTTTTTTTAATACTTAACAATTTTATGGACTTAAAAATGGATGAAGAAAACTGAATAATATAATTAAATGTAAATAAAAAAATAAATAAAAAAAAGATACTTTCATTGAAATTTACAAAAATGTCAACCTATATTATAAAGCACAAATGTTTGCGTCACTCAATGCTGACGTCATAATGATGCGGACAACAATGTGCTGAAAATGGAGCTATTTTTTTCAATTAAACAATCGTAGCGTCATTTCTATGGGGAAAATGCAAGTTTTGGGCTGACGTCAACCCCCCCCCCCCCCCTTACGTATCGAATTTAAAAAAAAAATAAAAATAATAATGTCCAATTCATATATTGCCCTCAGGAATACATATATAATCCAAATTTCAAAGCTCTACGTCAACAGGAAGTGGGTGAAAAATGAGTCACAAGATTTGACTGCAACATACATACAGAAATGTAAATTAAAAGAAATTATGTAATAATGGTGTGACCTTCCCCTACTCCGAAAGTAGTACAAAAATTCCTTTTATGAAAGTGGTTGCTTAGGCAACTTTGCTTAGTGATTGATATACAGGGTGTCCCAAAAACATTGAAATCGGCTTTTATTCCTTAAATATTGATCACAGACATACATTACAAATTACAAAGTTACTTAACAAAAAATGCAGAATTTTATGAAATTGATTAAAATTTTCAAGGGAAAAAATACAAAATTTAAAACTTTATACGGTTTTAGTACAACAAATTTCCCAATGAGTAAAATCTGCCCCATATACACTAATAAGGTATAATAAGTGCAAAATTTCATCATTTTATCATAAAAAGTCGCAAAGTTATAAAAATACATAAGTGCTGATTTAAAGAAGATAAGAGTTCAAAAAGAGAAAAATCATGTCGGGTGATCGCTTTTCAGGGGTCGTACAAAAAGTACGAAAGAAAACAATGATTAAATAAATAAATAATAATTGTGCTATTTATTGGTACAAAAGTATCTAATGTATAGTACAAAAGTATCTAGTAAAGTAGTAATGATGCGACTGTTGCGATTATGTGTCGCACCGATCAGAGGCCGATAATTGCAAATGCCAACATTTCTAAGCTGTTTTAATGTTCATTGACTATGCCATTTGCTACTTTTATTCTGTAATTCATCATGCAAAGTTTAAAGGTATTTTTCAGGAAGCATAGTTTTGTAAATTTGTAAATAAAACTAAAGATAAGAGGTATATTTTATTTGCTTATGATGCATTTATGCGTCGTTTCATCTGCACTCTAGCTGTAATCATTTGTATTTTAATTTATGATTAAGCCCTCACCAAATTTGTTTAAACTTATCTCTACGACTTTTTATGATAAAATGCTGAAATTTTGTACATGACCTTATTAGTGTATGGACCTTATTAGTGTTTGTATTTCTTCGAATTTTATCCCCTGTCAATAAATTACCTTTCAAAGATAAATTTTAACCAAATATTCTACGGAAATAAAAACATTTAAAAATACCTTCGAATTCTCTATTCAGAAGAAACAAAGGAAGATTTATGTTACTTAATTTGAACAAAGAAAAGGAAAATGAAACTTCTAAACTCTACACTTTCTGAAAGAGGCATGTCGCAACACTTGAAAAATCATTAGTTTTTTAAATGCTAGCTAATAAAGGAACAAAAGTTATGAAGGGGAATGCATGTACGTAATTATAGTGTAATTGTTCTCCTTCAAGTAAAAATGTAGAACAATGTAAACTGTTGTGAACTTTGCCATTGCTTACATTGTGAATATCAGGTAGATTAAAAAGCTTCTCGAATTGCAAAATGCTAGAAAACATGAGTAGTATATATAGTGATTATAGTTAATTCTGAATTTAAATATAATATTGTTGCTTTTTGGAGTTTTATATTTATGAAATATAAAAAGGAAAATTAGATCAAGTTCAAAATGCATTGTTTTTGTTTCTTAATTTTAAAAATATAACTACATAATGGCATTTTGTTTTGTTTAACTGATATAAATTATGAGAACTTAAGCATATCTGGTTTATGTACGTTTACGTAGTTTGTGGTGACAAGATAATTACATGTTTAGATTTAGCCATTAATTTGTTCTGTTTTTAATACGAACAAATAATTGAAGTTTGCTGCTTTTTACCTTGATAGGCCTTTAACCTCTCAACAATTTTTTTTAGTTCTCTATCGAATTTTGATTATATCATTTTAATAAGCTATACCATATATTCTAATACGAGCAAATCTTGTGTGTGGTTATATATATATATATATATATATATATATATATATGCAAATTTTATCTTAAAAACGGCTCTAACGATTTTGACGAAATTTTGTATCCTGCCGTTTTGGGGCACCAGAAAACTATTGGGCTAGGTCACATGTTCGAGAAAATTCGATTAGTGGGTCATTTTGGGTCAGGGTCAAGCTAATTGTATCTAAAAAACGGTTCAAACGATTTTGACGAAATTTTGTATCCGATCATTTTCGAGAATAAGAAGACTATTGAGCTGGGTCACATGTTCGAGAACTTTCAATTAGTCGGTCATTTTGGGGTCAACGCGAGTCAAATTAATTTTATCTAAGAAACGGCTCTAACGATTTTCATTAAATTTTGTATCCTACGAGTTTCGGGCACCAGAAAATCATTGGGCTAGGTCACATGTCCGAGCAAATTCGATTAGTGGGTCATTTCTGGGTCACTGTGGGTCAAGCTAATTTATCTTAAAAACGGCTCAGACTATTTACACTAAATTTTACATCCTATGGTTTTTGGACACGAGAATACTGTTCTGCTAGGTCACATGTTCGATAAAATTCAATTAGTGGGTCATTTTGGTCATGGGTCATTATGGGTCGAACTATTTTATCTTAAAAACGGTTCAGAGGATTTGAAATAAATTTAGCATCCTACAGGTTTAGGGAACGAGAAGACTGTTGGACTAGGTCACATGTTCGAGAAATTTCGATTAGTGGGTCATTTTGGTCATGGATCATTATGGGTCAAGCTATTTTATCTTAAAAATGCTCAGATTTATTACACTAAATTTTGCATCCTATGGTTTTCGGGCACGAGAAGACTGTTGAGATAAGTCGCATGTTCGAGAAAATTCAATTAGTGGGTCATTTTGGTCATGGGTCATGATACTTGAACTCAAATTTCATTTTGACCAAGCATAGCTCGGTCTTCCCTGCTCGTATATTATAAATAACTAAATTAGCTTTGGCCCAAAATGTTTGTATTTTTATTTTTTTTCTCTTTTTAACAACAAAATGAATTGTGAAGAGTTATTACAAGCAGTGACGAAGATAGAGAGAGAGAGAGGAAGCACAGGGGGCAAAAATCTTCTGGGGCCCACTATTAAAATGAGCTACACCGCTACAATAAGATTTATACAATTACAGTAAAACCTCTAAATAACGGACACCTCAGGAGCGCGGAAACTGTCCGCTATTCGGAGGTGTCCGCTATTGGGAAAACCTCAGCGATTCCCAAAATTGCTAAGGAATGCTTAACATTTCATTAATTGACTTTTATATGTCCTAAAACATCTATTGTATGATTAATCAGAAATTAAAATTATATTTTTAAACAATAAATCTGAAATGAAATTGTACATACTTTTATACACTGTTTATTACATTCTTACGAAAAAAAAAAAAAAAAAAAAAAAAAAAAAACTGTTACATAAGTTTGCTTTTGCTTGCAATCAAATGTAATTTGTTTTTCTGTGTGAAGTTTTAACTATGTCAGTAGTTTTAATCCTTCTGAATCATCTTTTTTTACAAAAAATTTTTGTAACTGCTCATTGTATTTTGCCGCGTTTTGTAAATTCTCGATATTGAAGGAAACTTCGCCAGGTTCAGTATCTGTTTCATTATCCCTAATAGGTTCAGCTTTTGACGAAAATTCTGAAGGAATGTAATCGCATACGTCAACTGATTCTTTTCAAGGAGGTAACTAACTCATTATCAATACTAATGATTCTGGAGAGGAAAAAATTGGTACTTCTAGACATTAATCAGCAGAAAATTCAAAATCTTCCAAGGAGGGACGCTTTTATTCATCGACGTGGGGAGGCCACACCCTTCGTTTGTCTGTGGTCACAGAACTTGTGTAAAATTGACCTGAAAATTTTTGAAACTTTTTATTTTTTTTTACATTTTATTTCCCATTAAAAAATCCTTTTTCATTCTTCATCGCCAAAATGACTGTCCGCTATTCAGAATGTCCGCTATTAAGAGGTTAAACATACAAGAATTTGGGTTTTGGGAGTGGGGATTGGAAAACTGTCCGTTAAATAGAGGTGTCCGCTATTCGGGAGTGTCCGTTATGGAGGTTTTACAGTATATGGAAAGAATATTTTTTCGAAACTTTCAAAGTTCAAATTATATTTTTGTGTAAAATGCGTATGAAAAAATACAGTGCCCAAATACTGTAAAATCAACACTTTTTTATTTATTTATTTTTTTTTTTTTTTTGCAGTGCATGCACACACCACGTAAGCTTAGAATAATGTTGTCTCAATGGTTTTTAAGGTTGAAACAACGGTATAACAAGGTTTTGCCAAGGATTTTTGCTATCTGACAAGATAACGCGTTATATGTAATACCTCTACCTAAGTGGGAGAAATTGTGTTCAGTTTACTTCTGTACTTCATAACATATAGAGTTACACATGCACGTTATTACCTAAATAGCATTTTGCATAGACATCCCATTAATTATTATTTAAACATTAATTTGGTTTCACAATAAAATTAATTAAAAAATATTAAAAGTTTTAGAATTTTCAACATTTACTTATATGGATGTTTGGTTAAAAAATTATGGAATATTTATGACTAAAACTGTAGAAATATCATACAACTGACACATCAGCTGATGACAATAACAAATATACCAACTCCCAACCTCAACGAACAAACTAAAATAAACTCCACGGCGCTACACCAAATCGCTGTCCAAATAAGCTTTTTCTGACCACGGCCACACTGCAAAAAATAATTGTTGATTTTACAGTATAAAACTGGCATCCCAGCTGCCAGTATTATACCGTAAAATTAACAGTATTAAACAGTAAAAAAAGCAGTAATACGCTGCCGTGTAAGCAGTAATACGCTACCACGCATGCGCGGTAGTTAGTAGCCCAGTATTATTTGCGCGGTAGCACAGTATAATACTGGCAGCTGGGGTGCCAGTTTTATACTGTAAAATCAACAATTATTTTTTGCAGTGCACTAAAGTGCTATATTATAGCATATGCCTGGAACAAGTGGTCGGCGTGATACAGATTCATCAGTGTTTAGTTCCCAACCACGCTTGGTACTCATTTTATCGACACCGAAGAGATGAGGTGGTGATTGAACCTTGCTCAAATCCGGAGGCGAGCCTAAGACTTGTGTGGCAGCACAATGCGCTAACCACTGAGCTATCGGACATCCGCAGCCTCAAAAATTTGTCCTGATAGCATGAAATTTGGAAGGCTGTTATCTTTTGTAGGTGACCACAAAGTAAGAATTTTGAAAGATATTTCTTTAAAAGAAGGGTAATTTAAAAATTAAAAATTTATTTCAACCAATATGACGTTTAAATAGAATCTGCCAATAAGGCAGTATTTTTTCTTTATTTTTCATTTTAATATTATTATCATTTTAATTTGGATCTTGTGATGGCAGCTCTAGCAAACAACAATATGAGCACTATAACAACAATTCACAAGATTTCATATAAGAGTAAAATCGCACGTTTAGTGTGAAACTTTCTTTTCACGAATGATAAGAGAGCAAAACCAAACACCACTGATGTTACAGGACCTTTTGACCCTGCAGCTGCATATCAGAGATCCCGATTGAAGATAAGTGTGCATCAGGCATGCAACCAGACATCGTGAAACCAATATCTGAATACGTTTTGTTAACAATATTGCCTCGTTTCTTTATGTCAACCCACGCCGAGTTAACCCACACAGTGTAACCGTAAAGACATCCAATTTGCGTCTGCTAAATTTCATTCTTCTATGACACAAAAGCAAATTTCTGAAATCGAGAAAATTACGCTACACACCATTCCTTTGTTCTGTGTTCACGAAATAGCTCAGATTGTCGGACATAACTTTTATGGTCATTTTGCCATTGAGATCTATTTACTCACAATCCCTCGTATAAAAGGAAATAATTCGACAAAAAAGTGTCTTGGTTTATATTGTTCACAAGTTCTTATTTTTTTTCTTTCTGTATCCGTTTCTTTATTTACAAGGAAAGAACCTCTTGCAAAAAGATGAAGAGTGGTGGCCCTATAATGTATTAGGGACGAAGAAAAATGGCAAGTGAAAACACTAAAATCCGCCTAATCTGCAGATTTCACTGATGCATCAGCGAGAGCAAAGTAATATATCTTTTAAAATGAAAATCGAAAAATATTTATTAATCTGACCCATTCTATTGCAAAAATAAAAACTATCAATAAAGCTGTTTTTATTTTTTAAATATTTTTTTTCTTATTTTAGTTTTTTAAATGTTCTGTTTTTGCCAAAAACTGTTTTTAATGACAGATTTTAGTTTATAAATTTGTGTTAAAGGGAGGTCCAACTTGGGTTTCCCGGGTATCAGAACATAGGTGAAAACATTTTATTATTATTATTATTATTATTAATAACTCTCATAGATTTTTTACTTTGAATATATTGTTTAGCTGCCCACTAACAACACTAAAAAGGTATGCCAAAGGCACGTCAAACATGTGAATTGCATGCGCACTTGGCCCGCCAAGCTTTTGGCATTTTACTTGTATTTGATTCAGCTGTTTGAACACGCATGAACAAAATACATCGTGATCGAACACATATGGTTTTAAGAAATGCCATGCAAACAGGTCTAAAAAACTTTAAATTTCATCTCGAAGTAACTTAGAATATAAAAATAACCACTAAAAACAAAACAAAATGTAGGGAACTGAATTTTAAAAAAATTAAAGATTAAAAAAAAATTTTATACTATTTTTGTTATAAAAATTTGTGTTTTATATTTAAAATAATATTCTTTAAATATTTAAATCTTTAAATATTCTTTTACTTACTCATCATACGTAGTATAGGGTAAGTCTTGTAATCGTTTTGAAAATCGAAAAAAAATTTTTTGACGGATTTACACGTTTCAAACACTGGAGATTCCGAAAAACATATTTTTAGAAAAAAAAAAAAAAAATTTGCCGTCCGTTTGTGTGTCTGTGTGTCTGTAAACGCTCTGTCTTCCCGAAAAATTTGAGATAGAAACTTGCAATTTGGTATGTACTTAGTATGTAATAATGGGAAGAAGCCTATTTCATTTCAATAATCTCGATTAACCGGAACTATTTTTTTCGGACTCTCGAAATATTCGTTCTGATAAAAGGTATATAAGAATTTTCGAAATTGTTTATTTTAAGAAATGAATATAAAAGACAATATAAAAAAAACAAATTTTGCATAAAGCATGAATTCGATCGGATAATGAGTTGCCGAGATATTTGGAATCCTATTTTCCCCACTCATCGATTTTTCATGACCCTGTATTTCATCCAAATTTCACTTCAAAGATATATTTTAATTGGAAATTTGACGCTTAATCAGATGCAATAAACCGCTAGTTAATAGGATTATTATTTTTGGAATTATAAGGAAAAACCTCTTTCAAGCAATTCAGTAATCGAGCCTTTAAAGTTTATGACGTCATCAAGCCACGATTTTGTTTGAATTGCAATGCATTTTATAAGTAGTTTACACATTTTTATTTTAATATTTTACATTATGCATATCCATGATGGGTAAGTATTACGGTGGCCCCCAACGACTAGTTTACATAGCATTTAAAGATAATATGCAGTATTTATTATAATATTAAATTTAAATAAATTATTTAAAAGTTGTTAAAAAGACGACGTATGTTTAATGACAATAAAAACTTTAAAAAATGTAAAATTAAAAAAATATATATATGAAATAGCTTTTAAATGTGTAGATTTGAAAGTGACACGAATTGCCGTGTTCGTGAAAGAAAAAAGTTCCAAAACTGATACCCGGGCCCTTTAATTGATCATGCCTGATGCCTAGTTGAACACATGCTTTTTATTTGCTTTCTTTAATGATTGTCATTAGTTGGGTCAGTTAGAGAATAGCTGCCATTTTTTACGCTTTTTTTCCTAACACTATTTTCGAACAGAAAAATGTACCTTAATTAAGCTAAATTTTCAGCGATTAAAAAAATTGTTTTCTGTTCAAAAACAGTAGGAAAAAATGTATAAGTTCGCAGCTATGGTGTATTTTCATATAATAAAGAGATAATTCTTGACTGACTGATCGATGCAGATGAGATTAATTGACTAAAGTCGGAATCATGCAATTTGAAGAGTAGGTTGCTGTTAAGACCTAGGCAAGCAATAAGAAATCATTTTTATAAATTAACCTCCTAAGGAGGTTAAAGGGGGATCGAAAGTTTTAGGTTATTTTCGCCATATCTCTGCAACAGTTCTACGTAGGAGCGTAAAATTCAGCATAACAAATTTACTAAAAAAATTGTTAAACACGTGTTATAGCGATTTTAGAAGTTCAAAAACTAAGAGGTTAAATGGCAGTCGAAAGTTTTAGAGCATTTTACCATATCTCAGTAGCAGGTTTAGGTAGGAGCGTGAAATTCAGCATAATAAATCTCCTAAAAAAATAGTTAAGCGCGTACTTCAACTATTTTAGAAATTCAACCACCAAGGGCCTTATACAGGGAGGTTGAAAGTTTTAGGTCATTCCATCATGATATCTCAGAAGCAGTTTAAGGTAGGAATGTAAAATGCAGAATTACAAATCTACTAGAAAATATTTAAGCACGTATTTCAGCGGTTTTCGAAATTCAACCTGTTATGGATGTTTAAATGGGAGATTGAAAGTTTTATTTCGCCATATCTCAGCTGCAGTTTAGGTAGCAGCATAAAATACAGCTAAATCAATCTGCTAAAAAGTAGTTAAATTCGTACGTATTATACACGTATTTCAGGGATTTTAGAGCTATTTTAACGATTTCGTTGCGATTATGGAAGATTAAACGAATAAGAGAAATAGTGCTGATTTTTGATTAGATATTTTGCGTACGACATTTTTTTAAAATTTCATAACATATATAGATTCAATACGAAATAGAGTTTCACTAAATTCCACGTCATTTGCTTGATTTTTTTTCGTATAGTCAGAGAAATCGTATATTTTCGCTTGCTTTTTTTTTCGTATACTCAGAGAAATCGTATATTTTTGCTTGATTTTTCTTTTCGTATAGTCAGAGAAATCGTATATTTTTCTGTTACATGCATCACAGAAAATACACATTTTCATTTATAAAGCTGAGATTTTTTTTTATATGACTGTGTCAAAGTAGCTTCATTTTCTCCTAATTATCTTTTAAAGATTTATGTGCGGGAATGTACAGAACTTTGTTATTCAGATCGCCATATTATTTATTTTTCCTATAAAGCCCTCATGGCTAACATGGGCGAAGCTAAGTTTTAATAAAAACCTGTATGAACTTTCGTCCTTTTATTTTCCTTTTGCTAATAAATTCTTGAATTTTTAACTGCTTTAAATTATGTTCAGATTACTTATAAGGCGTGTAACGAACAGAGCGGAACGTGTCTAAGCCAGGATCCGAACCTGGGTTATTGGTATTGCGCGCCAACGTTCTGCCAACTGAGCTACACGGACGATATACAGCCTCGCATTCCTCACTCTTATATGTTGGCAAGGCTGCACTCTGTAGCACAAGATGGAATAGCTCCGTTGAACCGACAGTTGAAGAACCGAAGAACGTTCAGCGATGCTGCGGTACAATAAACAAAATGAAGAAAGCTTGCCATTTTTGGCGATGTTCATTCTGGTTTTTTATTAATATCTCGGCTAACTTAAAACAAGAAAGAAAAATCAGGCATCTAGAATAGATTATGAAACATTTTTCAACATTTTCAGAGTACATTAACAGAAATTCGTCGTTTAATAAAGTGAAGAAGATATCTAAGTTAACATTTTTAAAAATGCATAACACATTTGAAAGCTTGATTTCAGCAATTATCGTCCATTTCCGGTAAGGTACTCCAATTCTTTTGGGCAGACCTGTATAGAATCTATAGATTTGTATATATCTATGCAGTATGCTAAAATTAAGTTGAGTAAGAAAACGCATAACAAAACTGAAAATTCACCTTCAGCAATTTATACCCAAACACTAACATGTACTAGAATTTTTTTGTGCATCCCTGTATATCACCTACAGATTTTTATACACGACACATATTAAGCAAAACTTTATTCTGACAAAAACGCTCCTAAAACTATGAAATCATACGTCTAGGAATTACTATTGATATCGTACATGTATCCAGTTCTTTGCATAGCCCTGTATATGATTTTATTTATACGCTACATACATCTCTATGCTAAATATAAATGAGTTGGAAAATTCATAACTCAATTTAAAAACATCTTTAAGCAATTAGTGCTCATGCTCAATACTGCTTGCGAATAATTTTGTGTAGCCCTTTATATGATTTATATTACTTATACGCACCACGTAAAATACGAAAATTTAAAATTAAAAAACGCATATGATAACTGAAAACGTACTTCCAGCAATTATCTCTAATAGACAATACTTCGGATACTGAACTGTATCCGAAATCTTCTGTACGTCCCAGTAAATAAACTATAAATGCTATGTGCATCATATTCTACAGCAAGCATCTTGTAGTAAACATAAGTAATATATAGGGTAAGTCAAAATGAATATAGCGATTACAAACGGCTATAACTATTTAATGGAAAAGAATTTATAGATAAAATTAACACAGAATGTAGACGGAATTTCAAAATTTTGTATACATACGTCATAGATATTCTAAGTGACTTCTCTTGGTCACACGGACAACATCTAGGCGGTATAGTCCATTTCACGCCATACATTCTGAAGCATTTGTTCAGTCACCGACGCGACGCAAGCACATTACAAATGCGTACTTTAAGTTCTTCAATTGTTTTGGGCATGGGAGGCACATGCACTACACAGACACATATTCTTTCACATAACCCCATAGATAGGTCGAAGTGGAGATGCCGACGATGTCTTCTGCTCTTGGCGACCGAGATCTCCGGACTTGACACCCTGCGATTTTTTTCTATGAGGGTGATTTCTATTTGCGTCGGTGACTGAACAAATGCTTCAGAATGTATGGCGTGAAATGGACTATACCGCCTAGATGTTGTCCGTGTGACCAAGAGAAGTCACTTAGAATATCTATGACGTATGTATACAAAATTTTGAAATTCCGTCTACATTCGGTGTTAATTTTATCTATAAATTCTTTTCCATTAAATAGTTATAGCCGTTTGTAATCACTATATTCATTTTGACTTACCCTGTATATCAGTTTCATCCTGTTTGAAACAGCGCAATAACATAATTTAAACTACTCTGCAAACTGTTTTCTCCCATACACCATTATATAACCGAATTTGTTTGTATGATCCTGTAAATGAATAATAATTACTTCCATATTCTACAGAAAGTATGTTTTAGTACACCTCAGAAATTCATATCAATCTCATTATATTTTTAACAGTGTAACATCATTAAAATAGACCGCAAACGATTTTTCCCTATAGACAATAATATAACGGGATTCTTTTGAGTGCCCCTGTAAATGAACTGTAAGTGCTACACATAACATAGTCTAAAGTAACATTCTTGTTGTGCACTTCAATAATAATGCATATAAATTTCATTATATTTGAAATTGTGTAACACAACCGCAAAATATTACCACCGCAAATAATTTTCCTCCCATACACTGCACAGATGTTTTTCCAGGTACACCGCAAATAATTTTTCACCATAGGCCGTAAATGTAACAAAATGCGTTTGAGTGCCCCTGTAAATGAACTATAAAAACTACACACTTCATTTTCAATACCAAACACGCATGACAAACCACAATAACATACATAAATTACATGACATTCCGAAAATAATTAAGCGAGTTAGTGATAGTACAGAGAGATGGCCAGACAAACCGAATTCATAAATAATTTTCAACTATGTTAGAAAGTGTTAGAAATGAAAAACCTGAGCATCAGTTGCATTGGGACCTGCTTTCATCTATCCTCAGCCAAATTTTTAGACCTCTACAAAAGTAGATTTTCCTACCTATCGCAGAGAGACTGACATACATGTAGACAAACGTCTTTTTTAAATAGTAATTTATAAGAAAATCGAATAGCGTTTTCCATTTTCTCATAAAGGTATATATATGCATATATATAGACGTGTGTGTCCCTATTTTTCGTTTTGCAGTTACAACTACCCAGCGCAGACCACTGGTGTTTGTGTGTGGTAATAGCCTCGAGTATCTTATCGTGCACTATGATGATTGCATGTCGGTAGCTGTGGAGGTTTGGAAGATATGGTGGTTGAAAGTGGTCAACCTAGAGCATTTTCATATAGACGTGTGTGTCTCTGTATTTCATTCTGTAGCCACAACTACCCAGCGCAGACCACTGGTGTTTGTGTGTGGTAATAGCCTCGAGTATCTTATCGTGCACTATGATGATTGCATGTCGGTAGCTGTGGAGGTTTGGAAGATATGGTGGTTGAAAGTGGTCAACCTAGAGCATTTTCATATAGACGTGTGTGTCTCTGTATTTCATTCTGTAGCCACAACTACCCAGCGCAGACCACTGGTGTTTGTGTGTAGTAGTAGCCTCGAGAATCCCATCGTGCACTATGACGGTTGCATGTCGGTAGCTGTGAGGGTGTGGGAGATAGGGTGGTTGAAAGTGGTCGACTTCGGGTATTTTAATATTTCGACCAAAGTGTTCTAAAAATGTTTAAAATCTTATTTAACAGGAATTGGTTCATTCAATTTAACATGAACTAATTAAGATATTGATAACTAAGTAAGATGATTTCGCGCTTCCTAGCGGTGGAAATTGAAATTAAACGATATTGCCTATACAATGCCGCAGGCAGCGGGGACGAGTTTAGGAGTTTCGTTCGGAAAGAGGTTTGTTTAGAACAGAATGCGTGCCGAAAATGACTATTTTTATCGAAACCGCAAAAGAAAGTTACTGATTTCCAGGAACGCCGGACGGATCAGCTAGTGATCTTTAAAAAAGGTTGTTATATTTAGCATTTTAAGCCAATTTTCGGGACATGATAGTTCGAGAAGGTTTGTGTGCTATATACAATCCATTATAATTGAAGGTATATCTCATTTACGAGAATCTGAAAAAAACGCTATTTGATCGTTAGCCATTTAGTATATTCTGCAAATTTCATGCTTTTATGTGCAAAGATGCAATGCGTCAGAAACTTTACTACTGTTGATCGTTGAAAATTTAAAGAATTGAGAATAGTTTTCAAAATTGGAGAACCTTACAGTTCTAGCTATTAACTGTTTTTGTGCGTGTGTTTATAAAAATAATGGATTCATTATTCAATGTAGAATAGAAAAACTGCCATCATTTATATATGATATATTGTTATTATCCATAATATATTCCAAACGGAACTTGAGGCACTTTTTCAAATGAATGTTTTTGATCTGATTTCAGTAATTTTGTCCATCAAATGCCGGGGTTTTCACTGGGTGTTTACACAAGCTTCGTACATCCTTGAATTTTAACGCAAAAATTTCCGAATAGCTATCTTCACTGTATTTAATTGCAGAGTTTTTGTTATTAAATAAGATCAATATTACTATTCGGAAATTGTGGTACTCAAATACAAGAAACGCACTAACCCTGTGTAACTACCTAGTGAAACAGCCGGTAACGTTAAAAAATATATAATGAGCAGTTAAATTTGGCAGTTTGCTTATGTATGGAAGCAATCAATCAGTAAAGCAATCTTTACCACCATTTGCATATGAGATATTCATTATATGCTAAATTTAAAGTTGCTAAGTAAACTGAAAATAATATATTCTAATGACCAAGTAATGTGTCAGTGTCAAAATCAAGGATTTTTGATATTTTTAGGACAAATTTCAAGTGTTAAGGAAAAGGTGAAAGAACGATTTCTACTTTATCTATCTATAATAGAGGAAAGTATTATAATCGAAATTCTTTTCAACGGCTTTACACGTTTTATGGGTCAGAAATCCCGAAAAACATATTTTTACAAAATTTTTGTCTCTCCGTCTATCCACGTGTCCGTGTATCTGTCTTCTTCTATCATCGAAAGTGTATGAAGATATGTTCATTTATATGTTTTTTACTATAGCCAGCAGGTACCCCTTGAATTTGGTGATATTCCGCGTGAAGGGGGCGTTGTGATAACGATTTTTGTGTCATTTTCAATATTGTACCATCGGAAAGTGTTTGAAGTTACGCATATAATTGAACCAAACTTCATTCATATGTTTTTCGCTTTGGCCAGCAGGTCCTATTTGAATTTGGAGAAATTCTGCAGGAAGGGGGAATTGTGGTAGCGATCTTTGTGCAACTTTCTTGATTTTTCGTAGTTGTGTTGTACATCAGCTGCTCTTGCAGCGAAGGGTGTTTTGCCTCCAGATAACCCGGTGTTTCGCAAGCAGCTGACGTATAACAGAATGACGAAAAATATTGATATTATTGGCGCTGTGAGGGCGGATTTTGAAGTATTAACATGAATGAGATAGAAGAAAGTTTTGGGATTGGTACAACCGACTAGTTTATTATTTTTTTAGTGTTGACACTCTTAAACACTTGCTTAGGAAAGACGTGCCGTGCATGTTGAGATATTTTGTGGATTAATTCCATACCTGCCAATTCTCGTACTACTATTTTTAAGTACTAATAATCTTCACCTCATATAATCGTAGAATATCTGTCATCAAATAAGACGAAGACGTACCTCTATTAAAAATAGCGGTACGACAATTGGCAGCTGTGCAACTAATCCACAAAACGCGTGGCACGTCTCTCCAGTGCAAATGGTTAAAATTACGTGGTAAAAAGTCTCGCTTCGCACAGTTGAAAAAAACTTTAAATGCATTCTCGCGAGAGTACTTAAAGCATCAGTTTGGTGAAAATCCTCTAGCTCTGTCATATTATTAAACGATTGATGTAATGTATATAGATACGATACGTACGGTTTAATGGAGCATTATTAACTTGAAATAAATAAGATTAATTTGAAAATTAAGTATAAGGTAAAGCTAGGAGAGTCTGCGCACAATTCAAAAGAATAACAATAAAAAAATCTAAATATTAATTTTTTTTTAAACTATCCATAAATAATTTTTACTTCATTTGTTTTTTATGCATTTCCATTGCTATTTTGTTGTTATGTTGCAATTTAATAGAACAGTTGCAATAAAACCAAGAAAGTTATTTTGCGCAATCTGTCCTTACAGGGTTGGTGTGATTGCGCACATGGGTAGGAGAGATTGTTACTAATAATAACTACAATTAAATTGTTAACAATAATAATTACACTTAAATGACATTGTTGTAAGGTTTTTGTGAACAAATATTAATGTATTAGGAGTGAATATTTCAACCTAATGATTAAAGAATCAGAAAAAGGAAATAATCTTAAAAACGATTAAAAAAATTTTAATTAAAGGTTTAAAAATTAAAGAATCAGTCTGCGCACAATGCAAAAGAATAACAATAAAAAAATCTAAATATTAATTTTTTTTTAAACTATCCATAAATAATTTTTACTTCATTTGTTTTTTATGCATTTCCATTGCTATTTTGTTGTTATGTTGCAATTTAATAGAACAGTTGCAATAAAACCAAGAAAGTTATTTTGCGCAATCTGTCCTTACAGGGTTGGTGTGATTGCGCACATGGGTAGGAGAGATTGTTACTAATAATAACTACAATTAAATTGTTAACAATAATAATTACACTTAAATGACATTGTTGTAAGGTTTTTGTGAACAAATATTATTGTATTAGGAGTGAATATTTCAACCTAATGATTAAAGAATCAGAAAAAGGAAATAATCTTAAAAACGATTAAAAAAATTTTAATTAAAGGTTTAAAAATTAAAGAATCAGAAAAAGCAAATCCAGATAAGATTACAAAATAACATTAAATTACTTGATAACACATTTAACATAAAATTAGTCCATTTTCATTTTTCATTTTTTTATGCAAATTTATACCAATAAGCTGCGTAATCTCTCCTAGCATGAAAACTAATGGGAACAATACGCCATCTCTCCTAAGTAGCAGATGCGCAAACTCTCCAATTTCGGTAGGAGAGATTGCGCGGACTTTTATTTAAACATGGCCGCTACTATAACGAAACGTTGATGCTCACATTGTTAGTCTAGATTAGTAGCTTATGAGAAAACATTTGTTTTAAAATATTTTGCACTACTGACATTGCATAGAAATTCTGATGAATAGGTATGAAAATTCAAGCACTTACTTTGGGAAAACAAGACAAAATAGCAATGCTTTATCTTAGACGCTCAAAACAATCAACGTGCACTTTCAAGTAGACACTCCACTACTGCTGTTGTACAACTACCTTCTCTCCTGGCTTTAGCTTATTTTATCATTAATATATGAAATATAATGCAACAATAAACGGCTCAATTAAAATTCTTAATATCATATTCAATTCTTGAATAACGCATATGGAACTCAATTCCAAATATTTGTGGTTGAACGGAACAGTCGAGTACATACGTAAAATTGAAAAAAAAATAATCAAGAACGTGGCAACTTTGATTACATTGTTATGTGTCTATCCTCATGAATAGTCATTAGCCAAGTAGTCTGTAGATTTGATGACGGAATCATGTGCCATTTTTCTTTCCATTTCTTTTCGAATAGTCCAATACTTTCTCAGACTTTTGATTGGTCTTTTTTCAAATGGTTTATGAATATAAAGGGAAAGTGTGCATAATTGTGGTTGATTGAGAAGTTAGAATAACGAACGTAGCATAGACATGTTGCATTCATCCAGAAGGGTGCGAAAAATGAGCTTCGTAACGAACATCCCTCAAGTCGCTTTTTAACACTTTCCAACCTAGTTGAAAAGTGTTTATGACTTCGGTTTGTCTGGCCGTCTGTCTGTGCTCTAACTCCCGTAAATATGTTCGGATTGCCCTGAAATTTTTATATGTTATTTTCGTTTACAACAGCATGTTTCCTATTTCAACTGAAGTGTGTAGCACTTATAGTTTTTTAAAGGGACAGTCAAAAGTATTTCGCTACATTACAGTCAATGGAAAAAAAATCATTTCAAGTGCATTTTGATGATGCTACGTCCTTTAAAACATAATGAAACTGATATATAATTATGAAGCGCATTAAAACATGCTTTTTGTAGAATATAGGGTGCAAAGCATTTATTATTCATTTATAGGGTCAAACAAAAAGATTCTGTTACACATCGTTCTATGGGGAAAACTCGTTTGCAATGTAATTTAGTGATATTTCACTATTTCAAACATAATGAAAAGTATATGCATTACTGAGGTGCATTATAAATTGCTCTCTTGTGTGCATTGCGTTTATTTACAGGGATATACAAAAGATATTGGTTACAGTACATATGCAATATTTATAGTCAATGTGTGATAAGTGTATTTTCAACTTTGGTTTGCGTTTTTAAGTTTAACTAAATTTTTTCATAGTACATGTGTTTTTATAAACTCGGTTGATCCTATACAGGGCTACACAAGGGAATTCGTAAGTATTACAGACTATGGGAGTTTATTGCTTCAGGAAAGTTCGGTGAATCAATTGTTATTTCAAATACAGTATTGTACAGCATCAAATACAGTTTACTGTCCTTCAAAATAATCTCCATTGATGGTAATGCACTGTTGGGAACGAGTATATAAGTCCTAGAAACTCATGTAAAACAGTTCTTTCGGAATGGCTTTGAGCTCGGCCGTCACGTTGAGTTGAATATCGGTGATGTCCGTAAATCTCTTTCCCTTCAGGGCTGACTTCAATCTGGGGAAGAGGAAGAAGTCTGCAGTAGCCAAATCAGGTGAATAAGGGGGATGATCAAGTGTCACAACTCCATTCGCGGCCAGGAACTGCCGTACAATCAAGGCTGTCATGTTTATTCTCTGAGCCATTTTGTTTACCGCGACAATCCACAATAAACCTTTCGCGCTCGGAGTTAAACGCAACAGGGAATAAACGCACTTGGAACCTTGCCAAACGTTCAAACAGATATTGACCTTCACCACGCGCGGCGCGTTGATATTCTACTAGTACAGCAGCGACCTCTACAGGCTCCTTCACCGAACTTTCTGGCCACAGGTTGTATATTTAGTAGACTAATAGAAGTTTGTGGAATATAAATAAATTCATATACAGGGCTATGCAAAGAAAAAGATACATTGTCGTTTACGGTTGGTAATTGCTGCGAGTGAGTTTTAAGTTGCCTTTTAGCTTAATATGTGGTGCGTACAAAAGTCTTCAGATAATATACAGGGCTGTACAAAAGATTTCGAGTGCATTTCCATCGTTTGGCGAAAATTGCTAAATGTGAATATTCTAACTGAACTAAATTTTATCATAGTATATATCCACATGTTTTGATCATATAAAGGGATGCACAAAATAATTCGACTACTTTTCTGACACTGGAAGGTAATTTCGAAAACTGTATTTTTCAATGTGTTATATGTTTTTTAAACTGTTTACTTACATACCTTCTATCACCTTATTTAACGCGGAAGTTTCATTACAGTTTTCAAAATGTTTCGTAATCTGTGCTTGACGCATGATTTTTCGTTCTTGTTTTTATATGCTATCAGATCCCAACTTACATAATTCAGGGCCCAAAGCACATGGTAAATTTCAGGCTTGCTTAACACCACTCTTATTTACTTGAAAGTCACTCTAAATGCTAAATTAGCTGTAAATTAGCTGTAAAATACTCAATGTATAAGACTAAAACTTGAAAAGCCTTTGAAAAGTATGTGTCTTTCTCGGAAAATACCCTTTTTAAGGTACCTAATTTAGTACAATACCTATTTTGTAATTTTCTAAACAATTTGAATTGAGAATATATTATTATTACACAGTCATTAACATCAGACTAAGTTTTAAGTTTTCTTCAACTTTTTATAGTTTTTATATATTAATTTTCAACTTTGTATATTTTAATATTTTGTAAACGTTTCATTTATGTAGAACGATTCTAGGACTTTTCACAGTGTATGTTTTCAAATAATTATTACACAATATGTTCACAAAAAATACTTTCCACCTGCAATTCCTCTTTAATACGTTATTCTTATAATAGATTTCGATCAACAACAGTCAATACCAAGCTCTCGGTTGACTGTTTTATTAGTAAAAACATCGAAATTAAAAATAATGGGAATTTCATTTCCTGTATTGAACTCAGATTACAATGATTCACAAACATAAGAAAAATCTCATGAATAACCAATCACATTCAAATGTAGAAAACTTTTCATTTAAATTAAGCCTACCCCATAATTTAATGATTTAATAACAAGTATAAAATACTTTTAAGGCACTTCTCAATTTCATCGTTTTATCATTCTGAAAATTTTATTTTTCAAAGACAAGTTGCGAAACTCTGAGGTTGAATTGAATAATGGGTACATCCCTAACATTGAAAAAAAGGTAATGAAGAACGTGGGAAGATACTATGTTACATTGTTATGGAAATACCCTGATGATTAGTCATTAGACAAGTAATCTGTAGCTTTGATGGCGGAATCATGCGCCATTTTTCTTCCATCTCTTTTGGAATAGTCTCGATACAGGTGAACATGTGGGATGGGCTGCTTTTGTGGCCTGACCTTCCAGGCATTTTGGTCTGGATCCTTTTGTTGAATCGTCTGCCTCTGACAAAAAGCACTTCTGCCAGTCGTGGTCTCGTGATGTAGTTGACCGATCTATCACGTGAGCTGTTTGTTTTTATTGCGCCAGAGAAAATGAAACGAGTTCTTAACTCGTTGTGTAAAGAATCGCTATTCTTTTCAAATTACACCTTATGAAACGGAGAGATGAGGTTATTAAGTCTTTTTTCGCAGATTTTTCTCCTTTCGCACTGGACTACATCAATGAAACTTACATAACTCGTTGGGAATTTCCTAAAGAATGGAAGGAATTTACTTTTTCCTATCAGCTTGTATCACTTACAGTCAAAAAGAAACATGATAAAACACTTTTCATATTGTATATTTCAGAGAAAAAGCAGATCTTTTCATTTTCCATATGCATATGAGATACTTTAAAAAATTCATTTTTAATAACTAAAGTAATATTTAGACAAAAGAAAATAAAGATTATAGACAGAACTTTATGGGTCAATCGACATAATTTCAACAAATATGGACTCTATTTTATTTTTCTTATATTTTATATGCGAAAACTCATTATTTATGTCAAAATTAATTTTTAATAACTAAAGTAAGTTTTGGAATACTTAATCAAAAGAAAATATAGATTATAAAGCGAAATTTATGGCTGATTCCCAAATAATTTCAACAAATATGGAATGCCGGACCTTATTTTATTTTTCTTATATTTTGTATGTGAAAACTCAGTATTTGTATCAAAATCTATATATTTAAAACGCTAAGCGATTTCTTTCGACAATCCGTGAAAACAAACTACTGCATCAAATTACATCATTCTTTTTTTAAATGAAAGATATTTGGACACAGATTTGTTATCGTGCATTCGTTTGTTCGAAAATTTAATTAATTAACCGTAATTTTCAATTAAACTTTTACTTCTGCTAATGACGTCATAATCGGATAACGCCTACTGTTGTGAAGCACAGAGTTTATTCTCTAAACTCTGTGGTTGAATCAAAGAGAAATAATAAATATTAAAAGCACGCGGTTTTAAGGCCGAATTTGTTAATTTACAAGTTAAATTTCGGTAAAAATACTTATCCGCGCGTTTTATAAGCGAATAAAAATTCATATTTATTGTGACGTCACGGGAATATTGTCCATTGGGTTTATTTTATCATTATGCATTATAACTTTGTTGATGCCATTTTTTCATTACAATTAAATACAAAATATATTTATATTTGTGTGCATGGTGTTTAAGCATTAATGTAAGGTATATGAAGAACGTGTGAAAAGTTTGCGCCGGTGAAAATGACGTTATGCTTAGCTTGAAGTGCATTTTAACATTCATAAAACTAAAGACAAAATGTATATGATTGTGTTAACATGACATAATTTTACTGATTTTTGCATTCATAATTATAAAGATTAGAATTGGAGCCGTCATTGATTTCTTCATCTTGATTGCATACCTTGATTACATGTTACCAATTGCTTTTTTTTTTAAATTATAGGATAGAAGATTTCCTTTTTTAATTAAAAAAAATCACAAAAGTAAAGGATTTCAGGAAATTTAAAGTTATTGAAAATAGTGTTATGGCAGAAAAAAATCTTGAAATAATGATTGTATTTTTAGCTAGAATAAACAACGTAAGACTAATATTTCATAGGAATTATCTTGGTAGATTTATTATAAGTTCATTTAACAGTTCCTTATTAACGCAAAGTCCTATTTCTTTCACTGTGAATTTCTCTTCGGATGTCAAAAAATGTTTTTCCACTTTTGGACGCCAGCCAAAATACAGTGACAATTTTTAGAAATGTACAACATTTGTGACAACAAAGGCGCTATCGCTTTAGCTTTCATCGCGCTTACATCACTTCGAAATACTCGAGGCTAACGAAAAAGAAAGGCTACCGCGGTGCTTTACGCGTATCTTTTTTTACAGACCGCGAGGGTCACGTGATGCTCGAATCCACCAATGCAGGTGTACGGAAAGAGCATCACGTCACTCTAGCGGTCTGTAAAAAAAGATAAGTGGAATGCACCGCGGTAGCCTGTCTCTTCCGTTAGCCTCGGAAATACTACAAATTTCTATTTTTTACTACATTTTACAATTTTAATTCTTACATCATCAATTAGAAAAAAATTAGCTTTCGATTGAAATTTATTGCTAAAACTGCCGATTAATTTAACGACTTTTTAAATAATTTTCAAGCATGAAAAGTTTTTCAATTCTATCTTATCAATGACCACCAGTTTACTTCAATAATGTAAAATAGCCCCTGGGAAAGTTGCCCCAATTGAAAATAGATTTCCCTAACCATCATAAAAAGTGAATAATATATATATATTTTTTAAAGTGATAAATCATAAGATCAGATTATCCATAAGATGAACATTTTGGCGCTAAACAAAAATCTGTCAGGGGAAAGAAAAAAAAAAGACTATTTTTAGTTTATGTTGAACATAAAATTGATATGTTGAATTCGTCGATGAATATGTTCCATCAGATATCAGGATATGCTAGGATTTGCATTTTTTTATTTTTTTACATTTGCCAACTGTATAAGAGGAAAAATATCCCCGACTGTGATGGAAAAGGGATAATCATCCTGATTACGTCAAGGAACCGAAGAAACCATACAAATAAATTACACTTGAAAACATTAAAAATCTCCCTCATCTGCAGATAGATTTATTACTGTAAAAAACTTCTTAATCTTTGCATAAAAATTGATTAGCTTAAAACAATGGATGCGTTTTAGAAGATATGGATTTGAAACGAACAATGATTAAAGAGGACATTTTAAAACTTTTAATTTAATCATTTTAAAACTTTTTTAACGTCGAATTTCGACGGTGCTTTTGGGCAGATGCAATGCACATGCGCATAGGAGCTCATTGGGTTGCATTATCACAGGGGGTAGATGTGTGCTTTATTTACTATGTTCTGTTATTTACTGAATATGATATGAACGTAGGAATATACTATTTGTATATACTTCATAGGTCCATGAATTTTTTTTCTTGCCGTGGGGAATATGGTGGTAATGTCAAACTGATTTGCATTACACAGTTATTTACGGATTGTTTGTTTGGAGTTTGCATCGGAAATAGTACTGTATTTGACTGGGGGAAAAATTAAAATAAAATATTTGAAAGACTGTTTTATACGCACCCCTTCATAAATAATAAAGAAGCTTATTTTACTGATATTGTTATAGTATTTTTTTTGCGTCAAGTTTTGACGGGTTCCATCTAGTTAATTTTTAATAACTGAAGTAAGATTTTGGAATACTTAAACAAAAGAAAATAGAGATTATAAAGAAAACTTTATTGTTCATTCCATATAATTTCGACAGATATGGAATGCCAGACCCTATTTTATTTTTCTTAAATTTTATATGCGAAAACTTATTATTTATGTCAAAATTAATTTTTAATAACTAAAGTACGGTTTTGGAATACTTGATAAAAAGGAAATAGAGATTATAAAGAGAACTTTATGGCTGATTCCCAAATAATTTCAAGAAATATGGAATGCCGGACAATATTTTATTTTTCTTATATTTTGTATGTGAAAACTCATTATTTATGTCAAAATTAATGTTTAATAACAAAAGTAAGATTTTGGAATACTTAATAAAAATAAAATAGAGATTATAACGCAAAATTTATGGCTCATTTCAAATAATTCCAACAAATATGGAATGCCGGACCCTATTTTATTTTTCTCATATTTTGTATGTGAAAACTGATTATTTATGTCAAAATTAATTTTTAATAACTAAAGTTAAATATTGGAATACTTAATAAAAAGGAAATAGAGATTATAAAGCGAACTTTATGGCTCATTTCAAATAATTTCGACAGATATGGAATGCCGGACCCTATTTTATTTTTCTTATATTTTATATGCGAAAACTCATTATTTATGTCAAAATTAATTTTTAATAACTAAACTAAGGTTTTGGAATACTTAATAAAAAGGAAATAGAGATTATAAGGAGAAATTTAATGGCTCATTCCAAATAATTTCAACAAATATGGAATGCCGGATCGTATTTTCTGTTTCTTATATTTTATATGTGAAAACTCATTATTTATGCCAAAATGAATTTTTAATAACTAAAGTAAGATTTTGGAGTAAAAAAGAAAATAGAGATTATAACGCAAAATTTATGTGGCTCATTTCAAATAATTTCGACAAACATGGAATGTCGGACCCTATTTTATTTTTCTTATATTTTGTATGTGAAAACTGATTATTTATGGCAAAATTAATTTTTAATAACTAAAGTTAAATTTTGGAATACTTAATAAAAAGGAAATAGAGATTATAAAGAGAACTTTATGGCTAATTCCATATTATTTCGAAAGATATGGAATGCCGGACACTATTTTATTTTTCTTATACTTGACATGTGAAAACTCATTATTTATGCAAAAATTAATTTTTAATAACTATAGTTTTGGAATACTTAATAAAAAGGAAACAGAGATTATAAAGTTAACTTTATGGCTCATTCCAAATAATTTCAACAAATATGGAATGCCGGACCGTATTTTATTTATTTTTATATTTTGTATGTGAAAACTCATTATTTATGTCAAAATTAACTTTTAATAACTAAAGTAAGATTTTGGAATACTTAATCAAAAGAAAATAGAAATTATAAAGCGGAATTTATGGCTCATTCAGTATAATTTCGACAGACGTGGAATGCCGGACCATGTTTCATTTTCTTATATATTGCATGTGAAAATTCATTTTTGTATGTAAAAATTCATTTTTAAAACTAAAGTAAGATTTTGGAATGCTAAGACAAAATAAAATAAAGATTATAAACAAAACTTTTATAGGTCATTCCATAGAATTTCGACAAATATGGAATGCGGACCACTTTATTCTTTTTCTTTGTATATAAAAACTAATATAGATAAAAAGTTTTTTTTTTTAAATACAGATTTGGTTTTATATTAGAATATTGACAATTCAGGTATTGGTGTTGGTATGGGTTGGGATATATAGAGAGAGATTGCACTCCGTGGAGGGTCTCCTAAGAGATCCTATCTCGTATTTATCCAATATAATTCGGGAAGAAAAATAAATAAAATACTTTTTTTTTTTTTTTTTTTTTTTCAGAACGTGCTGGGATGTAGCAATAACACATACAAAAGATCCATACTATTACCGATTTCTCTCCGTGAGATATATGTTTTCAAAAACTAGCATCTTGATCGAGTAGTTCAGTAGTTTTTAAAATACTCTTTTTTAAACAGATTCCAGCACAGTTGAAAGATGTTTATGAATTCGGTTTGTCTGTCTGCCGTCTGTCCGTGTTTTATCTCGCGTAAATATACTCGATTGCCATGCAACTGATATATGTTATTGAAGTTTACTATGGCTTGTCCAGTATTGAAAATGAAGTGTGTAGCATTTATAGTTCCTTTATAGAGACACTTAAAAAATTATGTTACATTACGCTCTATGGGGAAAATACGTTACTGTTTCAAACCGATTGTAATTGATTTATAGCACTGGATGCACTACAAGAGGCTTACTATAGAATAAAGTGCGCATAGAATTCATCATTTATTTACAGGGACACACAAAACAATTCGGTTACAGTCTGTTTATCAATAATCATTGAATAACAATTGCTGGAAGTGCGTTTTCAGTTGTGGTACGCAATTTTAACTTTAACTCATTTTTTTCCATATTACTTGGTGTATGTGGATTCTATAGATCCTATACATGGCTGCACAAAATATCTCGAGTACATTTCAATTTATTGGCGGAATTTGCAGTAGGGTAATTTTAAATTGTGCTTTGCGTTTCTTACTGTAGGAAATTTTAGAAAACTATGTAGTACATATGCAAATCTATAGATCCTATACAGGATCTGCACAAAAAAATTCGGATACTTTCCCGTCTATTAACAATAATTGCTGGCATTGGGTTTTCAGACGTGTTATGGGTTAGTGAACACCTCTGCTGCTCGGGGCTAATTGAGCTTAAGCCGAAAGTTAGGCCTCCCCGCCCAGTTCGACATTGACCTTGTTTACTTATATATCTTTTTTCACCATATTATACTGTGAAGTTTTGTTACAGTATTCTAAATGTGTTGGAAAGTATTCCATAATCTTTGCTTGTCGCTTGATTTTTCTTTCTTGTTTTTTATAACTATAGATAAATCCAAAAAAAATTGCATTATTTGATATAAAAAATTAATGTTTTGTCAACCTTTATAAATTCAGAAATTATGCAAGATTTTATACACCTTTTGAATATTGTAAAAATTTGCAAAATCGCAGTGTTCGATCCCTTCTAATTAAAAAGTTTTTTGAGATAGAATTTATTTGCATATTATGGCAAAGGGATTGGAACTTCTGTTTTTATATAGGTTTCCACATACAAAATAAGGGAAAAATTAAAAACAATGCGGAGACCAACAAAATAAAATAAAATTTGTCGAAATTCCCCTTACGCCAGGGCTCTTAAATGGTCCGCTCTTTGAATACCAGTATTTTCTATGAAAATTTTATTTTGTAATAAGTTTCAACAACATTTGCAATAGAAATAAACTTCGCGGTAGGTTTTTACAAAATTTGTATGAAACATCTATATAGAAGATTTTTCTTGGAAATTACTGGCATTCAAAAAGAGGACCATTTGGAAGCCCTGTTATTTGAAAAAGCAGAATACGGTAATCCCTCATTTATACTTCAGTGCAAGGCACTAACCAATAAGTGGGTAAGTGTGATCGAAGATCGCACAAAGGATTTCGTTTAATATTCCTTTCAAAACACTTTATCCTTTCTTTTATAAATCCAAATAAATTTCATTTTCCCAAAAAAAAAAAAAAAAAAAAAAAAGAGTCATGTTTTTTATAAAGTAAAGATTTACCGGTTTATTTTTCTGGTTTTTTCGAAAATCTGAACAGGTGCGATAGCGGGCGAAGCCCGCTATTATACTCTGTCATAATAATATCTGTCATGTGGACTAAATACGATATTAAAAAAAAAAAAAATCCATTTCAAAATTAAACATGTTGTATAGAGACCTTCAAAATGTTAGACATCAGATTAATTTTCTTTTTAATTCTCTAATGACATCATATTAAGCTACTTTCTGTACTTACAGACACTCATACTCTTTGTATTATTGAGAAATGTTTGAAAATTTCCATTTTCTTACCAATATAACGTTCTATTAATCTTTTTTTCAACTGGTGAAACTTTCTATTTCATTTTCATTCTTCACGTGGAAATCTTTCAATAGAAAATTAATTATTGTAGAAAGAATTTCATTGTGGATTTTTAATTTTTGGCAACTGCTATAACGAAAAATGTTTAAATTTAATAAGAAAAGGCTGTTGCATTTTTGGTTTTTTATCTCTATATATCAAAATAATACGATTTTTTCAAATTTTATTATTTTGAGCCTTATAGTTAGATATTCAGCTATAAGTACAAAAAATTTCAAGTATGTAAGTTATATAGTTTCTGAGAACCGGCTCTGTGATGGACAAACAACAAAGCGGGAGTAATAGGGTTTCGCGAGATGAACGAAACCCTGAAAACGACTCATACATAAAATCCAAGTATTAAAAATTTTTGAAATAACTGTTTAGACAAAATTAATCTTTAAATGGTTAAATTACATGCAGAATAATAAAATATATACGATTTATTTAAATTGTTAAATATTTACTAATTCAAATCTAAAATAAATATATCCCAAAATTTTAATTACATACTCTATTTTTGTTAAACAGTCTAAAATTGAAATTTGTTTATAAGCTGGATGTCTGTCCCTAAAAATAGCGTTTTCGAGTTCATGAATATGTGGAACCGGGTGTATCAGTTCGTAGGATGTAGTGAAGTAGGGTTCCCACATCATGTATTGCCTTTGCAAAAGTCGGTGGATGGTTTTTCTACGTTTTCTTTGTTGTTTGATTCATCTTCATTGACACCATCTTGAATTTCTGCGACTATTTCTTGTTTGTCACTCATTTCTCCTGTGATTACATTTTCATTCAATATCTACAATATCGTTAAAATTAATCATTCTTCAAGAAACGGCATTCCATTCTTCGTCTAATACTGGTTGATCTTTGGCAGAAGATGCAACATTTTCAAATTCCTTCAGAGTGAAACCTACTTTTTTGTAACAGTTCTCTTAGAAATAGCAGTTGTGAAGGTGTGCGACCCAGGAATGCAGCTTATAATAAGTGTCCAGAAAACACATGCAAAAAGACAACCAATTGACCTCCCCTTTACAAGCTGATGTGAAATTTCTTGGAAAGGACATGTGTAAAATGGGAAGAAATGGCAAGGGACACTTGAAATTTCTCCGACGCATAAGTGAGAGATACATTTCATGTTGCAACGCATAAACGAAAACAAAGAGGATATTGCATCGTTATATCTTTATCTGGGATTTCCAAAAATCGATGTATAACTGAGAACGACGCATAAAAGAAGCGATGTATAAGTGATAGATTACTGTATTTTAAATTGCCATTATAATAGATTTTGAATTTTGAATAATTAAATCAGACGATTACAAAAATAAATTTTAAAATTCTAAAATGAATTTTTTCAACTTAATGACTTTTGTTTTCATACAAAAGGTGATCGGATGTATGAAGGAATTAAAGAATAAAAATTAATGTTGAAGGTGAAAAAAAAAGAAGATCGTAAAATGAAGAATCGCACAATGATCTTGCAGTAAACTTTATTACTAGTGAAAAATGCAGTTCAAGATATATAAATATAAACATTTGTTTGTTCGTGCGCAATCTATAAAAATTTACAGGAAGCATAAAGTCATTTTCAAGAGTTTGAATGTTTAAACTGAATAAAAGTAAAAAACTCAAGGGTTAATTTAAAATGAAGAAATCTATTGTATGGGCAAATCTGTAATATATTATAGATTTTTTTAATACTTTAAAATTACCCTTTTCATTAAAAAAAACCTGTCTCCTTGATCAGTTTTCCAAGGTCTAATTTAAAAATAAAAGAACTCCGTCCTCATAAAGTGGTTGCGTGACTCGATTCACCCATTCCGTTCATAGTAAATACTTAGCCACTGAGGACACAATAAGTCAAAATAAAATAACAGCGTATTTCCGTTTCAGAGTGCTAACGCAGTCAATGGCCGTGAATTCTTTCACAGCACATTTAGATGTTACACCAAATTACTGCTTTCACACTTTTCTCTTACTTTACACAGATATACTAGCAAATCGATATTGGCCCAATATTGGGACAATATTGTAATATTGGCATAAAATATTATCCCAATAGTTTAGAGAGCACATTTTGCCAGTATCGGGCAAATATTAGCAAAACATATTTTGCCAATGTAAAGCCAATAAAATCAATATTCACTTTGATATTAGGTAACTTTTTCTTGCCAATATTGGCAAAATGTGAACTTCCCAATCTGGTGTAACAGTTCAAACTTTATGAGTGGAAAGTCAACAAATTTTTTTATAATAAGGTAGATCTGCTTATCTTCACTATTCATATTTTGAAGATATTTTCTAGATTGTTGATGATTAAGCCTTGAAAACGAACATAATTGACGATTTCAGATAAGTTTTAATGCACATATCTATCATTTAAAAATTTAAAGCACAATCAAAATGATACAAAATTGTATTACCCTAATCATTACCTGTATCATTAATTAAACGTTGTAATTTCTAGTCATGATAATTATACCTTTATCTTTTAATTTTGTAATAGTTCCTTTTTATGAAATTAGTCATGACAGAAGAACTATTATTTGCAATGAAAATTATTTTTTAAACTGTATTCGGTCAAAATTTTAACAAGTGGCTTACAATGAGGTACAACTAAAGCAAGGTACAATCGGATACGGATGAAACCAATTTTACATATGAGATTTTCAAGATATTTTTCGCTGTTTTCTTAAGATGCAGTTTTTCTTAAATTACAGCATTATTTTATTTAATAATGCTGTAATTATAAGTGCTGTAATTGAAAGTATAAGTCTTTTCAAAAATTTTCTCTTCATAAAAAAGTCAATTTTAAAATTAATAGACGAACTTCCAAATTTGTATTTGAAATGATAATAATAAAAAAATTAACCTCTGGACAACGTTTGCTCAATTTACGAATGCAAATACTTCCTCAAGAATGTACGTTGGATATGTGATTTTAGCAGTAAGGTTCTGTAGTTTAAAATATTGTTTTTTAAGACATAAGAAAACAGTAATACAAAATTATTATTATAAGAATATATGTAATTTTTTTACAGAGAAAAAAATAAGGCAAAGTTTACTAATAATACTATAATAATAAAAAAATAGTATATATAACATTTACGTAAAGAACATAAAGGACTTCTTAGTTTATAAATAACTAGTGGCCCTTCCCGGCTTCGCGCGGGTTGACAATGTGTCAACTACAATGTATTTTCCTTTTAAAAATGTCTTACACAAAATATCTAATCAAAAATCAGCAATAGTTGCCTTATTCGTCTAATCTTCCATAATCGGGCTCATATCCGATGTTTAACCCGATTGGTGAATTTCTAAAATCGATGAAATACGTGTTTAACTATTTTTAGTAGATTCTTTATCCTTAATTTTATCCTCCTTCCTAAAACTGCTGTTGAGATATGGCGAAATTCCCTAAAACCCCAATTTAATTTCCTTCGACACCCCCATTTAATTTCCTGGGGGGGGGGGTGAATTTCTAAAATCGCTGAAATACATATTTAACAAGTTTTTTAGTACATTTCGTATCCCAAATTTTATATTCGTACCTAAAACTGCTGGTGAGATATGGCGAAATGACCTAAAATGTTCCACCCCATCCCCCATCTAACCCCCTTAGTGGGTGACTTTCTAAAATCGCTGAAATACGTGTTTAACCATTTTTTAGTAGATTTTTTATCCTGAATTCCATGTTCCTACATAAAACTGCTACTGAGATATGGCGAAATGACCTAAAACGTTCGACCCCCCTTTTTAACCCCCCCCCCTTAGAAGCTGAATTTCTAAAATTGCTGAAACACGTGTTTAACCATTTTTTTGTAGATGTGTTATCCTGAATTTCCTGTTTCTACTTACAACTGCAGCTGAGATATGGTGAAATGACATAAAACGTTTGACCCCCCGCCCTCTATTTAATCCCCTTAAGGGGTGAATTTCTAAAATCGCTGAAATATGTATTTAATAATTTTTTTTAGTAGATTTGTTTTCCTGAATTTGGCGCTCCTACCAAAAACGGCTGCTGAGATATGGGGAAATCACCTAAAACGTTCGACCACCAGTTTAATCCCCTTCGGGGGGGGGGGGGGGATTTCCAAAATTCTTTCTTATTGGTTGCCTAGGTCATAACTGCAATCTACTGTTCAAATTTCGTGATCCTAACTTTAGTCGTTTCAACTGGGCGTTGATGAGTCACCCAGTCAGTCAGTCAGGCGTTCTCTCTTTATGTAATAGTATAGATAATTTTGTTTCTACATCAATATCTATGGCAGGAAAAAAAAGGAAAACAATTTGAGTAACAAAGGCTTGTAACCTCTGTTACAAAAATTACAATTAAGTACTTGTATTAGGGCATTATGCAATTGTTATTGGTCCTTCTACATAACTTCAACATGAAATTATGTCTAAATACTCTACACTTATTCTTGTTCAATAATATCACTATAGATATATGGTTAGTTTATCATATATCTAGAGTATATTGGGGTAAGATTAAGTAAATTAAATACATATACTATACTTCCTGATGTTGGGCATTTCTAATACCGCAGTTAGTGAAAATGTGTTCGTGCAAAATATACTTTCTGCATGTGTGTTTCAACAACTGAAACCAGTGCGAAATCCAAAACTCCAAACCAGTGCGAATTCGTACCGACCATAATTTCAAATGCTGGCGTTTTTTCAAAACTCACTTTCAGTAATTTGCTTTTTCTATTAATAAAATTAAATTTTTGATGAAAATAAATCTCACAGTTGGATTTCTTGTTAAATTTCGTATAGGAAACATGTGTTATATTTCATTATCACTACATGACTAACAAAGGAATATGCAGTTGAAGTTACGGTAGCCCAAATCGCACTAATGTGGAGTGCGCTAGTGCTTAACCCTTTCCGGCACAGTGGTCCCACTCCTGGCACACTTAATTTTAATTCCAAACTTGCATTCGGCACCAAGAATATTTTAATAAAATTTTGTTTCTACAATGAAAGCTTAAAACAAGGAAAGCTAAAAAAATCGTTTGTAAATTCCGGTGTCAGTCAGTAATTTCGCATTTTACGAACAGAATTTGTCTGTGCGGGAAAGAGTTAATCGAAGTGTAGAGTCCACGGATTAAACTCCGGTAGATAACCAAAGGCCTGGCGAACAAATGTGACCCGCAGACCACGTGTGTGACATGTCTGATTTACATCCTTTACCCATAAAAATAATCTAAGAACTATTGCGTGATACTCTTAATTACAAAAGTGCTCCTAAATTGTGATTTAGGGGCACCACGCTTAGCACGACCAATCATTGATTAGTGGTGCTAAGAGTGGTGCCCACTCTGAGGATCTGTATATGTTGACCTGCATTTCTTTTCTCTGATTTTACTTGAAATGTATAATACGAATAAATTTCACCATTTACACATTGATTAAGCGATCATTAACAGAACATTTAAAGCATACTTGGTCATTAAAATAAAAATTTCCATTTTCGCAATTTCCCGACGAAATGATTTCGTAACTATAATGGAATGGTCAGATGAGCCACTTTGATATTGATCCGAATGTCCATTGTATACATTTTTTGTCAGTAAAAGTCTGATAATTAGCATAAAGAAAAAAAAAGCAGTTGAAAGTATGTTCTTTCCCTATCAATAAAAGTTCATCTTCGAAATGAGTGCTGTTGGTTAACGTTCATAATCAAACGAAGTAATGGATGGTCAATAGATTTTTTTTCGGCAGCTTTCTCGGTCATTGTATTGCACACACTTGTAAAAAAAAATGTTTCTTAATCGAGGGAAATATTATATAACTACGAACAAAAATATACAATTACTTTTTTTGAGTTACCCATGATCCCGAAACCCGTCTAGGGAATCTGGGAAAATATTATGTAACTATGAACAAAAATATACAATTACTTTTTTCGAGTTACCCATGAGTCCGAAAACCGTCTAGGGAATCTGGGAAAATATCATATAACTACGAACAAAAATATACAATTACTTTTCTCAAGTTACACTGTAAAAAATGACCAATGTTTCTTATTTTATGAAAATATGCTATAACCAAGAACGAATATATAATATAATCTTCTGAGTTATCCGAAATTTCAAATAGCATGTTACATTGTCTTTTGAATCTCCAGAAGCGAATACATTTTCAAAATTTAAATAATAATTTATAAATACAAATTACTTTTAGCTGCCCGAATTTTACAGAAACGTTTCCGAAGGGATTTTATAGTGTATTAATTAGTGTCCTCAGCCTGGAATACCTGTTTTTCGAATGCTATCAATTCTGAAGTAAACATTTTCATGCTAAAAAAAAATGTTTAACAGACAAACATGCAAAATTAACAGCGTTAACAATAACAATAAAATTACGATTATTTCTTTACTCTTTCATGTATAAATTAACTTATGCGGCTGAAAACGTGTACTTGAGAATGGATAACATTCGAAAAACAGGTATTCTAGCCTGAGGACACTAATTAATACACAATAAAAACCCTTCGGAAACGTTTCTGAAAAATTCGGGCAGCTAAAAATAATTTGTTTTTATAAATTATTCTTTAAATTTTTAAATGTATTCGTTTCTGGGGATTCAAAAGACAATGTAACATGCTATTTGAAATTTCGGATAACTCAGAAGATTATATTATATTTTCGTTCGTGGTTATAGCATATTTTCATAAAATAAGAAACATTAGTCATTTGTTACAGTGTACCCATGATCCCGAAAATCGTCTAGGGAATCTAGGAAAATATTATATAACTACGAACAAAAATATACAATTACTTTTTTCGAGTTACCCATGATCCCGAAAACTGTACTTTATCATAGGAAACCTTAGAAACCAATATATTTTCGTGATTTAAACAAGCAATTTTAAAAACAAGGTTTCTTTAGCTGCCGCTGATTTTCGGAAACGTTTCCGAGTAGTTTTTACAGTGTATTATTCAGTTTTCTCAAACCGGAATATTGGTGTAAGGATGCTATCCCTTCTCAATTAAACATTTTCAGCTGTTTAACTGAATTTATACATGCAAGAACAACAAAATAATATTAATTTTAATGTTAATGTTAATGCTGTTAATTTATGATGTTTGTCTGTAAAGCATGTTTCTGAAACATGAAAATGTTTCTGAACATGAAAATGTTTTTGAACATGAATGAAAATGTTTAATTGAGAATGGATAGCATCCTTACACCAATATTCCGGTTTGAGAAAACTGAATAATACACTGTAATAACTGCTCCGAATTGTTTCTGAAAATCAGTGGAAGCAAATGAATTTTTTTTTTTTATAAATGCTTCTTTAAATCTCTAAAATGTATTTGTTTCTGACGTTTATAAACATAAAGAACGTTTTTTGGAATGGTGGGTAACCCGGAATAGGTTATTGTACATTTTCGTTTGTGGTTGCATTATATTTTCCTAGATTAATAAACTATTGTATTTTTTTACAGTTTACCACAAAGTATAGTGCTTAGTGTGCACTAGGGTTGCCAAATTGGCCTCCTATTTAATTCAGAAATTCCAAATTCATACCAGAAAATTCAAATGGTAATTTTTGCTTTACTTAATGGCAGACATTTCCTGAATAGATAAAGTAAAAATTATTCTTTTGGAATTTCCAGTATGAATTTGGATTTTCAAATAGAAAAAGAGGCCAAACTGACAACCATGGTGTGCACCTTGACAGTATGCACAAAATCTAAAACTTTCGTTCCGAAACAAGCAATTTTTTTTCCCCTGAACAACATTTGCTGAAATCTAAGTTCAAATATACTTCTTTTCCTGTTCAAGAAAAATCTAATTAAAAAAATCACAGGTATTATTAACCGTACTTTTTATTAATATGTTATATTAAAATCTGCTTGTCTGTTTGCATTTCACAGTTACTCTTCCTAGAATATTGCACTTTGAACAATCAAACTAACACCAGTTACCCGCGAGGATCCGAAAATGCCATATAAGATCTCAGAATTTTTAAATTTGAATTAGTTTTTGATATATTAATTTTTTTTTGTATTTTTAATTTCTTCTATCTTTACAAGAAGAAAGTATCGGATTCATGAAAATTTTTGACTTCCGGTATTTAACAGATTTATACGTTTTGGAAGGTCTTGAACACGATTTGACTGTTTTAAGAAAATGTCTATCTGTGAGTCTGTCTGTCTGTATGTGAAAAACATTTTGTGGGCGCTCTATCTCAAGAACTAATGCACGGAATTTAATAAAACGTTAGATTCAGTTAGACTTCGATATAAATTATGCTAATTAGTTTTTGGTGTAAATAGCCTAACAGGTGGCGCTGCTATGCTCCTCTTTTCATGATTTCCGCAATATCTCGATCTCAAAAACTAATGCACGGATTTTTATCAAACTTCAGATTCAGTTACACGTTGACATACGTTGTTGCTGATTCGGTTTTGGTATAAATCTCCCAACAGGTAGGGCTGCTATGCTGCGTTTTGCAGCTTTTACACGATTTTAGCGATAGTCATATCTCAAGAACTAATGCACGGAATTTCATCAAACTTTAGATTCAGTTAGACCTTGATGTAAATTGGTGCTGATTTATTTTTGGTGTATGTGAAACCTGTATGAGATAGAAGAAAGTTTTCGGATTGACACATCCGACTAGTTTAATGACATTTCTGTATTGATTGGAACTAAATTACTCCATTTTTGTAGAGAAAAGGGAGAAAAGGGGGAAACGATATTGATTAGTTTATTTATTTATTTATTTATTTTTTGTCATTTTTAAATTGGAATTGAAAATTATCTTTTGTTTGAATAGATAATGTAACAATATTACGATTAAATTACATATTTGAAGAAATAAAAACTTATTTTTCACGTATTTATGTTCCAGGAATCAGTTTAAAGGAAAGCAAAAAATCGTCTACCGACAAATTAACAAATAAAAATTCATCTAAGCTTTTTAAAAGTTTTGTATTCAATCAAGGAGGTTATACAAAAACAAAGTTAAACTCCCTGTATTCAAACTAGGGTATTATTGACCCCTATTTAATCGAAATGTATTTAAAGAGAAAACGCAGATTTTCAACTAACTATTTAATAAAGTGGATTTTAAAACTTTTCACAAAGGGAGGAAAAAAAGAATTGTTTCTCGCGAAAAATTAAATTTTTTAGCATTTATTTTAATTCATAAAACTGAAATATTTTTGCATACGTTCGTCCTAATGATATTTCTTTTTAATTTTTCGAAATATTCTGTTGCCCCCCACCCCCTAAAAAAAAAGGAGTATCAAGGGATTGTTGATGACATTTTCATTAAAATTTAAAAGAAAATAATGATGAAATAATAAGTTTAGCCAATTTAATTAGCATTTAAAAATTATACCAATAATAATTTTATTAAATAAATAGTGTTTAACACTTTTTTTATGGGTCTTCGAACAAGAAAGCAATAAAAAAAAATACAAAAGAGATAATATTCGTATTTAATTCCTACAACTGAAGTTATTTATACGTGAGGAAAATTGACTTCATTTGTATTCCAAAAACAAGGTTAAAGCTTTTAAAATCGCGACTGTGATTTTTGAAATTAACTGAAATTAATTTTGAAATGTAATTTTTCATTTAATCTAAGTTGTAAAAATTGATTTCTTCTTTGTTATCGGAAATGTAATCAAATTAATAATATTATTTTTTAAGTACACTGAATCTGTTATATTAAAATCTGCCTGTTCGTTTATATTTCTCAGCTACTCCTCCTAGAACATCGAACGTTGGTCGATGAAATTAACATCAGTTATTCGTATGGATCCGAGGATGTCAAGGTTTCAGAATTTTAGAATTTGAATTAATTTCCGAGATATTTATTTTTTTGTAATTTTTAATGCCATTTCTGAAATTGTGGCAACTAAATTACTTCATTTATGTAGATAAAAGAGAGAAAAGGGTAATGGATAGGGATTATAAGATTTTTACGAAGTCATTTTCTTATTAAAATTGAAGAGATAAATTATTTTGAATTTAAATACATTGTGAAAAATCTCTTAATTGAATTAAATTTTCCAAGGAAATTCAAATAAATACAAAACATATTATAACATATTCAAGTTTTTATGAATCAATTTATTTTACCGTAACAAAAATCGTTTGTCGTCATATTGATATTTAGAAATCCTTACATACTTTTCGGCTTTACATTTAACCAGGGAGAAAGATTTGAACTTCTTGTATTTAAGTGGACAATTATTGACACCACAAGAATTGAATTTAGAGAAAACGGACATACTATTTTCAATTAATTATTTTTGAAAGAGGGTGGTTAAAAAGTTTCACAAAGCCGCTAAAATTAAAATGGTTTATTGGGTAAAAATGACGTGTAATTTTTTCACCCTGTAAAGCATTTACATAAAATTCAAATGCTAAAAGATTGTTTTATAAGTTTGTCAAAGTGGCGTCATTTTCTTTTCACCTGCTCCGAAATTGGAAACCAAATCTTTAAAGCTACAATATACTTTTGACATTAAAAATCGCGTAATCTGAAAAATGTAATTTTCGCAATTTCTGTTTAATTTCAATTATAAATACGATTTCTTACTTGAAATTTAGTATTTAATCAAATTAATGTTATTTTTCTATCAACCATGTAAGATTTTTATTTTCTCAAGAAATCGGAAGTTCTCATAAAATGTAAATGCAACACACCAGGGTTGTCACCAGGGCCAGATTTAGAATATCTAGGTCACCGGGGTGAGCATCATTCTAGGAGCTCCTTCTATCTATTCATAGATATATTTTTGTAAATTATGCTGAAGTGACTAATATTAAACTTCATATCTATTGTATGAAGTTTAGTAGTATATACCAGACACTATTCATATCTGTATACAGGGTATCACAACAAAGATTGTTTTGTAAATGTAAGAATTTTGGTCAATTTGAACCATTTGGCATCCTTTTACCGATAATCGGGATTACCCCCATTGGGAGTCTTCTCAAACGTGGGAGGGCAGGACAGTTGTCCCACATGTCACTGCATTGGTCAGGCCCTGGTTGCTACTTAGCTAGCATAATGTTATATAAAGTATTATAAAATTAATATATGTAGAATTATCTATCCTACAAGATGGCACTTAAAACGTCAGAATTTTAGACAGCTGTCATTTCACCACAATTATGCTTCAGTTGAACCGCGTTTCTTTTTGCAGTTTTTACTCCACTTATGAAGTAAATCTCACCACTCACATACTAATTAATAGGTCACCAACACAACATTTTAAACACATCTGATCATTAAAATAAAAACTTTACTTTTCGCAATGATTTCGTAACTGATGGGATGGTCAGATGAACCACTTTCATATTGATCCGAATGTCCTCGATTAAACTCCATTAAATAAGACTTTCGTCAGTGAAAGTCTGATGATTAGAATAAAGAAGAAAAAAAAACAGTTGAAACTGACTATCTTTCCTTCCCATCAATAAAAGTTCGCCTTCGAAATGAGTGATGTTGGTTCGCAACCAAAAGAAGACATGGAGTTCGAATATGGAAACAGATCCGACTCATGATAAGTGGTTGGCCTCTTTGTGCGACCCGAAACAAAGGCGTGCGTTCAGAATTGGTCTGGATCACGTGATAGGAGATATCATTTTCTTCGAAAGTCATGCGTGTAAACGATTTAATATTTGTGCAGAGGAGAAAGATGAATCAATAAAGTATTGCCCTCATGCGTGTCGCCAATATAGTTCCAAAGTCAAAGGCTATACTGCAAAAATGGCTTTACCTACACTGCAAAAAAAAAAAAAAAAAAAAAGTGTTGATTTTACAGTATAATACTGGCTCTGGGGTGTCAGTATTATACTGTAAAATCAACACTTTTTTTTTTGCAGTGTACAAGTCAAATGGCCATTGACGATTCTTTTCTTTTCTTTTTTTTTTCTTTTTCTTTTATTCATTTTATAATTAAAAAAGCTGTGACTGAAGAAGTAGTGTTATTAGATTATTGCTTAAATATGTCACAGTATTACTACAGGGGATCCAACTCGGGCTTTACGGGTTACAGAACGTAGCTGAAACTCTAATAGATTTTTTACGTTTAATATACAGGGTTATTAAAAATAATGTACGGTACTTTAAAAATTTTTCTTTTCAAAACTATTACACATATTATAATAAGTGATATATGAGAATAAAGAAAAACATTCAAAGTTTTTTTTTTCAGCTACAAATGTTCGATGTGTGAACCTGTCATATCCCGACAAACATAATCAAGCTTTAGTCCGGGCACTAGGTGCTCAAAAGGACAAATAAAAGAAAGTTTTGGTGTAACTTAGCTATTTATTGCCTTTATGTTTTTTGCGTCGCTAAGCACGAATCGGAGGTTTGCCAATAAAAATTTTCCGGGAAAATCCTTTTTTTTTTTTTTTTTTTTTTTTGCAAAAAACGTATAAAAATGACTTTGTTCTGTTTTTAACACTTTCCAACCTAGTTGAAAAGTGTTTATGACTTTGGTTTGTCTGCCGTCTGTCCGTGCTCTAACTCCCGTAAATATGCTCGGATTGCCCTGCAATTTTTATATGTTACTGTCGTTATCTATAGCATGTTCCCTATTTCAACTGAAGTGTGTAGCACTTATAGTTTTTTTTACAGGGACACTCAAAGAATTCCGTTACATTACGGTCTATGGGGAAAAATCATTTGCGGTTTATTTTAATGATGTTACACAATTTCAAACACATTGTAATTGATATATATCACTAAGGTGCATTACAAGAAGCTTAATATGGAATAGGGCGTGCTTAGAGATATGCACGGGCCGGGCCATATTTTTTTCTGAAGGCTCGGGCCGGGCCTAGTGATTACTCTTTACGGGCCGGGCCCTACTTTTTTCCTGAAGGATAAGGTCGTGCCTTAAATTATTTTTTCCGTACAGAGCCGGGACTGGTTTCATTCTTCCTAGTCTTCATGCCTTAAAATTTTTAGTCCTGGTTTTGACTCGTATGAAAATCATTGTCTCGGCGTACCTGGTCCGTTCGAAGGTCAGTAAAATAAGATCTGGCATAAAAATCTTTTCAAAACATGCATACATTTTTAAATCTCCATTATTTTATAATTAAACATTAAAATTTATTCTTTTTAAAGAATAGTAGGTTTATACACTTATTAAAATATGGCTAAATTAAAATATAGTAAAACGTGTGAAAAAGAACCTGCTTATGATGGAATCCTGTCTTAAATTGAAAAATGTGTTGATCCATTAAAAATGAATATACTAATATGTAAGAAAAGAATATATAATACATTTACACCTGCTAAGAAGGCAAATTGTCTATAACTCATTTTTTTTCTTCCCTATGCAATTCCATCTTAGATTTTACTGTATAGCATTTTTCTGATTTTTAACACTTCAATAAATGGAATATGGATTAACAATATCAATGATAAGTTAAACACATACATACAACAAATAGAGATTTATTAAAAAAATAAATATTCCAGCTTGCGGCACCTCTATAAAAATGAAGATTATAAACATGAAAAAAAAAAGGCTGAGATAGGAATTTTTGGTTAGATCTCCTCCTACGGGGCAAATTTTTAACCAAATCGACGTAAAAATTATGTTTTGTAGAAATTCACTCGGGCCGAGATTTTAACTTTTTTCCGGGCCGGGCCGGGCTCGGGCCGAACTTTTAACTTTTAAATCGGGCCGGGCCGGGCTCGGGCCGAACTTTTAATTTTTGTATCGGGCCGGGCCGGACCAAATTAATTTTTGTATGGGTCGGGCCGGGCCCGGGCCTGGAAATTTCGGCCCGTGCAGACCTCTAACATAGCACTTATAATTACTTTACAGGGACAGTCAAAAGAATTCCGTTACATTACGTCTGTGGAGAAAAATCGTTTGCGGTTTAATTAAATAATGTTTCACAATTTTAAACGCATTGAAATTTATATATATCACTAAGGTCTATTACAAGAGGCAGAAAATTGTGTATATAGCAGTCATTGTTTATTTACAGGGACACACAAAAGAATTCTCTACTATCTGTTAACAATAATTCCTGGAAGTGTGTTTTAAGCTGCTGAACGCGATTTTAAATTTAACTCACTTTTTGTCTATTACTTGGTGTGTATAAATTCTGTAGATTATATACAGGACAGCACAAAAGTTCGCGAACATATTTCCGTTTATTGACAGAAACTCCAGAAGGAGAATTTTAAACTGTGCTACGCGTTTCCTAACTAAACTAAAATTTAGCATCCTGTGTAGTATATATACAAATCTATTGATCATATACAGGACTGAATTAAAGTATTCGGATATTTTTCCGAATATTGTATATATTGGAAATATATGTTGGAAATTCCTGAAATTACATTTTTAAATATGTTATGCGTTTTCCAAATTGTTTGCTTAGATGGTATCTTTCAGCTTATTAAACGGTAATGATTTGTAAAATTATTTTAGAAGCGTTGGAAAGTGTTACATAATCTATGCTTGACGCATGATTTTTCGTTCTTGTTTCAAAATAACTCTAAAACTATGCATTTTACGTAAAAGTCGGGAATGCATAAATTAAAGAGAATAAAATTACCTACATTTTAAGTATAAAAAGTTTTTTTCTCTGATCAATGGTTTGTCCGTGACAGTGCCGCTTGGTGGTAATGTGAATAACGGTAAATCATCCTTACACGCACGTCCAATCCACCGTTGAGCAACGTCTAATTAAACTTGGAAAGTTTTTCTTTATTGTCATATATCACTTATTTCAATATGTGTAATAGTTTTGAAAATATAAAATTTTAAAATACCGTACATCATTTTTAGTTAAAAACGTAATCTAACATATATATATACGCATCTAATATATATATATATATATATATATATATATATATATATTAGATTGACTACTAACAACACCAAAAAGCATTTTAATTTTTTAAAACAGTATTGAAAAATCTCAATAATGTGTTCAAATAAAGTTTTGAAATTTATTAAAAGCGATACTTTCGTAATAACCGCATGTCAGGAGTTAATAGCCAATGAAATCGCCAAAGCTTCCGCTACTTACAGCAGCTTTTTTGATTTAAGCGCGTAGTTCAATTACATGTTTGTTAATTTTGTGCTTTATTTATCTTATTTTATTTATTTATGGATGAAGTTTTACTTCCATTATGGATTAGTAGACGGGAACAAATTAAGGAATATTTGTATTGTTTTAAATGCAAACGAGTTAATATTTTGTAATCGGACTGCACGCGATATAACTTGATTAAAAAAAAATCATGCCTAAAAATTATTTTAAAAACCATAAAAAATCAAACAATTTGAATTTGAAATTACATTTTCAATCAAATCTATTCTATCCGACGGTGTAAAAATTGAAATTGTGCGGATGTCTAGAAGTTAAAAAAATTGCGGAAAGCGATATTTATTGGCCCCTTATTGGCCCGTCAAAATGACGTTAGCGTTATTCAGTTACATGTTTTTCTTTATAATATAGATGAAGAAAGATAAATTCTGGCTTTGTAAGCAGGTACGTTACTTTGTATCTGCATTTCATAAAATAAGAAACAGCTTTATAAGAACTAGAGGATGAATTATGTTTGTAATGCAGAAATTAATAAAATATTTTGATAGAAATTGCTGTAATGTAGAGTATTAAAAGAGCGGGAATCGGGCTGGATTAGTTAGGTCATGCCATATATATATGTAGCATTTTGACGAGGTTGAGATATTACGATGAATAATATTCGATGAAAAAATGGCAGTCCTTCAACGATATAGCAAGTTGCAGTCGATATTAGCGAGTATGGCGAAGTAGAAGGCAATGAAATTCCACCAAAGTTTTCCAATAAATCCAGCCACTCTCCAGACAAATCATTTTATTAGAAGACGAACAACACAGAAACAATTCCCAAAAGGTCCAAAACTTATAGCCCTCGGGCTAACGTTGCTTCACTTCATTGAATTAAGATGTTACTGGGCCAGATGAATATTCTACGGACATAAAAATACCAGACACATATTTGTTTAGCTTCCGAAAACGTCAAAAATCTCGTGCTCCGACCGGTGCGGACGAGTTTTGTTCTCTCCGCGGAAACATACACAGAATTACGTCACGAGCGCACAATCCAATGAGTGAGAAGCTAGCTCCAGCCCAACGAATGAGGCTAGAGGGCGAGGCTAAAACAGTAAAGAATCCCTTACTTGGGTGCGGACCAATTTTGAAGTTAAAATCCCAAGCGCGCGAAAAATTCAGAGCAATAATAATAATAATAATAAAAAGAAAATGGCTTTAAAAAACATTCCAAATGAGAACGCGTCTCAGAATTTTATAGATTGGGGAACTGATAAAAGCTACGAATGATCTTAAATTTTAGATTAAGATTTGGAATAAAATAATTATTAATATACGGACATTTACTTTTAAAAGGACTTTAAATAGGAATAGATATTATTAAGAATTAAGGAAATACTGACTATGACAGAAGTTAGATTAATTTTAAAATATTAATGCGAATAAAATGGAAGGATACGAAGGAAATAAATTTTTATATAACATATATATTAAATTCTCGTGTCTAACAGTATTTAAATCGCTGATTACAACACTGCAGGTCATTCCCACACAACACATATATAGATATGACGTCCATTTTGAGCTTTTTACGTCCAAAATACATCCATGTACGTCAAATCTATGTCTATTCTAATACGTAAATTGAATTGTTCAATACTTGACCCCCATAGGGCGTTCATTATCCCAACATAATATAGACCAACATAATATGGAGATAAATATGACGTCCATTCTACAACGTAAACTGGATCGTCGAGTAAATTACATCCAGAATGCATTTATATCTCAACAATTTATAGACTAATATAACGTGGAGGTAAATTCGAGCTAAATATCCTACTTGCGATACACATTTTTTTTGTGGCATCATGACCTTTTTGCTGTATTTAGACATGCTAGATGCCATTACGCAGATACTTATGCGATTGTGATTCTTTTATATAATTTCATCTATAAAAGTTCTTTTTAACTGATTGTAATTTTATAAAATTATATTGTTATAAAATTTTACTTGAATCAGAATACAGATGCAGACTTGTTTATTATAAAACAAGTTAGAGATAACAAGAACGGCTGAATATGACTTTTGACGCATGTTGTTTATATTTGTGAAATTTTCTTTGGGATTATATACTCAAGCCGAATTGTGTGTGAGTACGCCTACTTTGATTTCTTTCAGGTATTTATTTGATATTCTATTTGAGTGCATTTTGTAGTATTTGCGATTTTTAACTTAAAAAAACTGCTTTTTTAAGTTAAATTAACTTTTAAAAAAACTACCAACAATTTTTTAATTAATTTTGAATGAATGAACTCAAATTTTATCATTTTCTCTATTACTGTCATGTAATTGACTGATCATAGCAATCTCTGTACTTCACTTACTTGGTTACACATCGGTTTTAAGTTTTAAAATTTGAATTTTGAATTTGAATTAAAATTTTAATTTTAATTTTGTATAATAAAATATTACAAAGATTTTGGATTGTAGTTAGTTTCTTATTCTTCCCCTCCCCACACCCGAAATTATATCTAATGCGAATACTACACTAGTAAATCTACAGATCAGAGGCCTCAACGTCAGCTCTACAAATCACTGTTCGTTAGTCTCACTCATTTCTAACATTATCTGCATAATATTTGATATCCTAAAATTTGATTTTTTAAAGTTATTTATACATTTATAAGAATAAAAAATTTATCGAAAGTTCCGGAAATTTTAGAAGTATCGCATTAAACACAATGTTATGCAATGATAGGATAAATTACTTATTGCTGTATTTTTTCAGAATAACAATACATTATTTCAGGGAGGCTCCGCCCCCTGAACCCCCCGTTGTCGCTTTAATTTTATATTCTCAATTTCCAGTAATTGTGCTATTTCATTTCTTGAGTATATGTCGGAATGTATTTACTATTTTAATTTCATTAGAATAACCATCTCTTTGTACAAGAGATTTTATCCTATCCTTAAAAGAATACTTATATTTCAACCACTAAACATCATATGTTTCTGAAATTGAATAAAATTTCGTGTATAAAATATACTTATACAAATGTAAATTCCTCTTATGTGACCTATATTCAATTTACATATTCAACGTTTTTATTATTTTCATTTGGAAAACCGATTTGGTAATCTTTCTTTAGTAGTTAAAATAAATCCTCATCTATTTCATTTAAAACAAGAACGAAAAATCATGCGTCAAGCATAGATTATGTAACACTTTCCAACGCTTTCAAAATAATTTTACAAATCATTACCGTTTAATAAGCTGAAAGCTAACATCTAAGTAAACAATTTGGAAAACGCATAACATATTTAAAAAGGTAATTTCAGGAATTTCCAACATATACAATATTCGGAAAAATATACGAACACTTTTATTCAGCCCTGTATATGATCTATAGATTTGTATATATACTACATAGGATGCTAAATTTTAGTTTATTTAGGAAACGCGTAGCACAGTTTAAAATTCTCTTTCTGCAGTTTCTGTCAATAAACGGAAATGTGTTCGCAAACTTTTGTGCTGCTCTGTATATGATCTACAGAATTTTCACAAACCAAGTAATAGACAAAAAGTGAGTTCAATTTAAAATCGCATTCAGCAACTTAAAACGCACTTCCAGGAATTATTGTTAACAGACTGTAGAGAATTCTTTTGTGTGTCCCTGTAAATGAACGATGACTGCTATACACACAATATTCTGTAGTAAGCCTCTTGTAATGCACCTTAGTGATATATATAAATTTCAATGCGTTTAAAATAGTGAAACATTATTTAATTAAACCGCAAACGATTTTTCTCCATAGACGTAATGTAACGGAATTATTTTGACTGTCCCTGTAAAGTAACTATGAGTGCTATGCACACCCTATTCCATATTAAGCTTCTTGTAATGCACCTTAGTGATATATATCAATTACAATGCGTTCGAAATTGTGTAACATCATTAAAATAAACCGCAAATGATTTTTCCCAAATAGACTGTCATGTAACGTAATTCTTTTGAGTGTCCCTGTAAAAAAACTATAAGTGCTAGACACTTCAGTTGAAATAGGGAACATGCTATAGATAGCGACAATAACATATAAAAATTGCAAGGCAATCCGAGCATATTTACGGGAGTTAAAGCACGGACAGACGGCAGACGGCCATACGGCCAGACAAACCGAAGTCATCAACACTTTTCAACTAGGTTGGAAAGTGTTAAGAAGCATATTAAAAACTTAAATCACCCGAAAATTGGCTATTTTGTTAATAAAATTTCGCGTCAAAATAATGTGGTTCACTTGAATTTCCCTTTGTTGATATTCTTTGAAATATAGTTGCTTAGCAACTATTTAATGAAAGAGAGAAAAAAAAATGCATTGGAAATTTTTGTAAAAAATGAGAAATTAAAATGTGTTACATCTTTCAAATTAATGCATAAAATGTCCCAACATCTATATACATCCATATTACATAGATATGATGTATATATATACGTACATAATACATAGATATTATGTCTAGGGCAGTGGTTCCCAACCTGTCTTTAGCCGCGCCCCACCAAAACATCTCTAAAATGATGATGCCCCCCGTCCTCCTATAACATATAATTTTTTTAAAGAATTTACTCCTATTAGAGTCAAAAGCATTTAACATTCATCCTGAAACGTGCCGAAGGTAATGGATGAATCAAATATTTTTTATAATCATCTGATACTCCTCGTAGTTTACTGGCACGCGGTCGCCACGTATGCGTGATGTATAGAGTGCTCAGAATCCTTGATTAGAAAAATCAATAATATTGAATAAAACATTTTTGCCTTATTTAATCGCAAAATTTCTGCAATTAAATTACGCAACAATTTCTAATCAGAATAAAACATGATAAAAGATTCTGTAAAAGAAGGTCGTCAAGTAATTGTTAAATATACACTTTGAATAGTTTCATGTGTAAAATTGATTTTCATATGACATATTGCAGTGCGACTCATTCAATAAATAATCGAAAAAGTTGTTTAAAATTCTAAAATACTTATAAATCAGAAAAATTATAGAGAATGTTTAAATATATAAAATTATGTAATTATCTTTAAAAGTTTTCTCTATAATTATTCTGGTAGAATTGTATTTGAAACTTTTGAATGGATACTTTTAAAAAGTTGAATAAAAAACTTATTTTTTTTAATTTTTTTTTTTTAAATTTGAATGTGTAACTTTTATTTTCAGTCTACAACATTACTATTAGAAAAACAATTCAGAAGGTATGGGTTCACAGAAATTCCGAATTGTCCCCTTGAAAAGTTAAATTGCCCCCCTGAAAAGTCAAATTGCCCCCCTGTGGGGCGTACGCCCCCCGTTGGGAACCACTGGTCTAGGGCATGATGTATATGAACATAGACATCCGTTTAAGTAGATATTATGTCGAGTTTGGATGTCCAACGAACGGTATATGGATGTATAGGGAGTGACATCTAATTGTATTATCTACATAGATAATACGTAATATGGAACTCCTGGGATGCATTATGGACATGGTGTATGGATGTACTTTACGTTCTATGTATGTCATATCTACCAATTTTTTCTGTATGTTGATATATCCCATTAATATATATCAGTGAGGTGCACTACAAGATGATTACTATAGAATATGGTATGCATAGCATTCCTCAGGGACGCACAATCGAATCTTATTTCAGGCTTGAATGTTCGTAATAGCGAGACGGTTTTCACTTTAAAAGTAGTGTATAGCCCATCATGTGTAAAGGATAACCGTAGTGTCATTTATGTGAGACTACGTGTCTCTCTATCTCTCTCTCTCTCTCTTTTTTTTTTTTGGTGGTGCGCTTTAAAAAAAATATGTACAAAGTGGTAAGTGCATTTTACAAAGATACTTAAATATCTCGGACTTAACAGCTGAGGCAATATTAAAAAATGTGTACTTTTTGCTTATTTAAAAATTTTCATTTTCGCAGAATTTAGACACAGCTTGACAAAGTATCATAATATTGTTTATATATTCCGCCATTTTACTAAATAAAAAGATTAATTTGGAATAGTTTTATTTTTCCTTTAGACTTGTAATCAGAATTTTGTATCACGAACTAAATAGGAGATGGGAGTAAAATGGGCGGTAATAAAAAATAGTGAAATTGGAATGAATGGAAAGGGATACTACTTTAAATAATCAAATATTTCGATAGGAAATTAAGTATCTAAAGAATTTCAGAAGTAAAACAATGTATTCTCAGTAGTAATAAAAAATTACCTACTTAAGGTCCTATTGCTTGGGAGAGAATGAGCTGTTGCAAGAGGGTTTTTAAAGTAAACATCAACCGCGGGATTGATACTGCGTATTCAAAGTTTCTCATATCTGAATATAACGATAATTTTGACGGGCTGAGCATAAAAGAATTACTCTAATCTACACTATTATATAAAGAGAACGCCTGACTGACTGACTGACTGACTGATTCATCTACACCCAGCTGAAACGACTAAAGTCAGGATCACGAAATTTGGACAGTAGATTAATGTTATGGCCTACGCAAGCAATAAGAAAGGATTTTTGAAAATCCCCCCTCGAAGGGTATTAAAGCGGGGGGGGGGGGGAGGGGGTTGAACGTTTTAGGTGATTCCAGATTTCCATATTTCAGCAGCAGTTTTAGGTAGAAGCGCGAAATTCAAGAAAACAAATCTACTAAAAAAATGTTTAAACACATTTTTCAGCGATTTTAGAAATTCACCCATTAAGGGCATTAAATGGGGAGAGGGTCGAACGTTTTAAATCATTTCGCCATATCTCAGCAACTGTTTTAGGTAGGAGCATGAAATTCAGGATAACAAATCTACTAAAAAAATAGTTAAACATGTATTTCAGCGATTTTGGAAATTCACCTACTAAGGGGTTAAACATCGGATATGAACCCGAGTGTGAAAGATTATACGAATAAGACAACTATTGCTGATTTTTTATTAGATATTTTGGTTAAGACATTTTTAAAAGGAATTTTTTAAAAATCATTTATAAAGCTGAGGGATTTAGTATGATTGCGTCAAAATAACATAAGTTTTTTTCTGATTGTCATTTTCACGGTTTATGGACATGAATGCGTTATTGTGATCGGCGTATTTTTTAGATATTACATTTTTACTTATGTTACCCGGAAGGCCAAGGTTAACTCGAGCGAAGCCTGGTGGTTCTGCTATATTAAAATAAATTTATTAGTTTCAATATGTACATAAACAGAAATAAAAATTACCACATGTTTACAAACTTTTATTTAAAGTTTAGAATTTGTAAGTATGTACTGCAATTTTGTTCGGCTCCTGCTTTTATGCGATTTAGAACATTTTTTTTTTTTTAAATTACCTAGCCATCCTTACCGTACATTGTAGTAAACACATTGTCCATCTGGGCGAAGCTGGGGTGGGGCGCTAGTATAACATAAAAAAGAAATTTATTATTTTCTAAGTGAAAATATAGGGCATTTATTTTATTTTTTAAACACATTTTTCATCCATCCAAAAATAATTAACCTTCGAAATAGCATAATCTGAGTCGTAATGCAGCTGGCATACTGAATTTGTCAGAGAAGAAAAATCCATATTTATGAGAGCTATTTAAATCCTTTTAAAGGCACATTTTCGAAAGTTCTTTTACGATTTCATGTATTAATTATATAATAAAATTTAATTGAAAACTTTGGAAACATAATGAAAAATAGAAGAGTAAATTGATATAGACATTTAGAAACAAAATGCATTGAATTAATAGTGCTGCAAAGCATTATAATTTATAAGTTGTTTTATCTGAAATCGTAAGCGTAGTGTGTTCCATCAGCAAATACATTGTGTGTAAAAATTACCCGGAATCGTTAAATAAAACGCAAAAAAATAAATTATTTATTCATCAAAATGTATTTTGTCGCCTTCCAATTAAAGCCCTATGGAGTCCAATAAACCGGGCCAGCGCTTGACTCAATCCTTCATACATTTTTCGTAGGCTGATTGAGGTATCAGCTCCTTCAGCGAATTTTTTTATGACAAAATTGACTCAAAAACCCCTTGCTCGAAGTGGTAATTTTAGTTTTGGGAACGGGAAAAAGTCACACGGGGCAATATCAGGCGAGTACGGTGCTTGGTATGGTGCTTGCAATTTTGATCTAAAACACTTGCACACCGATAACTTTGTGCGATGGTGCATTATCGTAGTACAAAATAAACATGAAATTTCGGAGATTTTCAAGATGTTCGGCACACGGAATTTCATTTGAAAAACTAAAATTAAGGTAAACTCTTTGTTCAACTAATTTTGTTCATTGTAAAAATCGCAGAGTACGCCACATTATGGGAAAAAAAACAGCTGCTGCCAACACACTAAGTCACAGATGACGCTCAAACTCAGCGTTGTGACTCGATATACAGTTGTACCAACTTACAAAAACAAAATTGCCGTGATATTTTTTTATGTGAATTTTTTTAAATGATAAATTTCGGGTATTTTTTTACATACAATGTTCCTTTCAAGCATTGAACCAAAATTGTAAAATTTTCATGCATAACGCTTAACTTTCTTCCATATTGTTTTTTGCATAAAAGGAAAATAACAACGACAACATCAACAAAAAAGATTTGGAAAAAACCGAAAATAACCTTGAAATGACACGTTAATTATAAAACACGGTAAATTCTAAAGAGCCTCTGATTCTAATTAAGATATAAACTAAATATGGGAAGATTTAGAGAGATAAAACATAAGCCATTAATATTACATCAAAATTGGCTAATCAGTATTTTGATCGAAAATATTATTTTTAAACCACTCGCACACACAAATGGCTGCCAAAAATTTGCATGTGAAAAATCAATTAACGTTTTTCATTCGATAGACTGTGATCACAGTCTTGATTAGAACAAACGTTGAAAGCGGGAGACTGTAATCTCAGTTGCGTGATCAACAACAGTGAAATACCATATTATGTATGACTTGACTTTACAGAAAGTGTATTTTATTTTATTGTAATTTTTTAAAATAATAATACCATTTTTTAATTTTTGCGAAATTTCTATAGCGATGAAAGTGAAATAATTGTTGATAAGTAGTGTTGCGAAATCTGGCATTTTTTTTTTTTTTTTTTTTTTTTTTTAGAAAATCCGAATTTATATTCGAAAAATTTTAATAGTAATTTTATTTTATTTTATTTTATTTACGGAATATATAACATTATATAAAGCAAAAATAACTATTCAAACTTTCCGGTGAGAATTCATTCGGAATTTCTGAATAAAAATTCCGCCCGATTGTGAAACAATGATGAAGAGTTATCAGCATATATCTATAAAATTCTATATGTAATTAGTTAATCGATTATTTAAAAAATTAAATCCCTTCACATCAATAACATTCCTAATTTTTTAAGTTGATTCACATACCCGATACACGTCCAAAAACACTGACAACACTGAATCTGAAATCCAACCAGAACCTGATGTACTTCAATCCCAAACCAACCCGAAACCCGAAAGTAAACAAAGTCAATTCATATTTTAATGCAGTTATGGAAAATGCTCTGTAATTATATCTCCAATGTCAATTCTTTTATTTATAAAAATGAACATGTGTATGCTCATTTATATTCAAATAAGTTTTTTCCTGCTTAACCCATTTTAGGCCAAGCATAGAAATTTTATAAAATGTGGTATTATTTGCATTGAAATTTGCTTAAATTACATTCATTAAGACACAGAAAACGTTTCGTGCATGAAGAATAATATTTTATTTAATTTGACGTTACCATTATTAATTTACCATTAATAATTTACCATTAAATTTAAATAAAAAATTGTAAGTTTTCTTATGGCATTTGTTTTATTTTTATTTTATTTACAAAACTTGCAACTTTACTCCATTATAAAAACATATGACTAATCTCAAATGGAATAATTATACATTTTCAAAACGTCGAATTTGTCAATAACCGTTTCAAGTAAAACACCAGCGTATTTTGAAAATTTCTCAACAGAAAGTGATTTCTTCAATTGAATTACTAATATTTTATAGATGTCTCCAGAACCCTTAAAAATAGCAGAAAAATAAAATTAGTGAAAAATATACGTCACAGTGTTAATAAAAATATATTTATTGAAATGGTGCATTTACGCACCTTTGGCCGAAAATGGATTAAGCAATACTATCGATTTCGTATGGAAATAATGAGTTAAAAACCAACCGCAAGAGTTAAAACCCAACCCGAAACCTGCCCAGACCCAAAACAAATAGAGTCAACACAACTCGACCTCAACCCGCAACGAAACAAATTACTGCCAATTTGTCCCGATCTGAACCGTGAGATAGGTCAAGGGGTAATAAACTTGAAACAGAAATTTAAATCTACTTTCATTTAAAATGTCATAGTTAAAAATATTGCTTATTTTGACACGCAGTAGAGAATGATATACAAGGAAAAATTTTAAACTAGAACGACGATCTCAGAGCCCCAAGCCCCCAACTTGCTTTTCGAAGTCTTTAATTTAATGCATTTCGATTTTAAATTTGTCCGGTGCTATCGTTTTAATTATTTATTAGTTTTTTTCCCATTTCGTTCAAGTGTGTGATACAGGATACGACGACTATTTTAAACCTATAGAGTAGTGTTGTGTACCAAAACACCAGACTTAAAATTCGTGACGTTTTTTCGAAAGTTAAGCTTATAAAGTAAAACCAAACTTTTCAAAACAGACACACAAGCATACGTCATTTTTAGATACTAATGATATTGAACCAGGACCATCTGTAAAAAAAGGACATTCGGCATGAACATACATAGAAGAAAATTTTACAAATGAAATGTATAACCTCTTTAGTTGAAAGTTATTTAAAACAGGTAATAAATATACTATTGGCATTTAAAAAAAAAAAAAAAAAAAAAAAAAAAAAAAAAAAACGAAGTATAGGAAACAATAAACAGAAAAAAAAATTGCATCATATTTTTATAAAATCTTATTTCATTAGTTAGTATATAACTGCAATACATTTTTACAAAAGTATGCCGAAAGGACTTATAGTTATAAACAGTTAAGTAAAAATTAACAACTCGCATTAAATAAAATTGTACATTTTGAAAATAATTTTTTTGTTATATATAAACTATTATATATCAATTTTAAATGAAAAATGATTTTAATTCGTATTTTAGCTTGTAAATAAATTACATAGTTTTAAACATAATTCTAAAACAGCTTTGTTCACACTTATGGAGTATAACTCGGAAAATATTTCCGTTTTAACAACGATTCCAAAAAGCGTTCTTTATTTTTAGAAACCTCATAAACCAATACATTTTTTAGATTTAAAGAAACATTTATAAAAACGAAGTTTCTTTTGCTGCCTTTGATTTTCAGAAAGATTTCAGAATTATTTTTTATTGTGTATTAATCAGTTTTCTCAACCCAGAATAAAGTTTTTTCGGATGCTATCAATCTTAAGTATAAATATTTTCATTTTCAAAAAATATGTTTTGCAAACAAGCATAATAAATTAACAGCAGTATAGCATTAATATTATTCCGTTACTGTTGCATGTATAAATTTGATTACGCAGCTGAAATGTTTAATTGAGAATTAATATCATCCTACAAACTGATATTCTGGTTTGAGAAAACGGAGTAATACATAATAAAAAGAAAACTGCCTAGTTTAACTGAGAGCATTCAGATCACAGGCTATTCACATTAATTGCATATTATACTCTTATTTCAAAGAATTTGAAATAAGTCCCTCGAAAAATAAAGAAATCGACAATTTATTAAGGCGGGGATCATCCCCTTATAATTAACCAACGAACCCCGAAAACTAATCAGAGAAGCGCCTTATTAATATGAACATATACACAAAATTTGAAGCAAATCGGATAATTCTGCATGAAAAACCTATTTATCTAAAGTAAGGGGGGATTAGCCCCCCTTATACTTAACCAATGAACTCCCAAAACTAATCAGGGGAGTGCCTTACCAAAATGAACCTATATACAAAATTTGAAGAAAATCGGATAATTCTGCATGAAAAACCCATTTATCTGAATTCAGGGGGAAGATTAGCCCCCCGTTACCCCCTTTATAGTTAACCAATGAACCCCCAAAACTAGTCAGGAAAGCGCCTTATCATAATGAACCTATATACAAAATTTAAAGAAAATTGGATAATTCGGGATGAAAAGCCCATTTATCTGAATTAAAGGGGGGTTAGCGCCCCGTTTCCCCATTTATACTTAACCAATGAATCCCCAAAACTAATCAGGGAAGCGCCTTATCACAATGAACCTATATACAATATTTGAAGAAAATCAGATAATTTTGCATGAAAAATCATTTATCTAAATTAAAGGGGGTAAGCTCCGTTCCCCCCTTTTATACTTAACCAATGAACCCCCAAAACTAATCAGGGAAGCGCCTTATCGCAATGAATCTATAAACAAAATTTAAAGCAAAACGGTTTTTTCTGTCAAGGGTTATCGCGTTACATATATACGTACATACATACATACATACATACGTACTTACATACAGAACCGGCAGGCACATTAACTCTCAGGCGTTGATAGCCTGTGAGCTAATAAAAACTATTCGGAAACGTTTTCGAAAATCAGTGGCAGCAAAAGAAACATTGTTTTTATAAATGCCTCTTTAAATCTCTAAAATATATTAGTCTATGTGCTTTCTAATGATAAATACCGTTTTTTGAAGCTATGGGTTGAGGTTATTGTATATTTTTGTTCGTGGTTATATTTTCGAAGATTAAGAAGCATTTGTGTTCGTTCATAATTTAGTAAATCTTCTTTTTTAAAGATATAGCTGAAATTTATTTTCGTGTTGAACATTATTCGTTGCAAAAAAACTTTTTTCTGGGAAATGTAACATTGAGAGCGGATGATATATTTTTTAATAATTGTAAATTTGAAATTGAGGAAAAAGGAATGTATAATACGCATTTATGACGCTAAACTTCATTACATAGTAAACTGCAGAACTTAGAAAGTACTTTAGTTAGTTCGTAGAATCTGGATATAACTCATACCGAAAAATTTCGCGGCACACCTGAGGTCCCCACACAGCACACCGGTTGAGAATCAGTGATCTAGATCTTAGTTATACATGGTGCGTCAGAAAATTGTATATACATACACTGTTTAACGGGTCATAACTTTCCAATTTTTCTTTCTTTTCAAAATCAATGGGAAATGATGAGTGGATTAAGATTAACTTTTGAAGAAAGAAAATTTATTTTAAATATGAAAGTGTAGCAGAAGTACAAAAACAATATCGCAAGGAGCTTCAGGCAGATCCTCCCGACCTATGCGACTTACAATTCGGTGAGCGAAGGAACGCTCAAGTTAATGTTAAGTCTACGGGAAGGTTCTTGGCAGATTTCTCGCTCGCATTTTATTATTTTTAAAGGATGTTTTTTGCATAGGATTGCTGAGGTCAATCTCCAACGTTGTTAGTTTTTACTTTTTCGATTTCGGTTTCAGTTATTTTATATAAGGGTACTTTCACTTTCAGAACCGGTTCTAACCGGTTCCAAAATTGAAAATGTCCGCTTATAAAAAACCCGTAACCAAAATCGAAAAAGTAAAAACTAACAACGTTAGAGATCGACCTCAGCTATCCTATGCAAAAAAAAAAAAAAAAAAAAAAATCATTTAGAAATATTAAAACGCGAGCGAGAAATCGCGTGACTAGCATAGGCTCTTAAGACAGAATCTGTGACTACATAGATTATTTTAAAGTTTTTATTATGATTCCATTCAATTACTAGATACAAAATCTTATGGACTGGACATGTTCCAGAGATGAGTCATGGGAGTTTAAAAATATGTAGATTTTCTCTAGGAGGAGTACAGATATTCAAATTTTCCAAGAATGGCAGTAATTTCACATGGATTATGTATTTTTCTATTCAATATGTGTAAAATTACATGGAATTTCAAAATTCTAATAGGGATAATTACCTCCTATGCTGCAAGACACCTATGGATTGATTGACCATGTTACGTCATTAGTGTTTATAATGCAGATTTTACTAAAACAATTTTATTTTTTCATTACATTTTTACCATTTATATTCCATAGCGGACATTCCCGAATAGCGGACACCTCTATTTAGTGAACACTTTTCAATCCACAACAGCTATTTATTTGTATGCTTTCACCTCAGAATATTGGGCAAATTCCAAAATACAGAAGTGTCCGCTATTTAGATGTTTTACTGTATTTATGATGTTATTTTTAAATTTGTTATTTGTGATATATTTTTTTCTTATTTTTTTAGGTCACTAAATCAGAACCTTGCAGTTATACAAAATAAATTTGTAAATTTTCTCTAAAAAACTTGTACACAATAAAAAGAAAATGACTGAAAGAGATTTCAGAGAAAGAGAAACGAGAATCATCTTATCAGAAGATGGTACACTGAAATTTGACTTCATGACTTCTCTACAGAAAATCTCTATTGCTAAAGTTTCTAGTCTCTTGTGGATGAATCAAAATACTCATCAAGATATAGTGAATTTGTTTCGTAGTGATATTTATTCAGAAGCAAATGATCTTCTTTGCATGTGGAAACAAATCGAAGATAATGTTGTCGCTAAAGTATCAGAATTATGCTTGCCTAACTGTACCAAAAAAATGTTAAAAAAAACAGTTGTGATTTTAGGAAATTCGATCCTTAGCTGGATGAAATATCATGACGTTTACATTTTGAAAACTAGAAAAAATTCTAAATATTCTTCAGTAGATCTAATTAGTCATATTGCATGGACTGCTAGAGGCAAAATTGATTTCGTTGAAACAGCTAAAAATGTTTTAGCTAATCAGGGTAATAGTTTAAGCGATGATCAAAAATATAAAATAGCTTGTGCTTACTGCTTAGAAGATGATATTTCTATTTTAGCATCCAAAGTTTTAAATCAATATTATTTAGAAGGTATCGATATTCACAGTTTTCCAATGGTACATTTTTGGACAACTTATATTACAGGCACTCATTTCAACACCAGCTTTAATGAATATATAATAAAGGGATTAATATATTCAGATTTTAATATAATTGGTAGGATAAAGCATACTCTACCTCTAAGATATGTATGGAATAAGCTAAGTGAACAAGAAAAAGCTGAAAATGTTATATCGTTAATGGTTGGAAATTTAAGATATATTATCTTTGCAGAATTTTGTCGAGACATTTCAAATTTTATGAAAATCGAATCAAAACTTTAGAAGATATTAATAAAAATATTTATTAAGAAATTTGAATAATAATAAAAAAAAAATCGGTGCTTTTTTGTTTTGGGAGCTTCCGAGGTTTCATCGTCAAGCGACCGAGATACTTATTTTATGACAGAAATTAATCTGCAGACGATAGAATTCATTTCACAGAATTTAAAATCATCAAGATCTGAGTATTTATATAAAGAGCTAAAAACGCACCTCCTTTGTCGCGTTTGATGTACAATTTCGAACTTCTTTAATTTATTTTGGTTTTTGTAGTAAAGACAGAATTTTGTAATCGATTTTTCTCCCACTTCCTGATAGGCTAGAAGTATATAAATTATGTACACAGGTGTTTTTCCTATGACAATACAACATTATAATATTTTTAGAACTTAATTATAAACTAATATATTAGTTTTAAGGCATTTTTCTGTTAGGCGCTAGTGATAAATCGACAAATATTATTTAGGGTTAAACAAATTTACGATTTACAGCAACAATGGAGTTAATTATGTGCTAATCCACACTCGCCAGAATACGGCTGTGAAACACAGCAAGAACTAAATATTTTAAACACTAAAAAATTTAATAATAAATAGTGTAATATTTTATTTTATAAATTAACCCCTTCGGCCCTGATTTTTTTTTTCAATTTTGGGAAAAAATTACTGTTATGCTAACAAAATTAAAAATAGCTATCGGAATAACAGAAGCTAGGGTTTAATGAAAGTTAACGAATGCGTTCTTTACCAAAACCTCACAAATGTAGTTATTTTGCGTGTTTTTCATATAACAATAGTCTAAGGAAGAATTTTCGAAGACGTTTGCAAAATGTCGTATTACAACTAAATTAAACAAGCATAAAAATTTAGTAATATTTTTTATCTTTTATCACAATGTACCAATTCGGAAAAGGATTCCCAAATTTTAATTTAAAGAGTGAAACGTATGTTTTAATTAAAAGAAATGCCAACGGCTTGCTAATAATTATGAAAATTATTATTATTATTATTATTATTATTACTAAATGCTAAATATAAGTGAAGTCATAATAGGAAATGTAGAGATTCATACTATCACTATTAGGTGCTGGAATTAATAAAAATAATGTTTAAGACAAAATAATGCTCAATAAAAGATATGTCCTATTAATAGGACGTCAGGGCCGAAAGGGTTAAGTAAAATTTAATAAAATGTTTTATAAAAGTCTCAGCCCCATTGTATCGAGAGTTTTTTTTAAAAAAAAAGAAATTATTTGACTTCAAAATTTGATTTTAATGTTTTATGAAATTTAGACTAAATTAGCCAACATTGTAACTTTTAATAATTTGCATTCCGTTCCGGTAGATATCTGACTTTCAGAGATAGTGATCTTCTTTCCGGTTGAGTAGCACCAAACAATTTCCCTTCGTGATTTTTACGACTTCGAGCACAGGATAATGTTAGCATTTAAACGTTTTTTTATGCTTTTTGCTTTATTTGCAACTCGTTAGACAAATATCACAGCCTAAACGATGCAGAACTATTTGTTAGCGAGAACCTTAACGGTCGTGAGTACGAAGGTCATAAAGAAGGTATTTTGTAGACATCGAAACTGTCGATAAAATCTTCTTATTTCTTCATGAAAACCTTACAGAAGAGGGAAAGTAATTATTTTAATTAGAAAACACTAACTTGAACATTTTCCAACCTTTTTGGATTTGTTACATTTTAAAAGCAGGAACTTAAAATTAAACAAAATTTACTAATTTTGTAGTTTTGTATTTTTTATAGGCTTATAATAAATGCAAGTACTTAAGTCTCAATTTCAAAAAAAATAAAATACATATGCTCGTTTTTTATGTGCGTTCGTAATTACATAAATACGTAACACCTATAGTCGTTGTCTGGTCCGTCCGTCTGTCCGCATGTAACAGCGCAAAAACTACCCAACAGAATGGTTTGAAATTTAGTATATATAATTATTGCAGAATTTTGTCGAGTCATTTCAAATTTTATGAAAATCGAGTCAAAACTTAAAAAGATATTAATAAAGGTTTTCTTCATTCTATTAAAGCCTATCATACGTGATTAATTCAATGTTATCCCATGCTAGGCAATGATTCTAGGTCGCCGTGGTGATTATGTCCTATTTAAGATGGAGTCCTATTATTTTCGTATTACTGAATTTAAAAACGGAATTTGCATAGTAAAATTGTTTAATTATAGCAATCCTATAATCTACCGACAGTTTTTTTAATAGATGTTTCCGGAGAAATAGATATTAAATGAAAAAATAGTCTAAATATGGATTTCAAGTTCTGAAATTTTCAAAGGTAGGCTCTTAAGTTTCCCAGTGGAATTTTCAATAGATATCAACAAAAGATAAAATGTTGCCAACTTAAAATGCACTTTTTATTACGTAAAGTAATCATATCATAATAATAGACGATATAATTCATTTCAGTGAAATAATAACGATGTTTTTTTTTTTTTTTTTTTTTTTTTTTTTTTTTTACATTGTCTTGTATTGCATATTTGTGCATAGTATAATTTTAATGTAACAGAATTGTAATTAATTGTTTGCAAAAGTATATTGAAACTTCATTTCATAAAATAAAATTAATATCTATAATAGGAGAATCTGCACATAATATAAATTTTGTACTCATGCATTTTTGCACAAGGGTGCAACAGCTATTGCATCAAGATCTGAATATTTATAAAACTAGTTATTGTACCAACGCACCTCAATTGTCACGTTTGAAATACAATTTCCAAGTTGTTTTACTGTATCATAAAAACGGTTGGGTGATATACTATATCACTGGATATATATCCGATATTTATTTTTAAAATATGAAGCATTTTGATATTTTGATATTTTGATATATTTAATATTTATTTTAAAAGTATCATCGTGTTTGATTTTTTGATATTTTCAGTCAAAACAAGTGTAAATAATTTTTTCAAATGTTATTGACTGTATCGTTCTGTAGAGAAATAACCTTTTCCTCTGGCAATGACTTTTTTAGCCAAAGAAGAAAACAAATACCTTTTAAAAGCTTTACGTTTGAAGTTGAATTTTTAAATGTAACACCAATACAGAGGGTGTTTCTGAAATATTGGCTGCTACGAATAAATATCGTCTGCTACTGAAATGGCATGCAAAAGAAGCGAGTGGCTTGAAGGTTACATACCGGGTGTCCCACAAATGACTGATGGATTTTAAAATTCAATAACTAGCAAACGGTGACAGATATTTAAAAAATTCTTGCAGGAGGGTTATGTATGATGTCGGGAGTTTTTTTACTGTGATTCTGGATTTTAGTTCGAATTTCAAACAATAGATGGCTCTGACAGCGGTTGGCGCTCATTAGAGGCCGAAACTGACGTCACTCAGCATTGATGCGAAGAAAGGAGATTAAGGCTATGGAGTGGATCTCATTCGCCAGTACAATCTTGCTCTAAGGCCCCGATTCTGAACTCATTTAATATGATTTCAATGGAATGAAATGTTGCCATGGAAACAACAAATTATTTGATAGTGGAATACAGCGTTCAGATCAGGGCATGAATTTAACAAGCAGTATTCGAGTTGCAGGCGATTTTACATTTATGAAGTTTTATTTTCCCGGATTAAATTACTTTTTACGGCCTGATTTAAAGAATATTTTGTTCATCGTATTTTAAAACTACTAGGTGAAATAAACCATTTTCAATAAATAGTGTACACGCTTTTAAAAGTACTCACTAGCAGATATTGTAGCAAGATCTCTTCACCTAGTTTTAAAATATGATGCATAAAATATTCTTTAAATCAGGCCATAAAAGTAATTTAATCCCGGAAAATAAAACTTCATAAATGTAAAATCGCCTGCAACTCGAATACTGCTTGTTAAATTCATGCCCTGATCTGAACGCTGTATTCCACTATCAAAGAATTTGTTGTTTCCATGGCAACATTTCATTCCATTGAAATCATATTAAATGAGTTCAGAATCGGGGCCTTAGAGCAAGATTGTACTGGCGAATGAGATCCACTCCATAGCCTTAATCTCCTTTCTTCGCATCAATGCTGAGTGACGTCAGTTTCGGCCTCTAATGAGCGCCAACCGCTGTCAGCGCCATCTATTGTTTGAAATTCGAACTAAAATCAAGAATCAGAGTAAAAAAACTCCCGACATCATACATAACCCTCCTGCAAGAATTTTTTTAATATCTGTCACCGTTTGCTAGTTATTGAATTTTAAAATCCATCAGTCATTTGTGGGACACCCGGTATTTGCTCTTTCCCAAGAGAATTATTCATATTCCGTGATTAGAAAACATTGCGAAAGGATGGTGTTAAAGTTTAGAAGCATAAAATAAGTGATATTATTAATTGCAAGAGAAATAATCGTCAATCTTTAAAGCTATCGAAAAGAAAACGAAAACACAAACGAAGTATCCGAAAAAGGTCTGTAAAGTGCGCTCTATGGTTGTAATGGAAAATCCAAAACCTCAAAGAACTATCGCAAAATCTTTGCATGGCTCGGCAGCAACTGTAAATAAAATAATTAATAGTGATTTGAATTTAATTAAAACGAAAAAATAAATTACAGTTCATCGCCTGCTAATCCAAAATAAATATTAAGATGTAAACAATGAAATTGATAGTTACAGATTTGAATAAATGCGGTAGCAACAACCTTTTTTATTTTATCACTCTACATTGTTTTAAGAAAAGTTATTATTATTATTAGTATTTGCATTAACTTCATCAAATTTCCAGCTTAATACTTGCTTCTCTCTGAACCATAAATTGAACAATAATTAAATTAACGTATTAAAAGAAATATATAAACTTTTTATCGAAAGTCTTGCATTTTGGAACAGGAACGTACGTTATTGTATAATTTGCACGATAAATTTCGAAAATAAATCTAAATATTGAAACGAACAACAATTACATAAATGATTCAGAAAATCAAACTAATCAGTCATGAATGTGCATCTGGATTCGTATTTAAGTATGCAAAGTATTTATTTTATTGCTATGTATTATTTGATTTTACTTACATTATTCACATGTTATTGAAATTGGTAACCTTTTTTTAATGTTGAAGAGATATTTTATGCGAAAACATTTGAAATGGTAATCTTCCCATTTTGACATTCATTCATGCATTAATAATGGTAATTCACTTTGTATCTGCAAAAGAAAAATGTAAACAAACAATGACCTATAATCCACACAACCTTTGGTTAAAGCTTTTGTGGATTTGAGGGAGTTGACTGTACTCACATATGATTGGTTGAGGGGGTTGAGGCCTGAACATGTCAGGTATAACCCAAACCAAGCCCGAAAATTCTATTTTAAGTCAATCCCAACCCGAAAAATTAATTTTCTTTCACCCCAAATATAACTCGGACTCGACAAAATACTATTCGTTAATTCGAAATCCAACACAAACCGGACAAACTTCACAGGACCGAAACTAAGGGGGGTTGGGGCAGAGGGGGCATGTGCCCCGGCGCAAGAACAGAAGGTAAAGAGAGGCGCCAAATGAATATTTGGTTTGTCGTTAAAAAAAAATGAAATTTTGTTAAAAATGTTTTGCAGGTGAAAAATGTAAAAGCTTTAGGTTCAGGTAAGCATCTAGACATATCAATCTATTAATGGGAAGTACACTCTAAAAAAATCCGTTAAAATACAAGATATTTTCCGTAAAATTTTACGGAGTAGTTTCATTTTTCCAAAACAACAGTGCAATTTCCGTAAATGACATTAGTTCCGTAAAGGAGATTTCAAATCCGTAGATATGCAGAAAGTTTTCCGTAAATTTGATGGATTTTTTTCAAAACAGTACAATGTCCGTATTTCCCCATTTAAGTAAATACCGTTCAGAGGTTTGCATACAGATATCGTCTTGTTTGAAATGCGAATTAAGATTATTGTATTTACTAGGGTCCAGGGTCTTCTAGGATCCAGGCCTGTATCGGCCCTACCCGTGGGCCTATTTTCTGTCATTAGACTCGGGCCAATCCTGGAGCTCATTCTAACCGGGCCCGTGTCTGGAAAGTAATTTTTTGTGAAAATAACGATGATATTTTTTTATTTTTTAGTGAAATCTTTAGAAATTTACTTTATTTATATAAATTGCAGAAAAATATTTTTTTAAATCTACTTTTTTTCTTTATAGTGCTTCAAATTATGATTTTTTTCACTGACATTTAAAAATTTTATTTTGATTTTATTAACGTGAGGCAATACTAAGTTATTAAAGGTTTCGTAAAATAATATCTCTGCAAATTATTGGTATTGAATAAAACTGATTTGTCTTATAAATTTGTGAATTAAACTAAAATTTATTATTTTATAAATTATAATTTTAGAAAGTTGATATTTTTTTCTTTAAATTTATAAAAATAATTATTGATTTTTCTTTACTTTTATAAAAATGAAGTTTATAACTTTATAAAATTTATGATATATTTAGTTAGTTTATAATTTTATAAATTAAACTAAATTAATTTAAATTAATAAATCCAAATTTAAACATACCTATCCCAAGGTCATTAATTTCAAAATTTTCGCTAAAAATCTATTTTTTTTTGTTTTAATATTTTTAAGGTTTCATAAAATAATATTTTTGAAAATTATCGGTATATAAGTGTTAAACTAAGCTGATTTGTCTTATAAATTTGCGAATTAAACTAAAATTTATTATTTTATAAATTATAATTTTACGAAGTTCATATTTTTTTCCTTAAATTTATAAAAAATAATCAATAACTTTTTGTTGACTTTTATAGAAATGAAGTTTATAATTTTATAAAGTTTATAATTTATTTCGTTAGTTTATAATTTTATAAATTTAACGAAATTAATTTAAACTAAATTATCAAGTCCAAATTTAAACTTACCTATCCTAAGGTCATTAATCATTGCTGAGAGCTTTTGTGTACGATTCTGTTAAACTGAATAAATTTAAAAAATCAAAACAAAAAAAAATAGATTTTTAGAGAAAATTTTGAAATTAATTTCAAAATTTTCTCTAAAAATCTATTTTTTTTTTGTTTTGATTTTTTAAAATTATTCAGTTTAACAGAATCGTACACAAAAGCTCTCAGCAATGATTAAATATAATAATTTAATTTATTATAAAATTGTTTATACACATAAGTTTTTAAAATAAGAGATAAAGAAAATTTACTTTAATAGCATGTAATAAATACGTCTACTTAAGATAATTATTGTTTTTACTGAAATTGATAAATAGATCAACAGACAAATAAATTTAAAAAGTATATGTACTATTGCAAAAAGAAGCAATCATTAGTCTTAATACAATGTTTTACGCATATAATACATAAAAAGTTAAAATTTATCTGTTATAAAGCATCAAATAATAAAGTAAGATATTAAAAAATATGAAAATAAAATATTGAAAAAATCCATCTAACTATGAAACCTTCAAGTTTTTGCATCATTAAAAGCATCTAAAATAAATAACAACATTTGAGGGAACGAAGTGTCCGGTTTTAGCGTAATGGTACGGCCCGCCAGTTTACTACACAGAAGTTTCCGCATTCGATCCCCTTCTTGGCAAGTGTTGGTTATTTACTGAAAACTCGCACAGAAATGAAAGAAAAAAAATGTTATAAGATGTTCCTTGAGGAATAATTTTTTTTGGTTCTATAAAATTTATTTTAACGATATAAAAATATCTAAAAAATACGGAAGATATCTGTTAAAAAACGGAAATTTAAAACGGATATTTCAGAAATCACGCAAAATTTCCTGGAATTTACGGATTTTTTTCCGTTAAAATACGGAAATAGTACTGGCGTCTGGATTGCCAGTACAATTTCCGTTTTTTTCAGGAATTTTTTTTTACAGTGTATAAATGATAGTTTCCTGAAACTGGCTGTAGATAGCACACAAAAATTCCTTGTTATACCTACAGAAAATCCTTCTTTTTCAGTTCTTAAGACATAGTGACTCATATCACTATGACTTTAAACGTCTGCTCAATTGTAAAGTAACACTTCAACTATAGTAAAGTTGGTGAAATTAAAATCGGTCTGTAATATAATCCTGTCTTAAATGAAAAAATTACATGGTCCCAAAAGAAAGAATACTAGCAATTCTATTTGTGAAGACAAAAACCTATATAAAGCGGATTTTTTTTCTTTTTTCTTACAGTTCCGTTTTCACGGGTTTTATTTAATAAATGTTTGACAAAGCTGATTATATAGCTCACTATTACGTATTTTATTATTACATATTTCTAATTTTTAAATAAGTCGGCTATTAGAAACTTAGTAAAATTCTCTTTGTAAATTTACTTTGCAGGAAGGGAGGAGGGCACCAAAATTCATGTTTGCCCCCCGTGAAAAAAATACTAGTTTCGGTCCTGCGAATCCGAACCCGTCTCGAAATCCTAATAGTACAAGACTCTTCTGCTATAATTATTTTTAACACAATCAACTGATTGTAAATTAATTCATACGAGTAGTAATTTTCCCATCGAAAGGTTCTAGGTTCGAGTCCCAGCACGGACACATTTTCGCTCAGATGGGAAAATTTCTACTCATATCAGTTATTTACCAATCAGTTGATTGTGTTAAAATAATTATAGTGTAATTACTCATCCATGGTTTGCTGGAGTTCCTTTACCTGCGGTTTCTTCTCTTATCCTGTTTCAAATAACAGTCCAGATGTCATGACCAAATGGTTGTTCTGAGGGAATGTGTTAGCTGGGATGTCGTCCAGATAGCTCAATTGGAAGAGCTTTGGTAATTGGCTAAAGGTTCTGAGTTCCAGTACCATCCTGGGCAAATTTTCTCTCAGATGGGAAAATGGCTGCTCGTATACTTGGTTTACTAGTTAATGTTTTTCAGCCATTTGCAGTGCAAAAAGTTACTTGAAATCTTGCAATTCACATCTCTCCCCCATCAACACCACTAAAAATTTCTATGTACCAATTATATTTTCGCATGTTAGTCGAAAATAAAATTAAAGAAGATATTTTTGCTTTAATGCTTAATGATTTTAAAGATAAGATGGAACTTGGAATAGAACTTGATTTAGATACTGACATGTATTTTTATATTATTTTTTAAAAATGGCATTTGTGGGATATTTGACTCACTGCAGTTGTGGATAATTTGTCAAAACTCCCACTTTTTTAAAAATCTAAAATAATTCATAGCATCTAAAATATTTAATTGGAATTAAATTTATCAAAAAATATAATAATAAACTTATTCCAATAACTAATAGCGTAATTCATATCACTATTTCTGAAATAGAAACTGTAATACAATAGAGAATGCAAAAATGCAAGTTAATAACAGAACGTAATAAGTGAAACAGAAACAAAAGTCTTTTAATTATTGCAAATATGGTTACATAGATACTTTTTGATATGCACATTGTATGTATAATGTACATATACCAGAGCTTGTGCTAAAGCTATTTCGTTAGTTTTTTTTCTCAGGATCTACTTAAGCTACAACATCCAATAACCCTGATTCAAAATGAGTATATTTAAAAACAAAAATTTACTTCTCTGGTTATGAAAATCTTCAGTGATTTGTAAAATTTTGAATGTGAGACATTAATACAACCATGACCAGGAACTTTACCCAGCTGCCTGGTCAAAGAAACATGTTTCGAACCATAAATTTTGTTTATTGAAAAAACTTAAAAATATGCTATAAAGAAAAATGTTGCATTTAATTAAATAAAATGTTTGGTGAAAATGTATTTATATGATTTAGTCAAACCTGTTCGGAAGTATCAAGGTTCTAAATTACGAGACCTATTAAATCTGTCAATTCAACAAAGTTAAACGGAAACCTTGAACCGGCAAACAAAGATGACGGTAGCAAATCACAAGAGAGCAAGCACAGCAGCGATGTGAACAAACCTATAGTCAGGTGGATCACAGCCATGCTGTGATCAGGCGGTTTTCGCCCCGCACCCAGGAACTAACCTGTTAAGCTAGGCATTCATGCCGGGCAGGTAGGGGCCTGGTTAGCGGTATAAAAAAAAAGGAGGTTTGAACCTGTTTACAGAGTTACAGAAAATATATTTTTTAAATCATTTTGTGCATTTTCAGTATTATAACATAACGCTCTAAACAGATAAAATACATAAGAAACTATTTATACGAATGAAACTAAGATGCCATTATATGTCAAACGCAAATTATGAGCATTTTAGTAAATTAGATCAAACATCCATAGTCTCCCCTAAAAGATCAAAACGCTTTAAACCAACCGTGAATATCTATATGTGCCTCGGGATTTATTTTTTTTTAAACTCAAAAAAATAAAAATAAAAATAAAAATAAAAATAAATAAATAAATAAAATAAATAAATAAAATAAAATAAAATATAAATATAAATAAAAAAATAATAACTAGAAACTGTTTTTTTTTTTTTTTTTTTTTTTTTTTTTTTTTTTTTGGAAATTGACACTTAAATGTTCGAACCAGGACTGACTTTTAGTCTCAAGGGTCCTTATCACGCACTTTAAAACACCCGCTGGCTAATGTTAATCCTATGGAGCATTATTTTTTTAATATCTCGTTTGCATTCCAATATTTTTAAACGGTTTTTTTAATTAGATAGCAGAGATCACTCTCTATTTCCGCCGTTGATTACTTTTTCGATTTTCTTTGAGGAATTTTTTTACAAAGATACTTTCACTTTCGGAACCGGGTTCGCCAAAAATAAGAAAGCAGAAAAGAAAGTTGATTCGCAAAAATACAAACTTTACACTCTTCAATATTACCCAAATTTTTTTGAAAAATTAAAATACAGACTTAAATGTTTCAATATCTGCTTAATAGCCAAACCCGCTCAGAAATTAAAGAATATAATTTGCAGTAAAATTGAACCAATTAATTTTGAGAATTATTCAGGAGTATATGAAACACCTTTCGTTAAAGAAGACGGATCTAAGAATTACTATAATGGAATGACAAGTTGGAAATTTAGTTACAGAAAAAAGGAGCATATAGCTGATATCTATATTATAAAGGGCAAACGTGTCCGTGCGTAACGCTGACGTCATTTTGCAAATGGCAACACGTGACAATGAAATTTCGATTTTGCGAATTTTGCTACTGCAATTTTTTTTAAATTTCTAAATATCGCATATTTTCAATTTTTACACTGTTATATATAAAAAAAAATCAACTTTCAAATACAATTTGTTTGAAAACTGCATCGAAATTTACTCATTTATTATAGTATTTAAATTAAATTTCGAGCATGATTTTTTTTTTTAATCTCTCTCTATCGCTTGCAGACGATTACAAAATATTAATTAATCCGCTTGCACTTTAAACAATATAAAAAGTTCAGCATTTGTTTCCAGTTAATATTCGACACGAAATTAAAACTTCACTAAGCAATCAATAAAGTAGCATAAATAAAATACACATTTAACACACGTGTAATTGAAATAAGCGCTTAAAACCGCTGAAATTATCAGAATAAAAAATACTGTTGTAGATAACGAAATTTTTAGTGATTTCTTCGGCTATTAACTTTTCGCACCAGGTCGATACGAAATTACCGCTTTAATAAATTTCAAAATTTTATTTGAATATAATTGACATATTTCATGCAAAAAGGCTCTTTGGTGGTGTTAGGGGACAGTCTAAAAAAAATTATTAAAAGTATAAAAGCTATTAAAGTTTACAAAAAAATGATTTTTACAATATTCTTAAGAAGAAACCATCCAAATAAATTTCAATGAGAGTAAAATAATTTTTCCCTCCAGTCTATACTATCCATCCATAATAAGAGAAACCGTAGACACGCGAAATTACAATATGTAACGATGCAGGATCTTTTAACTTACCGAAGTGGCTCGAGTTACTCCATGGTTAGAAATATGAAAATAAACAACCAAGAAAAAATAAAAGATAACGTGCGTAATTTTTAAAAAGTGCATGAAGATTAAATGATAGCATTTCAAATAATAACTTGAAAGACCGTGCAATTATAGAATATTCTCATTTGTTTTTGAAAATGGCTCGGAGTGAGCCGAAACATGTCAACAACCTAATAAAAGTTATTTTTACTGTGTATTATGTTGTTAATTTACACCTTTTAGCGTTTAAAAGAAATATATGTTAGAGAGTGTTAAAAAATTATGTAGTAGAACTCGTTCATCTTTCCTCTTAAAACGTGAAAACATAGAGATATTTTGTCCTTCAACGGGTTACGTCATTTCATCACTCATGTTTATTGGCAAAACTTAATCACATCATCACATCAGAGAAAAAACAGCAAGAAGAACAATAAGCTATTCACTTATGGATGTGATTGCTTTATCAATGCTTTAAGCTTAAAATATTCTCTCTAAGGTATATTATTATGCCTGGCGTAAATCTCTTTTTGCTTTAGTCGGTATTTATGGCATACATTAAAACACCACTTAACCTTTTTACGACTTAAAGATCAAGAATGTTATGATTATTTTACGGCGTGTTTTGGAGAATTAAACTGTAGTTATGATACACTAAAGTAAAACTAATCCGAAACTTTTGCATTTCTAATTTTATGTTGAATTGTTGGGAAAAAGTAATAATCATTTGCATGTTAATGGGTAAGTCTGCATCAGTAAATTTATCTACCAGATTCTAGATTCAGGCTGTTAAATATTTTTGTTTTATTGGCTCGTCTATCTTTTTAACAATTTCTAAATATCTCATAAATTTCTCCAAAATGTTTTACAAAGTTGTGTGTCTACTGATACCGTGTTTTATGTCATACCAAGGTCTTATGTCACATTATTTTTCGCGTTTACGGTTCCCACATGCACTCTCGAAAAGAAAAAAAAATCCTCGAATTGGACGAATTTTTCCGTGTTTGATTACATTATGTTAAATCTTGATTACATTATGTTAAAACACGAAAATTTCCGCTTTGATTTGTCCATTTCCCCTCAAATTACAGAACATTCACAATTCTTCCGTAACTGAAATCCTCTAATATCTGAATTTTTGTCAAACCACAGGGGTGTTCCAACATCTGTGCTGCGTGTTACCTTCTCGTATTAGAAGCAAAATTTTTACGTGTCTAATTCGAAAGTGTCCTCTGAAACGACATTGTACGAAATGAATCTCCCTGAGAGCAAATGTGCCCGCTGGATCTGTATGTATGTATGTACGTATATGTATGTATGTACGTAACGCGATAACTCTTGATGGAAATATCCGTTTTGCTTCAAATTTGTTTATAGGTTCATTGATAAGGCGCTTCCCTGATTAGATTTGGGGGTTCATTGGTTAAGTATAAGGGGGAGGGCAGAGGGCTAACCCCCTTAATTTAGATAAATGGGTTTTTCCTGCAGAATTAACCGATTTGCTTCAAATTTTGTATATAGGTTCATTGTGATAAGGTGCTTCCCTGATTAGTTTTGAGGGTACACTCGTTAAGCAAAAGGGGGGGGGGGAGCGGATAACGCCCTCTTAAATTAAATAAATGAGTTTTTCATGCAGAATTATACGATTTGCTTCAAATTTTGTATATGTGTTCATTGTGATAAAGCATTTCCCTCATTAGTTTTGGGGGCTCATTGGTTAAGTATAAAAAGGGAAACGGGGGGCTACCCCCCCCCACTTAATTTAGATAAATGTGTTTTTCATGCAAAATTATATGATTTGCTTAAAATGTTGTTTATAGGTTCTTTGTGGTAAGGCGCCTCCCCTATTAGTTTTGGGGGACATTGGCTAAGCAGTATTGTGATAAAGGGGGAACGGGGGCTAATCCCCCATTAATTTATATAAATGGGCTTTTCTTGCAGAATTACCATATTTGTTTCAAATTTTCTATATAGGTTCATTGTGATAAGGCGCTTCCCTGATTAGTTTTAGGGGTTTGTTGATTAAGTATAAAGGGGCTAATCCCCCCCTTTTAATTTAGATAAATGGGTTTTTCATGCAGAATTAACCGATTTGCTTCAAATTTTGTATATAGGTTCATTGTGATAAGGCGCTGCCCTGATTAGATTTGGGAGTTCATTTTTTAAGTATAAAGGGGGGGGGGGACGGGGGGATAATCCCCCTTAATTTATTGTCGATTTCTTTATTTTTCGAGGAGTATTATTCTTTGAAATAAGAGAATAATATAAAATTAATGTGAAAAGCCTGTGAGCTCAATGCCAACAGTATAACTGGGCACTTTTCTTTTATTTATCAAATATCTGGAAGGCAAAAAAAATATCGTGAAAGCTTAAGACGCTGAAAGAAATTATGTATATTTTAATTTTAATCACATTCATAGTATAATTTTTTGTGGAAATTTATGTCTTTTTTTTTTCTTATGATTGTCATTGTAGGCTTTATTTCTTTATCACGCTGTTTACAGGGACTCGCTCTTTTACGGTTTATATTTTGAGCTCCAGATTTTTTATAAAAATTTTCTAGTTTTACGTATATTTAAAAAATCGTGTTAAAAAAAACTTGTATTTTTAGTGCATTTAGCTAGGTTACTTTATATTAATGTAGCCAACTAATGCTTATCCTTAAGTCACGAAGTAATAGAATAATAAAAAATGCATGCCGGAAAATTATTTAAACTATTTATAGGAGTTTAAAAAAATAGTTTTTTTCATCCTATTATCAAAATGTAATTAAAATTAATATATTAATTGATAATTCTATTCTGACAATATTAAAATATTTTATTGTCAATGAGAACGCAGAACTGTATTTTATTTCACAACTCATTCGGAAGGAAGTTAAAGATCGATTACAAAAATTCATTTTTACATTAAAAAAAAGAAACAAATGTCTACGAAAGTATAATATAACCACGAAAGAATATATATAATAACCTCTTCCAAGTTACCTACGATTTCGGAAAGCGTTCTTTATCCATAGTAACATTAGAAACCAACATATTTTCGATACTTAAAGCATTTATAGAAAACAAAGTTTGTTTTGCTGCCACTGATTTTCGAAACGTTTCCGAGTAGTTTTATGGTATATTAATCACTTTTTCAAACGGAAATATCAGTTTTTAGGATTCTATAATCCTACATTAAGCATTTTCAACAGAATTTATACATGCAAGAGTTTAAAAAAAATAATTTTAATGTTAATGTTAATGTTAATGTTGTGGTTTTTGATGGAAAATTGTATTTGTAAAAATTACATTGCTTTTTAAGATTTGGTTTCTAATTTCAGAGCTGGTGACATGAAAATGACGTCACTTTGACAAGCTTATAAAAACATTTAATTTCTTGAATTAAAATAATGATTCACAAGAAAAAAAAAGATATGTCATTTTTATCCGATAAACCGTTTTATTTTTAGCGTTATTCTTTTTGAAAGAAGGTTTTAACCACCATCTTTCAAAAATAATTAATTGAAAATAGCATATCATTTCTCTTTAAATTCAATTCTTGTGAACCGACCGACTTATTTTGACCGACTTCAACGTTAAATAGCGCTTAAAATAATCCTTCTATTTAAAAACTGTCTGCTTCAGCGTGTTTATCATACATTTCTCTATAAAACTACCAGTTTTCAGATTTTTATACGCTGTAGGTTTTTTATACATAAGCGTAGAAAGAACCCTGGTCACAATAAATTCATTTGCAGCAGCATTAGTTAACATTTTTTAGAATAGAGAGGTACAATAAAATTAGATTTCTTTCCTCTTCAAACAATGGAACGATTTCATGGAATTTGAATGCATCACATTAGTTTACCACACAGCGTGTAACAAATAATTACGTACAATCATGGGGAAAACACCTGCAACTAATTCTGACACAAATCATTGTTTAAAAATCTAACCGATACACATCGTTTGAGGAAAATTCTTCTATTAAATGGTATACATGAATTAAGTTTTGAGACCCGTCTTACATGTAGACGGAACGCAAATTAAAAAAATATTTATTATTTTATATTTATTGACCTTCTGATTACAGGCCCAGGGTTGAGAACTATTTTTATATTCAAGAGTATTGTAGAGATTATTTTCTAAAAAGTGGTACGAATGGAAGAACAAAGTAGCTGCTGGTACGTACTCAACCCCGTAATCAAAAGGTTAAAGCTTTTTTACATAATTAGTTATTAATTATTATGTTAAATTTATTAATTAGTTATTAATTATTATAGTAAATGTATTAAATAGTTTTCCAAATAAGTCTTGGTTGTTTGAAATAATTTATAAAGCAATGTTAACTATTTAGTTATATATGTATATATATATATATATATAAATTATATAATGATTTAAAATAATTAAATTACAATTTAAAAGGCGTTTAAATAGAAGAAAGGTTCAGTCGATCACGACATTCTACTGACAACACATTCTTTCGTGATTTCCTTTTTTTCTAACTACCCATGTTACCCTTGACATCTCATAGTCCAAATACCATTTGGCTGACGTCGGCGCAAAAAATGAATTCTGTCGCTATTTTACGAGAGAACATCGTGAATTTCAAAAATAACTCTAGCTTGAATTGCCAAATTGAAATTAACGTTAAATTACTTTGGTGTTCTACTTAGAAAATGAAAAATGTTTAATTTATATCTGATGAATAGCTACTGATGAAGCTATATAGCTCCGCATTTTCTCACCTTTGTGCTATTTTATTTTTCCTTTTGTTACAAAATGTGCAAAAAAAAAAAAAAAAAAAGTTTGAAACATTATCTATTCATAAAATATAGCTAGATTAGCGGGTCACCACAAATTTACGTAACGTTTTAATGTTAATCGTGAAGTAAAACTAAAGCACTAAACAGAAATTATGTATTTTCAAATGTTACATCTAAAGAGGCACGCTACTTTTTAAACAAGCAATTTATCCTGAAAGCAGTCATGCCGGCCGCCGTGTAAGACATATCCAGGGTGCGTATACGGTTTTTACAACTGTCACCACTATTTTTCGAAAAATGATCTTCTCTCTTACTTTATCGCAGAATTTGCAAAAATTGACCCCGACAAAATAAGGTGACGATTATTATTTGCATTTATTGGTGACAAACTAATAACCATTTATAGCCTGGGTATGCGCGCTTTCCCCCGGGTTAACACTAAGCTGTTTAGTGAAAAATATGATTGTATTCATGTATGTTTTTCTATGTAATATTCAAACAAAAAATTAGTCCTTTCCAATCAAACAAATAATATAATTTTTTTTAAGTCAATTCCTACTTTTTAATCATAAATATATAAAATAAACCCGTGCAGCATTCATGTCCCACGTTATCTTTTTTGAACATTATTTTGTAATCATCGTTGCGGTATTTTATTTCTGTGGCATCACTCATTTGAGATAAATCTTTCATTTCATTTATGAAACCAATGGGAGGAATTTTTTTTCCCATTTAAAACTTAATTAATTAAATTTAATGAATGAATTAATATTTGAAAAAACTGTATTAACATAAAGTGTCATCCACTACAAGTTTAAAAAAATTTATTTGAACTTGAGTGGATGAATAGCTAATATTTTATTAACGATTGAAAATTTGAACAAGATATATATATAGAGAGAGTGTAAGCTAATAGTAGGAATTTAAAAAAATAGGAGAAGCAATAAAAGTTCTGGACTAAATTCATAACACACATTAAAAGTCTTTGCCTCCATACCCCGGTAATTTAACCATCAGAGCATTTCTTTCGATAGCGAAATGTTCCAAGTTCAATTTCATATTGGGACATAAACGTCACATATTTAGGCCTCCTGATTAACACAATAATTTAAAGCAATAGTTTATCGAATTATTTAGCGAATAATATTAATCCTATCTTAGTATCTCAAAAAAGTAATCTTAGGAGACAAAAAATCTCGAAACAAAGTTTCAGTGTGTGGGAATTTAGGGTTTTTCTTCATACGTTTAAATTTTACAAGTAAGACACTTATCTGGATAATTGACATCATATAAAATCTCATAAATAGCATATTCACTATTTCTATGATTTCTTGTATAACACAAACAATGATTAGTTACGAATTAATGTTTGCCATAACCTTCAGGCTTCCAAAAATAGAGACCACACAATGCTATCATTTATCACCAAGCCGTAATAACTTCGTACCACTCCCACAACATAAAGGAAAGTTTCAAATTAAGTTCTTGATTTTTCTAACATTTTTTCCCCCAGAAACTAAAAACAATAAAAACTGTATACAACATTACTTAAAAAGAACTTACTTTTGCTGTTACCCCATTTCACTTCAAGGCTTTTATATGTTTTTATTAGTATAATACTTGAAATTTAAACAGACGCTATATTGCCTATAAGTATCTATAACTTATACAGGGTGTCCCACAAGGTACGCAGCGTCTAATATGTACAGATTCGGATAGAGCACGTCAATATGAGTATTTTGAATGGTAACAAGTGGGGTCCCCGAATATACCGTGATAGTCTAATTACAGGATGAACATTATCATAGCTGCGAACTTTTAAGCTTTTTTCCTGCCACTAAAATTTTATAGTAAATTTTACCTTATTAAATCTCCGAAATCACGGGATTCAATAAGGCAAAAATTTCTATAAATTTTTAGTGGTTACCACAAATTTGCATGATCATCTGGGGAATCTTTCATGTTGTACACATCGTCATTTGGAATACCCACTATCGGATTCGTCAATAACGTCATAGCTGTTAACTTTTACGCTTTTTTGATACCACTAAAAATTTATAGTCCCGTGATTTCGGAGATTTAATAACGTAAAATTTACTATAAAATTTTAGTGGTAGGAAAAAAGCTTAAAAGTTCGCAGCTATGATAATGTTCATCCTGTAATTAGACTATCGTGCTATATTCGGGGACCCCACTTGTTACCATTCAAAATACTCATATTGACGTGCTCTATCTGAATCTGTACATATTAGACGCTGCGTGCCTTGTGGGACACCCTGTATATGCAGTATCTTACCTTCTTTTTAAAAAAGTCATTATTACTTCATGTTTTAATTAACTTCAATATTAAACGGCTTATTAGAAATGAAATTAATACGAAAAAGATTTAAGGAATTATCGTAATTTCTCGGCTTAAAAAATAAGCATAATTCATGCAGTATTTTACCTTTCTTTTAAATAAGATTATAATTACTTCATGTTTTAATTAACTTCAATCTTAAACGGGTTATTAGAAAAAGAATTAACACCGAAAAGATTTAAAGGGTTATGGGAGTTACTCGGCTTAAAAAGTAAGCATATTCTATGAAATACACAACGTAAATGCATTAATTTCATAATTTAATAGTTATTAGAAATGGAATTAACACAGAAAAGATTTAAAGGGTTATGGGAGTTACTCGGCTTAAAAAGTAAGCATATTCTATGAAATACACAACGTAAATGCATTAATTTCATAATTTAATAGTTATTAAAATAGGTGCAAATACAATATCAAAGTATAAAAACATAAAAACCATTCAGATGCTAAAAATGTAAAAAATATCTTCAGCACTTTCAGTTAAACACTACCATCATCAGAGGAGTTCAAATGAGACAAAAACTTTAGCTCTAAAGAAGTACACTGGACAAGTAGCAAAAGGGCGAAACCAAAAATAATAAATCGGACGGAGGGAATGGGAAAAAGGAGATGCCATAGAAAGGAAAAAAAAAAGGTGGAGGGGGAGGGGGTGACTACTTGTCTAGTGTACTTCTTTAGAGCTAAAATATTCGTCTCATTTTAACCCCTCTGATGATGACTAGTGTTTAGCTGAAAGCGCTCAGGATATTTTTTAGATCTGTGTTTTTAAAATCTTAATGGTTTTAATGTTTTAAAATTTTGATATTGTATTTGCACCTATTTTTGTAACGATTAAATTGTGAAATCAATGTATTTACGTTGAGTATTTTAACTTATTAAGGTGAAAATGATGGTCAATATACAGAATTTTCTACATGCATTTAATATTTTATAAAGTTATTTAGACGACTAAGAGCAAGGTAAAAATATCTAGGCTGTGACAATAAGGGGCCAGAGAGGTTTGAAATGAGGAAAATTGACTGAAGTTTGATCGTGGATAAGGAAGCCTGTAATTATTTAGACTATTATTTTTTTTGCATTTATTTGTTTATTTATGTTTTATAGAATTAAAATGTATTTGTTAACATGTAAAAAAACAATAATTTTTTTTTAATAGTTTACGACAAAATTAATCTCGTAAAACTAGTTCTGCCACAATTTGAAGTTCAGGTTCAACATTTGTACGTCATTTCTTTTTTATATTTTCTTATTCGATGTTTGTCGATTATACCTGACACAAAAGCAATTTGTAAAAAATCAAAATTTTTACTAAACAATTAAAAATTAAAAAAATGCATAATATATTTTTTTTAACTTGAAATATTTTATTTTGCTTGATTTTTATGTATAGTTTGTAGAAAATTAAATTACCTTTATATAGAACAAAGAAACATGTCAATTCATTCAATTCAGTCAATTCATTCAAATCTTGCTTAAAAGTTAACGTGGCAAAACCGCTGAAAAACGCTGTTCGAGATAACAGAGTATAAAATTTTGACAATTTTGTCTATTCTTAAACATTACTTACCTTAGTTACCTTTAGTATGACAGTAATTTTAAGAATTTTTCTATCGGTATAACAAAATACTATATAATTCTTTACATGTTTCGACAATATGACATGTGAATAATAAACATTCTTAAATTCTTCAGGTCCTGCGAAAAACATAGTAGAAGAGTTTATTTTACTTCCGCAGGGTTTTAGCTTTTGCAATCTTTTTGTGGTATTCCTGACTGGATGCGACATATTTTACAAGTGTCTCTAAATTATCAATAAATTTGACAATTTCTGAATACAACTCAGAGACCTATTCCGAATTTTCACCTAGATGAATTTTAAGATGTTCGCATGATTGCAGTATTTTCCTTACACTTTTCGCTGGGAAAATAAAAATTATAAAACAATTTGAAAAGAAACTTATGTTCCTCATTGAGATGGCTCCCTTTCATAGTCTTAACCCCTTCGCGACGAGCGTCCTTAACAGAATTTTTAATCTTTTACCGCCGGTTTTTCAAAACAGAAATGTTCGCCCACTTGAATCGCAGAAATGCTAGGATTACATAAGGCAAAGCTTACACTAAACAAGAACGAAAAATCATGCGCCAAGCATAGATTATGTAGCACTTTCCAACGCTTCCAAAATAATTTTACAAAACATACCTTTTAATAAGCTAAAAGATAACATCTAAGTAAACAATTTGGAAAACGCATAACATATTTAAAAACATAATTTCAGGAATTTCGAACAGATACAATATTCGGAAAAGTATCCAAGTACTTTTATTCAACCCTGTATATGATCTATAGATTTGTATATATACTATATAGGATGATAAATTTTAGTTTAGTTAGGAAACGCGTAGCACAGTTTAAAATTCTCCTTCTGGAGTTTCTGTCAATAAACGGAAATGTGTTCTCGAACTTTTGTGCTGCCCTGTATATGAAATACAGAATTTATACACACCCAGTAATAGACAAAAAGTGAGTTCAATTTAAAATCGCATTTAGCAACTTAAAACGCACTTCCAGGAATTATTGTTATAACAGACAGTAGATAATTCTTTTGTGTGTCCCTGTAAATGAACGATGACTGCTGTACCCACACTATTCTGTAGTAAGCCTCTTGTAATGTACCTTAGTAATATATATAAATTTCAATGCGTTTAAAATAGTGAAACATTATTTAAATAAACCGCAGACGATTTTTCTCCATAGACGTAATGTAACGGAATTCTTTTGACTGTCCCTGTATAGTAACTATAAGTGGTATGCACACCCTATTCCATATTAAACTTCTTCTAATGCACCTTAGTGATATATATAAATTTCAATGCGTTTAAAATAGTGAAACATTATTTAAATAAACCGCAAATAATTTTTCCCCATAGACCGCAATGTAACGGAATTCTTTTGAGTGTCCCTGTAAAAAAACTACAAGTGCTACACACTTCCGTTGAAATAGGCTATAGATAACGACAATAACATATAAAAATTGCAGAGCAATCCGAGCATATTTACGGGAGTTAGAGCACGGACAGACGGCCATCCGGCCATACGGCCAGACAAACCGAAGTCATAAGCACTTTTCAACTAGGTTGGAAAGTGCTAAAAATAACTTGTGGGAATAATCGAGGATTCTGAGCATCTTATGCGTCACGTATACGTGTCGCTCGTCCCCAAGGGGTTAGCACCCTTTATTTACAGAATGTCCCTCGTTATTGTTGACCAATAGCTAATATTTCAAATGTTGCTACAAGAATGTTTCAATTGTTGTTTATCATCATATGAAAATCCATTTACATCAAAATTGCTTTTTTTGTTTTAAATATATATATATATAATTTTAATTTTCAAATGGTCTTAAGGTTCTAGAAGTTATATCCAGAAAAGCTTTATACAAGTTGCAAGTAAATCAGTAAAAATTCCAGTTTTCTACGAACAAAATTTACAGACATTTGATACTTTGAATTTTATGAATTTTGAGCGTTTTCTGACACTAAAAATGCGTTTTTCTATTTTTATATTGGTCAAAATATTTATTGTATTCTTTTACCGCCAGGCTAAATATTGCATACATTGGAAAAACTTCGAATTAAATACCAATTGTGTACAAATATTGGTTTTACACAATGGAAGACTTCGCAATGCATATTACAGAAATATTGGCTTTACAATGGAACAATTTGCAATGTATATCACAGGGCTCCTAGTGTTGAATGGTCATTATCTCATATCTGAAATTCAGAAGAAAGTACCAATTCGATTTTCACTGAAAAAAAAAAAAAAAAACTTTTTAACACTGAACCATTTGAAGGTAAAAAAAGTAGAAATACAAAAATATGGTTTATTAATCTTTCAAAACTCCTGATTATGTTGAAACTTCAGCAATGCTTCAACTTTTCATAATCCTTTTGTAATATGTAACACCCAATTAGAATAAAGAGTTTTATGCATTCTCAATATGCTACTTTAAATCATGGTAATACCCGTCTGCCTGTCTGGTGGATAGAACACTAATCAGGTTCGAATCTCGGTTCAGGTTTTGTTTTTTTTAGTGTGTCAGATTGCACTTCAAATAGAGGTTGTGGTCTAAACAATCCTTTTTCCAAGAATAACTATGCAATCATCCTATTGGTACTTCTTTGTTATTGGGTCCTTGGCATAACTCAGTCTTAAGATGCAATTTCGCACCAAAAATTATAAATAATCACGAAAATGAAACGGCGACCAATGAAAAATATTCTAATCGTTTCTCCAACACTCTAAATATTTCTCTGAATTTGTCTCTGATAAAGTAGAATAAACCGTAGAAATTTTTTTTTAATCAGATCGGTTAGTTTATTATTTTTATTTAGACATCTAAAGCGAAAAAAATATTTTCTTCTGTTTTTAGTCATCTAGCGTTAGCTTGAGGTTTGCGAATTTTTAGTGTTCCATTGTGTACGAGTCATAATCCCTCTTCATATGAAAATAAGGTACTTCTCTATTATCCCTTCGACCATTTTTCATAACAAAAAACTATCGCCAAACTGTAAGATTAAACGCCAAAAATGCAGTCCCATTTACTTGATGTCAGAAGCATTATACGTGTTTGTTATGTCATCAAGTGGTTTTTAATTCGACATTTGCGTGTATTTCTCATTATGTTTTACTGATTTATTAGTAATTTCATTAATTAAAATAACAATTGTGTCCTTAAATTCTTATATTTTACTTATTTATTTATTTTGATATTCCAATGGCAACGTTCTCCCGTTTATTTGGCGTTACAGTTTGGCGATACATTTTTGTTATGAAAAATGGTCGACGAAATAATAGAGAAGTACCGAAAATAACTTTAAGGGTTCTTATATCTACTTTGCATTATGAACGCTGCTCATATGAAAGTTCTGCTTCAGTATGTGCATCTTTTTATAGGAAATTGAAAACGTTGTCCGATTCTTTGGCATATATATAACAATTTCTGAAAATTTCATGTATTTATTCATAAAACACACTTCATTAACGTGTCCATCAAATTTGCTTGTTGAGGAAGTAAAAACAAGTGGGTAAGTGTGATCGAAGATCGCACAAAGGGTTTAATTTAATATTCCTTTCAAAACACTTGATCCTTTCTTTAATAAATACAAATAAATTTCGTTTTCCGAAAAAAAGGCCGGTTTTTTATAAATTAAAAATTTACCTCTCTGTTTTTCTCGTTTTTTCGAGAATCTGAACCGGTCCGATAGCAGGCGAAGCCCTTTATTATACTCTGTCATAATAATATCTGTCATGTGGACTAAATGCGATATTAAAAAAATATGAGAGCTTCAAAATGTTAAAATATCCCAATGTTTCCATAATCGGGTTTTTATCATGATTCAATACGTTCCTCAAACTCATTTGACGTTATAATCACTTGCTGACGTCCTATCTACTGGCTTTCTCTATTACTCATATTGATACTCTTTTTGTATTATTCTCAAACATTTGAAAAATTCCCTTAAACTTCCAATATGACGTCAGATTAATTTTCTTTTTAATTCTCTAATGACATCATATTAACCGGCTTTCAGTATTTACACATATTCATACTCCTTGTATTATTGACAAATGTTTGAAAATTTCCGTTTTATTATCAATATGACGTCATATTAATCTTTTTTTCAGTTGGTGAAACTTTTTATTTTATTTTCATTTTTCACGTGGAAATCTTTCAATAGAAAATTAATTATTGTAGAAAGAGTTTTATTGTGGATTTTTTATTGTTGGCAACTGCTATAAAGAAATTTTTTTAATTTCATAGGAAAAGGCTGTTAGATTTTTGGTTTTTTATCTCCTTATATTAAAATAGTACGATTTTTTCAAAATTTTATGATTTTCAGCTTTATAGTACATATTCAGCTATAGGTACACAAAATTTCAAGTCTGTAAGTTATATAGTTTCTGAGAATCGGCTCTGTGACAGACAGACAACGTAGTGGGACGAATAGGGTTTCGTGAGATGAACGAAACTCTAAATATGAGGATCCTCTTAAATATGAAGTACATTTTTATTTGATACCAATCTTCTTTTTTGATAACATTGGATGTAATTTTTCATAAAATTAATTATATGCTAGCAATTAACAGTTATTTCTATCTAAGAAGTTGTTTAAAAATGAGAATTTTTAAGGATTCTGCGCATTTTTTCTATTGCATACTTTCGATATCGGGCTCAGGCGGGCTCGGCTTGTGATGACACAAAAATTTTTGGGTGACCGGATAGAATTTAAAATCGTCGGACTCTGGATCTGAAAAAAGGGCCCGAACTCATCTCACACAGTAGCGCGGCGTTCGTATCCAGAATTGTGGAAAACCGCAAAATGGGTAAACAAGCAGTATAAAGGTATTGCCAGCAATAACCTGGAGTCATATCTGGGACAAATTTATGTGGAGACTCTGAGGGCTTGATAATTTTTTTGAATCGTTACTAGAAATAATTGCTGAACTGTGGCCACCAGAAAGTACTTGTTAAAAATAAATTTGTATATTATGCATTGTTAAATGTGCATTACTACAGACACATGTTATGTATTGGGTTTTACATTAATATATGTCTTATTTACAAGGTGCGTTAGAAAAGTTCGGTGGATGGTCTCATAAAATAAAGGAACACGAGAGTTACAAACCAATTACCTTACCTGGAATTTAAAGTAATCACCATTAGCTACAACACACTTTTGACATCGGTTGTACAGATGTTGGAAACTATCAGCAAAGTCTTCTTTCGGAATCGCTCGAAGCCCCGTTGTCACACATTTTTAGATCTCGTCAACGTTCGCAAAACGTAGGTCTTTCAGGACTCCTTTGAGGCGGGAAAACAAGATGTAGTCTGCAGGAGCCAGATCTGGAGAATATGGAGGGTTGTTCATGAACTGTCACCTTGTGTTTAGCGATAAAGTTGCTCTTAAGCTTCTAAATCACTCAAAAACACACTTTTTACTCACTAATTCAACACCATGCACTTTCTCTAACATTTCATGTGTCTCTGTCGCCGTTTTCCCTAATGTGAAGCAAAACTTTATGTTCAAGCTTTGCTCCATTTTGCAATGACTGCGTTAGATTCGTCGTAGCAAGCAATTCTGATTAACTTTAGTGATTTGGGCGATAGGGGCATTAGTTTACATGTCTCTCAATGAGTATGCGTTTGGTGCACTATCCTAACCAGCGCGGGTTTTAAGATATATGACCATTCACGGAACTTTTCGAACGCACCGTGTATGTATAAATTAAATGAATTGCTTCTCAATGTACGCTGTTAAAAATCTGTAGCAAACTGTCCAACTTGGCCATAGTATGAAGCATTCTTATTCGTTAGAATAGAGATACATTACGGTTATGTAACCGTTTTTTATAAAAACGGTTGAATGACTTGGATAATCTTCTGCAGATATTTAACAGTGTATATATTAAATGGTATAAATACTGAACGCATTTCTTGTGCGTTTGATATACTGATAGTTATTTCATAAATATATAACAATCTGATGAGGTTTTAAAATGTAAATAAAAGTTGCCAGAAAATATTTTTTAAACATTGCTTTTCTGGCCAAATTCAACCTCGCCTGTTTTTCTAACGCACCAAGCTCCCTATAACAAAGAAGTACCAAAATGACCTTTGTTTGCAAAGAATTATCATACGGTTCAACACTTAATTGCTCAACATTTTACTAGGTTATGGTTCAGCATTTTATGCTTTCATTGTTCCATTTACACACGTTTATGGTTGACCGTATCACCAAATTAGGGAACAAGATTTCTTCATCTTATAATGGAAACTCTTTCGGCACCATGTTTTTGGTAAAATGGTTTAACCTTTAATTGTGTTCTTTTTCGTATTCAGGATTCCAATTTGTGAATAATTAGGATGGGGAAAATATATAATGTGAATTAAAACAAAAACGTATGGCAAAGCTTGCTATATCATTATGTCAATTGTAAATTTGCTAAAATCTTTAAAAGACAGAAAATAGATTTCTTTTCTTTTAAGAATTTAATTTTCTCCAAAATGAAAATTGAATGATATTACAGTGTTGTTATTCTGTAAAGATGAAATAAAATCGTTGAGAAAAAAATCAATTGATTTCCAATTAAGTAATGGATTAATAACTTTTAACAAATTATTATTTTCATCACAAAATATTCTAGAGTAGATAAATATTAATTTCTATTGATTTCGAATATAGATGTCAGCAAATATCGGAAGTTATCAATCATGGTTCTAAAAAAATGTTTTGAAAAGTTTCTCCTTCATTGAACGTTTTGCGGGAGCGACTTCTGATTTAACGAATTATTTTAAGAGGAATTTTAAAAGATTCGAATAGTGAAACACCGTTGGATTTTGTCACAAGAGAAAGTTTATATAAATTTATAATCTATGGAGACCTTAAGAAACGTAGAAGAATCAAAATCACCCGGAGACAAATCACTCAGGAGAAAAATTCGTAATAAAGAGAAATTAATTGAAGAAATGATGTCATTGTTAGACACGTATTTATGTCTGCATGGTTTGGTTTGCAATATAAATTTTAAGTGTACATTCAAAAACTTTATTTTATTTTGTAGCTCAAAGTTGTTTATTATTCTAAACGTAATAAACCACATATTTTGCTTATTTCTTCGTTGTCTATGCACAATTCAATATAAGAAATCTCAAAGCGATTCTATAATATCCATAACTATTTTGATTATGGAATTTTTTCTCTTAATATTATTTTTGTCAAAAAGAGGTGAACTTAAATATTTAACTCACTATATGGCTAAGATTCATTCATGTGTTGACACTCGTAGCTTATTAAAAATAAAGAGAGTAATACTGTTCATGTTAGTTATTAATGATGTTTATAATATGATAATCATCTTCTCGTACTTCTCAGACAATAAATTTTGTCAACTTTATAAACACCTCGGAGGCAATTTTATTTTTGTTACATCATACTTGCGGTCTTCTCTAATTTTATATGGAACAATGTTTCTTGAACTATGGGGATATGTCACACCATCCATACCCGTATATTTCTGCTGTTTTTGCTATGCGTACAAGAACATAATTCTCGAATTAAAAGAAAGTATTTCCAAAGAAGCTATTGTAAATGTTGACGCAATCAGTGAAGCTTATAAGAGCGTTTTGATTTTAAATGCTACCATCAACAAAGCTTTCCATACTATGCTATTGATTACTTTCATGATTCTTTCGGGAAAATTACTTCACCACACGTATGATATAATACTCAATATATATTTTATAACATCAATAAATGTAATGTACCGTCTTTTAAACATCGTGTTTTCTTTTGCTCGATTTCTCATGATTTGCATACCTGCTTCTAGTGTTTCAATAGCAGCATCTGAATTAAGGAATTCCATCCACGATTTGCCTATTAAAAACTGCGACAGGTGGAAATACTTCCGTCTGACAATGAAAATGAATGAAACTTTCGTCGGATTTAAAATTTTAGATAGTGTGACAATTGATAAAAGTCTTGTTATTGTCCTTCTTGGCAGCCTTATATCCTACGGAGTGATGATTGCAACATTTAATGTAAATACCAACAGTTAATTGCATAAATTCGGCAACTTAGTTCAATATTTATCTCATCAGATAATTATGAAAATATAAAAGAGATAGTGTTGAGAGAAGGTCCGCCAACATCTCAAATATGTTTAAAACAATTCAAAAACTCAGCGTCTCAATGAATCGCATGTACAGTTTGCTTCTCGCCGAACGACTAACTTTGAGTATTACTTAGAGATAAGAAAGGTATCCGATTTTGAAACATTAAAGCAATTAGTTTTATCAAATAAGTTACTTGACACTCTTGAAAGAGAGAAACTGCATCTCATCTATCGGTAAGACATTCGGATAGTTGGTTTAATCCGGTAAAATTAGGAAAGGAAGCTGACTTGCATTTCTCTCCATGTGGAAAATCTCTGTACTAAAATTCTGGCACTTTAAAAAAATATTTTAACAATTCCAAGAAAATAAAACTATTTCGAAAACATTTCTTTAGATGTAAAGAATTGGAAATGTGCTTTGTGTTCAGAAAATCTCCATTCGGCTAAATTCCCTGGCTATTTTAAATCACCAGTAAATGAGAAAATTAAAGTAATACAAAATAATAAGTTAAATAATATAAAATAATAAGTTTTTTTAATTGCCTGAATTTCCATAATGTACTATGCAACTCTAAGTATCTGTGTTTTTGTAAGAAGCGTCAAAATAGAACCCTTTATTTCCCTAAAAAATAATATAAAATAAAGGCAGTTGACAATGTGTCGGGAAAACAAATTTAATTAAGGTGTAATGAAACGCAGATGGGAAAATCAAATGGTGCATCTGTGTCACAAAATGGTGTTTTGTCTGTATCAGACCAAGAATTCATTCCACAAAACACTCTAAAATTTATAAGTTGTCCTGATAACAATAATAAATTTATTCTATTAAGTACTACAATTTGTGCTGATGAAACTGGAAAGGAATTAAAATCTGTACTGGAATCTTGAAGCATTTCTTCTTTTAGCTCTCGTAGCTGTGTTGAGCTGATGCAGTTAAAAAGGAAAAGAATGAATACTCTATTACCAGGATTGAACGATGCCACATTAGAGATTAAATATAGTGTGAATGCATCAATAAACAATGAAGACAAGGGTTATGTCGAAAATCTTGATTTCTTAGTTGTACCTAAAATTACGGCAGATTTAACTCCATCTCGTAAAATAAATGTCAACATGCAAGAGTTTAATAATATAGAATTAGCTGATAATAAGTTCACCATTTCGGAGCTCGTTGATTTGTTATTGGGTGCTGAAGTTTTTTATAATATTCTAAAACCAGGTCAATTTTGAATTAAAAATTCCGAGCTAATTCTATAGGATGCTGTATTCGGATTTTTAGTTTCAGTTGGGATGCCAGCAGCAAATAAGAATAGAGCCCACTGTGGACTTATAAAAGAAGAAATAAATGTAGATGAAACACTTAAACGTTTCTGTGAAATTGAGACTGAGAAAGCAAGAATGCCAAACAGCAAGGAATCTGAAATTTGTGAAGAATATTATAAACAAACGTACACAGGGAGATATATTATAATAATGCCCTTAAAGGAAAGTCTTGTTTGCTTAGGTAGCTCAAAGGATATTGCTCTTAAAAGACTGCACAGCTTACGGATTAAATAAATCAAATAATCTGAATATTTAAACTTGTACCTTGAATTTTTAAAAGAGTATGAAGAAATGGATCACATGAAGGAAGTTACTGAAAGAAAAGAACCAGAAATTGTATACTACATGCCTCATCACGAAATATATCGTCTTCATAAATTCACCACGAAGCTCATAACTAGTTTTAATGCATCAAGTAGGACATCGAATAACAATTCGTTAAATTCCATTATGTATAATGAAGGAGTGATTCAAGATTATCTCTTTACCATAATGGTAAGGTTTCGTAAGCAGATATTTGTTTTAATGCACACTTACAGAAAACGTATAAGAAGATAAAAATTCATCCCAATCAGAAAACTCTTCAAAGGATTGTATGGAACATTAAATGAGCAGTTAAAACTTATGAATTATCTACAGTTACTTACGGCACTGTTTGTGCACCTTATTTATCCACGAAAACTTTGAGAAGCTTTCTATTGAGAAAGGAAAATATTTTCCAATTGCAACACAAGTATTACGTTTTAACTTTTGCATGGAAGATGTATTAATGGGTTCAGACTCATTAACTACTGCCGAAGACCTACCATATCAGTTAACATAAATATTGAAACGTGCAGGTATGAATCTTCACAAGTTGTGTAGTAATAATCCAGAGATTGCAATAAGCAATAACTATTATCCATTCTCGAATGAAGAAGAGACCACAACACTTGGAGTTTCGTGGAAATCCGAAAAGGATTTTTAAATGACATGGATTTCTGTTATACTAGTGCATACGTTATGTCTCTCTGTTTTGGCAAATAATTTAAAAAATACAGTTATTTTGCAATTAGTTTTCCAAACAAATATGAATTAGAATTTATCACATTTTTATTATAATTCGATTTCTAGAATCTACATATATACGAATCCAAAATTACGGCGCATTCCGCCAAATAGTGTTTGAGGTATGCTTAAAACACTACAACCAGTGCAATCTGTTTAGTAACGATTAAATACAAATTTAACATTAGGAGTTTCAAAACTTAAACTTTTATCATTTCTAAACTACTTGATCAAATGACTCTCCGTTTGGTAGCGGAAGGTAACATTTATCGAAAAATCCAAATGTGATGTCAAAAACAGGTTTTTGAAATAAAAATTTCAAATTTTGCTACAATTTAAATGTATCGACGACCCCTCAGCATTATTTAAGTATAACTATAAAAAGTAGACATTATTACTAATTGGTTGTCAGCAATCACATTTTTATACCAGATTTGCACCAGCGATTGTAGGAGGTACACAGACGACTAAATTCCCATGACTAAACATTGGAAACACTTTGAATAAAAAAACAAACAAACAAACAAAAACATCCAAATGTTGGAGCAATATCCCATACGAATATTATGAGACTTGGTAAACAATTTTAAGCAAGATTAGTCATTATAAACAGCAGTGTATCAAATTAGTTTGTATATTAAAGCAGAATTAAATAAAGAGAGCCTCTCATTTGATCTGTTATTTATGTGCTTTTTATGTGTTATTACTTACCCATCATACGTAGTATAGGGTAAGTCTTGTAATCGTTTTGAAAATCGAAAAATTTTTTTGATGGATTTACACGTTTCAGACACTGGAGATTCCGAAAAACATATTTTTAGAAAAAAAAATTGCCGTCCGTCTGTCTGTGTGTGTCTGTAAACGCTCTATCTCCCGAACAAATTGAGATAGAGACTTGAAATTTTGTATGTACTTAGTATATAATAATGGGAAGAAGATTATTGAATTTCAATAACCTCGATTATCCGGAACTATTTTTTTCGGACTCTCCAAATATTCGTTCTGATAAAAGGTATATAAAATTTTTCGAAATTGCTTTCGTTAAGGAGTGAATATAAAAGACAATAAAAAAAACATGAATTTTGCATAAAGAATGAAGTCGATCGGATAATGAGTTGCCGAGATATTTGTAATCCTATTTTCCACACTTTTCGATTTTTCCTGACCCTGTATTTCATTCAAATTTCAATTCAAAGATATATTTTAATTGGAAATGAGACGCTTCATCCGACGCAGTAAACCGTTAGTTAATACAATTATCAATTTTGTGGTTATAGGGATGTTTCTTTTACGCAATTCTGTAATAGAGCATTTAAAGCGAGGCGAACGAAAAAGACAGGTTACCGTGGTGCATTAAACTTATCTTTTTTTTTTTTTTACAGACCGCTAGAGTGACGTGATGCTCTTTTCGTACCCTTGCATTGGTTCATTCGAGCATCACATGACTCCCGCGGTCTGTAAAAAAAGATATGCGTAAATCACCGCGGTAGCCTTTCTTTTTCGTTAGCCTCGATTTAAAGTTTATGACGTCATCAAGCCAGGATTTTATTCGAATTGCAATGCATTTTATAAATAGTTTACACATGTTTTATTTTCATACTTTATATTATGCATATTCCTGATGGGTAAGTATTACGGTGGCCCCCAACCACTAGTTTATGTTTGTAATTCAATTTTTTTTGTGCAATAAAAAAGTTACTGTATGAAAATATAACAAATTATAACAGCTTGTAATAATATACTTCTTTTAAGAGCTAAAAGGTGTAAAATAAAAACATTATAAACAGTAAAATATGTTTTGTTAGACTGTTGACATGTTTCAACTGAGCCTGAGCCATTATCAAAACAAAAAAGAATATTCTATAATTGCACGGTGTATGTATTATTTGAAACGCTATCATTCAATTTTTCACGTGCTTTTTATTTATTTATAACGTGCGTAATTTTAAAAAGTAAATGGAAAATTAAATGATAGCGTTTCAAATAACTACATAGGCCGTGCAATTATAGGATATTCTTATTTGTTTTAATAATGGCTCAGGCTCAGTCGAAACATGTCAACAGTCTAATAAAATATATTTTACTGTTTATAATGTTTTATTTTGCGCCTTTAACTATTAAAAGAAGTACAAGTCACGGTATGATTTTAATTTTGAAAGAATTTTATCAATATATAAATAAATTTATAATAGAGTAGATTTTGTTTAATCGGGATACGCGAGTTTTGGCATAATTCGTCCTGATAAAGCGTCTGCCCCAATTATCATATTGGTACTGTAGATTCCGCTTAATTGATCCTGTGTGATTTGTCCCAATAAAGCGACTGTCCTAATTATCAGAAGTAAATGTAATGATATTTTTCTATTTTCGTCTTGACATTTCGTCGCAGTTAAACGGTTACCCAAATAACCAGAAACTACTGTATTTTTCGATTGTGTTTTGGATATTTTCCCCCAATTAAACGACTGTCCTAAATAAACGGAATTTATTGCATCCAATGGTTGGAGTATCATAGTTGAGATTTTTTGCAACAGAGAGAAAATATGCCGGGACCAGGACTCGAACCTGGGTACTTTGGTTTGCCGTACCAACGCTCTCCCTACTGAGCTATCTCGACCTGGCTGGCATATTTCTCTCTTATCTGTTGGACAAGGCTGCGAACTGCAGCGCTAATTTCATTCATCCGAGCTATAACTACAGCATTTTACATGATGAATCTGAAATAGCACGGAAACTCCTGTATACCATGTAATTAGATCATAATGAATAGAGGGAAAGTATATTCAACTAAGTAAATTATATCCAATGTTTGGAGTATCATAGTTGAGATTTTTTCCAACAGAGAGAAAATATGCCGGGACCAGGACTCGAACCTGGGTACTTTGGTTTGTCCTGGTCCCGGCATATTTTCTCTCTGTTGGAAAAAATCTCAACTATGATACTCCAACCATTGGATATAATTTACTTAGTTGAATATACTTTCCCTCTATTCATTATGAGGAATTTATTGCATTTATAAAACTATAAGTAAAAAATACTCAAGTCCTATAACAAGTTTTAATTGATAGCGATTTTTGCAATGTTTTAATTCACAATGATTTTTTATTATTTTTTTTCACTAGCATCATTCTCTGAAAACTGTAAGCTAGTGAATGTAAAAGTCTATGCTACCAGGGCGGAAGGAAGTTAATTTCGCGGCTTAAACGAAAGCTTTGTGAGCCCAGCCACCTCTTCCCCCCCTCCCCCCTACAAACACAATATGCATACATTTTAGTATCTGAGTTTTTGAAGTTAATAAATTTTAAAATTATAGCCCATAATTTTCTTCTTTTTTACTTTTTTCTATCTAGAAGAAAGTATTGTAATCAAAATTTTTTTCGACTTCTGGTTTTCGATGGATTTACACGTTTTAGGTGTCAGAGATTCCGAAAAAGATGTTTTTACAAAATGTCTGTTTGTCCTCATTGTATCATCAAAAAGTGTATGAAGTTATGCATGGAATTGAACCAAATTATATTATAGGCTATGGCCAGCAGGTCCTCCTTAAATTTGGGAATATTAAGTCTGGAGAGGGCTGTGGCCTGCAGGCTGCAGGTCCCAGTTGAATTTTGGGGGTATTCTGTTGGAAGAGGGCGCTGTGATAGCCATTTAAAGATTTCAAATTAAAAAAGATGTACAGAAAAATTAATATAATCCTAAAAGTTTTTTCCGGTAAATATTTCCAATAAATCCTAAAAATTTTTGCTTTAAATGTTCAGCCTTGATCAAACGATTCCAGAACAATTTTTGTTTCGCCTCAATCTTAAAACAAGGCTGAGATATAGCAGTTTGAAATTTTAGGGTGGCTGACATTTTGAAACAAGACAGCAGGATTTGTCTATAAATGGGTTTAATTTAGGAGTTTTAGTGAGCATGGATTCGGCAATTTTTTTCCCTTGTTGTAACCGTCGTATATGCTTAACACAATATATAACACAATATATTTATATTCGCCAACGCCGTCAAATTCTCGCCCAGTTTGTCGATACTTGGCGAAATATCACCAAATTTGGCGACAAAAAAACCTTTCCACAAATGAAGCCAACTTGGCTATAGCTGACTAATTTGGCGAAATTCTCATTCAAACTCAATATTGATGAGAACTGGAAATGAATCTTCTGTAATCGGGTTCCACGCATTTTAGCTTCGTGTTTTACAGTAAAATTTTGCATTCCCAGTGGACAGAGCGTTGATTTTTTTAAATAACTCATTACAAGTACCTATAGTCTAAAGTAAAAGAAGCAAATATGCAACATCGCTCAAATCTAAATACCATAATGAAATATATTCCGTGATATCGGTAGCATATGCGGAATTCCATGCATAATACCATGGAAACGATACACAGTCAAAAAAATTTCCGTGAAATAACAGAAAATATATTTGAAGATGGAAGTTTTCCACTCTTCAAGATGGGAAATTTCTGGTTTTAGAAAAAAAAAATGTGAGCAATAGCGCAATATATATATAAAAAAATCTAAATAATAATTATATAAAATGATTCATATTTACACGGAATAGGTATTTTTATTGAATATTATCAGACACGTTTCCTATCTAATTTGCGTTCCTCCGGATTCGAATCTCGGTACTCGCCATTAGAGGATGTTCCCTAATGTTCCATACATCAACGCCACTAGGGATCACGCCATTAGAGGATGTTCCCTAATGTTCTTTACAGCAAAGTCATCAGAGATCACGCCATTAGAGGATGTTCCCTAATGTTCTTTACAGCAAAGTCATCAGAGATCACGCCATTAGAGGATGTTCCCTAATGTTCTTTACAGCAAAGTCATCAGAGATCACGCCATTAGAGGATGTTTACTAATGTTCCGTACACCAAAGCCATTAGGGATCACGCCATTAGAGGATGTTCCCTAATGTTCCTTACACCGATGCCATTAGTCGTTCCATTAGAGTACGTTCCGCTGTTCTCTACACCAACTGGCCACATCCGACGACTTGGTAATAGGAAAAAATATCAATAATTTGAACTGTAATTTTTCTGTTTTCAAAAGGAACATTTCCGCCAGTCTATCTTGGACGGAATATTCCCGTTTTTAATATTCAAAGAGTAAGGGTAAAAATGAACATTTCTGTTTATTCCGAGAAAATTTCCGATTTCCACTCATAATGGAAAGTTTCCGTTAAAAGACAGAAATCTTACATACAATCACCGGTATATATAAGGATTTTTTTACAGTGTATATTACTCACCGCTGATAATCAGCGATGAAAATTGAACGGAAAATTATCGCGATCGAATTACACTGTGATTTCATCTTTTCCCTTTTTCGAAAATCGTTTTAACGTGGAGATATTTGCATCGTTAAGTAACGACTAATATCATAGATGGGGTACTACTGTTTATAATTCCCAGGTTTTTGTAATTGAGGTTTTCGAGATTAATATGAAAATTCGACATTCGCGATATACCGTTATGTAGTGTATTTTGATATCGTTGTTATAATTTGTATTTCATATCGATATTATCGATTTTCCCAGCCCTAATATATATATATACGATACGACTATTTAAAACGTAATGCACCGTAATTTGCGGTGTATAAGCCGCGGCTCAAATAAATCTGTTTCCGACCAGAAAGTTTATTTAATAAAATATAACCTATTTGTGCATCCAACTTACTTGACCTTTTTTAATAAATAAAATTTTTGGTTCGTAACAGAATTTTTTTAGCCGCGGCTTATACACCGGAAATTACAGTAGTACTAAGCACCCACAATCAAATTTGTGATGATTGGTTAATTTGTATGAAAGCTAGATACTAAAAAGTAAAAAAAAAAAAAAAAAAGGACAAGAAAACAGACAGAAGGACAAACATGCCATTTTTAGACTGTAATTAAATTAAAACCTGGCCACTATCAGAACGAGTGTTTCTCACCAAATATTTAAAAGAAAAAGAAAATCGCATCATCCGTTCAAAAATTATGCGTGGAGATGGATTAATTAAAAATTATGCTAATAAATATGATTAAATAAAATTGTACATGGATTATTGCATACTTAAAAAATACAGATTCCATAATCATCTCTGGTGAAAGTCGATTAAACGTCGATATTTTATGTGAATTATGGATAATTATTATAAAATATCAATTCCATCAGAAAATGAGTGCAACAAGATTATTGGATAATTAAAGATATCATGTCATCGTTGAATATGTATGTATTCATGTCTACATAGGTTGAATTGTACAGTATAATTTAAATGGTCATTTAGAAACTTTTTAGACGTTACTTAATCAATATTTTTCATTGAATCAAACACAGTAAATGACTTATATTACGTATTTGTTCTCAGATTGAAATTAATTTGAGCAAGAAAATTTCGAAGAGTTGACATCGTCTTCATTTTCGTTATACTTATTAACGTCTTTTCTTTATATTAATAGTAATATTTTTGATAAAGAGACGAGAATATAAATATTTAATTAGGCGTGTTGTTTAAGATTTCTCAACAATTGATTCACACAAAATGATAAGTTTCAGAAACTAATGCTGCTAAGTGATATCGATGGGGATATTTGAGCGACTGAAAAAAAACATTGTTCTCTCGTAAAAAAAAAAAAAAAAAAAAAAAAAAAAAATCACGCTATTGAGTTTTCTTGCAAGTTTTCATTATTTAAAGAAAATTAAATTTTTGTTCCTATAAAATAATAAGTTTAATATTTTTAAACATTTCTAGAAATCATTTAGTTAATAACATTTTCAAACTAATATTTGATTATAATAATTTATATGCAGATATAAATAAAAATCGAATAATTTATTTCATGGTAGAAAATAGTTAATATCAAACGAGTATTAATTGCTTACGTAAAATATCTATGAAAACTGTATTTATCATGTTGTTATTAATTTATGCTAATATTTTTCATTAAAAATGAGTGTAAAAATTATAATACATTTTCTATTCCAGACACATTTCAATGTATTAATTATACGCCTTAATAAATGTATTCCAGCTTTTAAATTATTGGAAAGGAAACTATTAATTACATTTATAATATTCATTAAAAAAGCAATTACTAGATTATGCAAGTATGCTTTGTATGCAAGTATATTAATAGGAAAGCTAGATAGCATTCAGCATTATATTTGTAAAGCAAATGAAAATTTTAGACTATTATGCTAACACTCCTTTATATTTAAAACATTTATTCATGCAAAATAGCTATCAGCAGAGTGACATTTCAGCAATAATTACAAATTATATAAATAGCTAAGGGTTTCGATCCGTAATGCAGTTTTTTTCCATTTATCACTCCGGTTCAATAAGAATAACGGTTCGTTAATGGTTTTTAGGATTTCGTTCTTCTGACGAAGTCCTAATCGTCTCACTCCTCTGTATGTCATTGAGTTTGTAATCGGAAACTGTATAAGTTAGAGACTTGAAATTTTGCATACTTATCGCTGAATACCTTCTGTCACACGACAAATAATAAAATTTTGAAAAATTATATTATTTTAGTTAAATAAATTAATTTAATGACATCCGACAATTTCGGTCATTTTCTTACATTTTAAAACAAGACCTTAATTTCAGTCTTTTTGGCGTAGGCTAGATGGTTCAGTGTTATCGCGTTTTCTTCCTAACCCAAAGGTTTCGGGTTCTATTCTGGACGATGGAAATTGACATTTTCGATTTTTACATTTCATTCTCCAATGGATTTTATTAAAAAAAACTTCCATATATATATATATATATATATATATATATATATATATATATATAATTTTTTTTGCCATTTTAAGAGGTTTTTTGTTTTTTTTTTAGCTAAAATTAATTCCTGTAATTAAATGTGCTTTTCAGATATACAAGCATACGCTGTTACAATTTTATTAAAACCACTTCTTGAATATTTTAAATTTGATTTAAAAAAAATAGATTTCTCTTGTTAACATTTTATTATTGAATTTAATGGTGCTGCCATCTATGTTCTTTTTGATAAAGTGTATTGATAAGTGATAAGGATGACTATAAATTAATGACATGTATTTATTAATTGAAGGATGAAGTGTTTTGAAAGGAATATTAAACGAAACCCTTTGTCCGATCTTTGATCATACTTACCCACTTGTTCATATAGTTCCGATTTTTGTTCCATCAAAAATATATTTTTTTTGGCTTTGTTTCAATTCCGGTTTTAAGACTTAATTTTAATAAATCGCCAAGCGCCGTAAAGTCAATCTAATACAAAATAGCATGCCAAATTGTCAGATTTTTTTTCTTTTTGCCCTAGGCTTTGTATAGTTTTGTAAAATTATTTTTTAATGTAAAAGGTTAACATTCAGAATTTAGTTGACGTCTTTCTTATTGATAAGCAGGATTTTTGCCCTAGAAACATCACAGTCATGAAATTAGAGAGGAAAATAGGGTAGAAAGAAGGAAGAAAAGAAGCTTTGTGCAGTAAAAATTGTTTAAAAAGTTGTAAAAAAAGTTAGCAACAATCCTGCTTTGAATAAATTTCTAAAATTGTTTCTTCTAATTAAAGCTTTTCAAGAAATAAAATGCCAGGTTTTTAAAACTAACCTTCCTAAATCCCGGATACAATTATGATACATTCTCTATATTGATGCAATAGAAAACCTATTTACAATATATCTTACATAAAAGACTATATAAGCTGTATTGAAGAATAGACAGAATAGGCAACAGCTGTCTCTCTACATTCTGTGAACAACGCTGACGTCATGATGTTGCGTCATTTCACGATAATGTTATGATGTTGAAACACAATTTATTCTAAAATATAACAAGCCGCTGCGGAATCTATAAATATAATACAAGAATATGGAGTGTCCTATAGTATACCCTTTAACAATAAAGTGACACAGCGTTATTATACCTTTATCAAATTTACAGACATCTTTGTAACTCAAGCAATCAGTGAAATTAATAGAAAAAAAATCAAATTTGATGCTGTCTGCAGAAATCAAAGGGAGAAGGGACTGGAAATTGTCTATATCTAACGTCTTTTTTTGCAAACAGGAGTCACCGGAGTAGTGAAAACCCACACGTTCAACAGTTGGCACCTCTGTATTCGGAACGTCTGATGATGGGGTTTGCAATCAACGCCAAACATATAAACGAACACTTATATTCAACAGCGGAATTGTTATTGGTGTAAGTTATAGACATATCAGTTTGGAACGAGCAGACGACGTCATCGGATGGTTAATACTTACTGGTTGATGCAGGACGGGGTACGCCCACATAGTGATGCTGATGTGTTTTCTGGCTAAAGGACGTCTTTCAGGACTGTGTCATATCTTTGACACTGAAATATTCTTTTGGGAGGGCAAACGACTATACTGACCTTAACCCATGTGATGGTTTCCCTAAAGGTTTTTGTGAAGAACCGAATCTTCCGGGATAACCGAAACGCATTGCAGGATCTAAAAAAATCTATTAAGGACGACGTCCATCGAAAAAAGATGTGTTGCAGAACGTTATAGCCTATTGTCAGTCCTCTATACGCTAATTTGTGCAGACTATATCTATTTTGAAAATCTATTTTGTGCATTTGACTCATTTCTTTAGAACAATTTTATCCAATAATAAAGAATTGTGTCACTTTATCTTTTTATACCTTTTTTTTGACACCCTGTACCTCCTTATACTTAAAAATATACTGTGTGAGTTTCAATTAGCCTACAAACTTGAACTGAAAAAAGTTTTGAGTCGTTTCAGATAGTACTAAACACACTTTTATATTGAAAAAAAAAAAGATGGAAAATAAATTTAATGTACTGCGGGTAAGCTCTCGCTCTGTGCAATCGCTTCCTTTCTTCTAGCAGTTACCTTTCCGCCAGCTTTTCCCCGAAAAGCATCTTGAACATAACCAAAACTTTAAAAAAAGTTATCTGATCTTTTACCATAGTTCTAGAAGGTTTAGGTTGGTTTTTAATTGTTAAAGATCACTTCCATAGAAATAGTGTTGCATTTTCACAATATAAATGCCATTTTTTACCAATACAAATGCGATCTTTGTTTAAATATGACAGTTTGAAAATCACTTTGAAAAAGAGTGGAAGTTACGTCAAACAATTCCTTTTTATGCCCTCTCTCATTAGCACGCATTCGTAGCGACATCTAGTGGGACACTGACTAAGAAATTATTTCAGTTCAAAGTTGTGGGTTAATTAAATTTCACACAAGCGCGTGCATGTGACACACACACACACACACACACACACACACACACACACACACACACACACACACACACACACACACACACACACACACACACACATGCAAACATATGCCTGATTAAAGGCAATATTTCGGAAACTTGGCAAATAAAGGTAAAATTTAGCGCCAAAAACTATGTCAACTTCACGTTAACTGGCCATTTTAACGAAGTTCTCATTCAAGACAGTTATTACTCAAAGATACTTAATTTTTTTTTTTTATCAATACCCAATTTTAATCGAAATCCTAACACATTTGGCGCAATTTTAGTTGGTTTACATAAGGTTTTATAATAACAATTTATAACATACAATATACAATATGCATTAAGTACACACAAAAAGTAATTTAATAAAATGTGTACAAAATGTTTTCTTTCACAGACATAAAGTAATTATAAATTATAATGAATGAACAAAATAGTCGATAATAATTAAGTTAAAATGTGTACTGTTTTCATATGAATAAATATTATGATATGAGTTCTTCTATACATCGAAATACACAAATGACATTGACACAAAACTTTCATAATTATATAACATTCAATAAAAGTCCATTAATAATCAATCATCTTCGTAAAATAAATATATTCATTTTCTATATGCAAGTTTCACCATAATTGATTTAAACGCAGGAAAATAAAGGTTTCTGCTTGAAAGCAGTGTGACTCTTTGATCAATAATTTCAAAAAACAATCACTTAATTTAGCAGATTAAGTTGCTATTATTTCAATATCAGCAACATTAATCCAAGGAGTAGCAACAAAAAATGTTCGTACTTATTAAAATTCTAAAAAGATAATAGAAAGAAGTCAGAATGTTTGATTTTGACATGGCAAATAATATTTGAAAATGCCAAAATAATAATTCTACAATGTTCTTCTTCAGTGTACGTATAGCAAAACTTCCACAAAAAGAGTGGTTTGTTAAAGTAGAAACCAAAATTAATAGTTTGATGTAACTGACGAGCTTTGTCCAATAATGATAATGAATTTTAACAGTTGAACAGCCATTGATAAAAATAGAAGTAAAGCTATAATTACCATTGATATAAGAATCAATTTTAATACTAATAATGAATTGTTTGTAAATGAGATATACAAATAGAAAGTTACATGAATACTTATTCCCTATGAATATCTCTAGTAATATTCATTGTAATAAATTTTGAAGAAAAAGCAATTTGATAAACTTTTTTGTAAATCAATGATAATATTATTGTAAATATATTATTAAAAATAAGTGCAAAAGAAAAGCTATATTTCTACTAATCACAATATAATAGTGACAGTAAAGTTGCCGTGGATTCTCAATAATAAGCGTGGAAAAACTATATCTAGATGAACGTTTTTGTAAAACAATATCATTCAATATCAACTGGATTCTCAATTATAAACACAAAAGAAAAGCTACATCTACACTAATGACTATTTAATATTGATAGTAAAATCGATGAAAGTGTATTCTAATTAAGATGTGAGAAAACATATGCGTATAAATGAATTAATTTGTAAGACAATAGCATTATTGATGCAAGTGGATTCTCGAGAATAAGCACGAAATGCAAAAGATATATGTCTACACTAATCACTATTTAATACTAATGGTAAAATTGATGCAAATTGATTCTCAAAAATAAGCAAGAAAAAGAAAAACTATATCTAGATGAACTTTTTTGTAAATCAATAGCGTTCAATATCAACTGGATTCTCAATTATAAACACGAAAGAACAGCTACATCTACTCTAATAACTATTTAATATTGATAGTAAACTCGATGAAAGTGTATTCTAAATAATATGTGAGAAACAACATGCGAATAAATGAATTATTTTGTAAGATAATAGCATTATTGATGCAAATGGATTCTCGAGAATAAGCACGAAAAACAAAAGATATAAGTCTACACTAATCACTATTTATTACTCATGGTAAAATTGATGCAAACGGATTCTCAATAATAAGCGAGAAAAAAATCCTGCATATAAATAAACTATTTTGTAAATAAATAAAATTATTGAGGAAAACAGAATCTCAAGAAAAAGCAAGAAAGAAAAGTTATCTCTAGAACTATTTTGTTAACCGATGTAGTGTTGATGCAAATGGTTTATTAAGAATAATTACAAAATTGCTATATCTTATATAAACATTATCTAATATTCATGAAAATAAATTCACAAAAATAAGCATGGAAGGAAAACTATATTTTGGAAAAATTATTTTGTACATAAATAGCAATATTAATGTAAATGGATTTCCATGAATAACCAGAGAGGAAAAAAAATACATCTACATTAATTACTATTTATTATTTGCTAGTAATATTTATGTAAGATGATTCTAAAATATAATCGCAAAAGAGGCGATATGCCAAAAAATGTTTAATATTTGTAGAAATATTGATTCAAATGGATTTTCAAGTTCAAACATGGATGAGAAGCTACATCATCCACATCTATATCTTAATAATGTCAATTTCTTAAATGTTTAGTTAACAAATCTTTATTAGCGTTCATTTTTGATACTCAGCAACTTACATGCTATTAAAAATAATGCATGCATGAGTATATAAGAGTAATTCTAATTAATAATTTTTTGCAAAGAAACCCAATATAATAAGTGAATTCAGTGAAAAGTAATATCAAACCTGTTAATGTTATCATATACTTTTATGCCAAACCCGATAAAATAGTCATAGAAAATCAAAAAAATATTTTGTAATTTACAAAAATTCATAAATTGATAGAATGATTCAAATCAAATAAACATAAAAAATAATTTTAATTTAAAATGTAATTAATAACTAATTCCGTGAACTATTTGTTATAATTCTGAAATATTGTATTTTTTTCTAACAATCAGTAAATTATTTTTTTATTATTTTTCTTTGCATGAAATCGCATTTCACCAAAATAATATAGCTATTTGAAACTTATTGGTAAACTAAAAATGTATAACACTCCATATAAAGAAGTTCTAAAGTGCGCACCATCTGAAACAAAAAACGTAACTATAAAAAAATCAATTCATGAAATTATGTTAATATTTAACACCTATTTATGTTTTCATGGTTTAACACGTGTCAAAAAATTTCGGATTTCGTTCAGAAGGATATATTCTTTCACTTTTTCAACAGTGTTCATGATTATCATAGGAATCAACAAAATATATGCACTCTTTGCACGGTTTGAATATTTATTAAGGTCTAAGAACAGTAACCGAGATGCCATTGTTATTACAATAATTATGGTCCTGGAATATTTGCTTCAAGTATTATTTTTTCTGAAGCGAAACGAACTGAAGCAATTAACACAGTGCATGGCTAACATTTATCCTGCTGTTGCTTCAAAAAGAATATTTAGATTCAAGAGAAATATTATCTTAGTCCTGCTTACCAATGACATTTATATTCTATCAATCATTTTTGTATATTTTTCAGCGTTTTCTTTTCTCTACGACAACAATGGAGTCTACGGTTTTCTACAGCCACCACTGTCTGGACCAGTTTTTTACATTTCCATTGTGATGGATATGTGGACACATGTGACATCATTCATAACTATTTATTTCTGTTGTTTCTGTTTTGCGTTTAAGAAAATAATACTGGGACTCAAAGAAAAGTTTTCAAAAAAGGACGCTGTAAATTTTGATAATATGAACCAATCTTACAATGACGTATTAACATTAAATTCTACCTTCAATAAAACGTTTCACAATATGCTTTTAGTCGTGTTTGTAATTCTATCAGGGAGGTTATTCTACAACACTTATAATCTTGTGTTTAAAAAGTCATTAATGGTATCACATACAGTATATCGTCTTTTAAACATCTTTAACTATTTCGGTCGGCTAATACTGGTTTGTACGTTTGCTTCTTCTCTTTCGAAAGCGGCATCTGAATTTAGAAATTTTTTACATGATATTCCTGTAAAAGAAAATGAAAGTTGGAAATATTTGCGTCTTATAATTAAAATGAACGAAAATTTCATTGGATTTAAACTTCTAGACAGTGTAACGCTTGATAAAAGCCTTATTGTCGTAGCAACAGGAAGTCTTATAACGTACGGAATAATGATTGCAACATTTAACGTGAGTTTCTAAAACTAATAGTATCAGATATAATTTATCTTCATTTAAATATCGTTAAATCTATTCATCAATTTATACTGACTTGCAAGTTTGCATATTCTGTTTAAAAGCCGGTAGCTTAATTTTATACACGATGTTCCCTTAAGAGAACAAGAAATTTGGAAGTATTTGCAGCTGTGAAATAGAACGCAAATTTTACTGTATTTAAAATACACCTGATTAGAATGCTTAACAATAGTCTCATTGTCTTAACAACAAAAGTCTGATAAATTACAGAATAATGCTTGTAACGTTCAATATGAGTTCCTAAATTTAATTTCCAATATGCATTGGAAAATAGCATTTTACGATGTATAAACCGAGAGCGTATATTGTAATATGCGTGTCAAAAAACTGATCTAAGGATTAACTTTCTATGTTATGCATAAGTGTTTCGATTCACCTACTTCGGAAAAAGCATTGGTACATGTCAAGTAATTAAAAATTATCTTTAAAAAAAATTCACATGCCTTTATGCGAAGGGAATGATCCTTTAGGTGTACATACAATAACAACCATTGATGAAATATTTTCGCACATGCTTGCACACATTTCTCCCTCACTCTCTCTCAAGTACGCATACACACACACATTCTCTGAAAAAGTACACATAACGTATCATAAAACTTTGTTGGTCCGCCGTGGCTGGCATAAAAGCTTCAATATGTGCAAGCATAGATCCTTAAAGCTTTTGGTAAGTGTCTGAAGATAAGGCGTATCACAGATTCACTAGTTCACGTAAATTACGTGCAGGTGTGATATGAGCTAAGAACACTGACAAAAAATGAAGTGCTCAAAAATGAGTAAATCGAGGTACTCATATTGAATTGAGTATGTTTGGATAAAAACGTAACCTATTTTTTCTCAATTTTGAAACATCACATGTTATCAAACGCAAACAAAACGATAATTTTGTACTGTAATGGTTTATTTCATTCATGGTGGCATAAAAGATGTTCATTAATAGGAAAACAATGCAATATACTCTGGAAATCCGGAAATGATATTACATTTTTATTTCTCAAAAGGAACTACTTTGCACCTCCTTTATAATGCGTAAGTTTACATTATTTTGTTGTTAGAGGCTTCATAATATTCATATGCGATCTGTCTGGTCTGGTATGTGCGCTGAGTAACATGGATTTGTTTGTGAAAAGAAAATTAGAAGAATGGGATTTTCAAGATTTCACCTGCAACTTTAAAAGTAAGTGTTCTCTGTTAAATATCCAATATTGTTTTTCTTATTTTATGTAATCAGCTGTATTTTCTGTAAATATTAAATTGTGCACAGTATTTTAAAATAATTTAAAAGTACTTGAAAACAATGCTCTTGTCATAAAATATTTGATTTGTGTATTTTGATAATATTTTAGTTATTTTTCCAAAATAAATAATCAATTAAAAGTTACTTGTTAATAATTTTGAGCGGGAAATAAATTGCAGTAAATTTTTATTTTAATCTGTAATAATCGCTGTCCGAAGCAGAGCTCCCTTGAGAATAAAATTATTTTTTTTTCCTATTTAACTTGAAAGTGTTTTATTAAATTTTTAGCTGATATGTTTAACTAAATTTTAGTTTCCCTTTTGTTACTAATCGGCCATCTTGGATGCCATCTTGTCTTACTTCATATTTTTATGACCAAGAGCATTGCTTTCAAGCACTGTTAAATTATTTTAAATTATTGTGCATAATTTAATATTTACAGAAGGTACTGCTGATTACATAAAGTAAGAAAAAAAATTATTGAATATTTAACAGAGAGCACACAGAGTTAATATTTTATCGCATCCATTAGATCAAAAAATGTGTATATAACGTTTTCATTATTTAAACACATCCATGGAATCAAAATTGAGTACACGTGTTTCTCAATTTTGAGAACATTTGAATCGGAGCTATTTTGAGTATGTAACGTTTTTAAAATTGAGTACTTTTTACTCAGTTTTGAGAACCAATTTTTTTTTCAGTGAAGATGCTATCCCATGCCATCCCTTAGATGTACGAAGAGTTATGTTATGGGAAATAAGGAATCTAGACAGTAGGTTGTACATTGAGTAATGCTCCAGAAATCATGCCGACAAAATCTCAATCTTGTGACAAAGGGCGTTCTCTTGCTAGAACAGTTACACCCATGTAGCCCATAGGTTTTATAATACTGTCTGTGACAACTGCAGAGGCTAATACGGACCCATTAACATACTCCACAGCGTAATTAAGCCACCACTACACTGAACTTTACCCATGATAGATATTGGTCCAGTAGCTTTTTTCATCCAACTGATAAATTTCAATTCTGTCATCGACATCATGTAACATAAACCAGAATTTGTCTGATTAAGCAACACGTTTCCACTGTTCGATGCTTTCGTGCGCACTTCAAGCGTAAACAACACTAACGCGGTATCAGTAACGTACCTTAGTGGGTAATCATCAGCAAAGTCTTATATCTAACAATGTCTACTAAACTATGTGCTGTGAAACATTTTTGCTTTGTTCTGCAATCAATTAAGTAATGAAATGGTGGTGATTGCGCTTTAGTAAACGCGACAACCTACGGCACCGATAAGACTTTACTATTTACGAATAGTTTCAACATCCCTAATTCACGTTCCAAAGAAGCTCACTTAAATATAGAACTTTACCTAAAAAAAGAGCAGAATTAAAAATGGCAAAAAACATTCTCACCAATTGCTGTAATTCCCTTACACTGCACAGTGGTTCGGATTACTTTTACACACGAAAATGTTTTGCAATTGCTTTTTTTCGACGTATAACATCTTTTGTAAGTTTGTGATATGACATGACGTATAAGGTAATAGAAGAGATCATTTGTTTGTCTAAATAATAATTAATATCTAGTAACCTGATTTGGATTCTGTCATGTATGAAAAAAATAAACAAACTTTTTTTTGTGTATTCTTCGAATTAATTCATTTATTTTACTGGTAGCAATACCACAACCCAGCTAACACATACCTTTCTGCACACGATCGGACCGCAGCCGGCAATGTCGGTTTTGTGTCGGCATCGGGACGGTGGTATCGGTCAAGTGCCGGTTGTATGTTGGCTACTGATACTAAAGAACCGTGCTTTTTCAAATGCCAGTTACTGTTATCGGTCCCCTTATGGTTAGATATCGGCAAGCAACTTAAATCGGCAAATGATGCTGTCCCGATATCTGGTATCCATTAATGGTCCGATTACATTTGCCAGCATCGGTCCGAATTTGGAATGTTTAGTCTTAGCCGTCAATTTTTTTTCAATTGTGATTAACCGGCATTTTTTAGGTAGATTTCGTAAGAAATACTACCTATTACATTCTCTCCTAAGTTGGAATTTTTGAAAAATTTTTGCAGATCTACGCCGATCATGACTCCCAGAACCCAAAACCACCCCCAGTTCAAAACTTTATCTATCTATCTATATCTATGTCACTTTTTATAGACACGATAACAGCAATAATTCTGCACAAATCTCTTCCAAACTGATACATAAAATCAAGGGACATAAAATCTCGGTCAAGTTCGTTAATGGGAAAAATCAAACCAAGGAGGGGGGAAATGGGGGGCTTTTTGTGAAAACAGAAATAACCCCATAATTTCTTAATTATGATACGTATCGAATCCATTTAAAGTTATTATTACTTCTAGAAAAAGGGCCGAAAATTTATGTATGACAGATTTTTGATATCATTAAAAATGGCCCCAAAGAGGGGGGGGAAGGGGGAAAAAAGAAAAAGAAAGAAGAAAAAAATTCATAACTTCGCAAATTCACAAGGTATCAAATCTGCTTGAACTTATTATAAATCCTCTTAATATTATCTAAAACTTTTATATTGATAAGTTTTTTATAGGACCAACCCTTATAGCAAAAAAAAAATCTTGTTGGCTCCGCCTGCAAACAAGTTAGGTTTTGAAGTGGGTGGTTCCAACTGCCGCATCATGGCAAAAAGGTCATTTCTTCCGCAATTCCCTTCAAAAAGGCGCCCCACGGTCTGCGTCTTCGAAATCTACCTGTGCCTGTAGGCCGAGCCGTCAGAGACTTATTTTTCGATTGTGATTAAGTCTGAGTTTTGTTACTAAATGCATGTTTTTTTAAATAATGTATACTATATATTTTTACTCTTCTTTTGAGGAATTTGTGTAACAATATCGAAAAAAAAAATATTATTTATTTATTTATTTTTATTTTTTTTTTTTTATAAAAATTGTGGAAATATAATAATTTATATTTTGGAAAAGGAAATGTAAAATGTATTCAATATTTTACACAAATTTTAAATAAACATATTAAACGTGATGGCAAATACATATATGGAAGGAGATTGTTTGCTTTGTCACTCCGCTTCCCCCGCCCCCTCCGACTAACGAGCACACGGGGTGGGGGTGATATTTAGATGATTGATCATACATTAATTATTACAACATTCTAAAAAAATGAAATTCTACAGTTTTTATTAACAATTTTTAAGTACTGTATCACTAAACCTGTTTTTTTTTTCCAACCCAAAGGTTATTTTAAAAGAATAAAATGATGTAAGTATCCATATAATATTTTTATTAAACATGAAATAATAATGCATTTCTTGTATCAAGAAAGTTTCGGACTTTGGGATAATTTGATGATGATCAATGATATGAGACGCGCTTTCACATCCAAAAATTGATTATGACAAAGCGCCAAGTACAAAATCCGAACTAACACGCCAAATCTGAGATGTTATCTGCTATTCTATTGTCTAAGGTGAGAGCTGGGAGCATAGTAAAGGGAAAGCGAAGCGAACACTGCGCGCGCATGCTTCCCAAACTGGGTTTTGAAGAGGGGAAATTGCAACCATAGAATAGACGCTCGCGTTTTCATGTACTGCCTGATTTGAGATGCGTGAAGCGTGACACATGCTGAAGAAAAAATAATATTGGTAAGTCTGCTGAATTTTGCTTTAGTTAAATCTAAATTAATCTGAATTCAGTTAATTATTTTTGCATACATTTAATTGTTTAAAGATTTATTATCTTTTAACGATTAACTTTGCGTAGGAATTATTGTTGTAGAAAATGATGAAAAAGTTAAATTAGAAAAATATGTTTATGGAGTTTTTATCTTTTTATTATTTAAGTTTTTATGACATGTAGCATATTTTTAATAATTAATAATAATTAACGAATCTTGATAATAATTAACGAATTCCTTAAACGTTTCTTTATTATAATAAATGCAGAATGACATTTGCTATGTGTTATCCATTTGATGCTCCACAATTTTACAATACTCGTGTAGGTCATGTATTTAAAAAAATAGTCAAAATATTTGATTGCTTAGTAATGATAATTTGCATTTTATTGTATTTGAACTTAATTTATTCAAAGTTACTAATTCATTCATTTTTTAAATTAATTAAAGCGATTTCTTTTTCACGTATCTGAAACTTTTACGCTGCTATATAAAAATGCCTTTCTGATACTATTCAAGATCAGATGATTTCATTTGTGCTTTAAATTTATTAAATTTTATTTATGCAAGATGTTTGAAGTTTAAATTATTATTATTAAACTTGTTTAATACATTTTATTTCTATCAAATTTAAAATAAATGAATTTTAATTAAATCAATGTATATAAATATTTGACATTTCCAATGTATATAATATACATGAGCGATTTTGAAAGTGTATATTTATATTTGAAAAGGAAAGATTTAGAAAAAAATTAAGAGAAAAAGGAAAAACAATGTTGTAAATAATGTTACTTTATTTAAAAAAAATGTAATTATGGAGCATCAAATTAGATGTAATACAAGATATAAATGATTTAGAAAACATTTGTCCTTCTGTATAAATGAAAATATATATAAAGAATTTAGTAAAAACTAAAAATACGTAAATATGCAACATGTCATTCCTATATATTTTTTTAAAATAAAGTTACAAAAATGTATTTTTCTAATCTTGCCCAGAAATTACATAAACTCTATTTTTTTTAAGAGAATAATGTTTACTAAATTAAATTATGCAAAAATATTTAACTTAGTTGAGATGCTGATGGATTTAATAAGGCTAAAACAATTGAGCATAATTTATATCAGACTTATCATTTTAAGAGACATAAAAAAGGAGTTAGAAAATCATACAAACATTTATTTAAAGCGTTCATAAAATAAAATAATAACAAACAGGGTAAATTAAATTTTTAACTAAGTTATTTAAATTCATTTTTTTTTCTGTGTAAAATTAAAGTTCGAATTTTTTAATTTATTAATAAATAGTAAATTACCGGAACGAAATTTAGTTTATTTGACTTAAAAAATAATAATTAAAAAAAATCTGAAAAAAATTTAGATGCATTGTTTTATAGTTTCCTAGAAAATATTTTATTTTTTTTAAATCAAGTTTTACAGCGACACTTAGAAAGAAAAATGTATCTAAATTTTACTTATTGTATAATATAATAAATTTGTTTTATGTAGCTTTATGGAACAAAAATTAAATGTATTTATAATACTTACCACATTTCGTAAAAGTGAAAAAAAAAATTACTTTATAATTATTCTAGAAACACAGGATTCAGATATTGTTAAAGTATTTATGCTAATATAATGTAAAAAAGTAAAACTTGAAGCAGTTTTTTTCTTTTTTTTTTAATCGCAGGGGCTATTAATAGTAAAACGTTATCCGTGAGGGGGGAGGGGGTTGCTTACATTTGAAAAATAAATTTCACCATTTTTATCTAAATAATCAAAGTTAAAAAAAAAATAAGTACCATTAAGTGGAGTAACCCCCCTCCCCCCCTACTCTGCTGCTAGTTTCCAATAAAAGGGGTGCTTTCGGCAGTTTAATGCTTGCCGATATCGGACCACATTCGACAATACTTCGGATTTGTTATCAGTATACGGTCGGCACAGCATCTCGCCGTTGTTAGCGTTGCCGGTACCGGACCACATTCGGTAGGCGTGCGGATAACTGTTGGAATATAATCGGCACAGCAGAGTGCCGTCGCTTCTACCGGCGTTGACGATACCGGACCGACTGTGCGCCTATCTGTCGGGAGTCAGTCGTGCGGCGTGTCGAAAAAGTTACGGAACCGGTATGGCAGCTGGTATCGTGCCGATACCGTCGTTAACGGCAATCGGCCGATTGCTTACCGATAGATCTGTGTTTGCTGGGAACTCTCAAAGTTTTAGAATTTAACTCTTTATTCTCTAAAAAATAACATATATAAATGACAGTATGCGGAAATAGATACATTTTTTTGCATTTCTATATAAAATTACACATCTAAAATTTCAAAGATAGTCAATCAAAAGGCACTGTAAAAGTTTACTTACCAATTATTAATAAAAAATCTGTTATGAACTCATGTTTATAAAAAATTCACTACAACATTAAAAAAGTATTAATTGCCGAAAAAGCAACACAATGAACAAAATTAATTCACTAACTGAATGGCACATCTGATTTAACTCGACAAAGTCTATTTACATAGATTACATTATTTTGGGATATATTATATTATATCCATTTATTATATGAGTTATGATGATTCTTAAGAAATTCCTCAAATAATGAGTAGAAAAACAGTCATTTGAAAATGTAATTTATTTGCGGTAAATATTCAATTTGAACCACTGTGCACCGGTTTTATATCTTTTCGCGGTCGTCAAGTTCGCTTTAACTCATTAGGCAGATTCCAAGTGTCAAGGGCAGGGGTGGTTATTAGAGATGAGTCCTGGTTTCATTTTCATATCGCGAGCTCCCTCGAATTCATAACACGACCCCCCCCCCCCGAAACTATGCAGCAGAAATTTTTAATAAATTTTAAAATTTGTTTCAAGAGTAATTCGTAATTTCCTTATTTAAAAATATTTTCTTAAATAGAAATAAATATTAATCCTAAATACTCCCTTATGACAACATTTTGTGATTTTCTTGTCCCTGAAAGTATTTAAAAAAAAACAAATTTGTTATTTATACCCAATCATTTTTAGAAATCTGAAAAAATTACAATTCTTATCCTTTTAAAATGTCATTGTACAACTGTGTCAGACAGACATGAACTCTGTTTTCCAGTAATTCTGGAAAAGATCGTCAAACAGGAAGCGAGGATAAAGAAGGAATATCCCACGCCTTCTTTATGTTACTATAACTGACCGTGTAATGAATTCAGAATCAGATAAGATACTTCTCCTAATATCTCACCCATAACAATTCAATTCTCTTTCAAACTGATCTTTAAAAGATTGAAAATATTTTTAAGAAACTTATACATACTTCTTTTTCAAATAGCAAGTTTTTATTTTTGCTTTTTTATATCTATAATAGAAGAAAATATTGTAATCAATTTTTTTTTCAACTTCGGTTTTCGACGGATTTATACGTTTTAGGGGTCAGAGATTTCGAAAAACATGTTTTTACAAAATGTCTGTCTGACAGTGTGTATGTCCTTATGTCCTTTTTGTATCATCGAAAAGTATATGAAGTTATGCTTCAAACTGAACCAAGTTTCATTTATAGGCTGTATATATATATCATATATATAGCCTATATCATATAGGCTATATAATAGCGTATCCTATCATATAGGCTATATCATAGCCCTATCATAGCCCATATCATATAGGCTATATATATATATCATTATTTTGGCTATGGCCAGAACATCTCACATGAATTTAGGGATGTGTGTACGAAAAGGGGCGCTGTGATCACGATTTTTGTTCCATTTTCACCATTGTATCATTCAAAAGTGTATGAAGTTATGGAGATAATTGAACCAAATTTTTTGTAACGTTTTTGACTGCAGTTCCGTAAGACAACAGACGACAGACCCGTCAGATTTTGACAGACAAGTTCGCCACAGTCCCGAATCAAGTCCCTGTCAGCGAGCGTCGACGACACCGGTGGAAGAACCGACACCGGCAAAGCCTGTAATCAGTTGCGTGGAGACGACGCATACTCCCAGCAAAGACTGCAGTAAAGGTAGTTTCATTTCATTTTTGAGTGGCTCTTAAACGGTTTATTTATGTAGTACCTGTATAGAAAAATTACTTTTTTGAGACAATTTAAAATGATATTAAGGTGTGATAAATTGTGATAAATTTTTATTAAGTGGCATTTAAATTAATCAACGAAAGTATATAACTTTGTCATTCTTTATCAGTATATGAATTTGATTTTTTGAAATTTGATTTTGGCAGAAAGATACAGTCGACAGCAAAAAGAGTTGAGCACCGGAACCCCATCAGAAAATTTCAAAATCAGATTTCCCCGTCCCTCCATTAACAAACGAATCATTTACTTTGAAAAGAAAGCATTCATTTATTTTTCCAACGTTGGTCATACAATCGGCGCAAAAAAATGGGATCGAAGATTGAAACCATACGGTTCAATCTTCGATCCCATTTTTTTGCCTTCTTTATTTGCAAAGAAGAATTTATTTTATACATCAAAAGCTTGTAACAGATTCATCGCTTCCTCATTATAAGTATTGAAAAGTTCTTCAAAAGTGAAGTAATTGGGCGCAGCAGCAGGTATGTTTACATCATTCGTAGCAGGTGTCAAAGAATCATTGTCATTCACATACACAAAGTCATTCGGAGAGGGGTTCACTGGCGGCATGGAATTTGGAGAAAGAGTCTCGGCATTCACGTACACAGATTCATTCGAAGAAGGGTTGACTGTCGGCATTGAATTTGGAGAAGGAGTCTCGGCATTCACGTACACATATTCATTCGGAGAAGGGTTTACTGTCGGCATTGAATTTGGAGAAGGAGTCTCGGCATTTCCATACACAGATTCATTCGGAGAAGGGTTCACTGTCGGCATTGAATTTGGAGAAGGAGTCCCGGCATTTCCATACACAGATTCATTCGGAGAAGGGTTCACTAGCGGCATTGAATTTGGAGAGTCATACACAAATTCATTCAAAGAGTTTGGTGCAGGGGTCCCGGCAGCAGCATACACACCTTCATTCAAAGAGGCGTTCACGGACGACATCGAAGGGTTCCTGGCAGCCTCGTTATCCATCTGTATCGCGGCAACTGCCGCAGCAGTCTCAGTCATTGTCCCAGTTCTACTCAAATCCATCGGTTCGGACTGGTCACTCAGTCCCCAGTCCGAAACCTCTTCTTTTGGGTTTTCGTAGAGTTTGTATTTAAACATGCGTCGATACCAATTCAAAACGTCCGGTCTGACCACCTGGACCGTTTTTTCCAGAGGAAAAGTCATGAGAGTAATCACTTTATGCAAAGTCGTCGTCGTCGTCGGAGGCACTTTATGCAAAACTGGCGGAGGTGGCGGGGGCGGGGGCATCAACCTACCCTCCGTCACCCGTGCCCCAGAATCTAGATCCAAAAGCACGGGATCGTTGTTCCAGGTACTCGTAGCAGTCGCAGTACTAGCAGTCGCAGTCGTAGCAGTACTAGCAGTCGTCGCAAAGTAGGGCGAGGTCCGGATCGGCGGGGGCGGCGGAAGCTCTTCCTCTTCTTCATCCCCAATCACGGCTTCCTCGATCAGCGGGGTTCTCACGGGTCGTCGGTAGACATGGTCGACAGGATTGGGTCTCGGCACTTCCCGGATCGGGTTGATGCACTCAAAGGGCAAATGGCGCAGTTGATCGGCCCGCAAAATGTGTAGCGAAAAGAAGGACTTGTTGGTGCAGTAGATGAGGTAAATGGTGCCTTCCGGAATGCAGTAGCTCTCGTACGGTCGCAGCGTCTTTTTTTTGTACTTGTACTGGTCGTCGACAGGCAGAAATTTACTTTTCTGCTTCACTTTATGCACATTATGGCGCTCCACGTAGTAGAAGAGCATTTGCACGGCCCCTATCTGGTAGACGTGCACTCTTTCGTCCTCCACTTTCCTCTGGCCAAACGTAAAACAACTCTTGACCAGGAAGAAATTGACCTCGTATTTGAAGCAGGTCCTCGTATCAATGTTTTTCCTCAAGTTGTCCGCCACATCCTTTTTGAGCTTGCGGGCCGCCCAGCTCCAGGGTTTCTCTTCGTACTGTCGCAACGGCTTGACGCTGCTCGCCGTGTCGAGAAAATGTTTCTGGTACCGGCCATTCCACTCGACCAGATTGTAGTAGATGAGCTCCCGCTCATCCATGTAGACGATGAAGCCATAGATTTTGAAATTGCTGACGACTCCCTGAAAGTTGGGGACCCGCGGCAGCTTTTTCACATTTCTCGGGTCATCTATCCGGGTAGGGAAGACATCTGTCTTATTGCTCCGGTCGGTAGCCATCGTGTCTGAGTGACGATGGAATCGAAAGCTCTATTTATACGTATGACTAGGGAGAGGGGCGCGGAGGAGGTCAGAGACTGGAACGCGGAAGAATGCGATGCAGGAAGAAGAAGGGAAATGAACGGAGCATTGACTCGGCTCGGTTCAAGGTCTCGGAAGTGGCGGGAACGCGGTGGGGGGGGAACGATCGGTTCAAAGTTTTGTTTTTCCTCAGGCAACTGTAAACTATTATCTCCATTTGAACGTCCCGGGACCCCCCTATTTACCCTGAAACTATTTTTTAATCCAGTCTTAAGATTTGGTTGGTTTATCCCGAAACGTCTCCATGCGAGCCGAAAAAGCCTTTCACCTTTTTCAGCTCGTTTCCTTTCCAACATTGGTGTCTCTCCCTTTACAAAAAAAAATGCGAGCCGAAGGAAAAAATTTATTTTTTTTCCTTCGGCTCGCTTCCTTTCCAACATTGGTGTCTCTCGCTTTACAAAAAAAATGAGCCAAAGAAAAATTTTTCCTTTGGCTCATTTTTTTTGCCCTTCTTTAAACTGATTGTTCATCAGCATGCAAAGAAGAAGATGAAGATGATAATGACTTTCACCTTACCTTTTTTTAGAGGGGCCCGTAATTTCTCTTGAACGTTCTCAACCAGAACGGGAACGTGATGCCGTACACATCGTGAATCTGGATCACTTGCGGAGGCCATGAGGGGTAGTGAGGCAAGTCTCTCACCGACCCGTGCTTCAGCAAATCCCGTAGCGCGATGGCTCGCGGCGTCCCCCACGTTTCCAACTCTTCCAGCAAATGATCCTTTCTAATCATAAACATGTTGACATTTTCCCGCGTCAAAAACTCGAGCTGCCGGATGTGGCGACTCCGAGGCCATTGACTATTCCGGAGCGGCCCTTCCACGTCCCCTCTCAGCATTTTATCCACATCCGCGGTGGAAAAATAAACCTCTCCATCGTCTTCGGCCAACACTGCTTCCATTCTATACTCTTTTTGATCGTAAATTGCAACGAGTGTGAAATACGCCATCTTGCCAGAGCGCGCGTCGAGAAATAAACTCTTTCCACTCAAAGCATCCCGAAGGTCACCCGCTTCCCGAAGGTCACCCGCTTCCCGAAGCGCATCGCCTGCGGAGGCTTTTCAAGGGCATCCGGCCGTCGCGCTTCAGTGGTTTCAAGTAAATGGGAGGGCATGAAGCGGAGATGCGGGGGGAGGGAAACGTCACGAGGGTCCTCAGCGCCGATTCGGGGGTGGGTGGGCTCTCGCTCTCTGAGGCCCATTTTCATTCTCTGCCGCGTTCAGCATGGCGGCTAATTCTGCTCCCATGCATTTACTCGACTTGCTTCCCGAACTCTTGCTTTCCATTTTCAAACTCGTGCCTCTGCACGATAAACTGCACTCTCTCTCCCAGATTCCGCAATTTCTTCCTTACCTGCACGACCGAGGCTCCTACCTCGACTCGCCTCTTCCCTTCTCTCCTCCCTACCTCCGCGTGCTACGACTCTTGCGGCCCGGTATGTACATGGCCCGGCAAAACTGGTCGCACCGTTTCCTCTTGAGCCTCGACCCGAGCACCCTGCACTTTCACCTTTACCACTTTTTACTGGACTGTCATCCGAGCCTCTATAGGCCCCAACCCAAACGGGACTGTCCTTTCCGCGAACCCATCGACCGCATGGCTCGCAACTTGACTTTTTTCATGACCGACTACGTCTGCCTGGACGACCTGACGCTGCTCGCCTATCATCTGAGAGGGTACGGGTTCCTCCTGCTCGACCACTCGTTTCCAGGCCCCGTACAAAACCTCCGCTTCTACGACTGGACCCGATGCACCCTCGAAACCAACGTCCCGAGAGACATGCTGAACCGCTTCGAGGTGAGCAGTCACTTTCGAGTCACGCTCACCCCGGATCGGACCCTCGTCGTCGAATGCACGCTGTCCGAATGCCCGTGCCCGAGTCGCATCCAGCACCTGACCCCGTTTTCGTTTCAACCGAGTCTAGACTGTCGCACGCTCACCTGGCCCGGAGGCGATCCCATCCGCCTGGCCGCGCATCAAGAATTTCAGCTAAACGAGGACGGGGACGTGGAAGGGGAGACGACCTCGTACGTTCATTACCCCTTTAAAATTTCCATGCAGCACGAACTTGGACTGAAACGACTCAAAAGAGTCGTCCTGGAAAGAAACATTCCCCTTTAAGCTGATGAGGATTTCAGTGAAGCGGGGGAGCAGAAAAAAGGGCGGTATTTGTAAAGATGGCTAAACATCTTTACAAATACCGCCCTTTTTTTTGCCGCTGCCTTGTTACCAACCTTGGAACCGTTTTTTTTTTATTCTTTCACTCTAAAAAAAAAACAGATTTTGTAAAGGGAATCGTCTTTTTATTATTATTATTATTATTATTGACGCACGGCAGGAACGGTCGAGCAGTCTCTACCCTTCCGCCCGCGTCCTTCAGCCCGCGTCCTTCAAAAACCAGTTGGATGAGTGGAGAGGAAGAGAGGGGAGGGAGGAGGAAGGAGGAAAAAGGGATGCAAAGGACGGGTCTTCATTCAAACGCCGACTCTTGAGATGGCCGCTCCTGCCTCTTCTCGTTCCGCCGTGTCTCCGCGGAACCTGCTCGACTTGCATCCGTACATTCTCCAGCATATTCTCCGATACATCCCGCTCGAGGATAAAATGTGCATCCTCTACAAGATGCCCGAATTCAAGCCTTTCCTCGAGCACCGTGCTTCGTACCTAGACTGCCGACTTCCCTTCTCCTTTGACTACCTGCGCTATTTCAACCTGCTCCGGACCGGATGGTACGTGGACCGAAATAATTGGGGCCATCGCCTCTGTCTGCTCCGAAACGAAAACACCCTGCAATTTACCCTGCGTCATTTCCTCATCGATGGCTTTCGGGGCCGGTACGCCCCCAATGCACGCGGCGCCTTCTACAAAGGCACTTTTGAACGCATGCGAGAAGTCATGGATCAGTATTTAAACTCTTACCAATGGATGGAAGATATGCACCTGTTGACCTATCACCTCCCCGGCTACGGCTACATCATGATCAATTTCTCTCCCTACCTCAAAGTGCAAGCAATGCGCTTTTTCGACCGCGGTCTACACGACATTGAGACCAACGTGGCGACGATCCTGAGACCTCGAAATCATCCCTTTAGTCACTTTTCTGTCAGGATCCAAAGGGATCGGCGCCTCCTCGTCGAATGCATCCTGCCGCCCAATGTGCACTGCCGCTGCCAATCCCGCCTTCAAGAACTGACTCCCTTTACGTTTGGAGTCTCGGAAGGCCATCGCTTTCTCACTCGGGCCGGAGGCGAATCCATTCCCTTTGTCGCCTATCAAAAACTGAAGCTGGAAAAGGACGAGAAACATGTCACCTGCATCATTATTTACCACGTCAACCGCGACCTGAACAATACAGTCGCCTTGACCAAACCCATGAAACGCAACCCGGAACTGAAAAGACTTTTAGATGAAGGTAATCCATTTTATAAACGTCAAAAACTAGGCTAAACTGTTTTTCTTTTTTCCCCGTATAGACTGGTGCCGTCGGCATCAGGGGGAGCAAAAAAAATGCGATACAAGTAAATTTGGAAATTTCCAAATTTACTTGTATCGCATTTTTTTTGCAGACGATGGCTCTCCAACATTGGAACGCTTAAGTTTATGTGAATGGAAAGAGACTGGGAAGTGGGGTGGGGTGGGGAGGGGGGAATTGAGAGCCGACTGGATAAAGACAAATTTTACTTTTTAACCCACTCGGCGGTCGCTGCGCTCCCGCCTCGCGGGTCAAAAAGTAAAATTTGTCTTTATCAGTCGGCTCTCAATCCATTTCATTTTTTTTTTAATTTTTTCTGAGTGGTGCTTCTTTTTCGGGTTCCTATTTAGGTCTAGGGGTTGATGTAAAAGCCGAAACAAACTTTTTTTGGAACTTTGATTAAACTCTGAGCTCAGAGATGAGCTATTCCATCTGTTTCTATATGTGATTGGTTTAATGCGGGATTGTAGATGTGTCCACTCCTATTTTGAACTCTAAAGCGAGAGCTCGATTGTGGTTTCATGCGGAATTATATATTTGTCAACTACTGTTTTAAACTCTAAAGCAAACGTTTCGTTGGTGCTTTCAGCAAGGAAAATTTTTGCAATGAGATGCGCTCCTATGGACTGCCGCTCTATTAACTCTTAATCCATCCTTATCCAGAAAAAGCTCTTTCATTGAGGAACCCTTAACTGATGTTATTAAGCATATACCCCTGAGCCCTTCAAGATGAAAATTGTCAAGCTTCCCTTTAGTGTCAAAATTGATATTGCAAGGCATTCAGTGGGGTTTTAAAGTTGTTATTCTAGTTGCATATTTTTCTGTTGATTCTTTTAAGGCCTCTAAAGATTAACAGGGTAGCGATGCAAGTAAGCTAGATTCAACAGTGATCCGAAAAGATTTCAGTGCTCTTTTGATAACCTCTGTGTATTTTCTGGATACCAAATACCATCTTCTCGTCCATCCGCTTACATTCATCCATCCGGTTCCACTCATCCGCATGTCCACACTCTCGGCTATACGAGTCAACCTGCGTCAGTCTGCAAATTTCCCGGAAACCTCGAATCATTTTTATCGTTTCGAGAGTCTACCTAAAGAGTTCAGATTACCCCGTTGCCCCCATTCAGGAATGGAGGGCAACAGGGTACGAGCCCGCTTGAAAGGACATTTCCAAGTCATCCGTCTCATTCTACCCGTTCTCGCGAGACTGGGTGCCATGCAATCACCCTCCACCCGTTTCAAGCACTCTTCCCGTCAGTACCCCAGGGACTCTCGAATATGGCTACCCGTGAGAAACGAACCGTGGACTCTCCCGCGCCCGCCCCCCGTCAACGAGTGACATGGGAACGCAAAGCACGTCAACCAGTGACATGGGAACGCAAAGCACGTCAACCAGTGACATGGGAACGCAAGGCACGTCAACCACGGCCTAGCAAGATGAATGGAAACGCAAAGCACGTAAACTGGAAGAAAATGTAGATTGAATCATTAAACAGTGTAACTTGTAAACACATCAGAATCACTCAACTAAAAAGTTGTGGGAAAATTTGAAAACTGTTTAGAATGTCACGAAACGTCAAAATATTTTTCAAACTGAAATCTGAGTCCCCTGTCGAAATATATAGAAAAAAAAAAAAAAAAAAAAAAAAAAAAAAAAAAATATTTCAGTATTTTTTTTTTTTTTTTTTTTTTTTTTTTTTTTTTTTTTGACGAGTTAGACTTGGAGCTTTCAAAATATTTTAGAAACTAAAATCTGAGTTGACAGTCTAAGCTCGTAACCCTACAGAAAAAAAAAAAAAAAAAAAAAAAAAAAAAAAAAAAAAAAAATTCAGTTACAATTTTTTTTTTTTTTTTTTTTTTTTTTTTTTTTTTTTTGGCTTAGACTGTCAACTCAGATTTCAGTTTCTAAAATATTTTGAAAGCTCCAAGTCTAGCTTGTCAAAAAAAAAAAAAAAAAAAAAAAAAAAAAAAAAAAAAAAAAACCTTGTTCGTCTTTCATAAAAACATTCATTCGATTCCATTCTTTAGTTCGAAAAAACACTGCTTTGGAATGGTTATATTTTCCCAAGACTGTTTGTATACTCGTAAACCATAATGGCACCCTCAAAAACTGGCAAAATGTAAGTAACAGGTTCACATTTATAATTGTTTTCATCTTTATCACTTTTATGAATGATTCTACTTTGGCACACAGCGGTCAGTAAAATCTTTGGAAATCGATTTTCCTGGACATTTTCTTTCCATTCGAAGGGACAAATGTTTCTTTCTGAGCTAGTTTTTTCACAGAAAGAAACATTTGTAAGACACAGTTTGTAAAATATTTTGAAAGTTCCAAGTCTACCATGTCAAAAAAAAAAAAAAAAAAAAAAAAAAAAAAAAAAAAAAAAAAAAAAAATTCAGTTTTTTTTTTTTTTTTTTTTTTTTTTTTTTTTTGTAGGGTTATGAGCTTAGACTGTCAACTCAGATTTTAGTTTCTAAAATATTTTGAAAGCTCCAAGTCTAACTCGTCAAAAAAAAAAAAAAAAAAAAAAAAAAAAAAAAAAAATTCAGTTACAATTTTTTTTTTTTTTTTTTTTTTTTTTTTTTTTTTTTTTTTTTTGAGAGGTTCGACTCGGTTTCAACTTTACGCTCTGTCAAAACGTTTTGAAACGGCTCCACTTTCGATTCATTTTTGAATACTGTTTTCAAAAACTCTTTGTGACTCATGCCGCCCAAAAGCCGCTCGGATTTTAGATGTTACAAAAATTTCTTGTACAAAAAAACCACCGCTTTCCCCTGCCCTCACTGCCCTCGTCCCGTCTTACCCAGAGATTACGAGAAGCACTGCAAAGAACGGCATGCATTGGATACATTACTCTGTTGCGCTTGGTGTTTCGGAAACAAAACTTGGCCGGCAAACTGCAAATGCCAACATTCCGATCACCTCCTACAATGCGCTCGACATTTTTTGACTCTGCATACTCTTCCTCCCGTACAAACCTTCGTCTCCTCTGCTTTCGACAGGAGGCCTCTCTGTCCCGCCAAAGATTTGTTTGGTCGCACTCCTGATCCGCAACCCCGTGCTTACGAACCCATCTGGCCTATGCCTCTGTCTCCCAACCCCATCCGGTTCGACACCGACTCACTCAACCGGGCCACATCCTGCGTTCGCACGTACCTGGATCTCGGGAAGGACGCCGAATGGCATCACGTGATCGTGCGCTCCGTGGCTTTCCAGAGTTTCCTCCAAGCCATGGATTCGGACGAAGGGCGAACTCGTACACTTCCCTTTTCCTGCTGGTGCGACGGGGGCAAGTACGAGGAGGCCCGGCATCGCCAGCACCGCCATTTGATCACAGTCTCCCCGCCCTCTCCCCATTTCGAAAGAAACGTCTGGAAAAAGATTAAAATCGACCGAGAAGACCGGCCCGGTCCGCGTTTCCGCATCATTCATAAGCAACCCATTAAATCCGCATTTCATCTGGTCAACACTCTAGGCTACCTCAGCCAACGCGAGTCTGTCTGCGATTTTTCTAATAGCGAGCCACATTCCCCGGAAACCCCGAATCATTTTTATTGTTTCGAGAGTTTACCCAAAGATTTCAAGTTGCCCCTCGTCTTGCAGTGGGAGGAAGGGCTTCAAGAACTTTTAAATCTAGAGTTTAGGAACTTGAAATGGGGTGACTTGGTGCATGCCAACCTCACTTTCGTCGGAAGGAAATGGCGTTTCCGAGTCAAAGACATTCCAGGTATCCGGTTGGGACTCATTCTACCCGTAGCTCCAGACACGGTTCCTTCCCTAAAGCCCACGGATCGTTTCCTCCATCTTCTGCACGGTCGCAAACTCTACTTCAAAGACCGGCGTCACTCTGGTCGCTCGAATCACGACACCAGGCTCAGGGAGCAAGCCGACATGACTTTTTACGACGTGGTGGGAGACGACTCGTGGACCCCGCGACCTTTCCACCAGCATCTCGTCAGCGAGTTCAAGCCGCTCGTCGAGAGAAACGCAAAACTCGAATTGCAAATCGCGGCCTTGCAAGAACGCGCCACTCCGAAACAGGAACTTGAATCTCATAAACCGGAAGAAAATGTAGATTTAATCGTTAAAGAGTTGTTGGATGAACTCGTTGTAAAAGCATCAGACTAAAAAAAAAAAAAAAAAAAAAAAAAAAAAAAAAAAAAAAAAAAAAAATTTTTTTTTTTTTTTTTTTTTTTTTTTTTTTTGAGTTGACTGAGTTGACTGAGTTGAAATCTGAGTTGACAGTCTAAACCCATAAACCCAAAAAAAAAAAAAAAAAAAAAAAAAAAAAAAAAAAAAAAAATTTTTTTTTTTTTTTTTTTTTTTTTTTTTTTTTTTTTTTTTTTTTTTTTGACAGGTTAGACTCTGAGTTTAAACGTTACACTCTGTACAAAAATTCTTGGAACGGTTCAACTTTGACGATCATTTTAAACACAGTTTTAAGGATTTCTTTGTTACTGTTCAACATGCCTCCGCGTAATGTCAAACCGTCGCCCAAAGTCAAACCGCCCCCTAAAGACCATCGAGTTTTAAATAATTACATCAAATTCTTGCATAGCAAAACCGTACCTTTCCCTTGCCCTCACTGTTTCTGTTCTGTTTTACCCAAAGATTACGAGAAACATTGTAAAAAACTCCATCAATTAGAAACTTTACGCTGTTGCGCTTGGTGTTTGGGAAATAAAACTTGGCCGGCTAAATGTAAATGCGAAAATACCGATCACCTGATGGAATGCGCTCGACATTTTTTAATTCTGCACACGCCTCCTCCCCTGCAAACCTTTGCCCCCTCCGCTTTCGACAGGAGGCCTCTCTGCCCCGCCAAAGATTTTTTCGATCGCACTCCCGACCCGCAACCCCGGGCTTACGAACCCATCTGGCCTATGCCTCTGTCCCCCAACCCCATCCGGTTCGATACCGACTCACTCAACCGGGCCTCGTCCTGCCTACGCATGTACCTCGATCTCGGGAAGGAGGCCGAATGGCATCACGTGATCGTGCGATCCATAGCCTTCCAGAGTTTCCTCGAAGCCATGGATTCGGACGAAGGTCGCACGCGCACTCTCTCATTCTCCTGCTGGTGCGACGGGGGCAAGTACGAAGAGGCTCGGCATCGCCAGCACCGCCATTTGATCACAGTGTCCCCGCCCTCTCCCCATTTCGAAAGAAACGTCTGGAAAAAGATTAAAATCGACCGAGAAGACAGGCCCGGTCCGCGTTTCCGCATCATCCACAAGCAACCCATTCATTCGGCCCTGCATCTCGTCCACACGCTCGGCTACCTCAGCCAACGCGAGTCGGTCTGCGATTTTTCCGGGGACGACCCCCATGCTCCCGAGACCCCGAATCACTACTATTGTTTCGAAAGCCTGCCGAGAGACTACCGGCTTCCTCTCGTCCTGCAATGGGAAGGCGGGCTCCAAGAACACTTGAATCTCGAATTCCGAAACCTGAAATGGGGTGACCTGATGCACGCCGACCTCACGTTCGTCCGAGGAAAGTGGCGTCTCCTCGTCCAAAACATTCCAGGCGTCCGGTTCGGACTCGTTCTACCCATCGCTCCCGATACGGTACCCTCCCTCCAGCCCACGGATCGATTCCTCCATCTCCTGAACGGTCGAAAACTCTATTTCAAAGACCTTCGTCGCTCCGGTCGCTCAAATGCCGAAACGTGGCTCAGGGAGCAAGCCGACATGACTTTTTATGAAACGGTAGGCGACGACGCGTGGACCCCGAGGCCTTTCCATCAGAAACTCCTCAACGAATTCAAGCCCCTCGTCGAAAGAAACACGCAACTCGAATCCAAAGTCGCGGCCTTGCAAAAAGAGGGCGAGGCTTTGCAACTGGAAACGGTCGCATGGCGCGCCAAGCACGAGGTCGCCGAGCAAAGGGTCCAGTCTCTGCAGGAAAAAAATGACGAGCTCAACGACCGCGTCGTTCAAATGACTCTCAAAATTGTTACTCTGAACGAAGGCGAAATTGCCAGGCTCAACAGAGAACTGGCCGAAACGAAACGGAAATGCAAAGAGCTGGAAAAGAGAAACGCGGAATTGGAGAGGGTTGCCAAAAGACCCCGCATTTCGGTCCACGTGACCAAAAACAATGATTAGAGGGCTGACTGAAGCTGTAGGAAGACGAACCGCCTAAACTTTTTGACCCACTCGGCGGTCGCTCCGCTCCCGCCTCGTGGGCAAAAAGTTTAGGCGGTCGTCTTCCTACAGCTTCCATCCATTTAAATTTAATTTTTTTTTTCTTTAAATTTAAATTTAAATTCTAATTTTACTTTATTTCAAAAAACATCTCTACCCATTTCATGCTTCCTCTAAATCCCCCTTCACTTTACATGGGAGCTGGGGGGGCTAAGGGCTGTAGGAAGACGAACCGCCTAAACTTTTTGACCCACTCGGCGGTCGCTCCGCTCCCGCCTCGTGGGCAAAAAGTTTAGGCGGTCGTCTTCCTACAGCCCATTTAATTTTAATTTTTTTTTCTTTAATTTTAAATTTTTAAGAAAAGTTTATTTCCCCCATGAAATGTTTCGGGGAAACCCCCCTTCAAATACCATTAGGAGATGTAGGCAAAAGTTTAATTTAAACTCTTATTTAGATTTAAATTTAAAATTTTAAGAAAAGTTCTTCCCATGAAATGTTTCCCGAAACCCCCCTTCAAATACCATTAGGAGATGGGGGCAAAAGTTTCTGTTACATTTAATAACAGTTGAACCTATAGTTTATATTATAATTTATATTATAATATATATTATAATATATTATTAATATATTATTATAAGTTTGGTTCCTCCTCTCCCTCCGGTCAGCGCTTGACCTCCGAGTCCACGGTGACCTAAAGCCTGACCTCTAGTGAAACACCAACCCGTTTCTTTCCCCTTCATTTATGACGTCACGATCTCACGCGGCCCGGGTCAACGACCTCATGCCATCGCGATTTCACGGCTCCTCGGGGAAAAAAGTTTTCATCGAGTCATCCCTCCCGGTGCAAAAAAACCATGTCAAACGGGCCCATGACGTCATGGAATCGTGACGTCACGTAGCCAGGGTCAACGACCTCATGCCATTGCGATTTCACGGCTCCTCGAGGAAAAAGTTTTCATCGAGTCATGCCTCGCGGTGCAAAAAAACCATGTCAAATGGCTACGTCACGTAGCCAGGGTCAACGACCTCATGCCATTGCGATTTCACGGCTCCCCGGGGAAAAAAGATTTCATCGAGTCATCCCTCCCGGTGCAAAAAAACCATGTCAAACGGGCCCATGACGTCATGGAATCGTGACGTCATGAAATCGGGTCAACGACCTACAAGCCAGCGCGATTCCCGTGAAGAAATTTCTGTCTAAACGCAAGCGGCCGGTCACGCGTCAACACCCTGCATGAAAAAAAAAAAAAAAAAAAAAAAAAAAAAAAAAAAATTAGTTACAATTTTTTTTTTTTTTTTTTTTTTGACGAGTTAGACTTGGAGGTTTCAAAATATTTTAGAAACTAAAAATCTGAGTTGACAGTCTCAGCCCAGTCTAAGCTGGCTTGTCAAAAAAAAAAAAAAAAAAAAAAAAAAAAAAAAAAACTGAGGGTTATGGGCTTAGACTGTCAACTCAGATTTTAGTTTCTAAAATATTTTGAAAGCTCCAAGTCTAACTCGTCAAAAAAAAAAAAAAAAAAAAAAAAAAAAAAAAAAAAAAAAAAAAAATTTGTAACTAATTTTTTTTTTTTTTTTTTTTTTTTTTTTTTTTGACAAGCCAGACTTGGAGATTTCAAAATATTTTAGAAACTGAAATCTGAGTTGACAGTCTAAGCTCATAACCCTACAAAAAAAAAAAAAAAAAAAAAAAAATTTTTTTTTTTTTTTTTTTTTTTTTTTTTTTTTGACAAACCAGACTTGGAGATTTCAAAATATTTTAGAAACTAAAATCTGAGTTGACAGTCTAAGCCCATAACCCTCAGTTTTTTTTTTTTTTTTTTTTTTTTTTTTTTTTTTTTTTTTGTAGGGTTATGAGCTTAGACTGTCAACTCAGATTTCAGTTTCTAAAATATTTTGAAATCTCCAAGTCTGGCTTGTCAAAAAAAAAAAAAAAAAAAAAAAAAAAAAAAAAAAAATTCAGTTACAAATTTTTTTTTTTTTTTTTTGTTTTTTTTTTTTTTTTTTTTTTTGACGAGTTAGACTTGGAGCTTTCACCAAATCTTACATTTCTTAGACTTGTACATTTGAAAATATTTTTTGCACTGAATTTGAATTAATAACCCTACATGAAAAAATAAATAAAAAAAAATTAAATAAATAAATAAATAAATAAATAAATAATTAAATAAATAAATAAATATTTCTTTGATTTGTAACTTTGAAAATATTTTTGCACTGAATTTGAACTAATAACCCTACATGAAAAAAAAATAAAAATAAATAAATAAATAAATACATTTTTTACATACAAAATTGACATGTAAAATCTTTGGAAATTGATTTTCTTGGACATTTTCTTTCCATTCGAAGGGACAAATGTTTCTTTCTGAGCTAGTTTTTTTCACTTCTTCAAACATAGAATGTACCGGTATTCAGTGTCATATCCGTGGACAGAAAGCTCATAGAAAAGATATTCCATATCAGAATTATTTAATGTATCCACTTGCTGAGGACTGGAACATTCATATGGCATAGAATTTCCATTCTTTAACACAGAAGCCAATACTAAATTGTAGACATTAGCAACAAAGATATAAAATTTCCATTATTATTTGAATTTTATAACTAAATAAAAGTTTGTTGAAAGTATTCATGGCTCCCCGGAAAAAAATAATCTCATCCCTCCCAGTGCAAAAAAAACCCGTCACGGTTCCATGACGTCACGCGGCCTGGGTCAATGACCTCGAGTCAACACGATTCCACGGCTCCCCGGAAAAAGATGTCATCCAGTCATGCCCTCGCGGTGCAAAGCAACCCTCTCCAACGACTCATGACGTCATGGATTCATGATGTCCCGTGGCCCGAAGTCAACGACCTGCAAGGATTCCACGGCTCCGCGGAAAAAGATGTCATCGAGCCATTTCATCGTGGTGCAAAGAAACCCTCTCCAATGGCTACGGGACGTCACGCGGCCCGGGGTCAACGACCTGCTGGCTTGCAGGATACCACGGCTCCTCGGGAAAAAAGATTTCATCGAGCCATCCTACTCGGTGCAAAAATCTTTTCAAATGGCTACGGGACGTCCCGTGGCCCGGGGTCAACGACCTGCAAGGATGCCACGGCTCCCTGGAAAAATGTTTCATCGAGTCTCCTTGCAAAAAAACCATGTCATACGGGCCCATGACGTCACGTGGCCCGGGTCAACGACAAGTGCAAGCCGGTTGCAAGCCAACGGGTGCAAGCCAGCGCGATTCCCGTGAAGAAATTTCTGTCTAAACGCAAGCGGCCGGTCACGCGTCAAAGCCCTGCATGAAAAAAAAAAAAAAAAAAAAAAAAAAAAAAAAAAAAATTTGTAATTTGAGAAATTACAACAACCATTGGGAAAATGTTTTTCAAAAAAAAAAAAAAAAAAAAAAAAAAAAAAAAAAAAAATTGTTCGTCTTTCATAAAAACATTCATTCGATTCCATTCTTTAGTTCGAAAAAACATTGCTTTGGAATGGTTATATTTTCCCAAGACTGTTTGTATACTCGTAAACCATAATGGCACCCTCAAAACTGGCAAAATGTAAGTAACAGGTTCACATTTATAATTGTTTTCATCTTTATCACTTTTATGAATGATTTTACTTTGGCACACAGCGGTCAGTAAAATCTTTGGAAATCGATTTTCTTGGACATTTTCTTTCCATTCGAAGGGACAAATGTTTCTTTCTGAGCTAATTTTTTTCACAGAAAGAAACATTTGTCCCTTCGAATGGAAAGAAAATGTCCAGGAAAATCGATTTCCAAAGATTTTACTGACCGCTGTGTGCCAAAGTAGAATCATTCATAAAAGTGATAAAGATGAAAACAATTATAAATGTGAACCTGTTACTTACATTTTGCCAGTTTTGAGGGTGCCATTATGGTTTACGAGTATACAAACAGTCTTGGGAAAATATAACCATTCCAAAGCAATGTTTTTTCGAACTAAAGAATGGAATCGAATGAATGTTTTTATGAAAGACGAACAAAAGTTTTTTTTTTTTTTTTTTTTTTTTTTTTTTTTTTTTTCAAACATAGAATATACCGTGCTCTGGTATTCAGTGTCATATCCGTGGACAGAAAGCTCATAGAAAAGATATTCCATATCAGAATTATTTAATGTATCCATGTTATTTTTTCTTGTAGGGTTATTAGTTCAAATTCAGTGCAAAAACATTTTCAAAGTTACAAATCTAAGAAATATTTATTTATTTATTTATTTATTTATTTATTTATTTATTTATTTATTTATTTTTTTTTTTTTCATGTAGGGTTATTAGTTCAAATTCAGTGCAAAAACATTTTCAAAGTTACAAATCTAAGAAATATTTATTTATTTATTTATTTATTTATTTATTTATTTATTTATTTATTTATTTATTTTTTTCATGTAGGGTTATTAGTTCAAATTCAGTGCAAAAATATTTTCAAATTTACAAGTCTAAGAAATATAAGATTTGGTGAAAGCTCCAACTCGTCAAAAAAAAAAAAAAAAAAAAAAAAAAAAAAAAAAAAAAAAAAAAAATTATTCAGTTTTTTTTTTTTTTTTTTTTTTTTTTTTTTTTTTTTTTGACGAGTTAGACTAATTTAAAAGTATTGGTAACTGGTAATTTGTATTTATATAATAATACAATATATAATATAATAATATAATATATAATATAATATATAAATTTCTCCATACCTCCCCCTTTAAACAATTTTCCCAATCGAGACACTTAACAAAAACATCCCCAAACTCCACGGTTACTTAAAACCATCCTTACTCAAACTATCAATTCTTCTCTCCCTCCTTGATTACTCGAAAGCTTTTCCTCGGAACGAGGGGAGCAGACATGTCACGGAATAAAATGTGTACGTTTTATGGAATAGATTGTACGAGATTCCTCATCTGACAATTTGGGTCTACCCATTTTACCCATTTTGTAATTTCCTTCTTTATTATAACGATTTTATACATTTCGATTGCCTATTCAAATAAAAATTCTTCTAAAGTTAAATAATTTCATTAAAAACGCTTAAAAAAATAAAGTGTCCCCATCACTGGGTCCATTCTCATCTCGAAAACAACAACCATTTTCCCAATGGTTAAAAAAAAAAAAAAAAAAAAAAAAAAAAAAAAAAAAAAATGTCAACTCAGATTTTAGTTTCTAAAATATTTTGAAAGCTCCAAGTCTAACTCGTCAAAAAAAAAAAAAAAAAAAAAAAAAAAAAAAAATTGTTGCTGATTTTTTTTTTTTTTTTTTTTTTTTTTTTTTTTTTTTTTTTTTTTTTTGACAAGCCAGACTTGGAGCTTTCAAAATATTTTAGAAACTGAAATCTGAGTTGACAGTCTAAGCCCATAACCCTCAGTTTTTTTTTTTTTTTTTTTTTTTTTTTTTTTGCGGTTCAGAAATGTGTTATTTAGAGTGAGTTTGTTCATAATGTTTCAACTAGTTTGCGACAATATGATACACTTAATAGAAGACATTGTTTTTTTCAAGTTTAACATTACAGATGAAACGGCTCAAAAGATAATCAAACGATATCCACCCGACAAACAACAGCGACGTATTTGCGACAAACTTCTCGTGCCTCATTTACTATGGTCTTTTTATAAAGGAGAAATTTTGAAACACGGAGAGTTCAATTTGGCGTACAAGCTTTGGCCCTTCGAAGTTGAAATAGGTACTATCAAAATGCCTAATCATTTGGATTTTAGTGATATGAATTTAAACGACGAGGAAAAAAAATTCATTACCCATCACGAGGCGTTGGAGAAAATTCGACAAAATTGTGTCTGCGTTCGACATGTCCCGTCCCGTTTAATAGATCAGTGCGTGAATAAAATCATCGAAGAAACTCGATACCAGAAACACGAAGGAGGAGACTGGGCATTCCTGTTACCCAAAATGCTTTGTCAACAACTCGCATTTTACCGACGACTTTTGTCTTCCAAATGTTACTTTCGAGTACAAATGCCTTCGTGGGATCCGGAAAGAGTGCAACATTTTAGCGTTGACGCACTGATGAATCTGTTTAAAGAAAAGGACAAAAAGTTTTCCAAAGAGTTTGTCGTCTGGTTACAGAATGATGACACATTTTCTTTCAAACAATTTGAAAATTCACATAGGTTAGTTTTAATAACATTTGTATATCTTTTAGAGGATGATTATTTATGTTTGGAATGTTTTAAACAATATTTCAGAGGTTATCGACTTGTATGTTATGTGGGAAGATGCTATAAAATTAGCTACGTTTCTTTTTTTGACTCTTTAAAAAAACGTAGACGATACTGGTGCTTTCACTGTAAACAAGTACCCCTATTTCAAATTTTAAATTTGCAAGAATTATGTGACCAATACGGTACGACGACAAATCCGATTCAATACGAATTATTTATTTAAGTTGGAGGTTTCAAAATATTTTAAAAACTCCAAGTCTCACTCGTCAAAAAAAAAAAAAAAAAAAAAAAAAAAAAACAATTTTTTTTTTTTTTTTTTTTTTTTTTTTTTTTTTTTTTTTTTTTTGTAGGTTTATGAGCTTAGACTGTCAACTCAGATTTCAGTTTCTAAAATATGTTGAAAGCTCCAAGTCTGGCTTGTCAAAAAAAAAAAAAAAAAAAAAAAAAAAAAGTTTTCAAACTCAGGGTTATCAGTTCAAATTTAGTGTAAAAATATTTTCAAAGTCAGAAGTCTAAGAAATATTTATTTATTATTTTATTTATTTATTTATTTATTCTTGTAGGGTTATCAGTTCAAATTCAGTGCAAAAAATATTTTTCAAAATCATATGTCTAAGATTTTTTTTATTACAATACAAGAAATGTTACATATTGAATAGACAAAATAATAACACTCTACTCGAAGAGTGTATAGTCGAACAAAGGTGTGAGAGGAGGTTTGTCGAAATGTTCTGCCGGCTCATTTTCACTATCCTCATCGTCATCTAAAGTGATGAGGATCGCCTGGATGCTGTCATTTTTGCGTAATAATACGCTAGATTTCCTTCGACCGGGTGGCGTACCGACGCTGCGGATCACCGACACGGCCACAGGGTCTTCCTGGGTGTTCCAGGTGCTCGCGTGAGCCGAAGTAATGGTAGCGGTGGCGATGGAGCTTCTTGTCCTGGGCACGGGATCCGGCAAATACTGCGATCGGACCAGCGATAACCGGGGTCGACCGCTTTGAATCACAGGTACCAGCACGGGCGCGTCGAATGTGGGTAGTGGTTTCCGCGGTCGGCCACGTCTTTCGACTTGGCGGGAGCAGCAGGCGGCAGGGACATCCCGGACGCTCGGCTCGTTCTTCCGAGGTCTGCCTCGCCGAGTAGAGGAAGTTGAAGCCATGGCAATATCCATTCTGCATCTGATGACGCGCTGTGCGAGCTCTTCCTTTTTATACCCTGTTGGAAACTATGCCGAGTCAGGCCCCATTTGAAATGATTTTTAGCACAGATGAAAATATTTTTCCCTGGAGCCGTGTTGGCATGAGGTCGTTGACCTTTGCCACGGGACGTCACGAGTCGTTTGAAGTGTTTTTTTGCACGGGAAGGTTCGATGAAAAAAATGTCTGGGAACCGAGGAATCACGTTGGCTTGCAGGTCGTTGACTCGCATCACGTGACAGGCCCCATTTGAAATGATTTTTAGCATAGATGAAAATATTTTTCCCGGGAGCTGTGGAATTGCGTTGGCTTGTAGGTCGTTGACCCGTGCCACGTGACGTCACGAGGACGAGTTAGACTTGGGGCTTTCAAAATATTTTAGAAACTAAAATCTGAGTTGAGTCTAAGCTCATAACCCTAAAAAAAAAAAAAAAAAAAAAAAAAAAAAAAAAAAAAAATTTTTTTTTTTTTTTTTTTTTTTTTTGACGAGTTAGACTTGGGGCTTTCAAAATATTTTAGAAACTAAAATCTGAGTTGAGTCTAAGCTCATAACCCTAAAAAAAAAAAAAAAAAAAAAAAAAAAAAAAAAAAAAAATTTTTTTTTTTTTTTTTTTTTTTTTTTTTTTTTTTTTTTTTTGACGAGTTAGACTTGGGGCTTTCAAAATATTTTAGAAACTAAAATCTGAGTTGACACTCTAAGCTCAAAAAAAAAAAAAAAAAAAAAAAAAAAAAAAAAAAAAAAAATTTTTTTTTTTTTTTTTTTTTTTTTTTTTTTTTTTTTTCAATTATTGAAAAATTTTTTTGATACAAATCTGCTAATCATTCGAACTGTGGTGTACAAGAGATATATTCGAACTATATTATACCAATTCAAATTCATGTTCAAATACAAGGTATTTTGAGCCTGATTTGAATTTGACATGGCAAATGGATTTTTTTGTTGTCTAACAACAGATAAACTTCTTAAACCACCCCAACCATTATGATCGTCTATCCATGTTTTTAATTTTTCTTTCACCAATCTAGAAAAGCATTTATAAATCACATTCACGATTGATTTAGGTAGCATTTTTATGATACACATGATAGTCAATTCTCCAACGAAAGCAAAGAAAGCTATTATTCGGCTCCAGGTTATACCTTCAGAAAACAATTCGTTAAATACGTCTAATAAAATAGAGTCTACTGAGTTTTCTTCTATGACATTTATTTCTGCACACATATTTTTCAATGGAGTAGCATAACTGTCTCTAAAGGCATCGATAATTTCTTTTGTTGCTTCTAAAACATGTTTTTCTTTTTCATTCATCGGATTGATCGCATCGAAATTATAATGATTACGCAATAGGTGGGAAAATACATTTTCAAGAATAAAATCTGTTCTGATATTTTCTTTAGCGTAATGTTTTCTTTCAAAATCGTCAAGTTCTTCACGCACAAACGTTGATTCAAATAAATTTTGCGCCATCTTGCTGTTAAATATACTATATATAAGAGCTCAAACGATAAGTGTTGGTCATTGATTTGAAAACAGCTTATATAACGACTCGGATTTTAGTTTGTAAAAAAATATTTTGAGAGCTGCAAATCTGATTGGCTAAAAAAAAAAAAAAAAAAAAAAAAAAAAAAAAAAAAAAAAAAAAAAAAAAATTCAGTTACTTTTTTTTTTTTTTTTTTTTTTTTTTTTTTTTTTTTTTTTTTGACAAGCTAGACTTGGAGCTTTCAAAATATTTTAGAAACTAAAATCTGAGTTGACAGTCTAGGCTCATAACCCTACAAAAAAAAAAAAAAAAAAAAAAAAAAAAAAAAAAAAAGTAACTGAATTTTTTTTTTTTTTTTTTTTTTTTTTTTTTTTTTTTTTGTAGGGTTATGAGCAAAAAAAAAAAAAAAAAAAAAAAAAAAAAAAAAAAAAAGTAACTGAATTTTTTTTTTTTTTTTTTTTTTTTTTTTTTTTTATCCGTCCATGACCGGGAAAGGACTCGTCGGTCTCTTCGGGTCGAGTCTCTCGAGCTTCATTTCCAAAGCCACGCGATCGCACGACTCTTTTATCCACCGACTGTACTCGACCATCTCCGCCTGCACGCGTTCCATTTCCGAGGCCACGCGTTCCATTTCCGAGGCCACGCGTTCGCTCAGTTTGCTCAGTTCGCGGCTGTGCTCGTGCCGCAGGCGTTTCACCTCCGCGGTCAGGCGTTCGCACGCAAACGTTTGCACGCGACTCTGCTGCAAAAGAGTCGCTTCCAGGCGCCGGGCGTTTGCGTTTTGCTGAAACAGAAAACTCTCTAGCTTGCGCCTCTGATTCGCATCCGACTCCAACGCTGCCAAAAATTGGTCCCGCTGCCGATTCGCCCCTTGTATCAGTTCGTCCACCTGCCTTTGATGGGAGCGTTCCATTTCCTGGATGCGAGCGGCGAGCGACTCCTTTTCCAGCTGGCGCTGCAAAGCCTCCCGCTCCCAGTCTTTGCGCTGCAAGGCTTCGCAATGGGCGTGCTCGCGGTTTGGAGAGCCCTCAAAAGACTGGGAGTCGAGAAGCAGGGCCCGCACGCGTTCCAATTCCGCTTCTTTTTGCCGCAAGGCTTCCCGCTGCTCGTGATCGCGCTGCTCAGACTCGCGCTGCCAGCGTTCGGCGCTCTGCTTCAACTCTTTCGCATGCTTCCCCTTCAAAGTTTCGAGCTCGGCCGTGAGACGCTTCACCTCCTCCTCGTCCTGGAGAGGTCGCATGCGACTCTGCGCGTGCTGCAGGTCGTACCGCAGGCGTTCCATTTCGGCATGTTTGTGTTCGAGCTCTTCTCGATGCAAATGAGCCTGTTTGACGAGCTCGAGCTGCAAGCGTTCAATTTCCGCGTTTTGATGCTCAATTTCCTGCAGATGCTTGACGAGCGGATCGTCTCCCGGTTCACCGGCCATGGCAAGTCACGCACTCGAGGCTTTGCGTTTTCACGGGGGGGGTTGGCTACCCGTGACGAGAGGCTAGTATGAACGCGTCTGGATGAAGGAAGGGGGCCTTTAGTCTGGGGGTCCTGAAATACTCGGTGAAGATCGGGGGGGAGATTTGGAAAGAGGCAGGTTTGAAAGACTGAAAGAGTGTTTGCTCTTTTACCGATACCAAGCATATAACGTGCGGAAAAAAAAAAAAAAAAAAAAAAAAAAAAAAAAAAAAAAAAAATTAGCCTAGACTGTCGACTCAGATTTTAGTTTCTAAAATATTTTGAAAGCTCCAAGTCCAACTCGTCAAAAAAAAAAAAAAAAAAAAAAAAAAAAAATTAGCCTAGACTGTCGACTCAGATTTTAGTTTCTAAAATATTTTGAAAGCTCCAAGTCCAACTCGTCAAAAAAAAAAAAAAAAAAAAAAAAAAAAAATTTTTTTTTTTTTTTTTTTTTTTTTTTTTGAGTAGCCTTGATAGGAATTTACTCTTTAAACAAGTTTACCATGTCGTCGCAGTGTATGCATACATATCTAGAGTCTCCGAGTTGCTTTTTCAAGTCCAAAATTTCTCGTTCGAGTCGAAGCCTTTCGGAATTCATCTCTATGTAAAAATCAACCACCTCTCTATGAAACTGGCCCAATTTTTTAAGCAGACGGGGCTTTTCGCAATCTTCCTCTCCCTCCTGAAAACTGCTACTGTCGATGGTGTCTTTAAATTCCGAGATTGAATGTAGCATGTAACGCGTAATGTGGTCATCGTGGTAATCCTCGTCTTCGGAATTGCTGCAAGATCCCGTCCCGCGGTCCTCGTCTTTGAAACTCGAAGGATGACTGGATGCCATGAGTCGAGGATATCGGGAAGCTAGAGCGACGTTTCACGTGGTGAATGAGAGAGTGAGAATGAGAATTGCAAACGAGTCGGAGGGATCCCGATGAAGGAGTCGATAAAGTATGTCTGGAGAGGCTGAAGCGGGGAAGCCTATATCTCTGAGTCTTACGCAAGTCTGATTGGCTAGCTCAAAGTCTAGCTCAAAAAAAAAAAAAAAAAAAAAAAAAAAAAAAAAAAAAAAAAAAAATGAATTTTTTTTTTTTTTTTTTTTTTTTTTTTTTTTTTTTGACGAGTTGGACTTGGAGCTTTCAAAATATTTTAGAAACTAAAATCTGAGTTGACAGTCTAGGCTCATAACCTACAAAAAAAAAAAAAAAAAAAAAAAAAAATTTTTTTTTTTTTTTTTTTTTTTTTTTTTTTTTTTTTTTTTGAGCTAGACTTTGAGCTAGCCAATCAGACTTGGAGCTCTCCAACTACTTTTTTGCAAACTAAATTCCGAGTCGCTATATAAGCTGTTTTTCAAATCCATCACAATCTTGTTACCAAACATGCCACCCAAATTGAAAAGACCCCTCACTCCTTATTATCATCGTTTAAGGAATTTTAAAATTCCATTTCCTTGTCCGCACTGTGATGAAACCTTATTACCCAAATCGTTTGAAGAACATTGCAAGAAGCATCATCTCGATCGGGAAATTCAATGCGTCTGGTGTAACGGACGCACGTCTTGGGAGAAGGGAACCAAATTTAAAAACTTGAACCATCTACTCGACTGTTTTACCCAATTTGTGTTTCCCTTAAAAAAGCCTCGCGTAAGCAAACCTCCCTTGAAAAAGCCTCGCAAACCTCCCGTGGAAGAGCTGCCTCCCGTGGAAGAGCCTCCTCTTACCGTGTTGGAGCCTACCCTCTCGTGGCCGCCCTGCCACGAAAACTTTGTCCTCGACGACATGAAACCCCTGTGTCCAGCGAGGTGTCTCTCGGGTCATTCCAAACTCTCCAATCTTCCGCCTCAAGCCTACCAACTCTTTTCGCAAGTCGACTTGGATCCCCTACCCCTTCCCTTCCAGGACGAAGGATTGAATTTAGCGGCCGGATGCGTTCGAAAGTACTTGCAGTTGGGAAAGGACTGGGAATGCCTGCACATCATGGTGCGAGCCGTCGCATTTGCCCCTTTCCTAAGAGCTCTGGAAGAAGGCGACGCGGGGCAAACTCGTTTCCTACCCTTTTCTTGCTGGTGCGATGGAGGCACGTACCGGCAAGCGCGTCATCGCCAGCACCGGCATATGCTCCTCTTTTCGCCCGCGGGGCATTTCGTGCCCAACGTCTGGAAAAAAATTAAAATTGCTCCCCAAGACAAACCGTGCAAGAATTTTTATTGCATTCGCAGCAAAAAGATTAAATCCCCCCTGCATCTGGTCAACGCCCTGGGCTACCTGAGCAAACGGCAGTCGAAATGCGACGGAACGTTCACCAAAAAAGGTGGCCGAGTGATTGAGAAACCCAATCATTTCTGGATCTTTACCGAGCTCCCCGCTCCTTTCAGACTGTACGCCTGTCTGCAATGGGACGGAGGCATCCTGCAACTCCTCCATCAAGAGTACCGGTTCATGAAACCCGAACTCTTGGCCGAGACTGACTTTGTTCGGAACGAAACGAAAGGGTTCTTTCAAATCGCCCTCAAGCATCTCCCCAACATTCGCTTCAACCGCGTCCTGCGCGTGGCCAAGCCGTTTCGACCCATCGTCGGGTCGGGTCGCGAAACGGAGCACTACCTCCATCTCAATCGAGGCATGAAACTCTATTTCGAGCGGGACGACTCCCTGGCTTCTCTAGACGACCCGGCCTGGGGCCGCCTGCAAGCAGAGCTCGGCAACCTGTTTTACGATGTCGTCTGCGAAGAATACTGGACTCCCTCCCCTTTCCAACAAAAAATTTTGACCTGCATCCATCCCTTTGTGCTCCGCATTGCCCGGTTGGAGGAAGAGCTCGAAAAGAAAGACGCGGCCCTGGCCGACATGCGCACTCAACTCCAAGACTCTCGCGAAACCGTGGAACGCATGCACACACGCATCGACGAGCTCACTCGCTCGCATCACGATGCCCTGCAGCATAAAGACGCAGAACTGGAGCGCCTGCGCACACGCATCGACGAGCTCACTCGCTCGCATCACGAAACCCTGCAGCGTAAAGACGCGGACATGGAACGCCTGCGGAAGGAATTCACGGAGCTTCGAGAAACCCTGCAGCGCAAAGACGCGGACATGGAACGCCTGCGGCACGAATTGAAGGAGCTTCGAGAAACCCTGCAGCGCAAAGACGCGGACATGGAGCGCCTGCGCACTCGCATCGACGAGCTCGATCGCTCGCATCGCGAAGCCCTGCTCCACAAAGACGAGAAAATTGAACGCCTGCATCGCGATGCCCTGCTGCAAAAAGACGCGGAAATTGAACGCATGCGAAAGGATTTCGCCGAGCAGATAAAGCAGTTTAAGGAAGCGCTCAGGCAAAAAGACGCGGAAATGGAACGCATGCGACACGATTTCGCCGAGCAGATAAAGCAGTTTAAGGAAGCGCTCAGGCAAAAAGACGCGGAAATGGAACGCATGCGGCAAGAGAGCGCGGAACAGAGTCGCCTGCAAAAGGAACGCATGAACGCTGAAATTTGCGTTCTCAAAACACTTTTGCAAGAAAAAAATCAAGCCCTCGAAAAGTTTAAAACGAAAAGAAAACAACCCTTGTCGGAAACTGACGGAAAAAAATTTTAAAAATGAAGAGCTGGGAAGGTTCTCTGACTGAAGAGTATGAAGATTGGGGGGAAACAAAACTTTATACCCGCTCGGCGGTCGCTGCGCTCCCGCCTCGCAGGCATAAAGTTTTGTTTCCCCCAATCTTCATACTCTTCAGTCGCTCTTTATTTATATATTTTTTTTCAATTAAACATTTTTGATCCGGACTCAAGTTGAAAATTTTTTGCCAAACTTTTTAAATTATAATTATAATTATAATTTAAATTAAAATTAAAATTGAAATTAAAATTGAAATTAAAATTAAAATTAAATATTAATTTTAAATTGAAATTTTAAATATTAATATTTAATTTTAATTAAAATTGAAATTAAAATGTAATGTTTGACCTTGAAAAAGTCAGGATAATGTAGGACGTGTGTGGTATTAAAAAAAGCCAATGGGAATCCCATGTTAAACGAAAGGTCAAATCCAACCCCTCTCAACAGCTTTCATCGGCTCCAGGGGAAAAAGTTTTGGGCGAGCCTCCTTCCATTCCAGAGCTGGCACTATCTCCCCCTTCCCTAATCACGTGACTTGGACGCGTTCCAAACTTGCCCAGTTGAAAAAAAAAAAAAAAAAAAAAAAAAAAAAAAAAAAAAAAAAAAAAAAATTCAGTTACAATTTTTTTTTTTTTTTTTTTTTTTTTTTTTTTTTTTTTTTTTTTTTTTGTACATATAAACTCATTCCCATCCACCCCTTTAACTCGTCCCGTTTCCAAGGTTGGTGTCCCACGTGCTGCAAAAAAATGGGCCAAAGGTAAAAAAAAAACATCGAGTTTTTTTTTACCTTTGGCCCATTTTTTTGCAACTTTCACACCGCACGGGTGCTTACAGTTAATTCAGTTCATTTTCCCTCTCTTCCTCGGCACATTTTTTCTGATAGTCCTTGATCCACGCTTCAAACCGCCTTCCCTCCCGTTCAGGGCACTCTTCAATTTGCGGCATGTTGCTTCCCGTCACTTCCTTGACATTTCCAAATTTCAGCAGGTAGTAGAGCCTCCTCTCGCGCTCCAACTGCAGCAGGTTGAGCAGGGCCGAGAGTTCAATCAGCCACGCTTCGGGTCGCCTCTTGCACGCAAGGCTCACTTCCTTCAGCTTGCAGCTCGCCACGTCTTTCACCCACCGCTGACTCCGGTGGACCGCCAGCGCCACGTCTTCGGTGGAAAAGTACACTTTGCCGTTCCTCCCGACCACCCCAAGAATGCAGTAGAAAAAGTGGCCTTTGGTGAGCAAGAGTCGAAACAACATGGTGAAAAGAAAAGGAGTCCGCTGTTTGCCGCGTCTATTTATACTCGGCCGGGGGAAGCTCCGCCCACCGAGAAAACCAGTTTTTTAAAAAAAACGTGGAAACGAGTCCAATGTTGGTGAGGTCGAGAAAACCAGTTTTTTTTAAAACGTGGAAACGAGTCCAATGTTGGTGAGGGATCTGACGCAAAAAAAGGGGCCGAAAAAGGAATTGGTTGAAAACCAATTACTTTTTCGGCCCCTTTTTTTGCATCTTTGGAAACGCTGCTTTGAAACAGCCTGTTTAAAGATTAGAGTACAGAGTGCGATAGACCTCTTCGTACCATTTCGGAAAGTATTTTCCGAAAGGGTACGGGGTTTGCTTGAGATGCATCATCCCGTCAAAGTTTCCGACTGGCATCACGTAGCCAACGTAGAGAAACTGCTGCAATTTTTTGGCAGATGGAGTGAGGATGCCCTCGGCGTCTTCCTTTTCCAGCAGGCTGAGCAGCCACGTCTGCTCCATGACCCATGTCTCTCGTATCCCATGATGCGTAATGTTGGGCAAGATTTCACCCATCTTGCAGCTGGCGACTTTGCGAATCCATCCCCGTTCAGAGGCCTTGTCCATCAGGTTCGCCACTAGCCCTGCGTGGTAATACACTTTGCCGTTCAGGCCGACCCCACCCGTCACGGCAGTCCCGCCTTGCAGATGCACCTTGAACAACATGTTGACACTGAACGCTTCACCGCTTACGTCCTTTTATAGTAGAGGTTTCGGGCAAATGACCTTTACGGGATCCGGCCGGGGGAAGCTCCGCCCACCGAGAAAACCAGTTTTTTAAAACGTGGAAACGAGTCCAAGGTTGGTGAGGGATCTGACGCAAAAAAAGGGGCCGAAAAAAGGAATGGGTGGAAAACCCATTCCTTTTTTCGGCCCATTTTTCTGCATCTTTTAAAACACTGCTTTGAAACAGCCTGTTGAAAGATAGAGTCTAGTTGCATTAAACGCTTCACCGCTCACGTCAGTAAAGGTTTATTCAAAAAAACGTGGAAACGAGTCCAATGTTGGTGAGGGATCTGACGCAAAAAAATGGGCCGAAAAAGCAATTGGTTTTTAACCAATTACTTTTTCGGCCCATTTTTCTGCATCTTTAAAACACTGCTTTTTTTTTTTTTTTTTTTTTTTTTTTTTTTTTTTTTTTTTTTTTAAGCAGCTTGTTAAAAGATAATTAGAGTCTTTGAAGCAGCAGCATGCATTAGCTTACGAGTCCAGCCGATTCCAGATTGCTACATACCCTTTTCAGCCATGTCCGAAAGTATATTCCAATGGGGTAGCGCGTTTGCATCACGTTCATCACCCCGTCATAGGTCCCGAGGGGCATCACATACCCGAAATGCAAAAAGAGCTGCCATTCTCTGAGCCCGGGTCTTTTGGCACCCTGCGCAATTTCCCTCTCTAGCAGGGCGAGCAGCCACGTCTGCTCAATGACCCAGGCATCCCGCAGTCCAGGATGCGTCAGATGAGGCAAGACGTCGCCCATCTTGCAACTGGCCACTTTGCGAATCCATCCGAGGGCTTCTTCCTCCCCTTCGAGAGTGGGCTTCCCCATCAGGATCGCCACTGCCTCCCCGTGATAATACACTTTGCCGTTCCGGCCGATCCCGGCCTGAAGAGAGGTTCCGTTGCGTAGATTCACTCTGAAAAGCATGTTGACAACTGAATCGACTCTGAGAAGAAGAACGGGTTTCAGTCACTCGACCTTCACGGTGGTGATCACGTGGTCTCGGCTCCCCGCAGGAAACGACGCGCGCAAAAAAAAATGGGATGAGAGAGTTTTCATCTCATCACACTTTTTTTTTTGGCATTGCAAAAAGGCAGCAGGGAAAAAAAGTCTAGTCCATTTTGGGAATAAATTCTTGGGAGCAATTGCCTTGCATGACAATAATTTTTTTGGGCGGGAGGCTTGAAAACCAAAAGAGGATCCCGTCATCCTGGGTGTAAAATCTTTTTTTAAACGGGAGCGTTGAAGGATGAGCGATGGGAGGAATGGCAGCAGTAGCAGTAGCAGCAGCAGCAGCAGCAGCAGCAGGTTCGGCATCTTCGTTGGGGTCGTAAGGGGGGCAGCTGGGAGAGTAGGGCGTGAAATCGGGCGGCGACCGGGGACTATAGTCGGTGACATCGGCAGCAGCAGCAGCAGGGGGCGAGGCGGCAGAGTAACCAGCAGCAGCAGCAGCAGCAGTAGCAGTGGCCTCGTCCTCCACCACTTCATACTCTTCCTCCTCCTCCTCCTCCTCGCGATCGCGGTCCGGATCCGAGTCCACTTCCAGCGCTTCTTCAAAGAGTTGGTGCTTATAGCCTTCGAGCCATAGGAAAAAATTGACGGCGAGAGGATCGTTCTGATTACACAGTTCGGCTCTCGGGTAGCGAGGATCCGTGTCCACTCGCACGTAAAAGTTGCCCCGATTGAAATGGTCATAAATGAGCTGGGCTCGTGTCTTTCGGGAACGCTCGAGTACCGACAGCAGGCGGTTATGAGTCATGAGCCGCGTTTCCAGGAACCGGTGGTGTTCTTGGGCGTGATAGCGGGAGGCAATGTCTTTGAGCAGCACGTTGGAACGATGACGTGTAAACTGGTAGAGGGATCGATACCCCAAGAGTTTGGCGACAGACAGGGCTCCCCAGTACAGGCCGCCATTTTGACCGAGGGCTCCCCAGAGCACGCCGGTTCCGAGCTTGAGTTGAAAGAGCATGACGCGGCATATAGAAGGCCAAAGAGAGCGCGCGCCGGACTATTTATGCTCGCGGGAGCCAGGGGGAGGGGAAGGGAAGAAGCAGAGAGGTGGTGAAGGAACGCGGGGAGGGCCAAAGACCCTTTTCTTTGAGAGGCGCGCGCTTCAAGGACAGGCAAGGGGAAGAGTGAATAAACTCGAACGAAGCGCCCGCGCAGAACGTGGGTTCATGCGTATCGATCCAGACTTTTTTTTTTTTTTTTTTTTTTTTTTTTTTTTTTTTTTTTTTTTTTTTCTCCAAGCATTGGACGCAGGTGAATGGGTTCAAGGGGTGAGTCGCTATTCAATGGATGTATAGGAGGCGGGCAACTACATTGATGACAGTCTGGAAACGTCAAGCTCAAGAGAATGCATCAGCATTCTCCCGGGTACCCATTTTTTTTACGGTTCACTCGTCACCAATGTTGGTGACGAATGAACCGTAAAAAAAATGGGTGCCCGGGAGAATGCTGATGCATTTTCTTGGGCACCCATTTTTTTCCAATGTTGGTGACGAATGAACCGTAAAAAAAATGAGTGCCGGAGAATGCCTCAGCATTCTCTCGGGCCCTTTGGTGGACGTTTCCAACATTGGTGACGAGTAGACTGCAAAAAAATGGGTGCCCGAGAGTTGTGCATGCATCAGCACAACTCCCGGGCACCCATTTTTTTGCCTCTAGATAGAGAATTACAGTTCGGTATACGTTTTTTCAGCAGCAGCTGCAGCAGCAGCATCTTTATCCTCAACGAGTTTAAATTTTTTCAGAGTTCCTTGCCACTCAAACAAAATTTCAAGAGGACAGGCATCCTCTTGACGTGATTCCAGTACAGTGACTTGACGGCTTTCCGCAACGACGGGCGGGTTCATTAAAATCTCTTGGTTACATTTCATCATCGTCTCGATGAGGGGATCCGGGTAGAGTTTAAACACGGCATTTTTTTTAAACGTTTCAAACCAGTGAAAGAAGGTGGGGTGTCGGACCATATCCGGTATCCCCGGTACGTTCAGGATGAGCAGAATTGTCGGATGACTCACGTCTTTTTCGTCCCATTCCATCAAGATGCGGACGTACGTTTGATCCGAGCCGAGTCGCCTGCCAAACTCTTGCACCGACTCGACCCTCGACATTTGAAACAGTCGCATGGCCGCTTCGTGCCGTACCACGCGTTTCTTGAGGTAGTGAGGCGGCGTATTCTTCAGGGTCGGGGCCACGTGCCGCACTTGCACGTTGGTCAGGGTTCGCGAAGGCCTATGAAGGCCCAGGACGCTGATGACATCTCGGGCGAACCAGTAGAGGAGTTCGTCTTGACCGATGAGTCCGGTCAGGACGTAGTGGTGATACGGTGTGGGCTGATACTGGATGCAAAAGGACATGGCGAGAGCAAGAACGAGAATGCCGCGCGGATCGAAGCGGACGAGCGACTGAGGCTGAGGAGGCGGAGCCCGCTCGAGGGGCGGGACACGCAGCGACGAATCGGGAGAGAGCTGCGCGCGCGGCCGGTCGAGCGGCGTAAACGGGTTTGGAAAGGAGGGGGAGGGGAAAGGGGGATAAAAAGACGGGAAGGGAGAGGAGAAGAAGAAAAAAACAGTCATGCAGTTTCGAGTGGGTTTGATGGACCGCCAACTCTACTTTAATCTTTTCGGAGCTGTGGGAAAGAATGGAAAAATGTATTGGGGAACGTTAGAGTTGGCTCTGTTGCTAGGGAAATGCAATGTTCACGCCTGGGCTCGAGAAGTGGGTAGCTGTCTCAGCAGCGACATTTTACCAGAATGGAAAACCGAATGGGTGATTGAACACACGGCCCTGATTCATCTCCTCGCCTACCGCTTGGCATCGGGGTATAAGGCCGATAGGGAAGCGAGACTCTACGAGTTTTTGAACAAGGGACGCATCTTGGAGCGCAAACGGGTCGGCAAAGTCGTGTATTTGAGACAATGCGGCGAAAAGGAGGGATACCTGCTGCCCGCCTACTTGCTCGAATGGCAGGATAAAATGCAGACGACCTGCAAAAGGGACTAGAATCTTTCTGAAGGCCAGAAAGGGCAAAAAAAAATGGACCAAAGGATAATATCCTTTGGTCCATTTTTTTTTGCGTCCGTGGACAGGCCAACGTTGGCGAGTGAAGCGCGTAGGGTGTTAAGGTTTTTTTTGGGGGGGGGGCTAAAGGGGCCGACGGGCATTTGAAAATTTTCTGAAGGGGTTCCGGTGCTCGATTCATTTTGCAGTCGACTGTAGTATAAAAAAGTACAGTTAGATTAAATGTGCAAATTTTCTTAAAAAAAAAAAAAAAGTAGACATTTTAATTAATAAAGGAGAAGAGAAACTAGTAACTGCCATAAATTCCTCAATGAGAAATATTGAAAATAATATTTTTATATTATTTTGAAACCGTAGATATTTGCTATCCAAGAATATTTACGATATAAAATATTAGGAAAGTTGATAGCGGTTGCAGAGAGCGTTCAGTTCGAGAAAACTGGAAAAATTGTTACCTGTTGTGTTGGAAATGTTAAGTACTGCTTGCATTGTGTGTTTAAAATTTCAAAATTTCAAAATTTGTTTTTAATTGTTATGACTGGCACAAAAACGCAGAATATTTGAAAATCATACGATATTGCAAATTTATTTTTATATATGTGTACTTTATGTTTCTTTTTCCAAATAAAAATGTATATGAAATTTTATTATAATATGTGCATAGTATTAGAATTTTTTTCCGTGATGTGTTAGAATCATGTAGTATAAGTTCGTAAACAAAACTATAATTTTCTCCTTTTGTACTATACTTGCATAATAATTAAAGATACAGGACTAAAACAGTGCTGGAAAGTTGATCTGCTAATTTGGCAGAAGAGCTCAGAGTTGAAATAGGAAAGAGCGGCAAAAATTCAGTAATTATCCAGACAATAGAATCTGCGACCGATTACGATAAATATTTTACTCTGACGCAAGTCGGATGCATCGTAAAAGATCGTGAAGATCGTTTAGCAGCGAAAAAAGAAGATGAAAAAGAAAGTGAGAGTGAGGAAAAAGAGAGAGGAGAAAGAGGAAGAGAGAGAGAGAGGAGAGAGAGAGAGAAACAAAAATAACGCGAATTTACGTTAGAGCAACTCAGCTTAACGCAAGAACCAAACAGGCGTAATTTCACGTCAAGTAGCGGCTCAGAGCGCGCCACTAAACTACCTTTGAAAGCAATCATGCGCCGTTTTGATCCTGACCGTTCCGGTATAGCTCTATTATTCAATTTGTTTGAACGACCCGCGATCAGGTCAGGAATAGAGACAGGAGATTTCATAACGCATTTGTTAGCATCGTTGCCGGTAGAAATTGCGGAATTAAATTTACGGGAAACGACGGTTAAGATAGACGATTTTGAGCATGTCAAAAAAATCTTATAGGCATGTTTCCATTTGAGTCATGAAGCTTACCATCATAAATTCACAAACCATCCGCGTAATACAGGAACCTCTTGGAAGGACATCACTTTTGAATTAAACAGTTATCTGGAAGGATGGCTGAATGAGTTGGAAATTTCAGAATTCGACGATCTCAAAAAATTATTGATAACTGACCAAATTAAGCAATGTGAACATTTCATTGACTCATGGCCAAATGAAAAAGATCCATTTGTTTTGGCAAATTGTCTAGATGGATATGAGGCAATTAAGGGCCCTTCAAAAAACCATGGAATGCAAAGAATCCTCCCGATAAAAGAACTGAAAAAACCTAAGTTTGCGGAAAAATCGCGAAATGAAATAGTTTCCGAAAAGAAAATCAACTGGCGTGATAAAGAAGCAAACAAAGACAGAGAACGAATTTTTGAACAAAAAAGATGGAACAAATGCTTTGTTTGTGGGAGTGGCCAGCACCTCAAGGTTAATTGCTCGGAAAACAAAAAGAGCGAAAAAACCATTGCTAAGATTAGTCGCATCAGTAAGAGCCCCGAATTTGTGGTGGGTTTTACGCCCTATTTAAGCCGTGCCCAAATTAACGGAGAACAAATCCCCGTGATAAGAGATACAAGCAGCTGTTCTGATGTGATTTCAAGAAAATTCATTAGCCCTAATCAATTATAGGGCGGAGTAATTTGGATTAGACAACATTTAATGAACAATCTGCATTGTTTACCTACGGCCGATGTAACGCTGGAAATAGAAGGAATCGGAAGCATAACTACCAAAGCAATCGTAGCCGATAGCGAGACACACGCGTCTTATTATATTTTGGAAAATGAGGCGCAAAAGTAAATTGATAAAATTAAAACAGGAAAACGAAAACTTTAAATTTTGTGGTAACACTGAGGCAAACGAAAACAAAACTGAAAGAGTGAGGGGGAGAACAACGAAATATCACAGGAAGAAAAGGGTGAAATTGAATGATAAAGTGACAACTGAGGAGTGAGAAAGAGACTTGCTCCCCGAGGTTTTGAACGATCAATGCGTTGGTTTAGATAAGGTCGAGAGGGTGGATTTTAAAAGAGAACAGGAAAACGACCTTTATTTAGAAGATGTCAGAAGAAAAGCGAACGAAAAAAATCACATTACGAATTAAGAGACTTCTTAACAGTCAGGAAAACAATGGATCACTGTGAATTTGGGAGAATGCAGTTAGTGATAACGTCAATATACACGAAGGGCGTTCTAAGCGCAGGTCATGAAGGTATTGCGGCCTATCTGAGGGAAACAAAAACTAAAGGTAAAACCTTGAGATATTTCCTCTGGCCGAACAAAATAAGTGAAACAGAGGATTTCGTGAAATCATGCAATTCGTGCCAAAAGGTGGAAAAAGCCGACGAGCAGAAAAAAAAGGTCCCGTTGAAGTTAATACCTTTCATTTCGGAGGTGCTTTCGAAATTATCCTGTGATCTTATGGCACCTTTACCTAAAACTAACAAGAACGAAAAATCATGCGTCAAGCATAGATTATGTAGCACTTTCCAACGCTTCCAAAATAATTTTACAAATCATACCGTTTAATAAGCTAAAAGATAACATCTAAGTAAACAATTTGGAAAACGCATAACATATTTAAAATTATAATTTCAGGAATTTCCAACATATACAATATTCGGAAAAATATCCGAATTTTATTCATCCCTGTATAGGATCTATAGGTTTGTATATATACTACATAGAATGCTAAATTTTAGTTCAGTTAGGAAACGCGTAGCACAGTTTAAAATTCTCCATCTGGAGTTTGTCAATAAACGGAAATATGTTCGCGAACTTTTGTGCTTCCCTGTATATGATCTACAGAATTTATACACACCACATAATAAACAAAAAGTGAGTTAAATTTAAAATCGCGTTCAGTAACTTAAAATGCACTTCCAGGAATTATTGTTAACAGGCAGTAGAGAATTCTTTTGTGTGTCCCTGTAAATGAACGATGACTGCTATGTACACACTATTCTGTAGTAAGCCTCTTGTAATGCACATTAGTGATATATATAAATTTCAGTGCGTTTAAAATAGTGAAACATTACTTAAATAAACCGCAGACGATTTTTCTCCATAGACGTAATGTAACGGAATTCTTTTGACTGTCCCTGTAAAGTAACTATAAGTGCTATGCACATCCTATTCCATATTAAGCTTCTTCTAATGCACCTTAGTGATATATATAAATTTCAATGCGTTTAAATTAGTGAAACATTATTTAAATAAACCGCAAATGATTTTTCCCCATAGAACGCAATATAACGGAATTCTTTTGAGTGTCCCTGTAAAATAACTATAAGTGCTACACACTTCCGTTGAAATAGGGAACATGCTATAGATGGCGACAATAACATATAAAAATTGCAGAGCAATCCGAGCATATTTACGGGAGTTAGAGCACGGACAGACGGCAGACGGCAGACGGCCATACGGCCAGACAAACCGAAGTCATAAGACTTTTCAACTAGGTTGGAAAGTGCTAAAAAGGGAAATAAGTATTTGTTGACAGCTCTGTGCACATATTTTCGATATTTTAAGGCAATACCTATACCAAACATTCTTTTGGAAACAGTAATCGAGCACCCTTATGTTAGTTTTCAGTCTTTTAGTGTATCTTCTCGTAATACTAACTAATTTGGGAAAGAGTTTCACGTCAAATTTGACTACCTCTTTTCTAAAAAAATTTGAGGTAAGATTAAACAACTCGATTGTATGCATGCCCTCATCTAATTTAATTGAATGATGGCCCAGGTCCATTAAGAGATTGTTAAAGGTACTGAGAGTAGAGAATGGTAATAATTGGGAAGTAAATTTACCGCATGCGCTTTTAACTTTGAGGACAGTGACTCACGAATCGACCGGATTTAGTCCAGCCGAACATGTTCATGGGAGGAATCTTAGAACCCCAGAAACTTTACTGTTTGAAATATGGACAGGAGAAAGTCAGGAACACGAATTGCTCACCGAGTATGTATTCAATCTGATGAACCGTTTACAGTGTTGTCAAGAGTTAGCGGTCGAAAATATGATTATCGCTAGGGACAAAAGAAAAGTTTGGTACAATCAGAACGCAGTTGAGGGGCATTTTGAACAAGAAGATGAAGTACTAGTTTTAGCCACGAGAAAAAAAATATCTGTGGTATGGATAGGCCCAGGGAAGATTAAGTCTAAAATTTCAACAACTAAATGCACAGTTAGCGTTCCAGGTAGAAAGGAAAATCACAAATCTACCATGTAAATCTATTGAAACCATACGTAAAAAGGGTGGGAAAAATCAGTGTTTTACCCCTCTAGTTTCACAACCCAGATGAGTTGCAAGATTTAAAAATAGCATATCGTTTAGTGGAATCCAGCAGTTATAAATTCAGAGAAATAGTGGAGAAGAGTGACTTAAGTGGTCGGTGCACCACTGAGTAATTATAAATGTTAGAACGATTGTTAGATGAATATAGCGAAGTGTTCTCAAACGACCCGGGACTAACGGACCTCATAGAGCACGACACAGGACTTATTGAAGAAAAACCAGTGAGAATAAGATCGTATAAAGTGATCTAGTGTTCAACCATTGTAGAACCTTCCGCGTGTGCGCTAAAAGGAAAACATGAACAGGAAAATATAATATGAAGCAACGAAATCAGTGAGGCCTTCGAACTCTTAAAATCGAAATTCAACACGAAGTCAATTTTGTATGCTCCAATAATGATTTAGAATTTGTTGTGCATACTGATGTGTTGGGAAAAATGGATTGATGTGGTCTTAGCACAGAGGCAGGGCTCGGAAGAGTACCCAATAATTTACCTCAGCAAAAAATTCACAGACCCCAAAAACAGTTTTAGCGCAACGGAAAAAGAATCCACTGCAATAATTTTCGCAATTAAGAAACTCAGACATTATGTCGATGGAAAAGAGTTTCGCACTGAAACAGACCACAACCCATTAGTATTTATAAAAAAATGCAGGTAACACCCCAGATTGCTCAGGTGGGCTTTAGCCCTGCAAACATTTCAATACGCCATCAAACACAGACCGGGTTAAGACATACCTTGCGTAGACTGTTTGAGTAGCGAAATGTAGTAACGAGTTTATCAGAAGATCAATCTTTTATACATATCTAATTATTTTTTTTATTATTGTTTATGTTCTGTATAATGTAATAATATAAGTTTTAAAAGGTAAGATTTTATAAGGAAAAGTGTTAAATCAATTGTAAGTAGAGTATAAGAAATTAGAATGATTTTTCGCTGTTAAATTGTTAAATGTTTAAATATTAGAATATTTGAGCCATTCAATGGGATGAGCTAATCTTTTTCTTGCAGATTTTTCATCTTGCAGCCGGAAAATCATTTTAATGTTGTGAAGGTGTTGTGAGAAATTTACAATATCTCACTCGAAACCCCTGTTTTGCAGCCTAAATCGAGGTATAGGAAAATACCATGTATTATAGATTTTTCTCAAATTTTAAACTAACTACACTAATCGGCCGGTGTTTATCAAAACTTTCGTTTCATCATAACCAATCTTCCATCTTGAAGGTTTTGAGAAAGCAGGAATAATGAAAGCACTCAGGGCAAAACGTTTCATCTCACCGTCCGTTCCCACGAGGAGAGGGTGGGGCAGAGCGAAAGGGATATCAGTGTAACACAGGGAGAAATATTCCTTCTCCAATATTAACAGACTTTGTCATTGATCTCACCTTTCAATTTTTCTATTGGATAGAGGAACATCCAGTGTTCTAGATAATGATCAAGAGAGATATTAGAAAGAAAAAGGGCAGTGTCAGACAGTTAGTTCAGCTAGAAAACTGATAGGATTCAGTCAATCTGATCCTGGTAAAACGGAGCCGATAGCTCCGGGTAAAAATATTCCGGCGGTTGTTTTTGACACCCGACGGAAGAGTCTATCCTGACTAATGTTTCAAGGTTGAGATATATCAGCAAGACATCCTTTCGTACTAAGTATCGAAAATTTCCAGTAGAGTAAGGCCGGCAAAGATATTTGTTCCCGTCCTCTTTTCGAAAGATTTATCATCTTAGATTCTGTTTAGGAAGAGCTCTGTAAGCAAGGACTCATTTCTCCCGCTCCCTTTAAAATTGTCATTGCATTTGATTTCCGTCGTAAAAAACGGACTTTGTAGATCATTGGACTATTCTGTAATTGAATTTTGATCACATGCTACAAGAACCCAATTATTTACTTATTCTTGTGACATCTCATTTAATCCAGAAATATGTTTTTTAGGTAGATTTCGTAAGAAATACTACCTATTACATTCTCACCTAAGTTGGAAATTTTGAAAAATTTTTGCAGATCTACGCCGATCATGACTCCCAGAACCCAAAACCACCCCCAGTTCAAAACTTTATATATCTATCTATCTATGTCATTCTTTTTCTGACCACAATAACTGGAAAAATTCTGCATAAATCTCTTCCAAACTGATACATAAAATCAAGGGTCATAAAATCTCGGTCAAGTTCGTTAATGGGCAAAATCGAACCAAGGGGGGGGGGGGAATGGGGGGCTTTTTGTGAAAACAGAAAAACCCTCATAATTTCTTTATTATTATACGTATCGAATCCGTTTAGAGTTATTATTTCTTCTAGGAAAAGGGCCGAAAATTTATGTATGACAGATTTTTGATATAATTAAAAATGACCCCAAGGGGGAGAAAAAAGGGGGGTTTTAGAAGAAAAAAAAATCATAGCTTCGTCAATTCACAAGATATCAAATCCGCGTAAATTTATTATTAATCCTCTTAGTATTATCTAAAACTTTTATATTGACAAGTTTTTTATAGGACCAACCGTTATAGCAAAAAAAAATTAAAAACAAAAAAAATCCCTGCCGGCTCCGCCTGCAAACAAGTTATTTTTCGAAGTAGGCGGTTCCAACTCCCGCATCTTTTCGAAACTGATACATAAAATCAAGGGGCATAAAATCTCGGTCAAGTTCGTTAATGGGGAAAATCGAACCAAGGAGGGGGGGATGGGGGGGCTTTTTGTGAAAACAGAAAAAAGAACCATAATTTCTTAATTATGATACGTATTGAATCCGTTTAAAGTTATTATTACTTCTAGGAACAGGGACAAAAACTTATGTATGACAGATTTTTGATATAATTAAAAATTGCCTTAAGGGGGGGAGGGAAGGGGGGATTTAGAAGAAAAAAATTCATAATTTCGTCAATTCCCAATATTTCAAATCCGCTTAAATTTATTGTAAATCCTCTTAATATTATCTAAAACTTTTATATTGACAAGTTTTTTATAGGACCAACCGTTATAGCAAAAAAAAAAAATTAAAAACAAAAAATCCCTGGCGGCTCCGCCTGCAAACAAGTTATTTTTCGAAGTAGGCGGTTCCAACTCCCGCATCTTTTCGAAACTGATACATAAAATCAAGGGGCATAAATTCTCGGTCAAGTTCGTTAATGGGCAAAATCGAACCAAGGGGGGGATGGGGGGGACTTTTTGTGAAAACAGAAAAAACCCCATAATTTCTTAATTATGATACATATCGAATCCGTTTGAAGTTATTATTACTTCTAGGAGAAGGGCCGAATATTTATGTACGACAGATTTTTGATATAATTAAAAATTGTCTTAAGGGGGGTAAGGGGGGGTTTTAGAAGAAAAAAATTCATAACTTCGTCAATTCCCAAAATTTCAAATCTGCTTAAATTTATTATAAATCCCCTTAATATTATCTAAAACTTTTATATTGACATGTTTTTTATAGGACCAACTCTTATAGCAAAAAAAAAAAAAAAAAAAAAAAAAAATCCTTGCTGGCTCCGCCTGCAAACAAGTTTGTTTTTTCGAAGTATGCGGTTACAACTGCAGCATCATCGCAAAATGGTCATTTCTTCCGCAATTCCCGACAAACAGGTGCCCCACGGTCTGCGTCTTCGAAATCTACCTGTGCCTGTAGGCCGAGCCGTCAGGGATTTTTTCATAATTTGATGTTTTGAATTTAATAAATCCATTTTGGTGATATATGATAGCGGTTTATTTAAAGGCTATCGCTACTCCTTCTTATTTATAACATCTGCACCCATCACAATCCCCTGCTCAAAATTACTGTCATCTTTGTAACTCAAGGAATGATTGAAATTAATAGAAAAACAAATTCAAATTTGCTACTGTCTGCAGAAATTAAAGAGAGAAGAGACTGGAAATTGTCTAAAGCATTCTACAAAACGTTTTTTCTTGCAAACAGGAGTCACTGGAGTAGTGAAAACTCACACGTTCAATAGGTGACAAACCTGTATTCCTTACTTGAAGTTTGATGATGGGGTTTGCAATCAACGCCGAACATATAAACAAACAGTTATTCATCAGCGGAACTGTTATTGGCGCATATTACAGACATAAGAGTTTGAAATTAGCGAACGACATCATCGGATGGTAAATACTTACTGGTTAATTCTGAACAGGACACGCCCACACAATGTTTTTCCTAACTAAAGGATGTCTTTCCGGACTGTATCATCTCTTTGGACACTGAAATATTCTTTTGGGAGGAACCACTATCCTGACCTTACCCATGTGATGTTTTCCCTAGGGTTTTTTTTTTTTTTTTTTGAAGATTCGAGCCTTCTGGGTTAGCCGAAACGCACTGTAAAATCTGGAAAAAAAAACTATTTCGGATGAAGGTCATCGAAAAACACGCGTTGCAGAACGTTTATAGCATATTATCAGTCCTGCCTCTATACGCTAGTTTATGCATACTCTCTATTCCGAAACTCTGCTGTGTATACAGTTCACTCATTGCTTTAGTTTTTCGCAAGAACAGAGTAAATTTTATCTAATAATAAAGAATTTTGTCTCTTTATCTTTTAACACATTTTGGACACCCTGTACCTCTTGTACTTAAACATATACAGAGTGAATTTCAATTAACCTACAACTTTGAACTGAAATAAAATTTGAGTCGTTTCAGAAAGTAATAAAAATACATTTTTATTGAAAAGAAGGTGGAAAAGAAATTTAATGGACTACGGATAAGCTCTTACTACGTATGTAAATCACTTCCTTTCTTCTTAACATTTTTGCCAGCTTTTCTCTTAAAAACATCTTGAACATATACAAAACTTCTAACATTTTGTATCAGATCTTTTACCAAAATTCTAGAAGTTTTAGGTCAGTTTTTGATTGCTGAAGATCATTTTCATAGAAATAGTGTTGCATTTTCACGACATAAATGCCCATTTTTACCGATACAAATACGATATTTGTTTAAATATGACGGTTTGGAAATCATTTTGAAAAAGAGTGGAAGTTATAGCAAACAATTTCCTTTTATGCCCTCTCTGATTAGCCCACAATCGTAGCGACAGCTAGTGAGGTACTGACTAAGAAGTTATTTCTTTTCAAAGTTGTGGGTTAATTAAAATTCACACACGCCAGGGTTCCCAAACGGTCCGCTTTTTGAATACCGGTATTTTCTTAGAAACATTTTTTTTTTTTAGATTTCTCTTGCAATTTTTGCAGAAACCACCTTCGGAGGTAAATTTTTGTGGAAATGTTGTAGAATCCTACCATGACAATTTTTGTTAAAAAATACTGGTATTCAGTTGGCGGACCATTTGAGAGCCCTGCACACGCGAGTGCGTGTGACATACAAATACAAACACACGCATGCAAACATATGCCAAATTAAAGACAATCTTTCCAAAAAATTGCAAATAAAGGTAACATTTGGCGCCAAAAACTATGTATCATTAACTTCGTGTTAACTGGCTATTTTATCGACATTTTCATTCCAGACAGTTATCACTCAAAAATACTTTTTAAATCAATACCTAATTTTAATCGAAATCTTATCACATATGACGAACTTTTATTTGGTTCACATAAGGTTTTGTAATAGCAATTTATAATATACAACATGCAATGCAAATTAAGTACACACAAAAAATAATTTAATAAAATGTGTACAAGATGTTTTCTTTCACAGACAGAAAGTAATTATAAATTATATTAGATGAACAAAATAGTCGATAATAATTAATATTGTGTGCTGTTTTCATATGAATAAATATTATGATATGAGTTCTTCAATATATCCAAATACACAACTGACATTGACATAAAACTATCATAATTATATAGCATTCAATAAAAATCAATTAATAATCAATCATCTTTTTGAAATAAATATATTCATTTCCTATATGCACTTTTCACCATAATTGAATAAAATGCAGGAAAATAAAAGTATCGGCCAGGAATCGGTGTGACTCTTTGATCAATAACTACAAAAATCAATCACTTATTTTAGCAGATTAAGTTGATATTATTTCAATGTCAACAACATTAATCTAAGGACTGGCAAGAAGAAAGTTGATATGTATTAAAATTCTAAAAAGAGATCAGATAGATGTCAGGATATTTAATTTGGACATGGCAATTAATATTTGAAAATGCCAAAATAATAATTCTACAATGCTGTTATCCAGTTTAAGAATGGCAAAGCTTACACAAAAAAGTGGTTTGTTAAAGTAGAAACTAAAATTAATAGTTTGATATAACTGACGAGCTTTGTCCAATAATGATAATGAATTTTAAGAGTTGAATATGCATTGATAAATATAAAAGAAAAGCTATAATTATCATTGATATAAGAATCAATTTTAATACTAATAATGTATTGTTTGTAAATAAGATACACAAATAGAAAGCTACATAAATACTTATTCCCTATGAATATTTCTAGTGGTATTCATGTAAATAGATTTTTAAGGAAAATCATTTTGATAAACTATTTTGTAAATCAATGGTAATGTTATTGAAAATATATTATTAAGAATAAGTTGAAAATAAAAGGTATATTTACTCTAATCACAATATAATAGCGACAGTAAAGTTGACTCAATTGCTTTTCAATAATAAGCGTGAAAAAAAAAACTATATCTAGATGAACCCCTTTATAAATTAATAGTATTCAATAGAAAATGGATTCTCAATTATAAACACGAAAAAAAAGCTACATCTACACTAAGGACTATTTACTATTGATAGTAAAATCGATGCAAGTGGATATTAAATAATAATATGTAAGAAAACACATGCGTATATATGAGCTATTTTGTAAATCAATAGATGTAAATCAAATGGATTCTCAAGAATAAGCAGGAAAAAAAAGTTACATCTACACTAAGGACTATTTACTATTGATAGTAAAATCGATGCAAGTGGATATTAAATAATAATATGTAAGAAAACATGCGTATATATGAACTATTTTGTAAATTAATAGATGTAAATCAAATGGATTCTCAAGAATAAGCAGGAAAAAAAGTTACATCTACACTAAGGACTATTTACTACTGATAGTAAAATCGATGCAAGTGGATATTAAATAATAATATGTAAGAAAACACATGCGTATATATGAACTATTTTGTAAATTAATAGATGTAAATCAAATGGATTCTCAAGAATAAGCAGGAAAAAAAAGTTACATCTACACTAAGGACTATTTACTATTGATAATAAAATCGATGCAAGTGGATATTAAATAATAATATGTAAGAAAACACATGCTTATATATGAACTATTTTGTAAATCAATAGATGTAAATCAAATGGATTCTCAAGAATAAAAAGGAAAAAAAGTTACATGTACACTAAGGACTATTTACTATTGATAGTAAAATCGATGCAAGTGGATATTAAATAATAATATGTAAGAAAACACATGCGTATATATGAACTATTTTGTAAATTAATAGATGTAAATCAAATGGATTCTCAAGAATAAGCAGGAAAAAAAGTTACATCTACACTAAGGACTATTTACTACTGATAGTAAAATCGATGCAAGTGGATATTAAATAATAATATGTAAGAAAACACATGCGTATATATGAACTATTTTGTAAATCAATAGATGTAAATCAAATGGATTATCAAGAATAAAAAGGAAAAAAAAGTTACATCTACACTAAGGACTATTTACTATTGATAGTAAAATCGATGCAAGTGGATATTAAATAATAATATGTAAGAAAACACATGTGTATATATGAACTATTTTGTAAATCAATAGATGTAAATCAAATGAATTCTCAAGAATTAAAAGGAAAAAAAAGTTACATCTACACTAAGGACTATTTACTATTGATAGTAAAATCAATGCAAGTGGATATTAAATAATAATATGTAAGGAAACACATGCGTATATATGAACTATTTTGTAAATCAATAGATGTAAATCAAATGGATTCTCAAGAATAAAAAGGAAAAAAAGTTACATCTACACTAAGGACTATTTACTATTGATAGTAAAATCGATGCAAGTGGATATTAAATAATAATATTTAAGAAAACACATGCGTATATATGAACTATTTTGTAAATAAATAGATGTAAATCAAATGGATTCTCAAGAATAAGCAGGAAAAAAAGTTACATCTACACTAATCACTCTATTAAATACTAATGGTAAAATATTGATGCACATTCATTCGCAATAATAAGCGCGAAAAAAACCCCCTACATATAAATAAACTATTTTGTAAATAAATAACATTATTGATGAAAACAAAATCTCAAGAAAAAGCACGAAAAAAATTTATCTCTAGAAATTTTTTGTTAATCTATGGAGTGTTGATGCAAATGAATTGTTAAGAATAAATACAAAATAGCTATACCTAGTATAAACACTATGTAATATATTCATTGTAATATTCATGAAAATGAATTTTCAAGAATAACCACGTACGGTAAACCGTATTTTGGCAAATTATTTTGTAAATAAATAGCACTATTAACTGTAAATGGATTTTTATGAATAACCAGAGAGGAAAAATACATCTATTAATTATTATTTAATATATGCTAGTAATACTTATGAAAGATGATTCTAAAATATCATCGTAAAAGAGGGAATATACCATCAGCTGTTTATCATTTGTAGCAATATTGATTCAAATGGATTTTCAAGTTGAAAAATCAATGAGAAGCTACAGCTTCCACATCTATAACATAATAATGTCAAATTTTTTCCATTCTTAATTAATAAATCTCTATTAGCGTTCAATTTTAATACTCATCAACATCCATGCGATTAAAATAATGTATGGAGGAGTGTATACGTTTATTCTAATTAATATGTTTTGCAAAGAAACCTAGTATAATACGTGAAAGCAGTGAAAAGTAATTTCAAGACTGTTAATGTTATCATGCGTTTTTATGCCAATTGCGAGAAAATAGTCATAGAAATTCTATAAATATTTTGTAATTCGAATGAATTCAGAAACGGATGGAATGATTCTAATCAAATAAACGGAAAATAAATATTTTAATAGTTCAATTTTAATTCATTCCGTGAACTATTTGTTAAAATTCTAAATCACTGTTTTTTGAAAACATCCAATAAATTATTTTTAATTATTTTTCTTTGTATGAAATCGCATTTCACCAAATTAATATAGTTATTTGGAACTTATTGTTGAACTAAAAATGTATAGCACTCCATATAAAGAAGTTCTAAAGAGTGCACCATCCAAAATAAAATATGTAAATATAAAAAAATCAATTAATGAAATAATGTTAATATTTAACACTTATTTATGTTTTCATGGTTTTACACGTATCATAAAATTTCAGATTTCTTTAAAAAATATATTTTCGTTGACGTTTTCAACAGTGTTCATAATTATCATAGGAATCAACAATATATATTCACTCTTTGCACGGTTTGAATATTTATTAAGGTCTAAGAATAGTAACCGAGATGCCATTGTTATTACAATAATTATGGTTCTGGAATATTTGCTCCAAGTATTATTTTTTCTGAAGAGAAATGAACTGAAGCACTTAACACAGTGCATGGCTAACATTTATCCTGCTGTTGCTTCAAAAAGAATTGTTAGATTCAAGAGAAATATTATCTTAGTCCTGCTTACCAATGACATTTATATTCTTTCAATCATTTTTGTATATTTTTCAGCGTTTTCTTTTCTCTACGACAACAACGGAGTCTACGGTTTTCTACAGCCACCACTGTCTGGACCAGTTTTTTACATTTCCATTGTGATGGATATGTGGGTACGTGCGACACCCTTCATAACTATTTATTTTTGTTGTTTCTGCTTTGCGTTTAAGAAAATAATACTGGGACTCAAAGAAAAGTTTTCAAAAAAAGACGCTGCAAATTTTGATAATATGAACAAAGCTTACAATGACGTATTAACATTAAATTCTACATTCAACAAAACATTTCACAATATGCTTTTAGTCGTGTTTGTAATTCTGTCAGGAAGGTTATTCTACAGCACTTACAATCTTGTGTTTAAAAAGTCATTAATGGTATCACATATAATATATCGTCTTTTAAACATTTTAAACTATTTCGGTCGGCTGACACTGATTTGTATGTTTGCTTCTTCTCTGTCAAAAGCGGCATCTGAATTTAGAAATTTTGTACACGATATTCCTGTAAAAGAAAAAGAAAGTTGGAAATATTTGCGTCTTATAATTAAAATGAACGAAAATTTCATTGGATTTAAACTTCTAGACAGTGTAACGCTTGATAAAAGTCTGATTGTGGTAGCAACAGGAAGTCTGATAACCTACGGAATAATGATTGCAACATTTAACGTGAGTTCCTAAACCTAATAGTATCAGATATAATGTATCTTCATTTAAATATCGTTAAATATTTTCATCTATTTATACTGATTTGTAAGTTTGCATCTTTTTTTTCAAAAGCAGTATCTTTTTTTTAAACACGATGTTCCTTAACAGAAAATAAAATTTGGAAGTACTTGCAGCTGATAATGAAATAAACGAAAATTTTACTGGATTTAAAATTTTAGACAGCTGATAAGAATGCTTGATAATTGTCTTAGTAATAAAAGTATGAAAACTTACAGAATAATGATTGCAACATTCAATATGAGTTCCTAAAATTAATTTCTAATATGCATTAGAAAATTGCATTTTACGATATATAAACAGATAGCGTATATTGTAAAAATATTGTCAAAAAACTTATCTAACGAGTAACTTTCTATGTTATTCAAAATTGTTTCAATTCACCTACTTCAGAAAAAACATTGGTACATCTCAAGTAATTACAACATTCTTGCTTACCTTTAAAAAAAATTCGCACGCCCATATGCGAACGGGTGAACTTTTAGGTGTCATACAATAGCAAACATTGGTGAAATAGTCTTGCATGTGCTTGTATGCACAAATGCGCATACACACAGACATGTACACTGTAAAAGTCAAAACATAATGGACATCATAAAACTTCGTTGGTCCACCTGTGACTCGCATAAAAGCTTCAATATGTGCAAGAACAGACTCCTAAAGCTTCTGGTAAGTATCTGCAGATAAGGCGTAGCACATGCCAAGCACAGACCTACCAGTTAAGGTAAATTACGTAGAGGTGGTTTATGAGCTAGGAGGATGCCATCCTATGCCATTCCATATATTCTCGAAGATTTATAATCTGGGGAATAAAAAGCCTAGACAGGATATTGTACTTTGAGTCCTGTTCCAAAATTTATTTGGACAAAATTTCCATCTTGTGACAAAGGACGTTGTCTTGATAGAAAAGCTTATTGCCACAGTGACGACCATGTAGTCCATGGGTTTTATGATTCTGGCTATGACAACTGCAGAGACTCTATAGTACGGACCGCATGAACTTTCCCCACAGCGTAATTAAGCCACCACTACAGTGAATTTTACCCATCATAGATCGGTCCACCAGCTTTCTTCTTCCAACCGACAAATTCCAATTCTGCCAGCGACATCATGTAAGATAAACCGGAATTTGTCTGATCAAGCAACATATTTCCACTGTTCGATGCTTCCTTACGCGCTGCAAACGTAATGAATTCTAATGAGGTATCAGCAATGTACCTTAGTGAGCAACCGGCAGTAAAGTCTGATATCTAACAACGTTTACTAAACTGTGTACTGTGAAACATTTCTGATTTGTTCTGCAATCAATTAAGAAATGATTGCGCTTTAGTAAACGCGACAGTCTTCGGGAACCACTGTCTTTGATATTGTGTTTAACGACAGCACTTTAGTACATACGAATAGTTTTATCATTTCTAATCCACTTTCCAAAGAAGCGCAGATAAATATAGGCCTTTACCTACAAAAAGAGCATAAAACACTCCGACCGATTGCTGTAATTAATTCCCTTATATTGCACAGTGGTCCGGATTGATTTTATGCACGAAATAAGTTTTGCAAGTGCTTTTTTTTTCGTTGTAAAACGTTTTGTGTAAGTTTACGATCTGACATGATAGTATAAGCTAATAGAGAAGAACTTTTGATAGTCTAAATCGTATATATTATTTCTCCTGTCAAGATCCCTTTTTTTAAGAAAATACTAAACGCAGAAAGACGAATGAGATACCATATCGTCGCTACCATGTCAAACTATCGAATGTGAAAAAATGCATTTTTCATTACTTTTAAAACTGGGCCGATTGTCACCACTAAATTTTAATAGGGTTTCAGGGTTGCAACATCACCAGGGTTGCCAGTTTGACCTACTTTTACATTCAGAAATGTCGAATCCATACCAGAAATTTAAAATAGAAATTTTTTCTTTATATAATGACAGTCTATTTCGTGATTACTTAAAGTAAAACTTTTTCTCTCAAAATTTCCGGTATGAATTCGGTATCTCTGAAGTAAAAAGGATGCCAAATTGGTAACCTTGTTCTTCGGAGAAATTTTATTAGTATTTTTACTAAGCGAAGAATTCCAATAAAATTTAGTGGTGACAATCGGCCCATTTTTAAAAGTAATGAAAAATGCATTTTTTCATATTCGATAGTTTGACATGGTAGCGACGATATGAAAGGATTTTGAACAGGCGTCTGACATAATACAAATACATTTTCCTAAAACATGTTTTTTTATTAAAATTTGCTGACAATTAAAAATTAAATCGGCATTGTTTTTATAAATGAAATGAAAGGTTTTCCTCAAATCAATGTTGCCACAAAAATAAAATACTGCATTATCAGATGACGTCATCCTATAATGCAATTAAAATACGATTGTTAATTTATTTCTTGCACGTACTTTTTGAAAAAAAAAGAGCTTTTAATCGGGTTTTTATTTAATTTTTACGCGTGCGACACCTATTGTTTATTTGTTTTCTTTGTTTAATCATGCCTGTATATATGCGTACTGTATCGGAGCACCAGTAGATTACATAATTTAAGGATTATCTTCCATTTAGATATGCAGCTAATTAGGATTCACAAAAATTGTAAGTATTTATTTTTTAATATTGTATTAAGCTGTTAATACGCCAGCGAAGTCTGACGTCACTTAAATGGCTGCTGGACCACAAAGTTTGAACATCCCATAGGCTTGCAAAAAAGGGGTGTACCAAATATTGATTTATGTATTTAAGACATTTCTTTAACAGTTTTGCAAAATCTGAGGAAATGCTTTCTTCACAGATGTCATATACACATCACATTGGTGAGATTTCCCCCCCCCCCCCCGCAAATTTGGCGAAAACTTTGTTTATTTACTTTTGTTTGTTTATTTTGTTTATTTACTTTTTAAACGTTGTTTATTTACTTTTATTTTGTATTTTAATTCTATAAATTATTGTTATTATGTATATCCATAGTTATTTATATCAAACTATCACTTATTTATTTTTATCTCCTTTTTTAAAATAATAGAAGCTATTTCATTTATTACGTTATTTTACTTTTACATTGGAAAAAAAAATCACGTGCTATTATTGCATGCTATTTGTAACTAATATTCAAAAACAAAGTTTTCGCCAAATTGGCCGCGGAAAAATCGTACCAATGTGGTGCGTATATGACGTCTGTGCCATAGTTTCATATAAATTCCCCAAACGTCTTATTCAATGTTTCAATTTTCTTACAATTCGTATTTATTTTCCGTATAGGCAGCCTACAGAAATGACCTTGGCGAGAGAAGAAAATTTGGCAAAATATTTTCTGGCAATCTATTCCCTTTTTCTTATACACAAGCAATCATTATATATATTATTTCATTTGTCAACATCCTTTTTTCTATGCACATACAAAACATACAACGATAAATGAGGTATTATTCGTAAAGTTTTTTAACAATTTTCTGAGATAGTACAATCACATTTCGTTAAAACGCGTTGCTTGATTAAAAAAAAATCAGTTAGTTAAAAAATTAGTGCTAAAACGTACAAGGAGATAACCTCAAAGATTGCAGTGCGAAAGCTTCGCACGGGTCCTTCTGGTAATAAATTATATCTATTAGCCTGATTTTCATTCTGACATGTTTGAATAAAGTTCAAAAACATTTTTTTTTATATTCTTCAAATTAATTCATTTATTTAAAGGTAGCAATGCCACAACCCTCAAAGGTTAAAAAATTTAACTCTTTATTCTCTATAAAATAACATATGTAAGTGACAATATGCGGAATTAGGTGCAGTGTTTTTGCATGTTTATACAGGGTGTCTCAAAAGGTCGTTTACAAACTTAACATGCTGGTCTGTCATATCATGATAAACAAGATTTACATAGGAACATGTGTTCGAAAATGCAAACTGCGACCGCTAGAGGGCGATGAGCGCAGACTTACGGGAGAGTGGAAAGCGCAATCATTTCAGGTGAAGACGTTGCAGGAGAAGGATGAATCGGTTTAGTAACGCAGAATTGGCCGATATGCATTACGTATATGGCGCCGCGGATGGAAATGCCCGAGCCGCGGTACGGATGTACCTTCAGCGCTTCCCAAGCAGACATCAGCCAAGTCATGTTTTGTTTGGACAATTGCACCGCAGATTGCGTGAAGCAGGAGCTTTCCAAGTACGTAGCTACATCGGTCAAGAACGCACTACACGCACGCCTGTCGTAGAGGAACCCGCAAACAAGTCTCCGAGCAAGCGAACGCGTCTTGAGTGTACGTCGTTCCAGCGTTATGCGCATACTGCATGAGGACACGAACCACCTGTTGGAAATCTGGACAAAATCTTGTCCCCCTTTCTCTGTCAAGTGGTTTGTTCGGGAGTAAAATCGTTCCGAACCGGTTTTTCTTTTTGCATTTCGGTCGTAAAGGCACTCTCTTTTAACTGTAACTGTATGCATATTTTATTCTAGTTTGAGGTACGGAGTAAGTATATATCTAGGGTGAAACAACTCCAGGGAAGGTGTGGTGATGTGATGCAAGGACAGTTAACCCCCTTTCTGAATGTTTATTTGCTATAATGTGATACCAAAGTTCCCAGCAATGGCTGGAGGTCTATGTATATATCTTTATATATACATATAATCGGATGTATATATGTATATATATACATATATGTTTATATGTATATATAATCGGAAGTTTAACACTCAAGTTGAATGAATAAATATAATTCTGATTTCTACATAAACTGTTTCTTCAAAGTGCTATATACTTAGTCACACCACAGACCTTAACCACTGTGTTTTTAAAACTCTGCTCAATCTCTATCATGGTTAAAGGGCCATGTGATGCTAAAGGTCAAATAGATGCAGTGTGGTGTGTTTTAGATGAAATATATATTGCTTAAATGTATAATGGCACAAGTTCCAGAGTTAACTTATTCTTTCCCGAAACTGTCGGATTATAACTATTCTTCTTGGAAGCTCGACGTCAAATGTGTATTGATAGATCGGAATTGCTGGAAGTTTATTACGAAACCCGATATTGCATGTAAAGAGGATGCATCTGATAGAGAGAAAAGTGATTTTGGATGGCGTAAACGCAGAGCTTATACCACGATTTATCAATCCATCGAAAGGAAATTCCAGATATTAATCGCTCAGACCGAAAGCGGAAAAGTTGCCTGGGATATCCTAAAGTTAAACTTCGAACCAACGTCACGGGCACGTTTAGCTGGATTAGTGGATGAATTCTTTGAAATGAAGTTAAACTCGCAAGAGGAAACCATCGGTTTATTTTGCAAGAGAATTGAAGAAAAAAGGTTTCAAATCAAAGATGCAGGTTTTGATATGCCAGAATTGTTAGTATGCTTCCAGTTAATCCGTCGTTTACCCGAAGAATATGATAATCTCGTTCAAATGTTATACAGGTTAGATGATACAGAATTTAAATTGGAAAATGTTTCTAAACAGTTAATTAGTGAATATGGAAGAATTTGTTTAAAGCGTAAGGACGAAAGTAAAGAGGTTATCAGTGTAGGTGATGCTTATACAACCAAGTTTAAGAATCCTACCGATAGACCAACCATTCCAAAGAAGAATTTCGTAACCAGTAAAAAGCCATGGTTTTCAAGTAGTGGAAGCGACCTGGAACCCTCTCGATGCTCTAGTACTTCACCAGCTACTCGTATGGGGCCGAGTTTAATATGCAGTTACTGCAAACGACCTGGTCACACAGATACAAGGTGTTTCAAAAAGAGAAACTATAGAGGGAAGAAGCAAGTTTTCTACAGTGAAACTACAAGGCAATCGGAATCCGCCCTAATGTCTTCAAATGAGAAAATTGTCGAATTTCTTCTGGACTCAGCAGCTACTTCTCACTTTACGAATGACAGGAGTTTATTTGTAACCTACAAGGACCTCCCCCCCAACAAGTGCTGATTGGAGACAAGGACTGTTCGTCGGAAGTATTGGGTATAGGTGATATTGACTTTACCATACAAGATGTAAAAGGTAATGTAGAAATAACTTTAAAAAATGTTTTATATGCTCCAAATATGAGAAGAAATTTAATTGGTGGGTCCAACATCGATATTGCAGGAAACCACATTCAATGGGGAAATAATAAAATGATTGTGTATGATAAATTTAATCGATATTGTTTTACTGTACCTAGAGTAGATAAATTGTATATTCTTAAAGGTTATGCTTCAAAATGTGAAAATTTTGCCTTTTCGACTAGTTTAAATGCAGAAATTATACATCGTAGATTTTGTCATATAAATTTGCCTTTACTTGAAAAAATGAGTAAAAATAATTGTGGTAAATGTATTGAAAATATTAACTGTAAAAACAAAAATAAGATGTGTGAATCTTGTGTAATTGCAAAATCTAATAGACATTCGTTTAAAAGGAATTATCAGTATAAACGCATTTCTAGTCAAATTCTTGATAGAGTGTATATGGATTTGTGGGGTCCTAGCCCAGTTAACTCGTTAGGAGGGGGAAAATACTTTTTGTCAATAATTGACGATTATTCTAGAAGGACTGAAGTGTATATACTTAAAGATAAAACGGAAGTTTTTGAATACTTTAAAAGGTTTTTAGAGAAAGCTGAGAGACAAACTGGTAAAAAATTAAAGAGTGTACGAACTGATAATGGGTTAGAATTTATTCATAAATTATTTGAGAAATTGTTAACTGATTTGGGTATACAAATAGAAAGATCCTCCATTTATACGCCAGAACAGGTGGGTGTTGCTGAAAATTTCAATAAAGTAGCAATGAATGCAGTTCGAGCAATGTTACACGATAGCGGATTAAAACCATCATTCTGGGGGGAAGCTCTTTTAGCGTTTGTTCATACAAAAAATAGAACCGAACACAGTTTAACCCAAGGTCTTACACCCCAAGAATTATGGACAGGATTCAAACCTTCGGTAAAACATTTAAGAATTTTTGGTTCTTCAGCATTTGTTAATGTTCCTAAAGTTAAACGAAATAAACTACAACCTAAAGCTTTACCCGGTATTTTAGTTGGTTATGCCATGAAAACAAAAGGATATAGGATGTATATGCCAAAAGAAAGGCGAATTGTAGAAACTATTCATGTGCGTATAGATGAATCCAAAAAGGGGGTAGAAACATTATTTGGAGTAAATAAGTATAAGGATATTGTATTGAATTTTAATGAATCTCAAATTGAATCAAATGGCTTAAGTAACGCAACTCTAGATCTTAATCATAAACTACCAGGAGTAAGTTTAAATGAAGACGAAGAGAAAAGGGGGAGTAAAATAACTTTAACTTCTATAAATATTTCAGAATGGAAAAGAATTGAAAAACCTAGAACTAAAAGTAACAGGATTGAGGTCTATTATTATACCCCTATAACAATCAAGAGACTGAGATCATTAAATGATGTTTAAAAATATTGTCAAGAAAATAAAATCGCTTATGAACCGGATAAATTTGACTTTAAACCTAAAACTACTCATCCTAATCTAGAAACTTTAAATGAACCTTCAACTAGCGATTCGGATGATTCATATTTAAGTGAGATATTCCAACATGAAACTTACAATACTGAAATCCCTAAATCGTTTGAGGATGCACAAGTTAACCCAGAAAGAGGGAAATGGAACGCCGCGATGAGGGAAGAACTTGAAATCATGAGTAAAAGAAAGGTCTGGCGGTTGGTTGATCCACCCAAAAACGCCACAATAGTAGGAAGCAGATGGGTTTATAATATTAAAAACACAGAAAAAAATGGGAAAAAGTACAAAGCACGTCTCGTAGCTCAAGGTTTTAAACAGAAACCAGGTATTGATTTTAATGATATATTTTCACCAGTTGTAAATTTTTCAATTATAAAACTAATGTTTATTTTATTAGTTTCTATGTTAAATTGGCATCATATTCAATTAGATGTAAAATCAGCTTACTTATATGGGTCTTTAAAAGAAACTGTATTTATGAAACAACCACCAGGATTTGTCATGAAAGGTGCCGAAAATAAAGTTTGTTTGTTAAATAAATCTATTTATGGTTTACGGCAAAGTGGCCGAGAATGGAATTTTGAATTGGACAATATACTACATAATTTAGGATTTTGTAAGTTAAAATGGTGTAACTGTGTATATAAACTAAAAAGTAATGCAATTTTAGTTGTCTATGTAGATGATTTAGTTTTGTTTGCTGAAAATGAAAATATACTGCAATCTGTAACTAATATGTTAAAAAATAGCTTAGAAATTACTGAAATAGGTTTAACGAAATATTTGTTAGGTGTTAACTTTGAACTTATTGCTGATTCATTATTTATTCATCAGAAAACTTACATTGAAAGATTAGAATTAAAATATAAAGGTTTACCTAAAAGTTATGTTAAATTACCCTTTAAAATTGGCTGTATCTTACCCGATAAAGTTAACGAAAATGAAATTGTGGAAAATGAATTGATGAAAAAATATCCATACCGATCATTAATCGGTTGTTTGTCATTTTTATCAAATAGATCGAGACCTGATATTAGTTTTTCTGTAAATATAATGTCACAATTTTGTAATGGTTATACATATAAACATTGGTTGATATTGGCAGATATAATGAATTACGTTTTTGCTACAAAAAGTTATAAAATAAACCTGTCTAATGTAAAATCCTCAAGTTTATATGCATATTCTGATGCTAACTGGGGATGTAACCTTACTAAAAGACATTCAAGTAGTGGTTATATAATTTACTTTAGTAACGTTCCGTTTGCTTGGAAATCATCAAAGCAGAAATGCATTGCACTTAGTTCTATGGAGTCAGAGTTTATCTCATTAACTGAAAGTGTAAAAGAACTAACGTGGTATGCAAATGTCTTAAATGAACTTAATTTATGTGATAAAATAAAACCAGTTCAGTACTGTGATAATGAATCTGCTATTTATTTTTCTAAAAATAGTCAAGAAAACTTTAAAACTAAGCATATTGACATAAAGTGTCAATTTATTCGTCAATTAATAAATGAAAATGTTTTTGAGTTAAAACATGTAAGTTCTAAAGTTAATAAGGCTGATTTTATAACAAAACCTCTACTGTATATAAAATTTCAGAGAGCCATTTGTAACATTTTTGATTTTGACTATGTAAAGAAAGAGGAAGTTTTTACGACCGATGGGGCCGCATGTTGGAAATCTGGACAAAATCTTGTCCCCCTTTCTCTGTCAAGTGGTTTGTTCGGGAGTAAAATCGTTCCGAACCGGTTTTTCTTTTTGCATTTCGGTCGTAAAGGCACTCTCTTTTAACTGTAACTGTATGCATATTTTATTCTAGTTTGAAATACGGAGTAAGTATATATCTAGGGTGAAACAACTCCATGGAAGGTGTGGTGATGTGATGGAAGGACAGTTAACCCCCTTTCTGAATGTTTATTTGCTATAATGTGATACCAAAGTTCCCAGCAATGGCTGGAGGTCTATGTATATATCTTTATTTAAGTTTAACATTCAAGTTGAATGAATAAATATAATTCTGATTTCAACATAAACTGTTTCTTCAATGTGCTATATACTTAGTCACACCACAGACCTTAACCACTGTGTTTTTAAAACTCTGCTCAATCTCTATCATCACCCCTACCACTTACAAAGAGTACAGGCATTGTGCGTTGATGATTATCCCCAACGCGTTGCATTCGTACGCTGGTATTTGCAACAAAGGGTCGCACAGCCGGATTTTCCCATTTTGAACGGGTCCGTGAATTCATGCGTCGACGTTGTGAAGCATGCATAGCGGCGAATGGAATGAATTTTGAACATCTTGTGTAAATTAAACCATGTTCTTTAATAAAAGTCATATTTATACCTCTTTCGATATACTTTCTTTCTTCCCCTCCACACCTGCGATCATCGCCCTCTAGCGGTCGCAGTTTGCATTTTCGAACACAAGTTCCTATGTAAATCTTGTTCATCATGATATGACAGACCTGCATATTAAGTTTGTAAACGACCTTTTGAGACACCCTGTATAAGTACACATTTACAATTTTGAAGATGGTCAATCAAAAGGTACTATATTTTTTTTTTACTAATTTAATAATAAACAAAAACCCTTTTATGAAATTAATTTTATAAGCAATGCACGAGAACAATTTTTTTTAAATATTAATTACCGAAAAAGCAACACAATGAACAAAATTAAATTACTAACTGAATAACACATCTGATTTTATTGGGCAAAGTCTATTTGCGTATCATTATTTTGGGAAAAAGTCTATATATTATATGATTCTTGATGCTTCGTTAAAAGAATACCAAATAATAAGTAAAAAAACAGTAACTTGTAAAAGTAATTTTTTGCTCTAAGTATTCAAACTGAACCACTGTGCAGCGGTATGATATCTTTCATGCTCGTCGAGTTCGCTTTAACTCATTAGGCAGCTTCCAAGTGTCAAGACCTTGGGTGGTCATTAAAGATGAGTTCGGGCTTTAATTTCATAGCCCGGGCCCGCTCGACCTCGTTACCGAAAGTACACAGTGGAAAAATATTGTTAAAATTTTAAAATTGTTCAGATTAATGTTCTCATTTAAAAATCTCTACTTACATATAAATGAATTTTAACCTTAAATACTCCCTAATGACAACGTTTTGTGATTTTCATATCTTTGAAAATATGTTTCAAATAGCAAATTTTATATTTATACCCAATCACTGGTAGAAATCTGCAAAATTCACATTTCTTATTCTTTTAAAATGCCACTGTACAAATATGTCAGACAGACATGTTTTCTGTTTACCAGTAATTCAGGAAAATGACTTAAAACAGAAAGCGTAGGGTAGGCAAGTTGGTTTTTAAAGGATTTCAGAACACTTTAAGAAACTTATACATACTTTTTTTCTCAAATAGCAAGTTTTTGTTTTTTCAATTTGTGAATAAATAAAATTTTTACATTGAGGCTGAGCCCAAAAACTAGTGGTTATGTGGTCATAATGTTTTGTGTCTTTAGTTTAAAAGTGTATACATTTATATGCTTGACGTTTAGATGATGTATATAGTTTTCAATAAAATGTTTATGAATTATGTCATCTATATTATGCGTTCTTCTAAATAATTTAAATATCCGTATTAAGCTACATATAAGAAACAATATAAGTTTTAAACATAATCAAAAATTTAATAACAATATAAGAAATATATATATATTATTTGTAGGATGTTTGACATCTAAATCTCACGTTGGAATTACTATTCAATTTATGATGCGTCGAAAAATCCACAGATAATCTTATTATGAAATATTAAACTAGTGAGATTAAATAGTAGAATTATAATTGAAATATAAAATTGTACTGAGTTGTTCCATGGTGTATTATTTTATAAATAATAAATATGCTTTAAATTTGTGAATAATTTAATACTTTATCATATCCGCTAAGAACATTTACAACATTACAACATTTACACAATTCTGGCATAGATATACCATTTCATAACTTTCATACATTACGTTTGAAATCGTGGTTTTAAATGCATTGTGCATTATTTAAGTAAAAAAGACCGTAAATGATGATATATTTTCATATGGTTCTGTAAAGAAAATGCAAGACATGATATATATTATATATATGTTATAGCTGTTTTGTAATATAGCAATGCAAGTACATGTCTTGACTGATTTTCATTATTTTAATTCATTATTTTCAGCTAAAGAATAAATGCATGAATCTGTTTCGTCTAGCACACACTGTAAAAAATTTGGTATAAAGTTCCTGAGAAAACATGTGCCACCTTTTTGCCACAGGTTTTCCCAGGAATTTCACCAAAGAAATGCCAGGAAACTTACACAAATCAGTTACACACAAAACATATGGAATTTTACATAGATCACCGATCACTCTTTTACAATAATTCCGAAAAGTTACACAAAAGTTCAAAAGTATACCTGAGAAAACTAAGGAATGTTACACACAAAACATTTGGAACGTTTCACAGTTGATCAGTAAATTCCACTTTCTCAATTATTCCGAAAAGTTACACAGCATTGTGGAAGATGTTACACCAGATTTTTCGGTATTCTCGGATCAGCAGAAATAATCCGAGAAAACCCAGGAATGTTACATAGTAAATGTCAGGAACATTACGCAGATTTTTTACAGTGCAGGATGTAGTAGAAAGTAAGAATGCCTCAAACATTATGCGTGCTTCTCAATTTATAACTTAATAATAACTGAGTTTGCTAGACTATTTAACAAAGAGATTCCGTTGAACAATATACAATTCTTACATGACGAAAACCATCGATGAGCTTGTTCCATTTGCTGCTGAGCTCATCTTGTTGCTAAGCACTTTAACTTTATCACTGTTGCAATGCGCTGTCGTAACGTTCTGCAATACTCACATACGTATATCCAATATATAAATCCAATATATTGGAAATTATCTGAAAATTTAAATAAAATTTGCTGAATTCATTTCGGTGCTTCAAAGACATTGTAAGAAGTTAAACAACATCAATAATGTACTGTTAGCTAAACAATAAAACATAATTAAGGAAGTTAAACAGAAAAGCATATTAATTACCAAATTGACGCAAGGAGAAACGAAAATAACCTTTCTATAGAGAAATATGTCTTGTTTCAACTTATGTTAAAAAATAAGCGCAGGAGGTCATTTCCATATTGAAATAATAACAAACATTTAAATGTTGAAAACTAACACCCGCATATAACTTTAAATTTCGATTTTAGAGTAAATTTTAACTTTCGATACCAAAAAAGTCATAATATTAAATTAATTTTTAATACTTTCATTCATATCTCCTGTAATAATTACGTTTTAACCTGATCTTTTTTTCTGTGCTGTGAAAATACAATTTTAAAATTTTCATACATTAAACATTTTCGCGAAGTATGAATTATGAAGTTAATATTCGAAAAAAATATATAATGAAATTATGTCTATGAATTGTTTAAGAGAAATGGGTTTTTACGAGCTTCTAATATGCGTATGCAAAATTACAACTCGGTCCGATAAAACGTTTTTGGGTAAAACCACCAGCAGAAAAGTTTGGGAGGAACTATACAGTTATTAAGAAAAATAATTTCATAAAAACTTTAATTATTTAACAGAAGTCTTAATTATTTGTTAGAATATTTGAACGATTTACTTAGCATTTTTCTAACACGAATAATACTTTCTAAAATCTAAAATTTATATGAATACGGAACCTCGAAGTAATGATTTACACTTCTGAGACGACCCCCCCCTCCCCCCAAATTGGTTATATTTTAATATTGAATATCCATGCAACTAATCATAGACATTTCATGCCAACTTATATCTAGAGTAATTTGGGAGTCCGAAACCGTAATCTGATATTGAAATTAGGTACTCGTGATTAATTTTAACACAATTATACAAATTGGTAAAGAAATCAAATGAGTTGTATTTTTCCAACAGGTCGAAAAATGTCCAGGTCAGGATTCGAACTTGGGATATCTTAGCTGAAGCTGCCATGCTCTACCAACTGAGCCATTCCGGTAGAATCTATCATTTGATTATCTAATCATTTGATTTCTTTACCAATTTGTATAATTGTGTTAAAATTAATCTTGTGTTATCACGTATCCAGCGTTTACTGGAGTTCCAAATTACTTGCGATTTATTCTGTTGAGCTGATTCAGATATCAGACCAAGATGCTATGATCAATAAGGTTAACTAGGTGAATTAGGTCCTCCAGACTCGGCTCAGTTAGTAGAGCATGGCAGCTTCAGCCAAGATATCCCAGGTTCGAATCCTGTCCCGGACATTTTTCGTCCAGTTGGAAAATTACAAGTCATTAGGTACTAGTATTAAAAATTTCAAAGTGTATTGCCATGTTAACACGGAGCGTATTTTTTTAATAGAATTTGAAAGAAAACATGATTTGCAATTGAATGGCTGTTTTTGTTTTTGTCTTCGATACTTTGGTGATGAAATTGTATAGTGTGTCTCCTCTCACTCTCTCTCTCTTTTCTTTTGGCCTATTGTACCTGGTTTTCAGAACTACATTAGACGGCAAAATTCCATAAAATTACGTTTGTTTTGTGGAATAATAGATTTGTTGGCATTCCCTTTGCAAAAATACTTCGAGCAATGTCACAGAATTGTGATTTACAAGAATGAATGACTTGGTGAGCGATTGATCAAGTGGAAATAATTGCATCACAAAAGCAAGTGGCGAATTTCTTTAAGGTGTCCCAAAGTGTAATTTCTTGACTTTGTAACAAACTCGAAACTGCAGGAAATGTTCGTAGAAGGTCAAATCAAGGTTACTCACGGAAACCTTTAATTGTGTTCCTTTAACCGTTAGATTTTACAGTTTGAAGAGTAACTAGGTATGTGAACAGAACAGTTGAACATGTGGGACAGAACGGTGAATTAGAAAAAAAAAGCGCAAGAGTCAATCACTAAGAAAAGGTTTGACATGACCATTTCAATACAAAGAAAAGGTTTGACATGACCATTTCAATACAACGAAAAGGTTTGACATGACCATTTCAATACAAAGAAAAGGAAGATTTCAATGATGTAAAAAGACAAAAGAAACAACAACAAAAAATAAAGAAAAGAAAAAATAAAGAAAATAAAATAAAAGAAAATAAAAACATTGCCAAAAAAGGAGAATAAATAAAATTTAACGTAAAACAGAGAGGGAACAGTAAGAAGCTAAAATAATTAAAATAAATAAAAAAAAATTAAATAAAATGGAAGTTCTAAAAATAAAAATATATTAATTAAAATAAACAATTTTTGCCAAACGGCCGAATTCTCCTACTTGTTCTTCTCTTTCCCTTTTTATTGTATTTCGTTCCTTTCTCGCTTCTGCTCTCGTAGTGGCAGCACGTAAATTTGCGTTCGAAGATAAAAGATACATTCTTTCGAAACACATTACATTTTCATAATTTTTAGGGTGTAATCTGAGAAGTGTCTTTCGATAATATTGCGTTTTACGTCAGTTTCAAAAGATTTTTTTTAAAAATATTTGAGACAGATATTTTTTATTTAAAGCGAACTTGTATTTTGAAAGTATTTAGACTATTTACTGCACAAAAGACATATTGTGATAGAAACATTTCGCATGAATTTCTTTTGAATTTCGAATTTTGCATGAAATTCTTTTATTGATATCTTTAAAAATTGAAAAAAATTTTGTTTTCATATTAATTTATGTAATATAATTTCACAAAAGGTTTCTCTTCGTATTCTACACGTATATTACTACTTTCAATCTCACAGTGATATTCCTTTATATTGTAATAAATATAATATGAAAACTCTTAGAAAAATTTATGAAATCTATCATTTTATTAAAATATCGACTACCGATCAATTACTAAAGTGACATTTTTTTAATTTACCAATGTAATGATGATCCAAATAAAAAAGAGATAATCACTATATCCATTAAATTATGTTTATCAATACTTTTTCAAATTGCTTTCATGTTAGGGCTTTTTATTAAAACGAAAATTATTTTCACTTGAAAAATAACGAAAAAAAATCATGTTTTTAAAATGTAATTATCACGTTATTTGAGATTAATTCTGAAGGAAAAACACTGTAACGAAATTATAAATTTGGACCGTTTGATTTCAAACATGTAGTTTTCGTTAGAAGTATTGTGTTATCAGTTGTGATATTAGTGTGCGCAATTTTCAAATGAGTTAAAACTAAATTGCACTCTAACTGTGGAATATAAATATTTCTCTGTTTTCTGTTTAATCGATATTTGAATAGGATGTAGAATATTCGTTTGAAAATATAAAAATTGCAACAAAAATTATTTTTGCGCAGATTGAATTATACTAATACATAATTTTAAACGTTGTTTTCATCGAATACATTTAAAGTCATAAAAAAAGTTTTGTAAATGTCATCTGTATTAATTTTAAATGGCTATTAGTAGTACGAACTCTGTTTTAATTCTGAAAGAATATTAAATAAAAATATAATTCGGTTAATGTGAAATAAGTCATAACTTATGTTGTCTATGTGGTACATCGAGTTCTGAATGAAGTATACTAAAAAGTTTGAATGCTTGTTATAGTTCAAACTTTTTTCAAAAATCTGTAAAAGAAAAGAAAACTGGAAAGTGCACCAAAATTAAATGCGTATGCAACTTTTAAAAATAAATCTATTTGATAAAAAATAAACACGACAGATTTTTCAAACACAAAATTTTTGCGAGGATTGAATTATATTAATACGTGATTTCTAACGTACGTAATAATACGTAAATTAATACGTAATTTCTTTTAATCGAACACATTTAAAGTCATAAAAATGTTTTGTAAATGTATATGTATTGACTTTTGAGTGGCTATTAGTAGTACGAACACTGTTTCGATTCCGAATAAAGTAAAAACATAATTCGGTTAATGAGCAATAAGTCACAACTATGTTGTCTACGTGGTACAGCCACTTCCAAGTGAAGTATACTAACAATTTGAAATTATTTTTATAGCTGAAGCTTTTTATGTGAAACCTGTTAAAAAGAAAACTGGAAAGTGCATGAAAATTAAATACGTATGCAACATTTTAAAACATGACAGATTTTTCGCATACAATTCCCTCTGTCTTAAACATATACTTGAGTCTCCATGGTCTTACATACGCTGTGAACTTCAAATGGAAATGCAGAAATTTAATTCTGTTTGTTGCATCGACGCTTTTTATTTTTATTAATGAAGCAAATAAACTATATTCTATAGTTGACCGTTTTGTCAACTGGGAAAATAAAAGAAATAACAATGTTCTGACAATAATCATGATCCTCGAATTAATGCTTAGGATATTATTTTTCCTCAAAAGCAAGAAGTTAAGTTATTTAAATCATCGCATGACTAAAATGTTTTCATCTATTTTTCCGTCAACTATAGTAAAGTATAGAAATATATTAATACTTATTTTGATAATTAATGATATTTGCACTATTTCATTAATTTTGACATGGTACTCAGTAATGAAATCTCAGTTGGGTTTTCTGGGTGATAATTTCATTCACGGATACGTAAATGCACTGGTATCCGTGTTACTCTACTTTATTTCTTTTTTTCTAGAAAGTTGGGGGTATGTAACACAATTTATTCCTGTTTACTTTTGTTGCATTTGTTTAGCATTGAAGCGAACATTATATGCATTTAAGGCAAGAATTGAAAAAGAGCGAAACGTAGATCTTAATACGTTACAAGAGATGTGCACAGAAATTTCCAATTCAACATCTGAAATCATTGAAACTCTTCATGATATATTGATTCTCGTATTTGTCATTCTACTTGGAAGAGTGTTTTACAACGCATATGCTATTCTGGTTGACAAGTCGATGACAGATTTAAAGTTATTATATCGTTTCTTACATATAACAAGTAATTTCATTCGATTTCTTGCGATTTGCATGTTTGCCTCCTCTACATCAAAGGCAGGTTTGGAACTAAAAAGAAACATCTACGATCTCGAAGTTAAAAATGAAGATAGATGGAAATATTTTCTTCTCATTACTAAAATAAATGAAAATTTTGTTGAATTTAAGTTGTTAGATAATTTGGTACTAAATAAAAATCTCATCCTTGCAGCAGTTGGAAGTCTGGTTACTTACGGCATAATTATAGCAACTTTTAACACAAATTCTTAAATATGATTTTTTTCACCAGTGTACGTGTTAGATATTCCAAACCTTTAACAGTGACCAAAAGAAAATCTATTTTATGTACATTCTTAACCGATAATTTGCAATTTGTAGATAAATTGTTAAGGATTTTCCACAAGGAAGTTTATGTTACTCCGCACTGTCATTAGATTATCAACTTTAAATTACAGTAAACACCCGATTATTCAATAATCGCCCCACCAGGAAGATGTCAGAGAATCGAAATCGTCAGTTAATCAGGAGGGCATCATCAAATGCATTTTCTAATTGTACAAACGTTAAATTGTAATGAAATAAAACTGTAAATGAAGTGAATAGGTACTATCATAAAGTAAAACAAGTAACTGCTATCATAAAAGAAATATTATAAATAAAAATAAGGTGAATTCAAGTAGAAAATTTTGGAATTATGTATCTTTTAACACTTACCAAAGGCAAAAATGGAACAGTTTCACGAGGAAATACAATCATTGATACATTTTACAAGCGATACAGAGACACGAAGAACACATTTTTGTGACAAGAGGTATTAGACTAGTTAATCTTCAGATCAGGGGCTCAACGTCAGTTTTGGAAGGATATATTAATTTTCATCTCATTTCACACAGTATCTAACATCCTGAAGTCTGCATTAATGTTAGATTATAAGTATTTGCTGAAACATAAAATGTTTCTAATGATTCAGAAAATCTAACTTTTAAGAGCAATTATATTAAAGATGATTCCGTGCAATTGTACTCTTCAACTGCTTATTTTCTTTTCAATTTTTTAGTATAAAAACGTACATTTGTCACGGGTCCCATTGAACCCTCCCGTTGTCCCATTGAATTTGTGGTTTATTTGCCAATAATTGTGTTATTTCAATATTCTAATATATCTACAAGTATACATTTAAAACTACTGTTTATTGCAATAAACCAGATCGTTCTACACGAGATTTTATTATATTCTAATAAAATACTGACATATTTGTCAGATACAAAAGATCGACAATTGTTAGAAATGTTGGATAATATTTCATGTAACGTACGAAAGCGTAATCATCTTACGAAATTTATATCAAATTTAAAAATTTAACTTTTTATATGGTATTTGTTCCGAAAAAATTGATTTAGTGGTAATTATAAAAAAAAGAACAAAATCCAAATCTATTTCGATGCAGAAAGCACACAAAAAGCACCTCAAAAATGCATTTTGTAAATAAAATGTTAAAATTTTAGTTTCAATATCCTTCTGCGGTGACCAGCCTGATGACTCTTTAATGTACACTATGCATTTGAAATCTGCACTTTCTCAATTCAAGTTAGTTACTCCATTCTCCACCAAATAAGGCGAAACCAATAGTGACTTCAAGAATATTTTTAATCATGGAAGCATTTCATGTATTTTTTGTGCTATGTGTTTAAGCTTTTTAGTACACAACTTAACAAAAATTTCTTAACATATGAATTTCGGCAATGATGCACTAAATTTTCTACATGCATTGAAACGCGTCCAATTACGTGAAGACGCTTAAACATATTGCACAATCTTCCGTAATCGAGTTAACTGCTAACTATCGTTTTTTTTTTTTTTTTTTTTTTTTTTTTTTTTTTTTTTTTTTGCAAGAGTGATTTGGCGCAACAAAGTGAGTTATGTGGAAGTACTTTAACAGTATCCACATTTACTTTAAATCATGTAGCAACGTTCATGCTTGATGCTAACTTAGTCGAAGATCCTATCACAAAAAAATTAGCTACTCTATGTGTGTGTTTTTTCATTCAAACATTTTTCGTAATCGGGAATGTAACAATGAATTAATTATTTTAATAACTTTTCTTTCATATATTTTGAAATACTGTGTTGCTAGGTAAGTGAAAGAACACGAGATAAATCGAATTAAATTAATAGCAAAAATCTGAAATTGAAAAGTTAAAATGCTTTATACTTTTCGAACAGGTGCATAACATTTCATTAAAAAATATATTGATAATTTAGAATTTTCGAAAACAATTCAAACAAATCGGAGTAATGTAAGACCTTAATTGGGAAATTTTAGCATTCATAATTTAACATTTAAATCAGTATGCCCAATGCGTTATTTTCCTTTCGATGAATGTTAAAATTTGAAAATCGTCTGAATTCTCAATGAAAAGCATTGTGACATAAAAGAAAGTGTTCTATATTTTTCGAACCAATGAACCAAATTTAATAAAAACTAAACAGCTAATTCCGGGTACCTCGCCAACATACCTACCATATTACAGACTAAAAGGATTTTTTTTTTTTTGTGGCAGTTATCGCGAGACATACAAACAGACAGACAGTCAAAACATTTTCGGGTCTCTACAGTAAACCTCACTAACGTTTCGGGAATAATCAGGTATTTTTATATCAAAAGCGATACCTTTTTTCTATGTTTAATTAAAAAAAAAATCAATAATATAAATAATATTTTTTTCAGTCATAAGTTATTGAAAAATCTCTTCATTATAAGTATTGTTTTCGATCTCTTTATTACATTTAGCATTATTAATATCTCTAACAAACATAGGAAATTAACAACATTTTTCTGTCTTTTTAATAAACGCGTTCAAGATCTCCATAAATACCAGTAAATCTTCAGATCAGGGACCTCAATGTCAATTATTTTAATAATCTTCTCATTTCACACAATATCTAACATCCTGAAATCTGCATTAATGTTAGATTATATGTATTTTTTTAAGCATATAAAGTTTTCTCAAAGATTCAGAAAATTAAAATTTTTAAGACCAATTAATTATATTAAACACGATTCCACGCAATTATACTCTTCAATTGCTTATTGTTTCAATTTTTAAGAATAAATACGTACATTTGTTCAGGGAGCAGAGCCCTCTTGAACACCCTGTTGTCCCATTGAGTTTATGATTCATTTGCCAATAATTGTGCTGGTATGCACAAGGGCGTTTTAAACCACATTGTATTAAAATAAATGAGATCGTTGTATACAAGGTTTTATAGTATCGTAATAAAATACTGCCATGAAAATACCAACTACAACAGATCGACATTTGTCGGAAAAGTGGGAGAAAATCTCCTGCATTAAAATATGAAAACGTAAAACTCCTTACGATATTTATATAAAATTTAAAAAATCTAACGTTTTTATGGTATTTATTAAAAAAAATAAATTTAATTAATTAAATTAAAAAATTTGGTGGTAATTATTAAAAAAAAAAAAAAAAAAAAAAAAAAAACCTTTATCGCACGAAATTTTAATCTTTTTAAATGAAAAATCCATACAAAAAAACACCGCAAAAATGCATTTTGTAAATAAAATGTTGTAATTTTATATTAAATGTATCTTTGTGGTTATTGTCTTAATGATTCTTTAATGTACACTATGAATTGCAAAAGTGCACTTTCTCAATGGATCAAATGGACAAGGCGGAACTCAGAATGCTTGTGGGGAAACAGCCGTATTTAATTGGCTCTTGTAGGCACTTGTGGAGGAATTCAAGAGGCTGATTAGCTATATAAAAGAAAATCACAACATGACGTTGGATAACGTCAGCAATGCTTGTAGTCTAATCAATTTAGTTACTTCATTCTCCATCAAATGAGCAGAAACCATTAGTGACGTCAAGAAAATTTTCCATCATGGAAGCATTTCGTTTATTTTTTATTGGTATATACTTCAGCGTCCAATACAAATTTACAAAAATTTCTCAACATAATAACTTTGGCAATGATGCACCAAATTATCTTCCTGCATTGAAACGGGTTCACTTACGTGTACCTGTTTAAAACTTTTGCGGAATCGGGTCAAATACTTACTGTCTTATTTTTGTAAACGTGATTTGGCATAATAAAGTGGATTTGTGGCAGTACTTTAACAGTATCCAGATTCACCTTAAATTTAAACTATACTGCTTCTAGCATCGTTCATGCTTGATGCCAACTTCGTCGAAGATCCGATCGCAATAAATTAGTTAATTTGTTAGTTTGTTTTTCCATTTAAACTTTTTCATAATCGGGAATGTAACAAAGAATGAATTATTTTAATAAAGTTTCTTTCTTTTATACATTATGAAGTACTGTTGCTAGGTAACAGTGAAGGAAAAGGAGGAAAATCGAATTAAATCTAAAATTGAAAAGTTAAAATGCTTTATATTTTTCGGACAGATGCATAAAATTTCATCAAAATATATGTGGATAATTTAGAATTTTCGACATATGTATTGGCAAAATTTCAAACTAATCGCAGTAATTTAAGACCTTAATTGGAAGATTTTAGCATCCATAATTTAACATTAAATTAATTACCCCAATGCATAATTTTCCTTTCGATGAACGGAAAAATTTGAAAATCGTCTGACTTCTCACTGAAAAGCATTATGACTTAAAAGAAAATGTTTTACCTTTTTCGAACGAATGAACCAAATTTAACCAAAAGCTAAACAGCTGATTCCGTGTAACTCTTCAACAGACCTACCTGATTACAAGCTAAAAGGATGCTTTTTGCAGCAGTAATCGCGAGACATACAAACAGACAACAAAAACTTAAACACTTCCACAGTAAACCTCACTGACGTTTTGGCAATAATCAAGTATTTTTATACCAAATGCAACATATTTATTCTATCTTTAATAATAAAAAAAAAAAAATCAATCACATAAATAATATTTTTTTAGCCATATGAAAAATGTTTTCGTTTTCTTCATTATATTTAACATAGTATCTCTAGCCAACATACTAAATTAGCAACTGCTTTTCTGTCTTTTTAATAAACGCGTTCAAGATCTGCATGAATACCAGTAAATCTTCAGATCAGGGGCCTCAACGTCAATTTTCGAAGGTTATTTTAATCTTCTTCTCACTTCATACAATATCTAACATCCTAAAATCTGCATTAATGTTAGATTATAAGTATTTGTTGAAGCACATAAAATGTTCCTAATGATTCAGAAAATCTAATGTTTAAAAACAATTATATTAAAAACGATTCCATGCAATTATACTCTTGAACTGCTTATTGTTTAATTTTTTTATAATAAAAACGTACATTTGCTCAGTTGGGCAGAGCCCCTTGAACCCCCCGTTGTCCCCAGGGAGTATTTGTTTATTTGCCAATAATTGTGCTATTCAAGATTCTAGTATATCTACAACAGCGGTTTAACCCACATTTTATTACAATAAACGAGATTTTATCCTATCATAATGAAATACTGACATGTCTTGCCAACTACAACACATCGACATTTGTTGGAAAGTTGGAGAAAATCTCCCGTAATAAAATACTTAACGTAAATCCTTTTGCGAGATTTATATCAAATTTAAAAATCTAACGTTTTTATGACATTTGTTCACAAAAAGAAAAAAAAATTAGAGAAAACTGATTAATACACTATAGAAATTACTCGGAAAGTTTCCGAAAATTAGTTGCAGCAAAAAAAAAAAAAAAATGCCTCTTTTAATCTCGAAAATATATTGGTTTCTGAGGTTTCTAAAGATAAAGAACGCTTATTAGAATAATCAGTAACTTGAAAGAGATTTTTGTTCGTGGTTAGATTGTTTTTTGGTAGATTGAGACATATTTGTCTTTTTTTTGCAGTGATACGTTAACGCAAGTCGCATAATAAAATATGTGAAAAATGTCGGTTAATATAGCGTGTTGAATAATCAAGTGTCGGATAACTTGGGGTATTCTGTATATGTTTTGTGGAAGGACTTTTACGTTTACGATTAAAAAAATTAAATTAGCAAACATTCATTTTGAATTACATATATATTTGAGCATCTTTCTTTTTTTGGCGCCTTTTTCTTATGTATGAAAAATGTTAACCACAAGTTGAGTAATTTCTTACACACTACATATTCTTTCATACATCATTAAAATAACTAACTAAATAAATAAATAAACATGGAATAGTCGACTTTCAAAACACTGGTGTACGCTTCCAAAATCACCTCCACCCCCCCCCCCCCAAAAAAAAAAAAAAAAAAGTTGTAGTTTATAAATTTTTGGCACAATGCAATCGGCTGGATTCGAACGCTGGACTTCCCCTTTTGTAATGGATTTGCCTCTGCGCCAGTAATGCTTGATTATTGCACAATATATTAATTATATATAACAATATATTAATGCTTGGCACTGCAATATTATCACATACCCTCTGCTCATTTTCTTGGTATCCTAATATTTATTTCTCCGGAAATGTCTATCCGAAAAAACTGTCGGTAGATTATAGGATTGCTATAATTAAACAATGTTAGTATACAAATTGGGTTTTTAAATTTAGTAATACGGAAACAATATGACTTTATCTTAAATAAGACGTAATCACCATGGTAACCTAAAATCATTTCCTATCATGGGGTATCATTGAATTAATTACGTATGAAAGGATTTAATAGAATGAAGAATGTGAATCTAACTTGGTCATAGAGCTTATAAAATTCCATATACTTCATATATGACTATAAACTCATACGTGTCAGATAACTTGGCGATGCATCTCGGTCGCTTGACGATTTATCCGCGAAAGTTGCTATAACAAGGAAGTACTGATTTTTAAAAAATGTAAATTACTTAATAAATACTTTTATTAATATTTTTTTAAGTTTTGATTCGATTTTCATAAAATTTGGAATGACACGACAAAATTCTGCAACGATTATATGCATTAAATTTCAAACCATTCGGTTTGGTAGTTTTTGCACTGTTATATGCTGACAGACGAACGGACCAGACGACGACTATGGGTGCTACATATTTATATAATTACGAACGCACATAAAAATCAAAGTAAAAGCGAAACATTTTGGCCAGGTGTTGCCATTGTCAGTATGATGTCAGAGTTACTCAGGGACATGTTTTTGCTTTATAATATAGATTTATTCTCACCATATTTAATCTATTTCTTGTGGCAAAAATACTTTGAAATTGGAAATTGCCATATAGAATTAATAGACATGATCTTTTAAAGTGTGAGTTGTATTTAGTAATACATCAGTTATTTGATTTGAATATTTGAGAATATATGCCATTCAATTATAACAAGTAAAATCGAACTATAAACTCTGTGCCTGTTTCATTTTCTTTTTCATACTTTAAAAGCATTTTCAACATAACATGTTTGCTAATCATATATAGATCTTTTTCACTACTAAAGTAACGATGGAATAACGTTTTGAAGGTTTTCAACTATTTGTATTTATATTTTTAAACACAATTGAAATAGACTAGGTAAATAACTTTTAGTGAGATCCTTTTGAAGAAGTATGATTTAGCATACAGTAGTATGTTTCGAAAGACGATAATAAAATATTATCAGCTTGAGATGAATGTACTTAAAAAACACTTAAAATGTTAAATGCGTTTCTTTATGTAAGATACAATTTCTATATATTAAAAGCATTTACGCTGTTCATCTGAAATAGGAAAATGTTACAGCGGGTTGGCTCAGTCTAAAGGTAGAATATATATTTTGAAGTAAATTCCATAGTTTTTAGTGATAAGCTGTAAACACGACGGTAAAGTCCCGGAAAATTGATATTATTTGTTTAATGGCATATTGAGTCGTGTTTTGTATGATGTCAGCTATGGTGTCAAAGGTGTTACAATTATAATTCAGATTTGCATAAACATTAATTTAAGGAAAAATTATTTCAGTTGAACGGAAGTTAGTTTTATTCTATAACATGCTAATGTTTAACTTTAACAAAAGTATTTGTTTTGGATATTTTATTAGACACTAAGGAAGATAACAATATTCATATGTGATATTTAGGATGAAAATATACTTTTCTGGGTGCATGAGTAATATCCGAAATATAAAAAGAATAAAAATTTGCAATTTCGAAAAAAACTACTAATCATTATTCCAGTTACTTTTAATTTTTTGATATTCAATAATAACTTATCATTAAAATCGAAAAATACTTCTATTTATGTATGTGAGTAAAATCCAAAATATAAGAAGAATGAAAAATTGCAATTTTGGAAGTAATTGACTAATTATTATACCAATGACTATTAATTTCTTGGTATGAAATGGTAACAGATTAATAGGATGAACATATACATTTAATGTACACATAAAATCCGAAATATAAGAAAGAAAAATAGCACTTTCGGAAGTAATTTACTAATTATTATATCAATCACTTTGTGTTTAGTGATATTCAGTAACTGGTGATTTAGGCAAAAGAACGCTTTTATTTTTATGCCTGCAAACAATCCGAAATTTAATAAAGTAATATTGCAAGTTTGAAAGTAATTTATCAACTATTATATCAATTATAATTTTGTATATTAAATACTATCTTCATATACAATGATATTATTAACAGCTAAAAATTAATTTACTTAATATTTCATTGACACTTCTTCATTTGTTCTCCAAGTGGCTATATTTATATAAAATTAGTTTTCTTTTGTTTCACAAAGGTTGCATCTCCTTTATTCAATTTTACAATATGTTATAAAAATCAAATACTGTTAAATATATTCAATATCTTAAACATTTTTAAGCATTAGTTTGAATTCAACAGACATTTAAAAATAATGTTTAAAAATTCCAAAACTTTAAAGATTGAATATCGTAAGTCAACAAAAAACGAGGGAAAAATTTTGTGCAAAATTTTCAATTTGTTAACTACCTATTTAAGACTCCATGGTCTTGCATGCTCGGTAAAACTTAAATGGAAATGCGGAAATTTAATTTTGTTTGCAGTGTCAACAATTTTTATAATCGTCAATGAAGTAAATAGAGTTTATTGCATATTTGAACGAATTGTTAGTCCGGATCAAGAAAGACAAAATTGTATTTTTACGGCGATCGTGATCTTTGAATTTTTGCTCAGAATATTATTTTTTCTGAAAAGAAACAAGTTAAGTTATTTAAATCATCACGTGTCGAAAACTTACTCAAGTGGAAATTCGCAAATTATATTAAGGTATAGAACTATTTTAATATTTGTGTTGCTTATTAATGATATTTACATCATTTTCACAGCTTTAGCATGGTATTTAACTCTGAAACCGCCTCAGATTTTTATTTATCTTGGCAATAATTACACATACGGTTATATAAAAGCACCAACATCTACTTTATTGTATTACTTGTCTTCTTTCTTAAGAATGTGGAGTTATGTATCGCCATTTGTTGTAATCTATTTTTGTTGTTTCTGTTCAGTCTTGAAACAAACTATAAATAGGCTGATAAAAAGATATCAGAAATGTGAAAATGTGGATCTCAATTCTTTGGATCACATCTGCACTGAAATTTCCAATTTACTCTCAGATATCAACGACGCTTTGCATGATATATTGCTAATTGTTTTTGTTATTCTACTTGGCAGTGTCTTTTATCACACATACTGCATTCTTGTTGAAAAATCGATGACAGAATTTATGTTACTATATCGTATTTTGAATATAATAGTTTGTTTCGTTCGATTTGTTGCTATTTGCATATTTTCCTCTTCTGTATCCAAAGCTGGATCGGAGCTCAAAAAAATAATCCTCAATCTCAAATTTAAAATTCGTGAGCGATGGATATACTTTCGACTTATTAACAAAATTAATGATAATTCCTTAGAGTTTAAGCTTTTAGACAGATTGGTACTTGATAAAAATCTAATTCTTACAGCAGTGGGAAGTCTAGTTACTTATGGTATAATTATAGCAACATTCAACACAAATTCGAAAATGTGAGTTTTTTCTCTTTGTGTCAACATGAACAAATAAATCACTTTAGAACTAACAAAAACATAATGAATTTTTTTTCATGTTTTAATTCTTTAAGTTGTTAATTTCTTGCTATTATATTATGTATACAGTACATAATATACAGACTCTTTATATAGCAAAACTCAAGAGCATTAGCTTTTCAAGAAGCGAAAAAATATATAAAAATCCTTTGCGTGTAATTTAAAGTTTCATCATTTTTATGTAAAATTTCCCGCAAATATATTTTGTCGAACTCGTTTAATACAAGCACGGCCAAAACGGGGACACGGTTAAAACGAGCAATTTGTACGTTAATAATGGCTCATCATTTAAACTATATTAAGATGTTCACACTTTTTACGATCTACACGACTAATACGAGGGCAAGGTTAATCCTTTAACGGACATTGGTTTCCCTATGAAACCACAAAATTTTAATTACGAAATTCAACAATAACAGCAGAATTTTAATAGAAATATTTTCCATTTATTATGTATGTGAAATATCGCTTTTTTGTTATATACAAATAAATTTGTTCATAATTTCCGGTGTCAATCATTTATTTCAACATTTTAGCAATTGAAGTGCTTTATCCGTTAAAGGGTTAAAACGAACAATTTGCACGTTAATAATGGTTCATCATTTAAACTATATTAAGATTTTCACGCTTTTTACGAGCTATAAAAGCTGGATCACGACTATTACGAGGACAGAGTTAAAACGAGCAATTTGCACGTTAATAATGGCTCATCATTTAAACTATATTAAGATTTTCACACTTTTTACGAGCTACAAAAGCTGGATCACGACTAATACGAGGACACGGTTAAAACGAGCAATTTGCACGTTAATAATGGCTCATCATTTAAACTATATTAATATTTTCACATTTCTAACGAGCTACAAAAGCTGGATCACGACTAATACGAGGACAAGGTCAAAACGATCAATTTGCACGTTAATAATGGTTCATCATTTAAATTATATTAAAACTTTCACACTTTTTACGAGCTACAAAAGCTGGATCACGACTAATACGAGGAAAACATCTGTTTATTTCAATGTGACTTTTAGAGAAAAGTAGAGTAGAATTAGGAAAGGAATTCCTTTCTTATTAAACACTGTACTCTCTCAGCAGTAATATTTCTACATTACAACAGTCTATCAAAATGTAGTAATTTATCAGTTTACCAGACGTAATTTCAGCATACATAGACCCCTCCCCACCACCACCACCCGCCAATCTTTAAAATGCAAAGGAATGTCCTAACGAAAGAAAGAAAGAAAGGATAGATAAGGACGAGTCAAATACCGCCCCTTTTTAAGATTTACAACTGAACCATGGACAGGTAGGAGGGTAGAAGAAAACCTTCATTTGTTTCTTCCTTTGAATCCGAACTCTGTGCTATATTAATCGGCCTTTCCATGTCTGTCATTGTACTGTTAAAATGAAATAAATATATGAAATCAATAGCTCGAAAGCTGCAGTGATTATTGTAATGATTGCCGAGTTTTTCCGGGGAAAATTATGATATTATGTTAATCAATAATTGTAATTAGTTTATTTATACGAGGGTCGATCCAGAAATAAGTTTCCCATCAAATTGACAAATAGACAACATTGTTTATTCTCATAGAAATTTACATCGTTGGAAAGAAGAAAGATTGCTCGATTTCTTTACATAATCGCCATCTTTTTCTACGTATTTTTGTAGACGGTGCTCCAATTTCTGTATCCCAATGTCGTAGAATCCGCCGCCAACCCGTTGAGGAAACGTTTCACATCTTCTTTGACGTCATCGTCGCTCCGGAAGCATTAGCCACCCAAGTGGAACAAGTGATAATCACTCCGAGTGATAACAACATGTGATAACAAGTGACAACAACCGATGTCCGGACTGTAAGGTGGGTAGAGCTTGACTGTCCACCCAAATTGTGTCAAAAGTTCCTGGGTTTAACGGGAGACTTGAGGTCGGGAGTTGTCGTAAAGCAGCATTACACCGGCTGTCAGTCATCCTCCCTGACGGTTCTGGACGGGCGGAGTCCCTTTAGTGTGCAAAAAGCGAATTACGGAACGAATCTCGCACTTGGCGGAATCAACAATGGGAACCTCCAACTTGAACGGCTGCTGAGCCACGAATGAGCGGCGCAGAGAAGCGCGGCTGGGGAAATCGCGAGTGCAGGAACAGCCACACACTAGAGATGAGTTCGGGATCTCTTTTTGGAGCCCGGGCCCGCCCGAGCTCGACACCGAAAAAAATTGCATAATATTTAAAAATTGTTTCAAAAGTACTATCCCATTTTTAAAAAACATTATATATGAAAATAACTGTTAGTGCCCAGCATATAATTATTTTTTTGGAAATTTACATTTAATCTTATCAAAAGAGAAGTTTTCTAGCAAATAAAAATATACTTCCTTTTAAGGATTCTCATATTGTTCTCTCCCAACAAGCAAATATGATGGATACATTAACGAAGTGAGTTTTATGAGTAAAGGCATGAAATTTAAAGAAATTACTATTTCTATGCAGAAGAATCGAACAACGTTTTTCTACTTCTCATAAAAGGTGTATATCGTAAATTATAATTGATCCCTTAATTAAAACAATATTTCGTGTTCATGAAAATCAGCTTAAATTAAAAATTTTACACTGTTATCTGAAAGATCCTATGCTTTTACAGGAAAAGTGGAAACACTGTCCGATTGTTTTCTATCGGAATAACTATACATGTCAATTATATCTACTTACGAATGGAAGTGACTTCGGAAATATGCAGAGCGGAGCTTTAGCACGAACAGAGTTCACTATGAAGAATAGATTCATTAAGGTTATTTTCATATATTTGCGATTATGACTCGAACACAGTATTAGACTAAAAATTTGCAAACCTTAAGCTAATGCTGATTGACTAATAATAAAAGAAAATATTCATTTCGCGTTAGATCTCTGAAAAAATAAAATAAAATAAACGTTCCAATTAAAAAATATCCCGTCACAAACGAAAATCCAGAAACAAATTTTTCGCGCCTCTTCCTACTGGTGCTATCATCCAGACTTTGCGTCGCGTCGTCACGTCAATGCCACACATACATCTGCAAATATAAAAAAAAATTAGGGTAGCATTCTCATATACTAGAAACATTTCTTCTATTAATTTTGATCAAAATAGCACTAAAATGATTTGAAAAAGATTATGTAATTTTTTAGGAGAAAAAGAAAGATATTTTTATTTTTTCTATATAAGAATAAATAAAATTGTCAGTTTCGGAAAGAATGAGCCCGAGCCCACCCGGGCCCGAAGACTGGTATAAAAATCGAGCCCGAGCCCGTGTAGGGCCCGGGCTCGGGCTGGGGCTTTCGGGCTCGGGCTGAGCCCGTCTCATCTCTACCACACACAGCGCCGTTGCCGTATTTCGCATCGCACATTCCCGTGCGGCTGGAGCTCTTTGGGAACCTTATTCCTGGATCGACCCTCGTAGTCTAAGAGTTAGCAGCGTTTTCGTCACCTGATTTTAGCAAAACTCATTTTTCTATATCCCCTCCTTTTTTATGGTGTAGTACGCATGCGGACGGTCTGGGTGGCTGGAGACTTTCATTTACGCATGAGAGTAGGGGCAATGCAGGTCAAAAAAATGACAAAATTACGTTATTTAGCATTAATTTTGCTTATAACACTTCTTTCTGCTAACTATTCTTGATATTAAGCCATTATTGCCAGATGGTTGCAACGTTGCTAAGACCATGCCAGATACCGATTTATAGGTAAAAAAATGGGTCATATTCACGTCATTTTAGCAAGGCTGAAATTTTAATATGTTATTCTTTGTCTATCAGACAAGCCATAATTAGATTGCCAGACACAAATTCCGTTGCTATAGTACTGCCAGACGCCGATTTATATCTGGCAAAGAAATTGTCTTTTACAAGAGTTGGAAGCTTTTGTAATAATTTGGCTACAGTCAATTACAGCCAAGCCTTGATTGTTGCCAAAGCAGCAATCGTTTCTTTCTATAAAAGTATATATATATATGATTTGTCGAAATAAATGTTTAATTTGTGTAATTAATGTGTCAATTAATTGTAACTGTCAATTTACCTAGTTAAGTTTAAGAGCAAATATTAATAAAATTTAAAATTAAGAGAAAATTTAAATAAACATAACGGTTGACAATTTACGTCATAAAGTTTCAGTTTTGCTCTTCTTTTTTGCTTTTTTGCCGATTTCATAAATATCTATACTTGTAAAAGAACATGTTCCGATGACTCATAATCAACACCGAGCCTTAACCGTTGCTCCTAGAACATTGAAATTTGGCAGACATGTTCCTTATACAATGTATGTACCCATTAAGAAATGACCTTTGAAAATTCAGCCCCTAAGGGGGTTAAATAGGGGCATTCGAAAGTTTTAAGTCATTTCGCCATATCTCAGCAGCAGTTTTAGGTAGGAACGTGAAATCCAGGATAACAAATCTACTAAAAAAATAAGAATTTTGTTGTAAAATTCTGCAAAGTACTGTCATCTAGTGGTAAATTAGACACTTATTTTTATTTTAGAGTTCATTTACTCACCACTAGATGGCTAAAAACATATTTAATGAGGAAGAAACTTTTGAGAATACAAAAAGTACCATTTTGAAGTGACCATCTTATTTCTAAAATTAAGGAAGTGTTTTTTTAATCTATATGTAATGCAACCATCCTAAACATTTTTCTTAAAGTTATACTTGTAGAAATTAATTTAAAGGTGTATGTGATACATTAGCGCCGTGTTTTAGGTTTTATAGTTATTTAATTTAGCTTAATGGGAGGTGCTAGTTGATGGTTTCTGGAATTTCATTTCTCCAGTTTCTGACAGAGGTGTCAGTTATTGGTTATATTAAGGAAAGTTGAAATCTAGTATTTAAACTGTTTAAAACTGCATAATAATAAATTAAATTTATCGTGTAGTAAATACCATTAAATTTAAGTTGTTTTACCAATGTCTGACACCACATATCAGTTACTGGTTCATAAATAGTTATTGGATATCTGCATTACTAATAATTTAAAACCTGAAGAAAGACAAATGCATCTGTAATATATCATACATAAAATAGCATAAACAGAAAAAAGAAGGGAAAAAAGAACAAGGAAGAACAAAAGCAGAAACAAAAGCTTGAGCATGAAAAGAAAAAGCAAGAAAAACTTGAACACAGGGATCGGAAGTAACAAACTAGAAGTAGCGAAAGAACAGTCATCGCTACTTTTTACAGTTTGTAGTTTAAGCACAATATTTGGAACAATGTGGTGTAGCGAGTAGCGCAGAAAAAAAATAAAATTTTTGTAGTCAGAATCAGTCTAATTTTAATGCTATCTCAGGTTAAAAAAAATGTACCATTCTGCAAATGGTGTCGCCGAAACTTGCTTCTTCTGTGCAAAATTGTATTTGCTCAACAATTTGTGAATCCCAACTACAGTGTACAGTAACGCATCCCATGAAGTCCATAGATTTTTCCCATTGACACTTACTACTAAAATCAAGTATTAACGTACCAAATGAATTAATTTACTTGTTTGCAACACTTGTCTACTCATTATTAGGTCTTCATGTTTGAAAACTATGCTTCTTATATTTGGAATTATTTATTGTTTACATTTACAGTTGTTTTTCTGTAATTTTCAAATTTATAATATATCACTTAATTTTGCTATGGAATTTGCATTGTGTGTATAAAATAACAAGTTAGAGACAAACACAAAACATTTTCTTGTATATTATCGTTCTTAATTTTTTAATTCCCTCGGTTATGTCGCATTTATTTAATTGTATCCTGGCAGATGCGATATAACGAAGGGTAGCTTCATTATTTAATCTGTGTCTTCAATTTCTAGTATAAATTGAACCCTTTCACAAAATCTGAAAATAGTGCAGTATTGGCTACTTTTAAAATGTAGTTTGTAGTAACTACTTTTAAAATGAGTAGTTGTAGGTGCAGTTGACTATGTTTTTGATAAAGTGGTTGTAGATAAAAAATTAAAAAGTAGATTTTTCGACCCTTGCTAAGAATGAAAAACGTGGTTTGTTATCACGACAAAAGAGAAAACACAAATCTCCTTATCAAAATCCAATGAGAGATAGTTTTAACAAATATTGTGTGCGAAGACTCTTTGGACCTGGATTCAAATCAAGATCTGAATGAAGACTCAGAAAAATCTTGGACTAAAAAAAAAATTAAATTCAGCTGAAGAAAGAATGCTGTTATGCTGTGTATTACGATGAGAAGTTTAACATTGGACGTATTCTTGAAGTCAATAAAGAATATTGAACAGTAAAATTTCTACGAAATTAAAAATAATGGAAAATTCCTATTCTCTAAGTCAATAAGGAATATTAAGCAGTAAAATTTCTACGAAATTAAAAAGAATGGAAAATTCCTATTCTGGGTCATTGAAAATAGACAATGCTGTGGTAAAAAACTGTTAAATTTTTATAGGTCTTTGACTCTTATATGTAGTGATATTTTTTTTTTTTTTGGTATAGCTATAATTAGGAAGATAAAGACAGCCTGTCGTCAAATAAAAAAAAACAATGACTGATATCTTTTTTAAATAACATTTCAATATATGCATTGTGTTTGCTTAAAGTAAAAGATTAATTCTGTAAGGCTACAGTTGTTAAAATAAAAACTATATTAAATGATGTCAAATGTTTATTTCCGTTTTTGCTTAGTTAAAGCACTTAAAAATTATAACTGTTTGCCTCTTTTCAAATTTAAATCCCACTTTTTATAATAAATATTAATGTATTTTGTTTTTATAATAAAGAATAAAGTTTTAAAGCATTTTATTTTTTTGAAATAAAGTGTCAGTCACTGGTTCACTTTGTGTCAGTTATTGGTGTTTCAAAATAGGGACAGCGTCAGTTACTGGAGTTTTTGACCATATTTATGAAAAAAAATAATTTTTAATAATAAAATGCATAATTTTTTCAAAAATTTGCCAACAATAATTTTTTAATATATCTCTACTATCCTTTCAAAAACAAAAGGTAGCTATAAAATATATTTAAAACTTTGTAATAGCGATTTGAACAAGAAAGAATCCTTAAAGTGACAGTTACGGGGGGTTTCACCCTAGTACATTTCCCCCTCTTCTCAAAATGCATTATTTGGCAGTAAAGATTTGCGATTTAAATACTGATCGCCATATTTATGGGCTCTGGAAAGAACAAGGCTTCGTTATAGTGACTGCCGCATAATCAGTTTATAGGCGTCAAACCCACAGGGCTCTGTTAAATTGTCATTTTAACGATTTATGCACGCAAAATTCACAGGACCCGTCACAGGGATCGCTGTATTACTGATATTAGGGAAGCTCCAAATATTCGATAGTATTCAACCATACTACCGAATATCAAACTATTAGGTCTGTCGATTATTCGGTTTTGCCGAATAATTGATATTCGACTAAATCGAACACTAAAACGCTTTTAAAAATATTTTATAAACTTAAATAACTTTTATTCATAACTGTCAATAAATAAAGATATTCAGGAAAATTAAGAAATAGAATCATATTTAAATAACAGAGATTGCTTTTAGATCATTTATTTACCGTCTTAAAAGTAACAATTAAGAAAAATAACTGTTAATGACGACATTTATAGGAACTAGGTATGCGTAAATGCAATTTCTGGAATATTGATCCATATTTCACAACTGGGTGTTTCAACTTTTATGGAAGATAATACGCAGATTTTAAGAGTTATATTAAGTTATAAGACAGTTTAGTACAGTTTTTGTATGGGAAACCAGGATAGCAATCCACTTATTCAAAAATACAGTGTATCTCACTCCAAGTCGAAATTGCATTTTTTTAAACTTTAACAATAATGTACATATTGTAACGATACATTCAAACATCAGATTTACTTTGCTTTTTGCGAAATATGGCATCACGTGCTAGAAATTGCCACCATTGCAGTGCGAACAACTCTAAACTAGACATTCCATTACTCAGAATGCAGCTGAGAGTTCATATACTGTGACACTAACTTAAATTCAGCCACTTCCAATAATTTCATCATGTTTTATACAAAGCAAAGTTGATATGATGAAAATCTTGCTCAAATATCTTCATTATTGTAAAAATTGTCAAAGAAAATTTGGGTTCGATTTGTAGTGAAACACCTTATATTTTTAATTGAAAATGGATTGCGATGCTGGTTTCCTGTACAGAAAATATTTCTCTTGACCGCATTATCTTCCTTGAAAGTTTGTTCTAACATTTTAGGAATCCTGTGCTTTTCCAACATCTGAAAACAATCGTTTACTATAGACCTCGCTTCACTTTAGACCCTCTGGTACATACAAAAACGTTTTGCTAAGTTGCCATCAACTGAATATTTCTCATTTTTAGGGTTTCGTTCATCTCACGAAACCCTATTACTCCCGCTCCGTTGTCTGTCTGTCACAGAGCCATTCTCAAAAACTATGTAACTTACAGAGTTGAAACTTTGTGTATATAGATAAATACATATCATGAAGAGCAAAAAATATTAAAATTTGAAAAATTCGTATTATTTTAATAAATAGAGATAAAAAGCCAAAATTCTAACAGCCTTTTCCTATTAAATTTAAACATTTTTCGTTATAGCAGATGCCAAAAATTTAAAATCCACGATGAAATTCTTTCTACAATAATTAATTTTCTATCAGGCAATTTCCACGTGAAAAATGAAATAAAAAGTTTCACCAATTAAAAAAAAAATTAATATGAAATAAAATTGATTGACGTGATAGTGGTAATAAAACGGAAAGATTTCTCAATAATACAAGGAGTATGAGTATGTGTATGTACACAAAGCAAATTAATAACACGTCATTAGAGAATTAAAAAGAAAATCTGACGTTATATCGGAAGTTTAACGGATTTTTCAAATGTTTCAGAATAATACAAAGCGAGCACTAATAGCGAGCCCTATCAATATGAGTAATAGAAAATAGCAAATATATGAGTTTGAAGACCGTATTGAATCATGATAAAAATCCAATTATGGAAATATTCGCATATTTTAACATTTTGAAGGTGTACAAAATGTTTAATTTTGAAATTATTTTTTTTTTAATATCGTATTTAGACCACATGACAGATATTATTATGACAGAATATAATAGCGGGCTGGTTTAGATTTTCGAAAAAAAAAACGAGAAAAATAGACCGGTAAATTTTTACTTTATAAAAAACATGAGTTTTTTTTTGGTTGCTAAATGAAATTTATTTGAATTTAATAAAGAAAGGATAAAGTGTTTTGAAATGAATATTAAACGAAACCCTTTGAGCGATCTTCGATCACACTTACCCACTTGTTTTACTTGCTTCCTGGAAAATAAAAAAATATATGACTGTAAAATATCTCTCAAAATTTCTTTTTGATTTTAAAATATTTATTTTAGAAAATAAGAATTTTTTTTTCATTTATTTTAGTTCACAGAAGAAGCCGTGGAGTTAATTTTTTTATTAATTAAAAATTTTTTAAGACTATCCTTCTTAAATAATAATTAAAACCATGGATTTTTTTTATTGCGAAGTTTAATTGTGAAAAGGTTTTGCTCATAAAAATTGTTTTCGTGTTAAATATGATGCAAAATTATTTTAAAATTTTACTTTTATTCGGTATTCGGCCAAATAGTTACTATTCAGCTGCCTGAATATTCGGTTCATCTGCGTGCCGAATTTTCGGTATTTGGAATTCGGCCAAAACTACTATTCTGTGCGCAAACGATATATGTAGCTGAGAAGCACACAGGGCCCCGTCATAGGGATCGCTGTATTAACGATATATATGGCTGAAAAGCACACAGGGCACCGTTATTTTGTTCACCATATTAACAATTTATGGGCGTGAAACCACAGTGCTTTATTGATATTCTTATTAGTTATTTTCGTATAGTTTAAAACAAAAGTATTTTATTTATATTTTTCTCTGTTTAGATCTAAAATGCACTTTCTGGACAACAAGCAAAGTCCCGGCTATACGCTTTACTTTAGAAGTCATCTTGACTCCAGACAAAGGCGATCAGCTAGAGGGCCAGTTAATAAATATTTGTTTAAAAAAAATAGAAGAATTTGTGTATAAATATTTTATTTTCAAAATTTAACTAGGTAAAATAAAAATAAAAATTACAATTAATTGATGCATTAATTACACAAATTAAATATTTATTTCGGCAAATTATATATATATATATATATATATATATATAAATTTTATTTCGCAATATTCCTTTAAATGATTCTAAATTCTGACCTATTCATTATTTCCTTATTTCTTAATAATATTTATTCCTATTTAATGTCCTTTCAAAATTAATAACACGTATATTAATAATTATCTTATTCCAAATCTTAATCTAAAACTTTATGTCTATTCGTAACTTTTATCAACTATCCAATCTATAATATTCTGAGAGACGCTAGTTTGTCATTTCGAATATTTAAAATGCCATTTTTTTTTTAATTCCAAGGGCTCGCTTCGCGCGCTGCATTTTTCACTTCAAAATCAATGCGCCGCTGGGTACGGCGATTCTTTCTTGTTAAAACTTCTCCATCGCACGTCATTCTCTTAGCTTAATTTCGCCTCTCACTGATTGGCTCGTGCACACGTTACGTCGCTTCTGTACCTTTCCGCGCATTTAACAAAAAACGATTGCAAGCGTTAGGAGAGCAGATTTTTGTCGTGTTTTGCATTGCTGACCAAAATGTTATCTGGTGTTTGAACGACTTAGAATTTCTAAACAGCCACTTGCGATCCCTTAAATGATGTAGTGAATTATAATCAAGCCTGAGGGCTTTAAGATGGTATCTGAGGCCTGTAAGAATTGTTCCAGCATCTCTTCTGGTCCTGAATAAACAATTTATTGGATGACTGGCTGAGTTTTTATGGAAAAACTTCCAATTGCGTTCCTTTTGCCTTCATTCCCAGCCATGATTTTCGATTTATGACTGCAATCGTTCACCACCTTTAACTAGTCTCTCGTTAGTTTTTCTGCCAGTTTCTGGTGAAAAATTAAATCCTCGTAAAAATCTAACATACGAGGTAGAGTCAATAAATTCCCGGAATGGTCGCCTACATTCACGCAGGTGTTCGCTGGAGGGAAAATATCTTTTTTGGAGGTTGGCAGTACTGATAAGGAAAACACACAGGCATCTGGAATTCATTTCCGGTACTGTTGACGTTAGCTGTAAATCGTTTCTGAGAAAGCGAATTTTCCATTCGTCGTATTTTGAAATGTTGTCTTTAGAGCAGCGTTCAAACATCAAATTCGCGTTTTGCTCGAGAAATCGTCCTCTGAGACGCTCGAGATACTGAAGAAAGCATACGGAAACGATGGCCTAAGCGTTTTCGTAAAGGTCGACAAAAACATCACCAAGGAAGAAAAATTTCGCTTGGACAATAGACGAGGGAAAGTGATGTTGCAGGTGTTTTTCGATTACGAGGGCGTCATTCACTACAAATTTATTTCTGAAGGCCAAACTGTCAATAAATAACTTTACCTGGAGATCCTTAAAGACTACGAGATGCAATCAGACGAAAACGACCTGAAAAATGGGCAACAAATGATTGGTTTATTTTACACGACAATGCTCCACCCCATCGCGCTCTGATTGTAAAAAATTACCTTGCCAGACACAGTGGTACTACTCTGGAACCCCCTCCTTATTCACCCGACCTAGCACCAGCGGATTTTTACCTGTTTCCACGGCTGAAAATAAAATTGAAGGGACACAGTTTTATGGATTCAGATGAGATGATCGAAAATGCGAAGAAGTTACTGAAGGACGTCTCAAAAAATGGATTCAAGGAGTGTTTTGAACAGTTATACGAGCGCTGGAAGAAGTGTGTAGATGCAGGAGGAAAGTACTTTGAAGGCCAATAAGGTAAAATTATTCTTCTATTTTTTTAATAATTAGTAATTAATCCGGGAACTTTTTGACCCTACCTTGTATATATATATATATATATATATATATATATATACTTTTATAGAAAACAACGGTCGTTGCATTGGAAACTATCAAGGCTTGGCTGTCTTTGACTGTAGTCAACGCACTACAAAAGCTGCCAACTCATTTAATAGGCATTATCTATACCAGATTTAAATCGGTGTCTGGCAGTAATTTAGCAACGGAATTTGTGTCTGGCAATCTAATTATGGCTTGTCTGATAGCCAAAGATTAACATATTAAAATTTCAACCTTGCTGAAATGACGTGAATATGACCCTTTTTTTTACCTATAAATCAGGGTCTGGCACGGTCTTAACAACGTTGAAACCGTCTAGCAATAATGGATTAATATCACGAATAGTTAGTAAAAACAAGTGTTACAAACAAAATTTGTGATAAAATGACGTAATACACTCACGGGTGAACGCAACGTCTCCGGCAAGCCAGACCATGCGCATGCGCACTATACCATAAAACTGGATGGGATATAGAAAAATGAGCCTTGCTAAAATCTGGTATTTTCAGACGTTGTCAGACTCTTAGACTGTTATGTGTGTGTTTTAAAATGTCTATTATCATCACGGGTATTACGAGTAACAGTTAATACGAGGAGTTTTATAATTCCCTTCCTTCTTGTACTAACCGAGTTCGTTTCTGTACTTTAGATTTCTTATACAGCATCCCCCTTACACATCCATCAAAAAAATGAACACAATGGATTTAACTATCTTAAGCACTTAAAGGGGATAAGTAATCAAGCTGTTATTGGACCCAAATTAAAAAACTCCTTTCAGAATCTGTTTTCAGGATGTAGTTTTATGTACTTGCATGTTATTTTTAACCAAGTATGAGTCCGATTAAAAAATGTAAATCGGCAAAGATATGTGTGTTTATCATAAGATTCTTCACGCATATATCTGATGCTTCTCGAATATTGTTACTCTTTTAAACAAGCACGTGGTATTTTTGTACACCGGCTTTAAACATTTTTAAATAACCACAATGTAGAGCATCACTAGCAGAAATTGTATTCGAATACTTTAAGCATTAATTTAATTTATGCACTGGAAAATTCAAAATTTTATTACACAAGCCTATGAACTTAGAAATTACAGGACGGAAAAACTGTTCAAACAGTCTAAGGGTTAAATTTATTTTTAATTTCATGTCATTCATTTTTTTAATAAAATTAATTTATTTAAATTACCATGTGAAAAAATTTACTCAGTAGGTTACGTTAAGATATAGAGAAATGTTAATTCACTATATACATTATAATTATCTGGCAATACGTTAAATATTGCCAATTAAAGATATTAATTCATTTTCTACAAATTCATATGGTATAGAATTCTAGAACCTTATTAAATTTAACTACATTGGGGATGACTTCGTTGCAGAATACGTAGGTATACAAACTGTGTTTTTATTGAAATGATAACTGCAATGTATTAAATATTGTTCCAGCAATGAGATTTTTTTTCCATATAGCGCAAATATTAGTAAAAAATGTTGCCACAACATAAGGTTGCTTATATTTTTTCAATACTTTTCCAATATTAGCAAAACATATTTCATCATTTTGTTGCCAATATTTCTAACGTAAAGACAATGTAATTGGCACCTCATTACAAATATTTCCAAGGTGATGCCAATATTTATATAATAGTGATATGGGATTGAAAGTATTTTCAAAGAATAGAGTATTGCTCAAAATCTGTTCAAAATACATTTAATTTCCTTAATACTAAATCGCCGCTAGGACATGCACGCGCAAAATAAATAGTGGTCGATAACTCTAAACAGTTTAAGTTGATTGAAAAAAAATGTACAGTTTCTTTCATCTATTAAAATATAACAATAATGTGAAATCCCTTTTCTTCTGTTAATTCATTTTTATTTCCAGGCATTCGTTTTATTTTAAAAAGAATAATACTTAAAAAATGAAAATCTAAAGGATATTTGGGAGCCTCATAGAGTATTGTTTGATTATTTTTCATTACTTAAGTAATACTTTATAGTTTCAGAAAAAATACAATTTAACTAAGATAAACCAGGTTTCGGCAGTAAACTCTATATCGGCAATACTCTATTTATCAATATTTTGAAATAATTTTCCTAATCACTTTATTTTATTTTGAGTACTATCTTTAAGAGGGTAGACTTTTTTTCAAAGCAGCCCCTCTAAGATATTTGTTTGAGGTATAAAACTCAAAAATAAAATTTCTCAACAAATATAATTTTTTTTCAAAATCAGTTTAAAGTCACAAGTTTCGAGTTGAGAGCAGAGTGTTTTTAGTGACGATAATAATGACGATATGCTTCAGATTTAAACTAATAAAGTCATACAGTAGTTACAAAAATTAAAACTGGCCTCATATCTTCATATTAAATGATATGATTAACAATTTATAAGAAAATTTGCTAATATTTAAATTAAAAATATTCAATCTCTATGCCTAAGGTAAAACTGCATACATTTTGACTTTGTTCTTTGTAAATGTTATACCTACTTCCTTAAGATTTCATAGGATGTTATTATTCTTCTTCAATCAATAGAAATACACTAAACATTCTGTATTCATTGTACGCTTTAAGCATTACTGATACAGCCATGGAAAAAATTATAAGGACACGTTGAAAAAATGAGTAATATGTACAGGGTCATTCATAATTCCCTCCGGGGTTTCGAAACGTTATAGTAAAAAAACGAAGACGAATATGAAAAAAAGAAACATATGAAATTATTCCGAAACTATTCAAGTTTTACTTACATACATTACAAGTGTTTTATGTGTGAACCCTTGGTCACACGGCATACATCCATGCGATAGTCCAGTTCCTGCCATACTCCGTTTCTTTAAATTTCCGGTACCACACATGAATTGTTTTGTCAGTTGGTCCCTGTTTTCGATATTTATTACGAAAGGCCCGTTGAACTGACACCACTGATTCAGATTTAAATAAACGGAGTATGGCAGGAACTGGACTATCGCATGGATGTATGTCGTGTGACCAAGGGTTCACACATAGAACACCTGTAATGTATGTAAGTAAAACTTGAATAGTTTCGGAATAATTTCATATGTTTCTTTTTTTCATATTCGTCTTCATTTTTTTACTATAACGTTTCGAAACCCCGGAGGGAATTATGAATGACCCTGTATTAAAGAAATCATCAACAGAAAACAAAATCAAACAGAATTTACTACTAGTAATTAGGAAACATTAGGAACATATGAATGCGAAATTGAATTACAATAAAATTTATAAATCACATATTAATAGACATATATGACGTGAAACATGGAAAAAATTATAAGGACATAATGAAATATGTCTCGAAATAAATTAATATTCTTCCAAATCACCTTTTCGTTTCAATGACCCTTATTAATCGTGCAGTCATAGGTTCAGAAAGTCCAGTTAAAGTTTGTTTAGAAATGTTTTTCCACGCTAATTCGATGGATGATGTCAAATCGTCTGTATTTGCATATTGTGTGCCATGCTTATATACTTCTCTAGCTAAAATGCCCCAAAAATTCTCGGTGAGGTTTATATCAGGGCTTCTTAACGGCCAATTCAAAAGTTGGACAGAATTAGCCTCGAATTATGAACGTGATGCACGAGACACATGGGAACTTGCATTGTCTTGTTGAAACAATTAATCACCACCTGTGATAAGGGGTGGTTCAGGTAATAATTAATTCAGGTAATAATTTCAGCTATCATATCTATATATGATTCTGAATTCATGCGACCTCGAATGGACATGATTGGTGTTGTTACATAGGTTGCAAAACCTGCCCACACCATCACAGAACTTCTTCCGAATTTGCGTTTGGAAAAAAAGTTTATCTTTTCGCCAGTCTTACTAATAATGATGAAAACCATCTGGTCCATACAAATTATTTTTTTTGTCCGAAAATACCACATCTTTCCAGCGAGATCCAAAAAACCGTATTTCTTAGCAAATTCCAATCTAAGCTTCTTATGTAGTTTTGTAAATGGAGGACGTCACCGTAGTTTAGCATATCTAACATTGGAATTATTTTGCAGAACATTAAGCACTGTTCAGCTAGTGCATGGTAGAGTCATATTCTGTTTTAATTTGAGTAGAATGTTTTATAAAGCAAGCTCGGCGCTCAGTTCCACGTTTCTGGCGCATAATAGCCAGAGAAACAGGCCTACCTGTGTGCTTCTTCTTGCCATAATCCTTAGGATTCTTCAAAAAATTATAAATTAATGTTTAGATCTGTTTATATTGTTTGCGACTTCACATCCACTCATTCAACATTTTCTGTAAACAATAATCTATTTCTTTTCAAATTCAGATAGTTGTGTGCTCTTTGACTTGATGAAGAACGAGAAAAACAGAACAATCTTTCTGCGCAGCAGTTTTAGGCTACTTTTAACAATCCTATGATATTACCAAGTATGAACAATTTTGTTTGCTATTTCAAAAGAAATGCGTGTCCTTATAATTTTTTTTCCGAGTGGCAAGCTATTTTTTAAATTTATGCCTTTTAATGTTTTTCCAAACTTTCAACTTAAAGTTTGTTTGGAAATGTTCCTTTTCAAGCATTTTTGCCATACAAATATTTGCATAATTTTCTAGCCAAGAGGCCCCTACATTTGGCGATTTTTCGCTTGTCCTTATAATTTTTTCCATGACTGTATTTGTTTAAAATTATCTTAAAAAAATATTAAAATCATCAAATGACATCTGTCAAATCAACAAGGAAAGGCGTAAACTTTCTGCACAAATTTCTTAAATTATTTAATGTATATTTGAGTTCACATGCGCTTGATTGCGCTTTAAAATTAAAATTGAAATGCAAAAAAATAATTTTATTTTCTGCATCTGTTATTTTTATTTCTATAAATGAAATTAACTTATTATATTACATAACTGACCGCATTGTCAATTGGGAAAATACGAGAAATAATGTTGTTTTTACAGTAATCACGACTTTAGAGTTTCTGCTTAGGATGTTATTTTTTCTGAAAAGAAAGAAATGTAGTTATTTAAATCATCGCATGGCAAAACTTTATTCAACTACGCTCTGCCCGACTAAGTTAACGTTTAGAAACAATCTAATACTTATATTTTTCATTAATGATATTTACACCACTTCCACAAATTTTGTATTATATTTAACATTGCCAAATATTTACAAATATGATAACTATACCTATGGATACGTAAAAGTGCCGGCATCTACAAAATTGTTTATGTTCTCAGAATTTATGAGAATGTGGGGGTTCGTATCGCCCTTTATTTGTATCTACTTTTGTTGCTTTTGTGTAGCACTAAAGCTAGTGGTAAATAGACTTAAAAAAGACTACAAAATGGGCAGGATATGAGTCTCAATAATTTGAATCCATCTGTACAGAAATTGCAAACCTAACAAGCGATATAAACGAAATTTTCCATGATATATTGCTCATCGTTATTGTCATTAATCTTAGTAGAGTATTTTATCATGTACACACCATCCTTGTTTTAAAATCGTCGACAAGACATGTATTAATTTTTCGTATTTTAAATTTGATAAATAATTTCACTCGATTTGTTGCGATTTGCATTTTTGCTTCTTCTGCATCAAAAGCGGGTTTGGAACTTAGAAGAATCATCTACAATCTAAAGGTAAAAAATGATGATAAATGGAATTTCTTTTGTCTTGTTACAAAAATAAATGAACATATTGTTGAATTTAAGCTTTTAGATAGTCTAGTACTTGATAAGAATCTTATCCTTGCAGCAAAGGGAAGCTTGGTTACTTGTGGAATAATTATAGCGACTTTCGATTGAAATTCGAAAATGTAATTTTTTATCTAGTGTCAACCGGTTTATTGTAGGCAAAAAGTTTTAGCATTTGTCAATTACAATAAATGGTTTCGATGGACTCGTGGTGCACTCCTTATAGCTATTATACCCTCCTTATATTCGAAAATGTAATTTTTTACCTAGTGTCAACCGGTTTATTTTAGGTAAAAAGTTTTAGCATTTGTCAATTACAATAAATGGTTTCGATGGACTCGTGGTGCAATCCTTATAGCTATTACACCCTCCTTATATTCGAAAATGTAATTTTTTACCTAGTGTCAACCGGTTTATTTTAGGTGAAAAGTTTTAGCATTTGTCAATTACAATAAATGGTTTCGATGGACTCGTGGTGCACTCCTTAGAGCTATTACACCCTCCTTATATTCGAAAATGTAATTTTTTACCTAGTGTCAACCGGTTTATTTTAGGTAAAAAGTTTTAGCATTTGTCAATTACAATAAATGGTTTCGATGGACTCGTGGTGCACTCCTTATAGCTATTATACCCTCCTTATATTCGAAAATGTAATTTTTTATCAAGTGTTACTCTGTAAAAACATTTCCAAAAGGTTCCGGAAAAAAGTGGTGGCATTAAGATGCCACGGCTTTTTGCTGTTACGTTTCACAGCAAAGTAGTGAAACATTTCAATTTTCAGTAATCAATATACTTTTTTTATTCAGTGTCTTATTTGAGCAATTAAATTTTAAAGTTTCGTATTACAGATAAAATGAAAATTCAAATAATGAAGCATAAAAAGATTTAAATTAGCTACTTACTTTATCGCTTGATATCCAAACAAAGAATGGCATTTGTTCAGATTGTATTTGTGTCGAAGTACCTAGGGAGCTGTTTTTTTATTCTTCTTTATTTATCAAAATGGCTAATGGAGCATAAAACATGAAGCTTTCATCCGCAGAATGTAGTTTACGGAAAGGTTGAAACCTCTCAAAAATGTTACACGAACTATTGCCGTAGTTGACGTGGGACATAAAGAAATTCGAAATTCCGGAAAAATATGCGAAATGTTTCAGGATAATTTCCTGAAACGTTCCGAAAATGTTTTACAGTGTACTCGGCTTATTTTAAAGAAAAAGTTTTAGTATTTACGAAATACAATGAAATTTTCTTTGAATTCAAATCACATTCTTGTGATTTAAAAATTTTCTTGTTAGCAAAAATCTATAGGAAAACGAATATTCGTAGCTATTTATATCGTGAGCAATTAAATATGTCAAAAATATAGAATGAATTATGAAAACACAAGTTATTTGTAAGACATTATAAAGGTGAATCTACCATAAGACGAGCTAAAAAATACATGTTCTTGACGTTCTATTCTATTTTTTCCTTGTAGTAGTTATGAATGGAAAAATAGAAGCACGAAAACCGATGGCTGGCTATGTCTATAAACATACTTTTTATTTTACGTTTAATATGAGCTTTACAGAAAGCACGTTTTGTAAGGTGACGGATGTGCTTGCGTACCCTTGCATATGCCTTGAATAGGTTGATTTTAAATTGCTGAAGTAGAATCATTTTTAAACTTCTGATGTGTCTTCGTATTTTCTTTTTAAAACAACAAATGATGTGAAACCTTTTTCATGGATTCATTTTGTTACGCGCCGTTTTATGACGGTTTCCACGTGGGGACTCGCGGAGTATTCGCTAGAACTTTTTCACGTAGCCAAAAAAATTACATTTATCCCACTTTTAGAAGCACATAATTACATTAGAAAAAATTAATGATCATTCAAGAATACTTACAAATGATTGTTTTTTTTTGTTTTAAAGCGACCAGTTCAGTTATTTCAATCATTACGTGATAAAAACTATGCAATAGACAACATTAAAATAACGCAATACTTTAAAGCCAATATGTTACATAATGCCCAGCAATGAAACTGTCAATGCAGTATTTACAAAAGTCACATAGTATGTAATATTCGAACCACTTAGCATACATAGTGACCTTAGCGATAATTTCACCTTCTAACATGTAAGTTTAACAGATTACATGCAACTGTATACATGAATGCAAAGTTGAGAAAGTTTGACATTCAGATGTTTTTAATATTTTTTTAACTATTAACAGCAACGATACGCAAAAGTATGTTTTTAAAAGTCACAAGAAAATACACAATATAAACACTAACGATGGATCATATGCATTCTATTACAATGAAAAGGAAACTAATTTAAAAATATCTATTTTTACTCTAAATCGTACCCTAAATTAGAGTCGGAACTCAGACTGCTTCAACTGACTTTTCTGGCTTTCTTGGTGCTCTGAACTGTTATTCCATTATCTGTAACGGTTGTGGCTTTTACTTACTATGTAACTTATGCCTGTACAATAGCATATTCAGAAGATAATTTATACAAATTATTAGTTTTTACTTGTGTAAATTGATGCATCCTAAATTATGACTTTTTTAAAACGATACATTTCATATTACTGATAAATTACATTCTCGAATTAAAAAGTGACAGAGCACATGATAACACCCAACTTTTCTCATCAAAAAATAATCTCCACTGTGAAACTAGTATGCTGTGGCCATTACAAAACTTTCTTCTATATTATTCTAATATAATATTTTAAATAGCACTGTTACACACCAACAATTTCGAATTAGAATGCAATTATTTGAGTTTGACTTGAAATTACAGTGATCATCAGTGAATAAGAAAAGACAAATCAAAAGATCCCTATATTGGATATTCAAATACCCATATATATATATATATTTTAATTAATAATTTCACATATAAAATTTGGTGCATTTCCACTCATTATAAACTTAGATACATAATTTTCATCTTAAAAATATAGCATAGCAGAGTCCCCTGTTGAGTGAAAAGTCAAAATTGAATTAACATAATTTTTAATGAATGTCTTACATATTAAGTTTGCTGAATTTCCATTCTAGAGATTCTCAAATATAGCTATCACGTTAATCGTGAAAAGCACAGCATAGCATCACACCCTGATGAATGATCAAAGCCAACACTGAAACAACACATTTTTTAACTAGAATCCGTCAGGCCGAAATGTCGGAGCTTTGAGCGGGATAAACATAAAAGTTAACATTACAAATAAATAATATATATATATATTATTTTTATATTTACTGTTTAATATTATAAAAGAAAATTTACAATAACAGCTATTGAATCGTTAAGTGCTTATTCGGTCCACAGTTGCTTCAGATACTGTTCAAATGCTAATATATCAGCAAGTGCCCCCATTCTTCTAATTTGGTCTAGTCTATCCTTTGCGAAAGGCACTTCAATAAGAACATCCTCTAAACGACGAACTCTACTAAACGCGACATAAGTTCATCCAAGTGACAACTCCTTTTGACCTTTCAGTGAGAAATGGTCCACGATAATCATCAAAATGAACCATTACTGCCTGTGGCAAGCCTGGAAGCCGTAGTCCTGGTCCGTAAACAATATCTTTTACCGTACCAAGTGCAGCACCACAGATTCGTAAGCAACATAACTCTGCATCCAATTGCTAAGAAAAGTTCAGCCTGAAGTCCAGATGCGTGCACATCTTCACTCCATCTTGCTATTTGATTATTGTGGTCTGCTAATATTCTTGCCATTGGTCATTTTGATTTATGAAGTACTTCTTTATTGTGTTCTTCAGCTTGCTTGTTCGTGGGAAAAAGGCGTATGGCATCTAGGAAATCTTTCAAGGTCAGCCGGGGGCAGAATAGCTTTACGTCGTTGCATAATGGATACGTATTAGTAGCCTGTAACTTCGTCTACGGAAAGCGAATCAAGAATCTCTTTAAACTGTCTTTGCTGATCGTCGCTTTGTCTCATTGACTTTGTTAAGGTGAAACATTTTTCAAACGTCTTAAGCATTGTTTGTCGAAAGTTAAAAGGTCTTTTATAGAATGTCTCCTTTATAGAGGTGTATCTTTTACAGACTATAGCTGCCTAATATCTCCAATGAGGTAAAAAAATAAGCCTCCAAAAGGTTCATTGCTGTCTGGTTTAACTTCGCGACGTCTTTGCTCAAGTGCAGCCATCAGACGGCATCCGATCATTGAAAATTCGTCAATAATAAGAAATCAAACTGGATTCATGCTGAGCTGTAGAATTCTTGCTGCTTCACTTCCTAAATCAGTGAACGATTTACAACATGTTGGTACTTTTAGGGCAGAGTGAATTCTTTTGCCCTCGACGTTAATTGCAGCAGCACCTGTTGGCGCCATACCATAAAATAGCTTCCGGTCCTAACTGCTTGGTAACTCTTTTACGAATTTCTTTTATTACCGCACTTTTTCCAGCTCCGAATTTCCCAATAATAAAAGTACGTTTAGGGCAATTTATAAATCTTGATTGCAAAGACGAAAGCGGTTGCGTGCATAAGTGAAGTATTTTTTTCTGCTCATCTGTAAATCTGATCTCAGAAGTATCGTAATTTTGATGCACTGTAAGTTGTTGTTCTTTACAGTAATTTAGAAATGAAGTAAAATTGCGATCAGGGTAATTGTAACTCTCACGTTTCCACTCACATGCATGATCAATCACGCGTTGCTCCAAAGTTTCTTCGTTTGTCTGCACAGGAACTATGGCAGCTGCGGCCATATATGGATCAATCTCGCGGTATTCTTCTTGCAAAATTTCTGGCTCATGTATACTGCTAACAGCAGGAAAATTTATTTCTTCGTGTGCAACAATATTGACATCATTGAATGTCTCCTCCCATGACTGATATGCAGACGGCAGGCCTTCTTGCAATAAAGAGTCAGAATTACCTCTCCAAAGATAATTTAGGCAAATAGGTTTATTCCTAAAATTAATTATTCTAAAAATTTTACGCAATCTACACTTTAACCCATTAACGCCCAAATTATTTTCTTCGTTAAAATTTAAATTTTAGATTTCCCACCACTTTTAAATGAAGGGTATTTTTTATATTATTTTATCAAGGGATTTGTCTAGTGAAAGAGAGTATATATTTATCTTCTTATTTACTGGTGTGAAAGACGCTTTCTTGCCACTAAGTCTAGTGATGTAAAAATATGCCACTGGGCATTAATGGGTTAAGCAAAAATTGATGTTTAAATTGCAGTTAAAAGCGTGGGAAGTACTATATTTCTTCCTTTGGAGGTTGACTTTTCCAAACACCGTTTTTGGGGTGATTTTGATGACTTGCCACTATTGAAAATATTTGAAATTCAATATTGAAAATATTGAAAATATCGTGCATAACACAAAATGATAGTAAAACATTACAGAAATCTCCATATTGGATCTCCAATTAAAACACGCAAAATATTTCAATTTATATCACCTGTTTAAATTAAATAATGTATCAATAATCTGACTTAAAATAACACATTCCCGTTATTTTAGACGGGGGCATATGCTTGTCTTTTATAAAATAATAACTGCATTGTTGTACCCAAGTTTCTAAAAGTGAAATGCAAGACACATTGCACATCCAGAGGACAGATTTAACTAAATAACAGCAACAAGAATGTGACGTAAAAGTTCGTATCGGAAAATATAGGAAGAAAGTTTTTATAAAGATTAATCATGACTTATATCATTCATCTATATGTAAAAATGAAACTCAAATTAAATTCTTTAACTTTAACATAAACCTTACCAGAGATTAGCGATCGAAACTGGGAAATTATTTGACATTTATGGCTTTCTTCCATTAATACTTTTTGCTAGCTTACCATGAACAATAAAATTTGTGGTTTTGAATAGTGCACTTATTACTTCTACAATAGTGAATTTTGAACGTACAGTATTGAAATATTTTCTTTTGTCCTGTACAAAAAATACATAAGATATGTTGGTCATTTTTAAGACAAAAAATTCTATATTATTGTTTAATAAAATATTAAAATGAGAACAAAGAGACCATTATATACGCGTAATAATATTGACAAGGTATCGTAAATTTGTTCTCGAAGTAATAAATATGAATAATTTAACAACAAATTGTAAAATTTGTATGTAAAGCTATACTGATGGAGCATTTATGTGTAATAATTGCAGGAGAAAAACAATATTGGGTTAATATTTTTTGTGTTGGGTATATTTTGGCTATATAATGAAAATATTTTGAAGATATGTTATCAATATATCTTGAAAAATATTGATATTAGTGCCATTAAATATTGTCCGAACATTAAAATATTTGCATTTTGTTCAATACAGCGTAAATATTAGAAAGCAAGGTTGCCACAACAAAAGTTTTTAAAAAAAATTTCTATACTAGTCTAATATTGGCAAAACATATTTCATTATTATGATGTCAATATTTCTAACGTAAAGCCACAATCTCTGTAATTCGCATTTCATTGTAAATATTTCGAAGGTGATGCCACTATTTCTGTAACAAGGGCACTTTATTGGAAATATTTCCAATCTAAACCCGATATTTATCAAATTGTGATAGGTCATTGGTAGTATTTTTAATGAAAGCAATTGGCACAAATCTAGTCCCATTAAATTTAATACTGAGTTGTTGTTATGTAATGTAAGTACAAAATACATAATAGTTGGTATGAGAGCCTCTCAACCTGTTATATTGATTGAAAAAGTAAGTCTCATCCATATAACATATAACATTAATCTGGAATTTCTTTTCTTCTGCAAATTAATTTCGATAAACGGGTTTCAGTTTATTTTCAATAAAAGAACACCTTGAAAATGGAAATGTGGAAGTAATTTAAAAGCCTTATTGAGTATTATATTTTTTATCATTCAATTACTTAAATGATGCTTTATAATTTCAGAGACAATACAATTCAACTGCGGCAAATCTGGATTTGGCAATAAAATCTATATTGACAATACTCTGGCTATCAATATTTTGAAATATTTTTTTAATTACTTTACTCTTAATTTGAGCACTATCTTTAAAAGGAGAGTCTTGTTTCCAGGAGAGCATCTCAAAAATACTTGTTTCAGATATCACATACAAATAAGTTTTTCACGAAAAATAAAGATTTTTTGTAAAATCAATTTGAAGTAACAAGTTTTGAGTTCAGAGCAGCACCATTTTCTCAGTGTCGATAATAATGACGATATGCTTCAGCTTTAAACTAATAAAGTCATAGAGTAGTTAAAAAGAGGGAAACTGTCTTCCTGTATTCATATTCCATAATATTATCAATTATTTGTAAGAAAATTTGTTAATATTTCAATTTAAAATAACCCGTCTTTGTGCCGATGTTAAAACTGTATACATTTTGACTTTGTTCTTCGCTAAATGTTATATATCCTTCCTTAAGATTTCGTGGATTGTTACAAACAGTTCTACCTCAATAAATGGAACTATACTAAAATTTAAGTGTTCATGGTATGAATCAAGCATTATAGAAATTAATTTAAAATCATGCTTAATAAAAATCTAAATCATCAAATGACATCTATGGCAACAACAGGAAAAAGGGAAAACATTCTACATAAATTTACGGAATTGTATAAAATATACTTGAGCTTACATGGTCTTGGATGCGCTGTAAAATTAAAATTGAAATGCAAAAATTTTATTTTATTTTCTGCATCTGTAATTTTTATTTCTCTAAATGAAATTAATGTACTGTATTCTATAATTGAACGCATTGTTAATTGGGAAAATACCAGAAATAATATTGTTTTTACAGTAATCACGATTCTAGAGTTTCTGCTTAAGATGTTATTTTTTCTGAAAAGAAAGAAATTTAGTTATATAAATCATCGCATGGCAAAACTTTATTCAACTACGCTCTGCCCGACTAAGTTAAAGTTTAGAAACAATCTAATACTTATATTTTTCATTAATGACATTTACATCATTTCCACAATTTTAGTATTATATATAACATTACCAAATAATTACAAGGATGGTAACTATACCTATGGTTATGTAAAAGCACCGGCATCTACAAAATTGTACATGTTCTCAGTATTTATGAGAATGTGGGGATTCGTATCGCCATTTATTTGTATCTATTTTTGTTGTTTCTGTGTAGCACTAAATCTAGTGATTAATAGTCTTAACAAAAGACTACAAAATGGGAAGAATATATGTCTCAATTATTTGAATCACATTTGTATAGAAATTTCAAACCTAACACGTGATATCAGTGACATTTTCCATGATATATTGCTTCTCGTTTTTGTCATTAATCTTGGTAGAGTGTTTTATCATTTACACACCATCCTTGTTTTAAAATCGTCGACAGGGCAAGTCTTAATTTTTCGTATTTTAAATCTGATAATTAATTTCCTTCGATTCGTTGCGATCTGCATGTGTGCTTCTTCTGCATCAAAAGCGGGTTTCGAACTGAGAAGAATCATCTACAATCTAAAGGTAAAAAATGATGATAAATGGGATTTCTTTTGTCTTGTTACCAAAGTAAATGAAACTTTTGTTGAATTTAAGCTTTTAGATAGTCTAGCACTTGACAGGAATCTTATTCTTACAGCAATGGGAAGCCTTATTACTTATGGAATAATTATAGCGACTTTCGACATAAATTCGAAAATGTAATTTTTAGCAAGTGTCACTCAGTTTGTTTTGAATAAAATGTTTTAGTATTTACGAAATACGATAAACTTTAGAGTACTTTAGTACTAGTTTAGAGTTAGAGTAAACTACATTTTTTCTCGAAGAAGGTGTATAATGCATTTATAATTATTTTATAGGGCCGCACAAAATAATACGAGTTTATGCCAAATCCGGGATTTGTAGAATGTCGACGCTAATGAAAATGTAATATGGTGATACAGTCACTTACATACGTATGTTGATACAGTCACTCGAAGAAGGTGTGTATAGCATTTACAGTTATTTTACTGTGCCGCACAAAAGAATACGATTATATGAAACGAATTCTTTAGAATGCGGTGATGAAACTTTAGTATGTTGTTACACTCACCTACAGCATGTTTTCCTCGAAGAGGGTGTATATAGCATTTAGATTTATTTTACGATTTCGCACAAAAGAATCCGAATATATGAAACGAATATATGTTAAATGTGGGATTTGTACAATGCTGACGGGAGTTAAATTTTAGTATGTTGTTACAGTCACCAACAGCATGTTTTTTCTTGAAGAAGGTGTATTGTAGTTATTTTACAAGGGCCGCATAAAAGAATACGAATATATGTTAAATGATTTGTAAGATGCTGACGGTAACGAAATTTTAGTATGTTTTACAGTCGCCATGTTTTTCCCAGATGACGGTGTATATAGAATCTATTGTTATTTTATATGGCAGCGTAAAAGAATACGAATATATGAAACGAACGTAAGATAACTGCTGGATTTGAAGAATCTTGACGGTAATGAAACTTTTGTATATTATTACAGTTACCTACAGTGTATTTTTCCTCGAAGAAAGTATATAGATTTTTTAGTTTTTTTACAAGGACTCACAAATGAATACTAATATATGAAACAAAAATATATTGAATGCTGGATTTTTATAATATTGACGATAATGAAATTGTAGTATGTTGTTACAGTCATCTACAGCATGTTTGTCCTCTAAGAGGGTGTATATAGCATTTATAGTTATTTTACAGGGCCGCATAAAAGAATACTTATATATGTCAAATGCGTGGTTTTTTTAATGCTGACGGTAACATATTTTTAGTATGTTGTGACAGTCAGACATACAAGGAGCAGATAGCAGACAATTATCGGACAGGCAGCAGGGGAGGTGCGGGTAGCATACAGAAAACAGACAGACAACAGATAGCAGACAGGCAGACAATAGACAGACAGCAGACATACAAGCAGCAGACAGATAGCCGGCAGATCCTAGACAGACAGCAGATAGCAGACAGACATACAACATACTGAAATACAGCAAACTGCAGATAGTTAGCAGGCAGACAGTATCCAGACATACAGCAGACATGAAGCAGAAAGACAGACGGCAGACAAACAGAAGAGATACAGGCAGACAGCATATAAACAGACGGCAGAGAGTAGATAGACAACATACAGCAGTCAGACAGATAGAGAACAGACAGAAAGCAAATGGCGGACAGATAGATATAGACAGACAACAGATAGAAGACAGGGATGAAAAGGGATGACCGCTGCGAGAGTGTAGACAGCAAGCAGTTAGCAGGCAGACAGGAAACAAACAGACAGCCGACAGATGGTAGATATATATCAGACAGACAAAAATAGAGACAGTGAAACAGACAGAGACATACAGGCCAAAAAAGCCCGGTTTTGGCGCACGAAATTTAAATGCAAATATTTTATTTTATTTTCTATATCAGTAATGTTATTTCTATAAAGGGATAAATTTTATTTCTGTAAATGACCGCATTGTTAATTGACAAAATACGAGAAATAATATTATTCTATTAGTAATCACGATTTTAGAGCTTCTGCTTAATTTTTTTTCTGAAAAATGAAATAAAATTATTTATTTAAATCATCATATGACAAATATTTATTCAACTACGCTCTGTTCTACGAGTAAATTAATGTTTCGAAAAATATCTAATACTTATATTTTAATTTGATATTTACATTATTTCCTCAGTTTTGGTATTAAATTTAGCAATACCAAATAGTTTTTTTACAATCGTAACCATACATATTTATACGTAAAAGCACTGGAATCTAGAAATTTGTACATGTTCTCAATGTTTATGACAATTTGGGGGTTCGTATCGCCATTTATTTCTATCTATTTTTGTTGTTTCTGTGTAGTATTAAAATTAGGGTTTAATGCACTTTAAAAAGACTACAAAATAGGAAGAATATAGTTATCAATTATTTGACTGTACAGAAATTTCAAACATAACATGTGACAACGAAATTTTCTATGCTTCTCTATTTGGTCAGTAATCTTGGTAGGGTAAACCCAGGCTGGATGCTGCGCCATCGGGATAGTTGCCTTAGTTTTTGTATTTCAGCTATTGGACGTGTGGCAGAGTTAGTGACGTTCTTGTACTTACAATTGTTATATAAACACGTAGTAGACGCAGTTACAGCGATTTAGTTCTTAAAATAAAATTTCTATTCATCAAAGAAGGTAAGTTCGACTTTTTTTTTTATGGTCTTGTAAGATAGAGCAAGTAGCAGATGAAATATAAGGTACTTACAAGAGATTTTGCATGAAATATTTAGTGAATGTTGTTGAAACAGGTATCGAGTAATGTGTTAATTATAGGTTGCAGCCATATTTTTTCCCACTTCCAGAGCGTATTTTTAAGTTTAATATTTTACATATTGTTACTTAGTTCGTTTTAAATATAAAATTTTAGTATTTATCAAATACAATAAATTTTCATTATATGCAAATCATTTTCTTAAAAATAACCTTGTTAGCAAAAATCTGTAGAAAGACAGATTTACGGAACTATTTATATCGTGAGCAATTGAATATGGCAAGAATATAGAATAAATTATGTGAAGATGATAAGTTACTTGTAACACATTATAAAGGTGAGTAAGACTCGCTAAGAAATACATGTACGTGGCGTACCATTCTATTTCTTTACTTCTGATAATTATGAATAGAAATGTAGAAGCACGAAAATAGAACGACAGGATACGCATATAAACATAATTTTTATTTTACTTTTAATATAAACTTTGCAGAAAACATATTTTCTAATGTGACGAATGTGCTTGCTTACCCTTGCATATGTCTTTAATAGCTTGGTGTTAAATTGCTGAGATAGAATCATTTTTCAAAGTCTAGTGTATATTTATATTTTACTTTTAAAACAATAAATGATTTGAAATATTTTTTGTGGACTCATTATTTCCGCCATATGATGGTTTGACGCGAACTTATGGAGTATTTCCTAGAAAGTTCCCACTTTTTTAGTAGATTTGTTTTCCCGAATTTCGTGCTCCTACCTAAAACTGCTGCTGAGATATGACGAACGAAATGACCTAAAACTTTCGACTCCCTGTTTTAACCACCTTCGGGGGGGAGGGGGGGATTTTCAAAAATCCTTTCTTACTGCTTGCCTATGTCATAACAGTAATCTACTGTCAAAATTTTGGGATCCCGACTTTAGTCGTTTCAGCTGGGCGTTGATGAGTCAGTCAGGATTTCTATCTTTATATAAAAGTATATATTTAAACCATTTACCACACTTAATTCTTTTGGCAATAATTTCACCTTATAATATGTAAGTTTAACAAATTACATGCATTAATTAAGTTGAGAAACTTTGAATATCCAGATGGTATCAATATTTTTTAAAACTATTAACAGAAACAATGAGACGTAAAAGTACGTTTATAAAAGTCACAAGAAAAAAATACACCATAAACACTAACCATGGATGAAATGCATTCTATTCGAATGAAAATGAAACTAATTTAAAAGTATCTAATTTATCGTAACTATATCGAGATCAGAACTCAGACTTTCAACTGACTTTTATGGCTTTCTTGGTTCTCTTGGCTATTATGCCATTATCTATTATGATTGTGGTTTTAAATACAGTGTAACTTACGCCTGTACGATAATGGACTCAGAAGATAATGCACACAAATTATTCGTCTTTACTTGTGTAAAAAGATGCATCCGAAATTATGGCTTTTTTAAAATGATAAATTTCATATTACTGATAACTTGCATTCCCGAATTAAAAAGTAAGAGAGCACATGGTAGCACGTGCCTTATCTTAAAATGGTATCCACCATGAGACAAGTAAACTGTGATCATCACAAAACTTTCTTCTATATCATTATCATATCTTCTATATCATCGACTATATTAATTTAAATAGGTCTGTTACACACGAACTATTACGAAGTAGAGAGCATTTATTTGAATTTGATTCGGAGTAACAGTGAGCAGTGAATAAGAAAAGACACAGTTCAAGAGATGCCCATGTTTAATATTGAAATACAAAATTGGAGTAACATGCATACAGGGTGTCCGAAAAGTCTGGAAACGGTTGAATAACTAAAAAACTATACAATGGATTGAAAAACGGAAAATATGTGTTCAATATTTTTTTAAAAATCTATTTAGGGATATCAAAGTTCTCTGACCCCTGGGGAGAAGAGGGGGCAACTTTAAAATCTTAAATGATAACCTATTTTTATATTGCAGATTCGGATTCTACAAAAAAAAAACTTTTGTATTTAACATTTTCTTCAAAAAGGTAGTGACAATGTAATTCAGTAAAATACAGTGAGAATCGTTTCCATTGAGAAGTCTTGAAACGGTCCAATAACTCGAGAAACATACGTCGGATTGAAAAAAAAGGAAAATATGTGTTCAATATTTGTGAAAAATCTATTTAGGGATATCCAAGTCCCCCGCAACTCTGCCCCCTGGGGAGGAAGGGGCTACTTTGAAATCTTAAATGATAACCTAAAATGATACCCTTAATAAAAATAAACACCTTTTTATTGCAGATTTGGATTATACGGGAAAAAATACGTAACTTTTGTATTTGACATTTTCTTCAGAAAATCGTAGATGGCGCTGTAATTGAGTAAAATGCAGTAAGAATCGTTTCCTTTGAAAAGTCTGCAAACGTTCGAATAAGTCGAGAAATATACATCGGATTGAAAAATTGAAAAATGCAGATTCAATATTTTTAAAAAATCTACAAAGTTGTCCCCCCCCCTCTGCCCCCTGGGGGAAAAAGTTGGGTAAATTTGAAATCTTAAATGACAACCTCTCTTTTTTATTGCAGATTTCAATTCTACGGGAAAAAAATATGTAACTTTTGTATTTAACATTTTCTTCGGAAAATCGTAGATGGCGCTGTAATCGAGTAAAATGCAGTGAGAAACGTTTCCATTGAAAAGTCTGGAAACGGTCGAATAACTCGAGAAGTATGCATCAGAATAGAAAACGGAAAAATACGTGTCCAGTATATTAGAAAAATCTATTTAGGGATATCAAAGTTTCCATTTTTATAAAATATTGAACACTTATTTTTCCGTTTTTCAATCCGATGTATATTTCGGTTTCCCGGTTCTTTAGTTATAAGTGCACAGTTCTTATTTTCTTTAACTTAGTATCCTTAATCGGTGTTTTGATTCGGATTATGTTTGTCCCCGTTTCTGAAATAATTTTCATTCTTTTGGAAAACTAGGGAGAAGAAAAGTTTTTTTTAATATAGTTTTGGTTGCTTTATCTTTAGTGTTCCAGCACTCTCGAGTGAATTGTTTTCAGTAAGACGTTTTAAGTGTATCGTTTCCAATATGACGTAATTTTCAAAGTTTTCTTTCTATTATTAAACTTAAAAATATTTAACTGAAGGGAAATATTATTATTTACGCAGTTTTAAAATTTGCAAAAATAGGTAAAATATTTTGTCGAAAAAAATAAATATCTCGTGCAAATATATTTTTATATTGAAACTGTTTGGAAATATTGTTATTTGAGCATTTTAAATATGACGTAAGTTTCCCCATTGAATGCTTTGAAAACGTAATAAATTAATTATTTCTATTTTTATTATTCATGCACAAGTACATTTTTTATTACGTAATTTTCTACACTTACTGCTTTTAACAAGTGATCATTTAATTATTTTTTAAAGTTTTATTTCTGTTTTTGATAGTCACTTGTAAACATATTTTTTAATTGAAAGGGAATATTATTATATGCGCTATTTTACAAATTGGCAACAATTCAAATAATGTTTTTTTTTTTTTAAATATGAAATAAATTTCCATGAAAATAATGAAAATTTGAATAAAACATTGAAATAATACTTCAAAAAATTACTCAAATTGAAAAAATAATTGCACTCTGCACATCGCAAGCTTGTCAACTATATCCTTTTACATTATGGTTAAATTCCTGTGCATAGTTTTCGTTCCTATAAAGCTTTTTTAAGAGAGCTATTTTGACCAAATTTAGTATTAAATATATCTTATATTAATTCTTCGATTTTAAAACTGTCTGCTTCAGCGTACTTATCGAACATTTCTTTATAATACTACCAATTTTCATATTTTTATATGCAATAGTTTTCTGGATATTAGTTAGAAAGACCTCAAGGCACAAAATCTTCATTGACAGCGGCTGCTGCAGTGGTGGTTAGTTTTTTAAATATAGAGAGATACAGACTGTTTATATAAGTATCATCTGCAGCGAGCAAAAACTGCATGTTCCTTGGTTTCATATCTCCGAATTCATATAAGTTTCTTTTTCTTACTTTCCGCGTTTGGCAACACTCTGTGTTTTTCTGTTTGATTCTTGTTTTTTTTTGCAATGTGAAAAAAATGGTGCAATGTAATAAGCCGTGTAATGGCTCGCCTCTGTTTATTGGGAAATAAAACCGCATTTATATTCCGCTGTGTTGTGATTAATTGTAAGAACCAGCAGTGTGCGTGAGTAGCGAAAAACGCAAAAACATTATTGGTATAAGCTTAGCCGCAGCGCTAGTGAAAAATAAAAGTGTAGAATCAAACATTTGCTAAACTGCCGTGATGTCGTTTGTGGCGAAATATTACCTCAGGTTGTGTGGTATTGGTTGTGTGGTACTTTGAACATTATATTTCATGGGTAAAAAGAATTTGCTGTTTAAAACTGTAGAATTATTAGGAGAGTATATAGTTTAGATTTAATCTAAATTTCGTATTAACTTATTTTAGAACTAGTTTTGGGTTTGATTTAATTAAAAACTAGATTAAGTGATTTAAGTAAGTGAACAAGTAACTTTTAAAACAAAAAGAACTGCTCTGCGCAGAAGTGTTGCAAGTTACATTAAGAAAATCGAAAGTATAATGGCAGATGATGAGATTAATGTGAGAGAATTAGAAGGAAATATTGAACTGTTAAAACAGAATGAAACGGAACTAAAAAAATTGATAGGGAAATTGAAAGTTTAATTACAGAACCTAAACAATTCTAGAGTGAGATAGATAGCACACAGGAAATCTCAGATAAAATTGATTTGTGGAAATTTAAACTTCAAAAAGTATTGAAAATCCAAAATGCCAAAGTTAAATAAGAGTAAAAATAAACCTGATAGTGTAATTTCAGAAAACGTTTTTGAGAATGTTAAATTACTTAGGTTTTCATTACCGACTTTTGAAGGTAATATTACAGAATTGATAGCTTTTAAGGATATTTTCAATGCATACGTAAACAGCAATAGAAATATATATAATGTTCAAAAATTGCGCTATTCATTGAAAGGTGAAGCGTATCGCGTCATTCAGTGTATTCAAACTTCGGATTCTAATTTTGAGATTGCATGGAATCTACTAGACGAAAGATATTCAAATAAGCGAGAACAAATTTTTGCATATATTAAACGATTTTATCAACAATTCAAACAGAGTCAGCTATTGCTATTTTAAATCTAGTTGTCAACATTAATGAAGTAATTTGCTCATTAGAAGTATTGAACCAAACCATTGACAAATTTGGTGATACATTAATGACTTATTTAATTTTTCAAAAATGGATATTTCTGCAAAATTGTGGTCGGAACGTCATCTTAAACGCAATGCAATTCTGAAACTTAAGGACTTAATTTAATTTCTTAAGAATTACGCAAGAACTCTTGAAAATAGCAAGCTAGTGGTGTTAAGGTACCTAAATCTGTATTTCCCAATAAGAGTAATGCTTTTGTAACTACCTAGGGTTGCGGTTACTGTAAATAAGAACATAATTTAGCTAAGTGCTAGAAATTTTCTTAATTTACGTGTGCAACAACGAATAGATCTCGTAAAACATAATCATTATTACTTCAATTGCCTATCTAACATTCATTTCCTCAATAAATGTAAGAGTCTAAATATGTGTCATCATTGCTTTAAGAAACATCATAGTATTTTGCACATGATAAATAATTCAAGGAATAAGACTCAATTAAATAGTATATCTCCACACGCACAAGAATTTATCCCTAAAACAGTTGAGTCAGCGAGTGAAAATGTTTTGTCTACATTATGTGCCTCTCATTATGAGTCAAATGCAAAGAGTAATCAAAATAGTAATATTTTGTTGTGTACCGCATTAATAAAAGTTCAAAATTATAAACAAGAGTTTGTAAAATGCAGATGTTTAAGTGATACAGGCTCTCAGAGGTCATTTATTTCAATAGAATGTATAAACAAATTAGGATTAAAAGTAAAAGATAGTTTTATTTCTGTGTCATGTTTGGGAACATTTAATACTGTGTGTAATGGGGAAGTCCATTTATTATTCAGTTCTCACTTCAAAAGTGATCTTATAGTATCAACATCAGCAATCGTGACGGATAAAGTGAAAAATAATATTCCCTATTTGTCTTTACCTTTAATCATTTGCGACAGTTTAGTGATTTAATGTTACCTGATTCATTATTTTACAAATCCCCCAAAATTGACATTTTATTTGGTGTAAATGTATCCATGCAATGACTGAAGAAATTTTCAAACGTGAACCTAACTTTCCATTTGCCTTAAATTCGAGACTTGGGTTGCTAACTTCGGGTACTACAAATTTTGAAACGCTGGCAACTGATCCAGTATATGTAAATCATTTAAGTACAAAAATTGGCTAAGTTAGTAAATTCATTCTGGGAATTTGAAAAAATTCCAAATGTGCAGCCTTTAACAGTTGAAGAAAAACTTTGTAAAACACATTTTGAGAGTTCTTATTTTAGAGAAAAATCAGGCCTCTATTCAGTCGCATTACCATTCAACAGGATCGAGATATTTTAAGTGATTCTCGTCAAATGGCGCACAGAAAACTACTTTATCGTGAGAAAAGACTAATATCCATGCCAGAAATTTACAACATATGTTCCATTTATGAAAGAATATTTATCTCTGGGCCACATGAACCTTATTTCAAATACAGATCGTGAATTAGACTAAACTTTATTACATTCCACATTACTTCGTCTTGAATAGTTCTAGTTTAACTACCAAATTAAGAGTAGTTTTTGATGCAAGTTCTAAAACAACAACAGGTGTTTCTTTAAACGTCACTCTAATGGTAGGTGCCGAAACACAAGATGATTTAATTGATTGCAATTTATCGAGGTTTAGATTTCATAATATTGCACTAACAGCTGATATAAGAATGATGTATAGGAAGGTAACAATTCATGACAAATATAGGGGTTTTCAAAGAATATTATGAAGAGATAGTCCAGATAAACAAATACAAGTAATTCGCTTATATACTGTCACGTATGGAACTGCTGTTGCTCCATATCTTGCAACTAAATCTTTGAGTCAGTTAGCAATTGATGAAGGTCTTAATTTTCCAAAAGCAAAAACTATAGTTTTAGGAGATTTTTATGTCGACGATGTTTTAACTGGTGTTGAGAATAGTCAGGAAGGTACTAAATTGATATATGAATTTCAGAAAATGCTAAAAAAGGTGGGTTTCAGATACATAAATGGTCGACAAATGAACTATCACTATTGAAAAATGCTGGGTTAGCAAACACAATTAATGATAATACATAGAGTGTTGTAGGCAATAAGGCCATAAAAGTTCTAGGAGTAGAATGTCATCCTGGTAATGATATGTTCAAATGTAATTTCAGTGATAAAAATTATCAAAGTGTTCCTCCCTACTGAAAGAATTATTCTGTCATTTGTATCAACGCTTTTTGATTCATTGGGGTGGGTTGCACCTTTTGTAATTCTAACTAAAATGATGCTTCAAGAACTGTGGAAATTGCAATTACCATGGGATGCCTTAGTACCAGAAAATATTGACCAAAAATGGAAAATTTTGTGCCAAGAAGTCAAACTCTTAAATTCCATATATATACCTAGAAAAGTCATCTTGGCTAATTATTCTCGATGTGAACTTCACGGATTTTGTGATGCGTCAGAAAAGGGTTATTCAGCAGTTATTTTCGTTAAAACTTGTGATAACTCTAACATTGAAGTGAAACTTTTAACAGCTAAAGCTCACGTAGCATCACTAAAATCTGTCACGATTCCTAGACTTGAATTATGTGCTGCAGTATTACTGGCACACTTAATACAGGAGGTCAGAACTGCATTACATATAAAACCTGATTCTGTGCGCGCATGGAGGGATTCACAAATTATATTGTCAGGGCTAAGATCAAATCCTAACAGAAGCCGTCTTCTTAGCCAACAGATTATCTGACATCCAATCCATTTAACCAGCTGTTAATTGGAGCCATGTGGACTGAAAAGAAAATTCTGCTGATCACGTGGGTTACTTCCTGCAGAACTACTGTCCCATGACTTGTAGTGGAACGGCCCACTGTGGTTAGGAAACAGTGAGGTTCCCGTGCACGAACCTATTAACTAGAAATACCAGAAACACTTAAAATATTATCCTTTTTAGTTTCTGAAACTGTAAAAGAGCTTGATATTATATCAAAAATATCTTTGTTTTCCATGTTATAACACATATTTCCCTGTATATTGAGATTCATCATCAATTCAATGGTAATACGCGTAGAAAGAAGTACATCCTTTTTATCAAGCAATGAAATTCAAGCCGCAACACGCTGCATTATTCGAATAGTTCAACAAGTGAACTTCAATAAAGATATTCAGTGTTTAGAAGCTGGAAAAGAACCCCCTGCAAACAGCAGTCCCATTTGTTTGAGTTCAATTTTAGATGATAAGAAAATATTAAGAATAGGAGGAAGATTTAAAAATGCACAGCTGTCGGAGGATGAAAAGCACCCAATCTTATTGTCATTAAAGCACCATGTGAGTAAGATCATAATTAAACATTTTTAAGAAAAATATTTACACGCAGGTCCAAATCTTCTTCTTTCTTTAATTATACAGCATTATTTGAACATTACTGATAGGCCTGTTATTCGCAAAACAGTAAGAGCTTGAGTTACGTGCTGCAGATATAAAGCTCAAACTGCAAAACAAAATAATGGCGAATCTTTCAGAATCCAGAGTAACACAATCAAGACCATTTCATCGAGTTGCAACAGATTTTTCAGGAGCATTCAAGATTAAATATCGTGCAGGACGCGGACTAAAATCATTTAAATCATATGTGTGTGTAAATGTCTGCTTCATCATCAAAGCAGTCCATTTTGAAGTCGTAGAAGCTTTTTCAACAAAGGCATTCTTAAGTGCATTAAAACGATTTATTGCAAGAAGAGGGAAACCTCTTGAGATTTTTAGTGACTGTGGTACCAACTTCAAAGGTGCAGTAAAAGAAATCAACAAGTATCGTTTGCAGTGCAAGCAGAATGAAGAAATTCTCAAATTTTTGTCGTCAGAGGAAAAAACTTGGAAATTTATTCCGCCTTCTGCTCCACACTTTAGTGGACTGTGGGAATCTGCAGTAAAATCAATGAAATCGCATCTGAAGAAAACCGTTGGCGACACTGATTAACCTATCCTGAGTTTCAAACCTTGGTTACACAAGTTGAAGCTTGTCTCAACTCTAAGCTACTGTGTGCCATATCATCTGACCCAACAGACTTAACTGTTATAACGCCAGGTCACTTCCTAGTTGGAACTTCTCTAACTGCCATACCAGAACAAGATCTAAGTCACAGTCCCTTGAGTCACCTTGATTGATAACATGTGATACAGTTCATCCTGCAGCAATTTTGGAAAAGATGGAGCCGGGAATATCTGTCTTAACTTCAGCAAAGACCTACATGGCAAAAAAGTCAACGAGATTTAGAAGTCGATGACTTAGTCTTCATTAAGTACGGCAATCTTCCAAATCTTAATGGAAATTAGGGAGAATAATAACTGTTCATCCAGGTTTAGACAATAATGTCAGAGTTGTTACGATTAAGACTAGTAGTGGTGTTATCAAATGTCCAGTAGTGAAACTGTGTCCTCTTCCTATAGAGACTAAAAACTGTGAACTGAGAATCGTCTAACTTTTTTCTATTTTTTGCATTAATTTTGTTTGTGTTATTAATTGTTGTTTCTTTATAGTAAGACATTGTATGCAGCTAACCACTTGTTTAAATCCCAGCTCGATTTAGCGGGAAAATCGACTTTCAAGATTACAAATGTCAAAGCACATGCTTACCGTCAAATGAAAAAATGTGTCAAGTTTCCGAATTTCCGCCGAAATTATGGCGACATTTGGCGAACAGATTGTTTTTCAGAATCTGAAGGAATTTTCTAGAAATTCCCACTAACAGCGAGGATAAATGATTGAACCAATCAGAGTCCATAGAACGTTTTAAAAAACAGAATTTAACCAATCAGGGTGCATAGAACTGATTGTTATACGTTGCACAGAGAATTTATTGTTATATCGTGTTGAAGACAAAGATAATTTTAACGAGCATAGCTCGGACTTCCCAGATGGTTGTAAATAACTTAAAGTAGAACTTTTTAAAAACAGCAAAACATTTTTAACACTGCCATGTATAAATGCATACTTTTGGAAATTCTTCTGGGAATCTCAAGTTATTTCTCATGAGTGTTATTTTTCAAATTAACGTCAATCAAAATCATCAATCATAATTTTTTTTTAATTATTTGATATATTCTTATAAATGATTACTTTATGAGTGTTATAAACTACGAGAAATTAATAACACAATACCTCTTTACATTTCAACCAAATTAATTTTCTGTGTAATGTAAATCTTAATGTGGCAGTTCAATTAAAAGTGACACATGCAGAAAGCTTCATTATTTTATTTTATTTTATTATTTAAGTTTAATAGAGGCTGCGAAAAGATTCTAAATCCCAGAAGTTAGCCTCTTATTAATAGAGCGGCTAACTATTGGATAAAACAATCAAGTAACAAGTTTTTCTTTTATCAAAACCAAGGGCTTTGCACGCATGGTTGAAATATGGCAAGTGATATTTGTGTACCGAATAACACGAGGAGAAATTATACTGTTGCAAATAATTTGAATATTACTAAATTAAGTCACAATTTGAATAAACGTCATTTTTGTACCGCATTAGGCGAATGTGAGGCTTGAAATAATGCGAAAATCGTCATTGCAACGCATTTGAATCAACATCCTTCCAAGAAAACAAATACAATGTAGTCTATTTGGAAACTCTGTTTATAAGCTATCGTTTCGTGGAAGGAATTTTAAAATCAGTTCAGTAGTTTCAGAATTAATTTTCTATAAAAATAAACGTTTCTTTTTACAATATTAATGTACTTTTATGCACCATGAAAATCACAACACCGAAAAATAATAAGTGGGAAAACATTAGCGTACTATATTTAATTGTCATTTGTGTACGGCTAAAGGCTGAATATGAAATATTTCCTTTCCTTATTGGAAATCATGTTTCTTTATTACTATCATTTGAATTAATTATAATGTTTGCTCGTACTTGTGTTTATCCCACTGCTCAGAAAAGTTGTTCCGAACATGGTATGAAAAACTGTACAATTTTACTTTTCTTAAATATAATAAAAAAATAATAATAATTAAAAAGACATATATTGTTCTTGTAGACATATATATCTATGTCTTAGTTATTTCTATTCGAAATTTAAAGTTTCTAGGGTGACATTTTTTGAGAAATCATAGTAAAAATATGACTGTAGAACGTTTTCTTCCCATTTCATTTATTTGAAAATCTTTTACAAAGAGGCATCTTTAGGAGCATCACGTCCCATAGAAACTTGCATGTTGAATTTAAAATTTCTAGCCTCGAAAGTTTTTGAGTAAAATCATAATTATAGAGTGCTTTCCAAAAGTTTCTTTCTTTTAAATATCAAATACTTTGATGAACGTTCTTAATGAGCATTTATGTCTTAAAATCCATTACCATAAGGAGTTTCTTGCTCTTTGTCTTAACAGATTCAAAGTAAACGGGATTTTAGAACATTTTTCGTTCTATTAGGTCGTTTGTACAGATATAAAATATAGCCTATTTTTAAGTGGGGAACGGCATCGTTTTTATCCCAGGACAAGATTTGAAATCGTTTCTGTAGTACAAAAGTAATCGTGATTTTAAACCCTATTCTATTCATTTCACTCTTTTAAATTTCGAATACGTTAGAATATGATGTGCTGGTGCATTTACATCTTAAAAGTGAAAGCCATTTCAAATTTCATGTATCTAGCAATCAGCCTATCAACTCCAAATAGCCATAATCACAATGCTCCATAATCCCAAATTATCATATGTTTTACGTTCCTGAGTGCCAGTGTTATCCTGAAAGAAATTTTGGATTCGGTTTAGTGGGTCAAAAATAATTTGAATTTTAGAACTTTTCTATTCATTTCCCCCTTTTAAATTTAGATTTTTGTTTTAAAAAAAAGCTACTGTGCGCGAGCATTTGCGACCTAAAAGTAACCCCGGTGTCGAATATCAATTTTCTATCCCTATTAATTCTAAATAAATCACAATTTAGAATCATAAACAACAATTACTGATAATTTCAATTTTTTAAATCTCGAATTTTATAGAAACCATTCTTTGCGAGAGTTTACATCTTAAAAGAAACCACCATGCAAAATTTGAGGTTTCAAACCCGACAGTATCACAGAAATTGTAATTTTAGAAATTTTTTAGCTCAATTTAAATTTCGAATGTTTTAGAAACTGTTCGGGTACACTGTAAAAAAACACAGAAGCGTTTCGGCACAAGGCGGAAAGGTTTCCGGAAATTTATAGTAAACTTTGTGTTCTCCTCAGTTACTTGTTATTTCGGAATCATTACACGTATTTTCGGAAAAATATTCAAAGCAGTGAATTATTCTGAAGATGTCAGAAACGTTACATTCCATACCGGAAATGTTACCGGATGGTTAGTGTAAAATGATGGTTACTGAAAAATTCGGAAATGTTACACTCATTCCGTGTAAAGTTTAAAAATGGAATTCGAAATGAAGTAATATTTGCGCATGCTCATCTACTCCGAACACATGTCATTATCACGTGATTTCTATTGTTCTTGAGGGGAAAGACAGCTTAAAACAGATGCAGATGCAACGTATTTATATGAGCTGTAAGTATTCTGTTTTATAATTTCTTTTATTTGAGAGAACAATATGCTTTAAAAAAAAAAAATATTATCAGATTCTATTTTATTGCATACTAGCAAGCTACGCTGGTCAATTTCTCTTAACGAAACTTTAATCAAACAAAATATTGGCATTTCATAATTCACTTTTATATTTTAACAGAATAATAAGGCTACTATAATTTGTGACTCGTGCTATAGCCAATATACACGTCAGGACACGTCGCCTTTATCATTATCTTTTTACGCGTGAAGGTTTCGCTATGGTACTCCATTGTGAAATTTGGTAATTTTTGAAATTCAACATTTGAAAAAGGGCATAATCATTAGATTTGAAATTTATATCAAGAAAAATACAATTGTTTACCTTTCAAACGCAATTGACAAATACTTTTTGAGCTATTATTTTTTTTCTTTAACTTTAAATGTTTCATTTTCCGAGATTAATCTGTGGCAAAGATTCACGAAAAACCCAGTCGTCAGCAACACATAGCTTTATATTAAAGAGGATGTTGGAGCAGGGATTGTCACCATATTTTTTTGAAATCGACTCTGTAGTTCCAGAGATTCCATAGAAATTGTAATTTAGAATGATTTTAGAACGCTTTTCGCTCCTTTCACCCTTTTAAATTTCGATTTTTTTTAAAAATTTATTCTTAGAGAGCATTTACATCTTATAAGTAACTACCATGTCAAATTTAAAGTTTCTATCTCCTTCAGTATAAAAAAAAGTCGCAATTTTTGAACATTTTTCACTCCTGCACCCCATTGGGGTTAGTGGCACCGACATAAAATATAGCCTATGTTGGAGTACGGATTGTCACCATCAATTTGCCACCATTACTTTTGAAATCGGTTCTGTGTTTTCAGAGATTCCATAGAAATTGTAATTTAGAATGTTTTTAGAACACTTTTCACGTCTTTCACCCTTTTAAATTTCGATTTTTTAAAATTTTGTTCTTAGAGAGCATTTACATCTTATAAGTAACTACAATGCCAAATTTCAAATTTCTAGTTCCTTCAGTATAAAAAAAATGCAATTTTAGAACGTTTTTCGCTTCGGCATCACCCTGGGATTAGTGGTACCGACGTAAAATATAGCCTATGTTAGAGCAGGGATTGTCATAAAAAATTTGCCACCATCACTTTTGAGAAGGGTTCCGTAGTTCCAGAGATTCCATAGAAATTGTAATTTAGAATGTTTTTAGAACGCTTTTCGCTCCTCTCACAGTTTTAAATTACGAATTTTTTAGAATTTGTTCTTAGAGAGCATTTACATCTTATAAGTAACTACCATACCAAATTTCATGTTTGTAACACCTTCAGTATAAAAAAATCGAAATTTTAGAATGTTTTTCGCTCCTGCACCCCCTTGGGGGTAGTAACACCGACATAAAATATAGCCTATGTTGGAGCAGGGATTGTCACCATCAATTTGCCACCATCACTTTTGAAATCGCTTCAGTAGTTCCAGAGATTACCCCCTACAAACAAACAAACAAACAAACAAACAATCTTTACTACTTTATAATATTAGTATAGATTAATATTATATTTGCAGTTAATCTTTTGTTGTATACACAAAGTTAAATAACTCGTTCGATAGTTTCTTTATAATCTTGTTCCATGAATCTATAATAAATATTAGATATTTGATTGATGAATAATAATGTAGTACTAGTATTAATGAAGTACAGATAGCATCGTACATACGTCTTTAACATCTTTTCGTTTTGAGATCGGTTCCGTTTCATAACTTTTCTAATAATGAAATGTATCGTTTATATGACAGAACAAATTCCTAATTTCACTTATACTATACGTTTTTCCTTCATTTTTTATGAATCAGATATTTATAAATAAATATAATTGAAAATTTGATTTATAAATCTATAAATAATTCTTTTTTTAAATCCGGTCTCGTGAATTCCATGCTGTAAACAGATACTTTTGCATTATGAAAATGCTTTATTTCCCAAAATAGATGTATTATTTTTAATACCTTTAAATAAATATATTTTTTAATCTTGTAAGTATAGATATTATGTCAAAAGATTTCGTATCTGTAAATAATAATTTTATTTTATGAACTGTATACTTATAAAAATATATTTATTTTCTCAGGTTATCTCAGCACTTCTCAAGTTATACGAATAAAATAATACCTTTAAATGAATATATTTAGAAGCATGATAGTTGTAAAACACTATATTAAAAATATTTACAAACAGGCCAAACATTTTTATCAATCTATCCATTTATAAGTATACAATTCGTGAAAATAAAACAATTACCACAGATATAAAATATTTTCGAATAGTATAACTATTTACAAGATTAAAAAAAAATGTTAAAAGGTATTACTAAAATCTGTCTATCTATAAGTATAGGGAAATTAAATATTTTCATTGAGTATCTATTTAGAGGATGGAACTCATGAGGCTGCATTTAAAAAAAAGAATTATTTATAGATCCATAAATCAAATTTTCAACGTTATTTATTTACAAATATCTGATACATAAAAATAGAGTGAAAAACGTATAGTATAAGTGAAATTTGGAATTTATTCTGTCATATAAACGATACATTTCATAATTAGAAAAGTTATGAAACGGAACCGATCTCAAAACGAAAAGATGTTAAAGACGTATATACGGTGCTATCTGTACTTCATTAATACTAGTACTACATTATTATTCATCAATCAAATATCTAATATTTATTATAGATTCATGGAACAAGAGTATAAAGAAACTATCGAACGAGTTATTTAACTGTGTATATAACAACTTCTAAACTTGTTGTACTTGTAAACTTGTAGTAGGTAAACTAAAGAAGTTTCCAGACGACTCAACTCTGTTCCTAAAAAGGAAAATTTGGAAGCCTCTCTTGAGTAGAAGGACATACTCTCAAATTTGGAGTTATTTTAAAATGATAGAAGTATTTGTCATATAATTAAGTTTTTTCAAAATTTATTTCGCCTGCATAAATAACTTTAAAGTGATATCTTGAGTAGCAGTCTAATAATAAAAGGTGAATAATAAAACGAGTTCAGAAAAATATATGTTTTACACCAGAAATTACAGAAAGTTTATAATATTGCTAATTCTAGAGTATAATTCATCTACAAGATCATACTTCATAGGATCATTTCTATAGTATGATTAGCGAGTTCGCTCACCGCACTTCGCAGAAAACCCAACCACGATGATGTGGAGTGGGGTATCGCCTCGAACGAATGTAATATTAATTTTTTTTATAAAAGCATTTTGTTCTCTCAAATAAAAGAAATTATAAAACAGAAATACACAGAAACATTTCCGATGTATACAAAAACATTTCTGATGTATGCAGAAACCTTTTCTATGTATACAAAAACATTTCCGATATATACAGAAACCTTTCCGATGTATACAAAAACATTTCCGATACTTGCAGAATCGTTACTGAATATCTGACTGAAATATAAAGAAACGTTTCCGAAATGCACGTAAATGTTTCCAAAATATACAGAAACATTTCTGAATATCTGACCGAAATATGCGGAAACTTTTACGAATATCTGACCGAAATATGCGGAAACATAACAGAACCGATGGGCCACATTGCTGCCCCACCAGATAGAGTAACGTTTCCGAGTTTTTTTTTTTTTTACAGTGTACGATCAGACCACTTACGTATTACAAATGTTATCCATGTCTACTTTCAAGTTTCTATTCTAAAATTTATAAACAAAACCCATAATTTCGAACATTTTCCTCTCATTTCAGCATTCTAAATTTTCAATTTTTTAGAAACCTTTCTGAGCCGGTCATTTATGTCTTAAAATTGACCACTATGCCAAATTTTAAGTTTCCAGCACCAAAACTATTACAGATTTCGAAACTTTAGAAAGTTTGTTTGGTCCTGTACCCTTTGAAATTTCATTTTTTTAAGAAACTATTTTGAACCAGCGCTTAGATATTAAAAATGATAGAATTGGCAAATTTTAAATTTCTATCCCTAGTAATTCTATATAAATCGTAATTTAGAATGTCTTTAGAATGTTCACAGTTTTTTTCATTTTCTAAAATTCCCCCTTTTTTTTAATTGTCCTGATCCAGAATTTACGTCTTAAAAGTAACAGACATGTTAAATTTTAAATTTATATTCCTAACAATTCTACACAAATTGTAATTTAGAACTTTTTCCACTCATTTCCCACTTTTAAATTTCGAATTTTTTTAAAAACAACAACCATGCCAAATTTCAAGTTACTAGCGCCTTCAATATCACAAAAAGGGCAAGTTTAGAATGTTTTTTGTTCATCCATCTACTTGGGAAAAATGGCTCTGACGTAAAATATAGTCTATGTCGGAGCAGAGACTGCCATCTTTACTTTTGAAATTCGTTCGGTAATTCCAGTAGTTTCCCCTACAAACAAACAAACAAGCACGTAAAAAACGTTTCTTTTTTATAATAGTAGTATAGATGTAGAGATAAAGTTATATCTACCAAACAATGAAAAATAAACTCAAAAAAGTACAATAAGTTATGTATTCAGTAGTCAGCTCCTGGTGGCCAACTATTGGACATGTAAGCAAAATGTAATACCCAATGGCCGGCACCTGGTGGCCGACTATTGAACATGTAAACAAAATTAATACCCAATGGTCGGCCCCATTAAAATTAAATAATACAAACAAATTTATTTACTTTTTATACTCAAAAACATTGGTTTATTTACCCTGCTAATATTTGAGCCTTATCATTTTAGAAAAGAATAAAAAATAAATAATTAATACTTGCCTTTTAAAAAAATTGCCGTCAGTTAACAAAAAAATAGGAGAAATGGCGATTTGACCTCTATCTTGAAAAAAATGGCTGATTACTAATTAAATAAAAATACCCACAATTTTTTAGTGATTGTTTTTGAATTATAAAAAATGGCTGCATATAACCAAATTGTAATATTTCATTCAGAACCAAAAGTAAGCTATTCGTAAGGCATTTTATCTCAATATGGCCGACTCTTGGTACTTTTACCCTATTTAATATAATTAATACTGCATTGCAGCTTGGGAATGTACGCACAACATTTTAATGAGACACAACAACATTTAAAGTTGATTGACAAAAAATAGAGTTTATTTCATCCATTTAAGTATAACAAAAATTTCTTATGCTAATGAATTTCAATTTCCCGGCATTAATTTTGCTAAACAACACCTTGAAAATGCAATTGTACAATACATTTGGAAAACTTATCGGTTATTGTATTGGTTTTCATTCAATTACTAAAATGGTATTTTATAATTTCAAAGAAATATAATTCATCTATGAGAAATCTGAGTTGCACTATAAACTCTATTATTCATAATAACTTTATTATTAATTTCAGTACTATATTAAAAGGAAGAGTCTTGTTTCCAAGAGACCATGCGAAACATATTTGTTTGAAATACAAAACACAAATATTTGTTTTCGAAATATAACGATTGTTTGTAAAATCATTTTGAAGTAATGAGTTTGGAGCTGAGAGTAGAACCTGTGACAATGACAAATATAATGACAATTTGCTTCAGCTTTAAACTTATGAAAATCATGAGTAGTTAAAAACGGGTAAATTGGCCTCATATCTTTATATTCGCTAATATGATTAAATATTTATAATAAATTTTGTTAATTCTTCAATTTAAAATATCCATTCTCTCTGCGTTTTGTAACACTGTATACATTTTGACATTGTTTTTTTGCCATATATTATATCAAATCTCAAAATTTCACAGGATACTACAAATTGTTTTTCCTCAATAAATAGAAGTATACTAAAAATTCTGTATTCTTTGAATGATTTCAGCTTTATTGGTATTTGTTTAAAATCAAGCTTAAAAAATCTCCAAATAATAAAATGTCATTTGTTAAATCAACAAGGAAAAAAGGCAAATTTTGTTCACAAATTTATCACTTTGTTTAAGATATATTTGAGTTTACATGGTCTTGCATGCGCTGTTAAATTAAAATTGAAATGCAAATATGTAATTTTATTTTCTGTATCAGTAATTTTGATTTCTATAAATGAAATGAACTCATTATATTCTATACTTGACCACATTGTCAACTGGGAAAATACAAAAAATTATATTGTTTCAACTGTAATCACAATTCTAGAGTTTCTGATTAAGATATTACTTTTTCTAAAAAGAAAGAAGTTAAGCTATTTAAATCATCTCATGAAAAAAATGTATTCAACTATGCTCTGCCCGACCAAGTTAAAGTTTAGAAACAATCTAATATTTATTTTTTTCATTAATGATATTTACATCATTTCTTCATACGTAGTAATATATTCAAATAGGACAAATAGGTTTTACGATGATGACTATACCTATGGATATATAAAAGCACCGGCATCTACAAAATTTTTCATGTTCTCAATATTTGTTAGAATGTGGGGGTACGTATCGCCCTTTTTTTGTATATACGAGGGTTGTAAATTAAATAGTGGCAACTTAACCTTGAAACTCGCAGAAGGGCGGGCATGCGCAAATAGGATATGGGAGTGGTGAGGTGGCGCTGTTGTCGATGTGTAGAATGCAAAAAACAGTCGATATGCTTAGAAGGGTAGTTGTGTGGCGTTAAAGTGAGGAGTTTCGTTTCCATCGCTCTAAAGCGTGTTTTTAAACGGTGATCAGGGGGTCGTGGCTTAAAATCGAGGTTGCCCGTGGCAAAAATGGTACAGAATGCTATCGAGGATCAGTGGAAGCCTGCGGCATAAATGCTTTACCGTGTAGGACAGTAGCACGATGGGTTCAAGCATTTCGTTCGGGTCGGAATAAGACTGCGAATTTGCAACGCACAGGTCGGCCCTCCATTTCTTAAGAGCAGATTTACATCTTGAGCGGTCTCCTTACCATAGACCGCCGATGGACTGTCCGAGAATTATCCTTACGCCAATCGCTGACCACCTTTTGAAAACATGCTTTAGAGCGATGGAAACGAAACTCCTCACTTTAACGACACACAACAACTATCCTTCTAAGCAGATCGACTGTTTTTTGCACTCTACACATCGACAACAGCGCCACCTCACCGCTCCCATATCCAATTTGCACATGCCCGCCCTTCTGCGAGTTTCAAGGTTAAGTTGCCACTATTTAATTTACAACCCTCGTATTTTTGTTGTTTATGTGTAGCACTAAAGCTAATAGAAGGCTACAAAATGGGAAGAATATAAGTTTCCAAAATTTGAATCGCATCTGTACTGAGATTTCAAACTTAACATCGGACATCAACGAAGTTTTTCATGATATATTGCTCCTCGCTTTTGTTCTTAATCTGGGCAGAGTGTTTTATCACTTATACGACATTCTTGTTATAAAACCGTTGGCAAGTTATGTATTAATTTATCGTTTTTTTAATGCAATAATTAATTTCACTCGATTTGCTGTGATCTGCATGTGTGCTTCTTCTGCATCAAAAGCGGGTTTGGAACTGAAAGGAATCATCTACAATCTAAAAGTACAAAATGATGATAAATGGGATTTCTTTTGTCTTGTTACCAAAGCAAATGAACATTTTGTTCAATTTAAGCTTTTAGATAGTCTGGTACTTGATAAAAGTCTTATTCTTGCAGCAATGATGGAATAATTCTAGTGACTTTCGACATAAATTCTCAAATATAATACCTAGTGTCACTTAGTTAGTTTTAAATAAAAAGTCTTAGTATTTATCAAATACAATGAAGTTTCCGTTATATTAAAATCATTTTCTTGTGATTTAAGAATAATCTTGTTAGCAAAAATCTATACAAAACTGATTTTCTTGGTTATTTAAATGACGAGCAATTGAAAAGTCGACAAATATGTAAAGATTACGAGAGAGGTGACAATTTATTTGTACGGCATTATAAAGGCGAGTCTAGCTTAAGACTTACTAAGAAATACATGTTCTTGACGTGCTATTCTATTTTATTGCTTCTTATAGTTACGAATGGAAAGAACGAGGCACAAGAAACAACGATTGGATTCGTATTCAAACATGAATTGTAATTTACATTTAACATAAGATTTACAGAAGGCATGTTTTCTAAGTTGATGGATGTGCTAATTTACACTTGTATATACCTTGATTAGCTTGCTGTTAATTTTCTGAGGTATAATCATTCTTCAACTTCTAGTGTATTTTTTATACTTTCCAACATAACAATATAATAAAATATAACACCTTGTAATAGTATATTACTTTTAAATGCTAAAGATGTAAAATTAACAACTATAATATAAATTAAAATAACTTTTATTAGTTGTTTTACATGTTTCGACTCTTCTGAGTCACTTTCAAAAACAAAATGAGAATATTCTAAAGCTGCACGGGCTTTGAAGTTATTATTTACATGTACTTTTTTAAAAAATTACGCACGTTATCTATTATTTTTTACTTGATTGTTTATTTTCATATCTTTGAGCATGGAGTAATTCTAGCCACAGTTTCGGTAAATTAAAAGATGCCGCATCGTTACATATTGTATTTTTGCGCGTGAGTATTTCTATGGTTTCTCTTATTATGGATGGATAGTATAGACTGGATGGAAATATTATTTTACTTTCATTGAAATTTATTTGGATGGTTTCTTCTTGATATAATCTTGCTAGGGCTGTAGTTTTTCTATTGTATTTAATATCAGCTATATGCTCTTTTTTTCTGCAATTAAATTTCCTGCTGGTCATGCCTATGTAGTAATTCTTGGATCCGTCTTCTTTAATAAAAGGTATTTCATATACTCCTGAATAATTCTCAAAATTAATTGGGTCAATTTTACTGCAAATGATATTCTTTAATTTCTTAGGTGGTTTGGCTATTAAGCAGATATTGAAACGTTTAAGGCTGTGTTTTAATTTTTCGAAAAAGCTTGGATAATATTGCAGAGTATAAAGTTTGTATTTTTGTGAATCAAATTTCTTTTCTGAATACTTATTATTGGTGATATCTATGATCAATTTATTAATATGGTGTACTGTAAAACCATTATTATAGGCAATTTTACGAATATTATCTAATTCATTATTCAATTTATTTTCAGTACATATTATAAAGGCTCGTTTTATGAGAAATCTGTAGGCTGAAATTTGGTATGTAAAGGGAGAACATGCGTTATTTGGTATGATAGATTGGTTAGCCATGTTTTTCCGGAAAACAGCTCTGTCGATAGATTTATTTGTTCTTGTTAACATAATATCAAGGAATGGAAGACTTTTATTATGTTCAATTTCAATAGTGAATTTAATGTTATTGTCGATTGAGTTTAGTTGATTTATAAATATTTTAAGTTCATCAAGACTATGCTGCCAAATTATAAAAATATCATCAACATATCTGAGCCAAGTGTGAGGTGTTAAGTGAAATGTGCCAAAAACTTTATTTTCCAATGAGCGAAGAGTATATTCAGCTAATAAGCCTGAAATAGGTGACCCCATTGGAGCTCCGTGATTCTGCTTATAATATTTACTATTGAATGCGAAATAGCTATTATTTATGATCGGGGACCGAAATCACCCACTCGTGGACAGCCACCCGTGAGGTATAGGAACAATAAGTCCACGAGGGGAAAAATAAACGCTACCCGACACCGATAGCACCCATCCGTTCCAACCCCCACCGCAGGAGGCGCCTGTTTATTAGATTTGAAACAATGAATATAATTACATAACAATAATAAAATATAAAAGGTAAAAAATAACAATTTTTTTGCAAATTGAAAGTTAAATATAAAATATTTTCGAAGTACTATAAGTTCATGATGTCCTAAATTTATGGTATTTTAGCTCAGAAAGTCAATGGTCAGTTCAGTCAATTTTTTTTAAAAATTATTTCGTAATGAAAGAGAAATTTTTATTGAGAATATTATAATTCTCTTTTAACTTTTGAGAGTTTGAAGGATTGAAAATGATATTATGAAGGTTATATCTGAGAGTTTTGTTCTTATCAAAAGGGAAGTGATGGATCATAAGAGGGCAGCATCCGAATATGTAGTGAACTGCATCTCCTTCTGCTTTATCGCATGGACATCTAGGTGAGGCTCTTTTTCTTATTTTATGTAAGTATTGTGGGAAACTGCCATGGTTACTCAGATAATACGGCAGTGTTGGCTGTTTGCAGAGATAATTTGGATCGACTTTATTTATAATTTTATAGGTATCTCTGCCCTGCCGGAGGTTCGTTCAGTGACAGGTTTATACTATTCTATGTGCAATTTAAGGGATTATCCGGTGCCGAAGGCAGCGGGGACCAGGGTCGGAATGACTGCTATACGGTGCCGCAGGCAGCGGGGACCCGAGCCGGAGGTTCGTTCAGTGACAGGTTTATACTATTCTATGTGCAATTTAAGGGATTATCCGGTGCCGAAGGCAGCGGGGACCAGGGTCGGAGATTAGTTCAGTTAGAGGTTTATACTATTCGATGTGCAAATTAAGGGATTATGCAAATTATGGGATTATCCGGTGCGTGCGTAGCACGACCGGTGTACGGTGCCGAAGGCAGCGGGGACCCGGGTCGGAGGTTCGTTCGGTTCGAGGGTGATGCGAGCCGGAGAATACAAAAGTTTCGAGGCACCGATGTAAATTAGGGTCCCGCTGGCGGGCGAAGCCAGCTAGTCTTATATTAAATGTGTTTCTTGTAAGTGTTAGTAGAATGTTTCTCCTGTAAGTAGCCAATTTTCACAAACCGTCGTTAAAATTTATCGACAATTCTGCATCTTATAAACAAATAATATGTGAACAACAACTAGTATTTTAAAAAGAGCGTTTGAATCTTTGTGAGTTACATGCTAATCTCTGGAAAATGCATACAAACATTGCACATATCTAGAAAAACTGTTTGTAAAAGTTACAGATAGAGTTTCTTATTAAATTTATTGACCTCCTAAATAGTCTCGAGGCTGAAGTTTTGCTAGAAAGTGTTACTCCAAAATCCTGTTTAAATGATCTTTAAACAATAATTTGCGTATTGCTCTTTTAGAAATTATAAAAAAGCTAAATTAAAAAAATTATCTTCCTCGTTCCAATTAATTTACACACTTCTGACTGTATAATATTCAATATATGTGTGAGAAACTTCTTCCCGGGCAGATTTTTTTAATTTAAATAATGGTATCAATCAATTACCTAAGAAAAATATTGAAAAGGGCATTCTTTATCAAACTATCGATTGAATCTATAACCGATCAATTACTTAAACGATAGTCTATAATTTGATAATGACATACAATTCATATAACATGAAATGAAATTTAATAATGAAAACTGTTTCCACTAAATTTAATTCATCAATCCCTTCAGATAATTTACATTATAACATGTTCGATGTTAGATGAAAAATTATTTTGAATTTCAAAATATTAACTATATATAAAAAGTATTTGAAAAAGTCTTTGTGTATGTTTTTTACGAAATGCAAAAAAATTAAGTAAGTGATCTATTTTGGTTAAATCGTTCTGACAAATCTTGCTTCGGTAAAGCAGAGTTATGTTTTCCGTTGTGACACTGCTCTGTTTCAGTATTATGAACAGTGAGTGCAAACATAGAAATAATTTATGACTTTGTTTTTCTCATTGAAACTGAAATTCGTATTTTGACAGCATTCGTGAATGTATTTCAAGACATCAAATAGTGAACGTGAAAATTTCATTTCTAAAACAGATTAAAAATGTAAAAATTATCATTAAAAATAACGATGTATAATTTTAAAGTATTTAATTGATGAAACAAAATAAGATACAATTAAAAAAAAGACACAGAAGTCTTCAATCCTTGATTTTAAGGGTATTTTTTAGTGTTGTATTTCATCTGTTGTAAATAGTAGTATGATGATTTTAAAGTTTTGAATGAACAATAAATGAAAGTGAAATTAATTTATTTAGTGAAACGTAAATTATAAGTAAATTTTCAGTGACGGATTATAATGTTTTAAATTTGAATAACTAAGTTTATAAAAAATAAATCAGTTTGAATGATGGCAAATTAGTTTTCAGTTTTGAGAGAGAACTAAATTAAAAATGTATTCTAGTAAAATAACAACAATTGGCAAGCATATTCAAAGGTACGTCAGTAAAAAACAGTAAATCAAAGATATGTTTAAAAAGTGTTTCAATAAAATAACTGTAAATCCAAAATACATCTTTAATGTAGAAAAGTTTGGTCAATGATGAGTAAGAATGATAAATCACACTTTTATTACCAAAGTTAGTGCAACTATGCTTTACTTTTGGATGTATACAACTTTTTTCAAAAGAGTCAGAACTATAATACTATGTATTCTTTAAAACTATGTGTTTGTTATAAATAAGCATTAAGTAAACAGAAATAAAATGCTACCAATTATTTATCTGATATTCGTAAGTGCCTAATCTCAATTCTTTAGTTTTAAAAGAATTCTACTTTATCATCCCAGTGAATGATTTTTTTTTCTTTTTTGTAGTTTATAAACATTTTAAAAGCTCATCTAATTTTTTAATTAGAATTTCAGTAAGAGATAAACTAAAATATGAATATCTTTGAACTTAGATCACAGATATATCTGGCATATTGCATGTTCTTTGTAATTATGAGAAAAATGTACTATTTAGTTATTGTTTTTTCTTCCTTATTGATATAATAAACTTTATATTAAAAAAAAATCAGTAATTTTATTCAACAATCCAGACTACATTAAAATTTAGTTTTCAAAGAAAATTTCTTTCATTAGCTAAAATTCAAAATGCTACCGACTTTGAATTCATAATTTTGATGATTTAGAAATATGCAGTATTTCCATTTATCATTCTGTGAAACTCTTATCTTAATTGTTTTAGACGTAAATTGAAATAAAGACTGATTCGATATACTATTTTTAAATTACGCACGGAAAAAGTAACAAACAAACAAAAATATTAAAAAATATGTTTACATGTTCTGAAAATGTTTTAGAGATGTTTAATAGCCAAGTAATTTTGTTTAAATGGAAATACATACTATCTGAAATTAGTGTCAATAAAACAATATAACTATAAACGAAAACACTATTTCATACTTTTTACTTTACCATTCAAAAATATGGCTAAATGTCGAGTGGTAATTTACGTCGTTTTAAAAATATTTGTACAATCAGATTAAATATCATATTGCACAACATACTTCTGTCAACTCTAAGCGCTTTTTTTATAGATATGGATCACTTTGTGAAGATGCATGCTTTTTATTTAAGTGTGTAAAAATTATCAGTTTCACTGGTTTAAACTTTACAAAACATTCTCAATATATTGACAAATTGCACCTCAAAAATATAAAATTGAACCTTTTAAATCAGAATGAATGGGGCAAAATTTTCGCATAAAATTCCCGATTTGTTAAACATTTACCTGGCTCTTCATGGTCTTTCTTATGCTGTAAAATTTAAATGGAAATACAAAAATTTTATTTTATTTTCATTGTCAACGATTTTCATCATTAGCAACGACATAAATAAGCTATATTTCATAATTGAAAGCATTATTAATTTGGAAAATACGAGAAATCATTATATTATGCTAATAATAATGGTTTTACATTCCATGCTTAGAATACAATTTTTTCTTAAAAGAAAGAACTTAAAATATTTAAATTGGCAAATGGCAAAAATTTACTCAACTATAGCCCCACATACAGTATTAAAATATAGAAATACACTAATACTTGTATTTCTAATTAATGATCTTTACATCATTTCCTGTACTTTGTTATGGTTTCTCGCAATGGATTCTTCACATATACATTACTATATTGGCCAAAATCTCACTTACGAATACGTAAGGAATAAACCATCTACTACCACATTCTACAATTTCTCTGTTTTTCTAGTAGTTTGGGGATTTATAGCACCCTTTTTTCCTATTTATTTTTGTTGTTTCTGTTTAGCATTGAAGCATACATTAAATGGATTCAAGAAAAGACTTGAGAAACAGAAGAACATATCTTTCAACTCCTTGAGTAAAATCAGCACTGAGATATCAAACGTAATGGCCATATGCAATAAAGCTCTACATGACATTTTAATTCTTCTTTTTACCATTCAACTGGTAAATGTATTTTATCACACATACAGCATCCTTGTTGATAAATCTATGGCTGAATTCATGTTATTACATCGTATTTTGAATATAATGATTTATTTCATTCAATTTGTTGCGATTTGCGTATTCGCTTCCTCTACATCTAATGCTGGTTCCGAGCTGAAAAGATGCATCTACAAACTAGAGGTTGAAAACAATGAGAGATGGAAACATTTGCGCCTTATATTTGAAATAAATGATGGTTTTGTTGAGTTTAAACTGTTAGATAGTTTGGTGTTAGATAAAAATCTCATACTTGCAGCAGTGGGAAGCTTAGTTACTTACGGAATAATTATAGCGACATTCAACCTAAATTCAACCTAAACTCAAATATAATTTCTCCTCTCATGTTAGTTTATATGTTATATAGAGAAGTAGCTTAAAATAAGTTATATAGAAAAGTAGCTTAAAATAACTAAAATAAAGTAAACTTTTTATGATGTCATTAAAAGTTTTTGGTATTTTTAAAATTTATTTATTGTCGCAGAAGCTAGTTCTTATATTCTTTTAAAAGACTGTGGAATCCAAACGATTTAATCATATACTTTGTAAGATTTTTATCCATAATAAAAAATGTAAAAATTATTGTAAACATTTAAGAATGAAATTGTCATTGCTTTATATTTAACATTTGATGTTTCAATGTACACTCTTTTGAAATGAAAAAAAATATATATATAGTAACGTAAAAATAGCTAGGCATTTTCAAACAATGATCCGTCTTAACTGAAATATGGCAATTTTTCTTTACTAACATTTAAATGACTATATGTTCATGGAAAATAAATGCTGACTGCGATCATATTGCACGTTTCTATTAGCGATTTCTATCCTACAAAACTGCCTGTAATTGCATATTTTTGTACATCCTAACCCTAAAGTTTATTTTATATTTTATTAACAAAGCCGCTTTTAGGTCGCTTTAAAAAATTACTATGCTGTTTCCATCACAAAACTTTATTCTATACCAATATTACATATTAAATTATAATCATATCAACAATCATGAATATACCGCTTTTATCCGAATTTAACTCGTAGTTACATTTTACCATTTCATACAGTTAATTAACAGAAGAACCGGGCAACACCGCTTATTGTTGGGTATTAAAATTAAACATTATTTCAACATATACATTTTTTAGCATTAAGTACAAATGTAAATTTAACACATTTCTATACAATAGAAACTGAGTTACAACTGTAATATTCATCGCAAAACTAATGAGGTACACAACTAAACGATTGCGTCAATAATGATCGATTTTAGCAACAATGTGGTCAAAAGCGCTTCAGAGTTACAAGAATGGAGTTAAAAATATTGCCAACCACGCTCGTTAAACTGCTTCAGTTGATTGTGGACCCTATTAGGAAGCCTACCCCAAGCAAAGAACAACAGCGCCCTTGTTGAGTGATCAAAGTTAAAATTTAAAAAGCATGTATGTATGTCAAAGACTGACATGATGTGCAGTTTTATGAATTTGCGTGCATCAGTTCTTTGAATATAGCTATCGCAGAAATTATGAAAAACACAGCAAAGCAGCACCACTCTTGGGCGATATATGCCCAAACGTAAACAGCACCAATTTATTTCTCGGTCTAATACAATATAAGATTTAAGAAATTCCGTGCATGAGTTCTTAAGATAGAGTGGCCAGAAAAATTGTGTCACACATAAACCGACAGACAGACAAAAAGACAGACATTTTTAAAAAATATTCAAATCGTAATCACGACATCCTGACACATGTAAATCCATCAAAATATGGAAGATGAATATTTTCATAATTTCTTATGTGTATGGATGGTATACAGAGGAACCGAATTGTCAGGAAGCTGTGTGATCATAATGAGCAAAATGCCGACACCTGGGTCATACGGACATATTTGTCTAAGGACATATTTGTAGTTAAAAGTGAAGAATGGATTTAATAATACTGCAAAACACGCTCGCTAAATTGCATCAGTTGATTGTGGACTTCATTAGGTACCTTTTCCACCCATAAAATATAAGCGTCCCTGTTAAGTGATGAAAGTTAAAAATTTAATCAGCATTTATTTATGTCAAAATCTAACATGTTATGCAGTTTTATGAATCCCTTCGCATCAGTTCGTGGGATATAGCTATCACAGAAATCATGAAACACACAGCATGGCAGCGTCACTTGTTAGGCGGTATACACCCAAACATAAGCAGTATCTGTTTCTGTAGAAGATCCAACAGAAATTAAAATTCGGTGAATTTCTGTGCATCTTGGAATATAGCTATCGCAGAAATCATGAAAAACACAACAAAGTAGCACCACCATTGAACGATATACGCCCGAACCTAAACAGCACCAATTCTCCTGAGTGATAGTGGGCACGCCCAAATACGACAGCCCTCTTTTGCCGCTGCGTCACATCTTTGTTGTAACTCATCTTAACGTATTATCCCTGTAAATCACAGACCTACTCACTTCACGTACGTCCTGCTATGATGACAGAGCAATGATCCAGGTTTAGTCGTTTAGTTCACGACATTGAGTTCTCTGCAACGTAATCTGTATCGGTATAATGAAAGCATTGTGCTTCCGCACAAGCGTGACTAATCTATTGTCTGATGAGCTTATGTAGTTGTTGTAGTAACTAATCTGCCCGATCCATTTATATTAAAAAACATGGCCCATGTAAACCTCAAAATATGGCATTTTGTCACCCAGGTTCACGGTATTTCTGCAAAAATAGAGTTATACAGCAAATATTCCGAATGTCAATTCAATAGTTTTGCTATTCTAATGCATCATTGCAAAGATTTTCGATGTAAAAATTGTCGATTATTGATATTTTATTAGAAAACTTTTTTAAGTAACACTATATTAACGCAATATTAAATTCCAATCAATAAAACTAATATTGGTTTATTTATAAACATAATGAGAGCACAACAGGAACTTTCTGTAACTCAACATGTTGGACATTTATGATGGTTTAAAATAGTAAATGCCTTCAGAAAATAAACGCCCATGAAAAACATTTTCTATACTCGTGGCACATATTTAAGCAAAAACGATCAGATAAACATTCCATTATTTGGTCCTAATGACATAAAAGCGATTATCTGAAAAGCGTTGTTTTTCAATAAATATTAAAAAAGTATCAAACCTGAGGCATCATTATTTTAGTTATTTGTGAATGTAATATAATCTACAAATTAATTGGAATATTGGGACAAGATGAATAAATTTTCAATTTCAGATATTTTCTGGAATTTTTTTAAAAGTACCGGACAATTTGTGCTTCATTTTTCGTCCTGTAAAGAGGACAAATGGCCCTCACATTTCCCAATAAAATTCAGTCTAAAGTGAGTGTAAGGAGGAGTCAACAACATATTTTACATAAAATTTCTTTATAAAGTAACACAAATCCAGCCCACTATATCGTCGAAATCTTGTCAATAATATTTAAATAACTTTTTTATATAAGTTGACCAATGTTGTTGGTTAATCAGGCGAGAAACAAAAGCAGAAGCATCTTTACCCATGTATCTTCAAGTATGTCTTACTATCTTTATGTATGTTTCACTATAAACGCTTATATCTCATCGTGTATTCAATGTGTTTGTTGTAAACTTTAGGATAATGTTTCTCGTGTAAGCAGTCACATTTTCTCACATTTTTGTTAAATTTGATCGACAATTCTACATATTATAAACAAAAAACTTCCGAGCAACTTGGAATTTTAAAAGAAATGTTTGTATTTTTGTTAGTATGCATATTAATCTCACGAAAATACATACAGACACAGCTAGACAAATTATTTGTATAAGTTACAGATTATTTACAGTACTTTATGATACAAGCTAATAGCAATTATTGTTTTTCCTATTAAATTTATTCATCTCCTAATATTCTTTGGTCTGAATTTTCATAGAAATGTGTTAGTTCAAGCATCATGTTTAAATGATCAAACATAAACAACAATTACTCAATTGTTTTTTTAGAAATCTCCTCCCCTAAACAAAGCCTACATTGTGAACACTTTTTCATGCATAATATTCAGGTGTGTATGGGAGAAACTTTTCTCCAGTCGAATTTATTTAATTAAAAAATGGTATTAATCAATTTTCCCGATATTAACATCCATATTATTTTTCTTATGACAAAACTCGTTTGAAAAACCTGGAAAAAAGATTGTAAAAGCTATTCTATTATTAAAGTATAGATTTTATCCCTAACCGATCGATTATTTAAAGACACTTTATAATTTGGTATGGAAATACAATTCATATCAAACAAATTAAAATTTAACAATGAACCTATATCAACTAAATTGCATTTATCAATAGCTTCAAAAATTTTTCTTCATAACTTGTTTGCTTGAACAATTATTTTGCATTATAACAATATATATATATATATATATATATATATATATATATATATATATATATATATATATATATATATATATATATATATATATATATATATATATATATATTGAAAAAGTCTTTGTGTGTGGTTTTCAACGAAATGGAATGAACACACGGAAGATTTCAATTTTTATAAAATCGTCATGCCACACCATACTTGGTGGTAAGCAGTGCTGTATCGTCAGTTGTGATACTGGTCTGTTTCAGCTTTATGAGCACCATGTGCAAATATAGAAATACTTTACGACTTACTTTTGTTTTCCATGAAACGGGAATTTGTATATGACAGCATTTGCGAAAGTATTTCAAGACATTAAATAGTGAACATGAAAATTTCATTCCTAGATCAAATTCAAAATGTGAAAATTACCATTTGAAAAAACCATGTATAATTTTAAAGTTTTTGATTGATGAAAAAAAATGAGGAACATTCAGAAAAACGTCACAAAAGCGATTGCTTGATTAAATCCCTGAGCATCAATATGTTATTTATAAATATTCTACTTAAAAAGTAATAAACTAACAAAAGTATTGAACAACATGCTTACATTTTTTGAAATATTTTTAAATGTCCAAGTAATTTCCATTAAATGGAAATATATATTATCTTCAATTAGTGTCAATAAAATATATTAACTACAAAAGAATTTTTTTTTTCACATTCAATAATATGGCTAAATGTATGGCGGTAATTTATATGGTTTTAAAAGTATCTGTACAATTAGATTAAATATCATATTGAACAACATATATAATCCTACATTAAGCACTTTATTGCTTGTTTTTACTATAGTAACGGGTCGATTTGTCATATGGATGATTTTACTTAAGTGTGTACAAATTTATCAGGTTTTCTGGTTCAAACTTTACAAATTATTCTCAGTATAATGGTCAAATTGAACCTCAAAATTATTAAAATTAAATCTTTTAAATCAGCATGATCAGGGAAAGATTTTCGCATAAAATTCCGGATTTGTTATACATTTACCTGGCTTTACACGGTCTTTGTTATGCTGTTAAATTTGAATGGAAATGCAGAAATTTTATTTTATTTGCTTTGTCAACACTTTTCATTATTATCAATGACATTAATAAGTTATATTTGATAATTGAACGTATCATTAACTTGGAAAATAAAAGAAATCATTATATTCTGCTACTAATCATGGTTTTACATTTCATGCTTAGAATACAATTTTTTCGTAAAAGAAAGAACTTAAGATATTTAAATTGGCAAATGGCAAAAATTTATTCAACTATAGTTCCACAAAAACTATTAAAGTATAGGAATACACTAATACTTGTACTTATAATTAATGATATTTACTTCATTTCCTGTACTTTCTGATTTTTTTCGGCAGTGGACACTTCTCATATACATTGCTATCTTGACCAAAATTGCACTTCCGAATACGTAACGTATAAACCATCCACCAGCACATTGTACAATTTCTCTTGTTTTCTAGAAGTTTGGGGATACATAGCACCGTTTTTTCCCATTTATTTTTGTTGTTTCTGTTTAGCATTTACACATACAATAAATGGATTCAAGAAAAGACTTGAGAAACAGAAGAACATATCTTTCAACTCCTTGAGTAAAATCTGCGCTGAAATATCAAGCATAACAACCAATTGCAATGAAGCTTTACATGACATTTTTCTTCTTCTTTTTATCATTCAACTGGTAAACGTGTTTTATCACACATACATCATCCTTGTTGATAAATCTATGCCAGAATTCTTGTTATTATATTGCATTTTGAATATAATAATTTATTTCATTCAATTTGTTTCGATTTGCGTGTTTGCCTCCTCTACAAGTAATGCTGGTTCCGAGCTGAAAAGATGCATCTACAATCTTGAGGTTGAAAGCAACGCGAGGTGGAAACACTTGCGTCTTATATTTGAAATAAATGATCGTTTTGTGGAGTTTAAGCTATTAGATAGTTTGGTGTTAGATAAAAATCTAATACTTGCAGCAGTGGGTAGCATGATTACTTACGGAATAATTACAGCTACTTTTAACCTAAATTAAAAATTATGACTTCTCATTCTATATGTTATATAGAGAGTAATAGCTTGAAACAACTAAAAAATAAATTTTCATCATGTTATTAAATGTTTTTGTTATTTTTTAAATTAATGCGTTTCCGAACTTCCACAAAGAAGCTAGTTCGTACGTACGACGTAAAAGACCACACAATACAAACGATTTAATCGTTTAATTTGTGAGAATTATATTCACCAGTAATATTTTTCGTATGCACTAAATTAAGAAGAATATTATGAAATTATTTTTTCTTTATGCTTTTTTTAAAGCTGATGTTTCAATGTATACTCTTTTGAAAGGATAAAATAGATATATAATGAAGAAATAACAATTAAAAATTTTCTAACAATAATCCAACTTAATTAGAATTTGTCATGGTAATTTTTCTTTACTAACTATTCAAATAATTATATTTTCATGGAAAATGAATGTTGACATCGATCATATTGTACATTTCTATGCGCGACTGGCATCCTACAAAACTGCTAATAGTAACACTTTGTGATACTTTTGCGATCATCGTGTCCTAGAGTTTCTTTTATAATTTAGTAATAACGCCGTTAGGATTCACACGGATACCTTATAAAACTAATAAGCTGTGGCCATTACAAAACTTTCTTATATACACTTCTAATGTATTAATTTATAATAACATCAACGATCATGAATATACAACCTTTCTTCGAATTTAAAGCAAAATTACAATGATGATTTAATTAGAAGAATGACAGAACAACAACGCCCCGTTATGTATATTAAAATTTAAAATTGTATAGAAATATATATTTTAATCATTAAACTCAAACATGAAATTTGGCGCATTTGTACACAATAGTGGATAAGATATTCAATTAAAACATAATTTTCAGAACGAATAATAATTAAAAAAAAAATCTACATTGTTTAGGCTCGAGAATGTACATATGTTAATATATTTTATTCGGTTAGTTCTATTTTTAATGTTAAATTATTTGTAACAAATATTAAAACACACATAAATAACGCCTGCATTCAGCATTTCAAAGATATACAATTATTATACAGACAAACATAGATTAAATACAATAATCCAACATGGAGTAAAAACCTAGCCAGAGCGAGGAATCGAACCTGGGTCCTCAGTGTTCCGGCCTGTTGCTCTAACCACTGAGCCACTCCGGCCTATTCCTTAGTCTGCAAATTTTCAGTAATAAACCATGTTGGAGAGAAGGTCACCAGCCATCTAACAGACAATGTAAATCTGTTAGATGTCTGTTAAATGGCTGGAGACCTTCTCTCCAACATGGTTTATTAGTGAAAAATTGCAGGCACAGGAATAGGCCGGAGTGGCTCAGTGGTTAGAGCAACAGCCCGAAACACTGTGGACACAGGTTCGATTCCTGGCTCTGGCTAGTTTTTTCAGTCCATGTTGAATTATTATATTTAATGTATGTTTGTCTGTATAATAATTGTACATCTTTTATTTGTAACAAATATGGTTAAACCACGGTTGAACATAAACCACAAATACTTTTATTTCATTTGCTTTATCAACAATTTTTATTATTACCAACGACATTAAAAAGGCTGTATTTGATAATTGAGCTCATTATTCAGTTCGAAAATAAAAGAAACCATTATATTCTGTTAATAATCGTGGTTTTGCATTTCATGCTTAGAATACATTTTTTTTAAAAGAAAGAACTTAAAAAAATTAAATTGGCAAATGGCAAAAATTTATTCAACTATAGTTCCACAAAAACTATTAAAGTATAGGAATACACTAATACTTGTACTTATAATTAATGATATTTACTTCATTTCCTGTACTTTCTTATTTTTTTCGGCAGTGGACACTTCTCATATACATTGCTATCTTGACCAAAATTGCACTTCCGAATACGTAACGTATAAATCATCCACCAGCACATTGTACAATTTCTCTTGTTTTCTAGAAGTTTGGGGATACATAGCACCGTTTTTTCCCATTTATTTTCGTTGTTTCTGTTTAGCATTTACACATACAATAAATGGATTCAAGAAAAGACTTGAGAAACAGAAGAACATATCTTTCAACTCCTTGAGTAAAATCTGCGCTGAAATATCAAGCATAACAACCAATTGCAATGAAGCTTTACATGACATTTTTCTTCTTCTTTTTATCATTCAACTGGTAAACGTGTTTTATCACACATACATCATCCTTGTTGATAAATCTATGCCAGAATTCTTGTTATTATATTGCATTTTGAATATAATAATTTATTTCATTCAATTTGTTTCGATTTGCGTGTTTGCCTCCTCTACAAGTAATGCTGGTTCCGAGCTGAAAAGATGCATCTACAATCTTGAGGTTGAAAGCAACGCGAGGTGGAAACACTTGCGTCTTATATTTGAAATAAATGATCGTTTTGTGGAGTTTAAGCTATTAGATAGTTTGGTGTTAGATAAAAATCTAATACTTGCAGCAGTGGGTAGCATGATTACTTACGGAATAATTACAGCTACTTTTAACCTAAATTAAAAATTATGACTTCTCATTCTATATGTTATATAGAGAGTAATAGCTTGAAACAACTAAAAAATAAATTTTCATCATGTTATTAAATGTTTTTGTTATTTTTTAAATTAATGCGTTTCCGAACTTCCACAAAGAAGCTAGTTCGTACGTACGACGTAAAAGACCACACAATACAAACGATTTAATCGTTTAATTTGTGAGAATTATATCCACCAGTAATATTTTTCGTATGCACTAAATTAAGAAGAATATTATGAAATTATTTTTTCTTTATGCTTTTTTTAAAGCTGATGTTTCAATGTATACTCTTTTGGAAGGATAAAATAGATATATAATGAAGAAATAACAATTAAAAATTTTCTAACAATAATCCAACTTAATTAGAATTTGTCATGGTAATTTTTCTTTACTAACTATTCAAATAATTATATTTTCATGGAAAATGAATGTTGACATCGATCATATTGTACATTTCTATGCGCGACTGGCATCCTACAAAACTGCTAATAGTAACACTTTGTGATACTTTTGCGATCATCGTGTCCTAGAGTTTCTTTTATAATTTAGTAATAACGCCGTTAGGATTCACACGGATACCTTATAAAACTAATAAGCTGTGGCCATTACAAAACTTTCTTATATACACTTCTAATGTATTAATTTATAATAACATCAACGATCATGAATATACAACCTTTCTTCGAATTTAAAGCAAAATTACAATGATGATTTAATTAGAAGAATGACAGAACAACAACGCCCCGTTATGTATATTAAAATTTAAAATTGTATAGAAATATATATTTTAATCATTAAACTCAAACATGAAATTTGGCGCATTTGTACACAATAGTGGATAAGATATTCAATTAAAACATAATTTTCAGAACGAATAATAATTAAAAAAAAAATCTACATTGTTTAGGCTCGAGAATGTACATATGTTAATATATTTTATTCGGTTAGTTCTATTTTTAATGTTAAATTATTTGTAACAAATATTAAAACACACATAAATAACGCCTGCATTCAGCATTTCAAAGATATACAATTATTATACAGACAAACATAGATTAAATAAAATAATCCAACATGGAGTAAAAACCTAGCCAGAGCGAGGAATCGAACCTGGGTCCTCAGTGTTCCGGCCTGTTGCTCTAACCACTGAGCCACTCCGGCCTATTCCTTAGTCTGCAAATTTTCAGTAATAAACCATGTTGGAGAGAAGGTCACCAGCCATCTAACAGACAATGTAAATCTGTTAGATGTCTGTTAAATGGCTGGAGACCTTCTCTCCAACATGGTTTATTAGTGAAAAATTGCAGGCACAGGAATAGGCCGGAGTGGCTCAGTGGTTAGAGCAACAGCCCGAAACACTGTGGACACAGGTTCGATTCCTGGCTCTGGCTAGTTTTTTCAGTCCATGTTGAATTATTATATTTAATGTATGTTTGTCTGTATAATAATTGTACATCTTTTATTTGTAACAAATATGGTTAAACCACGGTTGAACATAAACCACAAATACTTTTATTTCATTTGCTTTATCAACAATTTTTATTATTACCAACGACATTAAAAAGGCTGTATTTGATAATTGAGCTCATTATTCAGTTCGAAAATAAAAGAAACCATTATATTCTGTTAATAATCGTGGTTTTGCATTTCATGCTTAGAATACATTTTTTTTAAAAGAAAGAACTTAAAAAAATTAAATTGGCAAATGGCAAAAATTTATTCAACTATAGTTCCACAAAAACTATTAAAGTATAGGAATACACTAATACTTGTACTTATAATTAATGATATTTACTTCATTTCCTGTACTTTCTTATTTTTTTCGGCAGTGGACACTTCTCATATACATTGCTATCTTGACCAAAATTGCACTTCCGAATACGTAACGTATAAATCATCCACCAGCACATTGTACAATTTCTCTTGTTTTCTAGAAGTTTGGGGATACATAGCACCGTTTTTTCCCATTTATTTTCGTTGTTTCTGTTTAGCATTTACACATACAATAAATGGATTCAAGAAAAGACTTGAGAAACAGAAGAACATATCTTTCAACTCCTTGAGTAAAATCTGCGCTGAAATATCAAGCATAACAACCAATTGCAATGAAGCTTTACATGACATTTTTCTTCTTCTTTTTATCATTCAACTGGTAAACGTGTTTTATCACACATACATCATCCTTGTTGATAAATCTATGCCAGAATTCTTGTTATTATATTGCATTTTGAATATAATAATTTATTTCATTCAATTTGTTTCGATTTGCGTGTTTGCCTCCTCTACAAGTAATGCTGGTTCCGAGCTGAAAAGATGCATCTACAATCTTGAGGTTGAAAGCAACGCGAGGTGGAAACACTTGCGTCTTATATTTGAAATAAATGATCGTTTTGTGGAGTTTAAGCTATTAGATAGTTTGGTGTTAGATAAAAATCTAATACTTGCAGCAGTGGGTAGCATGATTACTTACGGAATAATTACAGCTACTTTTAACCTAAATTAAAAATTATGACTTCTCATTCTATATGTTATATAGAGAGTAATAGCTTGAAACAACTAAAAAATAAATTTTCATCATGTTATTAAATGTTTTTGTTATTTTTTAAATTAATGCGTTTCCGAACTTCCACAAAGAAGCTAGTTCGTACGTACGACGTAAAAGACCACACAATACAAACGATTTAATCGTTTAATTTGTGAGAATTATATCCACCAGTAATATTTTTCGTATGCACTAAATTAAGAAGAATATTATGAAATTATTTTTTCTTTATGCTTTTTTTAAAGCTGATGTTTCAATGTATACTCTTTTGGAAGGATAAAATAGATATATAATGAAGAAATAACAATTAAAAATTTTCTAACAATAATCCAACTTAATTAGAATTTGTCATGGTAATTTTTCTTTACTAACTATTCAAATAATTATATTTTCATGGAAAATGAATGTTGACATCGATCATATTGTACATTTCTATGCGCGACTGGCATCCTACAAAACTGCTAATAGTAACACTTTGTGATACTTTTGCGATCATCGTGTCCTAGAGTTTCTTTTATAATTTAGTAATAACGCCGTTAGGATTCACACGGATACCTTATAAAACTAATAAGCTGTGGCCATTACAAAACTTTCTTATATACACTTCTAATGTATTAATTTATAATAACATCAACGATCATGAATATACAACCTTTCTTCGAATTTAAAGCAAAATTACAATGATGATTTAATTAGAAGAATGACAGAACAACAACGCCCCGTTATGTATATTAAAATTTAAAATTGTATAGAAATATATATTTTAATCATTAAACTCAAACATGAAATTTGGCGCATTTGTACACAATAGTGGATAAGATATTCAATTAAAACATAATTTTCAGAACGAATAATAATTAAAAAAAAAATCTACATTGTTTAGGCTCGAGAATGTACATATGTTAATATATTTTATTCGGTTAGTTCTATTTTTAATGTTAAATTATTTGTAACAAATATTAAAACACACATAAATAACGCCTGCATTCAGCATTTCAAAGATATACAATTATTATACAGACAAACATAGATTAAATACAATAATCCAACATGGAGTAAAAACCTAGCCAGAGCGAGGAATCGAACCTGGGTCCTCAGTGTTCCGGCCTGTTGCTCTAACCACTGAGCCACTCCGGCCTATTCCTTAGTCTGCAAATTTTCAGTAATAAACCATGTTGGAGAGAAGGTCACCAGCCATCTAACAGACAATGTAGATCTGTTAGATGTCTGTTAAATGGCTGGAGACCTTCTCTCCAACATGGTTTATTAGTGAAAAATTGCAGGCACAGGAATAGGCCGGAGTGGCTCAGTGGTTAGAGCAACAGCCCGAAACACTGTGGACACAGGTTCGATTCCTGGCTCTGGCTAGTTTTTCAGTCCATGTTGAATTATTATATTTAATGTATGTTTGTCTGTATAATAATTGTACATCTTTTATTTGTAACAAATATGGTTAAACCACGGTTGAACATAAACCACAAATACTTTTATTTCATTTGCTTTATCAACAATTTTTATTATTACCAACGACATTAAAAAGGCTGTATTTGATAATTGAGCTCATTATTCAGTTCGAAAATAAAAGAAACCATTATATTCTGTTAATAATCGTGGTTTTGCATTTCATGCTTAGAATACATTTTTTTTAAAAGAAAGAACTTAAAAAAATTAAATTGGCAAGCCGCAAAAATTTATTCAACTTCTCACATACAGTATTAAAATGTAGATATACACTAATATTTGTACTTCTAATTAAGGATATTTACCTCAAGTCCTGTAATTTCTCATGGCTTTTCGCAGTGGATTCTTCTCATATACATAGATGTCTCGGCCAAACTTGTACTTTCGAATACGTAACGAAGAAACCATTTACAACCACGTCGTACAGTAGCTATACTTTTCTGGAAGTTTGGAGATTTATAGCACTATTTTATCCTACTATTTATTTTTGTTGTTTCCGTTTAGAAATGAAGCATACAATAAATAGTTTTAAGAAAAGACTTGAGAAACAGAAGAATATAACTTTCAACTATTTGGATAAAATTTGCACTGAAATATCAAGCATAACGACAAATTGCAATGAAGCGCTATGTGACATTTTAATTCTTCTTTTCACCATTCAACTGATAAACGTGTTTTATCACACATACAGCATTCTGGTTTATAAATCAATGGCCTAATTCAAATTATTTATTACATTGTATTTTGTATATAATAATTTATTTCATTCAATTTGTTGTGATTTGCTTATTTGTCTCTTCCACATGTATTGCTGGTAAATTCTGCGTGCACTTGATTTGTCAATTCATTTCTGATTTTAATATTATTGCAATCGTTTTTGCACATATTGTTTCTTTTAATATTCTTTGCACAATTTATGTAAATAAATTTATTAATACATTTATTTCTATTAATCGAGTGTATCATCTTGTACATATTTCAATATTGATAGGTACTGATTATTACTTTTTAAAACAGTGTGTGCTATCTGCACGGAAAGTTTTGACGTCCCTTTTTCTAGTTTGGCTGTTTTTATCTATCTCTATCATAATTTTGTTTTTCATTTTATTTCATTAATCGAAAACGACCCCATTTATTTCAAAATTATTTTATCTTAGTCATTTTCGGTAGTTACGACTGCCGGTTTTTGCTATTAACTTTCTATATCTCTTTTCTTCCAAGACATATAAACGGCTCTAGTGATGCTCTTTTCCCTATTAAGTTTGGTATTAATTTAATATTAAAAAATCAAGTTCTAAACTTAATAATCTCAAGTAAAATATCAAATATCTCTACATTCAATCCCAGCGAAGCCTCAAACACCATCAAACAAAATAAAATGTCACACCTCAAATCAACTACAGTGAAATCTCAAACTGTTCTAACACAATTGCGTTCTCAATTGGAGAGTATGTCTACAGAGGAGATTTTAAATAAATATCACAAAATTCGTAAAAGTAGAGAAAGAGGAAGCTCGACTGAGGCACAATGGCATAAGGATTATCTAATAGAAAGAATACGTCAGTTAGAAGGAACTATTAAAGAACAAAGCAAAGAAGTAGAAAATCTTAATGGAAGAATAACAAACCGCAAAAAAGTTAATGCACAGTTAAAGAAATGAAACTCAATAAGGGAACAGCATGTAGTTACTGTACAGGAGAAAGAAAAATAAAATATAACAACATCTGATATACCATTAGTCACAGAAGTCGAAACTAATGAAAATAACAAATTAACAGAGACAGAAAACGAAATAGACAGACAAAATGCAGAAATTAAAATAAAAGAGACGATCATTAGCAAACTTCATTCAAAAGTGGTAGTCCTGGAGGTTCAACTGGCAAAATGGAAAGAAGGAGAGGAAAGAAAAGTACAGGACGGAACAAGACGAGCAGAATTAATGGACGGAAAAACGATGTCATTGAATTATGCACAACTGCAAGAAAGAAATGAATTATTGTTAAAAACTATTGAAGAAAATTATTATACTTCAAAAAACGGATGAAATAACCACAATTCTGTAAATGTACAAAACAATAAAAGAAAACTTAATAATCCCAAAAGTTAAAATAGAATTACACACAGTAGATCAAAAATTATTCCAACCATATTCAGATTTTCCACCTATTCATTCCTATGCTAAAGTTGTAGCAAATCAAGCACTGCGCTACTCTAAATCAGCAATCCTAATTCAAAGAAAACTCTCTACAAAAACTGTCTATGCTTAAAATCTGAGATACATTAAACAGAGAATTAAGCGCTACAAATGATCAGTATCAACTACAAATGATCAGCGAAATCAGTATCGTTATAAGACGAAATATACAAAATTCACAAAATTCAACAGCATATTAAAGAACTACGCCAACAATCTGCAACTTGCTATGGATGAAATTACAACTCCACAGGATTTAAACAACTGGGTGAAAGATTTTCAAGAAATAATAACTTTCATAATGGACTTAAGACTAAAAAAGAGAAAGCAATCTTATAACTTAAACATCAACTGTTACACAGACAAACTAAGAGTTCAGCGTAACAGGCTTAACGCATTGTATGAGAGAAGTAGACACCAACCAGACAACATTGTATGTAGAACAGAATAGAATAAGGCAAGAGCACTATATAAACAAGGTATTAAAAAGGCCAAATTATCATCATGGCAAACAATTTGTTCGACAACAAATAGTATATACGGCAGAGCATTTAAAATTCTAAAACAAAAATACCTGAAAAACGCGACTTAATCCACTCAATACTGGAAACTTCAACGCAATCAGAAACATTTCATGAAATTCAACTACACTTAGTAGACCAGCACTTTGGAACGCATATTCTGAATAACATCCACACATTCCCCAATGTTCAGTTTTTAACATCACAGGATGAATCAATACATCAGATTTCACTAAGAGAACTAAAAATACTGATCACAAATACAAGATAACAATAAAGCACCAGGCTACGATCTAATTGACACAAGAGTAGTACAGAACCTAATAAAAATTTTCCTGAACTGATGCTGAACTTATATAATAAAAGCTTTCAGCTAGGTCATTTTCCAGATGTATGGAAAAAAAGTCTGGTTATATTCTTTAGAAAAAAAAAGAATAACGATCCCCAACTTGAAAAATCCTATTGTCCAATAACTTTACTACCAATGTTGGGAAAACTTCTCGAAAGACTAATAAAAACAAGAATAATGACACTATTAGAAAGCATATCATACCTAGATAATGTTAAATTCGGTTTTCCGAGAAGGAAGAAGTACTGTCGACGCAGTAAACTTTTTAAAATCTAAAATCATGGAATCACTTTCCTCTAAAAAATATTGTGGCATTGTATCATTTGACATAGAGGGAGCTTTTGATAGCATTGACTGTCACATTATTTCAGATTTCATTGACAGATCCCCGCTTCCACCCTATTTAAAATGTCTATTAAAAACTATATTTCTAATCGCTTTATAGGTGTCAATCGATTTAAATTTATAGAATAGTTTCAAGCATACAAGGGATGCCCCCCAAGGTTCGTGTCTGGATCCCCTCCTCTGGCTTCTGATTGCGGATTACATCATAAAACATCACAGTAAAGAATCCCTAATACTAAATTACACTGATGATTTTATTATTACGAGGGGCAGTAGGAAAATAAGTTTCCCCTGGCGACTGTGGACAGACGTGTGTATGAAAGACAAAAACTGTAATGAGACATTAAAGATAAAACATAACTTTATTTTTTCACATAAGTACCAAGTACATTGAGACATTTGGCATACCGCTTTATAAGCTTCAAAAAGCCCTCCAGGAAAAAATCAGGGCTTTGCATACGGACGAAGCGTTGAACGGCTATGGGCGAAAGACGACACAGCAGGTGAACGCGAACGTGCAAGACACCGTTTCATTGGGTAGAGGTCGACCGCGATCAAGTAGATGGCGCTGTTGCAGTGCCTGCGCAGATGGTGCTGTTGACTGCAACTGTGCTGTCACTGCAACAGTCTAACATAAACATTTCCTCTTGTGGAGAAAAGTTCCTATGCTTAACGGCTGGATCTCCACGAGAGGGTGATTTCATTTCATTTCATTTCATTTCTATTGCTGAGTCCAAACTGAAACTACAAACTCGAGGTTGAAAGCAACGAGAAATGGAAACATTTGGAAACATTTGCGTCTTATATTTGAAATAAATGATCGTTTTGTGGAGTTTAAGCTGTTAGATAGTTTGGTGTTTGATAAAAATCTCATATTTAGAGCAGTGGGAACCCATTTTACTTACGGAATAATTATAAGGATATTCAACCTAAATTCAAAAATATGATTTCTGATCTAATTTTCATCTTTATTTTATAAAGGAATATATATTGAAATAACTAAAAGAAAATAAAGATTTTTTTATTGTGTCATTTGACGGTTTTGGTATCATTTAAATTCATTTGTTGGCAAGGTTCGACACAAAAGCTAGTTTTTACAAATGATGGAAAAGATCACGGAATACAAACAATTTAATCGTACATTTGGTGAAATTGTTATGCATAAACTATATTTTTCTTATGATAACAATTAATCGAATATTATGAAATTTTTATTGTGTTTTCTTTTACACTTGACATTTCAATCTAAAAATTAGAAGCAAAAATAAAGATTAACTAAAAAATAAATTAACAACGTGAAATAGAACAAATAAAACATATAAACTAGCAAACAGCTGTTTCGGAGCCCCTAAAGCTCCATCATCAGTGCCAATTCAAAAGATTAAAACCGATTTAAAAACCTAAGCCATGTCAATTTGCTTGCGTCTTTCGCACGCGCCAAGATGAAATGGCCAGTTTATATGTTGTAAGAAATGGCCAGTTTATATGTATGTAAATGGCTGTTTGCCAGTTTATATGTTTTTTTTTGTGCTATTTCACATTGTTAATTTATTTTTTAATATAACGGCACAAAGTTAAATCCACAAAAATTTTAGATAAGTTAACTAAGCATTTTCAATTACTAATCCAATGTAATTAAAATATGGCGTGGCGAAATTTTTTTATTAACTATTCAAATGACTCTGTTTTCATAGAAAGTAACTCTGATCATAGTGCACATATCTATGCGCCACTGTCCTCCTACAAAACTGATAATAATTGCATGCTGCAATTTTTATTTCAAATCCCGTCCTAGAGTTTACTTTATATTTTAGTACTAACGCCGTAGGTTACACTCACAAGGAAGGTCTCCATAGGCACATACTCAGAAAATTTTGAAATAATGTCAGAATATTCTTTTGAGGATATATACGTTTATAAAACAAATTGCTGCGGAACCTCGATTTAACGTCCGTAAAAAACTTATGAAAATTTCGTGTTTCTAACGATTTATCGCTGATTGGCGACACAATGAAATATAAAAAACAATGTTATGATAAATACTCGTTTAGGAAAAACTTTTTCTACTCTTTATACTGAACTAATTTAAGTAAATTTAACTTAAATGAATACATCTTTATAACTACGGTTTTGCCAAATGTATTTATTTATACGTATACATAAAAACGATCGTATTCTATGGTTTAGAAAAAAATTTTAATTGATTAAAAATGCTTCAAATAAAAAATTAGTGCTCGATTCTTAGCACTGTCTTACACTATGAAGAAATAAGGTATACGTATAAGTATGACTTCGATATTGTTAGTGTCAGAGACAACAAGAAAAAAATATTGTTGCCATGGAAACAACGACGTATTCAATATAGAAATGTATTAATGAGGGCGTTCTTAATTGGGTAGTTACTGTTAAAATACACTTAAAACTTATCATATCCTGCCGACGATATCATGTAAATCAGCAGTACGCAACTTGTATATAAACTACATAAGCTCATAGAAAAAATAATAAACTATTTAATCGTTTAAGTTTAAATTTATAAAGTACTACACATTTAAACATTCGTTTAACCAAGAATTTTCAAATATTAATACATTAAAATCACTTGCATTTTACTGAGAGCGTTCTAAATTGGGCAATTACTGTTAAAATACACTTAAAACTTATGATATCCTGGCGACGAAACCATGTATATCAGCAATACTCAACTTGTATATATACTATATAAGCTTATAGCAATAATAATAAACTATTTTATCGTTTTAATTTATAAAGTACTAGCAAGCTACTCCCGCTACGCTGGTCAATTTCTTTTAACAAACCTTTAATCAAACAAAATATTGACATTTGATAATCACTTTTATATTTTAACAGAATAATAAGGCTACTATAACTTGTGACTCGTGCTATAGCCAATAAACACGTCAGGACACGTCGCCCTTATCATTATCTTTTTACGCGTAAAGGTTTCGCTATGTTACTCCATTGGGAAATTTCGTAATTTTTGAAATTCAATATTTGAAAAACGGCATAATCATTAGAATTGAAATTTATATCAAGAAAAATACAATTTTTCACTTTTCAAACGCAGTTTGTCTAACAATTTTCAGAGAAATACTTTTCGAGATATTATTTTTTTCAGTAACTTCAAATGTTTTCATTTTCCGAGATTAATCTGTTGCAACAATTAGCGAAAAACCCAGTCGTCAGCAACGCATAGCTTTTTATTAAAGAGGCTGTTGGAGCAGGGATTATCACTACAAATTTGCCACCATCACTTTTGAAATCGGTTCCGTAGTTCCAGAGATTCCATAGAAAATGTAATTTAGAATGATTTTAGAACGCTTTTCGCTCATTTCACCCTTTTAAATTTCGATTTTTTTTTTAATTTAATCTTAGAGAACATTTACATCTTATAAGTAACTACAATGCTAAATTTCAAATTTCTTGCCTCTTCAGTATAAAAAAGGCACAATTTTCACACATTTTTCGCTCCTGCACCCCATTGGTGTTAGTGGTACCAACATAAAATATAGCCTATGTTGGAGTAGGGATTGTCCCCATCAATTTGCCTCCATCACTTTTGAAATCGGTTCTGTAGTTCCAGAGATTCCATAGAAATTGTAATTTAGAATATTTTAGAACACTTTTCGCTCATTTCACCCTTTTAAATTTCAATTTTTTTTAATTTTGTACTTAGAGAGCATTTACATCTTATAAGTAACTACAATGCGAAATTTCTAGCTCCTTCAGTTTTTTAAAAAAAATCGCAATTTTAGAACGTTTTTCCATCCTGCACCCCCCTGGGGTTAGTGGCACCGACATAAAATATAGCCTATGTTGGAGCAGGGATTGTCCCCATCAATTTGCCTCCATCACTTTTGAAATCGGTTCTGTAGTTCCAGAGATTCCATAGAAATTGTAATTTAGAATATTTTTAGAACACTTTTCGCTCATTTCATCCTTTTAAATTTCAATTTTTTTTTATTTTGTACTTAAAGAGCATTTACATCTTATAAGTAACTACAATGCGAAATTTCTAATTTCTAATTTCTAGCTCCTTCAGTATAAAAAAATCGCAATTTTAGAAAGTTTTTCCAGCCTGCACCCCCCTGGGGCTAGTGGCACCGACATAAAATATAGCCTATGTTGGAGCAGGGATTGTCACCATCACTTTGCATCCATCACTTTTGAAATCGGTTCTGTAGTTCCAGAGATTCCATAGAAATTGTAATTTCGAATATTTTTAGAACACTTTTCGCTCATTTCACCCTTTTAAATTTCAATTTTTTTACATTTTGTACTTAGAGAGCATTTACATCTTATAAGTAACTACAATGCCAAATTCTAGCTCCTCCAGTATAAAAAAAATCGCAATTTTAGAACGTTTTTCCATCCTGCACCCCCCTGGGGTTAGTTGTACCGACATAAAATATAACCTATGTTGGAGCAGGGATTGTCACCAACAATTTGCCTCCATCACTTTTGAAATCGGTTCTGTAGTTCCAGATATTCCACAGAAATTGTAATTTAGAATATTTTTAGAACACTTTTCGCTCATTTCCCTCTTTTAAATTTCGATTTTTTTTATTTTGTTCTTAGAGAACATTTACATCTTATAAGTAACTACAATGCCAAATTTCAAATTTCTAGCTCCTTCAGTATAAAAAAAAATAGCAATTTTAGAACGTTTTTCGCTCCTGCACCCCCTGGGGTTAGTGGCACCGACATAAAATATAGCCTATGTTAGAGCAGGGGTTGTCACAATCAATTTGCCACCATCACTTTTGAAATCGGTTTGTTAGTTCCAGAGATTACCCCCTACAAACAAACAAACAAAAAAACAATCTTTACTCCTTTATAATATTAAGTATAGACTACGCATTTAAACACTCGTTTAACCAAGAATTTTCAAATATTAATGCAATAAAATCGCTTGCATTTGGCGAGGAAAAAGTGTTTCTGGCCAAATTGCGTCTCTTTGCGCGAAATACGCGAAAATATTTTATTTTTTTTTGCAGATTTTCTACTGGGATTCCGCAGCTAAATTTGACTGATCCTTTATAACGTACATGTGTAGTTCCAATACCATTTTTATGGTTTCGTTCGTTTCACGAAACCCTATTACTCCCGCTCCGTTGTTTGTCCGTCACAGAGCCGTTCTCAGAACCTATATAACTTACAGAGTTGAAACTTTGTGTATAGATAACTGAATATCTGCTATGAAGCTCAAACTATTAAAATTTGAAAAAATCATTTTATTTTAATAAATAGAGATAAAAAACCAAAATTCTAACAGCCTTTTCCTATTAAATTTAAACTTTTTTCGTTATAGCAGTTGCCAACAGTTAAAAATCCACACTAAAATTCTTTCTACAATACTTTATTTTCTATTGAAAGATTTGTGAAACGTGAGACGTGAATTTGTGAGACGTGAAAAATGAAAGTGAAATAAAAAGTTTCACCCATTGAAAAAAAAGATTATTACGTTATATGGGTAATAAAACGGAAATTTTAAAGATTTCTCAATAATACAAATAGTATGAGTATGTGTATGTACAGAAAGCAGATTAATATCACGTCATTAGAGAATAAAAAATAAAATTAATATGACGTCATATCGAAAGTTTAACGGATTTCTCAAATGTTTGAGAATAATACAAAGCGCGTATCAATATGAGTAATAGTAATAGTAAATATATGAGTTTTAGGAACGTATTGAATCATGATAAAAACCGGATTACAGAAATATTCGCATATTTTAACATTTTGAAGGTTTACAACATGTTTAAATTTGAAATTACTTTTTTTAAAATATCGCATTTAGTCCACATGACAGTGTATAATAGCGTTCTTCGCCCGCCTTCGGGCTGGTTTATATAATTGAAAAAATGAAAAAATAGACCGGTAAATTTTATCTTTATAAAAAACATAACTGTTTTTTTTTCTTTGCTAAAAGAAATTTATTTGGATTTATTAAAGAAAGGATAAAGTCTTTTGAAAGGAATATTAAACGAAACCCTTTGGGCGATCTTCGATCACACTTACCCACTTGTTTACAAAATATTCTGAGTATGCGCTTTAAAGAGACCTTCCTTCTCAGACACCTTACAAAACTAGTGTAACGTGGCCATCACAAAACTTTCTTCTATACCATTTGAGATTATTCATTTTTTATGGCATCAACGATCATGAATAAACAGCATTTCTTCGATTTTTTTACAGTGATCAATTAATTAAAAGAAGAACAAAACAACAACACCCCCTGATGGGCATTAAAATTTAAAATTATTCCACCATAGAAACTTTTAATCGTTAAACGAAAATATAAAATTTGGCGCATTTCTACACAATAGGAAATAAGATACAATTGCACTATTAGTAGCAAAATGCATCTGATCCACAGCCAAAAGATGGCGTTCAAGATGAATGATTCTGGTAACAATGTGGTTAAAAGTGTATGAGAGTTACGAGAATGAAGTTACTAATACTGCAAACCACGCTCGCTAAATTGCATCAATTGATTGTAGACCTTATTAAGAATCTTTCCCATGGCATAGGATAATGGCAACTCCTGTTGAGTGATAAAACTCAGCATTCAATCAATCATCTATATATGTCAAAGTCTAACAGAATGTGCAGTTTTATTAAAGTCTGTGCATTAGTTCTTGAGATATAGCTATCGCGGAAATTATGGGCAACATAGCATAGCAGCGACACTTGTTGAGCGGTATACACACATTAAACAGCAATTGTTTCTGTAGAGGTCTAACAGAATGGGAAGTTTGATGAAATTCCATGCATCAGTTCTTGAGCTGTAACTATCGCAGAAGTCGTGGAAAACACAGCAAACCAGCGCCACCTGTGGAGAAATAATTGCTCAAATCAAATCAGCACCAATTTATATCAAGATCTAACAGGATATAAACTTTTTTTGAAATTCCGTGCATTGGTTCTTGAGATAGTCTCCATAAAACTTTTGTCATGCACAGGGAAACAGGCACAGAGAGAAATATTTTTCAAAAATAGTCAAATCGTGTTCAGGACACCCCGAAACATGTAAATACATCAACAGACGGAAGGTGAAAATTTTCACTATTTCAATAGTTTCCTATTATAGTCCAAGTGCTACACGACAAAAATAAGGTGAAAACTGCACATCGTGATACAGTTATACCGATTGGTCAGTATCTATTCTATATTAATACAAAGCATATAAGAAGGGGAGGCATCGCGGAAAGTGCGGGGAATTCAAGAGGGCGGCCATTATTCAAAATGGCGTCATTTTCGGGAATTAGTGCAATTTCGTTTCTATTCATCGTATAAAAGCATGTTTGATGGAAGTTTCGATGTTTTTAGATAAAAAATATTATTTGTAACACTTTACAACACAGTCGAAAATTATTTATGAATTCAATTTGCCAGTTTGTCTGTCTGTCTGGTCGTCTGTCTAGTCGCGCACTAACTCAAAAAAAAGTAACCGTATATCCAGATAATTAAAATATGGTATTGTAGTATACCGTAACAAGTTCGGTAATCATTTTCAAGTGTGCATCATTCATAGTTCCTTTACAGGGGCAATCAAAAGTATTCAGTTACATTATGGTCTGTAGACGAAAATCGCTTGCAATGTGTTTTAATGATGTTATACTCTTTGTAACATATTCAAATTAATATACATCAGTGCGGTGCAGTAAAAGATACTTACTGTAGAATAAGCAGTGCATAGCAGTTTTCGTTCATTTACAGAGGCTCACAAAATAATACGGTTACCGTTACATTAATGTCCCCGAGCACAGTGCCTTTATAACTTTTGTATAAATTTTATAGATCATCAGCTAAATCGATTGTTATTAAGGGAGGTGTTAGGTATGAAATAACTGCAATTTTAATAATAATATCCCTATTGGTCAGTATCTTTTTTACATTAAAACAATGCATATAACAGAGGCATAATGAAATGTCTTAGGAATTTAAGATTTAGGCTGTTATTCAATTTTTTCCGTTTTCGTCATATAAAAGTATCTTTGATGTCATTTTCGATTTTTTTAATCAAAATTTTCTTTTTAATATCAGAAATATGCTTAAAATGAAACTAGTTCAATTATTGAAGTATTTTTTATTGTATAGTGAGTAAAATGAATGGAATAAATAAATAATAAAAATGCATTTTACTAATCCCTTACTTATACAACATTTTAAAAAATCAATGCTACATAACAAATGAATAACATAAAATTGCAGAATATAGAAACTTTAGTTTGTAGCATATTATTTCTCATTCACATTCGTTTTTACAGTTGCACAGTAATGTGCAAGAAAGACCAACCTTCCTACAACTACACTTATTTTTTTTCAGATTTTGCACATACATTTTATTAGTTCTTTGCCAGAATCTGTAATCTCGGGCAGCTCCAACCATTTTAATTTCCATGAAAAATTATCCAAACACCATCCTATTTGTTTGGAGAGGTGGGACATATTTCCCGCTCATGTGCTTGTCCCCAAATGTGTCCAGCTTGGAAAGCACTCCCTAAAATATGTTGCTCTAGTGCACCCTTGTTGGTGGAACATGTTCAATAGGACGATTTTTTGTCATAAACAATTCCTGTCTAGCACCATTTGCACTTATGCTGTTACATGTTGAACAGTACAACAATACTACGAATTTTTTTGAAATATTTAGAATATCGTCAGGTATGGAAGTTTGCGATTTTGATTAAAATGAAAATGCGATAGTAGCATCTTTATAGAGAATCCATGTCTTCCAAGCTGACTTTTTTGTTTTTCCTGTGAAACCAGGATTGCTGTCGCAGCCTGTGAAAGCATGGAATCCTAGTAACGACATTGCTTTTTCTTTTTCAACTGCTGCAGCTACAGTATGGACGGGGATAGGTCTGTAATTCTTCCCTGTTCCAAATGCAATCTAAACAGTTTGCAGATGTCTATCTGACAGAGTAAAGAAATGTGCAATTGCTAAAACTAATACATCAGTATCTACAGAGCGTATAACAATATTTTTCAATCCGTTTTCTGCCATGTCTTAGAGGTGCAAGATTATCCTTGTATCAGCTTCTTCATGACCAGGGCAAGTCATTCCAATTAAGGAACTTAGGGCAATATTATTTCCTTTAACTTTTTCACCTGAAGTGGTTATAACTTGTGTATTTTTATGGTATTTATAGCTAGTGTTCCAAGCAGATTAAATAACTCTTCTTTATTACTTGAATTTCTTAAGAAATTTTGTCAATTTTTAGGTAGTTTGACATGCGATAGCACTTGCCGCCTGGTTCATGCACCCCTTTTTTGTCTGGTTTCACCTTTAATGCTTGGTGTAATGTATCTATCCCATATCAAATCTATTCTTTGGCAACTAAAACTCTCAATGTCGTTACATAAATGGGGTTGAAATGTGTTAATGTAGTAATCATTAAAGGTTTTTGAAGACTGGTGAGGCTTTAAAATGTTAATAAGAACTGGGCCATCATAAATTAAAGCATCGCATGTTCCTGGAAAGGTGTTTCTATTCTTCTCAATAGTTTCCTCTAAAATACGTGCTAAATGACTTTTATGGCTGGGCCGAAATTCACCTTTACTGGACAAAGCAGGGGGAAATGGTTGATTTTCATAGTTGAAAAAATTTTGCAGGTCTAACTGACGATTCTGTGCAACTATTAAAAGCCTGGAGAGTAGCTGGACGTTTGTTTTTAAAACCTTTAGGGTTGCATTTTTCTGGCTGATGTTTTTTGCCGGAGTACTAAAGAGAGAAATTTTGTTTTTTTTCAAAGGTTGAAATATTGATGAGGAATTAACATGAAAACGTAAATGGTACAAATATTGACACTGAATATTTACAAAATTCATCTTTATCACGCGTTTCAGTACATGATCGTGCATCGCGCTATAAAACTATATATAGAACAAACCTTTCATAAACAAAAATCTTTTCGTTTCAATTTTCAGATTGATCGTCTGCACACCAAAGAGTCTGAGAGTAGAGTAAGAAATCGCAAAATTAAAATGAAATATGTTTTGGAATTTTGGAACAAAACCCCATATTGAATACATCTCATATTGGGTGGTGCCTCGTCATCAGAATTACATTGTAATAAATACATAAATACAAGCTACATTGTATATTTATATAAAAGAAAATGTTCATATGACAATTTGCAATTCTTTCATATCTAGCAAAGTTCAAAAACACATTATATAATTAAAAACGCGCATAGACAGCATTGTGCTTATTGAAAGTCCTGTGACCGTATTATTTTGTGAGCCCCTGTAAATGAACGAAAACTGCTATGCACTGCATATTCTATAGTAAGTATCTTGTATTGCACCGCACTGATGTGTATTAATTTGAATATGTTACAAAGAGTATAACATCATTAAAACACATTGAAAGCGATTTTCGTCTACAGACCATAATGTAACCAAATACTTTTGATTGTCCCTGTAAATTAACTATGAATGATGTACACTTGAAAATGAATACCGAACTTGTTACGATATACTACAATGCCATATTTTAATTATCTAGATATCTGGTTACTTTTTTTTTGAGTTAGTACGCGACTAGACAGACGACCAGACAGACAGACAAACAGGCAAACTGAATCCATAAATACTTTTCGACTGTTCTGTAAAGTGTTACAAATAATATTTTTTATCTAAAAACATCTAAATTTCCACCAAACATGCTTTTATACGATGAATAGAAACGAAATTGCATTAATTCCCGAAAATGACGCCATTTTGAATAACGGCCGCCATCTTGAATTCCCCGCACTTTCCGCGATTCCTCCCCTTCTTATATACTTTGTATTAATATAGAGTAGATACTGACCAAACGGTATAACTGTATCACGATTTGTAGTTTTCTCATTCCTAGCACCTGGACTATACTAATAATATTATAAATCTGATTGTGTGCAAATGTTAGGCTGAAGCCAGCGTCAAAATGAAGCATTTAATTATCCTGTATTTTTGCATATAAGTTGATTATAACCCTCAAATGAATATAGGCTGGTTTTTGTTTATTTTATTTCAATATTTTTCTTAAAAATTAAAATTTTCATTATTTTCATACAGAATAAATGGTCATTTTTTCGTATATTTTACAATGGTTGGTTGGTTTGGTTGGTTTGGCCCAAAGGTCCCGGTTTTGCAGTTTTTTTTAAATGGTTAAATTTATTTTACCGTTGCTAATACTTTATCGTTGCCAATATAAAATAAAACCCCTGAGTAATAATTTTTAATCAACAATTTATTTTCAAGTGAAAATTTTCCACGTGAAAAATGAAAAGGAAATGAATTATTTAAGAAATAAACAGAATATGAAATGATGTCATATTAGAAATAAAACGTGCGTTTTCAAATATTTGATTGTAATATACAAAGTGCATAAATACGAGTAAGTATGGAAAGCAAGCGAATATGATGTCATATATAGAAAAATAAAACAGATTTGTTTTGATGTTGAAATAAAATGATCTTGGGTTATCAAATTATTTGTGATTAATTTCTCTTTTTTTAGGTAGCTTTCAATACAAAAAAGTATAAAGCTACCTATTGCAGCCGTTCGGAGGAAAGCAGTTCCGGAAAATTTCGATATATTTTCACCGATCATGACCCCCAGACCCCAAAACCACCCTCCGTCCAAATGTTGATTTATATATATAGATATATCCATATATATATATATATATATCTGACCTATGTCATACGATAACGCCCGTAATTATGAATCGATTTTGATGAAACTAATTGTGTGTATTAAGGTCACTAATGTCTCGACCGAGTTCGTTGGCCAGCTTGGTCCGCCATCTTGTTTCAAGATGGCGGCCATTTAAAGATGTAAAATAAAATCTAAAATAAATATACAAAAAATTTAAAAATTCAAATTTATTTTTTAATTACGTGTTAGGCCTTGATACAAGGATTCCAGAGCTTTTTTTGGTTTACCTCTATCTTAAAAAATGGCTGAGATAGAGTAGTTTGAAATTCTAGGGTGGCTGACATTTTGAAACAAAACAGCACATTAACGCGATTACTCGCAAATTATTTTCTTTCATTGTTGAAATAATTTTCCCAATCATACGCATAAAACTATATATTCATATCCGTTAACGCCAAAATTGGCGACATTGGCGACAAAATTGGCAAAATTGGGCGACATTTGGCGAAATATCGCCAAATTTGGCGATCGAAATAAGTCTTCATAAATGAAGCCAATTTGACTATTGCTCAATAATTTGGCGAATTTCTTATTCAAATTCAGTATTAACGAATCTTTTGTAAACGTTTCTTTGCATTTTAGCTTGCAGTTTTCGTGTAACATTAGCTAAAATTTTAAAACGAAGATATAGGAAAGCTACCTTTTCCTCCCGGTACAGGCCGGAAGGACTTTTTTTTTTAACATGAAAAGAATTATTTTAAATGTACGTAATATATGTATTTTAAATGTATGTGTTGTAAATTAAAGTTCTGTGTTTTAAATGAAATGAGTGACAATTTATATTTTTAATGAATTCAATACGAATGATGGGATAGGTTGGCGATTTATCGTCTGCACACGGCTAACATAAAGATACAATATTAGGTAGCTTTCAATACAAAAAAGTATAAAGCTACCTATTGCAGCCGTTCGGAGGAAAGCAGTTCCGGAAAATTTCGATATATTTTCACCGATCATGACCCCCAGACCCCAAAACCACCCTCCGTCCAAATGTTGATTTATATATATAGATATATCCATATATATATATATATATATATATATATATATATATGTATATATATCTGACCTATGTCATACGATAACGCCCGTATTTATGAATCGATTTTGATGAAACTAATTGTGTGTATTAAGGTCACTAATGTCTCGACCGAGTTCGTTGGCCAGCTTGGTCCGCCATCTTGTTTCAAGATGGCGGCCACTTAAAGATTTAAATTAACTTAAAATCTAAAATAACTATACAAAAACGTTAAAAATTCAAATTTATTTTTTAATTCCGTGTTAGGCCTTGATACAAGGATTCCAGAGCTTTTTTTGGTTTACCTCTATCTTAAAAAATGGCTGAGATAGAGCAGTTTGAAATTCTAGGGTGGCTGACATTTTGAAACAAAACAGCACATTAACGCGATTACTCGCAAATTATTTTCTTTCATTGTTGTAATAATTTTCCTAATCATACGCATAAAACTATATATTCATATCCGTTAGCGCCAAAATTGGCGACATTGGCGACAAAATTGGCAAAATTGGCGACATTTGGCGAAATATCGCGAAATTTGGCGATCAAAATAAGTCTTCATAAATGAAGCCAATTTGGCTATTGCTCAATAATTTGACGAATTTCTTATTCAAATTCAGTATTAACGAATCTTTTGTAAACGTTTCTTTGCATTTTAGCTTGCTGTTTTCGTGTAACATTAGCTAAAATTTTAAAACGTAGATATAGGAAAGCTACCTTTTCCTCCCGGTACAGGCCGGAAGGACTTTTTTAATTTAAATTATAAAAAGTAAAAAAAAAAAATTGGGTGGCAAATGTCAATGATATGCATCGCAAAATTATCCGTCATCGAAAATCAGAAAATCTTAATAAAAATAACTATATTTTTTAAAAGAAAGTTGCTTTTCTCATAAAAGCTAAAGATTTAATATGATTGTGTCGAAGTAACAGCATTTTTCCTCTATCATTTTCCCACAATCGAAAACACATTTGTAAATCGTCGTTTCGAACCGGAATTTAATTTTACATTTCTTTTAGTTTTAAAATAGGAAAAACTTTTTTTTTTTTTAAATATAGCTTTTTTTAAAGTTGTTTCATAATAGATTTTTGTAAAGTCTTGCAGGATAAGAAAAATTGCATAGATTTTAAAGCAATGTTTAAGTAAAATTACAATATTTTTTAAACTTAAACAACAATGTTATTGAAAAGAAAATCGATTTTACCAACAAATTCGCGTAATGCAAAAGCAAAGAAGAAATAAAAAAGTCCTTCCGGCCTGTACCGGGAGGAAAAAGTAGCTTTCCTATATCTTCGTTTTAAAATTTTAGCTAATGTTACACGAAAACAGCAAGTTAAAATGCAAAGAAACGTTTACAAAAGATTCGTTAATACTGAATTTGAATAAGAATTTCGCCAAATTATTGAGCAATAGCCAAATTGGCTTCATTTATAAAGACTTATTTTGGTCGCCAAATTTGGCGATATTTCGCCAAATGTCACAAATTTTGTTGCCAATGTCACCAATTTTGGCGCTAACGGATATGAATATATAGTTTTATGCGTATGATTGGGAAAATTATTACAACAATGAAAGAAAATAATTTGCGAGTAATCGCGTTAATGTGCTGTTTTGTTTCAAAATGTCAGCCACCCTAGAATTTCAAACTGCTCTATCTCAGCCATTTTTTAAGATAGAGGTAAACAAAAAAATGCTCTGGAATCCTTGTATCAAGGACTAACAGGTAATTAAAAAATAAATTTGAATTTTTATTCTTTTGGTATATTTATTTTAGTTTTAAATTTTTAAATGGCCGCCATCTTGAAACAAAATGGCGGACCAAGCTGGCCAACGAACTCGGTCGAGACATTGGTGAGCTTAATACACACAATTAGTTTCATCAAAATCGATTTATAAATACGAGCGTTATCGTATGACATAAGTCAGATATATATATATATATATATATATAAATCAATATTTGAGCGGAGGGTGGTTTTGGGGTCTGGGGGTCATGATCGGTGAAAATATATCGAAATTTTCCGGAACTGCTTTCCTCCGAACGGCTGCAATAGGTAGCTTTATACTTTTTAGTATTGAAAGCTACCTAATATACTTTTTAGTATTGAAAGCTACCTAAAAGTAATGAATCTTTTCTTCCAGCTGAATTGTGTAAACTTGAACAAGCCGATCGTGCCAATTCATAACATTATAAACGTGAAAGCGCGTTCTATACAGTAGAATTTTTTTTTTACATATAGGTAGAACATTTGTGAGAATAGGAAGGTTAGGGGTCTGTAATTAGGTCCATAGTCAATTTGATTTTTTTTTTTTTTTATCAAGTGAAATTTGGCGCAAAATTAAATACATTGTTGTAATCAGATTTGTTTTTTGCTTGGTAAACAGTTAATGATATTTTAGATGATCATATCCTCGCTCACCTTTAATGCCAACTATGACTGTAAAACATATTAAAAAATATTACCCGATAATTTTCTAATTTTCTTATTGCTTCATAATGTAAATAGACTTCCTGGTTCATACTTTAAACCTGAATCGGTCATGCCATTGTCGTTCAATTTTTATTCCTAATCCTAACCCTAATCGAATCCTATCCTAATCCTGATAATAACTTTAAAGAATATTCTTTGACACGAATATGTAAATGAAATCAATATCTATAAATGGAATGAATGGAAAATAGAATAAATAGAAATGGCAAAATAAAATAACAAGAAAGTACATTTATTCGACACTTAACCCTAGAGAAAGCGTAAAAATTTTCAAGCGCATGAAATAAATCAAAATAATCCTATATATACTAACAAAAATATGTAAATTTAGATTATCAGATTTGTGTCGTCGGTATTTATTTGCTTATAGTGTTCTTGACGCGATAGAGAAAATATCGAGGTTAAATTGGGCAGAATTTAAAGTACTTTCTAGCATCCTTTATTTACATTTTAGAATCGCATCAGATTGTTATATCTTTGTGAAATATCTATCAATTTATAAAATCCACAAGCAGTTTGTTCACTATTTACACCACTTAGCGTGAAGCACTTAATTTAATATATACATAAACAAGATAATGTAGTAAGAAATATATAACATATGTCTATGCAAATAAACAATATAATAATGCCCATTTAGCAATGCACACATATACAAATTGTACACCAAACACCACCTAAAATGCACTGTTGTATAGAAGAATTCTGCCAGTGTTGTTTTTCGTTTTACGAAGAGGAATTCCTCGATTTTCACGATTATACTTGGTCCTCCTTTTTTCATTAGTTGCAGTTTCATTTTCGCGATTGTATATATTATTGGGCATGAAATTTCACTTTTTAAGACTGGGTTATGTCAAGGCCCCTATAGCAAAGAAATACCGTATGGTCTCCTATAAAATGTGATAAAGCTTTGGTTAATTATATATGTTGTTAATTATCAAGTGAAATGTTTTACTAAGTTAATGCATTTATTCTTTTTTAATGTTACGTGAACGAAGTCACGGGTAACAGCTAGTTATCTATATAGAGGAAAGTAAAGTTGGTGTAAAAAGGAACCGAATTGTCAGGAAGCTAGCTGATGAACAACAGGTAGAGAACTGGGTTATGCGGGCATATTTTTCTAAATGTGTTGGCAGCAGTGAATACTGCAAGGTACGAATGACTATAAGAAGGTTTCAATAGGCCAAGTTCCATAAACGCGGAGCAAGTTCGGCTGATTCTTTGACAATGTGCAATCTTTCAAAAATCAAGAGTATCTATGATATAACTTGTTGTAGCTTTTTCTAATCCAACTATTGCACCTTCTTCAGGATCGATTGAGTCAAATTTACTTCTATATCACCTTTAAAAAACTATAACACTCACAACTATTCAATATACAGAATCATATTTTTACGCCATGCTTACACATCATGGGGAAGCTTTTTGGAATCTTTAGTGGAAAATATTTTTTTTAATATTTGGTTATCCGTAAAGTTCTGCGGTTTATGAAAAATTGGAAGGTGGTTTCATCTAGCTATTTTGTTACTGCTTATAAGAAGTGACCTTGGAAAACCAAGATATGTACATTTGTTCTTTTCTGCTTGCGCTGCATAATTCTCGCTTGTGTTGTGGCATAAGTTTTTTTCAGTGCAGTGCTAAGAATGGGGGAACAAAAAGTTCATTTTCGTCATATTATGCTCGTTTATTTCAAGAAAGATAAAAAATTAGTCGGGCTGCTCGTAAAATGTGTGCTGTATATAGACAGAAATTTGCCGTTTCATATGACACAGTTCGAAGGTTGTTTGAGAAGTTTAAGCGCGTAAATCTCAACCTCAAAGATGATTCCGTCTGCGATAATGACCATCATCTGTAAAGGATGACCTCTTAAAAGAAAATATCAAATGATCATGCACTGTACTATTTTGAATATTTAATCTGTGTGAGAGCTCTTGAACTGTGTAACGTGAATTTTCAAGGATAGCTTCTTTTAAGAGGTCCTCCTTTACAGCTGAACGTCATCATCGCAGACGGAATCATCTTTGAGGTCGAGATTTACGTGCTTAAACATTTCAAACTGTGTCATCTGAAACATAACTTTGTGCATTTACAGCATAAATTTTACGAGCATTTTTACCTTTATTGAAATAAAAGAGCATAATATCACGAAAATGAACTTTTTGGTTCTCCTAACTTAGCACTGCACTGAAACAAAAATTATGCCACAACCCAAGCGAGACTTATGCAGGGCAAGCAGAAAAGACCGGATGCACATATCTGGGTCATTCAAGATCACTCCTTATAACACTTTATCAAGATCACTCCTTATACTTTAGCACTAGCAAAATAACTAGACGAAACTGCACTTCGCTTTGAAAAACCACAAAACTTTCCGGATGATCCAATAATTTGCATCTATGATGTAACTTACTTTAGCTTTTTCTAATCCTGTAGCACATTCTCGAGGATTGGTTCAGTCAAGTTTACTTTCATATCACATTTAAAGGCATATAACACTCATAATTCACATATTCACAACTTTATTTTTAGCGCCACATGCGTACATATCATGGTTGTCCACAGTCTTGCCTTACCACTGTGTTCAGTGATGATGCCCGTTTTGATATTGAAACAAATGATTCTCGCATTTTCAATTAGAGGATGTCACACCACTGCTCCCATATAGACATCATTGTTCAGAAATCTTGGCATGGGGTGATGGTGGAGGTTACATCTCTTCTAACAGTATGTCATGCATTTAACTGATACATCTCAGTTATATGTTGTCAACTTATTCAAACCAGGTGTGTTACACTTCAGGATATGCCATTATTGGGCCATTTTTTATATAAAATAATGATAGGTCTTACACAACTGGTATACCTCTACAGTATCTTTGTGCAGTTTCAATGTTTCTGTTGAGCAATGTCCTCTGAACGTTTGTCATTTGAATATTCATATCACATATTAGACCATTGTACAGAGATACAGAATATCACAGATAAAGAAAACAACTTCGAAAGTCTATCTTAAAATGACATTGAGAGGACTCACTACACTTTACTTTGCAAAAACTGACGAAATAAAAATCTATGCTTCTCTTAAAACGCATTTAGATTTCCCTAGTATATTCTGGCGAAGTTACGTAAAAATCCGATGAATATAAATATGTGAAAAGGGCTACCGACATGCAACCGACATAGAACACGATGGGAGACTCGAGGCTACACATACGAGGTTCACACACAAACACCAGTAATCTGCGCTGGGTGGTTGTGGCTACAAAGTGCACTCACGTCTATTTATCAGAGTATTATAATACGAGCAAATCTTGTGTGTCTGTGGTTATGCAAATATTTTTTAAAAACGGCGCTAACGATTTTGACTAAATTTTGTATCATGCCATTTTTGGGCACGATAGTACCATTGGTTCTATGACACATGTTCGAAAAAATTCGATTAGCGTATCGTTTTGGATCACCACGGGTCAGGGTCAAGCTAATTATATTTAAAAAACGGCTCTAACGATTTTGACTAAATTTTATATACTACCGTTTTGGATTACGATAGGGCCATTGGATTGGGTCACATGTTTTAGAAAATTCGATTAGTGGGTCATTTTGGGTCCTACGAGTCAGGGTCAAGCTATGTTCGAGAAAATTTGATTAGTGGGTCATTTCGGTTCACCGCGGGTCAAGCTAAAGCTAATTTTATTTAAAAAACGGTTCTAACGATTTTGTCGAAATTTTTTTCCCTTCCGTTTTAGGGTACGAGAAGACCATTGGGCTGGGTCACGAGTTCGAGAAAATTCAAGTAGTAGGTCATTTTGGGGTCACCACGGGTGAAGCTAGTTTTATCTAGCAAACGGCGCTAACGATTTTGACGAAATTTTATATACTACCGTTTTGGATTACGAGGAGACAAATGGGCTGGGTCACATGTTTGAGAAAATTCGATTAGTGGGTCATTTTGGGGTCACTATGGGGCAAACTAATTTCAACCGAGCTTATCTAAGTCTACCCAGCTGGTTAAAATAATGAAATCAAACTGCAATAATTTTAAAAGTAGAATTTTCGTAGAAGGCTGGCTTACAAGATTACAGAAATCTTCCCTAACCTAAGCATGTGAAATTCTACTAGAATATGTGGTCCTACTGTGATATATACTCTCTAGTGATTTAATACTTTAAATGCATAATTTTGAAGCTTTGGTTTTCGATTAATATTTGTACTGGTGAGGAGCTTGTATAGAGACTAAAACATCTGCTGTAATTGATTATTTTATGTAAAATTAATGTGCTGTTCTTTTTTAGTTTTATTAAATGTTTGATTTTAAATGTCTTTTTAATGTCTTTAAATGTCTTTCTATTCAGTCGTAATATGTTTGGTTTTTTGAAATATGAGACAAATTGTTCATCTTCTGCCACGTAAAGAGGAGACTTCACCTTCACATTTTCCAATGAAAATTCAGTCTAGAGTGTTAAGAGTCAACAAGATATTGAAAAAGAAAGTACTTAAGATATGAACGATATGCTTCTGATTTTTTATATTTAAGCGACCGTTTTATATAAGTTGACCTATAGTATTGACTACTCAGTTAGGAAAAAAAAAAAGAGGTAACTTTTATGCATGCTCAGTTATGTATGTTTTCCTAGAAATGTTCATATGTCATCGTTTATGGAATGTATTTATTGTAACACTTAAGAATAATATTTCTCTTGTAAATGATGAAATTTTCGATAAATGTAATCAAAAAATCGGCACGTTATAAACAAAAAACGTGAAAAAAATTGGAATTTTAAAAGAAACGTTCACATTTCCGTAGGTATACATGCTAAACTATCGAAAATGCATACAATTATTGGACATAGATAGAAAATGTTTTTGTAAAAAATACTGATTAATTACAGTTTTTTATGATACAAGATAATAACAAATATTGTTTTTCCTATTAAATTCATTGACCTCCTAAATAATCTAGGGACTGAATTTTCACTCGAAAGTCGAAGTCTAATCATCCTGTTTAAATGATAAAATATAAACAACAAATTAAAACGACAGAAAACCTACGTTAAAAATGCACAAATAATACAAAAGAAAGCAGCAAACAGCTGGTTCGAATCCACAAGCGAGATAGTTCTTCGGTGGGACAAAGAGCACAGATTGCTAGAAAAAACAGAGCTGGGTATAACGACAAAGAGGCGGTGGCTTATATAACAAATGCGGTTAGAAAATGCGCCAAAAGCAACCAAGGGGAAGAAAGCAGCATGAAACAACTGAGTAGACAAGTAGAGATATCTATTGGAGAACGGAAGAAACAAAAGAAGCCAAAACAACGGAAATTAAATTAATGCTTTCGAAATACTTGAAAAATCAGGAGTACTAGATTGAAACTTTGATTAAGAAGTGAGAATTTTAATGATGTGGTAAGCTTCCTAAAAAGTCAAGATCAAGGTTAGAAGAACATATTTGGATAAAGGTGGCTGATAAAAAGTTGAACCTATGTTGAAAAGACCAACAATGTTGAGCAATAGAAGAAAATTTAAGCTCCTGATTTTTAACATAACTTTCATGCTCTTTTGAACGAAATCTATGAGCACGTTTAGTCTGACAAATATGAGAGAGTCCACAATGGCAAGAGATTTGGTAAATACCCCAGTTATCTATACGATCAACGGGGTGTTTGAAATTTGAAAAAGAGATTTCATTAACAAAGGAAAAATAACATTGAATTGAAACCATCTTAAAATTTTAGCAACTTGCTGTCGGATTTTAGAAAAAAAATGGCAAAACAACTGAAGTATTAGAGCTGGAATTATAATTCTTTTCAGAATGGACAGTTTTTGTCAATTTCTTATAAATAGAATCTATAATATTAGAATAATAACCACGATCAACAGCAATAGCTTTCAGATAATTAAGTTCAGAACTAATTAACCGAGGAGTGGAACAAATATTGGAAGCCCGAAAACAAAAGTATTGAAAGCAGCAAATTTCTGGTTAGGAGGATGAGAAGAATACTTGCGAGGTGGAAGACTGACAGTAAAAGGTTTACCTACGGTAGTCTGAAAACCATCTTCACTACGAATAACAAGGACATTTCAGGAAAGAAAGACAATTCTTGGTCTCAATTTCAAAAATAAATTGAATGAAAGAATCAATGTAATTCATAACAAAGAGTAAATGATTAATATTCGAATTCATTTTAACCACGACATAACTATCATTAACAAAATGGACATAAAACGAAACTTTAAAATTTCAAACAACATGGGTTTTCTGTTTTTTAATATTTTTGCACAAAGGCTTTATTTGCTAATTTTAAATTAGTCTATTACTTTTTAGAAATCCCCCCCTCCCCCCAAAAGAAAGCTTAACCCTTTCAGGGGCAAAGTACTTGTGTAGCTAAAATATTGAAATGATTGATTGACACCAGGATTCACGAACGAATTTATTTTAAAATAAGTAAAAGCTTTTCCTCATGTACCTTAAAAATTCAAAATTTGATTATGAAATTCTGGTGTCATTGTGGCATTTTGGAATTAAAATTAAGTGGTATATATAATATACCGGTGCCCTTCGAGGGGTTAAAATAAAGAGGTTATCTTCTTTGTACCAATTAATTTGTTCACTTCTGCATGCACAATGTGAGAATCTATGTGATAACCTTCTTTCGGGAAGAATTTTATTTTTTATTTAAACAATAGTATCAATTAATTATCTAAATATCGACATAAATTTTATTTTTCTTAAGACAAAATTAGTTTGAAAAACCAGAGAAAAAGATTGTAAAAGTCACTATTTTATCAAAGTGTCGATTGTATCCGTGACCGATCAATTACTTAAAAGGAACTTTACAATTTGATAATGAAATACAATTTATGTAGAACAAATTAAAATTTAACAATGAACACTGTATCCACAAAACCTAATTTACCAATACCTTCAAATAATTTTCATTATAACATGTTTGCCGTTAGATTAATTTTTTTTTAAATTTCAAAATAATAACTACATAAAAAAAGTAGTTAGAAAAACCTTTGTCTTTGGTTTTCTACGAAATGCAAATAATTTACGGAAGGATCGATTTTGGTTAAATTGTTCTGATCGTTCTCTCATAACATGCTTGGGTTAAGCAGCTCTATGTTGCCAGTTGCTATACCGGTTTGTTTTAGCTTTAGGAGAAGTAAGTGAAAATATAGAAATAATTTATGACTCACTTTTTTTCATTTAAACTGAAATTTGTATTTTGTCAACATTTTTGAAAGTATTTTAAGACGTTAAATAGTGAATGCGAAAACTTCTTTTCTAGAACAGATTCAAAATGTAAAACATACCATTAAAAAATAACAATGTATAATTTTAAAGTTTTTGATTGATGGAACAAGATATGATACAATAAAAAAGTCGCAGAAATCTACAATCCTTGATAAAATGATGTTTTATTTTAGTATCGTGTTTCATTAGACTGAGTTTTCTTGTAAATAATATTATGATGATTTTAAAGTTTGAATGAACAATAAATGAAAATGAATTGTATTTAGTGAAACATATATTGTAACGAAATTGTCAGTGGCGAATCATAATGTTTTAAATTTGAATAATCAAGATTGTAAAAAATAAATCATAGTTGTATTAAGAATGGTTACGACATTAGTTTTGGGTTTTGATTTAGTATTAAATTAAAAATGTATTTTAGTAAAGTAACAGCAAATCGCAAATATACTTAAAAAAGTATTTCAGTGAAAGAGAAGTATATCAAAAATATATTTAAAAAGTATTTTAACAAGAAAATAGTAAATCAGAGATATATTTGAAAAAGGGTTTCCATAAAATAACAGTAAATCAAAAGTATGTTTTCAATGAAGAAGAATTTTGTCAAGAAGCATTTTAAATGATGATTAAGAATGATAAATCTCACTTTTATTACCAAGTGTAGTGCAACTATAATTTACTTTTGGATGAATGCATTTTTTAAAGGGTCAGTATCTATCAGAATATACTATATATCGTTTAAAGCTACGTGTTAGTTATAAACAAGCATTAAACAAACAGAAATAAATGATGACAATTACTTTTCTGACATTCGTAAGTGCTTTCTCCTGATGTGAATTTTCAGTTTTAAGATAATTCTGCATTTTAAGCTAAGTTAAGGAATTATTTTTCAGTTTCTAAGACTTTTACAAGATCCTCAAAAATTTTTTGCATTATTCTAGTAAGAGACTAAGTAAAATATGATTATCTATGAACAGCTGTCAAACATACTGCGCATTCGTCGTTCTTATAAGAAACATGTACCTTTTAGTAATATTTTTCATTCCTTTCTGATATAATAAACTTTTTTTTCTGAAAAATATTAATTTCAGAATTTTATTTAACATTGCAGGTCACATTATTATTATTATTATTTTTTACCAATCAAATAATATTTCTTTCAGTAGCCAAAATTCAAAATGCTACCGAATTTTATCCTTCAATTTTCATGTTAAAAATATGCAGTATTTGCATTTTTCATTCTGCAAAACTCTTCTCTTAATATTTTAGACGAAAATTTAAATAAAGGGAGATTCAATATGCTATTTTTAAACCAAACACGTAAAAAGTAACAAAAAAACAAAAGAAATATACAACATATTCTGAAACACTTTTACACATGTTTATTAACCAAGCAAATTCTGTTTAAATAGAAATGTATTTTATGTGTAATTAGGTCAATAAAAAAATTTAACTATATGAGAAAAAATGATTTCATACTTTTGTTTTTGACGCTAAAGAATAAGGCTAAATGCATGGTAGAAATTTACCTAGTTTTAAAAGTATATTTACAATCAGAATCAGATTAAAAATCATACTGTACAACAGATTCATTTCTACATAAAATGCTTTTTTCTAGGTTTTATGATAGTTGAAGACATGAATGCTTTTTACTTAAGTGTGTAAAAATATATCAGTTTCTCTAGTTCAAACTTATATATTTCAGTATAATAAGCAACATGTGCGTCAAAAATATTAAAATTGAATCTTTTGAATCAGAATGAATAGGGTAAAATTATCGCATAAAATTCCCGCTTTGTTAAACATTTATCTGGCACTTCATGGTCTTTCTTATGCTGTAAAATTTAAATGGAAATGCCAAAATTTTATTTTATTTGCTTTGTCAACAATTTTCATCATTAGCAACGACATAAATAAGTTATATTTGCTAACTGAACACATTATTACTTTGAAAAATACAAGAAATAAATTTATTCTGCTTCTACTCATGGTTTTACATCTTATGCTTAGAATACAATTTTTCCTTAAAAGAAAGAACTTAAGATATTTAAATTGGCAAATGGCAAAAATTTATTCAACTATAGTCCCACATACAGTATTAAAATATAGAAATACACTAATACTTGTACTTATAATTAATGATATTTACATCTTCTCCTCTACTTTCTTATGGTTTCTCGCAGTGAATACTTCTTATATACATAGATATCTTGGCCAAAATTTCACTTACGAATACGTACAGAAAAAACCATTTATCAGCACATTGAACATTTCCCTTACTTTTCTAGAAGTTTGGGGCGATTTAGCATCATTTTTTCCTATTTATTTTTGTTGTTTCTCTTTTGCATTGAAGCATACAATAAATGGATTCAAGGAAAGACTTGAGAAACAGAAGCATATAACTTTCAACTCTTTGGATAAAATCTGCACTGAAATATCAAACGTAATGTCCAAATGCAATGAATCTCTACATGACATTTTAGTTCTTCTTTTTACCATTCAACTGGTAAATGTGTTTTATCACACATACTGCATCCTCGTTGATAAATCTACAGCAGAATTCTTGTTATTACATCATATTTTGAATATAATAATTTATTCCATTCAATTTGTTGCGATATGCGTATTTGCTTCATCTACATCTAATGCTGGTTCTGAACTGAAGAGGTGCATCTACAAACTAGAGGTTGAAAGCAACGAGAGATGGAAACATTTGCGTCTTATATTTGAAATAAATGATCGGTTTGTTGAGTTTAAGCTGTTAGATAGTTTGGTGTTAGATAAAAATCTCATACTAGGAGCAGTGGGAACCCTGATTACTTATGGAATAGTTATAGCGACTTTCAACATCAATTCAAAAATATGATTTTTTGTCTAATGTTAATTTATGTGTTATATTGTACCCAGAAAAAAGTTTTGTTGAATCAACAAAAATTTGGTTGACCCAACAAAACTTTTTGTTTAAATATAGGTCAATGGAAATTTTGTTTGAATCAACAAAAAAAAAAATTTTTTTGCAATTCCAAAAAAAAAATTTGAATCGTCAGCAAAAAATGTTTTGTTAATTCAAGTAGAATGGTTCAATTTTACTTGAATTTTGCTAAAACAACCAAAATGTACTCAACAAAACATGTTTTGTAGTTTTAATCAATTCCTTTTCTGGGTGTGGAAAACAACTCGTGTTATTGAAAGATTTTGGTATTTTTAAATTGTTTTATTGAGTTTCAACACAAAAACCAATTGTTACATACGATGTAAAACTCATCCGTCAAACAATCCTTACGGCCATAAACAATCCTTACGGCCCCTACCTTCATGATACGCTTCCAATGTTGGACTTCACCCCACATAACCATTTGACATCCGGACCCCTGCTAAACAGAGCCTCCCACTCATATGCGCGAAACGGGCCGGATCATGTCCGGTTTCCGGGGAAAACTCTATGACATCATCACCCCCAAGCACCTCTGAAAGCCCACAAGAGCAGTCAGAGTAACTAATAAAGCACTCCCTTCCGATATTTACTTTACCCCTTGTTCGGATCGAGGAGTTAATGTTACCTCTAGCTCCGTTCAAGGGGACAAAACAACACAACACATAAAAAGTTACTAAAAACTTAAGAACTAGATAGATATAAAAATTGAGGAAAGTTGGTACCCCACGACAGTCACGACCCAAGATGACTTGGGACGCTGTATGGCAAAGTAGATATTAATGCAAAAAATGGTCCGGTCGGACCTGGTACCGTCCATGCTTTGCTAGCTCGTCCTCTCCAGAATACGACCAGCTGATTTCCATGCTCTTAACCCGAAGCCAGCCCATAACCAGCCCCAAACTGCAACGGTTTGTGTCCGGCGCCCCCGCCAGGGCCGTCAGATTGGCCTAGGGATCTCGGCTAGCCTAAAGAGTGACCGAGCAAGAAGGGTGAAGCACAGGCCGCAGGATGCCGCATCCAGTTCAGAGTACTCCGGGGAGTCCTTGAGCCCAATAGACATGCCAAGAGAAGACCGAATACGCCCATGGACTCGAGAGTATTGTCTCTGTCGGTACCTACCCCCGCCAGGGACCCCGCTTTGGCTTCCTCTCGAAATTGAAAGGGGTCACTACCGCGTCCTCGGCCAAGCTCCCGGTCATCCTCCCGCGCATAAGTCGGGTTGAGTTGGGACCACTTTGTGGGGCTACCCCCGACATATGATGTAAAAGACCACGGAATTCAAACGATTTAATCCTATACTTTGTGATTTTTTTTCATTAGCAATATTTCTTGTACGTAAAAATTTATGGGAATACTATGAAATTTTAATACTTTATGTTTCAATGTACACTCTTTTGAAATGAAAGAAATATATATATATATATAATAAAGTGAAAATCGAACAGAAAATATTTGGCATTTTCCATTGAACGATGGAAACTTAGATACACTTTATCTTTTTAACATAATCATACAAATTGATAAAGATATACAATTTCGAAACTTTTCCAACTGAGTGAAAAAGAGCACAGACCGGGAATAAAGCACAAAACCTTTGGCTTAAATGGCCGCTGCTTTTCCAGTTGCGTTACAGAACAATTTTTCATTCATTTGGAGATGGTTTGAAATTGTATGGTATATTTATTTACCTGTGACCTATTCTGTCCAGCTCTCTACATGGCAGACCAGATGCTATTGTCAAAAGATTATCTGAGTGACTTGTGTCCACCGGTTGTCGTTACAGGTAGATCAATTGGAGAATCATTTGAAATTTAATCCAAAAGTTCTGTATTATGTTTCCGGCCTGGACAGTTTTTCCCTCAAATGGAAAAATTTTGAAATTGTATTATATCTTTATCAATGAGTAGGATTGTGTTAAAATGATAAAGTGTAAGCATTTTCAAACAATACTAGATGGAACCCGTCAAAACTTGACGGAAAAAAATACTATACCAATATCAGTAAAATAAGCTTCTTTATTATTTAAGAAGGGGTGCGTATGAAACATTCTTTCAAATATTTTATTTTAAAAGTTTTTTTCCCCCAGTGAAATACAGTACTATTTCCGATGCAAACTCCAAACAAACAATCCGTAAACAACTGTGTAATGCAAATCAGTTGGACATTGCCGCCATATTTTCCACGGCAAGAAAGAAAATTTCATGGCCCTATGAAGTATCATACAAATATTATATTCCTACGTTCATCTCATATTCAGTAAATAAAAGAGCATAGTAAATAAAACACACATCTACAACACTATTTTTAATAATTTTAATTTTCCTGAAATCTTTTTACTTTTGTGAATATTTTTATTAAAAAATGAAATCGTCTAATCTTTAATTAAAAAAAAAGTAATTGGTAACATGTAATCAAGTTATGCAATCAAGATGAAGCAATCAATAAAGGCTTCAATTCTAATCTTTATAATTAAGAATGAAAAAATCAGTTAAAATTACGCCATGTTGACACAATCATGTAAATTTTTCTCTTTAGTTTTATCAATGTTAAAACGCATTTCAAACTAAGCATAACATCAATTTCACCGGCGCAAACTTTTCACACGTACTTTATATACGTTACTTTTATGCTTAAACACCATGTATACAAATAAAAATATACTTTGTATTTAATTGTAATGAAAAAATGGCATCAACAAAGTTATAATGCATAATGATAAAATAAACCCAATGGACAATATTCCCATGACGTCACAATAAATATGAATTTTTATTCGCTTATAAATATAAAGTGCACGCGATAAATAGTTTTACCGAAATTATACTTGCAAATAAAAAACATGGCCTAAAAGCCACGTGCCTTTAATATTTATTATTTCTATTTTATCTTCCCAACCATAGAGTTTCTCGTTACTCTGTGCCTCGCAAATCCAATTGCCGACTTTATGACGTCATATGCAGAAGTAAAAGTTTAATTTAAAATTACGTCTAATTAATAAAACTTTCGAACAAACGAATGCACGATAACAAATCTGTGTCCAAATATCTTTCATTTAAAAAAAGAATGATGTAATTAGATAGAGTAGTTTGTTCTCACGGATTGTCGAAAGAAATCGCTTAGCGCTTTAAATATATAGATTCCGACTTAGTTGAAATATGGCATCGTATTTGTTTTACTAACTATTCGAATGATTATATTTTTATGGAAACTGAATGCTGACTTTGATCATAGTGCACATTTGTATACGCGACTGTCATCCAATAAATCTGCTAACAATTGCATGCTCTAATATTGCATGTATAATTGCATGTTCTTGCCCTAGAGTTTACCTCATATCTTAGTAATAACACCGTTAGGATACACTCCGATGCCTTACAAAAGTAGTATGCTGCGGCCACCAAAAAACTTTCTTCTATACCATTCTAATGTATTAATTTGTAATAGATTCAACGATCAGGAATATACAGCATTTCATCGAGTTTCACACGGAGTTACAGTGATAAATGAATTAAAAGAAGAATGGAAAAACAGTGCTCCTGCTGTCTGTAAAAATTTAAAATATTTCAACATATACATTTTGAATCATTAAACATAAATGTACAATTTGGCGCATTTCAACATAAAAGTAAACAAGATACAAATATAATATTCATCGCAAAATTCGTCAAGTCCACAGCCAAAGATTTGCGTCAAAAATGAACGATTCTAGTAACAATGGGGTTAAAAGTGCATGAAAATTACAAGATTGAAGTTAATAATATTGCAAACTACACTCGTCAAATTGGATAAATTGATGGTGGACCCGATTAGGAATCTTTCCCCCTGCATAGGAAATCAGCGCCTCCTGTTGCATGATTAAAATCAAAACTGAATAAGCATGTATTTATGTCAAAATCTAACATAATATTCAGTATTAGTAAATTCCACGTATCGGCTCTTTTGATATAGCTATCACAGAAATCGTACAAAAGTGTGCATAGCAACGCCACTTTTCGGCTGTATACACCCCAACCGAATCAGCATCTATTTTTGTGAACGTCTAACACAGTTTTATGAAATTATGTGCATCTTTTTTTTGAGATATAGCTGTCACAAAAATCGTGAAAAACACAGCAAAGCATCGCCACCTGTTGGGCGATATACAATCTCAAATGGATAATCTCAAAGCTAATCAGCACCAATTTATGCCAAGGTATAACAGATTATAAAGTTTTATGAAATTCCGTGCATTACTTCTTGAAATAGCATGACCACAAAAATTGTCTCACACACAGATTAACAAACAGACGGCCAGACAAACATTTTTCAAAAATAATCAAATCATGTTCAAGACATCCCAAAACATGTAAATCCAACAAAAGATGGAAGTCGAAAATTTTCCTGATTTTAGTACTTTCTTCTTATGTACATAGAGGAAAGTAAAAAAAATTATGGTGTAGAAAGGAACCGAATTGTAAGGAAACTGTTTGTCATGACGAACAACAGGATGCCTGTTTCATACGGACAAATTTGTCTAAATGAAATGGCGACAATGATTATTGAAGGTACGAATCGACTAAATGAAGATTTCGGCAATCCAAAAGGCATAAATGCGAGGCAAGACCGGCAAATCCTTTACCAAGGTCAAATCTTTCAAAATATTCCTCAGTATCTATAATACAACTAGCTGTAGCTTTTTCTAATCCAATTGTAGCACCTTCACGGGAGTTCGTTGAGTCAATTTGACTTCCATATCGTCTGTCAAGATGCATAATCTATGTATACAGCGGCATACAGAAATGTTATGAATATAACGCTCATAACATTTCAATATTCACAACGCTCTTTTTATTGGAAAAAAAGCGATGTTTGCATAATGTTTGCACATCATGACTCTCTATAGCCTAAAATACTATTGTGTTCAGTGATGATTCCTGTTTTGAAATTGAGACAAATAGCCGTTGCCTTCATGTTTGGAAGATTTGAAGAAGACACCATTGTACCGAGGTTCCGGCAAGGGGTAATGGTGAATGTTAAATATTTTCTATAAGTACACTGAGAAAAATGACACTTTCAAATCTGAGTAAATTGATGTTTTCATTTTGTTATGAAAATTTTTGTTTCAAATATGACTGCTTTCAATTATGAAATACCAGAAATACTCAGATTATTGAAATGTGGACCTACTCAAAACTGAGCACATAGAGGTCAGTTCATACTCATTTTTGAAACATGGACACACTCAAAAATGATTAGAATTAGTTCAAACTCATTTTTGAAACATGGAAATACTCAAAAATGAGCACATAGAAGTCAGTTCATACTCATTTTTGAAACATGGATATACTCAAGTATGAGCACAGGATGTTTTATTCTTGAGTGTGTGCATGTTTTCAGAAATGAGTATATACATGTTTCAAAATTGGGTAATTTTGATTCGGAGCCATTTTGACTATGCGACATACTCAGATTTGAGTATTTTTTGTTCAGTTTTAAAAATGTCGTTTTTAGTGTGTACGACACATCTAAGTAGTCATACATTTATCTGAAACAGTTAAGTTATATGTTGATAACCTATTGAGATCAATTATGTTACACGTTAAGAAACTCCACTCATCTTGGACAATTTTCAATAAAACAATGATAGGTGTCATACCTCTCGTATATCTATACAGATTTTTTGTGCTGTTTCATTTTTTTTTCCGTCCATCAATGTCTTGTGAATGTTTGCCATTTGAAAATTCATGACAAATGCTAGACTATGTATAGGGGATACAGTATATCGCAGATATAGAAAAGCAGTTTAGGAAAGTCCTTCCAAAATCTATCATAAATGACCATTAAGGGGACTCGCTACACTTCACTTTGCGATAACTGACAAAAAGATTTATTTTACCATGTTTTCTTAAAAATGTATTTAGATATCCCTAATATATTCAGGAGAAATTACGTAAAGTACTAATGATTATAAATATGGCAAAGGCGCTTTTTACTGCATCCATTTCCCTTTAAATGTTTCAGAGTAGCAATTTTTAAATCCATTTTTTCTCAATAAAATTTTTAATCTTTAAATTTATTTTTCTCCTTTTTTTTCAATATATAAGTATGATCGAAATGCTAAAACTTCAACATATACTTTTCAATTGAATCGCTATTTTATGAACGATTCTTAAGGTGCTGTTCATAATATAAAGGATACGATTTTCTGTAAAAGAAATAGTTTATTTTTTTAAATAACAATTATATATATATAATTTTTTACTGTATTTTTTTACAAATGCCACAACATTTTATTTATTTTCAACTTTATGTAAAATCGATGCGTAGCATTTTAAATCACACTTATAAGAAAAGCAGGCAATAAAAAAATCCGTCTGTTATTATTATATGATTAATTTCCGTAATAAAATGAGCACATTTTATGTTGGCAACATTTTATCTTTTGTTGACATTTAATGAAGAAAATTCCAATGGGATACTTAAGCCTAGCTTTGAAAACTTCAGAACTTTGACATCTATATTTAGGCTCTTTTTCCATTTAATAGCTATTTCTGCAAAAAAAATCTATCCAAAAAACTGTCGGTAGATTGTAGGATTGCTATAATTAAACAATCTTAGTATACAAATTCGGTTTTTAAATTCAGTAATACGGAAATAATAGGACTCCATCTTAAATAGGACATAATCACTATGGCAACCTAGAATCATTACCTATCATGGGATATCACTGATTTAATTACGTATGATAGGATTTAATAGAAGGAAGAATGTGCTATACTTGGTCACAGAAGTTATAAAATGTCATATACGTCATATATGACTACTATAACGTCATACATGTCAGATAACTTAGCGATACACCTCTGTCGCTTGATGATTAGTCCTCGGAACCTGCTATAACAAGGAACTATCGATTTTAAAAATATTCAAATTACATAATAAATATTTTTATTAATATATTTTTAAGTTTTGCTTCAATTTTCATAAAATTTGAAATGACTCGACAAAATTCAGCAACGATTATATATATTAAATTTCAAACCATTCGGTTGGGTGGTTTTTGCGCTGTTATATACGGACAGACGGACGGATGGACCAGACGACGTCTATAGGTTGATTTATATAATTACGAACGCATCTAAAAAGGAAGTTCAAAGAGCAGTGAGTCCCTTCAAGAATCTTTACCATTTCGTAAATCACCATTTAGCAACATGCATGGCCGCCAGAGTAAGTGTTATATGTTTTACTAATTGTAACATGTATGAGTCAACTATTAATCATTAAATTGTTCTAGAAAATAAATTGTTCTTGAATTGTCTTAATATTTTAATAATTTCATTATCTGTGTATGTGTTGTACACTAGAGATGAGTTCGGGCTCTTTTTCCGGAGGCCGACCACGCCCTAACCTGAAGATTTGAAATTCGAATCCGAAAAATTTTGTGTCATTAGAATCCGAGTTCGCCCGAGCCAGATACCAAAAATTGTTAGAAATTGTTAGCAGTAGAAAATTGTTAAAATCATTTAAAAGGTATTTAAAAATTAATTTTCTCATTTTAAAATATCTTCTTACATAGAAATAAGAAGTAATCCGAAATTTTTCCTTATGAGAACGTTTCCGAATTTTCATTTCTCTAAAAATCTGTTTAAAATAGAAATTTATTATTTATAAATCTTCAAAACACGCAATTCTTATTCTTTTAAAATATCACTGTACAAATATTACAGAAATACATAATTTCTGTTTTCCAGTCATTATGGAAGATGTTTTCAAACAGAAAACGAAGACAGACAAGGGATATCCAACCGCTTCTTTATGTTACTAACACTGACCGTGCAAAATCTTCAGAATCAGATATAGAATATTCCTTCTTATATCTCATCAATAACAATTCAATTTTTTTCCATACTGATTTTTAAAATATTGTAAAACACACTAAGAAGATTAGAATGCATTCTTGTTTCTCAAATAGTAGGGTTTCTTTCTTTCTATTTGTACAAGAATAAAATTTTAAGTTTGAGCCCGAGTCCGCCCAATCCCTAAAGGTGGTATAAAAATCGAGTCCGAGCTCGTTTCAGGCCCGGACTAGGACTCGGGATGAGCCCATGTCACATCAAGTTTACGCATAAGGTAGGTGAACCAAAGGTGGCCATAGTTAAGATTTGAGATTTTTTTATAATTTATGTTTGGGTGTGTGTCGCTGAAATTTTATTTGTAAAATTTTACGCTTATCTCTAACGCATATCAAGTATACTTTTCTTTGTAAAATACAATTTAATTAATTTTATAATATATTTTCAAAATTGTGGCTTCTGGGCCATCTTTGGCGCATAGTGTTCCAAGGGTGGCCCATGTACTGAATTCACTTTTAAAATGTGAAAAAATACTCGGCAAACTATTTTGCTTACTATTATGCTCTGACGATCCTTTCTTTCTTTTGATATCTTTCGAATTTTTCTTCTTAGTCTTCTTATCTTATTACACGAAAAGACTTTCAGGGATTTTCTTCTGCAAGATACTGACTTCTTTTGAGTGATCTCTGATGTTAACAATAAATGATAATAAGTTTTATCAGATATTTATGTAGAAATTTTGAAAATCATACTTACTATGCACTGATTTTCACATTTGTTTGGCCATCTTTGGTTCACCCACCTTATTTAATTTAATAAAAATTAGACACTTCCTTCATGGTGCTTATTCTTTATGTCTTTTGTAATGTAATATGCAACTGTTAAGCATTAAGTTGAATTATTTTTTTTCAAATGTTCAACCATAAATGTGGTAAAATTAATTTTTTCAAATTTTACCACAGGAATTGACTTTTTATCTTAATTAAATTAGTTTAATTCATAAAACCATATAATGAGTTGTCAAACAGATATTATAAAACACTGAAATAAAAAAAGAAGTTCAAAGGGAGTTAGTTCTCTTTAGAGAGTTAAGAGTCTGTATCATTTCTTAACTCACCGTATAGCAGCATGAATACAGAACATGAATAGAGAAATGCATGAATAGAGAACACAACATGAATGAAACATTACATGTTATGTAATACTAGTTGTAACAAGTAAAATGTAATTGTTAACCATTCAGTTGTTATGGAATATTAAATTGCTCTGGAATTGTCTTGAAATTTTAATAATTTCATTTTCTCTGTACGTGGTCAACACATATTTAATTTCATAACAAAAATGAAAAATCATGTGTCAAGTATAGATTATGGAACATTTTCTAACACTTCCCAAATATTTTTACAAATCTTCACCGTCTAATAAGATGAAAGATGATATCTAAGTAAGCAATTTGGAAAACGCGTAACATATTTAAAAGCCCAATTTCAGGAATTACCAACAATATTCCGAAAAATATCCGAGTTTTTTTGTGCAGCCCTTTATGATCTATAGATTTATATACATACTGCATAAAAGTTTTAGTTCAGTTAGGAAACACGTAGCACAGTTTAAAATTCCCCTTTTGGAATTTCCATCAATAAACGAAATGTACCCGAGAAATTTTGTGCTGCCCTGTATAAGATCTATAGAATTTATAAATACCAAATAATATACAAAAAAATGAGTTAAATTTAAAATCGCGTTCAGCAACTTAAAACTCACTTCCAGTAATTATTGTTAACTGACAGTACCGAATTCTTTTGTTTGTATCTGTAAATGAATGATAAATCCTATACACACATTATTCTATAATAAGACTTTTGTAATGCACTTTAGTGATATAAATCAATTTCAGTATGTTTATTAAGTGAAACAATATTAAAATAAATCGCAAACGACTTTTCTCCATAAACCGTAATGTAACGGAATTTTTTGAGTGTCCTTGTAAAAGAACTATAAGTGCTATTCACACCCTATTCTATAGTAAGCCGCTTGTAGTGCACCTCAGTGATATATATCAATTGCAATATGTTTGAAATTGTGTAACAGCATTACAATAAACCGCAAATGATTTTTTCCCCATAGACCGTAATGTAAAGGAATTCTTTTGAGTATCCCTGTTAAAAAACTAGAAGTGCTACACATTTTATTTTCAATACCGAACATGCCATAGTAAAGCTTAACAACATGTATCAATTGCATGACAATCCGGATATATTTACGTGAGTTAAAGCATGGACAGACAAACAAATCGAACTCACAAACACTTTTCAACTATATTGGAAAATGTTAAAAAGAAATGCAAAGGGTAAAAATCCGTATAATTTCTTAACTCACCGTATAGCACCATGTATGGAGAAAGTTCTATATAATACTAGTTGTAACAAGTAAAATACAACTGTTAACCATTCAATTGCTATGGAAAATTCAATTGTTCTGGAATCGTCTTAAAATTTCAATAATTTCATTAAATTTCATGAAATTTTAATAATTTCATAAACATATAAAAACTTTCTTTTACTTAAGTAAGATGCCACACAAAATATATATATATGCACTGAATAAAAATGTTGATTTTACAGTATAATACTGACACCCCAGCTGCCCGTATTATACCATAAAATTAACAGTAATAAACAGTAAAATAAGCAGTCATACACTGCCGCGCATGCGCGGCAGTGTATTACTGTAACTGTTTATTAATTTTGTCTTAACTTAGTGTAACTGTTTATTAACTTTCTTAAATTTGTTTGCATAAAAGTTACAGTTATAAGGTATACCATTTCCTTTAAAAAGTCAATTTTCGGAAAGTATCACTAAATTTTTTATTGTTCTATTTTTTGAAATATTTTACTATAAGCTATCCAAAACAGTTTTTTGTTTCTTTGTGTAGTATGGCTGTTTTTTTTCACGAACCGGAAGTGCGTATCTAAGTAATCTAAATTATAATAATAAAATAAAAACTTCTAGAGTTGAGATTAAGGAAGATAGAACATACAAATCTGGAGATTTTAAAGAATTTTGGATGAATATTTCTAAAAGAATTTCAGAAATAAAAATTTTAACATATATTCTGAAATACATGATTTTCATAAAAATTCAGTTACTAAAAACTATAAAATTTACTTAAAAACTATAAAATTTACGGTTACATTTATATAAAACTGATCGCATATTATGAATGTCATGTTTAGAGTGTAACGAACTAACGGATTTTAAATATGTGAGAATTTCATGAAAGTTTTCCTCTATGACTTTTCCTTAAAATTGTGAAAATAAAAATGAAACATAAATTAAATAATTTATTTAACAAATGAATTTTTTTCTATATGTACTAATTTATATGAATCAAAATCAATCAATAATATACCTCTTTTTGCTTTGTTTAGAAAAAAAATGGGGGTGCCGAACATAGTGGGGTATCTTAAAAGCTTTTTAACTCTATTCACTTATTAAACGTTTATTCCTCATTTCAACACTTTTCAAAACATTGTTGAAAAGTATTTATGAATTCGGTTCGTCTCTTTTCAACACTTTCCAAAATATAGTTGAAAAGTATTTATGAATTCGGTTCGTCTCTTTTCAACACTTTCCAAAATATAGTTGAAAAGTATTTATAAATTCGGTTCGTCTCTTTTCAACACTTTCCAAAATATAGTTGAAAAGTATTTATAAATTCGGTTCGTCTGTTTTCAACACTTTCCAAAATATAGTTAAAAAGTATTTATAAATTCGGCTCGTCTCTTTTCAACACTTTCCAAAATATAGTTGAAAAGTATTTATGAATTCGGTTCGTCTGGCCGTCTGTCTGACCATGCTCCAACTGGCGTAAATATACTTAGATTACCATTAGCGTTATATGCGTTATTGAGTTTTACTGTTCACTGCAAAACAAAGACGAATGTATCTTAATATACACTGCAAAAAAAGATAAAAAATGTTGATTTTATGGTATAATACTGGCAGCTGGTTTGCCAGTATTATACCGTAAATTCAAGAGTAATAAACAGTAAAATAAGCAGTAATACACTACCGCGCATGCTCGGTAGAGTATAAATGCTTATTTTACTGTTTATTACTGTTCATTTTACAGTATGATACTGGCAGCTGGGGGTGCCATTATTACACTGTAAAATCAGAAAAAAATTTGCAGTGTAGGAAAGTATAATATAGCCATGAACAAAAATAAACAATAACCTCTTCCGAGTTACCCGCGATTTGGAAAGGCGTTCTTTATCTTTAAAAACCTCACGAAGTAAAGTATTTTTTAGATTTAAGAAACCTTTTGTAAAAACAAAATTTCTTTTGCTGACACTGATTTTGTGAACGTTTCCGAGTAGTTTTTATAGTGTATTAATCAGTTTTCTCAACTCTGAATATATGTTTTTCGAATGCTATTCATTCTCAAGTAAACATTTTCATGTTCAACAAACATGTTTTACAGACAAACATTAAATTAAATATTTTTGTTCGTTACACTTGCAATTTAATTACGCAGCTGCAAAATTTTAATTAACAATGGATATCACCCTAAAAATAATGTTCCTTCTTGAGAAAATGGATAATCCTATATATTAAAACGGAAAGGGATTTTCGTCAAATTCCAGTTTTCACACGAAAATGACCCATTTGCGCATGCGTAAAATTAAATTTAGAACCTAACCAGTTTTAGAGTGTGCTTGAATGAGAAAAGGGTGGCCGAGTGATATAAGGCGTTGTTTCTCTGTTCCAATCAACGTGTCTGTTCGATACCCACTCCGGACAGAATGACTTTTCTTATTTAATTGGCAATAATTCATTTTTATAATGCCATATTTAATTCAGGAGAAAAAGTCATATAATTGATAATTTTTTTTATTCGAATGCTTTATAATTTAGCAAGAATTAACACCCAAGAATATTTTGTTTTAATTACTAAATTTTTATTAAAAGTATTTAAATTAAAAGATCGTGCATGTATTTATCGATTAAATAAATTGAACTGGTCTGCAATTTTTATTATATTTAGTATGACCATTATCAAGATTTCATTTATAAAATAAGATAAGTATGTGATTATTTTTCATAAACTAGTCGGATATGCCAATCCCAAAACTTTCTTCTATGTCATACATGTTTATGCTTCAAAATTCTGTATCACACCGCCAAAAAAAATCAATATTTTTCGTCATTCTGTTGTACGTCAGCTGCTTGCGAATCGTACCTGGATGCGAGCAGCCGATGTATTATACTAAACTACGAAAACTTCTACTGGCCAGTATCGGCAGGAAAAGACAGCCTCCCCATTGCTTGATTTTGAGATTTTAGCTAAATCTACTGAAAATACACGAAGCTAAAATGCGCGGAACCCAATTACAGAAGAGTCATTCCCAGTTCTCGTCAATGTTGAATTTGAATGAGAATATCGCCAAATTAGACAGACATAGCCAAGTTGGCTTCATATATGGTAACGTATATTTATCGCCAAATGTGGAGATATTTTACAAATTGTCGCCAAGCTTGGCGAGAATTTGACGTTGGCGAATATAAATGTATAGTGTGAAGCATGAAGTGTTGAAACGATGGTTACAACAATGAAAGAAAATTTGCCGAAACTATATTCACTAAAACTCATAAATTAAACCCGCTTATGGAGGAATCATGCTGTATTGTTTCAAAATGTCAGCCACCCTATAATTTTAAACTGCTATATCTCAGCAATTTTTGAAGATAGAGGCAAAACAAAAAAATGCTCGGAATCTTTGGATCAAGGCCGAACATGTAACACAAAAAGTTTTAAGGGTTTCTAATTTTTTTATACAACTTTTTGAAATTGAAATCTTTAAATGGCTGTCATAGCGCCCCCATGTGCAATATCCAGACGCAATATCCCCAAATTCAACTGGGACCTGCAGGCTATAGTCAAAAACATATACAAAAAATTTGATTCAATTATCTGCATAACATCATACACTTTTCGATGATACAATAATGAAAATGGAACAAAAATCGCGATCGCAGCGCCCCCTTTCGTCGAAATAACCCCAAATTCAAGTGGGACCTGCTGGACATAGCCAAAAATATAGAAAAAAAAATTTGGATCAATTTGAAGCACAACTTCATACACTTTTCGATGATACAATGAGGACAGACATTTTGTAAAAACATGTTTTTTGGAATATCTGACTCCTGAAACGTGTAAATCCGTCGAAAACCGGAAGTCGAAAAAAATTTCGATTACAATACTTTCTTCTATTATAGATAGAATAAAGTAAAAAGGAAAAATAAAAGGAGAGAAAACAAAAAGAAGGAAAAATATCCATACAGAAACTCTAAATTATCTTGATATCCACGATTTAACAATTAAACAACGTGTGAAAATGTTAGCTGCAAACAGCAAAGTTTAAATTCAGGGTTTTAGAATCAAACTGATGAAAATTAATTTAATAAAAAATTTTAAAGGTCATGTAGTTAAAAAAAAAATTAGAAATACTAAATATCGTTATTTTTTCCAAAATATTAGGACTGTGGTAAATAAAATTTAACAGCCGACAATATTTTTTTTAATTACTTATTTTATATTATAAATATTCAAATTAAAAGATTTTGCATGTAGTTATCGATTAAATAAAGTGATCTAAACTTTTATCTATATCTCGTATGACCATTATCAATAAGATATATTTGTATATCTAAGAAAAGTATATGATTATTTTCCTTTAAAAAAAAGAGAAGAGAAAAAGAAAGAAGCAAAAATATCCATATAAGAATTATAAAAGAAACCATCTTGATATCCATGGTTTATCTGGGTTTTAGAGTCAGGCTGATAAAAGTAAAAATAATGAAAATTTTTAAAGGTCGCGTAATTTAAAAAAAAAAAAAAAATAGAAAATACTAAATATTGATTTTTTTTTAATTTTGCGACTGTTTAAGTAAAAATAAATTTTCAATTAATATTTTTAGTTAAATTCTTGCTAAATTAGTTCAAATATAATAGGATGTAAATTGCTGGTCTGACAACACAATCTATCGTCTTATATCTATAGAAATCGCTTACACAATATAACAATTAATAAAATTTTATATATTTAATTTATTTAAAAGCAGCTAATTAAAAATAAAAGCATATTTCTAAAGGAACTTTCAAGTTATTTACCGTCAAATCTTGACGGGCACTAACTAGTACACTATAAAAACTATCCGGAAACGTTTCCGAAAATCAGTGGCATCTTCTTTAAATGCTTCTTTAAATCTCAAATAATAATGGTTTCTGATATTTTGAAAGTCAAGAAAGTTTTCAGAATCATAGGTAACTCGGAAGATATTATTGTATGTTTTCGTTCGTAGTTATGTTATATTTTTGTAAATTTTGAAACATTCCTCTTTTTTTACAGTGCAATACATTTCGAATTGGAAATGGAGTGGTTTAGGATTTATAGGCACACAAAATGATTCCATTATATCATATATTCTAATACGAGTAAATCTTGTGTGTGGTTATATATATATATATATGCTAATTTTATCTTAAAAACGGCTCTAACGATTTTGACGAAATTTCGTATCCTACCGTTTTGGGGCACCAGAAAACCATTGGGATAGGTCACATGTTCGAGAAAATTAGATTAGTGGGTTATTTTGGGTCATTTTGGGTCATGGTCTAGCTAATTGTATCTAAAAAACGGTTCAAACGATTTTGACAAAAATTTTGTATCCGACCATTTTTGGGCACGAGAAGACTATTGGGCTGGGTCACATGTTCGAGAACTTTCGATTAGTGGATCATTTTGGGGTCAACGCGGGTCAAATTAATTTATCTAAAAAAGGCTCTAACGATTTTGATTAAATTTTGTGTCCTACGAGTTTCGAGCACGATAAAATCATTGGGCTAGGTCACATGTCCGAGAAAATTCGATTAGTGGATCATTTCTGGGTCATTGCAGGTCAAGATCTAAAAAGCGGCTCAATTTACACTAAATTTTGCATCCAATGGTTTTCGGGCACGAGAAGACTGTTGGTCTAGGTCACATGTTCGAGAAAATTCAATTAGTGGGTCATTTTGGGTAATGCTCAAGCTAATTGTGTTTAAAAAACGGTTCAAACGATTTTGACGAAATTTTGTATCCGACTATTTTCACGCACGAGAAGACTATTGGGCTGGGTCACATGTTCGAGAACTTTCGATTAGTGGGTCATTTTTGGGTCAAAGCGGGTCAAATTAATTTTATCTAAAAAAAGGCTCTAACGATTTTGATTAAATTTTGTATCCTACGAGTTTCGGGCACGCGAAAATCATTGGGCTTGGTTACATGTTCGAGAAAATTCGATTAGTGGTCATTTCTGGGTCATTGTGGATCAAGATCTAAAAAGCGGCTCAATTTACACTAAATTTTGCATCCTATGGTTTTCGGGCACGAGAAGACTGTTGGGCTAAGTCACATGTTCGAGAAAATTCAATTAATGGGTCATTTTGGTCATGGGTTTGATATTTGTTCATGATATGGGTTCATGATTGGGTTCATGGGTTCATGATATTTGAACTCAAATTTAATTTTGACCGAGCATAGCTAGGTCTTCCCTGCTCGTTAGGGTCTATGGGGAAAAATTGTTTGCAATTCATTTTAATAAAGTTAATCTATTTCCAAAATATAATGAAACTCATATGCATTATTGAGGTGCAAACAACTAACTTGCGTAAATACAGTCGGATTGTCGGGTAATTGATACATGTTATTGAGGTTTACAATAGGATGTTCGTTATTGAAAATTGAATGGATATCATTTACTATTCATTTACAGGGACACAAAAAGAATTACGGTACATTGTGATCTAAGGAGGAAAAGCATTAACAGTGTATCAGCATTAGCAGCAATCATTGACATGAATATCTTATCAACTATGGGCACTAAATTGCTGAAATTCAGTGTTATGCTTTTTCTAAATTGTTTATTTAGGTAATTTTTTTTTCAACCTTATTAAATAGTATTTGCTAGTGTCTATAACGAAAATTAAATTATTCTCCTTATAGTATTCTAGAAATTTTGGAAAGTGTTTCATGATGTATGCATGAGGCATGATTTTGCTTTCTTGTTCAAAAGAAAATTGGCGATAGTTTTGCAGTTGTTCGAAGATAATAGAGAGAAAGCTAGAAAAAACTTTTCTCCCATAATATTTCCTTTTATTTCAGCATATACATTCTTTTTCCTGCTTTTTTTTTTTTTTTTTTTTTTTTTTTTAACGCAAGAGAAAAATATAAAATCCATTATCTTATTAAAATATCTGCTCTATCCGGTAAAGATCAATAATTAAAATGACAGTTTAAAATTTGATAATGAAATACAATTCAGGTGTTACAAATACAAATATTACGAAAAGCACAGCACTTATCAAATTTTGTTTATCAATACTTTCAAATATTCTTCATGATAATAAGTTTGCCATTAATTAAAAAGATGTGTTGAGGTTCAAAATATGAAAGAAGACAATTATAAAAGTGGTTTTGGTAATATTTGAAATTAGTGTTGAGTGAAAAAAAACATTTTATGAAAAGGAGAAATTTTTGGTTAAAATGTTTTCAGATATCGTTCTTGGAATAAGAAGCATTATGTTACCAACTGTGATGGTAGTACGTTTCACTTTTGAATAACCAGCAATTATAATTGAAAATAAAATTTGTGAAATACGTTTTTCTATTATAAATGAAATGTATTTTTTAACAATTGTTTAAAATATTCGATTGTGAAATTAAATATGGCAGTAGAAACTTTTCTTTCAGTATAAACTAAATCATAAAAGTTATTATATAGTAAGTTTTAATGTTATTTGATTGATCACGATGAAATAAGTCCAAAAAATCTAAAACCTGTGACTGAATGTTATTTCACAATATTGTAAATTTTGTACTCATATTGTAAAAAGCAGTACGACAAATTCTGAATTAATTTGTATAAAGTGAAAGTCAATTTCATTTGATGATAAAAAAGGAATTATATTGTCAGCATAGGACACGTACACTGCACATTTAATAAACAACTTTATAAATAAAATGTCGGAGGTTTCCTTTCAAAAATGATACCCATTTTTCAGTTTTGAATGTATAATTATTTAAAAATATTTCTGTAAGAGAATAGTAGGCCAGAGAGACATTTTCAACGTAGTAGAATAATGTTTTAGCTTTGAATAATCAATAAAATATTAAATAACAACATTATTATGAATGGGAGTGAAACTAGAATTAAATATTGAGTGTGTATTACATTTTAGAAAACTTTCAACAAAAAATAATTAAGAAAATATACTGCCAATAGTTGTACCACTGTGTAATAGTTTTGCATAAACCTTAAAAAAAAATAATAAATAAATAAATAAATAATGAATACCCTACAAAGTACTGCAAATGAACTTTTATAACATAAGTAAAATAACTATATAAATAATTTCAATATTTAGAATGTCCTTTATATTTTCTTATGACTAAAAATTAAAATGAACAAAACTATAAACAGAAAATGGTATTACAGCTATTTTTATTTGAGTACTTTAAATTAGATAGAAATCATTTTATTTCCACATGTTAGTGGAATATATTAAATGTGCGAAAATGTAAATTCCAATATTATTTTTAATATTAAGAAATGTAATAAAATGTTTTTCAGTACGGAAGTCCATTTCAAAGTGCATTTGAAATCAAACAGAATGTCCAACTGCATAAAATATGTTTGAATTGTAAATCTATTTTTTTCAACATTTGGTTATATTTTATGAATTATTTTTTATTTTTTGCACAAGAGTATAGAAATGATATTAAGCTGTTTCTCTGATTGGAATTTCATACATATCTGTCAAAAGAACTGGTTAAACATTCCTGAAAAGAACTAAAATGGAATCTCTTGAATCAGGAATGAACAAGTCAAATTTTTTGCTTAAAATTTCCTCTTTATTAAATATTTACTTGAGCCTTCATGGTCTTGCGTACACTGTAAAATTTAAATGGAAATGTAAAAATTTAATTTTCTTTTCTTTTTCAACGCTTTTCATTATTACCATTGCTATTAATAAGCTGTACTGGATAACTAAAATATTTATTAACATGAAAAGAAAAAGAAATTACTATACTAAAATATTAATATTGATCTTAGAATATTTGCTTAGAATATTATTTCTTTTGAAAAGGAGGAAGTTAAAATATTTGAATCGGCAAATGGCAAAAATGTATTTAACAACAGTCCCACAAAATAAAATGAAGTACAAAAATGTACTAATAGTTGTATTAGTAATACATGATATTTACATATTTGTCATAATGTTCGTATGGCTTCTCTCAGTGGATTGTTTTTATACATTTAGTAACGGTGGTAATTTTTTCCCTTCTAAGTACACGAATGAATCATGCGTTACCCCAATTTATGTTTTTTCTTATTTTTTGGAAATTTGGGGCTTCATAACACCATATTGTACAATTTATTTTTGTTGTATCTGTTTAGCATTACAGCATTTATTAAATGGATTCAATAAAAGACTTGAGAAACAGAAGGATGTGGATATCGATTCTTTGGATCAAATCTGCAATGACATTTCCAATTTATCGTCCAATATCAGTGAATCGCTACACGATATTTCCCTTCTGGTCTGTATCATTCTACTTGTAAGTGTGTTTTACCACACATATTATATCCTTGTTGATAAATCAGTGATAGAATTAAAGTTATTATATCGAATTTTGAATATAATAATTCATTTCATTCATTTTATTGCAATTTGTACATTTGCTTCATCTACATCAAGAGCAGGTTCGGCACTAAAGAGAAGCATTTACAATCTAAACGTTAAATATGCCGATAAATGGAAATATTTCCAACTTTTATTTAAAATAAATGATCAGTTTGTTGGGTTTAAGCTGCTAGATAGCCTTGTACTAGATAAAAATCTCATACTTGCGGCTTTAGGAAGTTTGGTTACATATGGAATAATTATTGCTACTTTCAACATAAATTCAAAGATGTGATTTTTTTTAAACGTTTTAATCTATAAGTTATGTATAAAAGTATTTTGCGATAAAAAAATAAAAAAAAAATACTGTATTTTATTGCGTGTTTATCTTTGCTTTATCTAATATATATTTTTAGCAATTTAAAATAGACTTGCGGATGGACATTGTCAAAAAGGCTGATCATACACAAATGGCCACACAAAATGGTTAACAATAATGGTTGATGTGATGAGTATATTCTTAAAATGAAGGATCCAGTCGCACAAAGGTAATAAATACGGCTGACTATTGTCTAGTTGTGAGCTAAATATGGACTGTTCCAACATTATCGTGCGGCAACAAACTATAGACTCATTGGGAACACATACAGTAATTTTCTCCACTTCAAGATGTTTGGTTTATTCAAGATTACATCCATTATCTTGTTTACCACCCTAAAATTGACAGTGTCATTTGAAATGATGCCTCGGGCAATCATCGGGGTTTGAACAACCGTGTGATTGTATGCATTATTGGAGATATTTTATCAATTGAAAAGTTCTGGGATATTCTAGACTGCGATAGACTATGGAAGTTCTAGAATAACATTTAAAGACTGTCCGGGGAAATGTTTTCAGAATAAAAGCAGAAATTACACCATTCATTACATTTCCTCGTGGAATATTATATTGTAATGAAGCGAGCTATCACAAATTACTAATTTTAAGATGCAAGTTCTGGCCAAAAATTCCAACAGGACCTTTGAATTTTATTCATATTACATAGTTGAAAAGTGCTTATCAATTCGGTTCATCCGTCTGCCGTCTGTCTATCTGTCTGTCCGTGCTCTAACTCGCATAAATGTATTCGGATTGTCATGCAATTTATATATGTTATTCAGATTTACTATGGCGTGTTCGGTATGGAAAATGAAGTGTGTAGCACTTATAGTTTTTTACCAGGGACACTCAAAATAATTCCGTTACATTACGGTCCATGGGGGAAAATCATTTGCGATTTATTTTTATGATGTTACACGATTTCAAACATATTGAAATTGATATATATATCACTATGGTGCATTACAAGAAGCTTACTATAGAATATTGTGTGTATAGCATTCCTTGTTCATTCACAAGGGCACACAAAATAATTCGGTACTGTCTGTTAACAATAATAGCTGGAAGTTCTTTTTCAGTTGCTGAACGCGTTTTTAAATTTAACTCATATTTTGCCTATTACTTGGTATGTATAAATTCTATAGATCAAAGACAGGACAGCAGAAAAGTTCCTGAGTACATTTCCGTTTATTGACGGAAATTCCAGAAGGGAATCGTAAACTGTGCTACGCGTTTCTTAACTGAACTAAAATTTAGTATTCTATGTGGTATATATACAAATCTATAGATCATATACAGGGCTGCACAAAAGAGATATATTCTGATTGAAGGGATTATTTTAACAGTAAAATAATTTATTGAACAATGCCACCATTTTATTTGTATGTTCTAATATTATTCCTGTATACTCTGCATATTCTGTCTGCATTCTGTATATAGTCTGTATATTCTGATATATCTTGTATAATGCGTATTTTCCTGTATATTCTGATTGAAGGGAATATTTCAATAGTAGAATAATTTATTAAACAATGCCATTTTTTTAAATCCTTTTTTATATTTTTTGCCCTAAACCTAAATTACCATATGTAACCTGTGCAAACAAAATTCCTTTAAATTTGGAAAATAAAATAAGGCATTGTGTCTCTTAATTTTGAAACAGCGATTTTTATGAGAATAGCTGCATTTATTATACAATCTTGATATTGTTTTTGAAAAAAAAATTCTCTTTTCTTTTAAAATATACTTCACTAAATATTTTTAACCTGAAATTCTAAAATGACAGCGGTTGGTTTCTTGTGGATGGGGGAAGAATTGTGGAAGAGAAAGATATAATTTTATATTGTTCTTGTGCATAAATATTTGGTGCAGAAAAGGGTTTCATGTTTTAGACTCAATAGTTTATTCTTATGCTTATTATTTCTAATCTATAAGGTCAGGAAATTAATCTATCTACCTATCTATCTATCTATCTATCTATCTATCTATATATATATATATATATATATATATATATATATATATATACATGGTGTCTTTTGATTAACCTACAACTTTTAACTGAAATACCTCTTGGGTCGTTCCAGATAGCGCTACTAACATTTTTTTATTGAAAATAACTTGGAAAAGGAATTTAATGGATAACGTTTTGAAAGTGAGAACCTTCAGATGTGATACAATAGAACAACTTAGTCACAAAGTTGTCTGTAACAAAATGGAACATTTCTTTTTTCATGCTTGAAAATGAGTCAGTTATGGCACTTTTGAGGCTAATAAGATGTGTCGGCTTCTTGTAAACCAAATCTTTCATAAGACACAAAAGATAGAAATCACACGGATTCAAGTCTAGTGAATAAAGTGGCCAATGCAATGCACCAGGATAACGACTTGGGTATTGATAGGCAATTAGTCTGGTTCCAACTCACTGTTAATGGTGTCACCACATTTTCACTAAATAAATACCAAATTTTTAATAATAAAAATACGATCTCAAGTTGAATATGACGCCTTGGGGGGCATTTTCAAAATTGCGTAGAACTGACACTAAACAAATTCCTTTTATGCCCTTTCTCACTGCACGCATTCGTGCCGCCATCTAGCGCGTCTCTGTGAAGTTATTTCAGTTTAAAATTGTAGGTTAATTAAAAGTCACCCTGTGCAATTGTAATACCTTTGAATTCCAAAATACATTAAACAAGTTCTTGCAACAAATATCACCTAAACTCCTATTTAAAGGTAGGTAATCATAAAGTGTATACAGAATACCATTATGGTAATACAAAAAATTAACAAGTGCAAAAATAACATTTCCAATTCACCATTTCAGTTGACACGCAGCCAAAAAAACTGAAATTTGTAAAGAAAAATTAGAAATAAATATTTATAAAATAATGATATAATATGCCATATAATGTAAGAAAATTGGAATTTGGATATCAAAGGAAATTAAAATGGAATTCGAAATGAAAAAAAGACATGTGCAAAGCTTAATCTTCAGTCTGGCAGAAAGAAGCACACACATGTTTAAAAAATAGTGCAATATTTCATAATAAATACTTGCAAATATGCTAAGATCAGTATATATTTGCGAGAAATATTGCATTAATAAAAGAAAACGAATGGAAAGGAAAATAAAAAGCCCGTATAGCGATAAAAATTACTCACAAAAACATTACAACATAGTTAAAACATTTGCTCCAACCACATTGAACCTAGCACATGACAAAGCAATAAACCTTGATCAAGCAAACAGCTAATTTGAGACATCTGAGATGAAAGAAAAAACCAAAATATTACCAGACAAAACCATTAGATTTAAAACACACTGAAAATATTAAAAATATATAAAAACATATTTAAAATTGCGAATAACAAATATCCGAAATAATTTTCTAATTATTATAAATCAAAAAGAAAAAAAAATGACAATTTCTGCCATCTACATACTAATTAAATAATTTTAACTATATGTATACTATTACACGGTGCTGCCATCTATAAGATATATTACAAAACAAGTTATCAAACAAAGTGCTGGGAAAAAAGGATTAAAAAGGTGGTGGGGGAATATTAATTCGAGACACCTAACTATTTAATTAAATTTTAATTAAAGCAGCCAATTTGTTAGTTAATCCCATTATAAGAATTAATACAAATATTTGTCTCACAATTTAAATTCATAAGCTTTTAATCTAACTGTAGTTAGTATCCCAAATTCTTATATAACATCTAATTTTAAATGTATACTTTTATATGGTGCTTCCATCTATTTGAATGTTACAAAACCAGAAATCAAATAAGTTGACAAGAAGAAAAAATAAAAATAAATAAATAAACTAAATAAATAATTTGATTCACCTAACAATTTAATCAAATTTTAATTAAAACAGCCAATTTATTTAGTTAAAAAAGTATGCGAAAATATATTAATTTTTTGTGAAAATATTATTAGCTAATTTAAGTTTCTTTACAACGCTTCCAACACTTTCCCATTACGAGAATTAAAACAAATATTTGCTTACTCAATTTATATACTCATAAGCATTTAATCTAACGGTAGTTAATAATCCAGATACCTATATAGCATCTAATTTTTCTAAATTATTATTAAATAATAAAGTATATAGACATAATTGATGGAAATATAAAATTCCCGATTTATTTTAATATACCATTCAAAATCAAGTTCATAAATAACATTGCCATTACAAGCATATTAAAATTTGTTTTATTTGTGTTATGTTATGTGCAAACACCAAAATTAAACGTATTATTTTTATGTGTTTTTGTGTTTTGTTATGCGTTAAAGTGTACACATAACATTTAAGAATATTTAGTATACCTCATGCGTTACATGTATATGTCTATGAAATGCATTATTTAAAAACACCAAAGAATAGTTGAAATTTTTTTTAATCTCATATATATAGATGTGTGTGTCCCTTCATTTCACTTTGCAGCCACAACTACCCAGCGCAGACCACTGGTGTTTATGTATGGTGTTTATGTCTATGTATGGTGTTTATGTCTCCTTGAGTCTCCCGTCGTACGCTATGGTGGTTACATGTCGGTAGCTGTGGGGGTGTTGGAGATAAGGTGGTTGAAGGTGTCGACCTAAGGCATTTTCATATTTCGATCAAAGTGTTCTAAAAAATGTTTGAATCTTCTTTAACGGGAATTGGTTCATTCAACTTATTAGGGACTAATTAATATATAGATAACTAAATAAGATGATTTCGAGCTCCGTAGCAGTGGCAATTGAAGCTAAATGATATTGCAGCGCGTGCGTAGAACGCCTGCTATACAATGCCGTAGGCAGCGGGGACAAGTTCCGGAGTTTCGTTCGGAAAGATGTTTGTTTAAAACAGAATGCGCGCCGAAAATGGCTGTTTTTATCGAAACTGCAAAAGAAAGATATTGATTTCCGGGAAACGCCGAATGGATCAGCTAGTCTTACATAAGAGAGCTGATGTTTTCTCCTCCTTTTGCCATGAAGATGTCTCTAAGTTTTCTTTAATGATAACTTGTAATGACTGGGGAATGGATATCGATTGCCTTCACCTGTCATATCAAAAAATTTCTTATCTGCATATCAGTATTTTTTTGTGTTGAAATAAATTGTTTTAATTCTGCTTACTAAAAATAAACATTCTTTTTTTTCTAAAATAAAAAAATAAAAAAATAAAAAAAGTCTCTACTTACAAATTACTAATTATAGTTCGGCACACATCTGGTTAAAAATAACAGTTGTTTTATGTAATGTTTTCGGAGACTGCAATAACATTAACTGGAAATTTCAGATTAATAATGCATGAACTTTAAATAAATTGCAGAATCTCATAGCCCCAAAGGTGCTGTATTATTTGGACAGAATTTTCATAACAATAATAATTTTGTGTAACTAATTATTATTATTGTGACATTACAGTTCAATATAATAAAACAATTAATTGTAGTAAAAAGTCACTATAGCATTATGAACGTTTAATTATCCATAATGTGAAGCATTAACGCAATATATTCGACTTATCATTCTTCACTTTTGGAACACAATATTTTGAAAATAGATATTTACCACACATTGTGACTGCATACTCGATGACATTTTCGAGCCAGTAATATTTATATATTATTTATTAAAAATTATTTGAATTTTGTTAAATTAAGATGTTACCTACCGGCCTATTTAAAAATGTATATATTTATGATGCAGAAATATTTTAACTTCCATAGCACTTATTTAGTCACTCTTAAATGTCTTTGTATTCAGTTCACACCAAACAGTTGCAATTTTTTGTCGTTAAGTAAATTAACTGACATTAAAATATTACTACACGTAGTGATTGTATAAAGACATTACATATATTGTCAAAAAGAGTGTTATAAAGATGCTTTTCTGAATATTTTGCTTTCGCGGCATAGTAAAGACAACGCCACAGTACCCATTAAACTAAAAGTCATGGTAATCATTTAAGATAGATATAAATAAATTTACAACATCAACAATGTATACAATGATTTTTAATAATATAAACATTTTTCTTTTCATGTAAATAAGTGATGAATGCAATAATATTATTTAATTTATTGCAATTTTTAAACAATAAACATATATTAGCGAAGTTGGATGCATTTACATTCAGACATATTCGTTTACATGTTACACCGCATACATGCACACACGCAATTATATACATACGCATGCACCATTATCATAATTGTTATTAAAAATCATAAAATAAAATCTACTTTAATAAAATTTGCAATTAAAATTTTAATATAAAGACTCAGTAGCAACTAAAAATTCTTAAATGGGAAAATTTGTTTCGAGGTTCGTTTCCTTATATCCAGGCATACCACAATTTCAATATAGAGAGCCCTCTGCACCAGATACTTAACTGTGAAATGTCTGGCAACAACGGGGCATTTTATTTCATAAACGTTTCGGTAATTCTTGAAATTCTTTATTTTTGTAGATTTCTAGTTGGCTCTTTTCTTACGGTTTCTGAAGAGTAAAGAAAGATTTTCGAAAACTTCAGTAAATCCGAATTTTTACCAGGTAACATTAAAACGTCGTAAGCGTCTTTGTAAGTCTTTACGATGTTATGACTTCCTGGTACATTAGAACCTCTCAATAGTTAGGTTACAAGCTACACAATTTGTGATTTTAAGAAACCGTGTATGCATTAATCATACAAAATTTACAGTACATAAGGATACACACAAAATACAGGGTGTCCCAAAAGTCCTTGACGCATTTTAAAATTCAATAAAAGATCAAGAAATTGGCGTACGAGACTACAGTTTGGATGGAAATGTTTCTTATGATTGAAAATTTTGTTTAAGCTAATAAAAAAATTAGTTACAAAATGTCTCATAGATGGCTCTGCTTCTGGACACTTATCGAATAGGTAGAATGTCTTTACACATAACAATGGCGACAGACGCAAATTGCGTATGCTCCAAACTCCAATTTTTCCTCCAATTTTTCTCCAAACTATGGCAACCCACATTCCAGAACTTAACAATACTCGCCCTCCTGAGTTCGATTAGACGAGTGAGGATGGATAGACGAGTATTACAATGACCTCTCACTTATACTACTTTCAGGGGACCGTAGAAAAAAGTTGTATAACTGAGAGAGTTGTATAAGTGAGAGACCGTCTTATTATACAAGATTCGAACTTTATATGCATTAATTATTTTACCTATATTAAAAACAATAGTTTTGAGTACTAAGAACATATTGTAACAAAATTTATAAAATATATTAAAAATAAAACGTAAAATATATTTTTAAAAAGTTCACAAAATAGTTCACTTACCACTATGTTTATTTTAAAAATTTACAGATCAGACTTTCTCAAAAAATAAAGTGATATTAGTTTGTCTCTGTCGTCGACGAAGAGAGAAAATGTATTTTTTAAGTCTAATAAAGCTTTCAAGATATTTTGGGTATAATCATTTTTATCGACATAATTCTTTAATGTATTTAAATCGGCACTTGTTTCTGAAAAATTTACGCCAGCAATAACATTGCTCTCATCTTCGTCATCCTCCTCGCTCAAGTCTTCCTTATTGATATCCCCAAAGATTTCTCCAGCAGTTCTCAGTTCTGTCAGAAGAAGTTTTCATCACATTCTACATAATCTTTGAAATTAATACCTTCGTCCATAAACATTTCATCCCAGTCTTCGTCATTAAAGGATTCCCATGCTTAATAGCATTATTTCCCATAAATCGTGGACGGGACCAACAGAGTTTGGCGTATAACCGAGAGAGTCATATAACTGAGAGTCGTATAAGTGAGAGGTCACTGTATTTACTTCTGGAATGTGGTTTTCCATAGTTTGGACATAAAAAGTGCATACGCATTGTGCGTCTTTCGTCATTGTTATATATAAAGGCATTTAACCTTTTCGATAACTTTCCAGAAGCACCGCCATCAATGAGAAATTTTTGGAACTAATTTTTTGTCTTTGGTTAAACAAAATTTTAGATCATACGAAGTATTTTCATCCAAACTGCACTCTCGTACGCCAATTGCTTGATCTTTTATTGACTTTTAAAATGTGCCAATGACTTTTAGGACACCCTGTATTTCTGTGTCAAGAATATAGGTTTAATACGAAGGTTATAAAAATCAATGCTGCCTGTAAAAAATAAATGTACTGAAAAACATTAAAATCGCTGTAAAGTTTTCAATACAGGCAGACAAACATATCATTATTATGTCCTAAAAGTTTTAAAATATATCATCTTAAAAAACATATACTTCCAAATCAACGCGAAGAAGGTATCAAACTGATGTACCATTCCTTGAATTATTTATGAATATACGTATAATATTGGATTTACGTGTGTGTAATGTACACTTATCTTCAAACTTTAGCCTGCACTGAGAAAAATGACACTTTTAAATCTGAGTAAATCGGTGTTTTCATTTTGTTATAACTGTTTGTTTCAAATAGCATGACCCAATGCTTTCAATTCTGAAATACCGGAAATACTCAGAATATTGAAACATGGAAATCTCAAAACTGAGCACATAGAGATCAGTTCATACTCATTTTTGAAACAGGGACATACTCAAAAATGATTACGATCAGTTCAAAATCATTTTTGAAACATGGAAATACTTAAAAAGGTATCATAGATAAGTCAGTTCATACTCATTTTTGAAACATGGGCCTACTCACATATGAGCACGCGATGTTTTATTCTTGATTGTGTTCATGTTTTCAAAAAGGAGTATATACATGTTTCAAACTTGAGTCATTTTGATTCGAAGCCATTTTGACTATGCGACATATCCAGATTTGAGTACTTTTTGCTCAGTTTTGAAAATGTTGTTTTTGGAGTGTGAAAAGTAGGTTGCGTGGAATATTTTCGACAACAATATAAAATACACACACATTGTGGAAATTTTACTTTTATGGTATTTTAATAAGGAGCATAATATACCTGAGTAACACGTTAATTTAAATTAGAGGTTTTGTTTCTGAGTCAGGATGGCAACAAAATGAAATCCATTTTTAAAATTCACAGATTGTCTACAATTAAATTAATATGCTGCGTCTTATATATAAATTATGAAAATATTATGAAATATATAACAGATTATATAAATTTTGAAATTAATATTAAAGAAATTATGTAACGTAACCTATAAAATTTGTTGCAGGATTATTTTCTAGAAGCTTTAAATATACGAATCAAAACTTACATCTCATTCCGTCAAGTAGTTTATCCTTTTTTTTTTTTTTTTTTTAAACTATTTAAAAATAATAAGATAGTTAAACATTTTTTAACGTGTGATGAAAAAATTTTTTAATTAAATCATCATATATAATCAGACATAAACATTAAATAAGTACACTAAACATTAAAGTAATATGTGAAAACGTTTCGGGCTACAACTTAGCCCCTCCTCAGTGCAATAACATACGCTGACCGGAAAGTTTTCAAACATGTATACAGTTACTAAAATAAACCAGTTAAAACTTAAAAGTTTTGAAACAACTTCCATTAAAGCAAAACCGTGTATTCAGGTGGAACAGCACAAGATTCATTGATCGGCGAAGTCTGTCTACGAGTGAACCAACCCTCGAGGAACACTCTACTCTTAACATTATTGCAGCTGGATCTGATTACTGCGATACTTGCGAAATCCGGAATATGATCTGTATCTAAAGAATGCTGCACTAGTTTTGATTGAAGGCTACCAGATTTATAGGCACGTTTGTGCTCGGCAAGACGAATGGCGCAAGTACGACCCGTTTCACCAATATAAACAGAGTTACAAACCCCACAAGGGATACTGTAGACTGTGTCGGTTTTAAGTAGGGGAGGGATTCTAGGTTTAAAATTACAAAGCAGTTCTTTCAGAACATTCTGTGGCCTGAAAGCTGTGCTGATATTAATAGACCTGAGCAGCCTGGAAATTCTTTCAGAAAGATCTTTGTAGTAAGGAATAGATACATGTCCAATAAGGAATAGATACATGTCCGTATTTAAAAATACTTTAACAATAGGAGTTCCAAACTTTACATCTGCATAATTTCTAGCATACTTGACCTAATGACTTCTTGTTCAGTATCCGATGACGGCCTATAAGCCTATTTTTAATATAGATTTAAAGAAGGTATTAATTAATATACATCCTTAAGTCTATTAAGCAATAAAGCAGATGTTTATTAGATGCAATAAAATAGATGTTAGGATGAAACCCCCAGTTATTGACACCTAACCAGTAACTGATACTTCAGCAGAAATCTAACTCAAATAAGTATTTTCTTGTAAAATTTTGAAAAGTATGTCATCTAGTGGTAACTTATTTGTCTTAACTGTTATTAATTATTTTTCAGCCATTGGTTTTTCAAAAAAGGGATAGAGTCAGTTCCTGGAGATATTGACCATATTTATGGTAAAAATTAATTTTTAGTAATTAAAATTATAATTTTTTCAAAATTTTGTCAACAATAATTTTTAGGTAGATTTCGTAAGAAATACTACCTATTACATTCTCACCTAAGTTGGAAATTTTGAAAAATTTTTGCAGATCTACGCCGATCATGACTCCCAGAACCCAAAAACACCCCCAGTTCAAAAGTTTATCTATCTATCTATCTATCTATCTATCTATCTATCTATCTATCTATCTATGTCACTTTTTTCTGACCACGATAACTGGAAAAATTCTGCATAAATCTCTTCCAAACTGATACATAAAATCAAGGAGCATAAAATCTCGGTCAAGTTCGTTAATGGGCAAAGTCGAAACAAGGGGGGGGGGGAATGGGGGGCCTTTTTGTGAAAACAGAAAAATCCTCATAATTTCTTTATTATTATACGTATCGAATCCGTTTAAAGTTATTATTACTTCTAGGAAAAGGACCGAAAATTTATGCAGAACAGATTTTTGATATAATTAAAAATGGCCCCAAGGGGGGGGGAAAGGGGGGTTTTAGAAGAAAAAAAATCATAGCTTCGTCAATTCACAAGATATCAAATCCGCGTAAATTTATTATTAATCCTCTTTATTATTAATCCTTATCTAAAACTTTTGTATTGACAAGTTTTTTATAGTACCAACCGTTATAGCAAACAAAAAATAAAAACAAAAAAAATCCCTGCCGGCTCCGCCTGCAAACAAGTTATTTTTCGAAGTAGCCGGTTCCAACTCCCGCATCTTTTCGAAACTGATACATAAAATCAAGGGGCATAAAATCTCGGTCCAGTTCGTTAATGGGCAAAATCGAACCAAGGGGGAAGGGATGGGGGGGAACTTTTTGTGAAAACAGAAAAAAACCCATAATTTCTTAATTATCATACGTATCGAATCCGTTTGAAGTTATTATTACTTCTAGGAGAAGCGCCGAAAATTTATGTATGACAGATTTTTGATATAATTAAAAATTGCCTTAAGGGGGGTTTTAGAAGAAAAAAATTCATAACTTCGTCAATTCCCAAGATTTCAAATCCGCTTAAATTTATTATAAATCCCCTTAATATTATCTAAAATTTTTATATTGACATGTTTTTTATAGGACCAACTCTTATAGCAAAAAAAAAAAAAAAAAAAAAAAAAAAAAAGAAAGAAAAATCCTTGCTGGCTCCGCCTGCAAACAAGTTTGGTTTCGAAGTAGGCGGTTCGAACTGCAGCATCATCGCAAAAAGGTCATTTCTTCCGCAATTCCCGACAAACAGGCGCCCCACGTTCTGCGTCTTCGAAATCTACCTGTGCCTGTAGGCCGAGCCGTCAGGGATTTTTTAACTATACTTACAAAAACAAAGATAAGTATAAAATAGATTTAAAACTTTGTAATAGTGATTTGAAGAAGAAAAAATCCGTAAAGTGTCACTTACTGAGGGTTTCACCCTATGTATTTGTTGCAGTTTGTTTTTAGTCCGACTGTACAATGCATAGTGCTCCCGATAAATGGGAAACAAATTTGAATCTCCTTATTTTGTATGTTCTTTATTACTTTTGATAAACTTATTTTCTAACGCTATTATTTAACAATATTTTATTTTTAAAATATAATTTTAAAATTATCATGTCGAAGGAATACGAAGTTAGAGCAACCGTAATGTCTGTGCTACGTGCAGGGCGAACTGCTGAAGAAATTGTGGACTTCAATAACATCATTTTACGTCCAATTTAGAACATGAAGAAGTGTAAAATGTTTATCTTGAAGAAATTGCGCACTTCAATAACGTCATTTCAACTTTATCACAAAGTAAATTATGCGTAAAATGATAATTTTGTAGTAAGAATTTTCTTTACCAATTTACTCTGCACGAAATCCAGAAACTACGATTGCTTCAACTTCATACTACTTCGGCACGATGATTGCTATCAGCATTTAACAGTTATATTTGAAAAAAGTTAAATTATAGACTCACAAACACAAATTTTCAAAATTAATAAGAAATACGTGAAAGAAAGAGATGCAATATTAATATCAATTTATCGCGAACAACCTGTATACATAAAGGTCGATACGAGTTTTTTAAAAAAAGAGTTTGTTTGAAAAAGATTAATAATGCAAATGTTCTCTTTTCTGTAAATTAATTTCAGTTTCTCTTGAGTTATTCTAAAATTTATAGAAAAAATCTTGAAAATGACAGCCTTTACTGTCATATACAATGTCATACACATGATCAATACAGTATTGTATTGATTACAATTCAATTACTTAAGTGGAAGTTTATTATTTCAGAGTACAATGCAACTCTCCATTCATGACTTTTTTTTACCATTATTTTCCGATAATTTTAATAGTAATATGTTTACAATTCATTTGGAGATTGCTTGAATTAAAATATCAATAAAAACGCTGTGTTTTATAAAAATTCTCATTTTGTTTTTCAAATTTCAAACAATAAGGAATTGCGCTCGAAAAAAAACGATTTTCGATAAAGAATGATAAAGGAATGATCGAAATAACAATTTTTGTTAAAATCCTTTTCAAATAATGAGTTTCAAGATAAAACTCACATCCATCAATGATGAATCATCTTTGAATTATTACCATGATAAAGTATTGTATAAATATATATCTATACTAATAAAATAAAGTTTCGCTCTGTGTGTGTGTTTATCTGTCTGTTGGTGATGGCTAGGAAAATCTAACCCACGTAGAAGCCTGAAAATTTAGATTTAGGTAGTCCAAACCCTCTCCTAGTGCACCTGAGCCTCAAAATTTTAATATTTTAAAATTAGAGTAGTTATTAATTAAAAACTTATCAAAGATCACAAATAAAAATCACTCTTCCGAAATCCACGCGCCTATGCTCAGAAGCCCTTTATCCGTATATCCGTGAATAGGAGAAACAAAGCACGAGTCAGCCCGTTACTTTTTAAGCTTTTCAAAATTCACCCTAGGCGAATGGCTGCAAATACGGAAAAATCTTCTACGTATTCTCGAAGAACGTACTTTTACGTCTCGAACGATCGGGTTGGGTCAAAAAATTTCATATTTAACCTTTAAAAGAAAAAAAAAATCAATAAGCATCGAATTTATGTTTTTTATATTCTCCCGGTATTCTCCCGTAGTATCTACCCGAGCCTTGCATCTACCGGACTAAATTAGATACGGAAAAACGAAGGTCACCAAATTAAAGAACTGACTTTACCCTTCTCAAAGCCATCTTTGGTTTTAAAAAATACGAAAATTAACCCTTCAAAAAAGTATATTTTCTGTATGCCGCTTCGCGGTTTTTGCGATTTCGGCGATTTTTTAAAATTTGCATTGGCGGTTCAAAGCAAGGTAAGAGAAATTAAAATATCAGACAACATCTATATTTATTTTCGTTTTGACATCTGTATTTGTTTTTGAAAAATTAGAATATTAACCCTTCGAAAAAAATTCGCGCGCAGGACTCACATTTGCGAATTCCGATTTTCTGTGATATATAAAATCTGGCATCGGCTTTCTAAAATAACCAAACAAAAAACAAACATACCTAAAGACATCTACGTTCTATCGGGTTTAGGCAGAAACCTTTAGTTAAAAAAAAAATTCACACCCTTTCGAAAACTTTTTTTACCGTAAGTCAATTTCGAATTTTTAACGATTTGTCCTACGTTAAAAATTCGAATCGGCGTTTATAAACAAGATACGAAAAACTAAAAATACCGCGCCTAATCTACATCCTTTTGCTTTTTAAAATCTGGTATTTGTTTTGAAAATATTTTAATTTTAACCCTCCGAAAAAATCTTTTCCAAAACTCATTCACGCGCTTTTCGTTTTTCGGCGCAGGTTTAAAAATCGGCATCGACTCGGGAAATTGCTAATACGGACAAACAGTAGACTCCGGATCATAGCCCCTTTAATTTATTCAAACGCACCGTTAGATTAAAAAAATATTTACATTAACCCTTTCGAAACCGAATGTTTACGTAACCCACTTACGCGATTTCCGCTATTTTGGCAATGTTTCACCCGTGGTTAAATTTCAATCCTACTAAGAAATTTGGTTGGGTCGAGTGTTCTGACAAGGCATCCAGAACGCCCACAGGTGGTGGAAGGTGGAACTACAGGAGTATCTCTAATTCTATGGGTCCGATTATGACGGGGTTTGGCTCGTTCGACTTGATATCTATAGCCTTAATTATTTTAGTTGCACTTTCGGCCGCCCGGGTAATTTTTCCGATCTTGGATTCTATGAGTATAGCTGACGTCATTTTGCAAATGGCAACTTTTCACGATTAAATTTCGGTTTTGCGATTTTTGCATGCGGTTTTGCGATTTTTGATTTCCAAACATCGCACATTTTCCAATTTTACACTGTTATATAGAAAAAAAAAATCTACTTTCAACTGCAATTTGTTTGAAAACCGTATCGAAATTGACTCATTTATTATAGCATCTAAACTAAATTTCAAGCATGAGTTGTTGTTTTTTTTTTTTAAAGCTATCTCTATCGCTTGCAGATGATTACAAAATATTAATCCGATTTCATTTAAAACAATATAAAAAGTTCATCATTTGTTTCCAGCTAATATTCCATAACGAAATTAAAACTTCATTAAGCAACAAATAAAATAATATGAATAAAACATGTCATCGAAATAAGCCCTTAAAACCGCTGAAATTATGAGAATTAAAAAAAAAACTGCTGCAGATAACGAAATTTTTAGTGATTTCTTCTATTATTAACTTCTGGCACGAGGCCAATACCAAATTACCACTTTTAATTAATTTCAAAATTTTATTTGAATATATCATTGGCATATTTCATATAAAAATGCTTTTTGGTTTTGTTAGGGGGAAAACGGCAATCTAAAAAAATATATTAAATGGAAAAAATCTACCAGAGTTTTCAATTAAAAAAAATAATAAAGGGTTTTTACCTGTATTCTCTATCCCGTGAAGCCCGGGTTGGATGCCCTAATATACATAATGGGGATACTCAATGAGTACTTGATAACAAGATTTTAATGTTTTTAGATTAATATTACACTTAAATGTATGACAATTTAATTACACTATTTACAAAGTTAAGGGCGAAAAGGGGTTTTTGATGAAATATATCAGCCACCTTAACATCGGAGATAGAAGAGCATCACCGGACCGTCTGTCCAGGCCAATATTTATTCGAACTCTGCTGTGAATTTTAACAGTGTCTTCCCAGGCCAGAGCTCCCCAAAACTATGCATCAGTAATAGTATTATCTGGTATCAATATCTGGTATCTGTATTAGTATTATCAGTATTATCTGGGTTGGTAACCTTTATGTCAGAGCTCTGCCCTGGAAACCTGCTTAGTTCATCTTGTTGCCAAGTGTGAGTCATTGGAATCTCTAACCACAGTCACACTCGGTCATTCGAAGGAAGATTCTTGGCAAGCCTGGCATAAAAACAACAAGAGTGAAAAAAGAAGACTTTAAATAATAACAAGAACGAAAAATCATGCGTCAAGCATAAATTATGTAACACTTTCCAACGCTTCCAAAATAATTTTACAAATCATTACCGTTTAATAAGCTGAAAGATAACATCTGAGTAAACAATTTGGAAAACGCATAACATATTTAAAAACGTAATTTCAGGAATTTCCAACATATATTTCCAACATATACAATATTCGAAAAAATATCCGAATACTTTTATTCAGCCCTGTATATGATCTATAGATTTGTATATATACTACATAGGATGCTAAATTTTAGTTTAGTTAGGAAACGCGTAGCACAGTTTAAAATTCTTCTTCTGGAGTTTCTGTCAATAAACGGAAATGTGTTCGCGAACTTTTGTGCTGCCCTGTTTAGGATCTACAGAATTTATACACACCAAGTAATAGACAAAAGTGAGTTAAATTTAAAATCAGGGCTTTGCATACGGTCGAAGCGTTGATCGGCTATGGGTGAAAGACGACACAGCAGGTCAACGTGAACGTGCAAGACACCGATACACCATTCGGTAGAGGTCGACCGCGATCAAGCAGATGGCCCTGTTACAGTGCCTGCACAGATGGCACTGTTGACTGCAACAGCGTCATCTGCTTGATCTCGGTCGACCTCCACCCAAGCAACAGCGCCATCTGTTTGATCGCGGTCGACCTCTACCGAATGGTGTATTGGTGTCTTGCACGTTCGCGTTCACCTGCTGTGTCGTCTTTCGCCCATAGCCGTTCAACGCTTCTACCGTATGTAAAGCCCTGATTTTTTTCTGGAGGGCTTTTTGAAGCTTATAAAGCGGTATGACAAATGTCTCAATGTACTTGGTACTTATGTGGAAAAATAAAGTTATGTTTTATCTATAATGTCTCATTACATTTTTTGTCTTTCATACACACCTCTGTCCACAGTCGCCAGGGGAAACTTATTTTCCGACTGCCCCTCGTATATAAAAAAAAAATGTAAAAAGAAGTAATAGCCTAAATCATTTACAGGCTTCTTAATCCACAAGCAAACTTCAGTCAATTTTCGTTATTTCAACCTTTCTGGTTTCTACATTCCATCTTTGTTTTGAAATCGTCTAGATGACGTATATTAACATTTCGTTTCTTAAATACAATAATTTATTTATCGATTATATCGATTATTATATCGATTTGTTGTAGTTTGCATGTCTGAGTTTTCTGCATCACGATCAGGTTTGAAACTCAGAAGGAGCATTTACAGCTTAGACGTAAAATATATCAAAGATCAAAGACGATTACTGAAGAATGCCTACGTGGGGCGTAATGCCCACGTTTACTTCACATCTAGATGAGAACAGTGTATAGAGATGGCATCAGAAGATTAAAAAATATAAAAGTTCTCTCGCAGCAGGCTGCGGTGGAATGATGCAGATGTAGGAGCAATCTGGATGTGCGCTTTGATACTTTGATTGGAGTCGGAATGGTGAGCGTAGGGGGGGGGGGGGAGGAGGGGGAAAGGCCCCATCAGAGCCACACAATTTTTCTAATTATCATAATTAATATTTTTTTAATCTAAAAAAACTAATGCCAACAATTTAATTTAGATAAGATGCAAACAATTAGTTTATATAAGATTCAAATAATTAAATTTTGAAGATGCAAGGATAATTAAGTATAAATACAATTAAGTTGCAAAAAATAATATAAGTATAATTTTTTTTTCTTAAAATTGCAAAAGAGGTAAGAAGGAAAGTTAGCAGAACCCGATGCCAAAAGCAAGGCGGGAAGAAGTCAATAGGAAAAATTTTGTGTAGGAATGTCAAATGGGAATAACAATGCAGGTACCAAAGTTTTATGAATTTGGAATAGCACAACGAAGTGTTTAGGGTGGTTCCCTTCGCCTTCTTTTGGAAGGCGGAGCAAAGCCGTCATCTCTACACAAGATGGCAAGCGGTCTCTTCTTCCCTCTACTGGTATTTACAATGTAAGGTTGAATGGACCGCAACGCTTCGTTGGGTATTAAAAGTCGATCTCTGGGGAAATTTTGTGCAAGTTTTTTAATAACTTGCGAGATAGGCCTAATATTGAGATCAGCATGGATGACGTCATTCCGGACAAACGTTGTCGCCTTGCAAATCCTACGTAACAAAGAGTTTTGAAAAATTTGAATTTTCTGCATCCGAGTTTCACAGACTGACCCCCAGATAACTGACCCGTAGGTCATGGTTGATCTGATGAAGGATTTATACAGTAACAATTTATTCGAGAGTGACAGACGGCTGTGATCAGCCAGTAAAGATTTAAGGGATCCTTGAGCTTTGGTAGATTTGGCAATTACGTCTTGAATCTGCCTAGCCCAGGTTAATTTTGAATCTAGATAAATGCCTAGGTATTTATAACTGGCGACCCAGGGTATGAATTCACCATTTAGAAAGAGTTTAGCAACTGGGGTGATAGCTTTGTTTGAAAAGATCATGGCGGCACTTTTTGAAGCATTGACTTTGATGCGCCAATGTCTTAGCCAAATTTGAAGGGCCAAAATATAAGCTTGAAGTTTAGTTAGCACAGTGTCGAGTAACATGTTGCTTGTCATGATGGCAGTATCGTCAGCATAAAGTGCTAATTTGACGTCGGGAATACAACGAGGAATATCATTTATGTAGAGGTTGAACAGCCAAGGACTTAGAATACCCCTTGAGGTATGCCTGCCTCGATAAATCGAGAGGTGGAGATTGTATTGTTAACTTTAACAGAGAAAGATCTATCTTTAAGGTATTTAAGGAATATTAGGATTAGTTGAGGCGGAGCCTTGAGCAGAATTAACTTATAAATAAGTCCATAATGCCAGACCCGATCGAAGGCTTTAGCAATGTCTATGAATACGACGCCGGTTTTATGGCTGCGGTATAAACCCTCATGAATGAGTTCAGTTACTCTCCAAAGCTGGTGTTGAGTCGAGTGTTTGGGCCGAAACCCAAACTGCTCGGGTATCATAATCGAAATGGAGGAAATGAACTCTTTCAGACGGTTTGCAAGGATGTATTCATAGACCTTAGAAAGACAAGATAAAAGAGAGATAGGTCGGAAGCTAGAAGGAGCATGCCTGTCCTGTCCCGCTTTTGGGATAGGGACAACCAACGCCTTCTTCCATGCGTCCAGGAACATACGAAGATTAAGCATGCAATTAATTAGGATAGTAATAAAGAAGATGGAGTTAAGAGGAAGATGGAGGAGCATATTGGTAGAGATATTATCAAGGCCAGGCGTTTTGTTCTTTTTGAGGTTCCCGAGATAGGTAATTACCTCAGAGGGTAGAGCAGGTTTGAGTGTATTTGTGTGAGGTGAGTTAATGAAACGTCCAACCTTTGTGTTGACGATGTCGACCGTTTGACGGTTAACGAGATCGCTATTGAGTGTAAATTGGCTTCTAAGACTGTCTGCAATGAGCTCAGCCTTGTCTGTGTTAGAGTAGGCCATACCATTTGGGCCATTTAAGGCCGGAATGTGTGTTCGTGTCCTGCGAATGCGGGCCGTTGCCGACCAAATTGTGTTGTCAGCTGTCGATAAAGACTCTATGTATGTGTTCCAACGTGAAGTACTAAACTCCTTGATTGCAGCAGAAACCTGGTGGTTTTTTCTGTTAAGAGCAGTTTTTAAGAGGGTGTCCCTAGACGTCTGCCAGTCCCGTCTTAAACGATTTCTCTCTCTTTTCAAACCCCTGATGTGCTCAGGTAATCGAAACGCATCAACCACCGTCTGCCTAGGTTTCACGACTTCTTGGAAAGCATTATGGAGTGAGTCTCCAAATGCTTGAATAGAAGAAGTTACGTCTTCGGCATAGTGATTCTCAGTGGGCGGGGTGTCCATGTTTTCTAGGACATGACTGAAGTCTTCCCAATTGACCGAGAAGGCCTGGGGGATGTCGAGTCTGAAATTGCCCACTTCGAATCTAAGCACAACCGGGAGATGGTCCGACGAGAGATCATTCACCGTTTGAGTGGTGTGCGGAAAGGGAAATTTGCGGGTGATGGCGAAATCAAAGATGGAGTGATGATTATGGCGGATGGACTCAAGGAGCACTAAAATTTGCGCATGATTTTGATCTGTCCACCTGCGCAATTTATAGCCAGTGTTGTTGGAGCTATGAGAACCCCAGGAAAAATGATGAGCATTAAAATCACCCGCAATAATGAAATTTGGAAAAGTACGGGTTAATATAGAGAGTTCTTGTGCAAGCAGACGCATATCCCTCGAAGGGGAATTGTAGATGGCTGCAATCAGAAGGTGGGGGATGGTAGGTAATTCTAAAACAATAGGAGTGGCCTCAATGCAATGAAATTGAGGGACTTTAGCGAGGGTTGCATTAAGACCATTTTTAACATACACAGAAGTGCCACCACTAGGACGGGCGCCAACTGTAGGTGGTCTGTCTACATTGAAAAGCACATAGTTGGCGACCCGGACGGCATTACCCTGGAATTTGGTTTCAGAGACCAACATGATATCTAAATTATTACTAACAATAAAATCCTTAAACTCGGAGACCTGGCGTTTAAGCCCGATGGCGTTCCATATGCCAACAGAGAGAAAGTTCAAATTCGTTGAGGCTGGGAATTTGCCAGATGGGGGGGGGGGGGGGGTAGATCGGAAAACGGACAATTTAGAGAGAAGAAAAATTAACGAGAAACTTCAGGTAAATTTTTATAGAAAATAAATATTGGGTCAACTTCCGTGGGTGCCTCACGGAGTTGCGGTAAGCATTTTTCATAAGTTTGTATAATAATTTTTTTTCCAAACTCTTTTTCATATTTAAAGAGTTCCTTGACAAAATCGGCGTCCGAGATAGCATCAATTTTGGGGGCCGATGAAATTTTGGATGGACCAGGTGTAGTGGTCGTGGGCGTTTCTGCGACAATGCCTGTAGTAGCTTTCGCGAACGAAAGCGTATCGCTAACTTTCCTTGAAGAAGGGCCTTGACGGGGATTTTGCCTGATGACAAGAGACTTGACGTTTTTTTGGTTTTGGACCCTTGGAAATTTGGGACATAATCGATAGCTTGCGGGGTGCTCGCCAAAACAGTTAGCACATTTGCAGGGGCCATCGAATGTTTTAGGACAGTCAGGGACGAGGTGTTCCCCGGAGCACTTCACGCACTGCATTTTAAGGTGGCATGCTGCTGCCGAGTGAAAAAACCCCTGGCAACGGTGGCACTGTTGGGGTCCCTTGCGACCCGGTACTTTTCGAATTGTACCCTCATCCCAAGGATTTCCGTAACCTGAAAAATTTTTGCAGGATCCGCTAACCTGGGCAATTGAACCATGAAAAGTGGCAACGGAATCTTGTTACTAGCGTTGCCCCTGAACAGTTGTTGAACTGAAAGAATTTGAAGCTCATCAAGGTCTAACCAGTCCTTAATTTGTTGAGCAGTGGTGTTTGAGGGGAGTCCCCTGATAACAAATTTTTGATGTTTCTCTTTTTCGAGCAGAAAGCTCCTGTAGTAAATGCCCTCTTGCTGAAGTTTTTGCTGTAACGTTCTGTATTCGATCTCACTATCAACATTAATTTTAATAAATTTGTTTTTCATCTCGGCTCTAATGGTCGGTATAGAGCACCTGAGAGTCACGAGCAAAGAAGCCCAATTTTCAATAGCTTCAATAAAGAATGGGGGTATTTTTTCATTTTTTTAATGGGGGCTGCGCTGGTCCCGGCAACCGCATCGGTGCTGTTTCCAGCCGGAGTTGAGTTTTCCTGAATTTTTTTGGATTTATTATTTTTATATCTAAGTAGTTGGTATCCTTCTTCATCTATGTTTCTACCACGTTTTAGGTTTTGCTCAGAAATCTTATCAACTAGCATTTCCTCACTATTAGAATTTTCCACTGAAGGGGGTGGGGGGGGGGAGAGACACAGTCTTGGGCTTGAAAACAGATAAATTGGGATTTCTTATCCTAAGCTCATCCATTTCCGCTTGTAGATTCTGGATACGAGATGCAGCACTCGTGACTTTCGCTTCGGCATTTAAAATCATCTCAGGTGGGGCAGCTAATTTGGCACGCCTTGCTCTGTCTATATCCACGCCGGCCTAAACGCCGCGTTGTACAGCTCAGACAGGTCGATGAGTTTTCTCTCGTCAAGGCTGGCGACATCTACTTCTTTTCTGATAAGACGGTCTCTTAAGTCAAGTGTAGGCTTAAATTTTGGGTCCATTGGATAGTCCAAGAGCACTTTGGTCATTGTGACCGAAAAAAATCACAAACTTTGAAAAAAAAAATCTGTCTCAATCAGACAAACACACCACAAAACAAAACAAAACAAAACAAAACAAAAAAACAGTATACCGGCAGATCACTTGAGAGCAGCCAACGCGATGAAAATAAACAAAAACACGGGAGGACGGGTGAAGCACATCCTGCTCCTCCGTGACCTTGGCACTTCCTTCCTTCCGCTGGGCGGGCGTTGCAATATCGTTAATACAGAAGCACGTGGCTCCCGTGATACACTAATAAGTCAATAGCTAATCACTGCAATGTTAGACAGTGATTAAAATTGTTTCATCTTGCAGGACACACTAAGGCGAATCCGTCTCTATAACTTTCAGCCTCGTAGGCCAATGGATTCCGCAAGAAAAAACGGTGACAAACGGAGCTACGAAAAGTACGCCCAACCCCGTAAAATATAATGATAGGTGGAAATTGTTTCACCTTGTCACGAAATTAATCCTCTTTAATAAAAAGGTATGTGTTGCTGACGACTGGGATCGTTGCCACAGATTAATATCAGAAAATGAAACATTTGAAGTTACTGAAAAAATTAATTGCTCAAAAAGTATTTGTCAGAAAATTGTTAGACAAACTGCGTTAGAAAGGTAAAAAATTGTATTTTTCTTGATATAAATTTCAAATCCACTGATTATGCCATTTTTCAAATATTGAATTAAAAAAATGACCAAATTTCACAATGCATTGCCATAGCGAAAACTATAATAATAACAGCAATAATAAGAAAAAATAATAATAACAGCAATATGTCAGCACGAGTCACAAATTATAGTAACCGGATTATTCTGTTAAAATATAAAAGTGAATTATGATGTCACGAGTGCATGATTTTTATTTAATTCTCGACAAATACACTAGATGCGCCATTTCTATTTAGTTGTGAATAATATAGGTTTATTTCCGTTATTAAAAAATGTAGCTATAAAACATATAAATCAATGGAAAACGGTAGGTAATAAATTGTAAACGTAATAACGAACCGTATTAAAAAAAACATAACTTAGTGAAATAAGTATCCGTTTTTATGTTATTATAGGATATCTAGGTAAAGGTACAGAATACTTTAAAATACAAGGTTAAATTCACCGATATATTTCGTTTGATTCAAGGTTCTTTTGGTGAAACGACCATCGCAGCGGACGTAGTCTGCTAGTTGAATATATTATTAATCATTTTCAGGAAGTTTGGTACTTGATAAAACTCTTAATCTTACAGATTTGGGAGGTACTACCTGACTGCAACCGGCATTTGAGGTAGTCTACTTCACACAAGTATGCTAAAATATTATATTCTTTTGTGGTTAAAACTTACATTTCGGTATTTTAATAGTAACTAACTCATATCTTTCATACAATAATGGCTTTGTTTTCTTTTCTTTATCTTAAAAAGAATGTGAAAAATATGGTAGTCCAATATTTTTTTTTTATTTAAAGTGTGCTTTCTACAGGCAAAAGTAACATCATATTCAGCAGAGTATACGTTCATTTATAAAACATGAATTTTAAACATTATAAAACATGAATTTTCTACAAATTTAACTTTCAAATAAAATTCATTTGTTAGAGTATAGGTCTTGTCATTTATTTACTATGCTATTCTGTTATGTTTTGATTTATGAAAATATAAATTTACCTGTTTAAAATTGTTACCATAAAGGTTGTTGTTTTAAAAACTTTCCAACTGCACTCCTTTATAAAGCGTCTACCTATGTCCCACAGGTTCCCCTTAATCTAAATATATATGTTACGGTCAATATGATTAATCCGGTTATTATTAATAATAACCGCATTAATCATATTGACCGTAACATATACATTCTTTTTCTTACATTCTCTTTCTATTCAATAATTTCAAAACCCTAAAGGAAAATATGAAATCCATTCTTTTATTAAAATATCGATTATATCCACTATAGATCAATTACTTAGGTGACAGTTAGTAATATGTTAATGTAATGTAAATTCATATAAAACAAACTAAAATCTAATAATAAAGACAGAATCCATTAAATTGCTTTTATCTATACCTTCACACAATGTTCATGGTAAGACGCTTGTAATTAATTAAAAAATCACTTTCCGGTTCAAAATATTAAAAAAATCGCTTTATAAAAGTAGTTTCGGTGATAGTTCAGATTGTTTTGAAAGAATTAAAACTATTCTCAGAAGAATATGACGAATTTTTTGTTAAGTCGTTTTGACATATTGTGCTCCGAACGTAGATAGCATTGTTGAAAAAATATTCTTTTCAACGAGTGACACTTGTATGTTTCATTTTTTTAATTAATTGTAAGTACAGTTGTACTTAAATTTTGTGAAATATAGGTTTCTTAATTATAACTGATATTTATATTATCACAATTATCTACAATATTCTTAAAATTAGAAAAAAAAACTATTATATAGTAATTACAAAACTCTTTTGAACGAAAACGATGAAAAGTCCAAAAAATCTACAGTAATTGGTTAAATGTTAATTTTACAATATTTGGAATTGTTTTTTAAAATCAGAGTTCAAAAACGATCATGTTTAAATTTTGATTGAAAATAGAGTGAAAGATAATTTCATTTCATGAAAAGCAAGTCGCAGAAATTTTTCAGCGTACGACAGTTAATAATGCATATATGAGAAAACAAGTTTTTAAAAAATGTCGCAGGTTTCTTGCTGGTAATGTCACCAATGTTTTTCAGTTTTAAAAGAATATCAACTTAAAAAGTATTTCAGAAAAAATATAGTAGGAAAGAGATGTACTTTCAGTAGGACACAACTATATCTTAGCTTTCAATAATCAATAAAAAGTTTAATAACAACATTATTCTGAGTAGGAGTGTAACTAGATATAATCTTTTAATGTATATTATGTTTCAGAACAGTTTGAATAAAAAATAATAAATCGAAAATATAGTATCAACCGTTATACAACTGTGTAATAGTTTTCCATAAACAATAAATAAGAAGAAAATGAATATGCTACAAATTATTGCAATTGAACATTTATAACTTTAGCAAAATAACCATGTCACTATTTTCAATATTTAGATTTTTTTTTTTCTTATGGCTAAAAATCAAAATAAGGAAGACTTTCTACAAACAGAAAAAAGTTTTTATAGATATTTTTATGCGAGTACTTTAAATTAGATGAAAATAATTTTATGCCTACATGTTATTGGAATATATTAAATGTAACAAAATTTAATTTATGTTCTTATTTTTTAATAATAAAAAACGTAATTGAATGTTTATCAATACTGAACCTCATTTCAAAATGCATTTGAAATCAATCAGAATGTTAAAAACAGTTAACACAGTCTGTTAAAACAGTCCTGAAAAGAATTCAAATGGAATCTCTTGATTCAGGAATGAACCAGTCAAGGTTTTCTTTTAAAATTTCCTCTTTATTAAATATTTACCTGAGCCTTCATGGTCTGGCTTACTGTGTAAAATTTAAATGGAAATTTAAAAATTTCATTTGCTTTACTTTTACAACACTTTTTATTGTGACCAATGACCTTCATAAGCTGTTTGTAATAATTAACCTGTATCTTAACATGGAAAGAAAAAAGACTCACTATATTAAACTATTAATATTGATTTCAGAATTTTCCCTTAGAATGTTATTTTTCTTCAAAAGGAGAAAGTTAAAATATTTAAATTGGAAAATGGCAAAAATTTATTCAGCAAGAGTCCCACAAACTAAAATGAAATACAGAAATGCACTAATACTTGTATTAGTAATTAATGATATTTGCATATTTTTCAGAACGTTCTTATATCTTTTCTCAGTGAATTTACTTTATATAAATAACGATCATGTTAATAATTCTACTCATAGATACATAGGTGGATTATCATCCGCCATCCTATTTCACATTTTCTCTAGTTTTTTGGAAGTTTGGGGATCCGTAACACCATTTATTTCTATTTATTTTTGTGGTCTATGTTTAGCACTGAAGCATATAATAAACAGATTTAAAAAAAGACTTGAGAAACAGAAGAATGTGGATATCGATTCTTTGGATGAAATATGTACTGAAATTTCCGATTTAACGTCCAATATCAACGAAGCTCTTCATGATATTTTACTTCTCGCATTTGTCATTCTCCTTCTAAGAGTGTTTCACCATACATATTTTACCCTCGTTGATAAATTAATGATACAATCCTTGTCATTATCTGTAAATTTAAATGTAATAATTTATTTCACCCGCTTTGTTGCAATTTGTATATTTGCCTCATGTACATCAAGAGCAGGTTTGGCGCTAAAGAGAAGCATCTACAATCTAAACCTTAAAGAATCCGATAAATGGAAATATTTCCAACTTTTATTTAAAATAAATGATCAGTTTGTTGAGTTTAAGCTGCTAGATAGCCTAGTACTAGATAAAAATCTGATTCTTGCAGCAGTGGGAAGCCTTGTTACTTATGGAATAATTATAGCTACTTTCAATATAAATTCAAATATGTGATTTTTTAGGGTTTCCTTCATCTCACGAAACCCTATTACTCCCGCTCCGTTGTCTGTCCGTCACAGAGCCGTTTTCAGAACATATATAACTTACAGAGTTGAAACTTTGTGTATATATAACTGAATACCTGCTATGAAGCTCGAAATATTAAAATTTGAAAAAAATCGTATTATTTTAAGAAATAGAGAAAAAAAACCAAAATTCTAACAGCTTTTTTCTATTAAATTTAAACATTTTTCGTTATAACAGTTGCCAACAATTAAAAATCCACAATAAAATTCTTTCTACAATAATTAATTTTCTATTGAAAGATTTCCACGTGAAAAATGAAAATGAAATAATAATTTCACCAATTAAAAAAAAAAGATTAATATGAAATAAAAATTATTTACGCATATTGGTAATAAAACGGAAATTTTCAAAGATTTCTCAATAATACAAGGAGTATGAGAATGTGTATATACAGAAAACAGATTAATATCACGTCATTAGAGAAATAAAAAGAAAATTAATACAACGTCATATCGGAAGTTTAACGGAATTCTCAAATGTTTGAGAATAATACGAAGCGAATGTCAATATGAGTAATAGAGAATAGTAAATATATGAGTTTGAGGAACGTATTGAATCATGATAAAAACCCGATTATGGAAATATTCGCATATTTTAACATTTTGAAAGTGTACAACATGTTTAATTTTGAAATTATTTTTTTTTAAATATCGCATTTAGTCCACATGACAGATATTATTATGACAGAGTTTAATAGTGAAGCTATTCGCTGACTATCGGGCTGGTTTAGATATTCCAAAAAACGAAAAATAGACCGGTAAATTTTTACTTTATAAAAAACATTACTTTTTTTTGTTGCTAAATGAAATTTATTTGGATATATTAAAAAAAGGATAAAGTGTTTTGAAAGGAATATTAAACGAAACCCTTTGTGAGATCTTCGATCACACTTACCCACTTGTTTCTATTTATATATTATTTATATAAAGGTATTTATTAATAACGAACCAATAAGCTGAACTTTATTTCATGTAAATTTTGTGCAATTTAAAATCAACTTGCTAGCGAATGTTGAATTATACGGAAACAACCACACAAAAGTGCTAATAACAATGGTTGTTTTAAGGTACGTATTGCCAAAATGAAAACCTCAGCAGGACAAGGGAGACTATCAATTAACTGTGATTCAAACATGGACTGTTTGAATATTATCACTATGCAACGATCTGTAGGCTTATTCCTGACAGTTACAGTACTTCCCTAATTTCACGATGCTTAGCTCGCGCATGATTTCTTCTATGTTCTCCTTGATTATTTTTTTTTCTCATGTGATGTTAGTGTTTATAAGCATAAAAACAAAAAATTCTTTATGTACTCAAAGTTTCCTCAGCTTTGTGACTTGTTCCATATATTTCACAAAGTTTTGACTTTCTTTTTCAAGACGTATTTGAAGACTCACTTGATTCTGATTCAGATAATGATGATGAGGATGAAGATGATGAAAATGATGAAGATTATGATGATGATTTTCATAGTAATATTGACAATGATGCTTCTTGACTATTCTGTGAATCTGAGCATTCTTATTTACTCGAAGGTTTACGGTTGTCTGCGGGATCTGCTGAAATTTGAAACTCCAGACTAAAACAAAAACTTCTTAACTCTTAAAACATCTAACTTCTGTCAGGCTCGGACTGGCCCGCCGGGCAACCGGCCCGCGGGCCGGTGCGCCCTCGGCCATTAAATCTGCGTCCTCGTCCAGATGATGTAAAAAAAAAAAAAAACCCAGATGAAGTTTAAAAAAATTACGGCAAATACTAGAGTAACTAACTTTACAACATTAATAAAAATACTATTCTGTATATATTTTAAAAATAACATTCATTTTTTGCAATAAAAAAAAAATATATAGTGAACTATTTTTCTCTCTGCAAACACTGTTTGTTTTTGAACATTTCTTTGTTTCAGGAGAGCATCCAATCCAAATCTTTTAAAACCTGAAGTATATTCAATCTGTTACCAATGGCGGCAGTCTCCGTGCAATAATTTTCAGACTGTCTGGCACCAAAGAGTGTCGCTTCTATTTAATATTTTATTATCATTATTGAGTTTGCTGAAAAAGCATTTATTATATATATGTCATATACTTATCTGAAAAGTGTAGTGTTCCTGTATTTGTAACAATTCAAATGTATCTTATAATTTCTAGTAAATGTTTATAAAATAGGTTTCAGAGAATTTTATCCCGGCAATTGGAAGGTAATTCAAACTTTGTTTTTTTTGTTAACAATTACATTTTAATATGAAAAAAGAACTGATTCAGAATTGTCTATAAATGTAATAATAACAAGTTTAAAATTGTACGACAAACATGACAAAAAGGTGCGTTCGTACTATAACTAGTTTAAGTGAAATGAATTATATTGTCTGTTATTATAATATGATTAATTGAGGGGGTCGGGGCAAGAAAGTGCCAAGCCACATTTTTGGTGAAATAAATCTAACACTGTAATCTGTTGGTTAATATTGTAAAATGTAATATCCAACATATAATTTGTTTCTAATGTCACTTGGTGGCAGCATATATGACAGGTTTTGTTTTTGCCCCAGATGTTTTTTATGCCCTCAATGAAGATAGCTAATTTGCAATAAACGTAATAGTAAACTCATTAAAGTAATGCCATATTATTATTCAGAATATCTCAAATGTTAGTAGGACATTGGCGAAAAAACTTTAGGTTATATATCTTGATTTGATTATTTGATCAAATTTTCAAATAGAAATATCTCAGAAGTTCAAAAATGTGGCTTGGCACTCTCTTGCCGCGATTCCTTCAATTTTCGTAGAAAAATAAATACATTTTAAGTTGGCAACATTTTATCTTTTGTTGACATTTACGGAAAATTACTAAAAAATTATTGCAAATTGGAAACTTTATCAATAATTTAAAAAAAAACTAATACACTTACTGTTACTAGTGTAGTTCATTCCCTTTATTGCACTTTGCAAAGCATACAAAAGAAAATTGAAAAAGATTCATCCATAATTTTTTCCGTTATGATGTTTTGCGTAAATATAAAATGTTAAAAAATTGATTTTCAGAAAACGCAAAAACAAAATTTAATTCAAGATCTTACCTTTATTTTGAAAAGCAAACCTTAATATGTTACTCAATTTATACACTATATTATCTATTTTATTTAAAACAATTGCTGTTTTTCTTTTTCAAATTCTTTTAAAATTTTCTCTGATTTTTTACTTTTGGGTTTACATAGCATTGAAAAACGTGCTGACTTCCGGTGAGCAGAACGATACTTCCGCTTTCAAAATACTGATACTTAGTAATTTTAAAAAGGCAATAACTTGACTTCTAAATAAGATATAAAGAAAATTCAAACAGATTTGGAAAGATAAAGAGTCCGGCTATTATATTATACCAAAATCTAAAAATGAATATTTTGGCAGAAAATCGGCTTTTAAAGGTGTTCGGATACATTAAAAAAGTCCCTGCTCTCTGGCAACAGTAATGTATTATAGACAGATATAATTCAATTTTACATTTTGGCACAAAAACATTGAGAATACATAGATTACCAATCGGAATGTAGCAAAGGGTCGTAAATTTTTTAAAGTATTTTTACTTATAATGTTTATGTTGTTTATGTTGAAACTAATACTTTATTTTACTAACTATCTTAGATTTTACACCATTTTACAAAATAATATTCTGTATTTATTAATTACTAAGAAATGCATTATAAAATAATAAAATTCAGCACTAATTAAGAGCAGTTAAAATTAAAAGAAATTTAAAATATAAAATTATATAGCTTTAAATGAGTTGCTTTGAAAGTGGCATAAATAATCACTTTTGTGTTCGACGCAAAAACCCCGAATATGCGATCGAGGTTCTTCACCTGGGCATTAGTCGAACTTAGCTTTTAGTCGGATTTAAGCTCTTTAATTATTCTTATTACTTAGGTTAGTAATTGTGTATGATCTTTCTTTCCTTTCTTTCCTTTTTTTGTATTGATATACACACATTTTATTCACATACTCTCATACATTCCAAGATTTATTAAAAAAAATGTGATAAAGCTCTTTACCCTATGAATAAATATGATAAACTAAAGATGGACATTGCATACTTTTCTAAAGGTGATTTACAACACAATTATGTTCAAAAGAAAACTGAAATTTTATGCTTGATATGTAGAAACTGTTGGAGTTTAAAAAGAATGTAACATTAAGAGGTGCTACAGCACAAAGTATAAAGAAAACTCACAAAAATCTGTCTAAACATAGAAAAGATAAACTGTCAGAATTGAAACTGATACTTCTTAAAAGAGAATCAAACTGCTTTCACCAAGCCTATTGAATGAAATACATTTGCTTAAAAAAATAATTATTGTTTTTAGCACATTAATTGTCCCGGGAGTCGAAATCACTCAAAACGAAATTGAAGAAATGATGTCTAGCGCAGTTAAAGAAATTTGAAAATAGTATAAGTATAGGTACCGTTGCTAAAAAGATTTATTTATAACGGACTGATTTCTAAAAGCCGGGTTTGTGCTTTTAAACTTATATCTGTACGTAACATTCTTAATAATCGTCAATCTGCACAAAAATATCTTAGAAATGTGGGTATGAAGATAAACAAATCTACCTTTTTATACGGAATTTGACGGCTTTCCATTATAAAAGCTTAACTGAAATGTTACAATTTTCATTTTAAATCCACAAATTATAAAAGTCTACCAACAGACAAAGTACTTGGAGTTTTCATTTCAAATTACAAAGCACCTGAGTAAATTTCAAAGCAAATTTCATAATGCTATCTTGTTAAAAACATAAGAAATTATAACTCCTTGTAATAATACACCTCTTTCAATTGCTAAAAAGTGTAAAATGAAAACATAAAGAGTAAAATAACTTTTATTAGTCTGTAGACATGTTTCGGCTCTATCCGAGCCATTATCATAACAAATTAAAATATTCTATAATTGCACGGTCTTTGAAGTTATTATTTGAAACGCTATCATTTAATCTTTCACGTATTTTTTATTTTTACTTGGTTGTTTATTTGCATATTTGTAACCATGGAGTAACTCGAGCCACAATTTCGATAAGTTAAATAATGCTGCATCGTTACATATTGTATCCAAATAAATTTCAATGAAAGTAAGATAATTTTTCACTCTAGTCTACACTATCCATCTATAATAAGAGAAACCATATATGTTGAAACACGCAAAAATACAATATGTAACGATGCAGCATTATTTAACTTATCGAAATTGTGGCTCGAGTTACTCCATGGTTACAAATATGGAAATAAACAACCAAGTAAAAATAAAAAATATGTGAAAGATTAAATGATAGCGTTTCATAATAATAACTTCAAAGACCGTGCACTTATAGAGCATTCTTATTTGTTTTGATAATGGCTCGGATAGAGCCGAAACATGTCAACACACTAATAAAAGTTATTTTACTATTTATAATGTTTTTATTTTATACCTTTTAGCAATTAACAGAAGTATGTTATCATGTTATTTGTTAGTATTAGCGTTTTCAAATAGAATTTATTACTTTGATAAAACAATTTTTTAAAAGGAAATGTATTTCAATTTAAATGTTGCCAGGCACTATAAAAAATCATCAAAGTGGAAATTTTTAAAAATACCAAATATATATATATATATATATATATATATAAGATTTTTGAATTTCAATAAATATGAAAATTGGTTTAATCTATTTACTTCAACTCTAATGATTGATGTTGAAATTATTCTTCAGAATTCAATATTGCTGTTAATCAAAATTCAGTGCGATTTCATATTAAAGTGAAAATATATGGATTTGGGGTTTCAAAATTTCTGTAATTATTCATCAATCGGCCGATTTTTTAAGGGGTCAGGTAACCTTTGAACTCACAAAATACATGAAAAAGGGACCTCTATAAGAATTACCATAACTCCGTAACTATTTGACTTTTAATTATAAAATTTCAAATACATATTATTAAAGGTTTATTTTATAAATTAAAATTCTCCAAAAATGTATACACTCATATAAAGCTTTTAAATTTATTTTAAAATATAATAAATTTTTTACGAAATAATTATTCTTGCATGTACTGCGCGCATGATTTTTCACATTTGAATTGCTAAAACCAGCCAAAATTTTTTTAATGTGTACATATATAATGTGTTCTTAAAATGACCTACGATGAAAAAAATAAAATGTGTAGATCTTGAGAAAAAAAAAAATTCAGAGAAATTCGAAATATCGAGTTTTTTTTACTACAAAAGTAGTCATAAATTCTAAACTTGTTACTTGAGAAACATAATCGTAGGTCATTTTGTGCATCTGTCTGGTTAAGACATTCAGTCAAAATTTCATGAAATTCTAACCAACCATTTTTCTTAAATCGTGCGCGCAATGACTAAAATCGTCGTTTTGAGAAAATTGACTTCAAAGATCAAACTGACCGTTGATCGTATAAGAAAAGCTCAGACTCTTTTAGACATAACTTCACTTCTAAAGTGAATTTTTGCATGGGGTTTATTTTAAATTGTTCCTAAAGAATCATATTTAATTATATGCTAATAAAAAAAATTTCAGAATTTCTGACACTTTAAAGGTTATCTGACCCCTTAAAGTATAAAGTGTGCAATTAGGCATATTTTAGCTATGTTCGGTAGCGCACTTTTATACGACATCTTTTCATAGCTGCCAACCTTTTTTCTCAAATAAACATAATTTGAATCAGAAAATGTATTTAATAAATCAAATTAAATAAGTAGCCCATGGAATACAACACACATTTTATTAAATAACTTTTCTCTTTCAAAATATGCTTATTTTACTCGAAGAAAACACAAAAGATTGGCAGCTATGCTTTTGTTAGAACAGTAGGACAAAACAGCGTGTGCAATCAATTTTTAAAATAAATACAATTTAGGAAATTCAATTAAATTTTATAGATTTCGTTAATGAAAAAAAAGAGTATTTTTCAAAAATAAGATAAACTAAACTATGTATTACAGTAACTTTGAAACTTGGCGTGAATATTTCTTTAACATGGCTGTGTTTTGTAAATACAAATTTTATCCTGTGCAATGGTAATAATATTAGTATCTACATTTTTTTAATGTGGCCCGCGGCTTTGTATATAATGCTTAATTTGGCCCGCGGCGGTAAACAGCTTTGACATGCCCTGCCCTAGAGAAACGTTAACATAAGGGGAAAAAATGTCCTTCGGGAAAACTACCTTTTTGAAAAAAAAAAATTTCCAAAGGTTAACAAAGATATTTTATCGAATATATTGCAGCATTTGAGACGTAAGAGTATGATCTTTCTGAATATGACGTCCAATTTCAATAGTTCTAATTATTTTTGCCGATTTAAAACTATGAAATAATACATACACAAACACACATACACACACACACACACAAAGAAAAAAAGGAAACGCGTGCTTACTTATTCACTCCCTCCCGATGCGTAAATCGGGTTCTGGGCATGCGCAGATGCTTTTGCTGGCTCTCAAATAAATATATGAGTTTTTAATTAATATCTTGGCTAATTATCAAAATATTAAAAATCTGAGCCTTTAAGACATGCCTTGCACTGCCTAAATCGAAATTTTCAGAGCTGTGCGAGCTGTAGATTTCGCTAGCCATCGTCATCAAACACACAGACAGACAAAAACTTTCTTTTATATTATTACTATAGGTAACAGAGAAGTTTACGAAAATTTTTTTGACTGTAGCTATTTAATTACGCACAGTTCCGTAACTCTTTACCATGTCCCCAGAAATCATTTGGAAAAGAACCGAAAAGAAACTCCTGGAAACAACGGGTTTTAGAAGTTTTCGGCGATGTTTATGGAAAAAAAAAAGTTCCTTTGTTTGTCTATAAATTTTGGAAAAGAGGTTTCTGTTGATATCGGAAGCTTGTGGTTTGTTCATGATTGCATGGTCAATTAAGGACTTGCAGACAAAAATTTACAAATAAATTTTCGTATTTTATTATTATTATTATTATTATTATTTGCATCAGAAAACATTTCTGAAATTTTGTACAGTGCTTTATAAATAATTGGAAATTTCCAAAATTTAACGCAGAAATCAAATTTTTAAAATATTGATATTTCGGATTATATTTTTACAGTCTATTAATTATTAATGGATATTGTTGTAATTGTGAATTCATTTCCTGTTGCATCATCCAAAACCCCCTTTTACTTCTCAAAGTTTTGAAACATAAAAAGCACCTACGCAGTGTAGAGGTAGGAATGTACTTCGATTTGCAGAAAAGAGACAGTGAGACTTTGACGCATGCGCGCAACATTGTTTATTACGTAACTTTTTTTATTAGAACTTTAGTTTTTGAACTGTAACGTTTCAGTTTAGTATTGTTTGTGATTATGATTTTTGAGAGCGTGTCGCTCGTCTGAAAAGCTGTATATAATAATTTGTTCGTCGTCTTATTTGTGTTCGTGATGTGATTTATCAATTAAATCGTGATGTCTTCTAATATTTTGAATTTATTTGAGTCAATAGTGTATTCATGCTGAAAAAGGATTTAGTTTTTTGAAATATAAGGAATTATGAAGACCGCGGAGCACCGATGTCCTTTTTGGAACTTAGAGGTAAGAAAAGTTGTTTCTTACTAAATTTATTAGAAATCAATTACATTGAAATTGATTATTTACATGTTGCAACTCTCAATTGAATTAGTAATATAGGCAGTTGGAGTTGCCACATAAGTGGCATCCCTGCCGGGATTCGGTGGCTCCGTAGATGATTGGAATTAGAGATTAGAAAGTTAATTAGAAGTTAGTTAACTAGAATTGAACATTAAGAATGGATAAATTAAAGAAATCAAGGACGCCAGTGCGTTCCAACTTCACAAAGTTGATAAAAGAAATAGAAGATACTTTGCAGGCTAAATGTGATGATATCGATAGTCTGTCATCTCTTTTAGATAGGTTAGAATCAAAACATGAAGAGCTCTCATTAATAGATAATCAAATTTTAGATAATTTATCTGAAGATAAAAATTGTCAACAAGACGCCTTCGATTCGGAATATGAGCAAATAGACAAGTATAATATAAATTACTGGGAAAATAAAAATAAGCTATCTAGATACATCAAAAAATTAGAAAAAGAGAGCAATCAGGATACCTCTTTGTCATTAGACAGTATGGCCACAAGAAGAAAGTTTAAATTACCCAAATTAGAGCTTAAGCCCTTTAATGGCGACATAAAAAATTGGCTATCTTTTTGGGGGCAATTTGAAAAAATCCACGAAGATCCCGAAATAGTAAATGAAGATAAAATACAGTATCTTATTCAGGCTACCCAAAAGGGATCTAGAGCTAGGGAAATCGTGGATTCTTTTCCCCCTACAGCCGATAGCTATCCTGAGGCGATACAATCGTTGAAGGCACGGTTCGGTAGAACAGATATTTTAATCGAAGTATACATACGCGAAGTACTAGGATTAGTTATTAATAATTCTTTAGGACAAGGCCAGAGACTGTCCCTTGTTAAGTTGTATGATAAAATAGAAACATACCTTCGGTCATTAAAAATGTTAGGCGTATCGAGCGAAAACTATTCTTCGATTTTATATCCATTGGTCGAATCAGCATTGCCTTCAGATATTCTTAAATTATGGGAAAGACATCTTGGCACTTTATCTGTTAATGATAAAGATAAAGATCAGGGAATTAATAAATTAGATACTTTAATGAAATTTTTACAAATTGAAGTTGAAATGGAGCAAAAGGTCAAATTGGCTAAGAGTGGATTTTCTTTCGATAAAGATGTCTCAGTAAATAGAGAACTTAGATTTGATCGTAAGGATAAAAATTTTCCCCTTCCTACGGCGGCCGAACTGTATAATGCAGATGATAAAAAATTGGAAGAACAGTGTGTTTTTTGCGAAAATAAACACCGTAGTCAAAATTGTAGAGCGGTATGGAAAATGACACTCGCGAAGAGAAAAGATGCTTTATTAAAAAAAGGAGCTTGCTTTCGATGCTTCAATGCCAACCACTTGGCTAAAGCTTGTAAAATTAAAACTAATTGTACTCATTGTGGGAAAAGTCACCACCAGTTCATGTGCATAGAAAAGGATAAAATTAATTTAGGCGATAATTCTAAAGAGGATTCTACTCCTAATAAAGATTGTATGCTTGCGAATACAACTTCTAGAAAAAGGGTTTTGCTCCAAACATTGGTTGTACGCATATACAATGGGGATATCGTACGAAATGTTAGAATTTTATATGACACGGGATCGCAACGGTCGTATATATCAAAATTTGCTGCTAACATGTTAGGATATAATAGTATAAGTAAAGAAAGAATAGTGCATAGTTTATTTGGGGGTCGACAATGTGAAGAACTACACGATAGATATTTAATTAATTTAGGAAATATGGATAATAGTTATCGATGTAAACTTGAGGTATTAGACCAACAAAAAATTTGCTCTGAAATTTCACCTATACCGGAAGGATCCTTTATTAATGAAATAAAACGGTACGGAATTTTATTGACTGATAGAGTCACTAAAACTAATGATTTACTATACGAATTTTCTCCTGATGAAATTCATGTGTTAATTGGTGCAGATGTCGCCGGAAAATTATTTACCGGAAATGTAAAACAATTACAGGGCGGATTAGTTTGCATGGGAACTCGTTTAGGTTGGACAATTCTCGGGAAAACTGAAGGTTATGAAAATAAAAATATGAACAATTTAGTTTTCTCGCTGCATGTCAAAGAGGCAAAAATTTCCGAGTTATGGCACCTTGACACTTTAGGAATTCGAGATCCTGGGGAGAAAAAGGGTAGAGAAGAGATAGAGTTAGCCACTAAAGAACATTTTCTTAGTAATATAAGAGTAGATGACGAGGGTAGATATGAAGTTAGTCTTCCATGGATACAGGGCCACCCTATACTACCCAGTTACGAAAATATCGCTCGACGTAGATTAAAAACATGTGTCGATTCATTAAAAAAGATAGGAAAATTAGGTGATTATAATCAAATATTTAATGAATGGTTAGACGAGAAAATAATTGAAAAGGTTGATCAGAGGAAAACGTTAGGTAGTGAGCATTTCCTTCCTCATAGAGCAGTGTTTAAAGAAAACTCCACTACAAAAGTGCGGCCAGTTTTTGATGGTTCAGCTCGGGAAAAGGACTCACCATCGATAAATGATTGTATTGAAAAGGGGCCTAACCTCGTAGAACTGATTCCTTCTGTTTTAAATAGATTTAGATTGGGGAAAATAGGGGTAATTGCTGACATAAAAAAGGCTTTTTTACAGATTGGCATTACAGAAAAAGATCGATCATTCTTGAAATTTCTATGGTATGAAGAAGGGGACCCTCAAAAGTTGATAACGCTTCAACATAGAAGAGTAGTATTTGGCATTTCATGTAGCCCCTACCTTCTAGGTGCCACGTTAGAATATCATTTAAAAAATGCGCCTGAACAATTTAAAAACACTGCGTTAAAATTGTTAGAGTCATTTTATGTAGACAACTGTGTTACGAGTGTTGATAATGAGGAACAGCTAAACAGATTTATCGAAGAGTCAAAAACTCTTCTTAACAATGCTAAATTCGAGCTTCGCGGGTGGGAGCATAGTTTTCGAGAAGTTTTTACAGGGGAAAATGTCCCTGTTTTAGGGCTAATGTGGGATTTTAGAAGAGATACACTAGCAGTTGATTTAAAAGAAATTTCAGAGGATGATCGCCTAGTAACTAAAAGAAACACTTTATCGTCTGTACACAGAATTTTTTATCCTATCGGATACACATGTCCTGTAACATTAGAACCTAAAATATTATTACAGGAGTGTTGGAAAGCTAAAGTGACATGGGACACGGAATTACCTGTTTCTATCAAGAAAAAATTTGAAAAATGGAAAAAACAATTAGGAAAATTAGGGACTATTGAAATACCTAGGTGTTTTTCTCGAGATGCAGATAAGTTGCATTCCTTGCACGTTTTTTGCGACGCTAGTAAAGTAGCGTATGCTACGTGTATATTTATACGGACCGAAAATGAGAACGGCGGTTTCTGTCAGTTGGTTCAAGCAAGAAGCCGAGTTGCTCCTATGAAAACAATTTCTATTCCGCGGTTAGAATTACTGGCTTGTACTATTGGGGCTAGATTAGCAAGTAGTGTTAAAACTGATTTGAAATTAGATAACATTGCCATTTTTTATTGGACTGATTCGGCCAATGCGCTTTACTGGATAAAAAGAAATGAAAATTGGGCACCTTTTGTTTACAACCGAGTGACCGAAATTCGCTCATTAAGTGATCCTTCAAAATGGCACTTTATTCCTGGCCAATTGAATCCTGCTGACCTGCCTTCAAGGGGTTGTACCGCTGAGGTTTTAGCCCGAGATAAATGGTGGGAGGGACCGCAGTGGTTGAGAAAACCAATGGACGAGTGGCCTAAATCAGAAATGTTTCCCGATTTTGAAACAATCGATGCAGAAAGAAGAAAAACAATTATTAGTGGTACGAATGTAAATGTTCACAGTGAAGAATTTTACACTAGAATTTCTTCCTACGATAAATTAGTAAAAGTAATCGCGTGGATATACAGATTTTACAAAAATTGTAAGAAAGCTAAAGAAGAGAGAGAATTTAAAATTTTAACTGTAGAAGAGCAGAATGAAGCTGAAAATGTATTGTTGAAATTAGTTCAAAAATCGTTTACTGGTCCTGAAGATAAACGTCTAAAAGCATTTCAGACCACAACAGATTCGGCTGGAGTTCTGCGGCTGAAATCACGTATACATTTGAGAGATGATATTCTGAATTTCAGATTTCCTATTATTCTTCCACATGACCATCCTGTAGTTGAAAAATTAATTAGATCTAGACATTTGAAACTAGGTCATGCTGGTGTACAAATTATGATGTCTAATTTAAGGGAAGATTTTTGGATCTTAAAATTCCGAAAAACTGTCAGGAAAATTATTAGAACCTGTGTAAGATGTAGACGACACGATTTTAAACCAGTAGAAATTTCCACTCCTCCCTTACCTGAAGATAGAGTAAGAGAAGCTGCCATTTTCCAAATTGTTGGTCTGGATTATGCCGGTCCGCTTATTCTTAAAGAAAATAGGAAAATCTGGCTAGTAATATACACTTGTGCTGTTTTTCGAGCAGTTCATTTTGAACTAGCTACCTCATTATCAACGGAAGTGTTTTTAATGACGTTGAGAAGATTCATAGCCCGTAGAGGCAGACCTTCTATTATCTATACAGATAATGGTAAAAATTTTGTAGGAGCGGAAAATTTGTTGAAAGAAATAAACTGGAATTCAATACAAAATGATAGTATATCAAGGAAAATTATTTGGAAATTTATACCTCCTTCAGCTCCGTGGTGGGGAGGGTGGTGGGAGCGATTGATTGGCCTAACCAAGAGAATACTCAGAAAGGTTTTAGGAAAAAGTTCTCTGAATTACGAAGAAATACAAACCATTATATGTGACCTAGAAAGTGTTATCAACAGTCGCCCGCTTACTTATGTGTCAGAAGATTTAAATGATCTCGTACCTCTCACTCCGTCCATGTTCTTGCTAGAAGTGAAAGGTAGTGGTACACCCGATATTGATATTCTAGATGCCAAATCATTGAACAAAAAGCTTGTTTATCAACAGAAAATAAGACAAGACCTTCGTAAACGATTTAGATCTGAATATTTAGGCCAATTGCGACAACCTAGTAGATGGAAGAAAATACAGAAACCTATAGCAATAGGTGATGTTGTGATTGTTTCCAGTGACAATAATAAAAGAATTGATTGGCCTCTCGCCAAAGTGATTGAAATTTTTCCATCTAAGGATGGACACATCCGCTTAGTGAAAATAAGAATGAAAACTGGGGAATATTTAAGACCTACAAGCAGGTTAATACCCTTAGAAGTATCACAAGATAATGACAGTATGAGAAACCATTTCAAGGACATTCCCAAACAGCACACACCCATCTATAACACATCTACAAGCTGTAAATCCCAAAAAACCGACACATCTATAAGAAGTCTACAAATATCCATGATACACTCTTTTCACTTCTTATGGAGATGTTATGTGTGATCTCTCTGAGTTCTATTAGACGTCCAAGATATCCAGGTAGTCTATAAGACCACATCTATAAGACATCCAAGCATAGATCACTTTTCAACATGCAGTACTTCTTATAGACGTACTTAAGACTTGGATTGTAGATATCTAGGTACATCTGATATGCATCTATAAGACGTTTAATGTGCGTCTATTTATTGATATTCAGCATTTCTTATAGATATACTTAAGATATGCAAGAAGTTTCATCAGAAACACAGCCTTGGGCAAAAGTATTGAGCACCTCCATATTTATAATATATTTGTAAAAATAATAGATATATACAAATATTAAATTGTATACAATTATGAATTTTCTCTTTAAGAAATTAGTTGGTTAGAAAAAAAAAAAAAAAAAAGAATAACTCATCTTAATAAAGCTATTTTCTTTTAAAAACTTTTTTTTTTAAATTAAATTTTGTTTTCTGAAAGTTTTGTTAGCCAGTTAATAAATAATCAAGAAAATAATTCTTGGAAGAAAAGACAAAATAAAGAACTTAGTCTTAAAGAAATGTTATGTTAAAAAAATAAATAAAATAATAATGCATTTTTAAATAATTTTTATTATTTTAATTTTTAACATGTCTTAATAATTTTTTAAAAAAAATAAGAATTATTTACGCTGCTGAAGAGTAAGTTGACTTTTACTGCAAAAAAAAGACAAAATAAAGAACTTAGTCTTCAAAAATGAAAATAAAGAAATCTTATGCACACAAAAAAAACTATACATAATTTTTAACATGTGTTAGTAATAAAAAAAAAATAAGAAAATTATTTAAATTTCCATGATTATAGTCATGGAAATTTAAATAATTTTCTTGCAGTAAAAGCCAAAATATAAAACATACTCTTCAGCAGCGTAAATAATTCTTAATTTTTTTTTAATTATTAACACGTTAAAAATTATGTATAGTAACAATGACACTTCCAGAAAACAAAGTAATTAATACTTTTAAAAAGGTAGGTTTTTAAAGAAAGCGACTTCATTAAAAGATGAGTTGATCGTTTATTGTCTTTTTTTTTTTTTTTTTTACAAACCGTAATAACTTAAAAAGAAAATTCCTAATGATATGCAGTTAAATATTTGTATATAACTATTACTTTTACAAATATATTATAAATATGGGGGTGCTCAATACTTTCAGCCAATACTGTATTTCCAGTGAAATAATATCGTTTCTTGCACGTCTTAAGTATTTCTATATGAAAATTAGAATAATTCTTTCAGAAAATGTTAAAATATAAAGAAATTGGTCTTCAACAAGGAAAATAGAGAAATCTTATGTTAAAATTACACTTTAAATTTATGTTATTTTAATTTTTAATAAAAATGATACAAGTTTTAAGAAATATTTTCATTGATGAAGATAAGTGCTTTATATACATTGGCTTTTCCAGTAAGAATTATTCTAATTGTCATGATCACCTATTAACTTGCATAGCATAACAATTGCTATGGTATGAAAATTTCAATTATGAAACTTACTGAAAAACAAAGTTATTACAATTATAATTGTAATAACTTAACTGTTAAAGACATAGACAGCAGTTGTGAATTCTAAAATAATTGTGTTGAACACATGCGCTTCATTTACCCTCTTACTAAACATCCTTCAAAGTTTAATGTTGAAGTTCAAAATTTGTTCTACTCTTTCATTATTTTATCAGCAAGTTTCCATTGATGTACAAAATACACCACGATTGAATTTTTTATAAACTATTATTTTTTCGTTCTTAATTAAGCATTTTTTTATATATAAATGTGAGGTCTATTACTAGAATAATATTACTAGACATAAGACACTATTATACTTTATCATCAAAAGTTCATATTTTATGCTTTCAAAGACACTGCTTGTGTCTTAATGTTACTACAAACTGTCCGTGTTAGATTAATTATAACTAAATTAGTTTTTTTTTAAACAATTTGATGTTTACTGCTTTTATACTACTACGGGACATCACATTAAACAAGGATATCATTAAAGGTTACTTAAGTTCTAAAAGCTGATGAGGCATAGAGTATGCTGCTTGTGTCTTTATGTTGTACAAATCGTCAGTGGCGTTAAAGGTTAAAAAAGAATTTCATAACTGTATATAGTTAAATATTTGCATCCAACTAATATTCAGGCTCATGCTGCCACTTAGGGATAGGTGCCCCTGCACCCTCTGCCACCCTTAATGATGGCACATGATTTAGTGTGAAAGGACCAACATGACCCTCTGTCCACCGCCCTTTCAAGACATCCAGCATGGGCCTGCTAACACTTTTAAATCAGTTATATAAAAATACAACAGTGCTTAATAATTTTGGTAAAGACGACTGTATATAAAAATACTAAATATTTTGTTTCGATAATATCAGTATTATTCCCATATTTATATTGGGATTTTTTTTTTTATCAAAGCATTGACTAATTTTTAAAATATTTCCAATGAAATATGAATGCTGTAATTCCCTCAAATCTCATAACTGAATTTTATAAACTACCATATTTACTTACTCCTGCATAATGCACACATTTTTACCAAAATTTCAGGTCTAAAAACCAGTACGTACATTATACACTGAATATTTCTAACAACCATATACACCAAACCACACACGTTTTCACAAAGTATATATATATATACATAATGCAAAAATCTCAATTTTATGTTATTTTAATAAGAGGGCAAACTATACATGAGCAAATATAGAAGTAATTTAGGTTTGAGAAAAAAATTAAGTCCTCATTTCTAGTTTTTTTTTTTTTTTTTTTTTTTTTTTTAATTCTTAGATTTTTTAAAGTTAAAATAGCATGGTGCATATTATACATGAGAAATATTTTTTTTCTTATGTAAAACAAGGTACACATTATACACAAGTAAATGCAGTATTTAAAATCAGTTTGACAATTTTATTTTGGGAGAAATTTCTAAATCCTCCAGTATTTTGCAACAATAAAGAGGCTAACATATTTGTTATTATCCCTCTCTAAAATTAACAAATCTTTCTTGCAGAGGATAAAGACTTATGGGAGATAAATTTTTATCTCCCCCCCCCCCCCCCACCCAAAAAAACAAAAAAACCTTTGTGATGAATGTCACACCTATATTACACACAGCATGCATAAATCCTTAATTTTTTATACCACTATTTTGGAATAGTATTTTTTTCTTTATTTTATTATATAATTTCTTCAATTAAATTAGGCAAAGTTTTCTATTTGGAAATACTATAGTACTACTTCCTACAGTGATAAAAGATTCAAAATTGTGTATGGGACACTCGTTGCAAAGGGATTAACACAAATTAATAAATTTCTTATTATGTTTATTTTGTTCTAGTTTCCCAATATAGACAAGACAGGGGTTTTTTTTTTTTCTCTTAAAAAAGCTTATTTTGATAAAATTATTAGACAAATGTCTTAAAATCTATTTTGTATATTGAACTAAATTAAAAAAAATTTATCAGTACAAAAATATTACTCCAATTAACATATTGTATGAAAGAACCACTCAGAATTGTTTTTTTAATCATGTCGGCTTACATCAAAAACTTTACAATTATCTGAGCTTCAGATACGTAGGGAAATTTACGAATTGACTGCTTTTTTTAGAAAAGCAAGAAAAATTTTAAGTTAACAAAAAGGGTCGACAGTCACTTTTACAAAAATTAAATATTGCAACGTGATTTAAGTTAATGCTAAAAATTTTTGCATGCTTTCTCATTAGGATATATCATATTTTTCAAATGTGTCAGACACCACTCAATAACAATTTTAATAAAAATATAAGTATTTTTTTCTTATCAACAATATTAGACTAGGTGACAGTACTAGGTGGTACAGAATACAACTATAACAGGAAAAAGGGGGAAAAAATGACTTTATTTGAAAAAAAAAAAAAAAAAATCTTTGGAACAGGCTGTAACAAGACAAACACAATTCTTTAAGTTTTAAATATATAGATTATTCTACTCCATTATCACTACAATAGTAAGAGCTGATTTCTTCGAGCAGCACCTATAATAAAATAATAAAAATAAGAACATTGTTTTACTACATTACATTTTACGAATCACAAAAAATGACATTTTGTTAGGATAAAACATTTTACACACATCTAATGTCTTATATGAAAACTTACTAATTAAAACTGAATTAATTTTCAATGAAGCAATTGTAAGTTACTCTCCTCTTCATTAGGCCATGTCATTAATTTTTTGCAGGTTATTTCTAGTGATGGGCATAATGAATTATTTTGATATTTGAATGAATCATTCAGGCATGCACAAAAGCATAGCTGTCAAGGCTCTTAAAATTCTTTTTGTTTAAAAAAACTTCTGGCTTTAATTGATCACAAATAATAGGAATGTAAACAGCTATGCTTTTGTGTATGCCGGAATGATTCATTAGAAAATCAATCATTCATTCATTATGTCCTTTGCTATGTTATTCTTAATTTTTAGGGTTCCGCACTTAAGCAAAACTAATCTTAATTTTTTTAATAGTAATTCTTTATAAAATCGGATCTGATGTCAGTTAAGAATAACTATTTATTAACTAGAGACATCAATAAAAAAAAAAATTAGAGTATCAATAAAATAGAGTTGGCTATAGTATCGATAAAAAATATCGACAACACCAATCACTAGCTAAACCTATGGGAGTGTTCTTTCAATTTCTCATTTGCATGTTGATATATTTGAATGATATACATTAATTAGGGATGCACTGAATAGTGATTTTGGCCGAATACCAAATATTCGGCCCATAGATAAACCGAATACCAAATATTCAGCTAGACGAATAGTAACAGTGAGGCCAAATATCGAATATTCGGCCAACTGAATAGTAACTATTCGGCTGAATACCGAATATTTTTTAGAGTTTTGAAAGTATTAAAAATTATAAAATATTTTTAAAATCAAATGAAAATTTTGAATGAATTAGAAGAAACATTTTACAGTGATATAGTGTTTATTTGTCAGGAAGGGACTAAAGTAAAACAATACAATATATTAAAATGGTGGGAAATTAGCAAGAATAACGTTCCTGCTCCTTTCGATTTAGCAAGGAAGTTTTTAAATGAACCAGTGAGCAGGTGTCTGGAATAGGAAATCATGATTATATTCAGCGGTTGTAAATATACAGGGTGTTCATATATCTTGGAAAACTTTCTGTGTAGATAATGTGGTCAAGGCAAACATTTTTTGAGCAAGAAGCATTATCTCAATCCACTTATTCTATCAAAAATACAATACATTCAATCAAAAACACAGGGTGTATCACCTCAAGCTGAAACTCAATTTTCGTTCACAAATTTAACAACAATGAAAAGATTTTAGCAAGATTTGCATCATATTAATTTACTTGTAGCAAATATGATGATATTAATGGAAGCATCTGAATTTTGGCCAATGACACAGTATACAATGTCACAGACCAATGACACAGTAACAGTGCCAGCTGCACTCTGAATAAAGGAATATCTAGCTCAGTTTTGTTTAGATATTAATAGTAGTAGTAATTTCCAGTACTTCTCGTGATCATGGCTCACAGAAATCAAAGTAACAAACGAAAATTCAAATTTGATCTGGAGAGAAATGCACTTTATTTCTGATTGAATAAGTATGTTGCAATCCTGGTTTCCTGGACAAAAAATGAATTAAGAGTAGCTAAATTTTATCTTTCATTACAAAATGTTTTTTTCACAAAAATATAATAAATTTCACAAAAATAACTTATTTTTCATAAAATGGGCTCCAAGAAAAAAAAGAAACCTGTATCGACCCCCGATAGTGTTGACTCTAGGCTAATTTAGCAGAGCGCAGCAACTTGCAGCCTTTTTTTACTATTTTATGCCCCCGATTAGAGCCGTACAGAGTACTCGGTATATACTAGGTACTCAGCCAATTTGACGAGTACTCGGCATTCGGCCAAATATCAGCCGAGTACTCGGCCAATACAGAGTAGTTGCAAGAATTTCATTTTTTAAGCATATTTAAAGACAAATTAATTTACAAGTGATCTATAAAAAGTTATTTGAATATAAATGTATAGGGGAGACCAGTACACAGTGGACCACTTTTTCAGTTAAAATTTTTTTCTCTTTAACAGACTGACCAATCTGTATGAAAATATTTTTGAATATTCCTTAAACCTTCTTACATCCATCATAATTTTCTAACAACATAGTTTTGAATACATTTTTCAAAAAAAAAAAAAAAAAAAAAAAAAAAATTATACACACTTGTAAAGTGGACATACCCCGGAAGTGGACCAGTGTACCCCGGTGCGGGGTACACTGGTCCACCCACCGGGGTACAGTGGACCACTATTAGGTATTATGTAAAATACAATATAAATCTATTTTTCATTAATCTAATTCTTTTTTGTTGCCCCTTCACCCGCAAAATAACATAATAATATAAATTTTGAAACAAAAACAAAAAATTAATTATATTTTGAAAATATTAACAGATTAATACAGGAACAATTGCAATTTAGTTGAAGTTATTATTTAAGTACAAAAAAATCAGCGCACATTAAAATTTGTAAATGAAATTCCAAAGTACTTATGAGTAAGATTGAGCCTGGAATTTTCAAGAAATAATTTTGGGTCTGAGAGCAACATTATGAAATCATTGACATCAACAGCAGATTCATCTACAGTTTCGAGAGAAATAAACTGATTTCCATTCAATTTGCGTTTCATAAATCTTACTTGAATAGAACCATCAACAATTAGACTACAGTTATATTTATCAAAGGCAGTAAATACAAAACAAAATATTTCTTACTATGTTAAATAAATTGTTATTTTTATTTGTTTACTTTATTTTACAGTTAAATCTACTTTAAAACAATCTTTCTTTATAGAAAATAAGCAATTATTAAATATTTTGAACATTCTGCATTACAGGGACAGAATGGATTGTGGACCACTGTGCCCCAAGATAGGGTGGTCCACTGTACCCCATGTTGAAGTTTAATAAATAATCATATTAATATTGTTTATAGCTTTCTTTAAAACATTAACTTTAAAGTAAAATAAAAACAAGTATCTTAGCTTTACAAAAAAGCGGTTTTATTTATCTACAACCTTTAATTACTAAAAAAATAAAAATATGATGATGAAAAATTTTACTTTTAGAAGCTCAAAACAACAAAGCAGGATAAAATAGTTCAATCTGAGCTAAACATATTTTCTGAAGGCTATAAATAATCATTGCAGTGCTGTTGTCTATTAGGATAGAAGAGAAGCTTAAAAAAATTTTAAATAAATAAAATATTAGGGGGTGGTCCATTGTGTACCGGTCTCCCCTAATATATGCCATAATTCATAAATAAATGTATTTACTTGGTACATAAAAATTTATTTATAAAACATAGAAAAAGGTAAGAAAAACCTCCCCATGCAAAATTAATGTAAATTAAAGTTTAGTTTCATATTTATATTTAAAAAAAAAAAAAAAAAAGTCATTTTTAAACTGTAGGAAAAGATTGTGATTTTGGATAAAGAATCAGTGTGTAGAAACAGAAAATACAATAAATGCAATTAAAAAAAATAATAATAATTAAACTTGCTGTATGGCAAATTATGGTACAAAAACACTATAATCATTCTATACATTTTCATGAGATAGGGCATTTCTTTTATTGTTGTAAATTTGGCCTGCTTCAGAAAAAATGTGTTCACTGTGAGCACTGATAAAATAGCAATTTAGCTGAACATTACACACACACACACAAAAGAAAAGAAATTGTAAAGCCTGTAAACCCCTTTTTGGTGATTTTGTGTACTCGCGATGGCTCTTTTCAAACTACTTTATGCACACAGTGGCCCTTACATCATGTCCTTTCAGTTATTTTCCTCGCAAAATATGTCAATCGGCCACAGGAAAAAAAATTGTGAATTTCATCAATCGGATGAGGAAAAAAAAATGTGAGAGATGTGAAATTTAATGATTAGTCATGAAAAATAAAGTTTGTAATAAAAAATATAGTACTAACCAAATATTCACGTAAGTCTTCCTCCGTTAGGTCTTCCAAGATCTCCGTATGTTACGAATGGTATGTTAATGTTTGATCTGGCTGGAACTCTGTAAATGGATTCAAGAAAATTTACAGGAATTAGAATAGATTGAAATGAAGTGTTTATCTCAGAAGTGATGTCACTTCTGAGATTAACACATACTATTGCAATGCTATTATATAAAGGCATTAGTAATAACAGGCATGAGATTGAAGAAAGATGGAAAAAAAAAAGTGCGTGAAACGGAAAAATGAAAAGTTATTAAAAATAACATGCAAACAAGACAATTAAGAAGACAAAATTAGCACTCACCAATCGGCGAGGGCTAATTTTGCGAGCGCGCTGAAAGTTTGGCAATGGGGTAATTGCACGTTTTTCAATTTAACTTGCATCTGATAGAGTGTAAAAATACGAACATTTTGATACCATTTTTACCTGTATTAGAAAGTTATAGAATTCATTAAATTAACTTTTAAAACGCCGCGGGAAAAAGCCGCGTCACGTGATAAAAGCTGTTCTGACGTCACTACACATGTAAACAAACCCTCGCTGTTTTTCTCCGTTATTTTCTATGGGGAATGGCTTGCTTTACGCTAAATGATTTATTAATTTTCTTAAAAATGAATTGTATAACAAATTAAAAGTATTGTAAATTGCTGTAATGAATAAATAATACTGTGAATTCCAGGTGAGATTTTTATTTCATTACGTTTTTAAGAATTTTCATTTCCAGATCTCGATGTAGAAATAAAGTATTGGTACATGTTAATACTCATACTACAATATTGTATTTTATAGAAAAATGTATACTTTTACTTATTTATTTTTTGTATTAATATATCACAATATAAAATAAACTGATACAAATAGAATTTATTTCATTAGGGAGAGTGGAATCAACTTATAAAAAGGTTTTTGTATTTATATTTTATACTTGAATTAAGAATTTGGCTTGGTTTCACTATATGTTTTATCTCTTTAATTGTTAAATAGTTTTGAATCTGTGAAAACAGTTAAACTTACTAGAAAGAGCGAAGTGTGTTGAGGTAGCTTTAAGACAGCCTTACAGAATTTTTATATAAATATACACGGGAAAAGTTTAATAATTTTTCAAAAAATGTTTCCAGGTGTCTATCCAGATTTTTCTCACAGGCAGGCTCCTGTTTTATGAAATTGTGAGCAGTATTTTATATTTGTGAAAAAACTAATTATAATTTTGTGAATAACTGTTACATTCAGGTTCTTGTTTATAAATTTTGTGATATTATAGCATAATATCTCTTAACATAATGCCCTTCTCTTATGATACTAATGCATTGTTGAAACAAAGAATGAACCTTGAATGATAATATATGTTTATTTCTTTATATGTCACTATAAAAAGTTTACGTGTAATGAGATGACTGTTTTCGAAAGTGAAAAGAGTGGGCTCTACTTAAACAACATATTCAAATTCTTAGCACATCTTGCTCTTTTTTTAAAAAAGCTTTGTACAGTATAATGCTTATTTTCAAAATTAAGATACTGCTTTCTTTAACAAGATATTCAAATATTTTCATTTTTTTTTTCTACGAAAGTTATAGCATTGAGGAAAAGACTGATATAAAATTTTTAAACCTGATTAATCTAAAATAGTACATTCTGAGAAACCATATTTCAAACAAACAAAAAGTACTGCATCCATTCAAAAATTATACGTAAGCAATTAATAATAAAACAGTAATTAAATTATTTTTACACTTTTTTATTTAACTCAACTTGGTTATTGTATATGTTGGAATCATGTTATCGGTAGTTTACCCACTTTCTGATAAATTAAGAAACATAAAAATTATGTGCAAAGGTGTGTTTCCGATGACAGTACATTTTAATATTTTTAGAACTTAATTATAAATTAATACATTAATTTTGACGTGTTTTTCTGTTAGCCCGCCACAGTTGATAAATGGAAAAATATTCTTTGTGGTTACAATTGTATGCGACTTACAACAACAGTGGATTTATTATTCATTAAACCACGGTCGCCAAAAAAAGCAAAATGGGTGTGAAGCTGCAACTATTTTACGTACTAAAAAGTAGAAAATAATAAATAAAAACTATAGAGTGTAATATACGTTTAAATTATTAATTTAGAAAAAATACATTATAATAAATTAAAAGTTTCATATTAATTGAATTATGATTATAACGTTGAGAAATCAATTTAGAAATCCTAAAAAGATAGTTTAAATAATTTTTTTATTTTATTTTTTTCTTTCCTCTTTACGTACCTTACAGAAATAAAGCAAACATTATACATTTATTTTAATAAATTTACTAGCTCGCATTTTCTACCAAACGTTAAAAAAAAAGTGCTGAACTGTCCATGATCGGGTTCGGTGGCTACGCCAAATTACAGTATTATATTGGACATTTTTTGGAAAAATCATGAATTACAATCATAAAATGAGGCGTGAGTATAGACATTGGATGCTTATAAAAGATGTGTATTTAAAAAATATATTTTTACTTTTATACTTATTTTTAAGTAAACACATAAAAAGAGAAAATAAAAGACAATAGCGATAAATTTACTCACGTATGTTGCAGTAATTGTTTTTCTGATCGGTGAATACACAATTATTATTGTCAGTAGTTAATTTAATGTTTTTATTCAATAAATCAGCATTAAATAAAGATTTTTTGTTTTTGTTTTCTGCATTATTGCTCAAAATTTCAATTCTCATAATTAATTTGAGCCCAATTTTATCCTTAATATAACCTGCATAACAGGAAATTATATTCATATCAAAACGAATCATTAAGCATTAAAAGGAATTAAGAAAATAATGCATTTCAAGAACTATATAAATGCGATTTTACTTACAATTTCTTTTGTAAAAAAACTATCATTCTTTTTTCCGTTTAAATAAATAAGAGTAAGTAAAATATATACGTCCCCTTTAGCACACAATTGACAGGTTTTGCAATATTTTCACACAACCGATAGATGAACTTTACGATATTTTCCCGCAACCTTTTTGTGAAATTCATGACAGCAAATTTTTGCAAACCCAAAATAATCAGGGCACATTTCCAGGTATATAAAATTTGGCAGGGCACATTTACAACTATAAAAAAAATGGGCAGAGCGCTGCATCCTCTCGAAAACGTCTAGGGGAAACACTATACTGTTAACTTTCTTGTTACTTTTAAAAATCAGCAAATAAATACTGTAAAAGCAATCTCTGTTATTTAAACATGATTCTATTTCTTAATTTTTTTATTTATTGACAGTTAAAAGTTATCTAGGGTTTTAAAAATATTTTTAAAAACATTTTCTTTAGATATTCGGCAGTATGACCAAATACTACATACTGAATATTCAGTGCGTTGGGTTGGGTTGATACACGAGTACCAAAAGATTAGTATCAAAGTGATTTGAAAAAATAGACAAGCATAAATATCATATAATACACAATTAAAAAAAATATATATATTTTACTGGGTATGAAAAAAAAAAATGTGTTGAAACACAAGTTAAACAATGACAACAAATGAAAAAAAGAATGTAAAATTAATACATATAGGATCAGAATTTTAATTATTATACAATGTTCACTCTAGAAAGAAAAGGGCAAGTTGTTAGGCAATAATAACAGCACAAATGAAGCAGAAAACAGTCATTGTTCAGTGAAAAAGGGCATTACTTCAAGAAAAAAAAAATTATTGTGTTGAGTAACGATAAAAAAAAGGGGAATAAACGAGCTACTGTCACGCACTGAAGTTTGTCAACTTTTTGATTGTGTGCTTTCTAAGCCCATGCCAAACCAATAACTTAATACACGCATAACAGCCTGGTTACCATTAAAGGGAAAAAATCCCCTAAGTTTGGCAACTATTTCCCTTTTTAAAACTGATTAAAGAAATAAACTGTGTGAGTGTAAGACAACATAGCTAAAAACAGTACAACATTTATTTAATAATCTCCTGTGTTTTTCGTAAAGAAATAAGGAAGGTCTATGATTTTTGCAAGCTTTCAGATACATACATTAATTTAGAAATACTCTGGTATTGGGAAAGACAAGAGACCTCTGGATACAATTAAGGATGCATTTTGATATTTTAAAAAGGGTAGGGTGCATTTTGCCAAATTTAGAGCAGGTAAGATGCTGCACCCTTAAACAATGGTCTAGAAGGAACACTGAATTATAAATAAATACAAAGAGTAATTTTTTAAACAATAAGAATTACATTATTTATAGTATTAGTTTTAGTCTTAGCAAAATTTTATATATAGTTATTTTAGTGTAAGTCTAAAATGTATGATAAATAATACACGAAACTGTTAACCCCTTTTAAGGGCAAAGTATTTCAGTTACAAACAAGTTGAAAACTTTTTTTTTTTTTTTTTTTTTTTCCCCATTGAAATCTGAATTTGTCAAAAAAATTCCTTTAAAAATAAATATTCGCTATTTTCTTTCGTTAATGTACATCATAAAATCTAAATATTATTCGAAAGTTCTGATAAATATTATGGTTTAGTGAATAAATAATTTAACACTGACGTTCAAAGGATTCAGAATATCTGAGAGTATAAGGGTTATAAACAAAACAATATGTAGTTCATTAACACTCAATTACTACTAAAAACAGTTACATTATTGCTTTCGTTGTACCTGTGAGATAATTTCTGCATTTATACAGCGACATTTCGGATGTATTTTTCCTTTTAAACACAATATATATATATATATGACTGATGAAACTTATCGTAACATTAAGCCTAAATCTTGTATATAGGTAAGATACAAGAATTTAGTAATTAAGTGTTATATAAACTACACAGGAAAGTAAATAAAGAAATGAATAGCTTACCTTTTACGCAAGTTGTAAGTGTAATTACAAGACTTCAGTTGCATAACATAAACAACAGCGCGGACTTGAGTGCCTTCGAATGCCCTTCGACTTTCGTTCCCGCATGCGCGCAGTTGCATTGAAGTCGAAGTACTTTTTCCATAAGATGAGCATAGTTCGTGTTATTCGCAAATCCATTGGATGAATCGAAAAGTATTTCCAATGGAGGTTGAAAAAAGCATTTCCTTTAGACGTCGAAAGGGTGACAGATATAATACGTCTATTGCAGGTCATAGACGTCTAATACATATCTAAATGAGAAATGGCTTATAGACATCTATTTGTTTAATGCAATGCACATCTAAAAGATGTCATGGACGTTATAGACGTATTTAGACTATAAATCGACATCTTATAGACAGAGTGTGCTGTCTGGGTTAAAAAGAAACAAGATTTTAATGAACATAAAGGTGCTAGTAATCCTCCTAGTGGTTCGGTCAGCGACAGTACATCGGACGTTTCGATTCGTCGCTCCAGATACGGGCGTATCATAAAACATCGAACGAATTGGATTTGAGTTTCAGATCCCGAAACTCAAAGGTGGGAGGATGTTGTAATTGTGAATTCATTTCCTGTTGCATCATCCAAAACCCCCTTTTTCTTCTCAAAGTTTTGAAACATAAAAAGCACCTACGCAGTGTAGAGGTAGGGATGTACTTCGATTTCCAGAAAAGAGACAGTGAGACTTTGACGCATGCGCGCAACATTGTTTATTACGTAACTTTTTCAGAACATTTTTTATTAGAACTTTAGTTTTTGAACTGTAACGTTTCAGTTTAGTATTGTTTGTGATTATGATTTTTGAGAGCGTGTCGCTCGTCTGAAAAGCTGTATATAATAATTTGTTCGTCGTCTTATTTGTGTTCGTGATGTGATTTATCAATTAAATCGTGATGTCTTCTAATATTTTGAATTTATTTGAGTCAATAGTGTATTCATGCTGAAAAAGGATTTAGTTTTTTGAAATATAAGGAATTATGAAGACCGCGGAGCACCGATGTCCCTTTTGGAACTTAGAGGTAAGAAAAGTTGTTTCTTACACTGTAAAAAATTATTGTAAAATTACAGCAAAAATCAAGCAAGTCTTGCTGTAAAGAAATAAAGCACGCGCGCAGTAAAATATTTTCAAGCAAATCGTGCAGTATTTTCCATTTTCAAGCTGACGTTCAGCTATCACATGACATTAATGAGCCAATGAGATAAAAAGAGAATTACATTTAATCACCCTCACTGTTGTCTTCTGGCCGCCATTTTATCGGATACGGATAGATATGGATAATAAAACGATTCAAGGTAAGTCAAATTAGATTTTAATTTTATATTTGATTCATTTTTTCATTATGTGAATGTAGGTTATATATCTTTAGTGTATTTTAATTTATAAAATATAAGATCACATATTTCGCTTTACTGGTTCTTGTACTTCGTAAATGAACGTTAGAATAATAAATCCTTTTTCTATCTCATTCAACATAACCATTGAAGAAAAGTTATTCCATAAACGATTTAACTTACCATTGTGATTCAAATTTAGTTTATGTACAAACTTTTTATTCTAAAAGAGAATGACAAGACATTCAAAACATTAGGAAGTACTTTAGCAAATGTAGGAAATATTTAAAATATCATTTCATTCACAAGAAAAAAAAACGGTTTTACATGAATTAATGTACCAATTCTTACAATTTTTTTTCTCGATTTAAACCAAATTATACAATATATATATATATAAAAAAAGGGGGGGGGGATTCTTTCGAATGCGTTTTTCTATATTGATATGTCTGAATTTTGTCGTAACTAACAGCACGTCAAGGATAGTAATTTCAGATTTATTTTCGAGGGGAATTTTTTTTTTTTTTTTTTTTTTTTTGGGGGGGGGGGGCATAATTCTAGATTTTCTTTCTTTCTTTTTTATTATTATTATTATTATTAGTTTTTCATGCATTTTTTAAAATAAATATTTTTAGTGTTACAGTTTATTTATATGGAATTATTAATATGTTGGCAAAAATAAGCGAAAGTGTTCAACAAATAAAAAAATAAAGCAATTATTAATGAATAAAGTGAAAAAAGTCTGCAATTCAGAACCGAATAGCCCTATTCACTAAAATACTGCGGCACTGTGCCAGTGTTAATCTTAATTCTTTCGTTTCGGTTAAGTGACACAGAGCTGAAAAATATCACTTGCTTTTGCCGCCCGATTTAACGATGTAACACAATTCCTTTCTTGTCCGCAACGCTTCTTAAGGCTAGTAACTCAGTTTCGGAATGTGACACCCTCTACTTGTGAAATTTTCCTCCAGATAACTTTTCGTTCGGACAGGACACCCTCTGAAAATCTCGCTTTCTGGTAAACAGGACGCAGGTGGCTTACAAAAGCAAATCAAGCAAAGTTACACTTTCCACTTAAAACAAAACAAAGAAAATAGATTCCAAAGCCAATAACACATTGATATCCGCCCACAATAAATATCAGGATCTTTAGATTGGGCAAAATTTGTTAAAACGTAGGCAAAAAGGGACCAAGGTGGGGGGGGGGGGGGGGAGTTGTTTACCATGCTATAACAATCCAGGCCCAGAATTCATTCTCACTTATTTTTCAGAAGTGACTGTCATCAGGAACCATCTACTTTCTACTGTAAATCCAAGTCAGAAGTTAAAGGTAAAAATTTTTCAAAGATGACTCATCTTTATATATTTTATTCAATAAAATAATTTAAACTTTTTTAATGCTTTTTACAAATTGCCTTTTATAAATAAATAAATATATTACTATACAATTAAAATTTAAAATGCAACAATTGGTACCTAAAATTTTTTATTTCATTGAAAAATGATCTTATTTAATAATAATAATAAATAACTTTTTCTATAGTAAAAAAAAAATATTTATGAATTTTCTATTTCTCTAAGAAGTACCATACTTATTTTAACTTTTAACATAAATTAATTTTTAGTACTTTACATTTATTATTGTCATTATCAGAAGATCAATATCTTAATTAATTTAGGTATAAGCAGGGCTTAATTTGTGCCGGAGACCACCGGAGCTCAGCTCCGGCACTTCTTTGTTTTTAATAAATATTTAAATATTAGCCAGAATTCACCGGAGCTCATAAACATTGCGCTCCGGAACCCAGTGCAATAACGCTTCCGAAAAACGAATCCTAAATGACCCTTTCCCTCCCATCTCCGATCTTTTGCCTTCTTTTGTATCAAAACACTTCTAAATGACGTAATGTGCCACTCACGTAAGAGATGGAGATGAAACAGGCTCGATTTTTAGATCAGTCTTCGGGTTTGGACAGGCTAGAGCTCAATCTGTCTTAAATTCAAAATTTTATTTATTTCTATTTCAAATCAATTTAATGTTATTTGGAACAGATAGTTGTATTTAAAATTTGTATATATTAAAAAAAAAAACAATGCTTTAAATTTTGAAAAAAATATGTATGAAATATAAATATGCAGATTGGAGTAACGGCATAGGGTGGGGGTCGGGGGGGGGGGGGTACGCTACGGCTGTTAGTACTGCAGAATATTAGGATTCCGGTACTTTTTTTTTCATAGAAATTAAGCCCTGGGTAGAAGATTTGAAATACTAAATTTCAAGAAATTAGATTTATCAAATTATTGAGGGGTTTAAAAGGATTAATAAAAAGATCTGAAAAAAAAGGAGTATTCTAATATCCTGTTATTCTTTACAGCTAAATTTCCTGAAGGTGATTGATTTATTTCTTTTAGTAAATAATATTATAAATATGAAATATATTATACAGTAGATTGAATGTTTTCAATACTAAATAAAATGATAAAAAAAAAAGAAGTTAATAACTTTTTAAGCGGACTTACCTTTGTATATTTTATTCAATAAAATAATTAAAAATTTTGTAATGCTTTTTTATAAAATATATAAATGTATTAAAATTTAATGTGAAATAACTGGTACAAATTATTATTTATATATTTTATGTATCAAATTATCATTTATATATTATTATTTAATACAAATTATTATGTAAGTAAATTTAAATTTACTTGCAATAACTAATAATACAAATATGAAAGAAATGAAACTCCTGGTTGAATGTTTTAAATGCTAAATAAAATTGTCAAAATAAAACTACAGAAATTTCAGTTAAGTGCCACTGAACTGCAGATTTTCTAGTTTCATTACTATTTTAATTGTAATTTATATTTCTAGTATTTTCTATTTATTTATTTATTTATTTATTTATTTGTCAGAGTTGAATAATAAAACTTTGAAATTGTAAAGTAATAGATTTTTAACAAATTGCCTGACTTAAAAATTTGTCTTCATTTAAAGGAAAGGGCTTGGGCCCCCTACGCCCCTTCTTTTTCTATCCCTTTGAACATTATTCCTTGATTCCTGATTGGTTTTGATCGATTGCAAAATTATAAAATATGCACGGCATGGTATTAAAAAATAATTAATCAGATTTATTAATAAAAATTTTAATAATCACATTAAAATAATTAAAAGCATCTAATTTTACAAATTTCTTTCTTACATTATGGTAACTTCAATTTAAAAATTAAATGTGATTAATTAGCTTTTCATTTAGATCAAAATATTTTATACACTATGACCATTATTAAAATTACACTTTTTATAATGGCGACCTGACCATTATTGGAAATTGCTAAGAATGCCAGTAATAAAAACTGATCCTAAAACTATATAATTAAGTACATTTTTGTAAATGACTACTAATGTATAACATTTAATATTTTCTTTTGGTATAAAATCAAACACATACAATTTATGCAAGAAATTAAAGAAGATATAAATAAATTAAAACCAGTTCAGTAAAATTTTCACTCAAAGGCTGTGGAACTGTGAAACATTATTTTCTATGTCCTGACTGGTTTGATTAAGATAATTAAAATAACCCAAATTAATAAACATGCAAGGGAATCTTATGTTAAAAAATAATAACTCCGGAAATTTTCTTGGTTATTATTATTATTTTTTTAAACAAAAAGTTTGGAGGGTGTCTATTTATAGCTCATAATTAGTTAGAGAAAAGGAAACTATGTGAATTTTTTTTTAGGTGGATTTTTTTTTTTTTACTTATAAAATTGCTACTGCGCATTAAAAATTAATTGTTTTTTTAAACATGTTAAACTAATTCAATTTTTTTATAAAGTCTGCTAATAATTATTAGTTATTATTTTGTCATATTTATTTTGAAACTACTAATAATTTTTAAAAAAAATTACAAAATATATAACAAATAATTGAATTTATTGTAATTCTATTTAATTATATTAAAAAATTATATTAAAAATACAACTACTGAAATAATTTTTCTAGAAAGGCTATATTTCCTTTTAAAGTAAGGAACTCACTGATTAAAAAGAAAAAAGTATTTTATTTTTAACATTACGTGGAAACTTAAGCCATAATAAAACTTTAGATCCCGCCTCTAAAAAAAGACATCTATTATTAATAAAAATGAATTTAAATTTATTTAGAAATGTTAGATTAAAAAGAAATAGATTTTACTAAATATATAAAGTTGTCTATTAAGCATATATATCCTGCATATATATATATATATATATATATATATACATACATACATACAGGCCAGATGAACCTAATGGATACCCTTAAGGATTTTCTTCAAAAAGGACTTTTTAATTAATAGTAACAATTATTATATTCCAGGTTTTTTAAACGTTATATTAATCTATCAACAATATTTAATAATTCTCATAGAAATTAAAGAAGATATAAATTAATTAATTAAAACTAGTTCAGTAAAATTTTCACTCAAAGACAGTGGAACTGTGAAGAATATTTTCTGTGTCCTGACTGGTTTGATTAAGATTGTCAAAATAACCCAAATTATTAAATATACAAGGGAATCTTATATAATAAAAAATAATAACTCCTATAATTTTCTTGGTTATTTTTTTAAAAGAAAAAATTTGGAGTGTGTCTATCTAACCCTCATAATTAATTAGAAAAAAGTGAAATATATGAGATTTTTTAGGTGAACTTATTTTTAACTTTTAAAATTACTATTTCACATTAAATTTAATTGCTTTTTATGAAACATCTTATGTTAATTCAAATTTTTATAAGTTTGCTAAACATTAGTAGTTATTATTTTGTCATATTTATTTTCAAACTACTAGTAATGAAAAAAATACAAATATTTAACAAATAATTGAGTTTATTATAGTTTTTTTTAATAATATTAAACAATTATATTGAAAATGAAACTGCTGAAATAATCTTTTTAATAAAGGCTATATTTGCTTTTAAAGTAATGAACAGATAAATTAATTTATATGAATGCAGATAACAGCTTATTCGCTGATTTTTTTTTTTTTTTTTTTTTTTTTTTTTTTTTTAAGTACAGTAGAACTCCAATTATCCGAATCAATTCGGACCGGACCCTATTCGGATAATCAAAAATTCGGATAATTGGATTTTTTTCCGAAAAAAGGTCTATTTTAATTAATTACTGTATGTATCATGAAAATGGGAGAAAAAAAAACTATTTTTAAAGAAAAATATCTTTTAATTAATTAAATGAAAATGCAACACTTTTACATGTTAAGCGTACTCACAAGTGCTGTACAGTATGTACGTATCGTACTGTAAATGAAAGTCACATTACTTGCTGAACATCTCGATCAAAGTAAGCTGTTTGACAGTCTTCATCCGTTTTCGGGCAGCCAAGTCGCGCATCCGCTTGACAGTGAGAAGTTGCATGTGGTCACACTCAGGCTGACGCTCCATCCACTTCAACGCAGTTTCAAGGCCGCAGTTTCAAATGCTTCACTAGCTGATGGTCCCTGCTTCAACTTCGACATTAAGGTCATCATCTTCCTCGACACTTTCTTCTCTCACACTTTCAATAAGTTCATCGTCATTTAGAATTTGAAACCCAGGTGGGCCGGGCCGGCCACCTGGCGACGGACGACAGCCAATAATCGAACTGCACTATGAGACGGTGACTCATCATCCCAATAATGTACGCGCTGCGCCTACACTAGATTCGCGGAAGGAAGGACAATATAGCGCGCGTAGACAGAATCATTATTTTGCGAATCGCAGTACGTTTCCGTCTTAATTTTTTTTTCTGAAATTCTGAGAGCGATTCGGATAGTCGGAGTTCGGATAATTGGAGTTCTACTGTAATAGATTTTTAACGTTACATGACAACTTAAGCCATACTAAATCTTAAAATACTGCCTCAAAAAAAAAAAAAAAAAAAAAAAAAAAAAAAAAAAAAACTATTATTAATGAAAATGAATTTGAATTTATTAAGAAATGTTAGATTAAAAAGCAATAGGTTTTACTATACATATGTAAAGTTGTCATGGGCACATCTAGCCTGTAAAACAAAATAAAATAAAATATTCTTGTAGTATTTCTTCATGAAATCTTATTTGCCATTACAATTCTTTAAATTTAAATTTTGTGAAACTACTTTATATTTTACTTATATAATTAGTAATACAAATATCAAAGAAATGAAACTACTGGTTGAATGCTTTAAATACTAAACAAAAGGCTGTCAAACTAAAACTACAGGCCTTTCAGTTCACCCTCCTGATCTGCAGATTTACTAGTTTCATTGCTATTTTAAATTTAATTTATATTTATATATTTATATTATTGTTTTTTTTTTTTTAGTTGTTGTTGTTGTTGTCAGTAGTGAGTAATCAAACTTTGAAGATGGAAAGTAATAGATTTTTAACAAGTTGTCTGACTTAAAAATTGTCTTTATTTAAAGGTTGGAGACTTGAGCCCCATACGCCCCTCCTTTTTCTATTTCTTTGAACATTATTCTCGGCTTCCTGATTAGTGTGATCGATTGTAAGATTATACAATATGCATGGCGTGATATTAAAAAATAATTAATCAGGTTTATTAATAAAAATTTTCATAACCACATTAAAAGAATTAAAAGCATCTAATTTTACAAATTTTGTTCTTACATCATGGTATGTTCAATTTAAAATTTAAATGTGATTAATTAGCTTTTCATTTAAATCAAAATGTTTTATACACTATGACCATTATTAAAATTACACTTTTTATAGAACACATTATTTTCTGTCTGTGAAACATTATTTTCTGTCTCCTGACTGGTTTGATTAAGATTGTCAAAATAACCCATATTATTAAATATGCAAGGGAATCTCATGAAAAAAATAATAAATAATAAAAAATAATAATAAACAAATAACTGCGGAAATTTTCTTGGTTATTTAAAAAAGAAAAAAAAAATTGGTGGTTGTCTATTTATACCTCATAATTAAATAGAGAAAAGGAAAGTACATGAGATTTTTTTTTTAGGCGGAATTTTTTTTTAACTTTTAAAACTGCTATTGCAGATTAAAAATTAATTGGTTTTTTTAAACATATTAAACTAATTCAATTTTTTATAAAGTTTGTTAATCATTATTAGTTATTTTTTTGTCATATTTATTTTTAAACTAATAATAATAATAAAAAAAAAAATTACAAATATATAACAAATAATTGAATTTATTGTAGTTTTATTTAATTATATTAAAAAATTATATTATATTTCTAGAAAAGGCTATATTTCATTTTAAAGTAAGGAACTCACTGTTTAAAAAGAAAAAAGTATTTGGTTCTTAACAATACGTGGAAACTTAAGCCATAATAAAACTTTAGATCCTGCCTCTAAAAAAACCACCTATTAATTATGAAAATGAATTTAAATTTATTAAGAAATGTTACATTAAAAAGAAATTTGTTTTACTATATTATATATTAAGTGTCTATTAAGCACATATATCTTGTATATATATATATATACACACATTAAGGCCAGGTGAGCCTAATGGATACCCTTAAGGATTTTCTTTAAAAATTAATTTTAATTAATAGTGACCATTATATTCCAGTTTTTTTAATGTTATATTAATTTGTCAACAATATTTAATAATTCGCATAGTCAGATTTGCTAATGCGAATCAAAATTATACTGTAAATAACATAAAAAATGAATAGACTCGAAATTAAAATTAATCAACACGACTTGTTCCAGTAACGGACACCCTATAAAAACTAATAGATTTTTTTGTTTTTATGATTGTATTTAAAACCAAGAATTTAATGAAAATATACCACTGAGACAAAATAGTCATTTTATAGTAAATTTAAAAATTAGGCTATCAATAAATAATAAAATATTTTTGAGAAAAATTCTCTATTTAAATTAATTATTGTCATTATCAGAAGATCAATATTATAATTATTTTAGATAGAAGATTTAAACTAGTGAATTTCAGAAAATTACAGTTTTCAAATTATAGAGGCAATAAGGGAGGTGGGGGAATATTAAATTAAAATAAATTCAGAAAATATATTCTTGGAGTATCTCTGCATGAAATTTATTTTCACATTACAATTCTTTAAATTTAAATTTCATGAAACTACTTTTTTATATATATATATTTAGTAATACAAATATGAAAGAAATGAAACTACAGGTTGAATGCTTTAAATACTAAATAAAATGCTGTCGAAATAAAACTACAGAACTTTCAGTTAAGGCGTTTGATCTGCAGATTTTATAGTTTCATCACTATTTTAAATGTAATTTATGTTCTTAGTATTATTTATTTATTTATTTATTTATTTATTATCAGAGATAAATAATCAAACTTTGAAGATGGAACGTAATAATTTTTTAACAAATTGTCTGACTTACAAAATTGTCTTCATTTAAAGGTTATGGGCTTAAGCCTCATAAGACCCTCCTATTTTCTATCCCTTTAAACATTATTCCTTGATTCTTGATTGGTTTGATCGATTGTAAAATTTAAAATATGCAAAGTACAGTCATAAAAAAAATAATTAATCAGATTTATTAATAAAAATTTTAATAAACACATGAACTTAATTAAAAGCATCTAATTAAAAAAATAATTTTTATTACACTATGGTAACTGCAATTTAAAAATTAAACTTGATTACTTACCTTTTCAGTTAAAACAAAATATATTATACACTATAACCATTATTAAAATTACACGTTTTATAATGACCACAGGGTGACCTGAGCATTATTGGAAATTGCTAAGCATGCCAATAATTAAAACTGATCCTAAAACTATATAATTAAATTCATTTTTGTAATGGACTATTAATATATAACATTTAATATTTTATTTTGTTACAAAATTAAAAAAATACAATTTATGCAAGAAATTAAAGTAGATATAAATAAATTAATTAAAACGAGTTCAGTAAAATTTTCACTCAAAGGCAGTGGAACTGTGAAGCATTATTTTCTATGTCCTGACTGATTTGATTAAGATTGTCAAAATAACCCAAGTTATCAAACATGCAAGGGAATCTTATGTTAAAAAAATAACTCCGGCAATTTTCTTAATTATTTTTTAAACAAAAACTTTGGAGTGTGTCTATTTATAACTCATAATTAATTAGAAAAATGTAAAATATATGAGACTTTTTTAGGTGATTTTTTTTTTTACTTTTAAAATTGCTATTGCACATTAAATTTAATTGCTTTTTATGAAACATCTTATGCTAATTCAAATTTTTATAAGTTTGCTAAGCATTATTAATTATTATTTCGTCATATTTATTTTCAAACCGCTACTAATGAGAAACAAAATACAAATATATAAAAAATAATTGAGTTTATAGAAGTTTTATTTAATGGTATTAAACAATTATATTGAAAATGAAACTGCTGAAATAATCTTTCTAGTAAAGGCTATATTTTCTTTTAATGAACAGATAAAGTAATTTTTATGGATGCAGATAACAACTTACTCACTGATTTTTTTTTTTTTTTTTTTTTTTTTTTTTAAGTAATTGATTATTAACGTTACGGGAAAACTTGAAAATACTGCCACAAAAAAAAAAAAAAAAAAAAAAAAAAACATTAATAAAAATGAATTTAAATTTATTAAGAAATGTTACATTGAAAGAAACAGGTTTTACTATACGTATATAAAGTTGTCCATTAGGTACATCTAGCCTGTAAAAAAAAAAAAAAAAAAAAAAAAAAAAAAAAAAAATGTATATATATATATATATATATATATATATATATATATATATATATATATATATATATATATATATGTTTATATATATATTCTTGTAGTATCTCTGTATGAAATCTTATTTCTCATTACAATTCCTTAAATTTAAATTTCGTGAAACTACTTTATATTTTACTTATATAATTAGTAATACAAATATTAAAGAAATGAAACTACCGGTTGAATGCTTTAAATACTAAACAAAAGGCTGTCAAAATAAAACTACAGACCTTTCAGCTCATGTCCTTGATCTGCAGATTTATTAAAAAAAAATTAATTTAAAATTCAACTGCTGGGGGGTGAAAAGAGCTTTAATTGGATACTTTCTTGGTAAAAGAACTTTACAAATGATAAAAAAATAAAATTTATTTATTAAATAATTATTATTTACCTGTCATAAACTTGTTTTCTATACTGCTTTTTAGTAGAAACTTAAAATGAAATGGGATTTTCTGCATCCTATAAATTGCTTTATCAAGCATTAATTTTGCAAAGTTTTGTTTTATGATTTGCTATAAAAATATTTTCTTCTACTTCAGACACCCAAACATTACTTGCCTGCAATATATTGCTGTTAATGTCTGATGTATTCAAATATATTTTATTAAACATTGTTAAATGATTAGTTCAATACTTAATTTTTAGATGCATTCTGAACATCGAGCCTGTTGAAGGAGGACACAAAAGGGGAGGAAAGTGAAAAAGAACAGCCGTTCATCCATCAGTTCTTCAGTTAGCCAATAATCTAAGATCACAGGAATCCGTTTGGGACATTAGTAGTGATGATTAAATTCTTACCAGCATTTTTATGCTAATATACAAACTTTGAGTTTCATATACAGGTGTAGGAAAAATAAAGTAAAAAGTCATTTAATATGCTGGCACTTTCCTATTCCAAAATTTTGTGTTTTGTATCTTGCTCATTTTCTATATATATTTATATTCATTTAGTATGTTTTTATTGATTTTTAAGCCTTGTTTCATTCATGTACGATGTCAAATGGCGAATATATTTAAGTAGATCCTCTACATGGAGTGAACAAACATTTTTTGTGATGGTGTTGACATACACTTTAAACATTGCTATTAATGCAAGCACAGAAGAAGAAGCTGCTGACTTGACTGCAACCGTCACTCCTTAATTTCATTTTGCTGTACATTAAAATTGCTCATTTTCAAAATTGTATAGAATATAAATTAGATATAGTACTTTAATATTTTTTTGATTTATGTAATCTATATGTAATTCAACGTTTGTATGTTCTTTATACATTTCTTCAATTTTTAACCGATTTGGACCAAACATGGCATACATACAATTTAAGATCTAGTGAAAAACACTAGCTGCTTCGCATTACAAAATTTTAAAGGGGATAAACAAGCGGAAAAGCTTCTAAAAATAGCATTTTATTATGATTTCAACAGAGATGCTGCCACTAGAAATCTGGAAATTAGTATGTACATTTGTTTTAACATATACATGCTCACTGTTAAAAAAAATTATAATTTTGCAGAAAACGGTTCAAAATTGATTATTCTGAAACTGCTCAAGCTAAAGTTGCAGGAAACTTATCCTGGCGATTAAGGTAAAAGCTAGAAAGCCTTTTTACACAGTTTAGTGCAGTAGGATTGCCAAATCGGAGATATAGTGTTCATTTTGGCCTGTAGAAAATAATTTTTTGAATTTAATGTAAACATGTGTATTCCAGAAATCTTTTCGGTCTTCTTTTAAAACATTAAATATACTACCTAATTGGCTATATACAGCCTAACATTAATGCATGTTATTTAAATCGGAATAACAAACAACATTTTTGAGCGGTTGTAAGAATATTTATATATTTTGAAAGATGTATATATTTTAAATGTTGTAATTTAACAGTGCCTATAATTTTTTTAAATGTATTTATTTTATGTAAAAAAATTATTTTAAAAATTACGTCAAATCTTTTTTGGCATAAAATTGTATTTTTTAATAAACGTTAAAATTTTTTGGCTAGCAATATATCTTCTGTTGCATGCAGAATTATTATTTACATAATGACATTTAATGTTTTGTATTACTGGAGAAGTTGTAAAAATAGCTTAAAACTATTCTATTTAATACATTTAAAATCTGCTGAAATGAAAATTATTATTTTATTTTTATTTTTTAATTGTATTTAGAAAAATGATAACTGTGAGAATGTTTTCCCTAAACAAACAAATAAATATTTATTTTTAAATATATTTGTATAGAAAGTTTTTTTACTATTATTGATTTAGTTTTAATTTCTTACAATATCTGTTTTATTGGAAATATTATTGTCAAATCAGAAAAAACTATAAACTATTTTCTCATTTTTACAAGTTTATTGCATGCATCGAGCAGTTGCAGAGTTTGTCCTGCTATTTTTCGAGTGCGCCTTTCGATTTCGATTATTTTATCTTAGATAACACGTTACAAACAGATGTGCTTCTAACGTATAAACTTATTGATTATTTATGTAGAAAAATATTCAGAAATGAGTAATTTAATATTTAAGTAAAATAGTTGAGTATTAGTTTTGAAAAAAAAAAAAAAAAGACAAAGGTGGAAAAAAAGTTAATATATGATTTATGCCAGTTGGAAAATATTAATAAATAAATAAATATATATATATATATTAATCAAGAGGTGAACAGACAAAATCTGATAAATGTTTTTAAACTCTTCATTAATATGTTACCTTTTCTTTCAATTTTAACATGCTGAGAGTTTATATGACATACTCTGGTTCATACAGATAACTGGTTAATTTCATCACTATATTCTGAGAGGAATAGTTGTGAAATACAAACAGACAATGATATTTTAGTATTAATAAATGCATATTTTAAAATTGTGTTATGAATATTTAATTTGTTTTGTACATAAATTTAGACTACCCAAAAATTAATAATTCATAATATGAATCTCATAGTCAAATAATATATATTAAAATTTTACTTTTAAGATAATGTTAAATATACTTTTGTTAAATTTTACTTGACTCTGAGTCCATGACTTCGACTTTACAGCTCTTCTACCACCTACTATGATTTTTGTCCACTACTTTTTCTGTAACTAAATCTTCTCCTTTTTTTAATATTAAATTTCAGCTTATTTAAATAAGGCGGTGATTTTCTTTACAGAAAAAGTAGTGGTGAAAAAAAAAATCTTAGCAGTTAACAGGCAGTTAGTTATTCACTAATTCATTTTTCTAATAAAACAATTTATTACAAGTAAGTGTTTTATAGCAAACATTATACTTTTGTATTAGTTTATGTTCATTAAAAGTAGTTTTTAAAATGAAATAATAACATTCAGGCGTTTAAAAAATATTTTTTGTATATATGTTTATAGATAAGAAAATTGTACGTATTTTTGTTTTTACAATAAAAGTCTTTAGTAATGTTTTTAAAAATTCCTTATTAAGCATATAGCAATTTCTACATTGAGTTACAAAGCGAGGTTTGGATATAAAAGTCAAATTTTTAATAAATGTAATTAATAAAATATAAACTACATATGATGATAAATGGATGCATGACTTATCTAAGCAGTAAGATAATCATTTTTAAGTAATATGTGTTTTGCACATAACATATTTATTAGTTTGAATTTTGTATTTTATACTGTTGAACAAGGTATCTGTTTCTCATGAAGTAAGCAATAATGTTTATATGTACCGTATAATGTTGAAAAAGAAGCATTGAAAAGGTTCCGTAGAATGGAAAAATTTTCAAAATTGATGAAAGCATTAAAATGTTTGAAATTTTAAAAACAATGTTTTTTTTTCTTTTCTTTTTCATTGGGCAATATGTATAAGTAAAATTACAATATTGCAAAAGAAAAATGTTAACTCTTTTTTAGAAAATAGTAAGAAAAATTATATATATATATAAATTAAATTTAGTTAATGGAAGTCGTATAAACAAAATTATCAAAGTAAATTTTGTTTGTACTCTCTTGTTACATATTCAATTGAGAAAAAATATTATAGATTAACAAGAATAAAATGATAATTTAATGTTATAAATGCATATGTAGCTCAAACACTGAAAGTAAAAAATTTGAAAATTGGAAGATGGTAGATAATTTGTAATTGATTTTCTGTTTAGTGCCCTAAAATCTATATAAAACAAACTATATACATTAAGAAACAGAAAGTTAGTTAAAATTTGTTGACCCAGTGTTATTAATGCGGTTAGAATGTTATTAATGTTTTAAAAATGTTTTGGCAGATCAAGTAGTTAAAAGATTTTATGGAATTTACAATTAATAGTATTTTCTAAACATGTGTTATATTCACATGTTTTTTATAGGACCAACTCTTATTATAGAAAAAAAAAAATCCTTGCTGGCTCCGCCTGCAAACAAGTTAGGTTTCGAAGTAGGCGGTTCCAACTGCAGCATCATCGCAAAAAGATCATTTCTTCCGCAATTCCCGACAAACAGGCGCCCCACGGTCTGCGTCTTCGAAATCTACCTGTGCCTGTAGGCCGAACCGTCAGGGATTTTTTTTATTATGAATTATTACATTAATTCCAAATAATTATTATGAATAAAAATTTTTCCAATTTTTACATTCTAATCATACAATATTTAAATCCAGCAGCAGGTATTTGTTCAATTATATGTTTTTAAAACTCTCAGAGTCCAATACTAAGAACTGCTTAAAAGACAAATTTAATTTCTTTGGCTTTTTCTCTGAATTTCAGACCAAATGAAATAAAAATATTAGGAATAGGAGAATATTTTTCTCCTACTCTTAGTATAAATTATTTATCACAATTTAAAATTTAAGGTTTTTTGAGATGTAGAATGTAACGTAAATGTGATTTTTTAAAAATATTTATTTATTTGATAGAATATTTAATAATTTGATAAATATTTACCATGAGAGAGTTTCCAACTAATCTTAAACACCTTTTAAAATGCTGCAATGAAATTTTAAAGTTATGAGCACTAGCTAATAAATCAATAAATATAACTGTAAAGATATAAGAACACTTATTTCCTTAAAATCGATATGATTAAAAAAAATTACGATGTCCTCATATAATTTGTTCAGCATTTTACGTTACTTGAGAAGATTAAGTTTTTACAAGGTTTTTTGTCCATCTGAATATTTAAAGCCGATTTCCACACACTAAAATAGAGGCTATGTTACTCTGTCTATGATTTCTAAAATCCCCAAAAGGAAAAAAAAAACTACTTGTTTCTTAGCACAAGACATGTTTAATATTGCATGCAAAATGTAAAGGTCTATCATGTTGATAAACACTCTAACAACCCAACTATTTAGGCAACTGAGCTTTCTTCGCCAGTAGTTTTAATTGGTTGATTGTTGAGAGGTGCACAGAGTAAATTTGCGAACAATTTAAGGAAATGACGATTCGTGTGTCAGCTTCCTCCCTTGATTTCACGACTAGTAATTACCTGATTAAAAGAACAACAACAAAAGGTAATTAAGATATTTGTAAAATCTACGAGTTTCTTATATCTCGGGAAGCACAACAATCTCATTTTAAAAATATATAATGGTAAGAAAAGGGGTACGCACGTAGCTATAATAACACCAACATTTATCAACATTTTACCTAAAAACTTAGACATGCCTAAAACAGTAAAACCTTTGATAATAGAACCCGTCTAAGGTGAAATGCTGCTTTAAAATGAAGAAAGTACGTGGTCCTGTGTAATGCACTACCGTGCATTTATGCGTGATAATATGGAGACATGTCTAAATTGGATAATATTGTGGGTTCTTAGCGTTTTCATTTGAAATTCAAAGGTATGACAATTATATATATATATATATACTTGACTGTATATTCTACAAGTTTATCACTTCAAAGCGAATATATTGCTAAAAATAAATACGATTTCTTTGCAAAATCATACAGTGTCAAAATGTTATGAAAAACATTATTCGACTTAAGAATCAACAATTAAAATTCACACAATTACATTTTATCTGATCAAAATAGTTAAAATAAAATTGAAAATACGCATGGGCGAACGCAGGATTATTTTTTTTGGGGGGGATGAGGGGGAAAAAAGAGCCGGTACCTTCAGCAGTGAAAAAGACCAATAAAGTGAAAAAATAAATAAATAAATAAACAATCATCTAAGAAAATTACAATCATGCATAATCAGCTCAATAACAATCCTAAACAAGACTCTCATGTTTACATTATTTATATTTATTTGAAAACATATTTATATTTCTTAAAACCTAAAAAAAAAAAGAAAAAAGAAACAAAATCTTACTTTTCTAGGATGATGGTACTCTCTCTGTGTACGCCTATGCAAACACGCTTTTTTTTAAGACAATGCTAAATATTTTTCAAATAAATCTACAATTATGATAAACAATGTTCAGCTTAACACATAATAATTACCTGCCTTAATTATCTTCAATAAAAAATTCTCTGTCAATAATTATAAGAAAAAGAAAGAAAGAAAAACAAAAGAAACCTTTATATACAAATGAATACATTACAGTTATATGAACTGCTTGAACAATAAAATAATTTTATAATGTTATTCTTCAAAATTGGAGAAAAAAAAAAGGAACTTGCAAAGCAAATTAAAAAAAAATATTTCCATATTATTAAGCCCAAGAGCGGACATATATTAAAATTATTTTATTTAGTCAATGCTACAATAATGTTGAATTTTTATATTAGATCTTGTTCAGTCTATTTAATCTTAAAAAAATTAATTTAAATTTGAAACATGATATTAAAGCAACTTTAAAACATTTCATTTATTTGAAATGAAATCTAAATAAATCTTCAACCTTTTTTTTCAGTTTTACATGCATTATGCAAAATTTGTATTGTAGCAAATTCTAACAGACAAGAACTATGAGAAGTTCAAATAATTTAAAAAGTTGAAGATTTATTTAAATTTTATTTCAACTAAATGAAATGTTTTAAAGTTGCTTTAATATCATGTTTCAAATTTAAATTTAATTTTTTAAGATTAAATAGACTGAACAAGATTTAATATAAAAATGCAACATTATTGCAGCTTTGACTAAATAAAATAATTTTAATATATTTCCCTTCTCGGGACACCGGAGGTGCATAATATGATTAAGCAGTCTCAGACCTTTCCAACGATATATAACATGAGGGGTGTGTGTAAAATTTAGAAAAGTACCCCCCTTAGAGGGGCAAAGTGGGGGGATGGACTGTGGAGATGCATAATATGATTAAGCGGTCAGAGACCTTTCCAACGATATATAACATGAGGGGTGTGTGTAAAATTTAGAAAAGTACCCCCTTGGAGGGGCAAAGTGGGGAAATGAACACTGGAGATGCATAATATGATTAAGCGGTCAGAGACCTTTCCAACGATATATAACATGAGGGGTGTGTGTAAAATTTAGAAAAGTACCCCCCTTGGGGGGGGCAAAGTGGGGGAGGGACACCGGAGGTGCATAATATGATCAAGCGGTCACAGACCTTTCCAACGACATATCACATGACGTGTATCGGCAAAATTTAGAAAAGTGCCCCCCTTGGGGGCAAAGTGGGGGAGGGACACCGGAGGTGCATAATATGATCAAGCGGTCACAGACCTTTCCAACGATATATCACATGTGGGGTTTCGGCAAAATTTAGAAAAGTGTCCCCTTGGGGTGCAAAGTGGGGAAGGGACACCGGAGGTGCATAATATGATTAAGCGGTCACAGACTTTTCCAACGATATATCACATGAGGTGTATCAGCAAAATTTAGAAAAGTTCCCCCCTTGGGAGGAAAAGTGGGGGAGGGACACCAGAGGTGCATAATATGATTAAGCGGTCACAGACCTTTCCAACGACATATCACATGAGGTATATCGGCAAAATTTAGAAAAGTGCCCCCCTTGGGAGGCAAAGTGGGGGAGGGACACCGGAGGTGCATAATATGATCAAGCGGTTACAGACCTTTCCAACGATATATCACATGTGGGGTTTCGGAAAAATTTAGAAAAGAACCCCCCTTTGGGGGGCAAAGTGGGGGCAGGGACACCGGAGGTGCATAATATCATTAAGCGGTCACAGACCTTTCCAACGATATATCACATGTGGGGGTGTCGGCAAAATTTAGAAAAGTGCCCCCCCGTTTGGGCTGTATTTTTCAAGTATGCTGTAAATACGTATGTGCTTGAATTTTCAAGTATGGGGATGTAATGGACCCCCCCCCCCTCCCCTCCCCATAATTTTTGACGCTGCTTCATTTAAAAAAAATTATGTTATTAGTTATAAAATATCGTAAAGTTTGAAACAGATCGCTTTATTGTATTTCCTAATTGTGTTCGCGCCCTTCTCCCCCCCCCTCCCCATAATTTTTGACGCAGGCTCACTTTTAAAAAATTATGTAATGTGTTGAAAATATCGTAATGTTTAAAACAGATCGCTTTATTGTATTTCCTAATTGTGTTCGCGCAACACATTGTGTTGTAAAATTACATCCCCATACTTGAAAATTCAAGCACATACTCATTTACAGCATACTTGAAAAATACAACACATTATGTTGTAAAATTACATCCCCGTACTTGAAAATTCAAGCACATACTCATTTACAGCACACTTGAAAAATACAACACATTGTGTTGTAAAATTACATCCCGTACTTGAAAATTCAAGCACATACTCATTTACAGAACACTTGAAAAATACAACACATGGTGTTGTAAAATTACATCCCGTACTTGAAAATTCAAGCACATACTCATTTACAGCATACTTGAAAAATACAACACATTGTGTTGTAAAATTACATCTCCGTACTTGAAAATTCAAGCACTTGCTCATTTACAGCATACTTGAAAAATACAACACATTGTGTTGTAAAATTACTTCCCCATACTTGAAAATTCAAGCACATAATCATTTACAGCATACTTGAAAAATACAACACATTGTGTTGTAAAATTACGTCACTGTACTTGAAAATTCAAGCACACATTCATTTACAACACACTTGAAATTTACAACACAAGGTGTTGGCGATTTTTTTACCCACACATTGTGTTGTAATCAGTCATATTCATTTTTTACAGTGTACTAAATTTATTAGAAATCAATTACATTGAAATTGATTATTTACATGTTGCAACTCTCAATTGAATTAGTAATATAGGCAGTTGGAGTTGCCACAGATATTATTATGGCTTTCTATAAAAGTGGTAAAATAATGAGCTTCTTTAGTAAAGTTGCGCCCTTCGAAAATCCAAGGTCTGCGCCCTTTACAAGGACCCAGTCCGACCCTGACTTCTGTATATATAACTAGAAAACAAGTGTTAATATCGCTACAGGATAGTGATTAAGTTTACTTCAAGGATATTAATAGACTGATGCATAAGTTTGGCATTATATATGAACCCCAGAAATGGAGACTTTTATTTACTATACTTAATAAAATCTTAAAAGTGTTCTTTTTCATAAGGGAGGCAAATACATATCTGTACCGCGGTCTGAGGAAAACATGATTGCCGAACATTGTTGGATATTTAATCGAGACAGTTCGCTGAATCAATACGTAACAGAAAAACCTACAAATGTTCGTGTAATACAAAAAAACAAAAAAAAAAACAAAAAAAAAACAAAAACAAAAAAAAAAACAGAAATTTTAATATATTTTAATGCATTCTACATGTATACGTATATCTATGTATAAATTGTCAAATAAAATTGTTCTATTATATTTACACTTATTATTATATATTATTTATTATTATATATTATTATATGTTAACTTCATAGGCTATAACTTCAATAAAGAAACATATATTGACGCAGATTGTGAAAAAAAATGAACGCGATGGAGGAAAACAAAAAGAGAACAACTTTGAAATGAGCATCCCAAAAATGTATAGAATCAATATACATATTTAAAAACGTTTTCACAAGCATAAATTTTTTTGATTTGTTTAATTTCTAGCTACGTGTAAATGAACTTCGAATGCATTTTTCAGTCCACGACAGAATATTAGCAGACCAGTGCAGACCTTTGAGATTGAATGGATTTTTTTTCGGCTTACTGAAAATAATTATTCTTGTTATCAACAAACCTCTTCTTATAAAGAATATTGAATATTCTCAACATGCTAAGCATATTTCAATTCAATTCTAATAAAAACTAATAATTGTTTTACACAGTATTTGGTTATACGACCCCTGGCAAAATATATTGAATCAACATTTACCTTTCCTTACGCTCAGTTAAATGTAAGTGATTTTATATAAAATTTTTAAATTGGTGAAACTTTGTTTGCTATTAAAGATTTGTAAACATGTCTAGAACACACGTGCTAAAAATAATTACAAAATGACAGCACAATTATTTAATATAATGTTATTTCTCCAAGTGCTGCTAGAAAAAAATATGTCCTATCAGAGAAAACAGTTTCGAATATTTTTTTTTAATTTATGGTTAATACCTTATATTTGCATTGATAATTGCTTTGATTCTGTCAGGCATAGACTTAACAAGGTCTTCGCACTTATTTGGATCGATGGCTGTCCATGCTTTTCGATTGGAGTATTTTAGTTTATGTGTTGATTTTAAATGTACAATGTTTTTCAAAATATATACCATGTACTATCTTCGATATTATTGATATCTGGACTATATGCGGACAACACCATATGAGAACATTATTTTCAGAAAAATTCCTTTTTACTATCTGGGACCTATATGGCATGAAGCATTGACATCCATAATTATAAAATCCCTATCTCCAAATTGCTCTTCTATACTAGGAAATAGAAAATAGTTAAAAATTGAAACATGTATCTCTGAACTTCCATTCCCATTCACAACACACAGTCTTCCAACACACAGTCTTCCTTTTGCAACCTCCAAAGGAATTTTTCTCTATCGCCACCTGCACGAACAGAAAATTTTGATTCACTGTTAAACACTACTTTACTCCAGTCCTCAACAAACCAGTCCCGGTATTTTTTGTGCCCATCATAATCTGACTTCCTTGTGCGGTACTGAACAGGATTCCCCGAATGGACATGATTCCACACTGTTTCTTGCATAAATTTGATAAAAAAATATTATAAATATTTATTGAGTGCTTATTTTGCAATTTTCATTGTGTTCGTGTTCATGATCGTTCATTAAAAAGAAAATAATTACAGCTTTTCAATTATAATAGAAATGTGTACATTTGATTGTGAGTTATCGAACAGAGAGTGCTGGATTCCATACTTTTTGCCAGTGGTAGTAGTCTTAATTGAAAACTGCAAGTTCATAATGCTTAAATTCTGAATAATTTGTGGATTCTCTTGCTGCAAATTCTGTATTATTTGGACAGAATTTTTATAAAAACAATATTTCCTATATAAGATATTATTGCTTATGACATCGAGCTTCACTTTAATAAAGCAAAAGCAATTGCAATAATCATTCAGTACAATATTACGACAGTTTTGTTTTACACGATCTGATTCATTAATTTGTATTTTATATACATATTCAATTTATTTTTCTTTGTCCCGTGTTTTTTCCGAAGCAGTTGACGTCATCCTCTAATTCAATTAAAATATGATTGGTAAAGTTTTTCTCGCGTATACCTGGTGCTGTCTTCGATCAGTTTTAAATGAATTTGGTGGAATAAATGAGATGATATTCTGACTTGACTAATGTTTTTTGAAGATATTTTTGTAGTTAATTTGTCTTTAAAAGTTCACACCTGCATCTAAAAATTATTAAATGAAATATTAGACAGCAGTGCGAAATCCTCTCTCCGGTCCAATAGTATTCTATATTTGTACAGTTTCTTATTGCATAAAATACTAAAAATAATATGTTAAAGAAATCATTTGAATAGAGTTGTGACTATTAAACATAATCCCTAAAAACACCAATTTATTTTGTTATGGGAAGAAATTTCTAAAATTTATTTAATGACTTGCTGATCCGTCCGGCATTGCCTGGGTAATAAACTTAAATAAACCCCAAATTTGTATGATTTTATATCTTTAACACAATTTTGTATATATTTATATTTTTTATTAAAAATTCGTGAAAAAGTATTGATATTTAGTTACTAAAGCGTTTACTTAGGAAGATATTTTCTTGTTTTTTCACGTAGGGCCGTTTCATAGTTTTAAAAAAATGTCCGAACTCTTTGAAACTTTCATCGATTACAAGTATAACGGTTTTTCAGCCCGCGTAAAATTACATCAAAAGTGTAGTTTAAAAAAAGGGCGTGCTGCGTACGCACAGAAAAATCCTTTATTGTCACCTTAAACGAACCTCAGGCACGTCTCCTCGGTACCTGCCGCACCGTATAGCAGGAGTGCTGCACACGCACTTCAAAATCGATTCGCTCCATCTTCCACCACCAGGGGCGCAATTTGTTCAATACGAACATAACTGAAATCTGTAAGGGTATCAAAATCCAGTCGAATGAGTCAAACACCATCGTAATCGGGCCCATAGAACCCTATATAGGAAAGCGCCCCTAGTGGTGGAACTTGGAACTAAAATCTGTAATTTCAATCGATATCAAGTCGAAAGAGCCAAACCGTGTTGTGATCGGACCCATAGAATCCGATATACTTTGAAATGAAATAGGAAAATCACTAGCATTTTATTTATTTTTCTATACAAAAATCACGATTTTGGTAAAATCATTAGTTAACGGCTAAATTTGATTTTCTATAGAATTCTCAGCCTATTTTAAGAAAGGATGCATAATTTTCAAATCCTAGAATCTAATATTTAAAAAAAATTATATAGCCGATAAAAATCCTAGTCCATTTCGAATCCATCATTTTATCTCCACAGGTAAGCTACGCAATGTCTCCCTCCTGTCTCCTCTCAAAAAATTTATCAAACACGTGCTAGATAAAATCGCTCGAAAATTTAAAATTTTTAATTGATATATTGGGTTTTAAATGAGAGATTTTTATGAGCTTTGCTTCTCTGAAATTGCAATTTTTTTTACGTTCGCTTAGAAATTTCAATGTAGATAGTGTGATTATTGCGATTTTATCGAAAAATCCCGAAAAATGGACAGTCAAACATTTTACTGCTGCGAGAATGAAAATTTCCGATGTACTGGTGAAAGAAAACATTCCATTGGTCGGTCGCGACCCTCGTATCAGGGTACGATTCTAAGCAGAAATGAACTTCGTCATTTTTCAGATAAAAATATTCCATTTCCGGCGCGATGTTTCATGAGTTTAATATCGTGGGTAATTATCAAAATATTAAAATTCTGAATCTCAGGTGTATCAGATTTCAGATCAGGCCTTGGACCACCCTCACTTAAATTTTCAAACTTCTAGGTGCGCTAGATTTTCCTAGCGATTGCACATACACAGACACACACACAGAACTAATATTTCTTGTATTATAGATTGTACAAACCTTTTAACGTATTTCTTTTTAAATCATAAAATGCGGTACTTGTTTGTTATAAAAACCCTTGGCATTTTTTTTTTTAAGCTTGGCGCAATTCGAGTTTCAGAAAGTGATATTTGTTGTTAAAAAATATAAACAGCTGTGAAAACAAACATGATAAACTTTTATGCTTGCTTATTAGGGAGTATTTGTATACATACAAAATACATTATTGTTGTTTTTTACATACAAATTACTTCTGTTTGTATATAAAATTTATTAAATGACTTATTTATATCAGATAAATTATATAAATATTGAAAAACATTGCTTGTGTGTATGAAAAAAATAAATAGGTTGCCAGAAAATATGTATGAAAAAATTTCTGTTCTTCGCAATGTCATTTTTTCTATCTTGCCAAGGTCTATATTACAAATAAGTACCAAAACTGCTTAAGAAGGTAAAATCTTTATTAATTCATAATTTGGACATAAAGAGTTAGTGATAAGACAACAAATATCTTAAAATAAATTTTATGACACTTGGTAACATTTGAATTTCAATTAATTATAATGATGAAATATAAATTTCTGTGCTGTCAAGTGTGATATCGAAGAACTTATCTACTATAAAACAATCCTTTTTGCAAAATGTTTCTCAAGACCCAGCAATGTAATGAGCATATCTTTACAATTTCTCTTGCGTGATAAATAACCAAATTCTATCTTACATTTTGTTGAACTGCATTAATCATTTAACTGCTTATGTTTCATAACTGCTGCTTCATTTAAAGCAGCTTTATTATACCTTTTACGTTGCAAATTCTATCTTGAAATTTGTTTAATACTTTTTGAGGTTCAATATTATTATTTTTTTATTTTTGGAAAAAATTACGTGTTAGTTTAAAAATTTTTACTCTAAGTAGATACTTAATAAAGTAGCCATACAAATGGAAAAATGTAACGTTTACTGAAATTTAACGAATACGTTAGTTGTTATTTTGCGTATTTTTAAGGGAGGTTACCGTTCATCGACCCTAAATGTATGTCAACTTCGGGATTTTTTTTTCATATAAAGAATAAAGTAATATAAAAACTGAATTTAGTCATTTATTATTCATAGGTTTTAATATAAAAAATATTATTATTATACAATGATTATTAAAATTCATAGAAATATCTCCCTCCGTCTGAGTTGCATCTAAGTTACATAAAGTTGCACAGTTGCTGAGTTAATATCTGAGTTGCATATGGATATGGTATGCGCTCATCACACTGCGCCGTGTAGAGCAGAGCTTCTCAAAGTCATCTGAAAAAAAAATCAAATTTTTAAAAAGACATATTAAATTTGAGAAGGGGGTGGGGTAGCATGAACCTATTTTCAGTGAAATTGACCGAAATTTGGTAAATTGGTAGCCGTTTGAAAAAAGTGTTATTTTTGTCGCCCCTTTTTTTCTAACTTCAAGGTGGCTTACTTTTGTTTTCTTATACACATGATAGGCTCACGATCCACAAAATGAACGATATTTTATTTTCCAAAAGTGAAAAGTAGATTATTTGATCCATTCAAACTATACTTTCAACGGCGCGCTGAATAATGCTGTTACAAGAAAATCGCGTTTAAGGTTACACTAAATAAAAAGGATGTAAAAATTTTTAGTTAAGCGTTATACTTTGCAACTTACAGTTAGTCCACGATTCCTATAATTCTACCTACGAAGTAAATAATTTAGCACACGCGCAGCTGCGTCCCGTCGGGTGCACCATACCTGTTTTTCTTCCAGTCCGCGCTCGTTTTCAATTAACTGCAACTTCTTTAATATTTCCAATTTCACCTATTTGTTCTAGAGGCTTATTACACATACTATAAAAATTCAAACAAAGTATTTTTTTAATGAACGTAACATTCTGTTAATATGAAAATATAGGCTATCAAAGAACTTCTGAAAACGTTTGAAAAATGTTGCGTTATTACTACAACAAGATTAAATGGACATCACATCACAACACAACTCTCCAATACTTTTTTCCCTTTTTTAGCATAAATTATTATTTTAGAGATGTTGCCCCATTTTTAGGGTTTCGTTCATCTCACGAAACCCTATTCGTCCCGCTACGTTGTCTGTCCGTCACAGAGCCAGTTCTCAGAAACTATATAACTTACAGACTTGAAATTTTGTGTACTTATAGCTGAAAATCATAAAATTTTAAAAATTCGTATCATTTTAATATATAGAGATAAAAAACCAAAAATCTAACAGCCTTTCCCTATTAAATTTAAACATTTTTCGTTATAGCAGTTGGCAACAATTAAAACTCCACAATAAAATTCTTTCTACAATAATTAATTTTCTATTGAAAGATTTCCACGTGAAAGATGAAAATGAAATAAAAAGTTTCACCAATTGAAAAAAGATTAATATGACGTCATATTGGTAATAAAACGGAAATTTTCAAACATTTCTCAATAATACAAGGAGTATGAGTATGTGTAAATACAGAAAGCAAGTTAATATGATGTCATTAGAGAATTAAAAAGAAAATTAATCTGACGTCCTATTGGAAGTTTAACGGACTTTTTCAAATGTTTGAGAATAATACAAAGAGAGTATCAATATGAGTAATAGAGAAAGCAAGTAGATCTGAAGTCAACAAGTGATTATAACGTCATGTGAGTTTGAGGAACGTATTAAATCATGATAAAAACTCGATTATGTATTGGAATGTTTTAACATTTTGAAGGTCTCTATACAACATGTTTATTTTTGAAATTGATTTTTTTTTAAATATCGCATTTAGTCCACATGAGAGATATTATTATGACAGAGTATAATAGCAGGCTTCGTACGCTCTCGGGCCGGTTCAGATTTTCCAAAAAAACGAGAAAAATAAACCGGTGAAGTTTTACTTTTTAAAAAACATGACTTATTTTTTTTTTTTATTTTTTTTTTTTTTGAAAATGAAATTTATTTGGATTTATTAAAGAAAGTATAAAGTGTTTTGAAAGGTCTATTAAACAAAACCCTTTGTGCGATCTTCGATCACACCTACCCACTTGTTAAATTTAAACAACTTATATTTCAAACACATGTTTGAAACATAATTCACAGCAACGGTGTATAGAGCTTTAAGCAAACTATAAGCTTTAAACAATTATAGACTACATTTCATATAAACGTTTATAAGAAATCCATAAGTAAACAACCAATAGTATGAATGGTGATATTAATAATTTTACGGCAATCATTTTTTTAATAACATTTATTGCCTATGTGTTTGCGTTAAAGTTAAGAAAAAAAAGCTTTTAATTTACAAATATGTTCTATTTTCCATATTTTATGCATTATCAATTCGATTTATATCCTTTTTGACAATTAAATCTCTGCCTAAGAATTCTCAGTTTAAAAAAATAATAATAAAGATTCTAAAACTGAAATAGTAGATGCTAAAAACCTATGCGTTATTTTCTTCAATATAAATATGATTTTTAAAAATATTTTGTTAATTTATATATTAAATTTCAACAAAAATGTCGATTTCTCAATATCAGCCTTTTAAAAATTCTGAAACTTTTATATAAAAAGGTCGTTTTAGTGATTTAAAACATTAACGGATTTTAAAAACTTAAACACTATAAAAATCAATAGATATTAGCCAAGGTAGAGATATGCACGAATCTGGACCTGGCTCGAGGCAAAATGAAGCCCAACTTTCAAAACAGATTAAAAACAATTTTTTAAGGGGATGAGAAAGGCAGATAAAGAATAATCGGGTCGGGCTGGGCTGATAACAAAAATTAAGCAGGCCCACCGACCTGATATATCAAATGTAAAAGGATCGCGTACTAAACTCACAAAATATGAACAATTTACAATGGACATGGCTGGGTCGAGGATAACTATACGTGTGCTGCACGAGACAATGCTAGTTTGAAAACATCAATACAGAATATTAACATGTCCATTGAAGAGATCTGCATCGGAGAGTTACATCATATCTGAGCCCGGGTTTACTTTTTTCAGAAGAATATGCCGCTGAAGTGTGACGTTTCAACATGGCGCTATGCATAAACAGATCGAAGTGCCCATTGAAATAACATGGATGTAAAAAATAAAATCATCTTGGAATAATAATTTTCATATTTAAGAACTTACAGGCACTGTTTTGCAAAGCTTAAAGTACGCTTTTCATTATGAATTCACCAAACTTCTGATTTTGTGCTTTAAATTTGAATAATTTATTAAAAATTCATTAGCTTAACTCCGGTTAGACAAACAGGGCCTTTTGTTTACATCCCCTGAATTGGTGATATTTACATTCATGTCTGTCAAGATGTATTCATCTCTCTTTACTTATAAGTAATTTGATGTTTTAATTATAAGTAAAAAGAAAATCATATTAAAATTAATAAATTATTAGATTATTTTTAATAATTTATATATTATAATACTTTATATATTTAATATATTAAAATTTAGTACCTTAATTTAATATATTATATTTTAAATTTAATGTAATTCATTATAATATTATTTATATATATAATACTAGCAAGCTACGCCCGCTACGCTGGTCAATTTCTCTTAACAAACTTTTAATCAAACAAAATATTGACGTTCCATAATTCACTCTTATATTTTAACAGAATAATAAGGCTACTATAATTTGTGACTCGTGCCAATATACACGTCAGGACACGTCGCCCTTATCATTATCCTTTTACGCATGAAGGTTTCGCTATGGTACTCCATTGTGAAATTTGGTAATTTTTGAAATTTAATATTTGAAAAACAGCACAATCATTAGATTTTAAATTTATATCAAGAAAAATGCAATTTTTTACATTTCAAACGACTTGTCTAACAATTGTCAAACGACTTGTCTAACAATTGTCAAAGGACTTGTCTAACAATTGTCAAACGACTTGTCTAACAATTTTCTGACAAATACTTTTCGAGCTATTATTTTTTACAGTAACTTCAAATGTTTTATTTTCCGAGATTAATCTGTGGCAACAATTAGTGAAAAACCCAGTCGTCAGCAACGCATAGCTTTTTATTAAAGAGGCTGTTGGAGCAGGGATTGTCACCCTCAATTTGCCACCATCACTTTTGAAATCGGTTCTGTAGTTCCAGAGATTCCATACAAATTGTAATTTAGAATGTTTTTAGAACGCTTTTCGCTCATCTCACCCTTTTAAATTTCGATTTCTTTTAATTTGTTCTTCGAGAGCATTTACATCTTTTAAGTAACCACAATGCCAAATTTCAAATTTCTAGCTCCTTCAGTATTAAAAAAAATTGCAATTTTAGAACGTTTTTTGCTCCTGCACCCCCGTGGGATTAGTGGCACCGACATAAAATATAGCCTATGTTGGAGCAGGGATTGTCACCATCAGTTTGCCACCATCACTTTTGAAATCGGTTCTGCAGTTCCAGAGATTCCATAGAAATTGTAATTTAGAATGTTTTTAGAACGCTTTTCGCTCATTTCACTTCTTTAAATTTCGATTTTTTTTTATTTTGTTCTTACAGACCATTTACATCGTATAAGTAACTACAATGTCAAATTTAAAATTTCTAGCTCCTTCAGTATAAAAAAGTCGCAATTTTCGAACATTTTTCGCTCCTGCACCCCACTGGGCACTTGACATAACTTGCACTGACTTAAAATATAGCCTATGTTGGAGTAGGGATTGTCACAATCAGTTTCCCACCATTACTTTTGAAATTGGTTCTGTAGTTCCAGAGATTGCATAGAAATTGTAATTTAGAATGTTTTTAGAACGCTTTACGCATATTTCACCCTTTTAAATTTCAAATTCATTTTAATTTGTTCTTAGAGAGCATTTACATCTTATAAGTAACTACAATGCCAAATTTCAAATTTCTAGGTCTTTCAGTATAAAAAAATTGCAATTTTAGAACATTTTCGCTCCTGCACCCCCCTGAGATTAGTTGCGCCGACATAAAATATAGCCTATGTTGGAGCAGGGATTGTCACCGTCAATTTGCCACCATCACTTTTGAAATCGGTTCTGTAGTTCCAGAGATTCCATACAAATTGTAATTTAGAATGTTTTTAGAACGCTTTTCGCTCATCTCACCCTTTGAAATTTCGATTTTTTTTAATTTGTTCTTCGAGAGCATTTACATCTTTTAAGTAACTACAACGCCAAATTTCAAATGTCTAGCTCCTTCAGTATTAAAAAAAATTTCAATTTTAGAACGTTTTTTGCTACTGCACCCCCGTGGGATTAGTGGCACCGACATAAAATATAGCATATGTTGGAGCAGGGATTGTCAGCATCAGTTTGCCACCATCACTTTTGAAATCGGTTCTGCAGTTCCAGAGATTCCATAGAAATTGTAATTTAGAATGTTTTTAGAAAGCTTTTCGCTCATTTCACTTCTTTAAATTTCGATTTTTTTTTATTTTGTTCTTAGAGACCATTTACATCGTATAAGTAACTACAATGCCAAATTTAAAATTTCTAGCTCCTTCAGTATAAAAAAGTCGCAATTTTCGAACATTTTTCGCTCCTGCACCCCACTGGGCACTTGACATAACTTGCACTGACATAAAATATAGTCTATGTTGGAGTAGGGATTGTCACAATCAGTTTCCCACCATTACTTTTGAAATTGGTTCTGTAGTTCCAGAGATTGCATAGAAATTGTAATTTAGAATGTTTTTAGAACGCTTTACGCTTATTTCACCCTTTTAAATTTCGAATTCATTTTAATTTGTTCTTAGAGAGCATTTACATCTTATAAGTAACTACAATGCCAAATTTTTTAATTTCTAGGTCCTTCAGTATAAAAAAATTGCAATTTTAGAACATTTTCGCTCCTGCACCCCCCTGAGATTAGTTGCGCCGACATAAAATATAGCCTATGTTGGAGCAGGGATTGTAACCGTCAATTTGCCACCATCACTTTTGAAATCGGTTCTGTAGTTCCAGAGATTCCATAGAAATTGTAATTTAGAATGATTTTAGAGCGCTTTTCGCTCATTTCACCCTCTTAAATTCCGATTTATTATTATTATTATTATTATTGGAGAGCATTTACATCTTATAAGTAACTACAATGCCAAATTTCAAATTTCTAGCTCCTTCAGTATACAAATAAAAAGAAAAGAGCCCAGTTAAACTGATGGCATTGAGCTCACAGGCTATTCACACTAATTGTATATTATACTCTTATTTCAAAGAATAATGCCCCTCGAAAAAGAAAGAGTTCGACAATATATTAAAGAGGGGATTAGCCCCCCCCCCGTTTCCCCCTTTTATACTTAACCAATGAACCGCCAAAACTAATCAGGGAAGCTCCTTACCACAATGAATCTGTATACAAAATTTGAAGCAAATTGGGTAATTCTGCATGAAAAACCCATTTATCTAAATTAAGGGGGGATTAACCCTCCCCTTCCCCTTTATACTTAACCAATGGACCCCCAAAACTAATCAGGGTAGCACCTTATAACAACGAACGTTTAAACCAAATTTTAATCAAATCGGATAATTTAGCTTGAAAAATATATTTATCTAAATTAAGGGGGGATTAGACACCCGTCCCCCCTTTATACGTAACCAATGCACCCCCAAAATTAATCACGCAACCGTCTTATCCCAATGTACCTATCAACAAAATTTGAATCAAATTGGATAATTCTTCACGAAAAACCCATTTATGTAAATTAAGGTGGGGATTACTCCCCCGTTTCCCCCTTTATACTTAACCAATGGACCGCCAAAACTAATCAGGAAGCACCTTATAACAGCGAACCTATAAACCAAATTTTAATCAAATCGGATAATTTAGCTTGAAAAATATATTTATCTAAATTAAGGGGGGATTAGCCCCCCGTCCCCCCTTTATACGTAACCAATGAACCCCCAAAACTAATCACGCAACCGTCTTATCCCAATGTACCTATAAACAAAATTTGAATCAAATCGGATAATTCTGCACGAAAAACCCATTTATATAAATTAAGGGGGTGGATTAGTCCCCCGTTCCCACCTTTATACTTAACCAATGAACCCCCAAAAGTAATCAGGGAAGCGCCTTATAACAATGAACCTATAAACCAAATTTTAATCAAATCGAATAATTTGGCATGAAAAACACATTTATCTAAATTAAGGGGGGATTGACACCCCGCCCCCCCTCTTTATACGTAAACAATGAACCCCCAAAACTAATCAGGGAAGCGCCTTATCCCAATGTACCTATAAACAAAATTTGAATCGAATTTGATAATTCTTCACGAAAAACCCATTTATATAAATTAAGGGGGGGAGTAGTCCCCCGTTCCCCCTTTATACTTAACCAATGAACCCCCAAAAGTAATCAGGGATGTGCCTTATAACAATGAACCTATAAACCAAATGTTAATCAAATCGAATAATTTGGCATGAAAAACACATTTATCTAAATTAAGGGGGGATTAGCCCCCCGTCCCCCCTTTATACGTAAACAATGAACCCCCAAAACTAACCAGAGAAGCGCCTTATCCCAATGTACCTATAAACAAAATTTGAATCAAATTGGATAATTCTTCACGAAAAACCCATTTATGTAAATTAAGGGTGGATTAGTCCCCCGTTTCCCCCTTTATACTTAACCAATGAACCCCCAAAACTAATCAGGAAAGCGCCTTATCACTATAAACCTATAACCAAAATTTGAAGATAAACGGATATTTCTATCACGAGTTATCGCGTTAAGTACATACGTACATACATACAGAACGGGCGGGCACATTAGCTCTCAGGCTTTGATAGCCTGTGAGCTAAAAAGTGCAATTTTAGAACGTTTTTCGCTCCTGCACCCCCCAGAGGTTAGTGGCACCGACATAAAATATAGCCTATGTTGGAGCAGGGGTTGTCACCATTAATTGGCCACCATCACTTTTGAAATCGGTTCGGTAGTTCCAGAGATTACCCCTTACAAACAAATAAACAAACAAACAAACAAACAATCTTTACTACTTTATAATATTAGTATAGATTAATTATTTATTGAAATTAATAGTAATTATAATTATAAATATTTTATTATTATTAATATTAATTATAGTTTTTAATATTAAATAATTATTTTAAAATATTAAATATAATTATTAAATAATTAATATTTTATTTCATTCCAGCAAGCTACGCCCGCTACGCTGGTCAATTTCTTTTGACGAACCTTTAATCCAGAGGTTCCCAAAGTGTGCTCCGCGGAGCCCTTGGGGCTCCGCCTATACTTTTCAGGGGCTCCGCGGCGTTCCAGGAAAATAAACAAAACATGAAAGAAATTAGCATATTGCAAAGGAAAAATTTTCGAAAGTATGTAGAAATTTGTGTGTATGTGTCAAAAACAAATACGCTGGGTTTGAAAATACTATAATATATTTTTAGAATCACACTTGAACTTGAACTTGTGATAGGTTCAATGGGCTTCCAAGTTGCGAAGCAACTGCACACCCTGGCTTTGAGTAGGTGTATATCAAATCCTGAGAGAGCCATATGGAATGTCTAGCCGTAGTCCAATTGACTACATAAAAATAGGATAGTGTTAAGTATATCTATAAAATAGTAAACATTTACTAGCTAAAGTATAAAAGTAAAAATAGTTCATAGTTCAAAAAAACAAAAATAATGCCAGACGAGGTAAAGTAAAGATGTTAGGAGAAGTTTAGGAGAAAAGTCAATATAAAATTACTTAATAAAAAAATATATAATAATATATTTTTTTAAATATTAAAGAGAAAAAATTTTAGGTAAGAATTATAGCCCGGAAGGACTATTCATCAAGAATAGTGGAGTACCTTGTTTTTTTCCGGTTGGATGGACTGCAAGCATCGTAGTCAGGTAGCTCATAGATGAGTTCATTTGGAATGTGATTAATGTCATTGTAGAATTTTTGCGCAAGGTGTTTAATGCGATGTTTGAGTGAAATCGTTTTGAGATCCTTGAGGATTGTGGAGTTTTTGAGGTATCTAGACCCGTTCCTGATGTAACGGAGCTGTTTGTAATGGGTACTACAGAGGCTGTTCATACTGGAGCCCCAGATTGGACATGCATATGTGATAACACAGAGAATGCAAGCATTATATATTAAGAGTTTGTTGTGTATGGAGAGTGAGTGGCTGAGAAGAAGGGGGGCGAGGGTTTTGGAAATTCCGGCGACTTTACCGCGGATATTAAGAATATGCTTTTTAAAGGTAATGCGTTTGTCAATGGTAACCCCCAGGTACTTGGCATCGTCAGACCAGGGAATGGTAGTATTATTGATGGTTAAACTATTAGGAGTGGAGAAGGTTCTAGAGAAGTAAACAGCAGTAGTTTTAGATTCGTTTATCTTAATGCGCCATTGATCACACCATTCCATGAAAATGTTGAGGTGGTGTTGTAGATTTTTGCAAAGATTGTATGGGTGATGTGCAGTGCCATAGAGAACAGTGTCGTCCGCATAGAGTGCGAGTGATGTGAAGAGTGTGCGTGGAATATCATTAAAGTATATTACGAATAAAATAGGGCCAATGACTGAACCCTGAATAATACCACAGAGTATTATGTGTAGTAGAGAAAGTGAGTTGTTTACACGGACATAGAAGTTACGATCACCAAGGTAAGAGTGTATTAAATGGATAAGTCCAAACGGGAACTTAATCCGAATTAATTTGTAAATGAGGCCCGCGTGCCAGACTTTGTCAAAGGCCTTGGCGACATCAAGAAATATGGCAGCAGTAGGCTTCTTCTCGTTGAAGTTTTCAGTTAAGAATTCCACAAATCGAAGAAGTTGGTGTTGGGTGGAGTGCTTGGCTCTGAAGCCGAATTGATCAGGCATAAGAATGTTGTTGTTGTGAAGAAAGTCATTGAGCTGTGATCTAATGACGCGTTCGATGACTTTATTTAGAGAGGAGAGAAGATTGATGGGACGGAAATTAGTTGGGTCATTACGATTGCAGGATGGTTTAGGAAAAGGAGAAATGATAGAGGTTTTCCAGGGTTTAGGAAAATAACAGTGTTTGAGGATGGAATTAGTGAGCTTCGTAATGTAGAGAATACAGTTGATAGGAAGTTGTTTAAGAGTATAGTTGGAAATTTTATCGTACTCAGGAGATTTTTTATTATTAAGTTTGTGAATAATATTGTTGATCATGATGGGTTGAATTTCGGGGAGAGGGATAGGAGGGGTTGAGAGGAAGTCATTAACAGTATCATTGACATTGTTAAAGTGTGCTTGACTTGCGAGGAAGGGATTCGGAGAGAATTGCCTTTCATATGAGCTAGCGCGGCATTCTGCCTTGTCCTCGTCAGTATACGCAGTTTGATTATTGGTAGTAAGGAGAGGAATAGGGGTGTAATTATTATTGAGTTTCTTTTTGATTTGCCAAAGAGAGTTATCCTCGCAAGTAAGACGTTCGAGAAATTTAGACCAGTGTTTTTGCTTATCTTTTTGAATAAGGGTTTTAATTTTATTGTTGAGCCTGTTGACAGCTGTTTTAAGGGTGGGATCTCTGGTATTTTGGTAGAGTCGTCGGAGTGTGTTTCGTTGTTTACAAATATTATGTATGTAAGTGGGTAAGATGTAAGGGTTATTATTTTTGAATTTTGTATAAGTGGCATCTTTTTAAACTTTGTAAATGATGTTGTTGAGTTTATTAACTGCGTTGTCAATGTCAGTAGTGTTGTTGATTGTGGGGTAGGTAAGGTCAGTGTTGTTGAGGTAATGTTGGAATTTATTCCAGTCAATCGCTACTGAAGGAGGAGGAGAGATAGGGTTGATAATATCAATTTTGAAGAAGACAGGAAGGTGGTCAGAACTTAGGTCATTAATAACAGAAGTGGTTATAGGGAAAGTAAGATTTTTGGTGATGGCGAAGTCAATAATAGAAGGGTGCTGGTTGCGAGCAACGGGAATGTGTGTGGGTGTAGTAGGTGCGTGGAGACTAAGATTAAAATGGCTAACCAAGTTGTGGAGAGATCTATTCCACTGCCTGCTATGTGCATTGAAGTCACCAGCGATAAATGCGTGTTGGTGCTGTGTAATGATATGTGTCAGGTCGTTTATGGGGTATCGTCGCCCATGACGTGCGTAGAAGGATGTGAAGTTGATTTTGGCATGGGGCAAGTTGACGACAATACCAGTGTAGTCAATGCCTGGGAGTGGAATATTTTGAGTTGTGTGATGTGGGATGTAATTTTTGATGTAAATGGCTGTGCCGCCCCAATGAGAGTTGGCACGTGGTGTATGATAGAGTTTGTAACCTGGGATGGTGATACTGAAGAAAGGGTTAAGTGTTTCTTGGATTAAGAGTATATCGATTTGTGGATTAATGGAAATAAAGGAGCGGAGTTCATTAATCCTGGGTTGCAATAATTGGCAATTCCAGGAGAAAATAAGAAGAGAAGAGAAATTTTTGTTATTGTAATTATTCATAATTAGGAATATTGAGCTCCGTAGAAAAGGCGTCTAATTCTTCTATTATGATATACATTTTGTCGAATGGGTTGTTGCAATTTTTTGATTTGATGGCGATGTTTTTTAAATGTTTTAAGAGTTTAGTAATTTGGAGAAGTTCCTTCATGTCTTTGAAGGTGTCGAACATATCTTTGAAGGTATTTGTGTAATTATTTTGTATAACAGATGGTGTTTTATTGTTCTTGGTATAACTGGAAGTGTCTTCAACTGGGGCTTCCTGGATATCGTTATTAACATTAGTAGTGGTCTCAGTGTCGTTAATATCGTTTGGTTTATCTTGAATGGTGTAATTGTATGGTTTAAAAATATCTGCAATGTCAGCAATTAGATTTGTTTTCTGGTTTTGCTGTCTTGTTTTGGTGTTGAGTGTTGGGGGATTTTTTTTCTTAGTGTTGTTTGGATTTTTTGGGCAACCTCTGTATGAGGCCGGATGGGCACCGTTACAGTTGGAACATTTAGGAATTATTTTACCTGTCTTGGGGCAATTATCAGTGAGGTGCTCTTCTGAGCATTTAAGGCATTTTGGTGTTAGGCTGAACGTCTCGGGGGCGTGTCTGAACCGTTGGCAGCAGTAACATTGTTTTGGTTATTGTTGTTTCTGAAGAATTCAATACGAACACTTATATCACAAAGTTCCTGAATTTTGTAGATTTTCTCAAAGTTAGTGCAAGGAAGGACGTTGGCCATGTAAATTGGCATACCTCTGCCAGTTTTGCGACTCTTGAGCATGGCGGCTCGGGTGGCCTTAAATCCATGGTTACCAAGGTCTTCGATAATAAGTTGGGAGTCTGCGTTGGGGGGTATTCCCCTAATGCAGATTTTTTTGGTCGAAGTTCTTTTGAATTAAGGGTGTTGAAATTCATATGTTTGTCAGTTAGGTATCTTTGAAAATCCCTAAATTGGCTTACAGATTTGGGTAGAACTTTTAGAAGTTCCCCGGAGAGGCTGACTTGAGGAGGATTATCAGAATCAAGAGCTTTTATCTCTTGGGCAACTTTGCGCCAATCCATGTCTTTGAATTCAATAAAGAAAGGGTGCTTGTCATTTTTTAAACATTCAACATCGGTGCTTGCAGCACCATCTTGGGTAGACTCTTGATCCATAAGATCATAGTTGGCGAGATTAGCTTCGGAATTTAGATTTCCGAATTTATTTTTGAGGGGAATTGGATTTTCAGATTCAGAATTTTTCTTTTTCCGACACGGGGGGGATTAGAATGTGAGCTAAAATTCTTTAGAATTTGGAGTTTTTCCCATTGGTCATTCCCTAGAAATCTAATATAACCAGTTCTACAGGATAAATCAATTAAATCTAATCTAGATGGCTCCCCCAAAATAGATACAGCAAAAAGACGGAGGTCTTTTACCTGAGCCTTGTGGGTGCCGTTGTAGTTCTTTTGTTGTTGGAGAGACAGTATTTCCGCATCTACACCGGATAGCAGTTCTCGAAAAACGTCGTTCACTTGTTCATCTAGAGTAGGGAAGTCGTTGAATTCTCGTAACCAGTCCGCAGGAACATATCCGTTTATAATTCCATTCATAAGGTCGTCAAACTGTTGTTTCTTTTTCATGGCCATGGCATGCAAAAGAGCAGTCTCCGAAGATTAGCAGAGATCATGTGGTCGGGAGTAACACGCCCCTTTTTCCACGCTCCGCGCGACGAACACCAGCAGTGAAGAAGGCGGGAATAACACGCCTCCTTTCGTAGCTCCGCCCGACGAAGACACAGCTGAAGAGACTGGGTAGCAAGAGGGCGGGGATAACACGCCCCCTTTCCAAACTCCGCCCGAACACGCAGCAGTCGGAATATGCAGACTTGACACTCAGAGCGTCAGAGCTTCAACTATATATCTCACTTTTACGATGAATAAACACCTGAAAAAGTCGATATCACAGCCTTGTTCGGTCAGATTAATTCTCTCTCCTTTTAGAATCACATAAAAATTTGCATTATACATGTATCCATTTTCTATATAATATTTTTGGTTTGAACTACATTATTTTATGTTTCTGCATTTAATGTGTTTTAAAAATTCGCTTCAAAATAAGGTACAAGAAATAGTATTCTCAACCGAATGAATCGAAATTGCAAAGGCGCACCAGTGCTGTTATTTCTGCTTGCCAAACAAAAGGGAGAAAGTTTTGTTCTTTTGAGCTCTGCCTATTCATATGTTTATACTTAGTACATTTATGGTTAGTAACCAGGTTCTAACTGTGTATATCTATTTCTTTTTTTTATAACTTTAATTTCTTTAATCTGTTTATGTTATTTGTATATTTCAAATTTCTATGCTGTTTGTCATATTAAAGCAATGTTTGTCGATTAAAACTCCTCTCTTTTGTAACATCTTGTATCATTTAATAAACCCCTCATTAGATTCATTTAATATTTGCATACGTTGTGTATATAGTTTTCTTTTTGTAACTTTAATTCCTTTAATCTGTTTATTTTAATTTTATTAATACTTAGTTATTTAAATTCTCTATGCTGTTTTACATAATTGTACTTAATTTTTAAAGCAATGTATGTTGCTTAAAACGCATTTTTTTAACATCTTGTATCACTTAACAACCCCTCTTTAAAATTTTGTTCTAATTAGTCTCGTCATTGGCTAAGATTCTTATGTTATGATGCCACATTTTCCTATCAGAAATAAGGCTGTAGCAATTAAATATATATATTGGTTCTTTACATTTCTCATCACACTAACAATCTAAACTTTTGCTCAGCACCACCCCTTGCTTAGACTTTTCGTCAATGAGTACCCGCCCTGATATAAATTTAACCCCACCAGTATATCCCGTTTTGTTAGTAAAGTTTTTCTACTAGTTGCAGATCTTTTAACATGTGTAGTTTTTATCCGTATAATCTATTTTGAGGCAAAAACAATGGTGAAAGGATGTTTCTTTCAAAACTATAATTAAAAGCTAAATACTTCAAATAAAACATCCAAAAAAAGTGAACAATGCTGCACCTAAATACAGCGTCTAGAATACAAAGTGTGGAAAACGGTTTTACCGTTTTTTAATTCAAAATTTTCGAATTCAAACCGGAAATTCTGAAACAAGAATTTTTACTTTCAGAAGTCTCAAAATAGCTGCCATTAAGTAACGAAAAGAACAATATAGGAGATTTCTGGTATGAATGCGAAATTTCAGAATTTTAAAAAAGCCAAAATGGTATGCTTTAAAAAATGCTAAAAAATTGTAGCCGATAAACGTGCAACTATGCGGTGCAATAATAGGGCGATCGCAGCGACATCTGCTTTAAAAATAGATTTACCTCTAGCAAATGTAACCGTTTCACTATTGACAACATGAACATAATTTCTGTTAATAAAATCTTCTTGTTAGTGTATATTTCAGATGTAACTGATTTTGAAGTTAGTTCTTTATCATATCAGGGAATTAATCTTTTCCACTCTTCTAGCAGAGATTCATACTTTGGTATGCTAAATAGGGATAGTTTCTAGTTTGCTGTCTTGTATCGAGTACTGCAACCAGGCACAAAAGAATGCGTATCACGTTTTTTGGCCATGATTAATATCATTCATAGTTTCAAAGCTTATGAAAATCCCTAACCAAATCAAAGGAAATGGAGTGTAATTTAATTATTTAAAATATTTACCACCAGCTGAAACGTTTTCTCAGTTCGATTCTTATACAATGTTTGCGTTGAAACGAGCTAGCAGACAGTAGTGTAGCCAGAGGGGAAGGGGTCCAAATGCTCTGGAAACCAGATATATTATAAAGTTTTCTTCGCCTTCAATATTGCAGAAAATTCTCCGATTAGATAAGGCAAAAATATTTTTATAAAATTAGTGGTATCCAAACTATCTGGACCTCCATCCTGTCTACGCCACTGCTAGAAGATGTCGCTGCGATCGACCCGTTATATTTTCAACATCGTTCTACATTTATCGGATTCAATTTTTTAGTACTATTTTGTAGCCGTTTTCCACACTATGTATTCTAGGCACTGTAACCTAACAATGTAGGTTATAGTTTTTGCCCCGCCTACTTAAACACTAAAACGATGATCTGCTTCTAAATTTATTTTTAAAAAATGGTTCAAAAGAAGAAGCTATGAGGCGATTTGTTTTCGTTGCATGTTTAGAAGTATTAAAAACGTAAAGAAGGCCGAAAAAGAATCCGTAATCGCGTAATTCTATTACGGGTAGGCGGGACTAGCAAAACTGTGTTATATAATTACTCATGGTCGACTGGGCCTACGCATTTTCTTTCTTTTCTCGATTAGCCTATTGGGATTATTCAAAAGTCTCTCTTTGCAAAGGAAAACTGTACAACTTACCTTTTTTTCTATGTGTGTGTTGTTTTCGCCATAAATTATAATAGTTTCACGTAAGCCCCAATGCAATGCATGGGTCGGACAGGGTTACCATTTTGATCTTTAATTCCGAGTTCATAATGGAAATCCCGAAAGAATATCATTAACCCTTATCAGTATTGCTCAAACGTCGCTCGGCTAAGAAGGGTTTGTTTTCTTTGTTACTAAAAGCTTTCAGTAACCACAAATTTTTAACTATAATTTTTGCTATATTTGGCGGACATATCCACTGCCATCGAGAAACCCTCACTCACTGTCTCGATGGCAACGACATATCTCAATTATACAAGGCCGATATTTTAATCGAAAAAAGTTGTTTTTAGTCCTTATTTTTGATTTATTGTGTCCAATAATAGTAATATTAAATAAAACTGTTAAGGGGTTAAAAAATAGAAAATTTGATTTTCAAAATGTCTAGTATGAATTCAGAATTTCTGTATCAAGAAAAGGGCCACACTGAGAATCTTGGCCCCATGTTGGAAACTACTGGCTCGGACTCTTTCTTATCCAGCAGATCTTTCTTTGCTCTAAAGGCATAAAAAAACGTTAAATTGTAAACCATAGAGTACCGTGGAGTTAAGGGGCTCCGCCTTAGAAATTCTTCCCAAAAAGGGCTCCGCGAGCCCAAAAGATTGGGAACCACTGCTTTAATCAAACAAAATATTGACATTTCATAAATAACTTTTATATTTTAACAGAATAATAAGGCTACTATAATTTGTGACTCGTGCTATAGCCAATATACACGTCAGGACACGTCGCCCTTATCATTATCTTTTTACGCATGAAGGTTTCGCTATGGTACTCCATTGGAAAATTTGGTAATTTTTGAAATTCAATATTTAAAAAACGGCATAATCATTAGATTTGAAATTTATATCAAGAAAAATACAATTTTTTACCTTTCAAACGCAGTTTGTCTAACAATTTTCTGACAAATACTTTTTGAGCTATCATTTTTTTCAGTAATTTCAAATGTTTCATTTTCCGAGATTAATCTGGTGCAACAATTAGCGAAAAACCCAGTCGTCAGCACGCATAGTTTTTTATTAAAGAGGCTGTTGGAGCAGGGATTGTCACCACCAATTTGCCACCATCACTTTTGAAATCGGTTCCGTGGTTCCAGAGGTTCCATAGAAATTGTAATTTAGAATGACTTCAGAACGCTTTTCGCTCATTTCACCCATTTAAATTTCGATTTTTTTTAAAAATTTATTCTTAGAGAGCATTTACATCTTATAAGTAACTACAATGCTAAATTTCAAATTTCTTGCCCCTTTAGTATAAAAAAGTCGCAATTTTCGAACATTTTTCGATCCTGCACCCCATTGATGTTAGTGGCACCGACATAAAATATAGCCTATGTTGGAGTAGGGATTGTCCCCATCAATTTGCCACCATTACTTTTGAAATCGGTTCTGTAGTTCCAGAGATTTCATAGAAATTGTAATTTGGACTGTTTTTAGAACGGTCTTTTCACCCTTTTAAATTTCAATTTCTTTTTTATTTTGTTCTTAGAGAGCATTTACATCTTATAAGTAACTACGATGACAAATTTCAAATTTCTAGCTCCTTCAGTATTAAAAATAAAAATAAAACTTCCCAGTGAAACTGAGGGCATTGAGTTCACAGGCTATTCACACTAATTGTATATTATACTCTTAGTTCAAAGAATTTGAAATAAGCCCATCAAAAAACAAAGAAATAAACAATATATTAAGGGGGGGGGGGTCATCCCCCCGTTACCCCACCCCCATAGTTAACTAATGAACCCCTTAAACTAAACAGGTAAATCTCTAATTACAATGAATATATATACAAAATTTGAAGAAAATCGGATAATTCTGCATGAAAAACCCATTTATATAAATTTAAGGGGGGGGGGTAGCCCCCCGTCCCCCCCCTTTATACTTAACCAATCAATCCCGAAAACTAATCAGGGAAGTGCCTTAACACAGTGAACCTATAAACAAAATTTGAAGGAAAATGGAATAATTCTGCATGAAAAACCCATTTATATAAAATAAGGGGGTATTAGCCCTCCGTTCCCCCCTTTATACTTAACCAATCAATCCCGAAAACTAATCAGGGATGCGCCTTAACACAGTGAACCAATAAATAAAATTTGAAGGAAATGGGATAATTCTGCATGAAAAACCAATTTATATAAATTACGGGGGGTATTAGCCCCCGTTCCCCCCCTTTATACTTAATCTATCAATCCCGAAAACTAATCAGGGAAGCGCCTTAACACAGTGAACCTATAAACAAAATTTGAAGGAAAACGGAATAATTCTGCATGAAAAACCCATTTATATAAATTAAGGGGGGGGGTAACTCCCCGTCCCCCCCCCCTTTATACTTAACCAATCAATCCCGAAAACTAATCAGGTAAGTGCCTTAACACAGTGAACCTATAAACAAAATTTGAAGGAAAATGGAATAATTCTGCATGAAAAACCCATTTATATAAATTAAGGGAGGATTATCCCCCCGTTCTCCCCTATATACTTAACCAATCAATCCCGAAAAACTAATCAGGGAAGCGCCTTAACACAGTGAACCTATAAACAAAATTTGAAGGAAAACGGAATAATTCTGCATGAAAAACCCATTTATATAAAATAAGGGGGTATTAGCCCTCCGTTCCCCGATTTATACTTAACCAATCAATCCCGAAAACTAATCAGGGATGCGCCTTAACACAGTGAACCTATAAATAAAATTTGAAGGAAATGGGATAATTCTGCATGAAAAACCCATTTATATAAATTAAGGGGGGTATTAGCCCCCGTTCCCCCCCCTTTATACTTAATCAATCAATCCCGAAAACTAATCAGGGAAGCGCCTTAACACAGTGAACTTATAAACAAAATTTGAAGGAAAACGGAATAATTCTGCATGAAAAACCCATTTATATAAAATAAGGGGGGATATGCCCCCCGTTCCCTCCTTTATACTTAACCAATCAATCCCGAAAACTAATCAGGGAAACGCCTTAACACAGTGAACCTATAAACAAAATTTGAAGGAAATGGGATAATTCTGCATGAAAAACCCATTTATATAAATTAAGGGGGGATTATCCCCCGTTCCCCCCCTTTATACTTAACCAATCAATCCCGAAAACTAATCAGGGAAGCGCCTTAACACAGTGAACCTATAAACAAAATTTGAAGGAAAACGGAATAATTCTGCATGAAAAACCCATTTATATAAAAAAGTGGTGATATGCCCCCCGTTCCCTCCTTTATACTTAACCAATCAATCCCGAAAACTAATCAGGGAAACGCCTTAACACAGTGAACCTATAAACAAAATTTGAAGGAAAACGGAATAATTCTGCATGAAAAACCCATTTATATAAAATAAGGGGGGATATGCCCCCCGTTCCCTCCTTTATACTTAACCAATCAATCCCGAAAACTAATCAGGGAAACGCCTTAACACAGTGAACCTATAAACAAAATTTGAAGGAAAACGGAATAATTCTGCATGAAAAACCCATTTATATAAAATAAGGGGGGATATGCCCCCCGTTCCCTCCTTTATACTTAACCAATCAATCCCGAAAACTAATCAGGGAAACGCCTTAACACAGTGAACCTATAAACAAAATTTGAAGGAAATGGGATAATTCTGCATGAAAAACCCATTTATATAAATTAAGGGGGATTATCCCCCGTTCCCCCCCTTTATACTTAACCAATCAATCCCGAAAACTAATCAGGGAAGCGCCTTAACACAGTGAACCTATAAACAAAATTTGAAGGAAAACGGAATAATTCTGCATGAAAAACCCATTTATATAAAAAAGTGGTGATATGCCCCCCGTTCCCTCCTTTATACTTAACCAATCAATCCCGAAAACTAATCAGGGAAACGCCTTAACACAGTGAACCTATAAACAAAATTTGAAGGAAATGGGATAATTCTGCATGAAAAACCCATTTATATAAAATAAGGTGGGGATTATCCCCCCGTCCCCCCCCCTTTATACTTAACCAATCAATCCCGAAAACTAATTAGGGAAGCGTTTTAACACAGTGAACCTTTAACCAAAATTTGAAGGAAAACGGATTTTTCTATGAAGAGTTATCGCATTACGTACGTACATACATACATACAGAACCGGCTGGCAAGCTCTCAGAGCTTGATAGCCAGTTTGATAGCTAAAAAATCGCAATTTTAGAACGTTTTTTGCTCCTGCACCCCCTGGGGTTAGTGGCACCGACATAAAATATAGCCTATGTTGGAGCAGGGGTTGTCACCATCAATTTGCCACCATCACTTTTGAAATCGGTTCGGTAGTTCCAGAGATTACCCCCTACAAACAAACAAACAAACAATCTTTACTCCTTTATAATATTATAGTATAGATTACAATTATTCTTAATTAATAATTATTTCATTATGATAATTTAAATTTATAATTTATAATAATATTATTATTTATATTATTAATTTATAATAAATATAAATATATTGATATAATTATAAATATTGATAATATAATATAAAATTCTAATATAATCTATAATATATATATATATATAATTAATTATTAATTAAAATTATTAATAATTAATTTTATATATGTTTAAATTGATTTAAAATTTAATTTAATATAGTATATCATTTTAGTATTATAATTTAATATATTATATTGTATATTTATTTATATTATTATAATATATAATTTTTATATATTTAATTTAAATATTATTTATAATTTATGTATTATAATAATTTTTAAATTATAAAATACCTTTGATAATTTTTTAAAATATAAAATTAGTAAAATTATTAATTAAAGTAAAGTTTTACTTATAAGTAGAGAGAGACGTGAGATATCTTGACAGACATGAATGTAAATATCACCAATTCAGCCGATGTAAACAACGGCCATGTTTGTCTAACCGAAGTTAAGCAAATGAGTTTTTAATAAATTGAACAAATTTAAATCACAAAATCAAAAGTTTGGCGAATTCATAATGAAAAGCGTACCTTAAACTTTGCAAAACAGTGCCGGAAAGTTGTTAAATATGAAAATTATTATTCCTAGATGATTTTATTTTTTACGTCCATGAAATTTCAATGGGCACTTCGATCTGTTTATGCCCAGCGCCGTATTGACTTCAGCAGCGTAATTGGCGGGCAGGGGCGGGCTCAGGTTGACATTTTTCTACATTCTCGGGTTGGTCTGTGCTGACCTGGACTTAATTGTTCCTGTGACAGGTCGGACAGGCTTTTTTTTTCGTAAAAATAATGGATAATAAACTTTTATTAAAGGATTCTTTGGAAATGTACTTTAATAAATTACAGATAAATATTTTCAAATGTGTACTTTTTTTATTATTATACAGCTTCAAAAATTATTATGTTTATAAACATATTTTTTCTTTTATTCGAAACTACATTGATTTTTTTAATGAGTCTTTATTTAATTGTAAAAGTCCAAGAGTATAAGTAATCATTAATATTGCTATTCTGTATTCTATGGCTTACGAACATATATCCTGAAATATGCTGTAAAAGTTTAGCATAAATATGCATGCAGTATTATTTAAAAAATCCCTGACGGCTCGGCCTACAGGAACAGGTAGATTTCGAAGACGCAGACCGTGGGGCACCTGTTTGTCGGGAATTGCGGAAGAAATGACCTTTTTGCGATGATGATGCAGTTGGAACCGCATACTTCGAAACCAAACTTGTTTGCAAGCGGAGCCAGCAAGGATTTTTTTTTGCTATAAGAGTTGGTCCTATAAAAAACATGTCAATATAAAAGTTTTAGATAATATTAAGAGGATTTATAATAAATTTAACCGGATTTGAAATTTTGGGAATTGACGAAGTTATGAATTTTTTTCTTCTAAGCCCCCCCTTCCCCCCTTCCCCCCCCTTAAGACAATTTTTAATTATATCAAAAATCTGTCATACATAAATTTTCGGCCCTTCTCCTAGAAGTAATAATAACTTCAAACGGATTCGATATGTATCATAATTAAGAAATTATGGGGTTTTTTCTGTTTTCACAAAAAGTCCCCCCCATTTCCCCCCCCCTGGTTCGATTTTGCCCATTAACGAACTTGACCGAGATTTTATGCCCCTTGATTTTATGTATCAGTTTGGAAGACATTTATGCAGAATTTTTCCAGTTATCGTGGTCAGAAAAAAGTGACATAGATAGATAGATAGATAGATAGATAGATAGATAGATAGATAGATAGATAGATAGATAGATAGATAGATAAAGTTTTGAACTGGGGGTGGTTTTGGGTTCTGGGAGTCATGATCGGCGTAGATCTGCAAAATTTTTTCAAAATTTCCAACTTAGGTGAGAATGTAATAGGTAGTATTTCTTACAAAATCTACCTAAAAGAACCTTAATTATATATTGAAAAAAAATCGAATCTTTTTGAATAAATTGAGTTGGACCGGGCCTGATTTCATTGATTTTTGCGCGGGACGGGATGCGAACTAAGAAAGTATAAACGAATCAAGTGTTACCGGCCAAGCCGGGCTAAGATAGCTTTAGTTCGGGCCAAGCCTTGAAATTTAAACCTCTAAGCAAGGCGTCCAAAAATATTCGATGCCCGATCCAAAATGCCCGACACAAAAATGTCTTATTTTACATAAAAATAAAAGTTAAAAATATTCTTTGTCTTTCATATAGCCTAGAAATCTTATGAAAAATATTGAAAAAAAAAAATATTTCATTTCAAGTATCGTTTAAGGTCCAAAATCAGGTTGTTGCCAGTCGGAGACATTGAGCCTTTGTTTAGAAAATAATTTTCTTTAATAAAATGCTCTAATAATATTGTATGAATTATAATAGGGAGTTTTTACAAATTACATTGTGTCTGATAAATCCGTTCACATTTAAAAATTTCTTAAAATTTTAAAACATTGCCGTATCAGAAGTGCACTTTGATTTGTCAAAGAGTCAATTATTATATGGCAACAGAAATTAATAATTAATAGACATCTGTAAATAAATGCAGATTTCAAAAATTCAAAAAAATAAAAAAATATATCGTATTGAAGTGCGATTTACATCATAAGAATTGACAAAATGTGAAATTTTTAGTGGCAAAATGACAAAAAATAGTTCAAAGAGTCCCATAGGCCGTTCATTCATATTTGAAAAACGAAAATTATTAAAACAAGAAAGAAAAATCCTGCATTAAGCATATATTATGAAACACTTTCCAACACATCTAGAATACTTCAACAAAACTTCACTGCATAATAAGGTAAAGAAGCTAAGTAGACGTTTTAGAAAATGCATAACACATTTGAAAACTTTATTTTAGCATTTACCGTACATAGCCGGAAATGTACTCCAATTTTCTTTTTAGCAGAATTGCATATAATATATAGATTTGTATATAATATACATAGTATGCTAAAATTAAGCTTGGCAAGAAGATGCATAACAGAACTGAAAATTCACCTCCAGCAATTTATACCAATAGACGGAAACTTACTTGAATTCTTTTGTATAGCCCTGTATATTACATACTGATTTTTATACAGACACCATACTAAGTTTAAATTTAATTCAGACAAAAACATGCTTAAAACTACTGAAATCACACATGCAGAAATTATCATCCATAGGCGGCTATATACCCAGTTCTTTGCATAGCCCTGATTTGGGAGGTATTACATCACTGCAATCGGCATTTGAGGTATAGTCCACTTCACACAAGTGTGCTAAAATATTAGATTCTTTTGTGGTTAAAACTTGAACTAGATGGTACCCGTCAAAACTTGACGGAAAAAATTACAATAGCAATATTAGTAAAATAAGCTTCTTTATTACATAAGTCTTATGAAACAATCTTTCAAATATTTTATTTAAAAAAAATTTCCCCCAGTGAATTACGTTATTATTTCCGATGCAAACTCCAAAGAAACAATCCGTAAACAAAATGGAAATTAGTTTGACATTACCGCCCTATTCCCCACGGCAAGAAAGAAAATTTCCTGAACCTATGAAGTATCATACAAATAGCATATCCCTAGGTTCATCTCATATTCAGTCAATAAAAGAACATATTAAATAAGGCACACATTCCCCCCCCCCCGCTGTGATAATGCAACCGAATGAGCTCCTATGCGCATGTGCATTGCTTCTCCCCAAACGCACCGTCGAAATTCGACGTTAAAAAAAGTTTTAAAATGTTTTGATGAAAATTTTTAAAATGTCCTCTTTAATCATTGTTCGTTTTAAATTCATATCTTCTGAAACGCATCTATTGTTTTAAGCTAATCAATTTTTATGTAAAGATGAAGAATTTTTTTTTACAATAATAAATCAATCTACAGAAAAAGGAGATTTTTAATGTTTTCAAGTGTAATTTATTTGTATGGTTTCTTCATTCCTTTACATAATCAGGATGATTATTCCTTTTCATAATTAAAAGAAATAATGTAAATAAATAAATATCCAAGATTATTTTTCATTCTGTTTTCATTAATATATTGTAAATTTTATTGTTAAAAGTTACTGATAAATGATACTTTAGTAAATGGGGCTTTTCTTAATTATTATTATTATTATTATTATTATTATTATTCTTTTTTTGAGATTTAATGGCAACATTCTTCCGTTTGTTTATTGGGCGCTACAGTTTGGCGAATTATTTGAGGTACTTTTCGGTTAGCAGGGCGCCAATGAAGTATATATATATATATATATATATATATATATATATATATATATATATGTAATAATAAAATTTCGCCATTTTTCCTTAGTTAAATTATTCCAAATTCTTACAATTCTAATTTTTTTTCCTGTTTTATTCCAATTTACTACTCTATATTCATTAAATCCTTATTCTTAATTTAGCTCTATCGTTAACTCTATTAAATTCCCTTTTATTTAATTCTAAATTGTCCAAATTTACTTAAATATAAAGCTTTTAGGTATTCTTAATTGCTATCATGATCCCCGATCATTTCTGGGTTTTAGAATGTTTTTTGAGAGCCATTTTCATTTTTATTCCGAATATTAATTTCCCGCTCTAAAGTCACTTTACTACAAACTTAATCCACTCCTCTCTGTCCGAACTCTTTTACTAATTATCTTTCATTGGTCGTGACGTAGCATGACGCGTCTTCTTTAATTCTTCATTGGTTCAGTGCGCGTTTTACGTCATAATTTGTGTTATTGCGCTGGGTAGAGCTCCTATAATATAGGCTGACGCATCCTCGCAGATTTGGGGCTCAAATTGAAGTTCAGTCGAAAAACCAAGCTAATCAGAACCGGTTCAGCTAATCAGAACCGAGTCTTAGGCAACCCCAACTCCGGCTGCGGTAGATTGATGCTGAACTGAGCACGAATAACCCGAAACAAAAGGGATATGCGTCAGCTCCTATTATAGGAGTCTTAGCGCTGGGTAACAAAAAGCAGCTACTTGCGGCGCTTCCTCAGAATTAAGTCGTATTTTCACTTGTAAACAACTCCCTGGCTGCTCGTTATGAGAATCATTGATATGTTCTGATACTTACCCTCTATACCTTGATGAAGTAGTGATGCACGGCTATTATGGTTATGGTGGAAACTGCCCAAGATAAATATTTAATAAAGGATTGAAATTGAAAGCCTTGTTCGTTTGAATTCATGGAGAAACGCCTCTGGGTTTTAAATTCTACTGCCGCTATGGCCGCGTCGAAACTGCAACTAAAATGTTACGACTGCTTCTAAATATTTATATCATCAATAACAACCAACGTTCTTAACTTCGTTGTGCGACCATGTGTGCTCCTGCTTCTATAATCAACGTTATTGCAACTACAACATATGACGGTAAATCATCGTAATATAATATATATATATGTATATATAGTATATACATACATAGATACAAATATATATAATGTATATAGTTTTGTTTTTCTAGTATTGAATTTATGTAGTTTATAGATTTTGGTTGGCTTTTGTGATAATGATTCTGCAAGTAATTTTCCATTGGAGTTTGTTATTATGTATATATATATATATATATATATATATATATATATATATATATACTTTATTGGCACCGAAAAGTACCTAATTTGCATATAGTTTTTTTTTCTTATTATATATATATATATATATATATATATATATATACTTTATTGGCGCCGGCTAACCGAAAAGTACCTAATTTGCATATAGTTTTTTTTTTTTCTTAATCGGACGACGGGATAATGCACGGAATTTCGACGGGATAATGAATATTTTTTATGGTACCAGAATATTTTTCTGTATTTTATAGTTATATTAAGAAATACATATTTTTATGATTTGCTGAATCACTTAGTTGTTTACTTTTTCATGCATTATATTTTTGAAGGTTGTTAGTTCTCTTATTCGTTTAAATATACCCTACTTATATAAAAATAGCGTGTGTTCTCTGTGGTGTTTCGCATAAACGTTGTAAAATTCAGGTTATTAGATTTTATCCAACTTTGCTGTCATAACAGCTGATAAAGCAGCCATTTTCGGCGATTTTTTTGTTACCTGTAAAATGTTTGTTTTTGGTATAGCCCGAACTAAGAAAAAATTGAGTACTTTTCCATTATACGGACACCATTGTCGCCAAGCATATATTTACATGTATGGCATGGTGTCGGTATAACGGAAAATAACCAAAATTTGCGATCGATCAAATAATTGAATTTCGTTAAACATTAAATTTTCTGGTACTTTTCTATTATCCGATCGACCACTTTTCATAACAAAAAATTATCGCCAAACTGTAAAATTAAACGCCAAAAATACAGTCCGATTTACTTGATGTCAGAAGCATTATACGTGTTTGTTACGTCATCAAGTGGTTTTTAATTCGATATTTACGTCTATTTTTCATTTTTTTTACTGATTTATTAGTTATTTCATTAATTAAAATAACAATTGTGTCCTTAAATTCATGTATTTTATTTATTTATTTATTTTGATATTCCAATGGCAACGTTCTCCCGTTTATTTGGCGTTACAGTTTGGCGATAGTTTTTTGTTATGAAAAGTGGTCGACGGGATAATAGAGAAGTACCAATTTTTTTATTTTTAATCTGAGAAAGAAACAATAATCATGGATTTAATTAATTTTGCAATGTGCAACCAAAATAATTTTTATTAAATCAGTACAGATATCGCAGATGCACCTGGGTTATTTTTTGGCACCTAAATGACGATTTTTGCTTTGTATGGCAACCTGGTGTTTTATAATAAATTTGAATATGTGTGTAAATAAATAAAATAAAATAGGTACTTTTATGTTAGCTGGGCGTCAAGGATAGCTCCCCAAATCTTGTTTCAATTGGAATCATTTAAATTGCAACATTTTACGTGAGATTTGTTATTCATCTTGATATGTTTACGTTTAGATATTTTATTATGATTATATTCTAGCTAATTAAGTTTTTTTTTTTTAAAGATTTTATACTACAATGCTAAATATTACCTAGTTGATATTAGTTAATGTCAAAAGATTGGCGAACCACAGGGCTCAGGGAAAAAACTCTATGCCCTCAAAAGTGGGAGTTGTCAACTTTATGACGTCATAAGCAGAAGTAAATGTTTAATTGAAAATTACAGCCAATTAATTACATTTTTGAACAAACGAATGCACGATAACAAATCTGTGTTCTAATATCTTTCATTTAAAAAAAGAATGGTGTAATTTGATGCAGTAGTTTGTTCTAACGGATTGTCGAAAGAAATCGCTTAGCGTTTTAAATACAATATAGATTTCAGAATATCGGTATTTGAATAGTAACTAACTGATATCTTTCATATAATAATGACTTTTTTTTCCTTTATCTTAAAAAAAATGTGAAATAAAATGGTATCCCAGTATTTTTTTTAGATATTTAACCCATTCGCTGCCAACCACGAGTATACTCGTGGTCTTCCAATCTAAAAATATGAATTCGAACCGGAAATTTCTAAAAAAGAATTTTTATTTTATGTAATCACGAAATGTCTGAAATTAAATCAAGTAAATATTGCTGTTAGTATTTTCTGGTATGAATTCGAACTTTCTAAATAAAATAAAATTCCGGTAATTTTAACCCGGCAGTGAACGCGTTAAAGTGTGTTTTCTGCAGGCAAAAGTAACATCATATTCAGCAGAGTATACGTTCATTTATAAAACATGAATTTTAAATTTGCTACAGATTTAACCTTGAAACAAAATTCATTTGTTAGAGTATAGGTGTTGTCGTTTGTTTACTATGCTATTCTGTTATGTTTTGATTTATGAAAATATAAATTTACCTGTTTAAATTGTTACCATAAAGGTTGTTGTTTTAAAAACTTTCTTAGTGCACTCCTTTATAAAGCGTCTATCTATGCCCCACCGTTTCCCCTTAATCTCAACATATACATTCTTTTTCTTCGGTTACAATAATTTCAAAAACATAGGGGGAAATATGAAATCCATTCTTTTATTAAAATATCGATTATATCCACTACAGATCAATTACTTGGGTGACACTTTGTAATTTGATAATGTAATGTAAATTCAGATAAAACAAACTAAAATCTAATATTAAAGACAGAATCCATTAAATTGCTTTTATCAATACCTTCAAACAATGTTCTTAGTAAGATGTTTGTTATTAATTAAAATATCACTTTGAGGTTTAAAATATTAAAAAAATAGCTTAACAAAAGTAGTTTCGGTGATATTTGAGATTGGTTTTGAAAGAATTAAAGCTATTCTCAGAAGAATATGACGAATTTTTGGTTAAGTCGTCTTAACATATTGTGCTCAGAATATAGATGGCATTATTGAAAAAATATTCTTTTCAACCAGTGACATTAGTATGTTCCATATTTTTTAATTAATTGTAAGCACAGTTGTACTTAAATAATGTGAAATAGGTTTCTTAATTATAACTGATATTTATATTATCACAATTATCTACAATATTCTTAAAATTAGAAAAAAAAACTATTATATAGTAATTACAAAACTCTTTTGAACGAAAACGATGAAAAGTCCAAAAAATCTACAGTAATTGGTTAAATTTTAATTTTACAATATTTGGAATTGTTTTTTAAAATCAGAGTTCAAAAACGATCATGTTTAAATTTTGATTGAAAATAGAGTGAAAGATAATTTCATTTCATGAAAAGCAAGTCGCATAAATATTGTCAGCTTACTACAGTTATAATGCATATTTGAGAAAACAAGTTTTAAAAAAATGTCGCAGCTTTCTTGCTGGTAATGTCACCAATGTTTTTTAGTTTTAAAAGAATATCAACTTAAAAGTATTTCAGAAAAAGCATAATAGAAAAGAAATGTACTTTCAGTAGGACACAACTCTATCTTAGCTTTCAATAATCAATAAAAAGTTTAATAACAACATTATTATGAACAGGAGTGTAACTAGATATAATCTTTTAATGTATATTATGTTTCAGAACAGTTTGAATAAAAAATAATAAATCGAAAATATAGTATCAACCGTTATACAACTGTGTAATAGTTTTCCATAAACAATAAATAAGAAGAAAATGAATATGCTACAAATTATTGCAATTGAACATTTATAACTTTAGCAAAATAACCATGCCACTATTTTCAATATTTAAAATGTTTTTTTTTTTTTAATGGCTAGAAATCAAATTGAGCAAGACCTTTTTACAAACAGAAACAAGTTTTTTATAAATATTTGTATGCGAGTACTTTATATTAAATGAAAATAATTTTATGCCTACATATTATTGGAATATATTAAATGTAAGAAAATGTAATTTCTGTTCTTATTTTTTTAATAATGAAAAACGTAATTGAATGTTTATCAGTATACTGAACCTCATTTCAAAATGCATTTGAAATCAAACAGAATGTTAAACACTGTTAACACAGTCTGTTAAAACAGTCCTGAAAAGAATTAAAATGGAATCTCTTGAATCAGGAATGAACCATTCAAGGTTTTTGTTTAAAATTTCCTCTTTATTAAATATTTACTTGAGCCTTCATGGTCTGGCTTACTGCGTAAAATTTAGATGGGAATTTAAAAATTTCATTTGCTTTACTTTTACAACACTTTTCATTCTGACCAATGACCTTCATAAGCTGTTTATGATAATTTACCTGTATATTAACATGGAAAGAAATAAAACTCACTATATTAAACTATTAATATTGATTTTAGAATTTTCCCTTAGAATATTATTTTTCTTCAAAAGGAGGAAGTTAAAATATTTAAATTGGAAAATGGCAAAAATTTATTCAGCTATAGTCCCACAAACTAAAATGAAATACAGAAATGCACTAATACTTGTATTAGTAATTAATGATATTTGCATATTTGTCAGAACGTTCTTATATCTTTTCTCAGTGAATTATATAAATAGCGATCATGTTAATAATTCTACTCATAGATACATAGGTGGATTATCATCCGCCACCCTATTTCAGATTTTCTCTAGTTTTTTGGAAGTTTGGGGATTCATAACACCATTTATTTCTATTTATTTTTGTGGTCTATGTTTAGCACTGAAGCATATAATAAACAGATTTAAAAACAGACTTGAGAAACAGAAGAATGTGGATATCGATTCTTTGGATCAAATATGTACTGAAATTTCTGCTTTAACGTCCAATATCAACGAAGCTCTTCATGATATTTTACTTCTCACATTTGTCATTCTCCTTGTAAGAGTGTTTCACCATACATATTTTATCTTCGTTGATAAATTAATGTTACAATCCTTGTCATTATCTAGAAATTTAAATGTAATAATTTATTTCACCCGCTTTGTTGCAATTTGTATATTTGCCTCATGTACATCAAGAGCAGGTTTGGCGCTAAAGAGAAGCATCTACAATCTAAACGTTAAAGAATCCGATAAATGGAAATATTTCCAACTGTTATTCAAAATAAATGATCAGTTTGTTGAGTTTAAGCTACTAGATAGCCTAGTACTAGATAAAAATCTGATTCTCGCAGCGGTGGGAAGTCTTGTTACTTATGGAATAATTATAGCTACTTTCAATATAAATTCAAATGTGTGATTTTTTAGTGTTTCTTTCATCTCACGAAACCCTGTTACTTCCGCTCCGTTGTCTGTCCGTCACAGAGCCGTTGTCAGAACATATATAACTTACAGAGTTGAAACTTTGTGTATATATATCTGAATACTTGCTATGAAGCTCGAAATATTAAAACTTGAAAAAATCGTATTATTTTAATAAATAGAGATAAAAAACTAAAATTCTAACAGCCTTTTTCTATTAAATTTAAACATGTTTCGTTATAGCAGTTGCCAAAATTTAAAAATCCACAATGAAATTCTTTCTACAATAATTAATTTTTTATTGAACTATTTCCACGTGAAAAATGAAAATGAAAAAAAAAGTTTCACCAATTGCAAAAAAGATAAATATGAAATAAAATTGATTGACGTCATAGAGGTAATAAAACGGAAATTTTCAGAGTTTTCTCAATAATACAAGAAGTATCAGTATGTGTATGTACAGAAAACAGATTAATATCACATTATTAGAGAAATAAAATGAAAATTAATCTGACGTCATATCGGAAGTTTAACGGATTTTTTAAATGTTTGAGAATAATACAAAGCGCGTATCAATATGAGTAATAGAGAATAGTAAATATATGAGTTTCAGGAACGTATTGAATCATGATAAAAACCCGATTATGGAAATATTCGCATATTTAACTTTTTGAAGGTGTACAACATGTTTAATTTTGAAATAATTTTTTTTTTAAATATAGCATTTAGTCCACATGACAGATATTATTATGACAGAGTATAATAGTGGGCTTCGCCCGCTATCGGGCTGGTTTAGATATTTGAAAAAACGAAAAAATTGACCGGTAAATTTCCACTTTATAAAAAACATTACTTTTTTTTTGTTGCTAAATGAAATTTATTTGGATTTATTAAAAAAAGGATAAAGTGTTTTGAAAGGAATATTAAACGAAACCCTTTGTGTGATCTTCGATCACACTTACCTACTTGTTTCTATTTATATATTATTTATATAAAGGTATTTATTAATATCGAACCAATAAGCTGAACTTTATTTCATGTAAATTTTGGGCAATTTAAAATCAACTTGCTAGCGAATGTTGGATTATACGGAAACGGCCACACAAAAGTGCTAATAACAACGGTTGTTTTAAGGTACGTATTGCCAAAATGAAGATCTCAGTACGACAAGGGAAACTATCAATTAACTGTGAATCAAACATTGACTGTTTGAATATCATCACTATGCAACGATCTGTAGGGTTATTCGTGACAGTTACAGTACTTCCCTAATTTCACGATGTTTAGCTCGCTCATGATTTCTTCTATGTGCTCCTTGATTATTTGTTTTGCTCATGTTATGTTAGTGTTTATAAGCATAAAAACAAAAAAATCTTTATGTACCCAAATCTTCCTCAGCTTTATGACTTATTCCATATATTTCACAAAGTTTTGACTTTCTTTTTCAAGACTATTTGAAGACTCACTTGATTCTGATTCAGATGATGATGAGGATGATGATGATGATGATGATGATGATGATGATGATGATGATGATGATGATTTTCATAGTAATATTGATGCTTCTTGACTATTCAGTCAATCTGAGCATTCTGATTTACTCGAAGGTTTACGGTTGTCTGCGGGATCTGCTGAAATTTGAAACTCCAGACTAAAACAAAAAATTTCTTAACTCTTAAAACATCTAACTTTTGTATATATAACTAGAGAACAAGTGTTAATATCGCTACAGGATAGTGATTAAGTTTACTGCAAGGATATTAATAGGTTGATGCATAAGTTTGTCATTATATATGAACCCCAGAAATGGAGACTTTTATTGACTATGCTTAATAAAGTCTTAAAACTGTTTTTTTTTTTTTTCATAAGGGAGGCAAACACGTATCTGTACCGCGGTCAGGGGAAAACATGATTGCCGAACATTGTTGGATATTTAATCGAGAAAGTTCGATGAATCACTACATAACAGAAAAACCTACAAATGTTCGTGTAATACAAAAAAAAAAAAAAAATTAAATATATTTTAATGCATTCTACATGTATACGTATATCTATGTATAAATTGTCAAATAAAATTGTTTTATTATATTTACACTTATTATTATATATTATATATTATTATATATTATTATATGTCAACTTAACAGGCTATAACTTCAATAAGGAAACACATATTGACGTAGATTATAAAAAAAAAAATGAACGCGATGGAGGAAAACAAAAAGAGAACAACTTTGAAATGAGTATCCCAAAAATGTATAGAATCAATATACATATTTAAAAACGTTTTCACAAGCATACATTTTGTAGATTTGTTTAATTTCTAGCTACTTGTAAATGAACTTCGAATGCATTTGTCAGTCCACGACAGAATATTAGCAGACCAGTGCAGACCTTTGAGATTGAATGGATTTTTTTTCAGCTTACTGAAAATAATTATTCTTGTTATCAACAATCCTCTTCTTATAAAGAATATTGAATATTCTCAACATGCTTAGCATATTTCAATTCAATTCTAATAAAAACTAATAATTGTTTTACACAGTATTTGCTTATACGAACCCTGGCAAAAAATATTGAATCAACATCTACCTTTCCTTACGCTCAGTTAAATGTAAGTGATTTTATATAAAATTTTTTAATTGGTGAAACTTTGTTTGCTATTAAAGATTTGTAAACATGTCTAGAACACACGTGCTAAAAATAATTACAAAATGACTGCACACTAATGTAATGAATGACACTAATATAATTTCATTTCTCGGAATGCTGCGAGAAAAAAATATGGAATCACGTCCTATCAGAAAAAACAGTTTGGAGTATTTTTTAAAACTTATTGTTAATAACTTGTATTTGCATTGATGATCACTTAGATTCTGTCAGGTATAGACTTAACAAGGTCTTCGCACTTATTTGGATCAACGGCTATCCATGCTTTTCGATTGGAGTATTTTAGTTTCTGTGTTGATTTTAAATTTACAATGTTTTTCAAAATATATGCCATGTACTATTTTCGATATTATTGATATCTGGACTATATGCGGACCACACCATATGAGAACATTATTTTCAGAATAATTCCTTTTCACTATCTGGTACCTATATGGCACGAAGCATTGATATTCATAATTATAGAATCACTATCTCCAAATTACTCTTCTATACTAGTAAATAGAAAATCTTGTAAAATTGAAACATGTTTCTCTGAACTGCCATTCCCAGTCACAACACACAGTCTTCCAGCCCTCTTAAAAGACACAAATCCCAAAATCATGATTAAATCAGGAAACTTAAGACAAAAATTGGATCCGTTTTCACTCCCCCTTTCATTTGCAACCTCCAAATGAATACTTCTCTATCGCCACCTGCACGAACAGAAATTTTTGATTCATTGTTAAACACTACTTTACTCCAGTCTTCAACAAACCAGTCGCGGTATTTTTTCTGCCCATCACACTTTGACTTTCTTGTGCTGTACTGAACAGGATTTCCCTGATGGACACGATTCCACACTGTTTCCTGCATAAATTTTATTAAAAAAATGTTATAAATTTTTATTGAGTGCTTATTTTGCAATTTCCGTTGTGTCCGTGTTCATGATCGTTCATTTAAAAAAAATAATTACAGCTTTTCAATTATAATAAAAATGTATATACAGTGATCTCTCCCTTATACGCGATACACGGAAAGCATTTTTCCGCACCAGTTTTTTTATAAGGTAATTTTTGGTTTCTTAAATCGCAGAATTTATAAATCAAATTTTACTGTTTTAAAATAGTGGTGTGAAAAAGTAATTACTGAACATCGCGTATAAGTGAGAGATCACTGTATTTGTGAGTTGTGAAATAGAGAGTGGTGATTCCGTACTTTTTGCCAGTGGTAGTAGTCTTATTGAAAACTGCAGGTTCATAATGCTTAAATTCTGAATAACTTGTGGATTCTCTTGCTGCAAATTCTGTATTATTTGGACAGAATTTTTATAAAAACAATATTTCCTATATAAGATATTATTGCTTATGACATCGAGTTTCACTTTAATAAAGCAAAAGCAATTGCAATAATCATTCAGTACAATATTACGACAGTTTTGTTTTACACGATCTGATTCATTAATTTGTATTTTATATTATATATTCAATTTATTTTTCTTTGTCCCGTGTTTTTTCCGAAGCAGTTGACGTCATCCTCTAATTCAGTTAAAATATGATTGGTAAAGTTTTTCTCGTGTATACCTTGTGCTGCTTTCGATCATTTTTAACTGAAATTGATGGAATAAATTAGATGATATTCTTACTTGACTAATGTTTATGAAGATATTTTTGTCGTTAATTTGTCTTTAAAAGTTTACACCTGCATCTAAAAAATATTAGATAAAATATTAGACATCAGTGCGAAATCTTCGCTCCGGTCTGAAGGTATTATATATTTGTACAGTTTCTTATTGTATAAAATACTGAAAATAATATGTTAAAGAAATCATTTGAGTAGAGTTGTGACTATTAAACATAACCCCTATAAACACCAAATTATTTTGTTATGGGACGAAATTTCTAAAATTTATTTATTGACTAGCTGATCCGTTCGGCAGTGCCTGGGTAACAGATTTAAATAAACCCCATATTTGTATAATTTTATATCTTTAACTCGATTTTGTTTGAATTTATATTTTTTATTAACAATTCGCGAAAAAATATTGATATTTAGTTGTTAAAGCGTTTACTTAGGCAGACATTTTCTTGTTTTTTCACGTAGGGCCGTTTCATAGTTTAAAAAAAAAATCTTATTGTCCAAACTCTTTGAAACTTTTATCGATTATAAGTATAACCGTTTTTCAGCCCGGGTAAAATTACATCAAAAGTGTAGTTATAAAAAAGGGAGTGCTGATTACGCACCGGAAAATCCTTTATTGTCAACTTAAACGAATCTCAGGCACGTCTCCCCGCTACTTGTGGCACCGTATAGCAGGAGTGCTGCACACGTACTTCAAAATCGATTCGTTCCATCTTCCACCACCAGGTGGCACAATTTGTTCTATACGAACATAACTGAAATCTGTAAGGTTATCAAAATCCAGTCGAATGAGTCAAACACCGTCGTAATCGGGCCCATAGAACAGTATATAGGAAAGCGCCCCTTGTGGTGGAACTTGGAACTAAAATCTGTAAGTTCCATCGATATCAACTCAAACGAGCCAAACTACGTCGTGATCGGGCCCATAGAAACCGATATAGAAAAGCGCCCCTGTGGTGAAACTTGGAACTAAAATCTGTAAGTTCTATCGATATCAAGTCGAATGAGCCAAACCGCTTGTGATCGGACCCATAGAATCCGATGTACTTTGAAATGAAATAGGAAAACATTAGCGTTTTATTTCTTTTTCTATACAAAAATCAGGATTGAAAATTTTTAGAAAATCTTTAGCATTCCCAGCACATTTTAAGCAAGGATGCATAATTTTCAAATCCAAGAATCTAATATTTAAAAAATATATATGTATAGCCGATAAAAATCCCAGTCCATTTCGAATACATCATTTTATCTCCACAGGTAAGCGACGCAATGTCTCCCTCCTGTCTCCTCTCAAAAGCTTTATTAAACACGTGCCAGATAAAATCGCTCGAAAAATTAAAATTTTTAATTGATATATTGCGTTCTAAATAAGAGATTTTTATGAGTTTTGCTTCTCTGAAATTGCGATTTTTTTTACGTCCGTTTAGAAATTTTAATGTAGATTGAGTGATTATTGCGATTTTTTCGAAAAAGCCCGAAAAATGGACAGTCAAGCATTTTACTGCTGCCAGAATGAAAATTTCCGATGTACTGATGAAGGAAAACATTCCATTGGTCGGTCGCGACCCTCGTATCAGGGAACGATTCTAAGCAGAAATGAACTTTTCATTTTTCAGAAAATGTCATTTTTCAGATAAAAATATTCCATTTTCGACGCAATGTTTAATTAGTTTCTAATTAATATCTTTGGTAATTATCAAAATATTAAAATTCTGAGTCCCAGGTATATCAGATCAGGCCTTGGACTATCCTCGCCTTAATTTTCAGACTTCTAAGTGCGCTAGATTTTTCTAGCAATCGCACACACAGACACATACACAGAGCGAATCTTTCTTTTATTAGTATAGATTGCATAAGCCTTTTAACGTATTTTTTTTTAAATCATAAAATGCGGTACTTGTTTGTTATCAAAAGCCTTGTTATATATATATTTTTTTAAGTTTGGCGCAATTCGAGTTTCCAGAAAGTGACATTTGCTCCAAAAAATATAAACAGCTGTGAAAACAAACATTATAAGCTTTTATGCTTGATTATTGGGAGTATTTGTATACATATAAAATACATTATTGTAATTTTTTCCATACAAATTACTTCTGTTTGTCTATAACATTTGATAAATGGTCTCTTTATATCAAATAAATTGTGTAAATATTGAAAAACATTGCATGTGTGTATGAAAAAAAAAATAGGTTGCCAGAAAATATGTATGAAAAAATTTCTGTTCTTGGCACAAAGTCATTTTTTCTATCTTTCCAAATCCTATATTACAAATAAGTACCAAAACTGCTTAGGAAGATGAAATCTTTATTAATTCATAATTTGGACATAAAGAGTTAACGATAAGACAACAAAAATCTTAAAATAAATTTTATGACATTTGGTAACATTTTAATTTCAATTAATTATAATGATGAAATGTAAATTTCTGTTCTGTCAAGTGTGATATCGAAGAACTTATCTACTATAAAACAATCTTTTCTGCAAAATGTTTCTCAAGAACCTGCAAAGTAATGAGCATATCTTTGCAATCTTTCTTGTGTGATACATAACCAAATTCTATCTTACATTTTGTTCAACTGCATTTAAAGAAGCTTTATTATACCTTTTACGTTGCAAATTCTATCTTGAAATTTATATAATACTTTTTGAGGTTAAATATTATTATTTTTTCATTTTTTGAAAAAATTATGTTTTAGTTTAAAAAAAAAAAACTTACTCTAAGTAGATACTGAATAAAATAGCCATAGAAAGGGAAAAATGTAACGTTTAATAAAATTTAACGAATACTTTAGTAGTTATTTTGTGTATTTTTAAGGGGAGGTTACCGTTCATCCGCCCTAAAAGTATGTCAACTTCGAGATTTTTTTTTCATATAAAGAATAAAGTAATACAAAAACTGAATTTAGTCATTTATTATTCATAGGTTTTAATATAAAAAATATTATTATTATACAACGATTATTAAAATTGATGGAAATATCTGCCTCCGTCTGAGAAGGAAGGTGTGAAGAAAAGAACACTGATTAGAACTCAAAAACCGCAGACTGTGCCTCTACATTTGATTAAGACTTTCATTTCCGTCCACGAGGACTCTTTTTTTAAATTTGTACTTTGAACCTTTGAATAATAATTTCTTTTTTTCTTTCAGAGAGATATGTTGAGCAGTTGGGTCTTTGAGACCAAAGAACAAAGATGTAATGATTGTTGCTTCTGTGAATCATTCAGAAAATGATTTATAATTTTAATTGTTGTGTTCTGTTAACGTTAGTAAATGTTGTGTGTTTTTATTTAAAGACTTTGTCTTTTGTGTGTGTGAGCCTTACTGACGCATATGATCAAGATACCCGTATGAAGCATCCCATCACGAACCCGCGGGTAAGAGCTTTTATTTATTAGAAAATCTTTAATTATTACCTAAAGAAAATTAATGTTGACTGATTAATTAGAATTTTTGATATGGCATCCCTGCAAGGGATGTATAGTGCGGGTAAATATTTGTGAATTATGAAATAGTTTAGAATATAGTTTGAAATCCTTTTTTGAAATAAGAAATAATTTAGAAAATTTTGAAATCTTATTGTTTGGGAAAGATTTAAAATCGAATTAAAAAGATTTGAACTATATATCATTTCGACTCACACACACACACAAAAATATGTCTCAAACAGAAACATTAGACGTTCTTAAAAAAAGACGTACAATTTTACGATCAGCAGTCACTAAAGCATTAAGCAAAATCGAAAACTCAATATTATTAGAAGATGTGTCTGCTGAAGAATTAGAAGAATATGTCGAATCGGTTACAGACAAATTTAGGTCTTTAAAAACTACGGACAATAACTTAGAATTATTGATTAATCCAGATGATTTAGAAAAAGAATTGGAAGCAGCTGAAAAGTATGCTGAAAACGTAATTTCTTGGAAATCGCGCGCAAATAGAAAAATAAGAGAAATAAAAGCAGGACTTTTAAATAATTTTAAGTCAAAACAGGAAGTAAATTTCGAAAATGCTTCGGACGTTGCATTTAATAATAGAGGAGAGAATTCCGTACGGGTAAAACTTCCTAAATTAAGTATTCCAATATTTGATGGGAATATGAATGAGTGGCTTACTTTTTGGAATTGTTTTGAATCTTCCGTTCATAATAACAGTTCATTGAATAAAATTGATAAATTCAACTATTTGCGAGCTCAATTAAAAACTACGGCCTTAAGCACGATTGAAGGCTTTCCTATTTCTGAAAGCAATTACGATGCTGCAGTGGAACTATTGAAAAATATATACGGAAATAAACAAATGCTGATTCATACTCATATGAGTAACATTTTGGCAACCAAGCCGTTACGAAATTCTGCAGATATATATCTTTTTCGAAAATATTTCGACAAATTATCTGTTGAATTTAGAAGTTTAGAAAGTCTCGGTACAAATATTGAAGAAATATCAAGTGTATTGTGTACCACTATACTGAAAACAATTCCTCAAGACCTTCTCATTGAATTAAATAAATCGGAAAATGAGAAAGGTTATTACGAAATTAAAGAGCTGATAAAATTTTTATCATCTTGTTTACATGCTAGAGAGAAAGCTATGTTAGTGTCAAATGCAATTAAGGAAGATAGCCGGAAAACTCATACTTTTCCCGATAAGGGGATTCACGATTCGCGAGCTAAGCATAAATATATCCGACTGTGAATGATTTAATAGCGACTAATACGGAGGAAGATTTAAGTTTATCGAATTGTGTTTTTTGCAAGAGTTCAAAACATTGCTCATCCAAATGTCAGTTCGCAGCTGGTTTAAGTATTGAAGAAAGAAAAAGTATTTTAATGAAAAAGGGAGCGTGTTTTAAATGTCTGCAAATGAAGAAACATTTATCGCGTTATTGTAAACAAAAAATTATCTGCTGCAACTGTAAGGGAAACCATAATGTACTATTTTGCTATAAAGCAAAAACAAATGAAAAAACGAAAGAAAAAACCGAACTGTCGGATACTACTCTTTTTTCGAACGAAAATTTGTCGAGTACTATTTACTTACAAACTCTGTGTATTTATATAAGGAATAACGGTTTTGAATATATAGTGCGTGCTATTTTAGACACAGCGTCTTCAAAATCTTATATCTCAAAATTCGTGGCCAATAAAATGGAATTAGAAGGTATAAGAAAAGTAAAAATCACGCATGGGCTTTTTGGAGGTACCGAAACAACAGTTGATCATAATTGCTATTCTGTAGATTTAAGGGGTTTGAGGGGAGGAAAAAATATCAAAATTGAGGTCATGGAACAAGACAAAATTTGCGCTACTGTTCCTAAGATTAGAAGTCTTAATTGTATTTCGGAATTAAAAGAAAACAAATATTTTTTTGAGCGATATCTGCCCGGAAAGTAAAAATTGTTTATATGAACGGGATATTAACGAAATACATGTTTTGTTAGGAGCAGATATTGTGGGAAATTTGTTTACGGGGAAAATTGAGAATCTTTCTTGCGGTTTAGTTGCGATGCAAACGTCACTTGGATGGACTACTATGGGGAAAATTAATGATAAAGAAAGGGATAGTTCTCTTTTGGCCCTTTCGTTATTAGTAAATGATGCAAAAATTACGGATTTGTGGAATCTAGATTCCTTAGGCATAGTAGATCCGGCTGAAAAACAATCTAAGGAAGAAGTTCAGAAATTGGTTATGCAACATTTTAAAGAAACCGTAAGCCGAGAAAATGACAAAGTTAGTCTCCCCTGGATAAATGAACACCCCCCTATTCCTAGTAATAAAGATTTAGCGGAAAAATGCCTTCAAAATAATATAAAAAATCTTAATTCTTGCGGTTTACTGAAAGATTACGAAAAAGTTTTGGATGAATGGGAAGAGGAGGGGATCATTGAAAAAGTGAATTGTGATGAAAAATTTAACCCTTTTAAGATCCACTATCTCCCTCATAGAGCGGTAATCAAGCCTACGTCTACAACCAAAATTAGACCGGTATTCGATGGTTCAGCACATGTTAGGGGTTCCGTTTCCATAAATGACTGTATAGAAAAGGGACCTAATTTAATTGAATTAATTCCTTCCGTCCTAAGTCGATTTAGAATAGGAAAGATAGGGGTTGTAGCTGATATTCGAAAAGCATTTTTGCAGATATCTCTAAATGAAAAAAACAGGGATTATTTACGTTTTCTTTGGTGGAGAGATGGGATTTCCGAAAACCTTGAGATTTATAGACATTGTAGGGTGGTTTTCAGGATTAGTTGTAGCCCTTTCCTTTTGGCTGCTACTCTTACACGTCACTTAGATCAGGCTCCTGAAAATCTTAAAGATGTTACTCTAAAACTTAAAGAATCCTTTTATGTAGACAATTGTGTAGCCAGTGTAGAGTCGAGGGAAGAGTTAAGAGTATTTTCGAAATGAAGCATGAAAACTTCTGGCATCAGCACAATTTGATCTTCGGGGTTGGTGTTATAATCAATGTGAGGAATTTGGATTGGGCAATAATGACAAGGATTATTTGAATGATGAGAATGATACAAAAATCCCGTTACTTGGTTTAATATGGGATACCGAAAAGGACACGCTGTCGTGTGATTTCCGGAATTTTAAAGTTGAGAATGAGCTCATCACAAAAAGAACGATTTTGTCCTTAACGCATAAAATATTCGATCCCATCGGTTTCACTTGTCCCAATAATTCCAAAATTGCTTTTACAGAAATGTCGGAAAATGAAAGCTTCATGGGACTCCAAAATGCCCGATGAGATAGTTAAGGAATTTATAAAATGGAGTAAGCAAATTAAGGATTTAGAAAATCTTGAAATACCTCGAAAATTATCTGACTTTTCAGTAAAAATGGGAAAATTATTTCTACACGCCTTTTGCGACGCGAGTAAATCTTCTTATGCTACATGCATTTTTCTCAGAAATGAGCAATCGAATTTTGTCACCTGTCAACTTGTTCAGGCACGTTCTAGAGTAGCTCCACTGAAAGACATTTCGATTCCGCGTCTAGAATTACTAGCTTGTTGCATTGGAGCTAGATTGACCAATAGCATTAAAGCGGATTTGAAACTAGAAAATATTGATACATTCTATTGGTCAGATTCTATGGACGCGTTATATTGGATAAAACGGGAAGGACCTTGGGCTACTTTCGTAGAAAACAGAGTTAGGGAAATTCGAAAACTTACATCCACCGCTTAGTGGAATTTCGTACCTGGACATATGAATCCGGCAGATTTGCCGTCACGCGGTTGTTGTGCGAAATCCCTTATTAGGTCTCAGTGGTGGTTAGGAACGACATGGCTTTTGGATTCCAACGAAAACTGGCCTAAGTCTAACATTTTGCCTAACATGTAAATAGTAAATACAGAAAAACGAAAAACAATTGTAACTGCCTCTAATTTAGAAAGTAATGACCCCCAATTTTATAATCGCTATTCTTCGTACAGTAAAATTTTGCGAATCACTGGTTGGATTCTGCGATTTATTTAAAATTCGAAAAGGGGTAGTAACGACAGAATATTCGGTCAATTGACTAACAGTGAAATGCAGAAGGCAGAAACAGTTATTTTAAAGTTAGTACAAAAGGAATCATTTGAAAATATGAACGATAAATGATATAAATGCTTACGCACTTTTACAGATTCGGATGATATCATCCGTGTGAAAACTAAAATTTTTCATCGAGAAGATGAATTTAACTTTAGGTTACCTGCCGTCTTACCTTCAAAGCACCACGTTGTACAACAACTCATATTTTCGAAGCACGTAGAATTTGGTCATTGCGGTGTATCATTTTTGATGACCGTGCTAAGAGAAAAATATTGGATTCTCAAAAGTCGTAAGACTATTAAAAGCGTGATTAGTAAATGTGTCGTATGCAAGAAACACGCCTCGAAACCCCCGGAAGTTGAAGAAAGTGTTTTACCGATAAACAGAGTGCGAGAAGCGGCTATTTTTGAAATAATAGGGGTGGATCTATGCGGTCCTCTTTATTTGAAAGATGAATCCAAAGTATGGATTTTATTAATAACGTGTGCAGTTTTTAGAGCAGTACATTTTGAACTGTTGTATAATATCTCAACAGACAGTTTTATTCTTGGACTCACAAGATTTATTGCGAGACGAGGCCGTCCTTCAGTAATATACGCTGATAACGGCACCAGTTATACTGGATGTCGTAATTTATTTAACAAGATTGATTTTGAGAAACTAAAAAGTGTCAGTGTTTTTTCACATATAGGCTGGCAGTTCATACCACCTTTTGCGCCCTGGTGGGGTGGCTTTTGGAAAAGACTCGTCGGAATCCTGAAACGAATGCTAAGAAGAGTGGTAGGGAAAACATCTCTGCAAAACTGTCTGACTACTCGTCGAGGGCGAACAGTACGTCCTCCCGATAGACTGGCCGATAGTCAAGTGGGGGTTGACTCAAGTTGAGTTCTGTCCCCTAGTGAACTCAAAGGGGGGAATGTGAAGAAAAGAACACTGATTAGAACTCAAAAACCGCAGACTGTGCCTCTACATTTGATTAAGACTTTCATTTCCGTCCACGAGGACTCTTTTTTAAATTTGTACTTTGAACCTTTGAATAATAATTTCTTTTTTTCTTTCAGAGAGATATGCTGAGCAGTTGGGTCTGTGAGACCAAAGAACAAAGATGTAATGATTGTTGCTTCTGTGAATCATTCAGAGAATGATTTATAATTTTAATTGTTGTGTTCTGTTAACGTTAGTAAATGTTGTGTGTTTTTATTTAAAGACTTTGTCTTTTGTGTGTGTGAGCCTTACTGACGGATATGATCAAGATACCCGTATTAAGCATCCCATCACGAACCCGCAGGTAAGAGCTTTTATTTATTAGAAAATCTTTAATTCTTATCTAAAGAAAATTAATTTTGACTGTTTTATTGAGAAATTTTGACAGAAGGTCTCCATAAGCGCACATTCAGAAATTTTTGAAAAAATTACAGAATGTTCTTCTCATGAGGATATATACGCCTATAAAAAATTTTCTGCGTAACCTCGATATAACGTCCGTAAAAAAATATGAAAATTTCTTTTATTTGACAATTTATCACCGGGTGGCGACGGAATGAAATGAACCTTTTCAGGGACAAAGTACTTATGTTTCTAAACTTTTGAAATCACTGAGTCACACCGGGATTTAACAACAAATTTATTTCGAAATAAGTAAAAGATTTTCTTCACGTATATTATAAAAGTAAAATTTGATTCAAAAACTCCGATGTCATTGTGGCATTTGGTAATTAAAATTAAGTTGGATATATTATATCCCACCGCCCTTCAAGAGGTTAAAAAAATACCTTTTATGACAAATACTCTTTAAGAAAAAACTTTTTCATACTGAACTTGTTTATGCATGTTTAACTTACATAATAAATAAATTTTTATAATTACAATTTTGTGTACGCATTTATATGTATTTATAATGGAATTTAACGATTGTATTTTAATATTTAAAACAAAAATTAAATTGATTAAAATTGTTTCAAATTCAAAAATAAGCCCGATTCTGAACATTGTCAATTCAAGAAAGTTTTTGTTACTATGGAAACAACGACTTCTTCAATATAGAAATGTATAACGAATTCGTTTATCATCGGGATTTTCCTTTTAAAATTCATTTAAAAATTACATGTACAACCGTTGAAGCCATTTAAATTAGAAAAAATCATGGAATGGAGGATAAAACAATAGGCAAAATTTCATTCAATATGTAATAAATAGAGAAAAAAAACGTGAGTGATTTATTTAATCTGATTAAAAAAATATTTTAAATTAATATTAATGCAAACGTACACAGAGTTGAAAATGTTGAACGCAAAATGCAAACGATTCTGAACAAGAGGGTACGGTATCATGAGCCATAGAATTAACCCAGTCTTATAATTTTTTTAAGCTTATGACAATTTTACGCTTTCAAATTTTACAAAAAATCTCATAGACAAGTCTCATAACAAGAATTTTTTCAAACTCTTCGCTTACTTTAATATGCCTTACAAATTCATATATTTTTAAAATTTCGATTGTTAACTAAAAGTGAAAATAAACATACAGATTCAATAATTCAATAATTCACATAATTTAAATGTCAGCTTAGCTATAACATAAAATAGTTATTTGCAGCTTCCAAAACATAGAGCATATTTTTTCAGTGGAAAAAATAAATAACTGCAACAACAAGCAGCTTGTATATATTATACAAAAAATAATAAATATTTCATCGTTTAAGTTTAAATTCATTAAATATTGCGTATTCGAGTAATCATTTTACAAGCAATTTAAAATGCATTAAAATCGTTTGCTTTTGGCGAAGGAAAAATGTTGCTAGCCAAATCGTGTGTTTTTTGCGCAAAATGCTCGAAAGTATTTTTTTTTTTTTTTTTTTGCAGAGTTTCTACTGGGATAACGCAGCTAAATTTCACTGTTCCCTTATTACATACATGTGTAGCTTCATTAGCATTTTTTTCAAAATTTTCTGAGTATGCGCTTTAAGAAGACCTTCCTTGTGAGTTGCATCTGAGTTGCGTTGAGTTGCGTAGAGTTGCACAGTTGCTGAGTTAATATATGAGTTTCATATGGGTATGCTATACGCTCATCACACTGCGCCGTGTAGAGCAGAGCTTCTCAAAGTCATCTGAAAAAAAATCAAATTTTTAAAAACACATATTAAATTTGAGAGGGGGAGTGAGGTAGCTCACTGTAAAAACAAACTCCTGTGAAAAAACGGAAAAGGTACTGGCAGCAGAGTTGCCGTAACTTTTCCGTTTTTTCACAGACATTCACTTTCGTGGTTTTTTCCGTTTTCAAAACTGAGAAGTTCCGTTTTCGAAACTGAGAAGTTCCGTTTTCGAAACTGAAAAGTTCCGTTTTAGGAACTGAAATGTTTTGTTTTAGAAACTGAAATTTTCAGTTTTAGGATTGAAATGTTCTGTTTTAGAAACTGACATTTTCAGTTTTCAGGACGGTTATTTTCTGTTTTACAAAACTGATATATATTTTCAGTTTTTATTATCTGTTCGATATTTCTCCCATAAAGGGGAAAGTGAGATCTCAAAATCCTCACACTTATGTTAAACCTATCTGTGGCGGTTATAATTTTTTTTTTTTTTTTTTTTGTGTGTGTTTTTATTATATTGTGTTGTTATTTAAAAATATTTTGACAGCAAAAAGAAAAGAGACATTCTGTAAGAATTGTACACAGAAAAAAGAAGTTAAAAATGTTAATTTCTTAGGACATATTATTAAGAGACTTATACTTAATATACAAAATTTTGTAAAAGGCAATAAATGTAATTTAATTTAGAAATGATAAAAAAATATTTTTAAAGAATTGAATATATTTATATGAAAAAATATTTTTAGAAAAAATCTGAAGCTTAAATATAACAATATTGCAATTTTTCCATAAAGTATGCTAAAATTTGCAATTTTAATTATTATTTAAAATAGCATTCAAACCCTGGAGCTAAATTCTTTAACATGACTAAAATTTGATGATATAGAAATAAAAATCAGGGGTCTGTTCAGATTCTCTCGCAGTGTCCTGTTTTTATTAAATTGTAGAGTTTTTTTTTTTTTTACATTTGTTAAAATTCTAGTTATAATTTTGTAAATTTTGAAATTATCGTTATATACAGGTTCCTGCATATCCTTTACACATGAAAAAGCTAAGTAATATGTTCTGTGGTCAGTTTTCTGTTTGGAGGTGGAAAAATTTTGTGATAAGTCCTTTTAAGTAGCCAAAATTTTCCTAAACTGATATCTGAAAATACAGAAAAAGAATGTACTAAAAAAATACATTGTGTGAGAAATTTTCAAAGAAGAAAGAAAAAATATGTAATCGCAGCATTTTAAAAAATATATATAATTATTTTTCAAAGATATCCATAGCTTTCATTTCCTAACAGTATAACTGTAAAATTTTTAGCACTTGTTATTAATATATATTTTTCAATTTTTACCCCCCCCCCCCCTCTCACTGTTTATACATTTTATTTTTTTCTTATTTCATACTGAGACATATTTTAAAGACTTGGGGCACTAAGTGTTATCTCTTATTTATTTATATCATTGTTTTAATATCATTAGTATGTATAATCAATTCTGTTATACATGTGTAAGATAGAAATCTCGCTTTTTGAAGACAAAAATTGTACTCATTTGCCTAGAGAGAGAATGAAAATGTATTTCAGTAAATCATAAAAGAAAAATTTTACTTGTTTTTTAGCTTTTAATTCGTTTATCCGTTAGTTTGTATTCGAAAATACTTGCTAATTTAAATCACATATATATATATATATATATATATATATGTGTGTTAAATTATTTTCTTTACCTATTTAAAGTTTTTGTTTATTCAATGTAGTCATTATCCCCCCCCCCCCTTACGCGGAAGTAAACACTTTCTGGTATTTAAGCCAACAAATATGAATAATTAATAACGAGGCCTTATTGTACTCAAATTGTTCATATCAAAACTATTTTTATTAAAAAAAAATAAAAAAAAATATTCTACAATAATTTTACAAGTCAACCTATAACTCTATAAATATCGGTAGGTGCTATTGAAAAATAAATGTGAGATAAAGAAAAAAAATAACACTTACAAGATCAAACAACTATCAGAATTCTCTAATCATAAAGAGAATAAATAGTAATAATAATAATAATAATTTGCCCCCATAAAATCAACTTTAAAATTAAGAGTAAAAAAAAAATAAATAAATAAAACAGTGCATCCAGATTACTCATAGTAAGTGATTAGAAACTGTTAGAAAGTAAAATAATCATATGATTTAAAAAGTATATTCGAATACAAACGCATAAACTGGAATTTTGAAAAAATATAATAACGAAATAAAGCATAGCTAAAGAACGGGGATCTTTTTTTCCTTTTTAAATCTGCATGAATAAAGATTATCTTTAGACACATATTACACATAAATTAATAACAAAGTCCGGTTAGGAAATAGTGAGTTGAAGTAAAATAATAATCAGATAAAATGCAAAATCTTCCCTTTTTTATGACTTAAGACAAAATACTTATTCTAGGCAAATGATTGAAAGCTATTGTCGTAATATACACGTGGTTTAAAAACTAAATTTATATCTTACAAACATTAAACATATAAAGAAATTATACATATAATGTTATTAAAACAATGATATAAAAAACAAAGATAAAACTTACTTTTATTCTGTAAAATATGTCTACATCCAAAGTTGTACTTATTATTACAATTGTAAATTCTAAAAAGCACGTGCTATCGCAAGTTACTTTGGACTATCGTATCGGCCATATTGCTTCTTCCGGAGTTCTATAGGGGGTGTTGACACAGGACACAGACTGACAAACTAATATATCCTCCAATCAGCGTCGGAACAGAACGTGTCTCGCCGGAAAAACTCCGTTCTCCGAGACTTTACTTTCGCCTACAGAAATTTTCAGTTATATCTCTAGCAGTAAATTGAAAATTTCCGTTAATTCCAGGAAAAGTTACGCTTTTTACCCAAAACGGAATTTTTCAGGTAAAAAAAGGAAAATTCACAGAATAACACCTGTTAATTTCAGGACATATTTTTACAGTTCATGAACCTATTTTCAGTGAAATTGAACGAAATTTGGTAAATTGGTAACCGTTTGAAAAAAGTGTATTTTTTTCGCCCCTTTTTTTCTAACATCTAGGTGGCTTATTCTTTTTCTCTTTTACACATGATAGGCTCACGGTCCCACAAAATAAACGATATTTAATTTTCAAAAAGAGAAAAGTAGATTCTTTGATCTATTCAAACTATACTTTCCAGGGAATAATGCCGTTACAAGAAAAACGCGTTTAAGATTATGCTAAATAAAAAGAGTATAAAAATTTTTAGTTAAGCGTTATATTTTGCAACTTACAGTTAGTTCAGTTCCTGGATTTCTACCTGTGAAGTAAATAATTTAGCACACGCGAAGCTGTATCCCGCCGTGTCCCACATTATCTGTTTTTCATCCAGTCCGCGTTGTTTTTCAATTGACTGCAACTTCTTTAATATTTCCAATTTTACCTAACCACTCTAGAGGCTTATTCTACACACAATAGAAATTCAAAAAATGTAAAATAGTTTTTTTTTTTTTCAATGAGCGGTAACATTATCTTAATATGAAAATATAGGCTGTCTAAGAACTTTTGAAAACGTTTGAAAAATATTGCATTATTACTGCAACAAGATTAAATGGACATTACAAACAATTCTCCAGTACCTTTTCCTTCGTTTAGCATAAATTATTGATTTTGAGAAGTTGCACCATTTTTAAATTTAAAGAACGTATATTTCAAACACCTGTTTGAAACATAAGTCACAGCAACAGTGTATAGAGCTTTAATCAAACTATAAGCTTTAAATAATTATAGACTTTTAAATAAACGTTTATGACAAATCCATAAGTAAACAAACCAATAGTATGAATGATGATATTAATAATTTTACAGCAATAGTTTTTTGTAATAACATTTTATAGCTATGTGTTTGCTATTAAAAAAAAAAAAAAAAAAAAAAAAAAAAAAAAAAAGCTTTTAATTTGCAAATATGTTCTATTTCCTATATTTTATGCATTATCAATTCGATCTATATCTTTTTTGACAATTAAGTCTCTGCCAGTTCTATGTTTTTGTTAATAAAGTTTCTAAAATTATAATAGTAGATGCTAAAAACCTATGCAGTATTTTCTTCAATTTAAATATGATTTTTAAAAGTATTTTGTTAGTTTATATAATAAATTTCGACAAAAATGTCAATTTCTCAATGTCAGCCTTTAAAAAAAAATCTGAAACTTTCATATAAAAATCCGTTTTAGTGATTTAAAACATTAACATATTTTAAAAACTTAAACACTATAAATATCAATACATATTAACCAAGGTAGAAATATGCATGGATCCGGGTCGGACTCAACGCAAAACTTTCAAACCGGCCGGGCCGGCAGATTAAAGACAATTTTTTAACGGGACGGGAAAGGCAGATAAAAAAATAAACGGGCCGAGATGAACTGATAAAAAAAATTAAGCCGGGCCACCGGCCTGATATATCAAATGTAAAAGGGTCGTACTAAACTCACAAAATAGGAACCATTTACAATGGACATGGCTGTGTCGAGAATGTACATGTGCTGCACGAGACAATGCTGGTTTGACTACAACAATACAAAATATTAACATGTCCAGTGAAAAGATCTGCATCGGATAGTTACATCATGTCTGAGCCCGGGTTTATTTTTTTTCAGAAGACTCCGTCCAGGCAGGGGCGGGGTCAGGTTGACATTTTTTTATATACTCGGCCTGGTCTGGGCTGACTTGGACTTAATTGTTCCCGTGACAGGTCGGACAGGGTTTTTTTTTTTTTTTTTTTTTTTTTTTTTTTTTGTAAAAATAGTTGATAATAAACTTTTATTAAAGGATTCTTTGGAAATGTACTTTAATAAATTACAGATAAAAATTTTCAAATATCTACTTTTTCTATTATTATACAGCTTCAAAAAATATTAATTTTATAATCATATTTTTTCTTTTATTCGAAACTACATTGATTTTTCTTTTAATGATTCTTTATTTGAACGTAAAAGTCCAAGAGTATAAGTGATCATTAATATTGCTATTCTGTATTCTATGGCTTACGAACATATAGCCTGAAATATGCTGTAAAAGTTTTGCATAAGTATGCATGCAGTATTATTTAAAATAACCTTAATTATTTATTGAAAAAAATCGAATCTTTTTGAATAAATTGAGTTGGACTGGGCCTGATTTCATTGGTTTTTGCACGAGAAGGGAAGCTAACTACGAAAGTATAAACGAATCAAGCCGGATCCGGGCCGAACTTTTAGTGTTTACACCGCCCAAGCTGGGCCAAGATAGCTTTAGTTCGGGCCGAGCCTTGAAATTTAAACCTCTAAGCAAGGCGCCCAAAAATATTCGATGCCCGACCCAAAAATGTCTTGTTTTATATAAAAATAAAAGTTAAAAACATTCTTTGTCTTTTATATAACCTAGAAATCTTATGAAAAATGTTGAAAAAAATGATATTTCATTTCAAGTATCGTTTAAGATCCAAAATCAGTTTGTTGCCAGTCGCCGACATCGAGCCTTAGTTTAGGAAATAATTTTCTTTTATAAAATGCTCTATTAATATTGTATGAATTATAATAGTGAGTTTTTTACAAATTACATTGTGTTTGATAAATCCGTTCACATTTAAAAATTTCATAAAATTTTAAAACATTGCCGTATCAGAAGTGCACTTTGATTTGTCAAAGAGTCAATTATTATATGGGAACAGAAATTAATAATTAATAGACATCTATAAATAAGTGCAGATTTCAAAAATTCAAAAAAATTAACAAATTGTCGTATTGAAGTGCGATTTGCGTCATAAGAATTGACAAAATATGAAATTTTTAGTGGCAATATGGCAAAAAGTAGTTCAAAGAGTCCCATAGGCCGTTAATTCCTATTTGAAAAACGAAAATTATTAAAACAATAAAGAAAAATCATGCATCAAGCATATATTATGAAACACTTTCCAACACATCTAGAATACTTCAACAAAACTTCACCGTATAATAAGGTAAAGAAGCTAAGTAGACATTTTAGAAAATGCATAACACATTTGAAAACTTGATTTTAGCATTTACCGCACATAGCCGGAAATGTACTCCAATTTTCTTTTTAGCAGAATTGCATATAATATATAGATTTGTATATAATATACATAGTATGCTAAAATTAAGTTTGGTAAGAAGATGAATAACAGAATTGAAAATTCACCTCCAGAAATTTCTACCAATAGACGGAAGCATACTTGAATTCTTTTGTATAGCCCTGTATACTGCATACTGATTTTTATACAGACACCATACCGAGTTGAAATTTAATTCAGACAAAAACATGCTTAAAACTACTGAAATCACACATACAGAAATTATCATCCATAGGCGGCTATATACCCAGTTCTTTGCATAGGCCTGTATATGATTTTCTTTATATTCTATAAGCATTTCTTAGTATACTAAATATAAATAAACTTTAAATGCATAACTCAATTTAAAAATATATTTAAGCAATTCACGTTCGCTTATGCTCAGTAATGTTTACGAATACTTTTGTGTAGTCCTCTACATGATCTATAGAATTCTTATACACCATGTAGCAAGCAAAATTTAGTTAAACTTACAAGGAGAGATTCCGAGGTCGGGAACACAGAATGCGGTGAATTTTTGTGTATCGATAGATTATAGTTATTGTATGAATATATGAAAGCCATAAAGAGCAATACCTTAGGGGGTCTAGAAAAAATAAGTCTCAAAGTTTACGTTACAGATTATAACCCGAAAAGTTGCACGTTCAGCAAGCGGTACTGCCGAATGGTTGACAGCGTACTCGTTTACAGTTTTTTTCTGTTCGAGTTCGAATCGAATTTAAGCTTATTTTCGCAACAGAAATTTTTTATCAATTACTTTCGAACAACAATTGAAAAAATATGTATAATCATTCAAATTTACAAAAAATTATAAGTTAAATATATGTTTTGAAGTACAGTAAAAAAAAAAGAAAGAAAGAAAGAAAAAGTAGACAATTTCTATTTCTTAGGCCAGAAATTATTGCTTTTATTTAAAATAATTTAAATGAATAATCTACAAGAGAAATAAATTAAAATACGTGATACAAATCTATAATATGTTATTTTAATTGTGTTTCATTAATCAAACAGTTAAAAATTTCATGATTTATTAAAAATATATATATTTAGATTTTTGATTTTTTTTTTTTTTTTTTTTTTTTTTTTTGTAATTAGAATAACTGTCTACGTAATAGTTATTTTTCAATTCAAATTCTTTTTTTCTTTTTTTTTCTGCTATTTAATACGTTTTTATAATACAGTTTAATTATATAAATACAATTTTAAACTATAAAATTTTGCATGTTTATATATTTAATGAAAAATAAGACCAAATAAATAAACAAATAAATAAACATAAAAAAATAAACAACTAATACTTGTATAGATCACAAAATGTTGCTAGTTTTAAAATATATTTATTATTTAATAAATAAATACATAAACATAAAAAATGAGCAATTGATAATTGTATAGACCGCAAAATTTTCCTAGTTTTAAAATTTATTTACTATTATTTACATAAATAATCTACTACTTTTTACAGTGAAATAAATTAAAATACGTTACATAAAATTATAACGCGCTGCTTTAATAATTCGTTAAATTTAAATTTTTCTGTTATCATAATAGAATTTCAAAATATATCGTTTTTTAAACAACTAACTTTTTAACTTTTGAATTTTTTAAAATCTTGTATTCCTATGTGTATAATTAGAAAAATTACCCACGTACTTAAAAATACGTTCTAAAAAGATATGAATTGCTAAAAATAGTTATTAAGTAGGTAGTAAGTACAAAACCAAGAATCCGAGATTTCAAAAAATCATATTAAAAATCTAAAATCTAATATTTTTAATAAATCGTGAAATTTTTTAAATGTTTGGATAATGAAACAAACTTAAAACAATATATTATATATTTATATATCACATATTATAATTTATTTCTCTGTGAAAAATTATATATTATTCATTTAAATAACTGTAAATAATTTTAAGTAACAGTAAAAATTTCATGTCTATAGAAATAGAAATTCCTTACCATTTTTATATACTTTTCATTAAATATTTAAAAATGCAAAATTTCATAGTTAAAACTGTATACTTATATGCTGCAAAACATATATTTAATTTATATCTTTGGCAAATTTCAATGATTATATATATTTTTTCAATTGTGGTTCGAAAGTAATTGATAAAAAATTTTCGCAGCGAAAAATAGGTCCAACTGGAATTCCAATAGAAAAACCTGCCAGCAGGCTACCAACCATGCTGCTGAGCCTCGTGCCGAACGATGAACTTTATCCGGTTATAAACTGTAACGATTTTTTTTTTTTTTTTTGCCTATTTCCTTAAGATCCCCTTACGTATCTTAATAAATCATGATTTTTTTTTAAATATTTGGATAACGAAACAAACGTAAAACAATATATTAAAGATTTATATATCTGATATTATAAATTATTTCTCTGTGAAAAATTATATAGGGGAGACCGGGGCAAGATGACTATATTAACAATTTTTGTTGTTTATTAATTTATTTTGAAGTAATAGTAAAATTAATCTTACATGAACTGATAGAGTATACCTTTGTAGTATTAAATACATTACCAATTAATTTTTCAAATAAAAAAAAATAAAGGATAATTTATTTTTTCATAACATTAACAAATCGTCATCTTGCCCCAGTACTGGGGCAAGATGACTTTGGCCTCGGGGCAAGATGACAACACTGAAAAAGATTGAACATATTTTATCTTTTGAATATGTTACATGGTTTAACAAATGATAACTGTGTTTTTACATCTTACAAAGTATCAAACTAAGCATAATGCATTGATTGTAACGTAATTTTGAAGTGTTTAGTTGTGCAGCTAACAATAGTCACAAATAAAAATGCCATTTTCATAATTGGAACATTCCTCATGCCACCACTCTTGGCATTTACAGCACTGGATCCATTCTTCTGTTGGTGGGACACAATGCCGGAAGTTGGCCTTAAACGCTTTTTGAATTTTTTGGGAGGAGGGGGACCAGCGGGGGAGGGGGAGGTCTTGACCCCGTCGAACGGTACTCTCCTCGTACCGATCGGACGCTTGGAAGTGGAGATACTGACCCCGATATGGTTTTTCTTTCGGGAGGCTAGGGGGGGGGGGCTTATCGGATGGCAAAAATGTCTTCCTCTGGTCGCCCCCTTTCGAACGACACCTCCCCCGATCCCATGCGCCCCTTAGCCCCAGAGGAGATAGAAGCACAAGGTTGTGCGAACAAACACACAGACAAACAAGCGTTTACAGGATTTTAAAAAAATGGACAACATAGTTAGTTTAATAAATTCCGAAACACAGGGCCAGATGACGAGCTCGTCATCTTGCCCCGGACTGCCTGTTTAAAAATATTCGTTTTCATTGCCATGAAGGAAGGCGATTAATTGACATTTATTCATGGTAATAGGTAGTATTTAAACTAAGTTACTCATAAATATTAAAGAGAAACGATATATCTTACCTGTATCTGTAGCAGAGCTTATTTACACATGCATAAAAGTTATAACGTGGCAGCGGAAAACAATCAAAGCTTCACAACTGACACAAAAATGACAATTTCAGCGTCTGTATAGTATTGTTTAACGAACGGCCGATAGGAGAGCCAGTAGTGTCCGGTTGATGCTGCCACTTAGCGGAAAACGAAAAAATTAAGACATTCGTCATCTTGCCCCAGTCTTCATCTTGCCCCGGTCTCCCCTATTATTCGTTTAAATAACTGTAAATAATTTTAAATAACAGTAAAAATTTCATGTCTATAGAAATAGGAATTCCTTACCTTTTTTTATGTATACATTTCATTAAATATTTAAGCCTTTATGACTTTCATATAATATTCATATACTAACTGTGTAACTAAAATACTCTATCGATACACAAATGTTCAACGCATTTTGTGTCCTCGACCTCGGAACCTCTCCTTGTTAAAACCACATATCATAGCTGAAAACAGGCTCTTCCTGCAATGATCTCTAATAAACAGTAATTCGAATACGATACTTTATCCGAAATATTTTGTGTGTCGTAAATGAAAGATAAATGTTCTATACAACATATTCTACAGCAATCATCTTGTAGTAAACCTAAGTAACGCATATGAGTTTCATCATGTTTGAAATACTGCAACATAATTTAAAAATTCTGTAAACAGTTTTTCACAAAGACCATTATGTAACCGAAGTATGACCCTGTAAATTAATGATAATTGCTTTGCATTTTATAGTCTACAGAAAGCATGTTTCAGTGCACTTCAGAAATGTTTATCAATTCCAGTGCACCATCATTTAAATAGTCCGCAAACCATTTTTCCTCATGCACCATGATATAACGGAATTCTTTTAAATGTCTCTGTAAATGGACTGTAAGTGCTACACATTACATTTTCTAAAGTAACCTTCTTGTAGTGCACTTCCAAAATGCACATAAATTTCATTATGTTTCTAATAGTGTAACACCATTAAAATACCACGCAAATGATTTTTCTCCATAGGCCATAATGTAACAAAAAACTTTTGAGTGCCCTTGTAAATTAATTATAAGAGCTACACACTTCATTTTCAATACCGAATATGCCAGAGCTAACCTCAATAACATATATTAATTACATGACAATCCAATTGATTGTATTTACGTGATTTAGAGCTCGAACGGGCGAACAGACAATACCGAATTCATAAACACTTTTCAACTATGTTGGAAAATGTTAACAATTATGTTGGAAAGTGTTAAAAAATTAAAGAATTGTCGTATCGGAAAGCGTTTTGCGCATAAGATTTTGAAAATGGATGGAATTTCGATAACAAAAAACAGTTAAAAGAGAATCTGAATTATATATATTTTTTTTTCTTTTGCGATAAAAACCCTACTCTTTGAAAAGTATTACAAGATGCTTCAACGGCCCTCACTGATATCCAAATCTCATGAAACTTTAGCCCACTTGCTCTTCTAGTTGTTGAAGTGCTGGCTACTGGACAAAAAGTGACGGTTCGAAACATGAGTTAGGTATGGAGTATGGAAGTTTGCAGTGGGTTGTATCAACGTTTCCACTTTATACCTGAATTTCAGTCTATTTATCAGTCATGTGCAAAAGATGACCGTAGCATTCTCAACAAACCAAATCAAACCCATGTAATGTTATTGCTTGATCTGTAATACAGGTTAGTCGCCCTTGGTTAAGTGGTTGGTTAGTGAGAAAAAAAAAGCAGTCTGTCGTCCATAGAAAAAAATATATATTTACACCTAAACTGCCAGAAATGTGAAAAGACGATTAGGAAATATTTAAAAAGTCTCTATTTAAAGGCTTCCCCTGCTGAACTCATTGACTCGTGAATGAGTTGAGCAGGTGACTTGGGGAGTCACGTTTTGAGGAGTGATTGATTGCCTTAGGAGGGGGATGAAATGAAATGTAGAAAAGAAAAGAATCCATATATTTAAAGCTGTTTGGTAATTCTGTCAAATCTATTCCATCGAAATTCGATCGAATACGCATGCGTCAAAAAATCACCGGCCAATGAGGTGAGGGTCTATGACTGTCTCTACAAACGTGTTTGGGATCGTATCATCTGTTGTTTTTTTCTGTTGTCACGTTGCGTTAAACCTAGGAAGATATTTATCTAGAACTCACTGTGGAGTGTTTAGAAGGTATTTATTTTATTTATTTATTTTATTTATTGTAATTTGTATGAATACTTAGATGTCCATTTCGGATTTACTGTTTAAAAATGAATTTAGGCTCATAAGTTGGCGAAATCCCGATGGAAATTTTTTTTTTAGATCTCTATCATTTTGTTTATATAGTACAGAAAATAATTATTCAAACGTGTAGAACACGTAATACAAAATTGGACCACTTATGGTCTGTTTATTATCGGGAATGAATCTTATGGTGTTCCGATTGATAATGAATTCGATTATGTAAATATAATGTCAAAAGACAGTACGCACGGTAGTAATATTTTTATTATTATGTGTTCGAAAAAAGCGAATCTGAGCGCCTGAATATAAATTATAAAATATTATTTCTATATTTAGCAACTAAATATTTAATAAATATGCAGGAATGTGACTAGCTTTATGTGAATGTATAATATATGTAAGTCTGAACTTTAGCATTATTTTTTAACAGAAATATATTATCTCTATTCGATTTAAAAGTTTTGTCATTACATAAGTGTGCTATTTAATTTGTAAAGAGTATGTATGCATTATATTGTTTGTATGTATACAAATGTTTAGAATGTTTTGATTTGTAAACTCTTAATATTTGAATAATGTTTACATTATATTTGTTTGTATGTATACAAACAATATATGTATACAAAGAAGTATATATACAAACAATATTAATATTTACATTGTATTGTTTGTATGTATACAAATCTTGAATGTTTTAATTTATTACATTCATTTTTTACCAGTTTGCATGTCCGTTCATGGGCGATTCATATGAAACTCATAATTTGTCACAAATTGGTGATTTTATTGATTTAGTGCTTTGCCCAAGAATGTGGAAAACAAAACTATTTTTGACATCGGGTGAAATGAATGAGGTTATTTCGGTTTTTATTTTGTATATAAAAAATGTTATATGTAAAAAAATCCTGGCCATTAATCACATTGTTTTTTGTATATTTAAAGACGATTACTTATTCTTTGTAATTATTTTTTTGCTGGGGGTTTTTGAGCAAAACAATATTACTTCATAGCTAGAACCAGTTCCGCTAATCATTAATATTTTCTTAATCCTTTGACCGCTGAGCAAATGGGCAAATTTGTAATGTTTTTTCTGTTATTTTTTTTAAATGTCAAAAAAAGATAAATTTTCAAAATTGGTATAAAAAACTTAGGTACTTCTCTATTATCCCATCGTCCACTTTTCATAACAAAATACTATTGCCAAAATGTATGATTAAATGCCAAAAATGCAATCCCATTTACTTGATGTCGGAAGCATTATACGTGTTTGTTATGTCGTCAAGTGGTTTTTAATTCAACATTTGCACGTATTAATGACAACGTTCTCCCGTTTATTTGGCGTTACAGTTTGGCGATAGTTTTTTGTTATGAAAAGTGGTCGATGAGATAATAGAGAAGTACCAAAACTTAATTACGTATATGAGTAGATTCCTTGACTATATTAATCATTACTCAATATTTTAAAACTGCATCATATTTGTAGAATTATATTAATTTAAACAATGCTTCTATTGAAGTGTGAAGAAGCACATACTTCTATGAAGAACCATATATTTACATAATCGTTTTCATTAGCAATCGGAACACCATAAGATTCATCCCCGATAATAAACGGACTATAAGTGGTCCAATTTTGTATTACGTGTTCTACGATATTTTACGTACGTTTGAATAATTATTTTCTGTACTATATACACAAAATGATAGAGATCTAAAAACACAATTTCCATCGGGATTGATTTTGCGAATGTTAAATGAGCCTAAATTCATTTTTAAACAGTAAATCCGAAATGGACACCTAAGTATTCATACAAATTATAATAAATAAAATAAATACCTTCTAAACACTCCACAGTGAGTTCTATATAAATACCTTCCTAGGTTTAATGCAATGTGCAAGAAAAAAAAAACAGGAGATGATCCCAAACACGTTAATAGAGACAGTAATAGACTCTCACCTCATTGGCCGGCGATTTTTTTGACGCATGCGTATTGGGTCGAATATTGTTGAAAAATGATTTTGAAGAAAAAATCGGGAAATTCACAAAATGGTTTCGGGAAAAACTTCACCAAATGGTTTAAAAATTCTTTGAGTGACAGCGGGAAAAAAATTTCGTTTTACATTCAATCATCGCAATTGGCGAGTGTGACTATTAAGTTTAGCCAGTACTGGCAATAACATCAATTACCAATTTTCAGTATTACTCGCCGATTGGTGAGTGTTAATTTTGTCTTATATCACAAACTGTATTTACATATACTACTAGATATAATGATTATGAACCATGATTTTTCTATTATTGGGCGAGATTCATGTTTTTTCAGCAATTCTTTGACGAAATTCATGTTTTTTCAGCGATCCTTTGAAGAATTTCGCATTTTTCTCATGATCCTTAACGAAATTCGCATTTTCCAGCGATTCTTTGATAAAATACATTTTATTCCGCAATTTTTAGACGAAATTTAGTAAAAAAGCATGACCTTTTGGTGAACTTTCCTTTTTTGCGATTCTTTGACAAAATTTGCTTATCTTTCACGATCCTTTTGCATAATTAATGTTTTTTCTGATGTCTTTTAACGAAAGTCATGTTTCCCCATGATCCTTTGATGAATTTAGTGTTTTTTCCTCAATCATTTGACGAAATCTGTGATCCCCCCCCCCCCCCCCGCGAAGATTGGTTAGATGTTTTTAGTCTGCAGGTGCCCTAAAAAGTCTGTGACGCCCGTTGCTGCATTGCACACATTCTTTCTTCCATGGTGCATCGAACGAAGAAAATTCATCCTAAAGAATCATTGTTTCATTCTTGACATTTCTGGAAAGAAACAACGTTCAACTCATTGGCTGAATTGTAAAGGGCGAAATGTGTCAAACATTAGCGGAAAGAAAGTGCGCAATTTGTTCGTTCATGGATAAAATCATGAAATTCATTAATCAATAGTTGATAAATTCGTCAATCGATAGCGGAAAAATCGCAAAATTCATTAATCGACAGTGGAAAAATCGCAAAATTCATCAACTGGTTTCGGGGGAAAAAGTTTTCGAATATCGTCAAATGGCTTCGAGAAAAAAAATCACAATCCGTCAATTTCGGAGAAAAAATCGTGAAATTCGCCAAATGGTTTCGAAATTTGTCGAGCGACAGCGGAGAAAAAAATCTTTTTCCATTCAATCATCGCAATTGGTGAGTGTGACTATTATGTTTGACCAGTGGTGGCAATAAAGTCCATTGCCAAATTTTCAGGATTACTCGCTGTTTGGCAAGTGCTAATTTTGTCCTATACTTCAAAACCCTTTTGATCATATCATCAGTGTGCAGGACAATTTTTTTTACGTGAACCATTTGATGAATTTTGTGATTTTTCCATTATCGATTGACCGATTTTACTGCTATCGATTGTTGAATTTTATAATTTATCAACTATTGATTAGCGAATTTCATGATTTTTTCCATGAACGTTTGACGAATTACGCAAAAAAATTAAGAATATCGTTAAATTGTCTTGGGTAAAAAAAAATTTAATATTGTCAAATGCCTTCGAGAAAAAGTTGCAAGTTGGAACGCCTGTGACCTCTTTTTCATGTTATGCATCTCGGGTCTATCCCCCCAAGTGGGACACTTTTCTAAATTTTGCAGACACCTCTCATGTGATATATCGCTGGAAAATTCTTTGACCGCTTATTCATGTTATGCATCTCCGGGGTCCATCCCGCCACCCCCCCTCCCCCCCCCCAAAGGGTACTTTATAAATTTTGCACACAACCCTCATGTTATATATCATTGGAAAGGTCTGTGATTGCTTAATCATATTATGCATCTCGGGTCTATCCTCCCCCCCCCCCCCCCCCAAGTGGGACACTTTTCTAAATTTTGCAGACACCTCTTATGTGGTATATCGCTGGAAAAGTCTTTGACCGCTTATTCATGTTATGCATCTCCGGGGTCCATCCCGCCACCCCCCCTCCCCCCCCAAAGGGTACTTTATAAATTTTGCACACAACCCTCATGTTATATATCATTGGAAAGGTCTGTGACTGCTTAATCATATTATGCATCTCGGGTCTATCCCCCCCCCCCCCCAAGTGGGACACTTTTCTAAATTTTGCAGACACCTCTCATGTGATATATCGCTGGAAAAGTCTTTGACCGCTTATTCATGTTATGCATCTCCGGGGTCCATCCCGCCACCCCCCCCCCCCCCTAAGGAAGGAACTTTTATAAATTTTGTTGACACCCCTCATGTTATATATTGTTGGAAAGGTCTGTGACTGCTTAATCATATTATGCATCTCCGATGTCCATCTCCCCACTTTGCCCCCCCCCCAAAGGGTACTTTATAAATTTTGCACACAACCCTCATATTATATATCATTGGAAAGGTCTGTGACTGCTTAATCGTATTATGCATCTCTGATGTCCATCTCCCCACTTTGCCCCCCCCCCACCCCCCCAAAGGGTACTTTATAAATTTTGCACACAACCCTCATGTTATATATCATTGGAAAGGTCTGTGACCACTTAATCATATTATGCATCTCAAATGTCCAACTCCCGACTTTGCCACCCCCCCACCCCCCCAAGGGATACTTTTCTAAATTTTGTTGACACCCCTCATGTCATATATTGTTGGAAAGGTCTGTGACTGCTTAATCATATTATGCTTCTCCGATGTTCATCTCCCCACTTTGCCCCCCCCCCCAAAGGGTACTTTATAAATTTTGCACACAACCCTCATGTTATATATCATTGGAAAGGTCTGTGACTGCTTAATCGTATTATGCATCTCTGATGTCCATCTCCCCACTTTGCCCCCCACCCCCCCAAAGGGTACTTTATAAATTTTGCACACAACCCTCATGTTATATATCATTTTAAAGGTCTGTGACCACTTAATCATATTATGCATCTCAAATGTCCAACTCCCCACTTTGCCCCCCCCACCCCCCCAAGGGATACTTTTCTAAATTTTGTTGACACCCCTCATGTCATATATTGTTGGAAAGGTCTGTGACTGCTTAATCATATTATGCATCTCCGATGTTCATCTCCCCACTTTGCCCCCCCCCCTCCCCAAGGGGTACTTTCTAAATTTTGCACACAACCCTCATGTTATATATCATTGGAAAGGTCTGTGACCACTTAATCATATTATCCTCCCCACTATGAAATTTGTCAAGTTAAAGCAACTATAAATTTTATTTTTATGGTACTATCAAGTTGTTTGCCGTCAAATTTTGACGGGTTCCATCTAGTTCTGTTTTATATCACAAATCACTACTTTTCTAATGAATAAGAAAATATATTTTTTTAAGTCAGTGCACACATTAGCGCAGATTTTACCACTTTTTTTTTTAGCTATTTAAAAAATATCAGATAGCATTACGAGTCTTTCCTATAATATCATGCTCTGAGTATTTCATACCAAATAAATATTTAAAAATATTTTAATAAAAAATTGTAAATGACAAGCACGACAAATTTTAAAAAATGCATACAAAATAGAAATTAGAAAAACCTAGTTTTTTCATGCTATACCCTTAGAAAATGGAAGTACTTCAGCACCATAGGATTAACTCGTATAAATGAAAACGGATATCTAACAGATATACAACTTTATTAACATGAAAGTTCGCAATCTGTTTCAGAAAATCTATTTCATTAGAGCAGGATTTTTCAAACTATGGTACGTGTATCAGTTCCGGTACGTAAACTTTTCGATACTAGTACACGAAGTTTATATAGAAAATAATTATACAATTGAAAACTGATTTTAGTTTTAGAGACGCCTACCCTCCCGGCAAGTATGTCAATATATGCTAAGTTATGAATACTATGGATTTCTCTTCAAAAAATATCATTCACAAATCTTTACAAAATATTTTACGCAACTTTACCGAGTTTGTCTTATTTCATGTTTTTATACTACTGTATCCATAAAAGAAGATAGTCGCATCATTCAGTTAGTGATATAATAAATGTGTTTTAAATGATGGCATTACCGATATTAATAATTGTACTCCGAAATTATGAATTTTGATTTAGTGATACGCTAGTCTAAAAATTTGGGAACCCCTGAATTAGAGCGTCTGTTTAATGCGTAGGTTCCAAGTATTAGAGATTTTCAATACCATTATTTTCGAAAAGTAGTCTGAGCGTTAATTTAATCATAGATATTAAAAAAGGCAAAGTTTATTATATTTATACTATTCGAAAGTACTAAAAGTCAAAATCCGTAAGCCTATATATGTAGATTCTGAACTTTTAACTATTTAGAATCCTACCTTTATACAAAAATACTCTAATTTTTTTTTTCTCAAGTAAAAATTACTTAATTATAAAATATTAATTAGTTGTAAAACTTGTTGAAATCGAGCTAGTGAATGGGCATAAGGAATGAAGATAAATCGATTGTCTAAACAAAAAATTACACTTGAATTAAAGAGGAAACATCATGTTGCAAAACATTAGGGTAAACAGACAGTTGATATTGACGTACTTTTTTACGGTACCTACTAAATCTTTTTTTTTTTTCCATATTGTAATAAACTATGTTTCGATCGCTTTGTTGTTCTTGAAAATCAACTCCTTTTCTTGTTATGTTACATAAAGAAAGAAAAAAAGAAAAAAAGAGTAGCATTTTTTGTTTTCAAAGTCACACATCTATTGCACTTTTTATGTCTTACCAAACTAAGTATTTATAATTTACATACTACCAAAACTGTTTAAAAAAATATAGGATTCTCTCGATTAGTGAGATTAATTAATCCCGCGGCATAACCGCACTATTCGAAGTATACATCGACTGCCTTCAGCCAACTTTTATCGAAAACCCAATACATATAAATAGAAAATGTAATAATGTAGTATCGTTTTTTGATGTATCATTGTTAGAAAGTACATATATTATCGTTTGATTTGAAACTTCAAGAAAAGTTTATGTAATTTTGTTGAATAGTGATGGGCATAACGATTATTTTGATTATTCGAATGAATCATTCGGGCATGTGCAGAAGCACTATTCGAAGTATACATCGACTGCCTTCAGCCAACTTTTATCAAAAACCCAATACATCCATCTATTTAAAGCTAACCTGTTTTTTAGTTTTCCATGCAAAAATCCCTTTTATACGCATGCGCGAGCATTCAGCTAATCAGCTAGAGGCTTTTACTGTCCAGAGACAATTTCGATTCCGCTATGTTTCAGCCAATGAGGTGAAGGCTTTTTCCTCTCTCTAAAAGCGTATTTGGATTACAATTCCATGTGGGTGTTGAAACTTTATGGATTTCTTTTATTAAGGTATTTTTTCATTTTACCGTATTTATTTTCTTTTTATGTCGTATGTATTTTACTACTATGAATTTTTTATAACTAACACTTTTTTTTGAGAGAGAGAGAAATTTAGTGGAATCGTTTCCGATGTAAACAAACTATTAAGATGCAAGTGTAAAATTTCAGATTTTTAAACTTTTCATGTCCTTCTGTACACATTTTAATATGTAATTCTGTGTGATATGATTAAATTCAGGTTTTCTCAGCGACGATCACAGTATTTTTTCCAAATAATTTTTGTATTAATCAAGCTTTTTTGGTTATTAAGCATAGCTAAACACGAAAGAAAACTTTGTTATTTTAAGATTTTTATGTGAATTATTTGCATACATTTATAAGGCGAGTTTCACTGAATAATTCAAGAAAAAAAAATCTCATCATTATACATATTTAGTTATGCATTATTAATTATTTACTTGGCCTTTAATTTTAATATTTCAAACTTACAGCTGAATGTAACTATTAAAACATTTGAAATACTGTATTCGAAAAATGAAATTTCAGCTTAAACACTAGACAATTACTTTTAGGTTAAATTCAGGTTTTCTCAGTGACGATCACAGTATTTTTACCAAATAATTAAAAGTACTACATGCATGCATCTATCTATCTATTTATATATATATATATATACCCTTAAATCTGCATAGCTTAAAACCGGAGTTTATGCAGATTTTAGAAATTTGCAGGTTTCTGGTTTGTTTACATACTGGTCTGTTTTGTTGGCACTGTTTTGTTTACATATTTTAAACAAAAATTTGAATTTAATAATGCACTGAAAATTATAATGAATGCTTACAATTAAACACAAATAAATTGTCTTACAAAAGCTCTCTAACCAAATTGTTAACAAAACAAAATATTTCATGAAAAACACATTATTTCCCCGATATTTTCCCACAACCAATCAATAAATTTCATGATATTTTATTGTAATTTTAAACCATGAACTTTAGTACTTTTCTGTTATACGGACACTATGCCAAAATGTATGTATGTATGTTTGGCGACAATAGTGTCCGTATAACGGAAAAGTGCCTGAATTTTTATATATATATATATAAAATATAAACATGATTGGCGACACAGCAAGTTTTCTGGATTTCTCCCTGTAGGTGAAAGTTGAAGATGAATTTCATTCATTCAATGACCTTTTTAAAAGTTTCAAGTTTGGATTGAGTGCACATGAACATAGAAACCGATATCTATTTCTATGTTCATGATTGAGTTATTTGGATATCTTTTCGTATAGCACAGAAAATCATTTCTCCCGCTTTTGTAATAGAGATACATTCTGGTGTATTTTTTTTTCTTCTTTTTATATCATAAGTACTTTTCTACTTAAAAATTTTTTAACCTAATAGTAATTGCCGCGTTTCTAAGCTGAAATTTCATTTTTCGAATGCAGTATTTCAAATGTTTTAATAGTTACATTCAGCTGTAAGTTTGAAATATTTAAAATATTAAAAGTAAAGGTCAAGTAAATAATTAATGATGCATAACTAAATATGTAGTATAATGATCAGAATGACATATTAAAATGTGTACAGAATGACATAAAAATTTTAAAAAACTGAAATTTTGCACTTGCAGCTTAATTGTAAATTCCATTGTTTACATTGGAAACGATTTGTGGTTTTTAAGAATTTGCGGAACTTCGTGTCACCAAATTACTAAATCTCTCTCTCTCTCACTCTCTAAAAAAAAAGGGTTAGTTTAAAAAAATTCAAAGTAGCAAAATACATACAACACAAAAAGAAAATAAATACGGTAAAATGAAAAAATTACTTTAATAATAGAAATCCATAAATTTTCAACAACGACATCAAACGAACGTATCTCATCTTTCGTTTGTGATAAGGAACGCTCCTTTGGCCCCCTCTACTCATTGGCTGAATTGTAAAGGGCAAAATTGGGGGACAAAATGACTACAGCATTTCTGAGAAAAGAAAAAATCAGAAAATTTTCTGAAAGGTTTCAGCACAAGGAGAGAGGGTAAATGTTCTCTCGGCAATAATTATTTTCGTTGCAAGTTGGGTTAACTGTCTTTATGGTTCGAGTCGATTTCAGACTGAGTGTAGATTTCTGCAAGTTGGATTTGGGTTAACCCGATTTTTCAAAAGTTAGTTCAGTATACTATTTCAGATTAAAACTATACCTTTCAGGGCGGGATTCGCGCCGAAAATTTTGAAATCCCGCCCAAAAAATTTCAGCATTTTCGGAGAAATTTGCATTATTTAATTTACCTGCAACCGAACGATAAATTTCGTGATTTTTTTTTCCCGCAACCGATATACGAACTTTGTGTTTTTTCCGCGACTGATCGACGAACTTTGCGTTTTTTCTGCGACAGATTGACGAACATTGCGTTTTTTAAGCGACTGATTGACGAACCTTGCGTTTTTTGGAGAAATATCGACGAACTTTGCGTTTATTCCGCAATCGATCGACGAAATTTTTCTTTTTTCCCTGACTGATCGACGAACTTTGCATTTATTCCGCAATCGATTGACGAAATTTGCTTTTTTCCGCAACTGATCGACAAACTTTGAGTTTTTTCCGCAACAGATCAACGAACGTTGCATTTTTTTCCACGACTGATCAACAAACTTTGCGTTTTTTCTGCGACAGATAGATGAACATTGCGTTTTTTAAGCGACTGATCGACGAACCTTGCGTTTTTTGGAGACAGATCGACGAACTTTGTGTTTATTCTGCAATCAATCGACGAAATTTGCTTTTTTCCCCCGACTGATCGACGAACTTTGCGTTTTTTGGTGACAGATCGACGAACTTAGCGTTTTTTCCGCGACAGATCGATGAACTTTGCGTCTTTTCCACGATCGATCGGTGAATCTCAATCAAGTAAAATCTAAAGTCAGAAATTTATTTAACAACCTAATTATTAAGGGTTCCTAACACATTTAATGGAACTTGAAAAATACACTGCATATATAAAACTTAACTTTCTTCCCTTTTTTATAATAAAAATAAACATTTTACATAATCATTCTCAGTTGACTTAATTTTTTCAATGGTATTTTGTCATGTCTGCATTAATGTAATTCTTTAAATAGCACGTAAAATAATAGTGGGGTTTAAAGATTTTTTTTCTCCCTCCCAAACATTACAACTCCCCTCCATTTAAAAATGTTGGTAGGGAGACTCCCCTCCTTGGAAAAATTGAATTTCAAGCCCTGCCTATAATATGTTTGTGTGTATTGAGGTTTGTATAGATGTTTGTGTGTGTGCTGTTTTTAATAAAGACAGTTTCATTTTTCACATGAACCTTTCAAAAAATTCACATTCTTTGCACAATCCTTTAACAAAATTCGCATTTTTTTTCGTGATTCTTTAATGAAATTCGCATTTTTTTCTGTATCTTTTTTTTGTCGAGATTCACATTTTTTTCAGCTATCCTATGACGTAATTCGTGTTTTTTTTTCAGCGATAATTTGACGAAATTTGTGTTTTTTCTGCGATTTTTTTTCACGAAATTTGCGTTATTTTCCACGATTCTTTTACGAAATTTGCGTTTTTCTGTGATCCTTAGACGAAATTTTCTTTTTTCGCAATCCTTTGATAATAATCACATTTTCTCTGCTGCCTTTTGATAAGATTCATGAATTTTCAGCAATCCTTCGATGAAATTCGCGTTTTTTCAGAGATCTTTGAAGAAATTCGCATTTTCTCGCGATACTTTAACGAAATTTGCGTTTTCCAGCGATTTTTTGATAAAATGCATTTTATTCCGCAATTTTTAGACGAAATTTGGCAAGAAAACGCTATCTTTTGGTGAAATTTCCTGTTTTGCGATTCTTTGACAAAATTTGCTCATCTTTTGCGTAAATCGAGTTTTTCTGTGGCCTTTTAACAAAATTCACGTTTTACATGATCCTTTGATGAAATTAGTGTTTTTCCCGTGATCATTTGACGAAATCTAGGATTTTTTTCCCGCGAAGATTGATTATATGTTTTTAGTCTGCAGGTGTCCTAAAAAGTTTGTGACGCCTGTCGCTGCATTGCACGCATTCTGCCACGGTGTATCAAACAAACAAAATTCATCCTAAAGAATTATTGTTTTGTTTCTGGAAATGAACAACCGTCAACTCATTGACTGAATTATAAAGGGTGAAATGTGTAGGCACTGAGTATCATCTATACTATTAATGTCGGTAAACGTCTGTCTGTGTGTGTGTTGGTGTGTCTGACGTCTGTAAGCACAAAACTGCGTGCAGACGATGGACATAAGCGCTTTTGGTATAAAAAAATTCGGAAGGGGAGTTTTTAAAATTCACAACATTTTGCGGGAGAAGAGGGGTGCGAACGAATTTAAAAAATCAGTCCGCATCAATAATTATGGCGGCGGGGGGGGAGTATGTTTTGCCCACACAGGGCGGAGACTTTTCTTTGCTGACACCACTCATATGATATATCGTTCGAAAGGCCTGCAACTGCCTTTTCATGTTATGCATCTGTGTGGTCCATCCCCCCCCAATAATTGGGGCACTTTTCTAAATTTTGTACATACCGCTCATGTTATATATCGTTAAAAAGGTCTGTGACCGTTTAATCATATTATGCATCTCCGGTGTCCATCCCCCCACTTTGCCCCCCCAAGGGGGTACTTTTGTAAATTTTGCACAAACCCTTCATGTTACATATTGTTGGAAAGGTCTTTGACTGCTTATTCATGTTATGCATCTCCGGGGTCCATCCCGCCACTTCCCCCCCTTAAGGGGGGCAATTTTCTAAATTTTGTTGACACCCCTCATATCATATATTGTTGGAAAGGTCTGTGACCGCTTAATCATATTATGCATCTCCAATGTCCATCTCCCCACTTTGCCCCCCCCTCCCCCAAGGGGGTACTTTTCTAAATTTTGCAGACAACCCTCATGTCATATATTGTTGGAAAGGTCTGTGACCGCTTAATCATATTATGCATCTCCAATGTCCATCTCCCCACTTTGCCCCCCCCCTCCCCCAAGGGGGTACTTTTCTAAATTTTGCAGACAACCCTCATGTCATATATCGTTGGAAAGGTCTGTGACTGCTTAATCATATGCATATCTCCAATGTCCATTTCCCCACTTTGCCCCCCCTCTACCAAGGGGGTACTTTTCTAAATTTTGCAGACAACCCTCATGTCATATATCGTTGGAAAGGTCTGTGACTGCTTAATCATATGTATATCTCTGATGTCCATCTCCCCACTTTGCCCCCCCCCCAAAGAGGTACTTTTCTAAATTTAGCACACAACCCTCTTGTTACATATCGTTGGAAAGGTCTGTGACCACTTAATCATATTATGCATGTTCCGTGTCCATCCCCTACTTTACCCCCCCCCCAAGGGGGTACTTTTTTAAATTTAGCACACACCCCTCATGTTACATATCGTTTGAAAGGTCTTTGACTGCTTATTCATGTTATGGTCCATCCCGCCATTTCCCCCTCCCCAAGGGGTCACTTACCATTTACTTGCACAACAGCGCTAAATGTGTCAGATGAAAGAAATTCTGCGAGTGCATGTGCCAGTGAAACTTAGCCAATTGCTGTTCTTCAACCTAGTTTTAATTCAAAGTGGGTTTTTTATTTATTTGAATTATTCTGCAAAAGTTTCAAACATTTTAAAGCAGCTATGAATTTTATTTTTATGGTACTATCAAGTTTTTTGCCGTTAAATTTTGACGGGTTCCATCTAGTATAAATAGAAAATGTAGTAATGTAGTATCGTTTTTTGATGTATCATTGTTAGAAAGTACATATATTATCGTTTGATTTGAAACTTCAAGAAAAGTTTATGTAATTTTGTTGAATAGTGATGGGCATAACGATTATTTTGATTATTCGAATGAATCATTCGGGCATGTGCAGAAGCATATCTGTCAAACTTCAAAATTTTTTTTTATTCAATTACTACCAGAATTTTTGAAAAAAAAAAAAAAAACAAAAAAAAAAGTTTCTGAGAAACTTCTCCCTTTTTTTTTTTTTTTTTTTTAAATTTCTGGTAGTAATTGAATAAAAAAAAATTAAAGTTTGACAGATATGCTTCTGCACATGCCCGAATGATTCATTCGAATAATCAAAATAATCGTTATGCCCATCACTGATACACATATGAACTAATTTAATAAGTATTGAGAACATAGAAAAAATCAGTTTTAATATCAGTTCTTCATTACTACAATTCTTTAGGTTATTTATGTTAGCTTACTTACTATTAGGTTATTTTTTTTATTTACGTAATTTGATTTAAAACATATTGAAATAAAATTTGATTACTTGAAACTTGCATGACCTTTAACTTTTATTTTACCATCGTCCTATATATAGGACGCTAAATCTGGCGAATTTTTTTATTAAAAAATTCCTAATTCAGACCAGAAAATTTTGAATAGCAATTTTACTTTATGTTATTCACGAAATAACCCATAATATTTAAAGCAATAGAAACTAATCAAACTTTCTAGTGATAATTCAGAATTTCTGAATAAACGCTGTATACAGGACGATGGTACAATATGGGTTAATTTATTTACAAGAAAACTTATGAATTCTCAATTATACAGTTAGTTTTTTCATTTATTTTTGGAATACATTTTGCGGTAATACAAAGTTTGTTTTGCTTATCCTCGGTACACCTGCATATGTTCACTGATGTCTGAGTCTATATCTATCAAATATTGTCTGAAGAAATCTAAATTTGGAAAAGCTTCTTCGAATTATTTTAATGGTATTTATTTTTTCGTCATTTTCTGCACACATTTCATTTTCGAAAATTCGTCGCCATCTTACTGGTTAAAAAGGGATCACTGCTTTGCGCATTAATCAAAATTTCGCCCGTACTAATGAAGATAGTATCTAAAAAAATGTTTACTGCACTAACTGTAAATCGCACTAACCGAAACCGCAATAAGTGAAGGATACCTGTATTGAAATCACTTCAGTAGTTACCGAGAAAAAGATGCTTCAGTATCAGTTTTATTTTCCATTGGATTTTGCAAGTGTTGTTGATCCTTTAAATGAATTTTTATTTTCACCTCGTTTCCTTCTAATCTTGAAAAATCATGGCTTCTGTTTTCTCCTCTGAGCTCAGTGGAAATTATGATGGTTTTTCAACGAATATTTAGAGTTTGTACCAGATAAGGATTTCCCTGCATGTAAAGGGAATTCGTATGACATTCTGCGAGAAAGACATAAAAAGGAAAGGAAGAGGGATAATTAAGGAAGGAAAAAGGACATTCGCTACAGAGAGGAGGAACCAAAACTTGAAAATAATGTTGAGATTATTTCTCTAATATGTGAATAATCATGTACATTACTTGCAGTAAACCCGTTCTTCGCACGAAGAGAATGAAAAGAAGAGTATAGAAAACCCTAAATACAGAAAGACGCAACGCTTCCATCGATGAAAGATTTTTTTTCCACTCTTTTATTTAACTTAACTTGGTTTTTGTATGTAAAGATGGAATTTTGTAATCGATTTTTAACTCACAGCCTGACAGGCTAGAATTATAGAAAAGAAAAATTACACAGGTGTGTTTCAGATGACAATACAACATTTTAATACTTGTAGAACTTAGTTTTACGCTCATAACTTAATTTTAAGGCATTTTCCGTTGCACATCACAAGGTTATAAATCGTCAAATTGTCTTTATGGTTACAAATGTATGTCAGACACAACAATGGATTTAATGATGCGCCAAACCATGCTCGCCGGAAAAGGCCAACTAACCGTGAAGCTGCAGCAATGCAATACTTTAAACATTATAAAGTACAAAATATAAATAAAAAGTAAGGAGTACAGTATATAATTTTAAAAAATACGTATTAATCTATTAATAGTTTCATATTTATTAAATTACGCTTATACGTTGAGAAATGAATTTAGAAATCCTAAAATGATAGTTTAAATAATGTTTCATTTTTTCTTTACGGTTCCCCTATCTTAAAAAATGAGCAGAAATTATATATCTTTTAATAAATGCACTTGCTCGTGCTTTCTAGCAAGCGTATAAAAAACGATGAATTTTCTATAATCTGGTTCGTTGCCCACACCAGAGTAGTGCATTGTAACTGAATGTTTTTTTGGAAAAAATCATTCATTGCATTCATGAAATTAGGCCTGAATATCAAGATAAACATTGAATGCTTATAAAAGAGTGTATTTTTCAAAAAATAAACTATTTTTACTGTTATACTTATTGAAATTAATCATTAAAAATTCGTAAATTACGTTACAGTTTTGAGATAAACTTTATCTGAAAGCGCATTTTTTGTTCTGTTCTGTGCTGTTAAGTCTGGAATTATGCGATAGTTAGAAACAAAGATGCGGATGGCGAAAATGTGCATAAATTCAATAAAAAATCTAATTTATAATTTTTTTAATTTCTAAACCGAATTTTGAAAAAATCGCTGCGAGGAGTTCTCGGGTACACCTTGGAGGTACTTTCCTGCTCAATGCCATATAGCTGACCCTATCCACCAAAGCGTGAGAGCGTACACAGACTCTTTGTTTTATAATTATAGATTTCTGATGCCAACATCTCTTTTTCCATGCGCATACGAAACGTACAACGACGAATGAGGCATCATACGAAAGGTGTTTGAACAGGCTTTTGACAAAGTACACTCACATTTAGTATTACACATTGTTTGATTAGAAATTGCAGTTAATTAAAAAATAACGAAAAATGTATCATAAAAAAAATCTCAAAGATTGAAGTGCAAAATACTCGAATAGGCCCACTCTTTAAAATAATAATAATAATAATAATAATAATAATAATAACAATGTATAAAACAAAATATTTATTAGCATTGATTACAATTCCTTTTCCATTTATAGATTTGTTTTTATTGCTATATTTCGTTTCGTTTATTTTGAAGTAATAGAGAATTCTCTCTTTGTACTTCGGAGTATTTCCCTCATTTCTCTTTACTAGTTTATTGAAGCTTCTGTCAAATTAATTCTCGTTCCTGAATAACTTTCAATACATATCTCTTAATTATATCTACACTGTTTAAAATTTGCAGCAAACTGTCCAGTCATTCGAACTATTTTATTGAAAACAGTCATATAATCGTAATTAATATCTATTCTGACAATATTATTGCCCATATTATGGTCTAAATAAAGTTAAATTATGTTTAGGTAACCGTTTTCTATAAAAACGGTCAAATGATTGGACAGTTTGCTGCAAATTTTTAACAGTGTAAGGATACTTCAATAGCATGCACATTATTTATATTTTTTAACATATCATTTGATAAATAAATCCTTCGACTAATTTTATTAATAAAATTAACAGGTGTCTAAAAATGAGTGATCCGATATCAAATTACCATAACTTTATTGTAAAAAATTATCAAACAAGTTAAAAGTAAAACCATTTAAACAGATTTAAAAATTCGATTTTTTTTAAAATTATTCTTTGTACACAAACTAGACCATATATTTATTCAATGACGATTACTAAAAGAATGATTTTTTGAACGAAAATTGGTTCAAGAAAAAAAGGAGTTAAGCGAAGACGTGATAAATGCATTGTATAATCATGCCAAAAATGAACATAATCTTTCAGAAGTAATCATTATATTCACAATTCCAAAAGAAACCCATCAAAGATATATATTTAATCTCATCTCCCTTCTCATTGATAAAAGTTTAATGACAGAAGATATTGTAGACAAGATTTTAATTTATGTATTCTTACGCAGAAGAATAAAAATCTAGCAAGCAGTTTAATTCATAATAAAATTTAAAAGCTTTTTATTCGATAGTAGAATAGTAAAAAAAATATATATATATATATATATATAAAGAATTTAAAAGCAGCTTTATTCATACATAAAATTAAATGGTGAAAGGAAAAGATTATATAAAAAAAAAATTGTATTGTTCTAATTCGTAAGACGATTTTATAGCGTATTGTGTAAAATTAAACAACCTCTAATATACTATCAGGAGAAAGTAAATTTTATTTTACGATATATTTATTTCTTAATCCTTAAAAAAAAAAAAAATCATTATAATATTCTTGTTCTTAAATATCATAAATTATTGTAATCTTGACCAAGTTTATCTATATGAAAATCAAAACTTTTTTGGAAATTATTCATTTAGAATCCGTGCAATGAATTTAGAACTGAAAATATAACCGACCTTATAAATAATTATAACTTTATCCATAATAGTAAAAAGCAAGAAAGAAAAATCATGCATCAAGCATAGATTATGTAACACTTTCCAACTCTTACAAAATAATTTTACAAATCATTACCGTTTAATAAGGTGAAATATAATATCTAAGTAAACAAGATCGCCCAGCCGGATAACCAACCTGTGAGGGTTTGCGGCGTAAAACCTGTAGTTTCCCTTTCACCACCTAGCAATGTCACAGCTCAAAGAAGAACCCGAAACAAAGGGTTGTTGGAATTAAATCAAAACAAAATACAAACATTTCTTTGTATACTAAATATATTTCACGTTCAAAATACATAACTCGATTAAAAACACATTTTAATGAATTTATGCTGATGCACTGTAATGCTTACGTATTTTTTTGTGTAGCCCTGTATATGATCTGTAGCATTTATGCATACATCATAGCATTCAAAAATTTAGTTAAACGCATGCCTTACTAAAATCCAAATTCCAATTATGGCTTATAAACAATACTTCGGACACTGTACTGTACCCGAAATATTTTGTGTGTCCCTGTATATGAACGATAAATGATATGCACATAACAAGTATCTTGGAGTAAACTTTAATAATGTATATAAGTTTCATTATATTTGAAATGGCGTAACGTAATTAAAATACGCTGCAAACAGTTTTCCCCCGTAGACAATTATGTAAAAGAATACTTTTGTGTGGCACTATAAATAAAAGATAACAGCTTTACATTCCATATTCTACAGAAAACATATCTCAGTGCATCTCAAAAATTGATATCAATTTCATTATGTTTGTAATAGTGTAACATGATTAAAATGCGCCACAAATGATTTTCCACATTAAACCATAATGTAATGGAATTCTTCTCAGTTTCCTTGTAATCTAATTATAAGTGCTAGACGTACTGTGTTCGATAGCAAGCATCTTGTAGTTTATTTCAGTGATGTATATCAATTTCAATATATTTGAAAAAGTGTCACATCATTAAAATGCATTGCAGAGAATATTTCCCGTAGACCGTAATGTAACGGAATTCTTTTGAGTGTCCCTGTAAAAAAAACTATAAGTGCTACACACTTCATATTCAATACCGAACATGCCATAGTAAACCTCAATAATATATATTAATTGCATGATTATACATATATATTTACGCGAGTTAGAGCACGGACAGACAGACAGACAGTCAAACCGAATTAATAAACACTTTTCAACTATGTTGGAAAGTGTTAAAAAATATTCAAAGGCGATTCCAAAAACAATAATTTGTTGAACGAAAATTGGTTCAAGAAAGAAAAGTTGTTCAGCGAAGACGTGATAAATGTATCGTACAATTATGTCAAAAATGAACACAATCTTTCACAAGCTATCATCATATTAACAATGTTATATATATATATATATATATATATATATATATATATATATATATATATATATATATATATATATATGTGTGTGTGTGTGTGTGTGTATAGTGTATGTATGCATGTATATATTTCATTGATCTCATATCCCTTCTATTGATAAAAGTTTAATGATAGGAAATATGTTAAGATAACATTTTGTTTTTCAGTATTCTATAGCAGAAGAATCAAGATTTTAAAAGCAGATTTATCCATACATAAAATTTAAACGCTTTGCATTAAATAGTGATAGGAAAAGATTATATAAAAAATGTATTATTCTCATTCATAAGACGATTTTACAGTGTGTTGTGTAAAATTAAACAGGCTCTAATATACAATCATGAGAAAGTAAGTTTTATTTTACGGTATATTTCTTTCTTAATCCTAATTAAATATTTTAAAAAGTTCATTATAATACCCTTCTCCTTAAATATGAAAAACTACTGTAATCTTGATCAAGTTTATCTCTATCAAAATCAATTTTTTTTGTAATTATTCGTTTAGAATCAACCATAACGAATTTAGCATTCCCATATCAACGTAATGAATTTGCAACTGAAACTACAACTGACCTTATCAATAATTATAACTGTATCCATAAAAGTAAAAAAAAAAAAAATATTCAAAAGCGATTCCAAAAAACAATAATTTGTTGAACGAAAATTGGTTCAAGAAAGAAAAGTTGTTCAGCGAAGACGTGATAAACGTATCGTACAATTATGTCAAAAATGAACACAATCCTTCACAAGTAATCATCATCTTCACAATGCCAAAGAAAAAAATCAAACATATCCCATTAATCTCATCTCCCTTCTCATCTGCACGATAGAAACAAAAAAAATCGCAGTCAGCTAGTTCACCTACTTTTCCGACAGACAACTTTCTCCTCCCATCTAGGGACGCCCACCTTGCAAAACGCTCTTGCTTCCAAAATAACTAAACAAATAAACAAACAAATGAAGGTAGAGAAGAAGAGCCACACAAATTAAGGGACCGGAAAAAAGGGCGAAAAAATGTTACTTTGTGATGTTCGGGGTGACGTCACGAGGTCGAAAAATTTGTATATAAAGAGAATGGATTCGGACGATGGTCATACTCATTGAGATCACCAGTGGTCATCATTATTCATTCCTCTGAATCAAGTTGGAGATATTGGTGAGAAAGACATTTTGAAGATGATATTTCAGGTAATGTTTCTTAGCATTATTTTTCGAGTATATAAATGTTAACTTACAAAACAATATCGTAAAAGGATTACCATTTCAACCAATATTTTTATTTTTTGGACGGCTTATGGAAATTATGTTATTTATTATGGAAAACATCATGGAATACTTCGATGGAGAAATTAGTTGTAATTTTTGGGGACTTTTAGTGTTTAACTTTTTAATGAAACATCTAAGATGCTTGGTTAAGTTTTTTCTCATTGTAGAATTGAATATGCGTCAAATTCGAAAATTTTCAGCAATTAGATGGCGACTAAATTATTATTATTTAAAGATACGTTTTTCGAAAAACTTTTCTAGAAAATGAATGTAAGATTCAAATTTTATCCCATTTTATTAACTATGGCGAACAATTTTTTTAAAATATAAAGAAGATGAAGTTACTATTTTTTTTTTAAATATAGATAATACTTCAAAGATAAGTTTTTCCAAATAATTTTCTAGAAATTGAACGTAACATTCAAATTTTATCCCATTTTATTAAGTATGGCGAACAGTTTTAAAAATACAAAAAAGACGAAGTTACTATTTTGTTTAAATATAGTTAATATTTTAAAGATACTTTAAAATATACTTTAAAGATAAGTTTTTCCAAATAATTTTCTAGAGAATGAATGTAAGATTCAAATTTTATCCCATTTTATTAACTATGGTGAACAGTTTTTTTTTAAATATAAAGAAGATGAAGTTACTAAATTTTTTAAATATAGATTTTCTTTAAAGATACCTTAAAATATACTTTAAAGATACGTTTTTCCATAAATTTTTCTAGAAAATAAATGTAAGATTTAAATTTTATCCCATTTTATTAACTATGGCGAACACTTTTTTAAAAATATAAAGAAGATGAAGTTACTAATTTTTTAAAATACAGATTTTACTTCAAAGATACTTTAAAATATACTTTAAAAATACGTTTTTCCAAATAATTTTCTAGAAAATGAATGTAAGATTCAAATTTTATCTCATTTTACTTGCTATGGCGAACAGTTTTAAAAATAGTAAGAAGATGAAGTTATTATTATTTTTTAAATATAGATCTTATGCCAACTTTTTATAACAACAAAAAAGGTTCATAACACGCTGCTTTCTAATATTTTTAAATCCTGATTATTCGGCTTTAACATGCTAAATCTCTTCTTGTACTTATTTGAAAATTTTCGTAGAACAGGTGGTTCGCCCTAATTGTTCGCTGATAAATTCCGAAAAATGGCTTATCAACATAGTTATGCTAGGACAACAAAAATGTATTATAGTGGAAACAGTCATTGTACAAATAAAACTAGTTTTTATTATCTCTTGTCAAATGGGTGTAACCGTTATAGTTAAATATATTTCGGATTTTATTCGAAGAAAATAAAAAATCAGCTGTAGATTTCACCATAGATGTTCAGGACTGGACTTTTTAAAATTTGCTTTTAAGTATTCCGTTTAATAAAATATGTATTAAAAACTGAATTAAATTGAGTTTTTACACTTTTTAAATGATAAAATATATATTTAAGTGTATATTTATTATTGTATTTTTTTTTTTAAATTTTGCAGAAAATTAATTTACCCAATATAGAATGAGTCATTTCCTAATATCAGACCAACTGTGTCCAAAATTGTGACAATATTGGGATATTTTATATTTTGGAAATATATAGCCAATATTGCCTTTTAATATTTAACAAGTGTTGGTAAAATCCTTTCCTAGTCATGGAAATACTTTCAATAAATTATTAGTATTCTGAAAATTCTCGTATCAAAACTTCTATTTAAATGTCAGAATTAGCATAATATCCTCATAATTACTTGTTCAGTTTTGTGTAACTTTTGATGTTTGAGATGTTAATGTAGTAAAATTTCTAAGTATCGTACACCCCAGGACCTCAAAAACTATCCGCTATTTGGAGGTGTCCGCTATAGGTGGGAAAAACATACAACTATACAAATGTTGGAGACTGAAAAAGTAATCACTAAATAGAGGTGTTCGCTATTCGTGTTTATCCATTATGGAGATTTTCCAGTACTGCAATTTTATCTGCTGCATTAACAATAATAAATGCAAATATTTTAACGATTTTAATCATTACAACGGCATTAAAAATTGCTATTATCAACACTATTAACTGCAAAACATTTTAATAATAACCTTCACTGCAGAAAAACGCTTACATTAAACGAAAACTCTTTGTATCATTTAAACAAAGAAACAAAAAATAATAATAAATAATAAATAGAAATTACATTATAATATTTATTAGTTAAAAGCACACTCCCACTTTCCATCATTAAAATCCATCTTAATATCCATGCAGTTACATGGGCAAATTACAAGTATTTATTGACAAAACAACTATGAGCAACTTCGCGACTTTTTCTGACAATTTTCCGCTTTGAAACGTAAAATTAAAGCAGTTGCTCTGAATCTTCACCTACTTTCCGCTCACAGTATCTCTACCTTATCATTCACAATGGTGAAAACGTTTTCCACTGAACAAAAGAAAGGATATTTGGGAAGACGAAGATGGCAATTTGAAGGACCGGAAAAAGGGCGGTCAGTGAGAGTTACTTTGTGATGCTCAGCAAATCGTGACGTCACGAGGTTTATTCAGCCGTATAAAAAGCCGTATAAAATGTGGACGATGGTCATTTATACTGGTCATCTCCGTTTATTCTTCATCGCATTGTCTGAATACAGGAAATGTCCGGCCTCCAGGTAGTTTTATTTACTTTTTTCGCATATGATGTTCAAAAAATATTTTTTTAATTATGTCCTATATCTTCTAAATATTCTTGAAATTTAGATTATAAAAAAGAACCAACTATATAGTTAATTTTTAAAAAAGTGGGAAAAAAGGTGTTTGAATCTAAAACAAAATCTCATGTCATTAAGAAAATGAAAAGTTTATTATTCATTTTTTTTATTAATAACTTTCTAGAATTAAATTTAAGAAAGTTAAAATATATTCATTATCACTTTATATAATATATTGTGTATTTATTTTAATTTGAAATAATAATAAGATGCTAATATGCTATTAAATTGTACTTTAAAATTGTACCGAAAATCATGAATAAATATTTGCTTAGGGCTTATTAATAAATTTTAAAGAAGGCATAACTGACGTAAAGGAATTTAAGATATAATTATATCCAATTTTGATTTTAAATATGATTAGGTTAAGATTTCTGATAGATAAAATACTAGACTACATTATATGATAACTGTTTATTATCTAACTATAAAATAAAATACACATGAAGGCTAAAGGTGATTATGGTAAACATAAAAAAGTTTAATTTTTTTTAAATAAACAAACCAACAATATTAAAGTGGCAGAACGAAAAAAAAATAATTTTTTCAAAAAGCTCAAAAACCCTATTGAACCACGGTATCAATTTTTTTGTTATTTAAAATAGATTGAGAAATAGTTCAAAATTCTTATACCTAGATTCAAAAAATGTAATTTATTTTAGTTTGAGCCACCTTACATCCGATTATCTGAATACATTGTACAAAGTATATTGTTAAAACTGGGTTCTTATTATTGAGACATAATTGTTTACTATCAAGAATATCCTGTACTCAGAATTCATCCAAGACATAATTATTTAACAATAAAGAAATAAAAATATGTTCTTATTTTTTACATTAACCCTTTCTTCAAAGGTGATTCAACATACGCTTACATATATCTTAATCTCATCTTAATATAATTTTTTCTCAATATTGATTCAGTTCAATATTTTTTACATTCCTCTTCTCAAAATTGATTCAAAATGTTATAAGTTTTGATAAATAGGATATAAGTATTCCCTTCCGTCCATACTATTTTGTTCATGTTTTCTAAGTATATAACCAAAATAGCCTGAAAATACTTACGCTGCAATCGAATTTTATTGTAAATATCCGAAATTTAATCAAATCTAATTCGTCAATTGATGTTCCATTGGATATATTTCCCATAATATTCGAACATTTTGCTAATACTGGGTGAATGTATTTAAACTTCTCTATAATTAAAACAATACAAACTTCACAGTAATAGACGTGCAGTAATTTTTCAATTTGTATTACATTAATAAATAATATATCCCAGATTAATTTTCTACCAGGGAAATATTTGAAAAATGATTGTTGAAATAAAAAAAAAGATACATGCCTTTGCAGGTAGAGATAAATTCTTCAGTGAATCAGATGAAATGTGAGATTAATTTCTAAAACTTAAAACGAGTAATTAAACTTTGAAGATAGTTCTTACTAATCGAAACTATTTTTAAGCGAATGATTTCGGATCCGTAATTAAAATAAATATGTACATTTCAGACCATATTCATTTTCACATTTTTTGTGCTGTTTGTTTAAGCAAGTATCTTTCGTAAAATATAATATGAATTTAAAAGGTTCATTGCTTACTTAAAAGGTGACATTCAAATAAACAGATGCTAAAATCTGTAAAGTTCTAAAATGAACATTTATTTCAACCTCCGAGTACTTTCGGCTGCATCCGCAACCTTCATCAGGGAGAAAATTTCCTTTACTAGGAAATTTTTTCGCTGATGAAGGTTGCAGATGCAACCGAACGTACTCGGAGGTTTAAATAAATGCAAATACCTGCAAATGCATGCATCTTTTTTTTTTTAATTTCAACAATTATTTTTCAAATATTTCCCTGGTAGAAAATTAATCTGGGATATATTATTTATTAATGTAATACAAATTAAGGAATTTGCATAATTTAGCATCTATTTATTTTACTGTCACCTTTTAAGTAAGCAATGGACCTTTTAAGTTCATGTTATATTTTACAATTAATTCAAGGGGAATTTTACGTTTCGCCCTACGATTTTTATTTAAATATATTTCGTTTTTCATTTGTAAAAATACAAGTATTCCAGAAAAAGTCTTCTTTTAAAAGTCTTTAAATAATTACAATTAAATTTGCTACAATGCACCAAAATTAAAATTGTAAAAAAGAAAAATATATCTTGAAAAATGTTAAATGTACCATTGAGAAAAACTGAATTAACTTGAATTTAAAATGTTGAAAAGTTATTAAGTTATCGAGAAGGGAAGCATATCAATATAAACTATCTCTATTCTTTTCACACAACTCTTTTTAAAATTTGATAAGTATATGTTTTAAAATGCTATAATCTGTTAATGGATTTTTATTCAACCTGAATGTTCTCTATTATTTTCATTCATTTATTTCTTGAAATCTTATAAATATCGCTAAATAATTGTTTTCATAACTCAAAATATAAATCCAAAATCAAAAGACATTCTCTATTTTATATTTTAAATAATTATATAATGAGTTTGAGCCTTGTTCTTAAATACTTACAGCAATATTTCAGTTTAATGAACTGAATTTCATTTTCTTTGAATTAGTAAAGTTTATTAATGTTACTTAGAATATGTATCAAAATAAAAATGTATGATTATTCTTAATATATTAATTCCAGGTAATCATTTTAAGAACAATTCCATAAGTTTAAATATTGTTCTAAAATCCTTACAGGAATATTTATTATAAAGTGAGTTTTATTTTTATGAAATTCGCACACAAAATTTGTTATTAAAATTACATGGAATGGGCATCAAAAATAAAAAGACCGGTTTACTTTTAATAAATTTAGTTCACAAAATATTTTAAAGATCAATTTAATAGGTTTTAGTATTATTCTAAAGAACAATTCCATAAGTTTAAATATTGTTCTAAAATTCTTTCAGGAATATTTTAATTTTATGAAGTGAATTTTATTTTCATGAAATTCGTACACAAAATTCGTTATTAAAATTACATGGAATGGGTATAAAAAATAAAAAGTCCTGTTTACTTTTACTAAATTTAATTCACAAAATCTTTTTAAGAGCAATTTAATAGATTTTAGTATTATTCTAAATGCCTTTTCAGTTTTATGAAGTAAACTTCACTTTCATTTAATTCCTCCAATTTATCAATCTTACTTAAAATATGTATCAAAAGTCAAGAATTTTTTTAACTGAAAATAAATTAGCTTCAAGAAATATTTTTAAGAACATTTAATAAATTTTAGTATTTTCTGAATTTCTAACAAGAATATTTCAAATTTATAAACTGCATTTCTTTTCGTTTGAATTTATACAACTTATCACTGCTATTTAGAATCTGCATCCAAAAGCAAAACCGGACTCAATTTTAATAAAATATCTTACTATGTGATTTAAAGAACAATTTCGTGATTTTTCATAAAAGTTTCAATTTATGAGCTGATTTTCTATCTCTTTAATATCATACGATTGAGGCTGTTAAAATCAGACTGTCGGAAATCAGATATCCTCAAATGCTTGAGGACAAAAAACAGGGATTTTTAAGAAGCGTTACAATGAATTTCTAAGTAGTGTAATGTATTTTAATGCTGTTAATCACCTTTTTTTTTAAAGTATGAAATATATTAATTTTCTTAGTAATAATTCAATATGTCTAGATAACATCGATGCACTTAGCACAAACTTTCAAAATTCATGACTTTCATTGCACTGACTGTAACTGGATCAGTTAACAGGATTAAAATATTAAAAGTACAAAAGTAAAATTACTTAAAAAAAAAAAAAAAAAAAAAAAAAAAAAATCTTTTATAAGCATTTTGTTTATCTTAAAAGTCATGACTAATTTTATGATTGCAATTCATGTAGTTCCAAATAATTTACTTTATAATACATTAATTATTGTGATTGAAAACTCATCATTTTGATTTACGCTTAGAAAAAGGCGTGAATTAGTTAATTTATTTAAAAAGTTATATAATTTTCCCTGTTTCTTTTTTAAGATCTGGCAACAATAAAGGAAAAAAATGCCTTTTTTAAACTATCTATTCAGGATTTCTAGATTGTTTCTAAATATATAATCCTAATTTCATTAATATTAAACTATTAAATAATAAAAGAGTATATTTTTAAATATATAATACATTCTTTAGTCTTTATTTTTATTTTTTTTATATTTTAGTGTTTAAGGTGTTCATTGTTGCCGTTTCACAGCCAGTAGGTTTATTTTGGCGAGAATGATCTGGCGCATCATTAATTGCATTGTTTTTGTAACACGTGAGCTGTTGTGATCATATAGATTATTTGGTGATTGATCACCTTAACGGAAAAATACCCCAAAATTAATTTATTGATTTCTAATATAGTTATAAAAATATCTGTGTTGCCATCAAAGACACACCCGTGTTACGTAATTTTTAGAATTTAACCATATCAGTAAGTGAATGAAGAATCGAATACAAAATTCCATCTTTACATACAGAATCCAGGTTGAGTTAAATAAGACAACGTAAAAATGTGGTTTACACTGCAGTTATTTTGTGCTATAAATTATTTATATTCATATCTCAAAACTATTCATTTTTTCTTTTATTAAATCTACTTATGATATGCTTTGATATTATAAATCCTTTTCAGTTTATTATGGGAACGAAAAAAAAACATACTAACACAAAGCCCTCCATTTTTGCCCATGACACCATACGCAGTCAGAATACGCATTAAATATTTCCTCAAATGTGGTAGTTTATGCCGGGGTTTTCCATTTCTTCTATGATCTGATAGCAACGCATCGGTGCGTCTCCGTTTAAAATTATTTTCTTTCACTTGAAGCTATCATGATGGCCCTAGACCGAATGATGCTATCTCAGACGGTGCGTTTAATGATTTTCCAAGCGTATCTAATCGAGGTCTGAGCCTTGAAGCTCAATTACAGCTCCCCATTCCTAACAGAAATTGGGATTTTCCGTTGTTGTAACGTGTAGACTGCGTGTGGACGAACATGTGTTTAAAAAGTGTATTTTTATCTTACATTTATTTACATGGCTGTTAAACAATTTTTTATCTTAAAACTCGATTAAAGGCAATGTCTAATTCGGAAAAATTGCTCCGGGAGCGATTTCTGTTACTTTTTATAGGAACATTATCATGTGCCCTGGGGAAGGAATTCCCCATCGGCCACCCCCTGAATACATTGTGCTATTAAATGTTTTTTGTAAAATGATATTTAATTTAACACTTTGAGGTGCAAAGTACATCTGTTGCTAAAATATTGAAATGTTTGAATAACACCAGAACAAAGTTATTTGAAAATAAGTAAAAGCTTTTCTTCTCATGCATTATATAAGCAAAATTTTATTTCACAAATTCTGGTGCCATTGTGGCATTGGAGGATTAAAATTAAATGGGATGCATAATATCTTACCGTCCTTTAAACCCTTTAGTAGCTACAGCAAGGCTGCACCTTAGTAAAGTTTGTAAATTTGACTGAAAATCTTTAAAAATAATAGTTTAGAATTTCTTATTATAAATTAAATGCCTCAGTTTGTATCTTAAAATCCAAATTCTGGGATTTGAAGCATTAGTCCAGAATACTTGAGTTAGTAGGACCTATCTGACTAATTTCAATTTCAAATAGAATGAATACTAAAAATGGAATTGGTGTTGAATGGGGATGATTTATTAAGGCTGGACTCACTAACAGGGACTTTCATTCTAGTGATTCCCTGTGTTAGGGCCACATAATAGTACACAGCAACAAGGATCGAAATTGTAAAATTTACCCAGTACTGTATATAGAAGGTTCCGAGTAATATTAGCAAAATATACATTGTATTTACTATTGTTACTTAAAAAAAAAATTACGTTATATGGGAGATCGTAATAAAATAATAATAACTAATATTTTTTTTAATTTATGTTTTTGTTATCATTATTAGAAACTGCAAAAAATTTCTCACAGAGAGATTTTGTGTAGAACTGCAAAAAATAATTGTTGATTTTACAGTATAATACTGGCACCCCAGCTGCTAGTTTTATACCGTAAAATTAACAGTATTAAACAGTAAAATAAGCAGTAATACCCTACCGCGCATGCGACTAGTCATTATATTGTTTTCCAGTGCAGGCCATTTTAATTTTAAACACTTATTATACCTCTACTCAATAAAAAGTTTTTGGCACACAGTGACAATTAAAATTATTAGAAATCCTGTGCGAGAGCACAGATTTATTAAAAGAAAAACATTAAATTTTAATTTAAACTAATACACTTTACATGCATCTATACTATGTTTTTCTGAAAATTAACTGATAGTATATATACCTTTTAACGTGTGTTTAAAATTCCATATCCAAAAGTTTATTAGAAGTGGAGTTATTGCAATCAATATTAATGACACCACCCGTACCTGTAATTTGGCAGTTTAAAAGGTATCTGAACCCTTAATTATTTGATAACATTGTCAATGGTTTTATTCCAGTGCTGTTATACCATTTTTATATACCCTTGCATCTAAATTAAACTTTTAATTTATAAACTGGTAAACTGCAAGAGAGAGGTATGGCATGTTTTTATGAATGAGATACAATGAAAAGAAAGCATTCAAAAATACAGTTTGACAGTTGAAATATTGTATTTTTACAATGTCATTATATAAAACCACCATTTCCCAAAAATAAACGTCTTCCTCTTTCGAAGTACATAATGATAGTGAAGGTACTTTTATCTTTTACTAGGTAGCTATCAAGTCGAAGGACATCGAAAAAAAAAAAGAGACAAATTTTATACAGAGATAGTCACACACAGTAATATCACGTCTAAGTAATAAAAAAAGCCCTTTAAAAAAGGAAGCAACTAATCACTGATTATGTTTCGAAATCCCTATAATTGTTGCATCTTTTACAGTTTCAGTTATCAAAACAATTTAGATATTTCTATAAGGTATTTCTCAATTGATAAGTTGCTGATAGAAACTGTGCAAAAAGAATAACTATGGCAAAAAAATAGAATTAAATACATACTTTCCTCGTTAGGAAGCAGAAATAAAAAAAAAAAATTTCAAAAATAATGTTTGTCTTACTTAGAAAACTGCTAAAAATTCAAATGAAAAGAAATATTGAATTAAACTTTTATCAAAAAGTTAGCAAATACACTGTAAAAATTTGCTAAAATGTTTCCGAAAACCGCTATAGCAGATACGGAAGAATCGTTTCAGAAAATTTATTGTAATTCTCAAAATAAAACACATTAATACGCTGTAGGAGTTTTAAGCAGTGAAACAAATATTATTTAAAATGTTTTCCTGAGAATTTATATACATTTCTAAATATGATTACATTAGTCAATAATGCGACAGTTTACTCTCATTGAAAAAAGAAAAAAAAAATCTATTTTTTAAACACTTTCGCTATAGTTGAATTTTCCCCATACACCATAATGCCAGGGAATTCTTTTCAGAGTCCGTGTAAACGGACTATAAATGCTACACACTTCATTTCCAATACCGAACATGCCATTATAATTTTCAATAACATATATCATGTACATGGCAATCCGAGTATATTTACGCAAGTTAGAACACGGCCAGATAGACAGCTAGACAAACCGAATTCATAAACACATTTCACCTATGTTGGAAGCTGTTAAAAATAAAACATTTTTTTTATTCTATCGGAGGGGGGAGGGAGGCAAAAAACAATGCTTATCTACTCATTACCTTTACTAAATTGGTGTTTCATTTATTGTAGATTCTCATATCCTGTTTTGCAAAACAATATGAAAATAAGTGGGAAATCTGAAACAAAATCTGTATTACTTAAAGAAAGAATTTCTTTATTGTTGCTACAGTAAATTTTGATATTAGTTTGAACCGAATGTGACTTACAAAGTTGTACTTTTCTGGTAAAAAGTGAATTCTCTATATTATTTGTTATTTCAAGAATTGATAGCTCATCCGATCGTTGAAATGGGATATTATTTCAACAATGGGAATTTTTTACAGAACTAATTTAAAATGTATAAAAAAAGTATAAATAATAATCCATTTAACCCATTGGTTAAGAAATACATGAACCTATTTATTTGGAAATGATATGTTATATAATACTATTGTTTATTTGTAGGTTAGTATCGTCGTTGTGGCACTATTAAGCTATGCCTGCGCCACTGGTTATGGAGGAGGATCTGGCGGATCTGGAGGATTTGGGGGAGGACGAGGTGGCGGATTTGGTGGAGGAGCAGGAGGAGGCGGATATGGAGGTGGAGCTGGTGGTGGATACGGAGGTGGAGCTGGAGCTGGCGGTCAGAATGTAAGTATAGATATTTGTAAAATATTTATGTTTTTATTGTTTTATATTGTCAATAAAGCATATTGTTTCGTTTTGCAGTTAGTCAAAAGTAAAATTATGTAATGTCAGACATTTGTTAAATTTTAAGTTTATCTATAATGAAATTATTGAATATAATCTTCTTATACTTTAATTATCATTTGTAGTATGATCAGTTTTAAATAGATCTTCCGCTTACTACTGTACGCTATATTCTAAGACTTGTATAAAAAATGGTTTCGTTCTATCTTCAAAAACTAGTGTCTGAGAATATACTTTTTGGCTTATTCAAAAGTTTGTGCCTGATTCAGCTGATTGGCTGAAGTTTTAGCCTAACGGTCAATCACATTTTTGCATAGTGTTTTCAACTGAAACAGCTAATTAAAAACAGTTATTTAAAACAGCTGCTTTTTTAAACTAAAACTGTAATTTCTTTCTTGGAGCCTTTTTCATGTCAACAGAATGAACTATGTCAACTCTCATGAGAACAGGAGCTGTTGTGCTAAAGACATAGTTCAGTAGACATGATTTGCCGAAAATTTTTAGAAGACACGTTATTTCAACAAAGGATCATATCTATTTTTGAACAAATTATAGACCATCATGTATTCGCATATTTCACCAGTACTATCGGTTTCTCTGTGCGGCGGCTATGGTAATCTCTTCGATTACATTATTGCACATTAACTTGGGCATTCCACATTAGACAGACCAGGCAAACAGGAGATTTACAATGGTTCTGTTGTATGAATAAGAGAATGAACCTATTTCAGATGATAATAATTGGCATGCCCCTGATAGAAACGTATCTATATACTTTCCGAAATACATCCCCATATTTTCCCCTGCCTTTTTCAAAATTTAATTGAGTTATCTACAACTTCAATCAAGAATCCCGCTGTAATTTATACCCTTTCCCTTTTTCATTTTCACTTGTGCTCGATCACTAATATCTCACGGCTTTTCGATTAAAAAAAAAAAAAAAAAAGAATTAAATCAGCACAGATGCCTTTTCGTAATTTTACTTTCCGTAACCAAGCTTATAACACAATGTCAGTTAAAAGTTATGCGAATCTTCTATTTGGCCCAAATGCATGCCCTTATATGGTAGTGGTAATAACTCAATCACTCACACCCATGTCTAAAAATATATTCTCATTGTTAAAAGCGCATACTGTTTTGTCTGTCAAAAATCCGTTCACATGAGTACGTATTTAATTAGCAAAGAAAAACTCCAGTATATCTTCAGAATTTTATTTTGTAGACATATGATGTTCCAAGGCAGAAGAGGGTAAACAAGAAAGGCCGCTCTTAAACAGCCATTATTATGCGAAGACAGCAAGCGAAGTGAGATGTTTCCACGATACAAGTTGGAATCGCACTGACAAGAATCTCGCCAAAATAGGGTTGCTACAGAGTGTCTAGGCGTAAATACTTTCAGATGAAGCTGCCGCATAACTAATGGTATTTGCCGGCGAGGTTACCAGATTATTGGCGACAGGACGAATTTTGTTTCAAAAAGTAATATCACCATGGCGATTATAACCGAAAATATCTTTCTCATGTGAACAGATTTTTGACAGACAAAACAGTATGCGCTTTTAACAATGAGAATATATTTTTAGACATGGGTGTGAGTGATTGAGTTATTACCACTACCATATAAGGGCATGCATTTGGGCCAAATGGAAGATTCGCATAACTTTTAACTGACATTGTGTTATAAGCTTGGTTACGGAAAGTAAAATTACGAAAAGGCATCTGTGCTGATTTAATTCTTTTCTTTTTTTATTTTAATCGAAAAGCCGTGAGATATTAGTGATCGAGCACAAGTGAAAATGAAAAAGGGAAAGGGTATAAATTACAGCGGGATTCTTGATTGAAGTTGTAGATAACTCAATTAAATTTTGAAAAAGGCAGGGGAAAATATAAATTAAATAAAGGATAGGGTTTGTTAAAACTTAATATATGATTCTCATATCATACCCATATATCTCATCATTTATACTTGTTACATCAAACTCTTACATGGACTAAAATGACATCAAACTCTGACACGGACACTACTGTATAAGAAAATATGGGTTGCCTCGTTTTCACGGTCCTAAATCTATTAATTTATCAGCTTATAAATTACGTAACTATTTGGAACATACTGCATCATAATATTGAAAATTTAAAAATAAATAAATATTGAAATTCGGACAATAAAATACAAAGAAGCTTACTGCCAGCATAAATTAAAATTATCTACATTCTTCATCAGTATTAAATAACGTGTAAAGAAATTTCGGGAGGAAGAGGGTTTGCAAAACGTTTTGGACAATGTGGATTATTCACAATTAATTCTTTATACATGAATGTATATCGAATCTTTCATTTAAGATAAGCAGATTATAAGAATCTCTCATAAAAATAAACAGAGGATATTATCATTCTACTAACACAAACGGATTATGAGAGATTTTGTTTGATTATTATAAATAATGATTTATCTTTAAGCTGTAGTTATTTCTGGTCATTCATGAAGAAAAAGAATCAAGGAATTTAAAATCTCTCTTTTTAAACAATGCTGACTAGAATTAATCTAAAAAAATAAATAAGTAAAATAAAGTAATAAACATAAATAAATAAATAATAATAAGTAAAGTTTTGAGAAGTAATGCTTTATTTTTTCTATGAAAATGTAATTTAAAAAAAAAAAAAAATCAAGTTTTAAAATATACCCAAGATTGTTTCGAATCAGAAGCGTTTATATAAAAATAACTAATTGCATGTGAAGCTGGGATTAGAATCTGTTTTCTTCTTTTCTTTTTTTAAAAAAAAATTATTTTTTGATAATGCTGATACTTAAAAACGAAATTCTTGAATGATAATTTAAAGAATACCCTGTCAGTTTAAATGAGTATTAATCAAGTTATATTATGCTTTTAGTTACAGTTTAACTAATTTTTTTTCCTAAGTGCTTATACCATTCTTTTTACATTACCTTACACGTGGTATCAATTTCATTAACAAGCTAGAAGAATAATAGAACAAAGCGACATTTGTTAATTAAAATCCCAAATATATAGAAGCTATTTTTTATTGTTAAGTGAAATTTGTTTAAAAAAGCCATAATAGGCATTAAAATAAATTATTCTTTGATGAAGCAGATATTTAAAAACTAATTCATTACACTGTAAAAAAATTCAGATGTTTTTCAATCTAGGATAATATAATACAACCACAAACGAAAACATCCAATAACCTCTTCCGAGTTATCCACTATCCCGAAAACCGTTTGCTTATCTTTATAAACTACAGAAACGAATATATTTTTAAAGGGATTTATAAAAACAAAGTTTCTTTTACTGCCATTGATGTACGAAAATGTTTTCGAGTAGTTTTTATAATGTATAGTTTTATTACTATAGCGATCGGTATTCTCAATCCGGAATATCGACTTTTAGAATTCTATAAATTCTCAAGTAAACATTTTCATATTCAACAAACAAGTTTTACTGACAAACATGATCAATTTACAGCAATAACATTAACATTAAAATTATTATTATTTTGTTACTTTTGCATGTATAAATTCAATTACACAACTGAAAATGTTTAATTGAGAATCGATGGCAACGTATAAAATCCGATATTCTGGTTCGTATATTCCAGGTTGAGAAAACTGATTAATGCACTATAACTACTCGTATACGTTTCCGAAAATTAGTGGCAGCAAAATAAACTTTGTTTTTATAAATGCATCAGTAAATCTAAAAAATATATTCGTTTCCGAAGTTTCCAAAGATAAAGAATGCTTTACTAAATCATGGGTAGCTTGGAAACGGTTATTGTATATTTTTGTTCGTGGTTATATTATATTTTAGATTAAGAAATATTTGTCAATTGTACATTGTAGATAATTTCAAGAACAGATTTTTTGTGTTGTTTGCATGTTTTATTAAGCGATAGTCAAATTATACTCTGGATTTACTTATAGTTCAACAGACATACTTTACCATAAGTGAAAAATATTCTCTTTGTAGTATCCACCCCAACCGTACCAGTTTGACTACCAAGCTAGAGATGAGCAAGGCAATGTCCATTACCGAAATGAGCAAGGTGACCAGTCAGGAGCCGTTAGGGGATCATACGGATATACAGATGCTCAAGGACTCTACAGGGTGGTTGAGTACGTTGCTGATGCTGGAGGATTCCGTGCGAATATTAGAACAAACGAACCTGGAACTGACGGTAAAGAAAACCCTGCCGACGTAAACATCGTGGCCGAGCAGCCTCCAGCAGGCATCCAGGACCGATACACCAGAACTGGAGGAAGTGGATTTGGTGGTAAGTTGAAGACGAAGTTTTAATCTGAAATACAGTAAACTCTTGTTCATCCAGACTAATTAGGGATGATAAGTCTCCTGGATTAATGAAAGTTTGGATTAAAAGAATAATCTATAAAATGAGTTAAAGATATAATTAGGGCTTCCTGCACTGTAGCAAAAAAAAAGTTTATTTTACATTTGTAGAAACACAACGGGTAAATTAAATCACAGTAGACAAATCAGTATTTGCTTTACATGATATTTAGGTGATACAACCTTAATTTAAGTTCTGTTATTTCGAATATTCGAAAAATCCGCATTCAAGCACTTGATGCCCTCGCATTTTTGAAGAAAACTGCTAATCTTCTGTTGTCTTCTTTTAGAATCGTTATATATTTTCCATGATATTTAGATCCCATTATCTAAGTATTAGTTGTATTATTTTGAATATCGGTATCATATTCACTTGCGCTCTTGACACCCTCATTATGAAGACTCAAATTGGTTTCTCTTTGGAACGATAGGGGTATAGTAAAATGAGCGTGGCATGATCTTCCGCGAAATCATTGTGACATTACTTAGGTTTTTATATTATGTCAAATATATTTTATTCAAAAAAGTAAATTTCACCCTACAAATTTTTGACAAATTAATCTGCAGCTAAGAATACTTTCAAAAATACGATATTTTTTACAACACATTCAAACCTGAAAAACTTTTTTTAGATGTCTTAGTCATCAAATACTGTTTAATATAATCATCCTCGACTTTTAAGACCATATCCCACTCTTAATAGATAATGCTCAGGTATTTCACAAAACGTAATAAAAATTATTAATTATAGTATCAATAAATAATCCTCTTAAAAAAGCAGCATTTTTGACACTCAGAAAAAAAGCAGTTATTTTCATATTAGTTTTTGTAATTGCTTGTTTCACGGAAACATTTACAAATTAATTAATCATAAACATTTATTTTATACATACAATTATCATAACATTAACAATATGATAGAAATTTTTTTTTTAAATTAATCATTATAAAAAATTCTGATAGTAAAAAAAAATGTATATATATGATGACTTTTAATATAGTTCTTGATTTCCTACAAGGTTAAAATTAATTGTTTTTTCATGATCATCTCAAATAATTATCATGATTGTCCTTCTACAGGAAATTGTTTAATTGCATTTAGAATAAATACTCAGCACTAAATGAATAAATAAATGTATTGTTAAAAAATGCAAATTCACATTCTTATTTTTATTTGCTGTTGATTAAATTATTATCTTTATAATTTTACAAGTTGAATTTTATTTACGGGCTGAATCAGCTAATTTTACTCTTTGGAAGTAATAATAATGTAATTATTATAAAACAGAAAAACTATTCTAGTAGTGAATTTCATTTATTTGCCAGAATGGCTAAAATTTAAAAATATATATATTTTTTTTAATTACCCTCATGCTTTAATACTTTTTATCACCATTTTCAAAATATTGTATCCTAATTTGCACTCTTATATGTAATAATCTTACATACATCTGTCTTAAAACATGCATAAATCTTACTATGCATAAAACATACATACATATTTAAATACAGCAATCTACAATACATACCACATACTTGTATTGTATGCAACTTACAATACATATAATACATACAACAAAGTGTTTCGTCAAAATGAAGTAATAGAATCCACTTTGTCACGAATAATCTTTCATGCACATGATTCAGATAAAACTTAAATATAAAGCTAATGTGAGAAATCTTATATAATCGGAAAGTCTTATTTTTGATAACAACTCTTTTACAACAAATGAAAAGTAGTGCTCCCCTGTCTTTGATGTAAAAGGCATGTAAAAGGATTATTGTTGATCTACAAAAGTAAAAATATAATAAACTGTTTTCTAACTAAAATGTATTTAATGGATCATATTCTTCGTAGGTGGCTATGGAGGTGGAGCCGGATCTGGTGGAGCTGGAGCTCATGGTGGTGGATTTTCTGGAGGTGCTGGGGGATTCAGGGGTGGATTCACAGGTGGTTCTGGTGGAATCAGAGGTGGAGCCGGCGGCCGTAGTGGCAAAAGTGGATATTAGAAATTATTTAATTATGTAAAATAGGTTTTAGTTCAGCAATGTTATTGCATTATGCACAAAACCATGTCATTCAAATATTTCTCAAGATATTTCCATATTCGTCTGTTTATCTAAAATTTCAGCCTTACACGCCAAATGGTGATGACAGGATTTCATACGCTTAAGTACATTGTAAAAAAATACAAAGTACATAAAATTTTTCAAATACAATATAAGGCTGGTTTACTGTAGAAAATTAAAATTGTGTTGTTATCAAAGCATTTTCATAAATTGTCATACTGTTAAGAGTGATGAATGCGTTTGCTTTGATGCAATAAAATATAGTACAGTACTTTTACAGTGTTGAATTATAAAAATCTTGAGAAATGTTTGAAAAACAACTTTTGTTCTAGGTAACGGAAGCTTTAACTACATGTCATTTTGTCATACATTTGACTGAGGGGTATGTTTGTCAGTATTATGTGTTATCCACAATGCACTTAGTGTAAAACGAATTAATTATGCTAAATCTAAAATTAAGAAATTTATTTGGGAGTTGTTACCGGAATAACTTTACAGTGAAAAAATACATATATTAACCATTTTTTATAGTATCAAGTTAATTGCTACTTAGTAAATTAGAAATATACTTCATAATTATTATACACGCATATTTATAATAATAATAATAATAATCACCCTGGAACAGTTACATATAATTAAGTAAATTAGGACTTAATTAAAAAAAAAGTACTAACTTTGCTAAAGTAACGGTAAAATGTCCCAAATTATTTCTAAGTTTTAGCATTGGCTTGACGAGCAATGCAGTGTACGATGATACGCGCTCGAAGTACTGTGTTAGAAAAAGCTTTTTGTGATTAACTTTGTGACGGGCATTACAAGTTCTGTCTACAGTTTTGTTTCATTATGGACACTCCTGCCATAACACATTACGTCCAGCAACGAGGGACAGCATTATATTTCATTAACGTTTCATATTGTAAGTGTGCTTTTATATAAAAAGTTGTGCGTTGTTTATTTTTATATGGATTTTTCTCCAGTGACTGGGAAATGTTGTTGTACATTATGGGTGTAATAATATTGTTATCAATAAAATGCATTTTGAAAATAAAATCGTGTGCAGTTTTATTCTTTCAATAATTCAATAATTTTTTTTTTCCTTTACAATCAGATTTGTTTTTCATTCTTAGTGTATGTTACAGACAAGTGAATACATCACAATAAATAAAGTTCACGAATTATGACATATTTTCCTAGAATATATTTGTATATTAAAATTCGTTACAGATATTTTTAACAATCTATTTAAATTTAAACCTTGAAATTCTTCAGAGTAGAGATACAGTGCTGAATCCTATCCTGCGCGGGTCGGGTTGAGAACAACCCGAATCTAAAATTTCTGCTTGAAGTCAACCCGAACCGAACCCCCTCCCTCCTCCCCCCCCCCCAAAAAAAAAAGGACCCGAATGCGATATATATAAACCCGAACCTGAAGTCAAAGAAAATTAATCTATATTTTAGTACAATTATGGAAAAATAGTCTATAATTATTATATAACATCAATTTTATCTTATTTTTAAAAAAAGAACAAATATACATTACATAATATTCAAATATACAGCCAATGATATCTCTAATACAATGTAAAAAGCGAAAGGATAAAGAGAAGTCACTAAAGTCGCAAAGAGAAAATCTCAATATGAAGCTTTTTGCGTCAATGTTATTTATTTGTTCATTGTTCATTATTTTAGTTCAGTTATTTTCTATGCTAGCTGTTATAATTAAATTTTCTTGAGGTTCGATATACATATTTGGCCGATTCTACGCAAATAGGCCATTTTCATATTAGTGATGAAAGAAAAAAAATCGTGTCAGAAGTTTCTAATTTTTAAAAAAATTAGAAACTTCCATTTTTTATTTAGTAGAAAAAATAGTCACTCACGCTTAATATTAAGAAACACTATAATTTTTAGAATTCTTTTAAAATTTTTATTAGTATGAGGAAATGATCACAAAGTAAAGGAATGACAATTTTGTGAAAAACGTGTTTCAAATAATAATTTTAACAAAACCTTTGTCCAGATAAATTAAATCTGCTTCCTCTGCTATCACAAAACAGTGGCGGCTCAATTTTTTTTAACTATGCCACATACTGGGTACTAATGAATATTCTCTTTCGTAGACCTTCCATTGCATGTAGGTTCATAGCATTTATTTTGACTGATTTGTCATCTGACTGATTGTCCACAGCATTTACTTTGACTGATTGTTCATAGCATTTACATTGACCGATTTGTCCAATATTCCCCAAGATGCATTTCATTTTCATATTTCACAGTTTTCCAAACCAAGTTCGAGAACTTAAAGATGCAGAAGTTGAGTTGTATTTCTTTCTTTACAGATTTTATTAAGTTATTTGACATAATATAATTTTACTGATATAATAGTTAAAATTTTAAATACATATAATTTAACAGGGCCTTTTAAACAATTATGTCAGTAAAATTAAATTATTGGTTTAAAAGTCAACCCAGTTACGTTATTTTTTTATCATCGAATAGTCTTGAGATCTTTCTCAGTTAAACGATGACCATAAGAGCTCAAATCATATATTTTGCTTTTCCCCTCCTTCCATCTCATTGAAATGTAACCGAACTCTCTCACTAAAAACTCATCCTCAGTATGAAATCCATCTGAAACGTTTATTCCACAAATTCTTTCAGCTGATCGACGATTCATATTATACGAGGGAAAGTCATTAAGTATGTCACAAAAGATAATTAAATAATAACTTACAATGATATTCACTTCAAAACTATTTTTATTTCTCAACATATATTCTTCCCCAATATTTATGCACTTAGATCACCGTTTTATCAGTGCCTCAACACCAGCTGCATAACATTTGGGTTGCTGTCTCAGCCACATTAGGACTTCAAGTTGAACCTTTTCATCATCTGTGAACATCATTTTGCTTTCAAGATGGTTTTTTAGTGGACTACACAGATGAAAATCGCTTGGGGCTAAGTCGAAGCTGTATGGTGGATGTTGAAGAAGTGGCAAGATGATGTTCACAGATGATGAAAGATTCAACTTTAAGTCCTAATGTGGCTGAGACAGCAACCCAAAGAATGTTATGCAGCTGGTGTTGGTGCACTGATAAAACGGTGGTATAAATATTGGTGGAGAATATGTTGAGAAATAAAAATAGTTTTGATGTGAATATCATTGTAAGTTGTTATTTAATTATCTTTTGTGACTAACTTAATGACTTTCCCTCGTATGCATGACTCATACTAAAGATTAATAATTTAAAAATTACAGGAAAACTCACAAATTTTGTCACAGACTATAAATTTTGAAATGGAAATGGTGAATGCAAGTATAGTGCTTAGTATTTATGTATTGCATATACTATACGTTTTAATTCTGCGAAATTAAATTATGTCAAATCACTTAACCAGTGATGGAACAGTGGAGCACCAGGGAATTAATTGATACCGCTAAATTTAAGTAGTATTCTTCCTCTTATTTAAGGACAGAATTTCTGAGATTTTTTAAAGCTATTAAAATTTAGTGGTGACAGTCGCCTAAATGGTGCGCCACTGTTCCACCACTGCTTAAGAAAATCTATAAAGAAAGAAACACATCTTACCTTTTGCATCTTTAACTTCTCGATTCTGATTTATCATTGAAATATTTTTATAACCTTTGCCTGGATAGAAATGAGAACTTTTTTCCCCCTAGCAAACATATATTACAAGTCAAAGATCTAAAATAAAGGTATTCCAAGGCAGATGAATATGTAATTTGATGGCCTTTTTGAGTTCCGATGAATTTATTAATTTTTTGATTATTTAAAAGATTATTTATTTTAGATATACTCTTCAAATCTCAATACAAACTTACATATTTCTTTTCTTTAATTCGATTTTCCACTGTTCTATTTTTAAAAACAATTTAAATATAATTTAAAATGGGTTTGGGATTTGTGCCAGTAATTGCCAAACGCATTTTGAAGATTGGGCGATATTGCGGATAATACAAGTAAAATTATATATATATATATATATATATATATTAAATAAGATTAAAATCCTCTGACCGCCGAGCAAAGGGGCAAAATTGTAATGTTGTTTCCTCTGTACGTTTTTTAAATGCTACAAAAACATGGGATTTCAAACATGATATAAAACTAGCCTGCTCCGCCAGGGCCCACGGGGGTCGCCAGCGTCACGAATACGACCATCGCGCGCAAGCCTCTAAAGGGCTTATATCGCACCAGGGGCTTTGTCTCGCCCCAGCGCTGCGATCGGCCTGGGGCCGCTCCCCACTGCGGACCCCCAGGTCATTTTACCAAGGTCGATGACCTAGGTCGCTACGATAGTAACCTCACACTTGGAGGAAACTTCCGCAGGACGGAACCTTGATGAACCGCCGAGGAACCCCCGACGACTTCGTTCGCGAAACCCAAAGGGGGGAGACGGTTGCTAGGCCATATGTCGAGCTATCACGACGGCTCTTGCTTTACCACAACTCGAGGGATGCGAATTTAAAACATGAAATTACGTATATAAATATAATCATTGAGACTATTGATCATTACTTTATGTTTTAAAACTACGCTATATTTGTAGATTTATATTAATTTAAGTAATGCTAATAATACAGTGAAACCCACCGCATATTGAACGGATATATCAGTTCACGGCGGTGAGAAGGCGATACGCATCTAGAAATCCATAAAAATAAATAATTGTTGAAGTGATAGTATTTAGAATACATGAAATGGCAGACAACATATTTTACACTTTAATCCAAAGTACAGGATTATTCAAAAGTCACAAAATAAATAAAAAGTCTATAATTACATATGTATAGACAGTAGCACGATATTGCTTTTACAGACACAGAAAGACTTGGAATTGTTTATAGCAAAATACAAACATTTTTTATAGCAAACAAACAAATAAGCCAGATTATCTGCATTTATCAACCACAGTAAGCACTATAGTAGTCCCAAAAGCTGCTGCTTGTTGCTATTCAGGCCATCGTGTGATAGGAATTGTTGCGAAAACGTTTTCGATGTTCTGCAGAGTATCCTGCTACATTTTAAATCCAGTTGGAAATTGTACGTTAAACGTGACAAATGAGGTGTGTTCGTAATATAATAATACTTTTACAATGTAAAAAAAAAAAAACATCATTATTATTTCAGTGAAATGAATTATATATCATATGTTATGAGCGAAATGAACATGCCTTTGCCTTTTCTCTTATTACGTATGCCACGTTTACAGATACGAATTTTTTTTCGACACCCGACAGCCCAACAAAATTCACCATACCTCCATGGTTTAATATTTTTATGACTCATGATGAACGAATCTTTTGTGTTTATTTACTTTAATGAATTGAGATATTGGCTGTTAAGCTAATTTCAAATGAAGTTATCTCAGAATCTATACCTATTTGAATGTAACTCATTTCTCAAACAAACAATTTTTTTGAACGATCTTTGTAAAAATGTAACTTGTATGCAAGTTCATTCGAAAAAATAATTCTGAATAAAAATGGCCTGGCATATGAAAAAAGAAATGGTCAGCCCGTATTGTTTTCCTCAGTCACATGACTTGCGTTTTTATTATATAGATTACGTGTGACAGGATTCAATAGAATGAAGAAAACACTTATTAATATCTTTTTAAGTTTTGATTCGATTTTCATAAAATTTGAAATGACTCGACAAAATTCTGCCACGATTATATACAGTGGCGGCTCGCGACTCCCTCTTTTTGGGGCACTAAATGTATGGTTGAAAAAATTATTCTTTTCTTACCATTATTATTTTTTTTAAAATTTATCTTTGTTTTAAGGCAGAATTTTCTACCAATAAATAACACAAATATTTCTTTTACAAAATAGTGGTAAGAAAATAATAAATTTTGCAACCGTGCATTTAGTGCCCCAAATAAAGGCAGTCAGAAGTCGCCACATATTATATATATTGAATTTCAAACCATTCGGTTGGGTAGTTTTTGCACTATTATATGCGGACGGACGGCCAAGACGACGACTATAGGTGCTACGTATTTATATAATTACGAACGCAACTAAAAAGAAAATGTTTCTTAATCTACGAAAATTTAATATAACTGCGTACGGAAATATAGAATAACCTCTTTCGAGTTAACCTATCATTCCGAAAAGCATTCTTTATGTTTAGAAACCACAGAAACCGCACTATATTTTCGTGATTTAAAGAAGCAATTAAAAAAAAAAAGTTTCTTTTGCTGCCAATGATTTTTGGAAACGTTACCGAGTAGTTTTTATAGTGCGTTAATCAATTTTCTCAAACCGAAATATCGGTTTAAGATGCTATCAACTCTAAATTAAACATTTTCATCTGGCTTACTAAATTTATACATGCAAGAGTAAAAAAATAATGTTAGTTTTAATGTTAATGTTAATACTGATAATTTATCACGTTTGTCTGTAAAACATGTTTGTTCAACATGGAAATCTTTACTTGAGAATGGATAGCATCCAAAACAATCTATATTCTGGGTTGAGAAAACTGATTAATACACTATAAAAACTACTCGGAAACGTTTCCGAAAACCAGTGGCTGCTAAAGAAACTTTGTTTTTATAAATGCTTCTTTAAGGCGGTATTCAAAAAAATATATTTTTCTACGCTCAACAACTCAAAATTTTCTGACACATTTTCAGATGCATTTTTGAAAGTATAAACATGAAACTTGGTGGCGTAATTTTTGAAGAGATTTATAAGCGACTTGTGTTTTTATTTTTCGTTCAACTAATTAGAAATTGATTTACAAACAATTATTTTCACACTACGATCATTTTTTTTTGTTTCCAGCACTTTGCTTCGGGAAATTCGGTTCAAAATGTCAACTTTGACAGCATTTTTTTGAAATATATTCTACCTTTATCAAAAAATCGTCCAATACGGACATTATAAAGTTTCTGAATAAGAGACCTGCCAAATGGATGCATTTTAGAGCAAAGATGAATTTAAAAATGAGTCTGAAAATAAGCAATTTGGATTTGAGTAAACCCTTAAATCTTGAAAATAGATTGATTTCTGAGGTTTCTAAAGATAAAGAAAGGTTTTCGGAATCGTGGGTCACTACGAATAGATTAGTGTATATTTGCGTTCACGGTTCTTTATATTTTCCTAAGATTAGGACACGTTTGTCTTTTTACTTTCTTCCATCTTTACAAGAAGAAAGTATTGGATTCATGGAAATTTTCGACTGGCGGTTTTCAATGGATTTATACGTTTTAAAAGGTCTTGAACACGTCTTGACTCATTTTAGAAAATGTCTGTCTGTGAGTCTGTGACTCTGTCTGTAAGTGACAAAAATTTTGCGGGCGCTCTATCTCAAGAACTAATGCACAGAATTTAATAAAACTTTAGATTCTGTTAGTTCCTGATGTAAATTGGTGCTGATTAACAACTATGTGTGCAAAGCCACGGGTTTTGCTAGTTTTATAACAATTCAATAAAGGAACGTATTGGACAAGAGTAAAAGCGGTAATATAGATTACAGATTTTTTTCTATAAAATTTTTATTTTCAAATTCTGTATATTCTGTCGTTAAGAGTCTACACGCTACTGGAGCGAAGACACCCATAGGCTAATGTTAAACCAATGCAGCGTTCTTTTTAAATATCTCGTTTGCCTTATAGTACTTTTAAACTATTATTTTGCATAGGTTATCTCAATACAATGTCTAACCTTGTACTTTCGTACTTTTCCGATTTTGATTAAAATCGGTTCGAAAATAAAAGTTTATTAAAAAAAGAAAGAAAGAAAGAAAGAAAGAAAGAAGAAAGAAAAGAAACTGGCAACCAAATACGAAAAAAATATGATAGTACTTACCCGGTTAGACATCAAACTCAGATTTCCTATGCAAGAGGAAAAAAAATCATTTAAAAATATAACTAGAATAAAAATATAAGCAAACGTATAACATACACTTTTGAATCCGGGGTGGAAACTATTTTAGTTACAAATAAAACTTCATAACTTCTTCATAGACTAATAAATTTATTATTTACAACGTATTTACATGCTACTATTTACAAAATAACTCATTTAATTTAATATTACGGCTTAGCTCAGATGCCTTGTCGGCAACAACTCTGTAAACATTCTTCTCTTCTGGTAAAGTCTAAATTACTCAGCTTGCCAGTTCTTTTGAAAGAAAAAAAAAGAAAAGGAGAGAAAATACGATGGAGTGCGTATAGTTCAGGCGTTACACTCTTCCCCTCACACTGCATTACTGGTCCCTCAGATGCAGTGTGCATTTCCTGGGTGACGTTTCCCAGGTCTGCCCCAGTCTTTAGAACATCCACCATATCCATAAATGACACTACAAGAAACAAGTTGTTCTCCAAATAAAAAAAATTCTGAACAGAAGCACTTGGTACAAAAAGTACGTTAATCCAATTACAATTCCTATAAAAGTTTTAAACATATATGCACAAGAAAAAGGTTTGATACTATAGATCTATTCATGGTGAGCCTTAATGAAAAATAATCCATGAGAAAAAAAACTTTTTTTTTCAAGGGAAGAAAAGAGTCAGTATTTGAAGTACTTGAATATATAAAAGATTTATGACGATGATTTTAACAAGCAGTTAAAAATAAAATAAAATAAAATAAAATGTTCAATATCAGATACTGATCTCTAAACTTTAAAACAGTCGTCCATCTAAAAACCAGTGAAATGCCACTTTTTCCCTCAAGTTGCTCCAACACCAACACTTTTCTAAAAATCACTGGATATCTTTTTAATAAATTTTCAACATCTCTGGACCTGATAGTAGAATCCATCTGGTGCAAGTATGAAAAAATATAATCAATGTTTGCACCAAATGGATGAACATGGAGGAATGTTGAAATGACACCAATGACGCGAACCTCCCTTTCTATATCAGCATTAGATAAATTTCCTAATTGGGAATTATCCTCATAAGCTGAATCATTAAGACAATCAGGATTTTCTTCTGTCATTCTGCGCTTAAATGCACGAAGCTCTTTTAATTCAGCTTCATTAGATCTTCTTTGATTCAAATTTAGCTCTTCCTTTTTTGAGTTTTGTAAAGCCTGTCGCATTGTTGCCAACTGATTATCTTTACGTTTAAGTTCTTCTTTGTGATCAGACTTCATGACCATAATTTCACTTTGTGCAGCTTCTAGCTGACATCTCAAAGAATCAGCCTCTTCATGGCACTTATGAACATCTTCTTGATATAGTTTTTTTTTGCCTGATCAATATCAGTATTTGTTTTATCTGAATTTTCATCATCACTGAGTTCCATTTCTTCATCTTGTCGTTCATTTTTCAACTTCTCACAAATAAGTGAGGCTTCATGATCTGTATAATGCACTACTGGCGGAGTAGGCGGTCTATAATAGTCTAGTTCTTGATGGCGTGCTTGACGTTGTAGAGCTCTCTGCTTGCATTCATAATTATATTGGTCATCTCGAGAGTGAGCATAATCAACATGTAGCCTTCCAGTAAAAGGCGCCTCGTCTTTATTTTCTATTTTTAACCTATATCCAGTAAAATACAAAGCATTATCTACGTAGAGCTCATCAGGAAATCTTATATGGCAAAAATTCTTTTTAGACATTCTAACTGTCTCTACAGACCAACAACGTTCGAAAATTTCTCGAATAATTTCCTCGTAATCTTTTCTGGCAAACCGCCCACAAACACTGTTTTGCGCCCCAATGGCCGCTCTCTAGTAGTAGGTCAAGGTGAATTTGGATTCGGGGGATATAAAACACTTTTTGCAAGCTGCACAACTTCTTTAACAGGAGGATGTGATCCAGTATCAATATAATGTTTAACTTTAGGTGTAGCCTCTTCCCCTAGTTGGAAGCTACTGGTAAATTTTCCAAGCAGTTCATTCAACCTAACTCGTTGCTCTGAAGTGAGATGTCTACCTTCATCTTCTCTAAGAAAACAGTGTCTAATTCAACGGTTTTTATTGCTAATTCACTGGGAGGTCTATATGTATCTTCGGCGAATCTATACTTCCACCTGCATCTATCAGCAAAGAACCATTCTTGATTTACTACATCTAAAACAATTTTTGCTTTGCGTAAAAAATCGATTCCCAAAATTGTACGATTATTTTTGGCATTCGGCAGAGCATAAAGTGTTGTTTTAACATCGCGACCAATTTTAACAAGAACTTCTGTTTTATAGACTTCGGTAGTGTTTTGTAGCCCATCAGCTAAGACTACGATCATTTGAGTTTTTTCAAACTTCACACCTTAGTCTTTTAATAAAGAATACAAAACTTCACCCGCAACGCAATGTGTTGCGCCAGTGTCAGCACAGTCTGTGCCAGATAGACCATTTATACTTATTTTTACCAATGATGTTGATGATGTTTGCATATTACATGTACGAAATTCTAGAGATTGAAAGTGCGCAGATACATTTTTCGGAGAACAAGTTGGACACTTGGATTTAATAACTGCCTGGTTTCCACATCCATAGAAACTTAACATTGGCCGATTTAAATTTGAAGGATAATTAATTTTATTTCTCTTGGACTCATTTTGATTGCCAAATTTACCAAACTCATTTCTTTTAAAATCTAAAGCCGTTTTTTCAAAGCGATTAGAATTCCCGACCTCACTGATTTTATTTGATCTCTTTATTTCTACTTTGTGTGACCTCAAATTATCATATAAATCTAACTTTTCAGCTAATTCAACAGGATCTGTTAAATTCTCCCATTGGTCTAAATAATGTTCTTTGCAATCAGGGGAAACCTTTTTCTTTAACTGATCAGCAATAATTTATTCCGATAGTTTTTCAAAGGAATTTATATTTAATTCGGATTGCCATCCCTCAAAATAGCTTCTAATTTCAAAGTAATATTCATTCCAGCTAATATCGGTTCGCTTTGGATGTCGATTAAATAAAACTCTAAACCTTCCAGCAGTTAACTTGAACCTCTGCAACAATATATCTTTAATATAAGAATAATCCTCAAATTTTTCTTCCGGTTCACGCGCTATTAATTTACCGATTTCATTTGGAAGGACTCCAATTAAATACGTAATCCACAGTTCTTTAGAGACCTTTAAAAGTTTCATTTGCCTCTCAAAAGTTATTAAAAATAAATTCATATCATCCTTTTCAGGATTGAAATCGGGTAAAGCCTTTTTCGAGTCAACGCGGATTGAAGAAGTTTCTAGAGGGTTGCTTGTATTTGCAACAACATCTCTTGTTCCTGTTTCTAACCTGAGCTTCTGTAGCTCAAATTCTCTTTCTTCGGCTAAACGCTTCTCTTTCTCAAGAGTCTTTCTTTCTTCTATGATATTTTCTAAAATTCCCTGTACAAAATCTATGTTATCTTTAAATGCCTCACTATTTACAATTTTATCACGTAATTCGAGGACTTTATCATCACTACTTATTTGTACTTTTAACTCTGAAGCCAAAGTGATTAAATCAATTTTCTTACCCTTAGAAAGAAACGCCATCTTTTGAATTAATTATGTTTTAGCTAACTTCAAACTTAATTTGTGTTACGAATAACTCTTAGCAAAGTAATTTAAATCAATTCTTTATATAATAAATAAAATAATGCCAAGCACTCATTTATAATAATAACTTCAATAATAATATAGCTCAGTGCAACTATATAAATGTATAAAATAAAGCAAACGAGTTTATTTTTCAATAATAATTAATAGATACAGTGTCTCACATAAGTGATGGGACACTTGTGCTTTACAAAAGGAAACTAATCAAATAAATTAAAAAAACATGTACACATTTTTTTGTGGGTGTGTTTCATACTTAAATTTAGTAAAGATTATTACATAACATACATTTTGTCAAAATATTAAAATATTAATTTAATAAAAATACAAATGTTTAGAACGGAGCAAAAAATAGCTCACATAAGTGATGGGACACCATTATATATGCAACAAAAATCGTCTGAAATAAGCAATAAAAATATTTTTTGGGGTTTTATTTTTACTTAAAAGCAATTGGCAATAATTTATAAAATCGTCTGCAGTATTTCTCTCCAGTTTGTTTTGGAATTTTTGTGTTTTTTAGCTCTGTGTAGCCATGAATGCTAAACGAAAAGAAACTTCGCCTGAAATTCGAAAATTAGTTATTAATTTGCATATTGAACGTGGAAAATCTATTAGAAAAACTGCTGAAACAGTTAACTTGAGTCGTTCAACAGTTTTCAATATCATTAAACGATATAAAAAGAATCATATGATTCAGGATAAAAGAAGACCTGGCCGACCATCAAAGCTATCCAATGGAATAAAGCGAATTATCGTTCGAAATATTAAAAAAAATCCAAGAATTAGTGCTTCAAAAGTTGCTGCTGATTTACAAGCATTATATGGAATAATTGTTAATCCTGAGACTATTAGAAGGGTAATTCGATCTGCTGGATATCACGGTAGAGTAGCCAGGAAAAAATTCTTCGTAATTGAAAAGAATAGAAAACTCAGACTAGCTTTCGCAAAATCCAACATAAATAAGAATTCTGATTACTGGAATAAAGTTATATTTGCTGATGAGAATAAATTTAATATATTTGGTTCTGACGGTAGAATCTTGGTGTGGAGAAAACCCAGGGAAGAATTTCGCAAACAGAACTTGGTACCAACAGTAAAACATGGTGGAGGAGGAGTTATGGTATGGGGGTGTATGTCGTCCGCTGGAGTTGGTAATCTTGTTTCTATTGACAGTATAATGGATCAGTACAAGTATATTGATATTTTAAAGCAAAATTTGAAATCTTCAGCACGAAAATTGAACCTTCATAACGATTTTAAATTCTACCAGGACAATGACCCCAAGCACACTGCTCTGAACGTTAGACTCTGGCTGCTATATAACTGTCCTGAAATAATAAAAACACCACCACAATCTCCAGACTTAAATCCCATAGAGAATATTTGGCAAGAATTGGAATCAAGAATTCGCAAACACACCATTTCTTCAAAACAACAACTAAAATCGGTGCTTCAAGAAGAATGGGGTAAAATCACTCCAGAAATCACAAAAAAATTAGTCGAATCCATCCCAAAAAGATTAAATCATGTTTTAAAAGTAAAAGGAAATCCAACAAAATATTAAAACCTTTTAAAAAGTAAAATTTCTGGATAAATATTTGATGGAAAAGTAAGTGTCCCATCACTTATGTGAGCCATTTTTTGCTCCGTTCTGAACAATTGTATTTTTACTAAATTAATATTTTAATATTTTGACAAAATGTATGTTATGTAATAATTGTTACTAACTTTAAATATGAAACACACCCAAAAAATTTTTGCACATGTTTGTTTATTTATTTTATTGCAGTTTCTTTTTATAAAGCACAAGTGTCCCATCACTTTTGTGAGACACTGTATATTTCTCTTATGAATATCTTCATTTAATTCAGACACTAAAATACTTGAAGCTGCAGACGATTTTTCGTATTTCAATTCCAAGGAAAATACCATTCAGTTGAATAGAATAATTCCAAAATATTTCAATTCTGGACGAATCAAATACAATTTTTCAAAAAATCCTCAGATTCCGGATGAATCAAAAGAAATACTTTTTGTACTTTAGTATCTAAATTTTCTTATTAAACAGTTTAACACAATTTAAAAATAATACTTATCTTCATATCTTGCCTATATTCGGGCCCGACGTTGGGGAGCCAATCTTGTATAACATACTATTTTGAATCCGGGGTGGAAACTACTTTAGTTACAAATAAAACTTGATAACTTCTTCATAGACTAATAAATTTAATATTTACAACGTATTTACATGTTACTATTTACAAAATAACTCATTTAATTTAATATTACGGCTTAGCTCAGATGCCTTGTCGGCAACAACTCTGTAAACATTCTTCTGGTAAAGTCTAAATTACTCAGCTTGCCCAAAAAAAGAAAAGAAGAGAAAGTATGATGGAATGCGTATAGTTCGGGCGTTACAAACGAGATATTTGAAAATAACGCTATAATTGGTTTAACACTAGCTTGCGAACGTCTGCGTGTTACTAACGTAGGTTGTAAAAATAGTATGGTGCGTTTTATAGAAGATATACAGTGGCGGTCAAAAGTTTCCGGACAGTATAAAATTTTTGGTTAATTTGTAAGTATACCCATATTAATTGGAATCTTAAAGTGATACTTATACATTTTATTGGTATAATAGTTAGGAGCTTATTTATAGAATAACAAATAAATATCAATAAATTTAATTGACAAAATTAATTGCAAAGGAAAACGCATGTTCTCAAAAGTGTCCGGCCATCTTGGCAAGTTTGGAAAAAAAAAACGGTGTTGTAATAGAAAATAACAGTGATCAACAACATTTACAATTAGCGTTTTGTCATCTTACATTTAGCAATAAGTACTGCGGCGCAGCGACGTGGCATCGATTCAATGAACGATTGAAGATCGTCTATGGTAAGTTTTTTCCACTCTTCTTGCAATTTTGGGGAAAATTCTGCTGAATTTGAATATTTATAATTCCACACACGTTTGTCAAGTTCGTTCCAAAATTTTTCTGTTGGATTCAGATCGGGTGATTGCGCTGGCCATTTCAAAAGCGGATTTTTTTTCTTCGAAAGCCACTGTTTGACGAACTGGCATGCATGCTTTGGGTCGTTATCATGCTGAAACAAATAGTTTCGACCGCAATTTTTCCTCCAATAAGATAGCAAATGATCTTGCAAGATATCCTTATACATTGCACCATTCATCTTGCTGCGGATTTCAACTAACGGATCGACACCTTTACCAGAAAATGCTCCCCACAGCATAATGTGTCGTCCGCCATGCTTCATTGTACGAATAACATATCTTGAATCATATCTTTTGTTTTTTAGTCATCGGAAATAGTGTCTGCCATTACTGACAAAAAGGTTGAACTTCGATTCGTCGAAAAATAGTACTTTTTTCAAGTTTTCAGTTGACCAGTCTTAGTGTCCCTTTGCAAACGCCAGTCGGCCCCGTTGATTTTTTTTACTTAGGAAAGGTTTTTTAACACCAACTCTTCTATAAAGTCCTGTATCATGTAAGCGTCTTGACACGGTAGACCGACTTATTTCAGCAATATTTTCACTCCATTAACGGCGGATATTGCAGTGGCAGTTTTATGCAGCTCATTAACTGCTATTCGCCTGATAATTCTGTCCACATGAATATCGTTTTCCGGGGTCTCCCGTACCGTGGGAAGACCTGAAGGCCATGACCATCTTTATATATTTTTAAAAATATCGTTCACAGTAGATTTTCCGATCGATAACTTTGACGCAATCTCACGAGAGGATTTGCCCTTTAGAGACAAGCAAATCACTCGTTTACGATTAATAATTGTTTAACTTTTCATTTTTGAATTTAAACTACGTTATTGAATTTGATTAATTAACAAAGACGGCCAAAACAACACTTTACCGACAGCAAAAACAAACGAATGACGAATGGCCGGAAACTTGTGCACACGCGAATTTCGAATTCCTCCTCTCTGCATCCAGTATCTTCAGTATCCAATCAAAATGATCACGTGGTCAGAGGTCATTTTCTCATTCCTAACTTTTAGACAATTGCGCTTCTTCTTCGCTGAAACGTTCTGGCAAACAAATCAAAGAAACTAACTGACCGGAAACTTTTGACCGCCACTGTATAACGTTTTTTGATTTTTCCAAAACATATAATGTGCATTATACAAGCGTACATATGATATAGTACTTTTTCTGGTGACTATTAGAATCATCAGTGCCGAAATTCTTAACATATATATATATATATATATATATATATATATATATATATATATATATATATATATATATTTATATATATATATATATATATATATATATATATATATATATATATATATATATTATATAAATATATATATAAATATATATTTATATATTTATATATAAATATATAAATAATATATATATATATAAATAATATATATATAAATATATATATATATATATAATATATATATATAAATATATATATATTTATATATATATATATATATATATATATATATATATATATATATATATATATATATATATCAATAGGTAAATTTATATATATATATTCATTTTCATGAGGATTTAGGAGCAATAAAAAAAAAGAAAGTTCTATAATTCAAAAAATACACACAATAGCACAATGCGGTTTTCACTTAAATATTTAGAAAGACGTGTGATATTTTACATCAATAGATGCTGATTAAGTTTTGGTGTAAATAGCCCAACAGGTGGCGCTGCTATTCTACCTTTTTACTGATTTTCACGATAACTATATCTCAAGAACTAATGCGCGGATTTCCATCAAACTTCAGATTCAGATAGATGTTGACATAAGTTGCTGTTGATTAGGTTTTGACTTAAATCACGCAACAAGTTTTGCTGTTATGCTGCATTTTTCAGGATTTACACTATTTTAGCGAGAGTCATATCTCATGAACTACGTTGCACGGAATTTCATGAAACTTTAGATTTAGTTAGACCTTGATATAAATTGGTGCTGATTCGTTTTTATTTGTGTGCGAAATCTGTGTGAGATAGAAGAAAGTTTTTAGATTGACACATTCGACTAGTTTTGCAATGTACGTCTGACAGCTATTTTCATTAACTCCTTCAACGCGGCCGTCATTTAACGACATTTTAATTTTTAATTCCAGTATTTCTTTATAGTATTATTCGCCTTATTTAATCTAGGAATTCTGCTATTACAGAAGGCAAATATTGCGATTAAAAAAGACCGGTACTCAAAAATAACAAAACGTAAGTACCATATACGTAACGCATATGAAACAGCCGCCCTGAAGGGGTTAATGTCACCTGTCAAATTGAACATTTATAATCCTAGTTCCGTTGTAAACTGTGTTGCAACTCTGTACAAATTGCTGACATGATTAAAACTACTATGGGATTCAACTCGGGTTTTCCAGGTTAAAGAATATTTTAAATAGATAAAGAATATTGTTGCAACTCTGTACAAATTGCTGACATGATTAAAACTACTAGGGGATCCAACTCGAGTTTTCCTGGTTAAAGAATATAGATGAAAACCACTTTTTTTTCTTTTAAGATTGAAAACTAAAACTTTTCTACATTTCATATTATATAGTTTTTAAATTTACCACCAAAAAGCATTTTTAAATTAAATATATCAATAATCTATACAAATAAAGCTTTGAAATTTATTTAAAAGCGATACTTTCGTATTAGCCGCATGCCAGGAGTTAATATCTGAAATAAATCGCCAAAGATTTTGCTACTTATAGCAGCCTTTTATATGCTGATAATTCGAGTGATTTAAACCCGTAGTTTGATTATATGTCTGATAAATAAATAAAATAACATAAATAAAACACTAATATATTGATGAAGTTTTAATTACGTTATGGAATATCAGCCGAAAACAAATGCTGAGCTATTTATATTATTTTAAGTGCAAACAATCTTTTATAATCAGGCTACACGCGATAGAGATAGATTTTTAAAAAATGATGTTTGAAAATTATTTTAAAAACATACAAAAAATTAGTAAATTGAGATACAGTTTTCAAACAAATTTCATTTTAAAGAACAGTTTTTTTCCTTATTCTACGGTGTACAAATTGAAATTGTACGACGCGACGTTTAGAAGTTAAAAAAATTGCAGTAAAAGCGCAATTTATTGGTCATGTGTAGCCACCGTCAACATGATGTCAGCGTTTAAACTCAGGGACATGTTTTTGCTTCATAAAATGATTTCACTTGTTGTATGCAATAAAATTGTTATCATTACAAAAATCCCGCGTCTTTCTAAATATTTCAGTGAAAACCACATTGTGCTATTGTGTGTATTTTTCGAATTATGGAAGTTTTTTCTATGTGACTTTTAAATCACCCTGCATGAGAATTTAAAATTTTCGATTTTAAAATATTTGCTCCTAAATCCACATGAAAATTTAATATATATATATATATATATATATATATTAAGAGTTTCGACAATGATGATTCTAATACTAACCAGAAGAAGTATATCATATTTACGCTTGTATAATGAACATTATGTTTTGGAAAAATTAAAAAAAAAGTTATATATCTTCTAATAAAACGCAGCATACTATTTTTACAGCCTGCGCTAGTAACGCGCTGACGTTCCCAAGTTTGTGTTAAACCAATGATAGCGTTATTTTCAAATATCTCGTTTGCTTATATTTTTATTCCAGTTATATTTTTAAATGATTTTTTTTCGCTTGTGTAGGATATCTGAGTTTGATGTCTAACCGGTAAGTACTATCGTATTTTTTCGAATTTGGTTGCAATTTCTTTTCTGTTTCTTTTCTTTTCGTTTTTTTCTGTTTTCTTTTTTTTTTTTTTTTTTTTTCGGAATCTATTTCAATCAAAATCGGAAAAGTACGAAAGTAGAAGGTTAGACATTCAATTCAGATGACCTATGCAAAATAATAGTTTAAAAGTATTACAATGCGAACGAGATATTAAAAAAGAACGCTACATTGGTTAAACATTAGCGTGTGAGTGTTTTCGCGCCAATAGCGTGTAGGCTCACTCTAAAAACGACATTTTCAAAACTGAGCAAGAAATACTTAAATCTGAGTATGTCGCATAGTCAAAATGGCTCCGAATCAAAATTATTTAAGTTTGAAACATGTATATACTCATTTCTGAAAACATGCACACTATCAAGAATAAAACATCATGTGCTCATATTTGAGTATGTCCATGTTTCAAACAACAGTAAACAAGAACTAGAGAAAAAGCGCTAGTGCTGCCATCGCTGGTTCTATTTATGATTATGGGAGGATAAACTAAATTTACGCTTTCACCCAGAGCCAGCATTGAACCCGAGTTCTACTAGTTACAAGTCCACTGTCTTATTCACTTCGCCATGCAGATCACTTGCATCGGTTATTTTAAATGGAAGTCATCGAATGATTCGGACGCATGTTGATATTTTTATAGGATTCATTAATTTGTTGTTGAGAAAATTGGAAATTTTTAACGGGATTTCGGATAGATTTGGTCAATTTGAGATAATGGTTAAGATTGTACAACTTTATTATTTATGTGGGGAAGGGGAGATATGAATTATACAAATTTTCAATTCGATTGTTATCAGTATATATTTCTTAAATGAAAAAGCGCTCCCTGGATATTGACTAAATTTGAACTGACCTCTATGTGCTCAGTTTTGAGTATGTCCATGTTTCAATATTCTGAGTATTTCTGGTATTTTAGAATTGAAAGCATTGGGTCATGCTATTTGAAACAAAAAGTTTCAAAACAAAATAAAAACATCGATTTACTCAGATTTGAAAGTGCCATTTTTCTCGGTGTAGACGAACATGAGACTTAAATTAATGAGAAAATCTAAAATTAATTCCAAATAAATCGTTATTTCGAATGTATTTTGAAGGTTTTCCGCTCATTCAATTTTTCATTTAAAAATTCGATTTTTTTAGACATTGTTCATAGTGACAATTTGCATCTTAAAAGTAATCACCATGCCAAATTCCAAGCTTCTAGTTATTCAAGCTTCTATATCATCTATATCACAGAAATCGCAATTTCAGAACATTTTTTTCTCCTGCAAACATTTAAATTAAATTTTTTTTTTTTAAACTGTTGTGTGGTGCATTTCCGTTTCTAAAGTAACAACCATGTTAAATTTCAAGTTTGTATCCCTAACAATTTCAAATAAATCATACTTTAGAATGTTTTTAGAACGTGTTTCGCTCATTTCGCCCTTTTAAATTTCGAATTTTTTAGAAACTATTTTTTAGCGGATTATAAGCCGAAAAATACAGTAGTAGTTATTAGGCCGATCACGCAACACTTCACTATTTATAGCAACCTTTGTGATTCTGGTTATTCCAGTGTTTAAACGCATAGTTCTGGTACATATGTGTTACATTCTTGTTTCATTTATTTATATGCGAAGTTTAACATTCGTTTGGGAATTTAGTTATGGAATATTACACGGAAATAAATAGATGCCGAATAATTTACATTTTTTAAGTGCAAACGGACTAATCTTCTTAAATCAGTTACAAAAATATTCACACTTGAAAATTATTTTAAAACGCATAAAAAATCAGTCAACTGTGATACAGTTTTCAAACAAATCGCATCTGGAAGTACATTTTTTTTCTCTTTTTGGCAGTGTAAAAATTGAAATTGCGCGATATTTAGCAATTAAAAAAAATTCAGTAAAAATGAAATTTATTGTTCAAGTCATTACCACCTTTAATATATGTTAGCGTTACTCATGAACATGATTTTGTTTTATATTATTTCAGGAGGGTACACTCTAAAAAAAATCCGTGAACTGAACAAATTTTTCCGTTGCCTTTTTTCGTTAAAACACAAAAATGTCCACTTTGATTTGCTTCGCTTCCCGCAAAATGCGTAAAACCACCAATCTAACATAAAATATACCTGAAATTCTCCAATATAAGACTGCAATTTCTTCAAACTTTATGCGGATGTTCCGGCAACTGTGCTGCGTGTTACTTTTCCGTATTAGAAACGGAATTTTTACGTATGATTTTATCCTACAAAACACGAAAAATTCAAGAAACGAAGGTCAAATTTTCCTGAAATTCTCCAGTCACAAGACAGAAATTTCTTCAAATAACAGAAAAATCTCTTTCAATCACAGGGGTGTTCCGGCAACTTGCTGACTGTATTGTCCACGGTTTTTTGATGAAATTTATTTTGAGAGTGTAGTGTGTGAAGAGAAAAATTTCTGTATTATGCTTCGTTGTTTTCGCTCCATGTATCATCGATAGATGGCGACACACTGCATTTCTCAAACTATAATACTGCCAAAATAACCTTGCAATTTCAAAACACAAACCATTTTATTTTGGCGCTGCAGATTCTAAACAAAATGAAGATTAAAGGCTAAGTGAACTTTGATCTATTTTATATGTTTGTTTGAACCTTCTTATAGTTTGATGCAGCTCAGTGCCACCTGTCGGTGATTTTTCGAACTAAAACTTTAAATAAATAATTAACGAATTGGATTCCGCCGAAAAAGACGGAATAAAAAATATATATAATAAAAAACTGTTAACTTATAATATACGCATAAATATATCTACAATAAAAAATCCACCTTCATTTGCCAGTATAACTCTAAAAACAATTATTATTTTCAACTACAGTAACCTTAATACTATTTTGATACTTTTTAATTTTTCAAATTATTTAAGAATTAAACATTGTTCACGCAAGTAAACAGAGAAATGTAATCAAGATAAGTAATCAATTGAGGCTGTAATCTTTATCATTACGGAAAGAAAAATTAGCAAAAACTGCATCCTTATATATGACACAATCATTATTTTTGAAAAGCTTTATCAATGAAAACTAAACATAACATCATTTTCACTGGCCAAAATTTGTATACGTACTTCTCACATTCTGTACCACTTCTCATATTAAGTACCATTTTAACAATATTTTAACGCACAATAGGTTATTAATAAACATATTTCAAAAATTGACGCCATTTTTGCTTGCGAGAACTTTGCCTGCGAATTCCATAGACATCATAACTTGAGGTCCTGAACTTGGAACAGGATGAGTAAAAAGTCGAGACGTTTACGTCAATCAGACGCATCCGTAATAGAATATTTAATATCACTAATGAAAATCTCTCGTTTTCTTTTAAATATGACGTCATTTTAACTCACATAAAACATTTGTGAGAACAGATTCATAGATTCAGAATCAGCGGAATGAAAAATTATTGAATTCTTTTGACACAACTGTAATGCAAAAGCTTTATAAATGAAAAAAAAAATCCCTGACGGCTCGGCCTACAGGCACAGGCAGATTTCGAAGACGCAGACCGTGGGCGCCTGTTTATTGGGAATTGCAGAAGAAATGACCTTTTTTGCCATGATGCGCCAGTTGGGACCACCCACTTCAAAATCTACCTGTGTCTGTAGGCGGAGCCGAAAGGGATTGTATTGTTTTTAATTAATTATTTATTTATTTATTTTGCTGTAAGGGTTGGTCCTATAAAAAACTTGCCAATATAAAAGTTGTAGATAATATTAAGAGGATTTATAATAAATGTAAGCGGATTTGATATCTTGTGAATTGACAAAGTTATGAATTTTTTTATCTTATTATTTTTAGATTTCTTTTTATCTAATTATTAATCTTAAATTGTAAGTTAAACAATATTAATAAACATACATTTTGTTTAAATAAACACAGAGTATTTAATGTAATACATTTTATTTTTAGGATTTAAAAGGAGACAGTTTACCTCAAAATTGATCAAAAAAAAAATTCTTTTTTAAGTATTAAATGAAAGCCTGTTTAATTGTGAATATTTTGACACCTCATTTTTACCCATACGGCAATTATATCGCGAGATATCCTACATTTTTTTAATATACCCAGCGCAATCACCTAGAAACAGCCCGTTAAATCTCTAGTTTACATTAGCAGCTGATGCAAGCTCCATCTGTTTGTCATTCACTGTGTTTCTGGATTTGTATGCTATCTGTTAAAACTCCCTGATTTTTGTCAGACTAGTTGACCTTGGATTTTTCCTCATTGATTGGTTGGTTGGTTGATTTATGACGGCCGATTATCTACTCGAGGGATATAGATACAGGCCTTAGGGGGGAGTGTCCTCCATGGGGGTCTTTCTAAGGGATCCTAACTCGTATTTATGGCAAGGTTCGAAAAAACCACGGAAAACCTCGGTCGATGAACGCGACAGGGGGTTGAACCCAGCACCTCTCGTCTACAAGCTTTAAAAGCAGAACCTCGTGAGGCTAAAATTTGTGAGGACGGAACTTCACTTCTCTATAATGAAATCATGTCTGAAACGAAAAAGTTACAAGTTCACGACGTGAAGGAAGGCTTACCGTACATTTATAGACAAAATCTATAGTCGAATGTGCCAATCCCAAAACTTTCTTCTATATCATACTGTAACGCCCGAACTATACTCACTCCATCATATTTTCTCTCCTTTTTCTTTTTTCTCTTTCAAAAGAATTGACAAGCTGAGTAATTTAGACTTTACCAGAAGAGTAGAATGTTTACAGAGTTGTTGTTGCCGACAAGGCATCTGAGCTAAGCCGTAATATTAAATTAAATGAATTATTTTGTAAATAGTAACATGTAAATACGTTGTAAATATTAAATTTATTAGTCTATGAAGAAGTTATCAAGTTTTATTTGTAACTAAAGTAGTTACCCCACCGGATTCAAAATAATATGTTACAAAGGATTGACTCCCCAACGTCGGGCCCGAATATAGGCAAGATATGAAGATAAGTATTATTTTTAAATTGTGTTAAACTGTTTAATAAGAAAATTTAGATACTAAAGTACAAAAAGTATTTCTTTTGATTCATCCGGAATCTGAGGATTTTTTGAAAAATTGTGTTTGATTCGTCCAGAATCTAAATATTTTGGAATTGAAATACGAAAAATCGTCTGCAGCTTCAAGTGTTTTAGTATCTGAATTAAATGAAGATATTCATAAGAGAAATATATCTAATAATTATTATTGAAAAATAAACTCGTTTGCTTTATTTTATACATTTATATAGTTGCACTGAGCTATATTATTATTGAAGTTATTATTATAAATGTGTGCTTGGCATTATTTTATTTATTATATGAAGAATTGATTTAAATTATTTTGCTAAGAGTTATTCGTAACACAAATTAAATTTGAAGTTAGCTAAAACATAATTAATTCAAATGATGGCGTTTCTTTCTAAGGGTAAGAAAATTGATTTAATCAATTTGGCTTCAGAGTTAAAAGTACAAATAAGTAGTGATGATAAAGTCCTCGAATTACGTGATAAAATTGTAAATAGTGAGGCATTTAAAGATAACATAGATTTTGTACAGGGAATTTTAGAAAATATCATAGAAGAAAGAAAGACTCTTGAGGAAGAGAAGCGTTTAGCCGAAGAAAGAGAATTTGAGCTACAGAAGCTCAGGTTAGAAACAGGAACAAGAGATGTTGTTGCAAATACAAGCAACCCTCTAGAAACTTCTTCAATCCGCGTTGACTTGAAACAGGTTTTACCCGATTTCAATCCTGAAAAGGATGATATGAATTTATTTTTAATAACTTTTGAGAGGCAAATGAAACTTTTAAAGGTTTCTAAAGAACTGTGGATTACGTATTTAATTGGAGTCCTTCCAAATGAAATCGGTAAATTAATAGCGCGTGAACCGGAAGAAAAATTTGAGGGTTATTCTTATATTAAAGATATATTGTTGCAGAGGCTCAAGTTAACTGCTGGAAGGTTTAGAGTTTTATTTAATCGACATCCAAAGCGAACCGATATTAGCTGGAAAGAATATTACTTTGAAATTAGAAGCTATTTTGAGGGATGGCTATCCGAATTAAATATAAATTCCTTTGAAAAACTATCGGAATTAATTATTGCTGATCAATTAAAAGAAAAAGGTTTCCCCTGATTGCAAAGAACATTATTTAGACCAATTTGAGAATTTAATAGATCCTGTTGAATTAGCTGAAAAGTTAGATTTATATGATAATTTGAGGTCACACAAAGTAGAAATAAAGAGATCAAATAAAATCAGTGAGGTCGGGAATTCTAATCGCTTTGAAAAAATGGCTTTAGATTTTAAAAGAAATGAGTTTGGTAAATTTGGCAATCAAAATGAGTCCAAGAGAAATAAAATTAATTATCCTTCAAATTTAAATCGGCCAATGTTAAGTTGCTGTGGATGTGGAAGCCAGGGAGTTATTAAATCCAAGTGTCCAACTTGTTCTCCGAAAAATGTATCTGCGCACTTTCAATCTCTAGAATTTCGTACATGTAATATGCAAACATCACCAGCATCATTGGTAAAAATAAGTATAAATGGTCTCTCTGGCACAGCCTGTGCTGACACTGGCGCAACACATTGCGTTGCGGATGAAGTTTTGTATTCTTTATTAAAAGACCAAGGTGTGAAGTTTGAAAAAACTCAAATGATCGTAGTCTTAGCGGATGGGCTACAAAACACTACCGAAGTCTATAAAACAGAAGTTCTTGTTAAAATTGGAGGTCGCGATGTTAAAACAACACTTTATGCTCTGCCGAATGCCAAAAATAATCGTACAATGTCTGGAATCGATTTTTTACGCAAAGCAAAAATTGTTTTGGATGTAGTAAATCAAGAATGGTTCTTTGCTGATAGATGCAGGTGGAAGTATAGATTCGCCGAAGATACATATAGACCTCCCAGTGAATTAGCAATAAAAACCATTGAATTAGACACTGTTTTTCTTAGAGAAGATGAAGGTAGACATCTCACTTCAGAGCAACGAGTTAGGTTGAATGAACTGCTTGGAAAATTTACAAGTACCTTCCAACTAGGGGAAGAGGCTACACCTAAAGTTAAACATTATATTGATACTGGATCACATCCTCCTGTTAAAGAAGTTGTGCACATTGCAAAAAGTGTTTTATATCCCCTGAATCCAAATTCACCTCGACCTACTGCTAGAGAACGGCCATTGGGGTGCAAAACAGTGTTTGTGGGCGGTTTGCCAGAAAAGATTACGGAGGAAATTATTCGAGAAATTTTCGAACGTTGTGGGTCTGTAGAGACAGTTAGAATGTCTAAAAAGAATTTTTGCCATATAAGATTTTCTGATGAGCTCTACGTAGATAATGCTTTGTATTTTTCTGGATATAGGTTAAAAATAGAAAATAAAGACGAGGCACCTTTTACTGGAAGGCTACATGTTGATTATGCTCAAGCTCGAGATGACCAGTATGATTATGAATGCAAACAAAAAGCTCTACAACGTCAAGCACGCCATCAAGAACTAGACTATTACAGACCGCCTACTCCGCCAGTAGTGCATTATACAGATCATGAAGCCTCACTTATTTGTGAGAAGTTGAAAAATGAACGACAAGATGAAGAAATGGAACTCAGTGATGATGCAAATTCAGATAAAACAATTACTGATACTGATCAGGTAAAAAAACTATATCCAGAAGATGTTCATAAGTACCAAGAAGAGGCTGATTCTTTGATATGTCAGTTAGAAGCTGCACAAAGTGCAATTATGGTCATGAATTCTGATCACAAAGAAGAACTTAAACGTAAAGATAATCAGTTGGCAACAATGCGACAGGCTTTACAAAACTCAAAAAAGGAAGAGCTAAATTTGAATCAAAGAAGATCTAATGAAGCTGAATTAAAAGAGCTTCGTGCCTTTAAGCGCAGAATGACAGAAGAAAATCCTGATTGTCTTAAAGATTCAGCTTATGAGAATAATTCCCAATTAGGAAATTTATCTAATGCTAATATAGAAAGGGAGGCTCGCCTCATTGGTCTCATTTCAACATTCCTCCATGTTCATCCATTTGGTGCAAACATTGATTATATTTGTTCATACTTGCACCAGATGGATTCTACTATCAGGTCCAGCGATGTTGAAAATTTATTAAAAAGATATCCAGTGATTTTTAGAGAAGATTCTACTGGTGTTGGAGCAACTTTATGTAAAATGTGGCATTTCACTGGTTTTTAGATGGACGACTGTTTAAAAGTTTAGAGATCAGTATCTGATGTTGAACATTTTATTTTATTTTATTTTATTTTTAACTGCTTGTTGAAATCATCGTCATAAGTTTTTATATATTCAAGTACTTCAAATACTGACTCTTTTCTTCCCTTGAAAAAAAGTTTTTTTTTCCTCATGAATTATTTTTCATTAAGGCTCACCATGAATAGATCTATAGTATCATACAACCTTTTTCTTGTGCATATATGTTTAAAACTTTTTAAGACATTGTAATTTGATTAACGTACTTTTGAACAAAGTGCTTCTGTTCAGATTTTTTTTTCTATTTGGAGAACAACTTGTTTCTCGTAGTGTCATTTATGGATTTGGTGGATGTTCTAAAGGCTCCATTCGTCCAAGAGGCAGACCCGGAAAACGGGAAACATCAGACGCCCAGCCAGCAAATATTTACTAAAGGTTCAAAAAACGCGAGAACAACAGAGGTATTTAGTCACCAGAAAGCATCCCGAAGGAATCCACCCAGGAAATGCACACTGCATCTGATGGACCAGTAATGCAGTGTGAGGGGATTATTTAAGATTGTTTGCACCAAATGGATGAACATGGAGGAATGTTGAAATGAGACCAATGAGGCGAGCCTCCCTTTCTATATTAGCATTAGATAAATTTCCTAATTGGAAAGAATAATTTTAGAATATGGTGGATGTTCTAAAGGCTCCATTCGTCCAAGAGGCAGACCCGGAAAACGGGAAACATCAGACGCCCAGCCAGCAAATATTTACTAAAGGTTCAAAAAACGCTAGAACAACAGAGGTATTTAGTCACCAGAAAGCATCCCGAAGGAATCCACCCAGGAAATGCACACTGCATCTGAGGGACCAGTAATGCAGTGTGAGGGGAAGAGTGTAACGCCCGAACTATACTCTCTCCATCATATTTTCTCTCCTTTTCTTTTTTTCTTTCAAAAGAATTGACAAGCTGAGTAATTTAGACTTTACCGGAAGATTAGAATGTTTACAGAGTTGTTGTTACCGACAAGGCATCTGAGCTAAGCCGTAATATTAAATTAAATGAATTATTTTGTAAATAGTAACATGTAAATACGTTGTAAATATTAAATTTATTAGTCTATGAAGAAGTTTTCAAGTTTTATTTGTAACTAAAGTAGTTTCCACCCCGAATTTAAAATAATATGTTACAATACATGTTAATACTTCAAAAAGCGTAATTGTTTTTTATTATGCATTTTAGAAACAAAAAATTAGTACATAACATATCTGTTATTTATTTATTGAATACACTTCAAGTTTTTTTTTGTCGATGTATTTTTTTAAATCGTGGATGGGGGGGGGGGGGAGAAAAAATTCGTTATGAAGTCTAATCAACGGTAATATATAAAAAACAAAATTAAAAATTTTGCTTATTACAAATATGCAAATTAAACCTTGATTGGATAATTGAGTGATTTAATACGATTTTTTTTTCGACAGCTGTCGCACCCGTCCCGAAAACGAACATAATTCGCTATCACAGCACCACCTTCAAGTCGATTTTCTCCAAAAATATATGGCATACTACATTACAACTAAAAATAAAACTTCACCGGAAAATATTCATAAATTCTCCATTTAAACCGCAAGAAATCGGGAAAATCGCCCCAAAATAGCTATCACAGCGCCCCCTTCCGGGAGAATATCCCTATTTTCAACTGGAACCTGACGTACATAGTCAAAAGCTTGTATTTGAAGTTTAGTTCAATTCTATGCCTAATTTCGTTATACTTTTCAACTATACAATAAAGAAAATGGTACAAAAATTGCTATCACAGCGGCCCCTTCCGGCAAAATATCTCCAAACTCGCCTGGGAACTTTTGTCCACAGCTAAAACCATATAAATGAAATTTGGTTCAATTCTATGACTAATTTCATACACTTTTCGATAACACAATGAGGACATACACACAGATACACAGACATACGGACAGACAGACATTTTGTAAAAAATTGTTTTTTCGGGATCTCTGACTCTGATCCCTATTCACCAAAAAAAAAATTCGATTACAATACTTTCTTCTATTATACATAAAAGAAAGTAAAAACCAGACTGAAACGGATTTTTTCTCTGATCCATTGCGACTCCGTCTTAGCAGGATATCACAATATAATTTTGTATTTTTAAAACTTTCCAACCTAGTTGAAAAGTGTTTATGACTTCGTTTGTCTGCCGTATGGCCGTCTGTCCGTGCTCTAACTCCCGTAAATATGCTAGGATTGCCCCTCAATTTTTATATGTTATTGTCGTTATCTATAGCATGTTCCCTATTTCAACTGAAGTGTGTAGCACTTATAGTTTTCTTACAGGGACACTCAAAAGAATTCCATTACATTACGGTATATGGGGAAAAATCATTTGCGGTTTATTTTAATGATGTTACAGAATTTCAAACACATTGTAATTGATATATATCACTAAAGTGCATTACAAGAAGTTTAATATAGAATAGGGTGTGCATAGCACTTATAGTTACTTTACAGGGACAGTCAAAAGAATTCCGTTACATTACGTCTATGGAGAAAAATCGTTTGCGGTTTAATTAAATAATGTTTCACTATTTTAAACGCATTGAAATTATATGTATCACTAAGATGCATTACAAGAGGCTTACTACAGAATATTGTGTGTATAGCAGTCATCGTTCATTTACAGGGACACACAAAAGTATTCTCTACTGTCTGTTAACAATAATTCCTGGAAGTGCGTTTTAAGTTGCTGAACGCGATTTTAAATTTAACTCACTTTTTGGCTATTTCTTGGTGTGTATAAATTCTGTAGATCATATACAGGGCAGAACAAAAGTTCGCGAACGCATTTCCGTTTATTGACAGAAACTCCAGAAGGAGAATTTCAAACTGTGCTGCGCGTTTCCTTAACTGAACTAAAATTTAGCATCTGATGAAATAACAAAGCAAATAAACAGACGAGGCCTTGAATCGAATATATATATTGAGTTAAAAAAGAACATTACACAATGACAAAAACATAGTAACTAAACTGAAAATTGAACATCACTTATATTTATAAATTCGTCTGGGATGCTGCAGTCATGTTTCCCGGACGTGCAAGAAAGCTTACACAAAAGTATCATCCAATAAAATTTAAGATGTAATGCTACGATTACAATTACGATACGATATACTAACACCCGCCCATAATCTAGCATTACATTAGAAAACACAGAATAAAAAAATTACAATAAACAAACATTAAAAGTATGACAGAGTTAAAACATTACTTATACAAACAGCAAAGAACCAACAATTCATAAAATTTAACTTTAGGCAATGCCTTTGTACACATATCAGCAATTTGCATATTTGTAGGAATATATTCAATTTTGATATTATTTTCTTTTACAACATTACGAACAAATTTTAGTTTTATATCTATATGTTTCATTCTACCATAACTACTTTCATTACTGATACATTTTATGCAAGACTGATTATCCTCTAAAATAACTAAATCCTTAATACTTACAATTTCACAAGCAATATTTTTGAACCACAACACGTCTTGCAAACTTTTAGTTAAGGCAATGACTTCAGCTTCAGTTGAAGATAATGCAACTGATTTTTGTTTATTGCAACACTAGAGAACAGGCATGTTACAAAACATTAAAATGTAACCTGATACTGACTTTCTATCATTTGTGTTTGCACCCCAATCAGAATCAACATACATAGATAATTTAGGATCAGATTTTTGCTTTTTATACACAAGTTTTAAGGACAAAGTTCCTTTCAAATATCTTAAGATTTTCTTTAGTGCAATCCATGCAACTTCAGTAGGATTTTCCTGCATTTGACTCAAACAATTAACACTATATAAAATATCAGGTCGTGAAATATATGCTAAATACAATAAACAACTTACAAGTTCACGGTATGGACCATTAAATGGTTTTCCATTTTTGAAATCAGATGGAGTGGATTTAGGAGAAATAGGAATATCACTAGGTTTACATTCTAGCATATTAAATTTACTTAACAATTTAATTATATAAGACTCTTGATCCATTATTAAACTATCAGATTTAAATTTCATTTGAATACCCAGAAATTCTGAAACACATTCTGATTTTGACATATGAAACTCTTTAGAGAGTCAAGAAATAACTACACCAGTTTCATTTAAATCTGAACCTGCTATAAGCATATCATCAACATACAGAGCAATAATTATTTTATGACCATTACTATAACGAATAAAAATACAAGGTTCATTATCAAGAGATTTAAATTTTAATTTTGAAACAAATTCAAGAAACCTTTCAAACCATTGTCGTGGGGCCTGTTTCAGGCCATATAAACTCCGTTTGAGTTTACATTTTAACCCACTTACGTCATCATAGCTTTGCGGCTGATCCATAAAAACAAGTTCATTTAACTTACCATTCAGGAAAGCTGTTTTTACATCCAAAACAAATAGACCGGGAGGCGGCAGCACAGACAATCACCTCATCGAGTTCACGGCTGAAAATCCAGAATTAGTTAAAACTCGATTCGCATATTAAAACGCAATCGGTCTGCCAAGTCATATCTTGGTGGAAAACACCTTAAAACCCGATTTTAGCGGTTGACTCATAGGTTTACCATTGTGTTTTCCTGCACCCAAAGGTATGAAAACATGGAGGACTGGGAGCAGGAACACACAATGGTAAACCTACGAGCCAACCGCTAAAATATCGTTTTCAGGTGTTTTCCCCCAAGATATGACTTGGCAGACCGATTGCGTTTTAATATGCGAATCAAGTTTTAACTAATTCTGGAATTTCAGCCGTGAACTCGATGAGGTGATTGCCTGTGCTGCCGCCTCCCGGTCTAAAATGCATGTAAGTCTTCATTTAAAATCACAAAAAGCACTAAATGTAAAGCAGGCATACTTATTATACGGGCGAAAGTTTCACTATAGTCTAGTCCTTCTTTTTGCATAAATCCACGGGCTACAAGGCGAGCCTTATAACGTCCATCTCTTTTGATGGTATACACCCATTTGCAGGAAATAGCTCGTTTGTCAGGTGGTAATTTTTCGAGATCCCAGACATTGTTGATTTTCATGCTTTCTATCTCTGCATCCATAGCTTCCTTCCATAAGCGTTGTTCATCAACAGGGAGAAATTTGATCTCATCAAAAGATAAAGTTTCTTGTTGGCAAAGTAATGCTTCATACACCTCAGGAGCTGGATACCGAATAGGTTGTTTTCTTGATCTCTCGGATTTTCTCATTTTATCTTCTTTCTCTTCAGAATCCTCTGATTCTTCACTAGTTCTTTCTTGAGCATCTGGGTTAATTTCACAATCAGTCAATTCTGAATTTTCCACTATGTGTTGCTTTGAGTTTATGGTATGCTTCTTCTCTTCATCAAATTTGACATTTCTTGATATAGTTATGCGTTTCGTCTCAGGATCTAACAATCGATATCCCACTGAAGAATAACCTATGAAGATCACATGTTTAGACCTATCATCAAGCTTCTTACGATGAACGGAAAGAACTAGCATGTAGGCACTGCATCCAAAAACACGTATGTGCTTCAAATCGGGATCTTCTCCAAATTTTAAGAAATACGGCGTTAAGTTCTCATTGGAGCTGCTTGGCATTCGATTTTTCAAGTAAGCTGCTGTAAGAATAGCTTGACCCCAAAAAGTCTTAGGTAAATGTGATTCAGCAATTAAAGCCCTTCCTATATCCAGGAGCGATCTACTGCATCTTTCAGCAACTCCATTCAAAGCTGGAGTGTATGGAGGAGTGGGATCAATCACTATACCAAGATCTCGAGTAAAATTCACTAAATCATTGCTTAAATATTCTTTTCCGTTATCGCATCTGATTTTCTTTACTGTAGGATTAGTTTTTAAGAAAACTTTCAATTCTTCTGAAGCTTCACTTTTATGCTTCAATAACCGAACTTCAGTAAATCGTGAAAAATCATCTATGATAGTCATAAAATAGCATTCACCAGAAAAAGTTTTCGGAACAATAGGTCCACATATGTCAGAATGAATAGCAGTCATTGGAGTACTTTCTCTTTTTCTAGGTCCTCTTCCCATTGGTGTTGCACTCTGTTTTGCTCGAACACAAACATCACAAAAAGAAAGGGGTATCGGAAGTTTCATTTCCTTCAACACTTTGTCGCTTGGATGGCCCATTCTGCGATGCCAAATTTCAGAATCACTTTCTTTTGATGTGAGAACAGTTTCATAATTTGGGACAAAATAACTAACATATTGTCCATTTGAATCACGTTCACCAAAACAAAAACGATTTCTTCCTTTTTCTATGAACACCTTTTCATTCTTGAAAATAACTGCATAATTTCCGTTTTCGATTTTTCTAACGGTAATCAACTGTCCACTTAAATCTGGTACGTAAAGAACATTATTTAGTGTAATTTCCATTCCGTTTGATAATTTTCCAATAATATTTCCAACACCTTTAATTTCAAGATTCGTTGTTTTCGACGCACACTTAATAGTTCCTGAAGATGGTGGCAAAGACGTGAAATATTTCTCATTAGAGCACATATGGGAAGTCGCTCCAGAATCCACTATAAATTCATTCTTTTTAACGTTCCCCGCAACAAAAGATACCGCTGAAGAAGCAAATTTTTCCTCAATTTTTAACAGCTTTACAGTTTCGTTTAAAATGGCCAGGAAGTCCACATTTGAAACAAGTAAGTTTCTTTCTACAGTATTTAGCTATGTGCCCCTTTGAATTACAGTTTTTGCACACATATTCTTTGCGAGTTGATACAAACGCGGTATTATCATGAGCAGTTTTGGACTGCACTTTTTCTTTCTTTGAGTCGAGCAGAAGTGCTTCAGCATCTAACAGCCGTAGTGTGACAAAATCTAGAGTCAAAACAGTATTCGGTTGATTTTCTAACGCAGTTTTAACATTTTCAAATTCTTGAGGCAACGACATCAGAATATAAACAATAGTATCGGTTTCACTTACTTCAGCACCGGAAATTTTAAGTTCCGAAATTAATTTATTTATTTCATCAATGTGACTTCTCATAGATACAACACGATCCTTTTTAATAGTTGCTAACCTCTTTCTAATTAAAATTTGATTAACTGCACGCTTGGTATCATATGTTCGTTCTAATTTATTCCATATCTTATGCGCAGTATTTTCTTCTTGCAATGACGCAAGAGCCCCATCGCTTAAAAGCGATAATAATAAAGCATACGCATTTTTCGATTTTACAACTTCCGCAGTTTCAGTTGTCGCTTCATTGTCTAAAAATTTATCCAAATCTTTCGCCGCAAATATGGCTTTAACACGCCTTTTCCAAATAGAAAAATTTCTACCGTCGCCGTCAAAAAGAGCAACTCCGTATAATTCTTTTTCACTTTCCATCGCTGGGTAAAAAAACAGAAACCAAAGAAAAATAAATTTTCTCTCTCAAAACCACAGCAGTAAATATGAAAAGGGACTAGCGTCACTCTGTCTGCGAATTAAACCAAGCTCTGCTGATGAAATAACAAAGCAAATAAACAGACGAGGCCTTGAATCGAATATATATATTGAGTTACGAAAGAACATTACACAATGACAAAAACATAGTAACTAAACTGAAAATTGAACATCACTTATATTTATAAATTCGTCTGGGATGCTGCAGTCATGTTTCCCGGACGTGCAAGAAAGCTTACACAAAAGTATCATCCAATAAAATTTAAGATGTAATGCTACGATTACAATTGCGATACGATATACTAACAGCATCCAATGTAGTATACATACAAATCTATAGATCCTATACAGGGCTAAATAAAAGTATTTGTATATTTTTCCCAATATTGTATATGTTGGAAATATATGATGGAAATTCCCGAAATTACGTTTTTACATAGGTTATGCGTTTTCCAAATTGTTTACTAAGATGTTATATTTCAGCTTACTGAACGGTAATGATTTGTAAAATTATTTTGGAAGCGTTGGAAAGTGTTACATAACCTATGCTAGACGCATGATTTTTCGTTCTTGTTATTAACTGACATTAATATAAATTTTTGTCTCTTTAAACATATAATTTTACAAATATATACACACTTCTCAAATAAATTAACATTTTACAAAAAAAAAATTAAGCGCCTAGAACAATTTTTTTCTTTCTCTTTTAGATATAACTGATCGCTATTTTTTTTTTTTTTTTTTTTTTTTTTTTTTCAGATAAAGGTCAATTCTCTGTTGAAAAGATATAGATAACTTATTGTTACAAGGTTATTTTAACCACTGCCTCCTTAATACTAGTATTAAGAAGGCAGTGTTTTAACTATGCAATCTATTATATGGTATTTTAATTTTTTTTTTTTTTTTTTTACAACTGAAAACAAAAGAAACAATACATACCCCTATATTAACCTTTTCTTTTCTTTCTTTTTCTTTTTATTATTTATTATTTTTTTTTATTAAAGTAAAGATTTCCAGAAAGAAAATTCCGTGACCTGGTACAATTGATAGGAACCATTAATTTCATTGAGATGTATCATGTATCTGAATTATTTTTTTTCTTATAATTATTATTATTAATTGTATTATTACTTTGTCAGTTTAAATTTGAGCGCATTTAATTTTTAAGCATTTTTTTTCAAGAGAAAGTGTATTTTGTATTAAAAAAGGTAAAACAATAAAATAAAAAGTAGGAAAAGTTAAATGTTTAAAAATTTTCAAATTCATACTTATGGCTTGGCAAATACTGGCGCCATCTGTGAGCAAACAGCCAAAGTAATGTTGATCGAACAGGAAAAGATTAATTTTGAAAATAAATAAATAAAACTTAATTGAAATAAAAAGTAAAAACGTACTTAAAAACACACACACACACACTAAATTATAGAAAAAAAATAGTTTTGATTTTTTACGTATTTTTCATTTTTAAGCATATTTTTCACCCAAAATATTTTGGTAATTCGCAGATTAATATTAATATGATTATCCCATTTTTTAAATTATTTTAAAGATGCTAAATCATGTATGGAATATGTCGAAAAACAAAGAAAAAAATAACAGAGGAGATAGTTAGGCTGTGTATCTGATTCGACATTTTAAACTCATTTCTCTCTCTCTCTCTCTTCTTATTTTATTTACGCTCGAGAGTGGCTAAAATTAAACTTTAAAAAATATAATATATATATAATTTGAAGAAAATTTTAAAATTTAATATTTTTCACATTTCAGCCTAATTTGTTGGATAAAAAAAAAAAAAAAAAAAAAAAAAAAAACGGAGGTCAGGTAAATTTTAATTAAAATTTTTACAATTTTATTTTTTATTTTTAGTAGCTTCTATTACAAAAAGTGAGAAACTACCTATTGCATCCACCCGGAGAATTTTGTTATATTTTCACCGATAATGGTTCCCAGGTCCTAAAACCACCTATTTAAATGTTTATTTATATATACACACTATAAATCAACACACACACACACACACACATATATATATATCGGATTTCTGCCACTCGTATTACTTGAGCGGATTTCATGAATACGACGGAATGATGATGAAGTCGTATCATCATCCACCATTCGATGATGATGATACGAATTCATCATCATCGTAGTGCGACGACTTCAAGTGTGACGATTATGGATGGCATAGATGACGGTGACTAAACATGTGTACAGGACTTACCACGGTCTTGAGACCGAGTTCGTAAGCCAGCTTCATACGGAAATTTCCAACTATGAATTTATTCTGATAAGGACATTTTTTAATAAAAAATGTAAAAAATAAAACAACTGAAAAGTTAGACAAATTAAACAAAATTATTAAACACTGCACACCACAATCTAGTCAAGTATGTGCCTGAAAAGATGGTTAACTTGCTCTGCATAGTTTTTGATCGTATAAATATTTTTAATTGAACTATTTTCAACAATTTCAACGTTAAAATAATTATTCGGTTTAAAAGCTGTTTGCTTCAGCTTATTTATCATAAAACTACCAGTTTTCATATTTTTATATGCAATACTTTTCTTGATATATAAACTGAGAAAGACCTCTGGCCACATAAAATTCATTTACGGGAGCGACAGCGGTGGTTATTATTATTTTTTTTTCTTAAATAGATAAATACAGGATGATTATAAAAAAAACTATCCCGATATATGAGCCCCTAACTATCATACCGTTCACAGAAACTGAATGAAACTTTGGTTTAAAGTATTTTGAGGTATGCGCTGCGCTCAAGAATCATATGAAAGACAACAGTTAAATTCTAACAGTTACGGTTACAGTGACAAAATTTCGAAAATTTTAAATGGCAACACCTACTTTTTTTTATTGGAATGTGATCTTCATAGTGAAAAACCATAAAAAGCATTGGAACGATACCTGTAGCACGAAAATCGCCGGCGCTAGACAGACTAAGAAGAATAGTGAAAACAACCAATAAGGACAGAGAAGCAACAGAAAACAAAACATTTTATTGTGTTACATACATTTTCCATTTTACACACGACGACACTTTACATGCGGCAGATGGTGGATAGCACTGAACAATAAAATGTTTTACTCTCTTTTGCTTCTCTGTCCTTTATTGTTTTTTTTTTTTCACTTTTCTTCTTAGTCTGTCTAGCGCCGGCGATTTTCGTGCTACACCGTTCCAACGCTTTTTATGGTTTTTTACTACGAAGATCACATTCCAATAAAAAAAAAAAAGTAGGTGTTGCCATTTGAAATGTTCGAAATTTCGTCACTGTAACCGTAACTGTTAGAATTTAACTGTTGTTTTACACGTGATTCTTGAGCGCATACCTCAAAATACTTTAGGCCAGAATTTCATTCAGTTTCTGTGAACGGTATGACAGTCATGGGCTCATATATCGGGATAGTTTTTTTTATAATCACCCTGTATATATCTATACATCCCACTCTGGTGCATAGATAAAATCAGGAAAAATTTAAACGGTTTCAGTTAAAAAATAAATAAAGAAAACACAAAACCGTGGAATTTGCATCAAAAATAGGGTAAAAAAAAAAATAAAATAATAATAATCCTATTTAATACAAGTTCCAACTTACGTTTATATTTTACTATTTTTTCTAAAGTAAAACGTTGTGGATTTTATTTTTCGTTTACTGTAATATTAATATTGCGTCCGAAATTTTTTTTTTTTTTTCATATCATTGGTATTTATTTGTGAGCGAAATAAATTTGTGTGTCACTCCGATTTTTAGGAAGAAATTTTACCGATTTTTTGGAAAAATAAAGGGAAGAAAGAAAGAAAGAAAAAGAAATCTCTACATTTAATTATCTATTGTTTGACCAGCATTAATAATAAATTATGGGATTTTTGTTGTTTCTGTTTACTTATTGAATAAGCATAAATCAAACACTTTCTGCGAATTTTAATTCATCAACTAAAACCATTAACAACGTTATAACGCACAAATATGAAAAAATGGCACAAAAAATTACATACGGCCGTTTCGAGAATTCTTAGATCTCCTTCCTCAGTGGAAAAAAAAAGATTAAAATGGGTTAAAATGGGAACTCCTCGGTTATAGCCCCGAGTACATACATACTAGGAGTACATAATACCGCGCATGCGCGGCAGCGTATTACTGCTTATTTTACTGTTTCTTACTGTTACTTTTACAGTATAATACTGGCAGCTGAGGTGCCAGTATTATACTGTAAAATCAAAACTTTTTAGGGTTTCGTCCATCTCACGAAACCCTATTACTCCCGCTCCGTTTTCTGTCCGTCACAGAGCCGTTCTCCGAACTTATATAACTTGCAGAGTTGAAACTTTGCGTATATATAATTGAATACCTGCTTTGAAGCTCAAAATATTAAAATTTGAAAAAATCGTATTATTTTAATAAATAGAGATAAAAAACCAAAATTTTAACAGCTATTTCTGATTAAATTTAAACATTTTTCATTAGAGCTGTTGCCAACAATTAAAAATCCACAATAAAATTCTTTCTACACTAAATAATTTTCTAAAGAAAAATTTCCACGTAAAAAATGAAAATGAAATAAAAAGCTTCACCAATTGAAAAAGAAAAAAAAAAAGATTATGACGTCATATGGGTAATAAAACGGAAATTTTCAATTATTTCTCAATAATGCAAAGAATATATGAGTATGTGTATGTACAGAAAGCAGATTAATATCACGTCATTAGAGAATTAAAAATAAAATTAATCTGACGTCATATCGGAAGTTTAACGAATTTCTCAAATGTTTGAGAATATTACAAAGCTAGTATCATCGTGAGTAATTAGAGAATAGTAAATATATGAGTTTGAGGAACGTATTGAATCATGTTAAAAACCCGATTATGGAAATATTCGCATATTTTAACATTTTGAAGGTGTACAACATGTTTAATTTTGAAATTATTATTTTTTTTAATATCGCATTCAGTCAACATGACAGATATTATTATGACAGAGTATAATAACGGGCTGGTTCAGGTATTCGAAAAAACGAAAAAATAGTCCGGTAAATTTTTACTTTATAAAAAGCAACTTTTCTTTTGTTGCTAAATGAAATTTATTTGGATTCATTCAAGAAAGGATAAAGTGCTTTAAAAGGAATATTAAATGAAACCCTTTGTGTGATCTTCGATCACACTTACCCACTTGTTTTTTTTTTTCAGTGTAGCATCCTAAAAACCGATATTCCGGTTGATTAGAAAATTGATTAATGCGCTACAAAATCTTATCTGAAACTGTCCCAGAAAAAAAAAAAACTTTGTTTTTATAAATACTTCTTTAAATCTCAAAAATATATTGATTTCTGAAGTTTCTAAATATAAAGAAGGCTTTTTGAAAACATGGGTAACTTGGAAAGATTATTGTATATCTTCGATCGTGGTTATATTATATTTTCGTAGATTAAGAAGCATTTGTCTTTTTACTTACCTATCATACGTAATATAGGGTAAATCTTGTGATGATTTTAAAAATCGAAAAAAAAAATTGACGGATTTACACGTTTCACACATTGAAGATTCCGAAAAACATATTTTTAGAAAATAAAATTACCGTCCGTCTGTCCCTGTGTCTGTAAACGCTCTATCTCCCGAACAAATTGAGATAGGGACTTGAAATTTGGTATGTACTTAGTAATGTAATAATGAGAAGACGCTTATTGAATTTTAGTAAACTGGATTATCCGGAACTATTTTTTTCTGACTCTCAAAATATTCGTTCTGAAAAAAAAATATATAAAAATTTTAGAAATTGGTTATATTAAGAAGTGAATATAAAAAACAATAAAAAAATATAAATTTTGCATAAAGGATTAAGTGGAAGGGATAATGAGTTGTCGAGATATGTGTAATCCTATTTTTCACACTCTTCGATTTTTCATGAACCTGTATTTCATTCAGATTTCAATTCAAAGATATATTTTAACTGGAAATGAGACGCTTCATCCGACGCAGTGAACTGTTAGTTAATATGAAGTTCATTTTTGGAGTTATAAGGATGTTTCTTTTACGCAATTCAGTAATAGAGCATTTAAAGTTTATGATGTCATCAAACCATGATTTTATTCGAATTGCAATGCATTTTATAAATAGTTTACACATGTTTTATTTTCATACTTTATATTATGCATATCCATGATGGGTAAGTATTACGGTGACCGCCAACAACTAGTTTACAGTGTAGTTAGATTAATTTCCTTTATTTTGTTGATGCAAGATACAAACTGCCGTAAATTTTAAATGTTTTTTTTGTTTGTTTGTTAAAACATTAATTTATATAAGTTTTTAATCAGTATGGTATCAAATATGAAAAGAGTACATTTGTTAAAGGATATTTTATTCTTCATGATAAAATGTACGGAAATAGACCAAATGTTGACTTAGATTGTATTTTGAAGCTTTGCATAAATGTTATTTATTTTTTTTGTTGCTTTATGACAAGTTTTGAGGGGAAAAAATTAAATATTACAGTTATTTTAAATATTTCAATAGTGTTTAGCCATATTATGCAATATAATGCAGATAAGATGTCAATTATATTAAAAAAGAATCATCTTGGAAGGCATTAAAAACTTTTAAGTAAACGCAATTAATTTAAGTATATATATATATATATATATATATATATATATATATATAACCATTAATGAAACATTCGTAACACCAACAAAAACTATGTAATTATGAATTAGTATGTAATTATTAATTGACAACGATAGTGTTCCCCCAACACTCTGAATATAGATACCATATTTAAAAGAAGAAGAAAAAGAAGAAGAAATTAAATTAAAAATTGAAATTTGTGGAATTTAGACAGAATTTTCAAGTCCCAAATGCCTAAATACCAGAAATAAAATGTGTGGTTTCGTCACCATATTAGCCATAACATTGCTAAAGAATATATATATATATATATATATATATATATATATATTCTTTATATATAATATATATATATATATATTCTACATATATATATATATATATATATATATATATACTTCTTGAATTATACAAAACAATTTTAATCTAAAAAATCATTATTTATTTTTTCTAATCCCTTCTTTTCTTGTCCCATGCTGGATTATCAAGTTATTTGTATTAACCGTCCGTTTAAATCCAAACGAATTTTCCTTTTAATCATAATAATTTAAAAACGACTATTTTCATTTTCATTTACAAGGACATCCGTAATATATGAATCACGCTTTGCGAAGACAAATTACTGCCAGAAGAAGAGAAATTGATGGAGCAAAGTTCGTATTTTAAACAGTTTAATACGCCATATTCTTTGGCGTGACTGGAGTGCAAAGCTTTCAAACTGCAAAGTTTTCAAAAGTCTGCACAATGAATGCGCAGATTTCACTTGAATTCATCGGCTTAATTCAACTTGTAAACGTTTGTAAAAATATTTAGTATACTTTATTCAAATTAAATCATTATATAAAAAAAGCTCTTGGAAGTTTACATTCAAATGAAGATTAAGTAAAAAATTAACGCAGTTCCGAAGAAAATAAAGAATTGGTTAAATAAAATAATAATTTTAAAACTCTGTAAAACAAGTAATAAAGAAAAAAATTTAAAGTCAATTCCTACTTAGATCAACAAAGAAAAAATTTATTTTAGTTACTTTTTATTAAATAATTACAATTAATATAAATATGTATATACATATGACAGAATACCAATATTAAGTGGCAAAATAGAAAGCGAATTTCCTTGCAATTTTCCATTTTAATAAATAATATAAGAATGGCCCGGATAATACGCAAGTACCAAAAATAATATGAAACAGTATAGAAAATAACATTAAAACATAATCATGAGTCAACAGTTACCATGCCAACAGTTTCATGTAGTAGCGGCTCTTTCGAAGAGTGGAAGTAAAGGAGTGTTTCTGCTCATTTATCTTTGAGTTTTGAATGCTAGTAGTTTGGTTATTTAATTTAATTAATGAATTAATATTTGAAAAAACTGTATGAACATCAAGTGTCATCCACTACAAGTTTTAAAAAATGTATTTGAACTTGAGTGGATGAATAAAAAGTATTTTATTAACGATTGAAAATTTGAAAGAAAAATAATTTGAGCACTTGAATTTAAATTTTGCTTTTTAATCATAAATATATAAAATAAACCCGTGCAGCATTAATGTCCCACGTTATCTTTATTGAATATTTTTTTATAATCATCGTTGCAGTATTTTATTTTTGCGGCATCACTAATTTGAGGAAAATCTTTCATTTCATTTATGAAAACAATGGGAGAAATTTTTTTCTCACATATAAAACTAAAATTAATTAATTAAATTTAATTAATGAATTATTATTTGAAAAAACTGTATTAACATCAAGTGTCATCCACCATAAGTTTTAAAAAATGTATTTGAACTTGAGTGGATGAATAAAAAGTATTTTATTAACAATTGAAAATTTGAACAAGATATATAAATATATAGAGAGTGTAAGCTAATAGTAGGAATTGAAAAAACAGTAGATTATTAAAAAATATTTGTCTTTAATTTATTAAACTAAAAATGAAGGACTATCGCGTACATCGATGGGAAATCTGCCCCGACTTTAACCCACACCACTCTTATATATTTAGAAATTACATCTAAAACTGCACTCGTTTACATCTGACTGCAACTCAACTTTAATACTTTACAAAACAAACCCGAGGATTTATTACCCCAATAAACAGGGCTGCCATTGGCGAATATGTATATATATATATATATATATATATATATATATATATATATATATATATATATCTTTCATTCGTACCACTTTCTTTATTTTGAGAACATTTCCAAAAGAAATCTGCAACAAATTTATTTTTTTGGAAATAATGGTACGAATAGATTATAAAAATAATATCCAGTGGAAGCACTGTAATAAGGTTACCAGAGCGCTGCATGGCAATCGATTAATTCACCTAATAAAGTCTGTATTACGACAGGACGTTTGTTTACACAATCAGCTCTTAGTCAGAAGATCACACTGAAAAAATTGAAGCACCCAAAAATAAGTAAATCGATGTACTCCTATCTAATTGAGTATGTTTGGATCAAACTTTAACCTATTCTTTCTCAATTTTGAAACATCACATGTTATCAAACTTAAGCGAAACGATAATTTTGTACTTTGTAATGATTTATTTGATTCATGGCAACATAAAAGATGTTCATTAATAGGAAAACAATGCAATATACCCTGGAAATAATATTACATGTTTATTCCTCGGAAGGAACTATATCTTGCGCATCCATTATAATGCGTAAGGTTACTTGAAATGAGCGTTGTTGGTATGAGTGTTGCATATATTCATAGGTAGTCGGTCCGGTCTGTGCGCTGAGTGACATAGATATTTGTGAAAAATAAATTAGATTCAAGATTTCTCGGACAATTTTGAAAAGTGCTCTCTGTTAAATATTCAATAAATTTTTTCTCTTATTTTATGTAATCAGCTGTACCTTCTGTAAATATTAAATTAATATAAATATTAAATTATTCACAGTATTTTAAAATAATTTTAAAATGCTTGAAAACAATGCTCTTGTCATAAAAATATTTGATCTGGGTATCTTGTTTATGATTTTGCCATTTTCCCTAAATAAATAATCGATTAATTGTTTCTTCATGATACTTTTGAGTGGGATGTAAATGTCAGTACATTTTTACTTTAATCTGTAGTAGACGGGGGGGGGGTGGCAGAATCCCCTTAAAAAGTATTTTTCCCCTTTTAACTTATTTAAGTTTTGAAAGTGTTTCATTAAATGTCTTTTAGCCCATGTTTTTATCTCAGTTTTGGTTTCCCACGTGTTAATAATCGGCCATTTTGGACGCCATTTTTTAATTTCACATTTTTATGAGCAAGAGAATTGTTTTCAAGCAGTTTTAAATTATTTTAAAATACTGTGCATAATTTAATATTTATATAAATTGAATATTTACAGAAGATACTGCTGATTTCATAAATAAGAAAATTTGTTTTGAATATTTAACACAGAGCACACAGAGTCCATATTTGAATACATCCATGGGATCAAAAATGAGTAGACCACAGTTTAGATTTGAACACATCCATGGAATCAAAAATGAGTACATGTGTTTATCAATTTTGAGAACATTTGGATCGGAACTATTTTGAGTATGTGACGTATTTAAAATTGAGTACTTTTTACTCAATTTTGAGAACACATTTTTTTTTCAGTGCAGTTACGTACATCAGTGCAAGTTTAAGGTTAGTGTTGTTATGTACATTATTATTTTTAGCTGAATCAAACGGATTTGTAAGAAAATCTTACAAGTTGAAATTTTCCAAATTGACTGAAAATATTTCCAAACCCAAAGTCAAACCAGAGACCTTTCCTTACCGTGCGAATGATCTGCCAACTGAGTTACTTAGACAGCTCTGACCGACACAGTTTAGCTCGACAACATTTTGACACTGTTGTCACGCGTGAGCCGGAGTTTCCCTAATATATGTTAAACAGCGTTTTATACCTCACAAGATCGGAAAATCCGGCAAATGCTTGGCGCGAATTTTTACCTTCCCATCAAAGGACATAGGACAATTTTTTGCTCCAAGTAGTCTATACAATAGATACTAATGTGCACTAGTTTTGATTCGTTAAGGCCTAGTATACATTATTAAAGAGTATTTCATAAATATCTTTGTATTTTCAAGTTAAACTGAAAAAAATTTCTTAAAGTAAACCTGACCATAGCTTTTTTCCCAAAGACTAGATAACAGCTTTGCTGTAATAATTTTTGCTATACTGTTGGTGTACTATCAATAGTATGGCTTTAAGAACAAATCAAACTAGCACCGAGGTGGATTTCCTGTGGAAATGTGGGATACCACTTTCTGCAGATTCCGCTAATATATATGTTGCAGTCCATTTGATAAATTCGGATATTATTCATAATAACCGAATTTATCAAATTGACCGTATCATATAAAAGTGAACAATATCATTGTTTATTTATTTTTAAATAAATAAATTGCCGTACCGACACGGTTCTGAAAGAATAAAATCGAGGCCTGGGCCCGGCCCGACACGAGTCTGCAGAAAAAAATTTAATCTTGGGAGTGAACAACCCGAGTCTAAAGGCAGTAATTTAGCCCGAGCGTGTCTCCAGCAGACCTCTAGACTGGGTCAGGTAAAATGTTTTATTCCTTAGGGCTTTTATCCCATCAGTCACCTAGTAATAATTTAAAAATGACTCTTTTCATTATTACTTGCAAGGACATCTGTAATTTATGAATCACACTCTGCGAATTTAAATAAATATCAGAAGAAGAATTGATCGAACAAAGTTCATATTTCAAATAATTAAGTACGCCATATTCTTTGGCGTGACTGGATTATGAATGCATTCAGAGCAGTTAAATCGTTCTCAAAACACGACAGTCAAATTAAGCAAAAGAAATGAATATGTATTTATTTTCTAATTTATATCATACCAGGGTAAACCGGGGTAATTTGGTGCCTCATTTTCAAATATTATTATTATGATGTTATTGCATGGTAGGAATCTTTAATTTGTTCTTTACAAGTACTTACATATATGTACTGTGCATTAAATGTATCCCTATTATGTAACTAGTACATTTTCAGGAAAAAAAAATATTTTCTGGAATCTATCAGAAACTGTGCAAATTGACCACTTTCTAAAGTTTCGATATCTCTCTACTTACATGAAGCCACATGAAAAGTGAGATTATACTCGTATGAATAAAAAATTGTTCTGGCATGTTGAAAGTACACTCTAATATGTACCGCCTTTCTTCCTTTTGCATCTTTGAAAATGATCTAGAAAAAAATAATATTTGTGCAAGTACCAAATCACCCCGCGTAAAACAAAAAGTGGGGTAATTTGGTGCCTCTGTATTTTACTTATAAATTTATTTATTTTTACTGAAGTTTTATTATGTTTGATGATTGTCATTAACATTTTGTTTATTAACCATTTTCCAGAAGTATACAACTTACTTCTTTATTCCAGATTGATTTAGATGAGAATTAAATTACTGAAATGTGTAAGATCTCAGACTGTACTTGTATTTAAAAATGTTTACGCTATGGCATAGCATTTTATTAAGAAACTGTGTAATATCTAAAATATCATTATTCCAGTAAAGCACTTTAGCCTATATTATTGAGTGGGGTTCATTTTGTTGCCTTAGTGTAGTACAAAAATGTTGATAACTATTTATTAAGAAATTGTTTGAAAAAGTTTTTTTTATTATTCTTATTCAGAAGGTATCTAATCTAAAATATTATAATATCCATCTTAAAATGCTCCACTCTATATTATTGTGCTGTATTAAAATCTTCTAATTATCATTTATGCTTTCACTCATGTATAAAAAACGTGTGTTTTAAAACTTTTATTTCAACTAACCATGTTTTATTAATTTTTTATGGTTAATTTAGTTAGAAAGGGCATTGTTTAAAGAGTATAAAACATTATGAATTACAACAGGGCCTTTAAAATTCTTCATGTAATTGCTATTTAGACCTGTCTGTTTAAAAGACATGCTCTCAAAGAAGAATTCACTGTACTTTCAAGTGTTATCTGATTTTAGAAATTATCACTGTTCTGAATAGCACATTGTTAAAGGTTTTTTTTTTCGTTCATCTTCTCCAATCAAATTTCCAATACTGTTGGTCATTGATTAGCAACGCGATTATGAAGAAATTACAACTCGCCGAAATTATATATACATTTATTTTTAAAAACATGCAACAAAAATATAAGTACATGGTTCAGAAAAGAATTTCAAAATATAATAATAATAATAATAATAATATTTAGTGTCTCAAATCTTATCTAACTCTACAATTAAACTTTATTCTCTCAAAGCGACAAAAGACTATTTCTTCCTTATTAAAAACTTTCTGTATTGCTTGCAGTTTTTGAGAATTTAAAATTTTTTTTGCTTGCTTCAAGTGTTGCTTTTTTTTTCTTTTAATCATCTACAGAAATGAAAAAAAGAATTATACATGCGTTATTTTCGACATGAGAAACTATTTAAATAATTTCCTACTGAAATACTCCTGAAGAGTTTCATGAGTTATTTATACGCATACTATTAACAATTACTTTATGATAAGCTTAACAGAATAACTTCCTGGAAATTTCGAAATCTTATTTGAATCTACTTAATAGTGTAAAAAAAAAAATACCCACTTTACCAAGTTATTTTGCTATTAGTTAAATTCAGACTGCACTCTGTTATTACTTGATATAATTTTCCCATTCTTTACAGCATTCCATGATCTAAATTCCCAGTCGCATGTTTTAACCTGCGTTTTTCACGCTTATTTCTTAAATGGAACTACACTTTTCGTGAACTAAACCGGCAGTCTTTCTCTGTATCATCTGGAGTGAACAACTAAACCTGTTTACATGCTTGACCAACGTGTGGTCACCCACTCCAGGGGTCAGATGGAAGAGGAAACACTTTTTGTTTTGTTTCTTCTCATTTTTCATCTTGCACCTTCATCGAGAGACGAGTTATCATGTCTGATTTCACTTTTGTCTAGAATTCTTTCAAGTTTTTTCTTTATCTTTTCTTTTAAAGTGTCTGGGAGAATTTTTGTGTTGTATTCATTACATTTATCTCAATCACTTGATGACAGGGCAAGATGGGTATTGAATGAATCACACGTAGCAGATGAAACATAATATTATATTTTTCTTTTGTGTTTCCCTTCCAAGTTCAAAGATCAAAGAAATTGTTTAATTTTTTTTGCTGCAGTTATAAAGGATACTTGAGAATTTCTTGAATATTAATAATCAAAATAGTGAAAAATTATCTGTTATTATGTCATTAAACTTTCAACGTCTAATACTAAATGCCACTTAGGCAGATTTCAAAGATTTTAAACGAGGACAAACAAGTTTTAAATAAAGCTTTAAAAGTATTTCACTCCTAAACAAATTAGGCTATTATGAAGTTACTACTGGAATTTACATGTACTCATACTCGAAATAGTTTTAACATGGTATAAAGTTGAATTTTTTGAAATTTCTTTATTAAAAACTAGTATACGTGCCCGGCTTTGTCCGAGTTAATGAATGGGACTTTCAGGATAAAAAAACGAAAATGCAATAACTCAAAAATATGGGGATCACAATAACGGAACTCTATGCATTCGCGCCCATCTATGTATTTAAAACGAAAAGCGCATTCTGTCAAATTGGTCAATATATCGTCTCTTTGCGCATGCTTCAACGTTTTTGAAGGCTTCTCCCCTCAGAAAGGGGAAACCTGATTGATTAGCACCCAACTATTTAGCCTAGGGGGATTGAAAAGTGTTGATTAAAAACGGATGGAGTCGTACTGTTGCATTGAAAGCAACCTTCTAATATATTTTTGCTCTGAGGTCAAAAGCTAGAGCTTTTTCTTAAGAATTCATGTTTTCACTACAAAATAGGCACATTTTTTAGCAAAATTTTAAAAAGAGCTTGGATAAAGTTATATTTATAACGGATTGAAATGTCAGGGAGTTTGGGAGATGAGAACAATTGTTTTATTGCTATGTTAAAGGAGCCGACGCGAAAACAAACAAACAAACAAAAAAGCGAGAAGAAAACTTTTCTTTTACAACTAAATAATATTTTTTCACGAAATTTTTACACAGGCTGTAAAACCGTTCTATTTATCACCGATAAATATTTCAAAGAGTTCGGGCAAAAAGAACTTTTTATTTTAAAACTATAAAACGACCCTACGTAAAAAAACAAGAAAATGAGCGCTTTTATCACTAAATATCAATATTTTTTCGCGAATTTTTCATTTTAAAATATAAATTCCTACAAAATCAGGTTAAAGGTATAAAATAATAAAAACTTGATTTTTTTTAATGTTTATTATTACGGGCCCGGGCAACGCCGGGCGGGGGGATCAGCTAGCAAATAATTAAAACGACAACCAGATAAAGTAATATTATTTTGATGCAATCATAGTAAAATCTCTCAGCTTTATAAATGAGAATGTACGTTTTCTTGAAAGTCTATTTCATATGGCTTGAAAAATAAAGCCTTTATTATATTGATAATGAACGTTAATTTCAGTGGCAAAAGTCACCTCCTCTAACATCATTTTTAAATGAGAACTTTCATTTTCATTCGGAAAATTAACTCTCTAATGATTACATGAAAATGACAACATTTTCTTATTTTCTTTCCTTTTTCTGATCAGTGTGGATGCTAATTTGAATAAGCATGAAACGTTTTGTTCCATCATTAATGGCATCATATTTAGTAGACTATTTTGTCTTCCCCATTTTTTTTTATTGAAATTGAAATGTGTGTATTATAGTAGATGTTTTAACTCAAAATACATTTAAATATAGGTACTATGTCATTTTAACACACTTATAAATATTGTTTCAAAATTTTGTATGTTAAAAATGCGCATTATCTAATCAGAAGGCCGTTAGTTTTGGTTGCAAAAATATAGCGAGTTTGTCTGAATTTTTATTGTTTACATGCATAAGTTACCATTTATTTTTAATTCTAGCACATTTTTTTAGGGTATAGTGAAAGGAAAGATAAAATTGCAGTAGAAAAAAAAATGGACAATACTTTTTAAACTAGGGCAGGTGGATGAAAAAATGGGTAAAAATTGTCTGGGAAACTTTTAAAGTTGTTAGTATTGTTTCTAAAATGTATATACTTGAAGTTTCGTGCAAGTTGTTGAATTAATGTAGACTTGTATAAGGAACATACACATATAATTTGACTTTCATATACATCAGGCAATCCGGCCCGGGCTATCTGGGTTAATGAGGCCCGATATACTTTCCTTTGTTTAGAATGTAGAAGAAAATCATTTTTATTTGAAAACTGTAATGCCTTTTTTATATACGTACTACAGTCATTTTAGTAATTTTTTATGCAAATAGTGGAAAAAAACTTAACAAAGCTGGATTTTTGCAAAGATGCTCATTAGTGTATATAGTTCAACATACTAAAAGTCGTCATCGATCCGATGTGAGCTATCGCCGACAGGTGCGCGAGTGACTGGAAAATCGTTCTTTTTTTGTAAATATCTCATGAACGATCGCATCTAGAAAAAAAAATTGAATTAGAAAGATGTAGAAAATTTAATTTTCTACTAAAAGTGTCAATAACCTTTTTTTGTCACACCAATCCTTCCCTGTCAAATATCAAAAATAGTGAACATAACTCGAAAATAATAGGGAAACACGATCATATTGAACGTGCCCAAGAACAAATACCTATCTACTTTCCAACCCTTCCCCTTCTCTCCTGACATTGACTGAATTCCTTTGTAGACCGATTTTGCGCGCTTGTGCAACAGGCATTGTGTCACCACATGCTTATGTCAAAATATACCACGTGCAATCTTTGCCGTGTTTTATTTTCAATTGATGAGAATTTCGTTGGTATTAAATCACTCTAACTTACTGAACAAACTATTCTTTGCTAGTTTTAAGAAAGTGAATACTTTTATTTGTCACACGTGTTAAAGAAAGTTTTAAATAGTTTTTAGAGTGTAAAATGATTCTTTCTTGATTGTTGATCGAGAACGGAAAAATGGAGATTGACGAAGTAGTTTGTCTCGTATGTGGTGAATGCTGCGTTGCTAGGCGAATGATTATGTGAAAGTTGGAAAAAAGGGACTGAAACTACTTGTAACATCAAATATGGAAAGAAGTGAAAATAAGTGGAATGCATTTGAAGAAATGGCCGAAAACAATCGTGAAAATAACAAAAACGGTCGAAATAAATCATCGGTATACGAAAATTGTAACTCCAGACATCGATTTTAACGAAGAAATGAATGTGTCTATTAGTCAAGATTTTTTTTTTATCTAATCAGCAAAATAAAACACATCTCATCTCTATGCTCATGGATAAATTTATGGAGAATGGTTTCAAAGCGAAACAAGCAGAGGGGATGCTGACACAGTAAAGTATGGTGTGCATACTGTTATTGTCAGCGATGATATTGACTTGCTCGTATTGGTGACTGTCTTGGCACCTCCAGAGACAGGGATATTTTTTTAAGCCTGGAAGAGGAAGAATTACAACCACCTTGTATTCGTCGCACAGTCTCAATGATGATGCAGTTCTGAAAGATCACATATTGTTCATTCACGCTTTTACAGGTTGTGACTTTACATCAGTATTGTTTGGGAAAGGCAAAATGTCTTTATCCAAAATTTTTGTAACATTCAAGCTGACAGCACTTTTAAAAGTGCAAAGCATACCAAATTGAAATATCCGAGGCAGGAAAAACTATTTTTATTGCTTTATATGGTGGTAAAGCAGAAATTTCTCTGAACAAGCACCGTTACATATGTTTCAAGAAAGGAGTTTCTGCTGGTATATAAAAAAAAGCCTTTCTTTGTTGCCGCCTACTGAGGACACAGCTAGATTGCTCAGTTTCTGTGTTTATCATCAAATACAATACTGGTTGGAGAATAAATTTCTTCCTGAGAAATGGGGCTGACAAAATGCACCTGATTTGTCTCCAATTCTAGCTACCTTACCGCCCGCACCAAAGAATATTATTGAATCCATTTTTTTGTGCTTGTTCCAAAGGATGTGGTAAAGCGTGTGGATGCTAAAAAATTGGATTGAAATGTTCTGATATTTGCGCAAATTATTTCGGAATTTCATGTCACAATGCAAATAAAGTTGAATTTGAAGACGAGAAGGATATTGACAATATCTTGCCCATTGCAAGGAATGAAAGAATCGCTATACTTGAATTTAGTGACGATATTGAAGGCGAACCAGAAAATATTGAAAGCAATACAACAGCTGAAGAAAAAAATACAGATCATCATGAAACTGAATCGGGTGAAGAAGTTGAAGATGTGCAAACGATTGCTCAAGCAGTCAAATGATTGAGATTTGAATAAGCAAGTCATTATATGTGGACTATGCCTACGGGAGACACCACAATAAAAAAATACGCTAAATGTTTTACCTCAAGGGTGGTGTGAAAATAAGCATACAAGGGATATTATACACTCACCTCATTTCTTCAAAAGTAAGAATTTTAGACTTTCAATATAATTTCTTTGAAAGTAGCAGCACGTTTTCCGTATTTTTATCGTTTTTTTCAAGTGTGTTCACCGTTTTTGATTTTTGACAGATAAGGGTTGAAGTGACAAAAAAAATGCTATAAACACTTTTTGTTGGAAGTTAAATTTTATACAAATTTCTAATTGGATTTTTTTTCCGAGATGCCTCCGTTAATGAGGTATTCACAAAAAAGCTATTTTCAATATGATTCGCGCCCCCTGGTGGCGAAAGCTCACATCGTATCGATGAGGACATTGAGTAAGTTAAACTACATACCCTAACTAGCACCTGTGCAAAAATTCAGCTTTGTTAAAATTTTTTCCGCTATTTTTCCTAAAATGACTGGACTGACAGTATATTTTATTAGATCACTCACAAGCTGCGCCCAAGAGCATTTTTAGTAAAGGATCAGTCAAATTTAACTGTGGAATTGAAGTAAGAAATCTGTAAAAAAATAAAATACTTTCGAGCATTTGGAGCAAAAAGACGCGATATGGCGAGAAACACTTTTACCTCGCCAAATGCAAGCAATTTTAATACATTTGAAAATTGTTTGTTAAGTGAGTGTTTAAAGGGGCAGTACTTAATGAATTTAAACTTAAACGATGAAATATTGTTTCGATTAGCTTATGGGCGATTCTCCAATAAGTTGGGTAATTTATGTCCCTTGGGGTTATATGCTGTATTTTGTCATTTATACAGTTTCTGTTAGCATAAAATGTATTTTCTAAAATATTTCTACAATTTCAAAAGGTATTTTCAAGAAAATAACTGTAATTTTTTTTTCCAATAGTATTCTAAATAGTCAAATTGTCACTTCTGTCCCTTGTCCTCACCTCATGCACTCATCTTCTGGAGCACTTTTAAATGTTATGACAACCTATTTTTACCAATGATACCACCCAAAATAAAAATTTGTACTCTGAAGTACATAATAAAGAATTTTTATTGTAAATTAAAAACATTTTTATTTGTATTCTGGTCAGAGAAACGTTGTCCTCTAGTTGTTATGTCACTTCTGTCCCATATATAAAACTCCTCATAAGACCACCAGGAGAGCAGATAAAATTTGGGGGCATTTAGTAGAAGCAGCAATCTGGTTGTTGAGAAAATCACAGGGTTTAATTTTCTGGATATTAAAAGAAGCTACAAGCTACAAAATGGATAGAAAGATAAGAATACGTTTATTATTTGTCACCACTGTCCCCTAGTTAATTTTCCTTATTATTATTTTTATTTATTTGATTTTGTCATTATATAAATTACTTTTGCGTAGTTCAAAATGTCATATTACAGTCTTACTGAGATTAAAATACTGTGTGCACAGAAGCAAATTTCCTAATTTTTTCATTACTGTACCCTTTCAATGAAATTACATCAGCTCACTTGGAATAAATTTGAAAATGGTCAATTTCAACAGCGTTACTTAAGCTATTTCACATGTGACAATGTGAAATAGCTTTAATATTTTCTTTAAAAACATTATTTTTATACAGTGTGGCTATATAACAGGGAAAAACACAGTAAAAAAAAAAGTGATAAAAACTGTTTTTATAAGAAAATACTGGTGTAATCCTTTTTATTCGACTGCATTTGACTGCGTCAGCTATAGTCATCCTGTATAAAATAATGTTTTTAAAGAAAAACACTGTTTAAAGCTTATGCTGAAATATTGTATATTACTCAGAAGACTATGTCTTATCTATTTATAATGAAAAGTTTTTTAAATTTAACTTTTATTTTTCACTAAACCACAGAGTGAAATTACCCACTTATTGAAGCGTCGCCCTTATATAAGTTGCGCGTCGCTGCAGTTATTTAATTTGACACGGTTTCACCAGCTGGATAAATTTTAAGTATATTTTTTAAATAACTGCTTGATTAAGGACGCTGTCGTTATACATATCGATATTGAATAACTAGCTGTTTCCATGCCAACAGTACTGTTTTCTAGTTGTCTCCAACATTAACAATATCGAAGTTGAATTGCCAGTGCTCAGAATCTGACCTTAATTTTGAGTTTGAAGCAATTTTAGTCAATTTAAATTTTGTTCTAAACTGTATAATATGATCGTTAAATTTCATTATATCTACATATAAATGCATATGACTAAACTGTAGCTATAAAAGTGTATTTATCTAAGCTAAACTTCCTTAAACTAATTCAGTATGCCATCCGACAATAAATCGCTAAAAAAAAAAAAAAAAAAAAAAAAAAAAAAAATTCCATTACTTTTTTTTACGGACGGTATATCGAGGTTCCGTAGGAATTTTTTTATGAACATATATATCCAATATTCTGAATGCTTTTAAATTTTTACGAAGACCTTCCTTGTTAGTACCACATATTTGGGTTATTTGGACCCTGGGATGCTACATGGACCCAATACGCAAAAAGTGGGTTGGGTTGATTATTGACGGCCAATTATCTGCACTTGGGATATAGGCCCGGGGGGAGGAGTGCCCTTCGTGGGGGTCTTTCTAAGGGAACCTAACCCGTATTTACGCATGAATAAATCCATGGCTCGAAGAAAACCACGAAAACTCCGAACGGTTAGGCCGACGGGCGCGACTGGGATCGAACCCAGCACCTCCCGTCTACCAGCTTCGACAGCAGAACCTCTGAGCCACTGGTGGGGCTAATACGCAAAAAGTGTTTTAAATTAGTCTTGGATCTACTTTGTTGAGACTGTTAACGGAATTACTCTAAGTTACAGTACTTCAAATGTATTGTACCTTGCGAATACACACATCTAGATACACCAACACAGTTACACACACACACACACACACACACACACACACACTTATATATAATAATTAAAATGAAATCACATGTGTGAAAATAAATGTAAAAATAAAAGTTAAAAAAGCATTAAATGAGCTGGTCAAAATACAAAAATAAAAATTATGAATGTGATACGGAATCGTCAGAGCAACCTGACCAGAGGATCAACACTGTGAAAAAAGACAAATGTTTCTTAATCTAGGTATAACCACGAACGAAAATATACTATAACTTCCTCTGAGCTACCCATAGTTCCAAGACACCAATATATCTCCGCGATTTAAAGAGACATTTATAAAAACAAAATTTCCTTTGCTGCCACTGATTTTCGGAATGGTTTCGAAGTAATAAAACCGTAGTGATCTTCGATTAAAAACTAATACATTCATGTAAATTAGTGTATTTTTTAATCGAGTTTGTATTAAATATACATTGAATTACGTTAAAGAGTTTTCAATAAAGGAATTTTGATCGGGCTTTTACTTAAGGCGGTTCTCAAATTCTCTGATCAACAATGCGAAACTTTCTAACTCATTTTTAAACATGGAGGCATAACATTGGCAGGCCTAACTAATGAAGAAATTTGGAATCGATTTTTTTTTATAAATATATTACTTATTGAGTATACGCGATTGTTGTTACATGATGACAGGTTTATTCCTTTCCTGTACTGTCGCGACCGAAAATTCTGTTCAAAACGCCAAATTTGACAGTATTTTCTGAAATATAATTCTGAAAGATAGCCTTTACTAAAAAATGTAAAACACCATACAATTTCATGGTTTCTTTATAAAATCGTCTGCCAATTTCATACGTTTTCGAATAAAAAGGAATTTGGCAATGTGTCAAAAAGTAGCTTCTTTGGATTTGATAACAGTCTTAAGGGTGTTGAAGAGTGAGGTCTAAAATTCTCCTCGCAAATGTTAAACAAGTTAAAGTTAAAAAAAAGTACTTTTATGCATTTCAAATATTGAGGGTGTTAGTCAATGAGATCTTAAATTCTCATCGTTAATGGTAAACCTGTGATCGTGGAATGCATTCATGTCTCCGTATGATTTCTTATGTATCGTATTTTTAACTTCATTTTTCAGTATATATTCTTCTAATAGATGGTTTCTTCCTTTTTTATACAAAATATTTCTAAAATATAGACAATTTTATTTCAAGTGTTGAAATCTTGCTCACAGCTCGTTAGCTTTTAACACATAAAGTATTAAATTAAGCCTATATTTTAGAAATATTTTGTATAAAAAAGGAAGAGACAATCTATGTGAAGAATATATACTGAAAAAAATCCCTGACGGCACGGCCTACAGGCATAGGGAGATTTCGAAGACGCAGAACGTGGGACGCCTGTTTATTGGGAAATGCAGAAGAAAGACCTATTTGCCATGATGCGGCAGTTCGGACCACCCACTTCGAAATATACCTCTGCCTATACGCGGAGCCAGCAGGGATTTTTTATTTATTTATTTATTTGCCGTAAGAGTTGGTCCTATAAAAAGCTTGTCAATATAAAAGTTGTAGATAATATTAAGAAGATTTATAATAAATTTAAACGGATTTGATATCTTGAGAATGGACGAAGTTGTGAATTTTTTTTCTTCTGAAACCCCTATTCCCCTCCCCCCTTGGGGGCATTTTTAATGAAATCAAAAATCTGTCATACATAAATTTTTAGCCCTTTTTCTAGAAGTAATAATAACTTTAAACGGATTCGATACGTATCATAATTAAGAAGCTACGGGTTTTTTCCCGTTTTCACAAAAAGTCCCCCCATTCCGCCCCCCCCCCTTTTGGTTCGATTTTGCCTATTAACGAACTTGACCGAGATTTTATGCTCCTTGATATTATGTATCAGTTTGGAATTGATTTGTGCAGAATTATGGAAGTTATCATGTCCATCAAAAAGTAACATAGATAGATAGATAAATATATGGAGAGATAGATAGATAAATAAAGATTTGAAAGTGGTTTTGGGTTCTGGGAGTCATGATCGGCGTATATCTGCAAAAATTTTCCAGAAATTCCAACATAGGGGAGAATGTAATAGGTAGCATTTCTTACGAAATCTACCTAAAAGAAGTTAAAAATACGATAGATATTAAGCATACGGAGACAAGAATGCATGCCACGATCATAGGTTTACCATCACCGATGAGAATTTGAGATATCATTGACCAACACCCTTAATATTTGAACTATAATAACAGTACTTTTTTAACCTTGAATTTGAAATTTTTATTTGTAATGTGATATCGGAAAAGAAATATTAATATATATGTGATGAAGCGACAAATTGGGGCTGGGAAAAGATTGTTGGCAAACATCTGGTTGAATAGGGTTTCCGTCTTTAAACACAAGCATAGGCCGGATGGTTGCAGGTCTGAGTAGTTACGATGGATGTATTTGGACTCTATAAATTAAGCAGTCGGACGTTGAAAACAATGTTTATTTCTATACTCAGAAATCACTCATAGGAGAAATGCTGTTGCATGCCGATTTCACTAATTACTCCTTCATCGTTAATTTGCAGTCCGGGTTTCAATAAATCTGGGCATTATGATGTTTTAAGAAAGCTTCGAACAGTAATTTTAATTCGCCGAAAAGAACATATCTCGTCTCACTCTACCGTCCATTGTCTAAAAACGCCCAAAGAGCCGTTCGATGTACCTGTGCTTCCGCATTTCAGTAATCACGCGTCAAGTTACAATTAAAGATCACGTGGTTCCTCTACACCAATAATAAACGAATTAAGAGGGATTTATTTAACAGTTCCGGTGTATTAATTTTGAAGTAAATTGACTTCCGCGCGGGAAAGAAAAATTTGGAACCTTCCAAAGCCTCGAAACAGATATACTTCATGTAAATATAATTTTAAGATCTGATTTCGAGAGTTGCTAAAAATAGATTTCAGACAAAGTTTTTACGCAAAACAGAAAGAAAAAGAAATGAATTTATTGATGCGGAATTAAAATTAGAATAATAATTGTGAAATATTGTAAGATACCTTTTGATATTTTATTAAAAGAATGAATTTAAATAAATAATTTTTTTAGAACGGGATAATTTAAGGTTATGACATTTTAGCAATCTAAGTAAAGAATTTAGAGGGATTTGATAATACGGGAAATTATAGTGAAATTTAATAGGAATTTAAATAATAAAAGGGTTTTTATTTCAGGAATATAAATAGTTAACTCCATTTTTAGATTTAAGCAACTTGGAATAAATATTATTAAGTGGATTAATACCTTTACATATGGAGATTGACTGTTTAATTTAAGATGGGATTTTAATTTAATAAGCCAGTATAATAGATGGAATATTATTAAAAGGGAATTTTATATAGAATAATGTTAATCTTGGCGGAATAAATTTTAAATATTGTGATATATAAGGTAAAGCCAGGAGAGATGGCGCGGTCTGAGAGATTGCGCACATAGAGATTCGGGGGGAAGGAGTAGAGTGAGCACGCAGTGACTCCAAGTAGTTGTAAAACAGCAATAGTGGAGTGTATACTTAAAAGTGCACGTTAATTGCTTTGAGCTTTTAAGATAAAGTATTGCTATTTTGTTTTGTTTTCCCAAAGTAAGTGCTTGAATTTTCATAGCTATTCATCAGAATTTCTATACAATGTCAGTAGTACAAAATATTTTAAACTTAAACGATTTCTCATAAGTTACTAATGTAGACTAACAATGTGAACATCAACGGTTCGTTTTAGTAGGGGTCATGTTTAAATAAAAAGCCGCGCAATCTCTCCTACCGAAATTGGAGAGTTTGCGCATCTGCTACTTAGGAGAGATGGTGCATTGTTCCCATTAGTTTCCATGCTAGGAGAGATTACGCAGCTTATTGATAAATTTGCATTAAAAAATTAAAAATGAAAATGGACTAATCACTACATAGTATAAAACAAAGTCGCTTTTTCTGTCCCTATATCCCTATGTACGCTTAAATCTTTAAAACTACGCAACGGATTTTGATGCGGTTTTTTTTAATAGATAGAGTGATTCAAGAGGAAGGTTTATATGTATATCCATTAAATAGTGGAGAAATACTGTTATTTTTGAGGTTTTTAATGTGATGTCGTAAATAATTTCATTTTTTCCGCTTATACATTGCAAACGCAGGCTGAACCCTACAAGATTTATCAAAATAATGTACTAATTATTGTACACATTAAAAAGGTCTACAGAAAACACAAAGAGATGAAGGTTTTCAAGGTTAACCCGAAGCAAAGCGAGGGAGGGCCGCTAGTTTTAATTAAACGAGTTATCAAATAACTTAATGTTATTTTGTAATCTTATCTGGACTTGCTTTTTCTGATTCTTTAATTTTTTTCCTTTAATTAAATTTTTTAATCGTTTTTTAAATTATTTCCTTTTTTTTTATTCTTTAATCATTAGGCTGAAATATTCACTCCTAATACAACAATATTTTTTCACAAAAACCTTACAACAATGTAATTTAAGTGTAATTATTATTGTTAACAATTTAATTGTAGTTATTATTAGTAACAATCTCTCCTACCCATGTGCGCAATCACACCAACCCTGTAAGGACAGATTGCGCAAAATAACTTTCTTGGTTTTATTACAACTGTTCTATTACATTGCAACATAACAACAAAATAGCAATGGAAATGCATAAAAACAGATGAAGTAAAAATTATTCTTGGATAGTTTAGCAAAAAATTAATATTTAGATTTTTTATTGTTATTCTTTTGAATTATGCGCAATCTCTCCTAGCTTTACCTTATATAGATATTATATATATGTTTATGACTTCCGTTTAACAAAAAAAAAACGAAAGAAAAGAAGATTTTGTTTGAAAAATATATTTCTCATTTTAATAGTTTACAAATTTGTTTCCTTATAGATTTTCTACTCATTTTTTTATTTTGTTCCTTCATTGCAAAAAGCGTTATCACGCCTGATTATACTTTTGTATAGAATTCTTTCAAGTAGTATTTTTCTTTCTTCTCTTTATATCATTTTTCTTTTTTTCTTTTTTTCTTTTGTTGTGTGTGTTGTTCTCTGAAAGATTTTTATTGTTACTGTTGTTTTATTCATTACATATGTATATCAATCATATAATTGCAGTGTTAAATATGTATTGATGTTTCGCACGCTGTAAGTGTAATGTAATATGTTTCATCTTTTGATTTTTACCTCAAAGTTCAAAGATGAGAGAAATTGTTTAAAACTTCCTGTTTCTTCTATAAAAGTACTCAGGTTTCCTGAAATATTTATATACAAAAGAGTTATAAATTGCCTGTCATTATGTTGTTAACGTCTCAACGCCCAATACCAAAGTGTCAAGCAGATTTCTAAGCCTTTAAATCAGATTATAAAGTTTTGAATAAATTGTTTAAAAATATTTTCTCTAAAAAACAAGGTTTAGAAGCAGGTTTATGAATGAAGAGTCATATGAATATTAATCACTTTTATGAATTGAATAAAGGAAGTGGCTAGTGAAAGAGAGCATTTTTTGCCCCTCTCCTCCTAACAGAATGAAAATATGTTTTCGCTTTTTTTAGATGTTTAATGGTCTACACGATCTACACGAAGGATATAGGCCCGAGTGGGGAGTGCCCTTCGTGGCGGTCTTTCTAAGGAAACATAACCCGTACTTACGTAAGGTTACTTAATGTTCGAAGAAAATCACGTAAAACTGAGAACGATTAGGATGACGGGTGCGATTGTATTCGAACCCAGCATCTCCCGTCGACCAGTTTTAAGAGCAGAACGTCTCGGCCACTGGTGGGGCAGATGTTTAATGGATTTAATGTAACTAGGGTTTCCAACTCATACTTCCCGGATTACATAACATTATAGGTAAAACCTTTTTTTTTTTTTTACATTTAATATATATTTTTTTAGATTGTCCACAATCAACACTACAAAGCATATGTATATGAAAAATATCGATTACATATTCAAACAAAGTTTTGAAATTTATTAAAAGCGATACTTCCATATTAGCCGCATGGCAAGAGTTAATAGCCGAAAAAAATCGCCAATGTTATTTTATTTATGTATTGACGAAGTTTCAACTTCGTTATGGGTATTAACTGGGAACAAAGGTTGAGCTATATATGTTGTTTTAAGTGCATGTGATAGGGATAGATTAAAAAAAAAAAAGCTTGAAAATTATTATAAGAACCATAAAAATTTGAGGATTCGTAGATTGAGGAAACTTTATTTTTTATATCACCATAATATATACATGAGGAATAAAAATATTTTATTAAATACTTGAATTAATGAGAAATTTCATTTCTCATTCCAACCCACTCCGGCCACCTCCTTCCACCCCCCCCCCCCCCCGAAAAAAAACAGATTTAATATACTCTACTTCGAAACTTTGTTTATCATCTATCATTCGGTAAAAACAATTTAATATCGGTTGATTAATTTCTTACAAACAAACAAATGTTTTATTTTCCAATATTAGTATACCTTGGTTCCCCATAAAAATCAAAATAACTTTAAGCAATACGTTGGAAAACATCGGTTTAGTATATTTAAACGTAAGTTTTGTACGCCAAAAGGCTAAATATGAAGTATTTATTTACCTTGTCGAAAATCATGTTTTTTATTACTATTATTTTAATTGATTATAACAGTTTACTTGTACTTACGTTTCATCCCGTTGATTATAAAAATAATATTTTTCTTATATTTGCTTTAACATTTAAATAATAATAATAAACACATTGTTTGTATACTTACATAGAAATCATCTGTATGCTAAATTTAGTTTCTAGGTTGACAGTTTAAGAGAAATCACAGTGAAGATATAATTGTAGAAAGTTTTCCTCCCATTTAATCCATTTTAAATTAGAATACCTTAGAAAATGTTTTTTGGAAGCTTCACGTCCTAATAGCAACTTTCATGTCATATTCAAAGTTTCTAACTCCGATAGTTTCAGAGTATTCATGATTATAGAATGCTTGCCAATCATTTCATGCATTTAAATCTCGAATATTTTAATAAACGTTCTTAGCGAGCATGTACGTCTTACAAGTATCCATCATATGAAATTTCATACTTTTGAATTCAAAAGATTAAAAGAAATCGTAATTTTAGAACGTTTGTTGCTCTTGTACTGCTTCGAAGCCTTTTTGTACACGGATAAAATAGACTCTACTTTTAAGTATTAAACTTTAATCATTATTATCTTGAGAGAATATTTGAAATTGGTTCGGTAATTCTAAAGTAATTGTTTTTTAGAACGTTTTTCGCTCGTTTAACCCTGTTAATTTTCGATTTTTGCAGAAATTGTTCCGAGCGATAATTTATGCTTTAAAAGTAACTGCTTCGTCAAATTTCATGTTTCTAGATCTAACAGTTTTAAAAAAAGTACACTTTAGAGCATTTTCAGATCATCTTCGCTTCATTTTACCTTTTCACATTTTTAAATTTTTTAACCGCTCTTAGCGAGCTTAAAGATAAACCCTATCTTAAAAATAAACCACCATAATAAATATAATTTTTCTAGCTTTAATAGATTCAAAGAAATCGAAATAACGTTTGTCCTTTTGCATCCCTTTTAGAGCAGTTGTGCAGAGATAAAATCTAGCCCAAATGCTTTTAAGCGTACTGTCACTAATATAATTCTGAAAGAATTTTTGAAATAGGTTTTATAGTTCCAACGTAATTGTGATTTTAGAACGTTTTCTGCTCCTTTCACCCATTTAAATTTCGATTTTTTTTTTTTAGAAACTGATCTGAGCGAGCATTTACATCTTAAAAATAACTGCTATGGTCTAATTTCATTATAATCTTAATAATTCGAAAAAAAAATTATAATTTAGAACGTTTTGGATTCATTCCATCATTTTAAATTTCCAATTTTCTAGAAACTGATTTTAGCGAGCATTTGCATGTTAAAAGTAACCACCGTGTCAAATGTCAAGTTTATACTCCAATAGTATCACAGAAATCGTAATTTTAGAACTTTTTCGCTACTGCATACTTTAGAAGTAGTGAGACCAACATAAAATATAACCTATGTTGGAACGGAAACTGCCACCATCATAAAAGTTCTATGGCCACCATCATTTTGCCTCCATTATTTTGAAATCAGTTCGGTCGTTCTAGAGATTACCCCTCAGAAACAAACAAACATTTCATCTTTATAATATTAGTATAGATTTAAACAATCTTCAAATCAAAATGAATCAGAGAAATAGTGATTATATATCTTAAAGCATATTAAAATAATGAAGCATTTTTGATAAATACCCTAATTGGAGTAAGACACAAATCGGGCTTTTCCACCCATCTCTTTTTTTTCCAGAGTAAAAAGGCTTTAAAAGAGTACTTTATTACTTTGGTATGAAATACATACAGGTTGTTTAAAAAATGACCGGTATATTTGAAAAATCAATAAAAACTAAACGGTCAGCGATAGAAATACACCGTTTGTTGCAATATGCTTCGGACAACAGTAAATTTTCAGGCAGACAAACTTTTGAAACTAGTTACAATTTTCAACAACAGATGGCGCTGCAGTCTGGAAAAATCTAAACCACGATATTTTCCACATATCCACCATGCGCAGCAATAATATGGCAGACAGACAGCGCCCACCTTACCAGCTTTTGGCTAATGGCCAGGACGAACCCCTAAGCCTAAGGAGGGAAAAATATTACTATCCGGCGCTAGCTACAATAATTACAAGTTAAACTACAATTTTTACAAAGTATAAACGTTACCCAATTTTGACACAAGGCTGGGCGAACGTTAAAATTATTACAATAATTGATATTTTACATAAACTTTAATTTTAGTTATTTATATAGCATTTTGAGATTAACATTATGATGACAATTATTTGTAGTCGTACATTTTGAATGCATTAGTACGTATACAATAACCTTTAGAGGTATAATATATTTTTAAATATGATTACAATATATAATTACAATATAAAATTCAAACAATTTTATTTACACACAATAACATTTTGAAATACACTATATACAGTGGCCCCTCACCCACACGCGACACACGGCAAACAAACCTCATCAACAGAACCCCCCCCCCCCCCCCCACCAAAAAAAAAAAAAAAAAAAGTAACACCCGTACTCAAATGTAAAAATAAAAACTTTTCCTTTTTTTTTCTCCCCTAAAAACCTCTATACTGTTTAAAACAGTGGTACGAAAAAGCAACCACCGAACATCGCGCATAAGTGAGAGGCCACTGTATTTACAATTTGGTACTGATACAATACATAAAACAAACTTTTATTTATTTATTTATTTATTTATTTTTACTATAAGAGGAATTTGTATTTAATAAATGAATATTTTTGATTTAAGATATTATAATTTTCGTAAAGTTGAAATAGTTGCTTTTTATCAGATAGTATATCTAGAATATTGTCAAGAGTTGTTTTAGTTTCATTATATGTGAATTTATACTTCATAAATTTACATTGCAATAATATGGCGTAGTCTCTGAACGAAATTACCAGAAGCCTTCGTAAGGACCTGTGACTTCTTTCTGTGGGGACACTTGAAAGACCAGGTGCACCGCCACAATCCAGAAACAATTGAACAACTAAAGCAGTGCATCTCTTCTGCATGTGAAGCCATCCCGCCTGACACGTTTACAAAGGCTTCTGGTAATTTCGTTTAAAGACTACGCCATATTATTGCTGCACATGGTGGATATGTGGAAATATCGTGATTTAGATTTTCCAGGCTGCAGCGCCATATGTTGTTGAAAACTGTAACTAATTTCGAAAGTTTGTCTGCCTCAAAATTTACTGTTGTCCCAAGCATATTGCTACAAACGGTGTATTTCTATCGCTGCCCGTTTAGTTTTTATTGATTTTTCAAACATACCGGTCATTTTTGAAACACACTGTATATACTTACAATATCTACGTGGTGTGGAATCGTGGATAACTACCAGTTTGCTTTAAATTTTCGTAAATATTTTTGCTAAATTAGCAGATGCTTTTGCAACATTTTACATGTAAAGTTCTATTTCACATAATTATTAACTTTGTCATATTCCTTTAAGGGGACCTAGAACACTTAAACTTTCAATGAATTCTGTCTTTGTAAAAATCTGTATATTGAAGAGTAATTATTTCTGAATACTTCATAACAAAATGAATGCCACTCTTAATAGTCGGAAATTATGGAATATTTTCAATTTTCAATATTTTAAATAATTTTTCTCAAAATATGATTTTGGGGCATTACGCGCAAGGTAATTAAAAAACTTTTCAATATTATTTTGTGTAGTTTTCAGGATATTTAGTGTATATATTGCAATCGGCAGTAGAAATTAAACCTAAAGTTATATATATATATATATATATATATATATATTTTTTTTTTTTTTTTTTTGAAAAAAATATTTTTTTACTTGGTGTTAAATTGCTAAAATTTTTATATCAGCAAGATACAGTTTCATTTTTAAAACATACAAATGCTATAAATAAACAATGTTTTAAGCTCTCTCAAGTATAATTAGCCACCAACAATTTTGTTTTACATGCAGAAATTTTTTGTAATCATACACGCAACCTGTGATTCCAATTTTCTACTCGAGCAATTTTCTACTCGTAAAATTAAAAACCTCGGTAAAAACTAATTTTCCCCATTATGATCTGAAAAAAATATATAAAATGAAAGAAGAAACATGTATTACCTTTAAAATTTTTGTTTTTTGTAATGTATGCTTTTCAAAATATAAAATGACAAAAATGTTCTATTTTCTTTCACTTTCCAACATTTTAAGTGTTTCTTTATTTCCAACATTTTAAGAGTTCCTTTATATCCAACATTTTAATCCAAATCCAAAATTTTAAGAGACCTAACTTCCTTTAAACTTCTACAGTAATTTTGTTTTAAGAAAATCTTATTTGAAATCACTATAGGATAATCAGCGTTGTTGAAAAATTCTGAGGCGCTTAATGGCGTTTAATAAATAAAAGATTAAGTTCAATTATTTCCTTTTTTACATTTATCCATATATGCATAACTTTTTAAACTATTAATCTTATTGAATCATACAAAATAATACGATGACACGAGAACGTTTTAAAAATGAAATGAATTCAAATTGAGTGCGTAAGAACTGGGTTGGGAACCCATAAATTTCTTTCGAATACGTGAGTATGAATATAAATGTACTCTAATTCAAAGTGCGGAAAATATATTAATGTTCCAATAGAGATATATTGATATCTTCGCTGGGATGAGATATATAATCCTCTGTCAATGAAAATGCATAATTTCTACATTTTGAAGCTATAAGAAAAAGTACAGACATAAATTGTAACATATTTGCATTAAAATTTGGCAAGTACTAGCATATTTATATATGATTTGTTCTTTTGTTAAGATAGAGTGTAAAATATTACATTAAACTTTATGAGTTATGGATTACAAAGTAATCATCGCAAGAATATTTTAGTGCATAATTCTGTTTCATTTGTTATATTTTCTTAATTTGTTACCTTAATTTGGCCCATAAACCTCCAGTTTTTCTCTTTAGTTTTTTCACAAGTAGTATGGCTCGACCTCGCCCGGGTTCTCATTTTAATCTTGTTTCATCACTTTACACATTATCACGTAAGACCTCTGGCTATATCGCAATCAGCCAGCAATATGGCTACATTAATTTCATCTTTGCTCGTTCATCATTTCACAATTAATAACATATTGACCAAAACTCACGAATGTACTTCTTTACATTTCTTTCTTAGAAACGCTGCAGAACTTTCTTCAAATTCAGCCATGCAATATTCTGTAATTACATTCTTTTTAGGTGCGTTCGTAATTATATAAAAACGTAGCACCTATTGTCTTTGTCTGGTCCGTCCGTCTGTCCGTCCGTCCGTCTGTCTGTCCGTCCGTCCGCATATAACAACGCAAAAACTACCCAACCGAATGGTTTGAAATTTAAGATATATTATCTTTGCAGAATTTTGTAGAGACATTTCAATTTTTTTTAAAAATCGAATCAAAACGATGGAAAATATTAATAAAAACATTTATTAAGAAATTTGATTTTTTTTTTTTTTTTAATCGGGGCTTTCTTTTTATAGGAGCTTTTGAGGTCGTCAAGCGACCGAGATACTTATTTTGTTACAGAAATTAATCTGCAGACGATATAATTCATTTCACAGAATTAAAAATCATCAAGATCTGAATATTTATATAACTAGCTATAGTACGAACGCACCTCGTTTGTAACGTTTGACGTACAATTTCCAACTTGTATTTATTATGAACTGTGCCGTCTATGCGGGTGGACCAACACCTGGCCCCAGGATAACGGCTCAATCGTAATCTTGTATTAACAACAGATGAACCATCATACATTTTCTTTTTAAGACTTTCCAACATAGTTGAAAAATATTTGTCTGTCGTCTGTGCGTGCTCTAACTCTCGAAATTATACTTGTATTGCCACAATTGCCATATATTGATATACATTATTGCGGTTTAAATGTTTCCTTATTGAAAATGAAGTTTTTAGCATTTGAAGTTAGTTTACAGGGATACAAAAGTATTAGGATACATTACGGGCTATAATGTTCAGTAATATTTCGATTCATTGGGCGATAATTGTTTCAAGTGCATTTTAATGTTACACGAGTTCAAATATTATGATATTGACATGCAAGGTAGACATGCACTACAACATATTTTCTATAGAAAAAATTATGCATACAAGGTTTGACTATCGCAAGGGCAAAAGGGGCAGCTGCTCCACTACTAAAAGATGCCCCAAATAATGCCAAAAATCAGTGCAAATGACGGCTACAAAAATGTCACGAGGCCTCAATGGAATCTTTTCCCTAGGCCTCGTAGGTTTATTGTTCTTTTACATGAACAGAGTTTTATGAAATTAATATATGTTATTGATGTGTCAGATGGCATTTCCAGTATAGGTAATACGATATGTAGCATTTAATTTTTTTTTTCAGGGTTGCACAAAATAATTCAGTTGCCCTATCGTTTATGAGCGATAATTACAGAAAATGCTTTCTCATTTATTTTAGTCGTTTTCAGGCTTAACTAAGTTTTAGAATACAGTGTGATGTGTATAAATTCTATAGATCATTTACAGGGTTGGCCGAAAATATTTGATATAATTTACTTTTATCAACAAGAATTTATTAAAGTGAGTTTTAAACCGTGTCATGAATTTTGAGCTTAAATAATTTTTACCATATTATGTGGTGTATAGTATACAATACATAAATTCATATACAGGTCTGCAAACATTTTTACCTTTCATGGATGGTATAACTGCCGGAAAAGCGTTTTTGTTAGTGTTATGTGTTTTCTAACTGAATTTAATTTTAGAATACTATGTGATGTATATAAAAATCTATAGATCACATAGAGCGAATAAGAGAATAAAATACATTACCGTCTGGAGGTAACTGCTAAACATTGGTTTCCATGCTATCTATTTTCTAAATAGTTTATTTAAATATCGCCTTTTATTTTATTAAAACAAAAAGACGTTTCATAATAATACGCTAATTGTGCTTGAAAGTGTTTCATAATGTATGCATGATGCAGATTTTTTCTATCTTGTTTCAGATTAAAAAATATATATATACACTAAACATTGTATAAAAGCAGCGTGTTTAAAATGGAATTTTGCCTTAAAAGGAAAGTTTTTATAGTCAAGCAAAAACGGCAATACCTTTATAATAAACATCAAAGAGGGAAAAAGTCTAAAACGGAATTATTTTCCGTTCATTTTACCGGTTTTACTGTTATATAAGGAATACTTCATAATGAACAGTAATAAGAAAAATTTATATTAATATTACTGCTAAAATTTCTATCATTTAGTAACTGTATGAAATGATTTACATTATTGTGTTACATATCTTACTTTCCTGTTGTAAATTAACTAAATGTATTTAGTGATAATTTTATTATAATTTGATAAAAATAGAATACGAAAATCAATGCATCAATGCATATGGCCATATGATATTTATATATTTTCCATGTCTGAATACTTTTAAAAATATGAATAAATGAATGTAAAAGGAAAAATAAATAAATTTCAAGAGCTTTTCCAGAGACTTAGCTTTAGAAGGGTAAAGAAAAAATATTCTATGACCGGAAACATTCCGTTTAGTTTATGTGTTTTTCTACACAAAGCGAGAAAAATGACCAGCAAAAAGGAGTATAAGTAAAAATTGCCAGACTGGATGTCGCCCAGATGGCTGAAATGGTAAAGCACTTGGTCCGCTATACTATAGTATCTGGATTCGATCCCCGGTCTGGACACATTTTTCACTCTGTTGATTACGCGTTGTTTAGCAAAGTGAAAATTAATTCACATGCTTTGTTAGTGTTATTAAATTTAAGCGCAGTTTCAGTCCGGCTGAAAATTAATTGGAAATTTGAAATACTAAGTGCGTTACATTTTTCGACTGTGCTTTTCCCTGATGAGTAGCCACACTGTATAAAATAATGTTTTCAAAGGAAAATGTTTTTTAAAATTTATGCTAGAAAATTGTATATTTCTCACCAGCCTAATGCCTTATCTATTTATAAGGAAAAATTGTTTAAAATTTAACTTTTATTTTTCATTAAATCACAGAGTGAAATTACCCACTTATTGGAGAATCGCCCATGTATATTTTCGGCGTAATGTTTAAGTAAGAGTTAAGTGATTCATAATAGTTTTCATGTGACTAATTGATAAATGTACATTGCAGCAAATAAGAATGATCATAAAATGCGTTTTTTTTTGTTGTTGTCATAATCTACAGGATACTGAAACAGTAAAAATACTCTAGCAGTAAAACAATATTGGATCAGTATTATTTGTATTTTGTGTATTTTGGCCAATTTTGTGTACATGTTAATTTTTCTAATAGTTCATTATTAAAGGTAATTGAAAAAAAAAACATAGTTGTAATATTGAAAGTATTTTCGATTAGTGCAATATCGGCACAATATAGGGCACTAAAGCAACCAGTACTGGTTTCACGAATTGAAATGTTTCAACTGAGTGATAAAGTGACAATGCTGGAACTTGAATCCAGGAACCTCCGAAATAACGTATCAACGGGCTATTAACTGAGCTATTATCGACGACTATCTCCCAGTTTCACTTACACAACGTTTTTAGCATTAACGCATAATCTGCCATTTGATTTTTAAAACTAATGAAAGTAATTTATTTTTTTTTTCTTTATATTCGTTTTTACCCGGTAATAATTTTTAAAATATTAAATAACACAAACATTTTTCTTATTATCAAAATTATTTCAATAATCAAATTAATTCAATTTTTTATTGCCAAAAATGCTGTTTGACGGAAATGAGTCAGCGTGTTGCAAGTGTATTTAGTTTAAAAACGTGTTGTATATTGTATGTTAAACGTGACAAATGAGGTGCGTTCGTTTCGTGCTATAACTAGTTTTACAATGTAAAAAAATCATCGTTATTATTTCAGTGAAATTAATTATACAATCTGCTATGAGCGAAATGAGGATGCTTTTTTTTTTCATTGCGTATGCCATGTTTACAGGTGCTATTTTTTTCCACACCAGACAGCGCTGTAAATTCACCATGGAGATCTTGCTTTGCGAATGAATACCTCCATGGTTAATATTTCTATGACTCACGATGAATGAATATTTTGTTTATTTGCTTTAATGGATTGAGACATTTGGCCTGTTAACCTAATTTTCACTGAAGTTATCTCAGAATCTATATATTTTTTAATGTAACTCATTTTCAAGCAAACAATTTTTTTGAACGATCTTTCTAAAAATGTAAATTTTATGTGCTTTTATTCGAAAAAATAATTTTGAATAAAAATGGCCGCTTGGCATATGGAAAAAGATGTGGTTAGAGATGGTGTTTTCCTCAGTCACATGACTTGCGCCTTTATTATATAGATTACGTATGATAGGATTTAATAGAATAAAGAAAACGTTTATTAATATATTTTTAAGTTTTGATTCGATTTTCATAATATTTGAAATGACTCGAAAAAATTCTGCAACGATTATATATATTAAATTTCAAACCATTCGGTTGGGTAGTTTTTGCGATGTTATATACGGACAGACGGACGGACGAATGGACGGACCAGACGACGACTCTAGGTGTTACGTATTTATATAATTGCGAACGCACCTAATGTCTTAATAATACAAGTGATTGCAATTCATTAATGTTATTCAGTCGATTATTTATTCATTATAGCCTCAGTTAAAATGATGCTGTAATAAATTCGCAGAACAAAATATCATTTTTCATATTTTAAATAGCTTGAATTTGTTAAAGTTCATTCATAAATATAATTTCAAGAGAACTTTTATCTTTAAAATCATTCGTGTCATTCAGTCATGTGCTGATGGATACAATAATTCACGAAAACAGATTCTGTCAGGCTATTTAAACAAGCTGTTAATCTTTCAAAAAAATCTACTTTCTTGTTCAACGATTTCATATCTACAACCGTAATTCAACAAATTTGCATACATTTTTTTATGTTTGACCTAGTCTTTAAATAACTTTTTTTTTTAAACTAATGAAAGTAATTTATTGATTACATTTTCATTCCTTTTTATCCATTAATAATTTAAAGTTGAAAACTAAATATTATAAATATTTTATGTTACATCTTTAAATGACTTTAAATAAAGGAGGTCATACAAATTGTTTGCATATATCTATAGTTGCTTATACGCATGACTTTTTAAAAGATTCTCTAATTTTTCTTTTCTTTTCTTTTCTTTTTCTTTTTTTCTTTCTTTCTGTTTTCTTTTTTCTTTTTCTTTTTTTTTTGCTGTGGTCAGTTTTAATTTCAATATCCAAAAATTGTATGTTTGTGTGCCTGTCAATGTTTTGTCATTTACTTCGACTTTCTAGACTTTATCTTTCGTAAAATAATTTAAACAACTACAAAACTGTAATATGTTGTTAAGATACACAGTTACTAGTATGCGCTTTCTAAGCAGTCTTCGTATTGTGTATGGTATATATGATTTTTTTTTTACAGAAGCACGTCGAAATTTTAATGTATGATCGTTAATTATGTATCAAAATAAGCGATATTGGCAAAAATCTGATTAAAAAGGAATGTGGACAAAAATAAAGGGTTGCCACAAACTGTTGTGCGGAAGCACTCTCGCTAAATAACATATGACAGTTCAGATGATACTTGGCGCAGTACAATATAGGAAGATAAGCATCAGAACTGTTTAAATATTGCAGACTAGTTTCGGTAGCATTAAGTGTACCATCATCAGTACAAAAAATGATGGAATTTTGACTATATATATGGAGGAGAGGCGGATTCGGGGATAAGTTTAGGTCGAATCCTCTTCTTCTCCATGTATATGGGCAAATTCCAGCATTGTTCATACTGATTCCGGTATGCTGAAATGCTATCCAAACTAGTCTGCAATTAGTTAAACAGTTCTGGTGCTTAAAACGTTGTTTTATCTTCCACTATATTTCTGTGTAGTATGTATATATCTGTGTAATAAATTAAGGAGCAAGCACACAAATTTGAATTTACTTATTTCTTAAAAACCACAGATGTACCAAATCGTTTTAACGAAAAGATTCTGTTGAATTATTTTCTAAAGGTTTTTTAATGTTTGAGAAGAGAAAATAATAAATATTGATTTAATCTCAGCAGTAGTAGGAAAATAAGAGTTCTGGGTCAGCCGGAGGATTTGAGGATCCGCTCCTCCGGCCGGAGGCACCGCTCCTCCGGCTGCACCGCTCCTCCGGCTGCATGGATCCTCCGGCTGCACCGATCCTCCGGCTGTATCGATCCTCCGGTGGGGAAAAATAATTTTCTACTGTAACACGAGGGGTGAAAATAAGAACTCTAAGATGAGGTTAAATGAACAAGATTATCATACTATAAGATGAATATTGAGTTTATATACTAATTTTGAAAGACAAACACCTTAATGAGTATCACTAATTAAGCGAAACAATGGAAAAATATTAATTTTAACGAAAAAAGCTGATTTCTTAAGAATTTTTCAACCATAAGACGAGGATATCAACTTATAAGAAGAAATTTAAACTTACATTTTAGTTTTTGAACAATCATTGCATTAATGAATACTGATAATTAGACAAAATATCCATTTTTAACGAAAAAAAGCTGATTTCTTACAAATTTTTCAACTATAAAATGAGGATATCAACATGTAAGAAGAAATTTAAACTTACATTTTAGTTTTTAAACAATCATTACATTAATGAATACTGATAATTAGACAAAATATCCATTTTTAACGAAAAAAGCTGAGATCTTACAAATTTTTCAATTATAAAACGAGGATACCAAATCATAAACCGAAGATTAAACATATATATTAATTCTGAATAACGAACATCTTAATGAGTATTACTAATTACACGAAACAGTAAAAAAATATCAAATTTTAGCGTAAAAGCTGATTTCTTATGAATTTTTCAACTATAAGATGAGAATATCAAACTATAAGATGGATTTTAAACTTATTTTGTAGTTTCTGAACAATGGACACCTTAATGAGTATAATAATTAAGCAAAATAAAATATCAATTTTAACGAAAAAATCTGATTTCTTACGAATTTTTCAACTATAAGATGAAGATATCAAATCATAAGCTGATAAGATTAAACATATATATTAATTTTAAATGCTGAACACTTTAATCAATATTAAAAATTATTTAAAAAAAATACTAATTTTCAAGAAAAAAGAAGAATTTTACGAAAATTTTCAGATTTGATTGTACTGCAAGGCCCTAACATGTACGGTTTTATCCTTTAAATGACCATAATAGAAAGAAATATTGAAATTTAGATAGTATTATATTGGAAATTTTATAAGAATTAATTAAATGTAATTGATTTTCTACGTTTTAATTTACCATACTTAATTTTAGTCAACTTTTTAGTTTTATATAACTGTATATTAGAGAATTAAAGCATTATTCTTCCAAAATTTTATTTATATTTCATGAATTTAAATATAAAATGAGGTAAACAACACCCCTTTTCTTACGCATGCATTCACTTGTAACATCGAACAGGTGCAAGCCCATTCCCATCTTTTCGGAAGCTTGAATAGAGTGACGTCACTTGTTTACTCAACTATAGTCAGTAGAAAGAGAAGAAAAGGTACAACAATTTTTTTTTATGTTATCAATATATATATATATATATATATATATATTAACAAACAACCAAAAGTTTAAAATAAGAAAACGTACACTTATATTACATATATATTTCGCTGCTATAAGAAAATAGTAAATATTCACTCTTAACTTACTTTAATAGAAATTATATGAATTTATTATAAGTTTTATACATAATTTCTTGAAAATGTAAAAACAAAATTAATTTTTACTATAAAACTTGAATTGACTTACTTTATATTTTAACATTATATAATCTAATAAATAATTTTTACGCACAGTCTAAGTTAACTTTATCACAGAGTTATTTTCAATATATATTTTCAACACAATTTTACAGAGATATTCTTCTAACATACAAAGTGTACTTTGAAGTAGATGTGTCTAAAGATCTACTTTACATAAATAGTTTAACACACTTTAAGAAGTTACCCCTCGACAAATAAATATTTTTAACAACAGATGGGTGACACACATATGTTTTTCACTCACATTACCATATAAAGAAACAGAAACACTTACAAAATAAATGCTTTCAGAGAGAACTTTTGAAGGAAAAGTGACCCGAATACTCAATTTTACACAAGAAAACTCTATCTAAGTCATACTGTTTTCAAACCTCATACCTGTTTTAACATAGCTTAGATGATGTAATATAATATTTTACCCATTTCTTCCAGAAATACACATATAAAAATATGGATTTACCGAGTAAATATCCAATTTTAGCTTTCACTTAGCGATTTTTTACACCATTTCAGTGATTTAAATCTATTTTCATGTCACAGAAACGAAAAAATAATTGCATACAGACGAGGGTAAATAATATTTGAATTGTATTTTCCATTCAAAAATTTGAAACTCAAGTTAAAATTTATGTTATAAGTATTGATATTCACATTTAGTTATGCGTTTACTTGAAACCATGTGAACTTGTTGAACCCTGCTTACGCATATGGAGTTTAGTACATCACACTGTTATCTAAATGAATATAAATACTACCTTATTGTTTTAAATTTTCCAATTTTAACAGAATATGCACGAATATAAACTTTAATTTTATCTAAACATTTTATTTCAAATAACCTAGTTTATGAAAACGATACATATTACCAAATATTAGACAACATTTTAACATGAACTTAGATACTGCTCACATACCTATTTTTAAGATAACTTAGATGATATAATAGCATTTCACACATTTCTTTCAGAAATATACATATAAATTTATGGATTTATCGAGTAAATATCAAATTTTAGCCTGCATTTAGTGATTTTTTACACCATTTTAATGATTTCAAGCTATTTTATATCACAGAAACGGAAAAATATTTGAATATAAACGCCGGTAAAATAATATTTGAACTGTTATTTCCTATTCAAAAATTCAAATCTCAGGTTGAAATTTATGTTCTGTCACTTATCAACTATATATCCCACATAATTTTTACCATAGAAACACCGTAGAAATTAAATTTAAGTTAAATGAAAATAATAAATCGTAAGTATCTAAAAGTATCAAACACAAAAACAATTAATCAAAAATTAAAAATTAAACGTTTTTACAAAATTAAAAAAAAATTTACAAAAAAAAAAATTACAAAAATACAAAATAAAAAAAAAAGTTTTCACAAAAAAAATTTTTTTACAAAAAAAAAGTTTTTACAAAAAAAAGAAAGAAAAAAAAATTTTACAAAAAAAAAAATTACAAAAAAAAATAAAAATTTTTACAAAAAAAAAAAAAAATTACAAAATAAAAAATATTACAAAATAGAAAAAAAGTTTTTAGAAAAAAAGTTTTTGAAAAAATTACAAAAATTATCCATTTTTTACAAACTTTTAAAAATTTGAAGTTTAACTGCTACCATTGCCGCTATCACTTCTCAGAATATAACAATCTAGACTTCACTATAAGAAAAATTTCAACTAACCAACGCTATTATTAAGCTCGCATAAACCAAATTTTATACTGCATTTAGCGAATATCCAATTAACATCTTCCGTGTATAGTAACTTTTTCCTCTAACTTTTGAAGTTGTGTATATCTGCTACTTTCATATATATATAATTAATATTTCAGAATTAAGACCATACTAACCATTTTAATATAAGACCATATTTAAGCAAGATTCCATGGTAAAGCTCATTATACTGATTATTTTTATTAAGTACGCATGCACAGTTTTGTCACATGATCAATTTAACTGATGATAATATAAAATTTAGAAAAGTGATGCAGAGGTTCTCATTCCCCAAGTCAAACTCTTGCATGAAAATGACTGTATATGTGTAGCTCCAGTAAATTTCCTGATTTTAACCCAGTTAGGGAAACAATTTCTCTGTTAACGAATAAAGTAAGTTGTACTATATCATTGTAAAACATCAATAAATGATTATTTATCTATTAATTCTTTTCTAAGTATATAATTATATTTCTTTTATTGTATAGATGTTACACCAAGATGAATCAAAACAGCAGCAACTCTCTTTACCAGAAATGGATATCCCAGATGATTCGTCGTCAACGCATATAGAATTAAAGAATAATATACATGTCAGTACTTATGTGTGATATATTAGAATACATATATTAAACATAATTAGAGTGAATTTACAATAAAATATTATATCAGGTGTTCTATAAAATGTGATGTTTTTTCGCCTATAGTGTTAGAAGGAATTCTAAATGTATGCATTTATTTCTCTTGCAGATGTGTTCCACTTGTAACAAATATTTTTCAAGTAAATGGAATTTAAAAGAACATATACAAATCCATACTAGTGAAAAACCATATACTTGTAATCATCGTCAAAAATCATCTACAAGAAAGCGTGAATTATATTTTACTAGAAAATGCAGACTATCAGTTCATATGAAAACAGATCCTGTTAAAAAATTGTTTCAGTGTGAAAAGTGTGAGAAAATATTCATTATTCGTAATAAACTGAATAGACATATGACTGTTATGTTGAACTTGTCGAAGACAGTACCCCAAATCATATTGAAGATGGATATTCAAAAATTAACCAGTAGTTTGAAGAATTTAACAGTCAAAGATCAGATTGGATACTTCGAAAAATTGACTGTATAGAACATAACATATAACCCCTAGCTAGAAATTAAGTCTACATAGTGAAAAAGATACGTTCTTAAATCAGTGAATTAAATTATTCTATTATAAAATTTATAATTTTAGAACATTTACCCAAACTACTCACGCAGCATTATAGATTTGACATATTATACCCAAAAAGTGAAATTTGTAAAGAAAAATCCAAAGTGTTGTAAAGAATTTTATAATTGATAAAATGTATTGAAGAGAAATTTATATAAATGTAGACAATATTCACAATGTATTGTTTAAATACCCATAATCAAAAATTTATCTATACATATCTGTGTTTATTTTTATAAAACATATTTCATTCTTAAAATATATTGTATGATTTTTAACATAAAATTTCTATATGATGTTAAATAACTAATTCTGCTTTACGTAAGACTTGAGATTTATCATAACTTGTTCAACGAAACAATATTTTTACCAATGAATATCAGTTTACACACATACATATGAAAATCACCTTTTGATAATACTATACATCAGATTAATCAAAAAGATATAGAAGTCATTAAAAAAATATTTTACAAATAAAAAAATTTTAAAGTTTTACAAATTAAAAAAAAAAGTTTTTTTACAAATTAAAAAAAAAGTTTTTACAAATTAAAAAAAAATATTTACAAATAAAAAAAAGTTTTTACAAATTAAAAAAAAGTTTTTACAAAGTTAAAAAAAGTTTTTACAAACTAAAAAAAGTTTTACAAAGTTTTTACCAAATTTTAAAAAAATTAACAAAAAAATTACAAAAATTTCAATGTTTTTCTAAAAATATTTACATATAAACAAAAATTTACACAAAAGTCAGGACCAGACCTCCGTCTAACATAGCATTTTTTCCACTTCAGCTGTTAAAATCATAGTGTTAGCACTGTGAAAATATAAAATAATACCTTCAAATGATAATCTATGTTGGAACCAATAAATGGTATATTAAGAATTGGTGTACCTTTTCTTCTCTTTCTACTGACTATAGTTGAGTAAACAAGTGACGCCACTCTATTCAAGCTTCCGAAAAGATGGGAATGGGCTTGCACCTGTTCGATTTACAAGTGAATGCATGCGTAAGAAAAGGGGTGTTGTTTACCTCATTTTATATTTAAATTCATGAAATATAAATAAAATTTTGGAAGAATAATGCTTTAATTCTCTAATATACAGTTATATAAAACTAAAAAGTTGACTAAAATTAAGTATGGTAAATTAAAACATAGAAAATCAATTACATTTAATTAATTCTTATAAAATTTCTAATATAATACTATCTAAATTTCAATATTTCTTTCTATTATGGTCATTTAAAGGATAAAATCGTACATGTTAGGGCCTTACAGTACAATCAAATCTGAAAAATTTTCGTAAAATTCTTCTTTTTTCTTGAAAATTAGTATTTTTTTTTAAATAATTTTTAATATTGATTAAAGTGTTCAGCATTTAAAATTAATATATATGTTTAATCTTATCAGCTTATGATTTGATATCCTCATCTTATAGTTGAAAAATTCGTAAGAAATCAGATTTTTTCATTAAAATTGATATTTTATTTTGCTTAATTATTATACCCATTAAGGTGTACATTGTTCAGAAACTACAAAATAAGTTTAAAATCCATCTTATAATTTGATATTCTCATCTTATAGTTGAAAAATGCATAAGAAATCAGCTTTTTCGCTAAAATTTGATATTTTTTCACTGTTTCGTGTAATTAGTAATACTCATTAAGATGTTCGTTATTCAAAATTAATATATATGTTTAATCTTCGGTTTATGATTTGGTATCCTCGTTTTATAATTGATAAATTTGTAAGATCTCAGCTTTTTTCGTTAAAAATGGATATTTTGTCTAATTATCAGTATTCATTAATGTAATGATTGTTTAAAAACTAAAATGTACGTTTAAATTTCTTCTTACATGTTTATATCCTCATTTTATAGTTGAAAAATTTGTAAGAAATCAGCTTTTTTCGTTAAAAATGGATATTTTGTCTAATTATCAGTATTCATTAATGTAATGATTGTTCAAAAACTAAAATGTAAGTTTAAATTTCTTCTTATAAGTTGATATCCTCGTATTATAGTTGAAAAATTCTTAAGAAATCAGCTTTTTTCGTTGAAATTAATATTTAAACTTACAAATTTAAAAATTACTTTTTCCCACCGGAGGATCGGTACAGCCGGAGGATCGGTGCAGCCGGAGGATCGGTGCAGGCGGAGGAGCGGATCCTCAAATCCTCCGGCTGTCCCAGAACTCTTATTTTCCTACTACTCTCAGCAGTTAAAAAATATCTAGTCAACAAAAAAATAAGTTTATTTTTATTTTTATTATTTTTTTTTTTAAGAAAAAAAAATGTTACTTGGTTTGGGCATTTTTAACTATGAGAATCATATTTTCATAATCGTTTTTCTTTAAAAAAAATCTTAAGACAATTTAATTAATATATATAACTAAAAATTATAGTACGAAATTTCATAATCTTTTGTAGAAATTTAGATATAAAAATTTAAATATGGAGAATATTAGAAGAACATATTATGATATTAGTAGATTTTAAGTTTTAAGAATTCCTTAGAAAATCACAGATAATACAATATATAAAGGATTATATCTTTTGATCTAATTGTTGTATTTGCATGCGGATTCTGTCACTTTTTACTAAATGCTCCAGAGTATTTCTTTAAATAAAAAATAAAATAAAGTTCTTTCAGAAATTACTATCCGTAGACGGCAATGTATCCGGTTCTTTGCGTAGTTCTGTATATGAATTTATTTATGTTATACAAAAATATCTTTGCATACTAAATGTAGTTCAGATGGAAAATGAATAACTTAATTTAAAAATATCCTTAAGCAATTCATATTCATACATAGTTATGCTTACAAATTATGTGTATGATGAATAGATTTTATATACGCACCATGTAGTATGGAAAAATTTATATATAACATAAAAACGTATATTACTTCTGAAAACACACCCCCAGCTTTTGTCATTCATAAACAGTATTGTAACCGAAATATTTTGTGTGTCCCTGTAAATAAACGATAACAACTGCTATGCACATCATATTCTACAGTAAGAATCTTGTAATATTCAGTCATGTAATAGGGGAAAGTAGTCGAATTTGGACCACTTGACATATTTTCAGGTGTAACTCACTTCATTTTTGGAATATCTGCAGCCTTCGAAATTCTTTACTTACTTTTCAAATTTATGATTGTATATCTGGTCCAGTTTAAGAAACTCAAATTGGTTTAATTGGGGCAACTGCGGCATTTAATTAAAACAGATATTCTCAAGACTAAGAACAAAAACGAAAGCAAACAAATCCTCCTGAAAAATATGCACAATAAACACATGGATTTAGATATGCATATGAAAACATAACAACTTACTTTAGTTTTAAATTATTCTCTTACGTTTAGTAGGAAAAAATTAGATCAAAACAGCTAATTTTAGGTTTCTCAAAATTGTCTGAAAACATCACGTGGAAGGCGAGTGCTTCTTCTAATCCTAAATGACGTTATTATGATGAGTAGGATTTCAGCGGTAGATGGCGTCTCTTTCTGTAATTAATGACAGAATTGCAGCTGTCCATTTAAAGCGGCGGTCCAAATATGGCTACTCTCCCTTATAAATTTCATTATGTTTCAAATAGTGTAACATTATTAAAATACGTTCCAAACATTTCCCCTCCGTAGACCATTGTCTAACCGAATTCTTTTAAGTAGCCCTGTAAATGAATTATCATTGCTTTTCACGCCATATTATACAAAAAGCATATTTTAGTGCACTTCATAAATGCATATCAATTTCATTTTGTTCGACCTAGTGTAACAGCATTACAATATAAACGACTTTTTTTTCATTCACCATAATGTAATGTGTTTCTTTTGAGTGTCCCTGTAAACGAAGTATAAAGGCTACACACTCCATTTTCAATAGCGAACATGTCATAGGAAACTTCATCAATTACATGACAATACGAGTATATTTACGGGAGTTAAAGCACAGACAGACAAACAGACAGAATTCATAAACACTTTTCAACTATGTTGGAAAATGTTAAAAAATAAATAGACGGACGGGGAAGCCAATATTATATTAAAATAAAATTTCCGTAAGTTCATTTCAGATGTGTATCTTTTGTCCGACCACTCGTTATCTTTCTTTTGTTTGATTATCCTATCGTGGAGTTTATTTCATTTCCTTGTATAATTAAATAAATAAATAAATGTAAGTAGCATTTTAGAGATGATTTCCGCAATAACCAATATGACAGGAACGTGGCGTGGTCGACTCATAAAAAACAAGTCATAATAAACAAGAATCAAATTTTAAGTTATTGATCCACTTTTATTAACATCTAATTCACATTTACTTAGATTCAACAATATGCAAAGTAAAATATAAAATATCGTGAATTTAATATGACTGGGATGCCATTTTGTCAGGTCATTGACCTAACCAAGCGACCGGGTTGTGAGGGTTGCAGAGAAATGGGGATCTATGTTGGGGGTCCCCAACGACTGTCCTGGCTCATGTCACTTGTCGAATGCAGCCATTAAAAGGATTAGTAGGTTCCAAGATTTCGGTAACATGTGTCTGTAAAACCGAGGTGTACGAAAACATAGCGATAAATTTGTCAGAGGGATTATGTATATTTTGGGAGACTAGCTTCCCTTAAGATATAAATTTTATAAGTAGGCGTGTGGATAGGAAATTGAGGATTAACGTATTGGCCAATGAAAATGAAACAGGATTTTGATTAGAGAATACTTTCCTCGGGGGAAAGAAAGAGAAAAAAAGAGGGATGCAAAGAAGAAAAAAAAAGGATGAGTTTTGGTGAGGGAGTACAGAGAAGAATAATTCGGAGAGTGAAGAGGAGTGCAAATTTTCTCTCTCTGTTTTGACTCGGGTTTTCAGAGTCCCAGGAGAGAGGAAAGAAAAATGTAAGGCGTAAAAAATAAGGCCTTTGATACACTAAAATGTGATGTGAAAAGAGCGAATGCAAAAAATAGAAAAAAAAGAAAGAAAGAAAGGAAAGAGGAAGAAGAAGAAGAGAAAATAAATTAAATGGAAAAAAAAGAAAAAGAAGAAAAGTAGGGATAACGTACTTGAAACTGAATAATTAATAAACATATACTATTAGATAAAAGGATAGAATAAAAATCTCCTTTCTTTCTCATGTCAGTCAAAAATAAGTATTTTTTGAGATGCACAATGTAATAAATGAATGTCATGTATACAATATTGTACGGTTTTACATTTATTAAAGGTTTCATATTTATTCATGCCATTTAAGAATTTTTGTTCTTTTGTGTGTAGTACATTTATAATTAATATTATTATTTTTTCTTTTAATACAATAAGTATATGTAAAGTATTATTCTTGAAATTAATAAGGTAAATTTTACCCAAATTTGTTAAGCCATTAAAATAATCTTTTACAATAAATACTAATGACTAGTTTAAGATTATGTCTGTACTAAAATCGTACAAACATATGGTAATGAAAATCAAATGCTTGTTCGTAAATAAGTTAAAATTATTATATATTATAATTTAGTCATTTGTATTATCATTATGCATTATAAATTAATCGTTAAGTCATCATTGTGTATTGACTTTTCATTGTTCATAAATAACCTAAACATTATAGATGGTTTAAGTTTATACAATAATTTATAAATGTTTATATTTTAATATGATAAAAATGCAATTATACTTCTGAAACTATAGCAATATATAAATTTATATTGAAAATTTGTCGCATAGGAAACTGCTTCAAAGATTTAAGTAATTTTACTTTTTTTCATAGAGAAAGTTAAATTTCACCCCCCATCAAAAAAAAAAAAAAAAACTTTTTTTTGTTACATTTAGAGTTTGTTAACTCGAGATTATGAGGTACAGTGGTTTTTAATGAGAAAGAAGTTCAAGAACGATTGAGACATTTTAACTAACTAGCAAAGTGAAGTAGCCTTATGCGTTTTCCTGTTTCCATGTGGTTTAAGCAGTTAACGTTTAATTTTATCTGGCGGCTCATTCAGAAATAATTTGTTCGAATAATTAGAAGAATAAATAATGCTTCATTTTAAATTTAACTAATGATGTATTTTAGAAGAACTGTGATGTATTTTTTATGATTAGAAAGCTAAAGCATTCTCGTAACTTTTATAAAGGTTTAAATTCATGAAAGCATGTCTTTTTAGTATTTCTTGTATTTAAATTATTAGTTCAATAGAAAATGAAAAATTTTTAAAGAACATAAAAACAAAAGTCACTTTGATTGTGTTATTTCATTGGACGTGAATTAATTTGAGGCTTACATCTATCTAGAGGCGTTAAAAGGGAATTGTTATTATTATTTTTTTTTGTTTTTATTTCTTTTCTTTTCTTTTTGCAAAATTTTGCTTGCAAAAAATCCTTAGACGTCCTTTGTACTATAGAATTTCAGTTACATCTTTCAGATTCATTTTTATCTGCAATTTTTTAAGCGTTTCATTCATTAGGGTAAGTAGTGTAATTAAAAAATGTGTGAACAATACATTTCTGACGGTATTATCTGAAATGAAAAAAATAAATAAAATAAAAAGCATTTTAAAGTGAAATAAATTAATCAGTTTTTGTAGCAGTCGCTTTTAAATATTTTCACTAAACATTAATACTTGAATTTTGAGTGCAATTTTCAAGGAAAGTTTTCTGGCCTTTTCAGTGATAAAAAACCATGGCTTTAATCCTTTGCGCTCAGACAGTAGTTTAAAGCCCCATTAAAGAAAATATAAGATAATATTTATTTAAACAGGCATTACCAAATGAGTTAATATTCCATCTTTAGGTTGCACGCCAAATGGCGTATTTTAGTTAGCATGGTTTGGCGGCGTAACATATTGTTTCTGTGTCAAAACATTAATGGTATCATAGTTGATGACATTCAGTAGTTTACCAAAATTTGTCACTATTACGCATATCAACCCGATGCAACCCGATTATGCTAGAATAATCCCAAAATGATTTTTTTTTTCACATAATGTCATCTAATTCTTCCATCACAGTTCACGAAAATCTTTACTTAATTTTCATTCCATTAATGATACTTTTCCTGCAGTCAAATGTATAGCAATAACGTAAAGAGACATGTGCAATACCTGATCATTTATACTGAAGCAATAGCCAAGGAAGAAAAGATGGAATATTTCTGATAATTTATATCCTATAAATATGTTCCCGTTCAAAGAGGCGTTGGAATTGCGCTTCTATTGAGGCAGCAGAAAAATAAAATAAATAAACCAGTCTTACACTCAAAAATAAGCTGCAAATAAATTTTAGTCTTGGAGGAATTACTGTACATCAAAATTTTCACCAAATCTAGAGTTTTCATAAGGGGTGGCAAGGATGTTTTACCACCATTGTAGCATTTACAGTATTTTTTGATACGCAATACTCGCCTTTATACTCCCCTATCTGATAAAGAGCTGAGCGAAAAATACATACTAATATTGCTCAAGTTTGACGCCAATACTCTGCTGCGTATAGTCTGATTAAAATTCAACGATTCTCTCTCCGAATGTTTTTTCTTTGCTTCCCTTCTTTTAAATTTTTCAACAATTTCAAAACCATTCAAATTTATCTTTCAGACATTTCTAAATATATCCCGAAATTTTATATTGAAGTGTGATTACATGAGACAACAAACCGATCAAAATCGTCACATTAGCAGTCTATATTATAGTTCACATTTGTTTACATACTGTTGTTGGCATTCGAAAACGCACAAATCACGCCGATTTAGGTTCCACGTGCGTTAATATAATAGTATACAAGGTGCAGTCAAAAAGTTCACGGAATTTCGTTCTAACTCTTAGCCCAATATAATCAATTTATTTGTTTCCACACAATGTCCTCTCTTCGACCAAGGAAATCACATCATGTTAAATCCAAAGCAAAAGTGATGCTCATTGCGTTTTTCGACAACCAAGATGTGGTGCATCATGAATTTATACCAGCTGGACAAACTGTTAACGGCCATTTGTACGTGCAAGTTTTGAAAAGACTGAGGAGTCCATCCGAAGAAAACGTCCCGCCAAATGGCAAGGAGGATGGTCACTGCATCACGACAATGCTCCTTCCCACACATCGATTCTTGTGCAGACATGGTTCGCAGAAAAGAACATCCCACTCCTCCACCAGCCTCCCTACTCACCAGATTTAGCGTCCTCGGATTTATAACTCTTCCCGAAGATGAAAATGGGCCTGAAAGGTAACCGTTTTGACACCGTAGAAGACATCAAAACCAACGCGACGGCTGAACTTGGGAAGATACCAAAACAGGACTTTCATCATTGTTTGCAGCGATGGCAGGAGCGGTGGAGCAAGTGTGTCTGTTCTGACGGAGCCTACTTTGAATTCGATTAAGTAAATGCGAACCTATATTGTGGTAATACAGAGTTACAACGAAATTCCGGGAACTTTTTGACTGCTCCTCGTATATATAGATGTCTATTAATAACAGAAAACTTTGTATTTCCTGTAAAAAAAAAAACTGTTGTGCGCAGCCAATTTTACAAAAATCAATAATTTTTAAAAGCATATTTTCTCAACAATTTTATGTTGTTGAACATCGGTGCCGGTAGAACGAAATACAGGGAGGCACTAGATTTTGGAATAGACGTGTAGTGGTTTGCAACCTATGCTTCCTGACTTATTTGATACACTTTACGTGTCACTTTATATTTATTTCAGAAACCGGCTCCAAAAGTAAATCCAGAAGTATCCTCATAAGAAAAACTGAAACCAAAATCAAACAAGAACGAAAAATCATGCGTCAAGCATAGATTATGAAACACATTCCAACACAGCCAGAAAACTGTAACGAAACTTCTGTTATATAAGGCGAAAGAAGATATATAAGTAAACAATTTAGAAAACATATAACACGTTGAAAAATGTAGTTTTCGAAATTACCTTCCAGTATCAAAAAAGTAGTCGAATAATTTTGTACAGCCCTATATATGATCAATAGATGTTGATATATAGTGTGATAAAATTTAGTTCAGTTAGAATATTCACATTTAGCAATTTTCGCCAATCGATGGAAATGCACTCGAAATCTTTTGTACAGCCCTGTATATTATCTGAAGACTTTTGTACTTACCACCTAATAAGCTAAAGGCAACTTAAAACTCACTTGCAGCAATTACCAAGCGTAAACGACAATGTATCGTTTTGCATAACACTGTATGTGAATTTATTTATATTCCACAAACTTCTATTAGTCTACTAAATATAGTTCAGCAGGAAAATGCGTAAACGCAATAAAAAACTACCCTTAAGCAATTAACTCCTATAGTCTGTAATACTTACGAACTCCCTTGTGTAGCCCTGTATATGATCAACGGAGTTTATAAACACACACGTACTATAAAAAAAATAGTTAAACTTAAAAACGCAAACCAAAGTTGAAAACGCACTTATCACACATAGACTGTAAATATCGCACATGTACTGTAACCAATATCTTTTGTGTGTTCCTGTAAATAAACGCAATGCACACAAGAGAGCAATTTATAGTGCACCTCAGTAATGCATATAATTTTTATTATGTTTGAAATAGTGAAATGTCACTAAATTACACAGCAGACGATTTTTCCCCATAGAACGATGTGTAACAGAATTATTTTGTTTGACCCTGTAAATGAATAATAAATGCTTTGCACCCCATATTCTACAAAAAGCATGTCTTAATGCGCTTCATAATTATTTATCAATTTCATTATGTTTTAAATGATGTAGCGTCATCAAAATGCACTTGAAACATTTATTCCCCATTGACTGTAATGTAACGGAATTCTTTTGATTGCCCCCGTAAAAAAACTATAAGTGCTACACACTTCAGTTGAAATAGGGAACATGCTATAGATAACGACAATAACATATAAAAGTTTCAGGGCAATCCGAGCATATTTACGGGAGTTAGAGCAAACGGACAGACGGCAGACGGCAGTCAAACCGAAGTCATAAACACTTTTCAACTAGGTTGGAAATTGTTAATTAAAAGTACCAAGAACTAAAAATCTTGCATCACGCTTAGATTATGAAACACTTTCCAACACTAAAACTAGAATATTATAAATAAATTAATTTTTTTCATACAATGAACCTGATCATAGTCCGTCTTGCAACTGAATTCTTTTGTGTGTCTCTGTAACTGAAGACAAATGCTACGCACTCCTTAATCTATAGAAAACATCTTGTAAAGCACTTCATTGATTCTGTTAATTTCATTATGTAAACATAATGAAATTAAAATTACCAATGAGGTGTTTATCATAAGTATCACAACATCATTAAAATGTATTGCAAACGATTTTTCTTCATATATTATAATGCGATGAAATTCTTTTGTGCGTCCCTGTAAACGAACTATAAATGTTATTTATTCTATACTCCTGAGAAAGAATGTTTTAGTCCACCTCAGTAATGCATATGAATTTCATTATGTTTGATGTATTTGTAAGATCACTAAAATGCATCGGAAACGATTTTTCCCGTAGACCAAAATTTAACGGAATCTCTGTAAACGAACTATAAGTTCTAGACACTTCATTTTCAATACCGCACATTTTATAGAAAATATAAATAACATATAAAAAAATTTCTTGGTAAACCGAGTATATTAGAGTATTAGACCACGGACAGACGGCAGACGGCAGAGACACAGACAGACAGAATTCATAAGAAAGTGTTAAAAAGGGAGACGTTTAGAGATTGACTTTGGGGAAGCTTTGTAATATATATGTACAGGGTTATTCTAAATGATAGACCCATTTTCAAAAAATTGTATTTATTAAAGTACAAATCCAAAATGAACAATCTATATAACAATGAAAAGAGGAAGTTTCAAAGTTTTTTTAAGACATTATAAATGTTTAATGTGTCCACCGTTTGCTGCACGACAAACATCTACGCGATAGCCAAACTCGTCCCACATACGAGAAAGCGTATCTGCTATTACTGAGTGCACGGCTTTCAAAGCGGTGATGGTTCCATAGGCGGCCGGTAGAGGTCGCGCAGCAATAAGCCACTGCGAGCTGAGTGCACTACTGCCGTGCATTCAGTAACAGCAGATACGCTTTCTCGTGTGTGGGACGAATTTGGCTATCGCGTAGATGTTTGCCGTGCAGCAAACGGTGGACACATTGAACATTTATAATGTCTTAAAAAAACTTTGAAACTTCCTCTTTTCATTGGTATAAAGATTGTTCATTTTGGATTTGTGCTTTAGTAAATACAATTTTTTTGAAAATGGGTCCATCATTTAGAATAACTCTGTATATATTGAAATGTAAACGAGAAATTTCAAAAGTTTCAAAAGAATACTCCCATAGCTATAACAATATTTTGTGGATGTTTTCGTGTGGATAGTGTAGAGTCTTAATTATATGCTTAGTAAGTTGTATATTAAAATATATGAGGGTTGTCGGTTAGTCGAGTACGTCACATAATCGTTCGTCGGGAGTCAACTGTATAAGCAATATTGATTTTCTAATAGGGTAATTTCTACAATACTCAGCTTTTGTAGAAATGCTCAAGGCATCTCTTTAAGAAGAAGAAGCCGGCCAAGAAATCGACAATGGGAGCAATTAAACTTAGTTACAGTTGCATCATGAAATGGCAAAAAAAAAAACTAATTGCTATGCTCTGTCATAATTCATTGATGGATTGACATCTGGGAGCGTCAAAAACCATTTCTCAAATTGAATGCCGCGGGACAGATGATGAAATTCTGAAACCATATCGACCTAGTAACAGTTCTTTTAATGGGATATCTTCTCTGACTGAACTAATTGTCAAAGTTTAAAAAAATATATTTATATTTATTAGGATATTCGGACTGTTCGTTATTTGTTTGGCCTTTTAAATTTCGAAACAAGAGTCATATTATTGGAAAAGGGCATTAGGTATGAATCGTGGTGAAATGTCACCCTGATTAATGAGATTGCCTATTAAGATAAATCCTTGAATAGATGCTTTTAAATGGTGTTATTTATTCTATATGTATAAAGGAATAGATAATACACGTACTTTGCTGATTATTTTTTTGGAGGAGAGAAAAAGAAAAACCGCGTTTTATGACGATACTTCGGGATTAACATGGCATATACATGCATTATAGAATTCACGCAGACATTATTTGTGAATATCCTCATTTCCGAATAATAACCACAGCTTCACTTAATAATAGAAATTTTGTAATTAAATAAGACAAAAAAATATTTGGAAATAGAGGTTATAAAAAATAAAATAATAATAAATACGGGTTGCATATAGAAAATCAATATTGGTTTGAATATCTAACATTGCAGCAAGATTGTTTTCATCAGGAATGCTTCCAATGAAATACAAATATTGGATATATATCGCCTTTACATTGGAAATATTTGCAAGGAAATGTCAATATTGGGAAAATATTGCTTTATATTATTAGAGATATAGTCAATGAAATAGGAAGTATTTCTTGTCAATGTCGACGCACGATTATAACAATGTAAATATACCAATTTTTGAACAATATTTCCAATACTGGCGAAAGATTGTGTCACCAATAGAGTTATATATGTACTTTTGAATATCACTTAAGGATGTTAGTTACCAAGGTGTTAAATTCTCCACGCTAATGTTAAACCTATGGGTGTCGTGTGCATTCTTATTTTTAATATATCTCATCAGGAAATTAATATTTTAAACTTTTGTTTTTAGTGTACTACTTTTCTTGAAGGATGTTACACTTTTTATTCATATTAAAGTTTTTAGATGCGATTTGCGTCATTTTATTGTAAAATGATTCGCGGCAGCGTATTACTGCTTATTTTATTGTTTATTACTGTTAATTTTACCTTATAATACTGACAGCTGTGATGCCAGTATTATACTGTAAAATCAACAATTTTGTTTTGCAGTGTATAGTTTAAGAAGTGTAATAGTTATTTCAAACGTGGTATTATTTCTTTCATGTTTATGAATAAATTTATTTAAAACATCCCGAAGCTATGAATTATCATCAACAGCTTTCCCATTACAAGAATAAAAATATTAATAACATAACACAAGGAAGAACTGTGATGATACAATCTTACTCTTTTATTTCTCTGTGAAGGTTTCGGAAATGCCACGAGGCATAATTTATCAAACAAATAATCACAATAATTCATCGCCAAAGAGCCTGAATTACCTAATATTAAACTCCACGGGATACAAGCATTATCGGAAAGCTAATTATGCTTGTGTTTACATACCTTATTTGTTAACAGTTACATCACCAAATTTGGCAGTACACTTAATTTTATTTTTATGAAGCTTTGAAGAAAGAAATAAATGAAAATTAACTTATAAGTGGTGAAAAGTGTGGTAAGAAAAACCTTGTGGAACGGTAATGTATAGAAGATGAGAAAAATGTAATAATTCCATTAAAACAGTGTCATTAAAGAAAGTGTTTACAATTGGTTGCAAGTATATCACATATAGTATATATATTTTTTTATTTTACTATACCCCATTGTGTATAATTACTGTATACCTACCCCACAGGATTTTCCAGAAAGAATGAAACGCGCTTTAATTTTTTTTTATCTTTTGTAAATAAGCAGGCAATGTAAAGAGAAAAAGTATGCAAAATAAGGCAGAAACAGGATTGTGTAAATGAAACAGGTCCTCCCATTAATTTTTGAAAAGTTAACATACCTTTTATTATTATTATTTTTTTTTTATAGGATGCTCCTAAGTAAAACTAGTCAATTAGATTTTTTTTCTTTTACTCCGACATGATCATTATAAAAACACTGAAAACCTGTATCTTTAAAATTAATTGATTTAAAGAATAAAGGCAATAAAAACGAATTTTCCGTGCTATGCAAAATAATATTTCATCCATAAATCATGAGATTATTCTGAAATGGACAATGACGTTCTTAAGATAAAAAATTTGTTAACAACTGTTAAAAAATCGTGTCACATATAACATCTACATCAAGGCAGATATTATGTAAAGAGATAAATGTAATTTTTTAAAAATTCTAGAAACATAAAAAAAAAGTATTTCACAATGTATTCGGAAAGTGTTTTCTTTTATCTCCAACACATAACTCAGCTCTTTGGATAATACTTCTGTACATATTTTGGAGTTCATGAGCACTAATATTGTTGCAAGATTGGATTTTATTTTGTTTAAGATAAAATTCATGCGCATTATCATCTGGGTTCTTTTTTTATAACATTGCAGAGATTTACATTTCTGATTTGGTACACGGTTCCCATTGGCAATTGGCAATTCATAAAGTCAGTCCACTAAGCATAACCTCATTCACTTTTAAAGGTACAGATATGCAGTGTTTTGTAATGATCTAATTGCAGAAAAAGAAAAAAAATTCTAAATGATCAATTTTGTCTACGTAAGTTGTATAAAAATTTCTAAATGATCAATTTTGTCTAGAGAAGTTGTATAAAAATTTCTAAATGATCAATTTTGTCTAAGGAAGTTGTATAAAAATTTAAAAAATGTAAAACATTTATAGCGGGACTATTTCATTAATATTAATCGTATTTCCCACCTTTTAAGGAACATTTTAGCAATTGAAATTGACTGCTAATCTCCTTACTAGTAAAAAATGAAAGCGCGTTTTAATCCTTTTCAAACAACCTGTATAGCGCATCATTCGCCACAGGAAAAAATTTTCGCACGCATTCAAGATATCATTTAAAAAACAATCAACGCGAGTTGCGTGAAAATGTAAAATGATACTTTTTATACGAAAAAATGTAAAGTTAAATGTCATACGAAAACGGTACATGAAAAAATATAAATAAGATTTTTTTATCGACCATTTTACAATTTTGTGTAGAATTTCGAAAGAAAAATCTACAATTTTACGGAAGTGAAATAAATAAAAACCCCTAAATTCGTCAATGATTTTCTGAGAATTTTTTAAACCTTCATATTTCCCCAACTTTATGGATACTGGAAATAAATAATTTTCCTTTTATCATATTTAGAGTTAATAATAATAATAATAATAATAATTAAAAGACATTATCTTGTTTTATAGAAGAGTAAAAAAGCTTTGAATAGTAAAATGCACGAAGGTCCTGTAGGAAAAAATAAAAAATCTGAGCACTGGGTATGATTTCAAATATAACTGAGAAAATGAAATGGACAAAAGTATTGTTCTAATTCTAGGCTGTGGCTTATTTTGACATAGAGGGACATGTATTTATTGAATTTAACTCAGCTTTAAAAAACTCTTTGGCAAAACTATAAATTTTATGCCGTATTTAAGTTCGGCATGAAGAAAAAATAAATATACATATTTTTATTAATTTTGAATGGTAAGTTGGTGAGATAGAAATTACTGAAAAATTAACCGATCCATGTCAATTATTTATACAATTCGAACAATAACTAATCTGTTTCATACTCTTTGTTTTATATAATACTTTGTAAAAAGCCTAAACATAACGCATATACATATTTTGTATATGTGTTACATGCGTTTATATAAGCGTAACTGATTTTAAATTATTAATTAATAATTAATAAATCTATTATTAAAATATTATAAACAGAAGCGTACATTTTTTCATCTCGTTAGAATCCACATAGTCGACCCTCTCCCACTCACCCAAAGAAAATCAATAGATAGAAATAATAATAACTAAATAACTAAATAATAAATAACTATAATAACTAAATAATAAATAAATAAATAAATAAATAAATAAATTTTCATTCAGTTCTGACCATTGGTTTTGAAGTTAACAGTAGATATGTAAAATCGGCAATTTCAAGGGATCATATTTTAGATTGAAGTTGGAAATATGTTTCCTTGAATTGGAAATCTATCTCACTGTGCACAAATCTCCCTAGGTATAGTTCACTCTGAATGCTTTAACTCTAATAATGTTAGAGGTCTGCATGGAGCCGGGCTGGCTTGGCCCGAGGCTCGTACTCGGCCCGGCGCCGCAAATTGAAGGAAAATTTTTGAACGGGCATAGCCGGTAAAAATTTAAGTTGGCCGACCGGCCCTAGTAACAAATTTAACAGATTTGGACTAAGACAAAATATTATGAACAATTTTCCGTGGACTTGTCTGGGCCGAGAATAATTTATAAATGTGCTATGCACATGCTGATGCTAGTTTGTCAACATCAATACACAAATTTAACATGTCCAGCGTAGTGGTCTGCATCGGACAGTTACGTCGTGTCTAGACCGGGCTTAATTTTATTCAGCAGACTTCAGACGGGCGCAGACTTACATTTTTTTCTGCATACTCTGAGGCGGGCCAGGTCTGGACTTAATTGTTCCCAGAAAGTGTAAGACAAGTAATTTTATTTGTAGAAATAATAGCGATAATGAACTTTTGCTAACGTAATCTTTGGAAATATACTTTAATAAATTTCAGAAAAATATGTAAAGTATGATATTTTTAACCATCTTTTTTCTTTTATTATAAAGTACATTCTTACTTTAATGAGTCTTTATTTGAACGTGATATCTAAGAAGCTAACGCTCGTATTCACCATCTATCCGAATTCCCTGTTAAGCACAATAAGCGCTGTCGACCGTTTAAAAGATATTCGCTATTGACTTATTGGACCTGGTTGCAGCCGAAGCCCAATCAGGTTTAGTGAATATCATTTAAACGTTCGATCTAGCTATTTTTGTAACCATCGATATCCATGGTTATGGTTATTCGAGCTGAACCAGTAGTTGGGGTAAACGGTGAATACGAGCGTAGTGATCATTAATGTTGCTATTCTATATTATATGGCTTGTGGACTGCAAAATATCCGAAGAAATATGTGTGCATTTTTATTTAAAAGAATCTTAATTGTACGTTAAGATATAGCACACGAGTTTAGCAGCATAGCGTACTTTCTTAAGCCTGAATCGCGACAACGCCATTTTAAACAGCGCCAAATTTCCAAACATAAAGAAAATGTTAAAAATTCATAGTGAAAGAAAAAAAATGAGAGGGAATGGTTGCGAGGGATGGCTATAATATAGACTCCAAATTCTAATATCGAGTCAGTGGGAATGTTTAGATTGAATTTCGGGGATTTTTTAAAGAAAATATTTCTAATGTCATTAGGCATTGAGGGCTCTGTCCCCTACAAGCTACTCTCGCCAGCATCCCCCATCCAGAATAGGCAGGCTCTAAAAACACCCTAATTTGCACTATTTTAAAAAGATTACCCAATTTCAGAAGAATGAATGGTATTATCACGACCAGTGGTGATTTTTGTAATTAGATTGCCATAAATTTATCTTTGATTGGGGGGATTTTTCAGCAATTTTGTAACATGTCACGGCAGCTGACGGCTGTTTTCGTAATTGATTAAGTAAGATCAATTACACATGTTAAACTCAGTTTGTATAAAATGGTTTAGTACAAAATGTCGCTGTCTCTGTAACGTAAAAACTTAAAAACATTTCTTTTACGTGCTATACACTGTTAAACATTTTCAGCAAACTGTTCAGTCATTCGACCGTTTTTATGAAAAATGATTACATAACCGTAAATTATTTCACTAATAACGACAATTTTCTCAATAATATGCTCACATACACTTTATAATTATAGTAAGGTAACCTTTAAGTGAAAATGTTCTAACTTTTAAAATCAAAACTATCAAATTGGAAATTGTCTGTAACGGAATTCGGAATTAAACAGCAAATTGCATAACCTAGCAAAATGAATACAATACAAATCACAGCAGGCGGCAAAAACGGATATCCGTTTAAAGCAGACATTTATTCCTCCTTTGCGTTTATATCCTAATAGGTTTTAGTGTGTTCATAAAAAAATAATAAAACATTAACTGATTTGGAAATAGTTTATCATGAGCTACAAATATTAAAAATTACGCTGCACTGTTAAAAATTTGCAGCAAACTGTCCAGTCATTTGACCGTTTTTGTAGAAAATGGTTACATAACCGTAATTTGACTATATTCTGACCATAAAATGAGCAATAACACGGTCATAATATAGTTAAATTATGGTTATGTAACCGTTTTCTACAAAAACGGTCAAATGACTGGACAGTTTGCTGCAAATTTTTAACAGTGTGAAGACTTTCGAGACTATGATAAAAGAATCAGAAAAGTATCCACCTTTAGTTTTCTGAACAATTCTATATTTTATATCCAGCAAAGAAACTACTGAAATGACTATCTTTAACTCAATAATCGCAAAAGAAATTCTTAATAATATGACATCATATTTTAAATAGTTCTAAAACATTCGCAATGTCTACCTTTCATCATCTTGTTCGTTACCTGTAATTTATACAAATTTTTTTTTAGGTCCAAATGTTATGTTTACTCTTTCAGTTATTTTTTATTTGCCCTGCTTGCGTAAAACTTATAGGCAGTTGAAAAAAAAGAAAATATTGAGATTTTTTAAAATAACTTGAAACGCCATAAAATAAAATGTTTTAATAAAATGACATTTCGAAGTAAAGTCGAAGAAATACATTTTTTATTCCATTAAAACAAAAATTAACATATTCGTGTTTCAGTAATCTGATTTATTCCACAGAATAAAATACAGTAACGAGTTTATTCTCAATTAGCCGATTCTCAATTACACGGAACTCTGTGTTAGTCGAAATCCTCGGTTAACTTCATCCATATTCCATCGTAAGGGTTTCTGCGACTGAAATTTAAAATTTCGGAGGACATTTTGTAATATATAAGCTATAATCTATAAATAAAGAAAGGTTTAAATGTGGTGGTAAATGCTAATAAGTTATTAAAATACTGTTAAATTATTTTAATATATTGTAAATATTATTATATAATAAATATTTGACACAATATTTAAAATAGATCGAAAGCAAATCAATCAAAAATAAGCAAACACAATTAAAAGTAAAACAAAATTGTATCAATGCTCTTTTTTTTCTTTAAATTGTCTTACTTTTATTTATGTCAAAGAAAACTTTTCAACGCTATCAAAAAAAGTTAAGAAATTTAAAAGTTAGGAAAGGATCAGGGTCCATAAGCTATATTTTTGGCCCATGAAATAGACTAAAACTCGATTTTGGTAGTACGGACTTAATTGTTCACTTTTTAATATTTGAAAGTTTATCCTGTACGATTTCAACAATAGTTTTTGCATTTTGTTCGGATTTATATGGCTTACACAAGCTGAAATTTCGAATTATTCGTAGTTTTTGATGAAAAATACGCAATTTCTCCTAATTTTACTTCAATTATTTATATGAGCGCAATCGTGCAACACTTTCTTCTTTACATATATTATAAAATACGTCAAAATGTACAATATATCTAAAAATAAAAGTGTTGCAAAGCTGTGCTCATAGTAAAATATTAAAAAATATATTAAAAATTGAGGTAAAATTAGGGTTGGGTTGATTATTGACGGCCAATTATCTACACTTGGGATATAGGCCCGGGGGGAGTGCCCTTCGTGGGGGTCTTTCTAACAGAGGTAAAATTAGGAGAAATTGTGTATTTTTCATCAAAAACTACGAATAATACGAACTTTGAGCTTGTGTAAGTTATATAAAAACGAACAAAATGCAAAAACTATTGTTGAAATCGTACAGGATAAACCTTCTAATATTAAAAAGTGAAATAATTAAGTCAGTATAACAAAATCGAATTTTAGTCTTATTTCATGGGCCAAAAACACGGCTTATGACCCTGATCCTTTCATTTTTCTATACAGTGAAATGGGATATCTATATAAACAATAAAAAAAACACACACACACAACGCAGTAAAAATCCATTTCCTGTAACTTCTGTCCATACCCGGTAATGTGTGCATTTTTTTTTCGTTCAACAAAACCTGTTTGTTGATACTACATAAAAAGCTGTCAAGATAGCGTTTAAAACCGAATTTCCAGACGCGACAGCGTGGGAAAGGAGAAACAAGTGGGTAAGTGTGATCGAAGATCGCACAAAAGGTTTCGCTTAATATTCTTTTCAAAACATTTTATCTTTTCTTTAATAAATCCACATAAATTTCATTTTCCAAAAAAATTCATGTTTTTATAAAGTAAAAATTTACCGATCTATTTTTCACGTTTTTTCAAAAATCTGAACCGGCCCGATAGCGGGCGAAGACCGCTATTATACTCTGTCATAATAATACCTATCATGTGGACTAAATGCGAAATAAAAAACCCAATTTCAAAATTAAACATGTTGTATAGAGACCTTCAAAATGTTAAAATATGCCAATATTTCCATACTCGGGTTTTTATTATTCAATTCGTTCCTCAAACTCATATGACGTTATAATAACTTGCTGACGTCATATCTACTTGCTTTCTCTGTTACTCATATTCATACTCTCTTTGTATTATTCTCAAACGTTTGAAAAAGTTCATTAAACTTCCAATATGACGTCGGATTAATTTTCTTTTTAATTCTCTAATGACATCATATTAACCTTCTTTCTGTTCTTACCCATACTCATACTCCTTGTATTATTGAGAAATGTTTGAAAATTTCCGTTTTATTACCAATATGACGTCATATTAATCTTTTTTTTTTTGAATTAGTGAAACTTTTTATTTCATTTTCATTTTTCACGTGGATATCTTTCAATAGAAAATTAATTATTGTAGAAAGAATTTTATTTTGGATTTTTAATTGTTAAATTGCTATAACGAAAAATGATTAAATTTAATAGGAAAAGGCTGTTAGATTTTTGGTTTTTTATCTCTCTATATTAAAATAATACGATTTGTTTTTAATTTTAGGATTTTCAGTTTCATAGTAGGTATTCAGCTATACGTACACAAAATTTCAGGTCTGTAAGTTATCCAGCTCTGTGAAGGACAGGAAACGTAGTGGGACGAATAGGGTTTCGTGAGATGAATGAAACCCTAATAACCGTCGTGACGTGACAACAATCGCTTATAACTCGATAAGTAATTTATTTACCTAAAAATAGAAAACACCATCTGATTACAAATCACTTGAATAGTCAGGCTTGCCAATGTTATGCCTTTACGTTTAAATATGAGGCAGAAAGTTTCGCGTTGTTGAGTAGTGAATTTGAGAACCGCCTTAAGGGGAAGTTCTCCCGGAAAACTTTTAAAAAAAATCATTTTTTGGGGTGGAGGGGGATGCCTTTAAAGTGCCTAAAGCGTGCCTTCAAAACCACCTTTTGTTCCGCTCAATATTTAAATCGTGACAACGAGTTTAATGGATTGATTTGTAAACAAAACGTTTTTCAGATCAAAAACTTCAAACGCGGTTTTTTATTTTTTATCGGTTAAGTCTTTACGCTTAAATTGGTTACATTTTGTAAATTAAGCATTACCTTTTTAATAAGAGGACAAATCTTTAAAAAAAGAAAAAAAATGAATAATTTTATTTTTTAAACAGTTTGAAAATGGAAAATTAGTGCCAAAAATTGATTTCTAAATTCAAACTGTTATGTGGAATTTCGATTTATCTGATCAATTTTAGATTTGGACTCCAACTAATTTGATTTGTTTTATGAATCAATATGAATGTTTTGTTTCGGATAATTAAAAGCGCAATCACCGATGCCGATTTACTGTGAACGCCGTGCATAATGAAGTTTAGAGAAGTTTAGATAGATTAAAATATGATAATTTTTGTATAAAAATGTGCACAGATTTAGCGGAAAAATATAATTTTAGTGACAAAAATCATTTTTTTTTCTACGGGCATTATTAAGACAGAAAAAGAAAATTCGAGAAAATGCTATAAAAATTAAGTCGTATCAGGATAAAAGTGTTGGAGGAGATTGTCTAATAAGTTGGGATATGGTGCAATAATGTTTTTATAGGTATGTTTTCCGTTGTAAAATGCATTTTTCGGAAAATGCGTTTTTTAAGGTAAATGCGTTTTTAAAGATGTACAGGGTGATTTTTTTTAATGTTGTGAAAGTAAAACCCTATAACAAAAGAACCACTGATTCAAATGACCTGAAATTTCACCAGTATGCTCCCAAAGCAATAGGAATTTTTTAGGCGTGGTTAAAAAAACTTAAAATCGCACCGACAGATGGCGCTGTACATGCAGTAAAGTCAGGAGACGAACTTGCGCCCGACACACGCACATTGGGGATAAAACGTGAAGTACGCACACCTCGTGTTCATTATTCTACGGAAAATCTCGCAATGACTGCGCCATTGACGTACCGTACGTTGTTAGTCAAACTGTATTATCAGAATAACGACAGCGCAGCAACTGCTCTTAGAAGATTTAGGACACTTAAGAATTTAAGAAAAGGTCCAATGATGACAGAGGAATTACGGAAGATGGTTTCTCAAAGTACCGTCCATTGTTTTCCTCCCACTGACAGTATTCTTTGTGTCTGCTAACTTACAGCGCCATCTGTCGGGGCGATTTTAAGTTTTTCTTAACCACGCCAAAATAATTCCCATTGCTTTGGAAGTATACTGGTAAAATTTCAGGTCATTTGGTTCAGTGGTTCTTTTATTATAGGGTTTTACTTTCACAACTTTAAAAAAAATCACCCTGTACATTTCTTTAGAAAAAGGCTGGACATACGGTTTTCATAGCACATTTCTTATATAGGCTATTATATACTGAAAGAACTTTTTGGGGCTAAACATTTTTTTTTAGACTTTTTTTTTGTTAATAAATTTGTATTTTCTATATGCATCATACAAAATATCTTAAAATACACATAATTTAATTTTTAAAAGCTCATTTCGAGACAATTATTTGATTTTTTAATAATTTTAACACAATCAAACTGATTGATAAATAAATCATGCAAATTGAAATTATTTCCAACGTAGTGAAAATGTACTCGGGCTGGGATTCTTATCCAGGACTCTTTGGCTTTGGCTGTCAATGCTCTACCAACTAAGCCAAGGTTAGCAAATCCATGGCACGCGTGTACAAAGTGGCACGTATTTCTCTGGCAGGGAGAAAAATGAATTTATATATAGAGATAAAATTAATTTTTCTTTCTGTTATAATAAATAAAATTTTATTTAACATGAAAAAAAATATTATAAATAATTCAATTGTTTTGCATAAATTAATCCGTTAGAACATATTTATTACTTGTGATGCTATAGGGTGTTTTCAACCTGTAACTATTTTTCCTTTCTTATATGATTTAAAAAAGCTTTATTTCTTTGAATGAAATTCATAAGGTAGTCATTGCAATAAAATGACATGTGGACTCGATTGTACCATGCATATCACAAAAATAACAAAAAATGAACCAGCTATAAATAATTCTCCATCGAATGCATAACAGAAAATATCTCATTAATAATATTTCGATAATTTTGTTTTGGAATTTGCATTATTATAAGTTAGATGTTGCATTAATAATCAGTTAAAAATTACTGAAATAACAATTCTAATTTTTTTTTGCATTATTACAGTACGTCTCACTTAAATAAATTATTATTCCGATTCAAAATTTCATAAATTATAATATATAAAAATCGTATTTTGATACATTTATTGCAAAAAAAAAAAAAAAAAAAAAGACTGATTCTATTAACCGGCGTTTTCTTTTTGCAGCATATGCTGCAATATTTTTGTTTGTATAAATTTGGCACACTATAATGTTGATAGATATTGATTATAAATTTTCGGCACGCGCGCGTAAAAAGGTTTGACATACCTTAACAAAGTTTTTTTGGAAAAAACCCGATAGACACAATTAATTCGGACAACCTTTTGGCATTAACTTCCGGTCTGCGATACATGAAGCAGCTCAATAAATTATTGCTCATGTAATGCAATTCTATATTAAACGATGGATACGTAATGATATCGAATTACTTTAACTCAGTTAAATTGACTGATAAAGAAATGATACAAACTAAATAAATCGGTCAAGTGCGAATATAACTCGCGCTCACAGTGTTCCGTACATTAAATTTATTAATTACTATTTATTAATTAACAAACTCCAACTGCCCCTAACTTTTTCATGATTTTGATTTCAGTAGATTCAGAAATAGGAGAGGGAAGGGGAGAGATATTTATAGTATACTTTCGACGATATCTCTGAAAATATAATACCTACAATTAAAACAAATATATTTTTAAGTTCTATATTACGAGATCTTTCGAACGATACCCTACACCAGGCCTGTCCAACCTTTCAATAAGCAGGGGCGCACTTCAGCTGCTAGCAAGCAATGAAGGGCGCCATTATTCACATGACTCAAAAAAATGCGACAATATTATCTCACTGTAAGTGTTAGACACACACACGCACACACGTCTTATCAGTGTCACCAATCTATCGCGTTTTTTTTTTTTTTTAATTCAAAGTATCTACCACTATTTCCGAATAGTATTCTTCGCTTTTCCTAATCTCTGAATATCTGAAATTAAACAAATCTATGATTACTATAGGGAAATAGTGGTAGATATTTTGAATAAAAAACAAGCTAAAATGGCAATTATGAATCTTAAACGATGCCCATATATCTCACAATTGTAGCAATAAGGCCCTGATACGATTCAGGAATTCCATGTAAAAATAATTTTCAGAATAATAATAAAAAGAAAACACGAGTTCTAGAAAACTTAGAAGGGCATTTTTTCTGATAACAATTATCTCCAAAATGTTTGCAGCTAAAGAAGCCAGAGACTTTAATCGCGTTTAGCCAGAAATATGCAAAATTAATTTGCACACAAAAAACTCTACTAATATTATAAGAAAGCAACCTTTAAAATGGGTTTTTATTTTTAAGAAAATCTAGTAAATAAAAATATTCGAAAGGGCGCCAAGAAAACTTTCAAGGGGCGCCATGGAGCCCGCGGGCGCCATGTTGGACAGCCCTGCCCTACACGATATATAAAAAGAAAATTTATTTTTCAAGTAACTTAATTAATATCTCGGCTAATTACTGACAATTGTTTTCATAAATTATTATCAAATATTCTTGGAGGATTCTGCGTCGATAGATACCTCGAGCGCCTGTTAACTCATCGCTGATCGCCCGAAAAGTAAAGTTCGTAATGTAAAAATGCGTTTTTCTCAAGAACTATGTTATTGAAGAAAATCGCTATAGTTTTCCTGTAAGGTTTAAATACACTTCTACTACCCTTAATTTTTTCATAATTTTAGTTTCAGTAGTTTCGGAAATAAAGGAGGGGGGGGGGACATATTTTTGTACTGCATTTTCGACGATATCTCTGAAAATATAATACCTAAAATTAAAACAAATATATTTTTGAGTTTGGTATTACGAGATTTTTTCCCACGATAACCCACACGATATACAAAAAGAAACTTTTTTTTTTTCAAGTAAGTTAATTATCCCCCTAAATTTTTCTTAAACCTATTTCTGAATGGCTAATAATCTGTAAATATGTGGACAAAAAAATTTTATAACTTTCCCAAGTTTGAACTTTCCACGTCCCACAGTTTACGAGAAAAAGGGCTCTGACAGACGGACATACACACACAGAAGTGACCTTATAATGGTCCCGTTTTAACTTTTTAAGTATATACGGAACCCTAAAAAGAAAAAAAAATACAAATGAGTGAAACAAAAATCAACTTATACGATTTCTTTATCAGTCAGTTTGATTGAGTTAAAGTAATTCAATATCATTACGTATCCATCGTTTAATATAGAATTGCATTACACGAGGAATAATTTGTGAAGCTGCGTCATTTATCGCAGACCGGATCAGCTATCCTCGGATGGTCTCAGAACCCCGAGCGCAACCCTTCCCCCTTTTCGGGGCATTAAATTTATGGAATTTACCGTTTAATTGTTTCCGGTGTTGAATTCGGCTATTAAAGAGTCCGTTCAAATGTGTCGGTAAATGGCGTAGGGACGCTGCACGATTGCCCACCGCCGCTCAGCGTATTCGGCGGTATCCAATATACGTTAATTGCTGCAATACAAAACTGTCCATTCAAATCTACACCAAATTTTTCTTTGCGACGTGGATGTAAAGTATTTCTTTAAATTAAATTTTATTAGTAAAGTTAACAAAATAATATATTGAATGTAATGAATAAAATATAATTTATATAATGAAGACTTCACCTTGGAATATTACTCTTCTGAAACAAATACCCAATGATTTATACTGTTAGCTACAATACAGAATTTTTAATTAAAATTCACATGCTTTTTCTTTTATGCCGCATATATTACGAGCTAGACTAAACCAAACATAATTACTAAAAATTTGATAAACTAATTAAATCTTAAGTTTTTTTTTTCCAAGTTTGTCGCAACTTTTGTCAGCACCTTGAATTTAATATTGCATGATTTCCCCTGCGTATAATTCAGTATCTAATTATGGATGTCGCAATTTTTAATTTTCTCTCATCATGACTATTTTATATGATAAACATCTAGTGAGATTGACTGTTCCATGCTCTGATTCTGGTGCCAAGGGAGAAAAAAGGGCACATACAAAATTTCAAATAAAGTTTTAAAATATCCTTAGATGATGACGACAAAGCCACCTTAATGCATTTAAAGTTCTTTTTACAACTTAATCAATATTAACTATTTTATTTTTTCTAAAAGTATTCAGTTATAGAAAAATATGAATATATTGTAGTTATAAAATGGAATCTGCTGATCATCATAAATTTAGTCTTATTGATTTACACAAAATTATTGCTAAAAGTGCAAATTTCACTTAATATACGATAGAAAATATTACGATATCTTTCAAGTCTAAATAATTGCATATACAGTGAAACCTGTTAAGACGGAATAGCAAGGGAGCGGGGAAAAATCTGTTTTATCAGATTAAATTGCATTATATTCCGTTGCTCGAGATAAAGGGATGTTTCTGGTTAAGACATCAGGATTTATTATTATGATTTATGATTTATCATTATAGATAGTTTCCGTTTACGCAGGTTTTACTGTATATACATATATAATAAAACTTTTTGCAATTAATATAACTATTAAATCACAAGATAATCGACACAATAAAAATTAACAAATAATATAATTATGATAGAAAATATATACCCAATAATGCTAAATGTACTAATAAAAAAAGAAAAAAAAAGAAAAGATAAAAAGATGAGATTAAAACTACAATAAGAAACTCAGAAGCATAACATATTTAGCAATGGAATGCAATAGCCAAAATTAAGAAACTATAATTATGATAGAAAATATATACCCAATAATGCTAAATGTACTAATAAAAAAAGAAAAGATAAAAGAAAAGATAAAAAGATGAGATTAAAACTACAATAAGAAACTCAGAAGCATAACATATTTAGCAATGGAATGCAATAGCCAAAATTAAGAAACTTTCAATGTATTATTCGATAGTAAACCTTGCTAAATGTAACTGACAAAAAAGCAGCAAATTGTACACGAAAAATAGGAATAATGTAATACAAATATTGAAAAATAAATACACAATTAAATTCGCATATTGCAGCAATGAAATTTTGTGTTTTATAACTTAATTAACTTAAATTGTATTCTCAAAAACGTCTTTGTATAGTTGATAAATGTGTATCAATTTCATAATGTTTTTAGATATGAAACAAAATGCATACTTTTTCCATAAATAAATGCACATTTTCAGCATATATATATATATATATATATATATATATATATATATATATATATATATTATTATTATTATTATTATTATTATTATTATTATTATTAGCTAGTTTTTTATTTCAAAGATATTACATATATATATATACATTAGCGACTTTAGCGGGCGAGATTACTTTCAGCGCTGATACGAAAGATAGATTTAAAAAAAAAAAACTATAAGGTTTCAACCAATTACGTTACGTATTTTCCGTTCCTTACTCTTTAGCGCCTCTAAAGCCATCCATATATACTCTTTTATTTGAAATTTAAAGAAAAAAAGGATATGATAATCCAAACTCTATTATTCCAAGGCCCCCTGACTGAATCGGGGCCTTGGGCCCGGGCCCCCTGGCTCACCCATAAAGACAGTATTGGTTGTAGCATCTCTGTTATTATCTAGTCATTTTTCATCCTCTAATTGCATAATGCATCCATATTTGATTGGCTTTCAATTCGTGATTAATTGCCGACAAGGTTCATTACGAAATATCAATCTATATCGACCTATTAAAGATGCTAATAACATGAATCGGAAATCAGCTTTTCTTTCTTGTTATGTTTTTGCTCAGAAGGTGAAAATCAGATCATCTCTACCCTATGGCTAGGGTTCACCTACTTTTACTCACCACTCTCTCCCCCTCTTTCCAGTCGCTTTCCTTGTTGACCACTTTCTGGAGAAGAAAAAAAAAAGTAAGAAAAAGTTCGTCCGCACGCGATGGGGAAAATTAAAAATAAATAAATGAAAATTGCAAATTAGCCAGCCGGAAATTGCAAAGGTCAGGTGATTTTTGCCTTTTCTCGTGACATCTGAGATCGCCGGATGAAGTATATATAAAGGATGCTCCACTGCACAGATCATCAGCATCAGCTTTTCATCAGTTCTCTGATCCTTTCTCCAGTCTTCGAATTGTTTTGAGAGAGTACTTCAAGATGAGGTTTATTCAAGTAAGAAATTTTTTATTTAAAATCTTTCACGCACATATTATATTTTAGTGAAATGTTTTTTATTTCTTCTTGTGCTTGTTATCAGCATTTTTTACTTTTCCCTCTTTAAATATTAGAAACTTTATAATTTAAAATAGAAAACAACATATTCAGCAGTGTTTATGAGGATACATCCTCATAATTCTTGTATAAATTGTACCTAATATTTCTATATATAAATTGTATATAATATTACTTCATATAAATTGTACGCAGTATTTATTCGCATAAATTTTATCAAAGGAGGGAAAAAATCGAGTTACATTTATTTTTCTGATTCCTTCGCATAAGTAATTTTTAAAGATACAATTTTTATTTCATCTATTGGTTGTTTCCAAACTTTGTTAAATTTACACACTTTAAATATTATATCTTTTTTCAGTTTAAAAAGCATTACGTGATCTTTATAATGGATATTAAATGTCGCTATTAAACTATGTAATATTTCTTTGCTTAGACATCATGCAAAAATAAAAAAATTGCTCACGTAAGAGATTTTTTTTTTCAATTCCTTCACAAACACATTATACTTTAGTTGTGTTTATGAAGATTCATCATATTTAAATATATAATATTTCTTTGTACAAATTGTACATAATATTCCTTCTTATAATTTTATGTAATATTACTTCATATAAATTGTATATGAAATTTTTTCATATAAATTTTACGTAATATTTCTTCTATCAAAGAATGGAAAAATAATAATCAAGTAACAATCATTTTTTTTATTCTTTCATACACATCATTTTTAAAGATACATTTTTTATTTGTTCTATTGGTTGTTCACAACTTTGTTAAATTTACACAATTTAAATATTATAACTTTTAAAATTTAAAAAAGCATTATCCGATATTTTTTAATGGATATTAAGTCTCTTTATTAAAGTATGTGATATCTATTTGCTTAGATTATATAAAACAGTAAAAATTGCTTTCGTAAGAGATTTTTATTTAAATTCCTTCACACACACGTAACGTAAAGATTTTTTAAAATATATGATCTGATGTTTCTTCTCAATTTTTTTATTAAATTCACACACTTTAAATGTTGCAATTGTTTTTAACTTAAAAAGCATCTTTATAACTATTACCAAGTATCTTTATTAAAGTATATGCTTATTATTTGCTTAGGTATTATAAAAGAGGAAAAAAAATCGTGTAAGAGACTTTTTTAAAACTCCTTCACACACACAATTTAAAGAATCGTTTTTTATTTGTTCTAGTATTTGTTCACAATTTTTGTTATTTTTACACTATTTGAAAAAAAAAAATCTCCAAAAAGCATTCTGCAGTCTTTACGAAGGAAGTGAAGTCACCCTTTTAAGTATATCTTGTTCCATTTTTTATATAATATCAAAGAGAAAAAAGTTCACGTAAGATATTTTCATATAAATTCCTCACACACATAATATAACTTTTATTATATACATATTTTAATGTTTTTTTTAGCATTTTTTATATTTACACGCTTTTAATTTCGAAAATTTTCAATTTAAAAATTATTCTGAGATATTAATGACGGATATTAAGTTGCTCTAATCGTGTAATACTTAGTTAGATATTATAAATGAAGAAAACATTATTCATATAAAAAGTACATATATAAATTCCTTAACATATGTAGTGTAAAGAATTTTCATTAGTTCTAATGTTATTTTTCTCAACTTTTTATCCATTACCATGTTTTAAATATCAGAAAATTTTCAATTTAGAAAACAATCCGTGGTATTTACGATGGTTATTACGTTACTCTAATCGAGTTTATTATATTTCATTCCTTAGATTATAAAAAACGAGGGAAATGTTCAAGTAAGACAATTTTATATAAATTCCTTTAAACATAAAAGTAAATGATTTTTTTTTCTAATGTTTGTTCTATACTTTTGTTAAATTTCCCAACTTTAAATATTAAAAATTTCCAATTAAAAAAGCATTTTAGAGTCTTAAAATCCTCTGAGCGTCTGAGGGCTTTTTTGCATTTTCACATAAATGTTCATAAAATTAATATTAAGTGATATTTTCTTTCACGGTTTGTTTCTAAAATACACTTCACATTTCTTTATCATGCATATATCTTAAAGTACAATTCTATTACAAATATTTGTGTCTACAGCCGATTTAAGTTGTTTTTGGGAAACGGAAAAATACGGGCAAAACGCTTAGAGGGGAAAAAGTTTGGGTCACTCTTTTCAAGTACAGTAGACACTGAACTAACTCGTATAGTAGACTGGGCTTAATATGGCGGAACGGGAGGCCGGATAAAAAAAAATCTGGATAGGCCAGTCTTTTATAACTACCTATTCTTCCTATACCAATAAAAGCACACTTTTTATACCAAAACCCACTCCTATTCACATTTTCTGACCTTTTAGTGCAGATCAGTGCTTTATAAATCTTTGTTATGTACTGTACGCTTTAAAAATTGGTTATAGTAAAAAGAAGCCCCAAAATAAAAATATTGTACACATTTTAAGTTAATTTATAAGGTCTAACTTAATAGCACGAAACATAAAATCACATACCCTGTACTGTATCAATACGGTACAAACAATTTTAAAATAAACAAAAACTTAAATTTTAGGCCGAATTTTTTGAAAATGGTTTAAAATTGCATTTCTATTGCTAATAATTGCATTCCTTCACATTAGTAAAGTTACGTTCATTTTAGCATGTTTAAACACGTTGCTGCATCCTAAAGTCATTTACTGACGTGAGGGAATGCAGTTACTTAACTCTCTATTTTTAATATTTTACTGTGAGTGCAGCTTTGCAAGACTTTTATTTTTACATATATTGTACATTTAGATGTATTTTATAATATATCTAAAGAAGAAAGTGTTGCACGATTGCGCTCATATAAATAATTGAGGTAAACTTAGGAGAAGTTGTGTATTTTTCATCAAAAACTACGAATAATACGAACTTTGAGCTTGTGTAAGTCATATAAATCCAAACAAAATGCAAACACTATTCTTGAAATTGTACAGGATAAACCTTTTAATATTAAAAAGTGAAATAATTAAGTCAGTATAACAAAGTCAAATTTTAATCTTCTTTCATGGGCCAAAAACACGGCTTATGGACCCTGATCCTTGTTTATAAGTTTAAAATCCCTGACGATTCATTAGGGTTGCATTTATGAACTATCGACGTACCAAAAACATATTTATTCATAAAAAACACAAAATAAATAATTTAATTTTCACGACTAAGAATTAAAAAATAAATAAAACTTTAGCATTATTCAAAAAATGTTTCATTTTTCAACTCTAATTTTTATTATAAAATTAAAAAGAGTTAGAAGAAGAGAGAGAATAACAGGAGCAAATAAAAATGCAAAAGAAGATTGAAAAATGAATATATTTCTACTTAGTTAGAGAGTATTCAGTTCTGAAAACTGATGATAAGGTAAAAATCTTATTTATGGATTATTTTGGATCACTTTGTTCATAAATAATTTTGGATTATATGGATCATGGATAATTTTGAATCATCTGTATAATTATTTGGATGCAATATGGATCATTAGATCATGCGGACGAAAGATTGCCGCAATTTCATACTTAATCAAACATATTTTATTTTTAATTATATTTTCTCCCTGAAGTTAATACAATAAGCACTATTTAATTGAATGATGATTATGCCCCATAATTTTATTCAGAGAAGCGTCTAATTAAAAACAAAGAGGCAAAAATACATCACGACTTGTTTTTTTACTCATTAAGTCAAATGATTCATTTAAACAATGCGTACAAGCAGAAATCACTGCAGTATACAAGCAGTATACTACATACATACCAGTATATAAGCAGAAATCACTGCAGTATACAAGCAGTATACTACATACATACCAGTATACAAGCAGTACATACATACCAGTATACAGGCAGTAGTCACTGCATAGTTTCTTAGATAATAATAATAAAAGCTATTAATATATATGCATAAGGTGACTTGCAAAATAGTACTACAAACTATTATTCTTTTAGGTTGCCGCTGCTTTAATAGCCTTAGTTGGTTGCGCTATTGCAGCCGGTTATGGAGGATCTGGAGGAGCTGGAGCAGGAGGTTACGGAGGTGCTTCAGGCGGAGCAGGTGGAGCAGGTGGCTATGGTGGTGGAGCTGGAGCAGGCGGCGCTGGAGGAGGATATAGTGGTGGAGCCAGTGGCTTCGGAGGTGGAGCAGGCGCTGGAGGCTCAAGTTATGGTGGTGGAGCTGCAGCTGGAGGCCGATTTGGCGGTAGTGGAGGTGGATTCGGAGGAGGAGCAGCTGTAAGTAATAATTATTTTGATAAAGTATAGATTTCGTGTTCAATTTTAATATTATCAGAGATTAACAAACTGAGATTTTTATTTTACATCACGATATTCTCCTTCTATAAAAACATATCAGTAAGCTCTCTGTGAAAAATCAGCAAAAAACAGTTTTAATATGTATTTTCTACTAGTTACATCTTGTAGCTTCACGATTAAAATTCTTTTCGAACTAAACCAATATAAATTGAACGTTTAATAAGCTTGTTGTTATATAATATTCCCACTTTATTAATTAATATGGATTAACTTCGATTTAAAGCCCTTTTCTGCAGCACATAAAAGGGATATATTTCATGTTTGATGTTATGAATCTCTGCTTTATTATTACAGAAAACTAAATTCAAATTTTCTCATTAGAAAACATAGCAAGAAAAAAATAGAACATAAAGTTTCAGCAATTTCTTATAACGTAATTAAGAATGTATTTAAGAGGGGCAGCTTAATTATTATGTTTATTAAACTTAGGGCTATATATGCTGTTGTCTTATAAAAGTAAGTGTAATGAATGCCCTATTATGTTAATCAGCGTATTACAATTTTGTTTTGTTTTATCTGGCTGAGTTTTGTGAATCTACTCCTTTTTTACATTCTAAATTATTCAATTCAAATATCCTCATGTTAAAATCAAACATATAAAGAAATAGAACATTAAATATCAATTAGAGAGTTATCATAATTATTATAGACTTTAGGAATGCTCGTGTCATTTTTCTGTAGAAGTTCGAGAAGAATGTCAAATTGTAAATTACGGAATTAAAAAAAAAATGCTTCGTTTATGTTGCTGACCATCTTTTGTAATAATTTGAAACTCACTGTAAACTGTAGATCTCGGTCTGTCCAGCCCTTGTGAATATAAAATAATTGCAAAGACATAGAAGTAGCAAGTGCAATCAATAATATGTAACAAAACTTAAAACTTTGGTTTATAATGATTTGAAATTAATTTAAAGCTGTAAGTCTCAGCTCTATTTAGTTTTTTGTAAACACAAAGTGATTACAACACCAGCAGACCGACTCACATAATCAATAAAAATGAAACTCACGAAATTTCGTATTACATATAGTATTGAATGTTGCATAATTGAATGTATGTTTTATACGTATTAAATGTTTCCCTGTGTAGGAAGCTCCCAAACCTTACAACTTCGATTATACCTCAAACGATGGAGAAGGCAACACCCATTACAGAAATGAGCAGGGTGATGAGCAAGGAAATGTGAAAGGAACCTACGGATACACTGATGCTCAGGGTCTATACAGGATAGTCGAGTATGTTGCTGACGCAAACGGATTCCGAGCAAACATCAGGACAAACGAACCTGGAGTTGATGGCAAAGAGAGTCCTGCCGATGTTGTCCTTACTGCTGAAGAACCACCCGCAGGTATCCAGGACGGATATGGCTCTGCTGGTGGTCGATCAGGTGGTAAGTATATATCTTAAACAGTTGTAATCAAATAAAGCTTAGTGAGGAATAAAGAGTAAAATCAAAAGTAGTTTTTTTAACCTTTTATTAGTGTATTTAAAAGTATAAATATGCGGAATTTAAAATTCATGATTTATAAATTAAAATTCACGTTATTTGACGTTGCATTCCACCGTAAAAACCATAAATTGGAGGTTCAAAATGAATGTATTCAATTTTCGCTCAGTTTCTTTCTAATGTGTGGCAACAGCTAAGAAAAAACATTTTTATGTTACTGCAAATGTTACTTTACATTATTGTAAAAATATATTTATTGATGAGTCACGTGGTAACGGATTTTAAAAAATCATGACTGAAAATAATTTAAACTATTTCAGATATCTAAATTGGTTTTCCTGATGTATAACAAAAATTCAATTAAAATCAATCTATTAGTTGATAATATAATATGCTGAAAATATTTTTATTTTTTATCGTCATCGGGAACACATAACTGTACATAATTTCTAGAACTCTAATGCATGACTAAGTGATTGAGACATCGATTCCATCTTTACATATGAGAACCAAGTTGAGTTAAATAAAAGCGTGTAAAAGAATATATCCAACAACGTCATAATCTGAAAAAAAATAGCAATTTTGACTTATTTACATTGTTTAAACGTATTTTTATATGGACTTTAATCTGTATTAACGCATACCTGTAAGTTGAAAATTCGCCAACAGCAAGTGCTGAATGTCATATTTGCCTGTGTCGAATTAGTATTAAATTAATTCATAGGCAGAATTATACAGCTTGACAATAAAATTTAAGAAAATTCAGCATTGCTACTATTAATTGCTCTACCAAGGTTTGTCAATAAGGGTGTTTAAAAAGAAAAAGATTAAGCGAAGCAGTTTAGAAAATATTTTGTGATGTTCTGTAGATTCAAATTAAAAATTAAAAAGCGCAACGTGTATTTATCTTCCTCGTTTATCGGAACATATGTGTAAATAAATTATACAGAAAACGAAATACACAGATTATAGTAATTATTATGATTATTAACGATAGGCAGCTTTTCCCAATAATATAAAATTCAATTATCAGCTTACTTTAAGCTTTAAAGGCTGTCTCTAAACAACTGTTCTTTTTTGTGTAAGCCGCGCGATTTTAACTTTCAACATTTATTTTAAAAATTGAGATATTTAGAAATTTGTGGTATTTACATGAGTATTTTAAATTTAATTGGCCTCTTTGAATATATGGTCATTGGTTACTGCATTAAATCAAAGGCAACAATTTTGTATTTAAATTTACGAAAGCATTTAATAATACATTATGAATATTGCTCAATTTTAGCAATAACTGTTACATTTTAATATAGAATGAAATCTATTTAAAAGTTTCTTCTTAAAAATTTTCTCAGAAATTAGTTTCTTCCAATAATGTATTATAAAACAGGTTGTGCATGTTACCCGAAGGCGCAGCATACACGAAAAAATATGATATAAAATGTTTAGGAATTAAATTTTAAAATGCATTGATACATTATATTTAAAGTTGCTAACATGTGAAATGTTTATCATCAGGAGCTGGAGGTTATGGCGGTGGAGCTCGAGGAGGTTTCAGCGGCGCTGCAGCAGGAGGAGCTAGCTCCGGAGTAAGCTATGGTGGAGCTGGAGGTGCTGGTGCTGGAGCCGGTTATGGGGGAGCTGGAGGTGCTGGCGCTGGAGCCGGTTATGGGGGAGCTGGTGCTGGAGGTGCAAGTGGATTCAGTGCAGGCGGAAGAGCAGGTGGTGCTGGAAAAGCAAGTGGAAAAAGTGGATATTAAAGATTTAAGAACTGGACTTAAGGAATGATAATTCGTGACGAGTTAATAGCTTATGTAAAGTCTTCAGTTTTTAACTCTGTTCCATGGACTGTGGCTTACGCCGAGAAGAACATGGGCGATACTCTCTAACACGTGCTGTTATTCAAAAACTTGTTAGCAAATTGCGAAAAAATATTGAAGGATGCTACGGAGTGGTGAAAATTTGAATAACGTTGCATTGAGCTTTTATACAGCTTTAACTACTTATTCTCTGCTTTGTTCGGTGGAGTTGTCTAAAAAAAATGCCAAATCTCTCTAGGAAAATATGTACATGGTGCTGTTAGTGGTCTGCCAATGCGTTACTGTTTGGAAAGAAAATTTTCTGTTATTCAATCCACTAAGGCATGAATATGTCGTACATTTGTATATCTTGTTTATCATATTTATACTGTGAACTCTTGTATAGTTCTGTGCTGTACTATTTTTATTTTCTACATGTGTCCTGTGCTGTCATCTGTAAAACTCTCCTCATTTTTCGCCTGTTGTGATTGTAAGGGCATTATTAAATAATGTATAATATATATTGTTACTGATTAGTATTAATTATTTAATGCTGATTACGTAACTCGAACTTTACTGCCTAATTCGTCTCCGTACTAATTAATTAATCTCTTCTTCTGCGCTAATAGGAAGAACGGATTAGTTGATTTTACACCTGTGAACTATATTGTATAAAATTATCCATGAAGTTTTGTACAAACTTGTTTTAGTATCTTTCTTTATGTGTCTTGTAAGATATAACCCAAGACTATGTGGATGAATTTCTGAAAGAAATGTGATTTAGCTTTATGTTTGCGCAGCATTTGTATTGTTTGTTAATAAATTATGTTGAATGAATTCTTATTTTATTATTTTTCAAATACATGTGCATGAATTCAAAAACTACAAATCTATGAATTTACATATATGCGTAAATTTAGAAAACACTGAAAGGTATTAGTTCGTTGCATTTTCTTTAATTTCTGAAATACACTGATAGCATAAACATTCCATCAATATTATACAAAACCCTCTTTCTTAAATAGTAGGAGAAAAAGAGATAGAAATGGGGCAGTTATAGGAGTAAGACAACACTAATTTTGCTTAAACTAAACATTATTATTATTTATCTTAGTTACTTCACCACATAGAGTATCTACAAACTTATTTATATATTTTAAAAATTTTACAGTAGGAACATTAAAAATATTTGTTGTTGATAATTTTTCGTTTTTACAGATCAAAAGTAAATACTGAATTCTATTTTGAAATTGGTTTTGATACTTATGATATTTATAAAAGGGATGAATAGTCTTCATAATTTCATATTTCCTGTGTTTAAAAATCATTAATTGAGTTTAAAAGCAGTATGCTTACTGCAAAAAGCCATATACTGAACATACTACCACAAGGTATAAGTCATCGTAATTTCATGTTTCTTGTGTTTAAAAGACACCAATTAAGTTGGCTTTAAAAGCAGTATGCTTACTGTAAAAAAACCATATACTGAACATACTACCACAAGGTATAAGTCATCATAATTTTATATTTCCTGTGTTTAAAAAACACTAATTAAGTTGAGTTTAAAAGTAATATGCTTACCGTAAAAAGAAATATACTGAACATCGCATGGGAGTAATTGGACACTGAAAGACAGGAAAAGATATGGAATGTGTTCAATTTTGGTTCACTGTTTCCAAAGAACTACAAACATTTAATTTCATAAATTTACTTTTTTTGTAATATTTATTTCATAATAAATCAAAATAAATTTTCAAAATAGAATTCACTGCTTATTTTTGATACATAAAGAGGAGATTTTTCAACTACAAATTTTTTAATCTTGCATCTATCAATTTTGAAGTAAACAAAGCAAAATCATGCTTTTCATTTACCTCAGGTTTAGTAGAAGTATAAATAGATGTTAAAACGGAAACACTTCGTTCTGATCCTCTACTCTACATAATATATCTCACACCACCCACCCAACAAGGAGGAGCGAGACAAAAGATTCAAATATTTTAAATGGTCTATAAAGTAAAATTTTCTAGTACATTCACTTATCTAATATTTTTTAAATTTTACATTAACTCAAAACATTACCATAACACCATTTATAACTAAACCTGAAAAGAACATGTTGGGTAAGATTTTTTTTTTTTTTTTTTTTTTTTTTTAACTGTCTCTTTTCTAATCCAATATAGTACTTTGCACGTGGAAACATTTTTAAGCCCTACCGAAACAGTTTCCATTGGATTCAGTATCCCTTTAAACTTACTACGATTTCATAACGCTATGAAATATGAAAAAAAAATGTTATTCAGATATCACTTTTATTTTTCAATTAAACAAAGTAATTACACATTCGTACATCAAATATTCCTCTTGTTTTTCGCATACCGTTTCGTAACTGTCTAAACAAGAACGAAAAATCATGCGTCAAGAATAGATTATGTAACACTTTCAAACACTTTCCAACACTTCCAAAATATTTTTACGAATCTTTTTACCGTTTAATAAGGTGAAAGATGATTCTCATATAAAAAAAAAATGCAATTTCATGACAAGTGATTCATTCAGATGCAATCTTGTATATATTTGTATACTACGTTACGTTTTCTTTATATTACTGCAATTCATCGAAGAACCTAACAAATATTATTTTCCAATATTTAAAATATATTTGGTTTGAAAATATATTCTAAATTTTATTTTTTACAAAAACGTATAAATATAAAAGCCATTATATTATTTTTCATAACTGGGTTTTCTGTCAAAAATAAAAGAATTTAACTATCTAAGTTAAATATTGTTCAGGAAAAGCTAAATCCCACTGATAAATCATAGAGTGGGATAATCTAGTGTTTCGTTTTTCATTAACACTTTTGCTATGTTTATTTATTTTTAAAATAATTTAAATTAACAATTGCAGAATTCCGGCAGAACATGAGCTTTATTTTTACAGACTTTCTTGTTATAGTATAATTTTAAAATGATCTACATATTTTTTTTTAAGTAAAACCATTAATGTGTCGTAAAATGCTTCATTTTTCGCTGATTATGTCAGTGTGAGTTTTTATTCTATGTTGTGTGTGTTTTTTTTTTTCAGATGGTTAATTTTTGGAAAAGTATTTTTTTTAATTCTTGCTAATTGGCTGCCATTTTGCAATAAAGGGACAAAATGAAAAATGCCCAAAATTACCATCTTAGTCAGAACAAGCTTTAAAATTTAACCATGTTTATTTTTTTTTTAAAATTCTTCATTAGACTTTATATAGAGAAAATTTTAAAATATGGGATTTTTGTAAAGGACAGCACAATAACCTACAATGTCAATAGTACATAGTATTAAAACATTCCAATAATTATAAAAAAATAAAGCTTTATAGTTCTTAAGCCCATCTGGCTTTAAGTTCCAATACAACTAATTTTCCTTTTGATAATTTATAAATTTTCGGAATATATGTAAGAATTTTAGGAACCCTGTGATTCTCCTATCAAAAAATGCAATTTCATGACAAGTGATTCAATCAGATGCAATCATGTATTTATTTGTATACTATGTTACGTTTTCTTAATATTACTGCAATTCATCGAAGAACCTAACAAACATTATTTTCCAATATTTAAAATATATTTGGTTTGAAAACATATTCTAAATTTTATTTTTTACAAAAGCGTATAAATATAAAAGCCATTATATTATTTTTTATAACAGGCTTTTCTGTCAAAAATAAAAGAATTTAGCTCTCTGAGTTAAATATTCGTCAGGAAAAGTTAAATCCCACTGATAAAACATAGAGTGGATAATCTAGCCTTTCGTTTTTCATTAACCCATTTATGCCTAGCGTCCCTATTTAGGGACGCTTTAGTAAAATGGGAAAAGGTGAATTTCACACCACTTTTTTTGTTATAGACATTTGGTGGCTTATTTTATCGAGGACGCCTCGGTAAAATGAGATATCAAATTCCTATTACATTTTAAGTGGTGTGAAATGTATTTTTCTCATTTTACTAAAACATCGACGCTGGGCATAAATGGGTTAACACCTTGTGCCTTTAACAACGATTTTTTTAGACGGTGAATTTATTCAATGCATTATAACTTTGATAAATATTTAGAAATCTATCTAGATTTTAAGCCAACTTCGCGTAAATATCTCCGAAATTTTGCAAAAATATGAATTCGCTATTGTTTCTCTCAATTTTTTAACACTTTGAAATAAGCATAAGGCCCATATCATAATAAATTGACATAATATTAATTTATGTTCTGACTTATTATTTTTTCAGATGCAATATAGCAGACGACATCTCCGTTAAAGGATACTATGGGTTATGGAACCTATAGAAACAAAGGATTATGGTAAACACTAAATTAATACCGAATAATAAGACAGAAGATATCTTCAAGTGTGGACACGTCACGCTCCGGTTACACGTTCCGGTCCTTGAGTTTGCTGCAGAATGGGAAGCTAATGAAGTAAACGGTTGTTATTATAAGGCTTTCTAGTGTAGTATTTGAAGTTCAAAAAATAAAGTCATATTAATTATGCATGTATGATTATCCTCAATATATGCATAAGGGAAAAAAAGTCCTCCAGGTAGTTTCCATATTCCTTTATTTTAAATATTAAACTAATTTTACTCAAACCCGCGAAGCTGTACCTGGAACCCAGTTATCGAAGATTCAATCCCACTTTTCATTAATAATGAATTTGAATGAGAATTTTGCCGGAATCCTTGTACTAACGTTAAACACTTTAAGGAAAAATTATTTTAAATTTATAATCATTTTGTACATCTTATTGAAATTTTAATTTTTAAAAAAAAAATTGAAATAAGATGGCGGATGAAGCTGGCCAACAAACTCTGTCAAGACCTTGGTATGTCCTGTACACATGCTCACTCACATCCAAATTGGTCTATAAATAAGAGAGTTACAGTATGACAAATGTCAGATCTCTCTCTCTCTCTCTCTCTCTCTCTCTATATATATATATATATATATATATATATATATATATTCTTATATACATATTAATATTTGAACGGTGGTGGTTTTTGGGGAGTAGATGTCATGATCGGTGAAAATATACAAAAATTTTCTAGAGTTGCTTTCCTCCGGACTGCTGCAATAGGTAGCTTTTTTATTATTTTTTTTTTTTGTATTGAAAGCTACCTAAAAGAAAGAAAGAAGAAATTAAGTTGCTTTTTGAAATATGGTCATCCATGATGACTTCAATAATCAATTAATTTTTGGAAATTTGTATATAACTTATAAAGATTTTCATAAAGATAACCACTGCATTCTAAATTCCATAACATATAATAAATAATACTTAATAATACTTAACTATTTTAACCGAAACGAAATATTTTCTTCTATCTCAAAAAAGAATGAAAAGAGAGCCTTAATTCAGAATTGGAATTTCTATCTTTAACTTAATTACTTGAAAATTATAGATTAAATCAAGAAATTAACTGCCTCCATTCTTTCTTTTGACATTATTTGGATCTTGCCTAATGTTTACTACCGTGAGGTCAAAATTTTCCACATATCATAATAAAAGTTTATTATATACAATATGCATGGAATGATAGTTCTAAGATTGCTTTTTCTGACTATCATTTTAATAGTAAAAAATTGGAATGTGTTTATTGTCCGGTAAAATTCATTGAATAATAAAACAGTCAGTTACTTTACATATAAACTTAATTAGTGTCTTTTATTTAAGTTTTATTCTTCTCAAAAAATAATAGTGAACGATTGTTTATAAAAGCAGAATTCGTTCTCTTCAATATCATTAAAATACTGAAAGTAGAAAGTGATTATCGTCCGCTAAAATTAATTGAATAATAAAGCACTTACTCTTAATGCCTCTAATTTTAACTAGCTTTCTCTATTTATTTTTCCATTCTTCTCAAAAATAGTAATAAATCAATGTTTACAAAATGGCAATTCGTTTTCTTCAATATCATTAAAATACTTAAAGTAGAAAGTGATTATCTTCCGCTAAAATTCATTGAATAATAAAGCACTTATTCTTAATCCCTCTAATTTTAACTGGCTTTCTCTATTTATTTTCCATTCTTCTCAAAAATATTAATAAATCAATGTTTACAAAATGGCAATTCGTTTTCCTCAGCATCATTAAAATTATTTTACATTTTATCTTCATGCGGCATCAGTAAATAAATATTATTTCCTGTAATGGCAATAGAATAATTTTTTTTTAACTCAATGGAAGTAAATCATGAATATAATTCTTTTTAGATTAGACACAATGTGCAATATATATTTATTTTGATCAACACAATGTGGACACGATAAGGAAAAAAATGTTATCTTGAAGATAGATTTTGAAGTCAGGTAAAATGCATTTAATAATAAAATTGGTGAATCATTTTCAGATATCTATAGATTTAAAAGGATGGTCAAATATTTCAGGTTAATCTTTAAACCTGTTTGACGTATATGTTATGAAGTATATCCTAAAAGCAATCAATTTGTGTTTACGTTTCTTCCTCTATTGTTTGTTTATCCTTTCTTTTTTTTATTATATTTTTCTGAGGAGGTGGAAGATTAAATGGTGGGAGATTCTATTTTACTTTAGCGGATTATGATGAGTGGCATTCTACATCATATAATCACTTAGATAATCTTCCGGTACGAATATATATATTTTATAATGAACTGTTAATGAAAACGTTTCTGGTTATTGCATAAAAAGTATTGTTTGAGTTTATCATTACCTAACATTACATCTTATGCGAATTAATTCGACTTGAAAAAGAAAATTGCGGATGCAATTAACTATCAGTATTCCCGTAGACAACTAAATACAAAACAAACATAAAACAATGAGATATATACAGATGTCATATTCTCTGGCTTTATGTAACAATAATAATGCTCGAGCACATTTTCCAAAGTTCGTCATCTTTAAATGGAGATCAAATTACAACAGACTAGATTTTTTTAAACACACAATTTACTGCTTGTTTCAGACACGCCAATGAGGATTATGGGTTTATCAGTCTGTATGTGTTTCTATGCGTGATTGTGTGTTAAACCTTTTAAAGTCTCAACGGTATAATCGATCTAAACATATTAGGAGTTATTAGAATCACATTAATCCTTCCTACACTGTAAAAAATGACCGATGTTTCTTATTTTATGAAAATATGCTATAACCACGAACGAAAATATAATATAATCTTCTGAGTTATCCGAAATTTCAAATAGCATGTCACATTGTCTTTTGAATCACCAGAAACGAATACATCTTCAAAATTTAAAGAATAATTTAAAAAAACAAATTATTTTTAGCTGCCCGAATTTTTCAGAAACGTTTCCGAAGGGTTTTTATAGTGTATTAATGAGTGTCCTCAGGCTGGAATACCTGTTTTTCGAATGTTATCTATTCTCAAGTACACGTTTTCAGCCGCATAAGTTAATTTATACATGAAAGAGTAAAGAAATAATCTTAATTTTAATGTTATTGCTAACGCTGTTAATTTTGCATGTTTGTCTGTTAAAAAATTTTTTTGAGCATGAAAATGTTTACTTCAGAATTGATAGCATTCGAAAAACAGGTATTCCAGGCTAAGGACACTCATTAATACACTATAAAAACCTTTCGGAAACGTTTCTGAAAAATTCAGGCAGCTAAAAATAATTTGTTTTTATAAATTATTCTTTAAATTTTGAAGATTTATTCGTTTCTGGGGATTCAAAAGACAATGTGACATGCTATTTGAAATTTCGGATAACTCAGAAGATTATATTATATTTTCGTTCGTGGTTATAGCATATTTTCATAAAATAAGAAACATCGGTCATTTTTTACAGTGAGTGTAAAATCATATGAGAAATCAGAAATAAATATTATATAGGATATAATAAACACAAGGCTGCTGATAAACGTATTTTCTCTAAATCTTACTGAGGTAGGTATCACATGAAAGATGTTTAGATGATAACAAATATATATCGTTAAGATGAAAAGCAAAAGTTGACAGTAAGAAAACTGATTCCGATTTCATATATCTGCATTGTCCAACATTATGTTTATCCCTGCATCACATGGATTATAACCACGTACACAAGCATAGACACGCACATTAGGAGTAATTAGAATCACATTAATCCTTCCAAAAATCATATGAGAAATCAGAAATAAATACTATATGGGATACTAATAAACACAAGGCTGTTGATAAACGTATTTTCTCTCAATCTTACTGAGTTAGGTATCACATAAAAGATGTTTGGCTGATAACAGAAATATATCGTTAAGATAAAAAGCAAAAGTTGACAGTAAGAAAACTGATTCCGATTTCATATATCTGCATTGTCCAACATTATGTTTATCCCTGCATCACATGGATTATAACCACGTACACAAGCATAGACACACACATGAGCAAAGGCACGGACTTCACAGGGGCATCGGGAACAGTTGCCTCCGTGATCTCTTACGTGCTGAAGTAAAGGTATCTTTTCGCTTTCGTGCTTTACAAAGATCCAAATTTTATATGCAAATTAAAAAATTGTATATGCAAGTTATTCTAAAGCGAAAGCCTATTTATGGCTACTGAAATGCAGTGGAAGCGAAAAAAACCCTGAAATTTCAAGTTCTTTTTTTTTTTTTTTTAAATTTAGAATGGAAAAGACTAAAAAATGGAAACAGACTAAATTATTCAATTACTATTGAATAAAATGAAAACTTCCCAACAAACAACGAACAAAAAAATGCTTTCTTTGAATTTAATTTCACTATTTAAAAATGTGATCTTAAATTTCAGTTGTTGTAAAGTTTACCATTAATAGTATCCCTGAATTCAAACGATTCGAGCCATTTATTTCCCAAAATATCTAGTGAAGAAAAAAAAATCGACCCTGTTTTCAGGCATCTTTCTTATTAATATGAAATACAATTAGTTACTAATTAATTAATTAATTAATTAATTAATTAATTAATTAATTAGTAATTAGTTTTAAAAATGTGAAATGACTTCAATGCAACATGAGAAATTTATCAAATCCCTCTCCCTCATCTTATTTTAGTTTATATGCAGTAAGTCCTTCTATGGCAAAATCGCAAGAGAGAAGTTAAAAATTCCGTTTTAGTCAGGTTTATGTCAATGCAGATTTAATTGTATAGCGTTCTTTTCGCCGTAAACAAGAAAGTTTTCCCTATAAGACAGGTATGTCGAAATCCGTTATAGGCAGGTTTTTACGCAGATTTTTCTTTATTTCTATACATTAAGCTATTATATTATGTGCACAATAAAACCTGTCTGTTAAAAAATACTGTTTTAAACGAAAACATTCTCTTGTTCCGACAGAAAGTTTACCATGTTAGCCTTAAAATAACTTTCTTTGTTTGGAAGCATTCATAGCTAAAGCAAACGAACGGAATAAGACTACATTTTTATATTTAGAATTTTGAAGACGTAGGAAGAGGAATTCAGTGAAAAAAAAAAAAAGTACCATTTAGTACAAAAATGGCCAAAAGGGATTATTTTGTCACTGTCAAAGTCGAAAAATGCAGATATTTGCATTCATCGCTAGTAAAACAGTTTATGCAAATTATTTTGTGCTTACGTGACATGATGTGCATACAGTGTTTATCAATACAACCTCATACCCGGTGTACCAAACATGACGGGTCTATTTAGAAAATGAATTTTTAAAAATGGTAAGTGGTAGAAATGGATCGTTCGCTGCAATTTACTTGGGAAAACAGCAAATTTTGAGAAACAGGCTGATAGTTAAATAATACAAATATAATATAAGAATAATAGAAATAAAATGATATTAGTGGACCCATGCGAAGATTTCGTACTTACAATCTAATATTTTTAACCAATATCTAATTTTTTTTAGATGCAGGTTTAAACTTCTAAAGAAGATTTAAGGATTAAAATTACCTGCAAACACAACATTAGTCGAGACCGAATATCATCTCATTTATTCCATCAAAGTTACAGTAAAAAGTGATCGAAGGTATCAAAAGGCACGCGCGAGGAAAAAAATTAACAATCGCATTTTAACAGCATTAGAAGAGGACGTCATTCACTTCGGGAAGGACATGGGACAAAGAAAAATAAATTGAATACATATAAAATACAATTTATTCTAATATAACACAGCATACCTTGTATACCATTGCTGCGATGATTCTATCAATTTCAATTTTGCTTTTTGATCATAAATATAAAGTAAATCCGTGAGCAGAAATCACACTTTATCTTTAATTATAATCATTGTAGGGTATGATACAATGCGTTATTTTATTTTCGTGACAACATTTATTTGAAAAAAAAAACTTTCATGTCATTTATGAAAACAATGCTGATTTAGTTTTAATTACTAACGGCAATTTTTAATCAAAAACTTGTTTCAACGAAATATGGGTATACTATGTCAGAAGCCGATTCAAGAAACCTCCAATGTTACCTCATTCGCTGCTGTGCGCTTTGTAAATGCTTAGAAAAAGGGATGTTGACAAGAGAAATAATATATACCAGTTGGACTCCTGCGAGGATTTCGCACTGCAATCTAATACTTTTTGCCAATATCGAAATGCAGATTTTAACTTCTAGCGAAAAATTAAGGATAAAAATAATACCTGCAAACGACATTAATAAAGCCAGAATTTCGTCTCATTTATCCCATCAAAGTTACAGTAAAAACTGATTGAAGATTACAAAAGACACACGCGAGTAAAGAATTAACAATAGTAAATTAACTACATTAGAAGATGACATAATCACTTCTTTGAAAACATGAAACAAAGAAAAATAAATTGATGCGTTTAAAATACAATTGAATCTAACGTAACAAAGCATATATTTTATTCTACACGTGAAACACCATTGCTTCGATCGATCGATGGTGTTTTTTTCTTCTAAACTTTTCAATTTCAATTTTGCTTTTTATCCATGAATATGAAATAAACCAATGCGGAGAAATAATCCTTTCTACATTTTGTATTATTTATTTTTTTATAATCATTGTTGAGCATCCGATAATGCGGTATTTTATTTTTGTAGCAATAATAATTTGAGGAAAACCTTTCACTGCATTTATGAAAACAATGCCGATTTAATTTTTAATTAACAGCTATTTTTAATCAAAAAACATGTTTTAACGAAATGCGAGTGTACTATGTCATAATTCGTTTCAAAGACCTTTCGAATGATACCTCATTCGCTTTCGTGCGTTTCATAAATTCATGGAAAAAGGGATGTTGACAACAGAAACAATATCGATGATGATAATTTTTCAAATAAACCCGTCATTTTTGGAGACCCATTGTATAAAGTTATCATGCACTGTAAAAAAAAAAAAAAAAAAAAAAAACGACAAATGTGTCTTAATCTATGAAACTATAATATAACCATGAGCTAAAATATACAATAACCACTTTGGAGTTACCTACGATTCCAAAAACCTTTCTTTATCTTTAGGAACCTCAGAAGCCAATACATCACTACATAGTATAAAACAAAGTCGCTTTTTCTGTCCATATATCCCTATGTACGCTTAAATCTTTAAAACTACGCAACGGATTTTGATGCGGTTTTTTTTTAATAGAGTGATTCAAGAGGAAGGTTTATATGTATAATAACATCCATTAAACAGTGGAGAAATACTGTTATTTTTGAGGTTTTTAATGTGATGTCGTAAATAATTTCATTTTTTACATTTGTTATTTTGGCCGAAAAGGTTACCATTGCTATTTTTTTGGCGATCATTATTGTTGCAGAAAGAAATGAAAAGGCTATACATCTCCAAAAATAAAAGAAAAACTGTGTTAAATTAATTAAAGAAAAAAGAAAAAGAAAGAAAAAAGAGTTTTGATGAGAGAATATTATAAAACGAAAATATTTAATTTAAACATGATTGGGAATGTTCGCAATGCTTAAAAAATTATTCAAGGGGCAAGATTGCTATCGAAACAATATTTCGCGATTTATCTTTTGTTTTTGGCGATTTTGATTTTACTTTTGATCCTAAACAATTTGATTTTAAGCCAAAAGGTGTCTTTTTTTTTTTTTTTTTATGCAGAAAGAATTGAAATGGCTATACAGCTGGAAAAATAAAAGAAAAAGCTGTTATTAATTTTATTTAAAAAAAAGAAAGAAAAGAAAAACAGTTTTGATGAGAGATTTTAAGCCAAAAGGTGCTTTTTTTTTTCAAGTGTACGATCACTGGCGCCCGGCTAACCGAAAAGTACCTTTTTTTAAATTCAAATGCAAACTATATTAATGGCAATATACTTCTATTTACTTCTACATATATGAAATTTCGTTCCGGCTGCTTATAACTCGAGTTCTGCTGAATGGATTTTCGTAGAGCTTAAACTGTATAAGATAATTTTTCAGGGAAGGTTTTATTGTATAACATACCGTTCTGCGTAGCTTAGTTATAGAATTATTCTGGGAAGTTCTATAATAAGATCAATCCGTTTATGAAATATCAGCCTTTTTAAAAGATTTTGCCGAATGGATTTCGATGAAACCTGCACTGTTAGATAACTTTCTAGGGAAAGTTTTATTATATAACATATCATTCTACGTTGCTTAGTTCTAGAATTATAGGGGGAAATTCGAAAATCAGGTGATATTTTTTTTATCAAATATTAGCTTTTTCAGTATTTGATTCGGATTATGAAAGATTAGCCTTCTGAAAAAGTTCTACTGGACGGATTTTGATGAGAATTGTATTGTTAGTCAGATGCTATTTCAGGAATGGTTTTAATGTACTACATATTGTTCTACGCTGCTTAGTCAAACAGTTGTGTGAAGGTTATACAGTCAGGAGAACCCGATTCCGAAAGATTAGCCTTTTTGAAAGTTTTTACTGGGCGTATTTTTTGCGACTTGCATTGTTAAGTAGATAATGTATAAGGATGGCTTTAGTATATTTTATATTGTTCTGTTTTAGAATTACGTGGAAAAGTTCTATAATCAGATGAACCCGATTATAAAAGATTAGCCTTTATAAAAACTTCTACTGAATGGATTTTGTTAATTAGTTTGCATTGTTAGTTCGATAATTTTTAGTGATGGTTTTAGTATATTGCATATAGTTTTATCATTCTTTAGCAAACCTTAACTGTAAATGACCAAATAAAAGAGTTGGTCCTTAACAGCTAAAATTTTGACTGCACATTAGAAAATATAATAGCGCAATCACGTCATTTTTCAGTAATGTGGAAGGATATTCCAGGTAAATATACAGATTGCTTTCAAATACAAGGTCAAATTAAACGATATATTTTGTTTGCTTCAAGGTTCATTTGTAGAAACTGACCAGCGCAGCGGGCGTAGCTTGCTAGTTTTCTATATTTAAAGAGGTAGGTACAGAAACAAAATTTCTTTTCGCTGTCAATAATTTTCGAATACATTCCAGTAGTTTGTAGAGTGTATTAATCCATTTTCTAAATCCAGAATATAGGTTTTTGAGATGCTATAAATTCTCAAGTAAACATTTTCATGTTCAACAAACTTAATTTACAGCCAAACAGGATAAATTAACAAAATTAACATTAGAATTGAAATTAATATTATTTTATTACTCTTGCATGTATAAATTCAATTAAAAACCTGAAAATATCTAATCGAGAATGGACCAAAACCCCAAAAACTTAGTATTCCGGTTTGAGAAAACGGATTAATACTGTAGCTCAAAAAACTTCTAGTGGTCTGGGAACAAGGTCCTTAGAGCAGTTACACGTGTAGGCGAAGCATTGAAAAAAATTACAGATAATAACACTCTTTTCTGAGAGCTTATAAGTTATAGAGTACTTTTTTATCAGTTTATTAGACCCTTGAGGTTCTTAACCCCTTAATCGTCGCGCCCGAGACATTCACGGGCAGTGTAGGCTACTATTTTTTTATTCAGATTGTTTGATTCCCACCAGTTTTTTGAAATAGTGTAACTGGCTTCAATCTCCCATTATTTTATCTGTCATTACATAAGAAGAATATTTCAACTTCAAAAACTGGTGGCAATCAAGCAATCTGATTTTTTTAAAAAGTAGTCTACATTTATCGGGCGCGACGATTAAGGGGTTAATAAGAATTATGGGTCTTGTAACTTCAAAAAATCCTATTAAGGAATATACACTGTAAAAAATGACGAATGTTTCTGAATGTACGAAAATATAATATAATGACGAATAAATTTATAATATAATCTCATCCTTGTTAACCATGATTCTGAACAGTGTTTCTTTATCTTTAGAAACCTCAGACATCAATGGAATTTCGAGATTTAAAGAATCATTTAGAAAAACAAAATTTTCGGAAACGTTTACGAGTAGCTTTTAAAGTGTATTAATCCGTTTTCTAAGCCCGGAATATAGTTTTTTTCCGATGCTACCCATTCTCAAGTAAACATTTTCATGTTCAACAAATATGTTTAACAGACAAACATGCAACATTAACAGTATTAACATTAACATTAGAATTAAGATTATTTCTTTACTCTTTCATGTATAAATTAACTTATGCAGCTGAAAACGTTTACTTGAGAATGGATGACATTCGATAAATAGGTATTCCAGGCTGAAGAAATTGATTAATACACTGTAAAAACTATTCGGAAACGTTTATGAAAAATACGGGAAGCTAGAGAAAGTTTGTTTTTATAAATAATTCTTTAAATTTTGGAAATGTATTGCTTTCTGGGGATTCAAAAGACAATGGAACACGCTTTTCGGAATGTCGGATAACTCAGAAGATTATATTATATTTTCATTCGTGGTTATAGTATATTTTCATAAAATAAGAAACATTGATAATTTTTTACAGTGTAGATGGGCTCTTGAGTAAAAATTTGTGATCACATATGGTGGAAATCTTTTAACATTTGGGAAGGCGGCTACAATCTATCTTCCAGGGTTCAATGCATGTAATTAGAAAAGAATTTTCAATTATACACTTTCAGTTCGTTACAATACACTATAAAAACAGTTCGGAAACGTTTCGGAAAATCAGTGGCAGCAAAAGGAACTGACTTTTATAAATGCAATTAATTATCTTATATTGGTTGTGAGATTTCTAAAGATAAAGAAAGCTTTTCGGAATCATGGGTAAGTCGGAAGAGGTTATTGTATACTATCGTTCGTAGTTATATTATATTTTCTGTGTTTAAGGAACATTCGTCTTTTTTTACAGCGTATGTTTTATTTCTAATGATCAGTAAAAATAGCACGAAATAGACGAAAGAGACAACAAAGAAAGTAAGGTCATGAATATTTTTCAACGCGTAACTTTATATTGGACATTTTACAACTTTGACTTTAAATAAATACCAGTGAACCCGTGTGAAGATTTCACACTGCAGTCTAATATTTTTTAGCAATATCTAATATTTTTTGGATGCAGGTTTGCACTTCTAAAAAAGATTAAGGACTAAAAATATCTGCAAAGAACATTAGTCAAGCGAGAATATCATCTCATTTATCCTATCAAACTTACGGTCAAAACTTACCGAAGATAGCTTACGCAAAAAAAATATATTTATAAATCGTATTTTAACTGCATGAGAGGGTGACATCATCTGTTTCTGAAAAATAAACCTGGGATAAAGAAAAATAAATTGAGCATTTGATTTTAAATGTTGCCTTTTAACCATATAAAATAAACCCTTGCAACAGCTATGACCCACTTTATCTTTATTGAACACTTTTTTATAATAATTGTTGCGGTATTTTATTTTTGTGGCAACACTCATTTGAGGAAACCCTTTCATTTCATTTATGAAAACAATGCCGATTTAATTTTTAATTAACAGCAATTTTTAATAAAGAAAACATGTTTTAACGAAATGTGAATGTACTATGCCAGAAGCGTGTTTAAAAGCCTTATGGTATCTCATTTATCGTTCTGAGTTTTTTATTTGCTTAGTAAAAGGGATGTTGACAACAGAAATAACATATAGGATTATGTTGCAAAAATGTTAAAAAGAAATGAATCTTGACATTTTTATTAAGATACATTATTACAAAAATTACATAACTACATATATTGCCTTATAATTACCAATAAAGAGAGCGCAATGTAGAAGATAACACAGTTATGGACATTTTCAACTATAAAGAAAATTTTAAAAGGAAATTAATTTTGACACTTTTGCTGAGTTATAAAACAGAGTAACTCAACAACTCTTTTGACTTGAGTTACTCTCAAAAAGAGAGTAAGTAACATCATATATACGTACTGTATAGGTCTGTTCGATTGCCTATATAGACAATAATCGTGTATACACTGTTAAAAATTTGCAGCAAACTGTCTAGTCATTTGACCGCTTTTATAGAAAACTGTTACATAACCGTAATTTAACGCTATTCTGACCATATCACTGCCCATATTATGGTCAGAATAGCGTTAAATTACGGTTATGTAACTGTTTTCTATAAAAACGGTCAAATGACTGGACAGTTTGTTGCAAATTTTTAACAGTGTATAACTGTAATGATCTGTATAAAAAGATTATGCAGATGATCTGTATAATATCAGAAAGTATTACTAATGTACTCAGTAATACCGTCACTACTGTATCAGATAATCACTACTGTCTGATCACTACATACAGTATATGTCAGATTTTCACTACAATATAATAATTTGTATAATACGATTATACGTACTGTAATAATCTGTAATATATACAATAAATAAGATCGTTGTACGTATTACAATTATTAATAAACACCTACATCATTTTTATCATTATTTAATTGTTCCGGAGCAAAAAATAAATAAATAAATAAAAAATACGGCTATGTTTTTACGACGATTTGACTAATTGTTTCTTGTATAGACAACACCGGAATATGCTTAATAATTTAGTATGCATGACTAGCTTAAAAAATAAAAACTTCACTAAGACAGAAAAAACTGTCATTTAAAAAGCGATTCAGTTAAACACATGTCAGTTAAATTGATATCTCTATTTAAAAAGATAATGACAAGAGAATATTTTGAACCGCGAGGTATGAATGAAACAGCTTTTGGTCATAAAATTTCGTTCGTGATTAATGATTTAGCCAGCGTAATGCTAAATAAAAAATAAAAATAAATAAACTATCCGTAACCCAGACCAGCTTCAAATTAAATGGGTTAGCTGTTCAGAGACTAAAAAAAATTATTTTTAAGGTATTTTAGTCTTCGGTAAATGTTTGAGGAAGTTAGAATTGTTTGAAAAAACTCATAAGGGTGCGGGTAAAAAAACAAGCCTTAATTCTCAGGCTATTAAAAAAAAAAACAACAACAGTGCCATTAGACTGAAAATAATGTTATCTTTCAAAATATGAATGAAATATTTTAAATAGAAGCCGTTACATATTAAACAATGTACCAGCTTTGTTTTTTTCAAATGGTAATACCCATTTTCGATACTGATTCATACAAAATGAGTTCGTTGGATCTAAGCAGCCCGGAAAAATTTACATTTTATATACTTTTTCTTAAATCTTCATACAATTATAAATGAAAACTGGTTAGCGGTTTACACATAAATTTAAAATAATAATTTTTTTTCAATTTTATTTTAGACCGCTAGACCAGGCCCCTACCTGCCGGGGTTTTGCTCAGCTTAACGGGTAGATGCCTGGCAACGGGGTGAGGATTCGCCTGATCTCCGCATGGCGAAGATCTGTTTGATAAACCTCTAGTCCGACGTGGCTTCAGTCCATCTTGTTGCCTAAGTTGCTTTTCCTTAGTTGGCGGTTGCTAATTGATGTTTGGATGAGTCGGTTCAGCACTACACAGTGTAGCAAAGTCATGCCGGGCGGATGTGAGATGCTGGAGTATCTACTAATTTCATGATGTATCGCACAACCATACGTCATGCCATCGCTGCGCGAGTTGGTCTCGTAATTTAGAACCTTGATCAGGTGACGATACCTCCACCGGACTAGGCATCTCCAGATGTATAATTTACAGGGAACTTGGAGGACTTTGCACCCACGACGGATTTTACACGCACCGGGCGCTACTAGCGTACATGATTAGAAAAATTAAATTAAGATCTCACTGGGAAAACTTTCAGATTCATGCAATTACTAAATAGAACGGAGAATATCTAAATAGAACATATACTAACTTTAGTTTTTAAACTTTCATCAAATTTTATGGGTTTTTTCTACCATTTTCTTATATGTAGTTGAAGGATAACAGAAGACGATCCCTTTAAACTAGACCATCGAAAATTACAATTTCACTATATCTCGCAAAATATTGATTGGTATAAACTGTAAAGTTACACACATACAACCATGGTTTTAACGATGCTCATCCTTTTTATGTAAAAAATAAGGTAAAATATAATTCATAAATATGTGACTTTAATAAAATTAAGCAAAAGCAGACAGACTTGGAATACACTTAAGAGACTACATCAGTCATGCGAAAAAACGCACAAGCTAATGTTAAGTCTATGAGAAACCTCTTGGCAGATTTCTAGCTCACATTTTAATATTTTTAAATGATGTTTTTTGCATAGGATAGCTGAGGTCGATCTCTAACGTTGTTAGTTTTTACTTTTTCGATTTTGGTTCCAGTTTTTTTATATAACGGTACTTTCATTTTCAGAACCGGTTCCAACCGGTTCCAAAATTGAAAATGTCCGGTTATAAAAAAAAACACTCACAAGGCATCATCAGTACAACTATCAGTTTACAATATAGTTAGTTTACAAGATTTTTAATTGTCTCTTTTTAAGTTTTTAAATGTTTTTATGTATATTTTTTAAATTTATGTTTAGGTATATTTAAATCTGTCTGCTTTTGCTTTATTTTGATAAAGTCATATAGTTTTTAAATGCAGACCTTAAATGTATGTATACTGTACAATTCATAATTTTCCGAATATTAATTTATGAATAATTTTTCATAATTAAAAATATGTTTTTGAAAAAATAAAATACTTAGCTCTTTTCTGGGTCCATTCATTGTATCTTATTAAAAAATAATCATTCCAACCGGATTATTTTTTAAAAGAAATAAAGTTTGTCACGTGGATTTAACAGTATCCTCCAATTTCGACCCTTCTAACACTATGAAGAGGTTTTAAAAAATAAAAAAATACATATTTTTCCGGGCTGCTTTGATCGAAGGAACTCAAATAAAATACCAGAAATGAGTGTTACCATTTGAAAAGTTAAATTTAGTACAAGTTTTAATATGTAGACGATTTCTTAAGCAAAAAATATATAATTTACGGAAATAATACGTTATTCCGAGTCACTTTACACATTTGTTGTTATTTTATGGTAAACGACCTTTGAGTAAAGGTGGATGTATCTGTTATTTATTTATTTATTTTATACGGTCTGTACAAACGTAAATCAGGAAATCACACTTAATTTCTATTAATCATAGGAATGTTTTACTATTCAGACATTTATATTTCTTGATTTATATACTTTATCTCTACAACTTGATACTTTTATATACAATGATCTTTCATTTATGCGTGTATTTACTCATACGACACACTCGATTATACACCGATTCCTTCAGCTCCTAAGAGTGTTTTGCGTAAAATAATGTGAAACTTAAATGGTTTCTGTCTTCAGAAAAACTGGAACGGCAGGTTTTAACTCAATTTTTAGTTCATAACTTTTTATTCCTCCCAATTTCTTATTAAATAAATCTACGTTTTCTTCTAACAACTTTGGAAGATTTTCTGTTCTATAGCCATAAGTGTTTTTATTCTGCTCCAATATAAACTGATGTTAAACAGCCATTCCCGACCTAAGATCGTGTCTAAGTCTTTTTTAAGAATATACAATTTAAATTGATACTATTTGATTCTTAAATTTTATTTTAACCGTGGAGTAACCTAGTGGTTTAAGGGGTCAGGTACCTTCTAAAATGTCAAAAAATCAATTAAAAAAAACATATTAAAATTTTATTCTTTAAGAACATTTTGAAAGAAGCCCCGTGCAAAAATTCGCTTTAGAAGGTAAGTTATGTCCAAAACAGTTTGAGTTCTCTTAATATGATCAAGGGATAAATTTATATTTAAACTCAATTTTCTAAAAACGTTGATTTTGGTCATTGCGTGCACGGTTTCAAAAAATAGCTAGATAGTATCTCATGAATTTTTACCTGAAAGTATAAATCTTATATATGCACAAAATGAATTACTATTATGTTCATCAAGGAAAAATTTAGAAATTATGACTATTTTCATTTTAAAAAATCCAAATTTGGAATTTTTTGTTTTAATTTGTTATTTTCCAAAAAGTAATCATAATATTTTTTTTCAATTTTGGTCGTTTTAAACACTTGTTATATCTCTACTCAAAGAAAATATTTTAGCTCATTGTGATAATTCAATTATGAGAAATCCTGCACGCAAGGCATTATAACGTGAATTCATTTATTAAAAAATAATTGAATTTAAAAAACTTTATATGCATTAAGACTATTTTTCAGAACATTGACAGTTCGAATGTATCTCTTTTAATAAGTGTTTAATATTTTATATCCGATAGTTTATTAGAGATGGAGGTTATTGCAATCTGTATTAGGGTTACTTTTATGTGTAATTTGTCAGTTTAAAGGGTACCTAACCGATTAAGGTTTTTATAGTTACAGATCAAGTTACAGATATCAAGTCCGTAAGACAGATTTTCTTCCTTTAAATCTCATTAAATTTCTTCAAACTCATTACTGATACCGTACTGCTCATGTCTACTGCCAATTCAACAAATTTACTTTTAATTCCAAGATTTAGCATCTCTTAGCAAATTCTTCCCGAACATAAATATTCTCTACTTCTAAACTATGAAGTGGAGCTAAGTTTTGATCTTCCGATTCATTTACATGTAGCAATTTTTGTTTCATGAATTTAATTGCTTTATCCTCTTTAATGTAAGAACATTATCCATCACAAGAGCTAAGTGTGATTACCTCTGTAAGTCTTCACATCCCGCAAGTTTTGGGCAAGTGAGGGTCGGGCAAACCCGACTTAAGGCCCAGCACCTGGCTCCCTCTTGGGTGTCCAGCTCCGAAGCTGTTGGGGGATTCCGGCTCGTCCAGAAGTGTTTTCGTGGTGGTTTCCTCTGATATAGGGATCCACTGCGTATCATTACGACCTATGTCGTCACCTCATGGGTTCAATAGGAGTGATGCGCAGGTGGCGGTGCTCCTACCAGTCGCAGCGCATACGGGAGGCCTCTTCTGGTCGTGCGCGTTATAAGTACCTCAGGACTTGGGTGGGACGGTTGAAGTGCTCGACGGGCGCCACTCTGGCGCCTGACGGCACAGCTCAGTTTTACCATAAGAACATGCTCTTTCAATGAGGAAAATACGCTGGCAAACTTTGCATTTACTAATTTTAAATTTACAGTTATAGCTATTATGATCGGACCTGTTACACCTAGTAGAATACCCATCATTGCTTTTCTTTTGCGTGAATGTTCCAAAATTTTTGCTCTTAGGTCGTGATATTTATCCTATTATATTCGCCAACAGCCTTAATTCCTTGCGGTTAATTCACTACATTGTTTACTCACTTAGTGGCTCGTTCCTTTACTAAAGCGATGTTAACCGTTTTATCTATAGTTCATTTAAAATTAAGAGAGAATTGAAATAAACATAAGGATTGTTAAGGAGATTTGAGTTTTGTGCTTTTTTCGCTTATTTGGAGATTTTATAAAGATAAATTAATAAATATTTGCTACAAAAATATTTATAATTTTTTGAGAAATATTTCATGTTTAAAATTTGGCTACGCAAATTAATAATTACATTTAACTGATACATTAACCGCACAAATTAAACATTTATTTCGTCAAATTATATTCTTTTTTATGCAAAGAAACGATCATTGTTTGGCTGGAATTGATTGTCGTCAAAGTATCACCAAATCTACCAATTTGCATGTGCATTTATTTATTTGTTTTCTCTCTTAATTTTGAATAGACCACGGATCACTATCATTTTTTTCAAACAGCCTATCTAGGATTGTCCTGTCAAATAAGTCAATAACGAAACATCTCTCAACAAAGTTTTTAACATAAATTGATTACACTTTTATAAACTTGAAATTAGTGTTTTTTCACGTTTTTCCCTTAGCACATTATGCATAGCTAAATCACTTCTAAACCATCGATGAAAGCATCGAAACTTTCTAATGATTCATTATTTCTCGAATTTCACACGAGAAACTGAAGGAGGAATTCGTTGCAGCGCGAATAAAAATGTCTCAATACGATAAAAGTTAGGGAATATTTCTGTCGAAATTTTTAATCACTTGAATAAAGATCAGAAAATCATCTTACCTTTTATGTAGGCGCTTTATCCATTTGAATGATCCAATTTTCCATATAAGTGTTGACAGGATGTTATTTATTATTCCATGTTTGGTGAGTAATCCATTTGTATGAAGACGTCGGTACTGCATATATCTATTATCTTCGTAGCTGAAAACTAAATATATTAGTTAGAGGAGACAAAAGAAATAGGCTTGTGTTTCCTTTAAGTGAATATATAAGGAAGCTTAAATTTACAATTACAAACATTTTACAAGTTACGGTTAAAGTAGATTAATATTATATTAGATTAGAGCATTTGAGCTCACAACTATTTGGTTACATTTTTTATCAGGAGTAAAGTAAGAGTTAAAGTTCTATTCAAAAGTCAATTCTGTTTCAATTTTCATTACGTCACGGGTTTAGCACATTACTTGGTTTTCCGTGAGAGATGAAATCAATTAATTAAGGATGATATTACACTTTGATATAATTAATGTTTAAATGCTCAGCATACCTCACAATTGCTTATTGAATAGAGAAAAGTTGTTTTCCCCGTTACTGATTGATGTTGAATAGATATAAATTACGATAACAAGCTTCTTATTAGCGTGATGAAAATACGAGTGGAGGTGGTTTCCCCGCGGTGTAATTTTTTCTGTTTTAATTATTTCTTGACGGAGTAAAATTGTTTTTTTATGATCTGTAATCCCGGGATGAGGTTAATATTTCCAACAGACACCTTATTATTCCCCAGGGTGATTTTCCCACTTTAGCGTAACTACTAGCACTTTATTTTGTTTAATCAATTCTCCAATCAATTGTTCTATTACACTGTAAAAAAATTTCGGAACGTTTCAGAAAATTATCCCGAAACATTTCGCATATTTTACCGGAATTTCGAATTTCTTAAGTCCCACGTCAATTACGGCAATAATTCGTGTAATATTTTTGAGACGTTTCAACTTTTCCGTAAACCACATTCTGCGCATGCGTGCTGCATGTTTTATGTTCCATTAGCCATTTTGAAAACTAAAGAAAAATAAAAAAACAGCTGCCTAGGTAAGTAGACAAATGCAATCTGAACAAATGTCATTCTTTGTTTGGATATCAACCGATAAAGTAAGTAGCTAATTTAAATCTTTTTATGCTTTATTATTTGAATTTTTTTTTATCAGTAATACGAAACTTTAAAATTTAGTTGCTTAAATAAGACACTGAATAAAAAAAGTAGATTATTTTTTATAATGTCTAATTATGAAATAATTATTCTTTGTAATAAAAACTGAATGCATCTGCCAATTGAGAAAATGCTTTTCATTAAAATGTATAGATAAGTAATATTTTTCAATTTTCTTTTGAAATAAGCTTCCTATCGTTTAATATGAGTAATGCACTAGTAAGTTTAACACGTTATAAAATTTATTTTTTAAGTTAAACATCATATTTTATTTTAAAAATTTCATAGAATTGCAGTATAATCAAATTCAATTATGCTATTAAAAATTAATATTTTTAATAATTTATGAAATAAAGCATATTTAAATATTTCACAAACGGTTTTTATAATTTTTTTATTGCTTAATGAAATTTAGCTTTTTTAACCCTTTAACGGGTGCCGTTTGCATGGCGCAAATACCAAAAATTCCCAAATTTGCCACATGTATTTTCGAATAGAAATGTTTGCTTTTATATTTTGAAGATTTTACACGTAAAAATTATTATAGAAAAATACTGCTTGTAAAACATCGTACTTTTGACATGTATCGCTGCCCTTCAAACGATTAATGCATTTGGCATCATAGAGGAAATGCTACAAGTGTTTTTATTTATTTATTTATTTATGTATTTTTTTAATGAGTAATAAAATCAGGTCAATGTTCAACTCTTGTTATCTTTCAGAAATTTATATATTTTATTAATCAGTTTTTGTACTTTCTTTAATTTATAAATTAATAAAAATGTCTTTTAAATACATCATTATGTTACATGTAAACTGTTTTCAAAAATCTTATCCGTTGATAGAACCATATATTGTCTTTTTTTTCGTTCAATTAATTGTAAAAAAAAATGATTTTAATAAATTTGTGTCTTAGGGGCAAGTGAAATAATTTTAGAATTTTTAATGTCCAGTCTTTCCTATTTATAAAATATAATATACGTAAAATAAGTGTAATGTACTATTTCTCTCATTTTATTATGTAAAATTAGGAAAAAAAATTAACACATAAAAGTAGTTTTTGGACGTTTTAGGTAGATTTCGTAAGAAATACTACCTATTACATTCTCCCTTAAGTTGGAATTTTTGAAAAATTTTTGCAGATCTACGCCGACCATGAATCCCAGAACCCAAAACTTTATATATATATATATATATATATATATGTGTGTGTGTGTGTGTGCGTGTGTGTGCGTGTGTGTGTGTGTGTGTGTGTGTGTGTGTGTGTGTGTGTGTGTGTGACTTTTTTATGGACACGATAACTGTAATAATTCTGCACAAATCTCTTCCAAATTGATACATAAAATCAAGCGGCATAAAATCTCGGTGAAGTTCGTTAATGGGCAAAATCGAACCAAGAGGGGAGAAATGGGGGGGGGGGGCTTTTTGTGAAAACAGAAAAAAAACCATAAATTCTTAATTATGATACGTATCGAATCCGTTTAAAGTTATTATTACTTCTAAAAAAAAAAAAAAAATCCCTGCTGGCTCAGCCTACAAGCAGACGTGAAAACAGAAAAATACCCATAACTTCTTAATTTTTATACATATCGAATCCATTTAAAGTTATTATTACTTTTTGGAAAAGGTCTAAAAATTTATGTATGACAGATTTTTGATTTCATTAAAAATGCCCCCAAAGAGGGGGGGGGGGGAGGGGTGAGAAATAGGGGTTTCAGAAGAAAAAAAATCATAACTTCGTCAGTTCCTAAGATATCAAATCCGCTTGAATTTATTATAAATCTTCTTAATATTATCTACAACTTTTATATTGACAAGTTTTTTATAGGACCAACTCTTACGGTAAAAAAATAAATTAAAAATAAAAAAAATCCCTGCTGGCTCCGCCTACATGCAGAGGTATATTTCGAAGTGGGTTGTCCCAACTGCCACATCATGGAAAATAGGTCTTTCTTCTGCAATTCCCAATAAACAGGTGCCCAACGGTCTCCGTCTTCGAAATCTACCTGTACCTGTAGGCCGATCCGTCAGGGATTTTTATACTTATCTTTTGTATTGCTTATTGAATGTTCTAGCAAGGATGTAAATTATTAAATCAGAAAAATATTGATTAAAAGGAAATTTTATATTTTCTAAAAACTTATGATTTTAATAAAAGAATAAAAATAATGTTTACATTTTTAAAAAATATAATTAACATTTTTATACTTTATTTATTTGTGCAAGTCCGAGCTCGGAATTCAATTTTAGCAAATATATTTTATATGTTTAGTCGTGAGTTTCGATTAATATATTTTTGTTGTACAGCTTCGATTTTGTTACCTGATAAATAAAAAATAATATTTTCAGAATAAAAAAAAAAAAAAAAAAAAAAAAAAAAACTCCGAAAAAAGATGTTTCGTGAAGCTGAAACATTTCAGTATTTTGATATGAAAGGTTCCGAAAAAAAGACGTCCCGTAAAGTTGGAATGTTTCAGCATATCGACATGAAAGGTTCCGGAAGAAGCGTATCGTGACGCTGAAATATTTTAGTATTTTGATAGGAAAGGTTTCGGAGTATATATTACGGAATGTTTCAGAAAAATTGGAATGTTTCACTTCTTTGTTGTGAAACGTAACAGCAAAAAGCCGTGGCATCTTAATGCCACGGCTTTTTTCCGGAACCTTCCAGAAAATTTTTTACAGTGTATAATAGAATAAATAGACACTTCTTACTTTGGCAATCTTCCGTAATCGAAATACTTGTCCTGAATATCAAGATAATTAAATTTGATTAATCACAGCTTGCTCATTGACAGTCTAACGTTTTCATGAGTGGAAATACTTTAGGTGTGTTTTATTTTCCTCGGTAATTAAATGTTTTGTAAATACACACAATTTGGTACGATTTTACACTAGAAAAATACATACCAAGAGCATCGTACTAAATATTAAACATTCAAAATAGTTCTGATTTTCTACCGTTGCCAATATCGGCAAATAAAATTTAGTTCATTACGTGTTTCCATTCGAGTACATAAGTCCATTTAAAAAACATGACACATATGGTGATTATCATTTTAAAAAATGTCAAGAACTATTGACACTTTTACTTTTGCAAATACTGAACATATAAGAAATCTGGCGATAGCTTATATATATAAAATTCGACATATTAGTAGACTTCTTTAAATAGAGATGCAATTTCTGCAAAGGATTCACCACGAATGCTGTGTATAAATTTTATTGCAATCACATGTGAAAACGCTTGCTGTGCAATGAGGTATACTTCGGCCATGATAAATTGCCTGGTGATTTTGAAAGAGTCCAGAATTCTGCGGGAAATGAAAGTAGCTAATATACACAAATGGTCGAAGAAACACATTATTTACAAACAAGTTAAAAATTGCACGTTAAAAGTGACAAATGAGGTGCGTTCTTACTATAACTAGTTTTAAAATGTAAAAGAAATCTTCGTTATTATTTCAGTAAAATGAATTATATCGTCTGTTATGAGCGAAATGAGCATGCCTTTTTTTATTATTATTATTACGTATGCCACGTTTACAGATGCGAATTTTTCTTTCCACACCAGATAGCGCTGCAAAATTCACCATGGAGATCTTGCTTTGCGAATAATTACCTCCATAGTATAATATTTCTATGATTCACGATGAACGAATTTCTTGTGGTTATTTACTTTAATGGATATTGGGATAAATATTGGGCTGTTAACCTAATTTTAACTGAAGTTATCTCAGAATCTATACATTTTTTTTTATGTAACTCGTCTCTCAAACAAACAAAAAAAAATTGAACGATCTTTCTAAATATGTAACTTTTATGCAATTGTATTCGAAAATTTAAATTTTGAATAAAAATGGCCACCTGGCATGTGAAAAAAGAAATGATCAGCCCGTATTTGTTTTCCTCAGTCACATGACTTGCGCTTTTATTATATAGATTATGTATGATGTGATTTAATAGAATGAAGAAAACTTTTATTAATATCTTTTTAAGTTTTGATTCGATTCTCATAAAATTTTAAATGACTCGAAAAATTTTTGCAGGGATTATATATATTAAATTTCAAACCATTCGTTTGGGTAGTTTTGCGCTGTTATATGCGGACGGACGGACGGACTAAACGACTACTATAGGTGCTACTTATTTATATAATTACGAACACACCTAAAAACGCAGATTCAACTAGTTTCTAAACGTGACATATCACCCTAATTTACAAATAAATTCACATACACTTATTACAGAATGTACTTAACTTCGAGGTTGGACACATTAAATAAATATAAGTAATGCAAACCAAAACATGCACTGGAACGTTTATAACATTTACAATGATTTGTTCTAATTATATATATATATATACATTATATTTTATTGTTGGGTAAACCGTTTTCACAAAATATGTAATTAGAAGTTGACGATCTGATGAGGATCCTATGTGAAATGAACTTCTTTGCAGAAGCTCGTTGAAAGTTGATTTAAAATAACTAAAAATATTTATGTAAAGTTCATAATGTTTTGGTCATGGCTAAAGTTTTTAATGTATATGATACAGATGGTTCATAAGTTATTGTCTGGGTTTTCCTTACTTCATAACTTTCAATTTATGAACATGACGAAAAATATTTTTACACATTCGTAAAGTACAACTCAAAAAAAGTTTTAATAAATTAACAAAGTTACATATGCGCAAAGTTGCAACTCAAAATTTTATTAGTCTAATAACGATTATAATCAAATAATAATAAATATTAAAATTTTATAAACTATATTAAAAAGTTATTAAGGAATTATGTAATATATATAACTGTCTAACTTTGTGCACATAATTCATTAATAACTTCTTGATAAAATTGATAAAATTTTAATAGTAATTATTATTTAATTATAATCGATATTTAATAAATAATGTTTTGAGTTGCAACTTCCTACATGTGTAACTTTGTTTGTGTTACTGATAAACTTTTTGGGTTGAACATTACGAATATGTAATAATATTTTTCGGGATGTCCTTAAATAAAAACTTATGAGGTAAAAGAACCCCGACAATAATTTATTGACACACTGTATATAGACTTGTAATGAGAAAAAACTCAGGATTTTGAATTTATGTTGAAAGTTGCTATAATTATTCCATAAGTAACCAGACTTCCCACTGCTGCAAGGATGAGATTTTTATCTAAAACCAAACTATCTAATAGCTTAAATTCAACAAATTTCTCATTTAGTTTTACAAAAAGACGAAAATATTTCCATCTATCGTCATTTTTAACATCGAGATCATAGATTCTCTTTTTGAGTTCAGAGCTTGCTTCTGATGTAGATGAAGCAAATGAACAAATTGCAATAAATCGAATGAAATAAATTATTATATTTGAAATACGATATAGTAACATATATTTTGTCATTGATTTCTCAACAAGAATGCTGTATGTGTGATAAAAGACATATCCAAGTAAAATAACAAAGACGAGAAGTAATATATCATGAAGAGCTTTGTTGATGTCAGACGTTAAATTGGAAATTTCAGTACATATTTTACACACGGAATTAAGATTTACATTGCGTTCTTCCTCAAGATTTTTCTTCAATCCGTTTATCTTTTGGTTTAAGGCGAAACAGAAACAATAAAAATAAACTGGAATAAATAACGTTAGGGAACCCCACTTTTCCATAAAAACACAGAAAATGTACAGTGGAGGAGATGTTTCTTGATTTACGAATCCAAAAGTGTAATTATCGCCAAGGTAACTGAATTGATGATGAGGTTCTAATATTAAATAATATAAGAAAAATAAAGAAATAGTGTAAAAGTCATTCATTAACAGAATAATTATTAACGAATTTCTATACTTTACCATAGTCTGCGGGTGAATATTTAAATATATATTTACCGTATCGTGACATAAATAATTTAATTTCTTCCTCTTCAAGAAAAATAATATTATAAGCAATAGTTCTAGAATCAGTATTACTGATAGAGAAAAATGATTTCTTTCCCCTTTATACTTAATAAAGAGATCAATTATCGAAAGCAGTTTAGAAATATTATTGATAATAATAAAAAACGTTAACAAAGTGAATAAAATTAAATTATGGCATTTCCATTTAAATTTTATAGCACAGGCAAGACCATGAAGACTCAAATAAATGTTTAACAATTTGAAAATTGTATGCAAGCGTTTTCCATTTTGCCTAGTTAATTTAGATGGCGCCATTCTTGTTTTTTTTTTTTTTTTTTTTTTTGAAAATTTTAAATTATATAACTTTTCTCAAAAGCAATTTGTAAATACTTCGATAATATAAACTGTACTTTAATATCTTAAGAGCAGAAACGCATTTTAGAGTACAATTTCTTTATAACTTTATAATCACTTAAAACGAAAACACCAACATCTCCACTAGGAATGTAATACTTCCGTTGAACACTAAATGCTTCAAATAAAATTAACAAAGCATTGTTTTTTTTTACAATATCATGCCTTCATCGTTTTATCAATTATCTTAAAAGCATAAAAACGACATTTCAAATACACGTTATTATTATTTTTTTTAATTTAGTCAAAATAATTTTCGTGTTCTCTACAATTTTATCATCAGTATTACTACAAAAAGCATTGATCAGAAAAATTTAATAGATATAAATTCTTTGTGAATTTTTCTTTTCATGTCGCATCATCAAATTATATTCTGCCACTTAAATAATTGATCGATAATCAATACACTTGATATGTTAAAAAATTATTAGACAACTTGAAAAATCAATACAAAAGGGGTTTTATATATTGCATCTGTATTCACAAAAGACATATTGTGTGTCAGTTTCGCCATATTATTTTCTTCTAGCGAAAGTGTAGCTACTATTTTCATCTCCTGAATAAACATGATTAATATAAAAGTTCCACAATTTAGATGTATACAAATTCGGTTTTCATAGAATGATGATTACGTAAGATTTGACATTAGCAGGACCTCAGAGAGGGGGTGTAGAGAGGGGAGTGGGGGAATTAAAGCTGTTACAAATTACCGGGGCCTGGTTTTGTTACAGCGCGACGCTGGTCCTGTTTTATTACGTAGCTTTCAATACAAAAAAGTATAAAGCTACCTATTGCAGTCGTTCGGAGGAAAGCAGTTCCGGAAAATTTCGATATATTTTCACCGATCATGACCCCGAGACCTCAAAACCACCCTCCGTTCAAATGTTGATTTATATATATATATATATATATGATATATATATATATATATATATATATAATGCGAAAACCACATACCATACTTTCAAACCCAAAACTACTGAAACGGCAGAGAAAACAAACAAATAACCTTAAAAATTCGAACTAACAATACTTTAAACAAAACTACAAACAGAAAAAACACAACCAATGGAGACAGGCTGCAGGGCTAAAGACCTGCATGCTGGGTTATACCGGCATTACACATGAAACTTCCCCCATGCCTGTCACAACCAAACTAACCGTAGGAAAAATTAAACCAAGATGAAAAGACGACTCAGCCGGACGAAGCTCCTTATAAAACCTACACTCACTTGGCGATATTTTTAATCGCCAAAAGGAGAGTATCACTGTATTCTTTACCTTTGACAAAACTATTCACCAAACTATTTAAAAAAGCAATAGGATAACTCTGAACCAATGCACCGTGATAGAGATTTATTATGTCACTCATTATACTATCATGTTCAGAATTTAATTTTGCTATCCTAATTAAACTGTTGATAAATATATTTCTAAAAATTGAAATATGTACATTAGAATTAAAATTTAATATCTTGATTGTTTCAAATTTGTAATCATTTCTCTTATCGTAAATGCAAGTACGCAAGTCACCCCTCTCGATGTCGATAGCAAGGTCAAGATAATTTACATGTTTTGTGTTATATGAAGTTCTCTTTAATGTCAAACCTTGGGGGTAATAATCAAAATTTAATTCACTGTTGGAATCGTTAATCTTTACCAACAAGACATCATCAATGTATCTGAAACTTAAAAAATCCTTGTTTAATGTATCATTAACTTCGTATAAAAATAAATAAATATCTGCAAGTACCGAGCTGCAACTACCCCCCATAGGTATACCCTTAATCTGCTGAAACACATGTTTACCGTCAAATAAGTAATTTTCATTAACTACAAAATTAAATAAATTTATTAAATGATCCAAATCTTTACCCAAAGTATTGTAACGCTTAAAAAAAATCAAAAATTTTATTTTTAAGATCTATTAAATCAATGTTATTATATAAATCTTCAAAATCATAAACATATAAACCTTTGATATTACTCAAACCTTTCAATCTATTAAGTAACTCAATACTATTTTTTATAATACAAGTGTTATTATGTTTTAATGCCACATCAAATAAACTCTGCAAAATATCCAAAAACTTTTTATTAGCAACTTCTAAATAAGTTCCAAAACCACAAGTAATTGTACGAAAGGCAACAGGGTCCTTATGAAATTTAGGAATCAATACCATATAAGGTAATTCTTTACTACGTTGTGTATATTATTATTATTATATATATATATATATATATATATATATATATATATATATATATATATATATATATATATATATATATATATATATATGATATATATATATATATATGTATATATATATATATATATATATAATTATAATATCTATGAATTTCAAAAAACATATCAAGTTCTATTCTACTTAAATCTCCAAAGAGATAATCAATGATACTGTGTATACAGAATACCACATAGCTAATAATTAACATGTGCAAACATAATATTACCATAGCTGATGCTTCAATGGTAATTGGCCAAATTTTACTCATACCAAAAGAATATTGAAAAAAGAAATAGAGAGAAAGGGGGAAAAAAAAATTATAATTTGGAGTTGCAATTAAGTAAACACAAATGGATTAACAAATTAAATATGAACCATACACAATGGAAAATTGGACCACATGAGAATTAAATATGAATTGGACATGGAAAAACACATGCACATGTACTCATCAGCCTGGATGCACCCACATGTGTTTTAAATAATAATTCAGTGTTTCATAATTCTACTGGCATAATGCTAAGATCAGTAGAATCATCCAGGTACACTGAATTATTACCAGACAACAATTGGAAATATTAAAATTTGGAAATATTTAAATAGGAAATAAAAAACCATTAAGAAAATACAATATATTTCACTCACATCGATTATCCAAAAAACTGTAATTAACACCTCACTAAATTACCACGAGATATCAGTTTTGAAATAATAAAATTGGAAATATGAACGCGTAAAGTGTAGATAAAATATTTTACTCACAATAATTATACAGAATCCTTAAAATGTCACAATGTCTGCATAATATTCACATCCACATGGCAATGCATCATACATGTTGACTAAGTCGAGTTGAGAGAAATGATTTGTAAGACAAGTTGAGAGCACACTTTTTTTAAAACACAACCCCATAAATGACACCCAATCACAAAATGATTCAAAAACACTCAAAATAATTCTGGTATTAATACACTTATAACAAAATTATATCCGTGAATATATATTACTCCATCCAATTTTAATTCCTGAAAGTAAAATTAATATACAATCAATAGCTCCCTCTATAGTTAAATTAAATATAATATTAACAATATTATCTACAACTACCTGAAAGGTAAAGTGTCGCCATCTATTGGTATTATAATAGTTCATAATTAATATTTAGTTAAATATCCACTTTATTAGTTACATACTCACTTCATTAGATTTATTTATATAAAAAAACTTTAAAAAACAATACTAACTTGTAGTTTTACTTAAAATTCAAATAAAATATAATACTACTATATGAATAAATCTACACAGAATTAATTCAACTTGCACATCATTTCAGATATTCTTAACAAGAATATATTATGTAAAAGAGATATTATTTTAATTCAAATTATTTTTGCTGCCAGCTGTGTTAATCCACTGATATTATAGACATTTATTAAATAATTAATGTTTTATTTTTACTACTACTTAAATATATATTAGACTTGTTTTTAAATAATTAATGTTTAATTTATACTACATTGTAAATATATTTTATATTTATAGATTAATTTAAATATCTAATTAAATAATTCATAAACAATTCAAAATATCTCAAAATTTATAATGTTGATAATTAATAGTATTACTACTTTTTTTCAATCAAATTAATGCAATGCAGTAATTAAAATACTTGTTATTTTTAATTATTCATAGACAAAAATAAAAACTATATATATTTATTTTTATATATATTGCAAATAGATATATATATATATGAGTTATAATCACCAATGTTATCATTGTATAATTTAATTTGTTATTGTATAAGTTAATTTATAAATGTATGAAAACTACACATCAATAATACCTTAAACAGAGGTGATCGGCAACGCACAATCACAACTATACAAAGTATAAATAATGTTCAATCAAATATTAAATTTCCTAATATGTTATAATTGTAATTATGTATGTTATATTTGTAATTTTCTACATAAAGTGTATATAATGTTCAATATATATATGATCTATGTCATACGATAACGCTCGTATTTATAAATCAATTTGGATGAAACTAATTGTGTGTATTAAGCTTACCAATGTCTCGACCGAGTTCGTTGGCCATCTTGGTCCGCCATTTTGTTTCAAGATAGCGGCCACTTAAATATTTAAAACTAAAATAAATAAACAAAAAAATTAAAAATTAAAAATTATTTTCTAATTAAGTGTTAGGCCTTGATACAAGGATTCCAGAGCATTTTTTGTTTTACCTCTATCTTAAAGAATGGCTGAGATAGAGCAGTTTGAATTTCTAGGGTGGCTGACATTTTGAAACAAGACAGCACATTACAAAAATTTTCATTGTTGTAATTATTTTCCCAATGATACGCATAAAACTATATATTCATATCCGTTAGCGTTAAATTCTCGCCAAACTTGGCGACGTTTGGCGAAATATCGCCAAATTTGGCGACCAAAATAAGTCTTCATAAATGAAGTCAATTTGGCTATATCTCAGTAATTTGGCGAATTTCTTATTCAAATTCAGTATTATCGAAATCTTTTGTAAACGTTTTCTTTGCATTTTAGCTTGCTGTTTTCATGTAACATTAGCTAAAATTTTAAAACGAAGATATAGGAAAGCTACCTTTTCCTCCCGGTACAGGCCGGAAGGACTTTTTTTTAATAAAACTGCAAAAAGTAGAGCTATGCACCTTTTTTATGTTAAATTTTAAATTGAAATTAACTGTTTAGTAAACAACAAAAACGTTAGAACATATTTAATGGTTGGAATATCATAGTTGAGATTTATTTCAACAGAGCGAAAAATGCCGGGATCAGGACACGAACCTGGGTAGTTTGGCTTGCCGTGCCAACGCTCTTCCTACTCAGCTATCCCAATGATATGGCGTTTCCGCGCTGTATCACATTCATCATGTAAAATTCTATAATTATAACTTGGATAAATGAAATTAACACTGCAGTTCGCAGCCATGTCCAACAAATAAGAGTGAATTATGCCAGCCAGGATATCGTTGGGATAGCTCAGTAGGAAGTGCGTTGGCACTTTAAGCCAAAGTACCCAGGTTCGAGTGCTGGTCCCGGCATTTTTCACTCTGTTTGAATAAATCTCAACTATGATACTCCAACAATTGAATATGATTTTCTTAGTTGAAAAAACTTTCCTCTGTTCAGAAAGTTAGAACAGTTGTATAAATTATGCATGTTAATGTATAGTTCGTTAAACATAACACAGCGCTAAAAAAACAGTCATAATAGAATTTTTATAATATATGAAATAATTGTGAAATAGATACACTGCTAAATTGATGTGACATTTTAAAAGATATAAAAATTCATTAAAACATATCTGCAAGTTTCATCCTTCTTCTGAGGTCATCTTCAGGATAATAGTTAATCATAAGGTCTCTCAGACTGAACTGTCAATGAAAATTTCAAGATCGAACACTCGACCAATCAGCTTTAATTTAACAAAACAATATACTGGACAGCCAATGTCATATATTAATTTTAACTGGTATTAAATGCAAGACTGAGGGATTAGTCCGAGAAAAACGAATTAACTGTAAAAACCAGAAAACAGCCAAACTATTGAATAATAATAATAAAAAAACCACTCCCACTTTTAAACGGAAGAAAACAACCCATTACACAAATCTCCAACAAATCCAACAAAATTCATGAAATACTCAACGATATATTATCGTTGCACTTATTAAACTTATTATTTACTTGTTGCGTCTATATTAAAGTTTTATATGGCGCAAACGTACAGGACTTTTCGATATAGAATTTTTATCTACTAATAAATAATCAGCAATGATGCAACTATAGAATGTGTAGGCTGGAGAAATGCCAGGGACCCAGTAGGCTTTTCGACCTTGGATGATATGTTGTTAATATAGTGGTGTTTAAATTTTACATAAATATGTATTAATTTTCAAATACTAAATGTTCAACAATTTAATTTTCTAATGCCATGCTTCGCCCGCATTTAAATCAGTACTGTGGATCACAGACTCTGTCTACGGCCCTGCTCATTCGCGATAAAGTGTTCGTTATAAGTTTCATTAGTTGGATAATCATTAGTTTATCTGTTGTAATGTGATGTAGATATGTTGATGTTGCATATTGTATGTATTCTAAAGATATGTAAGAATTTACATGATATATAAAAAAATGTAAACAGGTGCGGCGTCAGAATTCGCCTGGCAAAATGTGATGGTTTCCACTAAGAGGGAGGGTAGATTGATTACATTATCTATATATAAAGAAGGTGTATCTTAACTAATTTATGGTTAGAACTGTAAGGGATGAACATTTTTTGTATAAGAAACCAGCATCTCAATTCTGTTATTAAACTCTTTGATTATGGGCCAGGATTGAAAACTATTTTTATATTCGACCGTACCGCAATTTACAGTTTCTTTTTCTTTCTGGTAGATATCTTTTGGAAACATGCTAGTACAAGTCTATGGTAAAGAATACGTTTCAAAAACTGGTACGAATAGAATAAAAAAGAGTCCACTGGGACATGTATGTCCCAAGTCGTAATCAAAGGTTACTTAAAATGCAGCGTACATAGCTGCCAATCTTGCTATTTTTTTCAAAGTCAAACATATTTTGATCCAGAAATGTTATTTAATAAATAAAAACAAATAAGTACCACATAAGAACAAGACTCATTTTATTAAATACATTTTCTATTTGAAAGCATGTTTGACATGATAAAAGTTGAAAGTTGGTAATTGGGAATTGACCATTATGTACGTGCAAACTGTAGTGAGCGGAACGCTTTAAATTTCGGAAAATAGCTGGCAGTAAATACGGTGTCACGGACCTGTTACCCACCAACCACAGCAACTGATGACCTGTGTATATATATATAGCTAAATGTTCGTTTTGAAATAGTACACAAAATACTACACAGATTCAGAGATTGTTAATTTGACAACAAGGCGGAGGATGACGAGTCAAACTCTCTGAAATAGATTTAACAATGATCAAATTACTTTTATTTCAATATACAGTGCAGCATAAAAGAGGAAGGGTTGTTGAACATCGAGATTGGACGGAAAGTTATTTGAGTCAAGTGATTTTCAGTGACGAGTGCCGATTCAGTTCTGAAGTCTGACAACTGACGTGTTCTGGAAAGCAGAAAAAGAAACACTGGAAATAATCTAAGATTATAGTACAAGCAAAGTGAATCATCTGGATTAGAATCTGTATTCATGAACATATGAATTTTCATATTATAATATAAGGAATGGCAATTTGACAACTGTAAGATATACATGCGGGATAAGCACGCGTCATGTTAGAAAGATTGCAGCCATAAGAAATCTCTTTATCTAATGCACTAAGACCTTGTACAGTTCGATTTGTGAGAACATTCAGCGCATAGAGATCCTATGCCATAATACACTTCTGATTTAAGTCCGCTTAAACACACCTAGGACACACTACGCCAACACGAAAGTGTGTTGCCCATAATGGAATATGTTGGATACGGTGTTGGGGAGTGTCCGCAAGCGTATCGCTGCTATTTCTAGAGATTTCTGGTATTTAGAAACAAGCAGTACTTTTCACTTTCTAAGATGATCGACTCAACTGAAAATCAAAGATTAATAAAAAAATTAATGATTAAATAATTTTGTTTAACAATTTTAAAATTTGAGTGCTCCTTTGAAGGAAAGGGAAGAAAGACGGAAATAGTAATTTCGAAGGGAGGGAGGATTTAGATAATTGATTAAATATTGTTGCAATAATGTAACAAATGAACAAAAAAGTTTTTTAAAAAATTGAGTTTTATAGGTTTTAAACTTATTTTGCTGAGGAAAATGAATTCTTTTCTGAGGTAAGGATTTAGATGAAATATAATAAAATAAAAATGGAAATCAGTCGAAGAGTGGAAGGTTCTCATTCTTCCTTATTAATTTTTTAAATATATTTTTTTTAATAAGGGGTTTTTTAGCATGTAAGAAAAATCTTGAAAACTGGATATTTAACTTATGAAATTTATTCCAAAAAATATTAATACGAAGATTAGTATGTTAAGATTATTTTTTATTAATAATAAATTATATCATAACTCCATAGTTAAGTAATATAAATATAGTATCTAGTGCTTTTATATATATATACTCACATTAAATGAAATTTAATATTAATGCAATTTATATTCTCATTTTAATTATTCATGTAAAACATATCAATAAACATTAATTGGTAAAAATGAATTTTTAATTTTAATAGAGCATTACACAAAAGCATAATTACGTATATTGTTTTATCTTTTAATGTATTACACTATTAAATGTCTTAACTATTTACCCTTATATTTTCACTTCAAGCCTTTCACACTTTTCACACTGGCATCAACAAACACATGTAAATTATAATCTTGCAAGGAAGAAGTGTTCACTGTTATCCACCTAGATATGTAAATGTTTTTCAGAAGTTTCAATTGATTGTGTCTGTTCAGAAATGTTTTCGGTATATTTTCAAATAATACTTTAATCCATGGTATTTTCTATTTCCAGCATTCTTGAAGCAATATGTTTCCCAACAACGTAAATACACAAATAATTACTAGTGAATCTTAAGTATTTTCCTTTTGTAATCTGAAAATTACCCCAAGATTCATGGTAGGTTGAACTGCAAAACAATACAACTCTCTGTTGGTCCCACATGAGTCCTAAGACAGATATCACTTAATCCTGCATCTCTGTTTCAGTACTGGTCATATTTGAATCTTGCGAAGTCTCCAATTTTGAGTAATTACTTTGCCGCGTCTTAAATCAAGTTTTTCTGAAAGCAATAATTTCTTAAGTAGTTCAACAATTGTTTCACAGTACTGTTAAAATTAGCAAGACAGTTGTCTACGAAAAGAGAATCGTGTAGCAATGAAGCACTATTCTTAAAGGAAAGAGAAACGTTCTTTAAATGATGCTTAAGAGTAGAACTCATTAAAAATAGACCAGACGTAAGCCCAAAGACTACACGACAATGTCAAAAAAGTTTTTACTTATAGTAATTACAATCTTTAATCTAAAGGAATTTGAGATTGTTTTTACCACCTTTCCAGACACTAATTAGAAAAAAATGCTTGTTTAATATCGGATGTAACAGAAACTTTTGATATGTGGAACCTTGTTATAATTGCTGGAATTCGATCTTTAGCAATGCACCATTTAAAGAATTGCATTCATTTAAGGAAGGATAGTTTTCATGCCTGCGCAAGCTGGCGTGATCTATGTAGTGAATGCGTTCTTCGTTACTGCCATATGAGGCAAATTGCGAGACAAGGTTTTGCTAAGTCATCTATCTTCACTTCTTCAGTTATTCCGTCCTTCAACATATTTTGTAACACCAATTTCGTAATCTTCTTACGGCTAAGTCACTTCCTTCATAGAGCACAAGATGCCACTTGATCCAAGGTAACGTTATTACATATCTTTCATCACCGTTAATTTTAAGACAGCATTGAAATTGCTCATTCGCGACTTCATGTAATTATGTGACACATTGACATTCAACTAGATCCAGAATTCCTATATGGTCTAAACACTTTATGACTTAAACATCAATGCCGCTAGTGAGTTAAGAGATACGATTCAGTTACTGTGAAACGCGGGATATTTTGACTTTTAACATCCATCCTAAATGTGTACGAATTCCAACAGGACCATTGCAAATGATGAATTTTCCCATTTAATATTTTTCCTGCCGTATCTGCGCCTATTAATAGATAGATTTTAGATTTGAATACCTGTGAGATGTAATTATCATAATCCATCAGTTTTATATCTCTTTTACGGCAATCTTTTATCCACGGTCTTTGAGGTATCTTAAATATATTCCCACGCAATTTCTCTTGTTCTAGAACTTCGAAATTACAACTATATTTCTCATCTAAGCTTGTTAAATGTACTTCAAAACAACGATGTTTTTGTTTGGAGAATTCGAGGACGACAGATAAACTATGAACTATTCGAATTTCTACTAAACATTCATATTTGAACAACTTTATTGAACTTATATACAATCGCTGACTACCAGTATCAATCAGAGTTCTCATGATATGTTTTTCATTCTTATTCTTAAGATATATTTGCTGTGTTTGTAATAAAACCCCAGATGCACTAAACTGACTAGTAAGTGTTTGATTTTTTATTGTAAACATTAAATTTTTTTCACAGGTTTAGAATATCTACGGTAGATTCAGATTGGGAATTTGGAAACGTGATTATGCAGCGAAATTACACAGGAAGATCTTCGGAGATATCCTCATGTTTAGGTAAAATAAAATACTCTTTCCTTAGTTTAGCGAGATCATTTTTCATGCATTCCATTTGATTTAATTTAACTTTTAATGGGGTAAGCAATTCATTTTCCACTTGTTCAGTAACACTTTAAATGAAATATTCAATCCTCGTTACTTTCCTTTTAGAGTACGTTTTTCGCAGTTTAACGACGTTAAGTTTCTCATCCATTTGAAATATCGTAGTACGCTCTCAGATTCGATTTATCATCAACTTAATTTTTTTTTCACGGGAACACTTAAAAATAAATTGCTAGTTTTTTCTCACTGACTCGCACGGCCCATAAGATGATAACACGATAAACTTTAACGCTAAATAAACACTTTTTTTTTTTTGTTGGGCTGTACCTTTTCATCTATGCCATTTCAACGGAAACACGCATTTAAATAGCCTAACAGAAAACGTCATGTCATATTCTATAATTTCGTTCACAGAGATCTTCATTTGCAGTTTGTTTCAGTCCCAGTTAATAGAACCCAAGGAATAAGTGCCATAATTTATGCACAACAGCATTTTTTCTGTACATGGAGGTAAGAGAAGACTTGAAAGACCAAAATATTAACACGGTTTATTTTTATTACCACAAATTTTAATATTTAAACTAGCTGCGTAGCAACTCGATATGTTACATTTAAATTGCATTAGGTAATTCAGTTATTTGGAAAGAAATGAACTTTATCGTATATTTAGAAGACAATTATAATACTATTTTTATTAAGTATTCTAATTCAAGTAATAAATCATATTTACAATTTATGTTAAAAGCTTTCCAAATAAAAATAAATATTTTCAATAACATTGTTTATCAAAAGTATTTCGTTCTTCCAGATTTGGTTTCTAACGTGGAGTTGGTGGAATAAAAATAACGTCATTTGGGCTAACTTATACAAAAATGACATTGTTTTGGTGAATTTATTCAAAGGCATCTTATATTTATGAAATTTAAAAAAAAAATACTTACAGAAATATAATTTTTCTCACTTTACATTTCGCATGTCACGCCCTTGTGAAAAGTTTTAATCGCCATCTTAAGGAAATTGTTGAAAAAATGTGTTTCTTCTCCTTTAAATTATTTTTTAGTAAAAAAGTAGCAAGAATTATCTAGTTAAATGCAACAAGATTAATTATTAATGATCTTGAAGGTGCTGGAGTTGTCCGGTTTGTATGAGATAAAATTCCTTGCAGAAACTCAATAATAGATGATCTAAAATCACCAGAAACCTGTTATGTAAAGTTCCGTTTCTTTTGGTGATCAGTAAATTTTTTAAAGTGTAATATAACATAGACTAGACATTAGAAAAACTCAGATTTTTGAATTTATGTTGAAAGTTGCTATAATTATACCATAAGTGACCACACTTCCTACTGCTGCAAGGATAAGATTTTTATCTATCACCAAACTGTCTAACAGTTTAAATTCAATAAATTTCTCATTTATTTTAATAAAAATTCGGAAATATTTCCATCTATCGTCATTTTTGACATCGAGATCGTAGATGCTTTTTTTCAGTTCCGAACCTGCTTCTGATGTAGATGAGGCAAATGAACAAATTGCAACAAATCGAATGAAATAAATTATTATATTTGAAATACGATATAGTAACATATATTTTGTCATCGATTTCTCAACAAGAATGCTATATGTGTGATAAAATACATTTCCGAGTAGAATAACAAAGACGAGAAGTAAGATATCATGAAGAGCTTTATTGATGTTAGACGTTAAATTGGAAATTTCCGAACATATTTTACACAGGTTATTAAGATCTACGTTCCGTTCTTTCTCCAGTTTTTTCTTGAATCCTTTTATCTTTTGTTTCAAGGCGAAACAGAAGCAATAAAAATAAACTGGTATAAATAATGTTAGGGAACCCCACATTTCCATAAAAACACAGAAGATATACAGTGGTAGGGATGCTTGTTGATTTACGAATCCAAAAGTGAAATTATCGCCAAGGTAACTGAATTTATGATGAGGTTCTAATGCTAAATAATATATGAAAACTGCAGAAATAGTGTAAATATCATTAATTAATAGAATGATTATTAATGATTTTCTATATTTTAATATAATCTGCGGGTGAGTAGTTAAATATATTTTTTCCATATGATGACATAAATAATTTAATTTCTTCCTTTTCACGAAAAATAATATTATAAGCAATAATTCGAGTATCAGTATTACTGTTAGAGCATAACGATTTCTTTCTCCTTTATATTTAACAAATTGATCAATTATCGAATACAATTTAGAAATATTATTGGTAATAACAAAAAACGTTAACAAAGCAAATAAAATTAAATTACGGCATTTCCATTTAAATTTTACAGAGCAGGCAAGACCATGAAGACTCAAATAAATGTTTAACAAATTTGGAATTGCGTGTAAGCCTTTTCTGTTTTGTCTTGTTGATGTAGAAGACGCCATTTTTAAATTTTCAGAATTTTAAAACACACTTTTCTGGAAATGTCTCTAAATTTAATTCCTAACAAGAATTCAAAAATTTATCAATACTTGACAGATTTTGAGAAGCAAAACGTAGACGTACAACATAGACAATATAGTGTTAATTTACAGACTTCTCATATAATGAGAGGTAATATTAAAAAAAAAGTATGTGTCTTAATGTACTTAGGGAATTGAAACAGTTGTATCACTATTAACAATGGAAATTAAAAGCATCCATAAGAAGCGTCCCAAGAATTTTAAGCATCTATGACTTTAAACTAATTTATAAATAATCTATAAATAATCTATACTATCTATAATTAATTAATTATCTATAATCTATAAACTAATCTATAATTATTCTAAGAATTTAGCGTTGTCATTCCGAAAAATGTTTTGTTACATCATTCCATAATTTTTCACAGTTTTTTTTTTGAGTATTCAACCACGTCCAACTAACTATTCAGCAACAATATCTGAAATTATGTAAATGGTTAGCATCTATTTCCAAACTATACTTATGTGTTTTACAAGTCTAGAATTATCAGGCACAAGTGACAAATGGCGTGATAGATCTATATATATACTATATATATATATGAGAACGACTATTTCTCCATACATAAACACACTAAAAATGACAGTTTCCTTTTAGTCACCTTAAAATGTGAAATAACCTATCCAAACACATGGTCACAGTTTGAAGTTACACTGTTAAAACTTTTTCTGTAAAACAGCAGAGAATCTACTATGTAAATTTACTTATGTAAATTTACAGGTAGTTGAATATCGAGATATTGTTAAAGAACAGAGACACTATTCAGTAAAACTAGCCGCCACTGGCGACCAGTTTGGTCTCCCTTAAATGTATGTTAAGCATTGTAACACGTTACTTTTATTCATAATTTAATTTTTTTCCGTAATCCTTCGCCAAACCGAAAGATTCTAATAGACAAATCAAGAACTTTTGCAATCATGGTAGCATTTTGCATATTTTTTGTTGTTATGTATTTCATCTTCCATGATAAAAACCGCTTAACCCACTTAAGCATTTGTCCTTCATGTCCGTTTGCTTATCAGTTGCAATATGTTCTCTAAGGCGGAGATTCTTAAACATATTAAGTAATTTTTCGTAATTGGGTCCATTGCCAATTGGCGTATTTTAGTTAATACGATTTGTTATAATGAAGTCTATTTTGTGAAAGTCAATGATATCCACATTTACACTGAACCATATTGTTGCTAATATTTATTTTTGTTTTTCGTTAACTTTGGTTGTAGACTCGATTGCGAAAGATTATAAATTCTATCATTATTCTCATCTAAAACGTCTTGAGTAATGTGCCGTAATCGGGCTACATATTATTACACGTAATTTTCGAGTATGGTTTGGTGGAAAATTGAACTTTTGAAGGCCAGTTTTGATAATCGCATTCGCTTTAAACCATATTTTCTGTCAGGACTTTTGACCCATGACGTACAATCTGATTAAAATTCACGAACTTCCTTTTAGATGCCTTGTACGACTTTGTTTTTCTCTGCTCCCCTTTCTTGATATAGTTCAAGAGTTTTTATAATAGCGTAATTCTCTTATTTCGGCATGTCTGCTTAATGTCTACTGACTATTAAGATTCGTAACAGGTAAAATAAGCCACGCCAACATTGGCACCTATAATTCTAATTACAGCAACCCGTTTTCTCTCTCTATATTTTAACTCTATAGTTAATATTACGTAGTAGAAATATAAAAGACTATTGACGACGGTTCCATTGATGTAGTAGGTATAGATATGTATAGTATAATCACGGATATATAATATGTGATTAGAATATATATCTCATATTCATTCCGGTGGATATAACATACCCCAAATAAAACTTCTATCTTAAATGTCTAATCTAAAAACCATCAATATGATTTTATGTGTTTAGTAAGTGTATACAAAAGAATATTCTGTATTATTTTACTTTAATTCTATATTATTAACCATTTTTAATGATGGGTCCTTTTGGGTACAGTTGTCGCAGACGCACCGGGGTATCATTTTGGCGCCAAAATGGCGATTTTATGCCTGGCCAACCCAGCGTTTTCGGCTAGATTTTGCTTCGTATGGCAACCTGGTAGAGCAGATTTCGCATGCTTTATAATAAATTAAATATTGTGTGTTTTATAACACACATGTTAATGATTGTGTGTGTTTTAAATAAAATTGTGTGTTTTTATAAATATAAAATGACTTATTTCATAATAAAATAAAAGTAACAGGCTGTTTTAGCAATCTCTAACAGGTGTCTGAAAATGGGATTTTCTCGCCAATATGGCGCAAAACAAAAATCGCGCCAACCCCGGAGCGTCTGCGACAGCTTTTCCAATTTAAAATGCATGCCGTTCACATTTTTCATTTAAAACAGAAAATAGAAAAATAAAAAATAGGTACTTTTCCGTTATACGGACACCATGCCAAAATGTATGCTAATGCATAATGTATGTAAATGTATGTAAATGTATGTATGTAAATGTATGTAAATGCATGTAAATGTATGTATTAAATGTATGCAAATGTATGCTTGGCGACAATGGTGTCCGTATAACGGAAAAGTACCAAAAAATAGTATCATAAATCAAAACATTTGATTTCAGAATCAAAGTATGGTTTCTAATTTGAACATGTGAAGAATAAAAACTGGTATTGGCGATTTTAAAAATGCTATTGGCGAGATTTGCACCCAAATAACATAAAAGTACTTAATGATGTTATGTATTTTATAAATGTATATTAAATTACTATTTGGAACGCGATTGGTCATTAACAATGGTAAATATGATTGGCAATTAACAATCATTTTAGGTGATCTCTCTTCCTGCCACGTATAATACATAAATATCAAATTAACTGACAATTCGTTTCGAAATTTGATTCATTAAATATTATTACATGACTTGTATTTGTTTACATTCAACTTTGTCAAGAAAAGATTCCGAAGGAAGTTGAGTTGTACAGCACTTTATCAAGCAGAATTATGGTAAACTTTGATGGTCTTACAGGTCCTGGTGCGAATTACTTTTTTGACACCAGGCAGCGCTCCAAAAAATCATTCATGTAAAACTTATTTTAGGAACAATTATCTCCATGGTTTAATGGTTTAATATTTTAAAACTTCACGACGAATGAATCTTTTTTTTTTTTTGTTTACTTTCATGGATAGAGAATTTGAACTGCGAAGCTAATTTCAACTGAAGTTATTGCAGAATATACACCTAATTGAACGTAAGTCATCTCTCAAATATTAATTTATTTTGAACGATCTTTCTAAAAATGTAACTTTTATGCAGTTTTATTCGAAAAATAATTTTGAATAAAAATGGCCGCCTAGCATATGAAAAAGCGATACGGGCATCCCGGAACTGTTGATGACAGTCACATGACTTACGGTTTTATTATAGAGATTACCGTATATTCTGTTTATTTACATATATAAATATACCCAAGACTCTGCATAGTTTTATGCATAAGGATACTTAAAACTTTGATTTTTTTTATGCAAATTTAACAAAAAAACAGTTGTGGTTTGAGTTGTTCATACCTTAAGTAAATTGCAGTATGCAGATGCTTTTTATCAAGGCATTATAGCGAATGTGAGTAATTTTTCAAAAAATATGCAAGAAATGTATTGTTACAAAAACTCACAATAAATCAAATTAATCGGATTGCACCTATTGTCTTAGTCTGTAAAAAATTCCCAACGCAATCACTAATTCTTTCCACCAATCTATAAAAAACATGATAGATAATTTTGTTCAAAGCTTTTTAAACCGAGAACTAATCTACATTTAAAGATATTTTATGCTACACTTTTGTGTTTGCACGGAACTTTTAACAGTGTAGTAAGTTGTAGTTATATTTTTGATTGATTAACAATATTGATATGTCAATCAATACTGACAACTGAAAATGAAGTCTTAATACTTTTGAGAATACATACTGAGGTAATTCCAATACGGTAAAGACTCAGACTCTTTATTTACACATTGGCAAGTCATTTAAATAGCAAAATATTACAATAAATGAAATTTAAAATTCTATACAAATTAAAAATAAATAAAATTTTATCTTGGTTGCTGCAGTTTTACTTAATCGTAAATCTTAATTATGTCTCCATATAAAATATAACTGAATCTATAATCTATTATAAACATTTTACGCTGGAATCTATGGAGAATCTTTCATGAAAAATTGGATATTTTTCGTTCCATGCATTAGTTTCGTTTGTCGGAGGCCTGACAACACTATTCAAGTCTATAAAACAAGAGTGTCAGTTTGATTTTATTTTAAAGCGACAAAAAAGTTTATTCATAAGATTGCCGCTATCAAGACAAAAAAAATTAAAACAGAAAGTAAGCAATTATTTAATATTTTTTCATGATGAGCTTGTCTTTTTTTCCAAATATTATTAAAAAATATATAATAATAAAATAATATATCTAATACCATTAACCAGCTATCATATAAAGCACAGATATGTCATTCTATCAGAAGTTTTAATTTCGAAATTGACCTTAGAGGTCGCGACATACGACATTGTATTCACTTTGATAGCCTACTATATATTATCTTTTAAATGTCGTATAATTTCAATCTTTACTTCATTATCAAATAAAAAAAAAATTCCTTCATGTAAAGTTTACTTGAAAACTGTATTTGATTGTATTTATGACTGTAATTTGTTTGCTGAAATTAATCACAAACAGATTTGAAGTTTCGTTTTACAACTTTTTTATAACCCGGGAGAACTCGCGCGTGAGATTTTCTCTCACCATCATACTTTTTTTTGTCCCAGCCGTTGCAATAAGACTCTTATTTAAACCCTTTTTTTCATTTTAAATTAAATTTTAGAAACTTTATTTTTATCATTTTACATCTTTTTGTGAATAAAGTATTAAGACTAAGAATAAAGTATTAAGTTCTGGTGTGACAAGAAATCTAGTGAGTTTTCGCGGGTTTAATCAAGTGAAAACTGTAACTTCCTAATTGCTTGAAACGTTTTCAACCAAAAAAACGGTTGGAATTACTTAATAATGCTTTTTAAATTTTTAATCTGAGCCAAAAGTTACATTTTCAGCTACTATTGAACTTTATCAAGAGAAAATTGTAAATACTTTAAAAATATAAACTGTACTCTAATAGCTGAAAAGAAAAAAAAACTCATTTTATCGTTCAAACTTTCTTTCTTTTTTTAAATAAGTCAAATACTGTAGATTTCTGCGGTTTAAAAATTGTTGAACAAAAACAACGAAGAGATGAATAATATTTTCTATGTTTTTAAGAAACTTTTTATGTTTTAATCAGTCTCAAAAGTAAAATTTACTGTTATTGTATAAATTTTCCCAAGAGAACATCTTAAATGCTATAAACATAATACTCCACTGTAATATCATGAATGGAGAAACACATTTCACAGTTTAAATGTTGTTTAACTTGACAGTCCTTCAAATAAAACACTCTAATTTCTGGTGAAAAGTAAATGATTTAAATTAAATTAACCAAGCACTGTTATTTATTTACAGTGTCATTTCTTGACCATTTTATATATTCATTGCAAAAAGTTTTGAAACTATATTTTACAAACTCTTTTTTTATGAAGTCCAAATTTTAGATTTCTATGACTTGAAGCGAGTTTAACCAAAACAACGCTTGACATTACTTAATAATGTTTTTTTTATGTTTTTAATCTGCGTTAAAAATTAAATGTTTGGTTACTGTATAACTTTTCTCAAAAGAAAAAAAGTAAAAAATTTGAAAATATAAACTGCGCTCTAATGTCTTCAGAGAAGAAGCGCAGTTTACAATACAAGTGCTTTATAACTTTCTAATCATTCAAAACTAAAACAATAATATCTCCACTAGCAATGTAATACTTATAAAGATAAGTAAATGCTTCAAATAAATTTAACAACACATTGTTATTTCTTACAATGTCCTTCCTTCGTCGTCTTATAGCCTAATCTAAAAAGCGTTGAAACGACATTTTATAAACATGTTTTTTCTTTAATCTAGTCAAAATAATTTTCGCGCTCTCAAAAATGGTATCATCAGTATCATTAGAAAAAGCATTGATCAGAATATTTTAATAGATATGTCGTTTTTTGTGAATTTTTCTTTTCATATATCATCGTTAAATTATAAACTGTCACTAAAATAATTGATGGGGAGTCGATACAGTCGATATATTAGAAAAACTTTAGATAACTCTATTATTTCGTAAAGATTAGAATTTAAAACAGAAAATTCACACTTTAAAATTATTGTGAATAATCAATAAAAAGGTGGGATGAATTATTTATATATAGGTCTCCAAAAATTAAGTTACAATCCGTTTATTGACACTTACTGCAAAAAGAATGAAAATAAAGATAACAATATGATTTACATGAACGATCATAAGTAACTTCAAAAAAACCTTATGAAACAATTACATAGTACCTATATCTATTTTCTTTATGAATTGTAACTTATATAGCAGTCAGGGGCAACTACGAATATCCCACATTTGTAATTTGTCTGGAATTATTTAAGCTTGTTAATATTCAATTGTTTCTACTAAACTTTTATTGAGTATATCTAGAAGATGCCATTTACCTGATTTGTTCAGATGGTGGGCAATCTGATGAATGAAAAAGAGTTATCACAAGCTGATGCAGATAGACTTCTTAATGTGTCTCGTAGTGTGGGGGCCTCTAAGTCTCAATTTGAATACGAAAATTCCGTATCCAAGAAAACTTGTTCCAGACCACTCAGCATTTACAACCACTACACCAGATTGCTTTCTATCTCTTAATGACCGAAGGAGGAGAAACACTACTGTGGCTTGAGATGGCCATTCCATCCGCTCCAAATCTGAGTCCTCAAGATATTCAACAACGACCCTAGCTTGGTGCGATTGATAATTATCATTCATTCAGATGCATGTACCACCAATAGCACCAGTATATGGTGTGACATACGGAGTAAGGATCTCGTCGCGATATCTCAGATCATCGTCGCGCAGATCATTCAGATTATCGTAACGCAACAGGGCTGACAATATCTGCTACTACGGTGCACAAAAGTTTTCCCAATTAAGGGACGTACAAGACGACCCATTAAGTGTGTCCTACTTAACCGATAACACAGAAAGATCCGTTTATGTTGGGCCTGAGAGCATATTACCTGAACTAGACAACAATGGGCATATGCACACTTCATAAACTAGTTCCGTTTTGCTTTGGAGAGTGATTCAGTTCATGTGCTAATCTAGAGAGAACAAAGCATTAGATACTACCAGTGTAACGTTGTTGAAAGACACAGTTATAGAGTAGGTGGAATCTCTGTGATTGTCACAGTAGCCTGCATATGTGATATGGAAGAACTCTGACTGCAGTGAGATATCGGAACGAGATCTTTACTTTGTATGTCACAACATGTAGTGGTCAATTGGTGATGAATTCATCTTAATGGATGATAATGCTCAATCGCACCAAGCTAGGGTCGTTGATGAATATATTGAGAATCAAGATTTGAAGCGAATGGAATGGCCAGCTTAATCTTGTGGCCTTAATCCGATAAAGCATGTTTCGAACTACCTTGGCAGACAGGTGGCTGGCGTAAGACGTTTTCCGAAGTCGTTAAATGAGCTGGAACAAATGTTGCTCCCCATTTCAGTGTCCGGTAATTTAACTGACAGTATGGAAGGGAAGGTTGATGCCACCAGTGCTTTACAAGTATGGCCGGACACAGTTCTTATTAAAACCCGTTTATTTATTTATTTTTCACAAAAATCTGTCATTATTGTTTTTTTTTTTCAAACAGCGGACTTACAGTGGACTTCGCAAAATATGTAGTTCTTTATTTGTAAATCATGCTTTATGTTAAAATTAAGAAAATATAGATAAATAACTGTTTAAAGCACATTTCTTCTAAATTTCATGTTTTTATGCTCATTCGATTTCAAATTAGATACAAAAGGCTGGTTGTACCTTGGAAGGCTAGTGTATATTGCGTTTGTACATTAACAAACAAGTTTAATATTGTTTGTCAGTTTCTCTTTTTTTTTTTTTTTACCGAAAGTTTAGTTATTATTTTCATATCCTGCAAAAGCATGATTATAAAATATTCCACAATTTATTTGTATATTTATTCAGGGCTGGTGTGTAAAACGAAATGGAAGTTTTCAGATATTAAATATTCAAGTTTCTAAGAACAATCTACAACAGAAGCCATTATGCTTCATCTAAAACAGCTGATTTGTTAAGCCTGAATCTTCAGTTAACAGTGTGCAACATTTTTTGTGTCACATATTTTAGTTTCATAGAATTATTAAATTTTGATAACAAAAACTCGTTGCACCAATCTAAAATTTATCTTTAATTATAATGGCCTCTGCTGAATAATAATTTAAAAAATCTTTTAGAAGAATGTCAAGATTCAGTTAAATAATTCACTTCAAAACCAGAAAAGTATTTAAAAATGTCAGTTACCATGTTTCACATACAAGCTCCTCATACAAATTTTAGGTTTATAGAAACTAAGAGATCCAATCCGGGCTTCTCGGTTTACAGAATATAGGTGAAAATCATTCTTCTTATTGAAAAATATAATTCTTATAGATTTAATATATATTTTTAGATTGCCCACTACCAATATCAAAAAGCATTTTTATATGAAAACTTATCACAAATGTATACAAAGAAAGTTTTAAAATTTTTATTAAAAGCGATACTTTCGTTTTAGCCGCATGCCGGGATTTACAAAGAAATCGCCAAAGATTTTGCTACAGCTGTCTTTATTTGACTGTTAAATTTGTGTTTTATTTGTATTATTTTATTACTTCATCGATGTAATTTCAATTTCATTATAGAATATTAGCCGTAAACAAGGGTTGAATTATTTATATTGTTTTAAGTGCAAAAACATCTTTCGTAATCAGGATACACGCGATACATATACAGTGGTGGCCAAAAGTGTGGACATTTTTTGAAAGTTTCATGCTTTTCAACTTTGTGTGCTTGTAGAATATATTAATTTTCACTTAAACACAAACGTTTATATATCAAATTAAAGGTAATTTAATGTAGAATTTAATAATAAAAATAGTATTACAATATCTGTATTACAAGGTTATGCAACTAATAGTAAGATCTATCTTAGATTTGCATTTTTTTTAAAGTGATACTTACACAATCAATACTTAGTAGGATAACCCGTATTTTTTAAGACAGCTTCACAGCGTCTTGTCATCGAGTGAACGAGTGTTTGGAGTTCATCTTTCGTAATGTCATGGTGCCAAGAATCAATTATAGCTTCAATAAGTTGTCTTTTATTGGATGGATGCTTTTTTCGTACAAGAATTTTCAAACGTCGCCTCAAATTTTCAATTGGATTGAGATCAGGGCTGTTTCCTGGCCATGGTAACATATCTATGCCTTTATTTTGAAACCATGCTTTGCATACTTTTGCTGTGTGGCATGGAGCTGAATCCTGCTGAAAAATAAATGGTGCGTTGTTGGGGAAGAGATCCCTGATAGAAGGTGTCAATTTTGGTTCCAGGACAGTTTCGATGTTTTTTTTTTTTTTGGCATTCAGGATGCCATCAATCACTTGAATTCGGCCCACACCATCTGCAGACATAATGCCCAAATCATGACATTTGTTGGGTTTTTTGTAGTTGCTTCAATGCAATCAGGATGAAGTGCTTCTCCTACTCTACGTCTCACGTATTTTCTACCATCACTACCAAAGAGCGATATTTTACTCTCATCGTTCCAGATTACTTGCGTCCATTGATTTTCTGACCATTTAATGTGTTCTTTTGCCCACTTAACTCGTTTTTCGCGTTGCTTTTGATTTAAATATGGTTTTTTCCTTGGAATTCTAGCTCTTAGTCCAAATCCTGTTAACCTTCTTATTATTTATCTTGAACTTACTGCAATACCCGCTGCATTCATTTCACATCTAATGGCATCTGATGAAATTTTTCTATCTTAAAGGCATAGCCGTTTAATTTTTCTATCGGCAGTAGCACTTGTGCATTTTTTTCGGCCTTATTTTCCACTGATTTCGTTTTTTCATAACGTAAACAGAACTTTCGTACACCAGAACAAGTCACTGAACCACCAACTTGTCTTGCAATTTCAGCATAAGAGAGGCCATTTTCTCTCAAAATGACAATTCGGCTTCTTTTTGTAGATGTTCAATTAGTTCTTCTTGTTGATGACATTGCTTAAAATTAGTTTAATTAAAAAAGGGACTTTAAATATTCAAAAACAGCAATGCTCTATTTAATTGTACTAGTATGCATCATTCCGCAAAATATTTCCACAACAATAACTCTTTTACCATCCAAATAACCTAAACTATAGTTACAGACATTTGATTGGTCCTCAGAACAGTGTTTGTGATTGGCTAGTACGCTTTTATTACAAAACAGGTCCTTATTGAAAACGCTTTGTGTTTGTTTGTTCTACTAAAATGAGCATAACTTTTTTTGTAATACTGTTTTTATTATTAAATTTTACATTAAATTACCTTCAATTGGATATATAAACGTTTGTGTTTAAATAAAAATTAATATATTTTACAAGCACACAAAGTTGAAAAACATGAAACTTTCAAAAAATGTCCAAACTTTTGGCCACCACTGTATATTTAAAAATATTCATGCTTGAAAATTATTTTAAAAACCATAAAAAAACAGTAAATTGAGATACAGTTTTCAAACAAATTGCATTTGAAAGTACATTTTTTTCCCTATTTGACGATGTAAAAATTGAAATTGTACGGTGTTTAGATATTTAAAAAAATTACAGTAAAACATGACAGTGGTCAGGTGTTGCTACCATTAATAGGACGTCAGCGTTACTCCCGGAGATGTTTTAGCTTTATAATATAGATACATTCCGTTACAAAATGGTTGTGATGCATTGAAAGTATTTTTTTTATTTTGGTTTATGTGTTTGTTTCTTTATTTTGGCACATTGGTATAAAATGACATAGGCTTAATTGTATCCAAATAAAATTGACAAATATAGACAAATATAAAAATACCATTTTATTAAAAATATGCATTACAAGTATAAAGCCACAGAATTATAAGAATGTATATTAAATTGACAGAATGAATGTCAATATAGATTGGCATTTTACATACATATACCGCAAAGTCTTTTTCCGTACTTTACAGCTCCATGTAACTCTGTAAATAAAAGAAAATAAAAAAGCTTATACATTAAATATATTCTTATTAAAAAATTAGATCAAGGGCATGGTTATACTTATTTTATTAACTTAAATGAGGAACTACTAAACAAAAATAGATTTAAGAAAAACCCTGAAAATATATTTTTGTCACATTTCGAAGTGAGAGTTCGCGGATTCATTACTAGCGCAGTCTGAGCGAGGTAATTATGGTAGCTTTTCCGTTTTTCGTTCGAGTAGAAAATTCAGATAACATTTTTTTCAAAAGTCTTTAAATAAATCATCATAAAATAATCCTAAAATATTTAATATATTTATATCCAGTTGTAGCGTATTATTTCTACTATATTTTGTCAAGTTTCCTGAAAGTGCTGTTATATTTGATTGGTACTCTTGCATGCTATATTAACAAAAAACATGCAGACATTCCTCGATTTTTGCAAAGAAACCTTCATTTCTCCATGAATATACGTGCTAATCTTCCACAAATGTTGTGCAATATTCCCATGGGCATAAAGCACATTTGCTAAAGTTATAGATTATTTCGTGCATTTTATCTTACCAGGGTGATCGCAAATATAATTTTTTTAGAAATAATATATATGCTACAACTAGAATATAAATATACTAAATATTTGATTATATATGAGCATTTGAACGAAATATCTTTATCTGCGCATGCATGAAAGATAATAATCTTTACTTATTTATTTTTGCATAATTTAGTAGTCAACTAATAGGGCAACTCATATAAAGAAAAAGCCACTTAATTATGAAAATTCAGAAAGATATCGGCAATATAGTGAGCTAGATTTCAGTTGCTTTCTAAAAATATCTAGATCAAAAAGGATTTTACAAAAATTGTCAGTTTGTTTAGTTAACCAACTTCCAACAAATGTATTTAACATAGGTCTATGGTAGCTTTTGAACGGATGCTTCGATTTTGATTATTCTTCTTTTGTTGGAATGGTCGCGTTCTGGATTTTCTGCCAACGAGAACCAAAGCATTAATAAAATATGAATATATATATATATATATATATACAAATAAAAATTGATAATTTGTGGAAAATACTTTTCCATTCAGATAGTTTTAGAAAGCAAATAGCATTCAGCTCACCATATTGCTAATATTTATCTGAATATTCAAGATTTGACTGTTTTTTTTATACGAGTTGCCTTATGTATTTGACTACTAATTTATGTAAAAATATATATCTACCGAGTTGTTATAATATATCTATATTTGGAGCTGCCAGTAGCTTGAAGGAATGACCGAAATGAAACCAAAATCGGTACACTTGCTATTTGAGAAGGGGAGCAGAAGAATGGAATAATAAAAAAATTAATTGCAATAATCACCAACAGATGGTGCTTTTGAGTGTGATATGTAATGTGTAATATTGTGTACCATGGAGGTGTCGCAAACCTCAATGACTTTACCGCATATCCCAACATGTGCGAAACATCACTCCTGATGCATTACATTCCGCAGTTGAGCACGTCATGCACCGCCTGGACTGTGTCCTCCAGCACAATGGCCATGCGAAAGCGTAACCACATTCACTGTGACATTTTCCAATAAATTAGGTGTGTCATCCGGTTTGACGACTTAATTCTTTGTTCTTGTATTAAACATTTCATTTCACACTCGGTAGCGCCATCCGTCGGCGATTATTGCAATTTTTTTGTTCCATTCTTCTTCCCCCTTCTCGAATAGTAAGTGTACCGATTTTGGTTTCATTTGGGTTATTCCTTCGAGCTACAGGCAGCTCCAAATAGAGATGCTTATATTATAACCACCCTGTATATTATCTTTCACGCATACGCAATTAAAGGATATTTCATACAAATCCTCATATTTCATCAAATATGTAATATATTTGTATTCTAGTTGTAGTATATTATTTCCACTGCATTTTGTCAAATTTTCTGGAAGTTGCTTTAAATTTGTTTGATAATGCTGCATGATATAAACAAAAAACATGCAGAAATTTCTTGAATTTCTCAAAGATACAGGCTTATTTCCATGAATATACGTGCTACTCTTACACAAATGAACACAAATGTTATACAAGATTCACACGGGCATGTGTTGATGTTATAGATTATTTCGTGCATTTTATCTTACAGGGTGATCGCAAATATAATTTTTCTCATTTAATTTGTTGTTGGTCCCATAATTGTTCTTGTGACTAAAACTTCACTGAAAAATATGATATCAAATACTTCATATTCCCGAAGTTCCAAAAGCATTTGTCAAATATTTTTTTCGGTATTTGACTAAACGTCTAAAATCGAAAGTGTCCAGTGACTTTTTGCCATATAATGAATGTATATATACATACATATATATATACAGGACTTGACAAATGTGGTCTCCAGATCGCCACTGGTGACCAACTATTTATATCTAGCGACCGAATTTTTATATCTGGTGACCAAGTTTTTATATATGGCGACCAAGTTATTTAATCCGGAGGGTTATTTTTTCTACAAAAATTTACTTAAGAAATGAGCACAAACGACATTTTTCTCCCACCCACATCTACTCATGCACGCCAAGCAGCGATATTCCTCTTCTCTCGTACGTTTAATAAAATAATCAAGTATAAAAGGCATGTTTCATCTCATATTCCCATTAATATTTATACTGGTGGCTAGAAATTTTTGCTGGCTACCAGATGTTATCAGATTTGTAAAGCCCTGTAATATCATTTAAACGCTGTTCTTGTTTTTCCATCATAATCGACAATCGATTGGGCAGAGAGTAACACAATTTTTAGCATAAAGCTAGTGTTTCTACAGAAATTGATTGTTTATTGCTTATAATTATAAATCCTCTGCTCTTGATGAAGTGATTTACATTATAAGCTTTCATCTGTGTTTATACTCTTGTTTGTTCATTTGAGTTTATCTTTGGTATTGTGATTTCATTGTATTTGGTCAATACCTTATGTTTCAATGGATTAATTGTACAGAAAGCTTATATATATATATATATATATATATATATACATATAGATAGATAGATAGATAGATATTTAAAATGAAATCACATGTATGGGAAACGAAGGGAGAGATATTACAAAAATCAATGGAAAGAAAACTGCAAGAATTAAACTTAATAAAAAGAAAAATCAAGAATGGAATACTGGGAATATCTTATGGAATTTTCAGAGGAGCATCATAAGAATAATTCATAGTTAATATATGTTATTTCCTCAAATACTGCCAGCATTAAGCCTAAAAATGACAACATTATGTTCATTATAACATATAGAGAAACCAAAATAAGATATATAGATGAAAAAAAAAAGACTCTAAGAGCTCGAATAACTAACTAACTAAATAAATAAACCATGATAGAACAACGATATAATATAAATATATATATAATGTCCTATCTGCAGAATAATTATATATACTTTCAAAGAAAAACCGAGATTAATTTTCCTTCAATATTAGAAAAAATATTTATGCTAAATTTCTTACTTTATTTTACATAATTTTTTTTATGAAAAAATGACCTGATATTTGATAAAATTGCGGATGTATTTTCTTGTTAAATGGACATTTTTCTCATGAAACACCATTTTTATAGACTGAGAAATCCTGCTTCAGGTGATTTATTTCTGCAACATGGTGCTAAATTTGCAACTAATAAATTGCTAAAAAAATTCCTTAATTACAGTTGAAATTTTTCCATGAAATTAAAAAAAAAATAAAGTTTTAACGCTTAGCGTGTATATATATATATGTTGTATACAAATTTTATTTCCTTAGTATATCCTTCGATTTATTTCGCATTATTTCTTTAAATTAATCTAACCACTGACATAGTCATTATTTCCTTAATTTTTAATAATATTTATTCTTACTTAATGTCATTTTAAAAGTAATAACACGTATGTTAATAATTATCTTATTCCAAATCTTAATCTAAAATTTTAAGTTCATTCGTAACTTTTATCAGCTCCCCAGTCTATAAAATTCTGAGAGACGCTTTCTCATTTCGAATGTTTTTAAAAAGCCATTTTCTTTTTATTATTATTATTCCATGCTTGGTTTCGCGCGCTGGGTATTTTTCACGTCAAAATAAATCGCAGCTACGATGGGGATTCTTTCGTGTTAAATCTTCTCCCTCGCACCTGATTCGGTTAGCTTAAATTCGCCTCTCACTCATTGGATCGTGTGCTCGTTACGTCGTTTTCAGTAACTCTACGCGCCGTGAACAAAACTAGCTTGCAAGATTTTGGAGAGCAGATTTTTGTCGTGTTTGGAAGTGCTGACCAAAGCGTTATTTGGTGTTCAACTGACTTAGATTTTCATATCAACTCTTTAAGATCTATTAAATGATGTCGTGAGCTATCGTGAAGCCTGAGGGCTATAAGTATACCTGGTACTGTGGGAACTGTTACTGGCATTGTCATGGTTTTTAATAAACAATTTATTTGGAAATTGGCTGCATCTTATTGAAGAAATTCTTGTGGTGTTTCATCATTGCCTAACCTCCTCGCCATGATTCTTGATATCGACTGCAATCATTCCCCATCTTTAACAAACTGCCATTTTCTCGTGGAATATTAAATCATCTTCGTAAAAAGTTTACAGAAAATCTCGCCATGATTCTAGATATCGACTGCAATCATTCACCATCTTTAACAAACTGCCATTTTCTCGTAGAATATTAAATCATCTTCGTAAAAAGTTCACACACACACACATACACACACACACACACACATATATATATATATATATATATATATATATATATATATATATATATATATATATATATATATATATATATATATATATATATATATATATGTACAACATACAAATATATATATATATATATGTACAACATACAAATATAGGTATATATACTGTATTATATATATATTATAGGTATATATACTGTATTATATGAATACTATATTATATTATACTGTAGGACAACAATTGGCCAGCATTAGCCCAGTCATTTAACGCTACTTGGGCATTTAAATGCTTATATCGTTTAGTGCGGGCTTTATAGGGACTCTCATGGAAGTTTCATGAGTGTACTGTGGCGCTTTAAATTTGAACTACCAAGTTAAACACATCATCAGTTTATTCAGCAGACTCTACAGAGCAACACGGGAAATTACAGAAAGCACATTGAAATATTTAAACCCTGTTGACTCGGTTTCTCATGACAATCTAGACGTCTTACGGCCACATCTCGTCATATAAGCTCTATTCGAAGAGAACGTCAAAAAGACGTGTTTCTCAAAGAAGTGCAAGTAAGTCAATCCCAAAAAATTTCTGTGCTTTCGTATAGATATATATATATAAAGTTAATGAATTTCCAGAGCTTGGGAACAGCTAGCTACAAGTGCCTACAATAAATGTTGTCATTAATGTCAATGTACTGTCTCTACTTGAAATTCTTAGGAAAATTACGAGTTCTGTAACTTCAAAATCATCCATTAAAGGAATATTAATAGGCTCTCAGAAAAGTTTTTTGAGACAGCATCTGGTAAACTGCTTTTAACATTACAGAAGAAAGAGGGAAGTCTTAGGGAGCCTTATACGTTCTCCATTTAAATGCCAATTAATATAATTAGTATGGAATTCGCAGTTAAATCCTTATAGTTCTTAAAACCCTCTAAGCGGCTCTGGCGTAAAATTACGTTTACAGTAAGCAAATTAAATTGTCTGTAGACAAAAATATTTTAATCAGAATTATTTTTTACGAACTAGCTAAGATGAAGATATGTTAAAAGTATTTTAGCACCAATTCGTGGGAAAATATTTAAATAAACCAGAGTTTTATAAGCATTTTTTTAAAAATGTAGAGGGTTTTAAAATTTAAGAAAACTTAAAAAACACACACACACACACACACTGCGTCGGAATCGCACGTCTAATTTCTAAGGTGATAAATAAACGTGTTTTGATAATTTTATTAGGTAATGAGTAAATCTATATAAATTTTCCCAGAACATGGGATTTCACAATCTGCAACGTGAAAATTTTAACAACGACGAGTCCTCTTAAGAGCCTAAACAATCTCTTTAGGGAAAAATAAAATCCATTATTTTATTCGACAGTTTTACAGAGTTACCACTTCTACTATATATATAAAACACAAACGGAAATTTCGTTCCGTTCCTTTATAACTCGAGTTCTGCTGAATGGAATTTGATGGAACTTACACTGTTGGATAGATAATTTTTCAGGGAAGGTTTTAGTATATACCACATAGTTCTGCGTATATTAGTTATAGAATTATGATGGAAAGTTCTGTTATTTTGGACGATAAGGTTACCATAGGTCATTTTTTGGAAACCATTATCATTGGCGAAAGACTTGAAACGAATCAGAAAATAATGCAAACACATAGAAAAATAAAAGAAAAATTCTGTTATTAATTTTATTTAAAATCCCCACCCCTCCCCGCAAAAAAAAAGGAAAAAAAAACTGATTTAATGAGGCATAATATTTAATTTAAACCCCAAAGGAATGTTTGTAATGCTTAAAAATATATTTGCAATGCATGAGATTGCAATTCAGATTAAGTCAATATTTGGCGATTTATCGTTTGCGTCAGGTTAACAAAGATGCATCTGTTAATTTGATTTAATAAAATATGAGTATTTTTTTTTTCCTTTTTTTCTTTCTGTTCATTTTTTTTATATAACTCCACTATCATGTGTCTTACAGGAGGAACTAGCAGATATAATTGTAAAAATGACTGCATTTATGAGTAAACATGTTATTTGTTTATTTACGGTTTTGATTTTACTTTTGTCGCCAAGCAATGCGATTTTAAGCCAAAAATGCATAAGCGTGACATCAGCTTGAGCGGTATTAGCAATAATAGTGTTTTTTTGTGCATACAAGATCCTTTTTGGAGCAAAATTTTATATTTAAATGCAAAATATATAAATAGCAGTTATTGTTATGAATATGGGATCAAAAATTTGAATTTTAGTGAATGTCTGCCACTCAAAACACATATTGTAAAATAGTTAAATTTTAGACATTTAAAAATTTACTACGGAAACATGCCGGTTTGTTTTCACCAAACATATTATTTTTATAGCCTCGAACTCAGACCAGCGAATATTGTATAATCTTTTATTTTTATTTTATTATTTTTTTAGTATATTGCCAATTTCACTAATAGAAGTATTCACTGTTTCAAAAGTTAGGAACCAAAGAATATTCTTAAAGAGATGTGTGCATTTATGCGTTATTACTATCACAAAAGGCTACATTTTGCAATAAAAACTGTTTGCTGAAATAAATTTTCGATGCTCTTTTTGATTCGTCATTTCTTTTTAGTTTTTTCTGCATATCTTCCCTTCATTCAGGAAGATATTTAAAATACATTGGACTAATTGTCCGTATTCCAGTCACTTGCCAGTTGGCATTTTTACTATATTGTTGGATGTTTCGTTTATGTTTGAAGGTTACTCTGGCCGACGATTCAGATTACAGAAGATTAGACGACTTTTGAAATTAGCGATTGCTAAATTTATGGGTTTTTTTCGTAAAAGCAATGCTTTCAATGTACCGTTGGTTGATTTTATGACGGCCGATTATCTACACGAGGGATATAGACCCTGGGGGAGTGCCCTCCGTGGGGGTCTTTCTAAGGGATCCTAACCCGTATTTACGGCAAGGTTCGAAGAAAACCAAGGAAAACTCCGAACGGTTATGTCAACGAGCGTGACCGGGGGTTGAACCCAGCATTTCCCGTATGCCAGCTTTGAGAGCAAAACATCTCAGCCACTGTTTTGGCGCTTTCAATGTACAGAAAAACTTTGTACTGTCAATGGTGGCGAAAATAATAAATAATATTTGTCGATTTATCATTTCAGGCTGGATAAGAAAAAACAAGTACTTGAAATTCTGATTAGATAATTTTTCGATCATTATAAAGCCTTTTCGACCTACACACAGACCTAGCAGCTAAACATAGTGCGAAATGAATTTATTTCTGCGTGTTATTATGCTCTTTAGAGAAATGCAAAAAAATCTTCTGTTTAAGTATTCACCAAAAATAATATTACTAAACATTTTGCATAACTAACTTTATCATGGTCAGTTTTATTTAAGGTATGGAATTTTGGTAATGAAAGATCTATAATTGCATTAACAGTAATTTGTCATTATTTAATGAAACATAGCTTGGCGCGTAAATAACTTCGTTTTGTAACTAACTCTGGTACATTAGCAACCATATCGTTTCAAGCACTTCTAATGTTTGACGCCAAACTTGGATATCGGCAAGATTATGGAAGATTATGAAGATTTTATTGGATACAAACTAGAGGTTTATTCTTCGACCAGAGGTAATGATTGTTTTTTTTTTCATTTTAACGGTTACACGAATGCAACTGGCCTAAAAAAATGGAAAGACAGTGAAAATGGCGTCATTTTAATTTTATTCATATTCAGCTTTAAAAATTCACTTTTTTATGTTTCACCATTTTTTTAAATATGAAAGTTCAACACTGTTCTTTATGTGCAAACATTTTATTACAATTTTCACTGTATTTACTCTGCTGGAATCGAAAGATGAAAAACCGTAGTAGACTTGCCAGAAGAGGACGTATATTGCGAAATATAACGTAACATAGAGTGAGATTGTACTTACGTTACCAGAATCTCACATGGAGACAAGAAAGAGGGACGCAGTTTAAGAACTTACAGACGAAAATAAATACATTATTTAAGTTCAATGGTCAATTTATGCAATCTTTGTAACGTTTTCTCTTTTAGTAGTATGTTGAGTAGAGAACATGTTATTTCCTGTTGTCATAATCTCATAATGGCCTCATTTCCCAACCAAACTCTATTATAACGATTAACTAAATGAGTTGCTTCTTTTAGCCCAAATTTTGTCCAATGTATGATATAATATAACGCAATGTCGTTCACATCGTTTACAGCAATATTGAAGGAAAATCCAGGTAAACGTCCTTATTGCTTTAAAATACATGCTCAAATCCATTGATATAATTCGTTTGTGATTCAAGGTTCGTTTGAAAATAATTACTAAGGTAGTATCTGTAGGTGAAGATCCACATTCCTTTAAAATACAAAGCCATTTCGTTTCATTTAAGGTACATTTAGAAAAATGACCCAGCGCAGCGGGCGTAGCATGCAAGTAATTAATAAAACTAACTTACTTTTTATTGTTTTTTACACCAGTATGGCAAGGCGTCTTTCACTTTTGTATGGGTGTACTGCATGAATTTCATTATTTCAGTAGGTGTCAGCAGGTTTTCATATTGCACAGTAAATATTTCACCCATTTCATTCAAATCTAGTTCTTCTATTTCCAGCTTGCCGAGGAGAGGAGGACTGGATTCCAGGCAATAGTCTCGAACAGCGGCCATATCATTTGGATTTGTTTGTTGCTTTTTAGCCCATTCAACAACTTTTACTATACGCTCTTTTAATCTAACCTAAATAAAAATGTAAGTAAAATATTCATATTAATACATCTTCACAGATATTTTCCAAAATGTCCGTGAAAAGAAAAATGTTTCTTAATCTTAAGAAATATAGTATAACCGCGCGAAAATATACAGTAACTTCTTTAGAGCTACCCATGATTCGAAAAGCGTCCCTTTATCTTTAAAAATCTTGGGAACCAACATATTTCTGTAATTTCAAGATGTATTTATAAAATCAGTTTATGTTGCTGTCACCGATTTTCGGAAACGTTTCCGAGTAATTTTTATAGCGTATTAATCAGTTTTCTCAACCCGGACTATAGGTTTTTCGGATGCTAGCCATTCTCAATTAAACATTTTCACCTTCATAATTGAATTTATACGTCCAATAGTAACAAAAAATATTAATTTTAAAGTTAATAATTTTAATGCTGTTAATTTGGCACGTTTGTCTGTAAAACAGATTTGTTGAACATGAAAAAGTTTACTTGAGGATGGATAGCTTCCAAAAAACCTATAGTCCTGTTTGAGAAAACTGATTAATACACTATAAAAACTACCAAGAAGGAAACGTTGTTTAAAATCAGTGGCAGCCAAATAAACTTTTTATAAATAATTCTGTAACTCTTGGAAATATATTGGTTTAAGAGGTTTCTAAGGATAAAGAACGCTTTTAGGAGTTATGGGTAACTCGCACGATGTAGATGTATATTTTAATTCGTGGATATATTACATGTTCCTAGATTGAGATACATTTGTCTTTTCTACAGTGTGGATACCTAAAACTCGTCGGTTATTTCAGGGGCGGCATCAGTTTGAACGTCAAAAAAAAGGTCATTTTGTGAGTCTCTCATAAACAATGTAAACTGTTGGAATTTTTTTCAATATTATAGGATAATTTAGAGAATATTTATTAATTTGTTCATAGAAATAAAATTATACTTCGTCCTTGGAATCCAGGTAAACGAGGGTGACGAAAATACTGTCTAGGTTCGTCTGTTTGTCTGTCTGTCCGTCCACGCACTAACTCTCGCAAAATATATTTTGATTTCTACGTTATTGATATTTGCTATTACGATTTACAATGCCATGTTCCCTATTGAAAACGTGGTATGTAGCGTTTATCGTTCGTATATAGAGACACAGAAAAGAATTCTATTACATTTTGATCTACAGGGAAATATCGTTTGAAGTGCATTTTAATGATGTTACTCTATTCCAAACATAATTAAATTGATATGCATTAATGAGGTGCACTAAAATATGATTTCTGTAGAATATGGAGTTCAAAACATTTATCATTCATTTACAGGATCACGCAAAATAATAGAATTAATAATAGAATTGGTCTATGGGTATTTTTAAAATGTTACACTATTTCAAACATAATCAAATTTATATACATTACCGAGGTGCATTGGATGAATCTTACTGTAGATGAATATAGAGCGCACAACATTTACCGTTCATTTACAGAGACACACAAAAGAATTTGGTTACAGTACTATGTCTATGAAAGATAATTGCTCGAAGTGCGTTTTCAAATTTAGTTTGCGTTTTGAAGTTTAACTAAATATTAGCATATTGCATGATATGTATAAGTTTTGTAGATCATATACAGGGCAACACAAAAAAAATTCAAAAGCGTTACTTTTTATGGCTGTGAAGTGCTTAATGATAGTTTTTAATTGCGTAAAGTTTAAATTTTAGTGCACTAACAGATGTTTGTAGACTAAAAATAAAATCATATACAGGGCTACGTAAAGAACTGTATACATTACCATATATGGAGGGTAATTGCTAGAATTGGACTTTTTTTTTACCCGAATTAAATATTAGCTAAATATATGATTAAAAATCCGTAGATAACATACAGAGTTGTACAAAAAAATTTGGGTACATTTCCGTCTATTGGCAGAAATTACTGAAGGTGACTTGACTTGTCAATACTGCTATGCCTTTTCTAACTGAGGTGATTTGTGTAGTATATATACAAATCTATTTGTTATATACAAAGCTGCACAAAAGAATTTGAGTAACTTTCGGACTATGGACGGTAATTTCAGAAATTCGGTTTTCTAAATTGTTTACTTAAGATATCTTCCTTCATTTTATTCAACGGTGAAGTTTCGTTAGAGTCTTCTGAAAGTATTGGAAAGTGTCTCATAATCTATGTTTGATTCATGATTTTTCTTTCGTGGTAAACATTTTTTCAAATGTCCTGTCACATAATCCTCTTACATAATAAAATTATTTCATTATTAAATAAGAACAGTTTACACAAAAGCAACTTTAACTTATCTATTGGGTCATCCGGAACGATCTGCGGGTTTTTCAAAGCGAAGTGCGGTTTTGTCAAGTTATTTTGCTACTGCTTAAAAGGATGATATTGAATGACCCAGACATGTCATTCGATCTTTCTGCTTGCGCTGTATAATTCTAGCGTTTATAATGTGTTGTGGCATAATTTTTGTTTCAGTGCAGTACTAAGAATGGAGAAGCAAAAAGTTCATTTTCGTCATATTATGTTTCTTTATTTCAAAAAAAGGTAAAAATGCTAGTCAGACTGCACGTAAAATTTGTGCTGTATATGAACAAAGTGCTGTTTCAGGCGACACAGTTCGAATGTGGTTTGGGAAGTTTAAGCACCGAAATTTCAGCATCAAAGATGATACCCGCTCTGTACGACCATTATCATCTGCAAAGGAGGACTCTTAAAAGAAGATATCTCAAAAAATAAACGTTAAATAGTAGTTCAGGACACAGACTAAATATTCCAAAAAGTACAGTGCGTAATCATTTCATAGCTTCTTTTAACAGGTCCTTGTCCACAGATGATGATGGTCGTCAAGAGTGGTCATCATCTTCGAGACTGAAATTTCCGAGCTTAAATTTCTCAAACCACCGTCGAAGTGTGTCATCTGAAACAGCACTTTAATCCATATACAGCCATATACAGCAGATATTTTACGAGCAGTCTGAAGTAACATTTTTGCCTGTCTTGAAATAAAAGAGCATAATATGACGAAAATTAACTTTTTGTTTTTCTCTTCTTAGCACTACACTGAAACAAAAATTATGCTAAAAGACAAGCGAGAATTATTCAGCGCAAGCAGAAAAGACCAAATGTATATAGCGGGGTCATTCAAGATCACTCCTTATCAGCAGTAGGAAAATATAACTAGACGAAACAGCGCTTCGCTTTGAAAAATCGAAGGACTTTTCGGATAACCCAATAATTCAAAGATGATAGCATACTTACATCTTTAAAAGCGTCATTATCCAAAATAAAGGCCATGGCTGCATAATTTAGCTGGAAGAATTTATCAGATGAAATAACTTCAAGTGCATTTCTTTTTATGAAATTGAGGCACTGTTCTCTCAATATGGCAATGTTTAAAGTTACGTTCAAGATTTCGATAACTTCATCAACTGTGAAAGACCAGACCTTCATAAGGTCTTCACACATTTCCTTCAATTTCTTCTGCTTGTAGTGATCAGCCGCTAGATATGCGTGAACAATAGACAGCTTATCATCAGTACCCAAGTTATCCGTGTAAATAAAGCTAAATTAAGAAAAAACAACATACAGTGGGTGATCTTATTATCCAATCAGCTTCCATAATTAAAAAATAAATAGTATATTTTGAGAAATACGTGAAAAAATCTTGCGAAAATCATGTGTCATAAAATATTTTTCAGCGGAGGTTTAGTCACAAGGGCAATTAGGGGATCAATAACAAAATGAATAAAAAATAATATTTGCGATCACCTTGTAAAAAGAACAGCTGGAAATGAATGTAGCTGTGGAAGATTACAAGGTGGATACCCTACTACATTTATGTTCATATCTGTACGAATAATATATGCTTGCAAATATAAAAGTTTGAATAAAAAATTCAAAAACCTTTTCCAATGTTTTTTGCTTATAACATGCAGCGTTTTCAACCAAATTTAACGTCACTTTCATAAAAGGTGATAAAATGCGGTAGAAACGATGTACTGCATTTAGAATATGAATATAATAAATTATTTGATAAAATAAGAGCATTTTTTATGAAATACTTTTTAACTGTGCTTGCTCGAATGATAACAAAACATTATTTTTTAAATATAATTTAGTAGTTGACTGTACAAGTAAACACATATAAAAAGTATTGTCGAATAACGTGAAAATTCAAAACGATTTCGCGACGTAGTGGAGCTGAATTCTAGCTGCTTTTTAAAAATAGCTGGATCCGAAAATTTTTTCCACAAATTGACATGTTTTATTAACCGATTTCCAACAAAAGCGTATATATTTAACACATGTTTATGTTAACTTTTGAACAAATGCTTCGATTATGATTTTTGTTTCTTTTTTGGGATGGACACGTTCTGATGGTTCTGCCATGCAGATTTAAAACAAATAAAATAAGACAAAAAAAACTACAATTTGTGGAAAATCTTTTATTAAAACATAAAGAACGCTTTACGGAATCGTGGGTAATTCGGAAGAGGTTATTGCACATTTTCGTCTGTGGTTATATATAATATTTTCTTAGATTATGAAACATTTGTCGTTTTTAACACACTTGGGTCTGACCGGGGTCTACACTTTATTTTATCCCGGTCCGCACAGAGAAATAAAAACGAAAACTGTCCCAAGCCCGCATCAAAATGCCTTTTTTTCCCCCTTTTTTTCTTTGTAGCAATGATATTATATATTTGTTTAACGAAACCTTTAGCAATTTAATTTGACTAAATAAATTACACATGTATCTTAAAATATAATTATATTGAAAATATTATTTTTCTACAGCCGATTTAAGTTGTTTTTGGAAAACCGAAAAATACGGGCAAAACGCTTAAAGGATTAAAAATCTTTTTTTTTTTTTTTTTTTTTTTTTTTTTTTTTTTTTTTTTTTGTAAAGCTTTAAAATTATGGATTTCTCCAACCATGTTTTTCTTTCTTTCGAAACTACATTTAAATTGATGTTCATGTACGTATTGTACTGTCCTCTAAAAAAAAAAAAAAAAAAAAAAAAAAAAAAAAAACATTTTCAGGGTTTCGTTCATCTCACGAAAACTCCCGCTTCGTTGTCTGTCTGTCACAGAACCGGTTCTCAGAAACTATATAACTTACAAGCATGAAATTTTGTACACTTATAGCTGAATATCTACTACGAAGCTCAAAATCATAAAATTTGAAAAAATCGTATTATTTTAATATACAGAGGTAGAAAATCAAAAATCTAAAAGTCTTTTCCTATTAAATTTAAACATTTTTCTTTATAGCAGTTGCCAAAAATTAAAAATCCATAATAAAATTCTTTCTACAGTAATTAATTTTCTATTAAAAGATTTCCACGTGAAAAATGAAAATAAAATAAAAAGTTTCACCAATTGAACAAAAAGATTAATATGACGTCATATTGGTAATAAAACGGAAATTTTCAAGCAATTCTCATTAATACAAGGAGTATGAGTATGTATAAATTCAGAAAGCAGCTTAATATGACGTCATTAGAGAATTAAAAAGAAAATTAATCTGACGTCATATTGGAAGTTTTACGGATTTTTCAAATGTTTGAGAATAATACAAATAGTAATACAGAGTGATAAATGAGTAATAGTAATAAATGAGAAATAGAGAATAGTAAATATATGAGTTTGAGGAACGTATTGAATCATGATGAAAACCCGATTATGGAAATATTGACATATTTTAACATTTTGAAGTTCTCTATACAACATATTTAGTTATGAAATTCATTTTTTTTAAATGTCGCATTTAGTCTACATGACAGATATTATTATAACAGAGTATAATAGCGGATTTCGCCCAAAATCAGATATTCGAAAAAACTAGAAAAATAGACCGCTAAGTTTTTATTTTATAAAAAACTTTTTACAAAACTTTACTTTATACGAAACTTTTTTTTTATTAAATTTATTTTTGATTTATTAAAGAAAGGATAAAGTGTCTTGAAAGGTCTATTAAACTTAATCTTTTGTGCGATCTTCGATCACACTTACCCACTTATTGGAAGTAATCTCTGTATAAAGTCTAATAAGGAATTTAAAAAAATTAAACATGGCTAAATTTTTACAGATAGTTCTGAGTAAGATTTTAATGTTGAGCATTTTTCATTTTATCACTTTATTACAAAATGGCAGCCAATTAAGCGAGAATTTGAATAAAACCCACTTTTCCACTTTTCCATGTTGTCTAAAAAAAACTCACAGCTCATGTAATCAGCAGAAAATGATGCATTTCATTACATATTAATGGCTTAACATATAAACAATTAAAAATTTATGTAGATATTCCAAAATTGTATTATAACAAGTAAATCTGTAACAGTGAAGCTCGCGTTTTGCAGAATTCTGGAATTGTTAGTTTAAATTATTTTAAAACTAATTAATCACTCCTTAGGTATTTTTAACAATTTTTATTATTCCAAATAGCGCATAAAAACAGAACAAAACAATAAAATTCATTTCAAAATAAACTTGAGTCATGAAAAACACAACACTCAATTGAATCAAATTCACCTCTGTCTATAAATAATTGTTTAAAAACAACACAAAATGTCACAAAAACATATATGCATCATTTATTAAAAACTTTTACTTTAGGTGTTTTAAAAATATACAAAACTGCATTTCACATTAAAAACCTAGCGCTTTCGAGCCGTCCTGGCTCATCATCAGGGTTAAAACATCACTACGCAGATACACACAAAAATGACGCATTTAGTCTAGTCGCACATGACTAGTTGTGTGTTTTTTTGTGTGTATCTGCGTGGTGATGTTTTAACCCTGATGATGAGCCAGGACGGCTCGAAAGCGCTAGGTTTTTAATGTGAAATGCAGTTTTGTATATTTTTAAAACACCTAAAGTAAAAGTTTTTAATAAATGATGCATATATGTTTTTGTGACATTTTGTGTTGTTTTTAAACAATTATTTTTAAACAAATTCACTTCAGTGAAATATTTGATGTAGTATTAGGGTGAGTGTTTTTTAGGAAACATTTCACTGTGGGTTTTGTTTAGAAGACAGCACAATATGTCTAAGGGATCGTTAATATTGTTATTCTGCATTTGAAGGATTGCGAACTTATGATCTGAGCAGTGTTGGGGTGTAAAATTTTTACATATGTGTGTATACAATATTCTTTTAAAAGATTTTTAATTGTAGCATAATGTTGAATAAGAGATGTCGGTGTGTGTTGCATTGTAAACTAGTCGGATGTGTCAATCCCAAAACTTTCTTCTATCTCACACAGGTTTCGCATACACTAAAAAGAAACAGCACCCATTTATATCAAGGTCTAACTGAAACTCTAGTTTTATTAAATTCCGTGAATTATTTCTTGAGATATGACTATCGTTAAAATCGCGTAAATGCTACATAGCAGCTCCACCTGCTGGGCGATTTTTACCAAAAACTAATCAGCACTAATTTATATCAGGGACTAACTGAATCTAAAGTTTTATCAAATTCTGAGCATTAGTTCTTGAGATAGAGCTATTATGGAAATCGCGAAAAATGCTGCATAGTGCCTGACCCATGCCTGCGAATTTCTCCCAGTGTAGATCTCTATGTATCACTAACGTAAATTAATTCAAGGTAAGAATTCGTAATTACAATGTTTTGATGAATATAACAGTACGTGCGAGGATTTCGCACTGCAATCTGATATTTTTTAGATGCAGGTTTAAAACTCCATAGAAAAATTAAGGTTTAAAAATATCTGCAAACAACATTAGTGAAGTCAGAATATCATCTCATTTATTCCATCAGTTGCAGTAAAAACTGATCGGAGATAGCAAAGGCACGCGCAAGAGAGAGAGAGAGAGAGAGAGAGAGAGAGAGAGAGAGAGAGAAATTAACAAACGTATTTTAACTGTATTAGAGGATGACGTTATCCGCTTCGTCAAAAACATGGGACAAAAAAAATTGAATACATATAAAATACAATTTAACAAAACACACATTTTACACAACGCGTGAATTAACATTGCGTCGATCGATCGATGGTGTCTTATTCTTCTAAACACTCGAATTTGAAATTTGCTTTTTAATCATAAATATAAAATAAACCCGTGCGGATATATATATATTTTGAACTATTTATTTTTTATAATCATTGTTGAGCACGATATAATGCGATATTTTATTTTTATGACAATATTAATTTGAGGAAAACCTTTCATTTAATGTATGAATAAAAATGCCGATTTAATTTTTAATTAACTGAAATTTTTAATAAAAAAAACATGTTTTAACGAAATGTGAGTGTACTATGTCAAAAGCCGGTTCCAAAACCTTTTAAATGATACCCCATTCATTCGAAAAAAAAATGCTGATTGCAATTTTTTATCAAAACATTTGTTTTAACGAAATGTGAGTATACTATGTCAATAGCAGGTTCAAAAAAATTTCGAATGATACCTCGTTCATTGTTGTGCGTTTTATAAATGTATAGCAAAAGGGATGTTGACAACAGAAATAATATATATGATTAGCCATTTTCATTTATGCCCTGTGAGATCTGGAGCTCCATCATCTACGATTTAATTTCATTTTTAGGGTTTCCTTCATCTAACGAAACCCTATTCGTCCCGCTACGTCGTCTGTCTGTCACAGAGCCGGTTCTCAGAAACTATATAACTTACAGATGTTACGGTTAGTTTTAACCAGTTTTTTTATCTACATTAAATACCTTAAATCACTTTCTCAACATTTATTTAATTGCACTCCTTTTTATGTTTTTATCAAATATATAAATAAATAAAAATAATTTTAATGATAGTAAAAGTAAAATGTTTTGTTTTTCTTTCTTTCTTTCTTTTTCTTTTAAGCAAAAGTAATTTCAACTTCCATAGTATAACTTAGCTTCCTATTTTCAAATACGAAAAATAGATAGCAGGAAAGTCGGCGTTTCAGATATGACCTCACAAGTAGAAATTTGGAGACAGCCATGCACCTTCCCATGCTTGGAATCAGGGATTGGTGACACTGTGTCTATCTTTGGCTAAAAGAAAGCGAGAACACCCCAAGAGGTATTACGTTGTCTGGTGAGTGGAATATAGACGCAATTAGGCTTTGTATTTTTACAACTTACTACAATAGGCCCTGCCTTTTCCCTGACGTCTGTTTGGCGCGCATGTAAACATATTAGCAGCCCGCAGTAAGAGAGGTAAGTTTGTTTTCCCACGAAACGGCGAGTAGGGAGAGGCGCGACAGACTGTCGCTACCAGGGTCAATCCATTTTTTTATTGTTTTTACCCCCGAACCTCCCTTGGCGGGTTGTTTTTTGGTTCCGTCCAGTTTTGAAGCGGTAAGAGAGAGAAAATGTTTAACTTCACTTGTTGCTTGGTTCGTAAACTTACTGGGTGTTGCGTAGCGGCGCTCGAAGTGAGGTATTCTGTGTTACTGAGTTGAAGTAATATTAGCAGAGACATGATAAAGGTCTAGAGTTATGAATACTCGAGTTTATGGTCAGCATTTTGCCTTAAATGGAATGATCGTCGTCTTATAATAGAGACATGTCTCTTGCTCGAACCACTACTTGTACCTCATAGACTCCAGTGTGAATGACGAAAGAAATACTGTTGAAAGCTGAGGAAGTTAGTAGTCTTGCGGCGAGCTTTGAAAGCATGTTCCAAAATCAGACTTTAAAAGTCTTCATCATGAGACTGTTCTGTTCCTATTAAGACGAAGATCCCAAGTATCGTTCGTTATTAGAAGGCAACTAGATGTACGGGGAGGTTACCCAATCTGTTGAAATTATGTGACTTACCATATCCTTTCATAGTGAAATACAAGAATGAAAAGAAACCTGTCAGCTCACCCACTGGTATCCAGTAACAGTTTTTTCTCTCAAAAAAGGAAAGTGAAGCATGTTGTGCAGTCGGTTGCAGCATTAAAAAGGAAAGGGGAGTGTAAAAGCCTACCCACAGATTTAGTTATTGAATTCTTCATCTTTTGTAAGTAGACTCTACATAGTTTTTATTTACATGTCTCCCTGATGATAGAATCTATTTGTGTATCGCAGAGTTTGAGAGTAAGATGCAAAATAAGTAAGAATAACTTGTAAATTAATATATATATATTATGGTATGTTAAGAATTACAATACGTATTTGAAAAATAATTAATAACTTATCTCAGTAAAGTTGATCAGCCTTTAATTTATGATGTTATGATAGTTTTGGGAACATTAATATTTAATTTAAAGATATTTAATAGTCAATATTGATCAACTTTTATATTGTGTTATTATAATAATTTTTTTTTTTGAGAATTACATTGTTTTTATAAATTTTAATTGTTCAAATAAATTTTTTTTTGTTTATTCTCAAATATGGTATGTTTTTCTTTATATGATCTTTAAATAAGTAATATTTTATATTTACAACAAACCTATAAGAGAGGCTTAACCTCTCAGTAAGTGTGACTAAAAATATGAAAGCTATAATTTTGCTAAATTAATACTTTTAAATCTCTTAAATCTAAAGTTCATAGCGATAGTTTAAATGAACATTAAGTGAGGTTTACTCAAAGTTATCCAATCGTACTTTTGATCTTGATTTAATAATGGATAAATTAATAAGTGAAACAGTAATATTAAATTTAATTTCATAAAAGTTAACTTAAGCTTTAACTTTCCTCTCTCAGATATATTGTTATCGAAAATAAACATCAAAATGTTTATTTTAACAAAAGTAAAAAAAAAAGGGTAGTCGGTTTCCTTTTTTTTATGACACTATACGATCATACGCTGTACCAATCTGATTCTGTTCAAAATCTCCATAACTCTTTTAATTTTAAGAACTCCATCATATCTGTATTTTATTAAATTTTCTCTTTCCCCTTTTTGTCCTCATATTAGAGGAATTTCAGGTTTCTCTTTAGTTTTCCAAATTTTGTGATGTTTGTATTCGTTAATTTTGTGTATATGGAGATTTGAGCTTGATCGGGTTGGAGTGGAGTTGGGTGTTCTTTATGCATTACAGTATACTATTTGATTTAGAAATCTGTTGCCCCTTACTACATTTAGTATTATTTTAAAATGAAGATTTCAAAATTATCATGTTGTATTAACTTATTCGGATTTTTAAGTTTTGACATTTTAATAATTTTGGTTTAAATTGCTCTTCCTTTCATGGTAACAGATTTCAGTGGAGTTAATCAAGGTATACTGGTTTTTTTTATTGTTGAGGGAATAGGGAGTTGTAAGTGATTCTTTAAATTTTAAATTTAAGTAAGTTGTTTAGAAAGAGCATCCAAAACACCACAAGAAATGGAGCCGTAACAATTCGGTCTCTGGGTTATTGATTTTTTTTTACTTGTATGTATTCTGATTGTCGAAGAGCAACTGGGTGTTTTTTCAATTTATATTTTATTTATATGCCGAAGTGTAAAAAGAGGTTTAGGCTCTCTCTCTGTGCTATTAGCTACAATTCCCAGTCAAAAAAAATGTTTTTGTGTACATAACTTTATCTTAGTTACTAAAATCATAATCCTGTACTTAAGTTTTATGTATTTATAAGGGGTTTTTTTCCCTCTCTTTTTCTCATTTTTAAGTTGCCCCCCCCCCCCAATTTCCCCTTTTTTTTGTCTGTTTATCATTTTCTAACTCTAACCATTGCTGATAAGCATTCAGAGGCAATTGCCACTATTCAGCGGAAAAATGCATTAGTGGACAATTTGTCAAACATTCCCCCATTCAATGGAGAGGCCAGCTCAGTCTGCTTCTCAGATTTTTCTGAGAAATTTGAGAGTTTTTCCAAGTCGATAAAAGCCGAACGGCTCTACTCCACTCCATGCTGTTGAGCAATCTTACACCAGAAGTGCGAAAGGGGGTAATTGCGAGAAATCCGCAATCCCCAGAAGATGTTCTCAAAATTGCACTTCTGGAAGAAAAAGCTTATAGGAGCATTAACCCTTTTTACAACCACCGCGAGGAAATTCTCAACCCAAATTTGACCCAAAACCTACCCTGTGCTGCAGTTTTTCAGCAAGATAGCTCACAAAAGAAGGAGATAGACCAACTAAAGTCACAAATTGATGTATTAGCAGCAAAGATAGACAGTTTAGTTGATCTTAGGGATAGGGATGTACAGGAGAAAAACCAGGAAGTAAGACCCGTAACCTGCTATAGGTGTTCCGTACAGGGCCACTATGCCAGAGATTGTCCACTAAATTTTGTCGACTATAATTTTAGAAGGTGAGGTGGTCAAAATTTCAGGAGCCGTGGGCAAAATTATAGACACAGAAATGAAAATCCTAGAGGCAACCATAATCAGCGAGGTGGATACTGGGGAAGAAGAGGTGGTTATTACCAAAACAACAGGAATACAGCTGCGAACAGAAATGAGGAGCAGGCGGTAAATAACACCCCAATAGCAAACAGTGTAAATGAACCTTTAAACTATTAGTGGCCGGATCAGATGTGGTCAAGTCGATCCCCAACAGGCCCCTGGACCCCCCAGCTGTGTATAGTGTTTTTCATCCCCAATCATATACCTTACCGACTGCAAGAATTTGCATAAATAAAGTTTGCCTGAATGCATTATGTGACACGGGTTCAGCAATCAACCTTCTGAGTGGTACTGATGTTAACTGTTTAGAGAATTTTGAGACGGAGAATTGCAATATCCCCATTATGACTGTCACCGGTGAGAAAGTTCACCTAAATAAGAAAGTATTTTTAAAATTTGTTTTTGATAATGTTCAGTGTCAAGCTGAATTCTATGTAGTTGAAGGAAAATTAGCTGAGGAATTTAATATGATTTTGGGTATGCCATTTTTGAAAGAGTACCGGGCATGTATAAATTGTGATACAAATGTTGTCGCTCTTAAAGTGTCAGTAGCAGGCCAAAGTAAACAAAGCTTAGAAACCCCAAGTAATACTTCTTCAGGGTCTAATACTTGCCTTGCAACTAATTCTGTAAATATTTCTAATTCTATATATAGTGTAAATTCTAATAATAATTGTGTGAATAATGATATTGTTGAAAATAATTCTGTAAATGTAAAATGTGTCAACAAAGTAGAGGAAAATACAAAAAGTAGTAATGCCAATAGCCCCCCTGATAATTTTGCATGTAGTGAAGTTCATGACTCAGTCAGTGTTGAAAATGGGAATCATAGTAGTGAAAATATGGTAGTTCAGGACCCGCAGTTGAGTAATATGGGAAAAGATATAGAGGTAGTCATTCAAACTGAGTCAGATAAGGAAGTTGAAAGTGTTGCGCAGAATTTTTGCATGCAAACAATATCAGGCGGTAGCTCTGAGGGTAATAATACTACAAATTCATTGAGTATTCAACATGTCAATAATAACCTATCAGCAGCGAATCAGGTATCCCAAGATAATTTTACTGAAAATAATACTGTAATTAGTAATATTGATGAAAATGAAGATGTGGTAAGTATAGATGATAAGGTACCTGAAGGCGAGGAGGAGAGCAATGAAGATAGCAGTACTGATAAAACCAGTAAAAATAAAAGTATAAGTTTCGCTGTGTTATGTAGCAAAATTTCAATTCCCCCGCAGTCAAAAATGTTAACCCAAGTTAAAAGTTATAAGGAAAATTTTATTAAGGAAAATTATATTATTATGTTAGAACCTTTGGCGAAAAATTTAAATCAAGGTCTCCTTACCTCCAGAGCCATTTGCACTAAAGAACATGGCCTGTTTATCGCATTTGCAAATTTTTCAGACAACAGTATTCATTTAAATAAAGGAACCTTTGTTGCCAAAATTCAAAAATGTGTAGACAAATCAAATGTACCCGTAATTGAAAATAACTTAACTTGTAATGTAAATTTGGCCCCTCCAATTGGTGACTTTGATCACGCTGATCTCACTTGGAGCTCTGAAATTAATTTAGATCATTTAGAACCCCCATTAAAACTTAAAATGCAAAATTTTCTAGACAAAAACAAAGATGTATTTGCAGCATCGGTCTTAGATCTACCCGGCTGTGATACAATCCCTCATGAAATTAACTTAACTTCAAATAAACCAGTTAAAGGCAAAGCTTATAGAGTCCCCTACAAATTACGTCAAGAAATGGAAGACCAGCTGAATACTTTATTACAGGCAGACATAATTTCACCTTCCATGTCGGAATTTGCTTCTCCGGTTATTCTGGTTCGGAACCAGACGGTTCCTATCGACTTGCTGTTGATTACAGGAGACTAAATAAAAATCTTGTTAAAGATGCTTATCCAATTCCTAACATTACCGACTCTGTTGATGCTTTAAGTGGGGCTAAATTTTTTTCAACGCTAGATTTAACTAGTGGTTTTTTTCAGCAGGTTATTCGCCCAGAGGATAGGCATAAAACTGCTATAATCACCCACAAGGGACTTTTTGAGTGGACCCGTAACTGTTTTGGGCTCTCAAATTCAGGTAACAGTTTCCAGAGACTTATGAATGCTATTTTCGGTGATTTAGGCAATCTTGGAATTCTAGTCTACATTGATGATATTGTAGTCGCCTCCTGTTATATAATTCTCATTTTGAGAAGATTAGCATGATCTTCGATAGGTTAAGACTGCATAAACTCAAACTTAAGCCCAGTAAATGCACTTTCCTTTCGAATAAAATACAATATCTAGGTTTTGAGATTTGTAGTGGCCAAGTGTCACCTATTAATAAAAATATTGCGGTAATTGAAAATTTTAAACCTCCAACTACCCGACAGGCTGTTAGGTCCTTTATTGGAACTCTATCTTTTTATAGGAGATTTATACCAGATTTTACTAAGAGGGCTAAAAATTTAATCAATCTAACAAAAGAGACAGGAAAATTTTCGTGGAATGAAGATGCACAGAAAGAATTTGAAGACCTTAAAAGGGCTCTTATTTCAAAACCATGTCTTGCACTCCCTGATTTTGAGAAAGAATTCCATTTATATAGTGATGCTAGTGGCGAGGCGTTAGGGGCAGTGTTATCACAATTAGATGAAAATAACATGCTCCATCCTGTTGCCTTCGCCAGCAGAAAATTGAAAGATGCTGAAACCCGTTATTCCACCACTGAAAGGGAATTGTTAGCTTTAGTTTGGGCTACTGCCCACTTATTGGTGACACTGTGTCTATCTTTGGCTAAAAGAAAGCGAGAACACCCCAAGAGGTATTACGTTGTCTGGTGAGTGGAATATAGACGCAATTAGGCTTTGTATTTTTACAACTTACTACAATAGGCCCTGCCTTTTCCCTGACGTCTGTTTGGCGCGCATGTAAACATATTAGCAGCCCGCAGTAAGAGAGGTAAGTTTGTTTTCCCACGAAACGGCGAGTAGGGAGAGGCGCGACAGACTGTCGCTACCAGGGTCAATCCATTTTTTTATTGTTTTTACCCCCGAACCTCCCTTGGCGGGTTGTTTTTTGGTTCCGTCCAGTTTTGAAGCGGTAAGAGAGAGAAAATGTTTAACTTCACTTGTTGCTTGGTTCGTAAACTTACTGGGTGTTGCGTAGCGGCGCTCGAAGTGATGTATTCTGTGTTACTGAGTTGAAGTGACATTAGCAGAGACATGATAAAGGTCTAGAGTTATGAGTACTCGAGTTTATGGTCAGCATTTTGCCTTAAATGGAATGATCGTCGTCTTATAATAGAGACGTGTCTCTTGCTCGAACCACTACTTGTACCTCATAGACTCCAGTGTGAATGACGAAAGAAATACTGTTGAAAGCTGAGGAAGTTAATAGTCTTGCGGCGGGCTTTGAAAGCATGTTCCAAAATCAGACTTTAAAAGTCTTCATCATGAGACTGTTCTGTTCCTATTAAGACGAAGATCCCAAGTATCGTTCGTTATTAGAAGGCAACTAGATGTACGGTGAGGTTACCCAATCTGTTGAAATTATATGACTTACCATATCCTTTCATAGTGAAATAAAAGAATGAAAAGAAACCTGTCAGCTCACCAACTGGTATCCAGTAACAGATTTTTCTCTCAAAAAAGGAAAGTGAAGCATGTTGTGCAGTCGGTTGCAGCATTAAAAAGGAAAGGGGAGTGTAAAAGCCTACCCACTGATTTAGTTATTGAATTCTTCATCTTTTGTAAGTAGACTTTACATAGTTTTTATTTACATGTCTCCCTGATGATAGAATCTATTTGTGTATCTCAGAGTTTGAGAGTAAAATGCAAAATAAGTAAGAATAACTTGTAAATTAATATATATATATTATGGTATGTTAAGAATTACAATACGTATTTGAAAAATAATTAATAACTTATCTCAGTAAAGTTGATCAGCCTTTAATTTATGATGTTATGATAGTTTTGGGAACATTAATATTTAATTTAAAGATATTTAATAGTCAATATTGATCAACTTTTATATTGTGTTATTATAATAATTTTTTTTTGAGAATTACATTGTTTTTATTAATTTTAATTGTTCAAATAAATTTTTTTTTGTTTATTCTCAAATATGGTATGTTTTTCTTTATATGATCTTTAAATAAGTAATATTTTATATTTACAACAAACCTATAAGAGAGGCTTAACCTCTCAGTAAGTGTGACTAAAAATATGAAAGCTATAATTTTGCTAAATTAATACTTTTAAATCTCTTAAATCTAAAGTTCATAGCGATAGTTTAAATGAACATTAAGTGAGGTTTACTCAAAGTTATCCAATCGTATTTTTGATCTTGATTTAATGATGGATAAATTAATAAGTGAAACAGTAATATTAAATTTAATTTCATAAAAGTTAACTTAAGCTTTAACTTTCCTCTCTCAGATATATTGTTATCGAAAATAAACATCAAAATGTTTATTTTAACAAAAGTAAAAAAAAAGGGTAGTCGGTTTCCTTTTTTTTTATGACACTATACGATCATACGCTGTACCAATCTGATTCTGTTCAAAATCTCCATAACTCTTTTAATTTTAAGAACTCCATCATATCTGTATTTTATTAAATTTTCTCTTTCCCCTTTTTGTCCTCATATTAGAGGAATTTCAGGTTTCTCTTTAGTTTTCCAAATTTTGTGATGTTTGTATTCGTTAATTTTGTGTGTATGGAAATTTGAGCTTGATCGGGTTGGAGTGGAGTTGGGTGTTCTTTATGCATTACAGTATACTATTTGATTTAGAAATCTGTTGCCCCTTACTACATTTAGTATTATTTTAAAATGAAGATTTCAAAATTATCATGTTGTATTAACTTATTCGGACTTTTAAGTTTTGACATTTTAATAATTTTGGTTTAAATTGCTCTTCCTTTCATGGTAACAGATTTCAGTGGAGTTAATCAAGGTATACTTGTTTTTTTTATTGTCGAGGGAATAGTGAGTTGTAAGTGATTCTTTAAATTTCAAATTTCAGTAAGTTGTTTAGAAAGAGCATCCAAAACACCACAAGAAATACAGACATGAAATTTTGTGTACTTATAGCTGAATACCTAAATGAAGCTCAAAATCATAAAATTTGAAAAAATCTGATTATTTTAATATAGAGATAAAAAACCAAAAATCTAACAGCCTTCTCCTATTAAATTTAAACATTTTTCGTTATAGCAGTTGCCAACAATTAAAAATCCGCAATAAAATTCTATCTACAAAAATTAATTTTCTCTTGAAAGATTTCCACGTGAAAAATAAAGATTAAATAAAAAGTTTCACCAATTGAAAAAAAAAAAGAGTAATTAGACGTCATACTGGTAATAAAACGAAATTTTCAAACATTTCTCAATAATACAAGGAGTATGAGTATATGTAAATACAGAAAGCTGCTTAATATGACGTCATTAGAGAATTACAAAGCAAATTGTGTGTGTGTGTGTGTGTGTAGTTATATGTATATGCAAATTTTATCTTAAAAACGGCTCTAACAATTTTGAAAAATTTTGTATTCTACCGTTTTGGGGCACCAGAAAACCATCAGGCTAGGTTACATGTTCGAGAAAATTCGATTCGTGGGTCATATTGGATCACCATGGGTCAGTGTCAAGCTAATTGTACCTAAAAAACGGTTCAAACGATTTTGACTATTTTTTTCCCTATCATTATCGGGCACGAGAAGACTATAGTGCTGGGTCACATGTATTCGAGAAAATTCGATTAGTGGGTCATTTTGGTCATGGGTCATTATGGGTCAAGCTATTTTTATCTTAAAAACGGCTCAGATGATTTGAATTAATTTAGTATCTTACAGTTTTAGGGAACGAGAAGACTAATGGGCTAGGTTACATGATGGAGTAGTTTCGATTAGTGGGTCATTTTAGTCATAGGTCATTATGGGTCAAGCTATTTTTATCTTAATAACGGCTCAGACGATTGGAACTATATTTTGTATCCTACGGTTTTGGGGCACGAGAAAATCATTGGGCTAGGTCACATGCTCGAGAAAATCCGATTAGTGGGTCATTTTTGGGTCACTGTGAGTCAAGCTAATTTTATCTAAAAAACGGCTCAGACTATTTTGACTAAATTTTAAATCCTACGGGTTTCGGGCACGAGAGGACAATTAGGCTTGGTCACATGTTCGAGAAAATTTGATTAGTGGGTCCTTTTGGTCATGGGTCATGATATTTGAACTCAAAGCTAATTTTGACCGAGTATAGCTCGGTCTTCCCTGCTCGTAATATAATAAATAACATAAACAAATCAAGATCAGGATTCCTATTGCTATGAACATGGTTCTCTTTCAGAATACATGCCCGTTCGTGGCTTTACTATAAATGATATTTATTAACCGACTTCAAAGTTAAGCGATTACTAACTCGCTGTTTTTATTTTAACACTTTTCGACTTAGTCGGAAAGTGTTTAGAAATTTGATTTGTCTGTCTGTTCGTGCTCTAACTTTCGTAAATATACTTGGATTGCCATGAAAGTTTTATAGATTATTGAGTTTTTCTATAGAATGATCGGTATTGAAAATGAAATGTGTAGCAATTATAGGTCGTTTACAGGGACACACAAAAGAATTTCGTTACATTATACGGTCTAAGGGGAAAACTCGTTTGAGATGCATTTTATTGTTGTTACGATATTTCAAACATTGATAAAGATTGATATGTCTGTCTCATTGATATGAATTACAACATGCTTTCTCAGGAGTATAAAAGGAGCAGCATTTATAGTTCGTTTACAGGGACGTGGAGTATTATTCCATTACATTATGATCTATGAAGAAATATCGTTTTCGGTGCATTTTAATGGTGTTATGATACTTCAAACATAACGAAGTGCACTGCATGTTTTCTATAGATTATAGAGTACATATATGATACAAATAGTATATTTTTAATTAAAAGTAATCTTAAATTATATACCCCTCTTTATTTCATGTAAATAAAAGAAAATCATCTTTCTAATTTCACGTGTAAGCTAAATCATTTTATCTTTTATTATAAATAAATCGTTTTTCTTTTTTTAGGTTACTTTCATCATAACTGTATGATATATTCAAAGGTAAAAAAAAAAGTAATATTACAAATCAAACTTTTCAGTTTCATTTCTATCTTAATTTCAAATGACGTATTTCATCGCGATATTTTTAATTCTGTAATGACTGCTTTAGATCATCGTATCTTCTGCAATTCATTTCTGATTGATAGATGTCAAACGCCGCTGTATAACTCAAATTAATGATTTTGTTATTTATCTAATTTTCTACTTAACGATCACGATTGCCTTTCAGTTATGCAACTCGTACTTTTAATTTTTATACAGTATTTACAACAAGATCATAATATAAATGATCACAAATATGTCAATATATTTTTTAATGATCGAATATCATCTCTTATATTTCACGTTTTTTACGCAATTTCTTTGTGAATCAAATATTACAGATTTATATCGGTAATATATGTCAGAATTCAATCAATTGAATTGTTTATGAGCATTTCGATAAAATATAATTATTATTTCATAGCTAAATGACTGCTTTCTACAGGTTTACCATAACTACAGGTTGACAGATTTTTGATTTCATTAAAAATGCCCCCAAGGGGGGGGGGGAATAGTAGTTTCAGAAGAAAAAAAATTCAAAACTTCGTCAATTCACAAGATATCAAATTCGCTTAGCTTTATTATAAATCTTCTTAATATTATCTACAACGACTTTTATACTGACAAGTTTTTTATAGGACCAACTCTTACGGTAAAAAACAATTATAAACAAAAAAAATCCCTGCTGGCTCCGCCTACAGGCACAGATATATTTCGAAGTGGGTGATCTAACTACCACATTATGGCAAATAGGTCTTTCTTCTGCAATTTCCAATAAATAGGTGCCCCACGGTCTGCGTGTTCGAAATCTACCTGTGCCTGTAGGCCGAGCCGTCAAAGATTTTTTTAATTTCAAAACGGCCTAATAAAAGTATTATGTTGACGATAAGAAAAAATGTACTTGATCTCACTTGTTATGTAATCTCTCGTCAAACATCGCAAAGTACTCCTCTAAAGTTACTTATACCAGAAAATTACACGGACTTTGCTACACCTGGAAAAATGACTTCAGCATAACATAGAATTTTACGTTAATTTGCACAGACATACAAAAGAATTCGGTTACAGGACTGGCTGAGTTGGATAATTACTGGAAGTGCGTTTGTCTCTGTGGTATGCATTTTTAAACTGATCTAATTTTGAGTGTATTAGGTGGTGTGTATAAATTCTATAAATCGCTTACAGGGCTACATGAAAGACTTTCCACACATTATCAGACGTGAACAGCAATTGATGAAAATGAATTTTTATTGAGTTATGTGTTTTTTTAGGTTCCTTTTTTAGATTTTTCATTTCATCGTATGAAATAATGAAATTGCTTAGTAATATCCTGTTAGTGTTGGAAAGTGTTACATAATCTATGTCTGATGCATGATTTTTCGTTCTTGTTTAATGCATGTTCAGTTCATGCATAACTTTGATTTTTCGTTCTTGTTTAATGTATGTTCAGTACATGCAGTATGTTTGATTTTTCATTCTTGTTTAATGTATGTTCAGTTCATGCATAACTTTGATTTTTCGTTCTTGTTTAATGTATGTTCAGTTCATGCATAACTTTAATTTTTCGTTCTTGTTTAATGTATGTTCAGTCCATGCAGTATCTTTGATTTTTCGTTCTTGTTTAATGTATGTTCAGTTCATGCATAACTTTGATTTTTCGTTCTTGTTTAATGTATGTTTAGTTCATGCATAACTTTGATTTTTCGTTCTTTGTTTAATGTATGTTCAGTTCATGCATAACTTTGATTTTTCGTTCTTGTTTAATGTATGTTCAGTTCAGGCATAACTTTCGAGTAGATATGTGATCAAATTTGAATTTTTTCTGTTTCTAAAAACTTATTTTGTCGTGATACCACGTAACCTCTATTATGTTCCAAAAACAGATTGTGTGTCTGTCCACGTTTCCGTTATACCATGCTCTCTAACTTTCGTGTAAAAACAGATATATTGCCACCCAATTTGAATATTTTGACGCTAGTATTTTATCACTTAAAATACATTGATCTTGATTTGTTTATTTTATATATTTCCTTTTTTCTTATAAGGACATATTAAAAATTCCAATACGTTATCATATATGGTTGATGCACAGTAATTTTTCATTCTGAAAATATTCAATGTGTCCTTGATGAATTATTTAAAGGATCACATTAAAAATTCGAATATGTAATTATATATAGCAGTTACTACATCAATATATAGGTATAGTTTTTCACACTGCTTTTCGCAAAAACATAGTTTTTTTTTTTAAAGAAAGAAAGAAAGAAAGAAAAAACTTGCTCGTTAATGCATAGTTATCATGGTCAGCTAGGTTAAAAATTTACCATTTGAATACTGGAATCCTAAAAACCGTTTTATAACTATATTACACAGCGCAAACTGGACTAGCCCTAACTTTAAGCTCTAAATTGGCACTAGCTGTCGCGATATAAGCTATCGCTTCGTTCGCATATATCGTAGATTATAAATATCCTATTCAATATTTATTCTATCGAATACAGTAAAAAAAGGTAGTGCACTTTTAATGAAGTTTTTCAAAACTGTAATGTAAATTTACAGATTGTTGATGATTTTAAAAATAATATTCAACACTGTTAAATATTTGCAGCAAACTGTCCAGTCATTTGACCGCTTTTGTAGAAAACGGTTACATAATTGCAAACTGCAATTTAACCCTATTCTTACCATAATATGGGGAATAATATCGTCAGAATAGAGTTAAATTATGTTTATGTAAGCTTTTTCTATAAAAACGGTCAAATGACTGGACAGTTGGCTGCAAATTTTTAACAGTAGTCAAATCGCTAAGGGCTATTCTCCATTTTATTTCTTTTCACCACTTTGATGATAATGAAAACAAAATGTGTAAAAAAATATATATGAAAGTATCAAACCAAATACCAAAATAAAAATGGGCCCTTTTGGATCTTTTCTAAAAAAAAAAAAATCATAAATTATTGAATTTCTTACAATGTTATAATGGAAAATATCAGTTCTTCTATCAGTAACGCACGGAGTAAAAATAAATATTTTGCTTGCTACAATAGTGTAAAGTAAGAAATAATATAAGGTTTCAATAAAATATGCAAAACTAATAAGAAAGTGGTAAGTTGGAGATTTATCAACCAAGTTGGTGATTAATTGTTGATCTCCACAATTGAAGAAACCCAAGTTGGCAACGGCATCTTCTTTTGGGGGGGGCACTGTAATACTTACCCATCATGGATATGCGTAATATAAAATATGAAAATAAAACATGTGTAAACTAGTTACAAAATGCATTACAATTCGAATAAAATCGTGACTTGATGACGTCCTAAACTTTAAATGCTCTATTACTGAATTGTGTAAAAGAAACATCCTTATAACTCCAAAAATGTTAATCATATTAACTAACGGTTTACTGCGTCGGATTAAGCGCCTCATTTCCAATTAAAATATATCTTTGAACTGAAATTTGGATGAAATACAGGGTCATGAAAAATCGAAGAGTGTGGTAAATAGGATTACAAATATCTCGGCAACTTCCAATTACCCGATCGACTTCATTTTTTATGAAAAATTTATGTTTTTTTATTGTCTTTTATATTCACTCCTTAAAATAAACAATTTCGAAATTTTTTATATTTTTTTTTATCAGAATGAATATTTCGAGAATCCGAAAAAAAATAGTTCCGGATAATCGAGGTTACTGAAATTCAATAAGCTTCTTCACATTGTTACATACTAAGTACATACCCAATTTCAATTCTCTATCTCAATTTGTTCAGGAGGTAGAGCGTTTAAAGACACACACACAGACAGACGGACGGCAAACATTTTTTCTCTAAAAATATGTTTTTCGGAATCTCCAGTGTCTGAAACGTGTAAAGCCGTCAAACAATTTTTTTCGATTTTCAAAACGATTACAAGACTTACCCTATACTACGTATGATGGATAAGTAATAAATAAATAATAAACAGGAAGTTTAGTTACTCCCATATAATAATAATAATAATAATAAACAGAATTCTTACCGCAGCAGAATTTCAAATCCAATTTCAGAAATAGATTCCTCTTCAACAATGATTTCCTTAACTGCATTGGGATCTAAAAGTATCCTTCCAAATTCAGTACAACGTGAAGCAAGAATTAATTTGTGGGCCTTGAATTTCTTGCTCCCTACTGTAAATGTCACATCAGAGAAGTCTTTACTTCTATATATATTTTCGATTTCTTCCTTTAGGTTATTTCTTTTATTCTGGCATTGTTCTATTAAAATGAAAGAGGATATTCATTAATAACTAGCTCATCCGCCCGGCGTTGGCCGAGCCGTGGACAATAATCTTAAATGTACCTAAAATCAGTGCTGGAGAGGGAAGGATATTGCATTTTTGGACTATTAATAAGCGAAATTTCGAACTTACCTCTTTCCATGAGCCGAATAATAAAATAAAAAAATCCCTGACGGCTCGGCCTACAGGCACAGGTAGATTTCGAAAACGCAGAACGTGGGGTGCCTGTTTGTCGGGAATTGCGGAAGAAATGACCTTTTTGCGATGATGCTGCAGTTGGAACCGCCTACTTCGAAACGAAACTTGTTTGCAGGCGGAGCCAGCAAGGATTTTTTTTTTTTTTTTTGCTATAAGAGTTGATCCTATAAAAAACATGTCAATATAAAAGTTTTAGATAATATTAAGAGGATTTATAATATATTTAAGCGGATTTGAAATATTGGGAATTGACGAAGCTATGATTTTTTTTCTTCTAAAACCCCACTTTTTTCCCCCCCTTGGGACCATTTTTAATTATATCAAAAATCTGTCATACATACATTTTCGGCCCTTTTCCTAGAAGTAATAATAACTTTAAACGGATTCGATACGTATAATAATAAAGAAATTATGAGGATTTATCTGTTTTCACAAAAAGCCCCCCCATTTCCCCCCCCCCTTGGTTCGATTTTGCCCATTAACGAACTTGACCGAGATTTTATGACCCTTGATTTTATGTATCAGTTTGGAAGAGATTTATGCAGAATTTTTCCAGTTATCGTGGTCAGAAAAAAGTGACATAGATAGATAGATAGATGATAGATAAACTTTTGAACTGGGGGTGGTTTTGGGTTCTGGGAGTCATGATCGGCGTAGATCTGCAAAAATTTTTCAAAATTTCCAACTTAGGTGAGAATGTAATAAGTAGTATTTCTTACGAAATCTACCTAAAATCCTTGACGGCTCGGACTACAGGCACAGTGCTGGTGATTTACCGACAGATCCTACTAAAGGCCGGTTACACCTGTCAATTAAAAGTTTATCATCCTACATAGAGAAAATCAGGTGTGGGATTCACCTTTACCATCACTCATTAATTATCTATAGGGACTTCAGATTACTTTCCACCACACAGGTAGATTTCGAAGACGCAGACCGTGGGGCGCCTGTTTGTTGGGAATTGCGGAAGAAATGAACTTTTTGCCATGATGCAGCAGTTGGGACCGCCCACTTCGAAATCTAACTTGTTTGCAGGCGGAGCCGTCAGGGATTTTTTTGTTTTTAATTTTTTTTTGCTATAAGGGTTGGTCCTATAAAAAATTGTCAATATAAAAGTTTTAGATATTATTAAGAGGGTTTATAATAAATTTAAGCGGATTTGATATCTTGTGAATTGACAAAGTTATGAATTTTTTCTTCTAAACCCCCCTCCCTTTTTTTTTTCCTTTGAGGTCATTTTTAATGATATCAAAAATCTGTTAAACATAAATTTTCGGCCCTTTTCCTAGAAGTACTAATAACTTTAAACGGATTCGATGCCTATCATAATTAAGAAATTATGGATTTTTTTCTGTTTTCACAAAAAGCCCCACCCCCGCATTTTCTCTCCCCCCCCCCCCTTGGTTCGATTTTGCCTATTAACGAACTTGACCGAGATTTTATGCCCCTTGATTTTATGTATCAGTTTAGAAGAGATTTTTACAGAATTATCGGAGTTATCGTGTCCATAAAAAAGTGACATAGATAGATAGATAACGTTTCGAACTGGGAGTGGTTTTGGGTTCTGGGTGTCATGATCGGCGTAGATCTGCAAATTTTTTTCTAAAATTCCAACTTAGGTGAGAATGTAATTAAAAAAAAAAAAACCTCCCGACCGTGAGGTAACGTGCGTCGTCATGGTAACGATTTTTTCCCAGAAAAAAGAGGTAACTTAGAAAACTAACGTTGGCACTTTTCCCTCTCTTTCTTCGCTACGTTTCAAGGAAAAAATCGATAGCCTTATTTTCTTAAATAATTAATTTAAAAAAAACCTATTTAATATACTTTTATTTTTATTTTATTCAAATTTCGAAAGTCAGCTCCATACAGAGGTATAAAATAAAAGATAGAGAGTATCGAACAGAAATTGACTGATAAAAAACAAACATCTAATATTCGACGGAATGGAGACTTAAAAAAAATCCCTTAAAATTAAAAAAAAATTGCACTACGAATTCCGAATAAACTTTATTTAAAAGAGGAGAAAATTTATTATATCAGAAAAAAATTGAATTTGCATTGCTTTTAAAAGTGGGTCAAAATCGTTCGGGAACTTTGAATCTTGGGGAAATACGAGAATCCTTCCGTTCAACATAACAAAAAATCGAATGGAAAAATCCGAAATCTCAACCTTAGATGCATTTGGATCTGTCTTTGTCTATTTTTATCCAATTTTTCAGATTTCTACGAGAGATAGCTTTTTCTAATTATCGCTACAAACAAACATTTTTTTAGGTAGATTTCGTAAGAAATACTACCTATTACATTCTCACCTAAGTTGGAAATTTTGAAAAATTTTTGCAGATCTACGCCGATCATGACTCCCAGAACCCAAAACCACCCCCACTTCAAAAGTTTATCTATCTATCTATCTATCTATCTATCTATCTATCTATCTATGTCACTTTTTTCTGACCACGATAACTGGAAAAATTCTGCATAAATCTCTTCCAAACTGATACATAAAATCAAGGGTCATAAAATCTCGGTCAAGTTCGTTAATGGGCAAAATCGAACCAAGGGGGGGGGGATATGGGGGGCTTTTTGTGAAAACAGAAAAATCCTCATAATTTCTTTATTATTATACGTATCGAATCTGTTTAAAGTTATTATTACTTCTAGGAAAAGGGCCGAAAATGTATGTATGGCAGATTTTTGATATAATTACAAATGGCCCCAAGGGGGGGAAAAAGAGAGTTTTAGGAGAAAAAAAATCATAGCTGCGTCAATTCACAAGATATCAAATCCGCGTAAATTTATTATTAATCCTCTTAGTATTATCTAAAACTTTTATATTGACAAGTTTTTTATAGGACCAACCGTTATAGCAAAAAAAAATTAAAAACAAAACAAATCCATGCCGTCTCCGCCTGCAAACAAGTTATTTTTCGAAGTAGGCGGTTCCAACTCCCGCATCTTTTCGAAACTGATACATAAAATCAAGGGTCATAAAATCTCGGTCAAGTTCGTTAATGGGCAAAATCGAACCAAGGGGGGGGGGGAATGGGGGGGCTTTTTGTGAAAAACAGAAAAATCCTCATAATTTCTTTATTATTATACGTATCGAATCCGTTTAAAGTTATTATTACTTCTAGGAAAAGGGCCGAAAATGTATGTATGACAGATTTTTGATATAATTAAAAATGGCCCCAAGGGGGGGGGGAAGGGGGGTTTTAGGAGAAAAAAAATCATAGCTTCGTCAATTCACAAGATATCAAATCCGAGTAAATTTATTATTAATCCTCTTAGTATTATCTAAAACTTTTATATTGACAAGTTTTTTATAGGATCAACCGTTATAGCAAAAAAAATCCCTGCCGGCTCCGCCTGCAAACAAGTTATTTTTCGAAGTAGGCGGTTCCAACTCCCGCATCTTTTCGAAACTGATACATAGAATCAAGGGCCATAAAATCTCGGTCAAGTTCGTTAATGGGCAAAATCAAACCAAGGGGGGGGGGGGCTTTTTGTGAAAACAGAAAAAAAACCCATAATTTCTTAATTATGATACGTATCGAATCCGTTTGAAGTTATTATTACTTCTAGGAACAGGGCCAAAAACTTATGTATGGTAGATTTTTGATATAATTAAAAATTGCCTTAAGGGGGGGAGGGAAGGGGGGTTTTAGAAGAAAAAAATTCCTAACTTCGTCAATTCCCAATATTTCAAATCCGCTTAAATATATTATAAATCCTCTTAATATTATCTAAAACTTTTATATTGACATGTTTTTTATAGGACCAACTCTTATCGCTAAAAAAAAAAAAAAAAAAAATCCTTGCTGCAGGGATGAAAGTGCACTAAAGTCATTTTGTAGCAGCTTTGTAGCAGCAAAAATCTAATTTTGTAGCAGTAAAATCCATTTTTGTAGCAGTAAAATCCATTTTTGTAGCAGCAAAAATCTTAATTTTGGAGCAATAAAAACTGTTTTCGGAGCAATAAAAACTGTTTTGGAGCAGATTGAAATTCTAATGTTAATAAAAATTATTGCTATCTTGAAAATACTTTGATATTTGAAAAAAAAATTACTCTGATAAAATTTTGCCACACTTTTTGCTAACCCTGAACATTCTAAACAACATTTAGGTACTGATTGCAATAATGCATGTATGTTAAAGAAATACTAAGTAATGTGCAAGTACAGCTGACTATTAAATTAATGAATCTATAAAATCCCCCCCCCCCCCCCACCCAAAAAAACTGACTACATTACTGGGTAATAGTACTTTCATTTAGCATTTTGTTTGAGAAACTATTTCTTTGAAGAAAATATTGTATAATAATAATAAAATCAAATAAGATGTGAAAAACATTGAGAGATGCATGAAATATAAGTGTTTCTTATTTCACACGTACAAAAAAGACAAAATAATAAATTCAAAATAAAATGTTCATTTAAAAATAACGTTTTATTAAAAATTAATGTTATAGAATAATTTATTTATAAATTCTGTAGAATTATTTCTGAAACGAGAGTGGATGTAGAACGATGCAGCAATGTGAAATCGGAAACGTCCAAAGTGTAGGGAAGAAGAAAAAAATAAAAGGGGAATGGGTACAGATTAAATCGGAAAATCGTGCATTTGGCCGATTCTTTTCATATTTTTAATCACCAGTTTTTCAAGTTTAATCGATGAATGGCGACTGCTTATTTTCATCTTTATACTCAAGATATATCACTTTATCAGAAAATGAAAAACGCTATTCGATAATACTACTGGTTTTGGCGATTTTCTAATATTTACATTTATGCAAAATCAGTGTATACGAATCAGCCAATATTCTGCAATGCACTTTAAATTCAAAATAATAATAAACACATCAATAAATAAATGATGATTCACGGAAATTTTTAATCTTTCTTTGTGTAATTTATTAATCATAAAAAAAGTAGATAATTTCGCGGAAGGGAAAAAAAATAATATAAATACGATACTGCAAAACCAATACCATATGATATCAGAACAATTTGAGATCGGTATAAAATAGCATAGATAAACATTATTAGCGTGGATATTTAGAGAAATTTCGAACAAAAAAACAGAAATCAATAAAATTTGTTAAAATATAAAACTTTTCATTTCTGAATAATATAATTAACAAACAGAAACTCAGATTTAAACATGTTGTGCCGAAAGAATACGCCAATATGTACCAATTGTGCCGAAAGACTTCTATCTTTTCTTTGTGGAATCCAAAGTTTTTTACAAGCCGTGACGTGACGGCCGTAAGGAAAAAAAAAATTCTGGCAACCATTTGTGGCAGGCGGGAACAGTCAACCCCAAATCAGTTTATTTCAAGTTTTTTTAAAAAAAAGGATGAACTTTATACTGTACGGAGATCGGCCGAGCAGGGTTACACACAGCAGTGACGTGAAGAGGTAATTCAAGTGGAGTTGCAAGAAATGGCAATGTGGTGCAGGTTTGGCACAAAATTGAAAAAAATAGCTGTTTTGTAGCAGCTTGGTGCAGGAAAAAGGTTTTGGTGCAGTCTGGAGCAATTTGTGCAGGTCTTACATCCCTGTTGCTGGCTCCGCCTGCAAACAAGTTTCGTTTCGAAGTAGGCGGTTCCAACTGCAGCATCATCCGCAAAAAGGTCATTTCTTCCGCAATTCCCGACAAACAGGCACCCCACGTTCTGCGTCTTCAAAATCTACCTGTGCCTGTAGGCCGAGCCGTCAGGGATTTTTTTTTAATTAATATAGATAGAAGAATAATTACAGAAGAAAATTTTCAAATATTTTTTAACCATTTTCGAAGGAATCAAGTCAGGGGTTGGAAAAACTACTTTTTTATTATAGCGAACTACAATTACAACTACTTTATCCAAAATGTGGTTAGCTACAACTACAACTACTTTATCCAAAATGAGGTTAGCTACAACTACAACTACTCGTTTTTAAAAGTAGCGACTACAAACTACTTTTCAAAAGTAGTCAGTCACTACATCGATACTTTCAGATTTGTTACAGATTCAATTTATAATTGAAACTGAATACACAAGTTATGACACGAATACAGGGACCCCTCGTTATATCGCGTCTGCCGGGATACAGTTGAATAAATGCGATATAACTGAAGACTTAAAAAAATTAAGAAAGATAACATACAAGAAAATGTTTGTGTTTTTCTTCAAAATTTTAGTTTATGCACATACATATTACAAATTTATTAGCGAAATTAAGAGAGATAATGAATGCAATCAATATTTAAATAAAAATCTGGAGTGACTCCAATCGACTTTCTGAACACTTTACAAAATACTATCAGTTCAAATAAATAAGAATAATATAACAATAAGTGAAAAATTAGAACTTAATTTTACATATATGAACTTTGGGGTACGGAGAAGGTAAGGAAATTTTAATATAAACTCCTATAGTCACACATATTACATATGAAATCATTGTAAAAATAGCTAAAACGTATATTCAGGACACCTACCTCAAATTGCACAAACACATCAATATTTTCGCAATCGGGTGTTATCATAATTACAATACTTTCTTTGTGATTTTGTGTAAAATTTATTAGGATTCAGAAAAGCATGCTAGTCTAGTTTACCCGAACCCGACCTGTGGTTCGTGTCGGTTTCGATTCTTTCGGGGTGCGGTTAGGGTTCACTAGACTTTTCAAAAGAAAGTCCTGAATATTTTTTGAAGGGAAAAAAACTATACGTAAATTTGTATTTTAATAAGCATATATATATATATATATAAACTTATTGCAAAAATTAACCATTGAAACAGAAATAACTGACCAAATGCAATGAAATTATTACCCCAAATAGCTATGTCAAATTACACATTATAAAACATAGTCCTAACAAATGAAGTATTTATTCAAAAAGTGAAACATAAGTAAAAAAAAAAAACACAAATGCAAGCTTATAATGTAATTTACTTTTTCAAGGGCTGGGAAACCACATTATAAGCAAAGAATGATTGTTTTCTGTAACTGTCACAAGCTTAAAGCCAAAATTTTGTGACAATTCCAAGCCCTAACAATCATTGGAAAAAAATTGGAAAAAAAAAAAAAAAAAAAAAAAAAAAAAAGGATACCTTTGAAAATAGAACACTACAAATCAAACGGAAGAAAATAAAACCATTTATAAACAAATAAATACCAAGGAAGACAAAGAAAATCTATACATTACAACATAAATTTATCCAGAATCCGAAGCCAAAAATGTTTTGTGCTAAGCACATGGTAAAGTGTATAAGTGAATTCAAACGTACAAGTTAAAATTACAGTTAATTTTCTAAAAGTAGCAGTTATTAATTTAACCATTGTGATTTTAACTATTTCTAATTTAAAATATAAAAATACAAATAAATAATATAAAAACTATAAATTCATTTACTAAAAATATTTTTTAACTTAAATAATTTTAATATATATATTATATTATTGGAATATTTAAAAATTTCACTTGTATTCCAAGTTTTCAGTTAAAAGAGAAAAAAAATTGTGAAAATTTATATGGTGCTGCCATCTGGTTTTATAATAAACAATAACTAAAAAATAATACTAAAGAATAATAGTAATAGTTTTTTTAAAATCATTATATGGTGCTGCCATCTAGTTAAAGATTAAAACAATATCTAAATAACTATTAATTATTTTGATTAAGTAAATTTTCAGTATAAAATTATTTTATCTATTTATTTTTACATATGTCAACATTTAAATAATTTCAAAACATAAATAAACCCATAAAATCTAAAATATTATTGTAGAAGTCAAATTAAATTTTCATTTTATAAATAATTATATGCAAGCTTAAAAGATTTACCAATATGACTACATGCACTTATTGGAACTAACATCTTGCAAAATTTTATTAACCCTGAAAAATAAAATTAGATTTTCATTTTATAAATAACAATGCAAGTTTAAAAGAAATACCAAAATGGCTACACACACTTAATGGAACTAACATCTTGCTAAATATTATTTATTCTGAAAAATAAAATTAGATTTCACACACTGATAGCTAAAAATAACCAAACATTTCCAATATGTTAACCTCACGTATTGAATCTAATATCTTGCAAAAAATAAAAAATAAAAAAGCATTTAACTAAATTGTTAAATGTTCTCTACCTGGCAAGGGAAAAAAAAAAACATTAAATCTCCAATATGGCAACGCACTTATTGGAACAATATTATATTTAAAGTTCTCTCCCTAGAAAAGAAAAAAAAATTAGAATTTACTATTTAAATTTTTTAATTAATAAAAGATATTTAACCAAAATATTCCCACTCAGCTCTCACATAAAGGAATTCATTCTTTAGCCAAATATATCAGTAATCAAAATGTAAGTGTTTTAACAGATAGAATGTGCAAACATATAAACCCCAATGAAAGCAAAATTTATATTCGTAAAATTGACTTAACTAAATAAAAGGGATAGCCATATTCTACTGCATGTTGAAGAATAAGTTTTAAATTTTGAGTTTTAAAATTATTAGAACAAAGATTGTTTATTCTATGTGCAAAATTTAGTAAAATATTTACAAATACTGATTTATGTATACAAGACTTATAATTAGTAAATAAGTTAACTTTAAATGTAAAATCATTTCTTTTGTCATAAATGTCAAACAAAATTTTATTATCTTTAAGAATTATCTTAAGATCAAGAAAATTAATTTTATTATTTACCATAAGGTTGAAACTATAATTTAAATTTTTTATGATATTTTATTGGTAGTAAATAATTTGAATTATTATTAAAATAGAAGACAATTATATCATCTATATAACGGTACATTTTACAATTAGAAATATATATATATATATATATATATATATATATATATATATATATGTGTGTGTGTGTGTGCTAATTTTATACAAAAAAGATAAAATTTATAACAAAGATATAACTGTGGATTACTTTTCCATAATTGTATTAAAATATGGAATAATTTTCTTTCACTTCAAATTCGGGTAGGGTTCGGGTTTGAATATTTCAAGTTAGGGTCGGTTTTGAGGTTGATGTTTTTTGTCGGGTTATGGTTATGGGTTGACTTTAAGCAAAATCTTCGGGTTCGAGTTGGGTACAACCAGACACGTGATGGATTTTAGTCTGCTTATCTGGGCTCTAACTTTCGTGAAAATCACGACAAAATTTAAATATGTTATCAAAGTACACAGTAAATTAAATTTCGTTTTTAAGTCCAAATAATATTAATAGAATAAAATCTTTTTTTTTTAAGAAGAAGAAGATACAGAGATAAAATGGATCTTTTTAGCAATTTGTTTGCACTGAGTAATTTTAGTTGCAGAACTATGAGCTAGTATGAGGAAATCCTGTTCAATGTTTATTTATAAATATTTTGATAAGCTGTTTTTAAAAGTTCCAACAATTTAAAATTAACTCAATTAAAACAATAATTCTCGTCAAATTGAGGATATATTCGAATTAGAACAGTTAAAATTGTTTTTAATATAAAGAGGCATCTCTGTAATTGTTTCTGTGATTTAAAATACCACTGATAAACATATTTTTTTTTATCTGTTCGTATTTTTAAAAACCGTAAGAAGATTTAAACAATTGTCATTAAATAAATCAATTCTAAAATAATCAATGCTTAAAATAATCAATGCAATTCTTTTTCTGTTTTTAAACAACACGGATAAAAATATTTCACTTGTCTAGATTCTGTAAAATGTATGAACGTTCGATCATTTACAGTTATCAGAATAAATCAATGCAATAATTTACTCTTTTTAACACTTTCCAACCTAGTTGAAAAGGGTTTATAACTTCGGGTTGTCTGCCGTCTGGCATTCCTCTAACTCTCGTAAATATGCTCGGATTTAACTAAATTTTTTGTATGTTATTGACGTTTATTATAGCATGATCCCTATTGAAAATGAAGTGCATAGCACTTATAGTTTATTTACAGGGCCAGTGAAAAGTATTTCGTTACATTACTGATGATGGGGAAAATCCTTTAAAGTGCATTTTAGGTAGATTTCGTAAGAAATACTACCTATTACATTCTACCCTAAGGTGGAATTCCAGAAAAATTTTTGGAGATCAACACCGATCATGACTCCTAGAACCCAAAACCACCATCAGTTCAAAACTTTATCTATCTATCTATCTATCTATCTATCTATATGACTTTTTTATAGACACGATAACTTCCATAATTCTGCACAAATCTCTTCCAAACTCATACATAAAATCTCGGTCAAGTTCGTAAATGGGCAAAATCGAACAAAGGTGGGGAAGGGGGGGGGGGTCTTTTTGTGAAAACAGAAAAAAAACCTATAACTCCTTAATTTTGATACATATCGAATCCGTTTAAAGTTATTATAACTTCTAGGAAAAGGGCCAAAATTTTATGTATGTCAGATTTTTGATTTCATTAAAAATGCCCCCAAGGGATGGAAAAAATAGCGGTTTCAGAAGAAAAAAAATTCATAACTTCGTCCATTCACAAGATATCAAATCCGCTTAAATTTATTATAAATCTTCTTAATATTATTTACAACTTTTATATTGACAGGTTTTTCATAGGACAAACTCTTACAGCCAAAAAATAAAAAAAAAAATAATAATCCCTGCTGGCACCGCCTACAAACAGAGGTATACTTAGAAGTGAGCGGTCTCAACTGCTGCATCACGGTAAATAGGCCTTTCTTCAGTAATTCCCAATAAACAGGCGCCCTACGGTCTGCCTCTTCGAAATCTACCTGTGCCTGTAAGCCGAGCCGTCAGGAATTTTTTTATGATGTTACGCCATTTAAAACATGATGAAATTGATATACAATTATGAAGCACACTAAAACATGCTTTTTGTAAAATATGGGGTGCAGTGCCTTTATTATTCATTTGCAGGGTGACAAAGGAATACTGTCACACAATGTTCAATGGGGGAAAACCGTTTGCAGCGTAATTTAATGATATTTCACTATTTCAAACATAACGAAATTTATATGCATTAATGAGGTGCACTATAAATTTATCTGTGTAAAGTATGTTGCGTTTATCGTTCTTTTACAGGGACACACAAAAGAATTCGATTACAATCTTAGTAAGATAATTACAGTCTGTGTGATAAGTTTGTTTTGAACTTCGGTTTGCGTTTTTAAGTTTAATTAATTTTTTTAATAGTACGTGATGTGTATAAATTTTGTTGATCATATACAGGGCAGCACAGTGGAATTCGTAAGTATTACTGACTATGGGAGTGAATTGCTTAAGGGTAGTTTTTAATTGTGTTACACATTTTCCTGTTGAACTATATTTAGTAGACTTATAGACGTTTGTGGAATATAAATAAATTCATATACAGGACTACAGTAAGAACAAGATATTTTCGTTTATGGTACGTAATTGCTGGAAGTAAGTTTTAAGTTGCCTAATGCGATTTTTACCTGAAATAAATTTTTGCTTAATATGTGGTGTCTACAAAAGTCTTTATATAATATACAGGATTGTACAAAAGATTTCGAATGCATTTTCATCGATTGGCGAAAATTGCGAGATGTGAATTTTCTAACTGAACTAAATTTTATGATGCTATGTAGTATATAATCAATTCAGTAAATCATATACAAGACTGCACCAAATAATTCAACTACTGTTTTTGACTATGGAAGGTGATTGCTAAAACTGGCTTTTTAAAGCGTTTTGTTTCCTAAACTGTTTACTTACATATCTTCTTTCACCTTATTTAACGGTGAAGTTTCGTTACAGTTTTCTGGATGTATTGGAAAGTGTTTCATAATCTATACACGCATGATTTTTCGCTCTTGTTTTTTTTTTTTTTTTTTTTTTTTTTTAAATAAATACAGAAAAATTATCCTTTGCATTTTCAGATTTTTAAAAACATGAATGTGTAATCATATACAATATTTTAAATAAATCGTTGCAATAAATAATAAGTTGTCTGTTTTCAAACAGCACGGATAAATAATATTTTACCTCTTCAGACAGTTAAAATAATATGAGTTTAATAATTTAAAATCATTTTAATGAATTAATGGAGTATATTTTTTTAATCTTCTTTCAGACACTAATAAACAGTTATTTTACCTACCCAGAGAGTTAACACTCTCGGGGCGAGCGCTCTGTATACGAATGTATTTTCGGAATACCACTATTTCCGTATAGTAATTTACATCTAAATTAATCACTTAAATTTTGCGATTAAACAGATTCAAATATTACTACACAAAATAGTGGTACTTAAAAGAAAGTTACCTTGTGAAAATGCATATATGTGTTGCCAGTGGCGTAGCTACGTTTTTTGGCGCTCGGGGCAAGGAACAAATTTTGCGCCCCCCCCCCCCCCCAATAAAAAAAAACAAATTTTTCCTCAAGACGGAAGGAAAGTCCTTCCGGCTTGTACAGGAGGAAAAGGTAGCTTTCCTTTTCCTTGTTTTTAAGAATTAAACGAATTTTACTCAAACACACGAAGGTAAAATGCGTGGAACACGATAATAGAAGATTCCTAATTTTAGTCAATATTTGGGAATTTTGAAAAATTGTCAGCTATCGCAAATTTATGACGACCTACTTTTATCTCCAAGATGTTTAGCTATGTAGCTATGTAGTTTTAAGAGTATGACAGTAGCAACAATGACTACAACAATGAAAGTAAATTATTTGCTAGAAATCCCGTTTGCGAAAACTCCTGAATTAAACCCGATTATGAGGAAAAAAAATCTGCTGCCTTGTTACATTTACAAGGTACGTACACTCTTTAAAAATTACAAGGAGTTTCATATTATCCGAAGTGACAAAACTGCAACAAATATTTTTCAATTGACTCCTGTTTTTTTTTTTTTTCTTCTTAAGGTGCATTTTGTGAAATTACAATATATCATATAGATAGTTTTTTCTAAAAACAAAAAGGTTAAGTAAAATGTCTTTTATATTTTATTTTAAAATCTGTCATGACATTTTAACAAATTGAAAATGTGATCCTTACAGTTATAGAGTAGATTTGTAAGGAAAGTATGAAAGAAAAATGTTGCGAAAAGTTTATGATTATACAAAAGTGTGGTTTTGAAATTTTCTTTAAAAGATTTTCAATGAAATATTTTTAACACAAAATGAATTTTACCTAAAGAATAACTTTTTGCTTGATTAAATCATAAAACTTTCGCAAAACCATTTAATAATATCAATAAAAACTGCATCTGAAAACTTACATCGGTGCACCTTATTTGCTAACTTTTATTACCGTAAAATTTTTACTTTGATTAGCCCATTGATATTTGTCCATTCAGATTTAATTATATTATTTTATGTCTCTTTTGCTTTCTTTTAATCATGATGGCTAATCCTTATTTGAAAAGCAATCTAAAAAACTATTTGCAAGCTTGTTGTTTAAAAGTAGCGCCGAAACTTCAGTTGCGTCCCAGAAACTTATAATATTGTGGCTTAGCCATAAAAAGTATGCAAATGATCTCTGCAATAGCATATCTGACTTTTAATAAATCCCGGATAGAACGAGCGAGGAATTTCGATTTCCAATGTACTAAATCTCTAAAAGTTTAGCATATGGATGGACTGCCCGTTTTCTGAAAGTTTTCATGAACTTTTATTTTTATTTATTTTATAAAATTTTGCTCTTTAAAAAATATATATATCTGAAGATTTAACAAAACATTTTAGTTATAAAATTATCGATGATTAGCGCTATCTTTAACTTTGGAATTCATCTATTATACTTTTGTCTTTACTCAATAAATAAAGATTTCATTAAATACATGAATTCGTTTTTAGGGTTTCGTACATCTCACGAAACCCTATTACTCCCGATCCGTTGTCTGTCTGTCACAGAGCTATTCTCAGAAACTATGTAACTTACAGAGTTGAAACTTTGTGTATATAGCTGAATACCAGCTATAAAGAGCTCAAAATTTTAAAATTTTAAAAATTCTTATTATTTTAATAAATAGAGATAAAAAGCCAAAATTCTGACAGCCTTTTCCTATTACATTTAAACATTTTTCGTTATAGCACATGCCAAAAATTAAAAATCCACGATGAAATTCTTTCTACAATAATTAATTTTCCATCAGACGATTTCCACGTGAAAAATGAAAATGAAATAAAACGTTCCACCCATTGAAAAAAAGATTAATATGAAATAAAAATGATTGACGTCACAGTGGTAATAAAACAGAAAATTTCAAAGATTTCTCAATAATACAAGGAGTATGTGTATGTGTATGTACACAAAGCAGATTAATATCACGTCATTAGAGAATTAAAAAGAAAATCTGACGTCCTATTGGAAGTTTAACGAATTTTTCAGAAGTTTGAGAATAATACAAAGCGAGTATCAATATGAGTATAATAGAGAATAGTAAATATATGAGTTTGAGAAACATATTGAATCATGATAAAAATCCGATTATGGAAATATTCGCATATTTTAACATTTTGAAGGTGTACAACTTGTTTAATTTTGAAATTATTTTTTTTATATCGCATTTAGTCCGCGTGACAGATATTATTATGACAGAATATAATAGCCGGCTTCGCCCGCTATCGGGCTGGTTTGGATACTCGAAAAAACGAAAAAATAGACCGGTAAATTTTTTCTTTATAAAAAACAAAAAACATGTTTGTTTTTTTTTTCTTTTTTTTTGCTAAATGAAATTTATTTGGATTTATTAAAGAAAGGATAAAGTGTTTTGAAAGGAATATTAAACGAAACCTTTTGAGTGATCTTCGATCACACTTACCCACTGTTTATTTATTTCCTTTTCATTTAACTTGCTTTTTGTAAAGTAAAAATGGAATTTTTTAATTGATTTTTCATTCACTTCCTGATACACTAGAATTATAAAAATTAAGTATGCAGGTGTATTTCAGAAGACAACACCGCATTTTACTATTTTAAGAACTTTATTATCTATGTATATTACCAGCGGGTACGACCGAGCAATGCTCGGTCAACATTTGCTTTGTGTTCAACCTGGTAGTTGAATCATGTATGTCAGCTCCTATTGGAAATTTCTAGAAAATTATTTCAGATTCTAAAAGCCAACATTTTCGCCAAATGTCGCCAAGTTTAGCGACATTCTTTCATTTAGCGCCAAGCATGCGTTAAGAAAGTTCTATGTACCCTAATTGGGTTCAAATCTGTTTTCGAGAACGTTTCATGGTTCATGGACTCTGATTTGTTGAATTATGTATCTCAGCTTCTATTGGGAATTTCTAGAAAATTCCTTCAGATTCTAAAAGTCAAATTTTTGCGCCAAATTCGCCAAATTTGGCGATATTTTTTCTTTTGACGCCAAGCAAGTGTTTTGGCATTGGTAATCTTAAAAGTCAATTTTCCTTATCATACGTACCCTGATTGGTTGAATTCTGATTTTGAGAACGCTTAGCTTGACCCATAATGACCCATGACCAAAATGACCCACTAATTGCATTTTCTCGAACATGTGACCTAGCCCAACAGTCTTCTCGTGCCCGAAAACTATAGGATGCAAAATTTAGTGTAAATAGTCTGAACCGTTTTTAAGATAAAATAACTTAACCCACAATGACCCAGAAATGATCCACTAATCGAATTTTCTAGGACATGTGACCTAGTCCAATGATTTTCTCGTGCCCGAAACTCGTAGGATACAAAATTTAATCAAAATCGTTAGAGCCGTTTTTTAAATAAAATTATGTTGACCCGCGTTGACCCGCGTTGACCCAAAAATGACCCACTAATCGAAAGTTCTCGAACATGTGACCCAGCCCAATAGTCTTCTCGTGCCCAAAAATGGTAAGGTACAAAATTTCGTCAAAATCGTTTGAACCGTTTTTTAAATAGAATTAGTTTGCCCTGACCCTTGATGACCCACTAATCCAATTTTCTCGAACACGTGACCTAGCCCAATGGTTTTCTGGTGCCCGAAAACGATAGGATACAAAATTTCGTCAAAATCGTTAGAGCCGTTTTTAAAATAAAATTTGCATAACCACACACAAGATTTTCTCGTATTATAATATTATGATAAAGGACAAACGTGTCCGTGCGTAACGCTGACGTCATTTTGCGAATGGCAACACCGGAAGATGAAGTTTTGGTTATGCGATTTTTGCTACTGCAATTTTTTCAATTTCTAAATATCGCACATTTTTAATTTTTACACCGTTATATAGGGAAAAAAATGTACTTTCGAATGCAATTTGTTTGAAAACTGTATCGCAGTTTACGCATTTATTATAGCATTTAAATTAAATTTCAAGCATGGTTTAAAAAAACAAAATCCATCTCTATCTCTTGCAGACGATTACTAAATATTAATCCGTTTGCATTTTAAACACTATAAAAAGTTCAAAATTTGTTTCCAGCTAATATTCAATAAAGAAATTAAAATTTCATTAAGCAATAAATAAAATAGTGTCAATAAAACACAAATTTAACAGACATGTAATTGAAGTAAACTACTGAAATTGTCAGAGTAAAAAAAAATAATAATAAATGCTGTAGATAACGAAATTTTAAGTGATGTTTTCGGTTATTAACTTCTGGCACGAGACCATTATGAAATTATCGCTTTTACTAAATTTCAAAATTTTATTTGAATATATAATTGACATATTTCATATAAAATAATCTTTGGTGTTGTTAAAAGGCAATCCAAAAAAATATATATTAAATGTAAAAAATCTATCAGAGTTTAGCTTTCAAATAAATAAATAAAATAAAGAAATGGTTTTCACATATGTGCTTTATCCCGGGTAGCCCGGGTTGGATGCCCTAGTACTAATAAAAGAAAGTTATTTGTCTGTGTGCGACGGCTAGCGAAATTTAATGCACGCAGAAGTCTGAAAATTTGGGTGTGGATAGTCCAAAGCAGGCTCTGATGTACCTGAGGCTCAGATTTTAATTCTTTTAAGACCTGGGCCTCCTGGGCCCCTTTATGTTTTTGTGTTCTAAATTATTGTTAATAACTTGTCCCCCTTTCAATCCAATCTTCCACATTTTGGGGAGACTTCTCCATTTAGTTATTCCCCCATTTCAACATCCCAGGGGCCCTGGGGCCCGATCCGGGACCCCTTGAACTTTTTTTCACTGTGCATTTTTCACCTCCCTAATTGTGTCAAAGCATAACTTTAAAGTTTTGTATTAATTCCTCTCCTGGGACCACAATCCTCATATTTTTGTTAGAGTTCTAGGGCTCTGTTTTAAACATTTCCCCCCATTTTTGGCGCATTTCTTTAAAATTTTATTATAATGATTAATTCATAACCTATGCTTAATTTCGACTAACTGACGATCTAAAGCGCTAAGTAATAGGACCTTTTAAAATGTTTTCATCATGCTCATGGACTTTTTTGGGCTTCCTACAAGTTTTGATTTAATGCGTCTCTCAATTAGGCGCCCCTTCCTCGTGCATTTAATCATTTCGCGCCAACTTTCAGGTACGTAATCATGTAAAGTGCGAAGAGTGTTGAGCCATCCCTAGAAACATTTACAGAAACTTTTTCTTTCATTATTTCAATATAATAAAATGTTTCACTAAAGAAAACATTCACACACACAAAAAAAAATGTCAAAAATTTTTATTTATTGTCAAAATATGAGAGATAATTTCGGTTAAGAACCCCTCTCAATTTGGAGCCCCTTGGCAACGGCGCCCGGGGCGGTCGCCCCCCTTGCCCCCCCTTAGCTACGCTACTGTGTGTTGCTGGTCTCGAATAGGTTAGATACAGCCATACTCAACCTTTTTTTTCTCGCGGGCCGCAAACATATGTTTTCGACGTTAGGCGGGCAGCAACATAATTATAAATGGGTAAAAAAGAGTAATTTAAAATAGTAAGATAACATAAATAGTGTAACAAAGCAATGTAGCAAAGTTAATATTAAAAATTTTTAACACTATTATTTCCAAACAATAATCTTTGTGGTAGATTTCTATTGCAAATGTTGTAGAAATATACTGCGAAGTTTTGTTGCTTGAAAGTACTGGTGTGAAAAAATTTTGGTGCCAATTTTTTCCGCAGCAAACATTCAATCCTAAAAAGCAGTATTAACAGTCTAGTAAGCATAAAATGTAATAATATAACAATGCAGAATTTTCAAGTTTTAAAGAAAAAAAAATCGGCGATTTTCTCTAATATATCAAACTTTTGCTCACTACCAAAAAGGTTTTTTTTTTTAATTCTAGAAATATATAATGCAAATTTAATTAATTTCGAAGAATGTGTAATTGGTGTTGAAGATTAAGAAATGTATACATCACCACACCATAGAACAATTAGGATTGACAACATGTAAAAAGACTTAGAAAACGGCATTTAAGATATTTTAACATAATTTTAAACTAATTGTAAATAGAAGAACAGATTTTGATTTTCCATGAGAATATATAAAACAACAATAAAGGTCTTAAATACTTTTTATGAACATCTAAATTAATTTTGATTTATGATTAAGTGTCTCGGGCCACACATAAAAGGTCGACGGGCCACATGCGGCCCGCGGGCCGCAGGTTGAGTATGGCTGGTTAGAAACTTATGGTTGTTTAATCATTTAGTCATCAGAATAAATTTATGCAAATATATATATTTTTTCAATTTTTAAGCAACATACAAAACCGATAAAAAATCTTTTACCTATTCATACTTAAAAAAAGGTATGAAAGTTTATTCAAAAATCACCATATTAATTCATTGAAAAATTTTAATTTCTTGATCACAATATTATACTAGTGAACCCGTGCGAGGATTTCGCAATGCAGTTTTTGAGATTAACTGCTCATATATTTTTCCATTAATTTGAAATTAACTGAATATTTTAATCAAGCAACGTTTTTTAACGAAATGTGTGTGTTAATATGTCAAAAGCCTGTTTAAAAACCTTTCCAGTGATACCCCATTCATTGTTGTGCGTTTTCTATGAGAATAGAAAGAGGGATGTTGGCATCAGAAAAAATACATACAAATGATTAATGTCACTCTGTAAGAAATCCGCTAAAAAAATCGAGATCAGGACCCCCTGAATAATTTAGCATTCCCCCTAAAACCGGAAATAGCTTTTCCCGTAATATCCTATAGAAACAATACTGTCCAAAATGGTTGTCAGCCCTATTCAGATACTACTTACAAGTATTTCATCACTGATAAGGATATATTTTCTTGTGATATAAGGTCAGATATAATTTAACCCCTGTGCGAGGAACGTCACATGTATGTGCCGTCAAGGTTGCGTACGGTCTTTATATTTGAGCGAAACTATTTCCGAACAGTAATTTTCGCTTGACTTAAATGACGAATTTCTATGATAAATAAGGTAATCATTAGTATTGAAAAATAGTGATATTGTTAAATCAATGTCATGTTATGACTGATGTTCGTCCCACAAGATTTCATATGTATATACAGGCACTTTCATATAAAATAATCATTAAAGATGCACTCACCTTTTGTGTTTTCAGACATGGTTCAAAAGAAGGAAATTTCAAACTACAACTTCAATACAAGCAATGTATTTCCTTAAAAGTTCCACTGCAACTGAAAATGCCAAATTTTACTTCATATCAAAGTACCGACTCCCAACATTGTCGAAAGTGAAACTAATGATAACGCACATCTGGTCACGTGGCGGTAGATCACGTGATCCAAATCAAAGTTCGAGCGATCCGACTGAGTGCAATGGCAGTTACTGATTCGCACAATAATTACAGATAAGTTAACAGTTGCAGCCATACTCAACCTGCGGCCCGAGACACTTAATCATAAATCAAAATTAATTTAGATGTTCATAAAAAGTATTTAAGACCTTTATTGTTGTTTTATATATTCTCATGGAAAATCAAAATCTGTTCTTCTATTTACAATTAGTTTAAAATTATGTTAAAATATCTTAAATGCCGTTTTCTAAGTCTTTTTACATGTTGTCAATCCTAATTGTTCTATGGTGATGTATACATTTCTTAATCTTCAACACCAATTACACATTCTTCGAAATTAATTAAATTTGCATTATATATTTCTACAATTAAAAAAAAAACCTTTTTGGCAGTGAGCAAAAATTTGATATATTAGAGAAAATCCCCGATTTTTTTTTTCTTTAAAACTTGAAAATTCTGCATTGTTATATTATTACATTTTATGTTTATTAGACTGTTAATACTGCTTTTTAGGATTGAATGTTTGCTGCGGACAAAATTGGCACCAAAATTTTTTCACACCAGTACTTTCAAGCAACGAAACTTCGCAGTATATTTCTACAACATTTGCAATTGAAATCTACCACAAATATTATTGTTTGGAAATAATAGTGTAAAAATTTTTTAATATTAACTTTGCTACATTGCTTTGTTACACTATTTATGTTATCTTACTATTTTAAATTACTCTTTTTTACCCATTTATAATTATATTGCGGCCCGCCTAACGTCGAAAACATATGTTTGCGGCCCGCGAGAAAAAAAGGTTGAGTATGGCTGGTTTATGGCTTGGTGTCAGTGAATAGATTTCGGGGTACCTTTGAACAATATTAATAACTTTCAAAATCACTTGCTGTTTGAATCTCTCTCTCTCTCTCGATAGGGTTTAAAATTTAACTCTTGATGTTCCAAGTTCTGAAAAAAAAAATTGCTCCACTTAAATTGAATTTGCAAAAAACATGCAAAAGTGACCTCTAATCCAATTGCAGTCACTCCATAAGTAATTGACATTTTAACTATAAAATTTAAAAGACATATTAAGAAAGTTTTTTTTTTTTTTTTTTGTATCAATTCAAGCTCTCAAAAAACCTATACACACATATAAGGTTTTGTTTATTTATTTTAAAATATAATACGCTTTTACGAAAAGAATTAGTCTTGCGCGAATGATTTTTCGCATTTGAATTGCTAAAACATGCCAATTTTTTTTATGAGTACAGATATAATGTGTTCTCAAAATGACATTCAATTAAAGAAAAAAGGTGTAGATCCTAAGATTTTTTTTTTTTTTTTTTTTTTTTTTTTTTTTTAAGAAACTCGAGGTTTTTTATTTTTTAATACAAAAGTAGTCGGGAATTCTAAGCTTCTTACTTGAGAAATATGATAGTAAATCATTTTGTGTTAATATACGGTTAATACATTCACTCAAAATTTCATGAAATTCTAACCAATCATTTTTCAGGAATCGTGCGCGCAATGACCAAATACGCCGTTTTGAGAAAAAAAGATCTTAGAGACCTTAAAGATCAAATTACCCCGTGATCATATAAAAAGAGCTCAACCTGTTTTAGACATAACTTCTCTTCTAAAGTGAATTATTATTATTATTATTATTTTTAAATATTCATAAAGAATCATATTTAATTATAAGCTATTAAAACAAAATTCGATTTATTGACACTGTAAAAGTTATCTGACGCCGTAATATCGCAAGATATAATAGAAAATGCATAGTATACTGATACTGATGTATACTAGTATATTGATAAAATGAAATTTAAATAAGTGTTTTGATTAAAACTCATGTAAGAAATCAGTAGTTACAAATCTTTCTCTAAAATAGTTTCCAGATTAATTAGAATAATTCACAAAAAAACACTGTTATGGAAATCTCGCAGTTTTTATAAAACAATATCAATAAATGTATTTTGATCCTATTAGTAAACGAAAGGCCTTTATTGTTGTAAATTTCTCATATAACATTTCTATAATAAGAGAAAAGGTACATCTATATAAATGGTTGAGCAAATAATTAAAAAAAAAATTAGCCTTCGCTGTGCTTTGTAATTGTGATACAGCAAAGTATTTTGTATGAAAAGTAATTTTTTTTTTATTAATAGACAGAAATTTTTTGTTAAATTTTCTTTAATGGCACTTAAAAATACCGTCGAAGCATAAAGGGTTAAGCTGATTGTCGCTTTGTTTTCGGAAACTTTAGAATTCATTTATTTATTTAGAAAAGCTACACCTATATAAATGTTTGAGAAAAAAAAAAAACATTTAAAAAAATATATATATATATTTAGCTTTCGCTGTTTCGCTGAGCTTTCTAAATGTGATAGAACAAAGTATTTTGTATCAAAAGTAAAATCTTTTTTTTTATTAATAGACGGAAATGTTATATTAAATGTTCTTTAATGGTACTTAAAAATACCGTCCGAGCATAAAGGGTTAAGCTGATTGTCCCTTCGTCATCGGAAAGTATAGAATTTATTTATTTATTTAGGAAAACTACACCTATATAAATGGTCGAGAAAATAACCATTTTAAAATAAAGAAATATTTAGATTTCGCTGTGCTTTTTAAATGTGATAGAGCAAAGTATTTTGTATGAAAAGTAAAATCTTTTTTCATTAATAGACAGAAATATATTAAATTGTCTTTAATGGTACTTAAAAATACTGTCGGAGCATAAAGGGTTAAGCTGATCGTCGCTTCGTCATCGGAAAGTATAGAATTTATTTATGTATTTAGGAAAACCACACCTATATAAATGGTTGAGAAAAATAACCATTTTAAAATAAAGAAATATTTAGCTTTCGCTGTGCTTTTTAAATGTGATAGAGCAAAGTATTTTGTATGAAAAGTAAAATCTTTTTTCATAAATAGACAGAAATATATTAAATTTTCTTTAATGGTACTTAAAAATACTGTCGGAGCATAAAGGGTTAAGCTGATCGTCGCTTCGTCATCGGAAAGTATGGAATTTATTTATTTATTTAGGAAAACTACACCTATATAAACGATTGAGAAAATAACCATTTTAAAATAAAGAAATATTTAGCTTTCGCTGTGCTTTTTAAATGTGATAGAGCAAAGTATTTTGTATGAAAAGTAAAATCTTTTTTCATAAATAGACAGAAATATATTAAATTTTCTTTAATGGTACTTAAAAATGCTGTCGGAGCATAAAGGGTTAAGTTGATCGTCGCTTCGTCATCGGAAAGTATAGAATTTAATTATTTATTTAGGAAAACTACACCTATATAAACGGTTGAGAAAATAACCATTTTAAAATAAAGAAATATTTAGCATTCGCTGTTTCGCTGTGCATGAGTACAGCAGATGTAATGTGTTCTCAAAATGACCTCCAATAACAAACAACAAAAAAAAAGTTTAGATCCTAAGGTTTTTTTTTTTTTTTTATTTTTTTTTTTTTTTAATACAAAAGTAGACGTGAATTCTAAACTTCTTACTTGAGAAATATAATAGTAAATCATTTTGTGTATCTATACAGTTAATACATTCACTCAAAATTTCATGAAATTCTAACCAATCATTTTTAAGGAATGGTACGCGCAAAGACCAAATCCGCCGTTTTGAGAAAAAAAAAGATCTTAAAGATCAAATTACCTCTTGATCATATGAAAAGAGCTCAACCTGTTTTAGACATAACTTCTCCTCTAAAATGATTTTTTTTTAATATTCTTAAAGAATCATATTTAATTATAAGCTGTTGAAACAAAATTCGATTTTTTGGCACTTTAAAAGGTATCTGACGCTGTAATGTCGCAATATATATTCGAAAATGCATACTAGTATACTGATAAAATGAAATTTAAATAAGTGTTTTGATTAAAACTCATGTAAGAAATCAGTAGTTACAACTCTTTCTCTAAAATAGTTTCAAGAATAATTAGAATAATTCACAAAAAACACTGTTATGGAAATCTCGCAATTCGTATAAAACAATGTCAATAAATATATTGTGATCCTATTAGCAAAATAAAAAATATTTAGCTTTCGCTGTGCTTTCTAAATGTAATAGAGCAAAGTATATTGTATGAAAAGTAAAATCTTTTTTTTTTTTTATTAATAGACGGAAATTTTATATTAAATGTTTTTTAATGGTACTTAAAAATACCGTCCGAGCATAAAGGGTTAAGCTGATAGTCGCTTCGTCATCGGAAAGTTTAGAATTTATTTATTTATTTAGGAAAGCTTCACCTATATAAATGGTTGAGAAAATAACCATTTTAAAATAAAGAAATATTTAGCTTTCGCTGTTTCGCTGTGCATTCTAAATGTAATGAAGTAAAGTATTTTGTATAAAAATTAAAATCTTTTCTCATTAATAGAAAGAAATATATTAAATTTTCTTTAATGGTACTTAAAAATACTGTCGGAGCATAAAGGGTTAAGCTGATCGTCGCTTCGTCATCGGAAAGTATAGAATTTATTTATTTATTTAGGAAAACTACACCTATATAAATGGTTGAGAAAATAACCATTTAAAAAAATATATATATTTAGCTTTCGCTGCTTAGCTGCGCTTTCTAAATGTGATAGAGCAAAGTATTTTGTATGAAAAGTAAATTTTTTTTTTTTTATTAATAGACGGAAATATATATACTTTTTCTTAAATAATACTTAAAAATGCTGTCGGAGCATAAAGGGTTAAGTCGATCGTCGCTTCGTCGTTGGAAAGTTTAGGATTTATTTATTTATTTTTGAAAACTACACCTTACATAAATGGTTGACGAAATAACCATTTAAAATATATATATATATATATTTAGATTTCGCTGCGTGCTTTCTAAATATGATAGAGCAAAGTATTTTGTATGAAAAGTAAAATCTTTTTTATTATTATTATTAGACGGAAATTTTAAAACTTTTCTTTAATGGCACTTTAAAATACCGTCGAAGCATAAAGCATATCGTCGCTTTGTCATCGGAAAGTTTAGAATTTATTTTTTTAGGAAAACTACACCTATATAAATAGTTGAAAAAATAACCATTTTAAAATTAAAATAAAATATTTACCTTTCTCTGTGCTTTCTAAATGTGATGGAGCAAAGTATTTTGTATGAAAAGTAAAATAATTTTTTTATTAATAGACGGAAATATATTAAATTTTTTTAATAGTCCTTAAAAATACCGTCGGAGCATAATGGGTTAAATTGAGCTTCGTCATCGGAAAGTTTAGAATTTATTTATTTATTTATTTTGCAAGTATTAGAAGCAAAATAAACTAATAGAAATTGTTGTATTTTGTAAATATGTATTTAAACTCTCATTTAGATTTTTTAGGGGGGAAGCAAGAGGGGAAGGAGGATATTGCTATAGATTTTATTGAGGGGATTCGGTTGCTTTCAATTTGCGATAAATGTCTAAAATGCCACGTAAAAATATGATACTTACTTAAAAATATGCGAAAAAATATTTTTACTGCACCCGTTTCCTTTTAAATTATTCAATGTTGCAATCTCTGAATTTCTATTCATTTTTGTCAGTTTATGTTTTTTTAATATGTGTATGATCGAAATGCTAAAACTTCAACATATATTTCCCAATTGATACTTTTTTTTTAAATGGTCATTTTATGTTGCATTTCATAAAATGAAGGATCGGATTTTCAGTAACACAAAATTTTGTTTTTAAAAAAATGGTAGGTAAATAGTAATTTTTACTATATTTTTACATAATGTTATGATATTTTATTTATTTTGTCTTGAACTAATTATCTTTTTCGTAATCTGACTCTTACAGTTATAGAGCACACTTGTAAAAAACATTAAAAAATTTGTGTCAAATGTTCGAAATTTTAGAAGCGTGGTTTGAAAATTTCATGATTTAAATATATATATAACAAAATTTTAAATTTATCGCGATAAGCCAAAGTATTTTTATTCCATCCTAGTCTAACTTACTCTATAATATTTATTTCCTCCGTTTATTAATGTATTTTAACTCTATTTATTCCAAAAAAACCTCATATCTAAATTCAATATTTTAATGGCTGCTAATTAGTTCAATAAATCGCGTCTTTATCTTTAAATTATAAAACTCCCTAATATTCATACTTTAAAAAACCCGCATAATTCCCTTTTAATTTTCTAAATTCCTAAAAAGACTGTATTTATTTTAATAAGTTCCGATATTAAAAATAATTCGCCAGATCATAAAATCTTTTTCTTATAGTAAAATGTAAAAACATATATTCTAATTCCATTCTGGCTATGTTCCAAATTCGATAAACCATTTCTCTTATTTTCTTTTTTCCTTTCCCTAAAAGTCAAAATCATTCCATATTCTCGAACCAATTAATTAACGGTAATCAATTAAACTAAAACACTCTGGGTCATAGCTAAATCATCGAACATCATGGAATTTTCGGGAATCTTCCTTCGCGCCAAAAAATTAGCGGAAACCATTTTCTTCAAATATTCTGGAGCCGTCGCATAGAATCCCGGTTATCCCGGCTCACGATTGGCGCACAGGCCCTCACGTGATCTCTGTGTCCCTACTCTTACTGAAAGGATATATCGTCGCTTTTTCCGCTTCGGAGAACATTCGAAGATTCGAGCATTCGAAGAGATGGGCGCTGGATCGGTGTTTGGTTAAATCGAATCTCTGCCTGGTATTAGCGCAGTGACCTGTAGTTTTTCTAATGCTATTCGGAATGAATATTTATAAAAGTTAACCATCCGGCTTCTGCTGTAATAAAAATTTGGTCATCAAAACTAAAAAGATGGCTCGAGTGAAACCAGATCTACAAATGATGTCGTTTACGTTTCTAAATAAAAGTTTGATTGTGTTGTTCGATGAAGTTTTGTTCTTATGCAGACGTACACACGCCATCTACTGTGGATAACACGACTGCCATAAATCCGAGTGCGGAAACTTCCTCTTCAGTTGATTATGTGAAAAGAACACATCTTATTTTCAAAAAACCATTTATTAAAAAATGGTATTGCTCACTCATCTCGGCCCTAAATATCATCATATATATATATATATATATATATATATATATATATATATTATTTAAAGAATTTAAATCTCAATTAAAATTAAAAGAACATATTTCAGTAAATTTTTTTAAAACTTTACTAAATTTTACATTGCATAATAATTACATTATATATGACAATATTATCTATAAACAATGCCAGGGAATTCCGCAGGGCGGAACCGCATCTAGTATTCTCTCTGACCTTTACTTATATTATTATGAAAGTAATATAAGTCCGAACAATGATTATGTATTTTATCGCTATATTGATGACATTATCATATTTTATTTCAATGAAAAAAATTGCACATCACCACTCAATTTTTATCCTACTCAGCTTAAATTAAGCGAAAATGATTTAATTAATAATAGTATAAACTTTCTTGACTTAAAAATTAATATTGCTAATAATTATAAATTAATTTTTGATATTTATGATAAGAGATTTGATTTCCCATTTAAAGTAAATATTTTTACCAATTTTGCTTCATGTTTACATAAATCTGTTTATAAAAATATAATTATCAATTATCTACATCGTATAAAATACTTATGCTCAGATATAAATAAAAACAAAAATATTAGATATATTCGAGATCAAGCAAAAATATATGGTTATCCAATTTTTATGATAAATTCAATCATCAACTCTTTTAAATAACATTTATTATATAATTTAAATATAAACATGGTATGTAATAAATTATTGTTTTAGTGTGCGATAACATATAACAAAAGATATAGAAAATAATAATTATAACATACATTATTACAATTATAACATATTAGGAAATTTAATATTTAATATTTTTTTGAACATTATATGCACTTTATATAGAAAATTACAATTATAACATACATAATTACAATTATAGCATATTAGGAAATTTAATATTTGATTGAACATTATATACACTTTGTATAGTTGTGATTGTGCGTTGCCGATCACCTCTGTTTAAGGTGTTATTGATGTGCAGTTTTCATACATTTATAAATTAACTTATACAATAACAAATTAAATTATACATGGATAACATTGGTGATTATAACTCATAAACATATCTATTTGCAATATATATAAATATAAATATATATAGTTTTTATTTTTGTCTATGAATAATTAAATTTAACAAGTATTTTAATTACTGCATTGCATTAATTTGATTGAAAAACAGTAGTAATACTATTAATTATCAATTTTATAAATTTTGAGATATTTTGAATTGTTTATGAATTATTTAATTAGATATTTAAATTAATCTATGAAATATAAAATATATTTACAATGTAGTATAAATTAAACATTAATTATTTAATAACAAGTCTAATATATATTTAAGTAGTAGTAAAAATAAAACATTAATTATTTAATAATATGTCTATAATATCAGTGGATTAACACAGCTGGCAGCAAAAACAATTTGAATTAAAATAATATCTCTTTTACATAATATATTTTTGTTAAGAATATCTGAAATGCTGTGCAAGTTGAATTAATTCTGTGTAGATTTATTCATATAGTAGTATTATATTTTATTTGAATTTAAAGTAAAACTACAAGTTAGTATTGTTTTTTAAAGTTTATTTATATAATTAAATCTAATGAAGCGAGTATGTAACTAATAAAGTGGATATCTAACTAAATATTAATTAGGAATTATTATAATACCAATAGATGGCGACACTTTACCTTTCAGGTAGTTATTGATAATATTATATTTAATTTAACTATAGAGGGAGCTATTGATTGTATATTAATTTTACTTTCAGGAATTAAAATTGGATGGAGTAATATATATTCACGGATATAATTTTGTTATAAGTGTATTAAAACCAGAATTATTTTGTGTGTTTTTGAATCATTTTGTGTTTGGGTGTCATCGATGGGGTTGTGTTTTAAAAAAAGTGTGCTCTCAACTTGTCTTTCAAATCATTTCTCTCAACTCGACTTAGTCAACATGTATGATGCATTGCCATGTGGATGTGAATATTATGCAGAAGTTGTGACATTTTAAGGATTCTGTATAATTATTGTGAGTAAAATATTTTATCTACACTTTACGCGTTCATATTTCCAATTTTATTATTTCAAAACTGTTATCTCGTGGTAATTTCGTGAGGTGTTAAATACAGTTTTTGGGATAATCGATGTGAGTGAAATATATTGTATATTCTTAATGGTTTTTTATTTCCTATTTAAATATTTCCAAATTTTAATATTTCCAATTGTTGTCTGGTAATAATTCAGTGTACCTGGATGATTCTACTGATCTTAGCATTATGCCAGTAGAATTATGAAACACTGAATTATTATTTAAAACACATGTGGGTGCATCCAGGCTGATGAGTACATGTGCATGTGTTTTTTCATATCCAATTCATATTTAATTCTCATGTTGTCCAATTTTCCATTGTATATGGTTCATATTTAATTTATTAATCCATTTGTATTTACTTAATTGCAACTCCAATTTATAATTTTTTTTTTTTCCCTTTCTCTCTATTTCTTTTTTCTTTTTTCAATATTCTTTAGGTATGAGTAAAATTTGGCCAATTACCATTGAAGCACAAGCTATGGTAATATTATGTTTGCACATGTTAATTATTAGCTATGTGGTATTCTGTATACACAATATCATTAATTATCTCTTTGGAGATTTAAGTAGAATGATAATAGAACTTGATATGTTTTTTGAAATTCATAGATATTATAATTATATATATATATATAGAATAATATATAGAATAATATTCTATATATTCTATGCTCTATAATAGCGGGCTACGTCCGCTATTATATTCTGTCATAATAATATCTGTCATGCGGACTAAACGCGATATTTAAAAAATAATTTCAAAATTAAACAGATTGTACACCTTCAAAATGTTAAAATATGCGAATATTTCCATAACCGGATTTTTATCACGATTCAATATGTTTCTCAAACTCATATATTTACTATTCTCTATAACTGATATTGATACTCGCTTTGTATTATTCTCAAAAATCTGAAAAATTCGTTAAACTTCCAATATGACGTCAGATTTTCTTTATAATTCTCTAATGATGTGATATTAATCTGCTTTGTGCACATACACATACACATACTCATACTCCTTGTATTATTGAGAAATCTTAGACATTTTCCGTTTTATTACCACTATGACGTCAATCAATTTTATTTCATATTTATCTTTTTTTCAATTGGTGAAACTTTTTATTTCATTTTCATTTTTCACGTGGAAATCGTCTGATAGAAAATTAATTATTGTGGAAAGAATTTTATCGTGGATTTTTAATTTTTGGCATCTGCTATAACGAAAAATGTTTAAATCTAATAGGAAAAGGCTGTTAGAATTTTGGTTTTTTATCTCTATTTATTAAAATAATACGAATTTTTCAAATTTTAATGTTTTGAGCTCTTTATAGCTGGTATTCCGCTATATACACAAAGTTTCATCTCTGTAAGTTATATAGTTTTTGAGAATGGCTCTGTGACGGACAGACAACGGAGCGGGAGTAATAGGGTTCCGTGAGATGAACAAAACCCTGAAAATAGTACCAAAAGTGTGCCAAACTCCCCCTAAAAGTGTACCAAATTCCCGTAAGAGACAATGTTAAAAAACGCTATAAAGTAAAATTCCAGGCCAGATGTCGGAAAAACTACTTTTTTTTAAAATTGTAGCGAAGTACAACTACAACTACTTGTTTTAAAAAGTAGGGACTACAGACTACTTTCAAAAAGTAGTCACTACTTATCTACTTTTAGATTCTGTGAAAGTATTTTCTTTTTACACTAGGAATTGAAGACGCGAATTAAATAATAAAGCAGTTCCTCGTTATATCGCGTTTGCTGGGATACTATTAAATAAATGCGACATAGCCGACTGCATTAAAAAATTCAGAAAAATAACATAGAAGAAAATGTTCTGTGTTTGTCTCCAAATTGTTAGTTTATACACACATATCAAATTTCAGAGAGATATTATACTCTAGAAAACTACAGAAAAACAACTCTAAATGCAAGCAATATATAAATCTGTAGATAAAACAATTCCAAATAATAAGAAACCCGACGTTAAAACATGAAGACCTAATAACTAGTAAATAGACGAGTGTTGCCAGCCAGAAAATTAATTCCGTTGGTGGGTTAGTATTTGGTGTTAGCAGCAAGTACCAATGGAAAGATCTATGGCTTCATGTGATGCGTTTCTATACACTGCAGCTGAGATTCTCAAACGGTTGAGTAGACCAAATTTTGCACAAAAGAAGGACGTGATTTGCAGAGTGGCACATTTTTGTCCCCTAAAGTAACGTTAAAAGTTGCGCCGTTCTCGCTACAAACTACTGATTTTTTCCATCGCGATACTCGCTACACTACATTGTTCAAAATGTAACGAGCTACACTACAAACCACTGTAAAAAGTAGCGACAACTGTAGTTTCGCTACTTGGAGTGCGCTTCTTCCGACCACTGTTTCCGGCTTACAGATCTTTTAAGTATTTAGCTCAAAATATACGAATACTATACAAATTTTCAGATAAACCTGAATTATATTAAAAAGTGACTGTCTGTTTGTATTTTACAATTACTCCTCCTAGAATACAGAACGCAGCACGGTGAAGTTATCATCAGTCATCCGCATGAATCAGAGAATATGATGAAGCTTTCAGAATTTTGAAATTTGAATTACTTTCCGAGATATTAATTTTTTTGTAACTTTTAACGAAGTTTCTCTAAACATGGCAACTAAATACTAACTCCTTTTTAACACTTTCCAACATAGTTGAAAAGTGTTTATGAATTCGGTTTGTCTGTTCGTGCTCTAACTCGCGTAAATATATCCGGATAGTCCTGCAATTGATATATGTTATTGAGGTTTACTATAGCATGTTCGGTATTGAAAATGAAGTGTGTAGCACTTATACTTTTTTTTTACAGGGGCACTCAAAAGAATGCCGTTACATTACGGTCTACGAGGAAAAATCCTTTGCAGTGCATTTTAATGATGTGACACTATTTCAAATATATTGAAATTGGTATACAACACTGAAATACACTACAAGATGCTTACTATCGAGCATGGTACGTCTAGTACTTATAATTAGTTTACAGGGAAACTGAAAAGAATTCCATTACATTATGGTTTAATGTGGAAAATCGTTTACGGCGCATTTTAATCGTGTTACACTATTACAAACATAAATGAAATTGATATCAATTTCTGAGGTGAACTAAGGCATGCTTTCTGTAGAATATGGAGTGTAAAGCTTTTTTCTTTCATATAGAGTGCCACACAAAAGTATTCTTTTACATAATGGTCTACGGGGAAAAACTGTTTGCAGCATATTTTAATTATATTACGCCATTTCAAATATAATGAAATTGATATACATTATTGAGGTTTATTACAAGATACTTGTTACGTGCATAGCATTTATCGTTCATTTACAGGGACACACAAAATATTTCGGGTACAGTACTCTGTCCAAAGTATTGTTTATAAGCCATAATTTGAAGTGGAATTTTAGTAAGGTATGCATTTACTAAAGTTTTGAATGCTATTGTCAGGTTATTGACCTAGCAAGCAGCGATGGTGAAAAGTACAAAGAGGTGTTGGAGAATTTTAGAGCTCAGACCACCGCGAAGACACTGTTTTATGTCAATCGACAGAATGAGAACATTAAAGGGATTACCAGATGCTAGGAATTTATCTGTGAATCTGGGGGGTTCTGTTCGTGGAAAGGGACCTCGGTGGTATACGAAAAAAACAGAGCAATATACAAGTCAAGAGGGATTATGTAAGTGTGGAAAGGATGTTTTGATATTTGGAGTCTGGCTTCGACTTTTGAGGTACAAATGATGTAACAAGGCGTGTAAAAAGGGAAGCTAGGATTTAGTGTTGGGCCAATAAGAATGGTAAGAAAATGGGGGATGCGAGAAACAAAAAGGCGTGGACGGTTGGAGAGAAGGATCACTCTGAAAAATTAACGGACACTCTGGGAACTTGGTCTGAAGGGATGAATTTTTCTTAGAGGAGGAGGAGAACAAGATGAGCCGAAAGCCTGGGAAGCCGCGTCGATTAAGGAATGAGATGACGGCAGAAGACTGAGTGCGAATCCCTAACGGAGAAAACCAGGTGAGTGGAATGTTATATAAGGGTTAAATTTTGGTGGTCCAAGCAATCCAGTTAGGGAATAATCTTGAGTTATTGAATATTGTTTAGGGCATCCCAGTCATATTAAATTCACGTTATTTTATATTTTATTTTGCATATTGTTAAATCTAAGTAGATGTGAATTTGTTGTTAATAAAAGTGGATCAATAACTTAAATTTTGATTCTTGTTTATTATGACTTAATTTTCAGAGTCGACCACGGCACGTTCCTGTCATATCGGTTATTGCGGAAAGCATCTCTAAGATGCTACTTACATATATAAACTTCAGACATTTATTAATTTATTCATTTAATTATATAAAGAAATGAGATAAATTCTACAATAGAATAATCAAATAAAAGAAACATAAACAGTGGTCGGACAATGGTGCCTATACCAGTTTTAACTTTAAAATATTTAATCAAAACATTTCAGTAACGGGATGTCCGTAAATCAATTAAATGTTAATAAACCATAAAAATTTCGTATAAACAGCTGGGAGTAAGATAAATAAATAAATAAAAATTACATCTCAAATTTATGAAATTATTGATTTCAATAATATAATTTTCTGAAAATTACTACATCAATATATACGTATTTAATGGGGTATTGTAATATTTTATTATGTGCCACAGAATAGAAATGTCAAAGTATTTTATTTCTTGATTATTTTAAGCTCTTCAGAAAATTAATAACTTACAATTTTTATTTTATTTTCTTATGTCCTCTATATTAAATAATTTTTTATCTGACGATTAAAACTACGAATTGGTCATTTTGTAAGGGACTCAACCTTTTCACGAGAAATAATAACATTTATACGTGGTACGTTCCACTATTAAACTATTAATGTTGTGCACAAATTTATTTATTTGACTTTTTTTCATGTATTCTCTTTATATATTTTTCTATTCCTTATATTTTCTATGTTCAGTATTTATTGATATAAGTTTAAAACTTACTTATAAGTATAAATTTTAGAATTCTAATTTTATATACTATATTTATATATTTTAAGAATATTATAACATCCGAAATTTTCCTTTTCCATTATTTGATTCATATTTTTTTGCCCAATTTATTATATCGATTTAAATGCAAAATGGCAGATGACATAATTAGGAAACTCGCGGGCTTTCAAACGCTGATACTCCCATTTGACGGTTTGTCAGCGGTAACGCCGCAATTTTTTATTGATAACATCGAAGAAATCACAACTCTGACGAAAAGCTCAGATGATGAGAAGTTATTAGTCCTTAGATCGAGATTGAGGGGTGATGCCCTCTCTAATGTACTTAATTCACCCGATCTCAATAATGAGAAAAATTATAAAGAATTTAAAAGCAAATTCTTACAATATTTTCAAACTAACTACAGTTTGGCAGCTAAACAGCGCCAATTCGCGGAATGTCGCATGACTAACAGGGAATGAATAAAAACGTATGCAGCGCGTGTTTCGATTGCTTCGCAAAACTTATTTGAAAGTCCCGACTTAACAAATCCAGAAATCAAGTCGCTACTTGAAAAAACAAAACTCGCCAAATTTACAGAAGGCCTGTGTGAAAATTACAAACAAGCGGTCATTTTAAAGGACCCGAAAACTTTTGATGAAGCTGTTTCATTTGCACAAACACTTCAATCCAATCAATTTTCCACGCTTAACACAGATCCAATGTTGGTTAACAATATAAAAACAAACTTTGGAAGCGAGGATATACAAGCAATATTGGAAGTACATGCTTCGAATACTAAACAAATGATTGATTCGCTGCGCGAGGAAATTGAAAACTTAAAATTAAGCAACCATCAAATGCCACAAAATCGGACCACTTTTTATGATGAAACCCTCAAACGCAATTTATTCGCACTATAAACAACAGACGTAATACAACTACAGCACAAAGAAATACCCTATATTTTTCGATTTGCAGACGCAATTCACATAACACAAGCAACTGTTTTTACAACCCGGAAACTAGAGCAAATTTTCGTGGAAGGAACAATTTCTTTCAAAACAGAAGGGTTCGCTTTCAGGGGGGAAACTATAGAGGAAGATCGCGTTACCAAAACGAAAACACGGAAGGAACAGCTAGCAGAGACAACCCGGAAAACTAAAACGGGGAGACAAGCTTTGCCAGGCAACAAATCTCCCCTTAGCTGATATCCGGAAGGATAAGATATCAACAGAAGGGCAAGAATTAGTAAATACACAAGTCAATTTTTTGAGAAACCGCACAGATACGCTTCCAGTGGCTGAAATTAAATTTGTCCGGTAAATTAACTGTTCTTTTGGTTGACTGTGGCGCTTTCCAGCAAACACCTAGAATTTTCATTTTTACATTATCTTATATTTATATTTTCACAGTACTATTAATTTTTTTATGGTTTTGTGTTTTGGATTTGTCTAGGATTTACGGGTGAATTGTCGATTAGGCCCGCTGAGCGTAAAATAATGCTTATTTTCTCCTGTTGTAAATAGAAATGTGTTTTCTTCCCTCCACATTTTATTATACTATTATTTTTCTTTCACAAAGAAATTATTCTTGTTGTATTCTAATGGAAAGCGTGTCATTTGGTACTTGTAAGGACACATTCATGATTTTAAAAATTTATATTTCGCTTTACTCACATTTTAAAAAGCGAGAAATTCATTTCTGTTCATATGGTATATTAGAGTATTTTGTGTTATACGTACTATATTAGTCCAGGCATTAGGGGATAAAAAAGAGCAAATAAAGGAAAGTTTTGGTGTAGTTTTTTTGGGGGGGTCCCTTTATGTTTTTTGGGTCGCTGAACACGAATCCGAGGTTTTCCAACAAAATTTTTTTCGGGAAATATGTTTTTTTTACAAAAAACGTGTAAAAAAACGGACTTTTTTCCGTTTTTTCAAAATAATTTTAAAATTGTGTATTTTACGTGAAAGTCGGTAATATATGAATTAAAGAAAATAAAATTTCCTATATTTTATGTAATGAAAGTTTTTTTCTCAGATCAATGGTTTAGCCGTGAGAGTGCCGCAAAAAAGGGTGTTAAAAACAAAAAACTGTAAAAAAACGGGAATTACGGTAGTGTATGTCGATGTAACATAAAACTAACCATTTTACGCAAACGGTAACCATTAATGATACTAAAGATTATATGTTTGACTGTATTTTATGCATTTGAGGTAGAGGAAAAGTGCGGATCCTGCGCCAGGGGAAGGTGGGAGCAGTGGAGCAGTTCCACCTTCTCTCATGAGTCGAAGGTGCTCCTCCGCCGGAGTGCTCATACTGTAAAATTGGGAGGTGTAAAAGACAAAAAACTGTAAAAAACGGGAATTACGACTCTGTATGTCGATGTAACATGTATTCACAATATTGAAAAAAACCAATATTTTTCGGCACTTTTTTCGATTTTTCTTAAAAAACTTTCAAGTTTAGTGCATTTTACAGAAAAAAGCACTTTACCATTTTGTAGAGCATAAAATTCTCTACAACAGGCACAACAGGCAGTATTCAGGTTTGCAAATTGTCCAAATAGGGGGTAAGATACGGAGCCGGGAAAATAGGGTAAAATTTGCAAAAATCCACTAAAGACATTAGTTTTTGCTTAATAACCTACTTTTAATGCGTTTTGCAGACAAAAGCACTTTCACCATTTTGTAGAGCATAAAATTCTCTACAACATGCAGTATTCATGTTTGTAAATTGTCCAAATAGGGGGTAAGATACGGAGCCGAGAAATAGGGTTAAATTTGGAAAAAAATGTAAAAATCCACAAATGACGTTAGTTTTTGCTATAACTTACCCCCTATTTGGACAATTTACAAACATGAATACTGCATGTTGTAGAGAATTTTATGCTCTACAAAATGTTGAAAGTGCTTTTGTCTCTAAAACGCACTAAAAGTAGGTTATTAAGCAAAAACTAACGTCATTTGTGAATTTTTACATTTTTTCTAAATTTTACCCTATTTTCCTGGCTCCGTATCTTACCCCGTATTTGAACAATTTACAAACCTGAATACTGCATGTTGTAGAGAATTTTATGATCTACAAAATGGTAACTCTGCTTTTGTCTGTAAAATACACTAAAATTGAGTTATTTAAGAAAAATCGAAAAAAGTGCCGAAAAATATTGGTTTTTCCAATATTGTGAAAAACGTACAAGGTCTAGAAGGTCGAAAACTTGGTTTTTTATTAGAGGGTCAACCTTTACAACATACCCAAAAATCGGAACTACCCGAATTTTTGTAAGGTAAAATGCTATTTCTACTGGACTACAATGTTACCGCCTCTTAGAATACGAGCTCTCCAGAGAAGTAGCAACTTTGACTCATGAGAGTAGCTGGATCTGCCCCACTGCTCCCACCTTCCCCTGGTGTCGGAACCGCACTTTTCCTCTACCTCAAATGCATAAAATATAGTCAAACAGATAATCTTTAGTAACATTAATAGTTAACATTTGCGTAAAAGGATTAGTTTCTATGTTACATTGACATACAGTACCGTAATTCCCGTTTTTTTAAAGTTTTTTGTTTTTTCCACCCATTTTTGAGGCACTCTCACGGCTAAACTATTGATCAGAGAAAAAAACTTTCAAAGCCTAAAATGTAAGAAATTTTATTTTCTTTAATTCATATATTGCCGACTTTCACGTAAAATGTATAATTTTGGAATTATTTTGAAAAAACGGAAAAAAGTCCGTTTTTTTACACGTTTTTTCTAAAAAAAACATATTTCCCGAAAAACATTTTGTTGGAAAACTTCGGATTCGTGTTCAGCGACCGAAAAACATAAAGGGACCCCACAAAAAAAACTACACCAAAACTTTCCTTTATTTTCTACCAAATGCCTGGACTATATATCCAACTAGATATGTCTATTTATTGCTTAATTCTAGCGTGTAAGATATGCAGCGCATTTTGTAAAATTTGAAAGCCTTTAAAAAAAAACTTGATTAAGTTAGAAATAGATTCACATTAAACTATTCATTTGATTAAAATTATAAAATTAGATTATTTTGTCAAAAATTAGATCATTTTGTCAAAAATTAGATTATTTTGTCACTATAATTATTTTTTTTAACAAAAATGTTTGATCACATTTATACACTCTAAGTTACTACTATAATCTTAGTTTTAACATATACTTATTTATGCAATTTTTAGTCGTACTTTATATCATTATATATATTTATTAAAATGAAACCTATTATTTGTACAAAATACTACAATTATTTATGATAAGTTACTCATATCAATATTAGGATAATTACTATCATTTATACTGAACTATAGTTTATCATTTCATATTTAGACAAAATTGAGAAATATTATTTATACTCTTTTGATTGTCTTTAAATTCATGTTCAAATTATTTCCAAATTGAATCGTGTATTATTGTCTCTACAAATTGGCCAATCGTTTGAGAAAATTAATATTTCGATTTATTCGAATTTTCAATCCATTGTTTTGATTTCCTTCATTAACTTCACTACTTTTATTACAACCTTTTTTTTTTTTAAATCAACGCTATATTTAAAAAAAATAAAAATAAAAATAAATAATTTCTGTTCAGTATTCACATATACTTTAAGATTTCTATTCAATGAGTTTTCGTCTAAAAAATTTGATCATGTTGACTATTATTATTATTCTTTTAATTTTGTCCTACTCTTAATTATTTATAATCACTTGCTCCATTTACAAGCAAGCCACGGTATAATACGAATTCTCCTGCAATGATTGTAATATCTTTTGATTACTCTTACTCTCACTTCATCTATTTCCTTTAGTTCAATTAATAAACAAAATACATAAATAAACAAATTAATGCAAAACTTAATAAAATTAATATTATTAAATATTTAACTATTTAAACAAATAATTTAAATGATTGAATAAATATTACCGTGTCATGGCAATAATAATAATAATAAATAAATAAATAAATAAATAAAAATAAAGACGGTAATAATATTTGTACTACAAAAGTCAATATTGTATTATGTCCACATAAATTTTTAATATTTCTTTTAATTATATGTTTGGATTGCTTGGATATGTTCGTGATTATAACCCGCCTACATTCCATTCACAAGTTTACTTCATAAGAGACTTTCTGAAATATTTTATGTGTTTAAATTAAAGAAAATACGAGTTGCTGCGACGCTGCTATCTGCCATCTACATTTCATTATCCATATGGTTAAAACTTCTACAAATGCAAGGATACGACATATATGTTAAGTGATTTCCAAAAGTGTTTGAGAAATTTGTGATTAACTTTCCTTTACAATTTTTGCTACAAATGAAGTTTCTGTGAGCATTAACCTGCATCCTTTATTTATACATACCAAAGGAGACTTGGTACGAAGCTTCAAATTCTCATTTATACATACCAAAGGAGACTTGCTACGAAGCTTCAAATTCTCATTTATACATACCAATGGAGACTTGCTACGAAGCTTCAAATTCTCATTTATACATACCAAAGGAGACTTTCTACGAAGCTTCAAATTCTCAAAAAAAAAATTTTCCCTCTACAAACTTGCTGCAACGATTCGACTTTGATTAACTTTGTGTTACCTTTTATGTAAATGAATCTATGTTACACTCATTATCTCTGTGTCCCTACTCTTACTGAAAGGATATATCGTCGCTTTTTCCGCTTCGGAGAACATTCGAAGATTCGAGCATTCGAAGAGATGGGCGCTGGATCGGTGTTTGTTTGGTTAAATCGAATCTCTGCCTGGTATTAGCGAAGTGACCTGTAGTTTTTCTGATGCTATTCGGAATGAATATTTATAAAAGTTAACCATCCGCCTTCTGCTGTAATAAAAATTTGGTCATCAAAACTAAAAAGATGGCTCGAGTGAAACCAGATCTACAAATGATGTCGTTTACGTTTCTAAATAAAAGTTTGATTGTGTTGTTCGATGAAGTTTTGTTCTTATGCAGACGTACACACGCCATCTACTGTGGATAACACGACTGCCATAAATCCGAGTGATTCTGTATATAGAATAATATATAGAATGATATAGAATGATTGTTTTTGGAAGAAAGAGAAAAACAAGGGTAAATAATAGGATACTGTCTGCTATCTCAAATTTTGAATAAATAACTTTATTTTGTTTTCTTTGAATAAATCAATTAGATGATTTTTAATTTACATTTTCTTTTCAAAAATGTAATGTGAAGAATATTCATATGACATACTAGCACACTTATTAAAGTTGCTATAAAAAAACTGAAAAATGTTAATGTTATTGATCCGCTTTATATAATATTTTCAGCATTTGTTTAAAATGTAAATGAGTGAGCTGTGGTAGAACATGGAGTCTGAACTTTTAATCTGAATATGCTTCGATTAAAAGTTTTTGCCCCAACCATAGCAACCCACAAATACAGAAATTGACGATACTCACACTTTCGAACTTGCTTAGACGAGTTATGCAAGTAAACAAAAGTTAACTTGGCAATAATAGTAAATTCTCCAAATTTATATACAAAATCCTCTCGACCAATGAAATTTTATTACCCGTATGTCGCCATTTTCTTATAAAGGCATTTTACTGCATTGCATCAAAATCACGTAACTTGCAAATGTAAATTTCGTTTGTTTGTTGAACATATACATCAGACTGGTGTCAGTGCTGTAGTTGGAAAAAAAATATTTATGGGAACTCACCTTTTCATAGAGTACATGCTGACGCTACCGGATTTTTGCTAAGCCAAAAGCCAATTTAAAACATTTAGCCAAAAGCAGACTTTTTTTAATTAACAGTTATTTTTATTATATTCTAGTTTTTATAGTATTGTATTGGTATAGCATTCCTCTAAAAGCAATATTTAATCAATCTCATAGTAACATTTTCCTTTATGAATCAAAATTTAATTGAAATAATAGAAATAAATCCATATATAACTCACTGGCACATTTATCCTAGAAGTTTCCATAAAGAACGATAACGAGAGGTGATTTCTGAGCTCTCTGATTTACGACGAGCTGTATCGTCTGCTAATATTCTTCCTGATCGCCACCAAGATAATTTCACGTATGGCTCAGGACAAAATCTTTTAAGAGAGGTCCCACACAGCTTATGAATGTAAGTGAACTGGCTCTTTCAATAAAGAGTGAAGTTTTCGGATCGGTTCATGATCGCATTCAGACATTGAAATGGGTATAGTTTTCCCAGTCTGGAAAAAAAAGGCTTGTGCTCGTACGCAATATTTTTTTTAAAGTAACAAACCAAATATTTCTGGGAACGGCGTTCCCATCCAACTACAGCACTGACTGATGTGCTTGATACAAATATCCGCTTATAAATCTTCGTCAAAATGAGGACTGGACAAACACAAGGAAATTATAACACTGAAGAATTACAGCCTGGAACTCCACACAGAGTGTGCAATGGAGTTGACGGGTGTCGAATCCGCCGCCCTGTTTCCTACGCTTTTAAGAGATTGGCGGAATGGTCTCTTAACCACTCGGCCACGGAGAGCACTTAAATTTCGTTATTTACAGTTAATTCACATTGTAAACATGATTTTTTGCTCATAATGAGAAAAATTATGAAATTAATATTATAAATATTTTCTAAATGTAGAATCAATTTAGATAATTTTCCCTTTGAAAATCGAAAGATGTCATACAATGCAAATGCAACGCATCGAGTTGCTATGCTAGCTAGTAAGTAATACGCATAGCTGAATACAGAAATTCCTGCTGTAAGCAATAAATCAATGTTAATTTTTAGAGCTAAAAAACACCCATTCACTGAATTCAATGAGCGTATGTTTTATTTTTGTGATTAAGTTTCCAAATTGCATCCATTTAGTTCAATTCAAAAAATTATATTTCAGAGTACATAAATTTATATTAAATAACGACTTTCATTAAAAGAGATAGCATTATTACATGTGGCAACAATATAGAACAGTATATATATATATATACACTGGATTTTATTGTCGATATTGTATTCTATTATTTAGTCTATTGAAGAAAAATTATTTGTATTTACCATCAATTGATTCTAAGCACTACAAATTTATAACCAGTTACACACTTTCGAGATGTTAGTGATTCTGCGTGACTATAAAATTCACAGTTGGTTTCCAGAATCGGGGTTCTTCCAATAACCAATTGTAGAAGAGTAGGATTCTTCTATGAAATTCTCAAATTATTTTTGGTACTTTTCTGTTAGCGCGGTACCAATTGTAACCAAGAATAAGAAAATACTAAACAAAACTATATGGAACCCGTCAAAACTTGACGCAAAAAAATACTATAACAATATCAGTAAAATAAGCTTCTTTATTATTTATGAAGGAGCGCGTATAAAACAGTCTTTCAAATATTTTATTTAATTTTTTTCTCCAGTCAAATACAGTACTATTTCCGATGCAAACTCCAAACAAACAATCCGTAAATAACTGTGTAATGCAAATCAGTTTGACATTACCACCATATCCCCCACGGCAAGAAAAAAAATTCATGGACCTATGAAGTATACACAAATAGTATATTCCTACGTTCATATCATATTCAGTAAATAACAGAATATAGTAAATAAAGCACACATCTCCCCCCCCCTCTGTGATAATGCAACCGAATGAGCTCCTATGCGCATGTGCATTGCATCTGCCCAAAACCACCGTCGAAATTCGACGTTAAAAAAGTTTTAAAATGATTAAATTAAAAGTTTTAAAATGTCCTCTTTAATCATTGTTCGTTTCAAATCCATATCTTCTAAAACGCATCCATTGTTTTAAGCTAATCAATTTTTATGCAAAGATTAAGAAGTTTTTTACAGTAATAAATCTATCTGCAGATGAGGGAGATTTTTAATGTTTTCAAGTGTAATTTATTTGTATGGTTTCTTCGGTTCCTTGACATAATCAGGATGATTATGCCTTTTTCATCACAGTCGGGGATATTTTTCCTCTTATACAGTTGGCAAATAAATAAAAAAAATGCAATTCCTAGCATATCCTGATATCTGATGGAACATATTCATCAACGAATTCAATATATCAATTTTATGTTCAACATAAACTAAAAAGTCTTTTTTTTTTTCCTGACAGATTTTTGTTTAGCGCCAAAATGTTCTATCTTATGGATAATCTGATCTTATGATTTATCACTTTTTTTTAAAAAATTATTATTCACTTTTTATGATGGTTAGGGAAATCTATTTTCAATTGTGGCAACTTTCCCAGGGGCTGTTTTACATTATTGAAGTAAACTGGTGGTCATTGATAAGATAGAATTGAAAAACTTTTCAAGCTTGAAAACTTTTTAAAAAGTCGTTAAATTAATCGGCAGTTTTCAAATAAATTTCAATCGAAAGCTAATTTTTTTTCTAATTGATGATGTAAGAATTGAAATTGTAAAATGTAGTAAAAAAATAGAAATTTGTAGTATTTCGAAGTGATGTAAGGCGCGATGAAAGCTAAAGCGATAGCGCCTTTGTTGTCACAACTGTTGTACATTTCTAAAAATTGCCACTGTATTTTGGCTGGCGTCCAAAAGTGGAAAAACATTTTTTGACATCGAAAGAGAAATTCACAGTGAAAGAAATAGGACTTTGCGCTAATAAGGAACTGTTAAATGAACTTAAAATAAATCTACCAAAATAATTCCTATGAAATATTAGTCTTATATTGTTTATTCTAGCTAAAAATACAATAATTATTTCAAGATTTTCTTCTACCATAACACTATTTTTAATAACTTTAAATTTCCTAAAATCCTTTACTTTTGTGATTTTTTTTATTAAAAAAGGAAATCTTCTAGCCTATAATTTAAAAAAAAAAGCAATTGGTAACATGTAATCAAGGTATGCAATCAAGATGAAGAAATCAATGACGGCTCCAATTCTAATCTTTATAATCATGAATGCAAAAATCAGTAAAATTATGTCATGTTAACACAATCATATACATTTTTCTCTTTAGTTTTATCAATGTTAAAATGCACTTCAAGCTAAGCATAACGTCATTTTCACCGGCGCAAACTTTTCACACGTACTTCATATACCTTACATTAATGCTTAAACACCATGCACACAAATATAAATATATTTTGTATTTAATTGTAATGAAAAAATGGCATCAACAAAGTTATAATGCATAATGATAAAATAAACCCAATGGACAATATTCCCGTGACGTCACAATAAATAGGAATTTTTTTTCGCTTATAAAACACGCGAATAAGTATTTTTACCGAAATTTAACTTGCAAATTAATAAATTCGGCCTTAAAACCGCGTGCTTTTAATATTTATTATTTCTCTTTTATTCAACCACAGAGTTTAGAAAATAAACTCTGTGCTTCGGAACAGTAGGCGTTATCCGATTATGACGTCATTAGCAGACGTAAAAGTTTAATTGAAAATTATGGTTAATTAATTAAATGTTCGAACAAACGAATGCACGATAACAAATCCGTGTCCAAATATCTCTCATTTAAAAAAAGAATGATGTAATTTGATGCAGTAGTTTGTTCTCACGGATTGTCGAAAGAAATCGCTTAGCATTTTAAATATATAGATTACCTTACTACGTTACTACCTTACTATGTTATTTACGTTACTAAGGTTCACAAGATGAACTTCACGAGTAAACGAGATGAACTTCACAAGTAATCATATTTGACGTGGTTGTTAATGAAAGACTGAAATTCTTGATGTGCTATCACTTATTTTGTACTCAGGCCGCGCTAACGGAAACTACCATAATGGGTTCCTATCTTCTCCATAAAAAATAAAATATTTAAATATAGATTTTCAATTCCATACTTCTTGATATTTACACAGCTCAACCATGTTGAAGCGAAAACAAAAAGTTTAATGAAGGATGGCAGAACATTCACGGGAAAATATTGTTGGAATATATGATCTTTAAAACTTTAAAATCGTGAAATAAACAATCCATTAATTAAATAGATGAATCAAAAGTAATTACGTAAATAAGGAAAAATAACTTTTTTCATTTTTCACCCACTCACATCTGCAACGTACTTGCTCACTTCCATGAAATCAAAGTAGACCATTCACGGGAACTAAATATATTACAAAGAACTCCGTTTATATCTAATGAACTGAGTTTTTCACCATATGATGTTATTACTTTATGGATCATAAATAATGATAATTTTTATGTTCTATGCACTTCTAAAACTCACTTCTGAAAATGTAACATAGCATAAAGGAGCTAAACGCTAACGCTCCTATTATTATTAAACTTAAACGTAAATATATTTTTGTAATTATTAAAAGTAAACTAAAAGCTTTGTAATATGAAAATAAGTGACCACAATTATTTTACATCAAATTAATCGTAATAATTTATCTTCATATTAATTAACGAAAAGTGTGAATACGTGAAAACCATGGATTTAAACAGACATGCGGATAATACTTCAAATTGGATTAACGGAAACACGGAATATGGATTATCTGAGCATAGAATAGAGAAAGGTAAGTAGAAAACTTCCTTACCTATATTTTTATTAAAGTATATTTTATCTAAAGATTTAAGATACACCTACTGCTGCCAATTAAGCACTTAAACACAAATAATTTCTGAGAAATATTTCTATATAAAAACCAGAATTACTTCTATTATATCTTCATCTGACTTTTCAAGAATGCCGCTGAATATTTTAGCATTCTTGGGAGAATATGTATTCATACTTTTTTTATGGTACTCCTCTGAGAGTTCGCTTATATCCCCCAGCTGTATGTTAAACAAAGGCATCATTACAACACATGAATACAATACAACATTATAATATTTTTACACATGATTTTCCTTCAGTTACTGCATTTTAATATATAATGTACCTTACAGAATTAAAATATTTTTACACTGCATTTATCTGTTGATACTCCATATGAAAATATAATGTACTTTAGTCCATTGAAAATACAATTCGTATTTACCGTCTATTGATCTGGAGCACTAAAAAATCGTCAATAGCCAACTTTCCGAATGGTTCTGCTTGTCTAAGAATTTTACTGTTGGTTTCAAGAATCGGGGTTATCTCAGTAACCAATTGTAGAATACCGGAGTTCTTCAATGGGATTTTCAAAATATTTTTTATCTACCTTCTCCGTGAATTAAGTAGAATATTTTTTAATATATATTTTCGGCTCATCTTAGAAGACGTCTTTATATTTACACAGAACAGCGATAGTTCTTGGGGCCTTGTCTCTGATACAAAAGCAATATTTAATAAAAAAAATGGAGGAACACTCACCCGAAAATATTTTCCAATAAAATTCAGAATTACTTCGATTATATTTTCTTCTGACTTTTCAGAAATGCCGCAGAATATTATAAGAAGTACACACCAATATATTAAATAAACACATTTCCGGAAAGAGATACCATCACTATACATAACAACAATACAAGCTTGTAATATCTATACACTGGATTTCTTTGCTGTCACTACCTGACTACTGATGACACATGACTATACAATACAGAATTATAATATTTTGACACTGGATTTTTCTGCTGATACTGCAGTAACATATTAAATTATTTAGTCTATTAAAAAAACCTTGCATTTACCTTTATTTTAGCCTAAGCACTACAAATTCTACACTTTAAACGAATAACAAACTTTCCGATTGGTTCTGTCTGTTTACAAATTTCACTGTTTCATTTTCAGAATCAGAATTCTCCCAATAGCTAATTATAGAAGATTCGGGTTCTTATACGGCTTTCTTTCTCAAATGCCTTTTTATTTATCTTCTCCATAAAAAAATGTAGAATGTTTAAATATACAGGTTCTATATTTCTTGAAACACTTCCTGAAATTTACACATAATAGCGATGTTTCTCAGGACCTTGTCACCGAAACGAAAGCAACATTTATTATAAAAATTGGAGGAACACTCACTTGAAGATATATCTGAATAAAATTCAGAACTACTTCAATTATATTTTCGTATGACTTTTCAGAAATGCTGCAAAATATTATAAGAAATACAAACCAATACATTAAATAAACATATTTACTTAAAGAGATTACCATTACTATGCATAACTGCAATACAAACTTATAATATATTCACGCAGGATTTGTTTTATGGATACTGCATTTGTAAATGTAATATACTTGAATCTAATGAAACTAACCAATATAAACATAACAAATTCATAACCCATAACACATTTTTTGGTTCGGTAATTCTGCCTGTCTACAAATTTCACTCATGTTTTTTAAAATCGGATTTCTCCCAGTAACCCATTGTAGAAGACTGGGAATCGTTAACGGCTTTTTCAAACAACTTTTTATCTATTTTCCTCATAACAAATATAGAATAATCAAGTATATATTTTTGGTTCCATATTTCTTGAAACACTTCTTGAAATTTAAACAGCACAGCGATGTTTCTTGGGAAATTGTGTCCAAAACGAAAACAACGTTTAACGGAAAATGTCGAGACATTCACTCGAAGAAATATCCGTATAAAATCCAACGTTACTTCAAGTACATCTTCTTCCAGGTTTTCCGGAATGCCGCTAAATATTATAGCATTCTTAGGGGAATCAAGATTGTTAACCCTTACATGATACTCCTCTAGGAGAGCATCTATATCCGCAAGCTGCTTAATAACAATTAACATATCGCCATTCTGAGGAAGGGTTTCACAACGCAAAAGCTGCTGAATTTCCTTTGCTAACGAATGTGTTTTCCAGGGATTAGCATCCGCCATTATATCATTTAGCAGCAAGAAATCTATTAGCCGACGTTCTGCCGCAAGGCAAGGATCAAACAGAAAGAAATAATTTTGTTCCCAATTGCTGCGAGTACGATTTCGTTGCAGCGCGCCCTCTGTGCTGTATTTAATTTGACGAAAAAAAAAAAAAAGAGGAAAATAATCGTTTTTTTACTAATAATAAAATTATTGAAGACGAAAAAAAATAATTAAACAAAGTAGATTTGTTTTCTCCGTATAGTGAGTAAGAACACATTATTATATTTCCGAGAAGCTTATTAATTCAGTTCTCTGTACCAAGTGATTAACAGCTGAGAGTAGTTAACGAAATCTATATTATAAAGCAAAAACATATCCGTGAGTAACACTGACGTCATATCGACTATGGCAACACCTGACGAATAAATTTCGTTTTTTACTGGAATTCTTTTAGTTTCCGAACATCGCACAATTTCAATTTTTACACCGCTGAACAGGGGAAAAATTTTTCTTTAAATGCATTTTTTTAAAACTGAATCTTAATTTACGGAACTAAGTAATATTGTTTTGTTACCTTTGTTTATATAAATTCAGTTATCCAGCTGAAAATGTTTAATTAAAAATTTATAGCATCCAAAAAACCTATATTCCGGGTTGAGAAAACTGGTTAATACACTTTAAGAACTACTCGGAAACGTTTCCGAAAATCGGTGGCAGCAAAAAAGTTTTCTTTTTATAAATGCTTCTTTAAATCTCGGAAATATATTCATTTCTGAAGTTTCTAAAGATAAAGAACGTTTTTCGGAATCGTAGGTAAGTTGGAAGAGGTTATTGTATATTTTGGTTTGTGGTTACTTTATATTTTCGTAGATTAAGAAACAGTTGTCTTTTTTGCATTGTAGTGTAAGTTTTTAAATACCTTTAATCTAATCTATACTAATATTATAAAGAAGTAACGATTGTTTTTTTGTTCATTTGTTTGTTTGTTTGTAAGCGAAAATCTCTAGAACTACATAAGCGATTTCAAAAGTAATGGTGGCAAATTGATGGTGACAATCCCTGCTCCAACATAGGCTATATTTTATGTCGGTGCCATCTCCCCCATAAGGGCTGCAGGAGCGAAAAAGTTCTAAAATTTCGATTTTTTTTATACTGAAGTAGCTAGAAACATAAAATTTGGCATGGTAGTTCCTTATAAGATGTAAATGCTCTCTAAGAACAAATTCTAAAAAAATTCGAAATTTAAAAGGGTGAAATGAGCGAAAAGCGTTCTAAAAACATTCTAAATTACAATTTCTATGGAATCTCTGGAACTACAGAACCATTTTCAAAAGTGATGGTGTCATATTGATAGTAACAGTCTCTGCTGTAACATAGGCTATATTTCAGATGATTAAAATACGCTGCAAACGATTTTTCCCTATAGACCGTAATTTAACAGAATTATTTTGAGTGTCCCTGTAACTGAACGATACATCCAATGCGCACCATATTCTATAGTAAGCGCCTTGTAGTGCACCTCAGTAATATGTATCAATCTGAACATGTGTAAAATAGTAAAATATCATTAAAATACGCTGCAAACGATTTTCTCCCATAGACCGTAATTTGACGGAATTCTTTTGAATGTCCCTGTAAATGAAAGATACATCCAATGCGCACCATATTCTATAGTAAGCGTCTTGTAGTGCACCTCAGTGATATGTATCAATCTGAATATGTATAAAATACAGAAACATCATTAAAATACGCTGCAAATGATTTTTCCCCATAGACCGTAATTTAACTCTAGAATTGTGAGAAATTTTACTCAAGTTTTACAAAAAATATTTTACACCAGAATTTTTATTTAAAATTATTTAACTTATTTATTTTTTGTGTGATATGTATTTAACTTAATTATTAAGATATTTTTGGTGCGAATCGACAATTGTTTATTTGGTATGGGTCAAAATGACCCGTCATCGCGGTTCTAGTGTTAACAGAATTCTTTTGAGTGTCCCTGTAAATGAATGATACATTCTATGCGCACCATATTCTATAGTAAGCGTCTTGTAGTGCACCTCAGTGATATGTATCGATTTCAAAGTGTTTAAAATGTTGTAACACCATTAAAATACGCCGATATGACATAATGTAACAGCATTTTTTTCTGTGTCCCTGTAAAAGAACCATAAATGCTACGCACTTCATTTTCAATATCTAATAAAATATTTCAATTTCATCAAGGCAATCCGAGTATATTTACCCGAGTTAGCGAACGGACACACAGACGGCAGACAGACAGACAAATCGAATTCATAAAGACTTTTCAACTATGTTTGAAACTGTTAATAAAATACTGTAAAACTTCCGTCCAACTGTGCTAACTATTTAATGTTATTCACAATCATTTCAACTCATATTGTTGCTCAGAGCTCATGTTTGATCCCAAATTAAAATTTTTGATTAGTTTTTGTAAAATATAATGTAAAAGCACGATAAAAAAAAACTATGTAAACGGTAAAATAATAATTTAAAAAAAACTATACACGATACGACGACTATTTGTAAGACTTAAGCCAGTTCTGTATATCTATCTTAACAACATATTGAAATTTCAAGCCGATTACCTAAATTTGCGAAAGTAATGCCTAAAGGTAAAAAATAAAGAACTACAAGCAAGCATACAGGCAGGCAAGCACACCATTTTAAGATCCTGATGAAATTTACATCGAACCACAACCAAAATGCAACCCTTTAAACAACTGTTTTGTTTTAAGTGGTTTAAGGGGTTACGTGACACAAAAAATCTTCAAATTTTTGAAAATATTTTATTGTATTAAAAAATCTTCTGATTTTTCCGCTTAAAATGACGTTTAAACCATGTTTCTATCTTAATTAGAACTAGATATATATGTATGCATTTTTTAAAAATAAATGATATAATTTTATTTTTTATTTTTTATTTTAAATATTTAATTTTTTTTTAAATTAATATTTTAAAAAATGCTGAATGATAATTAAAGATGTAATTATGAATCCGGTTTGTCTGGCCGTCTATGCGACCGCGCTCTAACTCGTATAAATATATTTGGATCGCCATGTAATTAATGTATGTTATTGCTGTTTACCATATTCAAAATGAAGCGTGGAAGATTTATAGTTTGTTTACAGTGGCGCTCAAAATATATATTATGGCCAATGTAGAAAAATCATTTTCAATATATTTTAATGGTGTTCCACTATTTCAAACATATTCAATTTGATATATAACGCTGCGCTGCACTACAAGCTGATTATTACAGAAAATGGTGTGCATACCATTTATTGTTCATTTACAGGGACGAGCAAAATGACTCTATTAGAGTACTGTCTATGAGCGATAATTGCTGGCGGTGTTTTCAATAGTGGTATACGTTTTAAAATGTATCGATTTTTTTTGCATATTACTTGGTGTGCGTAAATTCTATAGATCATATACAGGGCTGCACCAAAGGAATCGACAACATTTCAGCTTACTGACAGAAATTGCTGACGGAAAATGTTGATTATTGTCCGACAACTGGTTGTCATTTGTAAGGTGTTTAATTAGTATTTAAATAGTTCCAACAACTTTAGGTATTTTTAAAGAAAGTGCGTGATATATAGCTGTCATGACAATAAGTACCCAGATCCGTCTTGTTGTCGGATCGTAAAATAAAATGTATGAAAAATAAACAGGCCGTTAGTGTAACAATTTGAATCATAGTTTATTTAGAATCAAATATTCATTTAAGGTAATAGAATAAAATATCAACAATAAAGTACAACATTAAACGAAATTGAATATTAAAACTTCAATATTATTTTTATCGAGGAGGCCCAAACGCGTCCTAACAATTTACGTATTCGGGATTGCAAGGATATAAAAATCATAAGAAAAATTAAGTTTATTTATCAAAGTTTTCCCACTCACCTAACTCCAGACGACATTTGCCGAGATCAAAGGGGGACGCTCTCTCTCCTTTTCTGCCGTCACCTCATTCCTTCATCGACGCGGCTTCCCAGGCTTCGGCTCACCTTGTTTTTCCCTATGTCATCTTATTCTCCAACTCCTCCAAAATCGAATTCACCCCTTCAGACTAAGTTCCAAGAGTGTAAGTTATTTTTTCCAGAGTGTGTCTCTCTCCAGCCGTCCTCGCCTTTTTCTTCCTCACATCCCCCATTTTCCTTTCCCTTGCCCCTGAGGGGAAAAATGTTCTCTAATCAAAAAATTTTACCATTCTTATTGGCCAAACACTAAATCCTAGCTCCCCTTTTTACACGCCTTGTTATATCATTTGTACCTCAAAAGTCGAAGCCAGACTCCAAATATCAAAACATCCTTTCCGCACCTACATAATCCTTTTTGACTTGTATATTGCTATGTGTTTCGTATACCACGGAGGTCCCTTTCCACGAACAGAACCCCCAGATTCACAGATAAATTCCTAGCATATGGTAATCCCTTTAATGTCTCATTCCGTCGATTGACCAAAACAGTGACTTCGCGGTGGTCTCAGCTCTAAGGTTCCCCAACACCTCTCTGTACTTTTCACCATCACTGCTTGCTAGGTCAATGACTCGACATTATCAACTTTGTTATGCGTTTCTTAACTGAACTAAGTTCTTGCATACTATGTAATAAATATACAAATCTATAGACCATATACTGGGCTGGATTATAAATATTCGGATATTTTTCCGACAAAAAAAGATAATTGCTGAAATTGAGTTTTCTTAATATGTTATGTGTTTTCTAAATTGTTTACTTAACTACTGGGTGGAGCTAGTTGAGCTTAAGAAGAAAGTTAGCCCCCTCCCCCAACCACCCGGTTTGACCTTGACCTTCTTTACTTAACTAACATATTTCACCTTATTAAATGGGAAAGTTTTGTTGCAGTATTTGGAAAATATTTCATAATCTATGCTTGACGAATGATTTTTCTTTCTTGTTTTTAATCTGCATTTTGTTTATTATCAGATCGGTTTAATATAAAATTTACGATGATTTATTTTAGTATCGTAAATTCTGGCTCGATATATTACATTTATGTGAACATTTAGACATACTATTACTGAACTGATATAAGACTGAATAGACTAATTTATTATTAATTGCGGAAACACTAATCTTATTTTTAAAATAATATAGACCGTTAGAAAATAATTTCCTGGAATATTCGACATCATTTTAACATTCCAGATACTCGAAGCTTTATTTATATGAAGTAATTTCGTTTTTCATAAAAACTGTTATGGTCTAAATTTCGAACTCAAACAACTAATAATTTTTACATGGAATTATTCAATGTAATTGCTCATGGAAATACTTTAAAAAAAATTAAATAAAAATTATACAGCGATTAGAAAAATCAGACTGATTTATTCCTTTGTATTAGTGATGAAATAAAAAAACAAACAAAAAAAAGATAAATATATCTAACGTATTTTTCAGAAGATATGACCTTCATTCCGAGAATTTTAAGATTGATTTATAGAAAATTATTGCGTAATGAGAAGGCTTTGTGATGATGAAAGAAATGATTGAATAGAAAAATAAATGATAATTTATTGTTCTTTAAATTAAACGATAAAATAAAACATATTTTGATAGCTAATATTGTTTTTTATAAATACTATTGTATTTCCGGGATTTTGACTTTTATTTATATTCCGGTAAAGGTGTATAAAAACGAACGCGGTTTCAACTTGCACCACATTATGAAATATTTGTTGTGTGCATAATGTAATATTCCTCAATCATATCTGAATAACATTTGACAACTTGCTTGTTTACATATATACAGAGATTATTGTTATTTTAAAAAATATTTTCTTGTTAAACCAAAAAAATCTGGAGCAAAGAGAAATCAGGTAGGTTTTTTGTTTATTGATTTCGTTGATACAATAGCACTTTTTAATATGCGTTAAAAAAGAAAAATAAACACACTTCACCGGCCGCATAGATTAGGAAAACAGTGTTAGTACCACTGGCTTATCTCGGGACAGCCGTTGAAGTGGTTAAAATATTTAAATACATATTAAACATTTAAAAATCAGTTGACAAATCGGTACTTTTATGTTAGCTGGGCGCCAGTGATAACTCCGTGATGAAATAAATGTCTATAATAGTAAATAGTAATACTAATGTAAAAGATAAAAACCATGAAATAATAATAATAATAATCATCATTATTATTATTGTTATTATTGATATTATTACTTCAAGAAATGGTTTAGATTTTTCGGTACTTTTATGTTAGCCGGACACTAATGATCGCCAATTTTTTTTTATCTCGCCAATCTTGCACCATTAGTTAATAACAAATAACCAATATTTTAACATTGCAATATAATATCTTAAAAAACTTACTTAAAACAGCTAAAATATAATCATGATAAAATACGTAAACAAAAATATATCAGTACAAATGACAAAATTAGCGTAATCAGATCTATTAATAATGAGGCTTAGTCAATCTAAAAAATGTTAAAATAAGATATAATACAAACTAGAAACATTTTATTTCATAATGAAAGTATAGTGTCTTATTTTATATATACAAAAATAGAAACTTATGTTATATTAGTTATCAGTGGCGTTATGAAATAAATTTTAACTTTGAATGGGCGAATTACAGCAAAATGATAGCATTTTCTCAAAGATTTTCTGTCTTTGCCGTAATATGGAAAAAACTGTTCATCTACGTAATTTCTTAATAAGGGAACCTGCGAATTTGATTACATTTGCGTAAAAAATCAATTAAAGGTGCTTCAGAAAGTCGGCAGTTTGGATTTGAAAACAACCTTAAACGACTTTTTGAACCATTACAGACTAGCGGAGGGATCTAGAGATCATTATCATCTTCCCTCAATCAAACAAAAGAAAAAATCAACGGAATAATATATTTTGTTAAATATAAATGCATATTTATATTTTAATAAATGTTCAATAAAAGATGTGACTTTCCCCGTATTAAAAAATACTATGTAACCTAAAAGAAGTAGGCTAAAATATAAAACATAAAAAAATGACTTATTGTATGATTTTATTTGTGGCTTATGCTAATATATATTTTTTAGATTTTATTTTAAAATGATAATTTGGCCTTCCTGGTGCGTAAATAAAATTTGCAAATGTGACAGATTTTAAAACTGATGATGATGATTTTATATGATGATCATTTGATTGATATAGATGATTTGAAATGACGACGATGATGATGATTTGATTGATACGAATCCTTTGATATGATGATTTGATATTGATTGACTTACGTAAACTTAAAATGATAACATAGAAACAAATGTTCAATATTTTTGTGGCAACAATGCTTTGACTTTTATCTGAAAGAAATTGATTGCTAACGAATATTGCATCTGCAATTTCGGATCCGCTTCTGAAAGAATCTGATATTAGTTGAAAAGCTTGAACAGGATCGACCTAAAAGATTGTGAGGTGGGTTCAAATGCATCCGACCCCATGTTTAGAGGCACCAACAAGACTAAAAGACTTATTATTAACATTTAAAAAATATTTTTTTTTAGAAAAACTTTTACATGGCACTCGTGTTTACTAGGATCTTCCTGGTGCGTAAATATAAATTCCAATGAGGTTTTTAACCTTTAGATAAACGTAGGGCCCCAGAAAATCAGGGATGATCAGCCGCAGTGTTGTATTCAGACAATTTTCTTAAGGAGGGATTTCTGTGGCTCCGGGGAGGTGGGGGATTACAGAGTTTCGAGGGGAAATTGACCTTTTTAACCATTAAAAGCATAAAATCTCAAACCTTTCGGGGGGGACATTTCAATGCTCCCGGAATGCCCCCCCCCCCCCTGGCCACTCCCTGAAACACTCATCTGAAGCAATTACCTGTTTCCAGGAATAAGAGGATGCATGTAAATATTTTCAGCATGAATAGGCGAATTAGTGTTGAGTTAGCGAATGAGTTACGAATTGAGTTAGTGAATGAGTTTGGAGGAGAAAGGTTGATGCACTGAAGGGCATCACAGAGGGGGTAGGGGGGCATTACAGAGTTTCGAGGGGAAATTGACTTTTTAACCATTAAAAGCATAAAATCTCAAACCTTTCGGGGGGGACATTTCAATGCTCCCGGAATGCCCCCCCCCCCCTGGCCACTCCCTGAAACACTCATCTGAAGCAATTACCTGTTTCCAGGAATAAGAGGATGCATGTAAATATTTTCAGCATGAATAGGCGAATTAGTGTTGAGTTAGCGAATGAGTTACGAATTGAGTTAGTGAATGAGTTTGGAGGAGAAAGGTTGATGCACTGAAGGGCATCACAGAGGGGGTAGGGGGGCATTACAGAGTTTCGAGGGGAAATTGACTTTTTAACCATTAAAAGCATAAAATCTCAAACCTCTCGGGGGGGGGGGGGAGACATTTCAATGCTCCCGAAATGTCCTCCCCTGGCCATCCCCTGAATTCAACACTGGTCAGCCGGAGGAACCTGGGCGAAATTTTTTCAGAGCCCTTAGAATGATATCTCTTGAAGAAATAATTTTTAAATAAGAATGAAGTATTTTACATATTCAGGTTTAGGATCGGTCTCGTTCTTGACCACCACTATTTTCTTACGAAAATTTTCGTTTTAGATTACATTTGCAGATCAAAAAAGAAACCGCTCCGAGACCTTCGTACTTTCCCCTCCTTTCACTTTTTAGCCCTAGACTGTCGCCCGACTTTAACCCTTTCTAAAGCCGGCTATACCAAAAACACTTTTTCCATCTTCGGGCTAATCGGCCTCTTTAAAACAGAGCTTGGATACACGTGATTGTTTTCAAAAATTAGTGAATTGTACGGCTATATTTATTTATGCTTAAAGAAAAGAAAAACCTTAAAATATAAATGTAAAACAAAATAATACATCTGTAATACAGATTATAAGTGTACGAAATGATATGAATGTATTTTCACTAGCAATCTGGCGATACAAAAGAGATTTTACTACATATAGGTATACATTTTTTGATTAAATGGCCTAATTATATAATTAAAGTTCTAAATAAGGAATTCCTAATGTGATTTTAAAGAACTTTCAATTAAATCATTTTACTGGTGGTTTATAACTTAAAATGTTTGGTGCTGCCACCTATTATCATTACTTTGAAATAATCAATTTTTATGATGAATATTTGTAAGAAAAGAAAAGAAAAAGGAAATCTCTCTCACTTTTTTTCTTTTTTTCTTTTTTTTCCCGGGGATTAAAGAGAAGGGGGATATTCCGTATGTGTGGTTCTGGGAGTGTCAATATTTTCGTTTTGCTCCCCGTTTATAGTCTCTGATATCTGGACACGTTACTTGTAAATAATTACTTTATATATATATATATATATATTAAATAAATGTTTAAGTTGGTGTTATGATAATGTTTCATTTATGGTTATATATTAGCATTCAAATTATTATGATGCACTTGCGCATATAATTATGAATGTAAGTTATTTATGATGTCTTATTTATGATATCTTTTCATCTTGAATCTTAACAATTCATTTTGATATTTTTTCTTATACATTATGGTATTGCATATATATTTTTTAAATATATCGATAATGGTGCTAATTGATATTAGCAATCTTTTAAATATTATTCGCTTTGATCTCTGCTGCAATTGCGCATTATCATTGTGTGTTTTATATTTGATTTCTACTTGTAGTTATCTGATACCTCGTTATAGGAATTTCCAATAATTGATTCATTATGTACATCACATGGAACATTTCCTTTTCTATTGCATTTGTATGATATTGTCCTATTAATCACTAGTATTAATTACATATTCTGTTCTTGCACTTATAATATATGTAATGTTATTTTATATTATGTTACATTTTTCAAAAATATTTAAAAATATTTAACATTATTGTGTTTTAACGTTAAACATGTTTTGGTAAATTGTTTTGATCTGATCGCAATATTCTGAGAAGTCCATTGGGTTAACAATATGGGAGTCTTTGCTTGGTTTTTGTATTTTAGTGGATATGTTATAATGACTTGGTTCATTTGACTTTTTTTCTACTAAAAGTCCATTGGTTTTCTGTTTTGGAGGTTATGCAATGCGAGTTTTCATAATTATGGTTATGATTTTATTGAGTTTTTTTAGCACTACTTATTTAATTTGTACATTTTGTATATACTTTTACATTTATTACATTTATTAAAACATTTATTCAAGATTTTTAATAATTCTAATTAATCAAGCTTTCTTAGTTCCATACATTAATTTAATTCATTTATATTTTCTTATTCTTCAAATTGTATTTTTATTGTGTCATATTTTTTAATGGTAGTTCTAAGTAAAATTCTCGTTCCTGGCAAGATACACTTTGCATCTATGCAGTGTAGTGCCCAGTACAGGGGCAATAAATGGGTTGTTCCTGGATCGACATCAAGTGACCATTTTTACTCTCCTCCTCCTCCATTATTTTTTAGATTATGTAATGATGCTCGCTGCAAGACTTGTCCATTTGCTTCTCAGAAACAAATTGTATCAGATCCTAATTTATCAACTTTTTGTACAGCATTTAATGTAATTTATAGCATAAACTGTAACCTATGTGGTTTGAAATATATAGGTGAAACATCAGGTCCATTACATAAACGTATTAATCAACATCGTTCAGACACTAACAAGAACAAAGCAAAAAATTTACAGTCCACAGCAGAAATACAACATTTTCATAAACATAAATTTAAAAATACTACAATTGAAATTATACAAATAATAAAAGCTAAATCAGAACGTTTATTTATGGAGTCTTCATATATGAAATATTATAACACTATTTATCCTTATGGACTTAATAGTGAATTATTTAACAGACCAGTTAAAGTTTTTTCAACAAATAATACTACAGATTATTCTCCTATTTATCTCACTCTAAATCATAAATTAAATCATAAAACAACACGTAACAAGCGAGGAAAATGTACTGCTACAGTTGTTATTTCCAATAAATTCATTCTTAAACAAATCAACACTCTTCATCAAAACTATATCAAGAACTACAACTGGTTTTTAATACGAAAATATATTTTTGCTATTAAAAAGAAACTGATAGTACAATATTTAAATGTATTTCTTAGTAAATCTTACTCTAATCATTTCTCTGATATTTTCTACGATCTAATTATGACAAGAGCTAATCGTTTTAACATTAATTTAAATAAAAAACAAAAAATTCAAAATACTAATACTCGAATAATTATAACTTTTTCAAATCAAATCTTTAATAAAATTAATATTAATTCTATAATTAATGATAAAAACTGTTATTTTCCTATAAAAAATCTTCAACTTTCAAAGACATTTAAATATCCTACTACAATTGGAAGAAAGATTTTTAACTATAATGCATTTTCAAAAAATACATCTGATGCTAGTACTTTTCAGTGTAATTGCAATGACCCCAATCTAAAAAAATTCATTAATAATGATCATGGACATATAATCACTGGTAATCTTAATATTGTGAATGATTATAAACTGCAAAAACTCATGGGTTATGGTACTAAATATAGACTTCCTTCTAAATTTAATGTAAATTCTATTATAAAACATATAGACATTTTTATTTATAAAATTTCAATTTCATATAGTAAACCTATTGAATATTTTTATCAATGGAAAATACTGGTTATTGAAAAATTAAGTTCGTCTTTAAAACAAAATTTATCGAATATGCTTAAAATTAACACTAAACATTTGTTCCAGCAAATTACTAAATTACAAAAAAACTATGTAATAACATATATTGACAAATCTCCTAATAATTATGCAATCATATGTAAAGCTTATTATCACCAACTACTTACATCCTGTATTTCTACTAACAATTCTTTTAAAAAAACTAATGAAAATGTAATTGTAAACAATCGTAAAATTCACAGTTATTATAAATTATTAAATATTACTTCTACTAACTTTAATTATCCTTATTTAGTTCTTATACCCAAATTTCATAAAAATCCAATTAAATTTAGGACTGTAACTATAGGATGCAATACATATAATAATATAGCCAATAAACATCTATTAAAAATTCTCAATCAAATTTATACACTGACAACATCCACTGATAACACACATTGTATAAAAAATAGCTATCAACTCGTCAATATTTTGAAAAATCTTAAATGTGTTAACAATATAATGACATATGATTTCAAAGATCTATTTAATAATATAGATTTATTAGATCTACATAATATTATAAATGCATTATTTTATAAGTATCAACATTCACTTAATTTACCAATTCATATAGATACAGCTTATTTTAAAACTTTAACAAATTTCATTATATATAATAATTATATAATGCATGATAACACGTTATATTTATAGAAAGTCGGTATACCACAGGGGGGATGTACATCTAGTATACTTTCAGACTTATACTTGTATCATTATGAACGTACATTTATTAATAGTAATATACATTTATATCGTTATATTGATGACATTATTTTAATTGCCACTGATCACACTAATATTTCTATATTTCCAGTTGATTATCCTACTAATTTAGAATTAACGGAAAACCTCCTTTCTAACAATACTATTAACTTTTTAGATCTTAAAATTACACTAAAAGAAAACAAAACAATAATAGATCTATTTGATAAACGTAAAGAATTTAAATTTAAAGTTAATTCATTTACTAATTTTAAATCATGTCTTCATAATTCTGTATATCGTAATATACTCCTTAATCATATTTATAGAATAAAAAGTTTATGTTCCTCTCAACTTATTAACAAAAATATTAAAAAACTTATCTTTGAAGCATTACAACATGGTTTTCCAAAAAAATTCATTTATTCCTTAATATATAGTTAGTTCCTATTTGATCTTTACAACCAAATTAACACATGCGTTTAAAAAATGTATAAAAAAATCATATAATCTTATAAATAATTACAAAAAACAAAAAACAAAAAACAAAAAAATTATAATAGGACGGTCGGGTGGGTAGACGTTGGATTGAGGAGGTGTGTGGCGGCGTTGTATGGAAAAATACGCTTGGTTAATTTATATTATTAAAAAAAAAGGGGGGGGCATTTTGATTTACACAATTGTTTGATCATACACATTTTATAATGGACTGCGATGTGTTATTTTTATATGTATATTAACTTAGTTAGATTTAGTTATTCATTATTTAATTATTTTAAATGAATTTATATTCATTATTATTAAGAATGTATTTGATCTAATGATTTGGATTAATACCTTTGGTGGACAATATCATATTTACTTCTAAGATAATGTTTACTTTTATACAGTGTTAATATAATATGTTTTAATTTTATTAAGTATTTTTATTTAATTTAACTTTGTTTGAAGCCACATTATTTGTGACTAATTCATTTCAATATTTAATCAATATTAATTTTAAATTCTTTGATTCTTAATTAAAATCTTTAGTATTTTAATTTAAATTATTTTAATTGATGTTGCAATTTTAGTACAGCTATTTAATCGTTGTCACATTGGCACATTTTGTAATGGCACATTTTTAATGTTGCATTAATTATTAATTTTTCCATATTACTACTTATTTATAACATAGTATTATTAATTGATACATCCATTACTTAGATATTATTCAACATTCTATTTATTAATTAATTTCATTTATTTATAAGATAGTAATTTGGTTTAATTATTAAACACTAATTTTCATCCATTACTTTATATTTACTTTTACCACTAGAGGGCAGCACTATTTTAAGTTTTTTTTATTATTAATTTTTCCATCTTAATACTTATTTATAACATAGAATTATTCATTAATACATCCTTTAATGTAATTCAATTTTCTATTTATTAATTAATTTCATTAATTTATTATTTAACTAATTGGTATCAATTAAGATAGTAATTTGGTTGATTTATGAAACATTTATTTCCATACAATTCCTTCGATTCAGATTATATTAACTTTTACTAATAGATGGCAGCACTAATGTTCCTGTTTATTTTATAATCCATTATATTTTAACATTATTTCTGGCATCACTGCAAAGCAATTTATATTTCTAAGCAATTTATATTTCTAAAATTGGCAACATGTTATGATTTTTTATGCAATTCATTCCCCAGTCATGTTGGAGTTTTCATGATGGTTCATGAACTGCAAGGTATCTTATTTTTATCTCTTTTCATCTTTATGGATTTTATACTTAATGTCTCTATTAAATGTTCTCTCTGTAATTTATAAGTATGGCTTCTTTCCTTTTTTATATTGTATTTTATTTTTTATTTTATCACTGATTTGAATCACTGTATTTGAGATGTAGTCCCAATATCATATTTTTTAGCAATATATGGCTAATATGATGATGAAACATCTCATTTCATTTTATTTGTGGTATTTAGGCAATTGGGACTTGATAATTCTGTCTAAATTCCACAAATTTCATTTCATTTAATTCATTTAATTCCATATATTCAAATTTTTATTTAATTTCTTATTCTTTCAATGTTTTTGATTCCATATTCAGTGTGTTGGGGAATCTTTTATTGTCAACTAATTATTTCATACTTAATTAAATAAATGTTTAAGTTGGTGTTATGATAATGTTTCATTTATGGTTATATATATATATATATATATATATATATATATATATATATATATATATATATATATATATATATATATATATATATATATATATATATATACATACATTCCATTAAAGATTTGATTTTATCTTTCAGGTTTTTTATTTACTTTTCATTTTTACCTCCAATCTGTATTATGCTCTCATTGTTTTAATTTCTATTCATTGTTTTTCTCTACATAATTATGGATATTATTCAAACAGGTACGTGTTCATTTTTATACCCCCCCCCCAATTGCTGTATGATGTTTCTGTGATGTTATTTAATGGTTATATATATATATATATATATATATATATATATATATATTGATATAGTGATTTCATAGTATTTGGTATCTTTCAATATCTTACGTTTCAATGGATTAATTGTACAGAAAGCTTTTATATATATTATATATATCCAGGTAAACCCTGTTTTTTCCCCACGTCTATTAATTTTATGATTTTTGTTTAACAATAATATTTTGTACCTGTTAAATGGTATATATCATAAAATCATTAGGCATTAATTACAAATTTGTCATTTACGAAATCTTCAATTAAATTTAGTGAGTAGCTATCTCATTTAAAATTTAAAACTTTTTATTCACTTGTAACTATTTAAAACTTCTTTACTTATAAAAATATTATTATATTTGCCTTTTTTTAAACATCAATTTCATTTCCATTTCATATTTAATTATAAATTAACTGTAATTTTAGAGCTTCTGTTAAGCGAAACACATACCTTATAAGATTTAACTAGAACTTTAAAATGTGATCTTTTCAATGAAATAATTTTGAAATTAAGAATATGGTCTTTAAATTACTAGCGCAAAATTACTATAAAAATAATTACAGTTTTAAGCTACTTTAAACAGGCTCGAGGAGAATTTTTAGACTTATTTTAACCTACTAGAGATAAACAGTTACAGATATTTCAAAAGAAGAAAATGAAACAGACGGCATTAGGATGGAATCTCAATTTTTCAAAAATGAGGGTTTTTACCCGACAAACAACTATCCGAAATATGCCACGATATGAAACTGTATGTTACCCGTGGTAAAGCTAACTAAAGATGCAATGTAAAAGGTTCTAACAAAATAATGAAAAGTGGTTTATTGGCTCGAGAATACCGTTCGTAACCTGCTTTAAGGTTTGTGTACTGTTGGGAAGAGGAATGAATAACAATCTACACTGACTGTTGGAAAGGGGCTTAAAAAAGCAGGTTGCAATAACTTTACTGTGAACCATGAGTACAATTTTGTTGATCCAACAACGAGTGTTTCCAAACAACATGTTGAAAAAATGCAGGTTTCTGTTAAACACTGTAAAAAATTGGATGTAAAGTTCCTGAGAAAACCTGTGGCAGCTATTCTGCCTCAGGTTTTCTCGAGAACTTTACATAAAAGAAATGCTAGGAAACTTACACAAGTCATTACACACAAAACATATGGAACTTTACACAGATCACCGATAATTTCTCCTTTACAATAATTTCTAAAAGTTACACAAAAGTTCAAAAGTATACCTAAGAACACTAAGGAATGTTACACACAAAACATATGGAACGTTTCACAGTTGATCAGTAAATTCCACTTTCTTAAGTATTCCGAAAGGTTACACAACATTGTGCAAGATGTTACACAAGATTTCTCGGTATTATCGGATCAGTAGAAATAATCCGAGAAAACCCAGGAATGTTACACAGTAAACGTCAGGAACATTACGCAGATTTTTTACAGTGATAGCGCAATAGAAAACAACGAGGCACAGCTCGCCATCACCTGGAATCGTATCTTACAGAATTTATGGGGAGAAAATACGTATGGAGAAAAATGTTTTTGGTGAATTATTTAAAGCACTTTCGGAAATATGGCCTATAATGTAAGGCGTAACATTAAAAAGTTATTATTCTTGTGAAACATTGTAAGAAATTGTTATGAATTTCTTAAGAAACGTTGTAATATATTCTTATTAATATAAAATATTATATTATTTAATGCAATGGTATTTATTTTTATATCTCTATTATACATGAGTGCTCCGTTCGTGCTTAGTATAATAAAAGTATTGTCATTATGATTTGTAAGCGTGTGTATGTAGACACGATAAATCTCAAACGGCACTGTCGATTGAGCTCAGATTTGGTGGAATATGTTTTAAATCCTGTCGCAAAAACAATATAGTTTTTTTATAAAAATAGACCAACGGAATAGGTGCTTAATGCATTTTAAATCCTTTTTCACTCATTTGGCGACCTGTTCTATAGAAAAATCACCAAGAAAATGTTACAGAGTATTAGAGATGGACGTTATTTAACATAACAGGATAAATAACATTGTTATTGTTTTAGAACATGTTACCGCATTAATATATTACTTAAAAGTCCCTGTTAATTAAATAACAATTTGCTGAGAAGACCGCCTGCATCCTTTTAGGCTGTCGTACCCCGAAATTCGGTTCAAAACCCCAAATTGACATAATTTTCTGAAATAGCTTTTGCTTTTATCGAAAGTGCAAAACGCTATTCGATTTCATAATTTTTTAATAAGAACACTTGCAAAATTTTTGCGTTTACGAAAAAAAAAGAGATTTCAGAAATGTGTCAGAATGCAGCTAGTTTAGATTTCAGAACACCCTACATACATAACATAGCGATTGATTATACGTTACAAAAATAACATGTTATTGGAACCTGTTACCAACGCTACTGTGGAACTCTGTAACCTGTTAACCAAAAGTAACGGTGTTTCCCATCTCTTCAGAGTATAAGTGAAGGTAAAAATAAAAAATAAAAAATAAATAAAACAGCATAAAATTAAGACATGCGTAAGGCCTTTCGAAAGAACTTTGTCCACCTTCTTCAGTTGCAAAGAAGACGTGCTACCAATTTGAAGACTAGACAATAGAGTCTTGCGCCTGCCTTCAAAGTGTTAGCGGCTTCTTTGAGCCTGAAGAAGAAAGACAAAATTTTTTCGAAAAACTTTAAGCATTTCTTAATTTTATGGTATTTTAAAAAAGTTTTTTGCCTTCATTTGTGTAACACACCACTTTGTGTAACATTTTATTAAGAATATGTATTAAGTCTTTCGGGTGATGTAATCGACCTTGTGGCTCAGAGGTAACGTCTTCATTTTCAAAACGGGAGATCTAGTGTTCGAATCCAACTGATTCCTTTGTGTCAGAAATTTATAAACTTCCCTTTTTATTTTTAAGTTTCCTTATATCTGTGTTCTGAAAGTCGAGTGCAGTTACTCTAGATTTTTTAAACTTATTCTAGTGATATTTACTTATTGCACGCAAGCTCCAATAACTTAGCGAGAGCGATTATGCAAAACAGAGTTGTTATTTGGTAACCTTTTATTTGTTGTACGCATTCATTACAAATCCTACAGTTGCCCATATCGCTCTTTTTGGCGCACAGAAAACGATAATGTGTTAAAAGCCTTGACGTATCTCTGTTGAAAAACTATTCACGATACGAGGATTTTTTGTTTTAGCATAAAGAAATTCTGTGTACCTTAACAACACTTTCATATTTCTACTAAATTGGCCCATTTGTACAAAAGTTGGAGACATGAAAGTCAAAAAAGCAGACAGGCGGACAAACCTGAGATTTTTGGATCCCGAGGAAATTTGTACGGGACCACCAGTAAAACGATGTATAAAAGAATTTTATAAGCTACTTTGTTTGAAGACGATTAAAAAGAAATATTTTCATTGTTTAGCTTTTAAAAAGCAAATAAACTTATTTAATTGAAATATATATATGTATGTTAATTGAATTTTTCTTTCTTTTACTCCACATCAATTAATTTTGTGCACTACTCATATATGAAGTATAAAGAAATTTTATAACTGTTGAATGATACTAAAACATACTTATGAAATTTAAATTTTTCAGAATTATTAAATTTAATCCTTTTACTTAGTTCCACTCATATTCAAATTTTTAGCTAACTTGTTATCTACTAACTTGTTATCACTTAAAATATCACACGCATATAAATGCGATTCTGCTCTCTCTCTCCCACTCTCTTTTTTTCTTACAGAAGTTTCATTTTAGTTTAAGATTTAATATATTTAATTTAACAACTTAATTAAGTTTCATTCAACAATAATTTGAGGTAATTGTCATTTTACGGCTTTCATAAGATTAAGAAGAACTAAAAAATATGACCTGTTTTGAACAAAAATTTTGAAATTAAAAACAAATTATTTAAATTACCTAAGCAAAAATTACGTTAAAAATATTTTAACTTCATACTATTTAAAAGAGGTTTTAAAAGCCTTATTAGATTTGAAAACTTAACAGGTTAGAATTAAACGCTATATGTTTTTTTTTGTTTTTTTTTTAAAGAAAATAAAACTAGTGTCATTTCATGACACTAATGACATGAGTAAACATGACTGTATAAACATATTTTTTTCTTTTTTTGCAAAAAGGGTAAGTTTTTTTTCCCTATTTATTTATACTTACTGTTATTTTCTGTAAAACGTTTCCGGTGATAATTTGAATACCTAGTTTTGGTAAGTGGGTAAAAGTATCTCGAAGTGTTGAATGCAAAATACTTTTCATAACGGAAGCTAAAAGAATGCGTGAAAATATTTTAATTGCTTTCATTTCGAAATAAAAAGTGACACGGACATTGCTCAAACTAGAGCATAAAAGCAACCACTGGTAAAGATGTCTTCAGATTTTTTCCAGTGTCTGGAAGATTTGCTAACACTCAGAGACACATTGAAATATGACTATGGGCATTTACCAGGTATGTATATGCATAAATATGTAGTGTATAGTACTGTTTTTCTTTCTGAATGCGATGTTTTCTACAACATTCAGGAAATCATTTTCATCTGTACAGAAAAAAATAAAACCCAATTTGGCTCGAAAGATTCTTAGGTATGTGCCCAAATTGGGTCATGCCTGTTTTGGTTACCGTGTATCCATTTTGGGCACTGTTAAATACCCATTTTCAAAAAAAAAAAAAAAAAAAAAAAAAATGAGGTTGTTTTTTTGATAAATTATTACAAGTCGGGCTCAAATATTTTCAGAAACTGCCCAGAAGCTTGTCAGATTACACTCAAATTAAAACATAAGCATTAAATAAACACTTTAAGCTCAGAAAAGAATAATTATCAATATTTTTTCATTAAAATCTCATTCATATGATTTATAGGACAAAAATATTTGAAATAATTTCTTTTTATTTCGTTATGAAAGGTCATATTCATGATTTTTTCTTTTGTCATAGTAAAATTATAGAAAAATTTAATATCCGAACAAATCAAATTAAATATTATACAGCATTTAGGGGTAAAAAAAATTTAATTGAAAATTCAATTCTCCAGTTTTATGCTTATTTTTTATGTGATGAATAACGAAAAATATGCAATGAAATATAACTCAACATTAAAAAAATTATTAGAAATCTTAGAATTCCATTGTTAATAATATTGGGATAATATTATCAGAATAAAACCTTTAGTAGATTTTTTAAATACAGCCTTGCAAAAGTATTGAGCACTCCCGTATTTTTAATGTATCTCATTTATAAGTAATAAATAGCATGGCTCTGATGAATGTTTTGAAAGGGCAATGATGGCTCTTTCACATTAAATGTTGTGCTTAAGTTATTTCAGTTTGTAAAAAGTGACAGAAAAATAACAACTTAACTCTTAATTAAAGCATTTGCTTTAAAAAATGGGTTCAAAAAATACTAAACTTTGGTTTTTTTTTTTTTTTTTTTTTTTTTTTTTTTTGTAAGTTTTATAAATGAAACTTTTATAACATGAGACTTGTTCTGCGAGATAATAAATAATAATGGAAATTAGAATAATTCTTGCTTGAAAAGCCTAAATATAACACACCTAGTCTTCATCAATGAAAATAATTCTTAAAATTTATAATTTTTATTAATACATGTTAAAAATTAAAATAATAGAAGTTACATATAATTTAAAAGTATGTTTTAGCATAAGATTTCTTTGTTTTTGTTGTTGAAGACCAAGTTTGCCACTTTCTACAAGAATCATTCTAAATTTCATAAAGTATGCTTAAGATATGCAAGATGACAATGTCATTTCATCGGAAATACAGATTGGGCAAAAGTAATTGAGCATCCCCATATTTATAATATATTTGTAAAAGTAATAGATGTAAGTATTTAACTGCATGCAGGAATTTTCTTTTTAAGTTATAGCATGTTTGCTTAAAAAAAAAAGCAAATGAACAACTCATCTTTTAATAGCCATTAAAACAAATAATAATAACTTTGATTTCTGGAAGTTTTATTGTTATGTTATGCAAGTTAATAGATAATCATGAAAATTAAAATAATTCATAAATATTTTTATATATATGTAATAATAATAATAATTAGGCTGGTGAGATTATTGAAGAGTCTTTTGTAAAAAAACTATACTATTTTAATCTCTGAAGTAAAACACAGTTATATATACAGACTAAATACAGGTTATATACAGGGTTAAGGGGAATAGGGGCTGATTCTGCCGCAGTTACCGGCATTTAACGCGTCCTTCCGATATCAGACCGGAGATAGGCCGTCTGCCTAAAGCCAACCGGACCAGTCAATCTCCAAAGTAAATCTGACGATAATCTTAATATTCGGTTCCCAGGCCAGAGAGGCGAAACTCTTTAGTCATCATCTTTATTGTGTATCGTTATTGTTGGCCTAATGAGTTTCCGTGGGATCGGGCCGCACCTCTTCTCGCTGCGGTCGACATGTTATGGGAACTGCAAAACCACATCCATCCCATTCACACATACATGTTATTTTTAATAACACATGTTAAAAATTAAAATATAAAAATTACCTATAAATGTAAAGGATTTTTTTAACATTTCTTTATTTTCATTATTGAAGATGATTTTTTTTATTTTGGCTTTTCCTGCAAAAATTATTTAAGTTTTCATGATTATTTACTTTGAGGAAACAAAGTAATTTAACATTTTTTGAGAAAGAAAATAACCTTAAAAAAATGAGTTGTTCGTTTGTTTATATATATATGCAAACTGTAATAACTTAAAAAGAAAATTCATAATTGTATGCAATTAAATATTTGTAGCTATTATTTTTACAAATATATTATAAATATGGAAGAACTCAATACCTTTTGCCCAAGGCTGTATTTCTGATTACATTTCTTGGATATCTTAAGTATATCTATAAGAAGTACCAATATAAAAAATCGACGTATATTTAGACGTCTTATAGACGCGTATCAGATGTACCGGGATATCTACAATCTAAGTCTTAAGTATGTCTATAAGAAGTACAGCATGTTGAAAAGTGATCTATGCTTGGATGTCTTATAGACTACCTGGATATCTTGGACGTCTAATAGAACTCAGAGAGATCACACATAATATCTACATGAGAGATGAAAAGGGTGTGTGTATCATGGATATTTGTAGACTTCTTATAGATGTGTCAGTTTTCTTGGGTTTACAGGTTGTAGATGTCTTATAGATGGGTGTGTGCTGTTTGGGATGAATGTTTCTGCTTTATATTACGGATTTAGGAACAGATCTCGCAAAAAACCGGAGGTGGAGCGATTTTTTCTTTGCGCCATTTTGGCGAGAAAATCCCGTTTTCGAATTCATATTAGGCCTAGCGTAGTAGTGCATGTTAGTTATACTATTTTATTTTATGAAACAATTTATTTTATTATATAACACTCACAATTTTATTATAAACACACACAATTGTATTGTAAAATACACACAATTTTATTATAAATCAAGCACATTTATTTTAATAAAAAAATACACAGTTTTACTATAAACACCCACAAATTATTTTATTACAAAGAACACAAATGTTTAATTTATTAAAAAAAAACACACATACTATATTTAATTTAATATGAAGCACACACAATGTCAAAAATACAACTGACTCAGCTAGTAATACAAGGAAGCTTTAAATCACCGGGTTGCCATCCCATGCAAAAAATTGTCAGTTTGGTGCCACAAGGAAACCTTGGTGCGTCTGTGACATCTGTACCTAGATTTACTCTAGAATAGATATAGCTTGTAAACCTTCTTTGTTTCTAATTTTTTGTCGATTGAAAAAAGAAAAAAAAAAGAAAAAGAAGCTTTTTCTCTAGTATTTTATAAACAGAATCTAACTAATAGTTCTTTGAAATAATTTTAAAATTATGTTTATGTTTCATTCATTTTTCTTTTATTATTATTAATTCATTTCAAATTGAAACAGTCATTTTTAAAAGAAAGCATGCATTTTCATACATGAATTTGAAGCATTTTACATACGACTGCGTGAAAGTAACGCATTTTTCCTTACGTCTCGGAATTCTTACTATGAGAACCAAAATAGTTCATATATGGTTTTCCATTTTTAGGTGCGTACGTAATTATGTAAATACGCAGCACCTATAGTCGTCGTCTGGTCCGTCCGCATATAACAACGCAAAAACTACCCAACCGAATGGTTTGAAATTTTAGATATACAATCGTTGTAGAATTTTGTCGAGTCGTTTCAAATTTTATGAAAATCGAGTCAAAACTTAAAAAGATATTAATAAAAGTTTTCTTCATTCTATTAAATCCTATCATACGTAATCTATATAATAAAAACGCAAGTCATGTGACTGAGGAAAACAAATACGGGCTAACCACTTCTTTTTTCATATGCCAAGCGGCCATTTTTATTCAAAATTATTTTTTTCGAATAAAATAGCATAAAAGTTACATTTTTAGAAAGATCGTTCAATAAAATGATCTGCTTGAGAGATGAGTTATATTATAAAATGTATAGACTCTAAGATAACTTCAGTAGAAATTAGGTTTACAGCCGAATATCTCAATCCATTAAAGTAAATACACACAAGAGATTCGTTCATCGTGAATCATAGAAATATTAAACCCTGGAGGTAATCATTCGCAAAGCAAACTGTCCATGGTGAATTATGCAGCGCTGTCTGGTGTCGAAAAAAATTCGCACTTGTAAACGTGGCATACGTAATAATAATATTAAAAAAAGCCATGCTCATTTCGCTCATAACAGACGATATAATTTATTTCACTGAAATGATAACGATGTTTGTTTTTTACTTTCTTCTATCTATAATAGAAGAAAGTATTGTAATCGAAATATTTTTCGACTTCTGGTTTTCAACGGATTTACACGTTTTAGGTGTCAGAGATTCCAAAAAACATACTTTTACAAAATGTCCGTCTGTCTATGTGTCCTGATTGTATCATCGAAAAGTGTATGAAGTTATACTTCAAATTGAGCTAATTTTTTTTCTATGTTTTTGGCTATGGCAAGCAGGTCCTACTTGCATTTGGGGATATTTCGACGAAAGGGGGCGCAGTGATCGCGATTTCGGTTCCATTTTCACTATTGTATCATCGAAAAGTGTATGAAGTTATGCAGATAATTGAACCAAATTTTTGTATATGTTTTTGACTAGAGCCTGCAGGTCCTAGTTGAATTTGGGGATATTGCGCGTGGAGAGGGCGCTGTGATAACCGTTTAAAGATTTCAATTTAAAAAAGTTGTACAAAAAGGTAGGAATAGGATTTCCAGTTGCCCGTATAGTACAGGAAACTTTTCCGAAACAACACGGAAAAAAAAAACGGAAAAAACGAAAGTTTTTTCTTTCCGTCAGGAAAGTTTTCCCGTTTGATTCAGAAACTAATCTTTAGGCACAGAATAAATTCCTGGGTCTTACGGAAATCTTTCCATTCACATAAAGAAACGTTTTGGAAGAATGGAAGAATAGATAGAAAGTATTCCGTTTTAAAAAGGAAAACTTTCCATTCACATAAAGAAACGTTTTGGAAGAATGGGAGAATAGATAGAAAGTATTCCGTTTTAAAAAGGAAACTTTTCCGAATCAGACAGTAAACTAATCTTGAAAAAATTAAAAATTCCTGTGTAGAATAGAAACTTTTTCTTTGCTTTACGGAATTTTTTTTCATTATGATCGGAAAATTTTCTGTATTGTAAAGAAACTTATGTTTTAAAGAGTAGGAACATTAACAGATGAAAATATTGCTTTTGGACACTGTTTTGATTTCCTTTTATCTCAATTAAATATTATTAAGAACTTTTTTGAATACATACACACATTTTAAGTATTTGTTATCATAAAATGCATTACATGTAATGCATTTTATGATAAAAAAAATGCATTTTATGATACGAAATGTGTGTATGTATTCAAAAAAGTTCTTAGTAATATTTAATTGAGATAAAAGGAAATCAAAACAGTGTCCAAAAGCAATATTTTCATCTGTTATTGGTCCTACTCTTTATAACAAAAGTTTCTTTACAATACAGAATCAGCTTGAAATTTTATTTATTTGTTACAAGTATACTGATGCGCTCATGGGTATAATATAACTAAATATTCAGATGATGCTAAACCAGTGTTGAATTCAGAGCCTTTTCTGCGGCTCCGGCGGGAAGGGGGGGGGGGAGGAATTATATATTTACTTTTTGGAAATTGCACTTTTTAACCATTAAAAGCATAATATCTCAAATCTTCTGGAGGGGGGGGGGGAATTTCAATGTTCCAGGGGGGTCCCAGCGGGCCACCCCCTGAATTCAATACTGTGCCAAACAACTGTTCAATATTACTAAAAAAAAGGGACAAGCCTGTATCCTCAAAAAGCTCAAATTTATTCCACTGGGTGTAGCACAAGTATGAAACATGTTCTATGCATATGAGGTGTATGCAACTACTTTGAAGTTTATTGTTGCTGGAAAGAATTTCTATAGCTATATTTCTAAAACAAAGGACATACAAAACCTATCTTTTTAAATCATAATATTGCCCACCCCTCCTTAAAAAACAGAAATAGCCATATTTGACTGAAAATTATTTTCTTCCAATAATAGGTTTAAAAAAAATAAGCTTAGGGAGTCGTCATCATTCTTAAATTGTACCAAACTCCAACTTTTCAATACATACACATAATTTTGACGTTATACATTTTTTTTTCTGTAAATTTCTCCCAAGGATACAAAACAAGAAATCACTTGGTCAAGTGGTTTAAGAAATATGAAGGTTTAAAATTTGGAAGTCTTAATGTGAAATTAATTTGCAATTGACGAAAAACAAATTGCAATGCGGGTAGCTTTTTAAGCGTAATTCAAAAACTACTTGACATAATAATTTTGGATTCGCTTATTTGAAGATTTTCAAAATCTATTTGTTAAAATTGTATAGATTATGTTTAGTTCTCTCTTATAAAAAAAAAAAATGTATTTTTAAATTCATTTCAAAAAAGAAAAAAAATAACCTATGAATTTTTAATAGAGGTGGATTTCTGGAGGCTTCAAATATGCAAATCCAAAATCACAGATAGTTGGTAAGTAGTTTTTGAGTTATGCTTAAAACATAGAATTATATGAGACTTATTTCTCAATTTATCAATGTATTTATCAATGCTGTAACTATTTGAGTTTTCACGATAGTTCACTGGTCTTTTTATATGAGTTGCCCTATAGTATTGCTATCAAATCATAACAAAAATGTTTGCTGTAGTTTGCGCATGCGCAGTTAAAATTAATTTCATAAAAATATACCTATATCTCATCAAATATTCAATATATTAATATTTTAATCACAGTATACTATTTCTACGATTCTTTGTCAAGTTTTTGGAAAGTGGTGTTAAATTTGGCTGAAAACTCTGCATGTTATAAAAAAAACTTTTGAATTTTTCACAGAAACGTTAATATATTCACGAATATACATGCTATACTTACAAAAAATGCACACAAATGTTGAACAGAACCTACATAGTCATTTACTACAGTGACAGACCATTTTTAGCATTTTTCGTTACTTGGGTGATCGAAAATATTATTTTATTATTAAAGTTATTATCCCCCCCCCCCATAGTTGTCCTCGCGATAAAATATTCACTGAAAAACATCAAGTCAAACATGTTCTTTACATCCTCAAAGCTTAAGGGCATTCCGGGCATTTCCTCACGAGTTTCAGTAAGATAATCGACGAAACGTCTGAAATCGGTCACTGCCCCTTAATTTCTGGACACCAGTGTAATATTAATAAAGTAAATCTAAAAACTTTTGAAGCCATGTAACTTATAAGAATATAGAGAATTCAGCTAATCCTAATAAATAGCTTGATGATAAACAAATTTTAGAAGCCATGCAATTTGAAAATGTACAAGACTTTGAACTTGAAGCTCAACTGAAAATTATATAACAAAAAGCCTTGCTAAATGAAAATCTTTTTTAAAAACAGGGTTCGTGATTTTACTTATTTATTTAATCAAAAAATCATATATATTTTTAATTATTTAAATCAGCTATTTTTTTAAATTCAAAATACAATTTTAAAATTATACATTTTACAGTAAAATAAACTTTACTAAATAATTAAAATTAACAATTAGAAGTGTCCATTTACATATATTTGAAATTTAAAAAATATATAGAAACTCATTCACTTGGTTAAATTAAAATATTTTAATCATATAAATAGTTAAAAATATACAGTTTAAAAAAATGGAGCTACAGAAAAAGATTTAATTTAGAAATGTGAATTCTCTTTTACTTTTGAAAACATGAAATAAATAAAACAAATTGTCTGGTGTCATCACTTATTTACAAAAACTGCAATTTAACAGATATCCTATTCTGTATAAAATACATATACCACCTTGAATTACCCCTTTGATAAAATAAAAAGCATATGCACTCTGCATTACTAAAAGCTAGCTTTTTGTTCTGACCAAATTTCTTTATTCATTTAATGAATTTAGAGCATATATTAAACACACTTAAGATGGTTATGATTATATTTTATAAATTTCAATGGATATGAAAAAAATATTCTTTGTTATTAAAATGTTTGAAAAGAAACACCAATTTTCCAGCTTTATGAGTTCCTAAGCGATTACAGAGTTTACAGTGAATTAAAGTTTGATTTATTTGAATTTAAAATTAAAATAATTAAATCAGGCCTTTTTTAAAGATTTTAAAACTTTAGTTGTTTATGAGTTTACATTTGCAAGTAATTGAAATTGTATGAAAAAAAATATATATAACATTTCAAAGTATATTACTTACCATGCAATCTTTATTTTCCGAATCTTTCCATAAATAAATTACGTTGGAATATTGAACCATTTGTTATTTACATGTGCACAATGAAGTCATGAGATATCTACATAAATATCAATAAATATACTGTTGACTGACATATGTTTATTTTACTATATTTATGAAGTCCAGTTGCCTGTAAAAATTTATGTATATTTAAAGTCAAAATTTTATCATCATTAATGACAAAGAAATAAATGTTTGTGAGTCTTTTATTCTTCAATGGCAGATCACTTAATAGAAGAATATTAAAAATTACAAATAATTCAGGAAAAATATATAAAAAATAAGTGTAATAAAAAATCTGACTTCGCAAATGTGTTTGTGCTATTTTTTTTAAACTTAAACTTAGTAAAATAAATCAATCGCATTTAATCTGCACAAACATTAAATTGCACATACTAACAAAATACTATCTACCCTATATATATAAAATCCTAATGAAACGAATTTGTGAAACGATTTTATGAAACGAATTTATGAAACGATTTTATGAAACGACTGATTAAACGACTGATTATGTTTCAGGGCTATTTTTAATAAAATATTAAACGCTTTATGGTGAAATTAATACCAATTGTCCATAAAAATCCGCGGATGTCAAAACTGGTAATAGAATTTGGAAATTGGAATTAGTTTTCGTGATATTAATTTTTTTCTAATTTTAATGACATTTCTGTAATGATGGCAACTAATTACTCAGTTTTTTTGTGACAAAAAAGGGGAAAAAATGAAAAGAATCCCGATAGGGATTGTTGATTTCTTTTTATTCGTCATTTTCAAATTGAAATTGAATTTATCTTTTATTTCAATCGATAATAAAGACAAGATTGTGATTAAATTATGTTTTTCAGGAAAATTTGATAAAAAAATCACATTTCTATCGTCAGGATTCAATCGTCTGTCAGCATTTAATTTAATTTATAAACTGAATATTTTGAATAATTTCGTCCAAATGACGTCATTTATGTAAACGCAAAAGAAAGGGGGGAAAAGGAATTAATAGTAATTATTATTTATTGATATCATTTTGTTATTTTTTTGTAAAACTTAATTAAACGAATTTATAAAATCACTCATTCGGATATTTGAAACGAATATATAAAATAATAATTGCCCAACTGAACGGAAAGAGAATAAAATATCCTGCTTGGTTTTCTATCCTGCTTGGTTTTTCCGCCAAGCTTTTTAAAAAAGCGTCAAGACCCCTGTAATAGAAAAGCACCTAAAGTTCATCGGGTTTGTTTTCATGACTTTTGGCAACAAATCTATGTATATTAACGAATCTATCCCTTTTTGAAGCTCGAATTACGCCAAACCTAAAAGCAAAGGATCCTATACTGGAAAAGTACCAGATTTTCTTATGGACAATATTCATGTGGCATAACATGGTGTAAAATTATCGCGGATAGCAAATTTGTTTAAATATCTCATCAAGTGATGCCGAATAAATGCAGGCATGCATGCACAAAATATTTAATTAATTTTGTATGATAAATAATTATTAGAAAATTCGTATATACATATTAATTAAAATAAATAATTTACATATTTAAAATAACATGAAAATATGCACGATGGTGCACTAAAATAGAGAGAAAATTAAAACCTGTCACAGAAAATTGTCTACAACAAAGTACTTTTCAATACTGTGGTTCTTAATGTTATTCACAAGCAGATGGAATTTTTCTCATCCTTAAACGCAAAGGAAGAATAGAATACAGATCGCTGTTATAAAAGTCCGAGAGGTAGCCACAATGTAAACCTAACCATTTTATACAAGCTGGATTTCAAGTTGTAATTGATTTTACTTATCAATCCCGAAAACAGTCGTCAGTTGTCGCAACAGCTGTGTATGAGGCCATGATAATCAAAAAATGACCCATTAAAACGTTAAAAGCATGGCAACCCAATTACAGATTTACCAATATTTTTAAAATAAAGAACGCTGTCATGTTTTTAGAGGCCTCGAAGTCTGAGCGGGGGTTGGCGAGCGTAGCTCGCAGGGGGTAGGCCCCCTAGTTTAAATATATATATATAAAATACTCGATTTTTTTTTCTGGCTAACTACAAAAGACAGAAAAAATAAAACAAACATTTATACTGAAAAAAAACATTTATTTGCAACAAAACTATAAATCAAAATGTTATAATGAATAAAAATTACAGCAAGACTGATATTACTTCCATTGACAGTTCTTGCCTCCGAATAGCTGCACTTAGTAAAAAAGTAGGCCTAGGTTCTTTAATTTCTTCCAGGCCTTAATTGATTACACAATATGATGCTACCAAAACAAAATTGTCCTAGGACATTTCTCCGAAAAAACTGTCAAACCATCAATATTATTCGAGAACAGCATGATTTTCTTTCTTACATCATCATTCGCTACTAAGCAAGGATGATATGCTCTAACTGGAATGCGACACTGATCACTGCAGTATTATCCTGCAATAATAACAATAATAATATTAATATATTTTTATTTTACTAATTTCTAGTGATCATGTATATTTAATGGGACAAAAACAGCACAACAGCAATGAATGATTAAGAGGACTCTTCGTCTTCAGCGATAAGTATTTTTAAGAGCATAAAATTTGAAGATTTTCCTTTAAGTAAAAATTTCAAATTTCATAAGTTTTAAAAATACTTAAAAATTAAGGAAAATTTTTAAAATGTACAATTTAAAAATGTTAATTTAAAGATGCACATTGGACATCTGCTTCCTGCTGGTGAAAGCTATATTTTGATAATTGTATAAGGGAATTTACTACCTCTTTAAAATTTACATAGGTTACCATGTGATTTCACGATCAGCATTAAATGAAAAAAAATGGTGCCACAGTAATATAATAGAACTAGTGGGTAAGTGTGATCGAACATCGCTCAAAGGGTTTCGTTTAATATTCCTTTCAAAACACTTTGTCCTTACTTTAATAAATCCAAATAAATTTCATTTAGCATCAACAACAAAAAAAACTCATGTTTTTTATAAAGTAAAAATTTACCGGTTCTGCATGAAAACCCATTTCTTTAAATTAGGGGGTGGAGAATAGCCCCGTTCTCTCTCTTTATACTTCACCAATTAAACTTCAAAACTGATCAGGGAAGCACCTTATCAAACTGAACCTATATACAAAATTTGAAGCAAATCGGATAATTCTGTATGAAAAACCCATTTATCTAAATTAAGGAGGGGAGATTAGCCTCCCGATACCCCCTTTATACTTTACCATTGAACCCCCAAAACTAATCAAGGAAGCGCCTTATAACAATGAACCTATATACAAAATGTGAAGCAAATTGGATAATTCTGCATGAAAAACATATTTATCTAAATTAAGGGAGGGATTGGACCCTGTTCCGCCTTTCTATACTTAACCAATGAACCCCCAAAACTAAACAGAGAAGCAACTTGTCACATTGAACCTATTTACAAAATTTGAAGCAAATCGGATAATTCTGCATGAAATACTTATTTATCTAATTTAAGGAGGGGGATTTGCCTCCCTTCCCTACCCTTTATACTTAACCAATGAACCCCCAAAACTGATCAGGGAAGCGCCTTACCAGAATGAACCTATATACAAAATATGACACAAATCGGATAATTCTGCATTAAAAACCCATTTATCTAAATTAAGGGGGGATAGGACACAGTTCCCCCTTTATGCTTAATCAATGAACCCCCAAAACTGATAAGGAGAAGCGTCTTATCACAATTAACCTATATAAAAAATTTGAAGCAAATCGGATAATTCTGAATAAAAAAACCATTTATTTAAATTAAGAGGGGGGATTGGTCCCCTGGTTTCCCCTTTATACTTAACCAATGAACCCCCAAAACTAATTAGGGAAGCGACTTATCACAATGAGCCTATGTACAAAATATGAAGCAAATTGGATAATTCTGCATTAAAAACCCATTTATCTAAATTAAGGGAGCGATTGGAAACCGTTTTGTTGTTTATACTTAATCAAGGACCCCCAAAACTGATATAGGGAAGCGTCTTATCACAATTAACCTATATACAAAATTTGAAGCAAATCGGATAATTCTGCATAAAAGCCCATTTATCTAAATTAAGAGGGGGGGGGAATTAGCCACCGTTCCCCTCTTTACACTTAGCAAATGAACCCCCAAAACTAATGAGGGAAGCGCCTTATCACAATGAAGCTTTATACAAAACTTGAAGCAAATTGGGTAATTTTGCATTAAAAACCCATTTATCTAAATTAGGGGTGATTAGCCCCTGTTCCCCCTTTATACTTAACCAATGAACCCCCAAAACTGATCAGGGAAGCGCCTTATCAGAATGAACCTATATACAAAATTTGAAACAAATCGGATAATTCTGCATAAAAAAAACCATTTATCTAAATTAAAGGGGTGATTGGACACCGTTTCTTCCTTTATACTTAATCAATCAACCTCCAAAATTGATATGGGGAAACGTCTTATCACAATTAACCTATATACAAAATTTGAAACAAATCAGATAATTGTGCATAAAAACACATTTATCTAAATTAAGGGGGGGGGGGGGGGATTAGCCACCGTTCTCCTCTTTATACTTAACTAATGAACCCCCAAAACTGATCAGGGAAGCGCCTTATCAGAATGAACCTATATACAAAATTTGAAACAAATCGGATAATTCTGCATAAAAAAACCCATTTATCTAAATTAAGGGGGTGATTGGACACCGTTTCCCCCTTTATACTTAATCAATCGACCTCCAAAATTGATATGGGGAAACGTCTTATCACAATTAACCTATATACAAAATTTGAAACAAATCAGATAATTGTGCATAAAAACACATTTATCTAAATTAAGGGGGGGGGGATTAGCCACCGTTCTCCTCTTTATACTTAACTAATGAACCCCAAAACTGATCAGGGAAGCGCCTTATCAGAATGAACATATATACAAAATTTCAAACAAATCGGATAATTCTGCATGAAAAACCCATTAGCCCCCAGTTCCCCCTGTATCTTTAACCAAAGAACCCCCAAAACTAATCAGGGAAGCGACTTATTAAAAGGAACCTATATACAAAATTTTTAGCAAATACGATAATTCTGCATAAAAACCCCATTTATCTAAATTATGTGGGGGATTAGCCCCCGTTCCCCTCTTTATGCTGAAAGAAATAACTCCCAAAATTAATGAGAGACGCACCTTATCACAATGAAGCTATATACAAAATTTGAAGAAAATTGTGTAATTCTGCATGAAAAACCCATTTTTCTAAATTAGAGGGGATTAGTCCCTGTTCCCTCCTTTATGCTTAACCAATGAACCCCCAAAACTGATCAGGGAAGCGCCTTATCAGAATGAACCTATATACAAAATTTGAAACAAATCGGATAATTCTGCATAAAAAAAACCCATTTATCTAAATTAAGGGGGTGATTGGACACCGTTTCCCCCTTTATACTTAATCAATCGACCTCCAAAATTGATATGGGGAAACGTCTTATCACAATTAACCTATATACAAAATTTGAAACAAATCAGATAATTGTGCATAAAAACACATTTATCTAAATTAAGGGGGGGGGGGGGGGATTAGCCACCGTTCTCCTCTTTATACTTAACTAATGAACCCCAAAACTGATCAGGGAAGCGCCTTATCAGAATGAACATATATACAAAATTTCAAACAAATCGGATAATTCTGCATGAAAAACCCATTAGCCCCCAGTTCCCCCTGTATCTTTAACCAAAGAACCCCCAAAACTAATCAGGGAAGCGACTTATTAAAAGGAACCTATATACAAAATTTTTAGCAAATACGATAATTCTGCATAAAAACCCCATTTATCTAAATTATGTGGGGGATTAGCCCCCGTTCCCCTCTTTATGCTGAAAGAAATAACTCCCAAAATTAATGAGAGACGCACCTTATCACAATGAAGCTATATACAAAATTTGAAGAAAATTGTGTAATTCTGCATGAAAAACCCATTTTTCTAAATTAGAGGGGATTAGTCCCTGTTCCCTCCTTTATGCTTAACCAATGAACCCCTAAAACTGAGCAGGGTACCGCCTTATCAGAATGAACCTATATGCAAAATTTGAAACAAATCAGATATTTCCGCATGGAAAACCCATTTTTCTAAATTAAGAGGGTATCAGCTCCCCGTCCCCCCCTTTATACTTACCAATGAACCCCCAAAACTAATCAGGGAAGCGGTTTTTAACAATGAACCTATATACAAAATTTGAAGCAAATTGGATAATTCTGCATTAAAAACCCATTTATCTAAATTAAGGGGGGATTGGACACCGTTCCCCCCTTTATACTTAATCAATGAACAACCAAAATTGATAAGGGGAAGCGCCTTATCACAATTAACCTATATACAAAATTTGAAGCAAATCGGATAATTCTGCATAAAAAACCCAATTATTTAAATTAAGGAGGAGGGTATTAACCACCGTTTCCCTCTTTAAACTTAACTAATGAACCTCCAAAACTAATGAGGGAAGCGCCTTTTCACAATGAAGCTTTATGCAAAATTTGAAGCAAATTGGGTAATTTTGCATGAAAAACCCCTTTATCTAAATTAGGGGGGATTAGCCCCTTTATACTTAACCAATAAACCCTCAAAACTGATCAGGGAAGCGCCTTATCAGAATGAACCTATATACAAAATTTCAAACAAATCGGATAATTCTGCATAAAAAAAACCGTTTATCTAAATTAAGGGGGCTATCAGCCCCCTTTTCCTCCCCCTTTATTTTTAACCAATGAACCTCCATAACTAATCAAGGAACCGCCTTATCAGAATCAACCTATATGCAAAATTTCAAAAATTGAAATCGGATAACTCTGTATGAAAAACCTATTTATCTAAATTAAGGGGGTGGCGAATTAGCTCCCCTTTCTGGCTTTGACAGACTGGGAGCTAAAAAAGGTTTCTATTACAATGATATTTCGAGTTCTATAGACTCCAAAAGTAGCAGAATTTTCAATTTTTGCCTTACCTCGGGTTCTGCAAACCCCAAAAAGCTGAGTGAAAAGAATGTATACTAAATGGAAAATATCAACGAGAGTTTTTAATTAAAAACAGTTTTCATCTATGCGGTATATAGTCCCAAAATAAAAATAATAATTCAGTTTATAAATTTAAAATCACATATAATTAATTTAATTTCACTTTGAATTGTCCAAAAAAACAAGCTAGAGACTGAGTCAAGTCGGCCAGTTTTTTAGCGACACCGAATCTCCCTACCCCCCCCCCCCAAAAAAAAAAAAAAAAAAAAAAAAAAAAAAAAAAAAAAAAAAAAAAAAAAACGTGCCTGACTTATACTCAGACTCCACAGCCCTGGTAGAAATCATTGGATGAGGACGTATCACAAAAATTCTAAGCTTTGAGATTACTTAAGAGTAGTGCTTGGAAGGGCACGCAAAAATGCTGTGCCTAGGACTCTGAAGTTTAAAGTTGGGTTCTAGTGACATTTATGATTTATATGTTGACATCATGACTCTTTTGAACATTTTTTATTTCTTGAAATTTGAACAGTATTAACACGTGCATTTAAATACATGACAAGATTTAGTTAAATGAAAGCAGAAATATGAAATAAAATCAAGTAAGACATTTCTTTTGCTAAAACACCACATTTTTTTTTTTTTTTTTTTTTTTTAATGAATGAATGAAGAATTGAAGCTTTATATTTTTGAAATAAAAAAAATTCAAGCCTTTTGAGGGTTTATTCTCCCTGAAGCCCATTCAATATAATTTTTCAAGACATGAGCACGAAATAAAAATCAGAACAAAAAATAGTCTTCCTTTCCACATGTGACATGATGTTCAGCAGTGGAGATCTCCCCCATCCATCTCTACTGACAAAAATTCCCTGTTTGCTTTTTTTCCTTTTCTGTTTATTTTAAATTATTAGAAAAGATTAAATGTCATTTTTTATTTTCAAAAAAATGTAAGAAAAATAAAATTTAGCCAATTAAACTTGAATATCCAGGGCGAGGCAGTTGATCTCTGCTGCCCAAGATGTAAGCTTCTGCATGCAAGCTTTTACAGCATGAATATAGATAATATCAACCTCAAGATATTCAGCATATTCAACTTTACGTTTGTTACAACTAAAATTTTGTCTGATATGCAAAGAATACTGAAATTTATTTTACCATATACCAATATAAATTTCATTATATCGTCCTAACATAAAGTTCTCAATTTATTAATTAACATTATAGAATTTAAAGGACTCCCCTTTTCAATTGAATTTTAATACACTACAAATAATTAGGAATGTAAAGAATATTCGACCACTATTCGGTATTCGGCTTATTCGGCCCTTTTGCCGAATATTGAACAGATATTCTGCCGAATACCTGTAGCCGAATATATTTAGATATATTGTGGAATACTTGCTTATTTGGCCGAATATTCTAAGATATTTGGTTAAATAAGTTCCAGAAAAAAAAAATGTGATTTTAAATATTTTTAACAAACAATATTAAAGAATGATATCTAAATACATTAATTATTATAAGAAAAATAAATCCTAATACTTACTCAATTTTAAAGCTTCATGACAATTTATAAATAACTGTATATAATGAAATTACATAAATAAAAAATATTTTTCTCGCTGCATATTTAGGCATCATATGAATTTAAGTAAGTATTGCAACATTAATTTATTTTACATTAAAATGCAAAATATATACTGCATTTAAAGTTTAAATCTCTCTCTCTCTCTCATCAGTGAATTAAAAAAAATAACTTTATATCTATTTTTTTAATCTGATTTATAATGATGATAAGTTTCTTAAACAATAAAATTCATAAATATTAAAAATAAATATTTTACTGTCTTGTAAAAATGCTTAATCTTTCACAAATTAAATCATTTTTCTAGCTTTTAGTTTTACTTTTAAATAATAAATATATGACTATATAATTACTTTACTAATTAAAAATTAAACATTAGATGTTTATTAAACGAACTAATGAGTTTGATACATTGAAAGGAAAAAAACTATTACCTATACTGAAAAAACATTTAATGAGTTACTTCAAAATAACATACAGGGGTAACAAAATTATTTATCACTGTAAAGCCTGAAATTGTGATGCAAAAATAACTTTTCAGCATTTTCAGGAAGAAGTCTGTTTCGTTTGGTTTCATATAATATTACCAGCTTCAGAATACAAACGTTCACTATATACCGTGCTTACATACATTCAGCTGTTATGATTTTTGAACACTCAAACAAAAAATTTATTTCAATTAGTCTTAATTAATTTTTGATTTTAAAATTGGAAAAAAAAATAAATAAACAAATAAAATAATTTTTTTAAAGTCAGTATTCGGCCGCCGAATATTCGGTATTCGGCTAAAACTTGGCCGAATATTCGGTATTCGGCCAAATCACTATTCGTTACATCCCAACAAATAATAAAATGTAAAATTGATTCTATAATAATGCAGTACCTGAAAAAAGACAATATGATTCTGATATAGCATCTGATATAGCGGTGAGGAGCTTTTTATTCCTATACAGCTGTCTTACTCCGCAAAACCAGACTCATACCAGAGGTAAAACTATTGCGAAGTTAGAAGTACGTAGAGCAGTTTTCCAATATTTAAAAACATGGCGTCCATCTTCATCCAAAAACTCGATTCTGTTCTGTTATCAATCACGTGACGCAACGCCTTTCATACGTCAGCAGAGAGCGAGACTGCGCAGTAAGTCCGGAGAAAGCTGTTTTCCATCCTTTCGGAAACTAATCCGATATAAATAGATTATTTTTATGACTGTAGAAAACCTTTCTGTTGTGATTCGGAATAATTATTTTATCGGATGTTTTCCGTATCGTAAAGGAAATTTATCTTTTACGAAACGGAAAAGGGTTGGAAATTTTTTACAGTGAATGACTCTTATGTAATTCGGTTTCGCGCAATTTAGCTTCGTGCATTTTCAGTAGAATTAGCTAACATCTCAAGTCCAACCGATTGGGAGGCTATATTTTCCTGCCGGTACAGGCCAGAAGGACTTTTTGTAGTTTAGTATAATACATCGGCTGCTCGCGTCCAAGTAACCTGACGATTCGCAAGCAATTGATGTACAACAGAATGCCAAAAACATTTGATTTTTTTTTTGGCGATTTGATAGCGAATTTTGAAGCATTAACATGTATGAGATAGAAGAAAGTTTTAGGATTGGCATATCCGACAAGTTTTAAGTTGTAAAACTAGTTTTAGTACGAACTACTAACTACTATTTGTCACGTTTAACGTTCAATTTCCAACTTGTTTATTTTCTCAAAATTTAGAGACAAAGACAAACTAACAACGTCTCAGTATTGTGCAAGGAAACAAAATGGAGAAATAAAATAACCGTTTGTAGTTTGACATGTATTGCAATTAAAATCACAAAATTACATGTTTAATTTTTTTTTTAAATTTAAAATTGATTATTAACAATTCATAAATTACGTTGCAGTTTTGAGATAAGCTTTATCTGAAAGCCCTTTTTTTGTTGTATTCCGTGCTGTAAAGACTGTAATTGTGCGATAGTTAGAAACAAAGATCAACTTGGTAAAAAAGAATAAATGAAAAAAAATTCAATAAAAATATCTTAAAACGTAATTTAAAAATAAATCTAAATCAAATTTTGAAAAAATCTCTTCGAGGGTTTCTCAGGTACATATTGCAGTACCCAATCTCATAGCGTTGGTCTTTTTCATCATAACATGAGAGTGTACATAGACAGAGAGACTCACGAACTCTTTATTTTATTAATATAAATTACTGGTTGTTTATCTGTTGCCGAAAAAAAACTGTCAGTGCCTAATCACAGTGCCTACTATCAGTGCCTAATCACAGTCAAATGAAGTGAAACTCCATGGGACAGTATCAAATCTAGTAATTAGACTTTATGCAGAAAACAAAAAAAAAATATAATAGTGGATTCTTACACGTAAGTGGCAAAATGAATTATTAACTCTTAACAGACGAATGCCGTCATATTCGCGATAACCATTTTTTATTGTCCAAATGTGTTGTTTCCAATTGGATACCAGTATTTTCGCACAGAAGATGTCGCCTTATCTAATTTCAAAATTTCACCAATTAAATAATGCCAAAAAAAGTTTGACAGAAAAAGTGGTGCCAAAAGAATAATAATTCGAAACAACACATTTGGACAGTAAAAATTGGTTGTTGCGAGTATGGCGGCATTCTTTCGTTTTACATTCTCCCTTAGAAAAAAATGACATAAAATTACCATAAAAAAACCATAAGGGAAATCTTATGGCGTTTTGCCTATGGTAAAAAATATCCTATGGAAAACCATATAATCCTATGGAAAACCATATAAACATTAAGTGTATCATACACTTGATACACTTAATGTTTATATGGTTTTCCATAGGATATTTTTTACCATAGGCAAAAAACCATAAGATTTCACTTATGTTTTTTTTTATGGTAATTCTATGTAGACGTTTACCATACACTGTGTATGGTTGATATGTGGTTGAAGTTGCAATATACAGGGTTCGTGCAGCTTTAACTTTTGAGTACCAATATTTCCTAATAGCTATCACTTCGTTTAATCCCAAATTTCTGTCATTGAATAAAGTGGATATTTCTGTTGGGAATTAGTGGTACGAATCCTGAAAATGTCAGTTGCAGGAAATCCTCTGAAAGAGATTAAATGGGTTAATTTCCAAATTTATGTTTAATTTTCAGATCGCTTTCATTGTGGTAGCGCTGACGTACAGTGTCACATCAAAAGGTTATGGACCTGGAAGATATACTACAGGAACTACTGTTGGTGGAGTTGGCGGTACAGCGTCTTTGGGTGGAATGGGAAACTATGCAGGACGAGTCAGAGGATCTGCTAATGTTGGAGGAACTGGAGGAAGAGTGCCTCTGGGTGGAATGGGATTTTTTCCAGGAGTAGCTGGAAGGTTTCCAGTTGGAGGTGGAGGAAGCGCGCCTTTCGTTGGAAGCTATGGAGGAGGATTTGGACCGGGTAGAGTTACACAGCCAGGAGCTTTTGATGGATTAGCAGGTTATGGTGTAAGTACGCAGTATTTTAAATCACATGCAGAATTTCCAAAAAATATTCTTACAGATAAATTTTTTTTCAGAAAAGTATTCGTCTATGCTTTAAAAAATGTGCTTATGAGAAATTGTTCCTATGTATATGTACCGGGTTATTCACAGAGTTTTGGTATTGAAAAAGTTATGTAAGTTTTAAACGGAAAAATGATCTTTATTTTAATTTTTCACATGATACTAAAGGTACTACTGAACTACTACTGAATATAATATAAAAAAAAAATTTAAGTCAATTCCTACTTTTTAATCATAAATATGTAAAATAAACCCGTGCAGCATTAATGTCCCACGTTATCTTTATTGAACATTATTTTATAATCATCGTTGCGGTATTTTATTTCTGTGGCATCACTCATTTGAGATAAATCTTTCATTTCATTTATGAAAACAATGGGAGGAATTTTTTTCTCCCATTTAAAACTAAAATTAATTAATTAAATTTAATTAACGAAATAATATTTGAAAAAACTGTATTAACATAAAGTGTCATCCACTACAAGTTTAAAAAAAATTATTTGAACTTGAGTGGATGAATAGAAAATATTTTATTAACGATTGAAAATTTGAACAAGATATATATAGAGAGAGTGTGAGTTAATAGTAGGAATTTAATAAAAAGGATAAAATAAGAATACCTCAAAATATCCACATTTGAAGATAATATGAAACAAAATTTCTATTCGGGTGCTTTACAATGGTTCGAATAAAGTATTCGTTTTTTACATGCTTTCTTTTAACTTACAATTCCGTTTGTATGTATGTGGCAGTCAAATCTTGTTTCTCATTTTTCACTAACTTCCTGTTGATATAGAACTTTGAAATTTAGAATATATATATATATTCCTGAGGGCAATACATGAATTGGATATCGATTTTTTAAAATTCGATCCCTAAGCGGTGGCAATGTCAGCCCAAAACTTGCTTTTTCCTCATAGAAATAACATTGCGATTGTTTAATATTAATTGAAAATATAGCTCCATTGTTGCAATATTAATTCATCCCGTATCATTATGACATCAGCATTGAGCGACGCACACATTTGTGCTTTATAATATAAGTTGACTGTTTTGTGAATTTTAATGAAAGCATATATTTTTTTTTTACATATTTTATTTATTTTTTTCACGGTTAAAAGGTGCAAAGAGATGTCATTTAAAAGAAAAGTTCCTCTTGCGCCATTTAGAATTGAGCTTGTCTTGATTGAAACCGACCGTTTCACATTTGTTATCGTTATTTACTGCTTTCCGAATGTTTTTGGTCAAATTATCTTTATCATTCACATAGCCAGTAAGAAGTCGAGTGTTGATAAATCGCTGAAACACGGGATTAAGGGTAAGCAAATCATTCGCCAAAACTATTAGGAAAACCTCTAGCAATGACACAATTGTCATACTGACCACTGCCCCCTAAATATTGGACACAAAAATGGTGGCTATCGTAGGCGGATTTTTTAAGTGTTTGTACGGCCCCCTAAAGTTATACACCAGTATTTTATCCTAAAAGTTTACTTTGACTTATTTATTCTCAGAAATATAAGGCGGAGAAAACTTTTAAAAATTATGGGTATTCAAATTCAAGGGACCATACAGACGTTGAAAAAAATTCGCCTAGGACAGCTGCTATTTTTGTGTGAGCGCATAGGTATAGTATTCAGGGGGCGATGTACTGACATCTCATCCAGTACATCGTACTTTTGTGGACGAGCTCTATCCCAATGAAACCACATGTTTTGGATGCAATGTTCGTAAGGCATCAGAATTGTACCAAGAACTCACTTTGAATGACTTTGGCCTATTGGACACTTCTGGACCACTTCCTCGGTGTTTCAGCAAGTCCCTAATGCCAAATATAAAATCTTTAGACTGAAAAACACTAGTTGAGATTAAATATTGATTCATTGTGTTTAAGTTAACCATTCTAGCCAACAAATCGCATCAAATCAAAATTAAAGAGGAAGGGGTATAAAATGTAATTTAACTAATTTTTTTCTTTGTTTAGCAGTTTAAAAGTTAATTACTTGCAACTGCAACGTTAATTTAGAGCATTTTTTATCGTTTGGAAGCCTAGCTGTTACTGGCATTGTTTGAAAGTGTATCTAGAAACTATTGCAGATCAACTTAACTCAATGGGCAAAGTTCAGAATATGAGAAGAACTCCCATATTCTGGAAATTCCTCAACCCAATAGTTTCAAATTTAGAATAAAGTTTTGTAACTTTTGTAATGAAGACGATTTTCATTCATTTACATCTCAAAATAACTGAAAACCTTTTCAAAAATGCGGTTTGATCCACCCACACTAATCAAATTCCACTAGATTAAAAAATTTGCACTCTGCGCCCCGGTGAGGAGATTTACTCAGGGCGCCGCCACTACAATTTTTTCTCACGATTTGCGATTTCTCACGACCTTTATGCCAAAGTGGCTTTAAGTTCGGAAAGTAAAAATCGCACGATATCTGAAATAGAAAAGTTTATGTATAAAATGAATTTGCTTCACAGTTTATAAAATCTAATAAAATGATGCGCATTGTATGTTCATATTTATAATAAAATCCATTAAACTTTTGAAATGTATTTAATGTTTTATTTAATGATTTAAATAACGTTTCTTTTGCTTTTTTTTAACAGAAAAATAAAATTTGCTTCACAGTTTATAAAATCTAATAAAATGATGCGCATTGTATGTTCATATTTATAATAAAATCCATTAAACTTTTGAAATGTATTTAATGTTTTATTTAATGATTTAAATAACGTTTCTTTTGCTTTTTTTTAACAGAAAAATAAAATGTGCCCATAATTGTTATAAATATCTTGCCTTTGCCCATACTAAAAAAAAAAAAAATCTTCTAGCCCCAAATGTCTTTTTCTTTAAATTTATTTTTCATTATTACTTCTCAGATGTCACCACAGCCATACAGTACAAATTACGAAGTAACGGACGAACAAGGTGGTATTCAGTTCAAAACAGAATCTGGTGATGGAAGTGGCAATGTTCAAGGAAATTACGGATACTTTGATTCACAGGGACTGTACAGGCAGGTTGAATACACAGCCGATCAGTTTGGTTTCAGGGCCACCATTAAGACCAATGAACCTGGTGTTGGTAAAGAGAGTCCCGCCGACATCAACATGATAGTGGAGCAAACTCCAGCTGGGATACAGGAGCAATACACGCCAGCTATAGCTTACCAGACAGGAATATCTGGTAAGGTGATTTGCACGTTAAACCGCACCATAAAATTAATTGCTTTAGATTTAGTTGCTATCGGAATGTCTAATTTTGAGCTCACTATACGTATATAGAATACATAGTTGATTGAAACTCAAATAGAAATCAACGAAGAACAACTGGTAAGTTCCCTGTAAGAAAATCCGTTCATAATCATATTGTTAACTGTGATCGAAAACCTTTCGTTTTAATTTGCCCAGTTTTCAACAAAGCATTAATTATTGTACAGTCTAAGTTAAAAATTACAAAAAAATTCTCAATATGTTGCGTTTACGCTAATTTGTAACGTAGAGTTTCCTGAGACTGTGCGATGATAAAAATTCTTGAGCCCATAGAAGGTTTAACTACGACGATGGCAGAATGTAAGTCACGTCCTCAAACAGCTTTTTGCATTCTTTCAACACACACAACTTGGTTTTTGTATGTAAAGGTGGAATTTTGTAATCGTTTTTTAACTCAGTTCCTGATAGGCTAGAATTATAAAAATACTTTCACAGGTGTGTCCGTTGACAATGCAACATTTTAATATTTTTAGACAATAATTAAAAATTAATACATTAATTTTAAGGCTATTTTTCCTTTAGCCCGCCACAAGTGATAAATCACCAAAATATGCTAAATGACTGTGAAACTGCAACAACGAAACATTTTAAAAGCTAAAAAGCTAAATAAATTATAAATAAAACATGAAGAGTGTATATAAAAAATCGCTTTTATCAATTAACAGTTTAATGTTAATTTAATTGATTAATATTAATTAATTTACGATTATACGTTGAGAAATCAATTTAGAAATTCTAAAAAATAGTTTAAGTAATATTTATTTTTTTCTTTCATGTTGCCCTATCTTGTAGCAGAGCAAAAATTATATATTTTATAATAAATTCATTTGCTTGGATTTTCTACCAAGCGTAAAAAAGCAGTGAAATTTTTATAATCGAGTTTGTAACATATTATTTAGTAATCCGGGGTGGAAACTAATTTAGTTACAAGTAAAACTTGAAAACTCCTTCATAGACTAATAAATTTAATATTTACAACGTATTTACATGTTACTATGTACAAAATAACTCATTTAATTTAAACATTACGGCTTAGCTCAGATGTCTTGTCGACAACAACTCTGTAAACATTCTACTCTTCTGGTAAAGTCTAAATTACTCAGCTTGCCAGTTCTTTTGAAAGAAAAAAAAAGAAAAGGAGAGAAAATATGATGGAGTGCGTATAGTTCGGGCGTTACAAGTTCAATTTCCACGTCAAATTAATGTATTGTAACGGATATTTTCGAAAAAAAAAAAACATGAATTGCAGTCACCAAATTATGTATAATTTTCAAGATGAACATTGAATGCTTGCTGATAAAAAAGTGTTTTTTTTTTAAACTTTTTAAACTTTTATACTTATTTATCTTCTCCATATGTAAATTGTATTCGAGGTACTTTTATTCCATGTGTAAATTGTGTCTGTGGAATGTAGGTTGTAAAAAAAAAAAGGTTTGTGTAACTCTTATAAAGGTAAAGTGTCCGTAAAGCTTATATTGGTCAGTGGTTTGCCTAAGTAATTTCTTCCAAAAACAATTATTATAAAATATAATGATTTTAGGAAAAAATAATTGTTTTTCTTATGATGTCGCATTACCTTATTCAGTCAAACTTTATAATGTACCTGTATTTTATGGCTTTTTAGATTAAAAGTTTCCTCAAGAAATTTATTTTATATTAATTTTCTGAATTAATTTATTAACTAAGTTGAAGAGTTTAGGTAGTTCAGGATATATTATTATTATGCTTATGATTATACTTTTTTCGATCAATTCATAAAATAATTTTAGTGTTTTTGAAAAACCCATGATTAAATTAAAAAGTAAGCAAAAACTGACAACTATGGGGAGAAGGAAAATATTTTTTACTAGCGACCAGAAATGTTTGATGGGTACATTTTTTTTTCCAATTTGCAGAGTTCTACCATACATATATATCTAAAAAAAAGCTTGGCATTCCACCATATAGTAAATAAGGAATAAAAGTGGGAAACAATTAACGAATAAAGTAAACAAAATTTTTAATAACACCAAGAATTTAAGAAATGCGCTAGGCCTTTCGAAAGAACTTTGGGAACAGATGTGTTACACTCACACACCGATATTTGGCGACTTTTTGATTGGCGTGCTTTCTGTGCCCGCGCCAATCCAATAACTTAATACAAGCATAATATCCAGGTTACAATTAAAGGAAAACTCCCCAAAGTTTGGTGACTTTTCTCATTTTTATAACTAATTAAAAAGAAAAAATAATGTGTGTGAGTGTAAGACATCATAGCCGAACATTGTCTTTCTTCGTCAGGCGCAAAAGACGTGCTACCACTTAGAAGGCGAAAACAATTCTGACTGACAGAGAATGGTAAGGAAAGGGGATAAGTTACAGAAAACGGTTAATAGAAATGCAGCAGGCATCAGCCAATCACAAGAGAGCACAACCCAAACAGAAGAACGAAGAACATGAAGAGAATTATGAAGCAAATTGAATAAACGAGAGAGACAGAAAAGATAAAGGAAATTATATGCAAATATAAAATATGTATGTAATAATAAATAAATTAAAAGAAAGAAATACATATATTAAAATATTATAAACAAATTTGTTCAACAAAGTTGTTTCGAAAGGCCTAGTGCATCTCTTAAATTTATGGTGTTATTAAGAAGTTTGTTTGCTTTATTATATCGCACCAGTATGTTAATTATATTAATTAAATTAAATATCGATTAATTTGAATTGCTTTCGCGTGTTGGTTCTTAGGGGGAAAAAATGCCGTTTTATTATTTCACGCTGTAAATGCAAAAGAAAATTACTTGAATTTTGCTCTGAGATTCATATAATTTGACTCTACATTCTACCCGTGATTTCTTCCTTTCATAAAATACAGATGCCCGAATATTTTGTAACGTAATTTTCCATTTTAACAGCAAAAAATTAGAGTTTTATCTAAGATTTCCGTGAATTTCAACACTGTGATCCGGGTAAAGTGGTAACAAGAACTTAAAACTTTTGTTAATAATGTATTTACAATTGTTTTATTTTCAACATTTTGCTTTAAAGGTCAACGTGGTGCAGAAGGGATTTATGGCATTGGACCTGCAAATAGAGGATTTCAAGGTGGAATAAGCGGTGGAATGCTCGGACGTCCTGGATTAGCCGGATACCAAGCTGCAGTAGTTGGTGGAAGATCTGTATCATTAGGATACCAAGGCTGTGGAATGCTCGGTAGCTCTACATTTGGATGCGGAACTGGGCCACAAGGTGGTAGTTCTGGATTATTTGCCGGAATAAAGAAAAGTTCGCCAGGAAAGAGAACTTACTGAATTACTATTAATTGAAAATGGATGTTGATTTGTATAAACTTTGATCCAGGAAGAACGAAAGCATAAAAATAGTAACAGAAGGCAAGACTTTATCTTCCGTTGTTGTTTGATGTTTGTATAAATGTAATGTATTTTACGTCTTGGGATATAGCAATACATTCCGTTAAAATAAACTGTATAATGCTTCTGTATATATAGCTGAATATACGGGCTTTTGGGAATGTGTGAAAAACTTTTTCTGTTTCTGTATTTGTTGTATTTCTACTTTGCTTAGAAAATACAAATACTCCTTAAATTTTATTTAAAAAATTGTAAACTTTATTCTTATCATTTGCTCATATGTATTTGTATATTAGGTTTTTTATAGTTGTACATATAAACCTATAGTTATATCTATAAACCTAGTATAGTTATATCTATAAACCTAGTATAGTTATATCTATACCTATTATATAGTTTATAGTTATAAACATTTTCTTTTGGATATAAATGGTCATGGTTTTTTTATGCTATTCGGGCTTCTTATTTTCAATAAAAAAGCATTATTGTCTCAGGTGATGTGTATTGGTCCTTATTGTTTTTCAAAAGAAAAGTTTTTTATTAAATGAAATAAACTTACACTATATATGTCAGAAGTTTGTCGTGTATTTTAGTTGTTAATGAATAGAAATACATACTATATAATTTTCCTTCTCTTAATCTACAAAGAATAATTGAATGTTGCAGATACAAAAGTCACATTATTCATATTTTTTAAGGTATTGAGTTATTCATATCACCGTGTTCGTTATTTTTTTCAGCGAATCGAACTGTAATAATGATTTGGAATATAATGAACATATTAAGACTAAAAAAAAAATTGCTGAAAATCTCGTTTTGGTGCATAACTCACATTATACAACTGTTTTGCAGCAAAATTCACACTCTCCAAATCAACCAATCAGGGAGGGCTTGCAAAGGATCATGGGATACGGAAAGAAAATGAAGATTTGGTTTCTTAGAAAAACATTATTGATGAGACAACTACTAATAACAGTGAAGATGAACTAACTTGTGTATTTGAATACTTCAATATTACTAAGCAGGTTTAATGAAACAAAGCAATAGGCTGTATTTCTTATATAAGTTTATTTTCATTACTACAGAAAAACACTTATACGCTATTGGACACAGCTATTGAACACAACTTATTTACTGAGTTGTACAAGATCAATTGACAAACAAAGGAAAAATTAGTTAGATTATCCCTATGCAGAGTAAAAAGGACCACCACTTGTTATTTCATCCCTGCGCAGAGAGAAAAAGGGTTATAATTTTCAGTTTCTTTTAAACACTTAAATCATTCAACATTATCCTGGTTTTGAGAGCTGAAATGTTTCAAAATTTAATCTAAAGATAATTAACACAGTTCAGAAATTGGCTGTTTTAACACTACACTGTTAAAACTTTGCAGCAAACTGTCCAGTCATTTGTCCGTTTTTAGAGAAAACGGTTACATAACCGTAATTTAACTCTATTCTGACCTTAATATAGGCAATAATATGGTCAGAATATAGTTAAATTACGGTTATGTAACCGTGTTCTACAAAAACGGTCAAATGTTTCTTGTATACTTAGAACTACCCGGGTGGGTCATAGCTTACCCATGGACTTTGCTGATGTTGTTCTAGTTTTGTGTGGGAGATACAGACACGCAATAAAGTTTGTTGCTTAATAGAAGTATTTTTAATTAATGATTAATAAAAAAAATAGCTTCTAGAATATTACATAATATGAAATATATTAATCAGATACCATCAAAGAAAATTTAAATTTCTAATTTCAGAATAGATACTTTGCGATTTTGACAACTCGTACAAAATGTAAAATAAGAAAATTGTTCAAATAACATATATTTAATTATACATGTGAAATTTCGTAATAATGTTCCTACAGATTAATAAGACATTAAAACTGAATAAAACTGAAATATATATTGCGCCATGATTTTTTACTTACATTTTACGCACGATAATTCTAAGTATACAGACCTGTAGATAAAAAAGTATGCGTTGGATTTCAACTAAATTCGTGTTAAGGCATGACAGGAGAATCTCGTTACAACGAATGTCACTTTAACGAATTTTTTAGTTTAACGAATATTTTTGGATTGTTATAAACGTCCTGTGTTTTCACATTATAAAGGTATTCACTTTACCGAATATTTCATATTAACTAATTTTTCAAATTAACAAATTTATTGAAGGCTTAAAAAGAATGGTCATTTCATTTTAATGAATGTTGAGTTGGAAAGGAAAAATATCTGTATTGAAAAACTAGAATTTGGAGGAAAACTTTCGTCGGAAACTCAATGAAGGGGATGACAATGAAAATGAAACTGAGATGATTGTCCATCAAGTACCAAAGATTGTGTTGTACGATCAAAAGGGGCTCTACACAACATCGGAACTCTTAAAAAGTAATTATCCCAGAAAAATAATGTTCCGAAAACACTTTATATAGTTTGTTTTGAAAAATGCATTGTCCACTGCAAAGCAGAAAGAAAGAAAAAAAAATCTGTTTTTTTTTTTTTTTTTTGTTAAAAAATAAAGTTATATTAACGGCAGATGTCAGTGAGATTTTGTAATCCATCAGATATGTAAGATAAATTATAATATAAAGAGTTACGATTAAAATCTTGAAACTTAACTTAATTCTTATCTTATTTCTAACTAGTAAGTTCACAATAGTAATATACTGTATATTTGTCTGACATGTTTACATGTTAACCGAAATTTAATATAAATATAATTAATATATATTTTTATTCAATGTGTATGCAAATTTCCTTTTTTTAAAAACGCCATGTTGGAATTTCAGATTAACGAATTTTTCATTATAACGAATATAATCGGTGGAGTCCAGACATTCGTTATAACGAGATTTTACTGTATACTGTATATTTAGGAAAAGTCAAGTAATTTCAAATTTTTATTCTGAAAAACAACAGTGATACGTCTTGTAAAACGTTTTGTAAAAAACAACAATGATACGTCTAGTAAAACTCACGTCATGAGTCATAAATGGCCCGCCTCGGTAGTTCTAGGATTAATTCACTAGTTTCAGTTTTTGAGTCACAGCACAAACCGTCTCATCAGGTCCAGGATAGGCTTTAATCACTGAAGCCGGTCGACATTGTAAAACAGATAGTCCTTTACTTTTAATTATCAGTAGGTAACCTTCCGAGTGTCCTGAAAAGGACTGACTGATTTTAAAATTCAATATCTTCCAAATGTGACAGATATTAAAAAAAATTCTTGCAGGAGAGTAATGGAAGATGTCAGGAGTTTTTTTTTTTTTTTTTTTTTTTTTTTTTTTTTTACTGTGATACCTGATTTTAGTTCAAATTACCAGCAATAGATAGCGCTGCGAGCGATAAGAGTGCAATCCAGGCCAAAACTAAAATCACCCAGCATTGATGCCAAGGAAGGAGTTTCAATACATGGATTGGGTCTCATTCGCTAATACAATCTTTTTCTTAGGGCCCGATTCTGAATAAGATTTTATTGGCGAATGAGACCCACTCCATGTATTGAACCTCCTTCCTTGGCATCAATGCTGGGTGATTTCTGATTTTGTGTTGATTCGATGTCTATTGCTCGCAGCGTGTTGCTGATAATTCGAACTAAAATCAGGAATCGCAGTAAAAAAAAAACTCCTGACATCACACATTACTCTCCTGCAAGATTTTTCAAAATATCTGTCACCGTTTGGAAGTTATCGAATTTTAAAATCAGTCAGTTCATTTTAGGATACCCGGTATCTTCACATTAGGCTCTTATTTATGCCATTTCATGTTCCGTTGGATATTAGAAAAGATTTCATTGCTCCATCTTTTTCAAAAGTGTTGTAGCACATGATGAACTAATTGCCATCTGGTCAAACTTGATTCAGATTTCCATTTTTTATTTCATCCCTGCGCAGAGAGAAAATGGTTAAAATTTTCAGTTTCTTTTAAACATTTTATTTAAATTATTGAAGATTCATTAATATAATAATGCTAAATTTTGTAATCTTACCCGGACCATTGTAAAAGCATTGTTATGCGACGGTAATTAAATGACATTTAAATGTTATATTATTGAAACACAGACATTAAGAGGACGGTACATTTCGCACTGAGCAAAAATTGCCCTAAAATACGAACTTTTCTTTTTGTGTTACTAACTTGTTAATAAATAAATAAATAAATAATAATAATAATAATAATAATAATAATAATAATATATATATATATACATTTATCTATTCTTGGCAGAGAGTGTGTTTTAAAATTTTAAAGGTAAAATTAGTATGAAAAATTAAAAAGTAATAAAAATACCGCATCAAACTATTCAGTTCGTGTGCTGATCTAGAGAGAAGAAAGCATCAGATACTACTAATGTAACATCGTTGAAAGACACAGTTATAGAGGAGGTGGAATCATGGTTTGGGCCGGAATCTCTCTGGCGGTCACAGTAACCTTCATGTGTGCCATGGAGAAACTCTGACTGTTGTGAGATATGGGGACTAGATTTTTCCGTCTGTCACACCATATATTGGTGCTATAGGTGATGAATTCATGTTAATGGATGTTAATGCCCGAACACACCGAGCTAGGGTCGTTGATAAATATCTTGAGGATCAAGGTTTGTAGCGAATGGAATAGAAAGTTCAATATTCGGACCTCAATCCTATAGAGCATCTTTGGGACTACCTCGGCAGACAGGTGGCTTCCATAAGTCCTCCTCGGAAATTGTTAAATAAGCTGGCACATGCGTTGCTCCATGTATGGGCGTTGCTTCCCATTCCAACGTCCAACAATTTATGAGTCGGTAGTATGGAAAGTCGATGCTACAAATGCATCAGAAGTAGAGGCTGCAAATTCTTTATTAAAACCCGTTTATCTAATTCTTTTCACAAAAATCTGTCATTTCTTTTTTTTTTTTTTTTTTATCAAACAGTGTTCTTTTGCAAAAAGTGTAATTTTTTAGTTGTAAATCTGCTTTATATTAAACTTATGTAACATTTGATAAATAACTGTTTAACCCTTTCCGGCACAGACAAAGTCTGTTCGTAAAATGAGAAATTACTGACTGACATCGAAATTTACAAACGACTTTTAAAAAAAATGAGATCTCCTTATTTTAAGCTTTCATAGTAGAAACAATATTTTATTAAATATTCTTGGTGTCGAATGCAAGTTTGGAATTAAAATTAGGTGTGCCCGGAGTGGGAACACTGTGACGGAAAGGGTTAAAGCACAATTCCTCTAAATTTCATGTCTTTTTGTTCATTTGTTTTCAAATTAGACACAAAAGAATGGTTGTACTATAACTTTTGGAGGTCAGTGCATATTTATATAACGATATAATTTAAATTTCCTTTAAACATCGTTTTATCTTCAGTTATTTATAGAAACTACATTAAAAATGAATTATAAATGAATGAATAAAATTAGTTGAATGATTTGTTGTAAAGATTTAAACGAAAACGACATGAAAATGTATACTGCTAATGCCTATTCTATACGTATCCATAGTGTATTACTTACCCATCATACATAGTATAGGGTAAGTCTTGTAATCGTTTTGAAAATCGAAAAATTTTTTTTGACGGATTTACACGTTTCAGACACTGGAAATCCCGAAAAACATATTTTTAGAAAAAAATTTTTGCCGTCCGTCTGTGTGTCTGTGTGTCTGTAAACGCTCTATCTCCCGAAAAAATTGAGATAGAGACTTGCAATTTGGTATGTACTTAGTATGTAATAATGGGAAGAAGCCTATTTCATTTCAATAACCTCGATTAACCGGAACAATTTTTTTCGGACTCTCGAAATATTCGTTCTGATAAAAGGTATATAAAAATTTTCGAAATTGTTTATTTTAAGAAATGAACATAAAAGACAATAAAAAAACATAAATTTTGCATAAAGCATGAAGTCGATCGGATAATGAGTTGCCGAGATATTTGGAATCCTATTTTCCACACTCTTCGATTTTTCATGACCCTGTATTTCATCCAAATTTCACTTCAAAGATATATTTTAATTGGAAATTTGACGCTTAATCAGATGCAATAAACCACTAGTTAATAGGATTATTATTTTTGGAGTTATAAGGATGTTTCTTTCAAGCAATTCAGTAATCGAGCCTTTAAAGCGAGGCTAACGAAAAAGACAGGCTACCGCAGTGCATTCCACTTATCTTTTTTTACAGACCGCTAGAGTGACGTGATGCTCTTTTCGTACACCTGTATTGGTTCATTCGAGTTTCACGTGACTCCGGCGGTCTGTAAAAAATGATCGGCGTAAAGCACCGCGGTAGCCTTTCTTTTTCGTTAGCCTCGCTTTAAAGTTTGTGACGTCATCAAGCCACGATTTTATTTGAATTGGAATGCATTTTATAAGTAGTTTACACATTTTTATTTTAATATTTTACATTATGCATATCCATGATGGGTAAGTATTACGGTGGCCCCCAACGACTAGTTTGAAATTGCATTAGGTTACTGCTTTAAATTATCATTTAGCAGTTTGCTTCAATAATGTAAAAATTTTGTTGTAATAAATTGATTCTCTATTATGTATATTCGCGCGTTGCCATTCATTCAAATTCAATCCCAATCTAAAAATTCAATCCCAATTTTTTTCTGTCCATTATTTAAGTTTCTTTGTTGTTTTAAAACTGAACTGACGAAGAAAGGGACAAATTGCTTCTTAGTATCGTCACAGGTTTTTTTCAATCTATATATATAAAAGAAAGTCCTTTCTGGCTAGATGATCAACGCACAGCCAAAACTACTGAGCCTACAAAGACGAAACTTGCAGGAAAAATACTTCTTAGTATGTAGAGGCGCACTAAGACGGGATTTTCAAAAACTCCACCCCTAAGGGGGGTAAAAAGGGGAACAAACTTTTAAAAAATTCCTTAAAAATCGGGTATTATAGTTACGTGACAAATGATAACATATTTTAATGTATTTTTGTATGCTGAATCGAATGGTATCAATTAAATACTCATAAGTCAAATAGTTCGTGAGATATTGCACATTTTTCTAATTTGGCGAAGTCTTTGACGTCAAAATTTAACAATTCTAACAATACAAGTGAGAATTTCTTAAAATACATCCGTTACTATGGCAATGGGAGAAATTCAAATTAAATCTTTTTGTTATTTAGTTCTTTTGTTTATTTTTATGGTATATTATTCTTACGGATATTTATGTAATTGTGTATTATTATTAATTCTACAAAAGCCACGATTTAAAATGAAACGTGATTGCTAAAATAAAATTTTGAAGGTCTGTTTAGTATTATATATTGCTTCTTTATTTGTTTTCAGTCTTCAGCCATATTTCTCCTTTTTTGGAGTAGTTAGTTATTCATACGATTTCGGGCTAATTTTCCGCAATCAGATACCTCTTCGTCAATTGGCATTTTAGCTACAATGTTGGATACTTCTCTGTTATCCCTTCGACCACTTTTCATAACAAAAAACTATCGCCAAACTGTAACGCCAAATAAACGGGAGAACGTTGCCCTTGGAATATCAAAATAAATAAATAAAATATAAGAATTTAAGGACACAATTGTTATTTTAATTAATGAAATAACTAATAAATCAGTAAAACATAATGAAAAATACACGCAAATGTCGAATTAAAAACCACTTGATGACGTAACAAACACGTATAATGCTTCTGACATCAAGTAAATGGAACTGCACTTTTAGCGTTTAATGTTACAATTTGGCGATAGTTTTTTATTCTGAAAATTGGTCGACGGGATAATATAGAAGTACCCAATGAGGAAAAGCATCGTTTACGTTTGAAGCGAAACCTTCATGATGAATCCTATTACAGAAAATCATATCATCATCTACTATGAGTATAAACCTCATGTTCATATTTTAATCCGATTATTCATGATATTTTGTTAGGTTATAAACTGTTAGTTAAGTAATGTTTTTTGAAAGGTTTTAGAGTATAGCTATTCTACGTTAGTCTGTTATAGAGATATTGAGGAAAGCTCTAAAATAAGTGAACCCGATTATTAAAGAGTACCTTTACAAAAAAAATGCTATTGAACAAATTTTGATGGAAGTGACTTTTCAGGTATGGTTAATGACCCTATAATATATCATTCTATGTTGCTTAGTGATAGAGCTAATGGGAAAGTGATTGGGAAAGGTGAGTGCAATTATGAAAGATATCTATATATATAAATGAAAGTCCTGACTGGATAGATAATCAACGCGCAGCCCAAATTACTGAACCTACAAACACGAAACTTGGAGGAAAAATACTTCTCAGTATGTAGAGGCGCACTAAGACGGAATTTTCAAAAACTCCACCCCTAAGGGGGGGGGGAGGGTGAAAAATTGAACAAACTTTTAAAAGATTCCTTAAAAATCGAGTATGACAGTTAAGTGAAAAAATATAACATAATTTAATGTAATTTTGTATGCTGAATCGAATGGTACAAAGTACATCCTTCTAAGTCTCATAATTCGTGATATATTGCATATTTTACAAATTTGGCGACGGTTTTTGCGCCAAAACCTCAAAATTCTAACATTACAAATGGTAATTTCTAAACATACACGCGTTATTATAGCAATGGAAGAAATTCAAACTGTCGATAAAACACGAGGGACTTCTTTTCATTGTTAGAAGATAATGTGGCGAAATCTGTTCCCGCAAACTGTTAACTATATATATAAATGAAAGTCCTGACTAGATAGATGATCAACGCGCAGCCCAAACTACTGAACCTACAAACACGAAACTTGGAGGAAAAATACTTCTCAGTATGTAGAGGCGCACTAAGACGGAATTTTCAAAAACTCCACCCCTAAGGGGGGGGGGAGGGTGAAAAATTGAACAAACTTTTAAAAGATTCCTTAAAAATCGAGTATGACAGTTAACTGAAAAAAGATAACATAATTTAATGTAATTTTGTATGCTGAATCGAATGGTACAAAGTACATCCTTCTAAGTCTCATAATTCGTGATATATTGCATATTTTACAAATTTGGCGACGGTTTTTGCGCCAAAACCTCAAAATTCTAACATTACAAATGATAATTTCTAAACATACACGCGTTATTATAGCAATGGAAGAAATTCAAACTGTCGATAAAACACGAGGGACTTCTTTTCATTGTTAGAAGATAATGTGGCGAAATCTGTTCCCGCAAACTGTTAACTATATATATAAATGAAAGTCCTGACTAGATAGATGATCAACGCGCAGCCCAAACTACTGAACCTACAAACACGAAACTTGGAGGAAAAATACTTCTCAGTATGTAGAGGCGCACTAAGACGGAATTTTCAAAAACTCCACCCCTAAGGGGGGGGGGAGGGTGAAAAATTGAACAAACTTTTAAAAGATTCCTTAAAAATCGAGTATGACAGTTAACTGAAAAAAGATAACATAATTTAATGTAATTTTGTATGCTGAATCGAATGGTACAAAGTACATCCTTCTAAGTCTCATAATTCGTGATATATTGCATATTTTACAAATTTGGCGACGGTTTTTGCGCCAAAACCTCAAAATTCTAACATTACAAATGATAATTTCTAAACATACACGCGTTATTATAGCAATGGAAGAAATTCAAACTGTCGATAAAACACGAGGGACTTCTTTTCATTGTTAGAAGATAATGTGGCGAAATCTGTTCCCGCAAACTGTTAACTATATATATAAATGAAAGTCCTGACTAGATAGATGATCAACGCGCAGCCCAAACTACTGAACCTACAAACACGAAACTTGGAGGAAAAATACTTCTCAGTATGTAGAGGCGCACTAAGACGGAATTTTCAAAAACTCCACCCCTAAGGGGGGGGGGAGGGTGAAAAATTGAACAAACTTTTAAAAGATTCCTTAAAAATCGAGTATGACAGTTAACTGAAAAAAGATAACATAATTTAATGTAATTTTGTATGCTGAATCGAATGGTACAAAGTACATCCTTCTAAGTCTCATAATTCGTGATATATTGCATATTTTACAAATTTGGCGACGGTTTTTGCGCCAAAACCTCAAAATTCTAACATTACAAATGATAATTTCTAAACATACACGCGTTATTATAGCAATGGAAGAAATTCAAACTGTCGATAAAACACGAGGGACTTCTTTTCATTGTTAGAAGATAATGTGGCGAAATCTGTTCCCGCAAACTGTTAACTATATATATAAATGAAAGTCCTGACTAGATAGATGATCAACGCGCAGCCCAAATTACTGAACCTACAAACACGAAACTTGGAGGAAAAATACTTCTCAGTATGTAGAGGCGCACTAAGACGGAATTTTCAAAAACTCCACCCCTAAGGGGGGGGGGAGGGTGAAAAATTGAACAAACTTTTAAAAGATTCCTTAAAAATCGAGTATGACAGTTAAGTGAAAAAAGATAACATAATTTAATGTAATTTTGTATGCTGAATCGAATGGTACAAAGTACATCCTTCTAAGTCTCATAATTCGTGATATATTGCATATTTTACAAATTTGGCGACGGTTTTTGCGCCAAAACCTCAAAATTCTAACATTACAAATGGTAATTTCTAAACATACACGCGTTATTATAGCAATGGAAGAAATTCAAACTGTCGATAAAACACGAGGGACTTCTTTTCATTGTTAGAAGATAATGTGGCGAAATCTGTTCCCGCAAACTGTTAACTATATATATAAATGAAAGTCCTGACTAGATAGATGATCAACGCGCAGCCCAAACTACTGAACCTACAAACACGAAACTTGGAGGAAAAATACTTCTCAGTATGTAGAGGCGCACTAAGACGGAATTTTCAAAAACTCCACCCCTAAGGGGGGGGGGAGGGTGAAAAATTGAACAAACTTTTAAAAGATTCCTTAAAAATCGAGTATGACAGTTAACTGAAAAAAGATAACATAATTTAATGTAATTTTGTATGCTGAATCGAATGGTACAAAGTACATCCTTCTAAGTCTCATAATTCGTGATATATTGCATATTTTACAAATTTGGCGACGGTTTTTGCGCCAAAACCTCAAAATTCTAACATTACAAATGATAATTTCTAAACATACACGCGTTATTATAGCAATGGAAGAAATTCAAACTGTCGATAAAACACGAGGGACTTCTTTTCATTGTTAGAAGATAATGTGGCGAAATCTGTTCCCGCAAACTGTTAACTATATATATAAATGAAAGTCCTGACTAGATAGATGATCAACGCGCAGCCCAAACTACTGAACCTACAAACACGAAACTTGGAGGAAAAATACTTCTCAGTATGTAGAGGCGCACTAAGACGGAATTTTCAAAAACTCCACCCCTAAGGGGGGGGGGAGGGTGAAAAATTGAACAAACTTTTAAAAGATTCCTTAAAAATCGAGTATGACAGTTAACTGAAAAAAGATAACATAATTTAATGTAATTTTGTATGCTGAATCGAATGGTACAAAGTACATCCTTCTAAGTCTCATAATTCGTGATATATTGCATATTTTACAAATTTGGCGACGGTTTTTGCGCCAAAACCTCAAAATTCTAACATTACAAATGATAATTTCTAAACATACACGCGTTATTATAGCAATGGAAGAAATTCAAACTGTCGATAAAACACGAGGGACTTCTTTTCATTGTTAGAAGATAATGTGGCGAAATCTGTTCCCGCAAACTGTTAACTATATATATAAATGAAAGTCCTGACTAGATAGATGATCAACGCGCAGCCCAAACTACTGAACCTACAAACACGAAACTTGGAGGAAAAATACTTCTCAGTATGTAGAGGCGCACTAAGACGGAATTTTCAAAAACTCCACCCCTAAGGGGGGGGGGAGGGTGAAAAATTGAACAAACTTTTAAAAGATTCCTTAAAAATCGAGTATGACAGTTAACTGAAAAAAGATAACATAATTTAATGTAATTTTGTATGCTGAATCGAATGGTACAAAGTACATCCTTCTAAGTCTCATAATTCGTGATATATTGCATATTTTACAAATTTGGCGACGGTTTTTGCGCCAAAACCTCAAAATTCTAACATTACAAATGATAATTTCTAAACATACACGCGTTATTATAGCAATGGAAGAAATTCAAACTGTCGATAAAACACGAGGGACTTCTTTTCATTGTTAGAAGATAATGTGGCGAAATCTGTTCCCGCAAACTGTTAACTATATATATAAATGAAAGTCCTGACTAGATAGATGATCAACGCGCAGCCCAAATTACTGAACCTACAAACACGAAACTTGGAGGAAAAATACTTCTCAGTATGTAGAGGCGCACTAAGACGGAATTTTCAAAAACTCCACCCCTAAGGGGGGGGGAGGGTGAAAAATTGAACAAACTTTTAAAAGATTCCTTAAAAATCGAGTATGACAGTTAAGTGAAAAAAGATAACATAATTTAATGTAATTTTGTATGCTGAATCGAATGGTACAAAGTACATCCTTCTAAGTCTCATAATTCGTGATATATTGCATATTTTACAAATTTGGCGACGGTTTTTGCGCCAAAACCTCAAAATTCTAACATTACAAATGATAATTTCTAAACATACACGCGTTATTATAGCAATGGAAGAAATTCAAACTGTCGATAAAACACGAGGGACTTCTTTTCATTGTTAGAAGATAATGTGGCGAAATCTGTTCCCGCAAACTGTTAACTATATATATAAATGAAAGTCCTGACTAGATAGATGATCAACGCGCAGCCCAAACTACTGAACCTACAAACACGAAACTTGGAGGAAAAATACTTCTCAGTATGTAGAGGCGCACTAAGACGGAATTTTCAAAAACTCCACCCCTAAGGGGGGGGGGGAGGGTGAAAAATTGAACAAACTTTTAAAAGATTCCTTAAAAATCGAGTATGACAGTTAAGTGAAAAAAGATAACATAATTTAATGTAATTTTGTATGCTGAATCGAATGGTACAAAGTACATCCTTCTAAGTCTCATAATTCGTGATATATTGCATATTTTACAAATTTGGCGACGGTTTTTGCGCCAAAACCTCAAAATTCTAACATTACAAATGATAATTTCTAAACATACACGCGTTATTATAGCAATGGAAGAAATTCAAACTGTCGATAAAACACGAGGGACTTCTTTTCATTGTTAGAAGATAATGTGGCGAAATCTGTTCCCGCAAACTGTTAACTATATATATAAATGAAAGTCCTGACTAGATAGATGATCAACGCGCAGCCCAAATTACTGAACCTACAAACACGAAACTTGGAGGAAAAATACTTCTCAGTATGTAGAGGCGCACTAAGACGGAATTTTCAAAAACTCCACCCCTAAGGGGGGGGGGGAGGGTGAAAAATTGAACAAACTTTTAAAAGATTCCTTAAAAATCGAGTATGACAGTTAAGTGAAAAAAGATAACATAATTTAATGTAATTTTGTATGCTGAATCGAATGGTACAAAGTACATCCTTCTAAGTCTCATAATTCGTGATATATTGCATATTTTACAAATTTGGCGACGGTTTTTGCGCCAAAACCTCAAAATTCTAACATTACAAATGATAATTTCTAAACATACACGCGTTATTATAGCAATGGAAGAAATTCAAACTGTCGATAAAACACGAGGGACTTCTTTTCATTGTTAGAAGATAATGTGGCGAAATCTGTTCCCGCAAACTGTTAACTATATATATAAATGAAAGTCCTGACTAGATAGATGATCAACGCGCAGCCCAAACTACTGAACCTACAAACACGAAACTTGGAGGAAAAATACTTCTCAGTATGTAGAGGCGCACTAAGACGGAATTTTCAAAAACTCCACCCCTAAGGGGGGGGGGAGGGTGAAAAATTGAACAAACTTTTAAAAGATTCCTTAAAAATCGAGTATGACAGTTAAGTGAAAAAAGATAACATAATTTAATGTAATTTTGTATGCTGAATCGAATGGTACAAAGTACATCCTTCTAAGTCTCATAATTCGTGATATATTGCATATTTTACAAATTTGGCGACGGTTTTTGCGCCAAAACCTCAAAATTCTAACATTACAAATGATAATTTCTAAACATACACGCGTTATTATAGCAATGGAAGAAATTCAAACTGTCGATAAAACACGAGGGACTTCTTTTCATTGTTAGAAGATAATGTGGCGAAATCTGTTCCCGCAAACTGTTAACTATATATATAAATGAAAGTCCTGACTAGATAGATGATCAACGCGCAGCCCAAACTACTGAACCTACAAACACGAAACTTGGAGGAAAAATACTTCTCAGTATGTAGAGGCGCACTAAGACGGAATTTTCAAAAACTCCACCCCTAAGGGGGGGGGGAGGGTGAAAAATTGAACAAACTTTTAAAAGATTCCTTAAAAATCGAGTATGACAGTTAACTGAAAAAAGATAACATAATTTAATGTAATTTTGTATGCTGAATCGAATGGTACAAAGTACATCCTTCTAAGTCTCATAATTCGTGATATATTGCATATTTTACAAATTTGGCGACGGTTTTTGCGCCAAAACCTCAAAATTCTAACATTACAAATGATAATTTCTAAACATACACGCGTTATTATAGCAATGGAAGAAATTCAAACTGTCGATAAAACACGAGGGACTTCTTTTCATTGTTAGAAGATAATGTGGCGAAATCTGTTCCCGCAAACTGTTAACTATATATATAAATGAAAGTCCTGACTAGATAGATGATCAACGCGCAGCCCAAACTACTGAACCTACAAACACGAAACTTGGAGGAAAAATACTTCTCAGTATGTAGAGGCGCACTAAGACGGAATTTTCAAAAACTCCACCCCTAAGGGGGGGGGGAGGGTGAAAAATTGAACAAACTTTTAAAAGATTCCTTAAAAATCGAGTATGACAGTTAAGTGAAAAAAGATAACATAATTTAATGTAATTTTGTATGCTGAATCGAATGGTACAAAGTACATCCTTCTAAGTCTCATAATTCGTGATATATTGCATATTTTACAAATTTGGCGACGGTTTTTGCGCCAAAACCTCAAAATTCTAACATTACAAATGATAATTTCTAAACATACACGCGTTATTATAGCAATGGAAGAAATTCAAACTGTCGATAAAACACGAGGGACTTCTTTTCATTGTTAGAAGATAATGTGGCGAAATCTGTTCCCGCAAACTGTTAACTATATATATAAATGAAAGTCCTGACTAGATAGATGATCAACGCGCAGCCCAAATTACTGAACCTACAAACACGAAACTTGGAGGAAAAATACTTCTCAGTATGTAGAGGCGCACTAAGACGGAATTTTCAAAAACTCCACCCCTAAGGGGGGGGGGAGGGTGAAAAATTGAACAAACTTTTAAAAGATTCCTTAAAAATCGAGTATGACAGTTAAGTGAAAAAAGATAACATAATTTAATGTAATTTTGTATGCTGAATCGAATGGTACAAAGTACATCCTTCTAAGTCTCATAATTCGTGATATATTGCATATTTTACAAATTTGGCGACGGTTTTTGCGCCAAAACCTCAAAATTCTAACATTACAAATGATAATTTCTAAACATACACGCGTTATTATAGCAATGGAAGAAATTCAAACTGTCGATAAAACACGAGGGACTTCTTTTCATTGTTAGAAGATAATGTGGCGAAATCTGTTCCCGCAAACTGTTAACTATATATATAAATGAAAGTCCTGACTAGATAGATGATCAACGCGCAGCCCAAACTACTGAACCTACAAACACGAAACTTGGAGGAAAAATACTTCTTAGTATGTAGAGGCGCACTAAGAAGCGATTTACAAAAACTCCACCCCTGAGGAGGGTGAACAAGAACGAAAAATCATGCGTCAAGCATAGATTATGTAACACTTTCCAACTCTTCCAAAATAATTTTACAAATCATATCGTTTAATAAGCTAAAAGATAACATCTAAGTAAAAAATTTGGAAAACGCATAACATATTTAAAAACATAATTTCAGGAATTTCCAACATATACAATATTCGGAAAAATATCCGAATACTTTTATTTAGCCCTGCATAGGATCTATAGATTTGTATATATACTAAATAGGATGCTAAATTTTAGTTCAGTTAGGAAACGCGTTTAAAACGCAGTTTAAAATTCTCCGTCTGGCGTTTCTGTCAATAAACTGAAATGTGTTCGCGAACTTTTGTGCTTCCCTGTATAGGATCTACAGAATTTATACACACCACGTAATAGACAAAAAGCGAGTTAAAATTAAAATCGCGTTCAGTAACTTAAAGCGCATTTCCAGGAATTATTGTTAACAGACAGTAGAGAATTCTTTTGTGTGTCCCTGTAAATGAACAATGACTGCTATACACACACTATTCTGTAGTAAGCCTCTTGTACTGCACCTTTGTGATATATATAAATTTTAATGCGTTTAAAATAGTGAAACATTATTTAAATAAACCGCAGACGATTTTTCACCATAGACGTAATGTAACTGAATTCTTTTGACTGTCCCTGTAAAGTAACTATAAGTGTTATGCACACCCTATTCCATATTAAGCTTCTTCTAACGCACCTTAGTGATATATATATAAATTTCAATGCGTTTAAAATAGTGAAACATTATTTAAATAAACCGCAATTGATTTTTCCCCATAGACCGCAATGTAGCGGAATTCTTTTGAGTGTCCCTGTAAAAAAACTATAAGTGCTACACACTTCCGTTGAAATAGGGAACATGCTATAGATAACGACAATAACATATAAAAATTGCAGAGCAATCCGAGCATATTTACGGGAGTTAGAGCGCGGCCAGACGGCAGACGGACATACGGCAGACAAACCGAAGTCATAAACACTTTTCAACTAGGTTGGAAAGTGTTAAAAATGGAACAAATTTAAAAAAAAATTCCTTAAAAATCGGTTAATTATAGTTTATAACAACAGCAATCATAACATATTTTAATGTATTTTTGTAAGCTGAATCGAATGGTGTAAAGTACATTCTTCTAAGTCCTATTGTTCATGAGATAATGCATATTTTTTAACGATTATCGTAAAATAGTTCTACGTTGTCTAATTATAGAACTAGGGGGATAATTTCTATAATCAGTTGAACCCGTGAAACATTAGCCTTTTTAAAAAATACTGCAGAATGGATTTTGTTTGAACTTGCATTAGTAATTCTCCAGGGGTAATTGTAGTATATTGCATATTGTTACATAGCTCTTTAGCAAATCATACTGTAAATGATTTAATAAAGAAGTTGGTCTTTAATAGCTAAATTTAATGCAAAAAACAGAAAATATAACAGAGCAATGGCGTCTATTTCGTTTTACAACATTGCGAAGCACAATCAAGGTAAAGGTTCATATTGCTTTAAAACGCAATATGATCAAATTCACGGGTATATTCCGTTTGGAGAAACCGACCAGCGTAGCGGGCAAAGCCTGCTAGTTTCTTATAATTCAAAAACGGATACTTCAAAAAGCAACTCAAACTAAACCGGTAATTCAACTGATAATTTCAATCTAGAGGGATGAAAAACGAATTTTGTTATTTATACTGTTTATAATAAAGGGAAATGTTCTGTAAAAACCATGAATTATAAATGCCTGAAGAGTTATTATGTATTAATATACAAACTAATGTAAATCGGAAATTGACTCTTAGTAAATATAAATGCAAAACATTGTAATGTTAGCACATTATAACGGTATAGATAAGGTGGTACACCAAATTTAGTATGCATTTTGTAAAAGTTTAAATAATTTCATTAACAAATCTACAGGTGGTTCAGGTCATAGATTAATTTACAAGATAGAACAGTTACAGCAAAATCTGTAATCTGCAGCAATACTAGCGTCCCAAGTGACAAGGGGGGAAAATTAACAAGACTACGAAATATACTCATGTATATGAAATATGTTTATGCTCTACGTTTTTAATACCTATACTTTTCTCTTCGAGGCAGACGATTCATTTCAAATTGACCATTGATGGACTGCATAAGTTTCTTTTTAAACGACTTTATTTTTATTCTTTCTTTTATTATTACTGGAACAATAATTTTTTTAGAACTTTTTAGTATGTCTAAACTTGTTAAAATACATCCGGCAGAATCTTATTTGCACACAAATTAGAATTCAAAATTTTCGTTTTCTGCTGTTACTATAAAGTTGAAAACATAAACATGTAATATTTTAAATAAGAAAGACCATAACAAGATAGACTTTCAAAGGCTAAAATATTCCGTGCATGAGATGTTTCTCCCCCCTTATCACTGCAAGCGCTGCGATCGTCATCGCTTTACCATTACGCTCTATGATTAGTGTCCAATCTTGTATGTTAATCTATGGTTCAGGTTAAATCTTAAAACGATTTTTCTTGAAACGGTCACTCTTAAACGCAGCTTAAAGTATTCATAGGTGGTTATTTCATCCAATATGAATAAAAATTGCACTTTATGTTATATAAATTGTAATTATGTTATATGAATTATAATTATAAATGAATATTTTCAAATATTGAAACGATGAAATAAATGTATGAAGGGTAATGTATTACTCTACAAACTGACGTAAATATGAAATTTAACCAATTCTTAGTAAACATAATATCGAATCATTATAAGCATATAATAACTGTATGTAGGACCTTAATACACAAGTAGTAATGTAACACTGGTAATTATCCCAGTAAGCATAAGTTCAAGTCATTGAAAGGTAAGTATATTATAACTGTAATAGGAGTGAGGAGGATGCATCAAATTCAGAATGCAATTTTTTAAAGTTTACATAGTTGGATTGACAGAGGGTAACTGGCAGTGCACCAAATTTAGTATTGATTTGTAATTTAATTTAACATTGTTTGCAGTTAAATTTTAAAGTGATTATTCGTGAAATGTTTACTTTTAAAAGCATCTGAAAATATTAATAAAGAAATGTTTTTTGCTTAATATGCAATAAAGTGCACGTTTTACTATTCTTATTGTTTCTAAAAATGTGAAATATTCTTAAGTTACTGAAAAAAATAATTATAAATGCATGAAAATATATGTATTAATCTACAAACTTATGTAAATTTGAAATGTAGCAGATTTTTCGTAGGAATAAGATTAAGTCATAGTAAACATGCTATAACTCTATGCCAAGACCTGAATAAAGTATATATCGAGAGAATATATCGCCTTCATAGAGTGATGATTGTATGCATGAACTAAATAGCATTCATTACAATATCCTAAGAGAGTTCATGTTAATTTCGGTTAGTAGATTATATAAATGATATAAAAAGGTTTAAAAAATAATAATATCCACAAAAAGTAACCTTTAAAAAGTAAAACAAAGGGCCAAGCTTAAGAAAACAACAACAAAAAAGGGTTCAAAATTGCGTCTAAAAAATGGTGTGATATCAATTTCCCAAATTTATGCCCTGGTACTTATTTAACATTTCATGTTAACTTTGTTTTTATGTGTAAATAAGTCAAGTGCCTACGGATGATATGTTGATATACATCTTTCTCTCCTGTATACTAAATAGTACAACCTAACAGGTTTCTGAAAATTACATTTTTCAAAATTTATCCATCAAAGGTTTAAAAAATAATAAAAAGTACATACATTCTTCACAATCGCAAAATGTAAGTTTGAGTACCAACCAGGGAGATAGAGAAATATATTTTTATTTCTATCTCCATGGTACCAACAATCTCGATTTTAATTATGTACTTGGGTTCTTTGAAAGTTAGGTAAAATATGAAAATACTGATGCCAAGTCCATCCAGCATAAAGTTTTAAAGTTTTAATTTTTAGAAATACGTTATGGTGTATTTAATACAGGAGGATTTCTATTAACATACCATACTTGGATATGGATTTGACTTGTTTACATTATGAAACTAAGTTAAGGAAAAATGTTAAATAAGTACACAAATATAAGCTTTGAAAATTGATATCACACCATTGTTAAGACAACTTTTAACCTGTTTATTTTAAAGCTTGGTATTTTTAACACTTTCCAACCTAGTTGAAAAGTGTTTATGACTTCGGTTTGTCTGCCGTATGGCCGTCTGCCGTCTGTCCGTGCTCTAACTCCCGTAAATATGCTCGGATTGCCCTGCAATTTTTATATGTTATTGTCGTTATCTATAGCATGTTCCCTATTTCAACTGAAGTGTGTCGCACTTATAGTTTTTTTACAGGAACACTCAAAAGAATTCCGTTACATTACGGTCTATGAGGAAAAATCATTTGCGGTTTATTTTAATGATATTATACAATTTCAAATACATTGTAATTGATATATATCACTAAGGTGCATTACTACTAGCTTAATATGGAATATGGTGTGCATAGCACTTATAGTTACTTTACAGGGACAATCAAAAGAATTCCGTTACATTACGTCTATGGAGAAAAATTGATTGCGGTTTAATTAAATAACGTTTCACTATTTTAAACGCATTGAAATTTATATATATCACTAAGGTGCATTAGAAGAAGCTTACTACAGAATATTATGTGCATAGCAGTCATCGTTCATTTACAGGAACACACAAAAGATTTCTCTACTGTCTGTTAACAATAGTTCCTGGAAGTGTGTTTTAAGTTGCTGAACGCGATTTTAAATTTAACTCACTTTTTGTCTATTACTTGGTGTGTATAAATTCTGTATTTCATATACAGGGCAGCACAAAAGTTCGCGAACACATTTCCGTTTATTGACAGAAACTCCAGAAGGAGAATTTTAAACTGTGCTACGCGTTTCCAAACTAAACTAAAATTTAGCATCCTATGTAGCATATATACAAATCTATAGATCATATACAGGGCTGAATAAAAATATTCGAATATTTTTCTGAATATTGTATATGTTGGGAATATATGTTGGAAATCCTGAAATTATGTTTTTAAATATGTTATGCGTTTTCCAAATTGTTTACTTAGATGTTATCTTTCAGCTTATTAAACGGTAATGATTTGTAAAATTATTTTGAAAGCGTTGGAAAGTGTTACATAATCTATGATTGACGCATGATTTTTCGTTCTTGTTTTTGTTTTTTTATAAGTTATTTATTTTGTATATAACTTACACTGTTTAATATGATTAATATGAGATATACAGTATATTCTTCTTCATTTGGCAGATAATCTAACGGTGATAGAATGGCTTATTTAGTAACTGACCTAAACTGATCGAGCTAACACTGTTTTATCTGGGTGGATCGATACGAATTATTTTCTATAATATGTATTATTTGCAATATACATACATTTACATTAAAACATAAATACATAATGTAACGCTATTGAGTAAAGTTGTATTGTTAGGTTACAATAAAATTATTTCGGGAAGAGTAATTGCCTATGATATTAAAAATTATATTTTTCAAATTCGGGAATTTCGTAATTTTTATTAAAGTGATAAAGTGCAGTCTCTTTTAATTTGAGTGAGTAACATTTTATAAAAGCACAACTAAAGCGAAAAACATCGGTAGGTAAATAATGCTTATTAATTATTTAATTTGAACGCGAATTAAAAGATTTAATTTCTTTTTTGCATTTCTGTTTCAAAGATCATGTAACAAGAATCTTTACAAAATAGAAAATGAGCTAGATTAATGCAACACATTTTTCAAATTTTATAATGATACTAGCAAATTTATTATAGTTTATAGGTTACATAATAAGGGTATAAGAATCATTTTAAACCTAAAACATGGAAAAGTCTATTTAAAATATTATTCAAATTTATTGATATTGTAATTAATATGATTCCTTATATGAAAAATATTTATATTTTGATTACTAGAAGTATTTTCAATAGGAAACTTACTAAAATATATGTGTCAATAACATATTAAAGTTTTGTAATGATCCTGTTAAGTTAAAAAATTCACAGTTACTACATATATGAGTAAAGTTTTAATAATTGTGATTATTTGGTTTAGTTTAATTGCAGAATTGAGCGAAACTCCAACTTCTGTTTCGTAAATTAAATTATTGAGAAAAAAGAAATGAATCAGCAAAACACTCGACAAATGTTCACATCTTCAATGTAAGTTTCTGTATAATCAAGAATACCTATCTCATACAAATTTCATTTAAAGAAATGTTTTCTTTCGAAAAAACAAAAACAAACAATTTATTTTATAGAAGGAAAATATACATTTTTATTGAAAACAACCAGTAAGACATAAATACATGAACCTTGATACCCAAGAAAAAATGCTTTACTGCATTACAAACAACATAACATACAAATATACATAAGCAAACTATAAGCAAAATTTCATAGAATTTTCTAAGCCCAAATTAAGAAACACTAGCATTTACTAAACAAAGTAGAAATACAGCAAGTACAGAAATATCCAAGTTTTTTTGCATATTTATTAAAAAATATTTGTTTTGTTTATATACAGCTACAACAGAATTATACAATTTATTTCAACTAAATGTACTTCCTATAACATATAATACCTGATAACTGAGCAAACATTGAGCAAGTACAGAACTGAAAATCTGGCCATCTGTAATTTTTTAAAGAAACTTTTGTACTGTCGTCATCAAAGTTTATACAGAAATATATCCAAATTTAGTTAATAGTTTTTCAGTATGTACTTTTTCCAGACGAACTCTTCTTTATTCCAGCAAATTGTTTAGAACTAACACTCTGTGGCCCAAATCTGCCTACATTTGTATATGTACCGGGCATTCTACTTCCTACTTGTCCTTGGTATTGTAATGATCCAGGTCTTGCGGGCATTCCACCGCCTATAAATGCTTGTCCTCCTGATGCAGGTCCTACGGGCATTCCTCCAACAAATGCTTGGCCTCCTGACACAGGTCTTCCAGAGGCGCCAATCATTCCAGTTCTGCCTCCTACACCAGCTCCACCTTGACATAAACATACTGATAAGTCCAATATTTGTAATACTATAAAGCTATTGAAACTTTTGCTTTTAATATTGTATTGCGTAGAGAATATGAAAGAGTGTCAAAAAGATTGGTATTATTAAATAAGAAAATGAAACCATGAAAGGAACACAAAGAGAATTTAAAAGAAATATCTTCCAATTTAATCAATTGTTTGTAGTTATAATGTCACATTAAAATTATTTCCGTATTAACAATAATTTTTATAGAGCATAATTTATATACATATATATATATATATATATATTTAATGACGGCATTGCAAAGATGGATACTCTCCAATTTCATTTTTAAATTAAGTCTTTCATAGACAGAATCACAAAGGAAAAAATATACACATTCGCTATATGAAGGTTATGAAAGTTTTGCATTGCTAAAATAACTTTTTTTTTTAAATTCTACTTTTCATTAAATTAAAAACACAATTTCTTAAGGTACGGTTAATGTTTGCGCATTACTATGTGAACATTAAACGAGATTTATTTTCACAAGAGTTTTACTCAGCCACGATGTATTTCTGTGCTCTGTATTTAATGAAGTCCCAACTAACCATTGCAATAGCAACTAAATTTAAAGCAATTTTAGGAAGCAGTTTAACTCGCAAATCAACTTACCAGATATTCCTGTTTGGTAAGCTGTAGCTGGTGTGTATTCCTCCTGTATTCCAGCTGGTGTTTGCTCCACTATCATGTTGATGTCGGCGGGACTTTCTTTACCAACACCAGGTTCGTTGGTCTTAATGTTGGCCCTGAAACCAAACTGATCTGCTATGTATTCAACCTGCCTGTACAGTCCCTGTGAATCAAAGTATCCGTAATTTCCATGAACATTGCCACTTCCATCACCAGATTCTGTTTTAAACTGAATACCACCTTGCTCGTCGGTTGTTTCGTAACTTGTGCTGTATGGTTGTGGTGACATCTGAGAAGTTATAAAGGTAAATAAATTTTTAAAAAAGACATTTGAATGATAGTAAGTTTTAAAAATGTGTTATTAAATATAGTTCTAAAAATATTTAACTGTTGCAATATCATCGGAAAAAACCTTTTGTAACACAATTTTTATAATTCTAGCCTATCAGGAAGTAAGGGAAAAATCGATTAATTCATCCTTATATACAAAATCCAAATTGAGTTAAATTAAAGAGTGTAAAAACACATTATCAACATTTAAAACTGTTTACGACTTTTATTATAAATACCAACGTGTAATGTGTGCTGTTATTTTAATCTTCCATTCAATTAATTAAAAGGTTTTTGCTTCAAATAGCAAGAAAATTTTATTTTCCGAACTTAAAATAATTTTCTCATAACTGATTCAAATTAATTTAATTTAATTCTAATCACTGTTGCAATTTAGTGTTGCAATATTTCACTTAAAAAAAAATTTCTGTATAAGAATTCGATATTTTAAAATACTGTCTGACTTTTCTTTTTCCATATTTATATGTACTTTTAGAACTTATCTTCAACTTTTAAGTTATAAAGCCACATTAGAATTATTTTCTGATTTAAAATATTTTCTCGGTCATATTTTCTCCTATTTAATGACGGCATTGGAAAGGGGATAATCTCAAATTGGATTTTTAAATTATATCTTTAACAGCCAGAATTACGAAGGAAAAAAGATGGGCATTCACTATATGAAGGATGTCTGTTATTATGAAGGGTAGTCATTATTATTATGATGTTGTTATGAAGGATGTTTATGAGGGTAAAATAAAATTCAAAAATTAGTTAAACGAGGGGATCCAACTCGGACTTCCCGGGTTTAAGAATATAGGTGAATTTTTTATAATTTTGAAAACACTAATAGGTTTTCTATTTTGATGTATTCTTTAGATTGCCAAATAACAACCCTAAAAACATCTTTAAATGAAGAATATTAATAATGTATTCAAATAAAGTTTTAAAATTTATTAATAATGATACATTCCTATTAGCCTCATGTCTGAAGTCTATAGCCGAAGAAATCGCGAAAAAGTTCGCTACTTACAACAGTCTTTTTCATTCTAATTATTTCAGTGGTTTAAAAACGTACTTCTATTACACGTCTGTTAAATTCGTTTTTTATTTATATTATATATTTATATCATATTTTTATTAATGTTTTAATTTTGTTATTGAATATTAGCCAGAAAAAAATGCTGAAGTAAAGTGCAAACTAATTAATCTTTCGTAATCAAGCTGCACGAGGTAGAGATATGTTTTTAAAAAATGGATGCTTGAAAATTATTTTCAAAACCATAATAAATCAGTATATTGAGATATAGTTCTCAGACAAATAGCATTTGAAAGTACTTTTTGTTTCTCTACTGTATGGTGCAAAAATACTGAAATTGTACTCACGGATACCTTTTTGCTTTATAATATATATTCTACTTTGCGACATTTCTTTTTAATGTTAATTAGGTACTCGAATTCTGATTCCAGAACATAAGATAATTCACCAAACAATAAAGTTTTTTACCATCACAAAGATGAGCCGGAAATATACTAACGAATTAATAGGAAAGGATGTTTTATAAATTAAAATGTGGGACGAGAAGTGCGTAAAATTCTATCAAAGTTTCTAATTATTTCGTTATGACACATTTTTTTTAAGAACAAATTGTGCAGAGGAAGCATTTTTTCTTTGAAAAAAATGGAATATACTCATGGATTTATTTTTCATCGATCACATTTTGAAAATTTTCAACAATTATTAAACAAATAAAAAATATAATCAAAAGAAGACGAAAACAGTTCTAAGCATTTTTTTTTGCTAAAAAAGCTGTGTTTCGCATTTTGTAATTGTTCTCTTGCTTGATAAATATAGACACAACAAGTGCACAAAAATAATTATTTACAACCACATATATCTTGATACATAAAAGGAATATTTTGCTGGAAAATTATTTTGAAATTATCTTTTTTGATAATTTTTTATATAAATCAAAATACTAAGTCCTTACTTCATAGCCTGGTGCTCCACCAAAATATCCTGGCTGTCCTATTCCACCTGGTCTAGCTCCAGTAATTCCTCCAGTATAGCTTCCAATTCCACCTGGTCTAACTCCAATAATTCCTCCAGTATAGCTTCCAATTCCACCTAGTGTAGCTCCAGTAATTCCTCCAGTATAGCTTCCTATTCCACCTGGTCTAGCTCCAGCAATTCCTCCTGTATAGCTTCCTATTCCACCTGGTCTAGCTCCAGCAATTCCTCCAGCATAGCTTCCCATTCCACCGATAGACGCTCTTCCGCCAACTCCACCGATAGTATTTCCTGTAGTATATCCTCCACTTCCCCGAAGAACGCCTCCAATGTTTCTAGATGGATCACCAGTTGCAGGTCCATAACCTCTTGATGTGGCACTGCACGTCAGCGCCACCACAATAAACGCGATCTGAAAATTAAACAATTTTGGAAGTGAAATATAAGCGTCTAACCGTAAAAAATATAAAGAGTACATTGTAATGGAAGAAAAAAAATTCTTTATCTACGAAAATATAATGTAACCACGGACGAAAATATACAATAACCTCTTCCGAGTTGCACATAATTCCCAAAAGCATTTTTAACCTTTAGAAATCTCAAAAATCAATATATTTTCGAGATTGAAAGAAGTATTTTTTTTTTAAGTTTCTTTTGCTGCCACAGATTTTCGGAAACGTTTTCGAGTAGTTTTTATAGTGTATTAATCAGTTTTGTCGACCGAGAGTATAGATTTTTCTGTTATCAATTCCAGGTAAACAGCTTTATGTTTAACAAACATGTTTTACAGAGACACAAAACACATTAACTGCATTAACATTGATATTTAAATTATTATTATTCTCTTATTCTTGCATCTTTTAATTTACTTACGCAGCGGAAAATGTTTAACTGAGAGATGATTGCGCCCTAAAAACCGATTCGGTTGATTAATACACTGTAAAAGCTACTCGAAAACGTTTCTGAAAATCAGTGACAGCAAAAGAAACTTTGCTTTTATAAATGCCTCTTCAACTCTCAAAAATATATTGGATTATGAGGTTTCTATAGATAAAGAACGCTTTTCGAGATCATGGATACCTCGCAAGGTGGTATTGCATATTGTTGTTCGTGGTTAGATTATATTTTTGTAGATTAAGACTTATTTCTCTTTATATACAGTATACGGTGTCACGGACGGAATTGCAGTGCAATACCAGCGCTTCCCTTTATGTAATGACATTTCAAATAAAGCAGATTTATTACGTTGGAAGTTCATTGTTGAAATCGAAAATCATTTATCGAAAATATCGTTACATTAACTTAACAGTATGTATTGTAACACTTGTGAATGAAGGGACAAGTTTGACTTAGAGTGAGATTTAATTAACAACCTTTTGATATATTTAAAGTCAACTAAACATGTTTAAACAGGAAAATTTATTTAATGGATCGTGTCTTATTTCTATGTGGCATTTATTTGTTCACATTTTTTAAGTATTCTGGACATATATATAACATTTTGAAAATTATTCAAGATTTATCGGGTTTTTATGCGGTTTTCGTTATTTGAATCGTTTTATGAGTAATTCAGACCTTTGTAAGTTTCATGTAAAAATATTAATTAATTTTTTATTTATATTAGTTTAAAGTTATTGATTCCCATACTTAACATAGAGCAAAAACCTGTTGATAGGGCTACAGCAATGTGTAACTATCGGATTTTTACGCGGTTTACGTTATTTGAATCGTTTTTATGAGTAGTTCAAATCTTTGTAAGTTTCATGTAAAAATATTAATTAGTTTTTGATTTATATCAGTTTAAAATTATTGATTCCTATACTTAACATAGAGCAAAAAAATAATAAATGACCCAACTCTTTTAGGAATGGTCGTATACACATGATATTAAGATATGTTATTACACTCGACCCAAGTAAGCTTCCTATTATAAAAAATCTTAACATTTAAGGTTCGTTTACAGGGTCTCACAAAAGATGTTTTGATACAGGGCTAAAGAGTTGTGTAATTATCCGATTTTTACGCGGTTTGCAGCATTTGAATTGTTTTTATAAGTAGTTCAAATGTTTAATATTTCGTGTAAAAATATTAATTAGTTTTTTATGTATACCACTTTAAAGTGATTTATTCCTATACTTAAGATGGAGCAAACAAAATATTAAATAGTCTAACTCTTTTCAAAAAGAACGTATGCGCATGATGTTAAAATATGTTACTACGAACTATCTAAGTTAGTTTCCTATTGTAAAACAGAATTGTAGAATTTACTGTTTGTTTACAGGGTAACTCAAAAGATTTTTTAATAAGACTAAAAAGTTGTGTAATTAGCAAATTTTTACGTTGAAGTACATGATTCCTGTACTTAACACAGAGGAAAAACAATAGTAAATTGCATAACTTTTGTCAAATTCGCTATATAACACAAGATATTCAAATATGTTACTACATCCTCTCTATTGTAAAGCGGTATTGAAGCATATACGTTTCGTTTACAGAGTCTCTTAGAAGATCTTGATTACACTACAACCGATGTATATTTACTGAGTGAGATGTATTTTAATGATTTTACACTGTTTCAATCTCTGTAAGGTTTCATTATCTTGCTTTAAAATTTAATATAAGATCATTTTGTCCGTCTGAAATCTCGTCGATGTTAAGCTCTAAAATATATAGTATTTTCATCGATTAAAAAAACTGTGTTTATTTATAAATATATAATTCTAGCGTATTAGGAATTGATTGAAATAGCGATTACAAAATTCCAACTTTACGTTCATGCGCTGAGTAATAGAATGTAAAAATGTTGATACCCCAAGATTACAAGTTTTGCGTTTAAATATTTGCCGTTCATCAAATCTCCGGCTATGACGAACTTAAAATGCTAAATTTCGTATACAATAGGTGATCGGTAACGAACTGTTCGGTTTACGAACAAATCGGTTAACGAACACTTTCGCGTGAGATTTTTATGTTCGGAGAACGAACTTCTCACGAAACAAAGTCATGATGAAGCAATACCGTGTTTCATATTTACCGAGCTATAATTATTGCCTCTATTGTGAACTTTGAGAACATTTTAACAGTTGCATACATATGTCCTAATTAATTCATGGACTGTCGGAGATTGGGGATCTATATTTTAGGATCACCGAATTGGAACGAACAGACTATATGAACAGAAATCACTTTAATAGTTTTTATACTTTTGCAAACGTTGCGAATTTTATATTTTTCAAATTCTCGAAACGTTGAGTTAAAAAACTTAAACAAATAAAAAACTTCTAAGGTGCTCAGTAATTTTCAAAAATAATATATTTAATATGTTAGTATAAAAATCCCTGTAAATTTTTATACTAATAGAAATAGGTTCGTAGGGGGAAAAAAATGTTGATTATTCTCGGTAAAGTATGCTCCATAAACTTATCGTTGTAGTTGACCGAAAAAAAGTGCTTCTTATTTTTCCACATTTTTCTGAAACTGTAGTATTTTAATTAGTTTGTAAACTACTGTGAAATTGTGTAATTTTTTTTTTTGAATGTATACAAACGGAAGAGTGATATAAACAAAAGAAAAAGGAAAATAAATATGTCATAAATAATCTGATGAATACAATGTAAGGAAATTAATATTAAAGTTTCCCAGTTGTTATGGTAGCGACATGTACATTGGAATAAGTCACTTAATAAATTGCATAATTCTGATGTATAATTATGTTTATAGCATCACTATTATTTTTTTTGCCCCTTTTATCTTTTCTTTTCTGAATAAAAATTGAATCCGTATAATTGAAATTAAATACCTTACAAAAAGGAGTGATATCTCATCAAAAACAACTCGTTGTAAATGATCCCGCCAAGCCACAAACCTAAAACGTCAGTCACAAAAAGAAGTGATATCACATAAAAAGAAGCGATATAGAAATGCATACTCCGAGTCCCGTGTAAAAATCTATCACCACTCATAATGTTTCCGAAGGACTCGGAGTGAGGTACTGTATGTGAAAACTGCTTGGCGACCTGCAGGCTTTTATAATGTTTGCGTTTCCTGCAATTACACATGACTATATTAATTTAATTTAATTTAATTTAATTAATTTTTTTATTTTGCTCCCATAAAATTGTAAAAAGTTGAAGCTTCTGTGTTTGCATGTCCTTTCTTATTTATGAGCTTGAAAAATCAATTTGTTGATTTTATTTACCATTATTTAAACTAGACACACCACTCTTACGAAGAGGATTTTTTAAGTAAACATGTAAAGATTTTGAGTTTGTAATATATATATATATATATATATATATATGATGATCATACGCATATTAATAACATTGTACCTTATAATAAACGTTAACTAAATTGAGATATATTGCAGTAATTTTAAAGTAAGCGGAATCGCATAGATCTGGGGAAAAATCCGTTCTGTCAGTTCTTTCGCAGACAAAATATTTAAAAAATGATGTAACAAAAATTACAAATTTATTTTTTTCGATTTTCAAAATTGATATACTGCATATATTATAAAAGCCTGCAGGTCGCCAAGCAGTTTTCACATACTGTACCTCACTCCGAGTCCTTTGGCAACATTATGAATGGTGATAGATTTTTACACGGGACTCGGAGTCAACATTATGAATGGTGATAGATTTTTACACGGGACTCGGAGTATGCACTTCTATATCGCTTCTTTTTATGTGATATCCTTTTTGTGACTGACGTTTTAGGTTTGTGGCTTGGCGGGATCATTTACAACGAGTTGTTTTTGATGAGATAATTATATGCCGACGAAACAAAACTTTATAATACGTCCCGAGAGCGCACGACACTCGATGTTTCGAAAGAATTTTTTTTAACAGCTACAATCATATGCTGAAAATGTTATAGTATTATGAATGGTAAAATGCCAACAAACGATTTTTATTAGATGTACAAATTATGCAGCTTATCGGTGAATATTATTGAGTCATAACGTAGAAAATAGCAAATGCTAAGATCTTCAAAAAAGAAAATCTTAACGCATGGAAAGTTGTAAAATGTAGTTCATGAAATGAAATATGTTTTTCACTTACAGGTATATAAGATTGAAGAATTGATTAATAGATTGCTAATAAGAACTAACTACTGAAAACTAAAGTAAATCTAAATAACAATTGATTGTACATTGTAGTTAGGATTGCAAATAGATTTGTATATAGAAATAAATTGTAGCAGAGATTTTAAGAAGAATATTCGAGTTTGGACCAAGATGTTAAGAAAATACGGCATGTACTCATAGAAATTCCACACGAAGTTCTTATGTGGAACTGGACTTGCATCTAGGTAACTAACCATCCGGAATTTCCTCCGAACTCAGAATAATTTTTTCAGTAAGTGTAAAATATCTTTATTTCAATGGCTTTCAACGTGGTCATGTATTTGAAGAACACGTTTCTGCTACAGTTTTTAATGTTTTGATTCTTTTCTACCCAACAACGCAAAATTTACTGACGAATTTACTAACTTGTTTCTATTCTTACGTGCGTGAACTTTTCAGATATTATATCCAGCTAATTAAATACCTTTTTTGTTTATTTATTTTATAATAACCGGGATAAATTTTCTGTTTTTCAATTTATTGCCTGGTAATCATATTTTCAGGATTGTAAAACCCTGTAATTCATCTCGAAAGAGCTCGCTCCCACAACACATTGTGCAAAATGATTTTTTTTTTTATGTTCGGTTCTTTTGAATATAAAGCAGACAACCTGAAAAAATCATATGTGTAAGAGGGGGGGTATGTGTTTATTGCGTTTATGTGCCAAAAAGTAGCGCGTTTCGAAATCATAATCACGTATTACGTATTTATTAATGAACTAGCTGGAGAAGCAATCTGATGTACTTGAAGGTCGAAGAATTCTTACACGAGATCTTTCGATTTTTTTTAGGAAAAATTAAACTAATGTAATTCTAAATTTAGAAAGCATCAATAGAGTTAATTTATTTTTCAAATTTTTCTTTATCAGCAAGAAATCATATACAAAAAGTACAATAACTAAAATATATGAAAATTACATTTTCTAAGGTACGTGATTTGGATGACTTGATTATAGTAGAATTCCTTTCATAAGTAAACGGCTACGTACGGGCAATAAAATTACATTGGTCGAGAGGATTTCTGATAAAAATTTGGATATCTTGTCATTATTTCCAAGCTAATGTTTATTTAAGTGTTCAACTTATCTCAGCGAATTCGACCAGGAGAATATAATCTCGTTCTGTAGAGAGGGTTGTTATGGTTTTCCTAAAAACTTTTAATATATCTGTACGTTAGGTGTCAGACGCTATGCTCAAAACTCCATGTTCTATCACAGTCCATTCATTTACAATTTAAACAAATTTAAAATATATTATTTCATACGAATAATTAATATTAAAATTATTCACCTTTTTGATAACAATTTTAGTAAATGCGAAAGTAAGACATAAATATTCTTTGAATTATATTTTTTAGAGGGGATGTAGATTTAAATCGAATTATTAAAACAAATCAAAAATAAAGATATTTATTCACCATATCTAATAGCAGACGATATCCTATTGTTTACCCTTTATTTTCACAAAAATCTAGTACAGTAGATTACGAGAGTTACAAAAAATTGACATCTCAGAAACTAATTCAATTTTTAAACTTATTTGCGCTTTATATGAATCCTAGGATACATGCGGTTAACTGGCATTAATTTTATCTCGCTGCGTTCCATATTCTAGGTGGAGTAGTTTTGAAATACAAACAGATAGTCAAATGTAAATAAATGCATACATACCTGGTAAATGCTCATAGTCATATTGTATTTATACTGCAAATGTCAGAAACTTTTCCAGTCGTTGAAGACCCTGGATATATTCTGAAGATGTCTTCACACGCTGTTGCTTTTATACTCTAACTTATGTTATGTCCAGTCCACTTATGATTTCAAAATGAAAGCAATTAAAATATTTTTACTCATTTTTTTTATTTCCGTTATACGAGTAAATTACGCTCACGAATGCGGATTCTTTCATACAATTATCAAATTTAACTACACAAAGTATAGGTCACAGGACATGTTTACAAAATTTAGCACTCAGTAAATAAGAAGCACAAAATTGCTTTTTTTGATTAAATTATGTGAGATTATTTTATGTGTTTCATTCATGTCCGAGATTAGAGAAATTATATGGCATTACTTCTTTTTTAGTTAACACTTTCCAACAAAATTGAAAGTGTTTATGAATTCGTTTTTCTGTCCGTCTACCTATCTGTCCATGTCCATGCTCTAACTGGATTAGATATACTCGGATTGCCATGTAATTAATATATGTTATTGAGATTTAAATGGCATATTCGGTATTGAAAATGAAGTATGTACAATTTTTCTTTTATTTGCAGGGACACTCAAAATTATTCCGTTACATTATGGTCTATGAAAAAAAAATGTTTTCAGTGCATTTTAATCATGTTACACTGTTTCAAATACAATGAAATTGATATGCATCACTGAGATAGATAGCAACGTGATTTCTATAGAGAATAGAATACGTAGAAATTACGGGTCGTTAGCAAGGACTCACAAAAATATTCCATTACATTATGATCTATATGGAAAAATCTTTTGTAGTGTATTGTAATGATGTTACACTGTTTCAGTGAAACTGATATGGTATACTACAGCCATGTTTTCTATCTATAATTGAGTACGCAGAATTTATTGTTTATTTCAAGAGACACTCAAAAGAATTCGGTTGCAGAATTGACTATAAGCCATAACTTTGTGATGTGCGTTTTCAGCTTTGATACGCATTTTAAAACCTAACTAATGTTTAGTGTATTCCGAAGTGTATAGATCATCAGGGCGAATCAGGGCCACGAAAGAATTCGCACACATTACCACACTGCAAAAAAAAAAAAAAAAAAAAAAAATGATTTTACAGTATAATACTAGCATCCCAGCTGCCAGTATTATATCGTAAAATAACAGTAATAAACAATAAAATAAGCAGTAATACGCTACCGCGCATGCGCGACAGCGTATTACTGTTTATTACTGTTATTTTTACGGTATAATACTAGCAGCTGGGATGCTGGTATTATACTGTAAATCATTTTTTTTTTTTTTTTTTTTTTTTTTTTGCAGTGCAGTTATGGACAGCAGATGTTTTCGCTGAATTTTTTTTTTTTTTTTTTTTTTTGTATGTTTATTTAGAATAAACATTCTTTTCATTGAATGAACAAAAATAAAATTTCTTAATTATAGTCCGAAACTTTTGGAAGGTTTTTCATAATCTAGCCGTGATGAATGATTTTTTGTTCTAGTTTTATCTTCTTTTGAATAATATAGAAGGGTTTAATCCTTTATCTCCAAAATCTTGAAAAAATAAATCTTCTCCAAAGCTATTTTTTTCGTTTTTGAAAATACAGGGTGCCCTAAATTATTGCCAGGGTTTCTTTTCCTTACAGTATTTGACTTAAGAACATGACGAGAAATATTGCATATTCGAAACATACAACTCAAAAGATTTTGTTTTTTAATAACACAGAAAAAGTTACATAAGGTTAAAGACATTTCTTAAAACGTTATTAATCAAATACAGATTATTATCAAATAATAAATAATATTAAAATTTTATCCAATTTATCAAAGAGTTATTATTAAATTATGAATACAAAATTAGATAGATAAATATTACATGATTTATTAATAACTCTTTGATAAATTAGATAAAATTTTATTATTAATTTTTATTTGATTATAATCGTTATTTGATTAATAATGATTTGAATTGCAACTTTATGCATATGTAACTTTGTTTGTGTTATTAAAAAGAAATTTTGGGCTATACTTTACGAATACGTAATAATATTTTTCCTCATTTTCTGAAATCTAAAGTTATGAGTTTAAGGAAACCACGAGAATAATTTGTGAACTCCCTGTACATTAAAAAAGAGTTTCTTAAACATTTCGAAAGTGGGGACCACTTTTATAATTGAGAATGTTCCGCGGACTACCTTACTTTAGTTTCTTTCGCATACAAATTTATCATTTCTTTTTTCGTTTTAGCATATGTAAAACCCAGTAAACTTAAATTATTAAATGAAGTTATTAGTACTACACTTCATACCTATTGTATGCATACATAAATTTCGTACCAGGTACTATTCTAATCTACATACAACATATCACAAGAAAGTTGGTCACAACTTTAAGAAGAAACACTAGTAGTAAAACTAGTCGTTGGGGGCCACCGTAATTCTTACCCGTCATGGATATGCATAATATAAAATATGAAAATAAAACAAGTGTAAACTATTTATAAAATGCATTGCAATTCGAACAAAACCGTGGCTTGATGACGTCATAAACTTTAGATGCTCTATTACTGAATTGCGTAAAAGAAACGTCTTTATAACACCAAAATTGATAATCCTATCAACTAAAGGTTTGCTGCGTTGAATGAAGCGTCTCATTCCCAATTACAATATATCTTTGAATTGAAATTTGAATGAAATATAGGGTCATGAAAAATCGAAGAGTGAGGAAAATGGGATTACAAATATCTCGGTAATTCATTATCCGATCGACTTCATTCTTTATGCAAAAATTACGTTTTTTTATTGTCTTTTATATTTGCTCCTTAAACTAGACATCTTCGCAAATTTTTATATACCTGTTTATCAGAACGAATATTTCGAGAGTCCGAAATAAATAGTTCTAGATAATCGAGGTTACTGAAATTCAATAAGCTTCTTCCCATTATTACATACTAAATACATACCAAATTTCAAGTCTCTATCTCAATTTGTTTGAGAGATAGGGCGTTTACAGACACACACACAGACACACAGACAGACGGACGGATTTTTTTTTTTCTAAAAATATGTTTTTCAGAATCTCCAGTGTCTGAAACGTGTAAATCCGTCAAAAATTTTTTTTCGATTTTCAAAACGATTACAAGACTTACCCTATACTACGTATGATGGGTAAGTAATAAGAAACTATGAAGGATTGGTTGGCGGTAGTGAATGTTTGTAAACTTTCCCTTTGCTTATCTACGTATGTCATAAGACGTCTAAAAGAAAAATGCTCCTAATCTCCTCATTAATTTTCTAACTTATCTCGTTACTAGGAAAACGTCAAAAATGAATTTCTCTTGTAAACAATGGAATACTAAGTTGTTATATGAAGGGGTTAGAATGACAGTGGAGTAAATCAACATTTAGTGATTTGAGAAAGGAAGGGTTTTGTGAAACTTGTTGTATTGCCGTTGCATTAAGTTGTCCTATTTGTTTTGCCTTCTAGTGACTCCCTAAGGCAACTATGACTTATTTGACTGGAATTGAACAGAAATTAATATACGTTCAGTGAAAATATGATTACCTCGATTTTCAAAATTTTTGACTTACTCCACTGTTATTCTAACCCCCTCATATAATAAAATTTTAATTATTAGTCTTGTAATGATATATTTCGTTTCTTTTGTTGGGGGGGGGAGGAGAGGGGGTACGGGAAGCAGTGAGGGGAAGGGGAATCGCACGCCCTTCTTAAATCTTTCAAAATTTAAGAATTTTGGTCATTTTTGGCCAATTTTAAGTATTTGGCACTTTTTTAACGAAAATCCTGCGATTAATTCCTTGGTAGCCCCTTCAAATGGGGGTCGCATTAGGCCCTGAGAAAAGGGCCTGATACGACCTCCATTAGTCAAGCCCTGAGAGAAGGAAGAATATATCGAGACTTTACAGGTGCATGACTGCTATTCAAAGAGATTGCGGCATCTTGGAGTGAGAAAGACTTGCGGAGGATGGAGATCGTTGATGACGCATGCTTACTGCATCTTTTCCCAGGGACTCCTAGTTAACAATCCAATCAACATCAGGGGGAGGGGCTAAGATACCTCCAAACAGATACTGCAAATATACATAAATTGTCTTAATATTTTTCGCTAGAAAACTGACAAATTTTGAATTTGGAAATTCTCCTTTTTAACAATAGCCATTTGTGGCGTAGAAATATATTTTTTTTTAACTTTTGATTTTTTATTTGCTTTTATAAAATGGATTATCGTGAATGTTTTCATAATCAGACGTTACATATTCTTCTACTATTCAAAATCGGTATTCTCCAAAGAATATTTGAATAATAATAACTTTAAATGGCAACCATCTTGAAATTTATATTTCTTATTTCTAAATAATATTGAAATATTTTTAAAGATAGAATGGATCGAACTCAAAGAGCTATACTTTTTTTAAATTATTAAATTATTTTCACAAATTAAATATTGAGTTTGCATAAATGGACTATATAACAGATTATCGAAGCATTACGTTAATTGGCCTTATTATCTACCTTTGGTTTCGACTGTATCGATTCTCTTTCAGCTTTAAACGATTTTTTTTAAAACACAGATCTCTCTCTCCCTCTTTTTAGATAGATTTCGTAAGAAATACTACCTGTTACATTCCCCCCAAAGTTGGAATTTTTGAAAAATTTTTGCAGATTTACGCCGATCATGACTCCCAGAACCCAAAACCACCCCCAGTTCAAAACTTTATCTATCTATCTATCTATCTATGTCACTTTTTTATGGACACGATAACTCTCATAATTCTGCACAAATCTCTTCCAAACTGATACATAAAATCAAGGGGCATAAAATCTCGGTCAAGTTCGTTAATGGGTAAAATCGAACCAAGGGGGGGGGGGCGAAATGGAGGGGATTTTAGTGAAAACAGAAAACCTCCCATAATTTCTTAATTATGATACGTATCGAATTCGTTTAAAATTATTATGACTTCTAGGAAAAGGGCCGAAAATTTATGTATGACAGACTTTTGATATCATTAAAAATAGCCTCAAGTAGGGGGGGGGAGGGGGGTTTTAGAAGAAAGAAATTCATAACTTCGTCAATTTAGAAGATATCAAATCCGCTTAAATTTATTATAAATCTTCTTAATATTATCTAAAACTTTTATATTGACAAGTTTTTTATAGAACCAACCCTTATAGCAAAAAAAAAAAAATAAATAAAATAAAACCTAAAAAATCCCTGCCGGCTCTGCCAGCAAACAAGTTAGGTTTCGAAGTGGGCGTTTCCAAATGCCGCATCATGGCAAAAAGGTAATTTCTTCCGCAATTCCTAACAAACAGGCGCCCCACGGTCTGCATCTTTGAAATCTACCTGTGCCTGTAGGTCGAGCCGTCAGGGATTTTTTTTTATTTTGCTTTTGCCAAACAAACATTTTAGAGTTTAAATAACTTTAAGTATGATTATTTTATAAACATGAACGAAGGCATTTTTTCAGTGTTTTTACGATGTTTAAACAAAAGGTAACTTGCCTAAAATTTTTAACAAATATCTTTTAGTCATTTTGTGATGTAAAAATATTAATTTCCAAAGCATTAAAATTACTTTCTTGTGTAAAGGCTATGTTAATGGAAATCATTTGAAAGAATGACTGTAAAAAGGACCTATTTAAAAGAAAATTTGGAAAGTTGGGATTTTTGTTCGAAAAAGGCCTAGGTGGAATAATTGATAATTACCCAGTGTTACAAATTGCAATTTCACAGTATAAAAGATTGCTTACTTTAAATAAAAAATTAAAGCAATAAACTAAAAAGGATATTATTGCTTTGATTACCCACATTAACTAGTTTTTTATTACTCGCCAATGCTCAACATGAGAACAAAAGTGGAGGGTAATTAAAGATCGGAAGAGGGGCCTAGTTTCCACTAGGTGCTCAAGACATCCCCAATCAATGACATTAATAGTATTTTCCTCATTACTGTAAAATTTTAAATTTGTAGCATAGGCCCGTCTTCAAGACACCCATTCATTTATCATGCCTATTTACTTCAACTTTCCACAGGATTATTTGGGAAACAAATCAATCAATATCGAATGGCTGCATGAATGTGATGCTTCTTTCCATCATATACCTACCTGAAAGTTGGGTTTTAATAAAGTAAACGTGATTTACATAAAGGATGGTATAACATCATAAAAATACACTACAAAATATTTTCCCCTTAGAACAGAATTCTTTTGTTTGTCCCTATATAAACCAACTATAAATGCTAGTCACTTCATTTTCAAAGCGAGCATTCTATCCTAATAATATTATAAATCTGATTGTGTGCAAATGTTAGGCTGAAGCCAGCGTCAAAATGAAGCATTTAATTATCCTGTATCTTTGCATATAAGTTGATTATAACCCTCAAATGAATATAGGATGGTTTTTGTTTATTTTATTTCAATATATTTTTTAATAATTCAAAATTTCATTAATTTCATAGAGAATAAATGGACATTTTTTCGTATATTTTAAAATGGTTGGTTGGTTTGGTTGGTTTGGCCCAAAGGGCAGCTTTTGCAGCTTTTTTTAAAATGGTTAAATTTATTTTACCGTTCCTAATACTTTATCGTTGCCAATATAAAATAAAACCCCTGAGTAATAATTTTTAATCAACAATTTATTTTCAAGTGAAAAATTTCCACGTGAAAAATGAAAAGTAAATGAATTATTTAAGAATTAAACAGAACATGAAATGATGTCATATTAGAAACGAAACGTGCGTTTTCAAATATTTAATAATAATACAAAGTGCATAAATACGAGTAAGTTGGAAAGCAAGCGACTATGATGTCATATAGAAAAATAAAACAGATTTGTTTTGATTTTGAAATAAAATGATCTTGGGTTATCAAATTATTTGTGATTAATTTCTCTTTTTTTTTCTTGTTGACATGAAAGGAATTATTTTAAATGTACTTAATATATGTATTTTAAATGTATGTGTTGTAAATTAAAGTTCTGTGTTTTAATTGAAATGAATGAAAGATTTATATTTTTAATGAATTCAATACGAATGATGGGATAGGTTGGCGATTTATCGTCTGCACACGGCTAACATAAAGATACCATATTTGTAATTTAAATTTTAAAAAGTAAAACAAGTTGGAAATTGTACGTCAAACGTTACAAACGAGGTGCGTTCGTACGCACGTTTTAGAATTAAATTCATGATATCCCGTGCGTAGAACGGGTTAAACAGCTAGTTAAGTATATATTTTATGACACTGTTCATACAAATATCTTAACTAGTTATATAAATATTCAGATATATATGTATCAGCTAGTTATATAAATATTCAGATCTTGATGATTTTTAATTCTGTGAAATGAATTATATCGTCTGCAGATTAATTTCTGTAATAAAATAAGTATCTCGGTCGCTTCACGATTTAACATCCATCGGAAGCTCCTATAACAAAAAAGCACCGATTTAAAAAAAAAAAAATTCAAATTTCTTAATAAATATTTTTATTAATATCTCCTAAAGTTTTGATTCGATTTTAATAAAATTTGAAATGTCTCGACAAAATTCTGCAAAGATAATATATTTTAAATTGCAAACCATTTGGTTGGGTAGTTTTTGCGTTGTTATATGCGGACAGACGGACGGACAGACAGACGGACAGACAGACAGACAGACAGACGGACGGACAGACGGACGGACCAAACGACGACTATAGGTGCTACGTATTTATATAATTATGAACGCACCTAAAAAGTAAATATATATATATATATATATATATATATTGGATGGCAAATGTCAATGATATGCATCGCAAAATTATCCGTATCGAAAATCAGAAAATCTTAATAAAAAGAACTATATTTTTTAAAAGAAAGTTGCTTTTCTCATAAAAGCTAAAGATTTAATATGATTGTGTCGAAGTAACAGCATTTTTCCTCAATCATTTTCCCACAATCGAAACACATTTGTAAATCGTCGTTTCGAACCGGAATTTAATTTTACATTTCTTTTAGTTTTAAAATAGGAAAAACTTTGTTGTCGTTTTTAAATATAGCTTTTTTTAAAGTTGTTTCATAATAGATTTTTGTAAAGTCTTGTAGGATAAGAAAAATTGCATAGATTTTAAAGCAATGTTTAAGTAAAATTACAATATTTTTTAAACTTAAAAAACAACAATGTTATCGAAAAGAAAATTGATTTTACCAACGAATTCGCATAATGCAAAAGCAAAGAAGAAATCAAAAAGTAATGAATCTTTTCTTCCAGCCGAATTGTGTAAACTTGAACAAGCCGATCGTGCCAATTCATAACATTACAAACGTGAAAGCGCGTTCTATATAGTAGAATGTTTTTTACATATAGGTAGAAAATTTTCGAGAATAACAAGGTTAGGGGTCTGTAATTAAGTCCATAGTCAATTTGCTTTTTTTTCCTTTTTTTTTTTATCAAGTGAAATTTGGCGCAAAATTAAATACATTGTTGTAACCAGATTTGTTTTTTGCGTGGTAAACACTTAATGGTATTTTAGATGATCAATTCCCCGCTCACCTTTGATGCCAACTATGCCTGTAAAACATATTAAAAACTATTAGCCGATAATTTTCTAATTTTCTTATTGCTTCATGATGGTTCATACTTTAAATCTTGAATCGGTCATGCCATTGTCGTTCAATTTTTATTCCTAATCCTAACCCTAATCGTATCCTATCCTAATCCTGATAATAACTTTAAAGAATATTCTTTGACACGAATATGTAAATTAAATCAATATCCATAAATGGAATGAATGGAAAATAGAATAAATAGAAATGGCAAAATAAAATAACAAGAAAGTACATTTATTCGACACCTAACCCTAGAGAAAGCGTAAAAAATTTCAAGCGCATGAAATAAATTAAAATAACCGTATATATACTAACAAAAATAAGTAAATTTAGATAATCAGATTTGTGTCGTCGGTATTTATTTGCTAATACTGTTCTTGACGCGATAGAGAAAATATCGAGGTTAAATTGGGCAGAATTTAAAGTACTTTCTAGCAACCTTTATTTACATTTTAGAATCGCATCAGATTGTTATATCTTTGGGAAATATCTATCAATGTATAAAATCCACAAGCAGTTTGTTCACTATTTACACCACTTATCGTGAAACACTTAATTTAATATATACATAAACAAGATAATGTAGTAAGAAATATATAACATATGTCTATGCAAATAAACAATATAATAATGCCCATTGAGCAATGCACACATATACAAATTGTACACCAAATACCACCTAAAATGCACTGTTGTATAGAACAATTCTGCCAGTGTTGTTTTTCGTTTTACGAAAAGGAATTCCTCGATTTTCACGATTTTACTGGGTCCTCCTTTTTTCATTATTTGCAGTTTCATTTTCGCGATTGTATATATTATTTGGCATGAAATTTCACTTTTTTAAGTCAAGGCCCCTATAGCAAACAAATACCGTATGGTCTCCTATAAAATGTGATAAAGCTTTGGTTAATTATATATGTTGTTAATTATCAAGTGAAATGTTTTGCTAAATTAATGCATTTATTCTTTTTTTAATGTTACGTGAACGAAGTCACGGGTAACAGCTAGTAGTAAAATATATCAATTTCTAAATATTTGAAACCCAGTAACATCATTAAAATATACTTAAAACAATTATCCCCCATAGGTCATAATGTATTCGAGTTCTTTTGAGTATGCCTGTAAACGAACTATAAATGCCACACAATTCATTTTTAATTGCAAACACACTATAGTAAACCACAATAAGGTATATTAATTACATGACAATCCGAGTATATTTACGGATAGATGGTAGTCAGACAAACCGAAGTCATAAAAACTTTACAATTATATTGAAACGACATAAAAAGCGATTTAAAATTTGGAATAAAGGGTGAAAAAACGCAACGAAATAAATGATAATCATTTTTAATTGGAGAATCTGTGATTAAAATTGAAACATTTAACGTTAAAGGCAGTTAGCAAGAGAAGGGGAAGGGACTATTCATAGAGATTTTTTGTGTGCAAGTCGTGCGCAAGAGCGAACTCATGGTTAATAACACCTGCCTTAGAAGGCTGCGATATCTCAGAGTGAGAAAGACTTGAAGAAGATGGAGATCGCTGATGACGCATGCTTACTGCATCTTTTCACAGGGACTCCTAGGAAACAAGCCAATCAACATCAGGCAGGAGGGGCTGTGATCCCTCCAAACAGATACTGCAAGAATATATAAAATGTCTTAATATATTTCGCTGGAAAACTTTCAAATTCAGAATTTTAAATTTCTGCTTTTATACCGGTAAAATACAGGGTATTTTTTATTGTTTATAAATACTTTATTTTTAAAGTTTAATTTTTTATTTGCTTTCATAAAATGGATTGCCATAATTGTTTTCTTAATCTGATGTCACATATTTTTCTATTATCCAAAATTGACATTCTCTAAAAAATATTTGAATCACAATAACTTTAAATGGCAACCATTTTGAAATTAATATATGGGTCATTCACAAATAAAGTTACAAAACAATGTTAAGAATATAATAAAACTTTCAGTTAAAAAAGAAATATTATTCTGATTTTATACAAACATATGCTACTTTTTGAAGATAATACAATATCTGTTGAATGATAGTTTCTTAAAACATTTAAGTATTTTCAGTTTATAATGCTCAATTTTTGAAAATTTGATTGTCCCCAATAAGAAACTTCAATAAGAAATCTTTGTAAATACAAGATACAGCATGGAAATGTATTTAAATTATAGTACATCAATTCAAAATTAGATACCATATCTTTCAATTAAAATATAAACTGAGAAAACATTTTAATTATAACGTATAATATAGCTTGAAATAAAATGTCCCCAAAGAATGCACTTTTTTATGTCCCTCTGTTATCAATATTTTCTAATGATCCCATTACACAGTAGACGACAGCACATGTCTCAAAACTGTGTACATATAGGGAGATTTAGTTCATACGGAATTTGCATTCATAAAGTGGGAAAATATTTTTTTGCTGATTTTTGAAACAAAAAATTAGGTAAATACATTTTTGCCTGTTCACTACCTCGTTATAGATAATATAAATAACTGTTAAGATTGGTAAATATAATTAATACTAAGCTTATGTATGTATTTAATAATACAAAACTACTTAATCCTAAATAATATCTTGGATACTTAAAAAAAATGGTAATCTTGTATTTGTCTACTCTGTTACCTGTCCACTCTGTTACTAGAGTAGTTTTTCCATTAAATTACAACTCATATATTTTTTTCAAATTACATTATGATATATTTCTAAAAGTTTTAACTACGTGAATTAAATAATTAAGTCAATGAATCTGTTACAGGAATAATTGAAAATTATATATAACAGTTTATTGAAGCACTATGTTATTTGACCTATTATCAATCTTGAGTTTCAACTGCATCGATTCTCTTTCAGCTTTTAATTTTTTTTTTTTTTTTTTTTTTTTTTTTAACACAGATCTCTATTTTATATTTTTGTTTCTTTGCTTTTGCCAAACAAACTTTATAAAGTTTGTTAAATAAATTTAAATAGGATTTTTTTTATAAACATGAATGTAGGATTTTTTCCAGTGTTTGTTCAGATATTTAAACAAAATATAACTTGCCCAACTTTTTAATAAATATCTTTCAGTTATTTTGTTATTTGAAATTATTAATTTCCAAAGCATTAAAATAATTTTCTTGCTTAAAAGCTGGGTGCGATGAAAATGCATATGTACTTCAACTGTCCACAGGAACATTTGAGAAGCAGATCAAATAATGTCGAAAGGCGGCATTGATGGTCGTTCTTCTTTCCATCAGATATCTCATAGTTAGGTTTTAACAATGAAAAAGTGATTTAAATAAAGGATGGAATGAAAACTCTAAAGGATGAGAACCATCCTTTAGAGTTTTTATACGTCGAAACAAGTAATAATAATATCTAATCATGGAATTCATGACTTAAAATGCAGTGTTAAGAAGTATAGAAGTTTATATCTATGATTACGAGAAAAGTCTTATTTTCTAAACGATATTGTGCAAATTATTAATAATTTTCTTTTTACACAAATTTTCTGCCAAAAGAAAATTATAATGTGGAACAGGAATGCAAGGAAATATTTCAGAAATTTACCCAAATAAATTTCCTTTACAGATTATGCAGCACAAGACACCATATTATCCTCTAAATAAAACTATAGATTTTATTTGCTGTGATTTTGGTTAAAATATAAGTCCAGTTTCCTGCATCAGGTTAAGTTCTTTTTTTATAAAATGCAATTTTCAATGTGCTTATAATAAAACTTTACATGTATGCAATTTTGAAAAATTCTAAAATTCATCGAATTCAAAATGTGCAGTGTATTTTATAACGGAACCATGCATTAAATGGAACATTTCATGGTCCTGTCAAAAATAACGCGATAGAATTGACGGCGCACTTCCTTAAAATACATCTGAAATTGAATTTTTTTCAGTCCCTTGCAATTCCAAATAAGCAATATTGCAGACTCATATAAAAATTGATTAAAAATTATATGTATGTAAAATCTTCTGCACTATATGCTATTTATATTGAATAAATATTTAAGACTAAATAAATCTTTAAACATGTTTGATGTAATACAAGGTCTTCTCCGTATTTCAAAGTTTACATTACAGTTCATTGTCGTTAGTGAAGCACAATGAGGTAGTTTAGTTTACATGACTGGGAGAAAATTATTTTTTATATGAACTATCAATGAAATTTTGTATTAGTTTGTATTTTCAGAGAGTGCACAAAATGCATTTTGGGTCCTTCTGAAAACGGGCCCTGTGATAATTAGGCTCTGATCGTATAGATCGAGTGTCAAAATTGTGCACCCAGATCATGGAACTAATTATAAATTGATAATACATGCAAAAATTGATAATAGATGGCGCCATTTCACTTGGAAGATTAAATTTTATCTTTTTAATAATCACATTTAAATTTCAAAACCCAGTTGGGAGGGGGTGACATGTCCCGTACGGGCGACCGCCCGCCGCCTGCATTTAAAACTGGATAAAATTTTAATGCATATACATAAAAAGAAGAAGAAAACAGAACTTAAAAAATTAATTTTTATGGTGGATTTATGGATTAAAGCACCCCTTCTCCCCTCCCCCCTCCCAAATCAACGTAAAATTCGTAACTGTACTTTTATTGTTTATTTATTTTAAGTTATTCGAAAAGAATAATTTACTGTATTTTTTAAAATCGGTCTCAAAAAGAAAATTTAGTCAGTTAAATTTCAATATCCAGGGAATTTCATTTTAGTTGATTCAATGAAATTCAATTTCATTTAAGAAATATATTAATAACAATCGAATTGAAAATATGTATAATTCATATCTCCCCTTCCCCCACATAAATAATAAAGTTGTACAATCTTAACCACAATCTCGAATTGACCAAATCCCCCCAAAATTCTGTTCAAATTTTCCAATTTTCTCAGCAAGAAATAATGAATCCTTTAAAAATATCAACATGCATCCGAATCATTCCATTATTTGCATTTAAAATACCTCACTTACGTCATCCCACTGGCATAATGGATAAAGCATTGGATTTGTAAACAGTAGGTCTCGTGTTCGATTCTGCCGTTGGTAGAAACGTAAATTTAGATTTTTCCTCCCATAATCGAAAATATAGATGCTTCCATAGGTGGCAGCACTGGCGCTTTTTTGCAATTTTAGGTAGATTTCGTAAGAAATACTACCTATTACATTCTCACCTAAGTTGGAAATTTTGAAAAATTTTTACAGATCTACGCCGATCATGACTCCCAGAACCCAAAACCACCCCCAGTTCAAAAGTTTATCTATCTATCTATCTATCTATCTATCTATGTCAATTTTTTCTGACCACGATAACTGGAAAAATTCTGCATAAATCTCTTCCAAACTGATACATAAAATCAAGGGTCATAAAATCTCGGTCAAGTTCGTTAATGGGCAAAATCGAACCAAGGGGGGGGGGGGGAATGGGGGGGCTTTTTGTGAAAACAGAAAAACCCTCATAATTTCTTTATTATTATACGTATCGAATCCGTTTAAAGTTATTATTACTTTTAGGAAAAAGGCCGAAAAATTATGTTTGACAGATTTTTGATATAATTAAAAATGGCCCCAATGGGGGGAAAAAAGTGGGGGCGCCAATTCACAAGATATCAAATCCGCGTAAATTTATTATTAATCCTCTTAGTATTATCTAAAACTTTTATATTGACAAGTTTTTTATAGGACCAACCGTTATAGCAAAAAAAAAAAAATAAAAAAAAAACAATCCCTGCCGGCTCCGCCTGCAAACAAGTTATTTATCGAAGTAGGCGGTTCCAACTCCCGCATCTTTTCGAAACTGATACATAAAATCAAGGGGCATAAAATCTCGGTCAAGTTCGTTAATGGTCAAAATCGAACCAAGGGGGGGGGGGGGGCTTTTTGTGAAAACAGAAAAAACCCCATAATTTCTTAATTATGATACGTATCGAATCCGTTTAAAGTTATTATTACTTCTAGGAACAGAGCCAAAAACTTATGTATGACAGATTTTTGATATAATTAAAAATTGCCTTAAGAGGGGGAGGGGAGGGGGGTTTTAGAAGAAAAATATTCATAACTTCGTCAATTCCCAAGATTTCAAATCCGCTTAAATTTATTATAAATCCTCTTAATATTATCTATAACTTTTATATTGACAAGTTTTTCATAGGACCAACCGTTATAGCAAAAAAAAAAAAAAAAAAAAATTAAAAACAAAAAAATCCCTGCCGGCTCCGCCTGCAAACAAGTTATTTTTCGAAGTAGGCGGTTCCAGCTCCCGCATCTTTTCGAAACTGATACATAAAATCAAGGGGCATAAAATCTCGGTCAAGTTCGTTAATGGGCAAGATCGAACCAGGGGTGGGGAATGGGGGGGTTGGACTTTTTGTGAAAACAGAAAAAAAAAACATAATTTCTTAATTATGATACGTATCGAATCCGTTTGAAGTTATTATTACTTCTAGGACAAGGGGCGAAAATTTATGTATGACAGATTTTTGATATAATTAAAAATTGCCTTAAGGGGGGGGGGGGAAGGGGGTTTTAGAAGAAAAAAATTCATAACTTTGTCAATTCCCAAGATTTCAAATCCGCTTAAATTTATTATAAATCCTCTTAATATTATCTAAAACTTTTATATTGACATGTTTTTTATAGGACCAACTCTTATAGCAAAAAAAAAAAAAAAAAAAAAAAATCCTTGCTGGCTCCGCCTGCAAACAAGTTTGGTTTCGAAGTAGTTTGTTCCAACGGCAACATCATCGCAAAAAGGTCATTTCTTCCGCAAATCCCGACAAACAGGCGCCCCACGGCCTGCGTCTTCGAAATCTACCTGTGCCTGTAGGCCGAGCCGTCAGGGATTTTTTTTCTAGCTGTTTGCCAGAATAAAAAAGTAATAAATAATAATAATGAATAAAAAATATATACCTATTGAAATTAATACAACTTTTTAATCTGAAGATAATAGATACAGGATAAATTAACCAATAATAAGAATTCGAAAGAAAAATATACTCAATATTGCTAAATGCACTGTTTTAATATATATTTTAAGCCACGTTGAATTTAGAGAAAACAAGGCGAAAAATTGATTTTTTTTTTTCTTTTTACAAACGACTACCATTTTATCAAATTTCGTTCTATTTCACTAAATATAGGGTCATGACTCCCCCCCACCCCCACCCTCAAATTTAATATATTTTCTGGAAAGTTTGATTTTGTGTGCTTCAGATGACTTTGACAAGCTGTGCACAAACACGGCGCAGGGTGATGCGCACACGACATTCCCAAATGCATCTAATCTCTCTCTTTTGATCCTCTTTTGATAATCATTATTTCGGTTGTCAACATCCCCTTTTCTACGAATTTACTAAACGCACAACAACGAATGGGGTATCATTCGAAGGATTTTTGAAGCAGCTTCTGACATAGTACATCACTTTTCATTAAAACATTTTGATTAAAAATTGCTGTTAATTAAAAACTATATCGGCATTGTTTTCATAAATAAAATGACATGTTTTCCTCAAATCAAGTGTTGCCACAAAAATAAAATATCGCATTATAGGATGCTGAACAATGATTATAAAAAAATAAACAAAGTATAATAAACAAAAATAAAGTACAAAAAAGGTAAAGTATTATTTCTCAGCACGGGTTTATTACTTACCAATCATATGTAGTATAGGGTAAGTCTTGTAATCGTTTTAAAAATCGAAAAAAAAAATTGACAGATTTACACGTTTTAGACACTGGAGATTCAGAAAAATATATTTTTAGAAAAAAAAAAATGCCGTCCGTTTGTGTGTCTGTAAACGCTCTATCTCCCGAACAAATTGAGATAGAGACTTGAAATTTGGTATGTACTTAGTAATGTAATAATGGAATGAAGCTTATTGAATTTCAGTAACCTCGATTATCCGGAACTATTTTTTTCGGACTCTCGAAATATTCGTTCTGATAAAAGGTATATAAAAATTTTCGAAATTGTTTATTTTAAGGAGTGAATATAAAAGACAATAAAAAACATAAATTTTGCATAAAGAATGAAGCCGATGGGATAATGAGTTGCCGAGATATTTGTAATCCTATTTCCACACTCTTCGATGTTTCATGACCCTGTATTTTATTCAAATTTCAATTCAAAGATATATTTTAGTTGGAAATGAGACGCTTAATCCGACGCAGTAAACCGTTAGTTAATATGATTATCAATTTCAGAGTTATAAGGGTGTTTCCTTAACGCAATTCAGTAATAGAGCATTTAAAGTTTATGACTTCATCAAGCCACGATTTTAATCAAATCACAATAAGTAGTTAACACATGTTTTACTTTCATATTTTATATTATGCATATCCATGATGGGTAAGTATTACAGCGGCCCCCAACGACTAGTTTTTTAATGTTTTAGTACTTTTTGGTGTAATATATCACATGCATCATATTTTAAGTCGAATAACATCAATGAAATTATCTGCAAACGATTTTTTCCCTTAGACCATAATTTAACGGAATTCTTTTGAGTCCTTCCTTAAACGAACTATAAATGTTAAACACTTCATTTTCAATACAAAAAATGCCATTGTAATCCGCAATAAGTAAGCATCTTGTAGTGCAACTTAGTGATATATATTCTGAACAATTCACTGTAACTGAACTGTAATTGAACTGTTCACTGAACTGAAACTGTTTTGCTGAGCAATTACGTGGTAATCCGAGTATGCTTATGCGATTGAGATTAGGAACAGTAAGACAGACAGACACACACAATTAACAAATATTTTTCAACTATGTTGAAAAGTTAAAAAAAAAAAAAAGAAAAATCATGCTTTAAGCATAGATTAGGAAATTCCAATAATTACTGAATAATTTATGGAAAAGTCACCGTTTAATAAATTGAAAGATGATGACTAAATAAATAATTTGGAAAAAACATAACACATTTTAAAACCCAACTTCAGGAATTACCATCAATAGTCGGAAAAATATTCGAATTGTATTGTTCAACCCTGTATATATAATCTATAGATTTGTATATATATATATATATATATATATATATATATATATATATATATATATATATATAATACATAGTAGGCTAAAATTTAGTTTAGTTATGATACGCAGAGTTCAAAAGTCCTCTTTATGAATTTCCGCCAATAAACGGAAATGTACTCGAGATCTTTTGTGCTTCCCTGTATGTGATATCATATATTCTAATAAGAGCAAATCTTGTGTGTGTGTGTGGTTATATATATATGTATTTGCAAATTTTATTTTAAAAACGGCTCTAACGATTTTGTCAAAATTTTGTATCCTACCGTTTTGGGGCACCAGAAAACAATTGGGACAAAATTCGATTAGTGGGTCAATTTGGGTCACTATGGGTCAGGGTAGAGCTAATTTTATCTAAAAAACGGCTCAACCGATTTTGATTAAATTTTGTATCCTGCCATTTTGGGTTACGAGAAAAGAATTGGGCTAAGTCCCATGTTCGAGAAAATTCGATTAGTGGCTTATTTTTGGGTCATGACGGGTCAAGCTAATTATATCTAAAAAACGGCTCTAACGATTTTGACTAAATTTTGTATCCTACGAGTTTCGGGCAAGAGAAAATCATTGTGCTAGGTCACATGTCCGAGAAAATTTACTTAGTGGGTCATTTTTGGGTCACTGTGGGTCAAGCTAATTTTATCAAAAAAACGGCTCAGACTATTTAGACTAAATTTTGCATCCTACGGTTTTCAGGCACGAGAAGACTGTTGGGCTACGTTACATGTTCGAGAAAATTTGATTAGTGGGTTATTTTGGTCATGGGTCATTATGGGTCATTTTTGTCTTAAAAACGGCTCAGACAATTTGAACTAAATTAAGTGTCCTACAGTTTTAGGGAACGAGAAGACTATTGGGCTAAGTCACATGTTCCAGAAATTTCGATTAGTGGGTCATTTGGGTCATGGGTCATGATATTTGAACTCAAACCTAATTTTGACAGAGCATAGCTCGGTCTTCCCCGCTCGTGTAGAATTTATACGCATCAAAACATATTGTAAACATTTGTTAAATTTAAAAACACGTACCACAATTGAAAACGCACTTCAAGGAATTATTGTTAATAGATAGGACTGTAAATGAATGCTTTGTGTGTTCCTCTAAATCAGCGGTTCCCAACTTGGGGTACGTGAAAATTACATTGGTAATGGCGGAAAACGCAAAAGTTAAAATGAAAACAAATAAACAAAAGTGTAAATTTTTATTTTACAATGAGAGACTTGGGCAAAAGTAAAACAGGCTATTTAAGGTAAAGCCAGGAGAGATGGCGCGGTCGGAGAGATTGCGCACATAGACGTTCGGGGGGAAGGAGTAGAGTGAGCGTGCAGCGACTCCAGGTAGTTGTACAATAGCAGTAGTGGAGTGTCTACTTGAAAGTGTACGTTGATTGTTTTGAGCGTCTAAGATAAAACATTGCTATTTTGTTTTGTTTTCCCAAAGTAAGTGCTTGAATTTTCATAGCTATTCATCAGAATTTATATACAATGTCAATAGTACAAAATATTTTAAACTTAAACGATTTCTCATAAGCTACTAATCTAGACTAACAACGTGAACATCAACGGTTCGTTTTAGTAGCGGCAATGTTAAATAAATAAAAGGCCGCGCAATCTCCCCTACCGAAATTGGAGAGTTTGCGCATCTGCTACCTAGGAGAGATGAGGTTGAAATATTCACTCCTGATACAATAATATTTGTTCACAAAAACCTTACAACAAGGTCATTTATGTATTAATTATTATTGTTAACAATTTAATTGTAATTATTATTAGTAACAATCTCTCCTACCCATGTGCGCAATCACACCAACCCTGTAAGGACAGGTTGCGCAAAATAACTTTCTTGGTTTTTATTACAACTGTTCTATTAAATTGCGACATAACAACAAAATAGCAATGGAAATGCATAAAAAACAAATGAAGTAAAAATTATTCATGGATAGTTTAGCAAAAAATTAATATTTAGATTTTTTATTGTTATTATTTTGAATTGTGCGCAGACTCTCCTAGCTTTACCTTACATAATATGAGGAAAATACCAAAATTCAGTAATTGGTGGATTATCCTATACATTCCTTTTAATATACTTTTCGTTCTAGAAACATGTAGATAAAACATGAATCGTATCGGGACTTCATTGAACTCACTTGAAAGCTGGTCATCATTTGACTTTTTAATAAGGCAGCATTAGTATGAACTCATTAACGTATATAAATGGGAATAGCTTCATTCCTTGGTTGTGAGTGCTTAACTTGAAATCATTAACTAATATTTAGTGTTTTGGGGGCCTTTATGTTGATACCGTGTTGTGGTTCAAAATGGATATGGTTGAAAACTGGAATTCTAAAGAGAACTGCATCTAACATTCACTGTTAAAAATTTGCAGCAAACTGTCCGGTCATATGACCGTTTTTGTAGAAAACGGTTATATAGCCGCAATTTAATTCTATTCTGACCATTATATAAGCAATAATATGGTCAGAATATCGCTAAATTATGGTTATGTAACCGTTTTCTATAAAAACGGTCAAATGACCGGACAGTTTGCTGCAAATTTTTAACAGTGTTGGTAACTAGCATACAAACATTACTAACGAACGAAAACAAAAATATTTAGGACCAGTTTATGCGAGAAGGGGTACACATAAATGAAAAGTCTAAGCAAGGGGTACGTGAGAGGAAAAAGATTGAGAACCGCTGCTCTAAATGAACGATAAATGATATTCGCACCTTATTCTAGAATAAGCATCTTGAAGAGAGCTAATCAGTGCTGTATATCAAATGCATTATATTTTTAGTCAGGTTAAGATCATTGAAATACACTGAAAACGACTTTTTCCCATCAACCGCTATACTGTAACGCAATTCTTTTGAGTGCCCTTGTAAACTATCTATATATTCTATACTCTTCATTTCAGTACCTAACATGCTCCAATAACATGTACCAATTACGTGGCAATTCGAGTATATTTATGCTAGTTAGAGCACGGACAGACAGGCAGAGGGAGAGACAAACCTAATTCATAAACATTTTTGAACTATATCGGAAAAAAGTAAAAAAAAAAAAAAAAAAAGAACGAAAAATCACCCGTTAAGCATAGATTATGAAAACTTTTCCAACATTTCCAGGAAACTTTAACAGATCTTCACCATTTAATAAGGTGAAATATAATATCTAACAAAATAATTTGGAAAACGCACAGCACATTTGAAAACCGAATTTCAGAAATTACCATCTGTAGTCGGAAAAGTATTCAATTTTTGTGATAAGTATACTACGGGTAAGTATTCGTATTCTTTTTTGTAGCTTCGAATATCATCTATAGAATGTATACACAACAAGTAATAACCAAAAAAATTAGTTTAATGTAAAATCTCGTACCACAACTTAAAACGCACTTCAAGCAATTATCGTTAATTGACAATACTGTAACCGAGGTCTTTTGTATGTCCCTGTAAATGAATGCTATGCACACCATATTCTATTGCAAGCCGCTTTCAGTGCACCTCCATGATATATATATCAATTTCAATATGTGTGAAATAGTGTAACATTATTAAAATAGACTGCAATCGATTTTTCCCCGTAGAGCGTAATGTAACGTAATTATTTTGTGTGTCTCTGTAAATGAACTGTAAATACTATACACTTCATTTTCAATACTGAACATGCCATAGTAAACCTCATTAACATATATCAATCGCATGGCAATCCAAGTATATGTATGTGAGTTGGAACACGGACAGGCTGGCAGGCAGACGGACAGACAGACCGAATTCATAAACACTTTTCAACTATGCTGGAATGTGTTTAAATGAGGAAATTGTAATATTCTAATTTTGAGATTTTCAGTTTACATTCGGTGTGCGATACGCAGTTTATTTATTTTTTTTATTTACGAGGTCTTAGAAGTCATCCGTGGATAGTGTTGTTATGTGTCCCGGTTTACACGGGATATCCTGATTTCCCAGAGCTCAAAGCATTGTCCCGAGTAACCATTGCGTGGGACACCAAACATCCCGATTTTTCATGATTGAATAATTCTTTTAATTTTTTCTTCAGTACTATTCGTTAGTCTACATAGAGTAGTATTTAATAGAGTAAAACCTGTGAAGATAGAACTTATCTACACTGCAAAAAAATGTGTTGATTTTACAGTATAATACTGGCATCCCAGCTGCCAGTATTATACCGTAAATTTAACAGTAATAAGCAATAAAATAAGCAGCAATACGTATAATACTGGCAGCTGAGATGCCAGTATTATACTGTAAAATCAACACATTCTTTTTGCAGTGTGGTAATGTGTGAGAATTCTTTCGTGGTCCTGATTCGTCCTGATGATCTATACACTTCGGAAGTTTTAAAAGGCGTACCAAAGCTGAAAACGCACATCACAAAGTTATGGCTCAAAGTCAATCCTGAACCGAATTCTTTTGAGTGTCTTTGTAAATAAACAATAAATTCCGTGTACCCAATAATAGATAGAAAACATGGCTTACCTCAGTAATGCATATCAGTTTCATTGAAACAGTGTAACATCATTACAATACACTACAAAAGATTTCGCTTTGACAGGTTTTAGCGTTTAGGATTGGGCTTTTAGGATTGGGATCAGGTTTTAGGATTGTTGTGTTTATTTAATATAATAAAATCTACTAAGACGAAATCACAAGGAACAGGAGAAAAATTCCATTTTAAACAATCTTAGCAGATATAATTGTATGGTATTTCTACTGTAGCTAAACCCAGAAAAAGGAATTGATTAAAACAACAAAACATGTTTTGTTGAGTACATTTTGGTTGTTTTAGCAAAATTTTTAGTTGAGGTAAAAAAATTGGTTTTGTTGCTTGGAGAAAAAAATATTGTTAACACTCTTACAAAATTTTAACAAAATTTCATCAATTTTACTTGACTTAACAAAATCTGTTTTTTTTTAATTTTACAATAATTTTGTAATTCTAGCAAAATTTAAATTGTTCTGTAGTAGCCATAATTCTCTCACGTAACTTTATTTATGTGACTTATATAGATATATAATTAAAGGATTAACATAATTTTTGGATAATTAAAACTTTTTTTTATTGGGACGGACCAAGGTAGTTTTAAAAATCAAACCTGTCCCATTTATTACTTTCTTCTATCTTTACAAGAAGAAAATATTGGAATCATGAAAATTTTCGACTTCCGGTTTCCGACGGATTTTAGAAGGTCCTGAACACGATTTGACTGTTTTTAGAAAATGATTGTCAATGACTCTATCTGTCTGTATGTGACAAAAATTTTGCGGGCGCTCTATCTCAAGAACTAATGCACGGAATTTAATAAAACTTTATATTCAGTTACTTCCTGATATAAATTGTTGCAGATTAGTTTTTGGTGTAAATTGCGCAACAGGCGGCGCTGCTATGTCGCATTTTTCGCGATTTCTGCAATAGCTCTATCTCATTTTCAGCAGTGAATTACGCTTGTAATCTTTGAATAATAACCAGTGAATTTTTATACTGCTTTTTGCAGGCGTAATTCACTGCTGAAAGTGAATTAAAAATTAACTATGTGTTGCCGTATGCTGGGCTTTGTATTGTCGTCTCATGTTTGCCGCAGAAATTTGCGTGCTCCTAATGACATTTCTATCTTGTGCTTCGGTTGCAGCCGTTCCGACATATGTAAGAGTGAGAAATGCTGAGCTCAGATATCGTTCCTTGTAGCTCAGTGGTCGAGCCTCAGAACGCTGTTCTGAGGACCCGAGATCGATTCCCGTCTTGGGCAATTTTCACTCTCTCGGTTTGCGCTTGTGAAAAAGCAGGATAAAAATTCACTTGTTATTGTTCAAGGTTTACAGGCGTAATTCACTGCTGAAAATGAATTAAAAAATAGTTAAAATTGCGTATTTAAATTGTTTCATTTAGCAAAAGCTTTTGTAGTATAAACAAAACAAGTTCGTAATATAACATATTTTATTATTTAAACAAACAAAATATGTTTTGTTTAAAAAAGAAAATAGATTGTTAAAATAAGACTTAGCATATATCTATGTAACAAAAAGAATTTTGTTAATTCAAGTAAAATTGAACCATTTTACTTGAATTAACTAAACATTTTTTTGCTGACGATACAAATTTTTTTTTGGAATTGCAAAAAAAATCAACAATATTTTTTTTTGTTGATTCAAACAAAATTTCCATTGACCCATATATAAACGAAAAGTTTTGTTGGGTCAATCTAATTTTTGTTGATTCAAACAAAATTTCCATTGACCCATATATAAACGAAAAGTTTTGTTGGGTCAATCTAATTTTTGTTGATTCAACAAAACTTTTTTCTGGGTGTGAGTTTTCCTAATTGTTTACTTTGACACAGGCGGGGCTGGTTGAGCTTAAGCCGAAAGGTATGCCTCCCGCCCAGTTTGACTTTGACCTTGTTTACTTTGACATCAAGAACATTTGACATTACTTTGACATCCTTATTCAACTGTGAAGTTTTGTATCGACACACCGAGATAAAACACTGTTAGCTCGATCAGTTTAGATCAGTTACTAAATAAGCCATTCGGTTACCTTTAGATCATTTACTAATTGAACATGATTACAATGTATGATTATATGTAAACAGTATCGTTATGTTATTCAAGAATGTTTATCGAAAAAAAATGTCACCATTGTTAAAAAAACATTTCATTTTATGGATTTTAATCTCGAAACAGGTGGATTAAAAGTCAATAAACGTTAAACTTCGATAAAATTGTTGCAAAATGTTCCTTTTTAACACTATTTGAAAAGTTTTTATGAATTCTGTTTGTCTGTCCGTTACATTACGGAAATCATTTGCTCATATTATACTATTTCAAACATACTTAATGCTATTAATTAATTTTATTAGTGTGTAAAACTTTGAGTTAGAACTTATTCAGAACATTATTGAATCGTTCGGACTTTGAGGCACTCACGGAAGAATTACAACACTCTAAAATGTCTTGTATGCCTTCATTAGATACAAATTCTGATGTAACAATATTTCTCTCGTCTGTGAACTATTACTTACCCATCATACGTAGTATATGTCTTGTAATCGTTTTGAAAATCGAAAAAAAAATTTTGACGGATTTACACGTTTCAGACACTGGAGATTCCGAAAAACATATTTTTAGAAAAAAAAAATTGCCGTTCGTCAGAGACTTAAAATTTGGTATGTACTTAGTATGTAATGATGGGAAAAAGCTTATTGAATTTCAGTAACCTCGATTATAAGGAACTATTTTTTTCGGACTCTCGAAATATTCGTTCTGATAAAAGGTATATAACAATTTTCGAAATTGTTTATTTTAAGGAGTGAATATAAAAGACAATAAAAAAACATACATTTTGCATAAAGCATGAAGTCGATCGGATAATGAGTTGCCGAGATATTTGTAATCCTATTTTTCGCATTCTTCGATTTTTCATGACCCTGTATTTCTACCAAATTTCAATTCAAAGATATATTTAATTGAAAATGAGACGCTTAATCAGATGCAATAAGCCACTAGTTAATAGGATTATTGTTTTTGGAGTTATAAGGATGTTTCTTTTAAGCAATTCAGTTAAAGTTCATGACTTTATCAAGCCAGGATTGTATTCGAATTGCAATGCATTTTATAAATAGTTTACACATGTTTTATTTTAATATTTTATATTATGCATATCCATGATGGGTAAGTATTACGGTTGTCCCCAACGACTAGTTTTAGATACCGTAATGGATTTTTTCGAACTATGGACATTGTGCGTATATACAGGGTGATTCATAAAAGATGGGCAGAACTTTAAGGGGTTATAGTACACTTAAAGACAAATAATATTAAATAGGAGACTAAGGGTCCCAGACGTATTCCCAAGGAGATAGGGGGCATTAAAGTTTAGGGTCCGAAATTTCAAATGATTATAAAACATGGAAAAATTGGTCGATTCGTTTGCGGTTTTTGCAAAAAATTTTCTTTATGCCAGTATTTTCTTGAAATAAAATTTTAAAGTTCAATTTCAAAAAATGCCGATAGGGGGCGCTTTAGACTTTGGAGTAACAAACAACTATTTTTTAACGTTATTTTTTGTATTTCTTTAAATGATTTCGAAAGCTTAGACTTAAACTTAAATTTTGATCTAAAAATCTGAGTCCTAACGAGTAGTTAAGTAGCGTAAACTGAAATTTGAAATTTGAAACCCTTCTCCCCCCAGAACAAAAATCAGTTATTCCCGATCTTTGTGTCGTAGATTAGGCTCTAACTACTGCCGCGTTTTGCTAAAATTATTCTTTATGTCAGTATTTTCTTGAAAATAAATTTTAAAGAAAATTTTCAAAAAATTCCGATAGAGGGCGCTTTAGACTTTGGAGTAACGAACAACTATTTTATACCGTTATTTTTTGTGTCTCATTAAATGCTTTCTAAAGCTTAGACTTAAATTTTCAGCCCAAAATCTGAATCGTTAGACGTGGTTAAGTTTCTGGGGAGAGGGGTTTGAAATTTCTACTCCTGAGCACAGTTCAGTTTACCATGTCCACACATTGTGTGCTGTGATACGAGGTAAAAAGACACAAATTAGGATTATGTTACCAAAGCATATTTATTAACATGTAATCACAATAAATGTTCAAAATTGTGACCACCAGAGGTTATGCACGCAGAACAACGGCGACGAATGGAACGGCGAACATTCGCGAAAACATCAGGCTTTTCGAGCACTTCCCCTACAGCGGCGGAAAGTCTGGCGACCAGTTCCTCGGGGGATTCAATGGGTGTCTCATACATAAGAGCCTTCAATCGTCCCCAAAAAAAGAAATCGAGGGGTGAAAGATCTGGCGAGCGAGCAGGCCAAGCAACAGGACCACCTCGACCAATCCATCTGTTCGGAAATGTGATGTCCAGATAGTTGCGGACGTCTCGTACGTAATGGGCTGGCGCTCCATCGTGCTGGAACCACATGACCCGCCGGATGCGTGGAGGAACAACGTTTAACAGGTCTGGCAGCACATGTTGCAGAAATGTGAGGTATGTTTTACCGTTGAGGCGTTCAGGAAGAAGGTACGGTCCGATTAGGTGGTCTCCGAGGATTCCTGCCCAAACATTGATGGAAAAGCGTCTCTGATGAGCATGTGGATACGTAGCATGTGGATTGACATCCGCCCATACATGTGCATTGTGTGTGTTAAATGTACCTTCACGTGTGAAGGTACTAAGGTCTAAGCTTTAGAAAGCATTTAATGAGACACAAAAAATAACGGTATAAAATAGTTGTTCGTTACTCCAAAGTCTAAAGCGCCCTCTATCGGAATTTTTTGAAAATTTTCTTTAAAATTTATTTTCAAGAAAATACTGACATAAAGAATAATTTTAGCAAAACGCGGCAGTAGTTAGAGCCTAATCTACGACACAAAGATCGGGAATAACTGATTTTTGTTCTGGGGGGAGAAGGGTTTCAAATTTCAAATTTCAGTTTACGCTACTTAACTACTCGTTAGGACTCAGATTTTTAGATCAAAATTTAAGTTTAAGTCTAAGCTTTCGAAATCATTTAAAGAAATACAAAAAATAACGTTAAAAAATAGTTGTTTGTTACTCCAAAGTCTAAAGCGCCCCCTATCGGCATTTTTTGAAATTGAACTTTAAAATTTTATTTCAAGAAAATACTGGCATAAAGAAAATTTTTTGCAAAAACCGCAAACGAATCGACCAATTTTTCCATGTTTTATAATCATTTGAAATTTCGGACCCTAAACTTTAATGCCCCCTATCTCCTTGGGAATACGTCTGGGACCCTTAGTCTCCTATTTAATATTATTTGTCTTTAAGTGTACTATAACCCCTTAAAGTTCTGCCCATCTTTTATGAATCACCCTGTATAGTACCATATCCTATGTTAACATTACACCCCTGTTCTTCTGCAACCCCTAGCTTGGGATGCTTTCTTCACCTACTCGTTTGTTTTTTTCTCTTTATTACTTTGATGTTTTTGTATTACATTTAAGAGGCTCATGTTGATTATTTATATTCAGGCTTAATTAGTATCTAGTTAAATGTACTTGCTTTATAATAACTGTCTTCTGTGTATTTTGGGTTAGTTTTAGTTACGTTTATTATATATATATATATATATATATATATAAGTATATATATATATATATATATAACCGTTAATGAAACATTACCGAAACACCATCAAAAACTATGAAATTATGAATTAGTATGTAATAATTAATTGCAATGATAGTGTTCCCCAACACTCTGAATATAGATACCATATACTTATTTAAAAGAAGAAGAAATTAAATTAAAAATTGAAAAAATGAAATTTTTGGAATTTAGACAGAATCTTCAGGTCCCAAATGCCTAAATACCACAAATAAAATGTGTGGTTTCATCATCATATTAGCCACAACATTGCTAATATATATATATATATATATATATATATATATATATATATATATATATATATATGTTAGTAAGACAATTGTAACTGAAATTGTCTTTAAAATCTGTCCATTATCTGTTTTGATCTAGTCAGCTTTAGCTTTTGCTATTGTGTTGGTTAGTCATTGGTTTTAAGTTAGTGTAGTTAATTGTTTTTGTAAATAGTTCTTAATCTATATTACTTTATTGTTCCTCGCCTTCCTTGGCTTTGGTATTTTGTGTATGATGTTGCATCATATATATCTTAAATTAAATTCATATTTTAAATTTATCTTTCTTTTGCATCCCTTCTGTTCAAAATTAAAAATCCCATAAAAGAAAAGATCCTATAAAAGTCCTATAAAAGAAAAGATCATTTTATTTAAATTAATTTTATTCCTGTATGTACTCTCTTAGATGCATTTTTCTATCAGAAGGCGACCGCATGTTATAATAAAAATAAAAAGAGAAAGAATAGAGTAATAGACATAAAATCATGTTATCGCAGCTTTTGGTATATGTCTCTTCTCCGCGATCAAAATTAAATGTAATTATAAAAAGAAAGGAAGTTGTTGTAAGTTCACTTATATGTTAAATCCTAAACATTAAAAATCACAGTGCGTCTTTACAGCATGGATTTTTTGAATTACACTGGATTATCATCATTAAATCTGGAAAGTACAATGTAACGTTGCACAAGTTTCTTGAAATAATTAACGTCACTATTGCATATCTCACAAGTGATTGGGATTTTCATATGAGTTGATAAATAGTCATTATTAAAAGTTTATTAGTTCACTTACTCTATTTAATGTTCAATAACTGTCTTATAAATTGTCTTTAAGTTCGATAATGAGTTTATAATAACATAATCACAAATTTTAAAACATATTTCACTTTTAAGAGTTGAAAATAACAATATTATAATTGTTTATTGCTTCATATCTTGAAAGTTGAGAGGGTAAAAATGGGTAACTGGTTTCAAACAGATGTGGCGATGAAAGAAATTTATAGTTGGGTTTTTCTCTGTGCATTTTATTTCCTTCTTTTATTTATCTTGAGTAGAAAACTATTAAGTTTATTCGAATGAATGGATTATTATTTAACAAAAATTTATTACAGTTTATAAGTTACAGTATAAGGATATAACAGCAATTTTAAACAGAAAAAATGCAAAAGTTTCTTTAAAAATTATTCAAATTTTTTGAAATTTTAAGTAATTTGATTGGCTGTAGGATTTTTTTTTCTTTTAGGTTACGGAAGTTACTTTCAATAGGAAACTTACTAAAATACATGCTTCAGGAAAATATTAAAGTTTTGTGATGAACCTGGAAAAAACTTAAAAATTCACAGTTACTACATGAGTAAAGTTTTAATAATTGTGATAATATTGTTTAAGTTAGTTGCAGAACTGTGTAAAACTGCAAATTCTATTACTGAGAAAACAATCAGCACAAGACTGCACAAATACTTCCATCTGCAATGTAAGCTTCTGTAGCATTAAAGATACCCATCTGATACAAATTTCATTTAACAAAATGTTTTCTTTTGAAAAAAGCAAAAAGGGGCAATATACGTTATATAAGGAAAAATATCATTTTATTGAAAACCAACAAGAAATAAATACATGAAACATTATACACCAGAAAAAATGCCCTATTGCATAGCTACAAAGAACCTAATATACAAATATATATAAGCAAAGTATCAGCAAAATTAGATAGAATTTCTTAAGCACAATTTAAGAAACACTAGCATTTACTAAGCAAAGTAGAAATACAAACAAATACAGAAATATACAAGTTTTGCAACATATTCCCTGAAAAATATATGTTTTTGTTTATATACAGCTATAACAGCATTATACAATTTATTTCAACAAAATGTACTTCCTATGACATGAAATACCTGTTAACTACGCAAACATTGAGCATGTGCAGAACTGAAAATATGGCTATTTGTTACTTTTTAAAGAAGAATTTGTACATTCTTCATAAAAGTTTATACAGAAGTGATCCCGTTAATAGTCATTCAGTATGTGCTTTTTCCAGCTGAACTCTTCTTTATTCCAGCAAATTGTTTAGAACTAACACTCTGTGGCCCAGATCCGCCTACATTTGGAGATGTTCCAGGAATTCTACCTCCTAATTGTCCTTGGTATTGCAATGATGCAGGTGCTACGGGCATTCCACCACCTATAAATGCTTGTCCTCCTGATGCAGGTCCTACGGGCATTCCACCAACAAATGCTTGGACTCCTGACCCAGGTCTTCCAGAGACATCAATCATTCCAGCTCTGCCTCCTACACCAGGTCCACCTTTAAAGAAATATACTGATAAGTTCATATTTGTAATACTATAAAGATATAGAAACTTTTGTTTTTAATTTCGTATTGCATCAGAGGTTGTGATGCAGTTCCAGAAAGATTAGCATTTCTAAAGAGTAAATTTAAACTACGAAAAGGTCATCAACAGACAAATTATTACATTGTTTCTTAAGGTACGATTAATGTTTTCTATTACTGTGAGACAATTAAATGATATTATTTTTTTTCACAAGAGTTTTACTCAACCACGAGGTATTTTTGTGCTCTGTTTTTAATGAGTTCCAAACTAGTCATTCCAATAACAAAGGTAAACCAATTTTGAGAAGTAATTTAACTCGCAAATTAACTTACCAGATATTCCTGTTTGGTAAGCTGTAGCTGGCGTGTATTGCTCCTGTATTCCAGCTGGAGTTTGCTCCACTATCATGTTGACGTCGGCGGGACTCTCTTTACCAACACCAGGTTCGTTGGTCTTAATATTGGCCCTGAAACCAAACTGATCAGCTGTGTATTCAACCTGCCTGTACAGTCCCTGTGAATCAAAGTATCCGTAATTTCCTTGAACATTGCCACTTCCATCCCCAGATTCTGTTTTGAACTGAATACCACCTTGCTCGTCCGTTGTTTCATAACTTGTGCTGTATGGTTGTGGTGACATCTGAGAAGCAATAAAAGTTTAAAAAAAATTTTAAAAGACATTTGTATGTTAGTAAGTTTTAAAAATGCGTTTTTAAAGAATGTTCTAAAAGTATTAAACTGTTGAAATGTCATCGGAAACAAACCTTTGTACATAATTTTTATAATCCTAGCATATCGGGAAGCAATTGAAAAATCGATTACAAAGTTCATTTCCACATACAAAAACCAAATTGAGTTAAATAATAGACTGCAAAAAAACATTAACAACATTTAAAACTGTTACGACTTTTATTATAAAAACCAAGATTCAATCAGTACTCTTAATTGAAGCTTTCAATCCGTGGATCTTACTAAGTAAAATTTTTGCTTCAAATAGCAAGAAAATTTTATTTTCCGCACTTAAAACTATTTCGGTATAACTAATTGAAATTAATTCCATTTAATTTTTATTGTTGCTAGATTACAGGTTTTAAAGTTTTTTCTGTATGCAAATTCGATCTTTTAAAATATTGTCTGCTCCCCCCCCCTTTTTTTTTTACATAGTTATATGTATTTTTATGACTTATCTTCAACTTTTTAGTTACAAAGTCACGCTAAAATTACATTGGAACGGTATTGGAACGGGGGATAATCTCCAATTCGATTTTTAAATTATGTCTTTAACAGCCAGAATTACAAAGGCAAAAATATGCGCATTCGCTGAAGATTGTGAAAATGTGTCATTCGTAAAATAAAATTCAAAAATTAGTTAAACTAGGGGATTCAACCCGGGCATCCCGGGTTAAAGAATATAGGTGAAAACATTTTTGTTTGTTTTGTTTTGATGTACTTTTGATGTACTTTGTTAGATTGCACATTAACAACACTAAAAACATTTTTGTAGGAAAATTATTAATAATGTATTTAAATAAAGTTTCGAAATTTATTAAAAAAGATACTTTCCTATTACCCCCATGTTAAGAGTCAATACACGAAGAAATCACCAAAAATTTTGCTACTTACTTCAGCCATTTTCATTCTCATTATTTAAATGGTTTATGTGCATAGTTCGATTACATGTCTGTTAAATTCGTTTTTTATTTGTATTATTAATATTTTTTATATTATTTATTAATGAAGTTTTAATTTTGTTATTCAATTTTAGCCAAACTGAATCTTCCGTAATTGAGCTCCACGAGATAGAGATATATTTTTAAAAAAATAATGTTTTAAAAACCATAATAAATCAGTAAATTGAGATACGATATTCAGACAAATTGCATTTGAAAGTGCACTTTTTATTGAATGGTGCAAAAAATTGAAATTGTATGATTTTTAGAAGCAATTAAATTTGCGAAAAAATTGAAATGCATTGCTTGCATCTTTGCTGCTATTGATATGACGTCATCTATACTCACGGATACGTTTCTGCTTTATATTATAGATTCTATTTTACGACATGTCCATTCACCTTAATTGTATTTTCGGATGCTGATACAAGACCATAAGAGAATTCACCAAACAATATAGTTTTTTTTTTTCATCAGAAAGATGAGACAGAAACATGCCGACGAATTAATAGGAAAGGATACTTTAGAAATTAAAATATGTTTCAACAAATGTGTAAATTGTTATCAAAGTTTCTAATTATTTCTTTGTGACACATTTTTTTTTTCAGAACAAATTGTGCAGAGAAGCATTTTTTCATGAAACATAATGAACCTAGCAGAATATACTCACGGAGGCTTTTTTTTCACCCATCACAAAATGTTAATATTTTAGAAACTTTCAAAAATTTTTAAACAAATCTATCTATCTATATTAATAAAAGAAAGTTTCGCTCTGTGTGTCTGTGTGTGTGTCTGTTGGTGATGGCTAGGAAAATCTAGCCCACCTAGAAGGCTGCAAATTTAGATTTAGGTAGTCCAAACCCTCTCCTGGTGCACCATTACGTCAGAATTTTAATATTTTGAAAATTAAAGTAGTTATCAATTAAAAACTGATCAAAGATCACAAATAAAAAAGTCATTATTCTGAATCTAGCTGGCGCATGTGCAGAAACCAATTTCCGTATCTTCCGGAACAGAAGAAAGAAAGCAGAAGACATTCCGTTTTTTTTAAAGTATTTCTAAATTCGCCATGGACAAACGGCTAAAAATACGGAAAAACCGTCTACATATTCTAAAAGAACATACTTTTACGTCTCGAACGATCTGGTTGGGTTGAAAAAATTTTACATTTAACCCTTTCAAAAAAAATAATCAAAAAGCATCGAATTCATGTTTTTTATTTTCTCCCGTTTTCCGAGCCTTGCATCTACCGGAATACAAAAGATACGGAAAAACGAAGGTCACCAAATTAAAGAACTGTGTTTGTCCTTTTCAAAGCCACCTTTGGTTTTAAAAAATGCAAAAATTAACCCTTCGGAAAAGTATATTTTCTGTATGTCGTTTTGCGATTTTTGCGATTTTGGCATTTTTAAAAATTCGCATCGGCGATTCAGAGACAGGTACGGAAAACTAAAAATACCAGACAATATCTACATTTATTCCTTTTTCGACATCTGTATTTGTTTTCGAAAAATACGAATATTAACCCTTCAAAAAAAATTCGTGCGCAGGACTCTTTTTTGCGAATTCCGATTTTCTGCTATATATTAAATCTGGCATCGGCTTTCTAAATTAACCAAACAAAAAGCAAACACACGTAAAGACATCTACGTTCTATCGGGTTTAGGCAGAAACCTTTAATTTAAAAAATAAATCACGTTAACCGTTTCGAAAACGTTTGAACCGTAAGTCACTTTCGCTTTTTTAACTATTTCTCCTATATTTAAAAATCCGAATTGGCGTTTATAAACAAGATACGAAAAACTAAAAATACCGTGCCTAATCTATATTGCTTTGTTTTTTAAAATCTGGTATTCGTTTTGAAAAAATTTAATTTTAACCCTCCGAAAAAAAATCCTTTCCAAAACTCACTCACGCGAATTTCCTTATTTTGGTCCAGATTTAAAAATCGGCATCGACTCGGGAAATGCAAGTACGGACAAACAGTAGATTCCAGATCATAGGCACGTTCATTTTCTTCAAAATGAACGGTTGGGTTTTAAAAATATCTACATTAACCCTTTAGAAACCGATCGATTAAATAACAGGCACCACGATTTCAACTCAGACTGTCCGAAACCGGCTCCATGCTGTAGGTCTGTATGCTCGCCGACCGATGGTATGTGTTAGATTAACATCAAGGCATCGTCGCGACCGCAGGGAGTGGGCAACCGAGCATGTCAACTGAAGGAGAAATGAATGGAGCAATATTCTGTTTTCTGACGAGTCCCGTTTTTCTGTGCATCCGGATAATAGGCGTATTTTCATCTGGAGGGACCGCGGCAGTAGGAATAATCCTGCGTTCGTGCACGAAAGTGTCAGATTTGGCGGTGGAGGAGTGTTGGTGTATGGTGGCATCTCCATTGACGGGCGCACTGACCTCTACATCATTCGAGATGGAGCTCTGACTGGTCGCCGATATAGGGATGAGATCCTCAGACCTATTGTAGTCCCTTACGCTGCAGCAATCGGAGATAACTTCATTTTAATGGACGATAACTGCAGGCCACATCGTGCAAACCTGGTGGAGGATTTCCTTTTCGAGGAAGGAATCGTTCGAATGGAAGGGCCAGCGTGTTCTCCAGACATGAATCCAATCGAGCACGTTTGGGACGCTCTAGGAAGACGAGTTTCTGGCCGCCAACAACCCCCACAAACTCTCCAAGAACTGGAAAGAGCTCTTCTGGAAGAGTGGGGCTGAATACCCCAACTCGTCATTAATAGCCTCATTGAGTCCATGCCTCAAAGGTGTTCAACGTTGCTGGCCGCCCGTGGAAACCATACTCCCTACTGAAAATGATTTTCTTTGAAGAAAACACCTTTTCTTATTCTTTTTTTCTCATATGCACAAATTGTGTTTTTTTCCTTTTGTACACAAATGCGCAATAAAATGCATTTTTTTCTGCCAAACAATAAATTACACATGTACATGTGTAATTTATTCTCATATAACCTACTATGTCTGTCGACCATGTATCAATCAGCTAAAAAGTTTTCCAGATACAAAATCCACCTAAAACTGCAATATCCTTTAATTGTTTTGAGCAGTGTATTAGGCTGCATCAAAAGTATTTTCGTTTTTTGAATACTTTTATGCCATGTAGAATACTTTTATACCATTTTAGCATGTAGAATTTTCAAATGTGCAGTTTTGTGAATGTTTAGCGTCAAAATTGATAGTGGGGAATGAATTCTCCTCCTTTGTTCTCTTCAACTGGTCAAAATTCACAACTGATGGCCTGTCACTTCTGTGTTTGATTTCGATGCTGAGGTCCCCTTCCTTAAAACGTTTGTATTTATTTTGAACAGTCCGGACACTGGTCTTGTGCTGGCCTCCAACTGCGTTAGTTTTAAGGACAGTTCAGTTTTAATGGATTTAAGGCCTGGTTTAAAACCACGCCTTTAGAGGCATAAAATCTCAACAGCTGTATCGCTCTTTATGTGAGCTAGAAAGGAAAGAAAGAAGCCTGTATGATTACAGAATATAAAGAGACATATATCCTCGTAAACAGTGGTGGCTCGTGACGGGTCTTTTTGGGGTGCACTAAATGCATGCCTGAAACATTTATTATTTTAGTACCCTTATTTTTTAAAGAAAACTTTTTCTTATTTAATGGCAAAACCTTCTGCCAACAAATAAAACAAAGTATTTCTTTTTAATAATAGTGGTAAAAAAATAAATAAATTTGGCAGCCATGCATTTAGTGCGCCAAATAAAGCCAGTTACACTCAGAAAAAGAAACTGATTAAAACTACAAAACATGTTTTTGAGTACATTTTGGTTGTTTTAGCAAAATTCAAGTAAAATTGAACCATTTTACTTCAACTAACAAAACATTTTTGCTGACGATACAATTTTTTTTTTTTGGAATTGCGAAAAAAAAAAAAAAAAAAAAAAAAAAAATGTTGATTCAAACAAAATTTTTATTGACCTATATTTAAACAAAAAATTTCTTTAAATATAGGTCAATGGAAATTTTGTTTGAATCAACAAAACATTTTTTTTTTTTGTTAAAAACAACTTTTTTTTGCAATTCCAAAAAAAAAATTTGTATCGTCAGCAAAAATGTTTTGTTAATTGAAGTAAAATGGTTCAATTTTACTCCAATTTTCCTAAAACAACCAAAATGTACTCAACAAAAATGTTTTGTAGTTTTATTCAATTCCTTTTTCTGAGTGAATTTTTTGTTACATAACAGCTTCTTCCAACTCGCGTCCTTAATTACACCTTAAACTCTTTCTACTTTCAAATGCCATTCTCCTCAAACTGGAAAATTACTATTGAAGTCAAAGAATATGTTTAAGTGCGACCAAAACATAAAAAAAAGTTCTTAGATAAAATCCAGGTAAGTCACGTGCAACTTTTATTTATTTATTTTATTTTAACTCTAGACTAATACGGTTGTTCCAGATTAAATAGAATAATTTGTTTAAAGAAAAAAAAATCCTGTTTGATTAGGACTGCATATGAAGAAATGTTTACTGTGTTAGTGTAATATTCCAAATGTTAATTTAAGAAAACAAAGGGGAGTTTAAAATTCGTTTGTCGGTTGCTTTTTGATCAAAAGATAAGAAGAATTTCACAAATATAAATTGACATACTTTTAATAAGGGTTTGACTATGATAAATTATTGATTACAAATATATCTGCATAAAAAAAACATTTTTAGAAAAATTCGTTAAATAGTGTAAAATTCTTTTCGCTAAATGGTGTAAGTGATTTTTTTAAAGATGTTTTCAATTTAAAGCTTTTAAGGCAGTTCGAAATTAAAGCCATTTAAAAGACAGTTCTAATAAATTAAATTTACAGACTTTATTTTTCAAATGCTTTGAAACAATATAGTGGTTTTAGTTTTCTTTTTAATGTATTGCATGTTGCTCAAATCGCATGTGGTTGTGGAAGCAATCGATTACTTTCGATGAAGGCTTTTCCTGTCTTGTCTCATCTGGAAAATGTGTTTAAATCGCCAACTTTGACACAACATTTCTGAAAAAACTTTTTGTCCCAACATAATTGGAATCTTTTATTTTGTTATTCATATTCAATTTAAACTGCATTATTGCCAAAATGCTCATGTTTAACAAACAGTATACGAAATAATCATATATTAAAGTACTTACCTCTGTAAATAAATAAATATATATATATATCTACAGGGTAATACGAAATTACTGGGTAAAACTTTAAAGGGTGATAGAACAGGCACAGACAAGCTCCAAATACCGTATAATGCATGGTTGTAACTCGACGGTTTCTGATTGTCGAGTGAACAATATCTAACAAATGATTGCTGATTTTATTTATGCGGAATAGTGTTACTAACTAGGATGCTAATATGGATGAAATTTAAAAGAAGAAATAAAGAAAATAGAAAGTAAGTAGCTCAAGAGAGTATGTGTATGTGTGTATGTGGGGTAAAGGTCTACATGGGGTCGGGCTGAGCACAATGAAGGCAAATTTTCAAACGGGCCGGTACAGGTCGGCAGAATAAAGACAATCTTTTTAACAGGCCGGGCCGATAAAAATTAATAAACGGGCCGGGGCGGACCGATAATAAAAATTAAACGGTCAAGCCAGGCCAATAACACAGTTAAACGGGCCAACCGGCCCGATATTACAAATTTAAAAGGATCAAACTAAATTAAAATCATAGGGCAAAATGCAAATATTCACCTTGCGTTATTTATAAAATACTAATATGAAGTCAGAAGAGCTCAACTTTTACTTAAAAAGTAACATTTAAATATAGAAATAGATGTAATAGGAGGATTTTAACATCTGTTAACACCTATTTCTGTATTTAAATGTCACATTTTAAGTAACAGTTTTGCTCTTTTGAGTTTCATATTAGTATTTTTGGATCCAACTAGATAATATATAAATAATTTTCAATGGGCGTGATTGGGACGAGAATAAGTATAAATGTGCTGCACGAGCCGATGCTAGCTTGACAACATTAATACCGATATATTACACTCGTCCAGCGTAGAAACCGGTATCGGACAGTTTTACAATGTGTCTGCTCTTGGACTTAATTTTCTAAGCAGGCTCGGACAGGGTGGGATCAGGTTTACATTTTATTTTACATACTCGAACCGGGCCCGAACTGGACTTAACTTTTGCCAGGGCGTGTCGAGCAAGCAATTTGTTTTGTAAAAATATTAATCACGATAATAAAGTCTCGTTAAAGAAATCTTTGGAAATATACTTTAATAAATTATAGAGAAACATTTTTAAAACTCTACTTTTTTATTATACAGAAACAAAAGTTGTGATGTTTTTAACCATCTTTTTTTCTTTTATTCTACACTAGATTATTATTTTTTAATATATTTATTTGATTGTAATAGTCTAAAAGTCTAAGTGATCAATAATATTGCTATTCTGTTATCTATGGCTTGTAAAGATATAATAATCTAAAATATACTGTAAAAATTTCCCATAAATATGTTTGCAGTATTCATTAAAAGAGTCTTAATTGTATGCTAAGAAAAATACGAATTTTTTGAAGAAATTGAGTCGGGTTGAGCCTCATTTCACTGATTTTTGCACGGGACGGGCCGCGACTGTTTACACTGTTTTTTGCACGGGCCGAACCGTGAACTGCAAAATCATAAAGGGGCCGGGGCCGAACTTTTAGTTTTTACGCCGGGCCCAGCCGTTCCGGGACAAGATAACCTTCGTTCGGGCCGGGCTGTGCCTGGAAAATCCAGCCCGTGCAGACCTCTAATGTGGAGGAGGCTGTATCTTAAATTGGACCAAATATTTCTTCAGAGAAGTTGAGGCTGTATCGGAACTCACGGGCAAAAATTTAAGTCGTGATAGAACACATCTAAACAAGCTATTTTCGCCATACAATGCACGGGCGTATCGCAAGCGGCGAACCACTGACGTCATTAAACACACAAAGCACTGTTTTTTTACACAGGTCGTTATTTCTAACGTGGATTGCGAAAAGGATGGCTGGTTTTACTAATTACCAAAACGCGGACATGCATTTCATGCAAGGTGCTGCGGTTGTGAGTGCTCTGGAAGTCCTAATTGTATAGTAAACAGAGAGTTCTCTCAACAGTCATAAAGCGCCCTGTAGTGTTTCACCTCCTAAGTTACGACCATGCATCGCGTGGTGTTATGAGCTTGTCTAAACGTGTTCTATAATCCCTTAAAGTTTTCGCTCTCTCTCTCTCTATATATATTCACGATAAGATTGTTATATTTTAAAGTGTAAAGTAATAATGTGTACCTCACCAACACAATGAAATTTCACGAAATATATTGAAATTGGTTAATTATTAGGAAATTAGGGCGTAAAATTGCGAAATAAAAACAAAAAAATAGACAGGTAGAAATTCATAACATTTTAAAATCCCGATGAAATGTATACTGGAACAGTACCAAAATGAATACAAAGCGATATATTAAAACAGCTGGATCGCTTAAATGTTATGCGTAGACATACTTTAAAAAACAAACAAACAAACATAAAATAATTACTATATATAACTGCCAACTTTTACTCTTCTTTCGTACCACTGAAATTTAATAATAATTTCTGCTTTATTTAATAGCCGAATTTTGGGATTAAGTAAGGCGAAAATTTCTATTCATTTTAGTGTTAACAAAAAAGAGTGAAAGTTGGCAGCTGTGATTATATAACCACTTCTTCGAATGTCGGTTAAAAAATTTTGTTGGTTTTATACAACGTAATCATTAGACATTAATAAATACACTGTTTTAAACTAATATATAACATATTGTTCTACGTACATTAGTTACAGAATTATGATAGAAAGTTCTATTATTTTGGCCGAAAAGGTTACCATTGCTAATTTTTTGGCGACCATTATTGTTGCAGAAAGAAATGAAAAGGCTATACATCTCGAAAAATAAAAGAAAAACTGTTGCTAATTTTATTAAAAAAAAAAGAAAGAAAGAAAGAAAGAAAAGAGAAAGAGAAAGAAAAGAAAAAGAGTTTTGATGAGAGATAATATTATAAAACGAAAATATTTAATTTAAACATGATTAGGAATGTTCGTAATGCTTAAAAAACTATTCAAGGGGCAAGATTGCTGTTGAAACAAAATTTGGCGATTTTGATTTTACTTTTGACCCCAAGCAATTTGATTTTAAGCCAAAAGGTGTTTTTTTGTTGCAGAAAGAATTGAAATGGCTATATATCTGGAAAAATAAAATAAAAAACTGTTACTAATTTTATTTAAAAAAAGAAAAACAGTTTTGATGAGAGATTTTAAGCCAAAAGGTGTTTTTTCAAATGTACGACAGCATTTTTGCAGTATTTTCTTTTTTTTGGTACTTTTCGGTTAGCCGGGCGCCAGTGATAGATATATACAGGATACACACACTTATATATGCACATATATCTACACAAATACATATATATACACTTATATATATATATATATATATATATATATGTACATATATCACTGGCGCCCGGCTAACCGAAAAGTACCTTTTTTTTTATTCAAATGCAAACTATATTAATGGCAATATACTTCTATTTACGTCTACATATATGAAACTTCGTTCCGGCTGCTTATAATTCGATTTCTTCTGAATGGATTTTCATGGAACTTAAACTGTAACGTAATTTTTCAGGAAAGGTTTTATTGTATAACATATCGTTTTACGTAGCTTAGTTATAGAATTATTATGGGAAGCTCTACAATCAGATTAATCCGATTATGAAAGATTAGCCTTTTTAAAAGATTTTGCCGAATGGATTTCGGTGGAACCTACACTGTTAGATAATTTTCTAAGGAAAGTTTTATTATATAACATATCATTCTACGTTGCTTAGTTCTAGAATTATAGGGGGGAATTCGAAAATCGGGTGACCATTTTTTTAAATCAAATATTAGCCTTTTCAATATATGATTCCAATTATGAAGAATTAGCCTTCTGAAAATGTTCCACTGGACGGATTTTGATGAGAATTGTATTGTTAGTTAGTTAGAAGCTATTTCAGGAATGGTTATAGTGTACTACATATTGTTCCACGTTGCTTAGTCAAACAGTTATGTGTGAAGGTTATATAGTCAGGTGAACCCGATTCCGAAAGATTAGTTGTTTTGAAAGTTTTTACTGGGCGTATTTTTTGCGACTAGCATTGTTAAGTAGATAATTTGTAAGGATGGTTTTAGTATATTTCATATCGTTCTGTTAGTTTTAGAATTATGTGGAAAAGTTCTATAATCAGATGAACTCGATAATCAAGAATTAGCCTTTATAAAAACTTCTACTGAATGGATTTTGTTAGTTAATTTGTTTGCATTGTTAGTTCGATAATTTTTAGTGATGGTTTTAGTGTATTGCATATAGTTTTATCATTCTTTAGAAAACCCTAACTGTAAATGACCAAATAAAAGAGTTGGTCCTTACCAGCTAAAATTTTGACTACACATTAAAAAATATAATAGCGCAATGACGTAATTTTTCAGTAATGTGGAAGGATATTCCAGGTAAATGTACAGTTTGCTTTCATATACAAGGTCAAATTAAAAGATATATTTCGTTTGATTCAAGGTTCATTTGTAGAAACCGACCAGCGCAGCGGGCGTAGCTTGCTTGTATTAAAATAAAATTTAAACTTTAAAGTGTCACAATTTTATTACAAATTTAAATTCAGAATGGAATAGAAGTTAAAATATTGATATTGTTCAAATTTGAATTTGTAGGGTGAAACCCCCACTAACTGACACTTTAAGGATTCTTTCTTGTTCAAATCACTACCACAAAGTTTTAAATCTATTTTATACTTATCTTTGTTTTTGAAAGCTCAACAAAGATACATTAAAAAATTATTGTTGACAAAATTTTGAAAAATTATACTTGTAATTACTTTTTTTTTCATAAATATTGTCAATAACTCCGGTAACTGACATCATCATTTTTTGAAAAACCAATAGCTGAAAAGTAAGTTATAACAGTTAAGACAAATAAGTTACCACTAGATGACATTACTTTGCAGAATTTTACAAGAAAATGCTTATTTGAGTTTGATTTCTCCTGCAGTGTCAGTTACTGGTTAGGTGTCAATAACTGGTGGTTTCACCCTACTTAAAGAAAAACCGATTGTTCAAAAATTAACACTAATGCTTTTGCATTTGTTGAATAAAAAAATAGTAATATGGAGTTTAGCCCATTCATAATTAACAGATGATTTATCACCGATGGAAAAACAAACAAATATTTTATCATGTCCTCCTTGCCGAAGTGTTTAAATAAAAGTATTAAAGAGGATACCGTGAGCTTGTCAAAGTGCATTGAAACAGAAGTGTTCTTTCTTTGGTAAGCGACTGGCCATTAGAATACACTTGGTCTGCCATCTAATGTTAACAGGCCAATGTGATAAACCGCGGTACAGGAAGATTGAATAAATAGTTGTTAAACAACAAATGAAAGTAACTTCAAACAACTGTTTTTCAGTCCACGGCTTACTTTCAAATTTACAAAAGCACTCATTAAAATTGCTTTCATTTGTTTTTTTACTTATTGTACTCCAGTTGGAGGGTTTCAGAGAGAGTGGTTTGTCACAAGAGAATGTTTTTTTGTGATAATGCTTTACTGTTACCCACGTTCAATTTAATTTATGTTTTTGCCAGTAACGTACCTTTATAAAAGAGAGTGATAACTGCGCATTCTCAGATAGCAAGTTTTTGTCCCCGCCATAGCAACCCACATTCCAGAACATGGCAACACACCCTAGGACATATTCTATTTGGCGGGCGAGACAACAAGCATTTGCTTGGAAATACACGCTCCCCAAGTTTTTATCCAAATACTCTCTACCAATCAATCGTTAGTGACCGTATGTCACCATTTTCTTATTTCTAAAGGAATTCTAAATACCAGCATTAGTCATATTTGACTAGAGTCGCAAAAAATCCCGGTTGATTAACGGGCTTTGAAACTCTACGTTTGACACGAAGTAGGCAGTCACATATTGAAATATTTTACGAGTCGCTGTAAAATATAAAAATGTTAATACAATAGCATTAGCAGAATTTTACTACTAATTACTAGAATTTTATAACTAGTTACATTCAAATCCGTCCGGTGGTAGCTGAGAAAATGGAGGATATACATACTTAACGGACAAAAACCGAAGTTTTTGATCTTGAACTCTCTTTAAAACCGAGAAAATTGTTTGTCTGTCGGTACAATATATTTAAAGAAACTAAGTGTAACATTGTTTTTTATCGCATAAAATTTGTTTGAATTAGATAACCACGCAAGAGTGCAGTTTAAAATTAGTAATCCAAATATTTTTATTGCTTGGAATAAATAACAATATGTCCAAGCCAATTAGAAAATCTCTACCGAATCTTAAGCTTTTTACTTTTAAGAACATATGACTATGGTTATTGTAATTTAAAAACAAGAATGAAAAATCATGCGTCAAGCATAGATTATGTAACACTTTCCAAAGCTTCCAAAATAATTTTACAAATTATACAGTTTAATAAGCTGAGAGATAACATCTAAGTAAACAATTTGAAAAACGCATAACATATTTAAAAACATAATTTCAGGAATTTCCAACGTATACAATATTCGGAAAAATATCCGACTACTTTTATTCAGCCCTGTATATGATCTATAGATTTGTATATACAGTAAAACCTCCATAACGGACACTCCCGAATAGCGAACACCTCTATTTAGCGTACACATCTTTTGATCCCTAACACTTATTATTTATACATTTTTACCTGTAAATAGCGGACACCTCCGGATAGCGGACAAATTTTGCCCTCCCGAGATGTCCGTTAATCAGAGGTTTTACTGTACTAGGTGTACCGGTTAATTCCCGCTGTTTTACTTAATAGATGGCAGCAGCTATTAATGCAACGTTCAATCATTTGACATATAGAGTGTTTTGTTGTACTAACATAAGGCTTGAAAACCATAAATGTCAAAAGTTCTTAAAGTAATAACATCATATAAATATTCGTGCTCAAAAATGTCGAATTTCGTTCCTTCCAAAGAGCATTTGCGGACTGTGCTTTTGTTTCTGTTTCATTCCAAGAAATCGGCTGCTGAAAGTCACAGAACTCTTGTGAAAGTTCATGGTGATAATGCATTATCAGAAACAACATTCAGAGATTGGTTTCGACGATTTAAAAGAGGTGATTACAGCGTTGAAGACAAAGAACGTCCAGGTCAGCCAAAAAAGTTTGAAGATCCCGAATTGGAAGCTTTGCTCGACGAAGATCCGTGTCAAACACAAAAACAGTTGGCTGAGGGCTTAGAAGTTTCACAACAAACTATTTCCGATCGATTAAAAGCCGATTAAAACGGCCAGAATGGGCTAGAAGACATGGAAAAGTGATTTTGCAGCATGACAATGCTCCGGCTAATACCACAATTTTGGTCACGGACACCGTAAAAGCGCTGGGATGGGAACTGCTGCCTCACCCGCCGTACTCTCCGGACCTGGCCCCGTCCGACTACTATTTGTTTTCATCAATGTCGCACACATTGGCAGAGCAACACTTCGATTCGTACGAAAATGTGAAAAAATGGCTTGATGACTGGTTTAGCTCAAAAAACGAACATTTTTTTGGCGAGGCATCCACAAATTGCCAGAAAGATGGGGAAAATGTGTAGCTAGCGATGGCCGCTGGTTTGAATAATTCATTTTTATTATTTCCTATGCATTTTTAGCTTCAAAAATCAATAAAAAACAGCGGGAATTAACCGGTACACCTAGTATACTACATAGGATGCTAAATTTTAGTTCAGTTAAGAAACGCGTAGCACCGTTTAAAATTCTCCTTCTGGAGTTTCTGTCAATAAACGGAAATGTGTTCGCGAACTTTTGTGCTTCCCTGTATAGGATCTACAGAATTTATACACACCACGTAATAAACAAAAAGTGAGTTAAATTTAAAATCGCGTTCAGTAACTTAAAACGCACTTCCAGGAATTATTGTTAACAGACAGTAGAGAATTCTTTTGTGTGTTCCTGTAAATGAACGATGACTGCTATACACACAATATTCTCTAGTAAGCCTCTTGGAATGCACCTTACTGATATATATAAATTTCAATGCGTTTAAAATAGTGAAACATTATTTAAATAAACTACAGACGATTTTATCCATAGACGTAATGTAACGGAATTCTTTTGACTGTCCCTGTAAATTAACTATAAGTGCTATCCACACCCTATTCCATATTAAGCTTCTTGTAATGCACCTTAGTGATATATATCAATTACAATGTGTTTACAATGGTGTAACATCATTAAAATAAACCGCAAATGATTTTTCCACATAGACCGTAATGTAACGGAATTCTTTTGAGTGTCCCTGTAAAAAAACTATAAGTGCTACACACTTTCGTTGAAATAGGGAACGTGCTATAGATAACGACAATAACATATAAAAATTGCAAGGCAATCCGAGCCTATTTACGGAAGTTAGGGCACGGCCAGACGGCAGACGACCAGACGACCAGACAAACCGAAATCATAAACACTTTTCAACTAGGTTGGAAAATGTTAAAAAATAAACTATATGTTGGAAAGCTATTACCTGTTGAAGCTATTAATTAACAAAATTGATCATATCATATCATAGATAAATGTATGATAAAACAAGAGGCCATAAAAATGTTTGTCTGTGTATCTAAGGTAATTTCAAACACTATACCCAATGGATTTTTTTTTCCGGTTTGAACCATTGGATAAAGAGAATTCTCGCTCATTATGATGTATAATATAAAGATATAACCATGACTTATGGTAATAAAATTTGCTATTTTATTATTATTTTGGTTTGGGAAACATTATCGTTCGTTGAAGAACTGGAGCGACTATATCAGTCTGAAAATAATACAAACGCCTCAAAAAAAAAAAAAAAAAAAAAAACTGTTATTATTTTTTTTTTATCCAATTAAAAAAAGAAAGAAAAAGAAAAAAACATTTTAATGAAAGGGGTATTATAAAACGAAAATATTTATTATAAGCATGAAAGGATTGTTCGTAATTCTTAAAAGAATTTAATTATGAAATTTTGCAATTGAAACAATATTTTACTCAGACAGACAGAAATTCTTAAAAAGCGTTTTAATTTTGTTATAAGTTAAACAACTGTTTCAATATATTTTAACTAAATAATTATTCAATTAGATGATTTCGAAAGCTTACAATTATACAAAAGATTAAATATTTGAAACCTGACCCACTTTTTTCAAGAAATGAGAAAACACAAATGAGTTCATTCTTTTGTTTAAATGCTTTGCTTATTAGTGGTCTTCTTTTCTGTTTGAGTTAAAGTGAAATAGTTTCAATCTAATTGTTCATTTTTAAATAAAAAAAATCACTTGAAGAAATTAATTTTTACTAGATATAAAAGAGCAAGATATTATCAGTTCTATCTTCTTGGGTGAAAAAAAATTCCTTGCGTAACTGATATTATTTCAATGAATATGGCACAGTGTTACAAAGATCTTGAAGTCTAAACTTTTATCAATGCTAAATACGTATATGTTTTTATTTATTTATTATATAGTAAAAAAAATATTTATTGCGGCAATTTGGACTTTAAAATTATTTTTTCAATCATGTGCTAGAATAAAATTTGCTCCTGGCATTTAAAAAAAAAAAAAAAAAAAAAACGTCAGCAGAACAAATGAAATTAAGCGTCACTTATTTTCAGTGATCAAAATATGAAAATTGCTTTATTTATAAATTTAAAAGTATAAGTTTTCTGACAGAAGTTTAAATTTTCCTTTTCCCGGAAAGCAAAAAAATCGTCATAAAACTTTATGATACTTTAGTTAACGACTATTACTATAAAGTTTAAAACTATTTATTCAGTATTGTTTACAAATTTTTAATTCAAGTTTCAAGTTCTCCTCAGTCTAGCTATGTGTATTACACTAACGTTCGTGGAATATCAGAAATCGACGTTATTTGAATATAACTGAGAGCAATAAAATAGTTTATATTAAAATTAACATTATTTTGTTAATCTTGCAAGTATAAATTTTGCAACGAGAAATGATAACATCCGAAAAATCGATATTTCGTGTTGAGAAAACAGATTACACACTGTAAAATCTACTCGAAATAGTTTTCTTTTTCTTTCTTTCTTTCTTCTTTCTTTTTTTTTTAACTGGCAGTGAATTAAACTTTTTTTTAAAGAAAAGCTTCTTTAAATCTCGGGAATATTTTGGTTTCTGAGGTTTCTAAAGATACGGAACTCTTTTTAAAATCGTGGATAACTCGGAAGAGGTTATGCTAAATTTTCGTATTGCTAGATCCTGAAACGTTTCTTTTTTTACTTTCTTCTATCTTTACAAGAAGAAAGTATTGGATTCATGAAAATTTTCGACTTCCGGTTTTCGATGGATTTATACGTTTTAGAAGGTCCTGAACACGATTTGACTGTTTTTTAGAAAATGTCTGTCTGAGAGTCTGTAACTCTGCGTCTGTCTGTCTGTATGTGACAAAAATTTTGTGGGCGTTCTATCATAAGAACTAAACCACGAAATTTAATAAAACTTTATATTCAGTTACTCCTTGATATAAATTGATGCTGATTAGTTTTTGGGCAAAATTGCCCTACAGGTGGCGCTGTTATGCTGCATTTTTCGCGATTTTCGCAAAAGCTCTATCTCAAGAACAAATGCACTTATTTTCATCAAACTTCAGATAAAGTTAGACCTAAACATAAATAGACGCTGATTACGTTTTGGTGAAGCTATCCTAGCAGGTGGCGCTACTATAACACCTTTTTCATGATTTTAACGATAGCTATATCTCAAGAACGAATGCACGGAATTTCATCAAACTTCAGATTCTGTTAGACAATGACATAAATAGATGCTACTTACGTTTTGGTGTAAATAGCCCAATAGTCGGCACTGCTATGTTACTTTTTTCATTATTATCCCGATAACTATATCTCAAGAACTAAAGCACGAATTTTCATCAAACTTCAGATTCAGTTAGACGTTGACATAAGTTGTTGTTGATTAGATTTTGGTCTAAATCTCCCAATAAGTGGCGCTGCTATGCTGTATTTCGCAGGATTTACACGACTTTAGCAATAGTCATATCTCAAGAACTAATGCCCGGAATTTAATAAAACTTTAGATTCAGTTAGACCTTGATATAAATTGGTGCTGATTATTTTTAGTGTATGCGAAACCTGTGTGAGATAGTAGAAAGTTTGTGGATTGGTACATCCGACTAGATTTATACAGTGTTGGTGAACGAGACGGTTAAGTTGCAGTTTATGAAGAGTTCTTTTAACATAAAAATAACTTTCTGTTTCTGGAAAAAATTATTCGGTAAAGGAAGATTTTGACGCATCAAAAATCCTTATGTATATAGTATTTATACAGGGTGCGTCACAAAAATATATGCACACTTTGAATGATTATAATTCTAGTTTTTATTCACATATAATTAATATTTAGATTGCTAAAGATCTACATAAAATATGTAACTTTTGCTTCTACCGCATATTTTCAACATTATTACAGACAATATTATTATTACAGACATTATTACCAACATTATTGCCTCTGGGCAATACAGTGCTGATAACAGTGTGGGCTATTGATTCACAAACTTCAACAAACATTTCATTTGGTGGTGTTGTGGCGCATTCTTGCTCAATTGCGGTTTCGGGAACGTTGTCTATGAACATCCATTCGTTTCAAACTTAGCTTTTATCCGATGAAATGTAAGTCGCATAGTTATTGCGACTGCCTGAAACTCCCCGTAAAACACAGTAATAATTTCCATAACTCATTGCGATATTGTTTTTACACTTCTGCTACATTTTCATACTTACAACAGTATTTTAAAATAAATAGGTACTTTTCGGTTAGCCGGACGCTAGTGATATATATGCATGTATATATACACACACATACATATATTTACACATATCTACATATACATACATATACATACACACACACACACACACATATATATATATATATATATATATATATATATATATATATATATATATATATATATATATATATAATTTTCTTTTTTCAAACGTTAATCATGGTCTACTCATTATTTCAAATTAATTACACTTTGAAAAAAAAAAGAAAAATTAGCAGGTTATGATCCGTTAAACAGTGTATGTATATATATATATTTTAACTCACCCTGTACGTCATTAATTTTCTGTTATTTTGTGTTTCATGTCAATTTTGATTTGAAATATGCCAGCTCGAGCCGGCAAAATTATTTTATCTGTTTCAGGTAGCCAGTGTTGAATTCAGTGGGAGGGGGAGATGGAGGGTATTACCCCCGGGGCTTCGAAATGTACGCCGCCATCAGAAAATTTGGGATTTTATGCTTATTATGGCTCTAAAATTGAAATTTCCTCTTCGGAACCCCACAGCGTCGCCTCCGGAAATTCAGAAATCCCTCCCGGAGAAAAATGTCTGGATTCAACGCGACAGGTTAGGGTCGGTCAACGAAACTTATTTCAATTCCTACTATTAGTTCACACTCGCCCTATATATATTTATATATCTTGTTCAACTTTTCAATCGTTAATAAAACACTTTTTATTCATCCACTCAAGTTTAAATACATTTTTTTTAAACTTGTAGTGGATGACACTTGAAGTTAATACAGTTTTTTCAAATATTAATTAATTAATTAAATTTAATGAATTAATTTTAGTTTTATATGGGAAAAAAAATATCAACACGCAGCCGACTTATTTCAGACATTAGTTCCATTTAAAAGCATTCACTCACAAGTCTTGATAGCGCAGTCGGTTAAGCTATGAGCTGGTAACCACAAGGTCCAAGGATCAAGCCTCGCCTGGGACGGAAGGTAATTCTCCTGTACTCAAAAATAAATTTCTCTTATATAAGATATTTAGCAGGATATAAATTTAGGAATAAATACCGTCAGTGGCGAAGCGTGTAGATTGCGGGAAAAAATTTCTTTTTGACCTAAGTAGGAATTGACTTTAATTTTTTTTTGCTTATTTTATCGGATATAATTCGGTCTGTGCAGATGTTTAACAGCCATCACATTGACAATTCAAAACAGTTCATTTTATTGTGCAAAAAATGTAAGCATTACAGAAAATACAGTTTTGTTTTGATTAATTATTATCGAAATTCCTTAGTAAATTTGAGTGATTTTACATTTAAAATATGTCCAGGACAGAAATGAATAATTGAAACAAACATCGTCTCTGTAAGACTAAAGAAAAGACAACAATTACGATACATAATCACAAAACTTTATTTAATGAATGAAAAAATCCTATCATGTAATTACAAAAGCTTACAGGCAAATATCAAAATTATAGAATCGGCGTATAAAAAGTGAAACCATTCACCTTACTTAAGAAATAAAGCTCAAAACTGGCCTGGTGCTATTTTCTACTAATCACCACAGAAATAATGCAAATGCAATATGCATATTTGTACTAGTCCTTCTGAGAATCTCCTAAAATTTTTACAAAAGATTAATGTATACTTTTGCCAGAGGAACTTCTTGGAATTCCAGCAAAAAGACCAGCACCACCAAACTGTGAAACACCCCTAGGTCCATAACCTTTGCCTAATCCAGCTCCACCAAACTGTGAGACTCCTTCAGGTCCGTAACCTTTGTCCAATCCAGCTGCACCAAATCCACGGGAAGCAGGGCCTAAAAGAAATTGAAAAGGTGAATATTGAATCTAAATTAAAAAATTTCAACAGCAATTATGAAAGGTCTAAAATAATAATAAAAAAATGTTCATCTATCTAGCTTTTCTTTCTTTCTTTCATTTTGTCTGTAAACAATCTCATAAACATTAATACGCAAAATTTTAAATTCGAAATTTTGTCATGTTTTCATTATGGACGTACTGCATAGAAACGTCCAAACATAAATTTAAAATTAGCGAAATATTTGAATAAATTTACTTCATGGACTGTATATACCATTTATTAAATGCTTAAAAAGTAAAAAAAAAAAAAAAAATCAAGCATAGTGATTTTTTTTCTATATGCTTTTCTAATTTAAAAATCTCTTACAACCATAGATTTGATGCTGAATCTACAACAATCCGTTCTATAGTGTTAGGGAATTTTAAGTATATATTTGTTTTTCGAATTTCCAAAGCTATAATATTATGTATATGAATTATAGCAATATTTTGTATTTAAACGGACATTCAAAGAACAGTGTTCCAAATAACCGAGCCTCCATATTATTAGTTACTAATTTAATATCAAGCACAAAAATATTTGACAGAAAAAGTTACTTGAGTGGTTGTCTGAAACAAGGGCCTATGTTACAAAGTAAAAAGTTTACAGATATGAGAAAAAAAAAAATGTTAATGTCACTGGTTAGCGGTGTCCTGAGCACCTACTGCAATATACGCCCTTCTTGGTATACAGGTTTATATTAATAAGGCGCTTCTCTGATTTGGAGGTTCATTGGTTAAGTATAAAGCGGGAAACGGGGGTGCTAATACCCCTCCTTAATTTAGCTAAATGGTTACTTCATGTAGAATTATCCAGTTTGCTTCAAATTTGGTATACAGGTTCATTGTCGATTTCTTTATTTTTCGAGGGGCATTATTCTTTGAAATAAGAGTATAATATACAATTGAGAGGGTTAGAATGACAGTAGAGTAAGTCAATATTTAGTAATTTGAGAAATGAAGGATTTTGTGAAATATCTCGTATTGCCGTTGCATTAAGTGGTCCAACTTGTTTTGCCCTCTAGCGACTCCCTAAGGGAACTATGACTTATTTGACTGTCTCACGGAACAGAAATTAATATACATTCAGTGAAAATAGGGTTATCTAGATTTTTGATTTTTTTAACTTTCTCCACTGTCATTCTAACACCCTCAATTAGTGTGAATAACCTGTGAGCTCAATGTCATTAGTTAAACTGGGCACTTTCATTAGATATATTTCGTAAGAAATACTACATATTATATTCTCCTCTAAGTTGGAATTAACAAAAAAAATTTGCAGATCTACGCCGATCATGACTCCCAGAACCCAAAACCACCCCCAGTTCAAAACTTTATCTATCTATCTATCTATCTATCTATCTATCTATGTCACTTTTTATGGACTGCAATACTTCTGCACAAATCTCTTCCAAACTGATACGTAAAATCAAGGGACATAAAATCTCGGTCAAGTTCGTTAATGGGCAAAATCGAACCAAAGTGGGGGGGGGGGGGGATGGGAGGGCTTTTTATGAAAACAGAAAAAACCCATAGTTTTTTAATTATGATACGTATCGAATCCGTTTAAAGTTATTATTACTTCTAGAAAAAGGGTCGAAAATGTATGTATGACAGATTTTTGATATCATTAAAAATGGCCCAAATGGGGGAAAAGGGGGGTGGGGTTTAGAAGAAAAAAAATTCATAACTTCGTCCTTCAAAAGATATCAAATCCGCTTAAATTTATTATAAATCCTCCTAATATTATCTAAAACTTTTATATTGACAAGTTTTTTATAGGACCAACCCTTATAGCAAGAAAAAAAACTAAAAAACAAAAAAAACATGCATGCCGGCTCCGCCTGCAAACAAGTTAGGTTTCGAAGTGGGCGGTTCCGACTACCGCATCATGGCAAAATAGCCAAGGCAAAAAGACCATTTCTTCTGCAATTCCCAACAAACAGGTTCTCCACGGTCTGCGTCTTCGAAATGTACCTGTGCCTGTAGGCCGAGCCGTCATGGATTTTTTTTTTTTTTTTTTTTTTTTGTAGTTTTATTTTTCTATTTAAAGTAAACAAACTTGTATATTATGGAATTGGAATTTTTAACATTTGTTAATCATCAATCTTTCCATCTAGGCACTTTTTCTACAAATAACGTTCTAAAAATTTAACATAAGTCCCTTCTTCCAGACATCCGTTCAATTGTTTTAAAATCTCAAGAGAAATATGTAGTACTGTTATATTGTCGAACCATACATACCGTATATTCTGTCGTATAGCGCGCACTCTTAAAAAAATGGACTTAACAGGTGCTATTATACACCGAGTACAAGAAAATATTCACAGTTCAGAAAAAATAAGCATAAGAATCTATAATTCGACACTAATGAACAAGAAAAGAAGACATGATCAATCATATGAACCAATGAACTCAAATCTTTTGTGGGAATTCACGTAGACAGATGGACTTTATCTTGTGATCTCGATTCGGTTTTGTTCCTCTTTTCTTTACGTTCGTACTAGTTATTATATATTTTAAGGATCTTTATTACATTTTCATGCTAAATAACCCATGAAGGTTTCTTTACATAGAAGGGGGAGCGCGTGCAGCTTAAAATAGAAATAGCATTATACGCCGGAAAATACGGTATGTGGTGTCACAGTATAATGTTTCTTCTAAAGAAAATTTCATTAAAAAATAAAGTAGTAAAATAATTTATCCATCAAGACTTTCTTTCCCATCTATTACACGTGAATCAATAGAAAGCTTTATGCGTAACATATGGAATGAATCAGCCTCGGTTTAAGTTTTCAAGTTTTTTTTTAAATTTTTGCGAGAATAGTTTGTTTATCGTGTAGATCTTGATAATGCGCTATTGCGTTCGAAACATGTCGATCATCTTATTAAAAAGCTTTTATAAGCCTTTTTGTGTTCTACTTTTATCACTTTAAGCATTAACAACTGTGTTTTAATGTTAATTAGTGATTTTATTCTATGGTTATGCAAGATAATTTCATATGAAGTTTTATTTGGATGAATTCTTTCACAGTACTATGAATTATATAATTTCAATAAAAATTGTGAATACTTATATTAAAATTACTGTATATTTAATTAAATAGATTAATTCGGTATGAATGAATGATGTCTCATTGAAAAATTACATACTAATGCCTGAGGAATGGTAGAAACTAAAGTAAGATTTAAGTATATGTACGGGGATTATAAAAACAGCATTTTCTGTTTTTGGACTGTTTGAATAATTATACATCGTTAGTTTAACGTTAACAAGTGATTTATTATGTTCTTTTGAACAGTTTTAATTTTAAACTACTTATATTATCATAATAAAATTCCGTACCAACTGAATATTTCTCTTGAATTCCAGCTGGAGGTGGCTGAACATGCATTTGAACATCAGCGGGATCTTCTTTGCCATCAGTTCCAGGTTCGTTTGTTTTCACACTGGCGCGGAATCCGCCTGCATTAGCAATGTAATCCACCTTTCGGTGAAGTCCTTGTTTGTCAGTGTAACCGTAAGATCCTTGAACATTCCCGCTTGAATCTCCTTTCTCACTTCGGAAGTGCGAACCATCGATTCCGTCAGCAACATAGCCGAAGTCGTAAGGCTTGGGAGCAAACTGTTCAGGATAAATAATATGTGCATATGTTAGTTCATTAATGTAGCACAAGAAAAAAAAATCACGCATTACACAAATATTATGAAACACTTTCCAACTCTAACAGAATATTAGATTAATTTTAACACAATTATTCTGTTAGGTAAATAAATCATATGAGTTGCAATTTTTCCAACTGGAGAGAAAATTTCTAGGCCAGGATTCGAACTATGGACGTATTGGCTGAAGCTGCCAATGCACTGCCAACTGAGCTATCGTGCACGAATCTGGAGAACAGAGAATTCCTCCGGGTTCATCCAGGATCTCCAAAGAAATGTAAATAGAATAGTATTAACGTAATCTGGAAGACAGACTGACCTCCAGACTCATCTAGAATCGCCAAAGAAATGTAAATAGAATAACATTAGCATAAACTGGAGGACAAACTGTCCTCCAGGTTCATCCAGGATAGCCAAAAAAATGTAAGTAGCACAACATTAACTTAATCTGGAGGAAAGAATGTCCTCCAGGTTCCAGGATAGCCAAAGAAATGTAAATAGAATAACATTAACATAATCTGGAGGTGGTTTGATGTAGGCTCTTAAGGTACGCAATGTTATTTTATGTTTTTAATAAGTCGAAGTATCGCATTCAATTTCATACGATAACATATAACATCTACTAGAGTGTCCAAAAAAGGGTTTATGAGCAAGTCAAGAATCCAGAAGGGAAATTTATTGAATTATATAAATAAGGTAAAAGGAATACGTCAAAATTTTAATATATGATCACGTGTCAGGACTGATATTGCCAACAATGGGATTTAAAATAATGAATGGGGATTTTAATAAAGGGTTGCAACAAATACTCTGTTGTGTTAAAAAATACTGCCTCTGAAATACGTGCGTGCAATAAGTAAACATGTGAGCAATAAAGCAAAAAAAAAAAAAAAAAAAAAAAAAAAAAAAGCATTTTTTTGAGTTGTATTTTAAATTTTTCTAAAAATTATTGGTTTTAATAGAAAGGATATTTTGAAAATTTCCGATAGTCCTTCAGTTGTAATGTTGTAGAATTCAGTATATTTAAAATATTTAAAAAATTGTTTTAAACTCTCATATATGTGTTTTGCGTAAGAAGCATAAATAGCATTATCTATTTTTTTTTTTTTTGAAAAAATTAGTTTAATGAAATGCTACACTTATTTTAACTTATTTTTTAGCGGACTTGATACACAAGCCTAAGGCAGCTGGGGAGGCTGGGGGTTAATGGAATAAATATATTTTCTCATAAAATAAATCTTTTGAATGTTCAAGCTTTTGTAAATAGATACCAGTTACAGCATTATACAAGCACGCATGAATTGGACATTTTTTTTTTTATTAGCTGGTTGCAAAGTAAAAGGAAAACACTTCAAACTAACTCTGAGGATTGTTTTTATATCTAATAAATACTTATCTTGATGAAGTATTAACTCTATTTTTAACAATATTAAATGTAATTATAAAACTTTTAATCAATACTATCCATATTCAGTCTTCGTTTTGTGTTAGTAATAAATAATTAACTTATAATAAGCCTAAATGACAGTTCAATATGGTATAAGGTCTGCTGGAACGTGTTAGATTGGGCAGGGCAAAGTGATTATATATAAACCTTGTCATGTTATTGCATTTGGAATTTATGTTTAATGATATATTTTGTGCACAAAATAGTTAATGTGCTTTATTCTTTTATGTGTGTTAAAATTGATGTCATGTTACAATTTTTAATAAAAGCATGACATTATAATAAATATCTCAATCAATTTCTCTTTAGTAAGTTTTACAAAATTAAGGGATCCGGAACACATTTTCATTTATTGAAATAGAATTTTGAGTTTTTTGAGATGATTAATCATATATTTTGTAGATAAAATCAAAATATAAAATTTCTCATAAAGTTATTAAAGAATTTAAAATTTGAAAATAAAAAAAGTCTGATAATTTAAAATCGTCATAACGCGAAATATTATTCGTCAAATTTATTTATTTTTTCATTTAATTAAGCAGAAAGATATAAGCTTTAATTATGATTCAGAATTTTTTTTAAATATTAATTTTGAAAAAAAAAAATATTTAAAGAAAAAAAAAAGGATGTAACATACAGTGAAACTTCCATTTAACGAAGTCTCATCGTTACACTTAAAAACTTCGTTATGAAGAAAATTCGTTAAATAGAAATCAACTTAAATTCATGAAAATTTTCCTTCAGATATGACAAAAAGGTGTTGGATTCAGAAGCATTTGATTCAGTTTCAATTATGAAGCCGTCTTTTACAAAACAGTAGTGTCCAGTCGATGCAATCAGGTCACATTCCAAAGCTTTGGCTCAAACTTTCATCAGCTCTGATACATAGGTTCTCAAACTAATGTTTTCACTACATTGTCTTTTTCGATAATGTACTTCAAGATTTTTTATTATTCTTTAGACTAATGGCTGAAGTTTAGAAGTTGTATTGGCAGGAACACAAATAAATTTGATGTTGTTCTATTTGCATTTTGAAGCACATTCTTGTGGATGTGCAAAGCAATTGTCTATCAGCAATGGAAGCTCAGAATGGTAACTGTCTGACTCTAATTGATATTTTTTGCTTTAATGCATCTAACGCCATTGCGTCACTGCATCTTCTATATCATTGAATGTAAAAAGGGATTTTGACTTCCCCCCGTCTGTCAGCGCTGGAGTCTCGGTGTGGAAGAATAATGATAACAAGTGCTTTTCTGAGTGTGAAAAAAAAAATGTTTTATTTAGCACCAAGCAGAATGGAAATTATTAAAATGTGTATTTCTTACAATCCGCTGAAATAAATTCGCATATCCATCGCAACAGCAACCTCTTAGTTTGAATTCTGTACAAGTACAAAAGTGGAATAAACTTCGTTATTTGGAATATATTTTCCGTAATATGGAGATCAATTTATATGCTAATGGTGTTCAAAGTCAAAGTTCTGCAGAAAATTTCGTTAAGTAGAAAACTTCGTTAAATAGGGACTTCGTTAAAGGGAAGTTCCACTGTATTTTTAAAATATTATAGTTTCAAAAGTAAATATATATTTTTTTAATTTACTAAATCTAAATTAATGTAACGTAATTGTTCTGACGAACATGTCTTTTTGACATGTTCAACCATTTATCTTTAATGATGCTTGACTTATAACAATTTAAAGCGAAGAACTGTTGAAAAAATCCGTCAACCACTACTTGAGAGCTAAATTTTGAAAACAAAAAAACAGTATCTCTTGTTTTAATTAAGATAGAAACATGATTTAAATGTCATTTTAAGCAAAAAAAAAAACAAGCAAATTATTTAATACCATAAAATAGTCTTCAAAAATTTGAAGATTTTTGTGTCTTGTACTCCTTAAAAGAAAATTTAATGTTAAAGCAAGATTTTGTTAAAATAATTTATAGTAGTGTTGATATAGTCTTGAATTATTAGCCTATTTATAAAACATTTATGTTTAATTAATATGCCCTATTTGACATATGGCAAGCGTCATTAGATCCCGGAGTCGGAGTCTAATGGAGAAACGTATCATTTCACAAATCAAGGATATTTCTCTTTCAATAATGAGGATATAACAAACAGTTTTAATATATTGATAGAATTCTGTTTAAAGTAATTGTATGTAAAATAAAATAATGTAGTAATTTTATAAATTACACTTTTACAGAATTAAATGTAAAACGTGTCTCATTAAGAACCCCAGATCGCCTACCACACAGACAAATAAGATTTTAAAAGCATTTAAAAAAAATTAAATAGCAAAATAGATATTTGAATTTGAATTTTTGAAAAAAAAAATCCAAAAAGAAGTAATGGTGTATGGGCGTACACGAAGCACCATTACAAAGTTGGAGAGCGCAAACCTTAGTTTTAAAAGTTTTTTTTTTCTTTTATAACACTATGGAAATTTCAAAAAAAAAAAAGAAAAAAAAAGATACTATATACTTTTCCGAGCAGATTTAATTAATGGAGCTCAAAGAGTCAAAAGTGGGTGTTTTTCCATTTGAAAAGTAAAAGTTAATACAATTTTTAATATATCCCCCTGACTGCTGAGCAAAAGGGCAAATTTGTAATGTTGTTTTCTCTTTATTTTTTTTAAATGCTGAAAAGAAGATGAATTTTCAAACTTGATATAAAAACTTAATTACGTATATCAGTAAGCCTTAAAAGTATCAATCATTACTCAATATTTTAAAACTGCATTATATTTGCAGAAATATATTCATTTAAAATATGCTTGTATTGCAGTGAAACCAACAGCATATAGTGAACGGATATATTTGTTCACGGCGGTGAGAAGGATATAGACGATCTCTGTGTATACGATATGTCCATTGCATTTAGTACACACTATAACCATCTGATTGGTACTTATATCTATTTTATACGGTTATTTGTGATCGAATAAGTAAGATATGCGCATTTATTTTTTTTCTTTGACTGTGCATAGTTTTCAACTTCCAAAAAGTCAAATTTACATATTTTGAACCAGAAAATTTATGTTTTTAATAAAATGCGCTTCATATCTAAGTAGTACGTACTTGGTTTCATTTATTATGTAAAATTACTAGTTCAAAGTACCTTTACTTGATTTACAGAAAAATCAGAAGTTTTTAGCTATGCGAATAATAACTTCAAAGTACGATTAATTTGAGTGTAAATTGTAACTTCTTTAAATAGTTGTTTTCTTTGCAAAATAAAGTAGCTTACCTTTTCTTTTCCTCCTTCATATCCATAAGAATCAGGTCCATGACCACCTCCATAACTTCCAACTCCGTATCCTTTAGCAAAAGTAGCACCAACCATTAAAAATACGATATACAAAACCTAGATAAGAGAATAATGATAGAATAATGTTTATTGCAATTTTATGTTGGATTTATTGTAATTTTTACTTTTTCGATTTTTTAGAGAGATGTAAGGAAATTTTTTTCATTATATTTCAAAATACATTGGATTTCACCTTATTAAAAGGACAGACTCTCAGATTAATTATGTAGAAGGAAGTTTGAATTTGTGTATAACTGCCTTAGAAGAGTTAGATTTACATACTGACTATACCTTCAGTATCTTTTTTCAAATAGTATGTTACACATTTCAGAATTTCATCCGAGTGAGTTATAAACACTTCACGATTAATAATTTAGTATTTGCAAAAGCTTGTGTATGAAGCTGAAAATGTTTAAAGTTTCTGCAATGAAAATTTATAATGTTTATTAATATTGTAAGTGCATTCAATTACTCAATAAATATATTTGAATATTTACAGTCATGTAAAATATATCATGTAAAAATACACCATATAGTAAAATACTACCTAGACTACAGCAATCTATCTTGGTATGATGAGCAACCAAATATATATAGAGGATATATTAAAAATGAGGAATGAAAAGAATTTTTTTAGAATTGTTGTTGTTATACTATACATAATCATATATATTATTTCTGTTGTCAACATGCCTTTTTCTAAGCAAATACAAAACACAGAACGATAAATGAGATACCATATGAAAGGATCTTAAACAGGCTTCTGACATAACACTCACATTTCATTAAAAAAATTGTTTGATTAAAAATTCCAGTTAATTAAAAATAAAATCGGCGTTGTTTTCATAAATTAAATAGAAGGTTTTTCTCAAATCAGTGATGCCACAAAAATGAAATACCGCATTATATCGTGCTGAACAATGATTATAAAAAAATAAACAGTACAATAAAGATACGGGTTTATTTTGTATTTATGATTAAAAAACAAAATTCAAATTCAAATGCATGCTCAATTTATTTTTATTTGTCCCATGTTTTTTTTCCGAAACAGATGATGTTATCCTCTAATACAGTTAAAATACAATTGATATGTTTTTTTTTTTTCCTTTTACAATAACTGATAATTTTTTACCATAATGTTGATGTAATAAATGAGATGATATTCTGGCTTCAGTAATGTTATTTGCAGATATTTTTAATCCTTAATTTTTATTTAGAAGTCTAAACCTGCAGCTAAGAAATATTAGATATTTGTAAAAATAATAGATTGCAGGGCGAAGTCTTCGCACGGGTCAGCTGGTAGTTGAATAATATCTATCAACATAGTATTTTATAATATAAGAGAATAATAGGATATTATATATTCACACTTAAACAAATTATTAGACATTTAATACGTATTTTATGACAAATGATGGGAAAATTTTCAATTTTTTGCTATGCATTTTATGTACTCAAAAAAATATCCTTCAAACCTTAAATGTTTTTGGAAAAAAAGTATTATACTAAAACTATTTTCTTGTGAGATTTTTAAAGATTATGAATCTATAGTTCTGCCAAATACAAACCACGTAATGTGTATGCACCAGTTTATATCAATTCATAAAACATCCAGTAACAATGCCATTGTAATTTAATTTTAATAAGCAGATAATAAATCCAAAAACAAATTATAAATAATGAAAAGAAAGATATTTCATGAAATGCATATATTTTGAAAATTCTTTAACTTGTTTTGTTTATATTGAATATGACTCGAAAAGTTTTATTATACGATATGAATAGAGGATATATTAAAAATGAATAATGAAAATATATTTCTTACCATTAATATTGTTTTACTATGCATAGTAGTTGAAAAATATATATCAACATAGCCTTTTATAATATAGTAGAATAATAGGATATGAAATATTCGTACTTAAACAGATGATTAAAATTTTAATCTGTATTTTATGGCAATTGACGGGGGAAAAATAAATGTACTATGAATAACAGTTGAAATATATATATCAACATAGTATTTTATAATATAAGAGTATAAAAGGATGTGATATATTCACACTTAAACGGATGATTATAAATTTAATACGTATTTTATGACAAATGGCGGAAAAATTTTAAATGTATGCCATGCATTTTATGATCTCAAAAAATATTCTTCAAACCTTTTTTTTTTAAAATTGTTTTTTGGAAAAAAAGTATTACTACGGCTGTTTTCTTGTGATATTTTTAAAGATTATGAATCTATAGTTCTGCCAAATATGAACCGAACCACGCAATGTGTATGCACCAGTGTTATATAGATTCATAAAACATCCAGTAAGACTGCATTTATAATTTAGTTTTAATATAAGCAGATAGTCGATCCAAAAACAAATTATAAATAAAGAAAAGAAAGATATTTCATGAAATGAATATATTTTGGAAAATTCTTTAACTTGTTTTGATTATATTGAATATGACTGGAAAAGATTGATTATACGATATGAGTAGAGGATATATTAAAAATGAATAATGAAAAATTTTTCTTAGAATTATTATTGTTTTACTATGCATAATAGTTGAAAAATATATATCAACATAGTCTTTCATAATATAAGAGAATAATAGCATATCATATATTCACACTTAAACAGATAATTAAAAATTTAATCTGTATTTTATGGCAATTGACGGAAAAAAATTAATTTTTTGCCATGCATTTTATATGCTCAAAAAATATACTTTACACTTTAAATTTGTTTGGGAAAAAAGTATTACTAAGACTGTTTTTTGTGAGATTTTTAAAGATTATGAATCTATAGTTCTGCTAAGTACGAACCACGTAATCTATATGCATCTGTGTCATATCAATTCATAAAACTTCCAATAACAATGCCCTTATAATTTAATTTTAATAAGCAGATAATAAATCTAAATAAGCAGATAATAAATCTATTCTAGCAGATATTAAATCTATTATTTAAAGAAAAAATAAAGATATTTCATGAAACACATATATTTTGTAAATTCTTCAACTTATTTTGATTATATTGAATATCACTGAAAAAAGTTTGATAATACTTACAAAAAAAAAATTATTACAAACCTGAGTGAAAGACATTATTGATTCTTCGAAAGGTAGAACACCACTGAGTATTTCTGTGATTTTAAAATGAAATTTCTTTTGTCGAGTTCTCTTATATATACAAAATTTTAAATTATGTCACAAGGTCAAATGTCTGCATAGGTAACGGATTATTTATTTTGTTTGCATTCCACGTCGTAAACTTGATTAATGTACTATTAAATGGTGTCCCTTTTCTCAAGAAATATCGGAAATGAAAGTTGCATAATTTTAATTAAAATTCTCTGATAATGATTAACTTTGTAACTGAGCATATAGAAAATAGGTAGCCACCATGAAGTAATTGGCAGAGGAATGCTGAACTCAATAACTTACATTTTATGAAATACCAAAATGAATTCAGACCTTCATCTTATCGTTTCTTCGTTCAAATTACCTTTGCAAACATTCGTAACAAGAAAATCACAACGAGTTCTTGGAAATATTTCTTTTCATTTGTAAATATAGTAAACACTCTTATCTGTATACTACAGTTTCTCTGACGATAAATTGGGCCAAATTACATGAAAGTGAAAATGATTTTAAGATTTTAATTTACATTACGTTGAAATATTTCTTTAATTTCACCTTTTTTTATTATGGAGGAAGTGAATAACCAGATTCCTTTAGCTTTAGCTTCTTGAAAGTTGGAAATTGTACGTTATACGTGACAAATGAGGTGCTTCTTACTATAACTAGTTTCAGTGAAATGAATTTTATCGTCTGTTATTATGATATGATTCATTTCCGTAATAAAATAAGTGCATTTTAAGTTGGCAACATTTTATCTTTTGTTGACATTTACTGAAATTTCCAATGGGAAACTTAAGCCTAGTTTTGAAAATTTCAGAACTTGAAATTGATATTTAGAGTTTTTTTTTTTCATTTAATATCTATTTCTTCGTAAACATCTATCCAAAAAACTAACGGTAGATTATAGGATTGCTATAATTAAACAATTTTAGTATACAAATTCGGTTTCTAAATTGAGTGATACGGAAATAATAGGCCTCCATCTTAAATAGGACGTAATCACCAACACTTTAAAAAATATATTAGTTTTAATGTTAATATTTATGCTGTTAATTTATCATGTTTATTTATAAAACATATTTGTTGAATATTAAAATGTTTACTTGGCTACTGACAGCACTCGAAAAACCTATATTCAGGGCTGAGAAAACTGATTAATATACTTTAAAAACTATATTAGTTTTAATGTTAATATTAATGCTGTTAATTAATCATGATTATCTGTAAAACATATTTGTTGAATATTAAAATGTTTACTTGACTACTAATAGCACTCAAAAACCTATATTCAGGGTTGAGAAAACTGATTAATACACTTTAAAAATATATTAGTTTTAATGTTAATATTAATGTTGTTAATTTATTTAATTTATTTGTAAAACATATTTGTTGAATATTAAAATGTTTACTTGACTACTGATAGCACTCGAAAAATCTATATTCAGGGTTGAGAAAACTGATTAACACACTTTAAAAAATATAATAGTTTTAATGTTAATATTAATGCTGTTAATTTCTCATGTTTATCTGTAAAACATATTTGTTTAATATTCAAATGTTTACTTGACTACTGATAGCACTCGAAAAACCTATATTCAGGGTTGAGAAAACTGATTAACACACTTTAAAAAATATATTAGTTTTAATGTTAATATTAATGCTGTTAATTTCTCATGTTTATCTGTGAAACCTATTTGTTGAATATTAAAATGTTTACTTGACTACTAGTAGCACTCAAAAACCTATATTCAGGGTTGAGAAAACTGATTAATAAACTTTAAAAATATATTAGTTTTAATGTTAATATTAATGTTGTTAATTTATTTAATTTATTTGTAAAACATATTTGTTGAATATTAAAATGTTTACTTGACTACTGATAGCACTCGAAAAATCTATATTCAGGGTTGAGAAAACTGATTAACACACTTTAAAAAATATATTAGTTTTAATATTAATATTAATGCTGTTAATTTCTCATGTTTATCTGTGAAACCTATTTCTTGAATATTAAAATGTTTACTTGACTACTGATAGCACTCGAAAAACCTATATTTAGGGTTGAGAAAACTGATTAACACACTTTAAAAAATATATTTGTTTTAATGTTAATATTAATGCTGTTAATTTCTCATGTTTATCTGTGAAACCTATTTGTTGAATATTAAAATGTTTACTTGACTACTGATAGCACTCGAAAAACCTATATTTAGGGTTGAGAAAACTGATTAACACACTTTAAAAAATATATAAGTTTTAATGTTAATATTATTGCTGTTAATTTATCATGTTTATTTGTAAAACATATTTGTTGAATTGATTACTGATAGCACTCGAAAAACCTATATTCAGTATTGAGAAAACTAATTAATACACTTTAAAAACTACTCGTAAGCGATTTCAAAAATCAGTAGCAAATGAAACCTGGTGTTTTTATAAGTGATTTTTTAAATCGCGAAAATTGATTGGCTTAGGAGTTTATAAAGATAAAGAACACTTACTTTTCGGATTCATGGGTTACTCAGAAGAAGTTATTGTACATTCTCGTTCGTAGTTATATTATAACGGGTATTGCCCGTTTGTTTTTTGTATTATCCACATCTATAATATATGTAGCAAGACTTTCAACATCATTACTTATTTAATATGTCTATATTTAATGTGCGGGTATCGTTTTTTAACACTTTCTAAATGCGAAAACTCGTTTTTTAAACCCAAATTAGCGTGAACATCATTAGTAATTTTTAATCCAATTCTGCGCAAATGATTTGAGTAAATCGTTTGCTTCTTTCAATGTTTTTAATTATTTTTATTTTTAAAAACTCATTTCGTAAGATTTTGAATGGTAACAATGTAAACATTCATGCATATATCGATGAAGTAAAATAAATCATAACTGAGGAAATCTCGTCAATAACACCAACAATATTACGAAGTGTGTCAAAAATGTTTGCATTCAAAATGGTGGCGAATATTTTCAACATTTTCTCCAAGGAATGATAATGTAAAAAATTTGAATTAAATTATGTTTTTCAAAAATAAAATTATCACAGGATTGAATAACACTGTGCGTCTCCATTTCTGTTTTACCTTACAAATAAACACTCCTACACTTAAACAAGGTTCAAACAATTATACTTCAGTGTTAGAATAGTTGCCACATCCGTCAGATTTAAGGATAATAAGAAAAAACAATGGGTACTCTTTTAAATTGATCACCCTGTATTTTCCTAGATTAAGAAACAACTGTTTTCTTTTTCAGTGTATGTGCACCTTCAGTTCGCTCAGTATGCAGTTGCCAAAGGATGCATATTTCGATAAAAAGCAGTAACAAGAAGTCATGCACAACGCATATACAATATCTAATATGAAATGGACTATAATTACTTGTACATATTTTGTATGAGTAATAACAGCCGCTTAGAATGATCAACATAAAACTAGTGGGTAAGTGTGATCGAAGATTACTCAAAGGGTTTCGTTTAATATTCCATTCAAAACACTTTATCCTTTCTTTAATAAATCCAAATAAATTTCATTTAGCAACCAAAAAAAGAAAAAAAAAACATGTTTTTTGTTTTTTATAAAGTAAAAATTTACCGGTCTATTTTCCGTTTTTTCGAGTATGCAAACCAGCCCGATAGCGGGCGAAGCCGGCTATTATATTATGTCATAATAATATCTGTCCCGCGGACTAAATGCGATATAAAAAAATAATTTAAAAATTAAACATGTTGTACACCTTAAAAATGTTAAAATATGCGAATATTTCCATAATCGGATTTTTATCATGATTCAATATGTTTCTCAAACTCATATATTTAGTATTCTCTATTACTCATATTGATACTCGCTTTGTATAATTCTCAAACATCTGAAAAATTCGTTAAATTTCCAATATGACGTCAGATTTTCTTTTTAATTCTCTAATGACGTGATATTAATCTGCTTTGTGTGCATACACATACTCATACTCATTGTATTATTGAGAAATCATTGAAAATTTCCGTTTTATTACCACTATGACGTCAATCATTTTTATTTCATATTAATCTTTTTTTCAATTGGAGAAAACTTTTATTTCATTTTCATTTTTTCCGTGGAAATCGTCTGATAGAAAATTAACTATTGTAGAAAGAATTTCATCGTGGATTTTTAATTTTTGGCATCTGTTATAACGAAAAATGTTTAAATTTAATAGGAAAAGTCTGAATTTTGGTTTTTTATCTCTATTTATTAAAATAACTAGCTGTTTAACCCGTTCTACGCATGGGAGTCCATGAATTTAATTCTAAAACCAAAATTAAAAATTAAAATCAGTACAACAGAGCTAAAGTTTATGAATACAAAAATTTGTTATGTCTATTAAAAATCAGTATTTACACAACCAAAAATCCGTAGTAAAAAGTAGTAGTACATAAACAATTCACATCAAATAGACATAATAATAATCGAATATGAAACGAAACTTAGCATAAAAACGCAACGACAACAAACAATTTTAAAATATCTAAATAAGTAATAAGAATTCCCATGTTAAAGTGTTGAGTTGTTCAATAACTATTCGATTTAGAAAAATATTTTTCTACTACTGTGCATTTTTTTAAATGAAATTTAACTTATCATGTAGCTACGGCAGCAGACGTTAAAACGATATCTTTGGAATAAGAGAATAAATATAATAAAAAGTTTTGTTGATGTTTGTGATAAAATGTTTTTCTTTATTTTTTAAAACAGGTAATAATTAAGCGCAGTTAAATAATTACCCGCGAGGAGGCACGCAGTCAAGTGCTTACAACAAATCACTAACTTTGACTGTTGCTATGCATCACCTGAATACGGGTTCTGTACTTTTATTAGGAACATAAATGTAATTTTTACGAAAACTGTTATTCTAAAATAGAGGTATTATCTATATAAACCCGCAAATTTAACAAATAATCTGCTAAATAAAGTTTTCTGTATTAATAATCTCTATCATACTAATGTATGTTATGTAAAAAAATCCCTTAAACCCAGCTAATTATCATTCATTAAGTCGATAAAATCCTTTAAAATTAAGTTTTTAGCATTTGGCAAATGTTAAAAATTAAGTTGATTGTCTACATGTCTTCGAATCTCTAATCTATCGATTTTAAACACTCGACATGCAATTGCAATGATTCTTACCTTGATTTATTTAATGACTTCTGCGGAAATTTTACACAACCAACCAACCAACTCTTTTCGGAATCATGATAACTCAGAAGAGGTGTTTGTATATTTTTTTTCGTGATTATATTATATTTCGGTAGATTAAGAAGCATTTGCCTTTTTAACACTTTCCAACATAGTTGTAAAATTTTTATGAATTCGGTTTATCTGTTTGTCTGACTGTCTGCCGTCTGTTCGCGCTCTAACTCCCGTAAATATAGTCGGATTGCTTTGAAATTGATATATGTTGCTGGGGTTTACTATGGCATGTTGGCTTTTGAAAATGAAGTATGTAGCATTTATGGATCTTTTACAGGGACACTCAAAATAATTCCGTTACATTATGGTCGATGTAGAAAAATTGTTTGCGGTGTATTTTAATGATGTTACATAATTTTAAACATGTTCAAACTGGTATATATTACTGAGGTGCACTGCAAGGCGTTTACTTTATAGAATATGGTATGCATAGACTGTATCGTTGATTTACATGTACACTTAAAAGAATTCCGTTACATTATTGTCTATGGGGAAAATCGTTTGCAGCGTATTTTAATAATGTTAAACTATTTTATACATATACAATTGATACATATAACTGAGGTACACTAAAAGGCGCTTACTATAGAATAGGGTATGCATATAATGTACCGTTCATTTACAGGGACACTCAAAAAATTTGTTGAAATTGCTCTCTATGAGCAATAATTTCTGGTAGCACGTTTTGAGTTGTGATACGTGTTTTTATATGTTACTAATTTTTTTGCATATTAATTGGTGAATATAAATTCTATAGATTATAAACATGGCTGCTCAAAAGAACTCACGTACATTTCCATTTAGTGGCAGAAAATGCCGAAGGGGAATTTTTAGTTGTGCTATGTATGTCCTATCTGAAGTAAATTTTAGCATACTATGTATTATACATACAAATCTATAGATCATATACAGAGCTGCATAAAATAATTTGGATATTTTGATTGAATTTTGGTAGTACTATTTGCTGAAATTGAGTTTGCAAATGTGTTATGTGTTTTCGAAATTGTTTACTTAGTAAACGGTGAAGTTTTGTTACAGTATTCTGAATGTGTTGGAAAGTGTGTCATAATCTATGCTTGACGCATTATTTTTCGTTCTTGTTTAACACTGATTATAAAGTACGAAAACGAATCCTTGAGCTTCCTTCTGTACTATATTTAAAGCATTTTTACATTCCTTTACTTAACTTAACTTGGTTCTCGCATTTAAAGATAGAATTTTGTAATCCAAATTTCAATCTTCTTCCTGATATGATAGAAATATAAAAAAAATTGTACATAAGTGTGTTTCCGATGACAATACAACCTTTTAATAATTTTAGAACCTAGTTATAAATTTATAAACTAATTTTAAAGCATTTTTCCGTTAGCCGGGCGCGGATGATAAATCGCCAAATAGCCTTTATGGTCATAACTACAGTGGTGGTCAAAAGTTTGGACATTTTTTGAAAGTTTCATGTTTTTCAACTTTGTGTGCTTGTAGAATATATTACTTTTCACTTAAATACAAACGTTTATATATCAAATTGAAGGTAATTTAATGTAGAATTTAATAATAAAAACAGTATTACAATATCTGTGTTATAAAAAAAGTTATGCTCATTTTAGTAGAACAAACAAACACAAATCGTTTTGAATAAGGACGTGTTTTGTAATAAAAGCGTACTAGCCAATCACAAACACTATTCTGAGGAAAAATCAAATGTCTGTAACTATAGTTTAGGTTATTTGGATAGTAAAAGAGTTATTGTTGTGGAAATATTTTGCGGAATGATGCATACTAGTACAATTAGGTAGAGTATTGCTGTTTTTGAATATTTAAAGTCATTTTTTTATAATTAAATTAATTTTAAACGATGTCATCAACAAGAAGAACTAATTGGACATCTACAAAAAGAAGCCGAATTGTCATATTGAGAGAAAATGGCCTCTCTGATGCTGAAATTGCAAGACAAGTTGGTGGTTCAGTGACTTGTTCTGGTGTACGAAAGTTCTGTTTACGCTAAGAAAAAACGAAATCAGTGGAAAATAAGGCCAAATCAGGCCGAAAAAAAATGCACAAGTGCTACTGCCGATAGAAAAATTAAACGGCTATGCCTTTAAGATAGAAAAATTTCATCAGATGCCATTAGATGTGAAATGAATGCAGCGGGTATTGCAGTAAGTTCAAGAACAATAAGAAGAAGGTTATCAGGATTTGGACTACAAGCTAGAATTCCAAGGAAAAAACCATATTTAAATCAAAAGCAACGCGAAAAATGAGTTAAGGGGGCAAAAGATCACATTAAATGGTCAGAAAATCAATGGAAGCAAGTAATCTGGAGCGATGAGAGTAAAATATCGCTCTTTGGTAGTGATGGTAGAAAATACGTGAGACGTAGAGTAGGAGAAGCACTTCATCCTGATTGCATTGAAGCAACTACGAAAAACACAACAAATGTCATGATTGGGGAATGTATGTCTGCAGATGGTGTGGGCCGAATTCAAGTGATTGATGGCATCCTGAATGCTAAAAAATACATCGAAACTGTCCTGGAACCAAAATTGACACCTTCCATCAGGGATCTCTTCCCCAACAACGCACCATTTATTTTTCAGCAGGATTCAGCTCCATGCCACACAGCAAAAGTATGCAAAGCATGGTTTCAAAATAAAGGCATCGATATATTACCATGGCCAGGAAACAGCCCTGATCTCAATCCAATTGAAAATTTGTGGCGACGTTTGAAAATTCTTGTACGAAAAAAACGTCCATCCAATAAAATACAACTTATTGAAGCTATAATTGCTTCTTGGCACCATGTGATTACGAAAGATGAACTCCAAACACTCGTTCACTCGATAAAAAGACGCTGTGAAGCTGTCTTAAAAAATAAGGGTTATCCTACTATGTATTGATTGTGTAAGTATCACTTTAAAAAAATGCAAATCTAAGATAGATCTTACTATTAGTTGCATAACTTTTTTTGTAATACAGATATTGTAATATTGTTTTTATTATTAAATTCTACATTAAAGTATCTTCAATTTGATATATAAACGTTTGTATTTAAGTGAAAATTAATATATTCTACAAGCACACAAAGTTGAAAAACATGAAACTTTCAAAAAATGTCCACACTTTTGGCCACCACTGTACTTACGAGTTACAAAAAATATGGAGTTAACTGTGCGCCAAACCCCGCTCGCCAAAGTAGGCCAACTGGCTGTGAAACGACAAAAACTAAATAAGCACTAATAAATGGAAAATATAAATAGCTAATAAAAAGTGTGATAATAATAATAAAGTACTCTTTTTTTCATTTATAATGAAGTTATGGACATTTCTAATCGATACATTATCTTTTAACGCCCTGTATTATCATTTTTAGATGGTATAGTTCGTTTACACCGTAGATAATAATAAATGATGAATTTTATTGATTTTTCTATGTAATAGATATGTTCAAACCAATAAGATTCCATTTTACAGGCGCCGCCATTCCATCGTTCGCAGCAAAATTTCTCCTGATGGGTAGAGGATACGATCGATGAAGCTACAGAAAACGTTTTCGAAAACGCATGCCCCGCCTTTGTGCTGTTTTACTAAGCGATGCAGGTTGAAAGAAACAGCTCAGAATTAAAGAATTATTAGTAGTTTTACGCACTCAGTTAAAAATATATTATAGTCTTTGTCTTATATTTCACAAGCTGACCCGCCCGGCGTTGCCCGGGCACATGATAACTAAATTAACACAAACCTCAAGTTTGTATGATTTTATATCTTTAATCAGATTTTGTATGACAATGATTTTTTATACTGCTGCGCACGCACTGGAAAGTCCTTTGTTTCCACCTTCCTCCGACAGGATGCGCATTCTGATCTAAACGAACCTCCGACACATGTCCCCGCCGCATGCGCCACCGTATAGCAGGAATCAGTTTCGAAAAGGTATGACTATTAGAAACCGAGGATTAAAAGCACAATAAATTTCAATATCCATAAAAAAATTAGTTTTTTGATAAAATAAAACGTTACCGGTCGATGTTTTAGAGTTTTCGAATTATTTTAAATAGAAAACGATTTTGCGTATATTTTAAAAATTTGCATATACCTTAAAACAGCTGAGAAAATTTTAAATCTGGCAGCGCTTCTATTTATGACAACTTTCCCTTTCTTTGTCTGGAATTATCAAAACGTGTGCAACCCCAGTGCAGGTGTCCTTATGAAATAAAAAAAAAATTCTTTTCCATTTTAATTAATGAGTTTTTAATTATTACCTGACCGAATTATGAACCATTTTTTAGAAATATTCGAAATTCGGAATCAGGATTTTTTTTATTTCTGTACGCTTAGTATTGAATCGATAAACATAATAGTTTTATTTTTTTTTTAAATAGTCCACAAAACTGTGAACTGACTTTCAATCTGGCAGCCTCCATTTACTGTAACACTATTTTCTGTCTGAGTTCAATTCTCAAGTCTGGTCAGTTTTGGGCCGAAATAAAGAAAAGTTACTGTTCGATTTTCACAAAATTTGCATTTTTGGAATCAGAAAAATAAACTACGTATAGACTACGAATACCTCCAATAGTTTTTTTAATATTCGAGGATAAGTGAAAACGAGAATATTTCTTTGTCTGGAATTATCAAGACAGTAATTTTTTTTGCGGTTACGATAAAAATAGCCATTTTCAAAGCGCATTTTAATGAGTTTTTTGATACTGTGTTTAATGACTATTAATTAATATTTAGGCTAATTTTCAAAATATTAAAATTCTAAGTCTCAGGTGAATCAGGCCAGACCTTAGACTATCTTCACCTAAATTTTTCGACTTCTAGGTGCGCTAGATTTTCCAAACCATCGCACACGCACAGGCAGACACACATACAAAACGAAACTTTCTTTTATTAGTTATGATCATGGGCACTCTTTTTTTAGATGTTTTTTTTTTTTTTTTAAATCATGCTCACTCTTTTTTTCTAAAATGATTCTTTCTTTTTTAGCTCACAGGCTATCAAAGCCTGAGAGCTTATGTGCCCGCCCGTTCTGTATGTATGTACGTATGTACCTAACGCGATAACTCTTGACAGAAATAACCGTTTTGCTTCCAATTTTGTTTATAGGTTCCTTGTGATAAGGCGCTTCCCTGATTAATTTTGGGGATTGATTTGTTAACTATAAAGGGGGGGGGACGGGGGGCTAACCCCCCTTAATTTAGATAAATGGTTTTTTCATGCAGAATTATCCAATTTTCTTCAAATTTTGTATATAGGTTCATTGTGAAAAGGTTCTTCCCTGATTAGTTTTGGGGGTTCATAGGTTAAGTATAAAGGGGCTAACGGGGGGCTAATCCTCTCCCCTTAATTTAGATAAATGAATTTTTCTCGCAGAGTTATCCGATTTTCTTAAAATTTTCTATATGTGCTCATTGTGTTAAGGGGCTTGTTCATTGGTGAAGTGTAAAGGAGGGAACCAGGGGCTACCCCCCCCCCCCTTAATTTTGATAAATGGGTTTTTCATGCAGAATTATCCGATTTACTTCAAATTTTGTATATAGGCTCATTGTGGTAAGGCACTTCCCTGATTAGTTTTGGGGGTTCACTGGTTAAGTATAAAGGGGGTAACGGGGGGGACTAACCCCCTAAATATAGATAAATGGGTTTTTCAATCGGAATTATCCAATTTTCTTCAAATTTTATGTTCATTGTGATAAGGCGCTTCTCTGATTAGTTTTAGGGGTTCAATGGTTAATTATAAGAAGGAGAAACTGGGAGATGGTCCCCCCCCCTAATATATTGTCGATTTCTTCATTTTTCGAGGGCTTATTTCAAATTCTTTGAAATAAGAATATAATTTACAGTTAGTGTGAATAGCCTGTGAGCTCAATGCCGGCAGTTTAACTGGGCAGTTTTCTTTTATTTCCTTATTTTTCCTTTTCTTTATTTATTATTTCCATATTTCCTTATTTCATAAAATGCGTTTTTTTTTTTTTTTTTTTTTTTTTTTTTTTTTTTTTTTTAAACTTAATGTAATTTATTTAATTGATTATTAAATTTACACCGGGTAAGTTTTTACATTCAAACAAGTTTCATAAAGTTAAATTAAAATGATTCAGCTAAGATTGCAACTGACTTTTGTTTCTTGACCTTTATCATCTGCATGAGTTTCATCATATTCACAATTTTTAGGTCACCAAGACAAAATAACATTATAAAATTATCTTCTGGCGTGTATCATATTATTTTAACAGCGTGTCATTCATTACCAGAAATAATAATTTTAACATTTGAGAAATACGGCTACACTATCTAATGGTGTACAAATTCTAGCCTAGGTAAATTATAAATATCTAAAGCTACGTCTTTTTATCTCTTCCTGAACAAGTAATAAAACATATGTCTGCATTAGAATGACTATTTTCAAAAGAGGAAGTATGATGTGCTATATCAACAATGGGTTAAAATATCGATAAATTTGGGCTTCATTGTATATATACAGGGTGTCCACGTATAACCTGACCGACCTTTATTTTCGCAACCGTTGGTCCTAGATGCATGCTTCCAATTACAAAAATGGTTTAAATAAAGTAAAGAATTATTTTTAAAGCGATTTGGGTCAAGAGAAACATTTATTAAAAAATTACGAAATTTAAAATTTTATACGGTCCCCCGGTCCTATAAGGGATATTTAGTAACAATTTACTGTGACACTAACAAATAAGATAAGAAAAGTCCCACTCATCTAACATTAAAATTGACCGAATTATGAAACTTTGAAGTAGACTTATACCACTTTTTTGCATCTAAAAACAGATGATTTCGGCCATGCTTTCAGGGGTCGTATATAAAGTACTTAAACTTATTTCAAGGTATCTGTGCTTTGAAAAAAAATCATACAACTATTACGATTGACTTAAATTTTATTAGTTAAGTTTCAGATTAGTTAAAATAATTGTATTTTATCATATGTTTTATTTTGTAAGGATTTGAGGCTATGATTTATTTTAACAAAAATTATATTATTTTCATAAGGTTTTATTTAACTTGCAATGATCGTCTTTCCAGTTTAAAATTTGTACTCGAACTTTAACTCATTTTAAAATGTCCGATCGAAGTTAAATGTTACATACTGACTTAAATCCGATGACAATGTAATATTATTATGATTTTCGACGCTTACCTTCTTAATAATACCCATATTATAGGATAACACAAAAAAAAATTGGATGGATTACTGTCAACAAGTTTAAGAAAAAGTTTTAGATTAGATAGCATAAACCTGCGATGGTTGTGTTTTTTAACTTTTATAATTACGTTTTATGTACTTTTTAACGCTGAATAAAAAAATTACCTTCACTTTTAACCATCATGTCAAAATTTTTCGCAAATCGTAAATTTCAAGGTTAAAAAATAGCGAAAAATCTGATACTATAAAATAGATGTAAGACTTTTTTATTCAGTTTAATTTAATTTAATTCAATAATTTATTCAATTTTTTGGCTTATACTAGGTTTTTTACAACTAAATAGCTCAGGGGTCCGATGAGGTTGAGAGGGAAGGGGGATCAATTTTAACTTTGAGCTTTTTAATTTTGAAATTTTCGATTGGAGAAAAATCCTGACGTTATGGTTTAAAATGAAGGTCATTTTCGGATTCAGCGCTACATACATTAGAATCAATTTTCAAAAGCTAAAAAACATGGCATAACCCAAAATTTGAAAGACAGTGTAATCTAACAGCATTTTAAAATCGTAATTAAAGCTGTTGTTTTTCATCCTTTTATTTAACAAAAATTCTGTTATTTTTATCCTCTTATATGTAAAGTACAAATTGTATATTTTGCATTAATATGTCAGAATGATTATAGATTTCATATTTATATTAGATTGCAATGTTAATTTCGCTTTGAACTATTTTTTTTGATATATGTGACGATTATTTATATTTCTACTACATTTGTGAATGGCTATTTCGCAACAAAAAATATACTCCAACTTTAAACAGCTATTACTCGGTCAGTTTTAATCGTAGATGAATGGGACTTTTTTTTATCTTACTTGTTAGTGTCACAGTAAATTTTTACTAAACATCACTTATAAGACCGGGAGACCGTAAAAAATTTAAATTTCGTAATTTTTTAATAAATGTTTCTCTTGACCCAAATCGCTTTAAAAATAATTCTTTACTTTATTTAAACCATTTTTGTAATTGGAAGTATGCATCTAGGACCAACGGTTGCGAAAATAAAGGTCGGTCAGGTTATACGTGGACACCCTGTATATTTTTCCTTCGAATATATGTATATTTGATGAAATAGCATATCTTCACTATGAATCGTGTCTATGAGGCTCCTCTGACGATTCCGTATCACATTCATAGTCTTTTTATTTTCTTTCTCTCATTTAATACCTTTTAATCTTTTATTCTTACGCTTATTTTAAGGCATGTATTTTCACTTTAATTATCACTCTATTCTTTAAAAAAGTAACTAAAGCTGCTATGACTAATTTAAATGAATGTTTGTGAACGGAGGTCTTTCTCGGCTTATACAAAGAAAACTATTGCATATAAAAATATTAAAATTGGTAGTTTTATAGAGAAATGTTCGATAAACACGCTGAAGCAGGCAGTTGTTAAATCTAAAAATCATTTTAAGTTGTACTTAATGTTAAATTCGGTCAAAATAGTTCCGTTTAAAAAGCTTTATAGGATCAAAAACTGTGCTTAGCAATTTAACCATCTTTTGCACGCACATGCTTGATGAGCTTGCGGTAAGCAGTGTGCAATCAGTTTTTTAAATTTGTCTAATTTTTTATGTTTATGTTTATTTTTTTTTTATTCAAAATCTTATTATACTGGCCTCCAAAAGTTATGGTATAACCAGTTATTTGACGATCACTATTAAACACTGAGCTATTAAAAGAATGATAATGAAGGTAAAAAATATGTTTTATATGAATGATCATAAGCAACTTTAGTAAATTCTTTTGAAATATATGTATACTCATATCTATGTTTTTTTTTTTTTTTTTTTTTTTTTAATTGGGCATTTATATGGCAGTCAAGAGGAAACTGCAAAGATCCCAATTTTGTAATTTGTGTGGAATTTTTTTTATACTTGTTGATCTTAAATTGTGGGTGCTAAAATAGTGTTTTCCATATCTAGGAGTTGTTGTACACCTGATTCGGTTTAGATGGCGTGCAATCGGATGTTTGGAAATTAGGTTATAACAAGCTGGTTCTGCTAGTCGTCTGAATGTGTCTCGTAGTGTGGTCCAAAAACTCTGGGATCAATTTGAATCCAAAAATTCAGTATCAAGAAGACTTGTGCCAGAACACTCATGGGTTATAACCCTTGCACAAGATTGCTACATAGCTCTTTTGGCCCAAAGGAGGAGAAACCTACTGTGGCTGTGCTAATTTCAGATCATAGTAATGCAAGAGAGATGACAATATTTGCTACTTCGGTACACAGACGTCTTTGCCATTAAGACCTTTAATTCAAGACGACCCGTTGTATGTGTCCCTCTTGGTCGACAACGCAGACGTGTCCGTTTATGTTGGCCAAGAGAGCGCGTTATCTGGAGCAGACAACAAGGGGCTACCGTACTGTTCACAGACCAGTCTCGGTTTGCTATGGAGAGTGTTTCTGTACGTGTGCTGATCTGGAGAGAACAACGAATCAAATCCAACCTATGTTACATTGTTGAAAGCCACAGTTATAGAGGAGGTAGAATCTCTCTGATAGTTAAGGTAACCTCCATGTGTGCCATGGAAGAACTCTGACTGCTGCAAAATATCGGAACAAGATCCTTGCTCCGTTTGTCGCACCGTAGGTTGGTGCTATTAATGATGATTTAATCTGAATGAATTATAATGCCCGATCACATTGCGCTAGAGTCTTTGATGAATATCTTGAGGATTAAGGTTTGCAGCAAATGGAATGGCCAGCTCCATCTTAGGGCCTTAATCCAATAGAGCATCTTTGGGACTATCTCAGCAGATAGGCGGCTCCAATAAATCCTAAGTCATTATATAGCTGTAACAAGCGTTGCTCATTTATGGGCGTTGTTTCGAATTTTAGTATCAGACAACTTAATTGACAGTATGGAAAGTCGATGCCACAAATTCATTACAAGTATGCCGGACTCATGCCTCATTAAAATCCGTTTATTTAATTATTTTTCACCAAACATTGCCATATTTTTTATTATTAAACAGTGCGGACTTTTACAAAAAATGCAATTTTCTATTTGTAAGTCGTGCTCGATGTTGAAATTAAGTAAAATTCGATAAATAACTGCTTAAGCACAATTCTTCTATTTAAGTTTTAAACCTTATAATTACTATTGAACGTTGCAAATATTTAACATACGGTGTTTCTATCTTCGTTTGTTTTCAAATTAAACACAAAAGGCTGTTTGTACCTTAACTTTCGGAGGCCATTGTATTTCAATAGAGATTCTATATATATAATGCTATGTACGTGGCACAGAAATCGTGATCATTTGTTAATTGTTTAATGGCAACACTAGAATAAAACACATCTCATTGGTTAGGTGCTACCATCTACAGAAATAAAAGTGAAACAAACAATGATTTCAAATTGTAATTTTAAATTTTTATACATTTTCATTTGAGATATTGATTTTTGTAAGCATGTAATATGTATAATTTAAAAAATACAATTAGCAATATAAAATTTAAAATGTAAACAAACCAATGATTTTTAAAAAGGGATTTTTAGTGAAAAGGGAAAAGTAAGTGTAATAATTATCCCTGACCGTTTCATTTTTTAAGCGTAACTGTTATATTTTTGAAATTTTAATTTTTTTACATGTTTTTAGTATAAATTAATACTATTCAGTCCTTTTTTTATGAAGTCCACTCCACTGTTATATTTTTCAATGACAGTCTGCCCGGGCAACGGCGGGCGGGTCAGCTAGTTATTTCATATTTTGAAAAGGTCATTTTTTTATATTGTTGCCTAATTAAAAAGAAAAAAAATGGAAATAATAATATTTCCAATTGAAAAATAAATTACACGTGAATATTAAAAGAGAAAGAATACTTTAAAATAATTACATTCTTACGAGCGAAAAGAATTAAATGTGGGAAAATTGTGTCATAAATGCACAACTAATAATATTTCCAAACACTTTTCCATTAAAAAATATATTTACTGTAGAAATTTGTTTCGTATTTCAGAAAAGTAATTTTTTATCTATTCTTTCCAGATTTTAAAACAGCGCAAAAAATAACATTTCCTTTCCATTAAAAAACGTATTTACACGTGAATATTGAAAAGAGAAAGAAGACTATAGTGAAAAATACAGAATATTTAGAACGATACATTTAAACAGTCTTATTAATATATATATATATATATATATATATATATATATATATATATAAAATTATAATATCTATGAATTTCAAAATACATATCAAGTTCTAATATCATTCTCCATTAATCTACAAAGATATAAATAATGATATTGTGTAAACAGAATACCACATATCTAATAATTAACATGTGCAATCATAATTTTACCATAGCATGTGCTTCAATGGTAATTGGCCAAATTTACTCATACCTGAATAATATTTAAAAAAGAAAGAGAGAGAAAGGGGAAAAAATATATATATATAGATTGGAGTTGCTATTAAGTAAACACAAATGGATTAATAAATCAAATATGAACATTATACAATGGAAAACTGGACCACATATATATATATATATATATGGTATAAGATTGGTTGGTATAAGATTTCGGGTGGCATCTAGCCATTTTATACAGGGTGCTTTTTAAATGTTTAGTTGATCTTATTTAATCAATCATAAGAGCAGCCGTTAGCTGTCATTACAGCAGTTGATTTAGCCTTAAGAACCGAAAAATCCCTCAGTCAAAGGAAAATCAACCCGATTATAGAAGGTCGCCACTGGTCGTTTAATTATGAATCAATCTTCCGTAGTATTTTTAAAACAGAGCAAATCAGCGTGTTTTTAGGTGCGTTCGTAATTATATAAATACGTAGCACCTATAGTCGTCGTTTGGTCCGTCCGTCTGTCTGTCTGTCCGCATATAACAACGCAAAAACTACCCAACCAAATGGTTTGCAATTTAAAATATATTATCTTTGCAGAATTTTGTCGAGACATTTCAAATTTTATTAAAATCGAATCAAAACTTTAGGAGATATTAATAAAAATATTTATTAAGAAATTTGAATTTTTTTTTTTTTTAAATCGGTGCTTTTTTGTTATAGGAGCTTCCGATGGATGTTAAATCGTCAAGCGACCGAAATACTTATTTTATGACAGAAATTAATCTGCAGACGATATAATTCATTTCACAGAATTAAAAATCATCAAGATCTGAATATTTATATAACTAGCTGATACATATATATCTGAATATTTATATAACTAGTTAAGATATTTGTATGAACAGTGTCATAAAATATATACTTAACTAGCTGTTTAACCCGTTCTACGCACGGGATATCATGAATTTAATTCTAAAACGTGCGTACGAACGCACCTCGTTTGTAACGTTTGACGTACAATTTCCAACTTGTTAAAGCTTGTGGTGTCTGAGCGCAGTTCGTAGGAGACAGATCCTTTTAGCATTTGTATATTTATATAAGTGATGCGCTTTGTATCGCAAATAAACAAGTGAAAACTCTTGTTATTAGGTAGCGCGTTGGTAAACTATGGTGATTTTTGCATATTTTTAACCTAGTGTTTTATAACAAAAATAAATTGAACCTAAAGAGTTGAATTTCATTAAATTTTAAAATTCTTTTTAAATTCACACGTCAGTGTAAAGATTTATTAAAACTATTGGGAAAAAATATTGTTCCGTTCTCGGTACAAAATTACAAAATTTCAACAAACACAGAAAAGAAAGATAATTAGTAAAATATTCGTTTAACTACATTATAGGCAGTCATGTCAGAACTCCCAATCTTGTCAATCACCGCTTCAAATAAACTTATGATTTAAATCAAGTGAACTGTATGTATATGAGAAAAATGAGCAACGTCTCACGGTCCACGATGATCGATGACATGGTTGGAATAGTTTCCATAGAAGTCAGATGTTTTTTCATGTAAGGCTTAAATAGCTCATTATCTTTATTTAATAAGGAAAATCAGAAGTGCATTTCCACCATTTTCGCTCTGTAAAATAGCAAAGAGCTATTTTTAATTTTGGTGACCTCCTGTCAAGTAGCTCATATTTATTATTTTATGTATTACTTACCCATCATACGTAGTATAGGATAAGTCTTGTAATCGTTTTGAAAATCGAAAAAAAAAAATTGACGGATTTACACGTTTCAGACATTGGAGATTCCGAAAAACATATTTTTAGAAAAAAAAATTGCCGCCTGTCTGTCTGTCTGTCTATATGTCTGTGTGTGTGTCTGTAAACGCTCTATCTCCCGAACAAATTGAGATAGAGACTTGAAATTTGGTATGTACTTAGTATGTAATAATGAGAAGAAGCATATTGAATTTCAGTAACCTCGATTATCCGGAACTATGTTTTTTTGGCTCTCGAAATATTCGTTCTGATAAAAGGTATATAAAACTTTTCGAAATTGTTTATTTTAAGGAGTGAATATAAAAGACTCTAAAAGAACATAAATTTTGCATAAAGAATGAATTCGATAGGATAATGAGTTGCCGGGATATTTGTAATCCTATTTTCCACACTCTTCGATTTTTCATGACCTTGTATTTCATTCAAATTTCAATTCAAAGATATATTTTAATTGTAAATGAGACGCTTAATTCTACGCAATAAACCGTTAGTTAATAGGATTATCAATTTTGGAGTTATAAGGAGGTTTCTTTCAAGCAATTCAGTAATCGAGCCCTTAAAGTTTATGACGTCATCAAGCCACGATTTTATTCGAATTGCAATGCATTTTATAAATAGTTTACACATGTTTTGTTTTAATATTTTATATTATGCATATCCATGGTGGGTAAGTATTACGGTGGCCCCCAACGACTAGTTTTATATATTATTAAATGTGCGTTATTATTTTCCCTCCAAGTGTAGTGATTAATGCGTTTACCTAAATCCAACATGTCTTTCCTTTTATACTGGACGAGTTTATCTTTTTCGAAGACCATTAAAATTTAGGCTATGTGGAAAATGGTAGCAGTGAAAGCAAGGTTCTTCTCGTACAGTGTAAACAAAGGAAAATATTTCTTGATCTAGCAAGAAGATTCAAGAAAATATAAAACAACCATTGCCGAGTTACCCACGATTCCAGAAAGCGTTCCTTCATCTCTAGAGACCAATGAAGATTTAAAGAAACATTTTTTAAACAAAGTTTTTTTTTTCTCCCATAATTATCGGAAATGTTTCCGCGTATTTTTTACAGTGTATTAATCAGTTTTATCAACCCAATATCAACATGAAATATCTGTTGTTCGGATGCTTTTAATTCTCACAAACATTTTAAGTTAAAAAAACATGTTCATCAGACAAAAATTCTAAATTAACGTAGTAAAATGAACATTATTTTGTTACTCTTGCATACATAAATTCACTTATATAGCTGAAAATGTTTACTGGATAAATGATAGCATCCCAAAAAACCGATATTTCCTGTTGATATCAAGTTAAGAAAACTGATTAACACACTCTAAAAACCACTCTGAAACGTTTACAAAGATTACGGATAGTAAAAGAAAATTTTATTTTAGAATTTTTTTTTTTTTAATCTTGGAAATATATTGTTTTTTGAGGTTTCTGAAAATTATTTTCAGAATCGTGGGTATCACGTAAATGAAAACTCCGCAATCCCACTCTATGACATGCAGTAGAAAACAGTTTTAAGAAAGCAGTGTTTTAATGAAAATATTGGAGAGTTCATTGAACCTTATTAATTCCACTAATTTCTATTTTTACCTCTTCAGAGTGATATATTATTTTTGTTTGCAGTTGAGGCACATTTCATATTTTAAAATTACTTCCTTTCTTCTGAATTGTTTAGAACTATACACTAAACTCTGGAGATTTTAAATTAGTGAATGTTAATTTTAAAAACAATGCAATAAATTTTTATTGACTTCTGTAACTCCAAGGTAGAAATATGGAAAAATCACTTTGGTTCTTGGGACTAAAATTTAACTAAAATTTTAACAATTTTTTTTATTATTTTTATAGAGCGCATTATTTAAAGTACATGCTATGAAATTTTGTTTCTTCTACGATTGCCAAACCGGAACTTTGACAATAACATATATTTGCCATTGGTGACGATATACAGTTTTGCGTCAGAAAAATGTATACACACTTTGAATGATTATAACTCCGGTTTTTGTTCCCATATCTATAATTATAAAACGCTAAGGTACGTGGCGTCGAAAAAGCGGTTATTTCTCTTTTGCCGATTTTTATCTATCTAGACAATCAAACCTGCTAAATCTAACTTTAGCCTGCTTCGTTATTTGTTGTTTTAAGAAAACTATAGAAAATATCAATTAGAAACTCACAGAATAAACGTGGTTTTTTTTTTTATTCCAAAAATGTAAATTTTGTGAAAATTGGACAGTCACTTTTCTTAATTTTGGTCAAAATCTGACCCGCCGTGAATCAAATGACCCGGCGATAGGGTTACCAGAGGAAGGGTTTCGTGTAGCAATTTTCTGAGTGTTTTCGCGTTTCGTACGATTTTTTGACGGGCAACGCCAGGCGGAGCAGGTAGTAATTAGTAGTATTTAAATTTCAAAAGAATCAACATAAAATGCATACTTTTTCCTCCCACCGCAGATGTTTAAAATGATTACTGTTCACTGCTTATAACGGTGGGCTATTGATTTGTAAGGGATCTACTACTCTCGTCACGTGAGTAGGCGATGTTTGAATGAGATCGTAATTTTTTGTCCAATAACCGGCCATGTGCGTAAAAGATTTAGCAATGCTCTCTTTCTCTAATTTTCGAGGGATGTCTGAATCTCGGAAATTGTGAGTCGCCATTTTCTTTCAGTTATGCAAATTTTCTGGAGCTGGTCGATCGATACTGTGAAGTATATAAGCATTCATTTCAGCAATTTTCATTTCAGAACAGAGCTCAGGGGAGCTAGAGCAGACTTAGCTTGGGAGATTTAATATTGAGATTTAGATTGAGACTTAGATAGATTTAGATTTAGCCTTGAGACCTCGCATCGAGTCTCGAGATTAATAATTGGCCTTAGCATTTTATAGTTAAGTTCTATGCTGTTGTAAAGCTGTTTTGAGCCTGCATTAGTGCTTATTTAATTTGAAATATAAAATTATTGGATCGTGAATTTGCTTCTGAATAGTTTAAGTTTAATTATCATATAGTTTTAATTTCTATACAGCTACTAGTCGTTAGCAAAAGCCTTTCGTTTTATTAATTTTTAGGAAAATCAAGTGGAGCTCGCTCAACTTCCCTACCGTTTTGTTTTAATAAACCGTTTTTGGTTTTAAAATAGACTTGTTATTTGTCTCTGCTCTATACCGCACGGCCTGACATCAGAGATGGCCGTCACAGATATTCACAAACTTCAACAAACATTTCATTTGGTGTTGTGGCGCATTTTTGTTCAATTACGATACCGGAACGTTGTCTATGAACATCCATTCGTTTCAAACTTACCTTTTATGCTATGAATTGAACGTAGCATAGGTGGATCTGCCTGAAGCTCCCTGCGATATTGTTTCTGTACTTCTGCTACATTTTCATACTTACAACAGAATTTTAGAATAAATTTCCCTTTTTCAAAAATTAGTCTTGGTCCACGCATTATTTCCAATTCATTACAATTTTAAAAGAAATACAAATTAGAAAGTTATGATCCGTTAAACAGTGTATGTATACATATTTCTGACGCACCCTGTATTTAACAGAATGACTTTACTTTTACAAAATAGTATGGCATCATGGGAAATTCTGAAAATGCACTGAGATGAATAACATTTTATGCACTGTCTGTTACATCCAGAAATCTGGAACATGTAGCTCAGTGTTGTTTAGGTGCAAAAAGTAGTCCACTACTCATGATGCCACCACACAGTAAAAATGACAATTGTTTCTTAATCTACGGAACTATAATATAATCACTGACGAAAATATAGAATAACCTCTTCCGAGTCACTCGTGATTTTGAAAAACATTCTTTTATCTTTAGAAACCTCAAAAAGTAATAGATTCTCGAGATTTAATCAAGTATTTATCAAACAAGGCTATTTTTTGCTATCACTGTTTTTCAGAAACATTACCAAGTAGTTTTTATACTGTATTAAGGAATTTTCTCGACTCGGTATATCCGCATTTAGAATGTTATAAATTCTCAAGTAAACGTTTTCATACGCGAAGCGTAGTGCGTTTTTTGGTGGCTGAAGAGACACCGAATGCAGACATTTTTTGCCGAATGATGCATGTTATGTTGAACACTGTTTAGGTCCCTAAAGCTATGAACAACTGGTGCAAACGTTTCAGACAAGGCAGACAGACAGCCGAGGATGCGTGAGACCAGGCCAGGTCCACGCTGCCATTACCGATGCATCAGTCGTTGCAGTCCACACCTGTCACCTTGTGATTTTCACATCTTCGGGTCACTTAAGAAGGCACTCCGAGGACAATGGTTTACTTCGGACGACAAAGTGAAGGATGGGATACGAACATTCTTCCGAGATCAGTCCCAAAAGTACAACTCCAGGAGTATCGACCTACCGGTGACACGATGGGACAAATTCTTCAACAAATACGGTGATTGTTTTTAAAGTTGTAATAAAATACTTATTTCTAAACCTTGTGTCCACTTTTCATTTGGACACCCTTTATATATATATACGAACATAAAAAAAGCCGGTTTGAGATTTGAATAAAAGACGACAAACATGATATTTAATATACAAAAATTTATTTATTATATAACACAAAGAACATAAGTATATACAAGCTTAAAACTATATACCAAAAGTGCAGTAGCTGCATAAAAAAGTGAAAACACTCAATCCAACGAACATTAACTAAAGCCCAGAAGTGTAAGGTGACTACAAATTACTGTTTACAATTCACCATGGAAGAAATATAACCAGAAGATAACTCTAATGCCCCGTGAATAGCAACAAAAATTATTTTCAGAAATCAGCATCTAACTAAATGCAGCATAGAATTCCGGAGGTAAATCTGCATTTTTAATAATGTGAGAATTTTCCTCCTCCAAATCCAGCTCCACCATATACTTGGGAATCAAAGCCTGAAAAAATAAAAATAAATGCATTTTAACTGGATTATTTATTTAACAATTGTTATTTTAGTCAATGATTATTTTCATAATGAGCTAATGTAATGAAATGTAAAAAGTCCTTCCGGCCTGTACCGGGAGGAAAAGGTAGCTTTCCTATATCTTCGTTTTAAAATTTTAGCTAATGCTACTCGAAAACAGCAAGCTAAAATGCAAAGAAACCGTTTACAAAATATTCGGTAATACTGAATTTGAATAAGAAATTTGCCGTAATTATTGAGCTATAGCCAAGTTGGCTTCATTTGTAAAGACTTATTTTGGTCGCCAAATTTGGCAATGTTTCGCCAAATGTTGCCAAGTTTGGCGAGAATTTGGCGCTAACGGATATGAATATATAGTTTTATGCCTATGATGGGAAAATAATTACAACAATGAAAGATAATAATTTGCGAAAAGTCGCGTTCACTAAAACTTATAAATTAATCGTTGGATTTTTGTAATGTGCTATCTTGTTTCAAAATGTCTGCCACCCTAGAATTTCAAACTGCTGTATCTCAGCCTTTTTTTAAGATACAGGTAAAACAAAAAATACTCCGGAATCCTTGTATCAAGGCCTAACACTTAAGCAAAAAACAAATTTGAATTTTTTACATTTTTGTATATTTATTTTAGTTTTAAATTTTTAAATGGCCGCCATCTTGAAATAAAATGGCGGACCAAGCTGGCCAACGAACTCGGTCTAGACATTGGTGAGCTTAATACGCACAATTAGTTTCATCGAAATTGATTTATAAATACGAGCGTTATCGTATGACATAAGTCATATATATATATATATGGATATATATATATATATATAAATCAACATTTGAACGGAGCGTGGTTTTGGCGTCTGGGTGTCATGATCGGTGAAAATACACCGAAATTTTCCGGAATTGCTTTCTTCCGAACGGCTGCAATAGGTAGCTATTGAAAGCTACCTAAAATAAAATAAAATAAAATTCCCTCTTCCTAACATTTTTACAAATAATCACAGGAATAAATGCATACAGGCACACGCGCACGTTGCAAAGATGTCAATTTCGAGATTTTCCCCAAGAACGTTTTCAGTCGGCAATTATGAATGGTAATATTATGTGTTGTCGGAGAGTTCTACACCCAGAAAAAGGAATTGATTAAAACTACGAAACATGTTTTGTTGAGTACATTTTGGTTGTTTTAGCAAAATTCAAGTAAAATTGAACCATTTTACTTGAATTAACAAAACATTTTTTGCTGACGATACAAAAACTTTTTTTGGAATTGCAAAAAAAAAAAAAATTCTTGTTTATTCAAACAAAATTTTCATTGACCTTTATTTAAACAAAAAGGTTTTGTTGGGTCAACCAAATTTTTGCTGATTCAACAAAACTTTTTTCTGGGTGTAAACGTTTTTCATTAAATTTTAAGGAAACAAATGAAATCTTTATATTTTAAAATGTAATCCTTTTTTCCTTTTCCCAGAACTTAATACTCGTTTCAAACTATTTCAAAATTCTGTCAAAGCAGAACTATACCGGCCTGAAAGCAAAAAGTTGTACATGTGACAGATAAGAGCATTTTAACTTAAAATGTTAGCGCCTTCACCACTCACCATCCTTCTTCGTAAGGCATGTGATAGAGCATTTTTCTGCCACATGGAATTTAATGTGGCTTTTCTTACGTTTCCTACGTTTTTAGAAAAACAAATGCCGAATCTCCGAGGCTATACGGGATAGTGTTATACAAAATACACTTCCAGGTTCGCAAAGGGTCATAGAATTAACTAGTCAAAGACTTTTTTTAGTCACTAATGTAGTCTGTTTAGGTATAAAAAAGTCCCTGACGGCTCGGCCTACAGGCACAGGTAGATTTCAAAGACGCAGACCGTGTCGTCAGTTTGTTGGGAACTGCGGAAGAAATGACCTTTTTGCCATGATCCGGCAGTTCGAAACGCTCACTTCGAAACCTAACATGTTTGCAGGCGGAGCCGGCAGGGATTGTTTTGTTTTTATTTATTATTATTATTATTATTATTATTTTTGCTGTAACGGTTGGTCCTATAAAAAACTTGTCAATATAAAAGTTTTAGATAATATTAAAAGTATTTATAATAAATTTAAGCGGATTTGATGTCTTGTGAATTGACGAAGTTATGATTTTTTTTCTTCTAAAACCCCCTCTCCCCCCCCTTGGGGCCATTTTTAATGATATAAAAAATCTGTCATACATAAATTTTCGGCCCTTTTTCTAGAAGTAATAATAACTTTAAACGGATTCGATACGTATCATAATTAAGAAATTATGGGGATTTTTCTGTTTTTTCAAAAAGCTCCCCATTTCCCACCCATTGGTTCGATTTTACTCATTAACGAACTTGACCGAGGTATATAACCCTTGATTTTATGTATTAGTTTGGAAGAGATTTGTGCAGAATTATTTCAGTTATTGTGTCCATAAAAAAGTGACATAGATAGATAGATAGTTATATATATATATATATATATAGATAGATAGATAGATGATAAAGTTTTGAACTGGGGGGTGGTTTCGGGTTCTGGGAATCATGATCGGCGTAGATCTGCAAAAATTTTTCAAAAATTCCAACTTAGGGGAGAATGTAATAAGTAGTATTTCTTACGAAATCAATTTAAATGATACTGTTAAGTGGTTAAATCTTCAATTGTAAATAACACTCATAAAAATGAGACTGGTAAATGGTTAAATCTTAAATTTTAAATAGTTAAAATATTGATCCTTTGATAATGACATTAACAGTTAGTTTGAACGATTAATTATTCTAATAAAAATTTTTTTGATTATTATTATTCTTAAATGTCTAATTCATGTCAAAATATTTCTAATATACCCTCTATATTATTTAAGTGATACGACACTGGGACGCACAGGTGTTAACTCTTCAACTTCTACAATTTCATTACGCAAGAGCTGCGTATAGTCCCTCAAAGCGTTTTATATCAGATTGATACTGGATGATTAATAACGATGCAGATCAAAACTCCACCAACAGCTGTTTTTGGTTAAAAGAGGCAGTTCCAAAACCATGATTGCAGCTGTCGAGTTAACTATCGGATCTTCAGATTTCGAGATCGAAACAGGAACTTTCCTTCTTTAATTTCAAATATATTTTTACAAACAAAATCGCCTTAATCTACAGATTCCATTCTAGCTTGAAATTTCCGAATTTTATAGGAAAAACACCTCACGTTAAATGATTTTTACAGCTATTCTGAAATTTAAACTGTCTATTTTTGGACACAACCAGAAGCTCATATGTTCATTCGTAAAAGTTTAAAATTTCAGCATTTGTTATTAAAAAATGAATAAGTAGAACAAAAATTTCGATTTTAGACGCAAAAACATTTTCAGAAATTTTTGTAAATGTGAAATTTCAGGAAGCGATAGTTTAGAAAATATCATTGTTAATGAACAATAATTTAAAACTCCGATTGCATGTCATTTAAAGAAGAATGATAACGCTCTTCGATTTTTACTCTCTTAAAAAGTAATGTCTGCAAGTGTCACGCCTTTACGTGCAAAAATGAGTTGACGAATAAAGCAGAAAATTTTGCGTTGTTGAACAAGAAAAAAATGAAAACAGCTAAAAGAAACTTAGAAGGAAAACCATACATACTCTCAGTATGCGAAGTTTTCTGCACGTCATATAGTTTTGCCACATTTGCCAAATTAAACATTTGCTGGCAGTAAAAAAAAATCAATTTCAATAGAATTAATTTATTAAAACATATAGTACCAGAAGAATATCTCCCTTGAATTCCATGAGGCGGTGGTTGAACATGCATCTGTACATCAGCAGGATCTTCTTTACCATCAGTTCCTGGTTCATTGGTTTTCACACTGGCGTGGAATCCACCGGCATTAGCCAAATATTCCACTTTCCTCTGCAATCCTTGACTGTCTGTGTAACCGTAGGAGCCTTGGACATTACCACTTGAATCTCCTTTTTCGGTGCGGAAATGTGCGCCTCCGTTATCGTTGGCAACATATCCAAAATCGTAAGGTTTGGGAGCAGACTGCTAAAAGATAAAAAATATAATCTCGGGTTAGATAATTAATGCTGAAAGTTGATCCTGATTTTTTAAAGCCTCTGTACACCTTCAGAGATTTAAAAAATATGTTTTTCTTAAAATTTCCATTTTGAAGAAATGTTACTCAAAAAGTCAGTCAACATTAAATATTAAATGGTCAGAAAATTAGTCACCGGATATTTAAAACAAGAACGAAAAATCATGCGTGAAGCATAGATTATGTAAGAATTTCCAACACTTCCAAAATAATTTTGAAAATCTTTACTGTAAGGTGTAAAATGATATCTAACTAAACAATTTTGAAAAACGCATAACATATTTAAAAATCCAATTTCAGGAATTACCAACAATATTCGGAAAAATATCCGAATACTTTTTCATTCAGCCCTGTATATGATCTATAGATTTGTATATACACTACACAGGATGCTAAATTTTAGTTTAGTGAGGAAACGCGTAGCACAATTTAAAATTTTCCTTCTGGAGTTTCTATCAATAAACGGAAATGTGTTCGCGAACTTTTGTGCTGCCCTGTATATGATCTACAGAATTTATACACACCAAGTAATACACAAAAAGTGAGTTAATTTTATAATCGCGTTCAGCAACTTAAAACGCACTTCCAGGAATTATTGTTAACAGACAGTAGAGAATTCTTTTGTGTGTCCATGTAAATGAACGATGGATGACTGCTATACACACAATATTCTGCAGTAAGCCTCTTGTAATGCACCTTAGTGATATATATCAATTTCAATACGTTTAAAATAGTGAAAAATTATTTAATTAAACCGCAAACGATTTTTCTCCATAGACGTAATGTAACGGAATTCTTTTGACTGTCCCTGTAAAGTAACTATAAGTGCTATGCACACCCTATTCAATATTAAGCTTCTTGTAATGCACCTTAGTGATATATATCAATTACAATGTATTTGAAATTGTATAACATCATTAAAATACACCGCAAATGGTTTTTTCCCATACACCGTAATGTAACGGAATTCTTTTGAATGTACCTGTAAACAAACTATAAGTGCTACACACTTCAGTTGAAATAGGGAACATACTATAGATAACAACAATAACGTATAAAAATTGCAGGGCAATCCGAGCATATTTACGGGAGTTAGAGCATGGACAGACTGCAGACGGCCAAAACGGCAGACAAGCCGAAGTCCTAAACACTTTTCAACTAGGTTGGAATGTGTTAAAAAATGTGCGGAATTAAATATCATAGTAGTTCGTCAAAAATTGTCTCTATTTCTTATAAGAAACTAGCTGAACCACCGGGTTTTCCCCGTGGTAACCATTAAGGCCATCTGGTTAAAATAAATAAAAATGCGATAATCTAAAAATGTGGTCAGCACAACAACGAAGCTCTGTGCTTTCCCTAAGAGCTCTAGAAAAGGAACCGACTCTATTGTCGGTATCATATCAAGCTATCGGATGTGAAAAAATACTTTTTTTCATATTATTCATCTTTCTCTTTATTGAGCATGGTAAGTATGGGGCAAAACCATCACTCTCATAAATCGTTAAAAAGACAATCAGAAAAAATGACGTTATTTTGATGCAATCACAGTAAAATTCCCCAGCTATGAGAATGCGTATTTTGAAATAGCGCGGGTAACAGAAAAATATACAACTTCAGCATTTTTCTATAATTCATCAAAAATACTTTATTTTCAAAAGTAAATTTTGTAATTTTTATTTAATATATATCCTCAAAATACTTATTTCTTTATTTATTATTTTGTTGTAAAAATATTAATATATATGTTTTTCTTTTTTTTTTTAAGTCTTGCTTGTAAAATACTATCCGAAATTTTATTTCCGTCAAATTAATAGCTGGCTGTTGTTGATACTGATTTGCGTCTGAAATCTTTTTTTTACAAGTAGCTTTTAATATCGTAACAAAATGATATGAAATATGAATTTAGCGACGATGTATGGTTTCAATACGGAAAAAGGAGAAGAAAAAATATTCATGAAATAATATTCATATTGCATTCAGAACGAATACATTTTACCTTAGTATTTACATAAACAAACAAAACACAAAACAATATTATTACGCGTGCAAGCAAAAAGAATCCATTTCTAATATAAAGAAAAAAAAAACATACTTTTTACAGTTATGTTCACAAAATTTAATTCCGTGAGCGTATCATGAATTTTAAAACTTACTCTTTGACGTTTTTGGTGCAAAAGATAAATTAACACAGTCTAATTTAAGCGAAATCGAAGAAGAAAAAAACTGATTAGGAATTTGAACGATCTGTAGCTTTTTATTATTTTTATTTTAACGGTTTGTTGCTTTCAATAAAAGCAGCTGATTTATCATCAATCGTTGATAAAATAAATAGTAACAGTTTGTTTCAAAATGAATTCCAGAAGATCAGAAGGTATAAATTAAACAATATAGTATTTATAAAGACCCAATATAAAGTAAAGATCAAGGTGGTTTCCCAATATATTCAACTATTATCTTTTTAATATTTTTTTTTACTATATTAATTATTAGTTATTAAAATAACAACATAATTCAGTAAAAGTGGCACTGCTGTGAGGCACAATGATATACTTTTATTTACACAACATAAACACAGAATGTAACACAATCACAATATTCTGAAAACTATTTACATCTACGAGAAAAAATCATCTTTTAAATGGTTGGCATAAGAATGTTAATTTATCTGTTAATTTTGGTGTGCCATCTACATATTTTTAACTGAACCCTTTTGGGTCCGAATATTTTTTGTCTTTTTTGGGAAAATTTACTTTAATAATATTAAAAGTAGCTATCCAAATCACATATGTTAAACTTTAATGAACTTTAACGAATATGTCATGTACTGAAATCTAACAAAAAATATTCTGCATACTATTCATGTGACAATAGACTAAGGAAGAAATTTTGAAGACGTTTGGGAAAATGTCGTATTGCAATAGTGTTAAACTGGCATAAAATACTTTAGAGCACCGATTATCCGAACATCTCGGGACCGGCACTAGTTACGGATAAACAAAAGTTCCGATAATTGGACATCAAATTTAAGAGATGTTCCTGACTATGCTAGATTGATTAAAATGAATTTTGTTAGGTGTAACAGTTTTTTTTATAGAACAAGTGCAGGTTTTTAAAAATATAATAGCGGATAGGTAGATTTAAAAAAATTATTTTTGCGTACACAATTTTCCTGAGCATTTTAACCAGGCTGGCAGCTGTTACTGCTGGTATGTCTAAAAATTGCATGTTTATTTATTTATATATTTTATAAAAAATATCATTTTTTAAATATTTTTTTGTGGTTTTTTTTTCTGAACTCCAAAATTTGAAATTTAAACAAAACATTTTTGGATTGTTTTCTGCTTTAATGAAGATAGTCTTTTCAATACTGTCATATAACAAGATCTCTTCTTAAATGAATGAGTAGAATAGGATCCAACCATTTCATAGCTGTTTCCAAACATTCGAACGTTTCAATTATGTGATGGGCCTGGATCATTTTCATGACATTCGTTTAGATTTTCCTCGATCCACCGATCTGGAAAACGTTTTCGATTTCAACTGCCGTCCTGAAAGTAAAACAGACCAAACAAATGGGGTGTTCGCTTAATTAGACAGTTCGGTTAATTGGAGTTTGGATAATCGGCACTTTACTGTATTTCTAATATTTTTTTTATATTTCATCACAATTTATCTGTTCGGAAAAGTAGCCCCAATTTTAAATTGTAAGAGTGAAACATATGTTTGAAATAAAAGAATCTCCAACGGTGCAAAGAGAATTAAGCAAACTATTATTATTTTTATTATTACTGAAAGCTGAAACCTAAAAGAAGTCCTAATAATAAATGTATAGATATATAACTACTATTTTTACAGACATATAATAAAGAAAATAATTGTTAAGACGAAATAATATTCATTGAAAAGACATGCACTATTAATAGTACGCCAGACCCGAAAGGGTTAAACACAAACACTACAATTTTATTCAGCATTTCAGAGATAGTTTTCAGAGATAGAGACATCTGTTTTCTTTCTAAGTCAGTCTAATCATTCTCCACCTTCGAAATAACTTTTGCAATCATTGCATTTAAAAGAGACAATCACGAATTACGACTTTTTACCAAGGGATAGTATAAATATTTGGAGGTAATTTCTTTTTTTTAATATAATTTATAAAACTCATTGTAACATTAAACAATAAATTTTTCTCTATTCATTTGGTATTTAATCACTGTTAAAATTATCATCGAAAATTGTTATGGGTTTTATATTGGGTATTCAAATATCGAAATCATTACAAATCAAACTGTCAAATAAGGCACATTCACTACTTTGAAACAACAAATTTGAGAAAATTACAAACTAGCATAGTGATTCAATCTGACAAATGCGATTTTTAGAGAAAAAATACAATCAGATGATATATATCAATAAGATGGTTAAATAAGATTCAAAACAGCATAGGAAACATGTTACTTCCGTCCGGCCTTTATTTTAAATCTACAATTAAAACAGTTTTCTTCACCCTTCTAAAAAGTGACTAAATTTTCATATTCGATAGTTTGACATGATTGCGATGATATCATAAACATAGGCTCAAAACATCAACGTTGATGCCCTTTCCTAAAGTTTCCTTATTTTTGGAGAAAACTATTCGATTTCTTACCGTCTAAATACAATACCGGAAAATTTAATGGTAGTACGAATGGAAATGACTTAGAATATGAACGAAAATGAATGAGAACACCCTTCCAAAAAATTGTAAGTTTCACGCCATGTAAACGCAGATTTTAAAATGTTTCAGAAAAATACGCACTAATAAATTTCAAATAATTTAACTAATAAGTACATCAAATTTCAAAGTAAATGAAAACTTTTTCAAACATATTTTTATTTTATTTACTTTATGATAATTACTTACATGTCCTCCTCCGTATCCGCCACTTCCACCATAGCCACCTCCAAAACCACCAACTCCGAAGCCATTAACAGAAGCGGTACCCACCAGAAAACATATAAGACACAAAACCTAGATATACAAATTAAAAAAAGTAACACAAAATAAAAATTTCAAGGTTCTGTTTTGAATGATATAAGAAGGTTTAATATGATTTTAGTATAAATTTTTACAGTTAGCATTTTAATATTGACAAAAACTAATACTGAAAGACCCTGCTGTTGTTTCAAATTATTCAAAAAAGTATAATTTGTTTGAATTAAAACAGCTCATTTGTATTGTGTAAGAGAAGAAAATCCTAGCCTAATATTACTGTAAAAGTTGATCTAGTTCTGTTTAAAATCTACCTCTCTGAGTACTATTTAATCCCAGAATCATATTTTCAAAAATTTCTCTCAAAACCAAAATTTTTGAAGTCAATTTAAAGAGTGCGTAACTTAAAAACATTGTTCTAAGTTTGATTACTTTATATTAAAAAACAATCAGATATATTTAAATTTAAATTTAATATTTATTTAAATTTATTTTAATTAAAAATTCAATTTAAATTTACAAATCATGAAAAACGTATTTAAATCCGGGAAGAAAGCGCAAGAACCACAGACAATACAACATATAGAGCTATATATTTTTTGTCTAATTATTTAATGATCGTATTTACATATGGTTTCAGTCATTGTATTATAAAATGACACAAACATGTGGAAATATAAAAAAAAAGTAAAAATATGACTTTCTGTTCCAAGATATTTGTGTCAGGAACACTTTAAGAAAAAGTTACCGTTCATGAAAAAAAAAATACATTTTTTGAATTTTTATAGTGTGTAGAATAAGCCTCTAGAACGGTTTGGTGAATTTCGAAATATTTAAGAAGTTTACAGTCAATTGAAAGTGAACGCGGACCTTCTGAAAACAGGTTTAGGTGAACCGGTGGAATTTAACAGCACCCGAGCTGAATTCTTTGTTTCGTAGTTAATGAAGTAATTGCGAATTAACTGTAAGTTACAAAATATAACGATTAACTAAAAAATTGTATACCCTTTTTCTTTAGTAAATTCTTAAGCGCGGTTTTCTTGAAACGACATTTTTCAGAGCGCCGCACAGTGGGGCGTTCTGAGGATCTAGGTGGACAAAATTATTGCGTTGAAGTTTAATTAAGTTTTGCTGGGTTTTCGAATGTATCAGTAATAAAATAATCAAACAGTGATAAATATTTGACTTATTTAATTATTTATATTATTATTATTATTATTATTATTATTATTATTATTATTATTATTATTATTATTATTATATTATTATTACTTATATTATTATTATTTTTTAAATTATAATATTGTATTGTCATTGAAACTACACATGTATTCAAAGTTTCAGCTCAATCGGATAATTAAAAGTGGTGAAAATTGACTTGCAAGATTTGAATTAAACACTCAGACGCACACTTCAAGTTAATATAACTTAATGATTCGCAAACTTTCGCAGGAGCTGTTCTTAAGTTTTCAATACTTTAGGAATTGCGCTTTGATTTTTAAAAAAGTGCTTATTGCTTAATAATGCTTAATACTGTATTAAAAGTCAAGATGAAGTTTGAAAACAATATGGCGCTTATTTTCAAACAACAATAGGTTAAATCGTGTGACAAACATGTGACATATGTCCAGTAAACTCCTGCTTTCAAATAAAACAGAAAAGTCACGACTTGCTTTTGAATTTACAGAAAAATAATGCAACTGTTGAAAATCTCTCAAATCAACTGCCTTCTTTACGGTCGTAGTTAATCGACACATCGGGTTTTTTCGACAAAACTCGTACGGATCTCGACAAAAGAGACATTCACCTACCAGTATACGCGGTCTTGTTAAATTCCGAGATAATCGTAAAAATGAATTTTGTCCACCTACATTATCAAAACGCCCCACTGTGCGCCGTGCAAATTAACATTAAAATGAATCAACCAACCAACTTTTTTCTTTTTGGAAATTAAAGATTGTTTATTTTGTGTTGTCATGAACTTCTGGTATGTAATTTTTAAAAATATATTTTAAGCCACTGGAAATTAGTAAAAAAAGAGCGAAAAATAACACTTTATTCCAACGACCACCATTTTACCAAATTTCTATCAATTTCACTAAAAATATATTCATGCTACCTCCCCACCCCCCAAATTCAAAATGTGTTCTGAAAAATTCGATTTTGTTTGTCACAGATGACTTTGACAAACTGTGCACTACACGGGGCAGGATAATATCAATATGCAACTGACAATATCTTCTTTAATTTTAATACTTATTGTAATAATAAAAATACTTTTTTATAGTAAAAACTATAAATAATAAGTGGGTAAATTCAGTTTTTGTGTCACTTTATTTTTATAAGTAGAAACAATCCCGAAGTTGATCTACCTTTAGGGCCGAAGAACACTAATCTTCCTTAAAACCTAATTACTCCTTTAACTTTTAAAATGTGTGACGTTTCAGAATCATTGTTGCTACCGTGGTCAGTTAAAGACTCTTGTTCACGAATGTTCAGAGAAATCAAAAGCAAAATTGTCCTTTTAACTGGCATAAATAAAATGCTATTCTAGCTTGTGTAAAATAAAAATGACTTTACGTCGAAAACCGATTATAAAAGCTTTTTTTTTTCTCTTTTAAGAATTCAGTTTCATTTTTTAAAAATATTTTTATTACTTATAGTAGTTAGAAGCTTCACTTGACGTTCCGATGATCAAAATGCTGCGTGGAAATAAATTAAACAGTGCAACGCAACATAATGGGGAAAATAGAAGTCAAAAGAATAAATCGTTCTATAAACTGACATAAATGAGTTGCTATTCTATATAGATTGTGTAAAATAACAATGACTTACGTCGAAAACCGAATTTAAAGAACAATTTTTTTTAATCTTTAAAAAAAAAAATTCGCATTTTCTTTATTATTTTATTATTTATCGTTTAATACTTCAATTGGCGTTCCGATGAGCAAGAAGATTGACAAAATGCTGCGTGCAAATAAATTAAACAGCGCATCTCAATATACTAGTGGAAATACAAATCAAAAGAATAAATCGTTCTAAAAAATACAGAAAAACTTTTCTGACATACCTGAGTGGGATTCATCACTGTTCTTTTGGAAGGTGGCAAATTGTGTACTTCTGAGATTTTGATACAAATTCTTCATTCCAGCTCTCCTATATATATTCGAAAATATTTAATGATGTCACAAGGTCGGCCTGATTGTCTAGGCCAGTTTTTGCAGTGCATTTATTTTTTTGTTTGACTATTTTCTAGAGAAAGCGTGAACAAAAATTTAAAGCATCGTCCTACTTTTCATCCAATATCTGAAATGAAAGAGCCGCGCGTTTTTAATTAAAAGTGAAATCTTTGATAATGATAGTGTCGCATTGAACACAAATAATAAACTGTTGCAACAAACTAGTAACAGATAAATAAAAGTGAGCCTTGAAGACGTGTGGTCGTAAAAGGAATGTTTGATTTATTTCTCATCGTTAATTTTTTCACATAGCTTCTTAGGCTATTATTCAAGGAAATCTAGATTCCGTAATACGAAGTTACCTTTTGATTATTTACCTTTGCATATGTAAAAAATAGAACGAAAAATCATGCGGCATGTATAGATTATGCAAAACCTTCAGAACACTGTGTCAAAACTTCACTATTTAAAAATGTCGAAAGTGATGTCTAAATAAACAATTTTGAAAACGCACAACCTATTTGAAAACACAATTTTAGCAATTATCATCAATAATGTGAAAAATATACAATTTGTTTGTGCAGCCCTGCTTATGATATATAGATCTGTATACATACTATACACTGTAAAAAGAAAAAAAAAATGGGTCGATCTACTAAAAATATTTTAGTTTTTCTCATTGATCCTTGCAATTACTAAACATTCTTTTGTATTCTTACTCAGTTACAAGAAAATCTGTAAGAATTACTAGAAAACAGCTAGCAACGATTCTGGTTTATAATACCGCTTACTAAAAAATTCTGTGTAATACAAACTTACTAAAAAAAATTTAGTAACATCAGGAATTTTTTTTTACAGTGTATAGTATGGTAATGCTTAAGCTATTAAATGATTAAGCAATTTTAGTGTTTGTAAGCGTGATTTCTTTTTTTTTTTTTTTTCCAGAGGCCGGTACTTAAAATTTATATTAAAAACAATTCCCAATACCTTTGAAAATAAATACTTAACTTTGACTAAATGGTGGTAAAAATTTGTTGTTTTCTGAGGAAAAAAACATACTTCCTTTTATCACAAAATATCCCCATTTACTAACATTCGGTCTCCATTTTAAAAATATTTTACTGGAAAACAGATGGCGGATGATTAATTTCCGGCCAGAAATATAATTTTAGTCAGCTAGAATACATATTTATGCTTCACATGTCTCTTGAAAATATATAAACTTCAAATAGAGTCGGTTGTTTAATGTAAAAATTAAGATGGCAAAAATGTAACCATAGTATAAGTTTCATATAATAAATAAGTAGTCTGTAAAATTGAACAGAGACGCCATTTCAAAACTTTCCTGTGTGGAAGAAAAACCAGTCGTTGGGGTACCGTAATACTTACCCATCATGGATATGCATAATATAAAATATGAAAATAAAACATGTGACTATCTATAAAATGCACTGCAATTCGAATAAAATCGTGGCTTGATGACGTCATAAACTTTCAATGCTCTATTACTGAACTGCGTAAAAGAAACATCCTTATAACTCCAAAATTGATAATCATATTAGATAACGGTTTACTGCGTCGGATTAAGCGTCTCATTTCCAATTAAAATATATCTTTGAATTGAAATTTGAATAAAATACAGAGTCATGAAAAATCGAAGAGCGTGGAAAATAAGATTACAAATATCTCGGCAGCTATTTATCCAATCAACTTCATTCTTTATGCAAAATTTATGTTTTGATATTGTCTTTTATATACACTCCTTAAAATAAACAATTTCTAAACTTTTTATATACTTTTATCAGAATGAATATTTTGAGAGACCGAAAAAAATAGTTCCGGATAATCAAGGTTACTGAAATTCAATAAGCTTCTTCCCATTATTACATACTAAGTACATACCAAATTAAAAATCTCTATCTCAATTTGTTCGGGAGCGTTTACAGACACACAGACAGACGGAAGGCAAAATTTTTTTCTAAAAATATGTTTTTCGGAATCTCCAGTGTCTGAAACATGTAAATCCGTCAATTTTTTTTTTTTTTTTTCGATTTTCAAAACGATTACAAGACTTATCCTATACAACGTATGATGGGTACGTAACAAGTTGGAAATTGACGTTAAACGGGACATATGAGGTGCGTTCGTTTTATAAATAGTTTCACAATGTAAAATAAAAAAATAAAAAAATCCCTGACGGCTCTGCCTACAGGCACAGGTAGATTTCGAAGATACAGACCGTGGGGCGCCTGTTTAATGGAAATTGCCGAAGAAATGACCTTTTTTGCCATGATCTGGCAGTTGGAACGGCCCACTTCGAAACGTAACTTTTTTTTTTTTTTTTTTTTTTTTTTGCTATAAGGGTTGGTCCTGTAAAAAAATTGTCAATATGAAAGTTTTAGATAATATTAAGAGGATTTATAATAAATTTAAGCGGATTGGATATCTTGTGAATGGACGAAGTTATGAATTTTTTCTTCTAAAACCCCCCTTCTCCTTCCCCCCCTTGGTGTCATTTTCAATGATATCAGAAATCTGTCATACATAAGTTTTCGGCCCTTTTCCTAGAAGTAATAATATCGTTAAACGGCTCCGATACGTATCATAATTAAGAATTTATGGGTTTTTTTCTGTTTTCACAAAAAGCCCCCCATTTCCCCCCCCCCCGCCCTTGGTTCGATTTTGTCCATTAACGAACTTGACCGCGATTTTATGCCCCTTGATTTTATGTATGAGTTTGGAAGAGATTTGTGCAGAATTATTGCAGTTATCATGTCCATAAAAAGTGACATAGATAGATAGATATATAAAGTTTTGAACTGGGGGGGGGGGGGGGTTTGGGTTCTGGGAGTCATAATTGGTGTAGATCTGCAAAATTTTTTCAAAAATTCCAACTTAGGGGAGAATGTAATAGGTAGTATTTCTTACAAAATCTACCTAAAATAATTTTTATTATTTCAGTGAGATGAATTCTATCGTCTGCTATGAGCGAAATGAGCATGCCTTTTTTTTTTTCTTACTACGTATGCCACGTTTACACATGGGAGTTTTTTTCTATACCAGACAGCGCTGCATAAAATTCGCCATGGAGATCTTGCTTTGCGAATGATCACCTCCATGGTTTAATATTTTTATGACTCATAATGAACCAATCGCCTGTGTTTATTTACTCTAATGGATTGAGATACTCGGCTGTTAACCTAATTTCCACTGAAATTATCGCAGAATCTATACATTGTTTAATGTTCTCTCAAGCAAACAATTTTTTGAAAGATTTTTCTAAAAATGTAACTTTTATGCAATTTTATTCGAAAAAATAATTTTGAATAAAAGTGGCCGCCTGACATATGACAAAAGATATGGTTAGCTCGTATTTGTTTTTCTCAGTCACATGACTTGCTTTTTTATTATATAGATTACGTACGATAGGATTTAATAGTCTAAAGAAAAGTTTTATTAATATATTTTTATGTTTTGGTTCGATTTTTATAAAATTTGAAATGACTCAACAAAATTCTTCAAGGATTTTATAGTATATTAAATTTCAAACCATGTGGTTGTGTAGTTTTTGTGCTGTTATATGCGGACAGACGGACGGACCAGACGATGACTACAGGTGCTACATATAATATAATTACGAACGCACCTAAAAAATTGATCTTGTTGAACACAGTTGATAAGCAATACATACAGTTTTATACTTATATATATTAATACAAATAACGAGTGGGGCTCGCTGCCCCTGCTCGCTACGCTCACCAACTCCCCGCGTACTAGCGCTCTAGCTAACCCCAGACGTAATCGTTTCGCGTTTCCGTTCTGGATCGCTTCGCGATCCCTTATTTTCTATCATTCAATTTTTAGATTCCACTTCGTAATTGTTCCTGTAATTTAAATGAAACCTAAATTTATTATAAAAATCAGCTTCATCCATCACCAAACAAATCCAGCCTATCACCTCAATTATTTGTGAAAGAAAAAGATAAAAAAATTGAAATAAAACAAATTTATTTCCAAAATAAGTTTCAAATATTTTTCTTTATGATTAAATTTCAATATCTTGAACAGTACTGGATTTGTACAATACTTTGTTGTAAACAATGTTCTCCAAGTTCTGATCATTCGTAATGAAAATCTTGATATTGTTAGCAGATACACATCTTGACAATGCAACATACAACTGACCATGTGCAAAAATTGGACGTTCAATGTAAACTCCAACTCTTTGAAATGTCTGTCCCTGTGATTTGTTAATTGTCAATGCGTAAGCAAGTCTAACAGGAAACTGTCTGCGGTATAACACAAATGGCAACTAAGTTCATGACCTCCTGTTGTATCTAGTTGAATTCTTGCAATATTGACTACAGTTAATCAAGAAATATTAGCAAATTTAAAAATGTTTCGGTACTTTTCGATTAGCCGGGCTCCAGTGTTATATATACACATATATATGTATATGTATACATATTGTTGTGAGCTCGGGGTTCGAAAGGACTGATGCCAATATATAAGAACAATAAAAAGGCTTTATTCACTATAAACAGTGCAATACGAACACCAATATCTTCTGAAAATTACAAGATATTCAGTAATCTTCAAATCCAATAAAAGCACAGCAAAATTTCACACAGAAACAATGCGTTCAATACGACGTATCAACGACAAAATCAATCCGAGAAACACAGTTCTCAATGCAAAGCCTCTCGTATGAATTCAATCGCAGTTGACAGACAACTAACTAACTGAACTGATGGAGGTCCTTATATAGGTTTCAGAGATCTTTCCAGATTATTCCAGAGCCTTCAGATGCTAGAAATTACCAGAAAGTGCTTTAACTTTCGATAGAGAACCCAAGCAAGAAAGGATCCCAATGTATAGGTATAAGGGGGGTGTGGTTGCACAAAAAGTCGCCAAATCCGTCGCCAACTTGGCGACATTTGGCGATATATCGCCAAATTTGGCGACAAAAATAAGTCGCCAAAACCATCGCCAACTTGGCGATAAACCCATTCCTTGGCGATATTTCAATAGACTTCCATTATAAAGATGAGGGTGTAAGGTTGTTTTCCTTGCAAACCATCTGAGGCCTTTAGCATTGAGTTACATGATGCTCAATAGGAAATACATTAATAATACTGCAATTTTCACAATAATCAAATAAAATAAATTTAAACAAATGGAATATTTACAGATATATACAAAATTCATAACATTGCCCCACTCTCAAGGACTGCACGTCCCGGGCAGTTCAACCTTTGATCGGAAAGCAAACCCGTTACCAACAAATGCTATACTACTCAAAACACTTAAAGCAAACATGGAAAATAACGATTAAACACATTCATAATGGTGAATTATACAAAATATACACTTATTTAAAAATAAAATAAAATTAAAGCATAGACATTATTACATACAAGTATTTAAATAATAATAACAATAATAATGATAATGCTAAGCAAAATAAATAATTACATTAATTTATATACAAGACCATGGTCATACTAATTTACATTATTTACATTACACTATTTACAATCAATGAACTAAGTACTATGGCCATAGTATGGAGCCAGCCTGTCGTAATGAACGACTCTAGGCTTCGAACTTGGTGACTTTCGGATCCGAATTACGACATCGTTCAGTCTGTTTAGGACTGTATAAGGACCGTCCCAGTGCGAGTGCAGTTTGGGAGAAAGTCCTTTACGTCGAGTCGGATTATAAAACCAAACCTTGTCACCTTCTTTGAATTGATGTCCCGTGGCTTTCGTGTCGTACCTGGTCTTCATCTTCTCCGTCTGTATATTGATCCGCTCTCGAGCCAAGTTGTGGACGTCTTCAAATCGTGCCTGGAGATTCTGCACGTATCCCTCTGGCGATGAAGGCGCATCTGGAGGGCGACCAAACAGCAGATCACAAGGTAAACGAAGATCACGACCGAAAAGCATCTGAGACGGGGAATAGCCGGTCGTTTCATGGACGGCGCTGCGATAGGCGAGGAGAAACAAGGGAAGTTTTTGGTCCCAGTCTTGTTGGTTTCTTGAAACTAGCAGTGAGAGGTTGTTGAGGATGGTACGATTAAACCTCTCAACCATGCCATCCGACTGTGGATGTAAAGGCGTCGTCCTAGTTTTGTCCATCCCGAGAAGTTGACAAAGACCCTCAATCACAGCAGATATGAAATTTCTCCCTTGGTCAGAATGCATTTGAAGGGGAACTCCATACCTTGATATCCACTGGTGTACCAAGGCATCCGCAACCGTAGAAGCTTCTTGATCAGGGATGGCATAAACTTCAGGCCATTTCGTGAAATAGTCCATGACAACAAGGAGGTATTTGTTGCCATCAGCACTTCTTGGCAGAGGACCTAGGATGTCAAGGGCGATGCGTTCAAAAGGTGCTCCTACATTGTAGAGATGTAGTCTTCCTCGGCTACGTTTCTTTAATCCTTTCCGAGCTGCACATGCATCGCAAGATTTGCACCATTGTTCGACGTCAGCTCTCGCCTTTCCCCAGAAGAAGTGCTCTCGGACTCTGTGTAATGTTTTCATGACTCCAAAATGGCCACCAGTGGGACTGCCATGTAATTCCTTGAGGACCTCTGGTATTCGGGATCGAGGAAGTACCAACTGCCACCGAGATGTCTTCCCATCTTCGGATTCGAATTTTCGGAACAGGACACCATTCCTGACGTGGAGAGAGTTCCAAAGAGCCCAATATTGCTTCGTCGTAGGACTGTAAGTCGAGATGTCTTTCCAACTGGGCTTCGTGCTAGCAGATTCTAATAACTCCAAGATTGGTTTGATGTCAGAGTCTGCCATTTGATCTTCTCGAATCTTCTCATCACTCCAGGGATCTGGTGGCGTTGATAGTGAAGTCTTCGTCTGGCGTATGACATGTTCGGGATTATACTTGTTCTCCGCTCTGGAACAATAGCGACAACTTTCGGGACACGGTCTTTTTGATAAGGCATCAGCATTTCCATGCGATGAGCCTTTGCGATGCCTGATGTCAAAGTCGTATTCCTGGAGCCGTTGTATCCATCTGGCTTCTTGGCCCTCTGGGTTCTTAAAATTCATCAGCCATGTTAGGGATGCGTGATCAGTACGAAGGAGAAATTTCCTGCCATAGACATAGTGATGGAAGTGTTCTATGGCTTTCACTATAGCTAATAACTCCTTACGAGTGACGCAATAATTCCTCTCTGGTTTCGATAAACACTTGCTCCAGTATGCTACGACTCGTTCTTGGCCATCTATTTCTTGGGAAAGTACAGCGCCGACACTTTCATGACTGGCATCCGTGTCCACAATGAACTGTTTCTCGGGGTGCGGATAGGTAAGGACTGGAGAGGATGTGAGAGCTTCTTTCAGCCGCTGGAAGGAAATCTCGCATTCTTGTGTCCATAGAAACTTCTGCTTGCTTTCAGTGAGCCTATGCAATGGTCTTGCGATGTTGGAGAACCCCTGGACAAACTTTCTGTAATAAGTGCATAGTCCCAGAAAGCTTCGCAACTGATGGACATTTTCCGGACGCTTCCAGTTCTTATCAGTCCTTTCGAACCCCGAGCTCACAACATTTGGTGTCAGAAGTGGGATCCCAATGTATAGGTATAAGGGGGGTGTGGTTGCACAAAAAGTCGCCAAATCCGTCGCCAACTTGGCGACATTTGGCGATATATCGCCAAATTTGGCGACAAAAATAAGTCGCCAAAACCATCGCCAACTTGGCGATAAACCCATTCCTTGGCGATATTTCAATAGACTTCCATTATAAAGATGAGGGTGTAAGGTTGTTTTCCTTGCAAACCATCTGAGGCCTTTAGCATTGAGTTACATGATGCTCAATAGGAAATACATTAATAATACTGCAATTTTCACAATAATCAAATAAAATAAATTTAAACAAATGGAATATTTACAGATATATACAAAATTCATAACATTATATATATATACCGAAAAGTACCAATGTTTCTGAAAATACTCAAGTTCACGAAATTAACAATTGCTAAAATTAATTAATTTTAATTTTTCTAGCCAGTTAAAAGAAATTTTACCATATTTTTTACTTACATATAGGCCGTTACTTAGTGCTCGATTTAGTATAGAAGATAAGCCGTATATGCCGTATTCTAGAGAGTTTTTATTGTGTTTATGATAAATGACCGTTAGCTGACCATTAGATGACCATTTAGGCAAGAATTTCGATTACAAAAGATAGAAAAAAAAAATTAAATCGAGGAAAATTAATTTTTCCTGATATCAAGACTTGGTTAAATATTTTTCTCATAATCAAATAAATCATATTTCATAAAAATAGTCGGAATTTTTTTCGACTGATACCATATTTTCGAGTAATGACCACGTTTAAACACAGAAAACGAGTTTTCTCGAATTAGTGACCTAGATAGATCGATTTCTTGTGCTCGAATTAGTATAGTCATCATTTTTTGTGAAAATTGTTAGAGCCGTTTTCGATATATAGCAGCATTCTTAGTGCTGAGTTTGTTTTAATAGATCAAAATGACCTTTCCCGAATTCGAAACCTAGCTAGATGGATTTATCGTGCTCGAATTAGTATAGGCAACACGTTTCGTGTAAATCGTTTGAGTATTTTTCCATTTATAACAAAAAACATTTTTAGTGCTGAGTTTATTTTACACTGTAAAAACGAATTTTCTTGTATTCGGAACCTAGCTAGATCTTTTTCTTGTGCTCGATTTAGTATAGGGGCAAGTTTCGTGAAAAGCTTCCCAGTCGTTTACGATATCTATACTATTATTAAAGAGGAAGCGGTGACTGACTGACTGACTGACTCATCAACGCCCAGCCGAAACTATTAAAGTTATGGTCACGCAATTTGAACTGTAGATTGCTGTTATGGCCTAGGCAAGCAATAAGAAAGGACTATTGAAAATTCCCCCCCGAAGGGGGTTGAAGGGGGATTCGAATGTTTTAGGTCATTTTGCCATATCTCAGCAGCAGTTATAGGTAGGAGCTGGAAATTCCAGAAAGCAAATCTACTAAAAAAATGATTAAACACCTAATTCAGCGATTTTAGAAATTTCCCCCAAAAGGGGGGTTAAAGGGGGGGGTCGAATGTTTTAGGTCATTTCGCCATATCACAGCAGCAGTTAAAGGTAGGAGTGCGAAAATCAGGAAAATAAATCTACTAAAAAAATGATTAAACATATATTTCAACGATTTTAGAAAATTCCCCACCCGACGGGTTAAAAGGGGGTGGTCGAATGTTTTAGGTCATTTCGCCATATCTCAGTAGCAGTTATAGTTAGGAGCGCAAAAATCAGGAAAACAAATCTACTAAAAAAAAAAGGATTAAACACCTATTTCAGCGATTATAGAAATTCCCCCCAGAAGAGGGTTAAAGGGGGGGGGTCGAATGTTTTAGGTCATTTTGCCATATCTCAGCTGCAGTTATAGGTAGGAGCGCGTAAATCAGGAAAATAAATCTACTAAAAAATGATTAAACATATATTTCAACGATTTTAGAAAATTCCCCACCCGAGGGGTTAAAAGGGTCGAATGTTTTAGGTCATTTCGCCATATCTCAGTAGCAGTTATAGTTAGGAGCGCAAAAATCAGGAAAACAAATCTACTAAAAAAATGATTAAACACATATTTCAGCGATTTTAGAAATTCCCCCCAGAAGAGGGTTAAAGGGGGGGGGGGTCGAATGTTTTAGGTAATTTCGCCATATCTCAGCTGCAGTTGTAGGTAGGAGCGCGTAAATCAGGAAAATAAATCTACTAAAAAATGATTAAACGTATTTTTCAACGATTTTAGAAATTCCACTCCCGGAGGGGGTTAAAGGATGGTGGTCGAATGTTTTAGGTCATTTTGCCATATCTCAGCAGCAATTATAGGTAGGAGCGCGAAAATCAGAAAAACAAATCTACTAAAAAAATGATTAAACACGCATTTCAACGATTTTAGAAATTCCCCTCGGAAGGTATAGTTAAAAGGGGTGGTCAAATGTTTTAGGTCATTTCGCCATATCTCAGCAGCAGTTTTATGTAGGAGCGCGAAAGTAAGGAAAACAAATCTACTAAAAAATTGGTTGAACACGCATTTCTGCGATTTTAGAAATTTCCTCCCAAAGGGGATTAGAAGGGGGTCGAATGTTTTAGATCATTTCGTCATATCTCAGCAGCAGTTTTAGTTGGGAGCGCGAAATCAGGAGAACAAATCTACTAAAAAATGAATAAAACACGTATTTCAGAAATTTTGGAAATTCCCCCCCAGAAGGTGGCTAAATGGGGGTTGGGTTGGAATTTTTTGCCATTTCGCCATATCTCAGCTTTTATGTAGGAGGGTGAAATTAGTTAAAACAAATCTACTAAAAAATTGGTTAAACACGTATTTCGGTGCTTTTGGAAATTCCTCCCCCCCCCCCGAAGGTGGTTAAAGGGGTATTCAAAAGTTTTGGGTCATTTCGCCATATCTCAGCAGCAGATTTAGGTAGGAGCGTGAAATTCAGGAAAACACATTCTACATGAAAACATATAGTTTCTATGTTCTTCCATGGGCTGTGTATTATTTATTAGTTTCAATATGTACATAAACAGAAAAAAATATTTATCGCATTTTTACAAGCTTTTAATTTTCAAAATTTATAAGTACTGCAATTTTGTCTCTCTCCCACTTTTATCCAATTTAGAACAACTTTTTAAAAGTACCTGCACTTCTCTATCCTACATTGTAGTCAACATATTTTCTACCCGTGCAAAGCCGGGACGGGCCGCTAGTCATTCACAATCGGGAAAATCCCTTGCTCGTTTAATATATATGAATAATCGGGAAAATCCTTTGCTCGTTTAATATATATGAATAATCGGGAAAATCCCTTGATGGTTTAATATATATGAATGACAGTAATTTGGTCGACAGGATAACTAACAAGTACCAATTTTATATATAGTGTTACGAAGATTGTAAAGAGTTAGTGTTTGTGCTTATAAATAATGTAAATAGTTCAATTAAGCTCTATTCATAAGTTAATATTAATTTTTGTTGCATTGCAATATCTCAATTTGTTGATTTTTTGCAAGCGAGTAAACGCTATTGGATTTCAATGGAAGTCTATGGAAATTTGGCGAAATAATGGAAATAGCGCCAAGATGGCAGCTAATTTTGTCCGCCAAATTTGGCGATATATCGCCAAGTTGGCGCCCAACTTGGCGACAGACCCGGGTCCCTTCCCCTTGGTGACACCCCTAATAGCGCCCATCCTATCTAAATTCTCTACTTTCATGTTAATTCCCCCTAAGAAAAGTCAGAAAGCTCTGACCAATCAGATACGTTTCGCGGTATCTACGCAGATTTTCATCGGTCCATTTCCAAACCATTAACTTTTTTATATATACTAGGGGGCTCAGCCCCCTGCTCACTATGCGCACCAACCCCCGTTCTGATTTCGCAGCCTCTTAAAGCCTGGTAATGTATCCTGTTTTAAAAAGATGATGATGATGATATCTCGAACGGCGACTATCTTCTGTAATCAGGTTATAATGCTTTTTCATTTAACTGGTTATAATGCTTTTTCATTTAATTCATCTTTTTTATTTTTAATATTCATGTGTAAACACAATTTTTATGAGGTAATTTTCTTTATTTCCTGCTTTTAACACGTGATCATTTAATTATTATTTTAAACTTTCATTATTGTGTTTAATAGTCTCGCGCAAATACATTTTTTATTTTAGATAAAACATAATCCTTTGCGCTTATTTAGAAATTGGCAACAATATAAAAAAATGACTTTTTCAATAAAATATTTTTAAGGATTTTTTTAGTTTTTATTGTCCGACCGTGATAATTTGTTTAATTTCTGAAAGCTTGTTATATTTCGCGTCTGGTGGTATGATTTTCGAATCTGTAGGATGGCTAGAAAAAAAGTAATAGCTCCTCAAAAAAAGTCCCTAGTAAAAAAGCGATGAGAATAACCCGGAATATCTACGCAGAATTTGATTGGTCCATTTCTAAATCGTTTTTGGCTCAGTTCCAGATTACTTTTTTTTAATATCGAAGGAAAGGATAAAATGATACCCTTTCAACATATTTAAAAAATGTTTACGACTTCTGTTAGACTGTCCCTGCTCTAACTCGCGCAAATATACTTGGATTGTCAATTAATTGATATACGTTATTGAGGCATACTAGGTCATATTCGGTATATAAATCCAAATGTGTAGCATTTGTAATTCTTTACACGGACACTCAAAAGAATTCAGTTATATTATTGTTTGTTGGGAAAAATCAAAAATATTGCAATTGATATACATCACTGAGGTCCACTACGGGAGGCTTACTGCAGAATATAGTGTGCAGAGTGTTTATCGCTCATTTAGAGGGACACACAAAATAATTCGGTGAAAATACTGTCTGTGAGCGATAATTACTGGAATTGCGTTTTTAGTTGTGATATGCATTTTTAAATTTGACTAATTTTTTGAAAAAATTGGCACGTGTAATTTCTACAGATCATATACAGGCCTGCACAAAAAAATTCGAGTACATTATCGCATATTGACGGAAATTACTGAGGGGGAATTTTCAACTGTGTTATATGTTTCCTAACTGAAATAAATTTTAGCATCCTACTATGTATTATATAAACAAATCTATAGATCATATACAGGGCTTCACAAAATAATTACAAGATTTTTCCGGCTATAGATGATAATTGGTGAAATTGGGTTTTCAAAATTATTTACTTAGATATCTATCATCTTTTACCTTATTAAACGGTGATATTTGTTTGAGTGTTGGAAAGTGCAATTTTATTCGAAAAATAATTTTGAATAAAAATGGCCACCTGTCATATGAAAAAAGAAGTGGTTTGCCCGTATTGGTGTTCCTCAGTCACATGACTTGCGCTTTTATTATACAGATTACGTACGATAGGATTCAATAGAATAAAGAAAACTTTTATTAATATCTTTTTAGGTTTTCATTCCATTTTCGTAACATTTAAAATGACTCGACAAAATGTTGCAAAGATAATGTATATTAAATTTCAAACCATTCGGTTGGGTAGTTTTGGCGCTGTTATATAACGGACGGACGGACTAGACGACAACTATAGGTGCTACGTATTATATAATTATGAACGCAACTAAAAAAAAAGAACGGTTTCTGACGTGATGACCGCTACATTCTGAAATATCAAATTCCACGAGGGTGTAGAGAAACTGCCGTTGCCTTAGTACTCCCAAAATTACACTCCAGATCTTAACCCAATGATGTATTTTAACGAGCGTGGTATGGCGGAAACTTAAATAATTTTTTTAATCGGTTTGTGGCAATCATTTAATGATATATCATGTAATCATTTTCATGTTGATCTTTAAAGCCGACCTTGGTTGTGAAACCGATTACGGAATATTAGCCCCCACCCTAAAAAAATACACCACATATACATTAATATAATAATTATCGTTCATTTCATGATTAATACAGTTTGATACATTTTCCTTATCCGGGCGTAAAAGATAAATCTTCAAATACAGGATAGGCAGAAATTAGTTGAACAATTTCGTAGATGAATAATTTGCGCTTTACATTGGTGGAAAACATTAAAGGAACAAGTATAAAAAATATGTAACTTAAATGATTTTGCAGATAAAGACATGAAACGCGCACAAGATTTTTATTTTGTCAAACCTGACATATCTTCAAAATGTAGAATACCATATTTCGACAAAACATAAATTTAGATATGATGTTACATAAAAGGGGCTATAAAATTGGGTAGGGAAAAGTTTATGCAACGTTTTGTATTTATTTAAAAATAATAGATGAATTGTATAAAGAATGTGGACACCCCTGAACGAAATGAAAGATTATACAGTCCTGCACGCGTCGAGTTGCACCCAACCCAAAACCAAAATTTCTGCTTAAAGTCAACTCAAAAACTAACTCGAACCCGAAGTAAAAGAAAATTAATCCATATTTTAATATTATTATTGAAAAATAGTCTCCAGTTATATCCCTAATATATATCATCATCATCAACCGTTTTAAATCCACTGCTGGATGTAGGTCTCCCCAGATTTTTTCATTGTTGCCTGTCTAGTGCTTTAGTCATCCAATTAACACCGGCCACTTTTCTGATTTCGTCTCTCCATCTTACTTGAGGTCGTCTTCTTGGTCGTTTTACATCTCTGGGATACCACTGTAGGGTGTTTGTGCTCCATCTATTGTCTTGTCTTCTTACAATGTGCCCAGCCCATTTCTATTTTAGCCATTTAATTCTCTCAATGATGTCAAAAACTTTCGTCTGACTTCTTATCCAAGTAATTCTCTTCCTGTCTCTTCTGGTTATGCCTAGAATACATCTTTCCATACTTCGCTGTGTTGTTTGTAATCTCTCTCTCTATATATGTGTGTGTAATATTTTGCCACAAAAGGAAGACATGTCTGGCACACTTGAATTAAATTGCAGTCTAGTAATAATTAGCATCTTAGCAGCCGAGTGTTTTGTTGATTGCAGAAAATAAAACCACGATGCAGTCGTATTCATTTTATTCAAACACAATCAATCCTCTTTAGTTTCCGGGGAAATGCTCTAATTACGAAACAATAGCTTAACAACTTGTTTATTAACAACTCTCCAATGACAACGTTTCATTGCATTCCAAATCCGTCCCGTTTGCTTTAGCAAACACCAACGTCATAAAATTCTATCGTCTAAAAAAAAGCCGAAAAATCGAACAGTCGCTCATTTTAATCAACTCCACCCGTCAAAAATTTCACTGAAAATCGAGTCTGTTTCGGGCTTTAACTGCCTTGGCGCAAGACCACAACATACGCCACGTGACACAGATTCTTTGAATCATAAGGACTTTAAAGGGATTTCATTCGCATTTCCGACGCAATTATTTTGAGAGGATTTTACTTCCGCGCGGGAAAAAAAACGTTCTACAGGTTTCGAAAATCTTGTTACCAGATGAATGTATTATCTAGAATGTATTATAAAATTTTAGTATCAACAAATCAAAGTCTCTGCTTTGAGGCTGTGGTTAAAACTTCGAATTTAATACGCAATTAAAAAAAATGAATTTTTGATGTAGAAAAAAAAAAGAACGAAGGCATTTTGGAAATATTGTAATAGACATTTAATATTTAATAATAAAATGTTTTTTTAAAAAGAACTAAGGTTTTTTGAGCAGAATAATTTAAGAAATATGATATTATAGCATTTAAATAAAGAATTTATAGCGATTGGACTACACGGGAATAATAATGAATTTTAATAATGGATTAAAAATAAAGATGTTCTATTTAAAGAATAAATTTAAGTTGCTATGGCCATTTTTAGATCTAAATACTTTGTAATAAATATTATTAAGTGGATTAGGATAAAATGAATTTACATATGAATATTAAAGGACTATTTTTTGTAAGACACACACACACACACACACACACACACACACATATATATATATATATATATATATATATATATATAGTGTATAAAAATAAACACATATAAACACATATTCAAATATATGGTGTTTTTCATTTGAAAAATAATCATTACTTTTTGAAAAATTGGGTCATCCTGAACTCTACCCGAAATTGTAAAAACCTAAACCGAAGTAGTTAAAGTCAATCCTATTCGAAAATAGACCTCAACGAAATAAGTTAGCGGCACGGGTCGGGTTGGGTTCGGATAAAATCGGGCTATGCAGGACACAACTCCCACTTGAACGCAATTTCTCTCAAACCATCAAATGTCTTCTCAAGGACATGTTCCACATTACATATGCGAATATTTTATAGCATTTCCATATTTTAGTATAGCAAAAGTGAATGCCACTGGACTTTGTGAGTTACCAACCTACCAACTTTCATTGGACTTCACTAAATAAAATTCCCTCAGATAGGCATAAAATGCCTATCTATAGTTTTTCTTTTAATTTCTCCTCCCACTGTGTAATTTGTAAGGTACCAATTCAGTGAGAGATTAGAAGCATTGCATCATAAGTAAGTGCATATACTTATTGTCTCGGTACTGAAGTCTCAATTTAGATTGGCCGAGGAGGCCATGGCCTCTACGTCCATCAATCATTTCATAGCGGTAGATTTTGGATTGGATTTATTAAAGATCCGGTTTACAGTGTGCCGCATAGTTTGCCGAAGCGACTAATATTGAAAATTGTATGTATTTACCCAAGGTTTTTCAACTATGTAGAATTGTTCTATAAGTTCCACAGCATGAGAAACCATGGAAATAGTAATTAATTAGTATCCTTATTCTGTGTGATAAAGCATATATATTTTTCCCCTTACATAACGTCAAGGTCCGTTTTAAAAGGGAAATGTGTGGGAAAGATAGAAAAACATGTGAAAATCATAAATGAGTAACTGATGAAAAGATAATTCTTATGTAAGTCCAGTTTTTTATATGGTAAATTATTTTTCTTCGTCTTGTGGGCAATATTATAAGCCTAAAAAATCTTTGTAATTAATTGGGTTTTGGTAGTTATTATGGTTTTTGAAATGTTCGTAATTTTCAAAATGTTCATCCTGTAAAGTCAAGATCTTGCTTTATTTCGCAAAATAGTTAGCACATTCCTATTATATAGGCATTTGAGATGTGAGAAACGTTGGGAAATACCTGCGCCCAGGTGCCACTTTGGCAGTGAGCGGAGTTGGATTGAATGGCAGTGCAAATAAATAACAAGTGGGTAAGTGTGATCGAAGATCGCTCAAAGAGTTTCGTTTAATATTCCTTTCAAAACACTTTATCCTTTCTTTAATAAATCCAAATAAATTTCCTTTAGCAAAAAAAAAACAAATAAAATAAATAAATAAATAAAAAGTCATGTTTTTTATAAAATAAAACATTACCGGTCTATTTTTTCTTTTTTTCAAATATCTAAACCATCTCGCTGTTATATTCTGTCATAATAATATCTGTCATGCGGACTAAATGCGATATTAAAAAAAAATAATTTCAAAATTAAACATGTTGTAAACTTTCAAAATGTTAAAATATGCGAATATTTCGATAGTCGGATTTTTATCACGATTCAATATGTTTCTCAAACACATATATTTACTATTCTCTATTACTTATATTGAAACTCGCTTTGTATTATTATCAAACATTTGAAAAATTCGATAAACTTCCAATAGGACGTCAGATTTTCTTTTTATTTCTCTAATGACGTGATATTAATCTGCTTTGTGTACATACACATACTCATACTCCTTGTGTTATTGAGAAATCTTAGAAATTTTCCGGTTTATTACCACTATGACGTCAATCAATTTTATTTCATATTTATCTTTTTTTCAATAGGTGAAACGTTTTATTTCATTTTCATTTTTCACGTGGAAATCGTCTAATAGAAAATTAATTATTATAGAAAGAATTTCATCGTGGATTTTTAATTTTTGGCATCTGCTATAACGAAAAATGTTTAAATTTAATAAGAAAAGGCTGTTAGAATTTTGGTTTTTTATCTCTATTTATTAAAATAATACGAATTTTTCAAATTTTAATATTTTGAGCTCTTTATAGCTGGTATTCACCTATATACACAAAGTTTCAACTCTGTATGTTACATAGGTTCTGCGAACGGCTCTGTGACAGACAGACAACGGAGCGTGAGTAATAGGGTTTCGTGAAATGAACAAAACCCTAATAATAATAAAAAAAACACTCTTCTGCACGAACCTTATTAAAAAAGAAAGAAAGAAAGAAAGAAATCGATACTTTTTTGTTTAAAAATAACGAAAGTTGGCAGTTTTGATTTAAAATTGTATAAAAAGAACTATTTGTATAATTTTACAAAAATTGCCATAATTGAGAATTCTGAACAGACTGGATAAAAACTGAAACTACTTTGTCAATATCTCCACAAAAGCCGCTTCGCCAATGTGTGAGCCGCTTCAAAAATCTATTTCTTGAATGAAATCTTGAATTAGCATTGCGTTTGGTTTAACATCGACGTGAACATGCTCCAAACAAAAGAGAAGAACTTATTTACAAAAGGGAGATTCGCAGAGTAATTAAGGATAGCCACATCGAATATTTGTGAAGAAGGTAAACTTTGCAAGTCTTTACATCTTATAAACTTTATTCAATATTTCTTATCTTATAATCTATTCTCATATTTCACTGTATAACGGCGAATAATAAATTACCAATGGCGAAGACCGAGCTATGCTCGGTTAAAATTAGCATTTTGTTCAACTCAATATCACAATAAATGCTCTGTACTACATATAACAATCAGTTTTATGTATCTTGATTGGTTGAATTCTGTTTCCGAGCACATTCTATGGACGCTGATGGATTAAAACATGTATCTCGGCTCCTATTGGGAATTTCAAGAAAATTTCTTCAGATTCTAAAAGCCAGTTTTATCGCCAAATGTCGCCAAAATGGGGCGAAAATGCGCAAAATTGGCACATTTTTTTCATTTGACGCCAAGCATGCATTTTCGCATTACTAAACTTAAAAGTCGATTTTCCCGACAAATCTCACCAATGTCGCCAACATTTCGCCAAATTTGGCGATATTTGGCGAAATTGGGCCAACCTTGCGACTCCGTTTACTGCCAACTGTTCAACAACTTAATAACTGTTTCAACCTTCATGCATTCACATTGAAATCCATTGACCCGTAGTGACCCCAAAATAACCCGCTAATCGAATTTTCTCGAACATGTGACCTGACCCATTGGTCTTCTCGTACCTCAAAACGATAGGATACAAAATTTCGTTAAAATCATTAGAACCATTTTTAGATAAAATTAGCTTGACCCGTAATGACCCCAAAATGACCCACTAATCTAATTTACTCGACCATGTGACCTAGCCTAAATATCTTCTCGTAATCCAAAATGGAAGGATACAAATTTTAGTCAAAATTATTTCAGCCGTTTTTTACATAAAATTAGATTTACCTTAACTCGTAGTGACCCAAAATGACATACCAATCGAATTTTCTCGAATATGTGACCTAGTGCAATGGTCCTCTCGTGCCCGAACACGGTAGGCAAAAATACTTAGTCAAAATAGTTTCAGCCATTTTTTATGTAAAATTAGCTGGACCTTGACCCATAATGACCCAAAATGACCCACTAATCGAATTTACTCGATTATGTGACCTAGCCCAATAGTCTTCTCGTGCCCGAAAACGGTAAGATACAAATTTAGTCAAAAAATCGTTTAAGCCATTTTGTACATAAATTTATCTAGACCACTAGTGACCCAAAAATGACCCACTAATCGAAATTTCTCGAACATGTGACCCAGCCCAATGGTCTTCTAGTAATCCGAAACGGTAGAATGCAACATTTAATCAAAATCGTTAGAGCCGTTTTTAGATAAAATTAGCTTGACCTGCAATGACCCAAACATGACAAACTAATCGAATTTAGTCGATTATGTGACCCAGCCCAATGGTCTTCTCGTGTCCGAAAACGGAAGGATACAAAATTTAGTCAAAATAGTTTCAGCCGTTTTTTAGATATAATTTGCTTGGCCTTGACCAATAGTGACCCAAAATGAAACAATCGAATTTTCTCGAACATGTGACCTAACCCAATGGTCTTCTGGTACCCAAAACTGAAGGATACAAAATTTCGTCAAAATCATTAGAGCCGTTTTTAAGATAAAATTTGCATACACGCAGACATAGACACAAGATTTGCTCGTATTATAATATATGATTCTTTTTGCCCAGCTAACGTGTCTCTAACCTGCATTGTTTTATTGCCATGATTGACACTGCAACATTTTTTAGTACGAAAAGAGCATTATAAAATATTTCACGCGTCTTAAATTGTATTTGAAATTTAAAATCATTTGGGAGTTTTCAATCACATTAGAATAACAGATATTTTCTTTTATTATTTAAAACAAGAACGAAAAATCATGCATCAAGCATAGATTATGAAACACTTTCCAACACAGTCAGAAAACTGTAAAGAAACTTCACCATTAAATAAGATGAAAGAAGATATGTAAGTAAACAGTTTAGAAAACACACAACACGTTGAAAAATACAGTTTTCGAAATTACCTTCCAGTGTCAAAAAGTAGTCGAATTATTTTGTGCAGCCCTATATATGATCAATAGATGTGGATATATAGTATGATAAAATTTAGTTCAGTTAGAATATTCACATTTAGCAATTTTCGCCAATCGATGGAAATGCACTCGAAATCTTTTGTTTCCCTGTATATTATCTGAATTTGTACGCACCACCTATTAAGCTAAAAGACAACTTAAAACTCACTTGCAGCCATTAGCAAACGTAAATGACAATGTATATTTTTTTCGTAGCCCTGTATATGAATTTATTTACATTCCACAAACTTCTATTACTAAATATAGTTCAGCAGGAAAATGCGTAAACACAATTAAAAACTACCCTTAAGTAATTCACTCTATAGTCTGTAGTACTTACGAATTTCTTTGCGTAGCCCTGTATCTGGTCAACCGAGTTTATAAACACACACGTATTATGAAAAATAAAAATAAAAAATGGAAGCCAAAGTTGAAAGCGAACTTATCACACATAGACTGTAAATATCGCACACGTACTGTAAACAATATCTTTTGTGTGTCCCTGTAAATAAACGCAATGCACGCAAAAGAGCAATTTATAGTGCACCCCAGTAATGCATATAATTTTCATTATGTTTCAAATAGTGAAATATCACTAAATTACACTGCAGACGATTTTTCCCCATATAACGATGTGTAAAAGAATTCTTTTGTTTGACCCTGTAAATGAATAATAAATGCTTTGCACTCCATATTCTACAAAAAGCATGTTTTAGTGCGCTTCATAATTATATATCAACTTTTTATGTTTTAAATGACGTAGCGTCATCAAAATGCGCTTGAACCGATTATTCCCCATTGACTGTAATGTAACGGAATACTTTTGACTGTCCCTTTAAAAAAACTGTGCTACACACTTCTGTTGAAATAGGGAACATGCTATAGTAAACGGGAATAAAATTAAAAAATATCAGGACAATCGAAGCATATTTACGGGAGTTAGAGCACGGACAGACGGCAGACAAACCGAAGTCATAAACACTTTTCAACTAGGTTGGAAAGTGTTAAAAAAGCGATTCAGTTAAAATTTGTCGAAGTAAAATATTTTAATAACATTTGTCTTGATTAAAGTAGAAAGTGTTTGTTCGTCTTCCATGCGTTATTTACAGAAATATTACAGATATATTTTTGAGATCCAATAATTAAACAAGTTGGAAATTGTACGTCAAACGTTACAAACGAGGTGCGTTCGTACGCACGTTTTAGAATTAAATTCATGATATCCCGTGCGTAGAACGGGTTAAACAGCTAGTTAAGTATATATTTTATGACACTGTTCATACAAATATCTTAACTAGTTATATAAATATTCAGATATATATGTATCAGCTAGTTATATAAATATTCAGATCTTGATGATTTTTAATTCTGTGAAATGAATTATATCGTCTGCAGATTAATTTCTGTAATAAAATAAGTATCTCGGTCGCTTGACGATTTAACATCCATCGGAAGCTCATATAACAAAAAAGCACCGATTTAAAAAAAAAATCAAATTTCTTAATAAATATTTTTATTAATATCTCCTAAAGTTTTGATTCGATTTTGATAAAATTTGAAATGTCTCGACAAATTTATGCAAAGATAATATATTTCAAATTGCAAACCATTTGGTTGGGTAGTTTTTGCGTTGTTATATGCGGACAGACAGACAGACGGACGGACAGACAGACAGACGGACGGACAGACGGACGGACCAAACGACGACTATAGGTGCTACGTATTTATATAATTACGAACGCACCTAAAAACAAAAAATCTTCGAATGCATTCTATGTACTCTATGTATCTCTATGCATTCTATGTACTATGGAAAAAAAATTGAAAATAGTAACAAATTTACACAAGCTGGATATTGTACGTCAAACGTGACAAATGAGGTGCGTTTGTACTGTAACTAGTTTTATAAATATCTTGGTGCAATAGTTGTTGCAATCTTATGCAAAAATGCATGAATACAAAATTTATTTTATATGCAGATTTTCATATCATAGAAATGTTAATTTTATTTTATGAAATTATGTTTCAATACACGTTTGCATACAATTAGTTACAATTCCGTTACATTAAAATTATACTATGCGCAAATATCAAATACCAGAAAATGTAATGAAATCATCATTATTATTTCAGTGAAATGAATTATATCGTCTGTTATTATGATATGATTAATTTCCGTAATGAAATAAGTACATTTTAAGTTGGAAACATTTTATCTTTTGCTGACATTTACTGAAAATTCTAATGAGAAACTTAATTTTCGCTTTGAAAATTTCAGATCTTGAAATCCACATTTAGACTCTTTTTCCATTTCATATCTATTTCTCCGGAAACATCTATCCAAAAAACTGTCGGTAGATTATGAGATTGCTATAATTAAACAATTTTTAGTATTGAAATTCTGATTTTAAATTCAGTAATAATAGGACTCCATCTCAAATGAGACGTAATCGCCATGGCAACCTATAATCATTACCTATCATGGGATATCATTGAATTAATTACGTATGATAGGATTTTATTGAATGAAGAAAACTCTTATTAATAACTTTTTAAGGTTTGATTCGATTTTCATAAAATTTGAAATGACAAAATTCTGCAACGATTATATATATTAAATTTCAAACTATTCGATCGGGTGGTTTTGTGCTGTTACATGCGGATAGGCGGACGGACCAGACGACGACTATGGGTGCTATGTATTTATATAATTACGAAAGCACTTAAAAATACTCTTGAGTAGTGTTGCTAGATGTTCCGATTTACGCGGGATGACCTGAGTTTCAGGGGCTTACCACTGCAATGGTCGCCAAGATTTCCAATTTTTCCCGATGCACAAATATCGAAAATGCATAATTTTGTTTAGTACTATGCTATTCCTTAGTCTGCATCGACTGGTGTTTAATACCATAAAAACTGTAAAAACAGAACCTGTCTATAATGGGAAAACTTCTAAAATTCCCTTTAGGAATATCGCTAAGACGAAATATTTTTTCGGTTCCTAGCTATTCTGTTTTCATAGTTTTTACAATACTTTGTTCAGTAAAATGTGTGAAACGGAACCTGTTTATAACGGAATCCTGTCTTAAACGTAAGAAGTTCACAGCCCCCTACGGAAGGCATACCGTAACCTTTCAATCGGATACCTCTCCAAAATAGAATTTTATTTCGGTCCCTAGCGATTTTGTTTGCGCAGATTTTACTGTATAGATTATTGTATTTATTTAGTATAGTAAAATCTACTAAGACAGAATCACAAGTGAATGGAACAAGATTCCGTTTTATACAGTTTTTTTTGTCTTGGCAGGTATAATTGCATGCTATTTCTTCCGTAGGAACCATGAATTTTTTTAATTTCCGGTAAAAAACGGCAGGATTCCGTAGTAGACAGGTTCTAGTTTGATAGGATTTACGGATTTTTTATGTCCCAATTTAGGAGTCTCTGTCCCACGTTTTATGTCTCCATGCCCCGTTTTTTTGTAACAGTGGATCTGGAAACACTACTCTTGCCACTTTTTCCTTCAACATTAGAAGTTATTCGCATTGTCACTTCCTTCCTTTCTTTGGGTACAGCGCCTAGAATATATAGTGTGGAAACCATCTATCCCAGAATTATCCCAGTAAAAAGTGTTAAAAAATTGTAGCCGATAGATGTACAACGATGCTATACGATAATAGGGCGATCGCAGCGACATCTGCTAATTCTTTTCAACGTAAATATAGTATTGCAAAAATTTGGTAAATTTCATATGTATTTTGAACTGTTATAAGTTGATAATCAAGCAATGACATAAAATAAGTTGCATAATATCTTTTAAGAGGATAACTATATTTATATATCATCATTGCTAAATCGCTTCAGTATTGAAACAGAAAAAAAGGGATTTGTTTTTCACATTATCTTTCGTAATTTTAAAGTTTATGAAAATCACTATCTAAGCCAGCGGAATCAGGATATAATTAGTATTTAAAATACTTTCCACCAGCCGAAACGTTTCTCAATTTGATGCTTATACAATGTGTACGTTGAAAAGAGCTAGCAGATGTCGCTGCTATCGGCCTATTATAATTCTGCATCGTTGTACATTTATCGGATTCAATTTTTTAGTACTGTTTTGTAGTTTCCACACTATGTATTCTAGGCGCTGTACTTTGGCTCACGTTATCAAGCTTTGACTAGCTTAACGATCGCCAATGAGTTGAAATATTCTGTTATCACTTTTAACACTTTCCAACATAGTTCAAAGTGTTTATGATGAACGGACGGTTTGTTTGGCCATCCGTCTGTCCGTGCTCTAACTCGCGTAAATATACTCGGATCGCTATGTAATTGATACTTGTTATTGAGCTTCACCATAGCATATTCGGTATTGAACATGAAGGATGTATCAACTTCACCGCCCTCCTGTTCTTCCACTCGGTTGGCTGGCTAATATTTTATTGCCCCGACTTTGCTCGTAAAGCTTAAGAACATTTTTAACTTTCTGTGTGACCTTATTTCTTTATTAATTTACCACTGAGCCAGGGACTCGGTTTCCCCCTTACTCACTGCCCCTTGTCGGGTCGGAGCTTTGTGTTCTCCGGCAGTGATATTATTTTGTATTTTTATCTTTTCACAAATATGGTTTTCGTTATATTCATATATTCATATCTATTGTTCACTACCACGCAATCTGCCGCGCTTATTTTTGGAATTTTGTAATTTTTTTAACCTCAATAAAGAGGACCGGGAGGGACATGTATTCTCTACAGACTTGGTTCCTAGTCTGAGCAGTCCTTCTCGAGAAGTAAAAGTAAAAAAGGGTGTACCATTTATGGTTAGTTTACACGGACACTCAAAAGCATTCTGTTACATTATGGGGAAAATATTTATTCGATGCATTTTAATATCGTTACACTATTTCAAATACAATAAAATTTATATGCAGCATTGCGTTGGACGAAGAATCGCAAAATCGGTTTCTATTTAAGAAATTCGACAACTCGAAAACATCGACCGGTAACTTTTTATTTTATCAAGAAACTGATTTTTTTATGGAAATTGAAATTTATTGTGCTTTTAATCCTCGGCCTCTGATAGTCATATCTTTTCGAAACTGATTCCTGGTATAGGGTGCCGCATGCAGCGGGGACACGTGTCGGAGGTTCGATTAGATCAGAATGCACACCCAATCGGAGGAAGGTGCAAATAAAGGACTTTCCGGCGCGTGCGCAGCACTTTAAAAAAAGCATTGTCATAGAAGAGCTTGTTAAAGACATACAATCATACAAACTTGAGATTTGTTTTTATTGAGTTATCATGGGCCCGGGCAACGCCGGGCGGGTCAGCTAGTGAAATATAAAACAAATACTATAATATATTTTTAACTGAGTGCGTAAAACTACTAATAATTCTTTAATTCTGAGCTGTTTCTTTCAACCTGCATCGCTTAGTAAAACAGCACAAAGGCGGGGCATGCGTTTTCGAAGATGTTTTCTGTAGCTTCATCGATCGCATCCTCGATCCATCAGGAGAACTTTTGCTGCGATTGGTGGAAAGGCGGCGCTTGTAATATGGAATCTTATTGGTTTGGGGAGAACATACCTATTATATAGAAGAATAAAAAAAAAATAATCATTTATTAATATCTACGGTGTAAACTAACTATGCCATCTAAAAATGATAATACAGGGCGTTAAAAAAGAATGCCTCGATTAGAAATGCCCATAACTTCATCGTAAATAAAACAAGAACGAAAAATCATGCGTCAAGCATAGACTATGTAACACTTTCCAACGCTTCCAAAACAATTTTACAAATCATACCGTTTAATAAGCTAAAAGATAAATCTAAGTAATCCGAATACTTTTCATCAGCCCTGTATAGGATCTATAGATTTGTATATATACTACATAGGATGCTAAATTTTAGTTCAGTTAGGAAACGCGTAGCACAGTTTAAAATTCTCCGTCTGGAGTTAAATAATACGGAAATGTGTTCGCGAACTTTTGTTCTTCCCTGTATAGGATCTACAGAATTTATACACACCACGTAATAGACAAAAAGCGAGTTAAAATTAAAATCGCGTTCAGTAACTTAAAACGCACTTCCAGGAATTATTGTTATCAGACAGTAGAGAATTCTTTTGTGTGTCCCTGTAAATGAACGATGACTGCTATACACACAATATTCTGTAGTAAGCCTCTTGTAATGCACCTTATATAAATTTCAATGCGTTTAAAATAGGGAAACATTATTTAAATAAACCGCAGACGATTTTTCTCCATAGACGTAATGTAACGGAATTCTTTTGACTGTCCCTGTAAAGTAACTATAAGTGCTATGCACACACTATTCCATATTAAGCTTCTTCTAATGCACCTTAGTGATATATATAAATTTCAATGCGTTTAAAATAGTGAAACATTATTTAAATGAACCTCAAGTGATTTTTCCCCATAGACCGCAATGTAATGGAATTCTTTTGAGTGTCCCTGTAAAAAAAGTATAAGTGCTACACACTTCCGTTGAAATAGGGAACATGCTATAGATAACGACTATAACATATAAAAATTGCAGAGCAATCCGAGCATATTTGCGGGAGTTAGAGCACGGACAGACGACCAGACGGCAGACGGCCAGACGGCCATACGCCCAGACAAACCGAAGTCATAAACACTTTTCAACTAGGTTGGAAAGTGTTAAAAAAGACTGTTTTTTCATTATTATCACACTTTTTATTATCTATTTATATGTTCTATTTATTAGTGTTTACAATATTTCATTGTTGCGGTTTCACAGCCAGTTGGCCTATTTTGGAGAGCGTGGTTTGGCGCACAGTTAATACCATTGTTTTTGTAACTCGTAAGTAAGTTATGACCATAAAGGTTATTTGACGATTTATCATCTGCGCCCGGCTAACGGAAAAATGCTTTACAATTAGTTTATAAATTTATAATTAGATTTTAAAATTATTGAAAGGTTGTATTGTCATCGGAAAGACACTTATGTACAATTTTTTTGTACTTCTATCATATCAGGAAGGAGGTTGAAATTTGGATTACAAAATTCTTTCTATCTAAAGTTAAATAAAGGAATGTAAAAATGATTTTTTTTTTAAATGCTTTAAATATAGTACAGAAGGAAGCTGAAGGGGTCGTTTTCGCACTTTATAATCAGTGTAAAACAAGAACGAAAAATCCTGCGTTAAGCATAGATTATGAAACACTATCCAACACATTCAGAATACTGTAACAAAAGTTCACCGCTTCCTAAATAAGCAATATTTAGAAAACGTATAATACATTTAAATACTCAATTTCAGCAACTTGTACTACCAAAAGTTAAACAAGATATCCGAATTCTTTTATGCAACCATGTATATGATGCATAGATTTCTATATATAATACACATTATGCTAAAATTTACTTCTGATAGGAAATACATAACACAATTAAAAATTCCCCTTCAGCAATTTCTGCCACTAAATGGAAATGTACGTGAGATCTTTTGAGCAGCCATGTTTATAATCTATAGAACTTATATTCACCAATTAATGTGCAAAAACATTAGTTACATTTAAAAACGCGTATCACAACTCAAAACGTGCTACCAGAAATTATTGTTCATAGACAGCAATGTCACCAAATTTTTAGAGTGTCCCTGTAAAGGCACGATACATTCTATGCATACCATATTCTGCAGTAAGCGCCTATTAGTGTACCTCAGTTATATGTATCAATTTGTATATATATATATATATGTATATATATATATATAATAGTTTAACATGAGTAAAATACGCTGCAAACGATTTTCCCCATAGACCATAATGTAACGGAATTCTTTTGCGTGTACATGTAAATCAACGATACATTCTATGCGCACCATCTTCTAAAGTAAATGCCTTGTAGTGCACCGCAGTAATATATATCAATTTGAATACGTTAAAAATTGTGTAACATCAGTAAAATACGCCGCAAACAATTTTTCTCCAAAGACCGTAATATAACGGAATTCTTTTGAGTGACCTGTAAAAGAACCATAAATGCTACACACTTCATTTGCAATAGCAAACATGCCATAGTAAACCCCCAATAAAATATATCAATTTCAAAACAATCCGACTATATTTACTGGAGTTAGAGCACGCGCAGATAAGACAGATAAACTGAATTCACACACTTTTAAAACATTTTTTAACGGTACGTTGGAAAGTGTTAAGAAGACAAATGTTTCTTAATCTACCAAAATATACAATAATCACAAAAAATATATACAAACACCTTTTCCGAGTTATCGTGATTCCGAAAAGTGTTTCTTTATCATTAGAAATCTCAGAAGCCAATATATTTTCGATATTTGAAAAAGCATTTATAAAAACAAAGTTTCTTTTCCTGCCACAGATTTTCGGAAAAGTTTCCGAGTAGTTTTTACTTTTATAGTCTAATAGTTCGTCTCTCAAACCTGACTATTGGTCTTTAGAAAGCTATTTATTCTCAATTTAATGTTTTCAGCTTCGCAATTGAATTCATACATGCATTAGTAACAAAATAATATTAATTATAATGTTAATGTTAATTGCATAAATAAGGTTTATTTTTCGTGTTTCTCTGTAAAACATGCTTGTTGAACATGAAAATGTTTATTTGAAAAGGATTAGCATCGAAAAAACCTTAATTTTGAGTTAAGAAAACTGATTAATACACTACAAAAACTACTCGGAAACGTTTCCGAAAATAGGTATGGCAGCAAAGAAAAGTTTGCTTTTGTAAATACTTCTTTAAATCTCGAAAATATATTGTTTCAAGAAGTTTTTAATGATAAAAAATGCTTTTCGGAATCGCGTGCAACTCGGAAGAGGTTATTACACATTTTCGTTCGTTTTATACTATATTTTCCTAGATTAAGAAACATCTGTCTTTTTAAGACTTTCCAACCTAGTTGAAAAGTGTTTATGAGTTCGGTTTGTCTGACCGTATGGCCGTCTGTCCGTGCTCTAACTCCCGTAAATATGTTCGGATTGCCCTGCAATTTTTATATGTTATTGTCGTTATCTATAGCATGTTCCCTATTTCAACTAAAGTGTGTAGCACTTATAGTTTTTTTACAGGGACACTCAAAAGAATTCCTTTACATTACGGTCTATGGGCAAAAATCATTTGCGGTTTATTTTAATGATGTTACACAATTTCAAACACATTGTAATTGATATATATCACTAAGGTGCATTACGAGAAACTTAATATGGAATAGGGTGTGCATAGCACTTATAGTTACTTTACAGGGACAGTCAAAAGAAATCCGTTACATTACGTCTATGGAGAAAAATCGTTTGCGGTTTAACAAAACATTCAACAAAACATTATTCATACATGACTGATGAACAGAGACCAGCATCATACACTGTATTTCCAATGATGACCGGTCACTTACGATTTTAGACGTTTTGTTAAATATCTGGAAAGATACATGAGGAATTATCCTGAAACTTCAGGAGTGTAAACAACATGATAGACGTCATATATTTCCGTGAAGGTTTTTTCCCGAAACCCCATAAGGGGCCGTCTACAAATTGAAGAAAAACGAATATATTTTGGATAACCCTGTAAAAACTAATATTGCAAAAGCATTCAAACTGTAGATTATGATTAAGTGGATCATTGTAATAATTTGGGTTCATTTTTATGAAGATAGCATGTATACTCGAAGAGAAATTCAGGTTTTTATAAAAACAGTCCCAAATTTCGCCAAGTTTTTTGCTTATAATTTGCAGAGTTTTTTATATAAAAACAAGTTATTTTCAGAAAATATGACAAACAAAATTGTACACAACACCCTGCAATCAGAATTAAAAAATAATAAAAATTGTATGAAAAATGAGCAGGTTTACTAAATATTGTTTCACTGCGCATGTACGAATTCAATCAAAATATACTGTGCATAATATATTAGCTAAATATATAGACCAACTCTTATGAAAGTCTCAAAAACATAGCTTGAAAATTTTGATAGTAATCGTCGATAGAATAAACTCGAAATTCGCTGTTCCCAAAAGGAAGCAAAAAGATGAGGGGTTGTATCAAATATAGAATGAGAGACACTTCATTCTTATTATGTCAACTTTCATAAGCTAGTATATTTGGATACAACCCCTCATCTTTTTGCTTCCTTTTGGGAACAGCGAAATTCGAGTTTATTCTATCGACGATTACTATCAAAATTTTCAAGCTATGTTTTTGAGACTTTCATAAAAGTTGGTCTATACATTTAGCTAATATATTATGTCCAGTATATTTTGGTTGAATTCGCGCATGCGCAGTGAAACAATATTTAGTAAACCTGCTTATTTTTCATACAATTATTATTATTTTTTAATTCTGATTGCAGGGTATTGTGTATAATTTTGTTTGTCATATTTTCTGAAAATAACTTGTTTTTATATTAAAAACTCTGCAAATTATAAGCAAAAAACTTGGTAAAATTTGGGACTGTTTTCATAAAAATGAACCCAAATTATTACAATAAGCCACTTAATCATAATCTACAGTTTGAGTGCTTTTGCAATATTAGTAGATATTCATTTTTCTTCAATTTGTTGACGGCCCCTTATGAGGTTTCGGGAAAAAATCTTCGCGGAAATATATGACGTTTATCATGTTGTTTACACTCATGAAGTTTCAGGATAATTTCTCATGTATCTTTCCAGATATTCAACAAAACGTCTAAAATCGCAAGTGACCGGTCATCATTGGAAATATAGTGTACATAAATCATTACTTTTATTATTGTTAAAGTTTTAAAATAAAATTCCGTTTGGGTCGGAGTGAAATTGCCGGTATTTTCCACTGAATAAGGGGTTTGCGATTTTCGTTTCCTATACAAAAAACATTTTTTAGTGTTACCTTTGACTTCCCAAAGTTTTTTTCATCTTTAATTCTGAAAACATCTTGTATTCTGACGAATGAAATAACTCCCTTTCATTTAGAAGTTTGTTAAAATCGTTAGTTTACTTAAATGTCGAAATTGAACAATTAACATAGTTTAATTTACTCTATTAAGCTTCATTAACGTACATTCTTGCTTAAAAATCTCCTAGAATTTGAGAGATAATTTTTTGGTTTGTATATATCTTCGCTTCATAATGGTCGACCTTTTTTTGTGTAAGGACTTTGCATAAGAAATGTTCTCTAAAAAAGTATTTTATTTCTCCTCTCATGTTATCTGCTCCCATTAAAAGAATATGTTTGAGTTTTAATATATATACAACTACTAAAATGTGTAATTATAATATTCATTTAGGGACATTGATTAAATATTTTGTTTAGAGTGAATTTATTTAGAATGTTATCAGTTTTAAAATGTTGATAAAAAAACATGTATTATCATTCGGTAAAAGAGCACACAAAAGAAATAAATCAATTATTACAATAATGTATCATTTGTTTTTTACCTTTACTAAATTTTGAAACAACGATTTTTGTACCAACATAAAATATGCAAACACATATTTAAACATTTTCTTTAATTGCTGAAACGTCAGTGAAGGCTCACTGTAGAGACGCGAAAAGTTTTTGTTTTCCGTCTGTTTGTTTGTCTGTTTGTCTGTCTGTCTGTTCAACGATAACTGCCGCAAAAATGATCCGATTAAGTTGATTTTTGGTATGTTGGTGAGGTATCCATAATTAGTTGTATAGTTTTTAGTTACATTTGGCTCATTCGTTCGAAGAATATATAACATTTTGTTTTAGGTCATAATGATTTCCTATGACAATGCAGACGATTTTTTTAAAATTTCATTCTTAACTGAAATGAAAATCACATATTTGAATAATGGATTTAAACGTAAAATTACTGATAATAAATTTTCAATATGGAGGTTTTAAATATATCCCATAGTTTTGAAAATTGCCGATACATTTATTAGAAATTAGAAATTAATCGTTTAAATTATTGGAACATTTTTTGCATCTGCTCGGGAAATATAAAACAATTTATTTTCATATTTTTTTACAAATTTTAAAATGAATTTCTTTTTACTTTGCTCTTTAATAAATTAGTTGCTTAGCAACCATATTTCAAAGAATAGCAAAATAATAAAACTGAAGTAACTCGCACTATTTTGCTGCAATAATTTATTAGCAAAATAAATTATTTTCGGGAGTTTTTAGTATTTTATTGACATAAATGAGAATTTATTTTGATACAAGTTTATTTTTTTATCTAAAAAATTAATGAATAAGGAGTTTATAAGAATTTCAGAATACCATTGCCTAAACCATGTTTAATTTAATGCTTCTAATTTCTGAAACTTCCGAAGTATTTTATATGCCTATAAATATGTATGTAATATAAATAAAAATAAATTGCGAATTGTAAAACGCTAAATAATATGAAAAGTGAGATTAAAAAACAATGTTTTTAGAGCTGACGTTGAGGCTCCTGATCTGCAATTTTACTTAAAATTACGCTGTATAATGCTGCAATGTACGGAAGTTTCAGTTATATTTAATATCAGATTCGTCCTACTTTTCGTTAGTTTTAAAATCTCAAAGAAATTGACATTTAAAAAAAATCCAGCTGATTGAAGATAACTCAAAAACATGGATATAACATCCATGTTTTTGAGTAAATATGCAATTTATTTGCTTATTATTTACTATTGCTATTCTTTTTAAATTTTGAACAGGCTATATCTAAGCAATAATGTCTCTTCTAATAAATATAATAATAATAAAAATTCTGAATTTGTTTTTTTTCTTCCTTATAGAATTATAATTAAATATTTCATCATGTTAAAAAAAATCACCCTGTATTAATGTATATCAATGTACAGTGTAATTTTTGGCTTGTGAATTTTCATATATCTTTTGTATTTAAAAACAATCATTATTTTCGATAAAATATATGTACCTTTAAGTGTGTGAGAATTTAGTTAGATTTCTCTCTAGTATTTGCTTTTTTGCCAAATGATATTCCGTTAGCCAAAACGTTTAAAAAGAAGCAGGTCAGAAATTACCTTCAAAAAAATTTTTTAGAAACGATTTTTAAAACACGATAATCACATAAAGTTTGTCATTGCATTTCACTCGGTTTTCATTAAAGATGTGTACATTTGTATAAAATAATAGTAATAAAACTATTATTCCACTCTTTGGCATCTGAATGAGAATGCATAAAAAATTCACGAGAATGAATTTGATAACAATAAAATATATATATATTTTTTTTTGGTCCGGCTGCGAAAATAAAAATTTAAACATTAAACATAAAACATAAAAAAACTGGTCCGTGATTTGACTAAAAACGTAATACAAAAATAAACATACAAAAACATTTACAACAATTTATTTAATGTACATCACAAACTACGTAAACATACAAAACCTTAAAGCCATATACCAAACATATACCAGCTATATACATAAAGAAATTAAACCCCTCATTATAACAAATAATGTTCAGAAGTGTAAGTTGACATACTACTTCCTAATATTCACAGCAGAAGAAATATAACACGGAGATGATCTCTATTGGTCTGTGAACAGCAACGGAAATTATTTTCAGGAATGAGTATCTATGTTTGGCAGAAAATGAGCTTGAAATCGTAAAGGTAAACCGGTGTTACTAATATTGTGAGAATTTTCCTCCGCCAATTCCAGCTCCACTGTAACCTTGGGAACCAAAGCCTGAAAAAAAATAGATGCCGTTTAACTCAATTATTGATTTAACAAGAATATTTTAATCAGTAATTATTTCCATGATCCGTCAATGCAGCAAAAAAGAAAGATAAATTTGAGTTTTCCTCTCTTAGCATTCTTACAAATAATCACATGCACAAATATACACACTCACACGCATACACATCGTCACATGTCAAATTCAAAATTTTGAAAAATACATTTTCAATTGGCATTAATCAACGGAAAAATAATGTTTTTCCGGAAAAATGTCTGATCGTTTTTAGAAGATTAGTTTTAGTTTTAGCAAGCTAGAAAAGTATGAGACTTTGTATTTCATAATAGCATTTCCCTTTATTAAAAAAATTAATCCGTATTTCAGGCTGTTTCAAAATTCCGTCAATGTAGAACTGAACTAGTCTCAATAGAAATATTTGCAGATGTGACTTTTGAGAGCATCTTCATCAGAAACGGAATTTCTACTTAAAGAATTTTTGAATAGAACGAAACAAATGAAAGTAAAATTTAGCAAAGTCTGGTAAGTATGTTGGATATATTAAATTATATTAGCCTATATCTCGTAACTCTTATTGTATGACCTAAGAAATTTCACAATATCTGAGTGGAAAATCACTTATCTGTTTTTTTAATATTCTCGACGAAACTACATGTATGAGTATTATGTATGAGTAGTTAGCATCAGAATATATGTCCTGGTGTAAAGAAAACAGTACGAAATTAAAAAATAACTTTGTAATTTGATCAGACAGAGAATATCATTTTTTCATATGTTAGACATTGCTGCATATTTAACTGACTGAGAGTTGATTTCAAGCTTCATTTTGCAGCACATTGTCATATATATATATATATATATATATATATAATTAAATTTGAACTTCTTGAAAACGGTCAATAATTTCCAGACTATACACTTATTTTGAAAATCGTATTTACATCGAAAACTGAGTGGAGGACCCAAAAATTTTAGAAGAACCTTAAAGTAACCTAGAAGAAAAAAACACTTATATCAGCAAATTGCTGAGTTTTCAAATGCCTTACAAATTTATCCATTTCCCTACCAATTTGTAATAGTAGAACATTTACAAGGAGCAAAAAACCTAAAAATTCAGTAGAATTGACTTATTAAAACATATCGTACCATTAGAATATCCCCCTTGTATTCCATGAGGCGGTGGCTGAACATGCATCTGTACATCAGCAGGATCTTCTTTACCATCAGTTCCTGGTTCATTGGTTTTCACACTGGCGTGGAATCCACCAGCATTAGCCAAATATTCCACTTTCCTCTGCAACCCTTGACTGTCTGTGTAACCGTAGGAGCCTTGGACATTACCACTGGAATCTCCTTTTTCGGTGCGGAAATGTGCGCCTCCATTGTCGTTGGCAACATATCCAAAATCGTAAGATTTGGGAGCAGACTGATAAAAGATAAAATTTATATATATAATATTTGATTGGTTAATTAATGCTGTAAGACATATTTGATTTCTTAAATCAACCGTCTACTTTCAGCGGTTTTTATTTTAATATTATTTTTAAAACTAAGTTTTTGTTCAGTATCGTATGGAAGTGAGAAAGTCATACAAAAATGCAGCCTAAACGTAATAGTCATAAAATTTGGAAAAATTATTTAAAAAAATTAGTGTGTGAAATTAAATATTTTCATTATAAGAAATAGGAAGCCTGTTTAATGATATATTGATTAATTTTAAAATTATTAATATATATATATATATATATCAATTCAAATGTAAAATAAATTGTGGAATTATCTCTGAAATATATTGTTTCTATATTTAACAAGATGTAGATAGGTAAATTTGCGAATGAGTGAATTTAAGAATGCTCTTAAAAAATATTTTTCTCCACTCAATAATAGGAAACTTTCTGACATGCTCACGCACTCTTTTCTTTCCTGTTTGCCTGAAAATTTTAAGTAATCACAATCACGTGCTTGATAATTAAATAGAGTATTCGTTTTTCTAGAAAAAAATCAATACATTTTGAGTTATTGCCGCTTGCTATCCGACATCCACCACACTGCTATAGTAGTCATATAAAAAAATCGGCTCTAAAGGCCAAATTTGTTGTCATACTCTGAAATTTCCGTTTCATTTACAGATAATAGAAAAAAAATATTCGATTTCTTAGATCCTCAAGTACTTGCAAATTCTATGCGTTTAAGAATAAAAATGACTTTATGAACATGTCAGAAAAAATATGTTGTAAAATTACATTTTGAGAACATCTTTAAAAATTGTTAAACTTCAAACTTCATTTTCACAATAGTACTCAGAATATGAAAAGATCCAGAAAAGCAAAATGCCAACTATACAATTAAAATTTTTCTAAATAGATTAAATTTTTAAATAAATGACATTTTTACAATCATTTATTTCTATAATTTACTCAATCATAATTGACTTACTCCATGACCACCATCTCCACCATAGCCGCCTCCAAAGCCACCTCCATAGTTACCTCCTGAACCACCAACACCGAAACCTTTAACGGTCGCGATACCCACTAGAAGACATACAACACATAAAACCTAGAAATGAAAATAAAATAAATTAAAATAAAATAAATCAACTTAACATCTTCCGTTTTCAATATATGACATGACTTAATATGATTTCATCTGGTATTTATATTAAGTTTCACAGTTAGCTTTTAAATATTAAAAAAAAATTATCTCGCTTTTCGAATTTTTCAATTTACGATTTTTTTTAAATTAAAGTAATTCGTTTGTGCTATCTTTAAGGTTTCCCTTAAATCCTAATATGATGTACTTTAGAAGTTGTTCTAGACTGTATTATTTTAACTTAAAAATATTCTTTAAATAAGAATTTCAATGTGCCTGGCCCAATTCCATATTAACCGCTTTATTCCATCATACGTTTAAATAACAATTATTTCTTTCCTTATTATTCTAATTTTATATAAGATAGGTAAAACCTAGCGGTACCATATACACTGTAAAAAAAGTCAAATGTTTCTTAATATATAAAAAAAATAAATGTAACAACGAATGAAAATATAATATAACCTTTTCCTAGATAGCCAAGATTCCGAAAAACGTTCCTGTATTTTTAGAAACGTCAGAAACCAATAGATTTTCAAGATTTAAAGAAACATTTATAATAAAAAAAAAGTTTATTTTGGTGTCCGAAACTTTCGAACACGTTTCCGAGTAGATATTACAGTGTATGAATCAGTTTTTTCAGTCCGGAATATAGGTTTTTCGGATTCTACCCATTCTTCAAATAACCATTTTCATGTTCAATAAGCATGTTTAACAGACAAACACTCTAAATTAACAACATTAACATTATGTAAAAGTAATCAAAGTTATTTTGCTACTCCTGTTATAAAGTCAGTTACGCAACTGAAAATCTTTACTCGAGAATTGATAACATCCGTAAAACATTTGTTTCAGGTTGAGAAAACTGATTAATATATTGTAAATGTTACTCGAAATATTTCCGAAAATCAGTGCCTGCAAAATAAACTTTGTTCTCATAAATGCTTCTTTAAATTTCGGAAATCTTTTGGTTTCTGCGGTTTTTAAAGATATAGAAACGCTTTTAAAAATCTTGGGTAACTCAGAAGAGATTATATTATATATTCGTCCATATGGTTATATCATATTTTCTTTGATTAAGAAACATGTCTGTGTTTTTACAATATAAGCATTTAATTTTTTAGTGATTTTTCTGATTAAATTTATCCACTAAGTCTACATAGGGAAACAATATAAATAGAACCAAAAATCCGATTTCCAGCAACGCAAAGAGAATAAATATAAATTACATGCAGAACAGTTAACCAGTCACCTAACATATTAACCTCAAAAACTATTAGGTAGAAGGTTTCAACTTTTTTGCCGAAAGTCGTTTGAAATTAAATTTCGAAAGATAATCTTCTCTTTATTTAATCGCAAAGTTTCTGTCATTAAACAAGATATATATATATATATATATATATTTTAAATTCTGAGTTATTGGAAGTTTGGTAGTTATTTTAAGCATGCGTATTTACTTTGACAGTTACTTCAATGCAATACCAACGGATAATGGGTTAACTAAGTCTTGATACAGACTGAAAGAAAAAACTAGTACATTTTAATATTTATGGAATTACATCAGTCAGCTACACAAAATTTTCAACAATAATAATTTCTTAAGCTCGATGATCGTATTGACGTTCAATGATTTAGGTTTATTTCAAAATAGAAAGTAGTGTAAAAATTGACGGAAAAATATTCATTCGTAATTTAATTTAAAAAGTATTATATTTGAAACCAAAGAGAAAAGATTAAGTTAAAGTTATTAATTTAATTTTAAATATTGTTTTAATAGTTAGATTATGCGAGTCTTGTAGAATTTTTGAAATACATTGATTTTTTATTAATCAGTAAATTTAGTTCAACTGAAATATCTATATTATAAAGCAAAACATGTCCGTGAGTAATGCTGACGTCATATCAAAGGCGGTAACACTTGATCTTTTTTTTTTTTTAATTTTTAAACAGCGCACACTTCAATGTTTTTTCACCGTCGAATATAAAAAAATGTTCTTTCTAATGTAATTTGTTTGAAAATTGTATCTGAATTTACTGATTCTTTATGGCTCTTAAAATAATTTTTAAGCATGAATTCCTTTTAAATCTATATTTGTTGCTTGCAGCCCGATTACAAAAGATGAACCCGTTCGTGTTTAAAACAATATAAACAGTTCGGCATTTGTTTCTGGCTTATATTCCATAACAAAATTAAAACTGCATCAATAAATAGATAAAATAATATAAATAAAACACAAATTTAGCAGCTGACATATAATCGAATGACGCGTTTAAATTACTGAAATTATTAGAATAAAAAAGACTGTTGTGAGTGGCGAAATCTTTGGAGATTTATTCTACTATCAACTCGGCTAATACGAAAGTATCGCTTTTAATAAATTTCAAAACTTTATTTAAATACATTATTGATACTTTTCATATATTAAAAATGCGTTTTAGTGTTATTAGTGGGCAATCTAAAAAAATGTGTTAAAAAAAAAAAAAATTAGAGTTTTTAATTTAAAAAAATACTTCATATATGTTCTGTAACCCAGAATGCCCGGGTCGGATCCCCTAATATTTAATAAATATAGTAACATGATACGAAAATGTATTTTTTTTTTAAATATAATTGTTTTTAAATTTTTATCATTAAATTTTAATTTTATTTATTTAGCTATTCAGATATTTTCATTTTGTGCTTAACTTTATTGAATATCTCTGAAGATAGAAGCTTCAGTACCTTGTTTAATTATAATTTTTTAATAAAGTTAAGCACAAAATGAAAATATCTGAATAGCTAAATAAATAAAATTAAAATTTAACGATAAAAATTTAAAAACAATTATATTTAAAAAATAATACATTTTCGTGTCTTGTTACTACGTTTAGAGAAAGAGAAATCTTAAAAGATTCTCTCTCATTCGAGAAAGAGAAATCTTAAACAAATACATTATATTACAGATATACCAAGGAAGAAGTACAGTAATGAGAATTCGAGGAAAGAATGGAAGGTAATTTTAATTAGAAAAAGTCTTCAATAAAAATTTAATAGCGAAAGAAGTTTTTTTTCTTATTTTATTTTGAAGCGTTATTAAAAGATGATTTCAATCAAATATATTGTATTACCTTCTCTCTCTGAAAAAACAAGAAAAGAAGAATAATGTAACGAAAATGAAAATAATTAAAAATCTTTTGCTATTCAGAGCGAAAGTGCAACGACATATGACAAAATGATCGTAAAAAATATGAAACGTGTAGAATGCAATGTACTCCAATCAAATTACATGAAATAATGCAAAATCCTTGAAGTCCGATCACATCTCAAAAGTTCATTTGAAATTAACAAAAACACGTTGTCATAGAAATGCCGTTTTCACTAAAAGACTTGTCAAACTGCCGAAGATTATTTTGCAAAAGCAATATATATTTCAAAGGGTGTTTGAACTATTTTTTGACTCAAGATTAGACTATGTGAAAATAAGGAAATTATATGAGAATAAATGTGTTAGTCATAATGAAAATAGCACTTCGATACGACGATTTGTTATTGTTTTATGATTTTTTAAAAAATGTGAATAGATTTTGTACTTTTTGAACTTTTGAACTTTTGTTTTATTCGAGAAAAATCTCACTATTTGATACTCATTATAGTACTCCAGTAAGACATATTTATATGAATATTTGAAATCTAAACTTACTTATGCTACTTTTTTAATTATTTTTTTTTTCTTTTGCCACATAAAATCCCGAAATTTTGTTAAGTCTTGAGACGCAAACAACGCATTATATTGTAGAGTGCATTACCGTAAATGTGTTGTAAGGTTATTTGCATAAAATTTACGATAGTGATATTCGTAATTGATAAAAAAAATTGAACTATTAAGTAAAGAAATAAGATATTTTTGTGGTCTTTTTTTGAAGAAAATCTAGACAATAAATTCAATAAAGAGTCGAATCAGCAATTTTAAAACACAACTTAAAAAAAAGAAGTAATTATTATTTTTAATGGAAAATTTTAAATTTAGCAAAGTTAAAAATTTTATATGTCTTCTAAAAGAATAACTCTTTCTGCATATTTAGTCCTTTTTGAGTACAGAAAAGACTAAGTATCAATTTGCTTTGGAATTATTAAAAACATCTTTATTAAAAAATGTAATAAATAAAACAAAAATTTTGGTACGAGTATTTTTACAAAAGGAATCATATTTTAAAAATTATCGCTCAAAACAAAGTATTCCAAAGACAATTTAAAGAGTATATAACTGAAAAAACATTATACAAAATTTTATAATATCAATTTTTGTAAGACAAATATTGAAAAAAAAAAAAATCTGAGATTAAAGCTCTTAACCCAAAAACTTGGGGGGTATGTTAAGTCAAAGGAAATGTAAAAATGTTATTCAGTTTTAGTTTTTTAGTGCAGAACCACATTAAGTAAAAATATAGAAAAAAACTTTCTTGACATACCTGAGTGAAATTCATAATTGTTCTTTTAGATGTTGGATGGCTCTGTACTTCCAAGATTTTGATACAAATTTCTTCGTTCTTGCTCCCCTATATATACACGAAAATATTTAATAATGTTAAAAGGTCAACTGATTGAACAGGTGGCGGTTCTTATAGAGCATTTTTTGTTCTTCTTTTTTTGTGTATAAGTGACTGGTTTTTAGCGAAAGTTTAAACAAAATTAATTGTATCGTCCTATTTTCCATAAAATGTGTTTTATGAAACAGCCGCGCGCTTTTGATTAAAAGCAAATTCTTTGATAATGATAGTGTCTGATTGAATTCAAACGAAATAGGTGATTGTGATAAACTAACGTTAGATAAAGGAATGCAAACCTGGAAAGGTAATAAATGAGGAATGTCAGTGTTATTTCTCACCGTTCATTATTTTTTGGCATAGTTTCTTATTATATGAAAAAAAAAATATAGGTTACGTTAGAATTTTCTCTTTTACTTTCTTTTATGTACGTAAGAAGAAATTATTGGAATCGTAAAATTCTGAGACTTCCGTTTTTTTTAATGGATTTACTGGTTTTGAGATGTCTTGAACACGATTTGGCTATTTTTGGAAAATGTCTGTCTATCTGTCTGTTAGTATGTGTGTCAAGAACTGATGCAAGGAATTAAATCAAACTTCAGTTTCAGTTAGACCTGGCACAGATCTGTGTTCATTGGGTTTGGGTGTATATCGCCAACCCATAGCTGCTATGCTGCATTTTTCAAAATTTCCGTGATAGCTGTGCACACCAAAAAAAAAAAAATTCGTGAACTGAACGAATTTTTCCGTTCAGTATCTTTCGTTTAAACACTAAAATTTCCACTTTGTTTTGCCCATTTTCCTCCAAAATACAGAAAATCACCCGAATTTAACATGAAAATTATCTGAAATTCTCCAGTCTAAACCAGCATTTTCATCAAATCACAACGGTGTCCCATTAACTGTGGTGCTTATAGACCGCTTTAGTATTAGAAACGGAATTTTTATGTATGTCCTTTCTCCCTCAAAACAAGAAAAATCGCAAAAATAAACTCTAAATTTCCTGCAATTCTCCAGTGTATTCTCCAGTATTTCTTAAAATAACACAAAAATCTCTTTCAATTACAGGTGTCTTCCGGCAACTTCCTGCCTGTACTTTTTATGCTTTTGTATGAATTTTTTAGAGTGTATCTCAAGAACTAATGTACGGAATTTCATGAAACTGAATATTCTATTACACCTTCACATAAATAGATGCTGAATTAGTTTGGGTGTATACCGCCCGATAGCTTTTGCGGCTATGCTGTGTTTTTCACGAGTTTCATGATAGCTGTACCCAAAGAACTGGCAGAATTTCGTTAAACTGCACATTCTATAAGACTTTGACATAAATAGATGTAGATTCAGTTTTGACTTTGTACCGAGTGTGGTTTGCAGTATTGTTACTCCGCTTTTATTGTCATACACTTTTAACCACATTGTTGTCAGAATCCCTATTTTTTTGTCGCTGATATAAACAGAAATAGTCTATTTAATTCTGAAGCCTTATCAAAGTCAATGTTAGTAACAGTAAAAAGCCGTGGGATATATCTTGTTTATTTTTGCTTTCTGTTTAAAGTGATTGTCCAAAATCAGAAAACAGGACTCACGTCTTTCTGTCGTATTTGCTCAATGATATTGTAAAAGATTAAGAATTGTGATTTTTGTAGATATCTGAAAGTGCTTGGGAATAAACAACAAATTTGTTACTGTAAACGTATTATCAGGGACATGAAAATCATGAAATGTTGTCATGGGAGAGTATTTAGGATTAGTACATTTCTATGTAAGAACATATTTTCAGATGAGAAAATTAATCTTGAAACAAATTAAAAATGTTATTACCAATTTCTACTGCGTAATTTCGGTATCAGGCTCGGGCTTTGATGACACAGATTTTAAGCCCTTTCAACATAGTTTAAAAGTGTTTATGAATTTGGTTTGTCTGTCTTTCTGTACGTCTGTTTGTCTGCCTGTCTGTCTGTCTGTTCGTTCTCTAACTCATGTAAATATACTCGGATTGACATTAAATTTTTATACATTATTGAATTTTAATATAGAATGTTCGGTACTAAAAATGAAGTATGTAGAAGAAATAATTCATTTAGAGGGATACACAAAAAAATTCCATTGCATTATGGTCTACGAGGAAAAATCGTTTGCGATGCATTTGTTTATGTTACGTTACATCAAATATAATGAAATTAATATACGTTACTGAGGTGGACTACAGCATGTTTTTACCAGAATATACAATTAGTAGTATTTATAGTTCAATTACAGGAACGTACAAAATAATTCCTTTACATTATGAGTAATGGATAAATATCGTTTGCGGTACATTTTGAACATGTTATGATACTTGAAACATAATGAAATTTAAAAGGTTCCCTAAGGTTCAATACAACGTATTATCTATAGCTTATGGTTTGCGTAGGATTTATCGTTCATGTACAGAGGCGCATAACTGACTATGATCGGTAATTTCTAGAAATGCTCTTTCCGCTGTGATATGCAATTTTATGTAATTTTTAGTGCATTACGTGTTGTTTATAAATTCTAGAAATCATATACAGCTCTGCACGAAAGATTCGAATAGGGGCAGCAATTGCTGAAAATGAATTTTTACTGTGTTATGTACTTTTTTAATTGCTTTTTTAGATATCTCATTTCATCGTATGAAAAAATTCAATTTCTTAATAATATTTTCTTAGTGTTGGAAAGTGTTTCATACTCTTTTCCGGATATATGATTTTTCGTTCTTGTTTAATTCTCAGCCGAACTCGGATTTCAAATCGTTGAGCTCGGTCTCCAAAAAAAAATTAACCGTAAGTCATCTCTTGTGTCTACGAAGAGTTTCTTTTTTTTTGTGAAAATGCCAAATGTTCATATGGCATACTTAGCATAATACATATATTTTCATTCATAAGCCCTGGATGAGTTATTCATATTATTTATATGATATATAAATTTTTGTCCCGGGCACTCTGGGTTTTTTTTTGTTGTTGTTGTTTTGCTTTGTTTTCTTATGGACGAACTATTTCTAATAATGAAATTAGTAATGTCATTTAAAATCAAACTTCTATTTCAATTCATTAATTCATTTATTATTGCGATAAAAGGATGTCATTTTTCACTAATATATTCTTTTTCTAACCATTGGAAAATTTCGCATTGCTGTCTATGTTTTTTTTTTTTTTTTTAAGATGCAGGTTTAAACTTCTGAAGACAAATTAAGGATAAAAATATTTGCAAACAACATTACTCAATCCAGAATTTCATCTCATGTATTCCACCAAAGTTCCAGTAAAAACTGATCGAAGATAGCAAAAGGCACCGCAAGAAAAAAAAAATAACTATCGTATTTTAACTGCATTAGACGATGAAGTCATCCACTTCGGGAAAAAGACGGGACAAAGAAAAATAAATTGAACACATAGAAAATAGAATTTAATTTATTATAACAAAGAATACATTTTAGGCACACTTGAAATACAACTGCTTCGATCGATCGAGGGTGTCTTTTTCTTCGATGCATTTGAACTTGAATTTGCTTTTTAATCATAAATATAAAATAAACTCTTGTAACAACAATGTCCCACTTTATCTTTTTTGTTTCTATTCATTTTTTTTTTTTTTTAATCATTGTTCAGCACAATATAATGCGATATTTTATTTTCATAGCAACATCGACTTCAGAAAAACATTTTATTTCATTTATGAAAACAATGCTGATTTAATTTTTAATTAATTGCAATTTTTAATCAAAAACATATTTTAACGAAATGTGAGTGTGCTATATACCTATGGGAGTGTGCATATAATCCTATGGGATTTCCACCCCAATTTGTCAATTAGCTCACTGTATTGCCTGTTTCTTTTTGAGTTTTCACGATATTTGAATGGTTTGTTTATATGAATTGCTCTATAGTATTGACTACCAAATCATGACAAAAAAGAAAAATCTTTGCTGTAGTAGCATGCGCAGTTAAAATTTATTTCATACAAATACCCATATCTCATCAAATATTCAATATATTAATATTTTAATTGCAGTATACTATTTTACAGTTCTTTGTCAAGTTTTTGGAAAGCAGTGTTAAATTTGGTAGAAAACTCTGTATGCTATAAACAAAAAACTTTTGAAATGATCATAGAAACGTTAACATCTTCAAGAATATACGTGTTATGCTTACATAAATGCACACAAAAGTTAAACAGAACATATATAGTCATTTGCTATAGTGATAGACCATTTTTAGCATTTTCTGTTACTTGTGTGATCGCAAATATTATTTTATTATTAAAATTATTATTGCCCCCCCCCCTTGTTGTCCGCGCGGCAAAATCTTCACTGAAAATTATGAAGTCAAACATGTTCTTTACATTATTGAAGTTCAAGGACAATTCGGAAAGAATTTCAGTAGATATTCGACGAAACATCTAAAATCGAAAAAATCGGTCACTGCCCCTTAATTTTTTTATATCAGTGTATGATGATACGTTTCACTTGTACTGATATGCTATTGAAAGAGATAAAAAATATATATGATTGAATTTTCCTGACTTTAGAATTGAAATAAAAATTAATTGAGGGAGAACTTTAAAATTTAGAGAATGCATTTAAATGAAAATGTCATCACATGTAAAAGTAGATAGTGTTTTGATTTATAAAGGAGAAACATTTTGTTACATAATTTTATTTCAGTAGTGTAAAATTTTCACGGATTTTTAATCCGCCTCTTCCGAGATACCCATAAAATAATTGATTTTTGTGAAAACATATTAGGAAAACTTTGGTTTTTAATCAAGTACACTGAGAAAAATGATACTTTCAAATCTGAGTAAATCGATGTTTTCATTTTGTTATGAAACTTTTTGTTTCAAATAGGACGACACAATGCTTTCAATCCTGAAATACTCAGAATATTGAAACATGGACATACTCAAAACTGAGCACACAGAGGTTAGTTCATACCCATTTTTGAAACATGGACATGCTCAAAAATGATTAGAAACAGTTCAAACTCATTTTTGAAACATGGAAATACTCAAAATTGAGCAGATAGAAGTTAGTTCATACTCATTTTTGAAACATGGATATACTCAAATATGAGCGCATGATGTTGTATTCCTGAGTGTGTGCATGTTTTCAGAAATGAGTATATACATGTTTTAAACGTGAGTCATTTTGATTCGGAGCCATTTTGACTCTGCGACATACATAGATTTGAGTATTTTTGTTCAGTTTTGAAAATGTCGCTTTTAGAGTGTATAATTTGTCGAATTCTGTGACAAATTGCATGAAAAATGGTTTAAGGGGTTACATAAGTTCTCAAGCTTCAAATATCAATTTATTTTTTTTTTCGACGAAAATTAAATATTTATAGTGTGTATAATTTTAGGGAAAAATCTAAAGTGATATCTCAGTTATTAAAAAAGACACGAGCAAAAATGTGTGCGCGTGCGTGCACGATCGATAAAACTGACCTCATCGAAACGATTCTACTAAAGATTCTACTCCCTTATTGAAGCTTCAGATAGCACAGGAGGGTCCACAGAAAGTGTAAGTTGAAAAATAATATATATGTATGTATTTTTTTTCTTCTAAAACTTTAAACGCGATTTTCTGGAAACTACCTTTTTCAACATAGGATTTGAACAATTTTTAACATTTTTTGATAAAATTCACGCTTATCTACGCATAATTAAATTATCAAAGAACCATTAAGCCATTTTTAGGTGCGTTCGTAATTATATAAATACGTAGCACCTATTGTCGTCGCTTGGTCCGTCCGTCTGTCTGTCCGTCCGTCCATATATAACAACGCAAAAACTACCCAACCGAATGGTTTGAAATTTAAGATATATTATCTTTGCAGAATTTTGTCGAGACATTTCAAATTTTATTAAAATCGAATCAAAACTTTAGGAGATATTAATAAAAATATTTATTAAGAAATTTGAATTTTTTTTTTAAATCGGTGCTTTTTTGTTATAGGAGCTTCCGATGGATGTTAAATCGTCAAGCGACCGAGATACTTATTTTATGACAGAAATTAATCTGCAGACGATATAATTCATTTCACAGAATTAAAAATCATCAAGATCTAAATATTTATATAGCTAGCTACAGTACGAACGCACCTCATTTGTCACGTTTGACGTACAATTTCCAGCTTGTTTTAAATTTTTATTTATTTTATATTTTTTTAATAACTTTAAAAGTTAAAATTTTAAACGAAAAATGAAAAAAAAAATTCCAAATAGCGCAATTTTCTTATGTTTTCAAAAATTCAAAACTTTTAGCCGATGGCTATTAGCTACAACCTTATTTTACAAGAAGAAAGTAAGATTTTTAATATTTTTTTGTTTCTACAGGGAGTTAAGTTGCTGCCTATTGAGCCCAGATATTTTGGTACAGGTCAAAGCGGCTGCAGGTTTCCAACATAATAATTGGCCAAATTTAACAAAAAAAAAAAAAAAAAAAAAAAAAAAAATTAACTACTTGAAGCAATAAAAAACAACGTGGAATTATTACTTTTTCAATTCATTTTACTCCCCTCTTTAAAACAGAAGTTCAAAGTATGTCAATTTTTTTGCCGCCGAAAAGGTATGTAACTCCTTAAATGGTAAATCAAGCTTTTATTCCGGAGAAGATCTCATCAAAATCCACGTAATTGATTTTACGTGGTGAAACTCACAATGTGAAAAACGATTTAGAGTTTTATGTAGTACTAATTCGATTAAAGTTCCTATCCATTATTCATAGATTGCCAAACATTAAAATTGCCAAGATTCTTTTATTTCAATTTTAAAAAAATGAAGTTTTTAACATTATTTAAAATTTTTATATAAATTGAAAGCGGTTCTAAAAAAAAAAAAAAAAAAAAAAAAATCCGAAACTTTCTGACACATTTTATGAATTGCTTTTAAACATAAAAGCATAACTAGATAGTACCCGTTTGAAAGCTCCTTTGGAAAATATGCTTTTAAATTAATAAAGTATTGAAAATTTTATGAATTATTATATTGTGTAAGCGATACCTATAGATATAAGACGATAGATTGTGGTGTCAGTCAAGCCTACTCAACTAATGAAGTGAAATAATTTTAAGCTTGTAATTTACATTCTATTATATTTGAAATTATTAGCAAGAATTTAAATAAAATTATTAATTGAATGATTTATTTTTACATACTACAGTCAATTTTTTTTAAATGTATCAATAGTTAGTATTTTCTATTTTTTTCAAACAACGCGACCTTTAAAAATTCTCATTACTTTTATTTTTATCAGCCTGACTCTAAAACCCAGATAAACCATAGATATCAAGATGATTTCTTTTATAATTCTTATATGGATATTTTTGCTTGTTTCTTTTTTCTCTTCTTTTCTTTTTTTCTTTCTTTAAGGAGAATAATCATATACTTTTCTCAGTTATACAAATATATCTTATTGATAATGGTCATACAAAATATAGAAAAAAGTTTAGATCACTTTATTTAATCAATAACTACATGCGAAATCTTCCAATTTAAATATTTATAATATAAAATAAGTAATTAAAAAATATTGTCGGTTGTAAATTTTATTTACCACAGTCCCAATATTTGAAAAAATAGCAATATTTAATATTTCTGTTTTTTTTTTTTTTTTTTTTTTTTAACTACACGACCTTTAAAATTTTTCATTAATTTAATTTTTATCAGTCTGATTCTAAAACCATGAATTTAAACTTTGCTGTTTGCAGCTAACGATTTATAATACATATTTTTTAATTACTTGAATTTATATTTTACCTTTTCACACATTGTTTAATTGTTAAATCATGGATATCAAGATAATTTAGAGTTCCTGTATGGATATTTTTCCTTCTTTTTGTTTTCTCTGCTTTTATTTTTCCTTTTTCATAAAACATAATCACAATCAAAATGACATCTTGATAATGGTCATGCCGAATATAATAAAAATTGTAGATCAGTTCAATTTATTTAACCTATAATTACATACACGATCTTTTAATTTAAATATAAATTTAGTAATCAAAACAAAATATTCTTGAATGTTCAATTTTACTTAATTGTAAAGCATTCGAATAAAAAATACAAATTATATAACTTTTCCTCCTGAATTAAATATGGCATGATTAAAATGAATTAGTGGGTTTCGAACCGACAGTATGATCGGAATAGAGCACCGCACTTTATACCCCCACCACCCTCGGCCACCGTTTTCTCATTCGAGTGTACTCTTAAAACTGGTTAGGTTGTAGATTTAATTTTACGCTTGTGTAAATGGGTCATTTTCATGTGAAAAGAAGATTTGACGAAAATACCTTTTCGTTTTAATATATAGGATGTTTGCAGCCATGATTATTAAAGTGATTTGTAATCAAACAGTTTTTTTCATTTTTCGATAATTCAAATAAAACTTGAGTTATAAGTTTTTAATATCTCCAGACGGCAGGGTTTTTTTTCTCCTCTGTCGCGTGCGGAAATTTGGTTCAAATTCCAATTTTCAGAGAATTTTCTGAAAAACCTTCAGCTTTTACCGAAGAACGAAAACACATTTCGATTGAATAGTTTCTTAATACCAACACTTGCTAATTTGATGCGGTTGCGAATAAAAATGAAATAAATAAAGTAATAAAAAGAAAAGTTCCCAGTTAAACTGATGGCATTGAGATCACAGGCTATTCACACTAATTGTATATTATACTCGTATTTCAAAGAATAATGCCCTCGAAAAATAAAAAAAATTATAATAAACCTGTATACCAAATTTGAAGGAAATCGGATAATTCTGCATGAAACACCCATTTAGCTAAATTAAGGAGGGAATTATCCCTCCCCCAATTTCCCCTCTTTATACTTAACCAATGAACCTACAATTCTAATCAGTGAAGTGCCTTATCAGAATAAACCTGTATACCAAATTTGAAACAAATCGGATATTTCTGCATGAAACACCCATTTAGCTAAATTAAGGTGGGAATTATCCCCCCCCCCAATTTCCCCTCTTTATAATTAACCAATGAACCTACAATTCTAATCAATGAAGTGCCTTATCAGAATAAACCTGTATACGAAATTTGAAGCAGATTGGATATTTCTGCATGAAACACCCATTTAGCTAAATTAAGGAGGGAATTATCCACCCCCCAATTTCCCCTCTTTATACTTAACCAATGAATCTACAATTCTAATCAGTGAAACGCCTTATCAGAATAAACCTGTATACCAAATCTGAAGCATAAATCGGATAATTCTGCATGAAACACCAATTTAGCTAAATTAAGGAGGGAATTATGCCCCCCAATTTCCCCTCTTTATACTTAACCAATGAACCTACAATTCTAATCAGTGAAGCGCCTTATCAGAATAAACCTGCATACCAAATTTGAAGCAAATCGGATAATTCTGCATGAAAAACCCACTTATCTAAATTAAGGGGGAGGATTAGCCCCCCGTTCCTCCCGTTTATAGTTAACGAACTAACCCCCAAAACAAATCAGAGAAGCGTCTTATCAGAATGAACCTATATACAAAATTTGAAGCAAATCGATATTTCTATCAAGAGTTATCACGTTACGTACACATACGTACATACATACGTACATACATACGTACATACATACAGAATCTGCGAGCACGTTAACTCTCAGGCTTTGATAGCCTGTGAGCTAAAAATATGTCAGAAAGTAGCTATAGTTTAGATTTGAAAACAGCTTAAAGTAAGCATTGACAGATAAACTTTTTCAATAATGCTACATTTTTATCCTTTCTGTTTTGTATTGGGCTATTACATTTTAAAGAATATTATTTGCACGTACTAAGCTGGAACCAGAATTTTAATATTTTCCAACATCTATATATTTAAAACGCTAAGCGATTTCTTTCGACAATCCGTGAGAACAAACTACTGCATCAAATTACATCATTCTTTTTTTAAATGAAAGACAGTTGTACATAGATTTGTTATCGTGCATTCGTTTGTTCGAAAATTTAATTAATTAGCCGTCATTTTCAATTAAACTTTTTCTTCTGCTTATGACGTCATAAAGTCGGCAATCGGATTAACGCCCACTGTTGCGAGGTACATAGTTTATTTTCTGAACTCTGTGGTTGCGAGATAATACAGAAAAAATATTAAAAGCAAGTGGCTTTTAGACCGAATTTTTTAATTTTCAAGTTAAATTTAGGTAAAAATATTTATCCGCGTGTTTTATAAGCGAATAAAAATTCATATTTATTGTGATGTCACGAGAATATTGTTCATTGGGTTTATTTTATAGACGCTTTCAGTGTGACATCAGTGATTACGTTTTGGTTGGATACTCCAAACAAACGGTTGCGATGTTTCATTTCTTATTAAATATAAATCGTAAAAAAATATTACCGCTGCATATAATGTATTGAAACACTTTACCGTGAGATATAGCTATAAGATATAGCTACATATATAAAATATAATAGAAAATACAACATAGCAACCGTTTGTTTGGAGTCAGTTTCCAAGCAAAACGTCATGATTGACGTCACGACTGAAAGCGTCTATTATTATGCTTTATAACTTTGTTGATGGCATTTTTCATTACAGTTAAATACAAATATATTTTGATTTGTATACATGGTATTTACGCATAAAAGTAACATTTACAAAGTAAGTGTGAGAAGTTTGCGCCGGTGAAAATGACGTTATGTTTAGCTTGAAATGCATTTTAACATTGATAAAACTAAAGAGAAAAAATTATATGATTGTGTCAGCATGACGTAATTTTAACTGATTTTTCCATTCTTAATTATAAAGATTAGAATTGGAGTCTTTATTGATTGCTTCATCTTGATTGCATGTTACCAATTACTTTTTTTTAAATTATAGGTTAGAAGATTTCATTTTTTAATATAAAAAATTCCCAAAAGTAAAGATTTCAGGAAAATTAAAATTATTAAAAATAGTGCAATGGTAGAAAAAAAGAACGTGAAATAATGATTGTATTTTTAGCTAGAATAAACAGTGCAAGGCTAATATTTTATAGGAATTATTTTGGTAGGTTTATTATGAGTTCATTTAACAGTTCCATATTAGCGGCAAAGTCATATTTCTTTCACTGTGAATTTCTCTTTCGATAGCAAAAAGTGGCAGTCTACTTTTAGACGCCAGCGAAAACACAGTGGCAATTTTTAGAAATGCATAACGGTTATGACATCAAACGGCACTATCGCTTTAGCTTTTATCGCGCTTACATCACTTCTAAATACTACAAATTTCAACTTTTTAATACATTTTACTACATTTTATAATTTTAATTCTTACATCATGAATTAGAAAGAAAAAATTAGTTTTCGATTGAAATTTATTTGAAAACTGCCGCTTAATTTAACGACTTTTTAAATAATTTTCAAGCATGAAATGTTTTTCATTTCTATCTTAACAATGACCATCAGTTTGCTTCAATAATGTAAAATAGCCCCTGGGAAAGTTGCCACAATTGAAAATAGATTTCTCTAACCATCATAAAAAGTAAAAAAAATAATAATAATAAAGCTTGATAAATCATAAGATCAGATTATCCATAAGATAGAGCATTTTAGCGCTAAACTAAAATCTGTCAAAAAGAAAAAAAACTATTTTGAGTTTTTGTTTAACATAAAATTGATATGTTGAATCCGCTGATGCATATGTTGCATCAGAATATGCTACGAATTGTATTTTTTTAAAAGATTTATTGGGTATTTGACTGTACAAGAGGTAAAAGATCCCCGACTGTGATGAAAAAGGGATAATCATCCTGATTATGTAAAGGGACGGAGGAAACTATACAAATAAATTACACTTGAAAACATTAAAAATCTCCCTCTTCTGAAGACTGATTTATTATTGTAAAAAAAATTCTTCATCTGATTACCTTAAAACAATGGATGCGTTTTAGAAGATATGGATTTGAAATGAACAGTGATTAAAGAAGACATTTAAAAAAATTTAATTTAAACATTTTAAATTTTTTTTTTAACGTCGAATCTCGACGGGGCTTTTGGGCAGATGCAATGCACATGCTCATAGGAGCTCATTCGGTTGCATTATCACAGGGGGGGGGGGGAGATGTGTGCTTTATTTACTATGTTCTTTTATTTACTGAATATGAGATGAACGTAGGAATATACTATTTTCATGGTACTTCATAGGTCTATGAAATTTTCCTTCTTGCCGTAGAGAATATGGCGGTAATGTCAAACTGATTTGCACTACACAGTTGTTTACGGATTGTTTGTTTGGAGTTTGCATCGGAAATGGTACTGTAATTCACTGAGGAAAAAACTTTTAAAATAAAATATTTGAAAGACTGTTTCATTTGCACTCTTCTTAAATAATAAAGAAGCTTATCTTAATGATATTGTTATAATATTTTTTTCCGTCGAGTTTTGACGGGTTCCATCTAGTAGTTGAAAAGTGTTTATGAATTTGGTTTGTCTGCCTGCCGTTTGTCCGTGTTCAAACTCGCGTAAATATACTCGGATTGCCGTGTAATTGCTACATGTTATAGAAGTTTACTATGGCATGTTCTCTATTGAAAATGGAGTGTGCAGCATTTATAGGTGATTTACAGGGACACTCAAAAGAGTCACGTTACATTATGATCAATAGGTAAAAATCGTTTGCGGTGTATTTTAATGATGTTATACTATTTCAGACATAATGAAATTGATATGCATTTATGAAGCTCACTAAAACATGCTTTTTGTTTAACATAGTGTACAAAGCATTTATTATTCACTTACAACGCCATTTTAAAGAATTCGGTTACATAATGGCCTGCGGAGAAAACGTTTGAGCGTATTTTAATTTTGTCACTATTATATTTGTACTTAATATGTACTCTATTTCAAACATAACGAAATTTATATACTATATTGAGGCACACTGCAAGATGCGTTTTGTAGAATATGACATGCCTAACAGTTGTTTTAATAAAAAACTCTATTTTGTTAAATTTAACTATTTTTCGAATGCACATTCTGATACCTTTATGACAAAAATACGAATTTATTCTGTCGAACAAGAGTAATTAAATAGAACGTTTTTAAATTCCCATTTTTAACATTTTCCATCATATTTGAAAAGTATTTAAGGTTTGTCTGGCCGCATGTCTGTCCGTGCTCTAACTCACGTAAATATACTCAGATTGCCATGTAATTGATATATGTTATTGAGAATTGCTATGACATGTTCGGTATTGAAAATGAAACATGTAGCATTTATAGTTCGTTTACAGAGACACTCAAACATTCCGTAACATTATGGCCTATGGAGAAAAATCATTTGCAATGCATTTTAACAATGTTACACTATTTCAAACATATTAAAAATTATATATATCACTGAGGTTCACTACAAGATGCTTACTGTAAAATAGGGTGTGACGAGCGTTTATCGTTTATTTACAGGGACACACAAAAGAATTTGATTACTGTACTGTCTATGAACGACAGTTGTTGTAAATGCCGTTTCAGTTGTGGTAGGCTTTTAAACGTAACTAACTTTTGGCATATTACTCGGGCATACTTTGTATAAATTCTATTTATTATATACAGGTTTGCAAAAAGAATTCATTTCTATTTATTGACGGAAATTGATGAAGAGCAATTTTCATCTGTGTTATGCGTTTCCTACTTGAACTAAATTTAGCATACTATGTAGTATATATACAAATCAATAGATCATATACAGGGTTTCACAAAAGAATTTTAATACTTTTCCGACTATAGATGATAATGGTTGAAATGGGGTTTTCAAATGTGTTATGTGTTTTTCAAAATGTTTATATAATGTCATCTTTCACCTTACTAATCGGGGAAGTTTTGTTATAGTATTCTGAATGTGTTGAAAAGTGTTTCATAATCTATGCTTGGCTCATCCTTTTTCTTTATTTTTTGAATAAATATGGCTCAGACATTAATTAATCATGACATCATATGTTATCAGAAGAAATAAGGTGATACTTACAGAAAAAACTTTTTATTATCAAAATAATATATACACTCTAAAGAAAAACTGTAAACAATGACTTGCAAAAGAGCAAGACAAATGAATAAAAACATGGTTAATAAAAAAGTTATCTTCTATTTAATAAACTCTATTTTACAACAATCTCTATTAAAAATTTTCCGGAACCTTTATTTTGACCAAAAATAACATACGAAAAATCTCGAAATAATGAACACGACATTATATTTAACGAATTCCTTTCAGAATTATTTTCTAACGAATTCCTAAAATTTCAAAGTTTTAATCGTTTTAAGCATACTAAGGAAGATATTTTCAAAACACTCTTTCATTTTTTTTGTCATTCATCATGGTATACTATTAGTATCCATCATAGTATATACTATTAGCACTTATTGTATTATACTATGAACAAATGTGAGCATTCATAGATCTATTTCACCTTTTAATTATATATTTTTTAATTGGCCGTTTTTAAACTAAAGCTCCAGAAAGTCGAACTCACAGAGAAATGATAAAGTTTTCGAAATAATTTGATGGGAACACCAATTATTTGAGAGTGTTCGAATAAATGTCTTTCAAACACTTTAAAGATGTGGCTGATTTTACGAGTGAAATCATTTTTACAATTTTATGTTCAAAGTTAAATTATGGATTATTTTAATGCTGATATTGTAAACTTTGTAAAATAAAGTTTTCAAACATAAGCTTCCATTTTTAAACAGATAAAAAATTGTATCATACAATGAACAACAACAACAACAAAAATTAGCACTTTCAAACGTTGTACTTAAAATAAAGCTAAGAACGGTATGTACATTGTTTTGTTTTGAAAGTGTTGTCTGATTAAATTTAGCAAAATTTAGCAAAATTTATACTTTTTGAACTTTCTGGAGGGGACAATGGGATTCGTTAAACATAAGTTCAGCTATATTTCTTTGTAAATATCCTAATGAAGATGATTTAAATGAAAATAAATTATAAACCTCTAGAACAGAGTACTGAAGATGTCTTATCTATGTATGAAACCATCTAATGAGTGAAGTCTTTATTGTAAAAATCTCTAATCTAATTAATAATTCTCGACATAGCAATTCCGATGAATTCATGAAAAGTTCTTATATAATTTAGAACCACCAAGATTTACCCAGTTTAAAAATTCCAATAAGTCTACCTCTGATGCTATGCACTCCCGAGAGTTTCTTTGCTCTAATGCTATAAAAACTAGGTTCAAAGCTTCCCAATAATCCTCCTCGGATGTTATGATATCCCGAGAATTTACTTGATCCAATACCATAAAAACCAGGTTCAACGCTCTCCCCTATTTTTCCTGGGATATTATGAAAACTTTCTTCAATGCCATGGGTCTCAGCTCCAATGCTATGCGTCCCAGTTCTAATGCCATGGGCTCCGGTGCCGTGGATTCCAGCACCAGTGGCATGGATCCTTGTTCCAGTGCTATGGGGTCCTGATCCAATGGCATGGATTCCAGCCCCAATAACATGGGTTCTTGCTCCAGTGCTGTGGGTTCCAGCACCAGTGGCATGGATCCTTGTTCCAGTGCCATGGGGTCTTGCTTGAATGATATGGGTTCCAACCCCATTGATATGAGTTCTTGTTCCGGTGCCGTGGGTTCCAGCACCAGTGTCATGGGGTCCTGATCTAATGGTATGGGTTCCAACCCCATTGACATGGGTTCTTGATCCAGTGCCATGGGTTCCAGCATCAGTGGAATGGATTCTTGTGCCAGTGCCACGGGGTCCTTCTCCAATGTTATGGGTTCCAGCCCCATTTAAACGGGTTCTTGCTCCAGTGTCATGGGTTCCGGCTCCAGTGGCATGGATCCTTTTTCCAGTGTTATGGGGTCCTGATCCAATGGCATGGATTCCAACCCCAATATCATGACTTCTTGTTGCAGTGCTGTCGGTTCCAGCACCAGTGGCATGGATCCTTTTTCCAGTGCCATGTGGTCCTGCTACAATGGTGTGGGTTCCAGCCTCATTGACATGTGTTCTTGATCCAGTGCCGAAAGTTCCAGCACCAGTGGCAGGGTTCTTTGTTCCAATTCCACGCTCTTTAGCTCCAATGGCTTGGGTCCTTGCTCCATTATTGTGGGTTCCAGCTCCACTGGCATGGATCCCAGTACCCGCACCATGGGTTTCAGCTCGAATGGTATGAACTCCGGCTCCATCTATGTGTGTTCCAGGTCTTTTGGAATGTACCCCTGCCCCAGTGTCGTGGGTTCCGGCTCCAGTGACATGAACCGATGTTTCAGTTCTATAGGTTCCATCTCGAATGCCATTAATCTCTGCTTCAGTACCATGTGTTCCAGATTCAATGTCTTGGACACCTTTTCCTGTGCCATGTGTTTCAGCTTTAATAGCATGGACTCCTGCTCTAGTCACATGATCTCCAGCTCCAATGCCTTTTATATGCTCTTCTCTGATGCTATCACCACCTCCTTTATTGGCATGGTAACCAAACGAAATAGCTTCCCCATGTTCTTTTCTGAACTTATGAGCATCTCCACTATTGTCCCTTTCAAACGTTCCGTTATCGCCATATATTCCCGCTCTAATATGCGTTGAAACAGCACCTGAAATTAAATAAAAAGAGATTGAAATGTCCATTGTTTCATAAACTTGTAAAACTGAATAAATTAGTGATTAATTATAGTATAGCTTTAAATACAAATATTTGGATTTGTAAAATGTCACAAAACAGTATTTTCATCTTAATCTCAGCCACATGTTTCACAATATATCTTTTCCGTTTGATACTAGATTCAATAAATAACTAAAAGATAAATTTTCTTTTCATCTGAAATTTCTTTACGCAATGTAGTATTTTATAAAGAACTTTTATAAGTTCTGAATAGAGATAGAGCTTGAAACCACATTTAAAGGTTTTAAAACAGTGACAAACTTATAAATATTAAAACATTCTAACGTTTTTTCTAATGTGAACAAATACACAAAATAACACACTGAAGATAAAATCCAAATTATTTCTAATTCTCGCGTTCTCTATGTGTGATAAAATGCTTTCACAAAACGACGCTGTGATAAGCAGGGTATATTTATACTGTAGTGCAGGGTATACGGGTGTACTTTTTAAAGAAGCTCCGTATACCCTATGTTCCTCTGGTAAAGGTAAGCATATTAAGGTATACTTTATAGCATATAACTTTTGTCTATAGCTCGTCTATCCTTTGTTTTTTATGACAACAGCACTGGTAGTAGAGGTAGCAAAATAAAATATTTTTCATACTATAAATTTTCATTTCATCAACAGATGTTATGACGTATAACAAACAGCACTGGTAGTAAAGGTAGCAAAATAAAATATTTTTCATATTACCAATTTTCATTTCATCAATAGATGTTATGACGTATAACGAACAGCACTGGTAGTAGAGGTAGCAAAATAAAATATTTTTCATATTACCAATTTTAATTTCATCAATAGATGTTATGACGTATAACGAACAGCACTGGTAGTAGAGGTAGCAAAATAAAATATTTTTCATATTACCAATTTTCATTTCATCAGTAGATGTTATGACGTATAACGAACAGCACTGGTAATAGAGGTAGCAAAATAAAATATTTTTCATACTACCAATTTTCATTTCATCAACAGATGTTATGACGTATAACGTACCAAAAAATTTCATTTATGATACCTGTTTCAATCAAAAATGATGTATGGCGCATTTATGAGGTTTGATAAACTAATCAAATACGGTACACTCAAAAAAACACATATGTTTCTTAATTTACGAAAATATAATAAAGCCACGAACGAAAATATACAATAACCTCTTCCGAGTAACCCATGATTCTAAAAAGCGCTCTTTATCACTAGAAATCTCAGAAACCAATATATTTTCGAGATTTAAAAAGAAGCATTTATAAAAACCTTCGAGCATTTATAAAAGCAAAGTTTCTTTTCTTGTCTTGACACTGATTTTCAGAAAACGTTTCCGAATAGTTTTTGTGTTGTATTAATCAGTTTTCTGTAACCGGAATAACGGTTTTCAAGATGCTATCAATTGTCAATTAAACATTTTCAACAATTTAATTGAATTTACACATACAAGAGTAATAAAATATTATTAATGTTAATTTTAATGTTAATGCTTGTAATTTAAAGTGTTTGTCTGTAAAACATGTTTGTTGAACATGAAAATGTTTACTTGAGAATGCATAACATTCGAAAAATGTATGTTCCGGATTGATAAAGCTGTTTCATGCACTATAGACACTACCCAGAAACGTTACCGAAAATCCATGGCAGCAAAGTAAACTTTGTTTTTATAAATGTTCCTTTACATCTCGAAAATATATTGGTTTCTGATGATCAAGAATGCTTTTCGGTATCGTTAAAAACGCGGAAGAGGTTATTGTTTATTTCGGTTCGTGATTACATTATATATTCCTAAATTAACAAACATTTGCCATTTTATACAGAGTAACATACTCGAAATGTACTTTTGTATTGAAATTTTTAATATTTGTAATCCATATAATATTTCTAATTCACCTATGCGTAGTTGAATTATTTCATTTATGATTTTCATTTAAGTGAGATATCTGATTAAATGTGAAATGCTGTGTATATCATGGATTGTTAATGATTTATTTTGCAGTTTAATCGTTCAAGATATGTATTTATAAAATTTTGTTTTATGAAAAAAGTGTTAATTTCAACGGAAACATATAAAAAAAGTAATTAGCAAATAAATATAATAATAAAGCTATAGAATTAATAATTTTAATTATTATATACTTCAATATTAATTTATATATATATATATATATATATATATATATATATATATATATATATATATATAAATTAGGAAATTAATATCCGAAAAATAAAAGCTAATGTAACCTATAAAAGTTTTAACAGAAATCGTTTTCTAGGAGCTTCAGATATACGAATACAAGATTTCAGCTCATTCCGCCAAGTAGTTTCTGACTTATTCTAAAAAAAACTGACCGCATTACAATATCTTTTGCAACGATTAACAAGAGAGAAAAATCATGCGTCAGGCATAAAATAAGAAACACTTTTCAACACATTTAAAATACTGTAAAGAAACTTCATCGTTTAAAAATATGAAAGATAATATGTAAGTATCTAAGGTCATGGTCCAACCGGGAAGGAAGGTCAACCTTTCGGCTTAAGCTCAACAAGCCCAGCCCAGCAGGTTTGTTTACTATGGGGCAAAGCCCCAGCTCAGGGAGCGATGCCCTGAAGGATCACCCGGGAAGGGGACCCCTCACTATTAAAAATTAACTGTCAAAGATTACTATGTCCATCACAAAGGCTATTCAATTATACTGGACGAGCCAAGTTAGATGGAATAATGGGCTGAATGAACAATTGTGATTGTAAATAAATGTAAGGAGATGCAGAGCTTTTACAAGATAATAATTAAAGTTGAGAGAAAACTATAAATACAAAACAGTACGAATAGCTCACTTACTGAACGGTAAACAATTAATAAATACGAAACTGACAAAGAAAGTAATCATAGTTTGAATAGTAGCATGAGTATATAAAAGATTTATATGGGGGAAAACTTGAATAATTATATAGAGTATTTACAGTAAACAGTTTACACAATTTAAGTACAGCAATAATGCCAGAAAGCAAATCTGGAAATAAAAGTACTGTGTACTAGTACTAAGAATAATAGAGAATAACATAAGTGATTATATGGGAATATGTGCATGTTGTGAAGACAATCAACACAAATCAAATACCACCATGAGATTAGAGAAGTAGTACTGAAACACAAATTCCAAAAATTCAAATTTTGATGATACAAAAACTGAGAAAATAATTTACTAATTATACTGAGCAATACTAAATAATACTTTGTGATATTGAGCAATAATTATACTATGTGGCGCTGAAATACAAATTCTAAAAATACAAAATTCCGAAAATACAAATTCTGAAAATACAATTTACCAATCATACTGAGCAGTACTAAATAATAATCTAAGTAAACAATTCGGAAAACGTATAACATATATAAAAACACAATTTCAGCATTTATCACCCATAATCAGTAAAATACACGATTTCTTATGTGCCTCCCTGTATAGGCCGAAATGATTTGTATATGTAAACCTTGTACGCTAAAATTTAATTCAACAAGGAAACGCACACTAACATACTTGAAAATTCTCCTTCAGCAATTTTCGTCAATAAGCGGAAATGTACTCGAATTATTTTGCGCTGTCCTGTATATGATCAATATAATTTATAGACGCCAAGTAATATGCAAAAATTTAGTTACATTTAAAAACGTGTAACACAACTGAAAATGAGCTACCAACAACTGTTCCATAGACAGTACTGTAAACAAATATTTTTTGAGTGCCCTTGTAAATGAACGATACATTCTATGCACACAATATTCTACAATAAGCGCCTTGTAGCTCACCTCTGATATATGTATAAGTTTGAAAACGTTTAAAATATTGTAACATATACTGAAATATATTACGAACGATTTTTCCCCATTGTCGCGTCCTTTCGAGTGTGAGGATGGATAGACACGTTCAATAGGTGGTTCGTTTCAGGAATAAATTTCAATAAAACACCTATAAAATTCAGGAAAGACGAGTTACTATAGAACAGCACAATTAAACATTAATTCATTTCAATACATAGTTCTATTATTTCTATTACGACTGGAATTAGCTAAAATCATTCGCCATGGCTTATATTGTTTGCTAGTTATTTTCGCCGCCATTCCTTGTTCTACTGAATTCTCTTGTTTTTATTTTTTTTTTTTTTCAGAAAAGGGATAGAAAAAGGCATGCGCAATCATCACACTCATAGGCTATAATGTAACGGAATTCTGTTGTGTGTCCCTGTAAATGAACTATTACTGCTACACACTGGCTCGTGACTGGCTTTATTTCGGGCACTAAATGCATGGCTGCCAAATTTATTCTTTTCTTACCACTATTACTAAAAAGAAATGCTTTGCTTTAGTTATTGGCGGAAAATTGTGCTATTAAACAAGGAAAATATTTCTTTTAAAAAATAATGGTATGAAAATAATAAAAGTTCCTGGTATGCATTTAGTGCCCCCCCCCCCCCCCCCCAAAAAAAAAAAAAAAAAAAAAAAAAAAAAAAAAAAAAGACAATCACGAGCCACCACTGCCTGTAAAAGAACTCTAAATGCTATTCACTTCATTTTCATGCCATAGTAAACGTTAATAACATAATTTTATGATAAACTCAATATGGGGACATTCCCCTAAACTTATTTTTTAAACATATATTTATAGGAGACATAATTCCCAATAGCTTTCGATTTTCTGTGGGTGTATCTCGCGAAAAACATTGTATCAGGGTTTCTTTTTTTTTTCCTGATCAACTGTACAGCAATAGTACAACAAGAAACAAAAATCATGTGCTATGTATAGATTATGAATCAATTTCCAACAATTCCAGAATACTGTAACGAAACTTCACTATTAAATAGTTTCAAAGAAGATATCTAAATAAACTATTCAGAAAACGTTAAACACCTAATATCAGCAACTGGCTCCCAAAGTTAATAAGATATTCAAATTCTTTTGAGCAGACCTGTATATTTTTTATTGATTTGTATACACATCACATGGTTTGATAAAACTTAATTCAACTACAAAACACGAAGCATATTTTAAAATTTATTTTAAGCATTTACCGCTCAAATTTAAATTTTGTTCATTCTTGCATATTATCTACAGTTTATTATACACACCATATATTAATCTAAAATTTAATTGAGATCGAAAATGAGTAACACCACTAAAATCGCCCTTCCAGCAATTACCATCCGAAAACTGTAGCATATTCATTTCTTGCGTAGCCCTATATATCAGTTTATTTATATACAAACATATCTTAGTATATAATAGTTAACTCTAAATATAGTCTACATATAGTAATAGTCTAAATACAGTTACGCTATAAAAGGCATAACTCAATAAAAAAACACCTGTAAGCAATTGACACTGATATATAGTAATGCTTACAATTTTTTTGTCCATCTCTGTATATGAGTTATGGAATTTATATAAACCACGTAATGTACTAAAATTTGGTTAAGTTTTAAAACGCATACTGCATCTGAAATGTACTGCTAGCGATTGTCGCTCATAGAAAGTAATATAACCGAATTATTTTGTGTGTCCCTGTAAATGAACAAATAAATTCTATGCACTCACTATTCTACAGTAAGCATCTTGTAATGTATCTCACAAATGCGCACCAATATCATTATGTTTGAAATAGAATAACATTTAAAAAATACACTGAAAATACACATAATTTTTCCTCATTGGCCATAGTGTAACGGCATTCAATTTTTGTGTCTCTCTAAATAAATGATAAAAGTAAGCTGCGCCACAAGCGCTCATGTGGGAGCGCACCGCGTGTAGGCGACCACCGAAGCCAAGTCCTGAAAGACTTTTATCGCGCTAGTGGCTTTGTGTCGCTACGGCGCTTCGGCCGGTCAGACAGCCGCTTCCCACTGCGGTACCTCTAACCTTGAACCCACGTGTCGACGACGTAGGCCGTTGCGATACGCGGTGAAACCACGGGGAGTCACCGCGAGACACTTGGAGACGGGCTGGCGTCCCCCAACAGCTTCGGGGCTGGAAACCCAAAAGGGAACCAGGCCCTAGGCCTTAAGCCGGGATGTTCCAACCCGTACTTGCTTTACCACAACTCGAGGGGTGTGAAAACCTACAGAGGTAGTAAATAAATGATAAATACCATACACTTCATATTCCACAGAGAGTAAGTATTGCATTTCAATAATGTATTTCTGTATGCTTGATAAGTAACTTTATTAAAATACACTCCAAACGATTTTTCCTCATAGACCATAAACGAACTATGAATGTTACACACTCCATTTTCAGTAAGGAATGCCCTATGGTAATTCTCAATAGCATTTACCGAGCTCATTGTAATCCAAGTATACTTATGCGAATTAGAGCACGGTTAGACAGATAGCAGAGAGACAGACAGACAAACAGAAGTCATAAGCACTTGGAAACTACGTGGGAAGCTGTTAAAAAGAGTTCCTTTCTATGATCGTGGTACTTTTATCAGTCATGACGATATTTTTTGGTGATTAAAAGCTATAAACAAAATTTATCGCTTAAATATAATTTGATTTTTTTTTAATTTCTATTACTCTTACAAACATAATACGAAACCTCTAATGTAACTTACTGTAAGCCCCAGTCCCCAAGGCTGTAGATCGAGTATGTATTTCCTGAAGTCCATAAGGAGGCGGTTGAGCTTCTATGTTCACATCAGCGGGATTTACTTTATCGTCTACACCAGGTTCGTTAGTTTTTATATTTGCTTTAAATCCAGCGGCGTTCGCCACGTAGTCCACTTGTCTAAATAGTCCTTGATGATCCGTATACCCATAAGATCCCTGGACGTTTCCATTGGCATCTCCTTGTTCCTCACGATAATGTGATTGTCCAGTGTCAGAGGTTATGTATTGAAATTTATATGGTCTTGAGGGTAACTGTCAAAATTTAAAGAATATTAAACAGAATAAAAAAACATATGAAATTATAGATTATCATCTGTATTCATGATATCTTTTTTTTTTTTTTTGCTGTCTAATAGCTAATTCATAAACAGTTAGTTTTAGAGATATACAGGGTGATTATAAAAAAAACTATCCCGATATATGAGTCCTTAACTATCACACCGTTCACAGAAACTGACTGAAATTTTGGTTTTAAGTATTTTGAGGTATGCGCTCAAGAACCGTATGAAAAACAACAGTTAAACTCTAACAATTACGGTTACAGTGACAAAATTTTGAAAATTTCAAATGGTAACGCCTATTTTTTTTTTAATTGGAATGTGATCTTCATAGTGAAAAACCATAAAAAGCGTTGAAACGGTACCTGTAACACGAAAATGGCCGGCGCAAGAGAGACTAAGAAGAAAAGTGAAAACAACCAATAAAGGACAGAGAAGCAACAGAAAGTAAAACATTTTATTATTCGGTGCTATCCCCCATCTGCCGCATGCAACGTGTCTTCGTGTGTGACGTGGAAAACTTGTGAAACACAATAAAATGTTTTGTTTTCTGTTGATTCTCTGTCCTTATTCGTTGTTTTCACTTTTCTTCTTACTCTGTCTAGCGCCGGCAATTTTCGTGCTACAGGTACCGTTCCAACGCTTTTTATGGTTTTTCACTATGAAGATCACATTCCAATAAAAAAAAATAGGTGTTGCCATTTGAAATTTTCAAAATTTTGTCACTGTAACCGTAACTGTCAGAGTTTAACTGTTGTTTTTCATACGATTCTTGAGCGCATACCTCAAAACTTAAAACCAAAATTTCAGTCAATTTCTGAGAACGGTGTGATAGTTAAGGACTCATATATATTTATAATCATAGTTTTTTTATAATCACCCTGTAGTTCCTACTGTAAAAACGTTTCCAATGTAAAACTTCCTCATATATAAAGTTATGAAATTATAATTTTTTTTTGGCCCCTTGGTCATATAAGTTATATTTAAAAAAAATATCTCCCTACTTCAACAAATGAAAGAAAAAAAATCATTTTTGTTGGCCAAAATTTACTGAGCTATGAAACTTTTAAATTAATGCCTTCTCAGCATTTTCTGGCGTTAAAAATGCGTGTTTAAATATTTAGTGATGGAGAACTCTATAAATTCATAAAATTCAAAGTGTCATAATTCGATAAGTTTTTGTTGTATAGGAATGAGATTTTGTTTGTTTTATTTATTAGAGAGTGTTTTTTTTTTTTTTTTTTTTTTTTTGAAAAATATCTTATAGGACCCAGGAACTGTGTAAAAGTTTAACTTTCATAAGTGTTAAAAAAGCGACTATTTTGATATAAATGCTTTTAATATGATCTCGAACAACATTTGAACATTTTTGCAATTCGAAGTACACCTCTAAAATTAAGAATAATTATTGGACAACGATAATAGTGGACACACTGTATAGTCCAATGCTCTTTTTTAAACATACACTAGCAATAAATATTTCGAACTTATATATAGGAAAATTTACATGTTAAAAAATATGTATATGCAAGCGCACGCAATAAATAATGAATGTTTTTCCTTGAGCCTTTTCCTTTACATGCTAAACATAAGAATGTGATAAAATTTTGGCATTGCGATTTAATTGTCAGAAGATAGTCTCAATTTTAATATGTAGATCACTCTTCACGACGAAATAAACCGCATTTGCATTTATACCGTGTGTCCTTCAATGGGCTGACTGATTTTAGAATTCAATAACTTCCAAATAGTGATAGATATTTAATAAATTCTTGCAGGAGAGTAATGTATAATATCAGGAGTTTTTTTTTACTGCGATTCCTGATTTTAGTTTGAATTACCAACAATAGATGGCGCTGCGAGCAATAGGCGTACAATCGAGACAAAAACTAAAATCAACCAGCATTGATGAGAAGGAAGGCGGTTCAATACATGGAGTGGGTCTCATTCGCTAATACAATCTTGTTCTTAGAGACCCGATTCTGAATAAGATTTTATTGGTGAACGAGACCCACCCCATGTATTTAATCTCCTTCCTCCGCATCAATGCTGGATGATTGCTGTTTCTGCCTCGGTTGGAGGTATAGTGCTCGCAGAGCCATCTATTGCTGACAATTTGAACTAAAATCAGAAATCGCAGTTTAAAAAAAAAAAAAAAACTTTTGGCATTATACATTACTCTCCCGCAAGAATTTTTTTAATTATCTATCACCGTTTGGAAGTTATTGAATTTTAAAATCCTCAGTCCATATTAGAACACCCGGTATAATCCTCAGTTTTACGATTCGAATAGCAAAATAGAAGTTATCAGCCAATTTTACAGAGAGTATCAGCCAATCGGAAGGAGATGGAACAGAAGGGGAAAATTGAAGGTGGATGATTTAAATAATAAATATTACATAAATAATGTGATAGAAAATACAATAATAAGCATTAATAAACAAAAACTAAAAAGTATGATAGGTGGATGTTTTCCATAGAGCTTTAAAATTGAGAAGAATATATGTGTTTATAAGAAGCACTCATTTTATAGGCAAAGTTTTTATAAGTGGTTATCATTCTTATAAATACCAACTTTCGCTTTTAATCACAAAGCTATATTAAAAGCATTGACATTGTAACTATATAAAGAGTCTGTATTATTTAAAATTGTAACTTTAGAAGGTAAAAAGAATCATGAAATTCTGACCTCATCTATTATGCTTGATCCAGGTCGTGATCCTCCTTCGCTATATCCACCACCAGCCTGCCCACCTGCTCCATGATCATCTGCTCCGCCTTGTAACTCTTCAGAAATATATTTGGCAGAACCATGATTCACAAGTACTGATAAAGCAAAGAATACCTGTTAAGGAATAATTATTTTAATTTAGTGATTTGTTCGGGACGAAAAATCTGAAACATTTAATGTGAATTACTAGAACCAACGTTTTCATTGCGATTATTATGAAAAACAAGAACGAAAAATCATGTGTCAAGCATAGATTATGTAACACTTTCCAACACTTCCAAAATAATTTTACAAATATTTACCATTTAATAAGGTGAAAGATATCTAAGTAAACAGGGTCCACTTCAAACAGGGCGGGGAGGCCTACCTTTCGGTTTAAGCTCAACTATCCCCGTCCATTCTAAGTAAACAAGGTCAAGGTCAAACCGGGCGGGGAGGACTACCTTTCGGCTTAAACTCAACTAGCCCCGCCCAATCTAAGTACACAATTTGGAATTTAAAAACTCAATTTCAGGAATTACCAACAACATTCGGACAAATATCCGAATTCTTTTGTGCAGCATTAAATATAAGCTATAGACTTATATATACACTTACATAAAATGCTAAATTTTAATTCAGTTAGGAAAAGCGTAGCACAGTTTAAAATTCTCCTTCTGGAACTTCCGTCAGTAAACGGAAATGTACTCGAGAATTTTTGTGTTGGCCTGTATATAATATATAGAATTCATACACACCACGTAATAGACCAAAAATGAGTTAAGGTGCCTGACTACGTACGGAGCATTTTTTTCCAAAAAAGCTATTTATTTATTTTTAAACCTTTTTTTATTAAGATTATAACTAGAAAGTTTGAAAAAAGCAAAAATTGTTTCATTCATTGACGAAATTTTGGTAAATGGGGAATTTTGTGGTAAAATTTAGTGATATTTGGTCCAATACGCAAAACGCCCTACAGAAAATTATATTGTACGTATCTTAATTTCCTTTTTACACTTCATACTTATTACATTGGTAAAGGCAATGATCTAAAATCTAAGAAATATTTTAAATGTTTCAAAACTTATATATCAGCATGTCGCACCTTTCTACATGCTAATTTTCATAAAATTCATCGATGTCATACCAGGAAAACATCCATAACACAAAAAATATTTATTCTGAAATTAAATTTCTAGTTCATTGCCTTCACAATAATGTAAACAACATCCAATTTAAATTTCATTGGGATATTCTAATAACTTTTTGAGAAATAATGTTTTGCGTATAGAATTTTCACCAAAAATTATCTGTTCCAAAATATGCATTTAAAGTTTAGATTTATGTTTTACTACAGGAATTTCCATAGTAATATGCATCTAAACTTCGCTGTTTTTATGAGTCATACTCTTTTTTTCAAGTACTGAGCCTTTGTTTATTTCTAGAAGGCCATATTTTTGCTTCCCCTCTCCCAGTTAATACCTTTAAATAGCACTTCCGGTCCTTTAAACAGTACTTCCGGTTTGAGTGTCAGCTGTTGAGTAGTTTAAAAACCGCTACAACTATAGTTCTATTTATCGTTCAATAAAAATAAATACAGTTTTGGAAAGGTTAAAAGTTCGGCTTTAATAAAATATAATAAAATGTTTTTGACAATTTTGGTCGAAAACCACTTTTTAAACGTAGTCAGATACCTTAAATATAAAAACGCGTCCAGCAACCGAAACGCTCTTAAAATGACTACGTGGCTTACCTGAGAAGTTTACCTCAAAACGAAAATATCACTAGTAACTCTGAAATAAATAGCACTATACACAATATCAATAGAAAATACGGCAATGGTACTAGTTGACGGGAACTCCGAGGATTCAAATATACTTTTATTTGATGTGTCAAAATTAACACCTTGCCACGTAGGCAAACACTCACTTGAAAAATTTTATTTCAAATTTAGTCAAAATGGAACATCACTAGATATCGGCACGTGAACGGCTCAATAGAAAATCAAGTCTAGTCTAGATTTTCCACAAGAGACGAGATCCGACAAAATCCTCTGAAGCAAATTTCTACCACCGTACTTATACCAGCTAGACGACCATAGAAACCTCGAAATGATCATGATATTCAGATTCAAGGGTTGAGACACACTTTCGAAAGTAAAGAAAAAAAAATGACAGAACAGGCGGCTTGTTTATTCACAAATGTTAAAATCAGGTCAATACGTTCACATACAAAATTCAAAAACTCTTTAACCATAAACTACCTTTATAAAACAGTAGGTAGGCACTTATGCTACATATCTAGATGGCCAGGTACAGTAAAAGAGGTTCTTAAATATAAAATTGCACTCGACACACCACTATTGCCAAAGTTATTTAATCCACCATAAATAATCAAAAACAGTATCAGTAATGAAATTTTAGAAAACTTATTCGACTCAAAATTAACATTTCTTGTTCAAAATTAGGATGGCTTTCTTAACCCTCCTGCTACCATGGGGTCACCTGTGACACCAGACAACTTTAGCGTTCAACTGTAAAAAATGTACGAGTTTTATAATTCTGAAAAAATTTCAATTTGTTCATTTTATGCTGAACATTTGATTCATATAGAGAAAATTAATAAAATAGGTAAATTTTATATTTTATTTATAAATTATCCACTGAGTACTACTGGAGTTACCTGTGACCCCAATACAAAACTATATATTAAATCAAATTTTGAACACAAAATTTTACATTATTTTACATAAAAACACATTTTTTTTGTAACAAATTGAATAAATTTAAGGTTTATAATGATTTAGCTAAAATATTACATATAACAAAATAAAAATCTTAGTGGGGTCACATGATTGAATTGATAGTATATACAAGGGAAGAAGAAATCTATATATCCTCCTCTCCTATATCCACCACGTATTTTGCTTTAACTAATTATTTAATCTTAAAGATTCGCTGGGCCCTGCCTGTGATTATCTAAGGAAAAGGGAGAACTTTGAGATAAAATAATCAAATATGGGATAGCCTAAGATACTTGGCGATCATTGTAAATGGGCACTGTGGTTTCATGCCTATACCCAGTGGTACTCAATGAAAGAAAAAAAAGTTGGTACTTTAAATTATTTTATACTATTATGTTATTTTATGATTTTTATATTATTTAATATTATTAGTTTATAATTTTTATATAATTTAATATTATTACGTTATTTTATTATTTTTGTATTATTTTATATTAAAACATTTTTTTGTAACAAAACGAATAAATTTAATGTTTATAATCATTTAGTTATAATATTACATGTAACAAAATAAAAATCTTAGTGGGGTCTAGTAATACCCAATGAAAAAAAAAAGTTGGTAGTAAGAGGGTTAAAAGGCTCACTAATACAACCTACACAAATATAATTGAAGTTGATGATTAATGAGTATATTTCCATCTACCATTTATTTATAAATCTATTTTATATGTATATATCATCATAAGCTAAAAACAAATAGTGATTTTTGCAATGACTTTTGAAATAATTTTTATACACTTTACCTGAGTAAACTAAGTAAATTATTTTAAGCTTTTTATAATTACCATGCATCTGTTACGAATTACTTTATTAATTAAAAAATAAAAATATATTAAAGATGAGAGCAAATGGTTATTTATGAATCCCAGTTCAGGGTCTCTAACGAAAGTCAAACGACGCCCGTAAAGAAAACTTTTATTTACATACCTGAAAGTAATGCATGATATTATGTTCTTGGCTCAAACTATTCTGAACTATCTTGTGCAAATAAAGTTTTAAAAAGGCACACCTGTTTGACAGCTCTTATATATATGGGAAATGCTCCAAATTCTCTCTCGAGTTTGATTAGTTTTTCTGTCTGTCTTTGCATCCAATTCTACGTTGACAAGGTATATGATTCTATAATTTTGCTAAATTTCTTTGTTTTATTTTCTTAGTTAATCCTTGAACTGTCCTGATTTCCCCTAGTTTCTTTTTCTTTTAAAAAACAACATTGCTTACGATTCTTTCAGGAAAATTATCACAGAAAATAACAAAAAATATGTAAATTTTAAATTTAGTGAAGTGAAATAATTCTGAATAAAAATGTAAATGAACTTTCTACACATCGCTCTCAATTTCTATAAAACATTGGTTCAAGAACTTAATTTGCTTTGAATGCGTGTGGTACAAACTTTTGTTTTATTTCCTCAATCATGCCGGATTTTCAATTTGGAATTGACGTACGAATTACATTTGCTTATTTTGTAATATTCTGCTGAAAATTTAATGGAAAAATAGTTCTTTTATTTCATTTTCGTTTCTGAATGGAATTAAAAGTAACGAACATTTTTTTCTACTGTATTTGAGATTATTTAAACCATCAAGGAAAAAAAATCTTGTTTTCTTTCTAAAATAAAAGTAAATCCAGAAAAAGCTGACCTTTATCTGTAAAGTTTTAGTGCGAAGTCATTTTAATAATTTATATGTAACTACCCGACTTCGCCCGTACAGCCGGTTGCTTCCGCGTGGGGCTGCATTCTGCAAAGTATAGACCGGATTTTGCTTGGGCTACAAAAGTTAATTTTACATGCAAACAGAAACATATAAATAAAATATTTTAAACTATACGAAAATAATAAGAATATAAAAAAGCACGTAAATAAAGATTTCGCTACATAAATAATAATTTTTTTCATAAGCCCCCTGGACCCTGCCTGTGATTATCTAGGGAAAAGGGAGAACTTTGAGATAAAATAATCAAATATGGCATAGACTAAGATACTTAGCGATCATTGTAAATGAGCACTGTGGTTTCACGCATATAAATTGTTAATATGGTGATCAAAATATCCGTGCCCTGTGTGCTTCTCAGCCATATACCGTTAATACAGCTATCCCTATAACGGGGCGTGTGAATTTCAAGAGCATAAATCGTTAAAATGACAATAAGTTTACCAGAACCCTGTGGGTTTCAAGCCTATAAAGTGATTATACGGAAATCACTATAACGAATCCGTGTGCATAATCGAGACCATAAGTATGATGATCAGTATTATGATATGAAATCATATATTTCTACTTAGTTTTATTCCAAAAATAATATTTCCTATGTTAAATTTGCTATGTCAATTATTTTCCTTTGTTTAAAATCTACTTTTATTTTAAACTTCAAAAAGAAATATCTTTTCGCATGTCAAAATGCGCATGATATTATTATAGCATTTATTTGTAAGTTATGTACTCCAAATTAATTTATTTCCTAAATTACCTTCCGTTATTTTATTTAAGAAGCCATAAATCTTGCAATATCTGTCTATACGCACTTAAATTCTTTCTTCTTAATCAAAATGCTTTTCATTCACGTCAAGTGATATTTATTAGTAGTGCAAAATAATTTTAATGATTGATTTCTTTCAAAATCCGTCTTCAAATAATATGCTTTCATGCGTACATGTAATTTTTAACCGTTGCTTTAAAAAACATTAAGCTTTTAAGTGCTGGCAGATTCTAATTATATAGGCAATCATTTTAGTTCAATATTTAGAAATCAGTTTCTAATTGCAATGCAACAATATAATCAAAGGCTAAAACATCACTCACATCCGTTATTTTATAAAGCCCATCCCAAATAATAATGGGGTTATATTTTTAAGTTACTTAATTGATAAGTCGCAAATCTGGAATACGCTTGGCGTTACATCGTTCAAAAAATTAATATGTTTTTATCTTAAACGTACAAAATACTGTTGGCGTGTTGGAAAACACAATCTGAGCTAATCACAGACAAAACTTATCTGACCATCGAACAAGAAGGTTACTTTTAATCCATTAAGTATAAAGACCACCTCTCCTCTGTAACATCTTGATGTCTTATTATGGCCAATAAATAAATGGAAACTTGCAAGTATATGCTGTAGTTTTTATTCATTATCTTTGCTTCTACTTTTTTATCAAGGGATTACGAACTTGACGGTTTTGTGGACACAATACTGAGACAATGTACCAAATTATCCAGCCGTTCAGAATTTCACAAGATCCTGTTTCATACGATCGGCCTTAACTTATCTGGATGCCCCTGCTTATATACCACGAGCAAAATCAACACCATAAGTATTTAAATCGCAAATCTTTACTTCCAAAAAATACATTTTGAGGATATTTGAAGAATATTTGGAGGAAATGTACTATATTTTATAGTAAAATTAAAATTCGATCACTAAAAGACGAAAAGCGCAAAAACAATTTATAAAATATGAAATATAAAGAAAAAAAACTTTTCATCGGAAAAATGCCACGGAAAATATCTAATAAAAAATCAACAATAGTTGTCTTATTCGTATAATCTTCCATAATAGCCGATGCTGGTGACAAAATCACTGAAATACTTGTTTAACTATTTTTAGTAGCTTTGTTTTTCTGAATTTCACGCTTCTACCTATAACTTCTACTGAGATATGGCAGAATGACCTAAAATATTCGACCCCCTATTTAACACCCTTACACGCAGAATGTCTAACATCGCTGAAATACGTGTTTAACTATTTTTTAGTAGATTTGTTATCTTAAATATCATGCTCCTACCTAAGACTGCTGCTGAGGTATGGCCAAAAGGCGAAATGACCTAAAATTTTCGACACCCTATTTAACCCTCTTAGGGTGTAAATTTTCAAAAAATATTTTCTTAGTTGGTGCCTACATTGTGTAAGGAACATATCTTTGAAATTTTATTATCCTAGGAGCAGTGGTTAAGGCTCGGCGTTGATTATGAGTCAGTCAGGACATGTTCTTTTATAAGTATAGATAGGGAGAGAGTTATCAACCGAGAAACGTGTTAATATAGGAGATATAAGTATAGTCCGACGGAATGAATTCTTCTATAAAAAATTTATTTTATAAAAACATGAAAAAATATTCCCTGATATTGAAGAAATTTTTAAGAAATTTTCGTGTAACTTTGCAATTACCTGCAACGCGAGTCTCTAAACTTTTCTCTTTTCTCCCAAAAACTTTATTAGAAGAACAAATCAAAAACATCAGAAGCATATGGGTTTCTAAAATTAACAGGAAAGTATTTTCCAAAATGCTGGACAGATCTGTGTAAATAATAATATAGCTGGTTACTTTAAAGAATCTGTCCATCATTCGTTAACACCAATCATAGTAACTAGGTGGTACATTTAGTTAACTTAAATAAAACATTCATAAGTGATCGTAAAGGTAAACCACTGATCTAGTACAGGGTAACGCGAGTTCAAAATTAAAACACAAACGATCACGTTAAAAGTTAAGTACCTAATTAAATTAAATAAAAACTTGCGCTGTGTTGTTTTAGTAAATTTCCAAATACCTACGAGCCTTCCGCCTAAATTAAAAATAATTAAAATTAAAATAAACGATTATTAAAATGCCTTAATTTTAAAAAGTAAACTAAACATACCTATAAAAAATAAATAAATAAACTTAAAATTAATTACACACATTTTAAACCATGATGATCGAATTTAATTATAAACAAAACAAGATTTTTGATTTAGAGTGACAATGGCAGATTATAAATGTATTAATTTCATATTTATAATTATTTATAGACTATTTTATATAAAATTATAAACATTATTATTATTATTTGAAATTACACATAAACATCTCTTGTTTTGCGTACTAGATGATCTTGTGTATTGCTGCCCACCACGAAATTTAGCAGAGACAAAATAAGGGAACAACGCAGCGACAAAACAATAAAAGGGGCTCTTTTATTCAGAAATGGTCCTGTAAAAAACTAAAACCACTTTTTTATGACATTTTTTAAAACTATTTCTGAAGATAAGGAGAAGGTTCCCGAAATCAAGGAACAATTTTTGTAAACGATTCGGATGTAAAATGAAATTTATTACAAAATACAGGTATACAATGTCACAAATGTACACGAGGCACTAAGAAACTTATGCAGCTTTCCCATAAAAATTGACAGATATCGCTGCATTTTATTGTCATATAAACCTATCGAAATATTCTTTCACTATAATATCCATTCCCATGTTATAGAAAGAAAATATAATATTTTTAAATGTAAAAATAATTAATTTCCACGCATGATTTGTATTATACACAAAATTTCCAATTTAATCTTCTTCTTGTATATCAGTTAGGGATTGTAATCCCGCGAATTGGGATCCCGCGTCTTTTAAATACTGCCAGAATCGCGCAGTGGATGCCGAACTCGGATATTGCGATTTTTTCCCCACACTGTTAAAAATATCGTGAAAAATTACCTCTGTTTTTAAAGGCTCACAAATTTCTGACCAATGAGAACACTCCAAGGGCGTTTATGTAGCTTTCTCATTGGTCAGAAAATAGAGAGCCTTTAAAAACAGAGGTAATTTTTCGCGATATTTTTAACAGTGCACGGGATGCGGGCGGAATCTGCCTAATGCTCAGTTAATGAAACAAACGAACATCAAATAATTTATGCTTTGCTGAGAACTGCAATTGAACAATATCTTCTACCGAAATAATTTACAGTTAAATTGCTCGAAATTACTTATTTTGTTTTGATAAAAAGGCCATTCTTGTATTTTTTAAATGAATCGTACTTTATTGTTTGTGACTGATTACAATTCTTAAAAATGCAAACTATTTGAGGTAACCGCCGCTATTTCCTGGAACAACCGGCAATCAGCACAGAATATGCCCCTGGAAAAATATAAAAGCTAAATTCAGTAAGTTACTGACATCGACCAGCAAGGGTACGGGAGGGCTGGGGCCAACCTTACAAACATGTATTTAAATTTATATAAATAACAAGCAGAATTAATAAATAACCAGTAGACCCGTGCGATGATTTCGCATTGTAGTATAAATATTTTTTTAGCAATATCTAAAATTTTTTAGATGCAGATTTAAACTTCTTCTAAAAAAGGATAGAGATATCTTCTAAGGATAAAGATATCTGCAAACAATATTAGCGTTTATTTTAACTGCATTAGAGGATGACGTCATCCGCTTCGGAAAAGACATAGGATACAGAAAAATAAATTGAGTACATATAAAAAATACAATTTAATTTATAATAACAAAACATGTATTTTAGTCTACACGTGAAATAACGCTCCTTCGATTGATCGATGGGGGTCTTTTTTTTTTCTAAATATTGCTACTTTAATTTTGCTTTTTAATTATAAATATAAAATAAACACGTGGGGAGACGTACCACTTTATCCTTTTTGTACATTATATATATATATATATATATATATATATACTAGGGGGCCTACCCCCTGCGAGCTAAGCTCGCCAACCCCCTCTCAGACTTCGAGTCCTCTAAAAACATGACAGCGTGCTTTGTTTTAAAAATATTGGTAAATCTGTAATTGGGTTGCCATGCTTTAAAGGTTTTAATGGAGAATTTTTTTATTATCATGGCCTCATATACAGCTGTTGCGACAACTGACGACTGTTTTCGGGACTGATAAGTAAAATCAATTACAACTTGAAAACCAGATTGTATAAAATGTTTAGGTTTAAATTGTGGCTACCTCTCGGACTTTTATAACAACGATCTGTATTCTATTCTTCCTTTGCGTTTAAGGATGAGAAAAATTCCATCTGCTTGTGAATAACATTAAGAACCACGGTATTGAAAAGTACTATGTTATAGATATTTCCATTAACAGGTTTTAATTTTCTCTCTATTTTAGTGCACCATCATGCATATTTTCATGTTATTTTAAATATGTAAATTATTTATTATAATTAATATGTATATACGAATTTTCTAATAATTATTTATCATACAAAATTAATTAAATATTTTGTGCATGCATGCCTGCATTTATTCGGCATCAATTGATAAGATATTTAACCAAATTTGCTATCCGCGATAATTTTACACCATATTATGTCACTTGAATATTGTCCATGAGAAAATCGGGTACTTTTCCAGTATAGGATCCTTTGCTTTTAGGTTTGGCGTAATTCGATCTTCAAAAAGGGATAGATTCGTTAATATACATAGATTTGTTACCAAAAGTTATGAAAACAAACTCAATGAACTTTTGGTGCTTTTCTATTATAGGGGTCTTGACGCTTTTTTAAAAAGCTTGGCGCAATTCGGGCATCAGAAAGTGAGATTTGGTGCCAAATGACTTAAACAGCCATGGAAACAAATTCGACGATTTTTTTTGTTTATATGCGTATTTTAATTATACGTATATTATTAATATTCAAATTTTATTTGCTTAATAGGCGTATAGCCAACATAGTGAAAAAGTACCCAAGCCGGGACTCGAACCCGGGTCATCAGATTAGCGCACTGATGTTCTACCAACTGAACCACTTGGGAACGATACCCAGCTCGGAACTTTTTCCACCATAACATGTTGGCAAGGCTACAAACGCAGCACAAGATGGAATATTTTCAGTGAGCCACCAGCCCTGGGGCAAGCACGAAATCAAAGAGAATCCAGCATCGACAATTGAATAAATTCATATTAATACTTGGAAATTTTTCCAGAGAAAATTTCTCACGCCTTGCATTCATAATATTCAAATTTTATTTGCTTAATAGGCGTATAGCCAACATAGTGAAAAATGTTGTTCACTATGTTGGCTATACGCCTATTAAGCAAATAAAATTTGAATATTATGAATGCAAGGCGTGAGAAATTTTCTCTGGAAAAATTTCCAAGTATTAATATGAATTTATTCAATTGTCGATGCTGGATTCTCTTTGATTTCGTGCTTGCCACAGGGTTGGTGGCTCACTGAAAATATTCCATCTTGTGCTGCGTTTGTAGCCTTGCCAACATGTTATGGTGGAAAAAGTTCCGAGCTGGGTATCGTTCCCAAGTGGTTCAGTTGGTAGAACATCAGTGCGCTAATCTGATGACCCGGGTTCGAGTCCCGGCTTGGGTACTTTTTCACTATGTTGGCTATACGCCTATTAAGCAAATAAAATTTGAATATTATGAATGCAAGGCGTGAGAAATTTTCTCTGGAAAAATTTCCAAGTATTAATATGAACGTATATTATTATTGTTTTTTTCTATACAAATTACTTCTGATTATATATAAAATAGGATAAATGACATTTTACGCTAAACAAATTGTATAAATATTGAAAAAATGCTTCTGTATACGAAATGACAAAGTGAATAGGTTGACAGAAAGCATGTTGCCAAATTTCCTTTTCCGCCAAGGCTATTTTCCCTATTTCGTCAAGGCCCCATATACTGGAAAAGCACCGAACTTCTATTCTTGTTTATAAATGTATTTATATGTATGTATACAATTTATTTATAATTTTCTTTCAATTTACCTCTTTTTGTACATAAAAATAGATAAATGGCTTCTTTATATTAAACAAATTGTATAAATATCGAAATAATTGCTTGTGTATATCAAAAAGCGAATAGATTGTTAGAAAACATGTTGCCGAATTTTAATTCATCGCCAAGGTCACTTTCTGTATCTCGCGAAGGCCCCTAAATTGGAAAAGAAACGAAAATTCTTTTAATATATAACGTAATTTACACCTTAAGTGTGTTTCGAGTATAGTAATTTAATTATTTGTAGTTTTTTCTTCTCTTTGTTATTTATGTGTAAACATATAATTCATTATTAAAAAAGTAATGCTACTGAAATATTCATTTGTTTTAAACTTTAATAGCATTTCTCTAATATATAGGGAGCATTTTTTCCTTGCTGCCAATAAAAAAGAGAAAGGAGTAAATGTCATTTTACCATAATTGATGTCATATTCTCATTAAAATTGGTAAGAAAACCAAGCAGGATATTTTATTCTCCTCCCGTTTAGTTGGGCAATTATTGTTTTATATATTCGTTTCAAATATCCGAATTAGTGATTTTATATATTCGTTTAACTAAATTTTACAAAAAATTAACAAAATGATATCAATAAATAATAATTACTATTAATTCCTTCCCCCTCCTTTCTTTTGCGTTTACATAAATGACGTCATTTGGACGAATTTATTCAAAATATTTTCAGTTTATAAATTAAATTAAATGCTGACAGACAATTGAATCCTGACGATAGAAATGTGATTTGTTTTTCAAATTTTCCTGAGAAACATAATTTAATCACAATCTTGTCTTCATTATCGATTGAAATAAAAGATAAATTCAATTTCAATTTGAAAATGACGAATAAAAAGAAATCAATAATCCCTATCGGGATCCTTTTCAATTTTTTCCCTTTTTTGTCACAAAAAACTGAATAATTAGTTGCCATCATTACAGAAATGTCATTAAAATTAGAAAAAAACTTAATATCTCGTAAACTAATTCCAATTTCAAAATTCTATTACCAGTTTTGACATCCGCGGATTTTTATGGTCAATTGGTATTAATTTCACCATCAAGCGTTTAATATTTTATTAAAAATAGCCCTGAAACATAATCAGTCGTTTAATCAGTCGTTTCATAAAATCGTTTCATAAATTCGTTTCATAAAATCGTTTCACAAATTCGTTTCACTAGGATTTTATATATATAGGGTAGATATATAATCGTTGTTGAGCACGTTATAATGTGGTATTTTCATTTTTGTGACAACATTGATTTGAGAAGAATCTTTCATTTCATTTATGAAAACAACGCTGATTTAATTTTTAATTAACTGCATTTTTTAATTAAAACAACATGTTTTAACGAAATGTCAGAAGCGGTTCAAAAACCAATGTATAGAAAAAGGGATGTTGACAATATAAATAATATATACAATTTTAAAAAAAAAAAAAAAAAAAAAAAAAAACTTTTTTTTAAATATCGCTGGCTGTCCAGAAAGATTGACTATTTACAAAAATATGTCACAGAAGAAATTGACAAACAAATAAGTTTAATTTTGAATTTCAGAATGTGGGCCAATATGAATACGAAATCTTCTGCTGTCTGGGCAGCCGTACACTAATTACTAGCACTGATGGATTCTACTGTTTAGTTTGATTACATTGTAAAATCACGGGAAACAGGGGAAAGCCTGATATTTGAGATTCCAGATAACGCCCGGAAAAAAATTAGTTTAGCTTGGATAAAAGGGTTTTGGTCCTTAAAAATATGCCAGCAATTCAAAAATTATACTTTCATGATGCAAATTTTAAGAGATTTTACCGTTTATTTGGAAAGGAGACTACGGTAAATATCCGTGAATTTACATATTCTTACAGTGTAAAAGATATGATTCTTGAGAACAGCCATTTTGTTTTTAGATAAAGCATTTTTTAGGTTAATGCATCGAAATAACACGTTTTAATTTAAAAGTCTTTATTTAATTTTCAAAACTTTTTTTTTCACCATAGATCATGATGTAATGGAATACTTTCCTTCATGCCTGTATAAGACCTATAAATGCTACTTATTTTATACTTCTGAGAAAGCATAGTTTAGTCTACCTCAGTGATGCATACCAATCTCATTATGTTTGAAATATCGTAAAACCAATAAAATGCGCCGAAAACTATTTTTATCTATAGACCGTCCTGTCACGGAATTCTTTGTGTGTCTCTGCACACGAACTATAAATGTTAAATACTTCATTTTCATTACCAAACAATCTATAGTAAACCTTAATAACGTATAAAAATTACATGGCAATCCGAATATATTTAAGAGATTTAGAGCACGGACAGACAAATCGAATTCCTAAATACTTTTCAACTATGTACAAAAGTGTTAAAAATGTAATTTAAATGAAATCGAATATTAATATGATTTAACTTAATTTAAATAATGAAATTTTAATTTGAATAAATTTTAATTTAAGTTAAAAGTTTGAAATTGCTTTTATATAACGATGCTTTCATTAATTTCAATCAACTTTACTTTCATTTTATGAAAGAGTTTAGGAATGAAGTTTAATCAAAAACGGAAGTCAAAAAGTTTGATTATCAAATCAAACTTATTTTTTGAAAACAGTGAAAGTACCGTATTTACTCATGTATCATCAACCCCGGATTTTTATTTGAAACAACAGAAAAAAATAATGCTTCGTGTACAATGCGCCCTACAGTATTTCAACTTCAGAAAATACAAGAATTCAAAAAAAAAAAAAATTATAGTCATCCTGTCTATACACTGAAAAAAAATGTTGATTTTACAGTATAATACTGGCACATCAGCTGCCAGTATTAAACCGTAAAATTAACAGTAATAAACAGTAAAATAAGCAGTAATACACTACCGCGCAATCACGGTGGTGTATTACTGTTTGTTTTACTCCATGCTAAATTTTAAATTTCTAGCTCAGTAGCATCACAAAAATAATAATTTTAGAAAGTTGTTTTTTGCTTCGACACACTTTTAAATTTTGATTTTTGTTAAAACTGTTCTGTGCAAGTATTTACGTTTTAAACATAACAGACATGTCAAATTTTAAGTTTCTATCCCTAACAATTCTGAATAAACCGCAATAAAAAACGTTTTCAGCTCACTTCGAATTTTTAATCAACTGTTTATACTTTTCATCTGTATTATAAAAGTAACCACTATAGAAAATTTCAATAAATCCAGTCGTAGTAAGAGTAGTAGTTTAGAACGTTTTTCACTAATTTCAACCTTAAAATATATATGAAAATTTTCAGAAACCGTGCTTAGCGAGCATTTACATTTTAAATGTAACCCATCATGTCAATTTCCCAGCTTCTGTACCAACTGTATCGCATAAATCGCAATTATAGAACAGTTTTTGCTCCTGCACCTTTTTAAATTTTGAATTTTTCAAAAAGTGTTCTCAGCCAGCATTTACATCTCTAGAATAACAGCCACGCCAAATTTCAATATTCTAGGCATAACAGTTTCAAATAAATCGCAATTTAGAACGTTTTTCGCTCATTTCACCCTTTTAAATTTCGAAATTAAAAAAAAAAGTTCTTAGTGAGCATTTGTATCTTAAATGTAATCACCTTGCCAAATTTCAAAATTTCTAGCCCAAACCGTATCACAGAAATCGCTATTTTAGAATTTTTTTTTCGTACACACTTTTTAAAATTTCGATTTTTTAAAACTGGTATGTGCGATCATTTGTGTCTAAAATAACAGCCATGTTAAATTTCTATTTTCTAAACCTAATAGTTCCAAATAAATCGTAATTTAGACTGTTTTTAGAACATTTCCCCCTCATTTCCCCTTTTAAATTTCGAACTTCTTTGAAACCGCTCATAGCAATAGTATTTACATCTTATAAGTATCTGCTATATTTGAAGTTTCTAGCCCTAACAGTATCACAGAAATCGCAATTTTTGAATATTTTTCTTTCGTGCACGCTTTTAAATTTCGGTTTTTTTAAAACTGGTCTGTGCGAGCATTTGTGTCTTAAAACCAACAGTCATGTTAAATTTCTGTTTTCTAAACCTAACACTTCCAAATAAATTGTAATTCAGAATATCTTTAGAAATTTTCCGCCCATTTCACCCTTTTAAATTTCGAACTTTTTGAAACAACAGGTATTTACATCTTAAAAGTAACCACCCCACTAAATTTAAAGGGTCTAGCCTTGTAACTGAAAAAACAAATCGTAAAAATTACGTGGATTTTAGGCCAAAGAAGTAGAAACTTCGCCTTGAGTTTGATATTTTTTTAAATACATTTCAGTAAAATTTCCTTCATAAGTATATAAATGTATTACGATTTCTGTATTACCAGAGATAAGAAACAACTAATAAGCAGAAGATGATAAAAGCGTAAATCATAGAAAAAGTAATTATTTTTGTCTGGGTCATGACATAATTTCTGCGACTTCTTTCTTATTTTAATTATATAGAAACAAACTGAATTTTAAAATGAGAGTAAATTCACGCAATCAAGCATGAATGAAATGTAGAATAAAATATAAGAAAATGTGGAGAGCATCGCATCGTCTATTGGAGGGCTATCTAATGGAAGTTTTAATGGCGGCACTTTGAAGGTTTCCTGTTACCTTTTTTTTTTTTTTTTTTCTGTTTTGTTTGTTTGTTTTTTTACACTCTTTTATTTAACTTAACTTGTGTTTTGCGTGTAAAGATGGAATTTCGTAATCGATTTTTCACTCACTTCCTGATAGACTAGAATTATAAAATTTACGTACACAGGTGTGTTTCAATATTTGTACAGGATTGTACAACATTTAAACATTTTTAGAGCTTAAATGTAAATTAATATATTAATTTTAAGGCGTTTTTCTGTTTGCCGAAAACAGATGATAAATCCTCATATATTCAATATGTTTTTTATCTACGGACGACCATAATTTCAGTTATTAACATAATAATTACTTGTATTACCAATTACAACATACATTAATTTATTTTAAAACACATCAAAAACTTCATAATTTCAGCAAAGAGGGAAACAAGAGACGAAAATATTTTTAGAACTTTTAACATATTGACTAGTTTTAGTGTAAGTTTGAAAGTCTTATTCGAGGCATTTGGGTACTTGCACTGCTTTTTGCTGTGTTTTAAAATAAATTAATGTCTGTTTTAATAGGGAGTGAAAGTAATTATTATATATTCAATATGATTAGAACAACAATTCAGTTAAATATTGCGACAAACTACGCTCGCCGAGTGGCTATGAAATTGCAATAACGGAATATTTTAAACACTAAAATGTAGAAAATATAAATTTAAAAAGTAATAAGTGTAATATTTTTAAGTACTTTTTTATCATTTAATAATTTAATATTAATTAAATTATGATTATACATTCAAAAAAACAATTTAGAAATAATCCTGAATTTATATTTTAAATAATGCTATGTTTTTTTCTATGCTGTTACCATATCTTAAAAAAGAAACACAGCAAAAATTACATACATATATTTAATAAATTCAATAGTTCGTGCTTTCTTTTAAGCTTAAACTGAAGCGGCCAAAGGAAACTTTTTAAAACAACATGAATTGCAGTCATGGAATTAGGCATGATTTTAAAAATAAACATTGACTGCTTATAAAGGAGTGTGTTTAAAATATTCTTTTTTCTTTTACTTTTAAATTCCTTACTAGCCTACTCTGTGCAGTCCGTAGAAAAATCCGAACAATATTCTCATTAATACAAGAGTAAAGAAAATATTTCACAATGTAAAAAGGGGAAAATATTAAAAAATATATTAACTTTTAAATCTATGTTTTGAATTTTATCGTTTCTGAGATAAGTGACATAAAGCGCAATTCACCTATTCAAAGCAGTTTGGAATATATAGTACAAAGCCCACTTAAACTATTAAAATACTACATATTAATAAGATACATTTTAAAGATTACTTCTAAAAAAAGCATAGAACAAAATGCGTGCTTCCAATGCTTGATTCTCATTAACCCCTTCGGGACCGGCGGCTTTTACACAAATTTTATTCGGTTGGCACCACTTTTTTTAAAAAAAGCTACCTTTACTTAAACTATTACAAAAATGCTCTAATTAGACAAAGCAAATATTACTTTTATTTTTTACTGGTACCTAAAACAAATTCTGTATACTCTTTTTGAGGGTGCATATATGCACCCATAGTTCCGAATGGGTTAATTGTATTATTGTGAAAACAAGTCAATAAATAATTAGCATAGCAGTAGACATAAATAGTGTCATTATATATGTCTAATTACTCTTGACTGTAACCCGGGAAGCTCAAGTTGGGATTTTGAATTATATAAAACAAGATTTACGTACTGATTCGAGCACAAGAAAAGGATTAGAAATGAAATCTGATAAATAATTTGATTATAAAATTTCTTTCACTTTCACTTTAAATTTAAATTTACGCTACTCTATCTTCTATCTGTACGCTACTCTAATAGTTGCCAACCTCCCGATTTTTTTCATACCAGTATTTTTATGAAAAGATATTTGTTTTAGCTAATCGTACAATTTCTGCTATTTAAAAAAGCGAAAATTTTTGTATGATTTTACTGGTATTCAAAAAATCGGGAGGTTGGCAACTATGTATCATATATATATTAAACGAGCTAGCGGTTTTTCTGATTGCGAATGATATCGAAAACGGCTGTAGTGATTTTTTGTGAAATTTGACTCATACTAAATCGAGCACATGAAAACGATTTAGGAGGGTCCCGAAATAAAAAAGTTTTGACAGGTTGAAAATAGTTGATTGCTATAAATCGAAAAAGGCTCAAACGATTTACACGAAACGAGACTCCTAATCTATTTCGAGCACTAAAGTTACAAAATTGTTTCTTCGTGTTATTGGTGGGCAATCTAAAAAAAATATCAGTCTTTAATTAAATCGGGTAAAAGCCGAATATAAAGTTTAACTTTGAGGTTTAACTTTATGTGAGGCTTTGCACCAGGTAGTATGTTCTGTAACCCAGGAAGCTCAATTTGGGTCTCCTGGATTTTGAATTATATAAAACAAGACTTACGCACTGATTCAAGCACAAGAAAAGAATTAGATAAATATTGATTTCAGCAAAGCTCATTTTTATAGATTGAAACAAACATAGAATTATTACACATGCTACTGTCGTACTACAATTTATTTACAATAGAGCTAAAAGCTACAGAACTTAAATTTTGAAAACACGGCGTTTATGGATGACAAGCAAATGTGATGGTATAGTATTCTGTTAAACGCAAATAAAGTTGATACCGTGTTAAAATATCAACCGTGCTTCTGAAAAATTGCTTGTCACTATGATGCGGAGAGTTCCATAAGCGGACATGTCGCCAATTGGATAAAGTGTTATGAGCACGGCTTGGCGTAAATCTAAATTTTTTTAAAACATGGTGTGTTTTTTAGATGAATATATAATAAAAGTTCAAATTAAAATATCCATTACTTTAAGTTCAGAACGTATTTTAGTTATATCTCCAATACATTTATTTTTGATGCGTTATTTGATAGTTTACTGAGCGACATGAAAAACAAAATTACAAAATTTTTAAAAGTGGAAAATAACATCGTTTTTATTTTATTCGTTTCAAATATTTTTTATATAATTTAGTTTGGTAAAATTAATTGATTTGGTGAATTTAAATATTTTTAGAAACATTCTGTAAATATTCTAAAATTTCTTGATAGATAATTGCTCTCATATTTTTGCTATGTATAAACCACGACCACGCCAAGATTGCTATTGTTTGATGCCACGGCGATACACGCGCTTATTGAACTTTAACTACAATCTTAATACGGTGCAATAAGAAATAGTTCACTAAAAGTTCACTACAACCACCGTAGTAGTACTTAACGACTGCAGAAATATGTGACAAAAAGTCATAACTGCTTCTTAGACAACAGTGAGAAAATGGATATAGAATGATAGATTAAAAAAAGGCCCGAAAAAGGAATTTTTAGCCTTTATTATTATTACTTTTAGAAACTAGAAATGACATTTTTATGTAGAAGTAAGTACACTTAAATAATAAACAAATAATAGAATTTTTTCAACACAATATGAACGCAGCAAAAAATCTCCAAGTCGGTTTACCCAGTTACTCTTAATTAGTTTGTGATTTGCCATTTCGCTATTAAAGATTTCGATAAAGTTGAATTATTTATGAGCATGTTTTCCCCTTGTTTCTCCTTTTTACATTCCGCCTTAAGTTTCATTTTATTTCCTAGATGATTTGGGAAAATAAGCTCAAGAAGATTAAACAAACGTATTACATAGCTGCCAACTTCAAAACAATTTTTTTTTTCAAAACAAAATTATTTTGAATCAAAACACTTATATAATACAAAGGTATCTTCTTTCTATCTATAATACATACTTTATTTCATTTAGAAAGTAAAATTCATAACTCGAAATATGTGTATTTAAATAGGAAAAAAAAAAAAAAAAAAAGGGAAAGCTATTAGCTATGAATATATTTGTAAATATTTTCTTACATTAATTATTAATATTACATTAATTATAATAAACTATATATATAAAAAACAATTATAACAAAGCTTTAACAAATTATAATACTAATAACATTAATTACACAAATTATAAAAATTATAATAACAAATTTACCTGCTATAAAACAGTATCTAAATTTTTGTTTGCATATACAGTTGTTGAAATTAAGAAGATAAGGCTAATTGTGCAGGGGTGTGCGATTATCAGGGCCCGATTAACCTTTCAACCGAGGGGAAGTTCTGTAACATTTTGCGGTCCCCGTTCATTCGGGAAAAAAATTTTCTAAATTCAACATACATGGAAACTTATAATTGCAACAAATATTATTCCCGGGAGTCACTTAGCTAAGTTCACATATCTCATTAAACTGCATTTTTTCTGTATTTGTGTAAATGAATTATGTATTTATAATATATGCAGTTGTATGTTCATTTACCCTAATGTTTTCTAACCAATATATCAAGATGCCATATGAATGTTTTATAGCCTATTGATCACAGTCAGATTTCTTGATTAGATAAGTTTTCTGAAGTAGTGCGGAAATTAAATAAACTTCCAACTCAAAAAAATTAAAAATGCAATGAAAAAAAATCATTTACAGGTCATATTTTACAGACCTTTTTGATCACTCTTAAATTTTAGAGGGGAATAATCAGACCCTGGCGGTTATGCATTGATTTAATTAATAATACCTAGATACCCTGCGGGCAATCACAGGCGCATACGAAGTGTTTGGGTCATTCCACGTCAAATCAACCAAAAATTTTCAATATCCAACCTGACCATTTCATATTTTATTGAAACCTTCAGGAGTCATTCTCCCTGATGATACAAATGAGAATATACTTTTATAATTTTTTTATCTCAGTAAATTTTCATACAATTAATTTTTTTAATTTCGAAAAATCATCATTTTTTGGCTTGTATAAATGTTTTTAATTTTTTATTTCTCAAGTTCTATGAGGCGTAGAGAGTTGTTTGACCCCTTATTTTAAAGAGAATTTCATAAGGTTTAATTTGATATGTAAGTTGACTATGCTTGGTTTTTAAAAAGTTAATTTAATTTAATTTTAAAATTTAAAATTTAAAATTTTTTAAAATAGCGTTTTTTTTAAATTTTGAAAAAAATATGTGTTTTTTGTAATATTATAATCTTTAAATTCCAAAAGTTTTAGAGTGGGATATAAATGGGATCAGCAGTTATAAAAAAATAATGTTTAAAATGAATAAAACAATACTAACTTTAGCACAATCATAAAGTTGGCGAGGTGCCAACTTTAAATACCAGCACCAATTGGTGTTTAACATTAGTTTTTCTTAACATAACTGATGATTCCATTGAGATCCCACTCTAAAACTTTCAGAATTTAAAGTTTATAATATTACAAAAAACATATTTTTTTTTTCAAAATTTTTAAAAAACACTATTTTTTTAATTAAAATTTTTTAAGTTAAATTAAATTAACTTTTTTAAAACCAAGCATAGTCAATTTGCATATCAAATTAAACTATATGAAATTGTCTTTAAAATGAGGGGTCAAACAACTCTCTACATCTGATAGAACTTGAGAAATTTAAAATTGAATACATTTATACAAGCCAAAAAATGATGATTTTTCGAAATTTAAAAATCTAATTATATGAAAATTTACTGAGATAAAAAAAATTATAAAAGTATATTCTCTCTTGTATCATCAGGGAGAATGATTCCTGTAAGTTTCATCACAATCTAAAATGGTCAGGTTGAGTCACTGGTTGATTTGACATGGAATGACCCTTTTGAGTGCTACTGAACAATCTTTAAATGCTGTTGAACATTTTGCAAAAAATCTCCAATATTTTCCTAGGTTTTGTATTGATAACAAGACTTTGTGGACACCCTGTAGCAATATCTTAATTTCTTAATGTCATCTTGATCAACTAGAGAAGCAAATGGAAACGTAGATGCTGAACAAACTCTTAGAAAAATAAACACGGCATTTATCCCATATATTTCATGAGTTATAACGTTTTTTATCGGTAACATGACTTTATTGTCACCCTGCATGTTACATCTGTAACGCAAAAAAAAAAAAAAAAAAAAAAAAAAAAAACATTTTAAAGATGTATAAAAAAAATATTATTAATATTATTATTATTTACATATTAAAGGTTCATGGCACCATAAAAAAATTCTTTATTTCCAAAAAGAAAGAAAGTTGATTGCTTGATCCATTTAAACACTACTTTACATGGCGCGTTCAAAAATGTCGTTTCAAGGGAAATATACGATTAAGATTTTACTGAAGAAAAAAAAAAGCATAAAAATTTTTAGTTAATCGTCATATTTTGGAAAGTAGTTCGCTATTCTTAGATTTATACCTACAAAGCAAAGAATTTAGTACGGGTGCAGCTGCGTACAGTATACCTGTTTTTAACCGGTTCGCGACTATAATTAATTGACTGCAACTTCGTAAATATTTCGAATTTCATTAAACCGTTCTATGGTCTTATAGGGCACTATAAGAATTCGACCCCTTGTAAAAAAAAAAAAAAAAAAAATCGCTGCGTAACGTGAAAAAACGTTAAAAATCGCATACAAATTCGGCAAAAATTAAAAAATCGCAGGTATTAAATTTTATTATATTGGGCTAAAAGATTGAAACAGGATTCTTTTTTAAAATGTAAAAAAAAAATCGCCTCAAAAATAAAAAAATAAATAAAAATTGTATAAAATTTTCGTGAAAATTTCAAAAAATCACAGAAGACAAAATTTATTATTGCACTAAAAGAATGAAACCGAGTTCATTTTACTAATGTCAAAGGTTTGCTCTAAAACACGAAAAAAACGCATAAAAATTTCGCGAAAAATTAAAAAAACGCAGAAGACAAAGTTACTATATTTTGGGCAAAAAGATTGAAACCGGATCCATTTTACACGAATGTGAAAAAATAGCCGCAAAATGCGAAATATCGTGTAAAAATTCGTAAAAAATTCAAAATTTACTATTTTGTGTTAAAAAGTTGAAACTGGTTGAAACCTTTTACGAATGAAACGATTAAAACCTTTCACGTATGTTAAAAAATCACCGCAAAAACGTATAAAAACTCTAAAAATCACATAAAAAATCGCAACAGATTCAAAAATCATTGTACGAATTCTAAACGAACTTTGATAAGAGGACAACATTTACTATATTGGTCTAAATGGAAAGAGTGCGTATATTCTTAAAAGAAAAATCCTAAAAATAGTACTTAATTATTTTAAAGCCTAAAAACTTTCATTTTACGTCGATGTTCTGCAAAAATATCATTATAAATAAAACTTGAAAATGAGGTAAGTTGCTTATCACTCTAAATTAACCGTTATCAAAGTTACCTTACATATCTAGAATGCAGGTTTCCAATCTTATCAATGTTGCCATGGTTACGAAATATGTTATCGAAAATTGAATTGTTGTTACATTTCTACACTTGTAAAAATAATAAGGAATGATTTCGAAAGGCCTGCATTTTTTGCCAGTTTCAGGTATTCTTGTACTGCACATAATACACAAGATTAATTTTTAATTCCAACTCCGGGGGTATAATTAAAAATAGGTATATCTCTATTTAAAGAGGAAAAAAATATCTAACGCCCTATCAACGCTGATCCGGCGATTTTCAGTGGACTGTATTATTACGTTGTGATTTTCGTTAATGAAACTTCATGTTAAAACACACAATTTATTTACAAAATAAAGATGAAATGACAGGCAGCGGTGGGTTCGCTGCGCTTACGTCCAAGGCTGATCACAGAACTGGCGGGATCTCTTCCCGCTCATCATTACAGTTTTCATGCGCTCTGTTGCGCCCTCTATTAAACTAATTTATAGACATGGAGGAAACATTCCCCCGGCGATTGAAATCAAACTTTCAATATAAAGTCAATATATAAATTTGCAAAAATTATCACACAAAGGAAAATTATAAAGTTACACACAAAATAAATACAACATTAAATGCACTATCACACTAGATTAAATACTGAATTATTGTACCGTACAGTTATACTTAAAGGAAGAAAGGAAATTTGTTACTCAACTGGTAAAATGCATACGTCTCTGACATTTCGCTTCAAAATTCGTCCGTCTGGCAGACGTAAATTTATAATTCTGATTATGTTATCTCTTCCTTTAAAAACCTCAATTATTCTACCAACCAACCATTTGGTAGAAGGTAAATTTTCCTGCTTCAACAGTACCAAAGTTCCTTTCTGTACATCATCTTTTTTGAATTTCCATTTATTCCTCTCTTGGAGATTATTCAAATAATCTCGTTTCCAGAGTTTCCAAATTCTCTGACTAAATTTTTGTATTTTCTGCCATTTACCTAGTCTGTTCTCATTGATATTATCTAATTGTGGTTCTGCGATCGAAGTGATAGCTCTTCCAATCAAAAAATGAGAAGGGGTTAAAGTCTCGAAATTTTCAAATTCTGAGGATAACGGGGTGAGTGGCCGCGAGTTTAAAACACCTTCAATTTCGGCTAGTATCGTCAAGAATTCCTCTAAAGTTAAATTTTGATTCCCTATTACCCGTTTCAAATGAAACTTGAAGGATTTTACACCCGCTTCCCATATTCCGCCAAAGTTTGGGTATTTGGGGGGAATAAACTCCCACTCGATTCCTTCATGGGTTAAAAAATTATACAATTCCTCATCTGGAGAGCTAATCAATTTTTGTAATTTTTTCAATTCAATGTCCGCTCCAATGAATGTTTTTGCATTGTCAGACATAATTTTCGAACATTTGCCTCTTCTGCCAAAGAAACGTTTTAAACTAGCTATAAAGGCCTGAGTTGTCAAATCTGATACAAAGTCCAGGTGTATTGCCTTCGTACATAAACATACATATACCACAACATATACCTTGTTTAATACACCCTTTCTTTGGTGTTTAAATTTTACAAAAAATGGGCCACAGTAATCTATGCCTGTTACGGCAAAGGCAAAATTTGGAGTTATACGTTCCCTTGGCAGGTCGGCCATTAATTGTGAATTAATTACAGGTTTGTTTTTGAAACAAGTGATACATTTATGAACAATTCTACGGCAGTTATTTCTGCCATTCAGTGGCCAGAATTTTTGCCTAACCTGGAAAAGCAAGGCTTGTGGGCCCAAGTGCAAATATTTTAAGTGAAAATATTTCAATACAATATCGGTTAATTTATGCCTTTCAGGCAAAATTATTGGAAATTTGGCGTTAAACGGTATATCTGCTTGGCATAAACGTCCACCTACTCTAATTAAACCATCATCATCCAAAAATACATTTAGCGATGAAAGTCTGCTCTTACCTTTAATAGGCTTACCCTTTTCAAGACAAGCGATTTCTTCACCAAACTTACCCCTTTGCGCTGACCTTATTAGAAAGATTTCGGCTTCTTTTACCTCAGTCACACTTAATGGACCGCTTTTCTTTTCACGCGCGTGAGAGCAATTACATATGAACCTAAAAATAAAACTAATTATACGAATTAATTTAACAAGGTTATTAGATAAAGAAAAAATATGTTCCATCATAGGAACTTCAGGTGAGAGTGTCAACGTTGTAAAGTCTCTGTTTTCTAGGTTATCACAGTTTTTTTTTAGTTCGTTTATATATATGTCCTTGTTAGGAATCACTAAAGTCTTGTCGTTGTTACACAGATCTAAGTCTTTCAAAAACTCTGGTCCAGTCCACCATTTTGAATTCTGAACGAGAAGGTCACACTTAATGCCTCTTGTTAGCAAATCTGCAGGATTCTCTGACACTGCACAATGAAACCATCGTGATGGGTCGGTGAGTGTTTGTATTTCTCGTACTCTATTGGACACAAACGATTTCCACCTATTTGCGGAGCCTTTGATCCAGTACAAGACAATTTGCGAATCTGTCCACAAATACACAGAAGATGGTCCCTTGCGATCTAGTACCTTTTTCACTTCACAGGTTAAACGTGCAGCAACTAATGCTGCTAGAAGTTCAAGTCGCGGAAGTGACACTTTTTTCAATGGTGCCACTCTGGATTTAGATGTAATCAGATTTATAGACGATTCATTTAGTGAATTGATTTCTAAGTAAACGGAAGCACCGTATGCTTTTGGACTGGCATCGGCAAAGGTATGCAACGTTAGGGTATAATTGGAGTCATCGGGAAACTGAAAAATGTTCCTTTGAATTTTTAGATTTCTCAACTGGGGAAGTTCGGAACTCCACTGTTCCCACGTCTCTCTAATATCGGAAGGCAATTCTTCATCCCAAGACAACTTTCTACTCCATAGTTCTTGTAATAAACATTTTATTCTTATTATGTACGGAGAAATTAGACCCAGAGGGTCAAATATTCTACCTGCAACTTGTAATACAAAACGTTTTGTATTTTTTGAGTTACGCAAAAATTCGAGCAAATTATCAATATCTATCAAAAGTATATCTTGCTTGGGTTGCCACGATATTCCCAAAACTTTATGTATTGTAGTATCCTCAAAAGGTTGTGGCATAGTACTAAATCCACGATTACCCCATATTTCCATTAAGAGTTTGTTATTTGAAATCCACTTCCGTAAATTCATGCTAGCTTCCTTCATTATTTTATGAGATTGTTCCGAAATGTTCACCGCATCTTCGACTGTGTCTGTCCCGGTTATCAAATCATCCACATAAATACAATTGTGGAGTACTTCTGACGTTATCGGATATTCCGTTTCAAATTTGTTAAGATGATGCTTAATTGTAGCAGATAGCAAAAATGGGCTTGAGTTCAAGCCAAATGTTAGACGTAAAAATCTGTAGACGATAACATTAAATGCGTCATTGTCGACAGGATTCTTATCTATAAACAAGAATCTCAGAACATCCCTGTCCTTGTCGTTTATGGCAATTTGTAGAAAAGCCTTCTCTATATCTGCTAGAAAGGCAATTTTGTTTAGTCTGAAAAAAATCAATAAGTGAAAAATATTAGGGTTTAAATTAGTTCCTGCGTCAAGGCAGTCGTTCAAAGACAATTGTCCTGCTTCATGGGAACTTGCGTCAAAAACTATTCGACATTTAGTATAAACACTATCTTCTCTAAATACTGTATGGTGCGGTAAGTAAAAAACTGGTTTATCTGAAGGGTTTTCTAAATTGGGTACACTTTCAATTATGTTCATCTCTAAATACTCATTCAAAATATTGCAATATTGTTCGTATAACTTTGTATCACGTTTCATTTTTTTTATAAGACCTGTGAGTCGCACTTCGGCGGTTTTATAATTATTTTCTAAATGGTTCCAATCTCTTGTCCAAGGGAGACTGATTTCATATCTGTTATTTTCAAAACGCACAGTTTCATGAAATTGTTCTACAATTTTCTCGTTTTTAACACTGTTTGGGTCATCTTTTATGCCCATCTGCTCCAATTCCCAAAACGCCCTTAAATATGACGATTCCTCTTCATTTTGCAATAAATGGCACTGAAATTCTCTGTCATTTTTATCATGCAATGTCCCAGCTACAATCCATCCAAAACAAGAATTCTGTAAAATGACGGAACTATCCGGTAATTTTATCTGGCCGGACAATAGTAATTCATAAAATATATCTACTCCTAATAAGATGTCAACTCTATGAGGTTCAAAGAATTTCGGGTTCGCATATGCTATATTCTCAGGCAAATGGAGACTAGAAATTTCGATCGGACTTGAAGTGGTTAAATCAGTAATTTTGGGAACGACAAACATATTCACTGATTTCTGAAAATCTTTGTTTTTATTAGATATTTCCGTTTTTATTCCATTTTTAATTTTACAGATTGATCCATTTAAGCCGCTAATTAAAGAGTTTAGATTATATTTTTTCAATCCCAAAATATCTAAAGCTGAATAAGTAACTAAAGAAATTGTGCTTGCTGAATCTAAAATAGCTAGGAACGGAAAAAAATAATCATTATTTCCCTTAATATAAACTATCGCAGTCGATAATAACCCATTATAAAAAACACCAGATGGAAAATACGCTTCGCCTTTTTTCTGACAGCTCAACGTTAAAGAAGTTGACCTAGTTTCTCCACAAGTTGAAAGTTCCGAATTTACGCGTCTTTCGTTTTTTTCTGATTGAGTTTGGCTTTTATTCGACTGATTAATTTGATTACTGTCATTTTGTTTATATTTCGAAAAATTAGCTCCACATAATGTAGTATGATGATTCAAAAAACATGACTTGCATTTATTATTTAATTTCGGGCAACGAGAAACTACATGTTTATTTAAACAATTAAAACAAAGCATTAATTTCCGCACAAAATTTAATCTATCCTGAACCGATAAATCTTGGTAATCTTTACATTTGAAAATTAAATGAGATTGATTACACATGGGACATACAATTCGATCATTTTGCAAAACGAAACTTTTTTGTTTATGAACGAATTCCGTTTTGGGCCTTGAAGCTGAGACATTTCTCTGTATATTTTTTAGTAGAAAATCAATGAAAACATCCCATTGTGGCAATTCGTTACAGTTTAAAGTCATTTCAAAAGCCTTTCTCGACTCGTCATCAATGCGTTGCAACACAAAATGCATTAAAATTGCTTCAGACAAATTATTTTTTTCTAATCCTAATTGCTTAAGTGCTCTTAAATGACTAAGTAAATTGTCTACCAAATTACGGATTTCTTTAGAGTTTTCAATTTTTATTTTGTTCATATTTAGCAGTTCTGCTACATGTCCGTTAACAATCAATCTTTTGTTTTCAAACCTTTTCTTTAAGGCTTCGAATAAGGACTCATAAGAATCATCGATATTCTGAAGAAGTTTCACTGGGCCTGTCAAGGCTGACTGCAGGTAATACAATTTTTGTGAATCATTTAACTGGTCGTTATTGTCAATTAGAGTGGTGAACTGTGACTTAAAATTCATCCACTCTGTATAACGACCTGAAAATTGTGGTAGAGTTATTTGTGGCAATTTTATATTTGAATCACTAGATATTATTCTATCGTGAGTAGCATTTTGAACAATATTAGAACTACAGGGTTTTATTAGATCGAGAAGACTCACCTCTATAGATTCCAGTTGCCCATCAATATCCGTTAAAGAATTTTCGAATTCTTCCAACTGATCTTCAGGTATTATGGCGTACACTTCGTTTCTCAGCTCATCGTTTTTTTTCTTTAAATTCTGTATTGAATTCATCTTGATTTCCAGTTCTTTTTCGCTCATTTTTGATTTCAACGCATTAGCGATTCTTGTTATTTGTCCTCGAATGTTTCCTCGTTTTCTGTTTAGCACCACAGCTCCAGAAATTGTAGTTGCCATTTTTAGCTACGTGAGTAGGTATCACGCTTCTTTTTTGTATCCAAAAGTCCTGATTCGAACAATGTTCAATTAAATATGAGCACTGCGGCTCCTCGGACCATAAATGATCCGGCGATTTTCAGTGGACTGTATTATTACGTTGTGATTTTCGTTAATGAAACTTCATGTTAAAACACACAATTTATTTACAAAATAAAGATGAAATGACAGGCAGCGGTGGGTTCGCTGCGCTTACGTCCAAGGCTGATCACAGAACTGGCGGGATCTCTTCCCGCTCATCATTACAGTTTTCATGCGCTCTGTTGCGCCCTCTATTAAACTAATTTATAGACATGGAGGAAACAAACGCTGTCGCCGTAAATGAATTTTTCGTTGATGAATTTCGTTGAAATGAATTTACCTTTCTCGGGTAATATTTAGAAAACTATTGTCTATAAAAATATGAAAATTGGTAATTTTATAGAGCAATGAGCGTATTTGATAAATACGCTGAACTATACATTTTTTTAAATCGAAGAATCATTTTAAGACCTATTAAATGTTGAAGTCAGTCAAAATAGTTCCGTTAAAAATGTTTTATAGGAACAAAAACTATGTATAGCAATTTAACCATATTTTGCAGGGACATACTTGAGAAGCTTTCGGTGTGCAGTGTGCAATTATTTTTTAATTTGACTAATGTTTTGAGGGGCTACTTTTTAATTTCTAATTTATATTTTTATTCAAATTTTCATTATTTCAAACTTAGAAATGGTCATTTTTAGGGTTTCGTTCATCTCACGAAACCATATTAGTCCTGATTCGCTGTCTGTCCGTCACAGAGCCGGTTCTCAGAAACTGTATAACTTTCATACATGAAATTTTGAGTACTTACAGCTGAATACCTACTATGAAGCTGAAAATCAGAAAATTAAAAAAAATCGTATTATTTTAATATGAGAGATAAAAAATCAAAAACCTAAAAACCTTTTCCTATTAAATTTAAACATTTTTCTTTATAGCAGTTGCCAACAATTAAAAATCAATTAAAATGGACTTGCTATTCTCTAGCACTTGTGAAGCTAAAATCATCGTCGGTCAATGATCGGTAATATGTTATCATTAACACATCTATTTTGCGCCCCTTTGTTTTAAACAAAGAATTATTTTGTTTTTATTTATTCCGGAAAAGCCCTACCTATATTTAATATAAACCGACTAAACATATATTTTTCCAGATCTAATAGAATTATCGAAGACATGTTTAGTCGGTGTATATTAAATATAGGTAGGGCATTTCTGGAATAAATAAAGACAAAATAATTCTTTGGTTAAAACAAAGAAGCACACGATAGATGAGTTAATAAAAACATATTACCGATCATTGACCGACGATGATTTTAGCTTCACAAGTGCTAGAGAATAGCAAGTCCATTTTTTATGTTGATTCATTGTAGTCAAACTCTTAGTGCACTCTATAATTCACATACTCGTCTGTCTCATAGCAGAACACTCTTTTTAGAAACACTCTCTACAAAATCACAAATCTGAGGGAAGTCCAGTGACTTTTGTAGACATGAGTTTTGAGGTAACAGAAATAATTACTCCCTCGAAAAAAGTACGTCATTGGATATTTAAAAACTGGGCACAGCCCCGAAATTATAATTCGTGTGTACACAGACCTTTTCTCATCGGATGCCAATGATAGGGCTTTTTATTTAGGAGGAATGACCAATGCTTCTGAGAACCAGATGTGCTCTACAGACCCTTGAGATCGGAAACTACGATAAATTTAATTGGAGCGCTGTAAATTTTCTATGTTCACTGTCTCCGTTGTTGACTTGGAGCCTTACCGTCTATGGTCGTAAATTTTATGTCAAGTCAGTAGCTTGTGCGGTCTTTAACGGCCTTCGTTACTGCACAAATTGTAGGTTGTGGGGAAAAGGTAAATATGCGGTGTTCATACCAGCATATATCATCCTGGTCACGGAACAAGAAGAGTATTACAAAGCAATGCTGGGAAGTTCTAGACAAGTTGAAACTATAACTCAGTTACTGTCTATTAATAAACCATCCGGACATTGCAAGTGAGGAAAAATTGGTTAAAATACTTTTTATAATACTCTATTTTATCTATACAAGCTTAATAAGAAGAAAAGATGATCGTATAAAAAATGTCCTCGTTGAGAGTAACAATTAGAGTAACGAATGTTAATAATTAACATAAATACAAAATTGTCGTTAAAAAAAGAAACTCTAATTAAAATATTCATAAAGAAAAGCGTTGTGAAATTTACGTGGTCTCTCAACTTTAAAGACAACTGAATAATTAATAAAATAAAATCAAGTTAGAAACTGTCACTTCAGTTTATTTGCTAGTATAGATGAGGGAATATCTGAAATAAAAATATACCTCTAAAAGAAAACTTCGATGCATATAATTAAGTTAAGAGTAAAACATCATAAAAATAAGTAAGAAAAATTAGTTAACATTTGACACTTATTTATTTACAAACTAGCAAGCAACGCCCGCTGCGCTGGTCGATTTCTACAAATGAACCTTGAATCAAACGAAATATTGTTTTATTTGACCTTGTATTTGAAAGCAATCTGTATATTTACCTGTAATATCCTTACACATTACTGAAAAATTACGTCATTGCGCTATTATATTTTTTAATGTGCAGTCAAAATTTTAGCTGTTAAGGACCAACTCTTTTATTGGTCATTTACAGTTAGGGTTTGCTAAAGAATGATAAAACTATATGCAATATACTAAAACCTTTACTACAAATTATCGAACTAACAATGCAAACAAATTACCTAACAAAGTCCATTCAGTAGAGGTTTTTATAATCTTTGATAATCGGGTTCACCTGATTATAGAACTTTTGCACATAATTCTAAAACTAACAGAACGATATGAAATATACTAAAACCATCCTTAAAAATTATCTACTTAACATTGCAAGTCGCAAAAAATACGCCCAGTAAAAACTCTCAAAAAGGCTTCCTTTCAAAAACCTTCACACATAACTGTTTGACTAAGCAACGTAGAACAATATGTACTACACTCCATTCCTGAAAAAGCATCTAACTAACTAACAATACAATTCTCATCAAAATCCGTCCAGTAGAACTTTTTGAGAAGGCTAATCTTTCATAATCGGAATCAAATATTGAAAAGGCTAATATTTGGTTAAAAAAATGGTCACCTGATTTTCGAATTTCCCCCTGTAATTCTAGAATGAAGCAACGTAGAATGATATGTTATCTAATAAAACTTTTCATAGAAAATTATCTAACAGTGTAGGTTCCATCGAAATCCATTCGGCAAAATCTTTTAAAAAGGCAAATCTTTCACAATCGGATTGATCTGATTATAGAACTCCACATAACAATTCTATAACTAAAAGCTACGTAAAACTATATGTTATACAATAAAACCTTCCCTGAAAAATTATCTATCTAACAGTTTAAGTTCTACTAAATCCATTCAGCAGAACTCGAGTTATAAGCAGCCGGAACGGAATTTCATATATGTAGAAGTAAATAGCAGTATATTGCCATTAATATAGTTTGCATTTGAATAAAAAAGGTACTTTTTGGTTAGCCGGGCGCCAGTGATATATGTACATATATAAATATATATGTATATACATATAGATATGTATATATTCATACATATAAGTGTATATATATATGTATGTATATATATGTATTTGTGTAGATATAAGTGTATATATATATATGTATGTATATATATGTATTTGTGTAGATATATGTATGTGTGTATATATACATTTATATATCTATCACTGGCGCCCGGCTAACCGAAAAGTAACAAAAAAACTGCAAAAATGCTGTCGTACACTTGAAAAAAACACCTTTTCGCTTAAAATCTCTCATTAAAACTGTTTTTCTTTTCTTTTTTTTTTTAAATAAAATTAGTAACAGTTTTTTCTTTTCTTTTTCCAGTTGTATAGCCATTTCAATTATTTCTGCAACAAAAAGAAACACCTTTTGGCTTAAAATCAAATTGTTTGGGGACAAAAGTAAAATCAAAATCGCCAAAAACAAAAGATAAATCGCCAAATATTGTGTTTCAACAGCAATCTTGTTCCTTAAATAATTTTTTAAGCATTACGAATATTTCTAATTATGTTTAAATTAAATATTTCCGTTTTATAATATTATCTCTCATCAAAACTCTTTTTTCTTTTTTATCTTTTCTGTCACTTTCTTTTTTCTTTCTTTTTTTAAAATAAAATTAGCAACAGTTTTTCTTTTATTTTTCGAGATGTACAGCCTTTTCATTTCTTTCTGCAACAATAATGGTCGCCAATAAATTAGCAATGGGTAACCTTTTTGGCCAAAATAACAGGACGTTTTATCATAATTCTATAACTAATGTACGTAGAACGTTGTGTTATATACTAAAACCTTCCCTGAAAAATTATCTATCGAACAGTGCAAGTTCCATCAAAATCCATTCAGCGGAACTCTAGTTATAAGGGAACGGAACGAAATTTCCGTTTGTGTTTTATATATATAGTAGATATACAAATATTACAGAAAGTTATGAATTTATGGTTAAACAGGGAAGTTGTAAAGATAGCCTTTGCGGCATAACAATTCATATCTTTTTCCAGATTTAATAGAATTAACGAAGATATGTTTAGTCGGTTTATATTAAATATAGATAGTGCATTTATGGAATAAATAAAGAGAAAATAATTCGTTAATTAAAACAAAAGAGCGCACAATAGTTGAGTTAATGAAAACATATTACCGATCATTGACCAACGATGATTTTAGCTTCACAAGTGCTAGAGAATAGCAAGTCCATTTTTTTATGTTGATTCAATATAGTCAAACTCTTAGTGCACTCTCTAATTCACATACTCGTCTGTCTCATAGCAGAACACTTTTTTTAGAAACACTCTCTACAAAATCACAAATTTGAGTGAAGTCCAGTGACTTTTTTAGACATGCGTTTTGGGGTAACAGAAATAATTACTCCCTCGAAAAAAGTACGTCATTGGATATTTAAAAACTGGGCACAGCCCCGAAATTGTAATTCGTGTGTACACACACTCAGAAAAAGATACTGATTAAAACTACAAAACACATTTTTTGAGTACATCTTGTTGTTTTAGCAAAATTGGAGTAAAATTGAACCATTTTACTTCAATTAACAAAACATTTGTCTGACGATACAATTTTTTTTTTTTTTTTTGGAATTGCAAAAAAAAAAAAAAAAAAAAAAAAAAAAAATTGTTGATTTAAACAAAATTTTTATTGGCCCATATTTAAACAAAAATTTTGTTTAAATATAGGTCAATGGAAATTTTGTTTGAATCAACAAAAAAATTTTTTTTGTTGAAAACCACTTTTTTTTGCAATTCCAAAAAAAAAAAAAAAAAATGTATCGTCAGCAAAAATGTTTTGTTAATTGAAGTAAAATGGTTCAATTTTACTCCAATTTTGCAAAAACAACCAAAATGTACTCAACAAAAATGTTTTGTAGTTTCAATCAATTCCTTTTTCTGAGTGCAGACCTTTTCTCATAAGATTACTTTGTAATAGTAAGGACAATGATAGGGCTTTTTATTTAGGAGGAATGACCAATGCTTCTGAGAACCAGATGTGCCCTACAGACCCTTGAGATCGGAAACTAGGATAAATTTAACTGGGGCGCTGTAAATTTTCTATGTTCAATTCACTGTCTCCGTTGTTGACTTGGAGCCTTACCGTCTATGGTCATAAATTTTATGTCAAGTCAGCAGCTTGTGTGGTCTTTAACGGCCTTCGTTACTGCACAAATTGTAGGTTGTGGGAAAAAGGTAAATATGCTGTGTTCATACCAGCAGTAATCTTTGGAGTTATTTTTCAAAATTGACGATTCTGCGAAAGATGGGGTGTCGTCTATGTCAAAAGTATGTTGGTCTAATCTGGAAATCAACTTGAAATTTTTAAATGCGCTGATATGCTCCTTAAGTCGAATCTCCATAGATTTTCTAGTCTCTCCTAAAACAAAATTAACAAAACGAAACAACACAAAATTAACTAGTGTTGTGTATATGATTCCGTGCAGTGACTGCAATACAGGAATGTATATATATTTATTGCAAATAAACTTATATTTAACTTTTATCCTCTTCAACGTACTCTCCCCCTCTATCTATACACTAAGGCGTATTGAAAAAATCCAAATTGTTTAGATCTTTTAGCGGTAGTGCGGAAAAGTTGTGAACTCCCTTTAATAAAAAGTGTGCGGAATCTTTAAACTGTGGGTTAATATCTTCTGTCGCCTCAGTGGGCCGAAAGTTCCAAAAATTGGACTAAAAAGGACTAAAATACAAAAATTAATAAATAATCACAGTTTTCGCTCATCGGTTTGGGGTAGTACTTACAAGTTACTGTTTTGTAATAACAACAACCATAGAAAATTGTAGAATTATAGGTTAATAGCTTCTGTCGCCTCATCGGCATCGAATTTTTGAAATTTTGATGCAGTTTGGTAGTTTTCTGCATAACTGTTTACTGCTTGCACAATGCACAATCGAGACAGACTGCGTTTGTCGATCTGCCAAAATAGTGGAACACCCTTATTTTCACGCCGACAAACAACAACAACAGCCATAAAAATTTTTAGAATTATACGTTAATATCTTCTGCTGCTTCATCGACACCAAATTTTGGGAAATGAAGGCAACATTTTAAATAAATACACGTCACACTTACCTCATTTTAATGCGAACACAAACTTTGTTTTAGCTTTCGAACATACAAATGACAAAAGCATTACTGCTTGTAATCATTTTTGGTCTCAAATTTTGACATGTGTTTTCTGAATTCTAGTGTCGCTCTAATAAATCTATCCTTGTTCTGCATACCAACTGCTGCTTTTCCGGAGGCTGCAGTGACTAATTTCACAATCCGTTCAACCGCTTGTGTGTGTAAAGCAAATTTAATAAAGTCCCAGCAATACATTGGCATACTGCCCTGTATCATCTTCAGAAATTCTTGAGAACTGATCTCTCTGAGAACAGGAGGCGATATCACATAACAAGCTTGCCAGTCAATGAGGTCTACATAGTCTGTAGCTCCAAAGTTAACAACATGAATAACGAATTTGCGAACGGGCACCTATCATCAGATTAATAATACGGCACCTATCATCAGATAACATGGACAAAAGCATGTTTACTTGAGCCGCAAAGTACGCGTTGCGAGAAATAACTGGGTCGATTATGTCACAATACTTTTTTGGCAATTACCGAGATGAGCTGGTGAAATGCCACAGGTATCTAGCACCATTACTTTATGGAATGACGAATCTTAATTTGGAACCATGAGAATGCGTAGACTATGATGAATGAATACAACCAATGTTAGCAACTCATTTGATGGGTCTGATGTTGACATATATAACCTCAGTATTCGATTGGAAGTTGTTAGCCAGCGGGACAAATTCAACGTTCCTGGGTCCCGGATAGCTAGATCTGAACAACAAGCGCCAGAACTAATGGCGGTACAAATGTATAATAAGTAATTCTGATCTGAACTGAGGGTGGTAGGATCAATGTCTGGCAACTTGCATTCAATACTATTAAAAGCTTTTCGCATCCTTTGAGGTTTAGTCCAATGCCTCCGGTGTAAGATGTGGAGCCAGATGACTTGCCGTCTATGGACTAAAACAGGTGTTGTATTGGCAGCTCATTGAAGTGAAGTAAGCAGATAATCCATTGGACTGGCCTCTGAAGTTTCAATTCAAGCCTGCGAATTACGCCATTAGACACTCCTGTGTTCACTACAGTACCGTCACACCCGAGAACAATAAGGCTGCTAAAATCATCCAATAAAGCACTTGTTACGTATTCGTAAATGCTATTAGATATATCAAGACTACATCCGCTATCAAGTGTAACATACCCTATATACGTAAAACTAGGCTCCGATACAATACAGCAATGCGCTTCTACAACTGTTCTTTAGAACTGCTTGTCCTCGAGTGTTTCTGATGTTAAGGTTTTGTCATGTCGTCCATCAAGATAGAGTGGAACGATTTTTATTTGATTTTGAGACCAATTTTTTGTAAATTCTTGATTTTTCCCTCCATATTTTATTTTTGCTTGTGACGAGGCTGGTATCTGATTCTGATATTAAACCCAAATCATGCATAACACGCGATGCAATAGCAGCCGTGGCTCTGTTGGAGACACCATACCTTTCACTGACAAGAACTGTGTTGTCCAGTTTTAAACGCATTTGAACACTCCTTGTGGGTTCCCACATTGTCTTCACTATTTTGGCAGACCGCCAAACCCAGTCTGTCTCGATTGTGTATTGTGCAAGCAGTAAACAGTTATGCAGAAAACTACCAAAATGCGTCAAAATTTCCAAAATTCGATGCTGATGAGGCGTAAGAAGATATTAATCTATAATTCTACAATTTTCTATGGTTGTTCTTGTTATAAAATAGTAACTTGTAAGCACTACCTCAAACCGATGAGCGAAATCTGTGATTATTTATTAATTTTTGATTTTGAATCATTTTTAGTCCAATTTTTGGAACTTTAGGCCCACTGAGGCGACAGAAGATATCAACCCACAGTTTTAAGATTTCGCACGTTTTTTAATAAAGGGAGTTCACAACTTTTCCGCACTACTGCAAAAAGATCTGAGAAATTTTGATTTTTTCGATACGCCCTACTATACACATTCTATCTATATACGCTTTCAAAACAATGCTGTAGCTCATCAGTTGTCCCACTCTTAAACAACTCTGCCATTTTTGCTTTAACTCGTTCAACAGACTAAAAATGTATTTCCTTTAATGCACTTTTCACTTTTGGGAACAGGTAGAAGTCAAACGGTGCAAGATCCGGCGAATACGGAGGATTTCAAGCACAGGAATGGGCTTGTCCACTAAAACCTGCTTCACAGATATGGAATAATGAGCTAGTGTGTTGTTCTGGTGCAGAATCCATGAATCGTTTTTCAACGAATACGGTATTTTCGTCCTTACTCTTTCTCTTTGTTAGTGTTTACCATATTGGCGATCATCCGAGTGCTCAGGCGTAGGCCTTTCGCACAATTTTATTAATTGTCTGAACGTTTCCTTAAATTCTTGCAGTCACAGGTCGAAGTTCATCATCTTTAAAATCTTCCCGACATCCAGAAAACCGTTTCTGCCGTTCAAAAACTCGCGCACGTGACATAACATTATCATCAAACACCTCCTTTAACATTTGTAAACATTCCATTGGCAATTTTTTTAATTTTACAAGGAATATCAGATTCATTCGCTGCTCGACTTTTATGTCCACTATGATCGCGGCACAACTACGCAACAGTTGCTTTTACAACCAACGCTGGAAAGTAAACTAATGCAGACAGAGACGAAATTACAGGTTGTTGCTTAGGAAGTATCAACGTCAACAACATTCCAATTACAACCTCGCCCAATGTGACTGCGCGGTGGAAGGTGCGCAATCTCGTTATTTAATTGCCACATATCTTAAGCTTATACCTTTTGGATCTTTTAAGAAGCTCCGCATAACCTCTAATTCTCAAGCAAAGCTACAGTATATACAGGGTGTTTAATAAAAGATGGGCAAAACTTTAAAAGGTGACAGTACACATCTAAACAAACAACTTTCATAAAAAAATGCATGGTCGGAAATAAAACGCAAAGGTGCTGGCGCATTTGGAAACTTGGTCCATGCAAACGTTAAAGCTCCATTCCTGTTGCAAGTTATCGGGAGAAGAACAACACTAATAGCATGCAAATGTGATATGAGGAAGAAGAACGGGTATGTAAAATTTCGCCTGGATTAATACTTAAAAGCCGCTGATCCGAGTGTGTAACTGTCAGTCACGGTAGGAACGTATTTGAAGATGTTGTCCTTCACTAATAGGGAAAAGGCTGATATGCATCTTATCTACGGAACTGCAAATGGAAATGACTCAGAGGCTCAACGATTGTACGGAGAGCGGTTTCCCAACAGGCGGTTGAAAGACCTTAAAACATTTGAGCACTTGCACCGACAGTTGTATGAGTCGGGATCCTTTCTCCCTTCCTGGTCGGATGCAGGTCGTACAAAGACGTTAGTTGCGGAAGAAGCCAGCTGGATATGGTGGCTGATCAGCCAAGTACAGCTAAACGAGCAGTGGCTAGGCAATTACATGTAACACACTCCAAGACATGGCGAGTACTGAAGGATGAACGTTTGCATTATTATCATGTTCAACGAGTCCAGGAACTCACTCAAGGGGTTTATCCTCGTCGTGGGGAATTTTTCCTCTGGTTTCTGCAGCAGAACACGGTATATTCAGATTTTAGGGCAACTGTGTTTTTCACGGATGAATGCACCTTCACACATGAAGATGCATTTAACACTCACGGACAACATGTATGGGCGGATGTAAATCTACATGCCACTTATTCACATGCTTATCAGCGACGCTTTTCTACCAATGTTTCGGAAGGAATAATTGGAGACCACCTACTCGGACCTTATCTTCCGCCAGAATGCCTTGACGGGAAAAAATACCTCACGTTTCTGCAACAAGTGCCGCCAGATATATTGAACGCCGCCCCCCCCCCTCACACACATCCGGAGGATAATGTGGTTCCAGCAAGATGGAGCACCAGCCTATTATGTACGAGACGTGCGAAACTATCTGGATATAACATTTCCCAACCGATGGATTGGGCGAGGTTGTCCTGTAGCTTGGTCACCGAGCTCTCTAAATCTTTCATGTCTCGATTTCTTTATGTAGGGACAGCTGAAGGCTCTTATTTAGACCTCCATTGAATTTGCAGAAGACCTCGTCTCCAGACTTTTAGCCGCTGCATGGGAAATGTGCGATATGCCTCTTGTTTTTCAGAAATTTCGCCAATACTACTTTCACCGTTGTAACACATGCCTAGACACTACCGGTCACTGTTTTGAACACTTATTGTAATCACATGTCATTAAGCTTGCTTTTGTCACTTAATCGTCTTTGTGTGGTTTTGCCTCATATAACAACATCACCTTCGGCGGCCTATAGCGCTTTTGCGTTTTAATTCCGACCATGTATTCTTTGATGAAAGTTGTTTGTTTGTATGTGTACTATCACTTATGTGTACTATCATTGAATCTGCAGAAGACCTCGTCGCCAAACTTTTGGCAGCTGCAGGGGAAGTGTGCGATACTCCTCTTGATTTTCAGAAAGTTCGCCAATCGTTTCTTTGCCGTTATACCACATGCATAGACATTACCAATCACTGTTTTGAACACTTATTGTAATCACATGTCATTAAAATTGCTTTTGTCACTTAATCTTCGTTGTGTGTTTTTGCCTCATATAAAAACATCACCTTCGGCGGCCTCTAGCACGTTTGCGTTTTAATTACGACCATGCATTCTTTGATGAAAGTTGTTTGTTTGGATGTGTACTATCACCTCTTAAAGTTTTGCCCATCTTTTATGAAACATACTGTATACACTCTAGGGTACAATATTATAAATTAATTTATATATTATTTGTATAATTTATATTATAATATCTCTAGGGTATACCCTCTGGATTTGTACAACTACAGAACTGCAAGGAATTACCCCATTTTAATTTCCCACCTCTTTGAAATCCAAAATTTCCAAAATTTGATCACCAAATCTCTGAGATGGAATGCAGTGTGTCCGGAGGTGTTAGGATTTGTAATGCACTCGGCATGCAGGATTACATTAGTTTATATTAACCTTCTAACGCCCATAAGTAACCTTAGAAATTTTTTTCGCGAATTCCCAGATTGTATTGTATTGTTGTCACTAAAAATGAGTAATAAAAAAGAAACTTTGTCAAAAAGTACGTGTTATAAAGTAAGTGGTACACAAATTCAAGATCGCATCAAAGAAAAATTAATCCAACACTCGAAATCTTACAAATTTCAATTCACCATTTAGTTAACTTTAGCATTCAGGGAAAAAAGAAAAAAATGAGGCTTACTGCTTTTTTGACATTTTCATCACAAACAAGTTGGAAATTATACGTTAAACGTGACAAAAGTGGTGCGTTCTTACTATAACTAGTTTCACAATGTAAAAAAATCATAGTTATTATTTCAGTGAAATAAATTATATCGTCTGCTATGAGCGAAATGAGCATACCTTTTTTTTCTTATTACATATGCCACGTTTGCAGATGCGATTTTTTTTTCGACACTAGACAGTGCTGCAAAATTCACCATGGAGATCTTGCTTTACAAATGATTATCTCCATGATTTAATATTTTTGTGACTCACGATGAACGAATCTCTTGTGTTTATTTACTTTAATGGATTGAGATATTCTGCTGTTAACCTAATTTCCACTGAAGTAATCTCAGAATCTATACATTTTTAATGTAACTCATCTCCCAGGCAAACAATTTTTTTGAACGATCTTTCTAAAAATGTCACTTTAATGCAATTTTATTCAAAAAAATAATCTTGAATAAAAATCTCCGCTTGGCACATGACAAAAAAATGTACTTCGCCCGTACTTGCTTTCCTCAGTCACATGACTTGAGCTTTTATTATATAGATTACGTAAGATAGGATATAATAGAATAAAGAAAACTTTTATTAATATATTTTTAAGTTAGATTCGAGTTTCATAAAATTTGAAATGACTTGACAAAATTTTGCAACGATTATATATATTAAATTTCAAACCATTCTGTTGGGCAGTTTTTGCGCTGTTATATGAGAACGGACGGACCAGACGACGACTATAGGTGCTACAGTGCGCGAAATAATTATGGCCTCTCACAATTTTAGCTGATATATTATAACGATGATAAAAAATCATGAGCCATTTCCTCCGTTGCAACATTCAAAGTAAACAGGCATTTATTGGTGGTTGTAGAAGTACGTGGACATGCGCTGTGAAATCTTATCAGTAAAATCTGGATTTCAGAAGCGAAGAAATTATTGCCTTACTCAATCGAAAGTTGATCTATATGCATGCCGTTTAGCAGAAACATTTTTGTTTTAATTTGTAACAACATTTTTTTTTCAACAAATTGTAAAAATTTTTTGCAGATCTACGTCGATCATGACTCCCAGAACCCAAAACCACTCCCAGTTCAAAATATTACATATCTATCTATATCACTTTTTCATGGACACGATAACGTCAATAATTCTGCACAAATCTCTTCCAAAGTGTTATATAAAATTAAGGGGCATAAAATCTCGATCAAGTTCGTTAAGGGGCAAAATCGAACCAGGGGGGGGGAATGGGGGGGCTTTATGCGAAAACAGAAAAAAACTCATAATTTCTCAATTATGATGCGTATCGAATCCGTTTAATCTTATTATTAGTTCTAGGAAAAGGACTGAAAATTTATGTATGACAGATTTTTGATAGCATTAAAATGGCCTCAACGGGCGGGGAGGGGGGGGGGTTAAGAAGAAAAAAATTCATAACTGCATGCAGCTGTAAAAACGTACATAAAAGAGTGCATGACATTGAAGAGATAGGGAGGATAGAGTAAACGTATTAAACCCTAAGTGATAAATAACGTAATACAGCAGTTTTCTGATTAACAACATTCATGACACTTCTCCTGTATCAACACTCACCATAACTAGTGTCCATAATCCATGAATAAGTCAAACCTATTACTGGATTAAAACGCAAAAAGATTGGAATTATGTCATTTTTTACTTACCCATCATAAGTAGTATAGGGTAAGTCTTGTAATCGTTTTGGAAATCGAAAAAAAAAAATTTTGACGGATTTACACGTTTTAGACACCGCAGATTCCGAAAAACATATTTTTAGAAAAAAAAAATTGCCGTACACGTTTGTCTGTGTGTCTGTAAACGCTCTATCTCCCGAACAAATTGAGAAAGAGACTTGAAATTTGGTATGTACTTAGTATGTAATAATGGGAAGAAGCTTATTGAATTTCAGTAACCTCGATTATCCGGAACTATTTTTTTTTGGACTCTCGAAATATTCGTTCTGATAAAAGGTATATACAAATTTTCGAAATTGTTTATTTTAAGGAGTGAATATAAAAGGCAATAAAAAAACATAAATTTTGCATAAAGAATGAAGTCGGTTGGATTATTAGTTGCCGAGATATTTGTTATCATATTTTCAACACTCTTCGATTTTTCATAACCCTGCATTTCATCCAAATTTCAATTCAAAGATATATTTTAATTGGGTTGGGTTGGGTTAATTATTGACGGCCAATTATCTACACTTGGGATATAGGCCCGGGGGGAGTGCCCTTCGTGGGGGTCTTTCTAAGGGAACCTAACCCGTATTTACGCATGGATAAATCCACGGCTCGAAGAAAACCACGAAAACTCCGAACGATTAGGCCGACGGGCGCGATTGGGATCTATATTTTAATTGGAAATGAGACTCTTAATCCGACGCAATAAACCGTTAGTTAATATGATTAACATTTTTGGAGTTATAAGGATGTTTCTATTACGCAATTCAGTAATAGAACATTGAAAGTTTATGACGTCATCAAGCCACGATTTTATTCGAATTGCAATGCATTTTTAAGTAGTTTACACATGTTTTATTTTCATATATTATGCATATCCATGATGGGTAAGTATTAAGGTGGCCCCAAACGACTAGTTTTGCGGGTGAGAGATTTTTGGTAGCCTCTAGGATACTTTATTCTAGGTCCCAAGTTGGCACTTTGGGCGTCCCAAGTATTTTATCTACGAGCCGCCATTGCACAAGTTTTACACAATTCTAGTAAATGTCAAAAGCCTCCTATATAATGTTTCAAACGGAAGACATAAATTCTCCTTAAGCAACGTAGAAAAATATAAAAAGAAAAAAAAGATGGCACGTTGCCAATTTTCTCTGCTTGTATACAAATTTGAAGTATTTTGTCTGAATCTACGTATTGTTTACATAAACAATTAGATATTATAACTATGATAAAACATAATGATTTTTGAAAATAAATATATATTAACAAGCTACATTAATACAATCAATAAATATACATTAACCGTTTCAAAGCGCAACGGAGATACAATTCGTCAGCTCATAGTCAGCTGACAGATAAATTAATAAATCGGAGAACTTTCACTGCTTGGACTTGGATCATCATTTTCTCTTAGCTTTTATCGCAGATTGGTCTACCCGTACTGCGTTTGCTTTTGCGGATAGAATTACGACAAGCCATGAGTTAGTTTCACTTTGAAATATTTGGTGTTTTGACTCAGTAAAACGTGCGTTTATTGGATTTAATTAACACTTGGATTAAAAAAAATGGATGATACAGTTCTTAAACTCTTGGTAAGTGATTTATGTTTAAAAATTTTTAACGCAATATTAAGTTTATTGTCTATGATTATGTTATGCATTTTGTGATTTTTATCTTCCATTATCGTTTTCGTTTTTGTTATCATAGACGCCCATACAAGGGCATATGGTGGACTTTCAGCGTCCAGGGAAATTTTAAATTAGTAAAGCTTCAGATCAGGGGTCTTAACGTTAATTATGCAAAACATTTTAACCCCTTGGGTACAGATTTATTTGAAAAAAAAAATACATACAGAACAGACACATCAGAAATTTGGAATAGTATTTTTTCTGTATTTGTTGACAGATATTCCCTGATTAAAAAGAAGCGAGAATTACTGTTTGAATTTTCTGATATAATTCGAAGTTTCTGAATAATAATTTAAAATAAAATCCGTGGACAATACTGATGACGAGTCTCAGTCGTCAAATGTAACCAGGGGGTTAATTTTCATCCTACTTTGCTTAAAATCTGAACTTTTATTTTTCCAAATCTTTCGTAATCAGGTTGTTACTGTACAGCATATTTGGATAACCATATGATTGGTTAACAGGCTATTGATCATATTTAGATTTCCTGGTTAGAAAAGTTTCCTGCAGTAGCATATTTTCTCTTTCAATAAGCAAACTTTACACAATATACAAAAAATATATATAAATTTAAATGATTTAGAATATTTAAAATTAAATTTTTAAAAAGGCATTTTAAGCAAAACACAATGTTACAACGTAACACATACCTGTGAATATAGTTTTTATAATTCTAGCCTAATCGGGAAGTGAGTGAAAAATCGATTACAAAATTCTGTCATTGCATACAAAAACAAAGTTAAGTTAAATAAAAGAGTGTAATATTAATGGATATTTTGGAGGATGGAGACTGGCTAATTACAATATTTTAAAGTGAAAAAATATATACATTTAAATTATTTAGAATATTTAAAACTGTTTTAAAAAAGGCATTTTAAGCAATGTCAATAACACATACCTGTGAATATAATATTTATAATTCTAGCCTATCAGTAAGCGTATGAAAAATCGATTACAAAATCTCTTCATTACATACAAAAACAAAGTTGAGTTAAAGAAAAGAATTTAATAATAGTGGATATTTTGGAGGATGGAGAGCGAATAATTACAATTTTTTAAAGTGAAAAAAAATATATTAAATTTAAATGATTTAGAATATTTAAAATTATTTTAAAAAGGCATTTTAAGCCAAGGCAATAACACATACCTGTGAATATATATTTTTTAATTCTGGCCTATCAGTTAGTGAGTGAAAAATTGATTACACAATTCTGTCATTATATAGAAAAACAAAGTTGGGTTAAAGAAAAGAGTGTAATAGTAATGGATATTTTGGAGGATGGAGACTAGGTAATTACAATTTTTTAAAGTGAAAAAAATATATAAATTTAATTGATTCAAAATATTTAACCCTCCAGTGCACAGCTTGGGTCTGTGAGACCCAAGCATGCATGTGTTTTATGAACGACGTTTTCGCAACCCGTGCACTGGCGGGTTAAAATTATCTTAAAAAGGCATTTTAAGCAAATACAATGTTACAACGTAGCACATACATGTGGATATACTTTTTTTAGCCAATCAGGAAGTGAGTGAAAAAATCGATTACAAAAAACTCTGTTATTACATACAAAAACAAAGTTGAGTCAAATAAAAGAGTGTAATAATAATGGATATTTTGGAGGATGGACACTGGATAGTTACAATCTTTTAAAGTGAATAAAATAAATAAATTTAAATTATTTAGAATATTTAAAATATTTAAAATTAATTTAAAAAGGCATTTTAACCAAAAAGTGTGAATATAATCTAAAATTCTAGCCTATTAGGAAGTGAGTGAAAAATCGATTACAAAATTCTGTCATTACATACACAAACAAAGTTGAGTTAAATAAAAGAGTGTAATAATAATGGATAGTTTGGAGGATGGAGACTGGATAATTACAATTTTTTAAAGTGAAAAAAAATATATAAATTTAATTGATTTAGAATATTTGAAATTAATTTAAAAAGGCATTTTAAGCAAAGGCAATGTTGCAACGTAACACATACGTTTGAATATAATTTTTATAATCTTAACTTACCAGGAAGTGAGTGAAAAATCGATCCAAAATTCTGTCATTACATACAAAAACAAAGTTTGAGTTAAATAAAAGAGTAATAATAATGGATATTTTGGAGGATGGAGATTGGATAATTACAGTCTTTTAAAGTGAATAAAATATATAAATTTAAATGATTTAGAATATTTAAAATTAATTTAAAGGCATTTTAAGTAAAGACAATGTTACAACGTAACACATACGTGTGAATATAATTTCTTATAATTCTAGCATATAAAGAAGCGATTGAAAAATTGATTACAAAATTCAGTCTTTACATGCAAAAACAAAGTTGAGTTAAAAGAGTGTGGTAATAATGAATATTATGAATGAATCATAGAAAAAATAGCATGAAATTTAAAAAAGATAGTTGGTGTGTCATGTTCCCTCCCTGGTCAAGTGTCCCGGATTTCCCATACCTTCTTCTAATGTGCTCAAATGATTTTCTTTCTTTATTTTGTTTTTGCTCATTTCCGACACATATTTATTGCTTACTTACAATTTTCACAGCATATTTTAATTGACATTGTCTAAAATAATGTACTGAAAAATATTTATTTTCTTTAGTAAATAAGTGGTTAATGCATACTCTTAGCATGAATGACGGTAAGTGTGGGTATGAGTGAGCAAAGGCTAGTTTTTTGAGTAAGAATCTCTGTGTTGGTTTCAAAAATCACAAATTAAAAAAAATATTTTTATTTACTTCCATATATTATACTAGCAAGCTACGTCCGCTGCGCTGGTCGGTTTCTACAAATGAACCTTGAATCAAACGAAATATATCGTTTAATTTGACCTTGTATTTGAAAGCAATCTGTATATTTACCTGGAATATCCTTCCACATTACTGAAAAATAACGCTATTATATTTTCTAATGTGCAGTCAAAATTTTAGCTGGTAAGGACCAACTCTTTTATTTGGTCATTTACAGTTAGGGTTTGCTAAAGAATGATAACACTATATGCAATATACTAAAATCATCACTAAAAATTATCGAACTAACAATGCAAACAAATTAACTAACAAAATCCATTCAGTAGAAGTTTTTATAAACGCTAATCCTTGATAATCTTACTATAGAACTTTTCCACATAATTCTAAAACTAACAGAGTGATATGAAATATACTAAAGCCATCCTTCCAAATTATCTACTTAACAATGCAAGTCGCAAAAAATACGCCCAGTAAAAACTTTCAAAAAGGCTAATCTTTCGGAATCGGGCTCACCTGACTATATAACCTTCACCCGTAACTGCTTGACTAAGCAACGTAGAACAATATGTTGTACACTATAACCATTCCTGAAGTAGCATCTAACTAACTAACAATATAATTATCATCAAAATCCGTCCAGTAAAACTTTTTCAGAAGGCTAATCTTTCATAAACGGAGTCAAATATTGAAAAGGCTAATATTTGATAAAAAAATGGTCACCCGATTTTCGAAATTCCCCCTATAATTCTAGAACTAAGCAATGTAGAATGATATGTTACATAATAAAACTTTTCCTAGAAAATTATCTAATAGTGTAGGTTCCATCGAAATCCATTCGGCAAAATCTTTTAAAAAGGCTAATCTTTCATAATCGGATTGATCTGATTGTACAACTTCCCATAATAATTCTATAACTAAGCTACGTAAAACGATATGTTATACAATAAAACCTTCCCTGAAAGATTATCTTACAGTTTAAGTTCTACGAAAATCCATTCAGCAGAACTCGAGTTATCAGCAGCCGGAACGAAATTTCATGTATGTAGAAGTAAATAGAAGTATAAGTATATTGTCATTAATGTAGTTTGCATTTGAATAAAAAAAGGTACTTTTCGGTTAGCCAGGCGCCAGTGATATATGTACATATACAGGGTGATTCATAAAAGATGGGCAGAACTTTAAGGGGTTATAGTACACTTAAAGACAAATAATATTAAATAGGAGACTAAGGGTCCCAGACGTATTCCCAAGGAGATAGGGGGCATTAAAGTTTAGGGTCCGAAATTTCAAATGATTATAAAACATGGAAAAATTGGTCGATTCGTTTGCGGTTTTTGCAAAAAATTTTCTTTATGCCAGTATTTTCTTGAAATAAAATTTTAAAGTTCAATTTCAAAAAATGCCGATAGGGGGCGCTTTAGACTTTGGAGTAACAAACAACTATTTTTTAACGTTATTTTTTGTATTTCTTTAAATGATTTCGAAAGCTTAGACTTAAACTTAAATTTTGATCTAAAAATCTGAGTCCTAACGAGTAGTTAAGAAGCGTAAACTGAAATTTGAAATTTGAAACCCTTCTCCCCCCAGAACAAAAATCAGTTATTCCCGATCTTTGTGTCGTAGATTAGGCTCTAACTACTGCCGCGTTTTGCTAAAATTATTCTTTATGTCAGTATTTTCTTAAAAATAAATTTTAAAGAAAATTTTCAAAAAATTCCTATAGAGGGCGCTTTAGACTTTGGAGTAACGAACAACTATTTTATACCGTTATTTTTTGTGTCTCATTAAATGCTTTCTAAAGCTTAGACTTAAACTTAAATTTTCAGCTCAAAATCTGAATCGCTGAGCGTGGTTCAGTAGCGAGGGGAGGGGGTTCAAATTTCAACTTCTGAACATAGTTCAGTTTGCACTACTTAACCATGCCCAACGATTCTGTGCTGTGATACGAGGCAAAAATACAACTTTCGTCAAGGACTGCATAGTCGGAATTCACTCATAAAGGCACTGGCACAGTTGGAAACGTCGCTCATGCAAACGTTAAAGCTCCATTCCTGACGCTAGTCACCGGGTGAAGAAGGAAACAGAAAGTATGCAAATGTCAAATGGGGAAGAAGAAGAACACGTATGCAAAATTTCGACACGATTCAGGCATAAAAACCACTGAACGGTGAGTCAAGTGTAAGTCGCTGTAGTAATGAATCGGAAGATGGTGCCCTTCACGAATAAGGAAAAGGCTGAGATGCATTTAATTTACGGAGCGGCAGATGGAAATGGTGCAGAGGCACAACGAATGTACGGAGAGCGATTTCCTAACAGGCGGTTGCCTAACCGCAAAACTTTCGAGCGCTTGCACAGACAGTTGTGTGAGACGGGATCATTTCTCGCTTCCCGGTCGAATGCAGGTCGTGCAAAAAAGGACGAATCAGTAGTTGTTGCAGAAGCCATTCTGGATGTAGTAGCGGCGCAGCCAAGTACAAGTACACGAACAGTGGCTAGCCAGGTGGATACCTCACAGTCCACGACTTGGAGGGTACTGAAGGATGAACATTTGCTCCCGTTTCATGTGCAACGAGTCCAGAAACTGTCTCCAGGGGATTATCCAAATCGTATTGAATTCGCCCGCTGGTTTCTGCAGCAGAACGCGCTAAATCCACATTTTGGACGAACTGTGCTTTTCACCGATGAATGTACCTTCACACGTGAAGGTACATTTAACACACACAATGCACATGTATGGGCGGATGTCAATCCACATGCTACGTATCCACATGCTCATCAGAGACGCTTTTCCATCAATGTTTGGGCAGGAATCCTCGGAGACCACCTAATCGGACCGTACCTTCTTCCTGAACGCCTCAACGGTAAAACATACCTCACATTTCTGCAACATGTGCTGCCAGACCTGTTAAACGTTGTTCCTCCACGCATCCGGCGGGTCATGTGGTTCCAGCACGATGGAGCGCCAGCCCATTACGTACGAGACGTCCGCAACTATCTGGACATCACATTTCCGAACAGATGGATTGGTCGAGGTGGTCCTGTTGCTTGGCCTGCTCGCTCGCCAGATCTTTCACCCCTCGATTTCTTTTTTTGGGGACGATTGAAGGCTCTTATGTATGAGACACCCATTGAATCCCCCGAGGAACTGGTCGCCAGACTTTCCGCCGCTGTAGGGGAAGTGCTCGAAAAGCCTGATGTTTTCGCGAATGTTCGCCGTTCCATTCGTCGCCGTTGTTCTGCGTGCATAACCTCTGGTGGTCACAATTTTGAACATTTATTGTGATTACATGTTAATAAATATGCTTTGGTAACATAATCCTAATTTGTGTCTTTTTACCTCGTATCACAGCACACAATGTGTGGACATGGTAAACTGAACTGTGCTCAGGAGTAGAAATTTCAAACCCCTCTCCCCAGAAACTTAACCACGTCTAACGATTCAGATTTTGGGCTGAAAATTTAAGTCTAAGCTTTAGAAAGCATTTAATGAGACACAAAAAATAACGGTATAAAATAGTTGTTCGTTACTCCAAAGTCTAAAGCGCCCTCTATCGGAATTTTTTGAAAATTTTCTTTAAAATTTATTTTCAAGAAAATACTGACATAAAGAATAATTTTAGCAAAACGCGGCAGTAGTTAGAGCCTAATCTACGACACAAAGATCGGGAATAACTGATTTTTGTTCTGGGGGGAGAAGGGTTTCAAATTTCAAATTTCAGTTTACGCTACTTAACTACTCGTTAGGACTCAGATTTTTAGATCAAAATTTAAGTTTAAGTCTAAGCTTTCGAAATCATTTAAAGAAATACAAAAAATAACGTTAAAAAATAGTTGTTTGTTACTCCAAAGTCTAAAGCGCCCCCTATCGGCATTTTTTGAAATTGAACTTTAAAATTTTATTTCAAGAAAATACTGGCATAAAGAAAATTTTTTGCAAAAACCGCAAACGAATCGACCAATTTTTCCATGTTTTATAATCATTTGAAATTTCGGACCCTAAACTTTAATGCCCCCTATCTCCTTGGGAATACGTCTGGGACCCTTAGTCTCCTATTTAATATTATTTGTCTTTAAGTGTACTATAACCCCTTAAAGTTCTGCCCATCTTTTATGAATCACCCTGTATAAATATATATGTATATACATATATATATATATATATATATATATATATATATATATATATATATATATATATATATATATATTCATACATATAAGTGTATATATAAGTATGTATATCTATGTATTTTTGTAGATATATATTACATGTATATATCTATCACTGGCGCCCGGCTAACCGAAAAGTACAAAAAAAAATAAAAAATACTGCAAAAATGCTGTCGTACACTTGAAAAAACACCTTTTGGCTTAAAATCTCTCATCAAAACTGTTTTTCTTTTTTTTTTAGCCACCCACAGGGAGGCTTATTCTTTCAATCTCTATCATTTTTCATGTTTATGAAAAGTCACAGCAATCCATCGTTGCCACAGGTTAATCTCGGAAAATTAAACATTTGAAGTTACTGAAAAAATTAATAGCTCAAAAAGTATTAGTCACAAAATTGTTAGACAAACTGCGTTAGAAAGGAAACAAATTGTATTTCTCTTGATATAAATTTCAAATCGAATGATTATACCGTTTTTCAAATAATGAATTTCAAAAATTACCAAACTTCCCAATGAAGTACCATAATGAAACCTTTACGCGTAAAGAGATAATGATAACTGTTGTTGCTTTCGGTCGAGAATGGACCAAACGATTTTCGCATTTTACTATTTTAACCGTTTTTAACGAAATTCTGTAACTTTAGAAGAATTTTTCTTTGAATAGGCAATAGAAATGCGTAAAATCGTTACAAAAATGTTAAAATTATAAAAAAGGATAGATTCAAATTATCAGATATGAACAATAAAAAAGAAATTTGGTACTTTCGTGTTATAGCCGCCACCAATCATGAAATATTTTTGTTTCTGTTTTCATTAATATATTGTAAATTTGGTACTTTCGTGTTATAGCGGCTTCCAAGGATGAACTGCCAAGCGGCCAAGATTTATAGCCAAATTATAAAGCATGTATAACATTATAATAATATATGATATATAACATTTCTGTACGTATGTGGCCAAGTTATAGCCGTATATGATGCATATATGATGTATATATATGACATGTGTATATGATGTATATACGACATATAAAACATAAATAATATGTGTATAATGACGTATATGGAACATATAGGAGTGTTTGGAATATATATACGTGTATATAGGATGCCTATATAAGCTTTGAGATGATCTTGGCGAAATCATAACTGCAACCTTGGCATAATCATGGGAAAGGTTCAGTAAGACCGTTTTGGTGCCCCCCCCCCAAATGTAAACTCCATGTAAACCCCTTCATGTAACATATCAATAGATAGATCTCGTCAAGCACTATATGATCTGGTCCTACTCTCTGCCTCTAACTCCCCTCTCCTTTAAGAAACATAGTTCTCTGTTTCAACTCTTTTTAAATTTTAGTTTTTCCCATCTTTCTCAGCCCCTTTAAGCCCCACAGAGGACGTAAGCCTCTTCTAAAGTATCCAACGAAGTTAAAATCTTCGAGGCCGACATTTCTAAGAGGGTCCCGAGGCCCTGTCTCCCATAGGACCGGAGTTACCCCCCCCCCCCCCACGGGGGAGACATTCAAGGTGTTCAAACCCCGTCATGTACCATATCAAAAGCTTGATCTCATCAAGCACTTTTGTCTGGTTCTACTCTCCCCCTCCTTCTCTCCTGTCTCCTGTCAGGAGCACTTTTCTTATTTATTTTTTTCAATTGCTCATATTTATTTTAGTTTTTCCCATTTTTCTCTGTTCCTATGGACCAGACAGCTCCAAAATTTCACCAAAATTAGCTGTAAACCGCCTAAAGGTTCCCCCCCCCCTCCGCTTCTTTTGGCGCCCTCGGTTTTTACGTATCTATCTTGGGGGGCCCGTCAGAGGGGCGAAAAAGGGGATCCCTTTTAAAGACCCATCTCTCAGTTGCAAGTGAGGATTCATTTTAAATCGGGTCTCGTAGAGCACTTGTGTTTTGTATAGCTGCCCCCTCCCTTCCCCACACCGCTTTCCAAGATCCCGTCAATTAATGCTAACTCATCATTTGTTAACCAACTTCTCTTAGCTGTATCCATCATAAAAGCTGCTATCATAGAACTTTTCATTACCTTTTTACTTTCTTCTATCTTTACAAGAAGAAAGTATTGGATTCATGAAAATTTTCGACTTCCGGTTTTCGACGGATTTATACGTTTTAGAAGGTCCTGAACACGATTTGACTATTTTTAGAAAATGTCTGTCTGTGACTCTATATGTGACAAAAATTTTGTGGGCGCTCTATCTCAAGAACTAATGCTCGGAATTTAATAAAACTTTAGATTCAGTTAGTCCCTGATATAAATTGGTGCTGATTACTTTTTGGTAAAAATCGCCCGGCAGGTGGCGCTGCTATGCAGCATTTTTCGCGATTTCCGCAATAGCTCTATCTCAAGAACTAATGCTCGGAATTTAATAAAACTTTAGATTCAGTTAGTCCCTGATATAAACTGGTGCTGATTAGTTTTTGGTAAAAATTGCCCAGCAGGTGGCGCTGCTATGCAGTATTTTGCAGGATTTACACGATTTTAGCGATAGTTATATCTCAAGAAATATTGCACGGAATTTAATAAAACTTGAGTTTCAGTTAGACCTTTTCGATAAATTGGTGCTGATTCTTTTTAGTGTATGCGAAACCTTTGTGAGATAGAAGAAAGTTTTGGGATTGACACATCCGACTAGTTTAGGTTATCTATTAAGTGCTAAAATGCCTCGAACCATTAAAAACAGTTTAAAGGGTGTCATTAAGCCAGAACATTTGTAAACAACAACTACCTCGCCACGTCTCAGCCCATTGGAGCCACATCTTTTTACTATTATATTTATTAAAAATACTTCTAGTCACCGAATCTTTTTAAAACTTGCTGTGTTCGTGCCTAATATGTTCCGCCAGCCTCACAAAAAATCTTAGACGCTAACTAAATTCTAAAGTGGAGAAGCTGGCTTATGCTAACAAACACTTTTTTTTGACGAGTTAGACTTGGCTGAAAAAATCTCAACAATAAAAACCGTGGGTGGCCAATCTATATTCTATCGTAAGGTAGAATTTTTCTCGCTTGTTTTTCTTTCTTTTTTTAAATATAAAATGAGTAACAGTTTTTCTTTTATTTTTTCAGATGTATAGCCATTTCAATTCTTTCTGCAACCAAAAAAAAAAAAAAAAAAAAAAAAAAAAAACCTTTTGCTTTAAAATCAAATTGTTTGGGGTCAAAAGTAAAATCAAAATCGCCCAAAACAAAAGATAAATCGCCAAATTTTGTTCTAATAGCAATCTTGCGCCTTGAATAATTTTTAAGCATTACGAACATTCCTAATCATGTTTAAATTAAATATTTTCGTTTTATAATATTATCTCGCATCAAAACTCTTTTTTTTTTTCTTTCTCCTTTCTTTCTTTTTTTTTCTTTTTTTTTTTTTTTTTTTAAATAAAATTAGCAAAAGTTTTTCTTTTATTTTTCGAGATCTTTTCATTTCTTTCTGCAACAATAATGGTCGCCAAAAAATTAGCAATGGTAACCTTTTCGGCCAAAATAACAGAACTTTCTATCATAATTCTGTAACTAATGTACGTAGAACGTTGTGTTATATACTAAAACCTTCCCTGAAAAATTATCTATCGAACAGTGCAAGTTCCATCAAAATCCATTCAGCAAAACTCGAGCTATAAAGGAACGGAACGAAATTTCCGTTTGTGTTTTATATATATAGTAGATGTATTGAAACTTAAGTTAACAGTTTTTGTATTGGAAGGTTGAATAATTTATCGCTGTTTCTTCGTGAAACTTGATGTTTTATTTCAAATAATTATTAAAAAGCATGTCACTAAAAGTATTGTGCATCGCTCGCCACTTCTTTTGCCCGTCTTTCTGGCAGCATTTGAATTCCTTGTCGGGAAAACGACACGTCTTTTGAGGCTATCCAAGAGTCGACCCATTTTTTGGCCACTTCATAAGAATGAAAGTGCTGCTCACTCAGAACATGTGTCATCGATCGGAAAAAGTTATAATCAAAAAAGGAAATGTCTGGTGAATACGGCGGGTGGGGTAGGATTTCCCGTTTAAGTGTTTCCAAGTAGGATTTCATGAGCTTTGCAACATTGGGCCGCGCTTTGTCATGTTGCAAAATCACTTTGTATTGTCTCTGCTCGTATAGCGACTGGTTTTCTTTCAATGCTCTGCTCATATTCATCAATTGTAGTCTATAGCTATCTCTCGTTATGGTTTCTTTCGGTTTGGTCTACACCCAGCTGATCCCACCAAATCCAAAGCAGAAGCTTGGAACCATGGATATTCGGCTTTGTCGACGATGTGGATGCATGGCATGATACTCCACGATTTTCTACGCTTAGGGATATGGTAGTGTATCCATTTTACATCGCCAATCACGACACGATACGATATAAAAAATCTTTCATTTTCTGCCGTTGAAACAGCTGTTCATACGTGAAAAGATGCCTTTTGACGTCTCTCAGCTTCAACTCGTACGGCACCCAAAGTCCTTGCTTCAGAATTATTCCTAATGCTTTAAAACGTTCAGCTGGCTTCTGACATGAGTCTTCTTGAATTAATGCTTCCAATTCCTTATCTTCAAACTTTTTCGATGCACCAGAGCTTTTTTTTTTAATTTTAAACATCAAAATCATTATTTTTGAATCGTCTAAATCAATTTCTGCATGTTGTTTCCGATAGACCATGATCCTCGTAAGTTTAAACAAGTTGGAAATTGTACGTCAAACGTGACAAATGAGGTGCGTTCGTACTATAGCTAGTTATATAAATATTCAGATCTTTTCTGATTTTTAATTCTGTGAAATGAATTATATCGTCAGCAGATTAATTTCTGCAATAAAGTAAGTATCTCGGTCGCTGGACGATTCAACTTCGGAAGCTCCTATAACAAAAAAGCACCGATTAAAAAAAAAAAATTCAAATTTCTTAATAAATATTTTTATTAATATCTCCTAAAGTTTTGATTCGATTTTAATAAAATTTGAAATGTCTCGACAAAATTCTGCAAAGATAATATATCTTAAATTGCAAACCATTCGGTTGGGTAGTTTTTGCGTTGTTATATGCGGACGGACGGACAGACAGACGGACGGACGGACAGACGGACGGACCAAGCGACGACAATAGGTGCTACGTATTTATATAATTACGAACGCACCTAAAAATCTTCAGCTGCAGAATTTTCTTTAATAAAGTAGTACAGTAAAATTCCCCGCAAATGCTTCTTTTGGCACGAAATTCGACATGTTTTACACTATGAATGCTATGGAAAAAAAATTTGTTTACTCGTCGGCGAAATAACATATGCTGAATTTCAAGCTTGCTTACAGTACTTCTTTATAAATGTATTACCGACGTAAACTACACGCACGCAGTTGTGGTAATGCCATCAACTGGAAATCAGCTAGAACTTATTCAACATCCCAATAAATCAGTCATTTAAAAACAATATGCCAAGATGTTCTTTTCCGGGACGTAATATATATATATATATATATATATATATATATATATATTAATTTTTATAAAATACATAACTGATAACTAACTTACAAATTTTATGTTCTAAAAAATATAATGAGTACAAAAATTACTTAAAAATTTTAATATTTGTGTGTAGCACAGTTTTTACTGATTACTGAATTTTTGTTTAGTGTATGACTTATGTATATGTAGTTTTATTTTAAACTGACTGATTCGTGTATAGTCAAGCCATAATACTTACCCGTGTACTTTCTAATATTCTAACTAGTTCGTCATCTATATTATAATTCGATTACAAAGCGCTTCTATCTTGATTCGTGCGCATTATTTTTAAATTTTCTTCGCATACATGGCGTGCCACTTTCCTCTAATGCGGTGAGTTGTCAAAACGGAAGTTCGTTGCAAAAAACTAGTAATTCATAGATACCGTTATCCGTCGTTTATGTAAAGCCACAGCCGAAGCCTTTCTTCACAGAATCGTGGGTTTTCAATCCACGGTGCATATTTTCCTAATTATCCATGTTTGTCTCTATTAACCACTTAATCGTCGCAAACGATACATATAGGAAGGGTCGTGCGAAGAGGGGGGTGATGGGGGGAGGAGCTTCGCCCCGGGATCGGAAATTGAGTGGGCGCCAAATTTATACTACCAACCACGGTTTAATTTATTTATTTATCCATTTTTTGGTCATAGGTCATTTTCTGGAGAATTTCTTTTTCTCTTTTCATCATTCTTTTTTTCCTGTCTCAAAATATCATGATATTTCCAACAAATAAGTGCAATTTTCTCTTAGGCCATTTAGTTGTTTGCAATTTCTGAATTAAAATTAGACCTTTTAAAATTCCAACATAAACGCGAAATGTTTATTCAATAGAATTTATTTCTGTTTCTGTACTTCATCAGTTTTGTGTTACCTGTCACCAAAAGTAGGGGAGGGGGGGGGGGAGCGCCAAATTGAAACTTTGTCTCGGGCGCAGTTTTCTCTTCGCACGGTCCTGCGTATAGTATAGGCTACTTTTTTAAAAATTCAGTTTGCTTGATTGCCACTAGTTTTTTGAAGTAGAAATATTTGCCTTATTTAAAGGCAGATAAAATAGTGCGAGAATAAAGCCAATTACACTATTTAAAAAATCTGGTGGGGATCAAACATTCTGAATTTTAAAAAAGTAGCCTACACTGCCCGTGAATATTTCGGGCATGACGCTTAATGGGTTAATAGTATTTTGCAATTAATTTTGGTGAGTGTTCTGGTTTATTCATTTTCTTCTCCAGCTTGCAAAAAGACAATCAGTCGTGAGGGCGTCATTCTCAGACTGGCGCATCGGCCCGTGAGGAGATGCGCCCTCGTCCCATTAAGCAACGCCGCCCCTAGGGGGCGTTCCTTAAGCCGATCCAGTATTTTTGCCCTCTTTTCAACTCACTAAATTTCTCCCATTTATCTGCGCAGGCTTAATGTATAATGATCTTATTCTATTATGGATTCTGTAATAAAAGCTAATTAATTTTCTACAAAGAAAAAATTACCCTTAATGTGAGTGATTTTTTTTATTACCAAGTAAAATCTTTCGAAAAAAAAAAAAAAACGTAGTTGTTCCTTAAATTTTCCGGAAGGAAGGGCTCGACTATTCTGATCTCTTCACCTTACTTTAGGTTATGGTATTTTAAGAAGTTCGAAGTACACAAGGTACGAAGGTCAGATGTTTTCAATCAGTGTGCTGCAAAAAATCTTAGTTAAGTACAGTGGTAAATTCAGACATTCAGACGGAGGTGCACGGGGGGGGGGGGGAGAGAGAATTAGACTTTTTGATTATTTTCATATATAAAATCACATATCTTCTGGAAGTAGGCTTGTCATTTTGTGCATTATATCTATAAAAAGTCCGGTACTTGCCCTGAACGAAAAAAGACAGAATAGAAATGGACAAATTAAAAATTGTTTGCAGCGTGTATTTTGATGATGTTACATTTTTCAAACATAATGGAATCACATTATTGAGGTGACTCGCTCGTTATACAAGTGTTATATACAAGATGCTTACTGTAGAATATGACGTGCATAACTGTTTTTGTTCATTTATTACAGGTACACACAAAAGTTTTCGGTTGCAATACTGTCAAAGAGCGATAAATGAAAGCGTTTTTATATTTGGGATATGCGCTTTAAGTTTAAATAAAATTTTGCATACTACAAGATATGCATAAATTCTATAGAGCATATACAGAAAATAATTCGTAAGCATTAGTGTGCATGAGCGTGAAGTGTTGATAGTGATTTTAATTGAGTTATCATTTTCCAGCTGAACTATATTTTGTATACTAAAATATGTTTGCGGAATATGAATTAATTTTTGTACAGGGCTACGCAAATAATTTCTATTGAAAGATTTCCATGTGAAAAATAAAAATGAAATAAAAAGTTTCAGCAGTTGAAAAAGAAATAATATGACGTCATATTGGTAATATAACGGAAATTTTCAAGCATTTCTCAATAATACAAGGAGTATGAGTATGTGTAAGTACAGAAAACAGGTTAATATGACGTCATTAGAGAATTAAAAAAGAAAATTAATATAACGTCTTATTGGAAGTTTAACAGACTTTTTCAAATGTTTGAGAATTGTACAAAGAGAGTATCAGTATGAGTAATAGAGAAAGCAAGTAGATATGACGTCAGCAGGCGAGTATAACGTCATATAAATTTGAGGAACGTATTGAATCATAATAAAAACCCGATTATGGAAATATTGGCATATTTTAACATTTTGAAGTTATCTATACAACATGTTTACTTTTTAAATTGATTTTTCTGCACAAACATTTTTTAAATCACGGACAACGCCAGGTACTCCGGCTAGTTATGAATAAAAGTAATATGATTATGTGCTTAGCATATATTTAAGGAAAACTAAACTGGTTGCCTGAGTCGGCTAGTATTTTGATATAAATTATAAATAAAATTTAGATTTGTAAAGCATAATAAAAGAATTAAAAAAATTATATTTATATCCTTGAAAAATACATCTAATAAAACCTGCAAAAAATAGTGATATCCCATAAAAAAAAGAAAAAAGCGCCAAGTTTTCCTTAATGTTTTGGCCTCAAAAAGTACTGATATCTGATGTTCGCCCAAGTTATAAGTCAAACATCCGAAATCTTTCATTGAAAATGGCTTCCTGCGACTTGGCCGTTAATGCATTTTAGAAGGTTTTTCAAATTCTAAAGAATGTAATATAATGATCTACATGTCTAATACATTTTTTGAACATTTTACTCATTTTGTTGCACAAAGTACTGAAATATAATACACATTTTAAAAAACATAATTTCGAAATCACAGCTGTCGAGGATAATCCACTCTGGTTCTCAACGCCTCATTTAATGGAACACAATGTGAAATTTTATGAAAGAAAATATTCCTTGGAATTTCTGTAAATTACAATAGACCATACAAAATGGCCATTAAACCATAGTAAAACTAAATGATGGTTAATCAAAACTAACTTCTTGAAACTCAATGGTAACTTTCTTGAAACTCAATGGTATTTATCACAAAGCTTTAAGTTAGACTGTCTTGATACGAATTTACTCATTTGCATTCTGATATTACTTTTAATATTCAAATAATTTATAAATGCATAATTTCCAATCATTAATTTTGAAACGATTTATCAACATAATTGTCTATTTCAAATGAAAGATATGACGTGTTTAACATCAATCAGGGTGTATTATGTATTCTAATTTATTTTTTTCAGTATTACATTCTTCTAATGTTCTTTAGAATTTATTGAAATTTGTATAAGAATGCCAGATAAATGAAAAAAATCCTAGAATGCATTAACGGCCAAATCTCAGGAAGCCATTTTCAATGAAACATTTCGGATGTTTGAGTTTTAACTTGAGCAAACATGAGATATCAGTACTTTTTGCGGCCGAAACATTAAGGAGAACTTGGCGCTTTCTTTCTTTTTTTTTTTACAGAAAGTTTTTTATTGGATTAACATTTTCCAACATAGTTGAAAAGTTTTTATGAATTTGGTTTGTCTGTCTTTCTGTCCGTCTGTTTGTTTGTCTGTCCGTGCTCTAACTCGCGTAAATATACTCGGATTGTCATGATTTTTTTACACTTTATTGAATTTTACTATAGAATGTTCGGTATTGAAAATGAAGTGTTTAGTATGAATAGTTCATTTACAGGGACACACAAAAGAATTACATTACCTTATGATCTATGGCAAGGCGCGAAATTTCCGTTCGGCAGCTCGCCATTGGCGAGCAAATATTTAAGGTTGGCGAGTAAGTTTCGTCTTTTTTGTTGTACTTCAAATCAAACTGTATACGTTCAGAATATATCCCTCCATCCAGAGACACGTGGAAGTGTTTTAAAATCAAGCGACGGCATTTATCTTCCTAAAGAAGAAAAAATGCGACGTCATGCAAAATGACTTTTCCATTTCTCTCCTACAGAGGAACGAACTTCCCCCGTCTGCATTCGTTCCCCCGCTTTCTCACCGCGAAAACTCCAAGGCTGCTTTTTTTGCTTCTGAGGCCGCACCTGATCACTCTTCACTCCTGCGCGAAATGAATCAGGTTTCGCTACCTAAGCTCAGCTGCTTGAAACACGGGAAAATTATTCGCTTTCTTTCAAATTTTTAACATTTTAAAAACTGTTCATCTTTTTCATGATATATAAAATATTCTGGATTTAACACACAGCTCCTTCTAACAATGGTCAATTTAAATTCAGTTTGTCATAAATAGTTCATTTTCTGGGCAGGTGTGGCGGTCGACGTTGCTATCCGAATGAATGTAAAATAGTGGCGAGTAAAAATTTTAGTCTGGCTAGTACCTTTACAACTGAAATTTCCTGCCCTGATTTATGGGGAAAATTCATTTACGGCGCATTTTATTGATATTACGATATTTCAAACATAATGAAATTAATATGCATTATTGAGGTAGGCTACAGCATGCTTTTATCATAGTATACAATTAGTAGCAATTATAGTTAAATTACAGGGACGTGCAAAATAATTCCTTTACCTTATGATCTATGGGCGTAAAATCGTTTGCGAGCATTTCGAACATGTTACGATACTTGAAACATAATGAAATTTAAAAGTATCACTAAGGCTCAATACATCTTATTTTCTATAACTAATGGTTTGCATAGGATTTATCATTCATGTATAGAGACACACAAGATAATTCGGTAAAAGAACTGACTATGATCGGTCATTGCTAGAAATGCACTTTCCGCTGTGATATGCAATTTTATGTAATTTTTAGTGCATTACGTGTTGTTTATAAATTCTGTAGGTCATATACAGGGCTGCACGAAAGACTTCGAATATGGGGTAGCAATTGCTGAAAATGGATTTTTACTGAGTTATGTATTTTTTTAATTGCTTATTTAGATATCTCATTTTATCGTAATGAAGAAAATTAAATTTCTTAATAATATTCTGTTAGTGTTGGAAAGTGTTTCATAATCTATGCTGGATGCATGATTTTTTTAACTCAACTTGGATTTTGTGTGTAAAGATGGGATTTTGTAATCGATTTTTCACTCACTTTCTAATAGGCTAGAATTATAAAAAATGATGTACACAGGTGTGTTTTTGATGACAATACAGTTTTTCAATATTTTTAGCACGTAATTATGAATTAATACATTAATTTTAAGGTATTTTTTCGTCAGTTCGCCACAAGTAATAAACCGCCAAATATTCTTTAAGATTACAAATGATCCAGTTAATGCAGAAGTCGCAAGATTTTTGAAAATTTAATAATGATTAAACTATGCACCATAGAAAGATGCGATTTTCGCAAAAATGCTTAGGAACATGTGACATATATAATATATATATTTTTTATAATGCAAAAAAAGAAAAGAAAAATAACTTACAGTAGTTAAAGTTTTAACCACCAGTAGGCACTATTATGTGCAATGCAAAAAGAACCAATAACATGTGTTATATAACCAGATAATTTCATTGTGAAACATTCGGACCAAAGATGTTGCTCAAGTTGTGTTGTGAAAGAATGTTTTTGTTCAAACGTTTTCACAAAAATGAAAGAAATTTCATTTCAAAATAAAAGGACGTGAGTTAAATTTACTTGATTGAAGGACCAGATAATTAATAAAAGTTTCTTCTCAATTATTAGAAAAAAAAATTGTAAGCTTTGCTTACCTTTTATAAAGCGTAGTCCTTCCTTATTCATGACACAGCGAATGGTGCTTGCTATCTGAACATGTAAATTCAATTTTTATTAAATGAAACTGGAATCTTTGTAGAAAACCAAAGTATCGTGACTTGTTGAGAACAAACTTTATGCATCTGAAAAACTATACAAATTTTCTTGGTTATATATTTTACACACATACACTATAAAAAGAAACGTTATTAAATCCATAAAAAGAGTTGTGCTTCGTCTTAATTCCAGAGCATATTGCTTCCAGAACACAGTTCGTTAAAAATGGACGAGCGAATTGTTTATGTCTTATTGTTACGTGGTTTCAGCTTCAACTGATGAATAAAAGGGGCTCTTGAAAGTTCTTACACGATATAAGTCTGCTGAGTACATTTCACAAAGGTTTATTGCTGAGGTAAACAGTTTATTCTTTCTTTAGAATGTACATTTGTAAGGATTAAGTCTCTGTAGAACAGTAGTGCTGCCATCTTATGGGGTTTAAAAGAAGTTCCATTCCAGGTGGTGGCGACGCCTGTTGGTAGTTTACAAAACTAATTGTCGCATTTATCACAAACCAGGGAACAGATGAAATCAATTTATAAACTGTTTCCAACACAAAAGAACTTCGATTTTCGATTCATTTCATTCCACAACATTCATGCAGGATGGTACACCTCAAAACATCGCTGATACCATCGCAACAAACTCAAGATATCTTAAACAAGAACGAAAAATCATGCGTCAAGCATAGATTATGTAACACTTTCCAACGCTTCCAAAATAATTTTACGAATCATACTCTTTTATAAGCTAAAAGATAACATCTAAGTAATCCGAATACTTTATTCAGCCCTGTATAGGATCTATAGATTTGTATATATACTACATAGGATGCTAAATTTTAGTTCAGTTAGGAAACACGTAGCACAGTTTAAAATTCTCCGTCTGGAGTTAAATAATACGGAAATGTGTTCCCGAACTTTTGTACTTCCCTGTATAGGATCTACAGAATTTATACACACCACGTAATATACAAAAAGCGATTTAAAATTAAAATCGCATTCAGTAACTTAAAACGCACTCTTCCAGGAATTATTGTTAACATACAGTAGAGAATTCTTTTGTGTGTCCCTGTAAATGAACGATGACTGCTATACACACAATATTCTGTAGTAAGTCTCTTGTAATGAACCTTATATAAATTTCAATGCGTTTAAAATAGTGAAACATTATTTAAATAAACCGCAGACGATTTTTCTCCATAGACGTAATGTAACGGAATTCTTTTGACTGTCCCTGTAAAGTAAGTATAAGTGCTATGCACACCCTATTCCATATTAAGCTTCTTCTAATGCACCTTAGTGATATATATAAATTTCAATGCGTTTAAAGTATTGAAACATTATTTAAATAAACCGCAAATGATTTTTCCCCATAGACCGCAATGTAACGGAATTCTTTTGAGTGTCCCTGTAAAAAAACTATAAGTGCTACACACTTCCGTTGAAATAGGGAACATGCTATAGATAACGATTATAACATATAAAATTTGCAGGGCAATCCGAGCATATTTACGGGAGTTAGAGCACGGACAGACGGCAGACGCCAGACGGCCAGACGGCCAGACAAACCGAAGTCATAAACACTTTTCAACTAGGTTGGAAAGTGTTAAAAAGAATCAGAAAAAAAATTGTACTTTTTTAGCTCACAGGCTATCAAAGCCTGAGAGCTAATGTGCCCGCCGGTTCTGTATGTACGTATGTATGTATGTACGTAACGCGATAACTCTTGATAGAAATATCCGATTTGTTTAAAATTTTGTAAATAGGTTCATTCTGATAATGCGGTTTCCTGATTAGTTTTGGGGGTTCATTGGTTAAGTATAAAGGGGGGGGCGGAGGGGGGCTAACCCCCCTTAATTTAGATAAATGGGTTTTTCAAGCAGAATTATCCAATTTTCTTCAAATTTGGTGTATAGGTTCATTGTGATAAGACGCTTCCCTGATTAGTTTTGGGGGTTCATTGGTTAAGTATACAGGGGGGAACGGGGGGCTAACCCCCAATAATTTAGATAAATGGGTTTTTCATGCAGAATTATCCGATTTTCTTATAATTTTATATATAGGTTCATTGTGATAAGGCGCTTTCCCCATTAGTCTTGAGGGTTCTTTGGTTAAGTATAAAGGTGGGGCGGGGGCTAACCCCCCTTAATTTAGATAAATGGGTTTTTCATGCAGATTATCCGATTTTCTTCAAATTTTGTATATAGATTCATTGTGGTAAGACGCTTCCCTGATTAATTTTGGGGGTTAATTGGTTAAGTATAAAAGGGGAACGGGGGGCTAACTCCCCTTAATTTAGGTAAATGGGTTTTCCAAGCAGAATTGTCCGATTTTCTTAAAATTTTGTATATGGATTCATTGTTGTAGGGCGCTTCCCTTATTAAGTTTGGGGGTTTATTGGTTAAGTATAAAGGGTGGGAACTGGGGCTAAACCCCCCTTAATTTATTATCGATTTCTTTATTTTTCGAGGGGCATTATTCTTTCAAATAAGTGTATAATATACAATTAGTGTGAATAGCCCGTGAGCTCAATGCCATTAGTTTAACTGGGCAGTTTTCTTTTTATTTAAAATAAATTCACTGATTCGCGCTTTCTACCAAACGTTAAAAAAGCGATGAATTTTCCATAATCAAGTTTGGTTCCTACGACAAATTAATCTATTGTAACGGAAATTGTTTGGAAAGTTCATGAATTGAACGATTAAAGCGATTAAATTAGGCGTGATTTTCTAGAGAAACATTGAATGGTTATAATGGAGTGTCTATAGAAAAAACAATTTTTATACTTATTTTATGGTTTTTAAAATAACTTACAAGCATGATTTGTTTTATTTATATTGATCGCGTGCAGCCCGATTACGAAAGATTAATAAGTTTGCACTTAAAACAATGTAAATAGTTCAGCATTCGTTTTAATGTTCCATAAGAAAATTAAAACTAAAGAAAATAAAAATAAAATAAAATAAATAATATAAATAAAACACAAATTTAACAGACATGTATTTGAACTACGCGTTTAAAACACTGAAAATATCAGAATCAAAAAGACTGTTGTATGTAGCGAAATCTTTGGAGATTTCTTCGGCTATTAAATCTTGGCACGCGGCTAATAAAAAAGTATCCCTTTTAATAAATTTCAAAACTTTTCTTGAGTGCATAACTGATATTTTTCACATCAAATTGCTTTTTGGTGATGTTACTGGGCAATCTAAAAATATAGTAAATGAAAAAAATCCAAATAAAATTTTTCAATTAAAAAAAAATGGTTTCCACCTATGTTCTGTATACCGGGTAGCCTGGGTTGGAATACATATTTTAGATAAAACAGATTTTTAGGTAGATTTCGTAAGAAATACTACCTATTACAATTTCCGCTATGTTTGAATTTCTGACAAATTTTTGCAGATCTACGCCGATCATGACTTCCAGAACCCAAAACCACCCCCAGTTCAAAACTTTATCCATCTACTTTTTCTACTTTATCTATCACTTTTTTATGGGCACGATAATTCTGCGCAAAATCTCTTCCAAACTGCTGATACATAAAATCAAGGGGCATAAAATCTCGGTCAAGTTCGTTAATGGGCAAAATCGAACCAAGGTGGGGGGATAGGGAAGGTTTTTTGTGAAAACAGAAAAAACTTCTTAATTATGATACCTATCGAATCCGTTTCAAGTTATTATTACTTCTTGCAAAAAGGCCGAAAATTTATGCATGACAGATTTGTGATATCATTAAAATGGCCTCGAGGAGATAAAAAATAGGGGTTTAAGAAGAAAAAAAATTGTCCATTCACAAGATATCAAATCCGCTTAAATTTATTATAAATCCTCTTAATATTACCTACAACTTTTATATTGACGAGTTTTTTATAGGACCAATCCTTAGCCTTACAGCAAAAAGAAATTAAAAACAAAAAAATTACTGCTGGTTCCGCCTACAGACACATGTAAATTTCGAATTGGACGGTCCCAACTGCCGCATCATGCCAAAAAGGTCATTTCTTCTGCATTTTCCCATCCTTCCCCTTTCTTTCCCATCAGGGATTTTTTTAGATATATTCGCGATATAAAATGCTCGCCTTCTTAGCAAAGAAATTTTCATGAGCGTAGCAAAATACAAAATATAGATTATATAATCATATAATAAGATCACTACACTGTTAAAAATATCCCTGTAAAATTACGGGCAGAGGCCGGCAGCAGAGATTCCAGTCATACCCCGTAAAAAAAATATCCATGCCCATAATTTTGTGCAGCCCGTAATTTTACGGGGCAAAGTAATACAGCATTAACCGTATAATTATGGTCCATGAATGTAACTTTATGGTCTGCCTTACTACGGTTAGGGCGTAAAAAAGACTGTAAATTAACAGTGAGTGATCGTATATGTTTAACCATTATCTTACGGTTTTGGCACGTAATTTGAAGGTATGTTTTTACACTGTTATTAAGTGTGGGGGGAGGAGGGGGCATTACAACAACAAAGTACCTAAAGTTAATTAATTTGCAGAAGTATTTTTTAAAAAGGAAATGTTTACCAATTAACCAAGGATGATTCAGAATGCAACTATCAAAATTTGATTTTCATTATCATAAAACCGCCGACTAATCGAAACTAGCATGCTATTTTTAGGAAAACGTTATTTAGCTAAGTAATGATTAGCTAAATAATTAAGTATATATAAAAAAGAGTAGTTTGTTTCCACATTGATATTATTTTTGACGTTACTTCAATAAACTTACTTCATTTTCCTCTTTTTCGGCACAGCAGCGACACTCTTATGCTACACAGGCACAAACTTTTCTTGCTTGCAGAAGATCACTCATGGTAGTCGTTTGTTACACAATAAAACTACACACTCGTGATCTTCAGAGAGCAATCAAACCCGGGATATCTACCAGACATTGTTTTCTTCATCTGTTTCACTTTTCATAGATTGAGTTCTTGCCAGAAGTGCAAGTGACGTCAAAAATAATATAAATGTTCCCTAGAAAGTAGTTTTCACCAAAAGCAGAATATGGTTAAAAGTGCGACGTATGTCGCAGAACAATGGGCTTCTATTCAGAACATTTCAAATTCTTAATTTCAACGAAATTTGTCATTCATTCTGAGTAAAAAAGTGAAAAATTCATCAGTCGATCACCAGAAAAGAGCAAAATTTGTCACCCGAACATCAGAAAAAAAAACCCCGCAAAATTCTTCAATCATTCATGTAAAAAAATAGCAAAATTCATCAATTGGCAGACTTATATAAAACCAAAAACTTTCTGCAAATTAATTTAATGTTTAATAAAATTACATGTTATATTATTTTGATGATATGAATTAAAAACAGTACTAGTTTAAAATGATTACCATTTAAATTAAAAATTAATTAATATTAAAGAATAATTTGTTTGGTTCAAAAAGTAAAAATCCATGATAGGAATGTGCATTTCTTATCAATTATTTTGTCAATATATTTAGAAACAGCCAAATCCTTAATATTGTGACCTCTTCAAACAAAATGCCAGTCACTCTGTTTTCAGAAATAATGTGACATTGCTTCTGAAACAACTGAATCACATTTTGTAGGTAGAGGTCCATTTATAGAATCTAATTTGAGAAAACCCCCAAAAAACATGTGCCTTAAATAATACATGATTTCCTCTGTGTCATTTATTTTTTTTCTATTATTTTTATTTCTATTTGAAAAATTTCCAGCCACCAATAAATCATTGATGAACATTAAAATTTCATGCATTTTGAAATAGTTAAATGTAGCTTTAAATTATTTTAAAGAAATTCAATTTAAAAATGTTTTCTAACAATATGAAAGTAATCGATTTAACCGCCACCACCAGGCGAAAAAGTCATTGCAGGTGCTGATGGAAAACCAATCAGCGCCACGTTCCAGTCTGCAGAAAATAGAAATAAAACTGTGTGATGTCACAACAATATTTTGCGTATTTAAACTTTGAATTGTGCAAAAACAAATAAATCAAACATAAATTTGGGAAATATTTTAAGTTTTTCAATACAAAAAATAATAAAAAATAAAATAAAACTAATCGTGCCAATACTAAAATTCTTCTATCTCATTCAGGTTTCAAATACCCTAATTTCCTGCCTATAAATCCGCGTCGGCATATAATCCACAGGTGTCAATCTCATGATATTTTTAAAAAAATCTTATAATCCGCAGGTGAAATTTTCACTTAAAAAAAATTTCACAAGATCTACAGGACAAACGTTCAGCCATAAGAGAAAAACTATTGAATCTATTGTAAAATATTTTAATTTTTAACTTTTGTATTTAATATAACACTTGATAAATAAATAAATCTGAAATAAAAAATTGATAATTCAGTACAAAGATATTTGAAATTGTATTACACATAAGTAAGAATAAATTCAGAAGATTTACATTACTTAGTATAAAATTATAATTAAGTTAATTACTTAAATATTTGTTTAAATTAAATATAAAATCCTTGTACTAGTTTTTTCTTTTGTCTTATTTTTAATTTAATATTACGAGATCAGCGAATCAGACAAAGATTTGTCTGGCGTAAATGTAAGTAAAAGTAAGCCATTCGATTATCGTTTGAATCATATCGCCGTATGCGGAGAATGAACAGCTGTAATGGATAAGGAATAAAGTGCGATGTTTGTAAACTCGACTTTTCTTAACAAGATTTAGTAAGTTACGCGGCAGCACCATCTGTTGATTTTTAAGAAAGATATATGTAAATTTGCTCAAAAAAATTATGTTTATTGACATTGCAAAGATATAAACTAGGAAAAAAATCGCAGATAGTCCGCAGCAGCATATAATCTGCATTACAAGAAAGAAAGTTTTTTAACGTATAATCCGGATTATAGGCAGGAAATTAGGGTACACCAAAAATGAATCGGCACCAATTTATATCAAGGTCTAACTGAATCTGAAGCTTTATTATATTCCGTGCATTAGTTCTTGAGATGTCTATCACTAAAATTGTGTAAATTCTGAAAAATGCATTATAGCAGCACCACTTGTTGGGACATTTACACCAAAACCTAATCAATAACTTATGTCAACGTTTAACTGAACCGGAAGTTTGATGAAAATCCATGCATTAGTTCTTGAGATATAGTTATCGCGATAATAATGAAAAAAGTAGCATAGCAACGCCACCTGTTGGGCTATTTACACCAAAACATAATCAGCATCTATTTACGTCAAGGTCTAACAGAATCTGAAATTTGATAAAATACCGTGCATTCATTCTTGAGATATAGCTATCGTGATAATCATGAAAAAAGTAATATAGCAGCACCACCTGTTGGTATATCTACACCAAAACTTTAACTGAATCTCAAGTTTGATGAAATTCTGTGCATTAGTTCTCGAGACATAGATCGTGAAAAATGCTGCACAGCAGCACCACCTGTTGGGCGATTTACATTAAAAACAAACCAGCACCAGTATATATCAAGGTCTAATTGAATCGAAAGTTTTATTAAATTCCATGCATTAGTTCTTGAGATAGAGTGCCTACAAATTTAAAAAAAAAAAAAAAAACGAATCAAGACATTTTCTAAAAATTCAAATCCTGTTCAGGACCTAAAACCTATAAATCTATCAAAAACCGAACATTTTCATGAATCCAATACTTTCTTGGAAAAATTACAAGAATTTTTTTTTTTTTTTTTAATTACATTTTTCTTTTTTAAAATTTTTTCCCGCAGAGTTCTAAATTTTGTGGAAATTTTTTGCAAGCACAGCATGCGCCCATGCATCTATATTATACAACTTTGTCAATCGGTAGCGGGGAAAAATTGCGAAATTCAGTCGAACGTGAAATGCCAGTTGTGGAAAAAATGTGAAATTTGTCGATCAGTTGATGAAAATAAATTGAGATTTTCGCTAATCATAATCAGTAGCAAGAAAATGCCACAAAATTTGCTAATCGGTTGACAGAAATATGAAAATTCATATATCGGTTGTGGCGGGAAAAGATCCGAAATTCATCAGTGGATCATCAAAAAAAAAATTCTTCAATTAGTCGCGGAAAAAAAAAAAATCTGAAATTAATCGATCGGTTACGAGAAAATAGCGTAAAATTTGCCAGTGGATGGAAAAATCTCAAATTTTGCAAAATTAGTCAACTAGATGCGAGGAAAATTTGTAAAATTCATCTGTAGATTGTGCAGAAGGTTGCTAAATTCTTCAATCAGCCGCATGGGAAAAATGTAAAAATCGTTAATCAGTCGCGAGAAAAAACTGAAATGTATCAATTGATCGTGGGAAAAAAATCGCGAAAATCATTAGTCGGTTGCAGAAAAAATTTAAAATTTGTTGATCACGATCAGTCGCTGAAAAAACCTTATGATTTTTATTAATAGGTTGAGAAAAAACCGCAAAATTTGCCAATCGGTAAAAGAAAAATATTTTGAAATTCAGGTCACAGGTAAAAATGCAAAATTTGTCGATCACGATCAGTCGCTGAAAAAATCCATGATTTTTGCTAATCGGTCGCGAGAAAAAGCCACAAAATTTGTCAATCGGTAAAAGAAAACTTCTCGAAATTTGGGGTCGCAGGTAAATACATGCGAAATTCAGCAGCGGATCGTCAAATATATTCCCGAAATCCTTCAATCAGTCACAGGAAAAAATGTGAAATTCATCAATCGGTCACGAGAAAAAATCATGAAATTCAGCAGAAGTGAAAAATCTGTAGATCGCTTCGTCTGTAAATTGGGAGAGAAGTTGTGAAATTCTTCAATCAGTCACAAGGGGAAAATGTATCAAAAAACATGAAATTCGTCTATAGATCCTAAGAAAAAATAGCGAAAAATCTTTAGTCTATCAAAGGAAAGAAAAATCTCAAAAATATCGTTCTCAAGAAAAGATCGCAAAATTAGTCAGTCGGGGGGGGGGGGGGGGGGGATGTCACAAAATTAGTCTGTCGGTCGCAGGAAAATATTGCAAAATTCTACTGATTAATGGAGACTCAAAACAAACCAGTTCAACAAAATATGTCTTTTGAACAGAATGCAAGAGAATCTCTTTTTGCAATTTTATATGATTCTTTACGAACTCCTTTCAAAAATTGCTTCTTAGCTTCTAATTTTTAAAATTAAATTCTTTTCCTTTTCAAGGCAGAAACTTTCTCTTAACAATTATTTTCAGTTGCTTCAGCATAATTTTTCTTGCATTCCTAATCGAAAATTTCATTTGGTTTGAGATTTTTATGCTGTTCAGATCACCCCATTTTCTTTTCGAATAATTGTCTCTATTCATAGACAATAATGTGAAAATTTTATGACACATTTTTAAGAATGATGCCGACTAAGTGCAACATTTTCCAAAAAATATAAAACGTGCAACAACCAAAAAAATCAATTTCCCTGATTTTTTAAGTATTACAAATTCCCAGATTTTTCCAGATCACTGAAATTCCTTGAGATTTTCCAGGTTCTGTAGTCACCCTACCCTGATGGAATACTTTTGTGCAATTAAAAATTACCATAGGTGGATACAATTTTCCTGCTGCACTTCCTTCAAAAACGGCATACAAAGAATCTCTGTTGATTGGATTTGATTCGATAATTTAATAATCGATAAAAATAGATATCTCTAATATACAATACTGTTTATTTAATTTCTTGTTTTAAAGATTTTTTTTTAATTTCATTCTTTTTTGCCGTTGAAATTTGGATCTGCACCCTGAGCCATCACCCGAGCAGTCTTTGCTAAAAGTTATAATGTTATTAACATAATTTCTTAAAATATTTCATTTCATAATTTTATAGTTAATGGCTCTTTGACTTCTGAGCGATAGCAATGAACAATTTGTTACCAAATAAATTAAAACAAAATTATTTAAATATAAAAAAAAAATACATTTTTAAACACTGACACACCACATTTTCATAAATACTGAATTCAGCGGTATTTCCTGTTGAAAATTTCTGAATTTAGAGGCAGTTAATAAAAAGTTTTATCACTGATTATACTTTGCAACTTTATAAATTTAGTAGAATAAAATATATAAAGAAAGCTTAAAATGAATTTTGAAATTTCTCAACATTTTAAAATTTAAATAGCTAAAAAGAAGCCACATTTCCATATTTCAATCACTAAGCAGAAAATAAATATTAAGATTAAGATGTATATTTTCATCTTTTAAGCATTTAAAATATTTAATTTAATTTTTTTAATTTGTAATTTCTTTAGCATAAAATATAATATTGGAGGCTTTTGACACAGGGTTTTTGATGCAACAGTTTAAACCCTGATTAAACTCCCCAAAACTTGCCAACCCTGTCAGAAATAGTTCATATATTTAAATACAGGTTTGACTTGCACAAATATGTTAAATAGAAAGCATTCCTTACTAATGAATAACAAGAATTATAGATTTATTAATGAATATAAAGAATTAAACAACTAACATTTCTTGTCATTTTGCTGCAGGATTTTTTGTGCCAGCATAAACCTTGCAATTTTCATGTTTAAATGGGAAAACAAAACAAAATTAATGTAATCAATCATTAAGGGGGAATAAATTATAAATTTTGTATAGGTAAAAATTTATTCTGCATATTGCAAGTATGATCTAGTTATAGTACATCTAATATATTTTCTAAAGAGTTAATACTTTAGCAAATATCCATCAGTGATACCGGAGATGCGCTATAGCGCAAAATTTAAGCAAATAATTGGAAAACGGATGCATTAATATAATTTTTATGGGTCCTTCAGGATGCATATTTTTTTGTTTAAAGATCGCAAAAGTAGTACATGTTGTGTAAAATACATTAAATCTGTCTTATCTCTAAAAGAGGATCCTCTTTTGTAAAAAAGGAAACAGTTTTTGGCAAAATCCTCAAACAAGGGCGACCCCCGATTTGGCGATTTTTTTGATGCGCGCCAAGCACGGACGCGCGCCAACCTAAAAAACGGCAACCTCCAAATTCCACCCAATCAGAACACGTACTTTTCGGCAGACAAGTCACTACTTACACAATTCCTAGGCCAATTTCTTTCACAAAGTAAATACTGATTTTATTTCGTTTTACTGCTATTTACAAAGTTTTGAAAAGTTTTTTTGCGAGATTTCTCCATTTTTACATACTTTTAGCAATATTTTCATTCAGATTTTTTAATTTTTACAATTTTTAACTATTTTTTCCTCCGGATTTTTCCATTTTTACAAATTTTTAGCTATTTTTTCCTCCAGATTTTTCCATTTTTACAAATTTTTAGCTATTTTTTCCTCCAGATTTTTCCATTTTTACAAATTTTTAGCTATTTTTTCCCCCAGATTTTTCCATTTTTACAAATTTTTAGCTATTTTTTCCCCCAGATTTTTCCATTTTTACAAATTTTTAGCTTTTTTTTCCCCCAGATTTTTCCATTTTTACAAATTTTTAGCTATTTTTTCCTCCAGATTTTTCCATTTTTACAAATTTTTAGCTATTTTTTCCTCCAGATTTTTCCATTTTTACAAATATTTAGCTATTTTTTCCTCCAGATTTTTCCATTTTTACAAATATTTAGCTATTTTTTCCTCCAGATTTTTCCATTTTTACAAATATTTAGCTATTTTTTCCTCCAGATTTTTCCATTTTTACAAATTTTTAGCTATTTTTTCCTCCAGATTTTTCCATTTTTACAAATTTTTAGCTATTTTTTCCCCCAGATTTTTCCATTTTTACAAATTTTTAGCTATTTTTTCCCCCAGATTTTTCCATTTTTACAAATTTTTAGCTTTTTTTTTCCCCAGATTTTTCCATTTTTACAAATTTTTAGCTATTTTTTCCTCCAGATTTTTCCATTTTTACAAATTTTTAGCTATTTTTTCCTCCAGATTTTTCCATTTTTACAAATATTTAGCTATTTTTTCCTCCAGATTTTTCCATTTTTACAAATATTTAGCTATTTTTTCCTCCAGATTTTTCCATTTTTACAAATATTTAGCTATTTTTTCCTCCAGATTTTTCCATTTTTACAAATTTTTAGCTATTTTCCCCCCCCAGATTTTTTTATTTTTACAAATTTTTAGCTATTTTTCCTCCAGATTTTTCCATTTTTACAAAATTTTAGCTATTTTTTTCCTCCAAATTTTTCTATTTTTACAAATTTTTAGCTATTTTTTCTTCCAGGTTTTTCCATTTTTACAAATTTTTAACTATTCTTTCCTCCCGATTTTTACAAAGAATTCGCAAATTTAACAGTCAATTTTTTCCTAACAAAAAATACCCCTTAAACTTTGTAAATTGCAACAAAACGAAATAAAAACAACGTTTACGTCGTGAAAGAAACTCTCATACAAATTGTGTAAATAATCACTTCTTTGCCACAAAGCACAAATATTACAATTGGACAAAATCTCTAAATTCCTAATTTTTTAAATACGTAAAATTCATTCACGCAGCGGTCAGCAACTTATGTATGTACGCTTCGCGTACATTAACCGAAAAAAAACATCACTGGATGCATGAAACTCACTGTACAGCAATCTCTAGAATGCATGAAACTCATTCACGCAGCGGTCAGTAACTTATGTATGTACGCTTCGCGTACATTAACCGAAAAAAAACATCACTGGATGCATGAAACTCGCTGTACAGCAATCTCTAGAATGCATGAAACTCATTCACGCAGCGATCAATAACTGATGTATGTACGCTTCGCGTACATTAACCGAAAAAAAACATCACTGGATGCATGAAACTGGCTGTACAGCAATCTCTAGAATGTACGAAATTCGTTCACACAGCAATCAATAACGTATGTATGTATCCTGTACACATTATCAAAAACAAAAAACAACACTCGATGCACGAAACTACCTCTACAGTAATATCTAAAATGCAAGACACACACTTATCAAATAAAATCAATAAAAATTCACTTACTTTTATTTTTCAAATTTACCTTTTTTTTTTTAAGGCTTCGGTTTGTCATAATCGCTATCGCCGATCACTTCTGATGAGGCAGCAGTATTTATACAAAAATAACCCTTAAACTGATGTATATTGACGATATAAGCAGGCACTTGATGTCAAGCACACAAGTCAGATGTATCTCCTCAAGAAAGAAACAAACAAACCCTTAAACTGCTCACTCAAGAGGACAAAATTCAAATTTACCTCTAAATAATCTATCAAAAACACCTAAAATATCCTAAATTTTCATTAACAACACACTACACACACTATTTCAAATTCACACTTGCCGCTTCGCCGAATTCTTCATAAAAAAACAACACGTCAAAAGATTAAATTCACTTCACTTCGCAAATCCCAGAGTTCAAACAAAAATAAACATGCGATGTGCCGTGATGCAACACTAAAGTCGGCCCAAACAACTTGGGACTTGATTTGAAAACCTCTCACTGTCCAATAAATTCAGCCCTTCTTCCATACACTGTTAAAAATATCATGAAAAATTACCTCTGTTTATAAAGGCTCTCTATTTTCTGACCAATGAGAATGCTACATTATCGGTTTCATTCTCAAAAACATTTTTACGGTATAGAGCACCTCTATCTAACTCATCACTCTCTGAATCCAACAATACGGCACACAATAAACCAACCAACCCAACCAAACGAACGTAATTCACTCATAAACCAATCAAATTTCTAGATCAAACCGTAGTAGGCGGGGAAGAAATGAAAGGAACAAACCGGTAGCAAGAAAAACTCATTTATCGCTTTGCCAAATTCGACGCAGCCAAGCATCGCCCTTGTTTGAGGATTCAACCCAGTTTTTTAAAAGTGTCTGGGTCCCAGGAACACTGGATTTCAAAAGACTTGCGGCATCACTGTACCCATAAATGTAAATGGTTTACGTAACATACATATCTATAAGGCTTTTCATTCCCCACAGATTTTAACATATTTATAAATATAAATTGCATATAACTAATAATATATCATTTTTCTTAAAACAGGATATAATGCACTTTAAAACACAATAACACTTTACTTACTGTTCCGTAGCACGTAGCGGTAGCAAATCATCACAGAATCGCTTGTTTGGCGGGTTAAAAAATATGTTACGGTCGCGGTTAAGTGACATTATTTTTCGACACAGGACTAAAATGAAGGTGTTGCACCCTAGCGGAGGAAAATGTATGGGGTAGTACCGTATTTTTTCCAACAGATGGGCTTGAACTGTAAGAATATGTGGATTGCCCTTAATTTTCTAAGTATTTAAGGGATAAGGCCGTTTATTTAGTGGATCAGACCGTTTTTCATCAAATAAGGCTGTTGCCCGTGAAAATTGAAGGGCAAAGGCTCATAAATTTACAGTTTTTTCTGAGAGTGTAGTTATAATAAAAATATAGATAAAAATGATTAAGTGATACAAACAGAACACAAAAAAGCTTATAAAAACCTTTTAATATAAAGATCGACGTATGTTGCAACTCTCAAACGGCGCCATTATCAAGATCTACAACGATAAACAAACTAGTCACGCAAATGTTTGAAAATAAACTTGAAAAACATAAATCACGACATCATATATCTAAAAAAAAATCCTTGATGACTCGGCCTACAGGCACAAGTAGATTTCGAAGACGCAGACTGTGGGGCACCTGTTTATTGGGAACTGAAGAAGACATGACCTTTTTGACATGATGCGGCAGTTGGGACCGTCCACTTCGAAATCTACCTGTGTCTGTAGGCGGAACCGGCAGTATTTTTTTTGTTTTCAATTTCTTTTTGCTGTAAGGGTTGGTCCTATAAAAAACTTGTTAATATAAAAGTTGTAGATAATATTAAACTGATTTATAATAAATTTAAGCGGATTTAATATCTTGTGAATGTATACGAAGTTATGAATTTTTTCTTCTTAAACCCCTATTTTTTCTCCCCTCGAGGCCATTTTTAATGATATCAGAAATCTGTCATACATAAATTTTCGGTCCTTTTCCAAGAAGTAATAATAACTTGAAACGGATTCGATACGTATCATAATTAAGAAGTTATGTTTTTTTTTTTCTGTTTTCACAAAAAACCTTCTCCATCCCCCCCCCCCCCCCCCCTCCCACATATACGGATTCCAACTCAAACTACCCGGTATGAAAGAAAATCCAAATAACACATGTGCAAATAACACATGCGCCGCAGGCGCCCTGAGGGAGCGTCCTGCGCGTAGACGACCACCGAACCCAAGTCCTCAGGGACTTTTATCGCGCCATCAGGTTTGTGTCCCTGCGGCGCTTCGGCCGGTATTTGCAATGAATCAGCCTCATTTTATTTACCTAAAATTTGGCACGTGGTAATTTTCAGTTTTAAAAAAGCAATAAGGAAATATTAATTTTCACGTTTACAGTTGACTATTTCAAGCCCCTACTTTTAGGTAGATTTCGTAAGAAATACTATCTATTACATTCTCCCCTATTTTGGAATTTCTGAAAACAAATTGCAGATCTACACCGATCATGACTCTTAGAACCCAAAACCACCAACAGTTCAAAACTTTATCTATCTATCAATATAATCACCTTTTTATGAACACGGTAACTTCCATAATTCTGCACAAATCTCTTCCAAACTGACACATAAAATCAAGGAGCATATAATCTCGGTCAAGTTCGTTAATGGGCAAAATCGAACCAAGGGGGTGGGGGTGAAATAGGGGGCTTTTTGTTGAAACAGAAAAAACCCCGTAACTTCTTAATTATGATACAGTTTAAAGTTATTATTACTTCTGGGAAAATGGCTGAAAATTTATGTATAGCAGATATTTGATTTCATTAAAAATGCCCCCAAGCGGGAAAAAAAATAGGGGTTTAAGAAGAAAAAAATGCATAACTTCGTCAATTCACAAGATATCAAATCCGCTTAAATTTATTATAAATCTTCTTAATATTAACGTCAACTTTTATAGGACGACCAACTCTTACAGCAAAAAAAAAAAAAAAAATCCTTGCTTGCTCCGCCTACAGGAACAGTTATATTTCGAAGTGGGCGGTCCCAACTGCCGCATCATGGCAAATAGGTCGTTCTTCTGCAATTCCCAATTACATTCTCCCCTATTTTGGTGCCCCACGGTCTGCGTCATCGAAATCTACCTGTGCTTGTAAGCCGAGCCATTAGGGATTTTTTTTTACATATATGATCTCGTGATTTATGTTTTTCAAGTTTATTTTCAAAAAATTTCGAGAATAGTGGTTTTATCGTTGTAGATCTCGATAATGGCGCCGTTTGAGCGTTGAGAAATATGTCGATTTTTATATTAAATCTTTTTTTTAAGCTTTGTTGTGTTCTATTTGTATCACTTAAGCATTTTTATCTATGTTTTAAAATATAGATTTTTGTAAAGAATAGTAACTATTATTGATAACTATTAACTATTATTCTATTATTTTAATTAATCTATTTTTCCGCTTAATTTTCAATCTTTCATTTTATAATGGGCGCACACTGGTGAGGAAATTTGCAGACATTGACCGCATAGGATGTGTTAAACCCAAACTTATGTTTCAGTTATGCTTTGTGTTAGGAAAATTTTGTCGGTAGGCAGTAATTTTGCGCGCTCTAAAGTAATAAGGTATATAATAAACAATTGTACTTTTGGAACAAAAGATAGGTAAGATATTGCTTACCTCCATTTTTCAGCAATCACCCACACTCCTCATTATACCGCGTAGTAGGTCCGCCAGAATCACTGGTTAATCCATTATTAAGAAAATTGATGTATCCATTACTTTTTGCACACACAATATGTAAATCCTTGATTGAAGAATATCCATGTGACTAAGCAATGTGTATAAGTTATTGATTAATAAAACATTCATTATACTGATTAAAGAATTTAATTTACATTTCTTATATTTAATAGTTACATAATTTTAATCTTAAACATTAATTAAATTTCATAAGTTTAAGGGAGATCGGAGTATACATGTTCCATCTCCATCGCGAGATAAAAAGCTTCTATTAAAGTTCTATATAGCAGAATGAAATCAGTCTTTAGTCCTTATCAAGTGATGTCATTTTACAGTTCTTTCATTGGATGGATATGACGTAAAGTCAATGTACGTCATTCATTCGTATTTTAGTCTCTTACTTCCTTGTTCAGTTCACGAGTCTGTAAAAACCTCTTCATATTTCATTTCGTCTTTGAAATTGGATAAACACTATTTATATTGATGAGTTTTTAAGTGAACTGTCATAAAAATCAATTTGCTGAGATTATTATCATGATGTATTATCAACACTTTGTTATGTATTTTTTCACGTAGAATCGAAAGGTGCCGTTGCAAATGCCAAAAGAAAAAAAAACTATAATGCTTTTTTCGAGCTTTATTAAATTATTAACAATTTTTTAAGGAGGTTGGTTTAGTGGGTGTTCTTTACGTATACTTTCATTCAATGAAACATCGCTCACTGCCAAAGTGGCACCTGGGCGCAGGTAATCAGAACGTTTCTCACTCCTCAAATGCATAGAGCAGGGGAATTTGCCAACGGGTTTTGTGGGATAGTAGCGTAATCTCGACTTTACGAGACAAAAATTTTGGAAAATTATAAAAATTTCGAAAACCACTTTATAGGTATCGAAATCAATTTAATAATAATATAAAAAACATTTAGGCTCTGAATATTGCTCACAAGAAGAAAAAATAAAAATTTGGCCTGTCATGAGTTGCTGATTCAGTTAATTTTCATCAGTTACTCATTTTTGTTTTTCAACTGGTTTTCCTACTTTTCCGATCCATTTCCTTCTAAAAACGAGGCTGGACGGTATGTTAGGGGGGGGGGGGTATCATTCTATGGAATTTATAGAACAACTTTACATAGTTGCCAAACCGTAGGAAAATACACGCAATTTTCCCCTAATGTGTGGAAGTTCACCTTTTCAGCACACTGTGCGGTATATAACAAACACCTGTAAATTTCAATCAATTTTCTTGTATCAAAAGTTCGCGTTATACGCTCGAATATACGTAAGTATATCAAATCTTGATCAAATAAATAACTTATGTTCAAAATGTTTCAACAGATACTCAGAACCTTTTCTTTAAAAAACTTAATAAAGACTATTTATTTATAGATTTACAGCTTATTATTAATTTATCACTCTTATTTCAGAGTTCAATTATTACCGACATTCGGTTCAAAAATGAAAATTACATCATTCTGAAAGAACGAAATCAGAATAAACAAAAAAAGCCGTTGCCACTAGCAACAGACAAAAAGACTAGTCAGACAAAAAATCGTTTGACAGCGCCAGGGAGGAGGCATTCGTAACACACTGCCCCCGGCTTAACACTTAGTTCAGCATCTACAATTCTTAAACAATTTAATAAACATAAGCAGATCTGCTGGGTTTTCTTTTCCAGGACAATAATTCCAGTCCTTTGGATTTGTCAATGACTGAATTTCAGTGACCCGATTTGCAATAAAAGGTTTCCAATTTGTAGTCGTACCTCTAATCCAACATAGAGTTATTTCAGAATCCGACCATAACTTTATTTTTAAATTTGGAATATGTAATACTTGTTTCAAATATTTCCACATTCTAGCGGCAATTAAAGCACTGATAAGCTCCAAGCGAAGGATGGTTAACCTCTTGAGGGGGGCTATTCTACATTTGCTCCAGACAAAACTTGTTTGGATTTCACCAGTTAATGAAATGCAACGCAAATAAGCAACTGCTCCAAACCCTATAGGGCTAGCGTCACAGAAAATGTGAACTTGTGTTTTTTCGGAAATGTTTATTCCATTAGGGAAATATTTTCTGGGTATTTCAAATGTTTTCAGCTGTACAACTTGTGAACACCAAGTGTCCCATTCAGATTTCAAATCGTCTGGTAATTTACTATCCCACTCTAAACCTCTTTGCCATGTTTTTTGCAACAAGGCTTTAATACGAATAACAAATGGATTCAAAATTGCTAAGGGATCATAAATTTTCAGTAATATCTTAAGTACTGTTCGCTTGGTGGGATCATTCATATAACTCTCCTGAAAGAGTTGGATATCTAACATCAAAACATCAGATTCAGTATTCCAAATTAGCCCTAGCACTTTTAAAATACTACCTGGGTTTTCCTCACTTATACCAAATTTACTTGTTCCCCACATTTCTCTAAGTTTAACAGAATTTGTTTGATATTTTCTCAAATTCATCCCAGCCTCTTTAAGAATTTCTGAATCTGTCGTTGATAAATAATAAGCTTCTCTATCTAAATCTGATCCAAAAATTAGATCATCCACATATAGGGAACTATCTAACATTTTTACAACACTTGGATGTTGATCTTGATATTTCTTTATGTGATATTTAATTGTGGCAGCCAAAATAAATGGGTAGCATGAAACTCCAAATGGTACGCGTCTAAGTCTTAAAATTTTAAAAGGTTTCTTTCGTCATTATCGAACCAAAAAAATTTAAGGTAATCTCTGTCTTCTTCAGCTATAGAAATTTGAAGAAAGGCTTTCTCAATATCTGCACAAAACGCAGTATTGAATTTTCTGAAATTAATAAGAATTTCTAACAAATCAGGGTTTAAATTTGGTCCAGAGTACAAACACTCATTTAACGATTTATTGTTTTCTTTTGAGGAGGCGTCAAACACCATCCTCACTTTAGTTGTGGGTTTATCATCTCGCAAAACAGGGCGGTGGGGCATAAAATATCCGCTGTTTATTGCTTTATTAGGGCATTCTTCCACTATGTTATTTAATTCCTGTTCAACCACAATTTCTTTATATTTTTGCAATAATTTCTTATTTTTATCCAATTTTCTGTTTAAGCTAATAAATCGATTTCTAGCATTTTTATAATTACTTCCTAAATCCCTTTTATCCTCTTGCCATAGCAATTTAGCTTCGTAACGATGTTCAATAAAATGCAAATTGCCTTCGAATTTTTTTACCATCTCTTTATTTAATTCAGACATATGCTCTTCTGTATTCATCCCATCATTCTAATTCCCACAAATTTTTCAAATCATTTTCTATAGGTTTCATAACATGAGTAGATAAGACGCCAGCTTGATTACTCTTATAATTTTTATTCACGTCAATTGCCCCGCAGAGAGAATGTCCGAATAAACTTCTACATATGTATAATGATTTAGTTATAGGAAATGTTTTATCATTAATTTGATAAAAATAGTCTGCCCCAATCAATATATCAACATCAGAATTTTCTAAGTGTCCCCAACTGTCAAGACGAAATTTAGAAAGTTTTCTCTTTATTTTAATTGGAAGGGGGGGGGGAATTTGTATCAACAAATTTGTTATCACCGGTGTTACTAAAGCTTTAATTAATATACTTCGGTTTCTACCCGCAAAGTGAGTTAACTTTAGCTGAACGACATCATAGCATCTCTCTTCAGATGATTTCGAACTGAAAGTATAGACAATTAATTTCTCATTTCTAATTATCTCAGGGTTTAATTTAGAAACTAAGTTTTCTGTAACGAAAGTTCTGTGACTAGCAGAATCAAATAAATAAAGTGCCTTTTCGGAATTTTCTTCCGATTCTACATTAACATGAATAGTTTGCAATATTATTTCTTTAGGATGGTTATTTATGCTATTATTACAATGTGATACAGAGGAAATAATAGTGTCTGGCTGTTTAGATACTTCTGATTTTCGATTACCAGAGTTACAAAGAATGCTATTATAAGTTTTTACCTCAAACCTTGCAATTTTCATTCGAAAACTTGCAAAAACTTGAAATATGAAATTTACGAAAACACTTAAAACATCTACCCTCTCTCTTCAATTTTTCACGCATTTCAGGAATGGAAAGAGCCTTACAATTTTCAGTATCATGTTCAACAGACTTGCAAATTACACAGTTATTTTTAATATTAGTGGTCAAAGCAGAAGCTGAAGGAGTGCTTCTTTTGTAATTTTGATATTTTTTCTTATAATTTTCGTGTTTATCAGAAACTGGTTTTTCAAAGCAATTTAATTGCAAAGTTGCTTTACGCGATTCAATTTCTTCTTTAATGAAATTAATCAATTCATTAATTTCCCAATCTACATTTTTCGTACGTTTTCTATTAAATTCTAACGCAATATCAGATGGAATGAGTTTCAGAAGAATCGGACATAACAAGTGTCCATATGAACCCGACGTTACGCCTAAAGAATTGAGATTTCTAATTTGAATCTCACATTCATCATATAGCTCTCTTAGAGCTTTAATATTACTAGCGTTTCTTACAGGTTTCAAATTTAATAATTTCGTCATGTGGCTATTTATCACAAGGTCATTACGACCAAAACGGTTTTTTAACAGCTCTATAGCGTGATCATAATTTTCCTTAGTCAGCGAGAATCCTGCAATTGTATTGGCAGCGCTACCGCCTAAAAGTGACTTCAAATAGGAAAATTTATCAATTTGAGTTAAGTGCTCATTTTTATCAATTGTGTTTGAAAATTGACTCCAAAATTCAAGCCATAAACAAGAATCACCATAATATTTACTTATATTCAATTTGGGTAATTTTACCAAATTCTGATTCAGAATTTTCTGACTTTTTAGTAAAGAAGTATTGTTACTACTATGCTCACTTTCGTTATCTGAAACATCTTGTTTATTTTCCGTAATAACGGTATTATCATTTATAAATTTGGAAATTTTAAATTTCCACTCAATAATGTTTTCATTATATGTTTCAGATTTCTCTATTTCTTTCTCGAACTCAGCATCTAGAACCAGTGGTTCAATCTCTGCATTTAATGATTTTAATGTTTCCATTTTATCATTCAATTGCTGTTTTAAAATACCTAGCTGTGATTTTTTATTTTCTAAATCTAATGCTAGTGTATCATCTAAAATTTCTTTAATTTTATCAAATAATTTCGTAGTTTGAGAACGAATAGTAGCTCTTTTTTTCTTTAGTGTTTCGATATTCATTGTAAATAATAATATATTTCAATACTCAATATATTCTATATAATCAATAATTTAATTCAATTATTCAACAAATTTGAGGTACTTACCTCAATCAATATAAAAGAAGATTTCAATAGTCCTGTAGCTGGACGCCAAAAAATGATGATTGTCATTTTCAATAAGAGTGCAAGTTCTTTTCGAAATACAACGCCATTCATTCTATTTTTCAGAAATCAAATCTTGATCAAATAAATAACTTATGTTCAAAATGTTTCAACAGATACTCATAACCTTTTCTTTAAAAAACTTAATAAAGACTATTTATTTACAGATTTACAGCTTATTATTAATTTATCACTCTTATTTCAGAGTTCAATTATTACCGACATTCGGTTCAAAAATCAAAATTACATCATTCTGAAAGAACGAAATCAGAATAAACAAAAAAAGCCATTGCCACTAGCAACAGACAAAAAGGCTAGGCAGACAAAAAATCGTCTGACAGCGCCAGGGAGGAGGCATTCGTAACACATGGTATCTGAAAATATAGAAAATTTGAACTTATAAATTGCTTATTAAGTTGCTTATATAAAGACATTTCGAAACGATAAACATATTTATTACATTATCCAACCGATTATTTTATAAAATTGTAGTTGACAGCTGGGGGAAAAACCCAATTATAAGTGCTCAAGTTTTGAAATGTAATTGTAATAAAATAGTGAAATGATTGCTTTTATTTATTTCAAGCTGTCAACACATCAAAGCTGACTATTAACTGAGTTTAATGTACAGTAATCCCTCAACATTCGCGGTTTTAACATTCGCGAGTTTTGATTATTCGCGAATATGAAAATGCGGAAGAACTTAACTTTCGCGATTTTTTTTTTATTATCTCTTTCTTTTTCAGAATTTATAGTGGTTAAAGATTATTTCCTCAGTGTCTTAGTATATATTTACAAATCAGTTTTCAGTTGTCAGCTGAAAAAAGAGCGAGTGTTGTAGGAAAGCAAATTATAACAGAAGCATATTCATTGCAATGGAGATATTAGAAGTGGTAAGATAAGAGCATCTTTAATTTAACACGTTCAAGTTCTCGTAGAGATGGAGGTGAAACTGCACTTAGATAGAAAATAACAGCATTTCTGAAGCATCTAGATGTATTTAAATACCGTATTTTAATATTTTATCGCATACTAACCCATTTACATATTATCGTCTCTTTGCGAATAGAGAGAATCGAAATTACTTTATACAAAACACATGCTTTTCTAGCTGTCATTATTTCTTCCCTAAGTCAATTAATTTGAATTATCTTTACTAAATAAATTTCATGCTTATGAATATGTGCGTACAATTAACTTCTACATATATGTTCTGCATAACGTATTGTTAATACATGTATCCTTTAGTTCTTTGAAATACTATGCCACTGTAATTAAAATTTTTTAGAACGTAACTTCTTTTTTAGTGCAGAGAGATAGACTCGCGGATTTAACATTCGCGATCTTTTCCTGGAACGTAACCCTCGCGAATGGTGAGGGATTACTTACTTTATAGGTGAATTACGATCAGTGTGTAATATAAATAAGATTTTATTAGAGATGATTATCAGGGGTTTTTTATGAAATTAAAGGAGATTACGTAAGATATTTGGATATACAGGGAAACGATAAATTAGACAAGTTCTTTCGAAATAAAGAATGGTTAATTTAAATAAGGGAAAATGATCATGTGTAACAGAACGCTGTTACAACTTCTTCCAACCATCTCTTTCTGAGTCTACCAATATTCCTTTTCCCAATTAATTTTCCATTATATATCTTCTTTGGGCTTCTGTCATCCTTCATTCTGATAAAATGGCCTAGCCATTCCATTCTTCTTATTTTAGTGGTATTTTATTATATCCTTTTCGTTATATAGCTGTTCGATCTTCATATTTTATCTGATTCGCCATGTATTGTTTTCCTTAATTGGTCCGAAAATTTGTATTAAAATCTTTCTTTCCCAAGTAATGAATAACTTTTCATTTTTTTGTGTAGTTGTCCAGTCAATTGGACCAATTACATCAATTACTATAGGTTTTAATTTTAAGTTTAGCTGCTCGGGAAATTAAAGATGATCCCATAATACAGGGGAGTCATAAAGTCTTTCCCTGATTGTAATAATTTATTGCAGAAAAACTAACATAATTAGGCATATGCTTCTTTCAATATATTGTAAAGACATTTATGAAGTTTTTTATACAAGTACTTAAGTCCGTAAATTTCGATGTGAGCACCCTTGGTAGCTCAAAGAATGTCAAGGCGGTATTCCATTTCTCGCCACGTATTGCCCAACATTTGGGCTGTCACACTAGACACAACATCTGTGACCCTGACCTTTAGTGCTTCAATATCTTTTACTGGTGTTGCAAACACTCTGTTTTTTTATGTACCCACTCCCCAAAAATATCTAGAAGAGTTGGTCCATCCCGACCGGTCCATATTCCAGAAAATTTGTCATCAAGGAACTCACGGACGACGGTAGAGACTCGACTAAAAAACTTAAGAACATGACTTTTCCATATTAAAAGTTTTACAGTATTACATTCAATGGTTATTCCGTAATATTTTTTAATCAGGGAGATTTTATGACTACCCTATGTATTACGAAGAGAAAAATAACATATATTTCCTGTTACTGTAATCTCTGTTTCTAACATATTATTACAAGGGATCATAGATCCTAAATATTTAAACTCTGATACTTCATTAAATTGTAATTCATATCTATACTGTATTCAGTTAACAGTTTTTTTTTTTTAAATTATTATTTCAGGTTTTACGAGAGCTCCTCAACCAGTCTAAATCTGATGATTCTTCATCATCAGCAACTAACACGACTTTGTTGGAGGTTGGACTGAAAGTTGTGCGTGGGCCAGACTGGAAGTGGGAAAATCAGGACGGGGGAGAAGGACATGTCGGGACTGTCGTTGAAGTCGGTAGGTCCAATGGGACACTTGACAAACAGGTGTTCGTGGTTTGGGATAATGGCGTCCGCGGAAACTATAGGATTGGATATGTCAATGCTTACGATTTAAGAACTTTGGATAACGGTTCCATTGGTATGTATAACTCCATTATATATTAATTTATCCGATTCATTGACCTTTTTCCCTTAGAAAATATATCATCTTATTACATTGTGTAGCAAAGAAATAGTATGGATAAGTATTTAAAAGCTGCCCCTGCTGCATTTATGAAAACTGTAAGAAAGACTGTTAATTTACTAACTATACGCTATAACAAATTATTCAAAAAAGCTAAATTAAAAAACAAATACTTAGTATTCAAATGATTTAATGTCAATTGATACTGTAATCAAACTCTGTTATATCGAGTTCGGGTATAATGGGAATTCGGTTTCAACTAATAAAGTGAAAAATGGTTGATCTATAATAAATATCCACTGCAAGTAAGTTGGTTATTACTTTATAAACTCCGAATATAGCGAGCAAAAATTCTGTAAATTCAAGAAAACGTCGTCTTATTGAAGAATAACTTTTAAGAAAACACATATTTGTATGGCACACACACACTATTACCGAAAGTGGTAAATATAAGGAGAAAGGCTATAATACAGATAAGTATGAAACAATAGCCTCTCACACGACATGCAATTGACTTGGATTTTTACGCGAAAATTCTAAAATTCTTAGAAATAATAAAAGTAAAAATACTTTTAAACAAGAACGAAAAATCCTGCGTCAAGCATAGATTATGTAACACTTTCCAACACTTACAGACTACTTTAACAAAACTTCACAATTTCATAAGGTGAAAGATAATATCTGAATAAACAATTTGGAAAACCCATAACATATTTAAAAACCCAATTTCAGGAATTACCAACAATATTCGTAAAAATATCCGTGTGCAGCCATGGTTGTGCAAACACTTGTGTGCAGCCATGTATAGTATCTTAAAATTTGTATATATGCTACATAGAATGCTAAATTTAATTCAGTTAGGAAACGCGTAACACAGTTTAAAATTCCTCTTCTGAAATTTCCGTCAATAAAAGAAAATATACTCAAGAACTTTTGTGCTGCCCTGTATATGATCTACAGAATGTATACACACCAAGTAATAGACAAAAAGTGAGTTACATTTAAAAACGCGTTCAGCAACTGAAAACGCACACTTCCAGCAATTTATTGTAAATAGACAGTACCGAATTGTTTTGTGTGTCCCTGCGAATGAACGATGAATGCTATACACACAATATTCCATAATAAGCTTCTTGTAATGCACCTTAGTGATATATATCAATTTCAGTATGTTTGAAATAGTGAAAAATGATTAAAATAAACCGCAAACGACTTTTCTCCATAGACCGCAGTGTAACGGAATTCCTTTGAATGTCTCTGTAAAGGAACTATAAGTGCTATGCACACCCTATTCTATTGTAAGCCTCTTGTAGTGCACGGCAGTGATATATATCAATTTCAATGTGTTTGAAATTGTGTAACATCATTAAAATACACAGCAAATAATTTTCCTCCCATAGACCGTAATGTAAAAGAATTCTTTTGAGTGTCTCTGTAAAAACTATAAGTGCTACACACTTCATTTTCAATACCGAACATGCCATAGTAAACCTCACTAACATACATCAATTGCATGACAATGCGAATATATTTAGGCGAGTTAGAGAACAGACAGACAGACAGACAAACCGAATTCATAAACACTTTTCAACTATGTTGGAAAATTTTTAAAAATACTCTTTTATAAGCATTCAATGCTTATCTTTAAAAAGATACACCAAATTTCCTAACTGTAATTCATGTAGATCTAAAAAGTTTCCGCTTAAATACGTTAATTTGGCGTTTGCATTGATTAATGAAAATTCCCCACTTTGATTTATACTTGATAGAAATGGCGAATTAATGAATTTATTTTAAAAATTTATAATTTTCGCTCGTTTTATTTTTAAGATATGACACCATATTTTAAGAGAAAAAAACATAACAATCTATTCAGGCATTTCTAAATTGTTTTCTCAGCGTATAATCATAATTTAAATAATGTAAAACTATTAAATGTTAAATTATTATTATTATTTTTTAATGTTTCACTGTTTATTTTTTATTTATATTTTCTACTTTTAAGTGTTTAAAATATTTCTTCGCTGTTTCACAGACATTGTTTATATTTTGGCACATAATTATCTCCAATATTTTTGTAACTCTTAAACAGTTGTAACCATAAAGATTATTATTTGACGATTTATCACCGGCGGCCGTTCAACGGGAAAATGTCTTAAAAGAAAGTCACTAATTTACAATTAAGGTCTAAAAATATTAAAATGTTGCATTTTATTCGGAAACACACCTGTGTACATAATTTTTATAATTTTATCATATCAGGAAATGAGTGAAAAGTCGATTACAAAATTCCGTCTTTACATACAAACAAGAAAGAACAATCATGCATCAAGTATAGCTTGTGAAACACTTTGCAACGCTAACAGAATACATTAACAAACCTTCGCTGTTTAACAAGGTAAATAAAATACCTAAGTAAATATTTTAGAAAACGCATAACCCATTTGAAAATCATATTTCAGCAATTACAGGCCATAGCCAGAAATGTGCTCCCATTCTTTTGTGCAGCCTTGTATCTAATCTATAGATATGTATGTACTCTATGCTGCAATTTAGTTTAGTATATGAAAACATATAACACAGTTGAAAATTCCCATTCAGCAGTTTCTACCAATACATGGAAACATATTTGAATTCTTTTGCATAGTGCTGTATATTATGCCGTAAGATTTTTATACACGCCACATACAAGCTAAAGTTTAATTCGGGCAAAAACACGCTGAAAACTATTAAAATCACACTTACCAGAAATTATCATACAGAGGCGGCCATGTATCCAGTTCTTTGCTTGGTAATGTATTTGATTTTATTTATATTCAACAAATATCTCTTAGTATACTAAATACATTTCACGTTTAACATGCATAAATCGATTAAATATCACTTTAAGCAATTTACGCTGATAAACAGTAATGCTTACGAATACTTTTGTGTAGCCCAGTATAAGATTGTATAGCATTTATACAAACCACATAGTATGCAAAAATTTAGTTAAACGCATACCTAACTGAAACCGCACTTCCAGCAATTATCGCTTATAGACATTAGTACTTCGGATACAGTACTGTAAATCTTTTAGGTGTCCCTGTAAATGAACTATAAATGCTATGCACAACATATTATGCAACAAGTATTATACGATAGGTATCTTGTAGAAAACCTCAGTAATGCACATAAATTTTATTATATTTCAAATAGTGTAACATAATTAAAATACGCTGCAAACAGTTTTTCCCAGCAAACCATTATGTAACTGAATACTTTTGTGTGGCCCTGTAAATGAATTATAAATGCTTTACACTCCATATTCTACAGAAAGCATGTTTTAGTTCACCTTAAAAAAATATTTTTTTTTAATATGCTTGTAATAGTGTAACACGATTAAAATGCACCGCAAACGATTTTTCCGCGCAGACCATAATATAACGGAATTCTTTTCAGTTATCCTGTAAACTAATTATAAGTGATACACGTGCTGTATTCCATAGTAAGCATCTTGTAATGCACTTCAGCGATGTATATCAATTTCAATATGTTGGAAGTAGTGTATAAAAAAATTAAAAGAAAACTAGATTCAGTAATACGAAATTACCCTTGGATTAGTTGCATTTCCATATATAAGAGACATAATGGTATGTAACAGAATTTCGTAAGAATGAAAATTCGCGCGTCAAGCATATATTGTGAGGCACTTTCCAAAACATTTAGAATACTGTAACAAAACTTTACTATTAAAAAGGTGAAATATGTTTAAAAAACAATTTCGAAAATGCATAACACATTTGAAACCACAATTTCAGCAATTACCATCAATAGTCGGAAAAATATCCGAATTCTTTAGTGCTCCCCTGAATATGATTTATAGATTTCTATATATACTACATGGTATGCTAAAATTTAATTCAGTTATGGAATGCCTAGTACAGTTGAAAATTATTCTTCAGCAATTTCCGTCAGTAAACGGAAATGTAGTCCAGATCTTTTGTGCAGAGCTGTATATGATCTATAGAATTTCTACACACCAAGTAATATTTCAAAAATTAATTAAATTTAAAAACGCGTACCACAACTGAAAGCACACTTCCAGCAATTATTGTTCATAGACAGTACCGTTACCAAAATTTTTCTGTGTGTCCCTGTAAATGAACGATAAATTCTATGCACATCATATAATATACTAAGCATCTTGTATTGCCGCTCAGTGATATATATCAATTTCAATATTTTTGAAATAGTGTAACATGATTAAAATACACTGCAAATGATTTTTAACCATAGACCATAATGTAACGGCATTCTTTTGAGTGTCCCTGTACTAGAAGTATAAGGGTTACATACTTCATTTTCGATACCGAACATGCCGTATAGTAAACCTCAATAACATATATCAATTACACGGCAATCCGAGTATATTTACTCGAGTTAGACCACGAAAAGACGGCAGACAGACAGACAGACAAACCGAATTCATAAACACTTTTCAGTTGTTGGAAAGTGTTAAAAACAAGTTAAGTTCAATAAAACAGTGTGAAAAAGGCAAGCGATAATGTATTTGTACAGTGATTGAGTTTAATTAGACAAAAAGTATCTTATGAAACGGACTCGAAAAAGAGTTCACAGTATAATAACTTTTGTAATGATGATAATGACTTAGAAAATAACTTTTTAAATGATGAATGAATGATAAGATTGATTTATATTCATTTTTTTTCATTGCGTTTTACTTTATTCGTTTATTCAAATAATAAAAAATTACGAGTATAAAGTGAAATATGGATTTACTTTTGTACTTTTAATTAAAGGATTAAACTCCTACAAGCGTGTTAATTCAGCTGTTTTGACTGGTTTATTTAAACTTTGGTGTATCCTCTCACTTCCATACATTACTATAAAGGAAATAGAGCATGAATTCGTATAATACGAGAACTTGATTATAACGAGTAAACGACCAGGATCCCTTCATATAACCGAATTTGAGTTGTATCACTCTAAAATAGTTTATATATTGACACTATAGACAACTATAATCCATTTATTGATATTACGGAAATATAAAATTATGCAAATATATAAAAATGTATAAAAATATAATATAATAAAGTTATTTAACTACTAAGCATTTTTCTTTTACAATTATGAGCTAATTGAGGCACGAAATCAGGGTCACACAGAGAGGACTCAGGCACCAATAGAGACTCGAATGTCCTATTTTTAGGACAGCCTGTACCAATCAAACTAATAAAAGTTTTTTATGTTTTTTGATTTTATGTGTATACATAGGCTTAGAGAAACACATGTTTAAGATTTTATATAAAAATATATTAATTTTTTCAATGCTTGGTACGATATGGATTAATTAAAAAGTGATCAAAGCCCATGTTGAGTTTTAGGCCTCACTTGTTCATTTTCCATCCGATCGATTGATTCGAAGAGCAGAAAAACAAGTAATATATATATATAAAAAAATAAAGTCAATTCCTACTTAGGTCAACAACAAAAATTACCAGTTCTTGCATTGCCTAATTAATTAAATTTAATTAATGAATTAATATTTGAAATTTGTCAGTTCCTGCGTCGTCTAATTAATTAAATTTAATTAATGAATTAATATTTGAAAAAACTGTATTAACATCAAGTGTCATCCACTACAAGTTTAAAAAAATGCATTTCAACTTGAGTGGATGAATAAAAAGTATTTTATTAACGATTGAAAAATTAAACAAGATATATAAATATATATAGGGAGAGTGTGAACTAATAGTAGGAATTGAAAAATACACGTTGTTAGATATGCGATTCTCTCTTCGGAATGTCACCAAATTTTAAGTCTTCTATATTTTTTCTGAAATAAACATGATTTACAAATAGGATATTGTAGTAGAAAATTTCACATAAAAATGTTTGTTTATTTAGGTGTGCATCACCCGACTGTTACCTGCAACTCTTGCCGCAAAAAAGGTGTAATAGGCATGAGGTGGAAATGCAAAGTATGTTACGACTATGACCTTTGCACTAGGTGTTATATGTCTGACAAGCATGACACTACGCATGCTTTCACACGATTTCAAACTAATAATGGAAATCAGTAAGTTCTTTTTTATTTTAAAAAATGTGTATAATTTTTATTTTAAATTTATGTAGAACTGCACAGTCTAGGGGAAAAAAGAACAACCCCATACTAATTCGGCTGAAAATGATCGTATAAAATTTTACTGATATCAGACGGTTTCTAATACCGCCTATTATTAAATTCTGTGTACAAATTAGAGTTTACACATTAAAAATTTAACCGTGTTTCTTCAAATGGTAAAACCCAATTTTTACACCATATTTCAGTTTCTGGGATTCATCAAAACGGCAAGGGTATAGATTATAAGGTTTTCTTAAATCTTCATAGAGTTAGAAGAGTTCAAAGTTTGAGGATGGATATTAATATTAAATCCACGTGAAAAAGTTTAATTTATATCATCCGATTGAAGTTTCTCTTTTTCTATTGTTTATACAATGAATAGACTGAAACATATTCTAGGCATTTTCGATTCAAAAACCTATTTTTAATTATGTAAATTATTAATAAATTCATATTTCAAATAATTATGAATTATGACAAACGTTAATTTTTGCATAATATAACCCACAATTGCAATGAACTTGGGTGTGTAAATGTACAGCTCAATCCAATTATTAGTTTTCGATGTATAGATTTACTTTCGGTCGTCTAAGGCAGGCCGCACATTGTTGCGGCGATACGAAACAAGTTTTAAACATAATTCTTCTCCTAAGACGGGCGTCATGTTGCATGTGTTGCCTCAGTGTGCGTCCTGACTAAGAGGACTGTCTGTATTGTAGGCATGCACAGAAAAGAAAATCTTACACAGTCACCAGAAAAATTGTATTGAATTTTCAGTAGTTCCATATTATAGAAACCTTGGCGCTTTTTAAAAAATGCGTTTTGCAGTTCGGGCTTAAGAAAATGAAATATGATGCTAAATGATAATGATAATAGATAATTATAATAGAATAATAGAATAGAATTATAGATAATGATGAAACTGATAAACTAGTATGTTTGATTATGTATGATTTTTTTTTTTATGATTCTGGCTACACGTATTAAATAATATCAATTTGTAAATATCTGTTGTATTGAGTCTGCTTGTAAATAATAACAGATAAATGTCTTTGTATATTAACTAAATTATATAAATATTGAAAAAAGTGTGCATATGAATGAAACAGTGAGTAAGTCGTGGCGGACCCTTCTGGCCCGTCACCAAGAAAATATCCATCAGACAGACATTAACAATAAAAGCATTTAAAAAAAAATCAATAGTAAAGACTGGGAGTGGAGTAGGGTAGTTAAATTAAAGATGAACGGATTATTATCTCAGGCACTAGCTTAATGAGAGGGTGAATGTTAACCGCAAAAATTCTTTAACTATAAAGCTATGATGATCTCGAATCGGTCGCGGCCGTCCGACGTATTCAACGCCCCGACCTACCCTAACCAGCTGATAAAATGTCTTAAACTTATCGGATTTTGCTTTAATTTTTTTTCGGTGGCGATCTTCTGTGATCGGGTACGCTACCGCTCCACTTTGGGTTAAAAGTACGAAGTCTTCAACGACTCGCTGCCTGTTCCGCGAAGTAGCTGTAAAATAAAATAGCTACTTGGGTTAACAATAAAAACAGCATATCCAAACAGAAATTGGTCTCATAAAAAATGTCACTAGTAACGCTGAAATAAAATAGCAGTAAACACAATATCACTAGAAAATACGGCAATGTCACTAATTAAAGGGAACCCCGCGGATTCCAATATATACTTTTTTAAGTGTTAAACGCAACCCCTTACCGCGTAAGCAAACCCTCAACTGAAGAACCTTATTCCAAACTCGGTCAAAACGGAATGTCAGCGCTAATGGCAAGAGTTATGGCTCGATGTAAGTTGAAATTTAGTCTAGATTTTTCAAAAGGGACGAGATCCGAGAAAATCCAACGCAACTAACTCCTATCACCGTATCTGAGAATACCTAATCATTGTTCAAAATAACGCTAGAAATTAGATTCCTGGAGATTCAGCCACATTGTGCAAAAGTAAAAGAAATGACAGAATAGGTGGCTCGTTCACGCACAGATGTTAGAATTAGGACGATACGTTCATGCACAACTCTGCAATCCATTTCACCCTAGACATCCTTCATAAGAGAGCAGCTAGGCAATTATGCTTCAAGGTTGCCAAAACATACGTGTGACAAATTTCCTTCTCTTACCAAGGCCATATTCTATACCCCTATAAAAGAGAAATACCGATATTTCTTTCTGATAAAACAATTTTAATATATAGGGTGTGTCCCAAAAGTCTCCGTACAACTTCAAAAATTTATTACAAAAAAAAAAAGAATAGGCCTACAGCAAAAATAATTACAACAGTACATAGAGTAACTTAAAAAGTTTTTTTAACTGTCTTAGTAAACTTCAACATGAGATCCTTTCGTAGCACGAAGAATATCAAGACGATATTCCAATTCAATCCACGATCGATTTAGCATGCTAACATCAACAGTCAACCTTTGTTTCAATACCATGAGACTATTAAATTTTGTTCGGATTTTATCAAACAGTTGTAACTACTGTTGATGTTAGCATGCTGAAACGCACGTGGATGGAATTGGAATATCGACTTGATATTCTTCGTGCAACGAAAGGATCTCATGTACAAGCATACTAAGGTAGTAGAAAAAACTTTTTAAGTTACTCTATGTACTGTTGTAATTATTTTTGCTGTAGGCCTATTATTTTTTTTTAAAATAAATATTTGAAGTTGTACGGAGACTTTTGGGACACCCTGTATATTTCAAATTTTTAAATAACTGTTCTGGTAACTAATTGAATGTTGCCGGTACTTCTGATTTTAATTTTATTTATTTTTTAATCTATTAAACCCCTTACACATTTTCTTATATAAGCCTATGTTGTTGTTGTTGTCGTGTCAGAGAAAGTGGTATGGCAGTTCTCTGAAAGAAGGGATGCCAGAGCCTCAAGAGTGGTTGGACTTCTAGAGCTGGTCTCCTAATTTTGAACCAATCCCAGATGACAGGCCTGCACCTGGATTAGCACCCCCAGAGGTATCGTTTTCAAACTTGGAGGACATTGGAGCCACGAACAGATTTTTCGTGCACCAGCTCCCATTAACGTACACGGTCCCACAGCAGCCGCAGTCAAGAGAGGTTGTCACTGACCATGGTCGATACTGCTTCACTTTTGGTGATCTTGACGGGAACCGAACTTAATCGTCTGTGCCGCACAGTAGGGCAAAATCCCGAAAAGCTGGCCAAAATATGCTCGAAATATATTCAAATTGCTCGAAACTTCGTACACAGGTATTTTTCAGGATGCTGATTACGATTCTAAAGTAAAAAAAAATTGGCAGACTCAATAAGGCAGAATAAAAATTTTAATGTTTTGAAATATTTTCAATTTGTTTGCAAACCCCTATACAGGTGCTTTTGAGGTTGATAATTACGATTCCAAAGTTTTTAAAAAAGAGCGGATCTAATATAGTGGATTAAAAATTAAAAACCATTAGATTTAAATAAAATATAACGTTTCGAGACTAAACATTACAAGGTAGTTTTCAAGGAATTAACACATTTTTAATCAAAATTAAACAATGAATTTTTGTTTATGAAATACAATTAAGTACATTTATGAAAAGTAAAATATCCCAGTGTTTAATTGTTATATTATTAAAATAAAACGAAAGGATATTCTAAACTTCATCATCTGAATCATCTGTAGTATAATAAGCAGATTCTTCAGAAGGGGAGGTGTCGAAATAGTTTACAGAACTTGTTGGCGGTATTAGAAGTTGCTGTGCCTATAGGGACAAGGATCTTAATTTCTTCTGTGGTAATTTACATAAGCTTTAACTGAATTGGTCTGATGATATTAAAAGCCGTAAAATACATCTTCATGCTTACACGTAAAAGCACATTCGGTTATCGTTATGTCTGATTTATGGGGATAGCATTTTTTCTTAGCTTGTTGTACGTCTTTATACGATGGATACAGTTTCGAATTATTTTCTAAACTTATACTTCGCAAACATTGGTACTGATTTCTCAATAATTTATGCTGATCATAAGGGAAAGAGCAGAATCACCTGAAAGAGTATTTTCTAGAACGAATGACGTAGATCTTCTGTATTTCTGCGCTATTAACGGGCTCCCCATGGTTACATCCTTGACAATGCTTGCAGCATCCAATTGTCTGGAAGCTCGAAGACTTATTTGTGTGGCAAAACATAACTCCTCGATACTTGTTTGTGACGACATGTCTCTCTTTTAGACCGCATGTCTTTTAGGTAGATTTCGTAAGAAAAACTACCTATTACATTCTCCCCTAAGTTGGAATTTTTGAAAAATTTTTGCAGATCTACGCCAATTATGACTCCCACAACCCAAAAATTTACATACAGGGTGTCCCTAAACTCATGGTACATACACTAGGGGGTGATAGAACACATCAAGACGAGTAATAGTAAATAGGAAACCAAGGGTCCCAAACGTATTCCAAAGGAGATAGGCGCCATCAAAGTTTAGGGTCCCAAATTGCAAATGATGATAAAAAAGGGAAAAATGGGTCGATTTATTTGCGGTTTTCGCTAAAATCATTCTTTAAATTAGTATTTTCTTAAAAAAAAGTTTTAAAGAGAAAGTTATAAAAATGCCGATAGAGGGCGCTCTAGACTTTGGAGTAACGAAAAACTATTTTTTACCGTTATGTTTTGTATCTCATTAAATGCTTTCAAAAGCTTAGACGTAAACATAAATTTTGAGCTCAAAATCTGAATTGTTGGGAGTGATTAAGTAGCGCAAACTGAACGGCGTTCAGGAGTTGAAATTTGAAACACCTCTTCCGCCTCCCCCCCACTCCTGAACACAGTTCAGTTATTCCCGATCTTGGTGTCGTAGACCAGGCATAAACAATATGAGTTGTAATTTTCCAACTGGACGAAAAATGTCCGGGTCAGGGTTCGAACGTGGGATCTCTTGAAGCTGCCATGATCTACCAACTGAGCTATCCCGGTTGAATCTGGGGGGGGGGGGGCATAATTCATACAGTTCATGCCGGGATAGCTCGGTTGGTAGAGCATGGCAGCTTCAGCCAAGAGATCGCATGTTCGAATCCTGGCCCGGACATTTTTCGTGCAGTTGGAAAATTACAACTCATATGATTTCTTTACCAATTTGAATAATTGTGTTAAAATTAATCCAGGCAGAAATTACTACCCCCTACACGTAAAATAAACGATACAGTAATGATAAAATTAAATAGAAAATTTATTCATAACAGACATGAGCAATTTCTCCGCGCAAAATAAAAAGAACAATTTGATGTATGCATGTAGTGCATACATCAAATGTATTGCATACATAGTGCATTAATATGAATGAAGGTAGACATGTAGAAAATGGTACAGGCGATGTTCGTGAGGAATCACAAAAACTGCTCGAAAGTGTGCCCACCAGCAACGATGCGGGCCTCACGCCGCCGGCGTAGGGAGTTGCGAACATTAGTGAATACCCCGGGATCTCCCGGATATCGCCTGCTACGACGGCAATCCTCGCAACCAGGTCCTCGTAGGAGTCGACGGTAAAAAATAGTTGTTCATTACTCCAAAGTCTAAAGCGCCCTCTATCGGCATTTTTGAACTTTATCTTTAAAATTTATTTTTAAAATAATGGTTTATTTAATTTTGTCATCCCTCTATCGTTTATTTTACGTGTAGGGGGTAATAGTTTCAGCCTGGTCTACGACACCAAGATCGGGAATAACTGAACTGTGTTCAGGGGGGGTTCAAATTTCAACTCCTGAACACAGTTCAGTTTTCGCTACTTAACCACTCCCAACGATTCAGATTTTGAGCTCAAAATTTAAGTTTAAGTCTAAGCTTTTGAAAGCATTTAATCAGATACAAAAAATAACGGTAAAAAATAGTTGTTCGTTACTCCAAAGTCTAAAGCGCCCTCTATCGACATTTTTTTTAACTTTTTCTTTAAAATTTATTTTTAAGAAAATACTGACATAAAGAATAGTTTTAACGAAAACCGCAAACGAATCGACCAATTTTTCCGTTTTTTATAATTATTTGAAATTTTGGACCATAAATTTTAATGGCGCCTATCTCGTTTGGAATACGTTTGGGACCCTTGGTTTCCAATTTACTATTACTCATCTTGATGTGTTCTACCACCCCCTAGCGTATGTACCATGAGTTTAGGGACAACCTGTATATATGTCACTTTTTTATGGACACGATAACTCCAATAATTCTGCACAAATCTCTTCCAAATTCATACATAAAATCAAGGGGCATAAAATCTCGGTCAAGTTCGTTAATGGGCAAAATCGAACCAAGCGGGGGGGGGGGGGAATGGGGGGCTTTTTATGAAAACAGAAAAAAAAACCATAATTTCTTAATTATGATACGTATTGAATCCGTTTAAAGTTATTATTACTTCTAGGAAAAGGGCCGAAAATTTATGTATAATAGATTTTTGATATCATTAAAAATGGCCCCAAGGGGAGAAAAAAGGGGGGTTCTAGAAGAAAAAAAGTCATAACTTCGTCAATCCCCAAGATATCAAATCCGCTTAAATTTATTGAAATCGTCTTAAAATTATCTACAAGTTTTTTATAGGAACAACTCTTATGGAAAAAAATTTTTAAAAACAAAAAAATCCCTGCTGGCTCCACATACAAACAGACGTGAAAACAGAAAAAAAAACATAACTTCTTAATTTTTAAACATATCGAATCCGTTTAAAGTTATTATTACTTCTAGAAAAAGGGCTAAAAATTTATGTATGACAGAATTTTGATTTCGTTAAAAATGCCCTCAAGGAGAGAATGGAACTGGGGGTTTCAGAAGAAAAAATTCATAACTTCGTCAGTTCCCAAGATATTAAATCCGCTTTATTTTATTGTAAATCTCCTTAAAATTATCTACAACTTTTATATTGACAAGTTTTTTATAGGACCAACTCTTACGGAAAAAAAAATCCCCGCTTGCTCCGCCTACAAGCAGAAGTGAAAACAGAAAAAAACACCATAACTTCTTAATTTTTATACACATCGAATCCGTTTAAAGTTATTATTACTTCTAGGAAAAGGGCCGAAAATTTATGCATGACAGTTTTTTGATTTCATTAAAAATGCCCCCAAGGAAGGGGGGGGGGAAGGAATGGGGGTTTCGGAAGAAAAAAATTCATAACTTCGTCAATTCCCAAGATATCAAATCCGCTTAAATTTATTATAAATCTTCTTAATAGTATATACAACTTTTATATTGACAAGTTTTTTATAGGACCAACTTATACGGTAAAAAAAAATAAAAATAAATTCCTGCTGGCTCCACCTACAGGCAGAGGTATACTTTGAAGTGGGTGGTCCCAACTGCCACATCATGGCAAATAGGTCTTTCTTCTGCAATTCCCAATAATCAGGTTCCCCACGGTCTGCGTCTTCGAAATCTACCTGTGCCGGTAGGCCGAGCCGTCAGGGATTTTTTTTAGACCGTATGTCTCTCTTTTAGACCGCATGTCTCTCTTTGTCTCTCGCAAACTCTTTTTTAGAATGGAATAATACACGTCAACAAAACAAATACGCCGCCATTTTCAGAAAAAATAACTTTGCTCAAAGAATTGCTGGCACTCAGCTTTGGCAGACGACATCAGCATCGCAGACGATAAACTAAATTTCTAACATACAAACTACTTTTTTACAATTTCAGAATTTTTGAGGCGACTAAAAAAGTGACAATTCTACTTGCTGTTACAAAAACCTGCACGGAATGTAAAATGGCGGTTTTTGGCAGCTGGTTTTTTTATAATTTGTTAGATAATAGTTCAGGCTATTATCTCCTTAAATTTCGTTGCGGAACACTGTGGAACTTATAAACTTTTTAATGTTTGAAAGCACAAATATAATGTATTTATTAAAAAAATATATCAAAAATAATCACGAAATTATTATTTTTTATGGGTTTAGTACAATTTTTATAATGCATCCATATAATTTACACACCGTCAGCGTATGAATTCATTTTAAAGTATTAAAATCGGATGATATGGAAATATGTAGCACATGTTTAGAGGAACCGTTGTTTTGCGCTTTTCGTGTGCCTCAGATGATACTCCCCCAAGCGTCACTTTTGAAATAGTGCAGGTTGTCAGGGAAACGAGAAAACCTATTTGTAAATATAGATTCTGACGCTCCAAACACTATTCTAGCCAACTGTATAGTAAATATTCCCTAATTAGTAACTTTATATTTCGGATTTTGTCCAGCTTTTTGGGATTTTGCCCCACTGTGCGCCGCTGCGGGACAAAGCCTATAAAAAGTAATGTAGCACATAAGCCTATAAAAAGTATAGATAGTTTATACCAGGCCTGTCCAACCTTTTAATAAGCAGGGGCGCATCTCAGCTGGTGACAGGCAATGAAGGGCGCCATTATTCAAATGAGTGGGCAGTTGCATACATATTCATTATCTCACTATAGTAGCGATACACTAACGTCTACATGACATATGTATGTTTTATAGTCATTGTGGTAACCATAAATCCCGTACGATGAAGGAGCGTTATGGTTATCGTTAAATGTACATTATATAACTCTGAGAACGCCTATATGTATAAAAAAAATATTCAGGGAAACGGACAAAACATTTTCATGCTTCAAGTAGAAAAAAGAACATCCAAACATTGTTTTAAAGAAAATAATTTTTAAATTTGTCTTTATTCTTACCTATTAGTGAGGCATTTGACACTGGCTTTCCTGTGTTAAAGCAGAAAAATCTGGAATATAGTTCGAACATGCTGCACATAAAATGTTTTATAGTTGCGTATCACTCAGTGATGATCGATTCTTGGATTTTACAATTTTCATTGTAGAGAAAAGCGAATCACATAGTTAAGTCGAGCCAAAGCACGAGTGAAGTTTCAGGGCGACGTTACGAAGTGAAAGGTATATTTCTTTATCTACCAAATTCCAAAATTCTTTATCTTTGAAATGCGATTTCAAAATTAAGTCATTTTGAAGAGTTATAATTTCTAATTCAAGATCTTCCACTTGGTCCATTTTGAAGTTAGAGGCAATTGATCTCGCAATTTTGGTAAGGTCGATTTTAGCAAAAGGGTTTTCTAAAAACACTGCATCAGCTCCAATCTCTGAAAATTGAACAAATCGGCTATTAAAATCGTCAAGAAGTGTCTCGAGGTTATCTGCAAATCGTTCAAAATTTATTTCTTCAGAATTGTGTTTAACAGCCACTGACATTAAATTTGGAAAATGAGAAAACGATCCTTGTCTCATTTTTGAAATCCACAATTCACGCTTGTTTCGAAAACTTTTTACAGAACCTATCATATTTAAAATTTCACGATTATTTTCCTGTAGCACCAAAAGCAAATCATTCAGTTTAAGTGTTATATCTGTCAAAAATGTGAGATCGAATAACCAGCAAACGTCTTCCAACTCCTTATGAAAAACATTTCGTGATTCAAGAAAAGTTTTGATGTCAGGTAAGAGCAAAATATTTCTAACATTTTCCCTCTACTTAACCATATTATTTCAGTGTATAATAATACATCTTGTTGGTCAGATTCTGCGTCTTGCAATATGGCCTTAAACAAGCGATGGCGAGTGCTTCTGATGAAATTTATGATTTTTACGACAATATTCATAACATGTTCATACTTGAGTACTTTTCCGTACAGAGCTGCTTGAGGGATAATGCAATGATAAGTCAGAAAATCAGGAAATGTTTCTTCTTTGTCGCAGAGCGCGAGAAACCCGTTATTTTTTCCGACCTGCAAATCCAAGTGCTTTAGCTCCATACGTTGTGATAGATGCTGGTTTATCCAGAGGCATGCCTATTTCTTTTACAAAACTTTTAAAAACATCAAAAATATCTTCTCCTGTTGTACGCCCATGAAGCTGGAATATTCGCATGAACTCTTCTTTTAGGCTGAAATCAGAAAATACCATTCGGACAAAGAGAGCTAGCTGCTCAGTGCTTTCGTCCAGTTGCAATGAAAATCGTTCACATTTTTGCAGGTCAGATTGTGCTTGAGATTCCAAATAACGAGAAATCTTTTCAACTCTCCTGCCTACCGTTTGATGTGAAAGTTGAAGTTTTTCTATGGATGAGATTATTTCAGATTTATTTTTCTTTTCATCAAAGAGAGATTCGGCTGCACAAAGCATTGCCTCTTTTACAATTTCCCCATCACTAAAGGCTTTTTTCTTCTTAGCTATTAAATGGGCGATTTTAAATGATGCGACACTGACATTTGTTGATTGAATCATAGGTTTGTAGAAACATTTTTACTGACCAGCTAAAAGGGATTTTAACTCTTGTAATTTTTCCCCACTTACTTCTGAATTCAGGGGAAAATTTAAGTCAAAATTTGAATGCATTGTACTATAATGACGTTCAATATTGCTTTTTTTAGGAATGGAAATATTATTGTTGCAAATTAAACGCACGGGATTACCTTAACATTCGACAAAAAATATTAGCTCTCTCAGTCATTATTAAAAATGTATGTCCTTTGTCTTTTTGCCATTATTTTAGAATAATTCACATAAGGAAATAAATTGCAGCCTCTTTCACAAGTATCAAACACAAAAATGTCAGCTAATTTGAATTAAGTTACAGACTAAATGAAAAACGAATCAGAAATTTTTCATTTGCGACAAAAAAGATCGTTCTGTTGAAAACAAATATGAAATTTAGCTGCATAGAAAATATTTTTTATTTTTCTAACAATCATTTTGAACTGACATGTGACCACGTATTTACATCATCATTATTACTTTTCAAATTAATATCCTCTGCGCCAGTGAAGGCGGGCGCCAGAAGTAGACTGGATGTCTTTTAATCTTTCCAAATCTTACTACTATTATTCACTGATTATTGCATTTTTAAAAATTATTACTGGTTACAATTTGCATTAATTTTTTTATTTCGAATTTTTTCCTTTTTTATCTAGATCTAGAACTTTGAAAGAGAAAAGTTACCCATTGCATGTTAGTAAAAAATAAAGAAAAAAGTAACGAACAAGGAGAAAAAAAAAATTAAAAGGAAACATTTGAAAGGGCGCCACGAAAGTCATCAAAGGGCGCCAAGGCGCCCGCGGGCGCCGCGTTGGACAGCCCTGGTTTATACCTTTTACTTCGCTGACTTGATCCAAGGAACTGAAATATGGTATCAAACGTGGGTGCTATCGCTTAAAAAATCAAAGTTGGTACAAGTTTTAATATGCAAGTAAATCCCAAACTCTAATTCGTGAACAGCATTTTATTCAATATGTTATTACCAGTCTGCTGGTGGCAGTAACTCTTTTATACGGAAAATTTTGAGTGAATTAGCGTTGCAAATTAGCATTGTGGTATCTTTTTTCTTTTCCATGTTTGCACATTACATATTTTTCACAATGTCCCAAAAGTTCTTTGCATTGAAAGCAGCCATGTTTGACCACATTGAATCCTCAATAAATGGGAAAATATTTGACCATAAAGCAGGTTGGGGTTTTTTCAGAAGCAGAATCTGATTAAAGCATGGGAAAAGTTGGCCGTGACCCTGTCCCCCTCCCATGATTTTAGGGGCCCCAAATTTGGTATGCAATTTTAATAAAGCTGATATTTTAAGTCTATTTCGACATTGTACTATTTCAAAATAGATTTAAAATATTTAAAATATCAGCTTTACAAAAATTACATAAGTGTGACGATACCTCAACGTGTAAAAATGCTTCAAACTAACATCTATGGCAGAATAAGAGATTACATAGATTACATAGTTTTCTCTTTTCATTTGTTTAGCTGCTGTAATGTCAGAATTTGCGTTTTAAAATTTTGAAGTGAGTTTGGAAAACCATTTCACTATGGCTCTTGGCGTTATTTATTATCTGAAATTTGACCTTTTTTTAAAAATTAATGTATAGAAAATTTACTTTCTTATAAGCATTCTACTTAATTCTTCGTTAAATTTATGATAGTTACTGGTTTATCAAATTTTTAAGGTTCTTGATTTCTTCGGCGGAGGGGGTCACCTTGTCAGTAGAGATCCCAATAAAATTGTTCCCTTTAAATCCTTTCTATCTATACTAAAGAAAGATGCATAGAGTGTATTTTAAACCAAAAACAAAGTTCTCAATGTATTTACGATGGGAAGTCGAAAAATAAGTTTCCGTAGGCTACTATGGACAGGGTTTTTATTCGACAAACAATAGATTGCGGATACAAAGAAGGAGGCTCGCTTTATTTTTCTACTTAATCCGTAGGGATATTGATGTTATTTGTTATAAACCTTACCAATATTTAAAAAAAAAAAAAGAAAAAAAATGCAGGTTCTAAAAACTACGGAAAAATATTTAATGGCTATCTCCACGTCTTTATTGATGCCAAAGTTCTCTCCTCTGACAGCCATCACGAATGACAGATAGAAGTGGGAGTCACTTGGTGCCAAGACTGGGCTGTAGAGATGATCGCCAAGACCCTCTCAGTCGAGAGTGTAATAATGTCTGGATGAGACACTTCCACAATCATTTTACGTATTTCGTCACGCAGCCCCATTCATATAGCTAAAAAAAGTCTCACTTCTGCCTTTCTTCACCATTGCAGAAGAGGTTTGCTTTCCACGTCTGCCGGGTGCACATTTGGGCCATTCATCCGAGCTCCCTGTTAGCACTTTGCAGAGCGTATGCCACTAAATGACATATGCATAGTTCTCACAATAAACCGTTGTTTTTTTTCCCATTGCTGTACGTTTTTCGTAGAAAAAAGTGAGATGAAACTTATTTTCTGACTTCCTTTCGTAACTCAAGCTTTTGGACATGTTATACATTTTTTTTTCATATTAAAGGGTTGATATTCCAAAGAGACAAGGCTCTGTGAAGATCCTCATGCGAGGTATTTTTGCCTCAGCTAAAGTGGTTCGTGGACAAGACTGGAAATGGGAAAGACAAGATGGTATGAACTGAAAATCAAACAACTAATTATTTGTACAGAGTATCCCCCAAAAAAAACTTGCACTTTAAAATACAATAATTCATTAGTTATGATAAAGATGAAGTAAATGACATGTTTCTAATATAGATTATAAATTTCGTATACAGTAATTAAAAAAGTATTTCAAATTTTTGTAAATATGTGGAACTGAGCTATCTCAGTCAGAAAAGCTGCTTAAACTAATGTATAAAACTAAATAGAAGCTCAATTAATTTCTACTCTTCAATTTGTTTAGCTGATGAAGTATGTACAAAAGTTCGCACTTTGACGCTTGGAACTTAGTTTGTATATTCTTATAGGTTGCGAGTTTGTACTACTTTCTACTATCTATCTACTGGTTAAAATTTGAACTATTTATTACTCAATACAAAATTTATAAGCTACTTTTAAAACTTATAAATTATTTCATTTTTAGGTGCGCTCGTAATTATATAAATACGTAGCAAATTATTGTCGTCGTCTGGTCCGTCCGTCCGCATATAACAACACAAAAACTACACAACCGAATGGTTTGGAATTTAAGATATATTATCTTTGCAGAATTTTGTCGAGACATTTCAAATTTTTTAAAAATCAAATCAAAACTTTAGGAGATATTAATAAAAATATTTATTAAGAAATTTGAATTAAAAAAAAAAATCGGTGCTTTCTTGTTAGAGGAGCTTCGGAGGTTTAATCCTCAAGCGACCGAGATACTTATTTTATGACAGAAATGAATCTGCAGACGATATAATTCATTTCACAGAATTAAAAATCATCAAGATCTGAATATTTATATAACTAGCTATAGTACGAACGCACCTCATTTGTCACGTTTGACGTACAATTTCCAACTTGTTGTATTTATTATAATTAATGAATGATTGAATTTTAAAGTTCAGCTATCGTTTTCGGGGTATCCTGTAATTTATAAAAATAGTTTAAAACAATTGATGTAACATTTACAGGTGGAAGCAACAGAGGTATAGTCACAGACGTTTGTGGATGGGACGATAACACAGATTGGAATGCATGTCATGTTACCTGGTCTCACAATGAGTCTTCAAATATGTATCGCATAGGATACGAGGGTAAAGTAGATTTAAAGTATGTTGAAGATGCCCCTGATGGTTACTATTATAGAGACCATTTACCCATAACAGGTGAGCAAAATATATTAAAATTGATAGCTCTGTAGCTTAGAGGATTCCCGAACTTCTATCTCTCATACTCCCTTTAGATGCTTTTCATTTATAAGTACCCCTCCTCATGGGCGTGCGTTAGAGTGGGGCGTGGTTTTCCATTATTCTTTAAAAATAATAACATAGCAAAAATAACTGCACCTGATTTTCGTAACACTTTGTAAAATAATGTGCATTCAAATACATTTATAATTAGAATAGATCATTATTATTGCTATATACGTTTTACCATTTAGTGTTGCACCGGTTCACAGATTAAAATTCCAACTAAATTATTCAAATTTCTCAAATAAAAATATATAAATAAAAAATTCAAATATCTCAAATAAAAATATATAAACAAACAAGTAATTATTTTTAAAAATTACGGAACTAACTTCCATTGCTTTTTTTTTTAAACCAATATTTTACTCAATGTTTGAATTTGGAACTCTGAATGCTGACAGTGAGGCCATTATCCATTATCCGACATACAGGAAATGTTTATTTACTTATTGCACGCCATGCGGCATATTTTACCAAGAATGTTTTGTCACAATAGAATGTGACATCCCATCATTGCTATTCATGTTTATTTTAAATCACATTATTGCCGAAAACGAACTGCGGCAGATCCTGCTCTGTCTTGCTCCTGCCTTCAAAGTAGTAGTATGACTTTTTTGCGCCTGATGAAGAAACACAAAGTTTTTTCGAAAGGCCAGGTGCATTACCTAATTTTATGGTGTTGTTAAGAAGTTTTTTTGCTTCTATTGTTTCACACGAACTTGTTCGCCACTTCATTGTGATGTGTTAAAATGTTTGACGTGACTCTGTAAAAATAAAACTATAAACTATACGATGAATATCTATAATAATAAAGTTTTAAAATAAAAACATAAAGTGCTACAGTTTACCTTAACAACATATTCAACTTTCGCGGCTATTGGCCTGTTTTTTTTAAGTTAGAGTCAAGAGAGTAAACAAAACACAAGAAAACAGACAGACAAATAAACGTACCATTTTTGGATACCTATGACATTATTATGGGATCACTTTCAGAATGAAACCTTTCTAATGAAACAAATTATGAGAATCTGAGAGTTAGTTCATAAGTTATGCCTGGACACATAAATTTTTCTTCAATATTAATATTTTCATAATTATACTTATTCGTACTTGTGAAATATCCAATTTTTCAGGAAAGTTATCTTGAATCTTGTTTTGATTGGGTAGAACACTGAGTCGATAAGAAAACTGATTTTTCTCATTTCAATCTTTTAAAATTCAATTAAAAAAGAACATACTTTGCAAAGATTCATGTTTCTTCATGAAAGATAAAATTAATATTAGAGACATGCTTGAAGACTAGTTTTTCCAATATTTCATTAAAATTTGGCGTTAATTATGTTTTATTTCTTGTTTCGGTTTGAATGTGAGTTGAAATGTGTTACGTTCAGATGGATGAAAACTATTTTGTCGGGTTCAGTTCGGTTTTCAATAGATTTCGGATTATAGTCCTGCGCGGGTAGGATAACCGAACCTGAACCCGAAATGTCTATATAAAGTCAAATCAAACCGATAAAAAAATTTCGTGACTCGAAACACGACCCGAACATGACAAGAAAAAATGTCAATCGATCAAAACCCAACCAGAACCTTGAATACTTCTACCCGAGCCTGAAATACTTCAACCTGAATTCGAAATACTAAAACCCGAACCCAACATAAAAGAAATTTTGCTCGCAATATAATGCAATTATGGAACACTAGTCTGCAATGATAACTCTAATATCATGTTTTATGTAGAGATATAAGCATGTTAAGACTTATTCAGCTATATATCTTCAAATACAGTTTTTCATCTGAAACAATATTCTGGATTTTCTTTTGAAAAATAGGGTTAAACGACAAACAAAGAATCAAAACTCAAGCCGAAACATTTTTAGAGTTAACTTGACCCCAACCCAAACCGTAACGACAAAAATCGACCCGACCGCGACCAACGAAATACACGGCCGATTCAGCCGTCACACGGAGTGGATCATCTTTACACGGCGATTTACACCGTCAGTTTCGAAGAATTCCATTTCATGTCCGTGACTAAATGCCAAGACTGAGCCTGTTCTTATAAAAATATTTAAATTTAAATGTCAGAAGTGCATTTTTTTCTTTTATAGACATTTTTTTTAAAATATTCATTTAAAAGTATTTATGAAAATGAACCTTTCAGTTGAATTTCATAGAATTTTTATTTTCAGATCAGTTTATAAGTTGTTTCAAGAAATTTCTTTTATTTAGGTGATGAAACGAGAGCTGTCAGAGAAGAAACATCCAGAAATACACAAATTAAGGAGGTTTATGAGAGAAGAAGTGAGTACTTTGGCAAAAACTGTATATATATATATATATATATATATATATATATATATATATAGATAGATAGATAGATAGATAGATAGATATAAGCACATAATATCATAAATAAGTAAATAAATAAATTTATTATTTGGTATCTTTTATCTAGTTTTTTTTTTATTCTTTTCGTAAAACATATTTACATAAATATTTGTGCTTTTCTGTGGCATTTTTCATCAATTCAGTTAACGTTTTTTATGTAGTTCCTAAACGCAGTCGTATAACGACTGAAACACAGGTTTCAGGCAGATCCTCCTTTCTATAGGGTATCCGAAAATTTTTTCACTGATTACACAATTTATTCTTATCCGCAAACATGTGAAACTGGTGCCAACATGTTGGAAAACTAACCAAGTTTTCTTGTTACAGGTAGGTTTCCACAGCGTAGCTGAAGTGTACACTCTCAGAAATACTTCATTCAAATCACGAAAATATTCCTGGAAGCACAGCTGCCAGAATATTTCCGTTATTTGAAGAATGTCCGTTTATTTTTTTCTCCGTTTCAGGAAGGAAATTTTCCGTTAATTGAATAACCTCGGTTTTAAAAAATTACAGCTATCTTTGTGCTGCCATTTATGGACTATTACGGTAGTATTTATTATTTTTGATATACTTCAAGAATATTGAGCTAGAAGCAAGCACGTCAGTAGATTGAGTCAAGTGTCTTACCGGTAAGACCAGTGGGCGCTTGCTAGAATAAGAGTTTGAAACGACGGTACGGTCTTCTTCAAATGGCGGCTTTGGACTTAAACAATTTGGAGTTTAGACACCTGGTAATTTTGAAGTTAATTGTGGGGAGATTTCACCGTTCTGAGATGTTGGTTGGGGTTTTAAAACTTTAGGATTAATAGACGATAAAAAGGTGAATTATATATATTCTTAATTTTATTGTTAGATGTAAAATATAAATATTATATTTTGAAATAAATTCGATAAAAAATGTTTGATTTTTTGAAAAAATCGATTTTTTTCTAACTCTTATATATTTTTTAAATGTGTTCGTTTAGAATATATTTTCAGTGCGAGTGTTTTTTCATAACTTTAAAAAATAAATTGCGAATAATTTTAAAGGAATGAGAAAATTATTTGTTACCTTTTTTAAATTCTAAAGAATTATTTTTGTTTGTTGATTTTTTGAGTAAAATCGATTTTTTTTCACTTATTTTAACTATTATATATATAAATATATTAATCTGCTTGTTTCGAATATATTTTAAGTGCGAATATTTTTTATAACTTAAAAAAAAATTAATTGCAAATAGTTTTAAAAGAATGGGAAAATGTATTGCTACTCTTTTAAATTCGAAAACACAATTTTTTATCATAAATTCAAAATTTTAATTTATTGAATTTTCAGTTTTTCATTTTAAAAATAAATTCGAATTTAAACGGAATTGTTCCCTTTTCTTCAGATTTTCAGGAAGAATTTACGGAAAAAGCATGTTTTCTGGGAGTACGGAAATTATTTGTTGAAAAGTGAGGAATAATTTAGTATAAAAAGACGAGTTTTTCTGACAGTGTAGCAGTGTCAGTGTCCAGGAAACCCGAAATGTTCACAAATCAGGAAAAAGCTCAGTGTGTCCTCTGATATCACGAGATCCTTTTGGCATTTGTAATGCACATGAGGCCGTACGCACTGATTTCTTAGGACTTTGGCACAATAGCCTGTCTCATTTCTTCCACTCTTTCAGCTGATGTTGATGGTCGGTCAGTTCATAGTACGTGGTCCTGTTTCCTTGACACTGACACTGCTACTGTACAGCTACGCTAGGAAAACATGCAATAGCAAAAAATTGGTTAGTTTTCTAACATTTTGTTCACCAGTTTCATATATCTATCTTATATATAGCACATATGAGTATATATATATATATATATTTATTTATTTATTTATCAGGGTGTCTTTTTGGACGTATGTCATTTAGTTTGAAATTCTGAAAATATTTTATAACAATAGAGAGCTCTATACTTCGTTGTCTATGATTAGATTCTTCAGAGAGTTTGTTTTTTTCCTCTAAATATATACCCAAGCATTATGTGCCTGATACTAATGATATTTACTAATAAACTCTTTGGAATGCATGCTTTTATCAGATGCCACATAGTTCGATAACATTTCAAACAATTATAAATATAGAAGGAATTAGTATAATATTTGGAAAACATATTCTAACAAAAAGTTTTTTTTTTGTTTTTTTTTGTGTGTGTGTGTTATAAAATATTTTACTTATTTTTTTTTTTTGCATATAGATGTCACTGCGCGAATGAAAACCAGAAAAATACCTGGTAAATAACATTTATTTCCAATTAGGTACACTTTCAAACCATTTTGCTGCATTTCATTTTATTTTCAATTATTGAAAAAAGAGCAAATAACTCTATTCCATTGATAGGATTTTTCTTATATATTTATATTGTGGGAGTTATATAATGTTTCCCTCGTTCAACACAGATCTTCGCTACATTGTACGTCTGGGAATAATAATATATTGAATAAAGTAAGAAGTTGAAAGTAAAGATTGAAATACCTAATTGGTCGAGAGAATTATATATAGCCCTGTCAACTTGGGGGATATTTTTAAATCAAAATATCTGCCAATATTTCAGATTAGTAATCTTATTTCTATTTCATGATTAGCATTTGGTAATTAAATAAAGCGCAGATTATTAGTTGGGAAAAGTGTTAAATACTTTGAAAAATAATTTTTTTATGGCAACACTGGTCACATGACAGTGGAATAAGGAGTAGTCCTGATCAACAGTTCGGGCTAAAATGTTGCTATGAAATTATATTTTTTAAAACTCAGCACATAGCTGAGATGAAGCAATGTGACGATTGAAGCTTATCTGCTTTTTTATGTGATTATTTTAAAAGTTTATGCAAATGTTTGTCCTGTAATATGCTTAAAATATATAACATTTCAAAATTTAAACAAAGCAAACTACAGTAACTATTTATTTAATGTTTTATTAAGGCGGTAGAGGGGGTTAGAGTTTAAAATAATAAAGTGTTCAATATCTCATAAATTTATACCTTGGCGCTATAAAATATACAGCTTATGGAGTAGCAATTAATTTTTTGTAATATTTTTTAATTCTTTTTAGATAGCGGAGCTGTAAGCAGAGCAGAAAATATCTCAAATACTGTTAAAGAATTTGGAAGTTCCACAGGTAATTACTCAAATATAAAACAACAATTATGTTTTTTTTTTTTAGAAAACAAAGGGGGTTATTTTATTCCTTAAATGATGCTCTTATTTTCACTTCTTAATAATAAATGCCGTGCTTCACTTGAGCACAAGGAAAAGTAACCCAAATAAAGTAGACTTAAAAAAAATCAACCTTTATGTTTCAAAATAATAAAAGAAAACTTCCGCAAATAGTTTTTAATATGACGTGTGTGAAATAACGTTTTGTCAAAACAAACTGTTTAGGAATTAATTTTTGCCAAACGGTAAACGGGGATATTCTGTAAATAAAATTGTTTCAGCTTTAAAATATCGCATATTTAATAATTTTTTAAAAGAAACATGATTTAAGAAATTATATGTATGAAAGTCTGCCATAATCAATGCACAGAGCAATGTATTTTCTGTATATTATTTTTACTCTTTTCATTTAAACTGCAAAAAAAAGCGTATTACTGCTTATTTTACTGTTTATTACCGTTAATTTTATGGTATAATAATGGCAGCTGGGGTGCCAGTATTATACTGTAAAATCAACAATTTTTTTTGCAGTGTATTCTTTCTTTATTGTTTTATTTTAGAACGTGTATAAATCAGTTTACATAAGTTTAGTACCACACTATAAGGAACTATAAGTTGCCAGGAGAGATGGCGCAGTCGGAGAGATTGCGCACATAGAGGTTCGGGGGGAAGGAGTAGAGTGAGAGCGCAGTGACTCCAGGTAGTTGTACAACAACAGCAGTGGAGTGTCTACTTGAAAGTGCACGTTGATTGCTTTGAACGTCTAAGATAAAGTATTGCTATTTTGATTTGTTTTTCCAAAGTAAGTGCTTGAATTTTCATAGCTATTCATCAGAATTTCTTTACAATGTCAATAGTACAAAATATTTTAAACTTAAACGATTTCTCATAAGCTACTAATCTAGACTAACAATGTGAACATCAACGGTTCGTTTTAGTAGCGGCCATGTTTAAATAAAAGGCCGCGCAATCTCCCCTACCGAAATTGGAGAGTTTTGCGCATCTGCTACTTAGAAGAGATGGCGCATTGTTCCCATTAGTTTCCATGCTAGGAGAAATTACGCAGCTTATTGGTAAATTTGCATTAAAAAATGAAAAATGAAAATGGACATTAAGTTACATAATTTTATTTTGTAATCTTATCTGGACTTGCTTTTTCTGATTCTTTAATTTTTTTCCCTTTAATTAAATTTTTTTAATCGTTTTTAAAATTATTTCCTTTTTTTGATTCTTTAAGCATTAGGTTGACATATTCACTCCCAATACAATAAAATTTGTTCACAAAAACCTTACAGCAATGCCATTTAAGTGTAATTATTATTGTTAACAATTTAATTGTAGGTATTATTAGTAACCATCTCTCCTACCCATGTGCGCAATCACACCAACCCTGTAAAGAGAGATTGAGCAAAATAACTTTCTTGGTTTTATTACAACTGTTCTGTTAAATTGCAACATAACAACAAAATAGGATTGGAGATGCTTAAAAAACAAATGAAGTAAAAATTATTCATGGATAGTTTAGCAAAAAATTAATATTTAGATTTTTTTATTGCTATTCTTTTGAATTATGTGCAGACTCTCCTAGCTTTACCTTATTAAAAAGAGACAAATGTTCCTTAATCTAGGAAAATATAATATAACCCCGAAAGAAAATATAGAATGACCTCATCCGATTTCTCCACGATTCCGAAATGCGTTCTTTATCTTTAGAAATCTCAGAAACTAATACCATTTATAGATTTAAAGACGCATTTATAAAAACAAACTTTCATTTGCTGCCACTGATTTGCGGAAACCTTTTCGGAGTAGTTTTTAAACTGTATTAATCAATCATTTCAACATGCAATATAGGTTTTTTTTTTTCAGATGCTATAAATTATCAAGTACAACAAACATGTGTTCAACAAACGTGTTTTACAGACAAACACGTTAAATTAACAGCAATAACATTAATATTGAAATTAATATTATTTTAATTTAATTAATTAAAATTAAAATTAATGTTATTTTAATGTTACCACATGTTTTAATTCAATTATGAATTAAAATTAATATTATATGAAGGGGATAGATGCAAAATTCACACTCTCCACATAACCTAGTTTTTAGAAAAATGCAAAAAACTGATTATTATTAATGAACATGATATATTGGTGCAATTTTTGTGTGATATATTTGTTACCATAACAACTAGTTGCACATAGTCCTAAACCTGTAATAATTGTGGTAAAGTTAGAATTTAAATTTAGATATGGAAAATGTGCGTTTTGCAGCAAACTTTTATGAGTAATGTTAGTTATAAACCAAAATAGTTATGAATAAAAAAAAAAAAATCTGAACATTAGTTTTTACTATGTTATTTTGAAGGGTAATAAACAACAAAAATCCAAAAACATTTATTAAAAATAATTTGTGCAAAAATTTTACTATTAGGCATGGCTGAACTTCTTCACTGTCATTAAACTAGTGCAACATTTTGCACTATTTCTTACTTCTGTACCTCCCTGATTGGTTGAATTGGAGAGTGTGAGTTTTGCAGCAAAACAGTTCATCTAAACGAAATTTTCAGCATTTTTTTCAACCTTAATATGTTTTTTATGGTCCGATTCGCCTTAAAAAGCCGAACACGGTGATGAATGACTCAATACCTTAAAAAAGTGGATAATGTGAATTTTGCATCTGCACCATTCATATGCATGTATAAATTCAGTTACAAACTGAAAAAGTTTAATTGAGAATTGATAACATCCTAGAAAACGAGAATTGATAACATCCTAGAAAACGATATTCTGGTTTGGCAAAACTATATAATACAATATAAAAATGCTCAAAAACATTTCCAAAAATTTGTGGCATTAAAAGAAAAATTGTTTTTATAAATGCTTCTTTAAATCTTCTAAATATATTTGTTTCTGAGATTTCTACAGATAAAAAACGCTTTTCAGAATCGTGAGTAACTCTTAAAAGATTATTGTATTTTTTTGTACAGGTTATATTATATTTTCGTAAATTCAGAAACTTTTTTTTTTTACCCTGCAATGTTAAATAGATTTATTGGGTTGTTCGGAAAGTTCTTTCCGTTAGGGAAAGTTAATTTGTACCGGAAAATTCTATAATTTAATTATTAGACATTAATTCCGATATCTAATGTCTAATAATTGACGAGTATAATTTTCTGGTACGAATTGGTTTTCCTAAACGGATGGAACTTTCCGAACAACCCAATAGTTATTACTGTGAGGAAATCTTAAAATCTTTTCTTTCTAGTACCAGCAATCTGTCATTAATTATAGAAATAACCTTTAATTTACCAATAATAAATTTGTATTGTAGAAAGTTTCTACTGTCATTTTTATTTTTTTATGGTATGAATAATGTTCACATTGTTGTATCCGTGGTCACTAATCACATTTGAGTTGCATTAAAAAATACACACAAAAAAAAAGAGAGAGAGTGAAAAATGTGAGAAAGCATAAAAAAATTGCACTATAAAAAAATACAAATGTTTCTTTATCTAAAACATAACATCTACCCACGAAATAAAATAACCTTTTCTGAATTACTCACGATTCCAAAAAGTGTTCTTTATCTTTAGAAATCTCAAAAATTCATATATTTTCGAGACCTTAAAGAAGCATTTATACGAGAGTTGTAAATAAAGTAGTGGCAACATAGAGAGAAAGCAATTTTTAATGATATTTCAAGTAAAATTGTATTACATTCCTTCAATACAATCACCAGCAAAGTTTAGTAACTTTTGCTACATGTCGGGAAGCCATAGGATACTGTTGGCAAGTTGTTTGTTGTTGATGACAGCGACGGAGCGTCCTACTGCCCGAAGCACAGATACGGATAATTCCCGAACAGTCCATCGACGGAGACAACTCACGATGTCAATCTGATCTTGAGGAATGGAAGGCCGACATGCGACGGCCGTCTCATTCCGACCCGAAGGAAGCGATTTGACACATCGTGTAACCGTCCTATACGGTAAAGCGTTCTCTCCACACGCTTCACGTAATCCTTGATAACATATTCAGATACATTTTTGCTACAGACAACCTCGAGTTTAATCCATAACCGCTGATCGTCTTTTGTAAACATGCCTTAGAGCGGTAAAAACGACTCTGCCCTCTTCAACTTCACACAGCAACTACCTCTTCTAACTGGATCGACTGTTTTATGTGTTCTACATATCGAAAACAGCGCCACCTCACTGCTACCATATTCTGTTTTCACATGCCCGATCTTCTACGACTTTCTAGACGACGTTGTCACTTCTTTATTTACATCCCTTGTAAAAACCAAATTTCTTTTGCTGCTACTGATTTTCGGAAACGTTTACGAGAATTTTTAAAGTGTATTAACCCATTCAGGGGTAAGGTACTTTCAATACTGTTGTTGTTACTAATCCCAGATGGTTTAGCACTTCTAAACCATCTCGACAAACATGGTATTGGGAAAGGAGCAGCTTCTGTTAGTACAAGGTACCAGGAGCACCCAAGGGTAGAAGTCTGACTTTACTCCACAAGGTCTCCTAATTTTGAACCAATTCCAGATGAGAGACCTGTATCTGGATTGGCACCCCCAGAGGTAACGCTTATATAGAACTTGGAGGACTTTGAAGCCACGAACAGATTTAACGTGCACCAGCTCCCATTAACGTACACGGTCCTACAGCAGAGGATAGACGATGCACCCTACCAAGCACTTATCGCGGTCGATGATGCTGCTGGTCTTTCGGTGATCTTAGGAGAACCGAGCTTTACCGTCCGCACCACTGCGGGGACTCTTTCAGTACTAAAATGTTTAAATAAATGACTGACACCGGTATTTACAAAACAATTTATTTGGAAATAAGAAAAAGACTATATTTCACATACATATTAAATGAAAACGATTTTAACAAAGTCTGGTGCCATTGTGGCGTTTGGGAATTAAAATTAAATGGTTTCATAAACATACCACTGCCCCTGAAAGGATTAATCAGCTTTCTCAACCTGCAATATAGGTTTGGTCTGGATGCTATCAATTATCAAGTAAGTGGGCAAGAATTACGCTGGATACAAACCCCGTTGAGTTTGGGAGTGAGAGGGGGTCAATAATCTATCTTTAATATTACATTAAGTTCAAAATATGTTCATGTATGAGAGGGTTAATCATAAGCCTGCCGCGACAGCGTATTAGAGAATGGTGTGCAATTTTTGTCCTTTATTATTACGTTTATTTATAACACTGATACGCATAGCCTTACGGAGCGCTCACTCTCCGGTTCATTTTTCTGTCGAGAATGCATAATCCATTTAATGGGCGCAGGTAATGACGCCTACAAAAAATTTTTAATTGTTTTTTTCAAACTCTTTTGCTTAATTCTGATCGTTTTTCATTATTTTCATGCTCTTTTCACATTTTTATGAGTTTTGCGAATGTCTGGCGTATTTTGTGAATCTTAAAGAAAATGGTTCAGTTTTTAATTTCTTTATTTTATACTGTAATTTTTTTTTTGTGTGTGTGTGAAGAAACCAAATAGAATCTGTAGTCTTTTAATTAAAAGCAAAATTCAATGTAAATGATAGCGTTATCATGAATTTTTGGAAGAAGAAATGGAAATTAAATGTTATTCCATGTTGTTCGTTGGCAGAAAAACTGCATTTCACCTCCAAATTTTAGGGCATTTTGCATTCGTGGCCAGCCCGTTAGATTCACTGTAATAAGAATGAGAGTGAGCATTTCGTTTTAGTATATTGTTTAGTAGTTTATACCAGAGTGCCCTCATAAGAGAGTTTCGACATAGTCACAGTTTTTGTGTTTAAAATGGCAACACAAATTACAGAACTTGGCGACAATTGCCTGAACGAGTTCACTTAAAAGAGTTCGAGAAGTAAACACATATTTTCTGAAAGTAACAGGTTCGCCAAATTTTTATCAGAAATACTCTAGACCAATCGAATTTTGTTGTTGTTGTTTCTATAGCATCCTATTAACTATAACAGTATGCCAGATTCCGATGGCACTAGGCATAAAGTATGGATAATCCATTTGAAGAGGCAGCACAGAAAAGACTGACAAAGCCTCAACACTTTTCCATACAGATTTTATCCTTACTGGAAGGGGAGAAATCTTCCGGCTCGGCATCTCTCTCCCGTAGTGAGAAGACTCTCTACACCATTGATTTTATGTTCAGGTATGTAGCATCCACATGTAGTCAACAGCAATGTGTTGCTCTCAAGACATGACTCTCCCAAGTACTGACCATGCCCTTTGCTGATGTACTTCGGTGTTCGGATGTAAACCAGTGCTTTACGCCATTGTGCCTTTGCCCCTGTCAAATTTTACCGATCGTATGTCGCTTGTCTTTTATAAAGGCACTCTGGTTTATACAATTTTAAGTATGTGCTAAAAACAAATTATGCTTTTCAGGTTCAGCCCTCCTGAGTCAAAACTTTAAAGATTTGTTCTTTAGTGATCAGTTTTCCGATCTTACATTGAAAGTCCAAGAGCGCAGTTTTCAAGTCCACAAAGCTGTCCTTTGTGCTCGATCTGCAGTATTCGCGTCCAAGATACTGGGCGATAATAGAGGCTCAAGCACTATCGTTATAAGGGACTGCGATCCAGGCACTTTTGAAGATGTTCTCTTTTACCTTTACACTGGAAAACTGAAACGTCTGTCTCATGCAAATGTGAACGCTCTATCTGATGCGGCAGATAAATTTGAAATTCCAGCTTTAAAAGAAGAATGTGTTCGTTTCAAGAAGGAAGGACTATCTGTAGATTATGTATCAGATTTCTTGGCTGTGGCTTGAACAATTGGAAATATCTGAAGGTTTTAAATCTCCATAATTCTTAAGGAAGAACTACATATAAGTAGGCAGCATTATAACAATGGAATGATTGATATTTTTTACCATATTTTCTTCCTCCTGAATACGGACTGAAAATATTGTGTTCTATAAATCTTCAAGAGCAATATTTCGATATATATATTAAAAAACAAATAAATACAAATTGTTTGTTGAAGTTATATAGTTTGTTTTTGGCTTTTTTTTAATGCCTTAGTCACGACTATACAAGCTAACCTGAAATAATATGAACATATCAATATAGCAATTCTACATGGATAATAATATTATACCAGGAATTATAATTACCCATTCTTCGATGAGTAGTTTTTGTGCAATAGTCCAAAGAAAAGGAGAACTAATTCTACCGAAAATCATGGTATGAAAATGTGACTAGTATCAATAGATTAATAAAAACGTCTACTAATTAATGATATACTTAAAATGCCATTAAAGGGTTGTCTATTACGTATAGAAATTGTACCAAATTTTAAAATGCCTACTAATACCTAATTTAGACATATTATTTGAATTTTCTTGTCAATTTTACCTTAGGATATCAAATGGGAAGTCCAGTTGGTCAAAAAATGGATTTATGCCAGTTTAATGCTTGGAACTCCTAATATGAAATTCACTTTTAATAAATACAAAACAGATTACAATGTGTATAGTTTCTTAAGCATAACTCAAAAACTACTTCCCGAAATGTGCTGTAATTTTTGAGTCGCATATTTGACACTACTAGAAATTGTTTTCTGTTAAAAAATTATATGAATTGTAACCTATGAATCTTTTAAAAGAAATCACTTTCTTAAAGCTTCAAATATGTTAATTCACAGTTGCAGCTCATTCCGCCAAGTACTTGTTGAGTTATGCACAAAATGCTACCTGCATTGCAATCTGTTTTGCAACGATTAAAAATGACTTTAACAATTGGAATTTCAAGCTTTATACCTGCATAATTTCTAAACTGCCTGAGTACGATTGACTTCCTGTTTGATATCCTAAAGTAAAATTTACCGAAAAATCCAAAAATGATGTCAAAATTAGGTGTTGGGATTGAAGATTTTAAAGTTTGATACAATTTCTATATGTAGACGCCCCGTTTACAAATTTTAAGTAAATTATTAATTAAAAGCCGTTATTACTAATCGATTGGTACCAGTCACAATTTTTATACGATGATATGCGGCAAAGTTAGTACGGAGTGAACTCTCTTTTTTTTCTTTACAATTGTACATTATACGAAACCCATTATTTATATTAGTATTTAATCTACAAAAAAAAATGCCATTCGAAAAATGGCATCAGCAGGCGGAAAAAGCACATTTCACTCACGGAAACTATGCACCTGAGTAATCTCGGGATGCATTCAAAAAATTCGATGGACCAGTACAGCGCTAAATGCGTGTAGTACATTTTTCAATATATAAATTCGGAACACATTAAAAGCATCTTTTCACTCACGTATTATAATAAAGGCATTTTTATCTTAAAGTATCGTAAATATTAATGACGAACTTTAAATATGTAATATAAATCAATATATACTAGCCGAGCCTCGGTCTTGATCAATTTTTTCCAAACAAACCTGGAGTTGGGGTCCCCACGACATTCGGCAACGAATACCTCTCCGGTCTCAAATCAACTGAACCTTGAATTATTGTGATATTTTTGGACGAAAATCTCTCTAATTGTGCCTAGGGCTAGGGACCGCACTGACTTCAGCAGCGTACACAAGTCTTTATTTTCATCTTTAAACGAGCGTATAGTTGTGTTATCCCAAAACCATGCGGCGATCAACCGAGATTATATTAAAAAAATCAGTATTGTCGTTCACTTTGTTATAAAAACCATTTTGGCATTCTATTATTTTGATTTTAATCACGATATTTTAAAAATTTACCGGAGAGTTCTTCGGTTTCAGAAAAAAGTGTCAAAAACCGCCACAAAATACGAAAAATTGCAGAAGAAATTCGAGAAAAAATTCAAAAATTGCAGAGAACAAAATTTGCAATACTGGACTAAAAGGATTGAAATCGAATTTATTTTACAATTGTCAACAAATCTCCAAAAAAAGCGAAAAATAAATTCCTAAAATTTGCATAAATAAATTCGCGAAAAATTAAATCTCTGTACGAATTTCGAATAACTTTAATGAAAATAAGACAAAATGTACTATATAAAATAAGTTGAAACTGGTGTGAAACACTAAGAACTAAAATAACTTCTTAAAACACCATAAAAACTTTAAAATGCGCTAGGCCTTTCGAAAGATCTGAGTCTTTCTTCGTCAGGCGCAAAAAGACGTGCGTCTACTATGAAAGCAGCTCCGTCTTGCTGCTGCTTTCATAGTAGACGCACGTCTTTTTGCGCCTGACGAAGAAAGACTCAGATCTTTCGAAAGGCCTAGCGCATTTTAAAGTTTTTATGGTGTTTTAAGAAGTTATTTTAGTTCTTAAAATTTACTATATTGGGTTAAAGGATTGAAATCTGATTCTTTTTTCAAGTGTGAAAAAATCACCACTGAATGCGAGAAAATAAAAAAACGCTAAAACTCGCATTAAAAAGTAATTAAAAAAATCTAATAATAGTTCAATAAATAGCTTGAGCCACACCATTCTTATAGCTCTGAGTGCAGTGGTTTTTTCAGAAAACTCTGGAGAGACAAAGATCTATCTTTTTTATTATACTATATACCGGGTGAACCAAAAGTTGTAGATGGCGAGACACATGTGAGAAATTCAGCAGAATTATGCGAATTAATCCTGCAATAAAAGACCCGGATACACAAGGATTTCTCATTCGCTTTCAGAATGTTATCATTACCCGATGGAGCTTTCTATCGAGATTCTGTCTGTCGTGACGTTTCTGCAATTCATTCCGACATGTTGCATTCAGCTGTAACGGGTGTTGTGAGTCGCCTTAGTTGTGTCGTACAATGTTCTGGAGGTCATGTTGAACAATTGTTATTGCAAGAATAAATGGAGGGAGCGTACTGTTGTCCTGTTCCTTGTGTTTCGGGTCGTCAGCGCCCTCTATCAGTGAAATTTTTAACTAAACATTTTTTTGCTGCTAAAAAGAATCCGACTACCTTGTAAGCCCTTTCTTGCAAACCGCACTTCATCATAGTTTCTTACTTTTTTATGATTTTTTAAAGTTTTAACGAGCTTTTGTTTCATCCGGTATTTAACTCTTGAAATATACATTCAATTTTAAACTTTTTAAAATAAAATTATAAAAACAATAAATGAAAATTTATTGAACTAATACTAAAATGAGCTACATTGTATTTTAGAGACATTAAGAGCCATTAATTTTAGAGATATTAAGTTTAGGGACATATTGATAAACTAAAAATTTAAAGCTAACAAAGTTTTAAAAATACTAAATAAAAATTAAGCTAATGCTAAAATGAACTACCTGCTTCTTACTTTGAGAGTGTATAAAATTTTAAGAATTTATTGATAAATGAAAAAATTCGAGCTAACCATGACGTGATAAGTAATATTTAAAAAAAGATGAAATATTATCATCATTATAATATACGAGTCTATTTAAACTATAAAAGGTTTTTGATGTCTTCTGTTGTAAAAAAGGTATAGAATATACTTACAAAGAAAAAATTAAATTAAATATTTAAAAAAATCTTCAAAGAAAGATAATAATAATATTTTGAACTATAACATTTGAAGCACTCAAAATTGCTTCCTGTATTTTGTAAAACATCGTACTCTCAGATACTTCAACTATGTAAGGCAGGCGTGTCAAAAACTGTGGCCCGCTAGATTTCACTAATTTTTAAAAGAAGTAGTCGACTTTTTGAATCACAGGAATTTGATGATTAGATAAGAAAAAGTTTACTATAAAATTTTAGTGGTATCCGGTGGGATACAGTTTCACACGCCTGATGTAGGTAATACATGAATTCTCAAATAGGTTAGAGATTAATAAAAAGTAATTTGATCTAGAAAATTAAATAAAATATCTATTCAATGCAAGGGATATAAACAGAAAGCTATTAAAACTCATTCAATGCGTTAACACGCTGCGGATCAGTAACTTTATTACTCAGTGGTTTAGGTAAATTTGTATTGAATAAGTATAAACAAAACTTTTACATAAAATGTTAAAGGCGTCATAAGATATATATCCAATGCATTTTGATATTATTTATCACATATTCTTACTAGCTGTCATATATTTTTAAATATGTCACAGTGTAAATAAGTACTTAGCAGTCGTAACGATCAGTTTCATTCCATATCAAATAAAACTATAATCAGAAATTGTACTTAATAAAATAAATGAAATTCATACTACACAGAAATAGGCTGCACATTATTAAATAAAAATTCTGGCTATGTTTATGTTTATAAAAAATTTGATTTTTTAAACACAAAAAAAGTCGTATGGATCAATATGACTCGAATCAAATAAAGTTGTAAAATTGTATTTATTTAAAAAAAAGAAAAGAAAAAAAAACTAGAGACTTTAAAACCGTTTTGAAACTTTTAAACTTCAGTAGTGTTTTTTTCCAATACACTGTTCCTTACTAAATGCAGGAAATGCATTGTTCACACAATGCAAAGTCGAGAATCCTCGTGATTGGAAAAAAAAATAGAAGAAGAAGAATAGAAAATACGAGAATTCTTGGGATTCGACCACAGTGTGTTAAACATTCCATCATTACAGTTGAAATTTCATTTTCGTACTTTTCGATTATGAGCTTATAACAGTATTCCTTGAAACTCTTACTTGCATTTAGAATTTTCGTACTGACTTCTTTTTTGACACTGACACTGCATTCTGGCAAAACTAAGGAAAGATAGAACAGACCTATAAAAGCTCAAAACACTGTACAGCCCCACCAGTGGCTGAGAGGTTCTGCTCTCGAAGCTGGTAGACGGGAGGTGCTTGGTTCGATCCCAATCTCGCCCGTCGGCCTAATCGTTCGGAGTTTTCGTGGTTTTCTTCGAGCCGTGGATTTATCCATGCGTAAATACGGGTTAGGTTCCCTTAGAAAGACCCCCACGAAGGGCACTCCCCTCCGGGCCTATATCCCAAGTGTAGATAATTGGCCGTCAATAATCAACCCAACCCAACCCAAAACACTGTACAATGCATTGTTGTAAATCAAGCAGTAAAGCGCTACAGGACGCTTCCAGAGCAATTAAATCCGCAACACCATGCGTGAAATGCATGCCTGCCCTTCCCTTATTAGAAAAACAATACACACCTTTTGTAATCCGCGGTAGAAATGACAATGTGAGTGTAAAATCAGCGCTTTATGTGTTTAACTACAGTACCATCAAGGCGATTCGCCGCTGGGAATACGCATTTGCATTGTATGACACAAATAGCTTGTTTAGGTTTCTATCACTCCTTAAAGTTTTTCCCATGAGTCCCCCCCCCCCCCCCCGTGTAACGCATCACTACTGGAGTTACGACCATACATTGTAGGGTGTTTTGAGCTTATCTATAGGTGTATTCTATCTCACCTTAAAGTTTTGCCTGTGAGTTCAGAATCACCCTGCACTTGCGGCTCGTGCATGAACCTCTATAGAGGTTCATGGGCTCGTGACTGTCTTTTTAGGTGGGTTCGTAAATACGTAGCACCTATTGTCGTCGCTTGGTCCGTCCGTCTGTCTGTCCGTCTGTCCGTCCGCATATAACAACGCAAAAACTACACAACCGAATGGTTTGAAATTTAAGATATATTATCTTTGCAGAATTTTGTCGAGACATTTCAAATTTTATAAAAATTGAATCAAAACTTTAGGAGATATTAATAAAAATATTTATTAAGAAATTTGAATTTTTTTTTTTTTAATCGGTGCTTTCTTGTTATAGGAGCTTCCGAGGTTGAATCGTCAAACGACCGAGATACTTATTTCATGACAGAAATTAATCTGCAGACGATATAATTCATTTCACAGAATTAAAAATCATCAAGATCGGAATATTTATATAACTAGCTATAGTACGAACGCACCTCATTTGTCACGTTTGATGTACAATTTCCAACTTGTTGAAGTTGCTGCAAGTTATTCTTAACAGCATTTTCGAATACTAATCTTCGACTTATTTAATCGCAAAATATTATACGCTTAAAAACGTGGCAGATTAGTATTCAGCAGAAATATTGTTAAAAAGAGCATGCTGCACCCCAAATCTGGTAACCACAAGCTGCCACTAGTATATACTCATTTTATGAATGAACCTTTTCAATGGTCTTCTGAATATCTTATCGTAAACGGAAGTTTGCAACTAAAAGATTTCCTGAAGAATGCAAGTTATAATGTTACTATATAAGTCCTTAAGATAACATATCATCAAAGACTTAACTGTTCGTATACATTTTAAGATGCAGAGAGTATAAGAAAAAAGAAGTGGGAAATAAAGGAAGAGAATGAAAATGTTCTGAATAAAGTAAAAAAATTAAGATACCAATAAAAATTAAAAAAATTAAAAAATAGATATTCTTTCCAAAAATCGTTTCCGAACTTCTTAAAAGCTGTGGTTAGTTTGAAAAGCATCTTGAAATATACTAACATATTTTCTTAAAAATAACTCTAGCTATTTCTTTGCTTCTGGGGGTGTGCTCTAAACGCTATAATTATTACTTCTGATTGTTTTACATTCATTGCTTAGTAACTGCTATAGCTACAATAAATAAATTAATTAATTAAAATACTAATTTCTAATATCAATTGTTTGGCTATTCTTATTATTAAGAAGAAAAGCTTTGCATTTTGCATTGATTATGGCACATTTTTCAAATACACATATACATTAAATAACACAGCTTTAGTTTGCTTATGTGTAAAAATCTGCTTTAAAATAACTTTAAAATTTCATAAAATAAATGCTTATTTTGATCATAAAAAATATTTTTTACGTATATATAACTATAATCGCTGATGTAAAATAAAGGGACACGCGATAAAAATCTTTTAGTTATTTTGCAATTAAACATATTGGTTTAGTAATAAATTCAAGTGGTGGCCCTGTGGGGATATCCGACTCCGAAGATTCGAAATGTCCCTTGCAGAAGATTTGCGAAACACCATAATGTTGCTTGAGCTGCAGAAATTCAACATAGAAAAAATGTTTAAATTCAACACTGTATTGGGTGGTCCGAAAATTTCTGAACATTATTCTTTTCAGATGCATATTTTGTCTGTGCATGTGTCTTTTATTGTTTAAACATAATCTCTTTTTGGGCGGAATGGCCCACGAAAAGATGGAAAGAAGGTATCTAGGAAATCTACGAAAATGTTTAACCTTAGTATTTATCGAAATTTGTCTTAGTTATTAGATTACATTTAGATTTTGTTACATGTAAGTTGATAAAAAGTTGCATTTGAGATACATCCAGTTATTTTTTTTTAATTATTATTAAAAGCTAATGCTGATGGAAATTTTAGAAATATGTTGTAGTCTATAGCGGTCATATTTTAGATGAACCAAACATTTGGGGACGGTTTTCAAGGTTTAATATTTTTAATTTATGTCCTCCGCATCATGGTCGCTCTGAACGTAAACGACCTGTTGCGATAAAAAAAATAATAATAAAATAGAACAAAATTACAAAGAGATTTTTTTAAGGCATAAGCAGAGTTGGTGAAAATAGATACAAATTTGCCTAACAAACATTTAGTAAAACAGAGACCAATGTTTACGATGTTTTAATTGTACGTTTTTCAGTTTCATGTTTGTGTACTGCACAATCTCTCAAAGAAAAAATTACCTGAATTCATATTCATTGGGCAATGCTTTTGAAATATGAAAACACATGTACTTAACAGGAAGTATTGTCGTAAATAAATAATGGATAAAATTAATAATATAGAGAAAAAAAGGACGTGCAATCAACTCTCAGAATCAAATAAATGAGCAAAAAAAATTACTATAATCCCCACACAAGAAATTATGCTTTGTCATTTTTAGCTCACAGGCTATAAAAGCCTGAGAGCTAATGCGCCCGCCAGTTCTGAATGAACGTATGTATGTACGTAACGCGATAACTCTTGATAAAAATTACTGATTTGCTTCAAATTTTGAATATAGGTTCATTCTGATAAGACGCTTCCCTGATTAGTTTTAGGGGTTCATTGATTAAGTATAAAGGTGGGAACGGGGACTAATCCTCCCTTAATTTAGATAAATGGTTTTCTCATGCAGAATTATCCGATTTGCTTCAAATTTTGTATATAGGTTCATTGTGATAAGGCATTTCCCTGATTATTTTTGGGGTTCATTGGTTAAGTATAAATGGGGAACGAGGGGATTAATCCCCTCCTTAATTAATCTAAATGGGTGTTTAATGCAGAATTATCCGATTTGCTTCAAATTTGGTATACAGGTTTACTCTGATAAGGCGCTTCCCTGATTAGTTTTGGAGGTTCATTGGTTAAGTATAAAAGAGGGAAACGGGGGGTAATAAGAGTATAATATACACTTAGTGTGAATAGCCTGTGAACTCAATGCCATCAGTTTAACTGGGCACTTTTCTTTTTATTTACTAAGGATTTCTTTCATTACATTAAAAGATAAACTGTTGATTGACTACTTCTGATATATTCCGAGGTTTTTAAAATTACTATTTGAGTAAAGTGTCTATTTTTTAGTTATCAAGTTTTCACAGTTTTTCTTTTCTCCAGGCTTCATTCATTTGTGCGAGAGTTTGGAAGCGCTGCATCATAGTGCCCAGTTTTGTGACTTCACTATCAAAGTCAAAGATCGAGAATTTTCCGTTCATAAAGCAATTTTGGCTGCACGTTCTCCTGTGTTTTCATCTATGTTTCTACACGATATGAAAGAAAAGATCACTGGCATGGTTGATATCCCTGACTGTGAGCCTAACGTCTTTGAAGATTTCTTATTTTACTTGTATTCAGGAAAGGCAGAAAAGATATCCTCTTCTAACGTCACCAGTTTGTATGATGTAGCAGAAAAGTATGATGTCTCGTGTCTTAAAAAAGACTGCATTCGATTTATGAAAGAAAACTTAACCGTTGATATAATCATTGATGTCATAACAGTAGCGGTTAAGTACACAGACGCAGAACTGCTTGAACGTGCGACAGAGTTTTTTATTTTTAATGCCGAAATGATACTTTTGACTACAAAATGGCAGAGTTTTGTAATAGAATATCCAGTGCCGGCTAATGAGCTTTACATTAAAGCATTCCGTTATGGCAAAAATTAATACAGCGAAGCATCATATTAAATTGTAAAGTCGAATTATAAGTGGAAAAAATGAGAATTTCTGCTACTTATTTAAATTTTTTCGAAATAACGTTATTTTTGCGCTCTCTTATTTAACTCAACTTGGTTTTTGTAAGTAAAAATGGAATTTTATAATAAATTTTTCACTCACTTCCTTATGTGATAGAATTATAAAAATGGTGTCACAAGTGTATTTCCGATGACAATACGACATTTTAATATTTTTAGAGCTTAATAATAAATAAATTAATTTTGAGGCATCTTTTTATTAGCAACGACCGCAGGTGATAAATCGCCAAAAAATCTTTATGGTTACAAGTATTTCCGTATTAGAAAAACAATACAGTTAATTATGTGCCAAACCACGTTTGCCAAAAGTATGCCGACTGGCTGTGAAACAGAGATAACAAATATTTTAAACATTAGAAAGTAGAAAATTTAAATAAAAATGAAAAGTGTAATAATTTTTGGATTTTTACATGCTCTTTTATCAGTTAATACTTTAATATTAATTAAATTAGGATTATATGTTGAGAAAACAACTTTGAAATCCAGAATAAATAGTTTAAATAATGAATTTTTTCTTTCCAGTTGACATATCTTAAAAAAGAAACAGAGCAAAAAATATAATTTTTTTCAATAGTTTTTCGCTTTTTTACGAATGTAAATTAAAGCGGTGAATTTTAAATACACAGGGCTCACGCCAAATTAACGTATTGTAATAAAAGTGTTTTGGAGCAAAATGAATAGGAGTCAGGAAATTAGGCATGATTTTTGAAATAAACATTGAATGCTTGTAAAAGAGTGTTTTAAACTATATTTACCTTTATTCAACTGCCGAACTTCAAAATGATTTTGCTCTTTGTTTCTTCTTTATTGTAAATGATGATATTTCCAGTTTACATATATTTACGAAAATTCTATACAAAAATTGCAGTTTGTATGATCAGTTTAGAAAATCCAGTGTCGGCTAATGAGCTTTACATTAAAGCATTCCATAATGGAAAAAATTAAAACAGTACAATATCGTATTAAATTGTGATTATAAGACGAAAGATGCCTTTTAGTTACTTATTTAAAATTTATCAAAATAAAGTTATTTTTCGATTGGCGAACTTTAGAAGGATTGTGCACATTGTTTCTTTCTTTGTTGTAAATGATACGTCCAATTTACATATATTCACGAAACATCCATACGAAAATTCCAGTATTTATAATCAGTTTTAAAATAGCCAGTGTCGGTTAATGAGCGTTTCATTAAAGCATTCCTTTGTTTATGGGAATAATTAAGACAGCACAGTTGTAAACACATGAGTCAAAAAATGTATTTCTGCTAGTTATTTAAAATTTGTAAAAATAAACATATTTTTATACTGTATTTAGCTCAACTTGGTTTTTCTGTGTAAAGATGGAATTTTCTAAGTCATTTTTTCACTCACTTCCTGAAGCATGGGCGGGCATAAAATAAGCAGTAATACGCCGTTGCGCATGCGCGGCAGCGTACGACTCTTTATTTTAGTGTTTATTACTATTAATTTCACGGTATAATTACTAACAGCTGGGGTGCTAGTATTATACTGAAAAATCAACAATTTTTTTATTTGCAGTATATAAAAGCATTCAAAAAACGAAAATACTTTTGATACAGCCTATTATTATCAATTCTGAGCCAATTCATTAAAAATTTTCGATCAATGACACAAGGCTAAGGCGGGGCATCTCTTTTGTAATGGCTGTTTCTGTAGTTCCATCGATCGCATTTTATGACTATCAAGAGGATATTTGGTTGTTATTGGGGCAAAGGCGGAGTTAATGAAATGCACTCGATAATAACAGCCTGGATAAATCGAAATATTGTTTAAATCGATTTTTTTTTATTATTTAGCTGTGAATTGCAATATTTCCATCTTTTGAAATCGATATTTATCTAACTTCGTGATAGCCCATAATTGCAAAAAGTATGCACAAAGGTGTGTATATGGCAATACAACATTTTAATATTTTCAGAACTTAATTATAAATTAATAACTTTAATTTTAAGGTTTTTCTCCGTTAGCCGGCCACAGATAATAAATCTCCAAATATTCTTTATGGTTACAACTGTATACGAAATACAACAACAATGGATTTAATGATGCGGCAAACCACGCTCGCCAAAAAAGGGGTTCTGGCTGTGAAGCTGCAATAACGAATTATTTTGAACACTATAAATTAGAAAATGTAAATAAAAAGTAAAGAAAGTAAGGAATTTTTTAAAACAACCGTTTAATCAATTAATTATTTTGTATTAATTAAATTATGATTATACATTGAGAACTCAATTTAAAAATCCTAAATGACAGTTTTAGGTAGATTTCGTAAGAAATACTACCTATTACATTCTCACCTAAGTTGGAAATTTTGAAAAACTTTTACACATCTACGCCGATCATGACTCCCAGAACCCAAAACCACCCCCAGTTCAAAAGTTTATCTATCTATCTATCTATCTATCTATCTATGTCACTTTTTTCTGACCATGATAACTGGAAAAATTCTGCAATAATCTCTTCCAAACTGATACATAAAATCAAGGGTCATAAAATCTCGGTCAAGTTCGTTAATGGGCAAAATCGAACCAATGGGGGGGGGGGGGGGGGGGGCTTTTTTGTGAAAACAGAAAAACCCTCATAATTTCTTTATTATACGTATCGAATCCGTTTAAAGTTATTATTACTTCTAGGAAAAGGGCCGAAAATTTATGTATGACAGATTTTTGATATAATTAAAAATGGCTCCAAGGGGGGAAAAAAGGGGGGTTTTAGATGAAAAAAACTCATAGCTTCGTCAATTCACAAGATATCAAATCCGCGTAAATTTATTATTAATCCTCTTAGTATTATCTAAAACTTTTATATTGACAAGTTTTTTATAGGACCAACCGTTATAGCAAAAAAATTTAAAAACAAAAACAATCCCTGCCGGCTCCGCCTGCAAACAAGTTATTTTTCGAAGTAGGCGGTTCCAACTCCCGCATCTTTTCGAAACTGATACATAAAATCAAGGGGCATAAAATCTCGGTCAAGTTCGTTAATGGGCAAAATCGAACCAAGGGGGGGGGGTGGGCGGGGGGATGGGGGGCTTTTTGTGAAAACAGAAAAAAACCCCATAATTTCTTAATTATGATACGTATCGAATCCGTTTAAAGTTATTATTACTTCTAGGAATAGGGCCAAAAACTTATGTATGACAGATTTTTGATATAATTAAAAATTGACTTAAGGGGGGGGGGGAGGGAAGGGGGGTTTTAGAAGAAAAAAATCATAACTTCGTCAATTCCCAAGATTTCAAATCCGCTTAAATTTATTATAAATCCTCTTAATATTATCTAAAACTTTTATATTGACAAGTTTTTTATAGGACCAACCGTTATAGCAAAAAAAAAAAAAAAAAAAAAAAAAAATTAAAAACAAAAAAATCCCTGCCGGCTCCGCTTGCAAACAAGTTATTTTTCGAAGTAGGCGATTCCAACTCCCGCATCTTTTCGAAACTGATACATAAAATCAAGGGGCATAAAATCTCGGTCAAGTTCGTTAATGGGCAAAATCGAACCAAGAGGGGGGGGGGGAGAGGGGAATGGGGGGACTTTTTTTAAAACAGAAAAAAAAACATAATTTCTTAATTAGGATACGTATCGAATCCGTTTGAAGTTATTAATACTTCTAGGAGAAGGGCCGAAAATTTATGTATGACAGATTTTTGATATAATTAAAAATTGCCTTGGGGGAAGGGGGGTTTTAGAAGAAAAAAATTCGTAACTTCGTCAATTCCCAAGATTTCAAATACGCTTATATTTATTATAAATCCTCTTAATATTATCTAAAACATTTATATTGACATGTTTTTTATAGGACCAACTCTTATAGCAAAAAAAAAAAAAAAATCCTTGCTGGCTCCGCCTGCAAACAAGTTTGGTTTCGAAGTAGGCAGTTCCAACTGCAGCAGCATCGCAAAAAGGTCATTTCTTCCGCAATTCCCGACAAACAGGCGCCCCACGGCCTACGTCTTTGAAATCTACCTGTGCCTGTAGGCCGAGCCGTCAGGAATTTTTTTATTTATGATCGTTCATAATGTCATTTTTAACATGATAATTCTCTGCACTACTTATTTTCACAGACATTATTTTATTTTCCAACATATAAACAGGTAGTGTACATGTCCAAAAGTCTTAAAAAACACCCTTAAAACCACACAAAAACAGTCAATCTGTTAAAAATTGTAAAAAGTAAAAATAATTTCACCTGTCGCTCTCATGCATCTTCAGTCACTGATGTTATATTTTCTGCTCTGTCAGTCGATCTGTTGAAAACTTCCATTTTCCCTTTTCTTAATAACATTTGGCGCCATCTGTTATCAATTTTTGCGTGAACCATATCGTTGCATGTTTCTGAATTTGATGTACATATACAGGGTCTGTTCTGAAATTAGTAGGACTCGTTTTTTCCTGAGCGAACGGGCGGACGTGAGGCGGTCTGCGCGCGTATGGTCGGTAGAGTGGGATATTGGGAATCCTGGGAAAAATCGGCAGTCGGCTCTCGGCCGTTGAAGAGAGCAGGTCGATTGTACTGTGAACCCTTGTCGAAACGCCTCGTCACGGAGAATCATGGAGCGTTTTCTGGAGCAGCGATATGCGATCGAATTTTGTGTAAAGCTTGGTAAAACGGGCTGAGACTCACGACATGATTAAGGAGGCCTACGGTGATGCTGCCATGGGTAGATCGGGTGTTTTTGAGTGGCACAAGCTGTTCCGAGAAGGTAGAGAAAGAGTGGAAGACGACGACCGCTCCGGACGCCCTTCGACCAGCAAGAACAAAGAAAATGTGTCGCAAGTGAAAATTTTACGAAACAGTAATCGTAGGATGAGTATCAAAATGATTACTGATGAATTGAGCATTCCTCAAACCCACGTTTTTGAGATCGTGACAATGCGCCGAACCACACAGCATTTCGCGTAGTGAAGTATCTTGCCCAGCACAATTTTGCAACTCTGCCTCTCCCCCCCCCCCCCCCCCCCCCCTAAAGCCCCGACTTGGCCCCGCCAGACTTTCTTGTATTACCGATAATAAAATCGACGCTCAAGGGCATCACGGCTCGGTAGAGGCGGTTCAATAGGCCGTGACGAGGGAGCTAAACAGCATTCCGGTCCAGGCGTTCCGGAAGGCGTACGAAAACTGGAAAACTTGTTGGACTTGTTGCTACTTTGAAAAATTCTAATCGTTTGTACTATTCTCATGAATATTAAAAAAAAAAAATGAGTCCTACTAATTTCAGAACAGACCCCGTATTTCTATTGCTTCCCTCTGTAATGCATAGTTTAAATTATTATAATTGGATAATTTTACAACATTATTGAAGTCTATTGCAGTTGGGGATTTGTTGTTTAATCTGGTTATTGCAGTGGTTGATTTATTTAAGTTTATATCTCTTCTGTGTTCTTTCATTCTGTCTTGAATTTTTTATTTCGTCATACCTATATATGAAACAGACATCAAGAATATACAGGATTAATTTCAACGATAACGAAGGAAAAGCTTTTCAGATATGGAAACATAGGGTTATAATTGTCTGAAAAGCAGTTTCATGAATATTTTTAATTTGATTGAAAAAATAGCTTCCTCTTGTTATAATTTTATTATTAAATTTAATGGTGCTGCAATCTATGTCCTTATAGATAAAGTGTATTGATAAATGATAAGTATTTAATATTTATGAATTAATGATTTGAATTTTTTAATTAAAGGATAAAATGTTTTGAAAGGAATGTTAAACGAAGCCCTTTGTGCGATCTTCGATCACACTTACCCACTTGTTTTCATTCCTGTTGCCATATATATATATTTTTTTAATTAAACTTTTTATAGGAATATGTTTTAACACGTCCGGCAATCCTTCGTCCGTCGGTGTCGGCTGTACAATGATCTACGTAGCCGCAACTTTGAACAATTTCTATATAAATGCGTCTCGTAGTCTCCTTTCTCACGTTGAACTGCAATGCATTGTAATCATGCTTGACGTCATATTTAAATGTTTTTTCTACTTATTATTGGCCCTGTTTGTTCCACTCAAAGTCACACCTTTCATAACTATTTTTGCGATTTTCTCCCACTAAACGTGGTTTGCGACACCATGTTCTATAGTAAGTTTTCATCCTTTTGAAGACTTCTATCATCCCTCTTAATCTGTTGGTCGAATTTTGGAATATCCTGTATATAGAAAGAGTGATTCCAGTACATATAAATGTCTATAATCACTTTTTAAAAAGAAACCGACAAGTTTCGTATTACTCCAACGGCGACATTTTCAAGGTCTGCAAATGATAAATATTTTTTGTATTATTTAGTTTTTATAGACTTTCATAATCTCACTGTACGAATGTACGAAACTAGTCGAGATTGCGATCCCACTAAGTGTGATTTCGTGATTGTGAAATTCTGCATTCCGATACTACGGATACCGCTAAATGCAAAGTTCATGAAGAAATATTAAATTAAAAATAACTTATGTTTTAATGAGAATTCCACACAATCTAACGAATATGTTATACACAGTTCAACTGGTCGACATTTTTATATTGTTTTGAAAACGAAAAATTCCTTTAATTACTTAGATTAACAAGGATTTATTGCTTGAGAGTAATAAAAATTCGTAAAAATATAGTATAATTTTTTTGTAATCGTATGTTATTTATTTTGGCATAATGGATCGTCTACAAGTTAAAAGTTGCAACATTTTTGATTTTTCAAATGCTAACACCCTCTTTTGACAACATATTCAAGTTTCTTGAATCAAGAAAGCCCGGAAAAAGGTCATAGTTCATATACCGGGTGGTTATAAAATAAGTATCTCTATTTGGAGTTGTCTGTAGCTTGAAGGAATAACCGGAATGAAACCAAAATCGGTGCACTTACTATTCAAGAAGGGGGTAGAAGAATGGAACAATAAAAATAATTAATTGCAATAATCGCCGACAGATGGCGCTTTTGAGTGTGAAATGTAATGTGTAATATTATGTACGGTGGAGGTGTCGCAAACCTAAATTACTTTACTGCATATCAAACCATGTGCGAAACATCACTCCTGATGCGTTACATTCCGCAGTTGAGCAAGTCGTGCACCACTTGGACTGTGTCCTCGAGCACAATGGCCGTGTGGAACCTGAACATGATCGGCAACGCCTTGCGAAAGCGTAACCAAATTCACTGTGACATTTTCGAATAAATTAGGTGTGTCATCTGGTTTTGCGCTTTAATTCTTTGTGCTTGTATTACACATTACATTTCACACTCAGTAGTGCCATCTGTCGGTGATTATTGCAATTATTATTTTGTATTATTCCATTCTTCTTCCCCCTTCACGAATAGTAAGTGTACCGATTTTGGCTTCATTCGGGTTATTCCTTCGAGCTACAGACAGCTCCAAATAGGGATACTTATATTATAACCACCCTGTACTTTCACTTAATTATTCTTATATTTAGAAAGGAACAAAATTTCGGGGTGATAATGTTAAATCCATGGGACAAACATTAACTCAAAACTTCCTAAATAATTATCCAATCATTTTATTTTTATTATTTTTAATGAGATGCAATGAATAGACCCAAACATATTTAAAGCATTTTTCGATTGCAAAGTATATTTGTGATTATGAAAATTATTAATAAATTAATATTTTAAAAATTATGAATTATGACCAACAATATTTTCTTCATAAAGAGAGCAACAATCGTTAAAAATATGGATGTGTAAGTTTACTACTCATTCCTATCAATAGTTTCGAGATATAGAGGAATTTTAATTTTCTACACTCTCATAGACCGTTTAATGGGTTTTCTAACTATCATTGTTCTTAGACCCGTGTACAGTTTTGTGATTAAGTACTGTGTGTGGTCTCATTTTTTCCCCTTATGCTTTGTAGAAATGCGATGGTGGACATCTGGGATTCGTGACAGGAGTCGATCATGAGGGGGGGGGGGTGTAAAACAACAATTTCAGTCGAAGGGGGGGGGGACAAAATAAGAAAAGAAAATTTCAACTGTTTTTTAGGGTTTTTTTCATATGAGAGCTTTATAGAGTAATAAAATTGATGGTGAACATCTGGGACTTAAGATAGGGGAAGGGGAAAGCGTGATTACTAAATGATACAAAATTTTTAATGTAAAGTATTATTTATTATCTTTGTATTGTTATTCTATATATTATGTATTTAAATGGTAAAAACTTTCAAATTTTAAACTGCAAGGATAAGTTCAATGTAGGATCTTCGATATCACTGTCCAACATTATCACATTTATCAATCTCAGCCGAGCATGAGCACATTTCAGTACAAGGTACATTTTGTGAACATTTACATGATGCTAGACATCTTGACTTGACACATGAACAACGTACTGAAGAAACCAGTTCTTGAGTAGCACAAGGCATGTCACACATGACAGGTAAGTATTCGTTTTCCTTTATGATCCAGCGAAAATCAGTTGGGGTGGAATGTTAGGTTCTGGAATGTGTGCTCTTTGCTATGTTATCGGTTGGTAATAAGTTCTTATGGCCGGGTATAGGGCAGCTTGAGTTAGAGGCATATTGGCTCTCTTAGCTTGCTTTTTACAAAAAATAAATAACCACCATCTTAGCTCACTGAGTGTTTTAATTTTTAATTTTGCATGTACACTTAACATATGTATTCTTCAAGTGCAGTGCATGTTTCATTCTCGATAATATCTGTTTGACCGAATGCGGCAAGTGCATTCAGAATTCTGTCGCTAGCATTTATGAAGCTCTTTCAAAAACTGATTTTGGATTTACCACTGAATGAACCAGTGGTGTCAGATCCAGAAAGAGAATGCATTCCCAGTAAAGCTTCAGCACTTTTCTGACCTAAAGCTTGATATATTAAGTTTTTAGAAATCTTGAGCTTCTGAGAACCAGTTAAAACTAATGCTGTATCACTTGTCAACTCAGGATATTTATTGATCGCCAGTATAAGAACGTCGATATCTGATGAAAAAAAAATCATTTTTGAGCTCCTCTTTGTGTTGCAAGGATTACGTGAAGGATTGACTTTGCATCAGCTTCTTCTTGTGAAGAGCTGATATCTTCTCCACTGGTTTATTTGACTTAACTTCGCCACGGTATGAAACAATAACAGTTTTTTCTAAATGAGTAGATTTTCTGAGCAAATTTTGACATAATATTACAGTAAGTAAATCTTTATTTGTATAAGGAGATGAAAGTTTTTTCATGGTGACAGTTTTCATACTCGTCTTTTCTTCAACCTTGTATATCTCAGTGCGGCCATTATAATATGTAGGTTTCATGCAATTATCACCAAATTTTATTTTAAAATGCCATTTGCAGTTTTTTAAGTGGCTTGAATAACCCAAGGTCTCAGCAGTTATTACTAATTTTTTCCCAGGGCCGACCACATTTCCATGGGTTTTTTTCAGCTGTTTGAATACAGAGTACTGGACAGAAGTATCTGTCGGTGATTCTGGTTGCAGTGGCATGGCAGATACACATGATGTGTTCTTTCTCTCACATATGAACGAATTATGAGCAGCCCATGTTAATAAAAGTTGATTAGATTTATCATTCGGAATTAAATTAGTCATTCCACCTAGTATCCATACAAGATCTTGCACTATTGAATTTGTAAGATATAGTGTCATGTGATGGTGGAATATCAGTACTCGTTGGATTTTACGATTTAATACTCTTGGGAAGCGAACATTCTAGGCTGGGTAAATTTTGTCTAGGATGTCAATATTTTCTTCATCAAAAACCAGTTTGAGATCTTCAGTTACATCACCTTCTTCAATATTTTAGTAAATAACTACTACTGTTCCGTGAAGAGTATGCCGATGATCAGGAGTGTCTTCTTGAAAATCTATGTTATCAATAGCAAAACTAGTTGTTGGGGGCCACCGTAATACTTACCCATCATGGATATGCATAATATAAAATATGAAAATAAAACATGTGTAAACTACTTATAAATTGCATTGCAATTCGAATAAAATCGTGGCTTGATGACGTCATGAACTTTAAATGATCTATAACTGAATTGCGTAAAAGAAACATCCTTATAACTCCAAAAATGATAAGCATATTAACTAACGGTTTATTGCGTCAGATGAAGCGTCTCATTTCCAATTAAAATATATCTTTGAATTGAAATTTGGATGAAATACAGGGTCATGAAAAATCGAACAGTGTGGAAAGTAGGATTACAAATATCTCGGCAACTCATTATCCGATCGACTTCATTCTTTATGCAAAATTTATGTATTTTTATTGTCTTTTATATTCACTCCTTAAAATAAACAATTTCGAAAATTTTTATACACCTTTTATCAGAACGAATATTTCGAGTGTCCGAAAAAAATTATTCTGGGTAATCGAGGTTACTGAAATTCAATAAGCTTCTTCCTGTTATTACATGCTAAGTACATACCAAATTTCAAGTGTCTATCTTAATTTGTTCGGGAGATAGAGCGTTTACAGACACGCAGACATACACACAGACAGACAGACGGACGGCAATTTTTTTTAATATGTTTTTCGGAATCTCAAGTGTTTGAAACGTGTAAACCCGTCGATTTTTTTTCGATTTTTAAAACGATTACAAGACTTACCCTTTACTAGGTATGATGAGTAAATAATAAGTGAACCTGTCTTGCACATTGTCCGGTGTCAAGTAAAGTCCTCCATTAGCATTTATTTTAACCCCTACAGACTTATCTATTCTATTTAATATTTCCCAGATACAAGAATGGTGTAGAGAAAGACTTAGTGAATGAATAAAACACACAAGATTAGAGCTACGAATTAACTGATAAACTGATAAACCAGTAAAAACTTGCATGGAAAGTTCACGAGTATGCTTGCTTACTTTTGATTTGAATCTTGAAGCCTGGTAATCAGATAAACAGACAAATATTAGTGATTGAGACAAACAATTAGCCCGATCATCTACTTCATTCACACACTGAAAAAAAAAAGTGTTGATTTAACAGTATAATACTGGCATCTGGGGGGCCAGTGTTATACTGTAAAATCAACACTTTTTTTTTGCAGTGCACGTGTTTTCTCTGAAGTGATATCACCTTTTCCAAACAGACACCATTTAAAGTCAATAATTCGGGTATTTGCTCAGTATCAACATTTAAATTTCCTTCAAATGTCCAGCGCTTTGCGTTCAAAGCTGCTTTTCTTAATATTTTGGTTGCAGAAAAAAGTACCTCAAATTGTTCATCTAGGGTATCATCTTCCAATTTACCAATAGCAATATTTTCAGTTTCTGTTAAAAATACGTTCAGATTCATTTTTTCATCTAGGTGCAAAAAACTCAACGCCGAGATTGCTTCTTCAAGAAAAGCCTTTCATTCCGTTCTTGATTTAAAACGTGTTAATGGGTAAACGCCATTAAAAAAACGGATATTATTGTAAGCGTTATGCAAATCGGCCATACTTGTAACATTTCCTTGAGTAAGAAATTCTTCCAGTATACCGAGAAATTCAGTTTATGAAGCTACAGTAGCTGCTAAACTTTGATTGTATTGTTCATCGAATTTGTTTCTACGAATCACATTTGTAACATTTCTGGTTCAGCAGGTTCAATGATACAAAATGTCGATTGCATGGGCATCGTTTGGGCTGATACACTCGTTAAGCCTCAAATGCCAAGTATTATTTCCACTTAGTTCGACTACTTCTCTCAAATTAGAGCCTCCTGTATCATTATGAGACATGATGAAGTAATTTTCTGGTTTCTTTTCCATCACAGAAAATGCAAAGTTGTTTATCAAACTTTGATATTTGTTGAGCTCGAGTAAATGGTTTTGAGGTACAAGCTTCTTCATAAATCTTTATATCTGCTTCATTTTGCATCTTCAAATAGCGTCTTTCTACAGCTTGCCATTTTTTCTTACCAGTCAGTGATTTGTAACAAGTTAGATACCAGTTCATTCGAAGCTGTTGTATATTTTTTACTGAGCCATCACCCTCTAAATTGTCCAGTATCTGTACACATTGCTCATCTTTCCATTTTGAAAATTTAATCATTGTCTTTGATAGATTCTTTAAAGTTTCTTCTCCCGGACGTTTTATAAAATTTTCGCTACTTTCTCTTTTACACAGTATACAAACCTCGCTACATCTTTTTCTCTTGGATGGTTCTCTCCTTCCTACTGACTCCATTTTCTTAATAATTCTTCTTCGTATTCAGTACTTACATGCAACAAAAGAAAATGAAAGCTATTTAGTGTCAAAATGACATAATTTTAGACTTGAATTTTACAAAGGTATTCCTTTAGATATCTGTAAAGTTTGAGAATACAATAATATAATGATTAACGTTATGATTATTATGACATAATCAGGGGTCGGAAAAATTACTTTGTTATTGTAGCGAACTACAACTACAACTGCGTTATCGAAAATGTAGTTAACTACAACTACAACTACTTGATTAAAAAAGTAGCGACTACTAGCTACTTTTCAAAAGTAGTCACTACTTCGATACTTTCAGATTTTGTCAAAAGATTCAATTTACACTCGAAACTGAAGACATGGATTAAATAATAAAGCGACCTCTCGTTATACCACATCTGCCGGGATATAATTAATAAATGCGACATAACCAGGGGCATTAAAAAATTAAAAAAAGATAACATACAAGAAAATGTTTTGTGTTTGTCTCCAAAATGTAAGTTTATACACACATTAAAATTTCAAAGGAAAATTAAGAGAGATACTATAATCTAGAAAATTAAAGAAAAACAACTCTAAATTTAAACAATAAATAAATCTGTAAATAAAGCAATTCCGAATAATAAGAAACCCGGCGTTAAATTTTATTAACATATTTTTTTAACTCTATGCTGCCAGCAAAAAAAAATTACTTCATTTGGTGTGTTAAAACTCGATTTTCGCAGCAATTGTCAATGTGAGAATTTGATGACTTCATGCGATATGTTGCCATACACTTCAGCTGATATTTGCCGCTGAGATTCGCAAATTGTTGAGCAGAACAAATTTTGCACAAAGGAAGCAAGTTTCGACCACATGATTTGCAGAATGGTATAAATTTTCCCCTAAAGTAGCGTTAAAAGTAGCGTCGGTTCTCGCCACAAACTAATGATTTTTTTGTATCGCGCTACTCTCTGCACTACATTATTCAAAATGCAGCGCGCTACACTACAAACTACTGTAAAAAGTAGCGGCTATTGTAGTTTCGCTACTTGTAGCGCGCTACTTCTGACCCCTGGGCATAATAAATTATACCAACACTTAAAAAAAATTACTCTCCTCACTCAAACTCCCCTTGAACCTTCTTGTTGTGGGTCCTGGGTACCCACAATCAAATTTTAAAATATTTTAAATATCAAACATACATTCAACTAAAATAACTGCAACAAAATATTTGGTTTTATCTTCCTCCCTACAAACACTCCCCTACCCACCCCGGTAGAGGGTCCGGCATGTCCACCATTTCTTTTCTAATTCTATAAAACAGTTTTAAGCATTAATATATATACATATATATATATTATTGAAACAGAAAAAATAAAATGTTTTTTCTTCCTACCTTCAACCCTTTCCCCTCCTCCTCCCCAGTCGCGGGTCCCGGAAGTCCATCATCGCTCTTCTTAATCTACAATACATAAGGAAAAAAATGAGACTACTCACAATACTTAATTATAAAATTGCACACGGGATGTAATTGCGAAACCCACTAGTTGCCTGTTATCATTGCATACACAGAAAAGAAATTTTTCGAGATTAACCGGGCACTTTCTTTTAAACTAAGTTTTATATATTCAGATCTTCTCTATAATTTTTCTGGCGGCTAATTGAATGTTTCCGAAAATATTGCTTCGAATATTTTAATTTTATATTTCGAAATTTATGAATAAACTTCCATCACATTTTCTTTGATAACTTGAAGAAGATTTAATAAATAAACGCATAAACTATACTTTTATCCTTGTCTTGATCAAAGAAATTCAAAGATAGCTGCATTAAAATTTGAAAAATCATTTGAAAAATCTGAAAAATCATTTGAAAAATTTTAAAAATCAAGGTTGCTGCAATATTCAATATTTTATATGTAGATGACCCCTTACAACAATATGAACCACATACAATTATACAGAATTTCATTCGAACTATATAACGGTACTTTTTGTTTATTTTAGCCAGTATTCAGATTTTTTTCTTTTTTTTTTTTTGAGGTGGGGAGGCAGGGTGCTATACACGGTAAAATCATGGAAATAGAAACACCATCCTATGCTGTGCTGCTTCGTCACAGAGAGATGCGAGAAATATCGCTCGACTGGAAATAGTGTCTGTTTTTTTTTTTTTTTTTTTAATATAAATGCAATTTTTGAAATAGGGGTCATCTACATGTTAAAAATTGCACCAACTTTAATTTTTCAAATGGTAACATCCACTTTTGACCCTTTATTTCAGTTCTTTAGATCAAAGCAACCCGGAAAAATGTATATTTCATAAACGTTTCTGAAATATTCATGGAGTTTTAAAAGAAAACGTGCTACGGATATATCCATAAATTTCAAAATATTAAATTGAGATAAAAAATGAATGCACCTGGAACACACAATTAGTTGACAGTAAAATTATGCAGAATTTCTAAATATAAAATAACCCCACTTTATATGAAAAAAAGTGACAAAAATTTTCCGGTTACTTTCTAAGATTTTCTTTTCTGTGGATACTAATGATAACAGAAGACGCTCCCTTTTGATCGTCGAAAAGTAAAATCGTAAAAACTAACAATTGAAATGAGCCGCAAACGTATACACCCATGTTTTTTAAATTTTTTTTTATTGAAAATTTGGTGAAAAAATTAGTGTTAAGACCAAGGCTTTACAAATTTGATAAAATCTGGTAGCCAGCAAAAAAGTCTAGTCGCAAGTAAAAAAAATATTACTTCCCCGTCTTTGATTTTCAATCAACGCAAGTTTTTTTTTTATGAATTAATTAAGAAAAAATAGTAATAAGCATAGTTTAGAATTATTAGTTACTAGAATAATACCTAATTTAGACAGATAATTATAAACAAAGTTTTTTTAATGCGTTATCAAAAGTATATTTATCTAAAATAGAAAAAGGAATACTGTAAAGGCTGAATTAGCCAGCATGTTCGGGAAATGTTGATTGTCCAATGATACAAATATCCGAAAAATTGAATGCTACAAAATCTTTATCTGATGAGGGGGCATCGATGAAATAGTCAGGCAGAAAAACAAATCGTTGCCTATTTTCTTTTAGAAGTCAGTCAAATAATTCTGTTTTCATTAATTTAAAATTTGCTGTTGAACTTATTTGTGCCAAATTAAATGTTAAAAATAGTTTTTGTTTGAATATAATTTCTAAGTTTATTTCTTAATATTTTGTAACACTTCAACATCTATAATGAGACATCTTATGCGAATTTTATTTTAACATTGTGACTAAGATGAGTAACAGATGCTGTGCTTGATAGAAATTGTAGGGAAGTAACATATTGATTGCAAAAATATAAGCTTATTATATACATAAGCCGGTTCTAATAATAAAAATCTTTATGTGCTTATAAAACAAATCCCAATATGAGAAATATCAAAATACGTATCCAAAATAACTCAAGGTTATTATTTTTTAATCCGATTAAATAACTTAGTCACTAGACAACAAAATTTGGTTGCCAGTGGCGACCTGGCGACCGCATTTGTCAAGCCCTGGTTATGACAGTAACCATGTTCGAAAAAGGTGTTTGTAAAACTCTTATCTAAGTAGTTAAAGTGAATTAAACATTTTAATATGTATTTCGTTTTTTTACATACTTTTTTTTAACTTACATTTCTGTATGTATGGCAGTCATTTTTCTCATTTTTCTTCTACTTCCCGTTGACGTAGAGCTTTGAAATTTGGTATATATATGTAATACTGAGGGCAATACATGAATTGGACATTATTTTTTAAAAATTCGATTCCCAAGAGAGGTCAACGTTGGCCCAAAACTTGCATTTTCCCCATTGAAATAACGTTACGCTTGTTTAACAGAAAAATAGCTCCATTCCAACATTCATCCATTTTCATCACATTGTTGCCCGCATCATTATTACGTCAGCATTGAGCGACGCACACATTTGTGCTTTATAATATAAGTTGACTTTTTTGTGAATTTTAATGAAAACATGTTTTTTTTTTTGTTTTTATTTATTTATTTATTTTTTACATTTAATTTATATTTTTATAATTTTGGTAAGTTTTGTGTAAAAGCGTATAGTTTAGGTTTTGAGATTTGTTTATTAACTGAGTTGAGGAGCTAAGGCCATTCTAAGTATATCATTACTACTATGCTCATGATTCAAATTATTCATCATGATTCTCAAGTAGTTTATAAAAAGAACTTTTTTTTTCTTTATGAAAATCCACGATTACATTGGGAAAAGAGGAAAAGCTGACAGACAGACAGCCAGCGCCCACCCTAGGGACCAGCTTATGGCTAATAGCCAGGACGAACCCCTATGCCTAGGGAGAAAAAGCTGACAACGGTGTGTGTGTGTGAGCTGGGACGGAGGAGGGGATTAATGGCTACTTGGGTGCTGGCCGAATAGTCAGGCCATCAAAATTTTTACAATTTGTAGAACCCTGTACATGAGTATTAAGATCTAAGAATGTGATTGTTAAGAGTTCCAACCTCATTAGAGAAATACCTTTCCTTAACTTGATATGATTTAGCTATCAAGTTAGTTATAAACGTCACAGATGCAATTTTTTTTTAACATCTAAAAAGCAAATACTTTTTATTTATTACATGTTTATTATTATTAATATTATTAATATTAATGATAATATTATTATTATTATGTACGATAGTTATGTTCGGATTAAAGTGTCTAACTTTGTAATTTTGGGTGAATAAATTGATTACGACTCTGGTTTCTCATCAGGGGCGTCATTTGAAGGAGGATAGAGGGGGCAATTGCCCCCTCAAGAAGTTGAATAATTCAGAGTCAATACAGGTCAGACTTAAAAAAATGAAATAAATTGCAGAAAAGCTAAAATAAGTTGTCAAGTTTGATTACATTAGCATTAAATAAACACTTTAAGCAGAGAAACGAGTAATTATGGATAATATTTGCAAAATCCTTGCTATTGTAATATTCTCAAAATGATACTCATTTATCATTAATGCTGTCTTTTGGCCGGAGAGACCAGATTGGGACTCCTCCTCTACCCTACAAACATCTTTAAAAGAAAATTTGAATTAACAATTTTTTAATAAAGTAATAATTCTCTTTAATGAAAAGCTACGCGTTGCTGACGACTGGTTTTTTCGCTAATCGTTGCCACAGATTAATCTCGGAAAATGAAACATTTGAAGTTACTAAAAAAATTAATAGCTCGAAAAGTATTTGTCAGAAGATTGTTACACAAACTGCGTTAGAAAGGTAAAAAAATTATATTTTTGTTGATATAAATTTCAAATCTAATGATTATGCCGTTTTTCAAATATTGAATTTCAAAAATTACCAAATTTCACAATGGAATACCACAGCGAAACCTACACGCGTAAAAAGATAATGATAACGGCAAAGTGTCCTAACGTGTATACTGGCTATAGCACGAGTCACAATTTATAGTTGACTTATTTTTTTGTTAAAATATAAAAGTAAATTATGATGTCACGAGTGCAAGATTTTTATTTAGTTCTCGACAAATAGCATATTTTAGTCCGCCTCAGTGAGGCATATCAATTTCATTATATTTGAAGTATTGTAACTTCATTAAAATCCAACAGAAATTACTTTTCCCCATAGACACTATATAATGTAACACAATTATTTTTTTTTTAAATGTGAACTATTCCGTAATAGAGTCTACAGAGAATTGGCCTAATTTGGAACGAAGTTTTTTGGGTACATTTTGGCACTTATACCGTTATACCAACATTATGCCAAAATGTATGCGAATGCGCCATTTGTTTCAACCCTGAATGTGCAAATAATTTTATTTCAAACTGTGCCAAGCACTGTGACTCGCTATTTTTTCAACACGATTTTTTTTCTTAATTATTATTTAATTGTAAGCATGCAAAACATTTTAATTTACCATTTTTTGAATTGTAAATACATTTATTAAGTTATATCTTACATTTTTCGCTAATTCAAAAAGGAAATGTTTACTAACCTTGCGGAATGGATTTTAGCGGGACTTGCACTTTTAGTCATAGAATTTATCAGATATGGTTTTAGAATCTCGCATACTGTTCTACTATGCTTAGTTATAGAACTATGGGGGAAAGTTTTATAATCAGATGAACCCAATTATGAAAGCTTAGCCTTTTAAAAATATTCTACCGAATGGATTTTGATGGAACCTTCACTGTTAGTTAGATGAGTTTTCAAGGATGGTTATAGTATATAGATATCGTTTTATCGTTCTTTACCAAATCCTGCTGTAAATGATCAACGGAAAGAGTTTGTTCTTAACAGCCCAAATTTTGTCTGGCTCGTTAAAAATGTAATAACGCAATGGCGTTCGTATCGTTTTCAGAAAAGCAGAAGGACATTCCAAGTAAAAGTCCATATGGTTTTAAGATACATGGTCAAATTCAAGGTCAATATTTCGTTTGATTAAAAGTTCGTTAAGATAATTTGACCAACGTTTCAAAAATTACCAAATTTCGCTATGGAGTACCATAGCGAAATCTTCATGCGTAAAAAGATAATGATATGGGCGACTTGTCCTGACGTATATATTGGCACGGTTTCGCAAATTGTAGTAGACTTATTATTCTGTTAAAATATAAGAATGAATTATGAAATGTCAATATTTCGTTTGATTAAAAGTTCGTTAAGATAATTTGACCAACGTAGCGGGCGTAGCTTGCTAGTAATTAATAATAATTTATTTAAAGTAAAACGTGCTATTTGCACAGGTACATTATTAAATTACAGTTAGTTTCTATAATAGCACATTGCATGGAGAACATTTATTATTCATTTTTATATAGTAAATTTAATAATGTAAAATTTAGAGAAAATTTATCATAGTTATCTATATTAATTAAAAATTTACTGTACGAATGTTTTAGCTCCATAATTTTATATTTGTTAAGGAGTTTCAACATGCAAAAACTTCTTATGTTGAAGAAGACAGATACAGTCAGTCGGAGAAAGATTTTGAAACAAGTAGAAAGGTTTTGTTATGCATATTTAAGTCCATTATACATGTATGTCCTCGTAGATCAATAACTGAGTTTGATTTTAATTTTCCTTATTTTTATTTTGACCTCATTTTTGCGCTCTCTCCCAAATCCAGCGCCTGGGGTAGCTGCAACTCCCACCCCCACCACTTAGTTTCATCACTGCCTTTGGCAAATTTCAACTAGTCGGATATGCCAATCTCAAAACTTTCTTCTATCTCATACAGCTTTCACATACACCAAAAACAAATCATCGCCAATTTATATCAAGTTCTAACTGAATCTAAAGTTTTATTAAATCCCGTGCATTAGTTCTTGAGGTATGACTATCGCTAAAATCGCGTAAATCCTGGACAGTGCAAAATAGCAACGTCACCTGTTAGGAGATTTACACGAAAACGTAACCATCTTCTATTTATGTCAAGGTCTAACAGAATATAAAGATTAGGGAAATTCTGTGCTTTAGTTCTTGAGATATAGCTATCGTGAAAATCATGAAAAATGTAACATAGCAGAGGCACCTGTTGGGCTCTTTGCACCAAAATGTAATCGGCATCTATTTTTGTCAAAGTCTAGCAGAATCTGACGTCGTTTGGTGAAATTCTGTGCATTAGTTCTTGAGATATATAGCTATCGTTAAAATCATGAAAAAGTAGCATAGCAGCACCATCTGCTAGGCAATTTGCACCAATAATCAGCACCAATTTACACCAAGGTCTAACTGAATATAAAATTTTATTAAATTCCGTTCATTAGTCTTGAGATAGAGCGCCCACAAAATTTTTGTCACATACAGACAGACATACAGAGTCACAGACAGACATTTTCTAAAAACAGTCAAATCTTGCTCAGGACCTTCTAAAACGTATAAATCCGTCGAAAACCGGAAGTCGAAAATTTTCATAAATCCAATACTTTCTTCTTGTAAAGATAGATGAAAGTAAAAAAAAAAAAGATAAACGTTTCAGGATCTAGCAATACGAAAATTTAGCACAACCTCTTCCGAGTTTGAAAAAAGTTCCGTATCTATTGAAACCTCAGATACCAAAATATTCCCGAGATTTAAAGAAGCTTTTCTAAAAAAAAAGTTTAATTTAGTGCAATTAAAAAAAAGAAGAAAGAAAAAAAGAAAAGAAAACTATTCTGAGTAGTTTTTAGAGGGTGTTAATCTTTTTTCTTAACACGAAATATCGATTTTTCGGATGTTATCAATTCTCAAATTGCTGCTCTGCGTTACAAAATTTATACATGCAAGATTAACAAAATAATGTTAATGTTAATATTAACTATTTTATTGTTTTCGATTATATTCAAATAACGTCGATTTTTGATGTTCCAGGTACGTTAGTGTAGTACATATTGCTAGACTGAAAACTTGAAACTTGAATTTTTTTTAAATATATTGAATAAATAGTTTTAAACTTTATAGTAACAGTTTTTAACTAAAGTATCATAAAGTTTTGTGACAATTTTTTTGCTTTTCGGAAAGAGGAAAATTTAAACTTTTGTCTTAAGACTTATACTTTTAAATATATAAACAAGAATTTTTGATATTTTGATCACTGAAAGTAAGTGAAGCTTAATTTCATTTGTTCTGCTGACTATTTTTATTTATTTATTTATTTATTTATTTTTATTTTTATTTATTTTTTGTCGGTCAGGAACAAATTTTATTTTAGCACAGGATTCAAAAAATAATTTTAAAGTCCAAAATGTCGCAATAAGCAATTTTGTTACTAGAAATAAATAAATAAAAACATATATTCAGCATTGATAAAATTTTAGACTTCATGATCTTTGTAACACTGTCATATTCAATCAAATAATATTAGTTACGCAAGGATTTTTTTTTCATCCAAGAAGCTAGAACTGATGATATCCTTGCTCTTTTATATCTAGTAAAAATTAATTTCTTCAAGTGATTTTTTTAATTTAAAAATGAACAATTAGGTTGAAACTATTTCACTTTAACTCAAACAGAAAATAAGAACACTTATAAGCAAAGAATTTAAGCAAAAGAATGAGCTCATTTCTGTTTTCTCATTTCTTGAAAAATGTGGGTCAGGTCTCAAATATTTAATCTTATGCATAACTGTAAACATTTGAAATCGTATAATTTATTAAATAATTGTTTAGTTAAAATATGTTGAAACAGTTGTTTAACTTTTAACTAAAAGATAACGCTTTTTAAGAATTTCTGTCTGTCTGAGCAAAATGTTTTGTTTCAATTGCAAAATTTCACATTTAAATTTCTTTAAGCATGCTCAAATTAAATATTTTCGTTTTATAATATATCTCTCATTAAAACGGCTTTTTTTTCTCTTTTCTTTTTAAGCAGTGGAGAAATGGTTGTTATTTTCGCTCGAGAATGGATCTCTTGGCGTCGTCACTTTATTTTTTTAAGCGTTTTTAACGAAATTCTGTAACTTTAAAAGAATTTTCCTTTGAATAGGCAACAGAAATGCATAAAATCGTTACAACAATGTTAAAGTTACAAAAAGGATAGATGCAAACTATCAGATATGAAAAAAATCCCTGACGGCTCGGCTTACAGGCACAGGTAGATTTCGAAGACGCAGACCGTAGGGCGCCTGTTTGTTGGGAATTGCGGAAGAAATGTCCTTTTTGCCATGATGCGGCATTTGGAAACGCAAACTTCAAAATCTAAGTTGTTTGCAGGCGGAGCCAGCAGGGGGTTTATTTATTTATTTATTTTTTTTTTTTTTTTTTGCTATAAGGGTTGGTCCTATAAAAATTTATCAATATAAAAGTTTTAGATAATATTAAGAGAATTTATAATAAATTAATGCGGATTTGATATCTTCTGAACTGATGAAGTTATTAATTTTTTTTCTTCTAACCTCCCCCCCCCCCCTTTGGGGCCCTTTTTATTGATATCAAAAATCTGTTATACATAAATTTTCGCCCCTTTTCCTAGAAGTAATAATAACTTTAAACGGATTCGATAGTATCATAATTAAGAAATTATGGTTTTTTCTCTGTTTTCACAAAAAAGCCCACATTTCCCCCCACCGTGGTTTAATTTTGCCCATTAACAAACTTATGCCCCTTGATTTTATGTATCAGTTTGGAAGAGATTTGTGTAGAATTATGGGAGTTATCGTGTCCATAAAAAAGTGACACAGATAGATAGATAGATAGATAGATAGATAGATAGATATAAAGTTTTGAATTGGGGGTGGTTTTGGGTTCTGGGAGTCAGGATCGGCGTAGATCTGCAAAAATTTTTAAAAATTCCAACTTACTTGAGAATGTAATAGGTAGTATTTCTTACGAAATCTATCTAAAAAAGAACGAATTCAAAAATTAACGTCGGATGAGAAATCGCGAGACTAACGAAAAAGACAGGCTACCGCGGTGCATTCCACTTAATGTGTTTTTTACAGACCGCTAGAGTGACGTGATGCTCTTTTAGTACGCCTGCATTGGTGCATTCGAGCATCACGTGACTCTGGCGGTCTGTAAAAAAAGATAGGCTTAAAGCACCTTTCTTTTTCGTTAGCCTCGAGAAATCGTCTTATCAAGCAAAAAACGTGGTCTTCAACTTTAATTTCCTCAAAATGCCTTTAGCTCAGACATCAATCTAAACAAAAGTTAAAAGTTATTGTAGGAAGGACCCGATAAAATATTAAGGTATGTATTAACGATCAGGTATACAGTGGTGGACATAATTATGAGACACCTACCTAATCAAGCAGGGCGGTCGCTCTGCCAAGCCAAGCTTTAAAAAAAACGCCACACAAACAACGCCAAGAACTGAACTAGACCGCTACTGCTTATTTACAGAAATCAACTTCGCAATGTTAAATCGACAAAACATGCCAGATTAAAATATCAGATAACAAATAAACCAAGCGTCGCAGGAAAAAAAACGAAAACTAGAAGAATCTAATGAAGAATTTCTTCAATTTAAGACCAAACTCATCTTCATAAGTGATTTATAAACAGAGATATAGATTTTAAAAAAAAACGTCGAGTTACTTAAAATGATCACTTTTTTCTTCGTCAAACTTTTTTTTTCAAACAACCTACAGACCTTAATATTCGGCAGAATAAAAAAAGGATTGCATTTTTGGACAAGTAATTACGTAATCTATGTGCTTTTATAAAATTCACTGTAAAAAAATATTATTTTCTATCCTTATTTAGCAAAAAACTGTTAATTAACTTGGCGATTAAAAAATTATGCCAAAACAGAGATAAAACATGCCAATGACCATGTACCATCTCTATAATAAAACCGTAAGTCATGTGACTGTCATCAACAGTTCCGGAATGTCCGTTTCACTTTTTCATATGCCAGGCGGCCATTTTTATTAAAAATTATTTTTTCGAATAAAACTTCATAAATGTGACATTTTTAGAAAGATCGTTCAAAATAAATTAATATTTGAGAGATGACTTACGTTCAATTATGTATATATTCTCCAATAACTTCAGTTGAAATTAGCTTCGCAGTTCAAATTCTCTATCCATGAAAGTAAACAAAAAAAAAAAAGATTCATTCGTCGTGAAGGTTTAAAATATTAAACCATTAAACCATGGAGATAATCGTTCGTAAAGTTAGTTTTCCATGAAAGATTTTTTGGAGCGCTGCCTGGTGTCAAAAAAATAATTCGTACCAGTGACACAATCAAAGTTTACCATAATTATGTGCTATACAACTCAACTTCATTCTTTATCTTTTCTTGATATAAGCTGAATGTAAACAAATACAACTCATGTAATGATATTTAATGAATCAAATTTCGAAACAAATTGTCAGTTAATTTGGTATTTATGTATTATACGTGAAAGGAAGAGAGATCACCGAAAATGATTGTTAATTACCAATCATATTTACCATTATTAATGACCAATCGCTTTCAAAACAGTAATTTAATATACATTTACAAAATACATAACATCATTAAGTACTTTTGTGTTATTTGGGCGCAAATCTCGCCAATAGAATTTTTAAAATCGCCAATACCAGCTTTTATTTTTCGCGTGTGCAAATTAGAAACGATACTTTTATTTTGAAATCAAATGTTCTGATGGAACAGCTGTCGTAGACGCACCGGGGCACTATATTTACTATAGAGTTGCAATATAGAGAGAAAAAACGGGTTGCTGCAATTAGAATTATAGGCGGTAATGTTGGTGTGACATATTTACGTGATTATCAAAACTGGCTTCCAAAAGTTCAATGTTTCACCAAACCATACTCGAAAATTACGTGTTATAATATGCACTCCGATTATGTCACATTATTCAAGACGTTTTAAATGAGAATAATGATAGATTTTCTTCTTGATTCTCCCGTAATCAAGTCTACAGCCAAAGTTAGCGAGAAACAAACAAACAAACAAAAAAATATTGGCAACAATATGGTTCAGTGTAAATGGTGGATATCATTAAAGACTTTCACAAAATAGACTTCATTGCACCAAATCGTATTAACTAAAATACGCCATTTGGCAATGGATCCAATTACGGAAAACTACTTAATATGTTTAAGAATCTCCTCATTAGCAAGCATATTGCAACTGATAAGCAAACGGATATGAAGCATAAATGCTTAAGTTGGTTAAGCGGTTTTTGTCAAGAAAGATGAAATACATAACAACAAAAAATATGCGAAATGTTACCATGATCGAAAAAGTTTTTGATTTGTCTATTAGAATCTTCCGGTTTGGCGAAGGATTACGGAAAAAAATAAATTATGAATAAAAGTAACGTGTTACAGTGCTTAACATACATTTAAGGGAGACCAAACTTGTCGCCAGTGGCGGCTAGTCTGCATTATAATAGCACAAATCAGTTACAAGTTATAACAACATCAAATTTCATCTGCAAGTCAGCCATTTTCTTCTGACGATATTTTTTTTAAAAATAAAACTTCATAATTATAAGAACACACATTTTATCAAACAATTAAATATGACTGCAAACTGTGGCAGACGACTTTTCCAACATGAATAAGTATGAGAAATTCCCGTCAAGCGTATCGATCTGGGTGGCTCAGTCGCAGAGCATCGGCATGGTATGCGTAAGGTCCTAGGTTCGAGTCCTGGCCCAGGTCAATTTTTCACTCGTGTTTGTTTAGTGCATTTAATTGTCTGATAAAATGCGTGTTCTTAAAATATTGTAAAATAAAGTAATCAGACGTAGTGTTTATGCTTTAAAAAATATTTTAAATATATAATATACGTTTTTGAAAGATCTTTGAAAATAAATTAGTTTTTGAGGGAAGATATACCTTCTAAAATGTATACATTAAGAGTTATCGGTATTTAAAATTTCTTTCCAAACGTAAACAAAATTTTTGAAATGAATTAAAGGTGATTCATTTATTTCTAAAAAAAAAAAAAAAAAAAAAAAAAAAACGGTAACGGACAGGCATTTCGTTCTCAGGAATACCTTTCACGTCATTTTTCTATAAATTAATGAAATCCAGTTGTTAAATTATTTTTGTTTTAGAAGTGAAGTTTCCATTTAAATTTATTGTAACAGTACAATGTTTAATTGAATAAAATAATGTAAATCTAAGAAATTGCTAAGAAATTCCAAACATGCACAGGGCAATGCAAAAAAAATAAATAAATAAATAAATAAATAAATAAATAAATAAATAGATAAATAAATAAATAAATAAAAATCAGCTTTCATAAATTCTAAAAATTGTTCATATATCTCAATTACAATCTAAAGGAGGGTTTATTTCTATATTATTCTACATATAATAGTAATTTCAGCAAATATATTAAATTCCAATGCGATCTGTTTTAAACTTTAAGATGGTTTATAGCACATGATAAAAAAATTATAAAAAAGAATGGCGCGTCACAGTTCGGGGAGAGGATGGGGAGGAGCGTGAACAAAATTAGGAAGTATAATAAGGCTATCTGTTTGAAACTTTACGATATTTTATAACACATAACATAAATTTTAAAAATAAAGCTGCGTCAAAAATTATAGGGAGGGGCGGAGCGCGTTTTGCCTACACAAGGGGGGGGGGACACTTTTCTAAATTTTAACGATATCCGTCATGTCACATATCGTTACAAAGGGCTGTGACCACTTATTCATGTTATGCACCACAGGGGAAACCCCCACATTTTGCGCCCCCCCCCCGACACTACTCATGTGATATATTGTTCGAAAGGCGTGTGGCCGCTTATTCATATTATGTATCTTCGGGGTCCATCCTCCCGCTTTCACCCCCCCCCCCAAAGGGGGCACTTTTCTAAATTTTGCCGACACCTCTCATGTGATATATCGTTGGAAAGGTCTGTGAACGCTTAATCAAATTATGTAGGTGGGCGGGGGGGTATTTTCTGAATTTTGCACATATCCCTCATGTGATACATCGTTGGAAAAGTCTGTGACCGCCTAATCTTATTATGCATCTCCGGTGTTCATCCCCCACTTTGCCCCCCAAACGCGATTAGCTTTCACCACCAGTGGGCGCTTTCCTATCTCTGGTTCTATGGGCTAGATCACGACGGGGTATAGCTCATTCGACTCGACATCTATAGCCTTAACGATTTCAGTGCCCGAGGTTCGTATAGAACAGATTGTGCTACCTGGTGGTGGAAGATAGAACTTGAGCGTGCGCAGCACGACTGCTATACGGTGCCGAAGGCAGCGGGGACCCGTGTCGGAAGTTCGTTTGTTTACAGGTTTATACAATTCGATGTGCAAATTAAGGGATTATCCGGTGCCGAAGGCAGCGTGGAACCAGGTCGGAGGTTCGTGGTTTATCTTATTCGAGGTTTTAAAAGGATTGAGGCGACGGTGTAAATTAGGGGCCCGCTAGCGGGCGAAGCCAGCTAGTGCTAATAATAAAAGAGCGTGATATCACGTTTGATTTCAAATGCAGCGCTGATACGCTATGTACATATTCAATTTTTATTCATTTAATGGATTAGTCAGTGATATTTTTTAACGGAGGATAACAAGTATTATAACAAGCCACATTTAGTATGTTGTTTTTAAGAGTGTAATTAATTTAATTGAAAAATCTACTGGTATTTCTAGTTAACCCTTTAAACAATGACTGAAAGTAAAATGTATTTTTAAATTATTTCTCATGTTTAGATTATTTAAATTATGTTCAATATATTTAAAAAAAAAAGAAATGATATCTACAAAAACAACTTTTCAAAAGTAAAAAAAAGGCCAAGCTTAAAAAAAAAAAAAAGTTGTGGCTAAAAAATGGTGTGATATCAAATTTCCAAGCTATTATATTGCTTATTTAACTTTTTTCCATTAAATAAGTTATCATATATATATAAGTCGAGTGCCTACGTATATGTTAATAGAAATCGTTTTCTCCTGTACTAAATACATCCTAATGAGTTTCTGAAAATTCAATTTTTTTCAAATTATGCATGATGGGCTTGGCGGCCATCTTTGCATATTATTCACAAAATTCTAACCACCCAAATCCGTAGTTAAAATCCGAAGTTCAAAATTGTTATTTAAGCAAATATTTAAGAGTTTCATTTATAGACTTGTATGCTCTGAAAATTGTGTCTTAAGATAATGATGACTTATCTTAAAGATTCATCTTATGATTTATTTTTTAGAGTAATTATTAATTTGAAACTAGTAAAAATCAATTTATCAAAATATCAGTCTTATCTAATTTATCTGTCCGTAGTTAGAATCTGAAGTTCGAAATTTTTATAAACATATTACATTGCAAACATATTACGCTTTTACTTTAGAAATTTGGGTGCTTAGAAATATGGAAAGATGGCCGCCAAGCCCATCATGCATAATTTGAAAAAAATTGAATTTTCAGAAACTTATTAGGATGCATTTAGTACAGGATAAAACGATTTCTATTAACATATACGTAGGCAATCGACTTATATATATGATAACTTATTTAATGGAAAAAAGTTAAATAAGCAATATAATAGCTTGGAAATTTGATATCACACCATTTTTTAGCCACAACTTTTTTTTTTTTTTTTTAAGCTTGGCCTTTTTTTACTTTTGAAAAGTTGTTTTTGTAGATTTGACATACAGTGAAAGAAAAGATTCAGAGCTTAAAAATGCTTTATCAAATACGACAAAAACATAAATTTATTCTGTTATCACACGTAATTGTTTTACAGAAATGATATTTTTATAGAGTTTAATAAAAAAATTAAAAAAACCATGGACAAAATTATAAAACACCCTAACATTTTAATTAAAACACCTGCTTTTTTTCGAAATATGCAAATTTTCTGCACTCTGTTATGACGTCAGCAGTTAACTAAAGCAGACGATAACCGACTTCACGCATTTACAAACATGCCACGAGGTACAAAATTAAAAGAAAGTGAAAATCGCTAAATTTGAAGATTAAATGGAACTGGTGCTTCAGTTAATAATATTTCAAAAGTTATTAAATGCTCTAGATGTGTAATTTCAAATGTTTTGAAAAGAGGAAGTAATGGATCGGTTATTAAAAGATCTGGACGTACTCCTTGCTTGTCCTCGAGAGACAGACGCCATGTGTTTTCGCTCGCTACACAGAATAAGATGTCCACTACAGGCATTAAAAATGCTTTGAAACTGAATTGTTCAAGAAGAATCATTCGAAGGGTGTTGCATAATGCTTCCTATGGGAAATTAAAAAAATTGAAGAAAAAACCACCGCTTCTAAGGCGACACAAAATGGACCGTTTAAACATCCCTAAACAAACTATGCCCTGGACCTCCAAATGGTACTCTGTGTTATTTTCTGATGAAAAAAAGTTTAACCTGAATGATCCTGATGGGTTTCACTATCATTGGCATGATTTACGGAAGTCTCTCCTGATGTACAAATGAGCCGCCAAATGGGTGGAAGCTCAGTAATGGTTTGGGCTGGTTTTTCGGCTCAAGGGAAAACCAATATCGTTTTTGTGCATTCAAGAATGAATTCCGAAAAGTATAAGAATCTTCTTAAAGATCAACTAGCGATATACGGTGAACTTCTTTTTGGCGAAAAATACACTTTCCAGCACGATAACGCGTTTATTCATACATCACACGCAACAAAAAAGTGGCTTTCAGAGCAAAGTATCAATGTTCTTCCGTGGCCTTCTCGCTCCCCAGACTTAAATCCCATCGAAAACTTGTGGGGATCTTAGCTCGTGAGGTTTACCGAAATGGGAGGCAGTTTACATGCGTCGCAGTCCTAAAGAATGCTATAAAATGTGCTGGGGAATTCTGTACTCGTGGCATGTTTGTAAATGCGTGAAGTCGGTTATCGTCTGCTTTAGTTAACTGCTGACGTCATAACAGCGTGCAGAAAATTTCGAAAAAAAAAGCAGGTGTTTTAATTAAAACGTTAGGGTGTCTTATAATTTTGTCCATAGCATTTTTAATTTTTTTTATTAAACTCTATAAAAATATCATTTCTGTAAAACAATTACGTGCGGTAACAGAATAAATTTACGTTTTTGTCGTATTTGATAAAGCATTTTTAAGCTCTGAATCTTTTATTTCACTGTATGTCAAATTAGGTAGGTGTCTTATAATTATGTCCACCACTGTAGTAATGGAAAATGCGTTTCAATAACTGCGGCGATGGTTCAAACGAAAATTTTTGCGAGGACAGAGAATGCCAGGATCTCTTCAACTGTAGTAATGGAAAATGCGTTTATTTGTAGATGGTTTCGATGAATATTTTTGAATAATTAATATTTTTAATTATTTTTTTAATAAATTTACAGCACATTTTCCCAACGGTTGTTGTAATTTGTTAAACTTGTTGGACTGAAAATCAGTTGCTTGAAGTTACTTTCATTTGTTGTTTAAAAACTATTTATTTAATCTTCCTGCACCGCTGTTTACCACATTGCGCCTGTTAACGTTAGATAACAGACCAACTGTATTCTAATGGCCAGTCGCTATCAAAGAAAGAACACTTCAGTTTCAAATGCACTTTGACAAGCTGACAATATATTCTTTATTATACTTTTATTTTAACACATCAACAAGGAGGACATGATTAAATAGGTTGTTTTGTTTTTTCAACGGTGCCATATCATCTGTTAATTCTGAATGGGCAAATTACTATTTTTCTTTTTAATTTAACAAAATGCATAAGCATTAGTGTTATTTTTTGAACAATCGGTTTACAAGTGCAAATTCAAATTTCAACAATATTAATATTTTAACTTCTATTCCATTCTGAATTTAAATTTGTCATAAAATTGTGACACTTTAAAAGTTAAATTTTATTTTAATATGCAGATGATACCATACGATAAACTGAACTGTATGCTACATTCAGTAAAAGCGCTCTCTGAATCAAAACGGTGCCCTTTCGGATCAATTAGCGCTAAGGTTTTAGTCAACTTTCTCCCTCTACCTTTTTCTATTGCATTTTACATGATTTCATTCTTGTTTTATTTCATGATTTCTTTATACAAGTAAATAATAGAAATAGGTTTTGTAACATTATTATTTCACATGGGTAGTAAGGTAATTAATAAAATAAGATAAAATTAAACAAATTTTCTGATTAATTTTAAACAGCCTATTTTATTTATTAATGTCTGATGGTTGCGATGTATGAAACCAACAAAAGTTTTTAACCGACATTCGAAGAAGTGGTTATATAATCATAGCTGCCAACTTTTACTCTTTTTTGTTACCACTAAAATGAATAGAAAGTTTCGCCTTATTTAATCCCAAAATTCGGCTATTAAATAATGCAGAAATTACTAAATTTCAGTCGAACGAAAAAAGCGTAAAAATTGGCAGTTATATATAGTAATTATTTTTGTTTGTTTGTTTGATTTTTAATGTATGTCCAAAAGAGATGAGTTCGAATCCGTGCTCGCCCGAGAACGAAACATTTTGTATCATCAGAGCCCGAGCCCGATACCGAAAAAATGCATAATATTTAAAAATTGTTTTAAAAGTAATATCTCATGTTTTAAAAACTTTGTACGTGAAAATACTGTTAGTGCAGAATTGTGCACTTGTTTGTTGAGAATTGCGGAAGAAATGACCTTTTTGCAAGGGCGCCCATATGGGGTGGGGTGGGGGGGGGGGGGAAGGTGGGGCTTGAGCCCCCCCCCCCCTAGATTTTGGTTTTGTCAATTTTTTTTTATATAAATCAGTTGCAAGATATGAAAATTTTAACTTTATGTTGTAAAAACAAAGCACAATAAAATGTAACTGTTAGTGTCCAGCGCATAATTATTTTTTTGGAAATTTACATTTCATCTTATCAAAAGATAAGTTTTCTAGCAAATAAAAATATACTTCCTTAAAAGGATTCTCATATTTTTCTCTCCCAGCAAGCAAATATGATGGATACATTAATGAAGTGAGTTTTATGAATAAATGCTTGAAATTTGCAGAAATTACTATGTCTATGCAGAAGAATCGAACAACGTTTTTCTATTTCTCATAAAAGGTATTGTAAATTATAATTGATTCCTTAATTAAAACAATATTTCGTGTTCCTGAAAAGTAGCTTAAATTAAAAATTTCATACCGTTATCTGAAATACTTTTATAGGAAAAGTGGAAACACTGTTCGATTGCTTTCTATCGGAATAACAATACATGACAATTATATCTACTTACGTATGGTGACTTCAGAAATATGCAGAGCAGAGCTTTAGCAAGAACCGAATTCATTATGAAAAATAGATTCAATAATGTTATTTTCATATGAAGAGCGATTATGACTCGAACACAACAGAAGACTAAAAATTTGCAAAAGCTAATGTTGATTGACTAAACAGAAAAAAAACATTCATTTCGCGTTAGATCTCTGAAAAAATAAAATAAAATAAAACTTCCAATTAAAAAAATCCCTGACGGCTCGGCCTACAGGCACAGGTAGATTTCGAAGATGCAGACCGTGGGGCACCTGGTTGTTGAGAATTGCGGAAGAAATTACCTTTTTGCAAGGGCGCCCATATGGGGGGGCAAGGTGGGGCTTGAGAGCCCCCCCCCCCCCGAGATTTTGGTTTTGTCATTTTTTTTAATATAAATCAGTTGCAAGATATGAAAATTTTAACTTTATCTTGTAAAAACAAAGCATAATAAAATCTGCCTCGACAACATCAGAAGGCACCGGTAGAAATTTCCGTTTTAGACGGGTTTCCGTCTTAGCAGTTATAATTGTTGGGAATTCATTTTGCCATAACCATAATTTTTTTCTTTTAAAGCTGGATTCTGTTTTCATAAGTTTTTAATTAGTCCTTTCGAATAGTCTGCTTCTTACAAAGAGGAAAGGCACAAGATAGGAAACAAATTCCGTTTTAGACGATTTTTACCTTAGCTGGTGTTACTGTGTGGGTTTTTTTTCCTACAAGACGATAACACTTTTTCTGCATAAGGAAGGATTTTGTTATAGACAGGATCCATTTTCACAGGTAAAACTGATTTTGCATGAACAAAACGCTGAGAAATTAGAGAGAGATTTAATAATAAGATGTGAACGGTACAGTGCAATTTTTAATTGAAAAATTCTTTTTCCTGAATCTAATAAAGATTAGAATCCTGAATGCGTCAGATTGTACGCAGCCCGAGCTCGAAAATTCTATCTTAAGATTACAGAACAAGGCAAAACAATTTTCGTCGACCTGAAACCTTATAATTCTTGTAAATCACACTTTCCTGGTCTATGTGAAACAATGTGGTCAGAAAAGTATAAGTCCACACTATATTTTTCGAATCATTTTGCCACTGTTAAAGAAAATCTCTGTACTATTTCTCTAGACAATAGTACGAACACACAATAGTCGGAAACACACTCACAAACCATTCATTTAGATGCTATTTTTTCTATCTGGAGTCAGTTGTAAACAAATTACAATCTGTAGATTAAGATTTGCATTCGATTTATCAAAACATAAAGATGAAACTTCTTGAGATTTTTCTTATGCACAGAATGGAATCAGAAGAAGAATTTTCGGAAATTTTCATGGAGATAATGGAGAATTTTAATTGTAAGAAATTGATATCAAAATGTATAGAACGTCTACTACATAATCCTACGGTTCGAACTTTCCTATGACCACTCCTCTTGAATATTACAGAGCAGCATTTCTAAATCCATATTTAGACTCTTTAATTATATCCCTTGAGTCAAGGTTTTTGAATCGAAATGAAACGTAATTCAAGGCAATTTTACTTCCTCCTAATATAATGAAAAATATGAAAAAAAAATGTTTTTGTCAAAGAAATCAAGGAGCTATCTTATTTTTAAAATATTGAGAATTTGGAGTCGGAAGCAAGAACATGGTTTGATTTGTTCAAAAGCAAAGACTGTGGTGGGAATACAAGAGAAAAATACTACAAAATCTGTTTTTTTAAATAGTGGTGTAAATAGAATAAAAAAATAGTCAGCCCTGTATATGTCATCTGTTTACAGACTATGTTTACTGTGGGAGTGGATAAAACAGATTTTATGGACCTTCTCAATGGACTATGTCATTTCTTTTCAAAATGGACTTTGTCTACTATGGTTGTGAGCCCCTTATTCAGTACCCTCAGGCCAGTGGTGAAGGTGATTATGTTTCGAATTGTCTGAAAATTTAAGGCATTTGGTTCCGAAAATTCGAACATAAAAAATATCACGGAAGAATATCACAAATTTTGACAAATGGTCACAGAAAACACCAATTTCGTCAATCCTTCGCAAAAAAATTGCCAATTTCGTCAAAGAATCAAGGAAAAAAGACGAATTTCGTCAAAAGCGCGATAAAAACTCAAATTTCATCAAGGAATCGTGAAGAAAACGCAGATTTCGTATAAGAATCGTAAAAAAATGAAAATTTCGTCAAAGAATCGCGTAAAAACACAAATTTCTTCAAAGGATCGCGAAAAAACGCAAATTTCCTCAAAGGATCGCGGGGAAAAAACTCAAATTTCGTCAAAGAATCGCGAAAAAAACGAAATTTCGTCAAAGAATCCTGGGAAAAACGCAAAATTTGTAAAATAATCGCAGAAAAACGCAAATTTCGTTCAAGGATCACTGAAAAATGCGAATTTCATCAAATAGCGGAAAAAACGCAAATTTCTTGAAAGAATCGCAGAAAAACTGCAAATTTCGTTAAAGATTCGTAGAGAAAAACGTAAATTTCGTCAAAAGATTGAGGGGGGAAAAAACTCGAATATCGTCGAAGAATCGTGAAAAAACGAAATTTCGTCAAAGAATCGTGAGAAAAACTCAAATTTCGTCAAAGAATCGCGAAAAAAAAACGCAAATTTAGTCAAATATTTGTGAAAAAAAAACCCGCAAATTTCGTCAAAAGATCGCGGGAAAAAAACTCAAATTTTGTCAAAAGATAGTAAAAAAGCGCAAAGTACCTTAAATATTTACTAAAATGTATGATAGCTTTGGTGGAAGTTGAGATTTTTCTCACCCCCCCCCCCCTCTTAAATTTAATCATATGGGCGCCCTTTCCTTTTTGCCTTGATACGGCAGATGGGAACCGCCCACTTTGAAACCTAACTTGATTGCAGGCGGAGAAGGCATGGATTTTTTTGTTTTTAATTCTTTTTTTTTGCTATAAGGGTTGGTCCTATAAAAAACTTGTCAATATAAAAATTTTAGGTAATATTAAGCGGATTAATAATAAATTTAAGCAGATTTGATATCTTGTGAATCGCCGAAGTTATGATTTTTTTCTTCTAAAATTCCCCCCCCCCCTTGGGGCCATTTTTAATAATATCAAAAATCTGTCATACATAAATTTTCGGCCCTTTTCCTAGAAGTAATAATAACTTTAAACGGATTCGATGCGTATCATAATTAAGAAATTATGGGGTTTTTTCTGTTTTCACAAAAAGCCCCCCCCCCCTTGGTTCAATTTTGCCCATTAACGAACTTGACCGAGATTTTATGCCCCTTGATTTTATGTATCAGTTTGGAAGAGATTTATGCAGAATTTTTCCAGTTATCGTGTCCATAAAAAAGTGACATAGATAGATAGATAGATAAAGTTTTAAACTGGGGGTGGTTTTGGGTTCTGGGTGTCATAATCGGCGTATATCTGCAAAAAATTTTCAAAAATTCCAACATAGGTGAGAATGTAATAGGTCGTATTTCTTACGAAATCTACCTAAAATCCTAACTGTCACAAACGAAAATCGAGCAACAAATTATTCGTGCCTCTTCCCACTGATGCTATTACACCCAGACGTTGCGTCGCGTCGTCGCGTCAATGCCACACATAAATCTGCAAATAATAATTTTTAAAACAATCACAAATTTTCTTTTAACGTAGCATTTTAATGCTAGAAACATTTCTTCTATTCATTTTGATCAAAATATCATTAAAATGACTTGAAAAATATTATGTAATTTTTTAGGAGAAAAAAAAGTTATTTTTATTTTTTCTGTATGAGATTAAATAAAATTGTCAGTTTCAGAAAGAATGAGCCCGGGCCCGAAAACTGGTATAAAAATCTAGCCCGAGACCGTGTCGGGCTCGGGCTGAGCCCGTCTCATCTCTAATGTATACGCGTAACATTTAAGCTATCCAGCGATTTTAATATATCGCTTTGCATTGGGAAATAGCTCATTTTGGTACTGTTCCAGTATACATTTCATCGGGATTTTAAAATGTTATGAATTTCTACCTGTCTATTTTCTTGTTTTTATTTCGTCCTGTTACGCTCTAACTTCATAAAAATTAACCAATTTCAATATATTTCGCGAAATTTCACTGTGTTTTTGAGGTACACATTATTACTTTACACTTTAAAATATAACAATCTTATCGTGTATATATATATATATATACAGGGAAAACTTTAAGGGGTGATAGAACACGTTTAGACAAGCTCATGACACCACACGATGCATGGTCGTAACTCAGACGGTGAAACACTACAGGGCGCTTTCTGATTGTTGAGAGAACCCTGTTTACTATACAATTAGGACATCCAGAGTACTCATAACAGGCAAAACCTTCCATGAAATGCGTGTCCGCCTTTCCGTGATTATTAAAACCAGCCATCCTTTTCGCAATCCACGTTAGAAATAACGAAGTGTGTAAAAAAACAGTGCTTTGTGCGTTTAATGACGTCAATGGTTCGCCGCTTGTGATACTCCTGTGCATTGTATGGCGAAAATAACTTGTTTAGATGTCTTCTATCACGACTTAAAGTTTTGCCCGTGAGTTCCGATACAGTCTCAACTTCTCTGAAGAAACCTGGGTCCAATTTAAGATACGCTTAACCAGTGGCTGAGAGGTTCTGCTCTCGAAGCTGGTAGACGGGAGGTGCTGTATTCAAACCTTTATCGACCTAACCGTTCGGAGTTTTCCGTGTTTTGCTTCGAACCTTGCCGTAAATACGGGTTAGGAGTTAGGATCCCTTAAAAAGACCCACACGGAGGGCACTCCCCCCTAGGGCCTATACCCTCGAGTAGATAATTGGCTGTCATAAATCAACCAACCAATTTAAGATACAGCCTCCTCCACATTAGAGGTCTGCACGGGCCGGATTTTCCCGGCCCGGCCCGAACGAAGGTTATTTTGTTCCAGAACGGCTCGGCCAAGCGTAACAACTAAAAGTTGATCATTTGTTAGATACTGTGTTGCAAACATGGTTCTCTCGACAATCAGAAAGAGTCCCGAAGCGTTTCACTGATTGAGTTACGATCATGCATTATACGGTATTTTGAACTTGTCTAGACCTGTTCTATCACCCTTTAAAGTTTTGCCCAAGAGTTTCGTATTACCCTGTAGATATATATATATTTATTTATTTACAGAGGTACGTACTTTAGTATATGATTATATCGTATACTGCGTGTTCAACATGAACATTTGGCAATAATGCAGTTTAAATTGGATGTGTTGGAACAAAAAGTTTTTTCAGGAATTTTGTGTCAAAGTTGGCGATTTAAACACATTTTCCAGATGTGACAAGACAGAAAAAGCCTTCATCGGAAAGTAATCTATTGCTTCCACAACCACATGCGATTTGAACAACATACGATACATTAATAAGAAATCTAAAACCGCTATATTGTTTCAAAAAATAAAGTCTGTAAATTTCATTTATTAGTATACTGTCTTTTAAATGGCATTCATTTGGTACTGCCGTAAAAGTTTTAAATTGAAAACATCTTTAAAAAATCACTTATACTATTTATCGAAAATAATTTTACACTATTTAGCGAACTTTTCTAAAGAGGTTTTTTTTATGCAGATATATTTGTAATCAATAATTTTTCATAGTCAAACCTTATTAAAAGTATGTCAATTTATATCTGTAAAATTCTTCTTATCTTTTAATCAAAACGCAACAGACAAACGTATTTTAAACTCCCGTTTGTTTTCGTAAATTAACATTTGGAATATTATACTAACACAGTAAAAAATTCTTCAGATGAAGTCCTAAAAAAAGGAAATTCCTTTTCTTTAAACCTATTATTATATTTAATCTGAAACAACCATATTATTCTAGATTTAAAAGAAAATAAATAAATAAAACTTGCACGTGACTTACCTCGATTTCATCTAAGAACTTCTTTTATTCTTTGGTCGAGTTTAAACATATTCTTTCACTTCAATAGTAATTTTCGAGTTTGAGGTGAATAGCATTTGAAAGTAGAAGGAGTTTAACGTGTAATTAAAGACGCGAGTTTAAGAAGCTGTTATGTAACAAAAATTAAATTTCGAGATACTTTGTTGAAATGCTTTCTGTTGTAATTTGTATTTTCTGAACCCTTACTGTAAAGAAAATACTGTAATCATGATTTGTATGTGTATGTGTTTGCATGTAAGTCTGTATGTGCGTGTGCGGAGTATGATTGAACACTATAACTCCCAAATGTCCCTAAAATCCTATATTCCGATTTGAAAAACTGATTAAGACTGTTCTCAAATCTAAAGGAGCTACTTTCTAACACATTTCTGATTTCGTTTTTGTTCGGAAACTCATGAAATTAGCAACTATGTAATCGAATGTTGTTTTCCATTTCTTGGTAAATGTTGAATATCTTTCAACAATTACTGTCAAAGTCGACGTTTTGAACCGAATTCCCGATCGCAAGAAAGGAAAAAAACTTGTCGGCCCGTAACAATAATCGCTTATAACTCGACCATTTATTTATTTAACGAAAAGCGAAAAATGTTATTCGATTCCAAACCGTTTTAATAGTCAGTCCTGTCAATTTTATGCCCTTGTATTTAAAAACGACGTGTCAAAAAGTTTTTCTCGTTGTTGTGCAGTGGATTTGAGAACCACAGTATTACACTTTAAAAGCTACTCTGAAATATTTCCGAAAATCAGTAACAGCAAAAGAAACTTTGTTTTTATAAATGCTACGTTAAATCTCAAAAGTATATTGCTTTCTGACGTTTCTAAAGATAAAGAACGACGGATTTCGGAATCGTGGATAGCTTGGTAGAAGTCATTGTATATTTTACGAATCGGGGGGTAACACGGAAGAGGTCATTGTATTGGATCATCTGGAAAGTTCGGCGGGTTTTCAAAACGATGAACCGTTTTATTTCGTTATTTTGCTACTTCTGATGAAGAGTGATATTGAATGATCCAGATATGTACATTCGAACTTTTCTGCTGGCGCTGCATAATTCTGCTTGTGTTGTGGCATATTTTTTGTTTCACTCCAATATGAAGAACCATAAAATTCATTTTCGTCATATTAAGTTCTTTTATTTCAAATAAGGTAAAAATGCTAGTCAGATTGCTCGTAATATTTGTGTTGTAAATTCGAGTTCTTCACGGCGGCAATATGAAGGCAAATTTTCAAAGCGGCCGGGCCGGCTGAATAAAGACTTTTTAACAGGCCGGGCCGATAAAAAATAAAAAACGGGTCGGAGCTGGCGATAAAAATTTAAATGGACCATCCAGGCTGATAAAAAAATAAAGTGGGCCGACCGGCCCGATATAACAAATCTAAAGGTTCAAACTAAGCTGATAAAATATGAACGATTTTCAATGTTAGCGGCTGGGACGCATATAATAAGTATAAATGTGTTGCGCGAACCATTGCTAGCTTGACAACTCATGTTTTTTTATTTTCTTCCCTTTTCCCAGCCTCTCATCCATCGAAATTCGAGAGATATAAAAAAAACTGAGTTCATCAAATTAAAGATATGATGCTACTCTTTTCAAAGCCATCTTTGGTTTTGAAAAATACTAAAGTTAACCCTTTGAAAAAGTATATTTTCTGTATGTCGTTTCTCGATTTTCGTGATTTTGCCGATTTTTAAAAGTTTGTAATGTCGGTTCTGGGGTAGTGACGAAAAACTAAAAATACCTGACAATATTTATATTCATTCTCTTTTCGACATCTGTAATTGTTTTTGGAAAATACGAATATTAAATTTTCGAAAAAAAATTCGCGCGCAGGACTCACTTTTGTGAATTGATATATAAAATGGCGCATGCGCTCTCTAATATAACCAAACAAAACTAAACACACTAAAGAACATCCACGTTCAATCGGGCTCAGGCAGAAACTTTTAGTTTAAAAAAAATTAAAGTTAACCCTTTCGAAAATGTTTTATATCGTAAGCCAATTTCGCATTTTTAACTATTTCTCCTATCTTTAAAAATTCGAATCTGCGTTAATAAACAAGATACGAAAAACTAAAAATACCGCGCCTAATCTACGTTTCTTTGCTTTTTAAAATCTGGTAACCGCTTTGAAAAATTCGAATTTTAACCCTTCGAAAAAAAAATCGTTTCCAAAACTCTCTCACACGATTTTCGTTTTTCGGGACAGGTTTACAAATCGGCATCGTCTCGGGAAATGCGAATTACGACAAACAAAGGACACCAGATCGTAGCCACGTTCACTTTCTTCATAGGCAGGGCCCGCTTAAGACTTAGAAGTAGGGGAAGCCCGACATCACACAAGGGGTTAGGTTTTACTCTGCCAATTATGCTTCAACAATTTGAAATTTTACCATCAAAATTATGTGTAAACACACATTACTTTTAATATTAAGCTAAAACTAACTATCTACATACACATAAAAAGTATTTTATTAAATACATAATTATACATAACAAATTCATGTTGTACAAATATGGAACAGGTGCTAATATTTGAACTTCAACATATATTTTATGCTTTACAAATTGCAAGATTGGCCAGTGCTAAGAACAATGCAGGGACAACAAATATTTGACATAAATCTATGCTTGGCTGCAACACAATTTTGCTTCTATTTTATAAACGGAAGTTTAGTATCACCTGAATGCTAATTACTTCCCCCTTTATTTAAATAACCTATTCTCTATATTTTATATCATTTCTCTACTCTTTAGGAATATAAACAAAATATAACTATACAGATTAAATTTTCTGTTATTTTTAGCACGTTTGAAATTAAAATGTAAAACATAAGAAAAATGAAAATAAGTTGCATTTAATCACTGTTTTTATACCATATACTATATCAAAAGACAAAAAATAGAGTGTAAATGTGTCAGTAATAGTCTGACAAGAAGAGTGCCAAGCTTGGTAATCACAGATTTTGATTATTTTTATATATGTTGTAGGGTAGAAGCCCCTTAGTCTCAGGTTCAATGGATTTTATACAACGCTCCTTAGTTCTCGAGAAATGGGGGGGGGAGGTGTCTAATATTATACTACAACTTAAATACTTACTTTGTAACGAGGTAACTGTGTCGGTCGTAGCTCAGTTGTAGGGCGTCTGCTCGTTGTTCCGAGGGCCCGTGTTCGATGCCGGAAACTCAATAAAATTTTTGTTAATATAATTACATTTTAATTGAGCATTTTTGAATTTTTTAAAAATCACTTTTAAAATGTATTCCATATATGTTTTATCAATGCAACGATATTGAACAATTGTGTCAATTCGTGATTGTAAAGAAAGATCATTTATAAATTGCCTTAACAAGGGAAGTTAATGCGATGATAATACTACTCTGTTTTTAAAGTAAGAAGCATGATTATATTAAACATTAGCATAACAGTTAAATTACAACATATTTATGTTTTATTGTATTGTAACTAGAGGGCGCCACAACAGACTTTGGTTATTTCTTTTTTTAAGTTTGATGCAGTTAAGTGGATTTTGTTTTCAATTTTTATCACACAAGTGCGTATCATTCTATAACAGCTCATAATCGTATAAAAATGGAAGAAGCAAGCTGTAGTTTACAAGATCAATCTGAAGCGTCGGGATTCAATGAAAATCAGAAAAGTGATGTCACAAATGCGTTGAAGTACTGTAAAATTTTATTTTAAAACAATGAATTTTTAACAAATAATCCAGCATCTGAAATATCCTCGTTTTCTATTGCGATGGCAGAAGAATTCTATAATTCGATAGTTAATATGCTGATTTTATAACTATTTTTGAATTTTTACTAGTCAATAATAGATCCAATTTTTTTAAAGCTCTTTAAATGATAAGAAACGTTTAATAATGGTTTAAAAATCAAAAATGCTAAGTTAAAATTTAATTATGTTCAGAATTTTTTTTTGAGATTATTAAATTATACCAGTATATTTATAATAAAAAAAATGAGAAAAACAAACGTAGCGCGCTCCGACATCGAACCCGGGCCTTCTGAACAACGAGCAGACGCCATACCAACTGAGCTACAACCAACGCAGTTATTGTGTTACAAAGTAAGTATTTAAGTTGTGTTATTAGACCTTATTGATAGATATTGTCTATTGATTGTTTTTTATTGATAGTGTGATGAGTTGACAGGAATCAACTAATCCCTTACTTATTGAAAAGGGATAATCTCTCTGGAATGAAAATAATCTGATAGATTGATCTCTTGTGAGAAAGAATTCTATTGAATGGTGAAATATCATTGTCACTTTGAGATAAGTCCAGCTAGAATGCAGGCATTGTATTGAAAGCTATACTCTCTGAATGAGTAGATAAGAATTGTAAAGTATTGTTCTTGTGGATACAAAGAACTGGGCCCCTACGAAATGCAATGTTTTCTGGGAAATTCCTGGAATGCAAGGAAAGCCCCTGGGAAGTGAAATTGCTGACGGCAGTTGAAGGTGGAAGGAGTTGAATGTTGAATGAGTTGGTTGTGAGACAAGCTAGAGTGAGGTTCCACTTTGGAGCGGACGTCAGAATCGGAGTTTGGCTGACCATGTAAATTTACAGCATGGAGGCTTATCATAATTTTTCATTTTTACTTTTGTTTTTTTAATGTGTTAATTTAAAATAAAGTTTTTTCGTTTCAAACGATAAATGGAATTTATTAATTATATATACAACGTCTCACGCTACCACAGCAATAGTATATATAATTAATTGGTGGCAGCAAATGGGATATGTAATCTAGAGTAAATTAGATTACGGATCTATGTTAACCTGATTAAACAGATGATGAGCCAGTGGAAAACGGACAAGCAGAGTTGTGGATTCGTGAAGTCTAATTGGAGTCGTGGTTTTTTCTCGGAGTTCTAGCAAGCAGAGAACTGGTAAAAGAACTTTATCGACAAAAGCTGTGTAGTGTATGGACAGTCAACTATAGATTTGGTGATACGTGTTTGTGCTTCTTAATATATCCAGTGGAATGAAGATATGCGGCGTAACATCTGAGTTGTCTACATACGGATCTGAGGTGAAATTAGTGCCTCATCAGCGAAACTAGTGTCTTCAAATCTTCAAACATCTGTGTGTGTCATCTTTAAAAGTGCTTGGAAGCCTGGTATCAGTGTGGAGGAAATATCTGCATCTGAAGGAAAGATCTTTTATGAAATCTTCTATAGAGGTCTGTTTTAAATTGAATTTTGTGTATAAATTTTAATTGGGGAACAAAACTCTATGTGAAATTTAAGAATTCTAGGGAAGCTATTAATTTGGTACTTAAATTTTTAGTTAGAATTTTTATGTTTGTTGATTTTCTGGTATCTGTTAGGTATAATATTGGGTTAAGAAAATTATATACTTATGTATATGTTAAAATTTACTTGGGGTATAGTAAATTGTTATTGATTAATTGAGATTATTAATCAGGGTATTTTAATCATAATTTTGTATAAAACTTTTGGAAATAAGAGTTTTGTTTATATACATTTTATTTATTACAGTAATAAAGTTATTGCTTAATTTTATGGGTATACTGTGGATGATTATGATTAATGTTTCAAAATAAATTGATGTTATACTGTACTGTTCGGTATAAAATTTATTTTGGGGGATATACTCAGTTTGAAAGACGTCACTGTTGCATGAGAATTTGCTATATTGAAATTGTGTCGTTTTTAAATACATTATTATACGTATAGTGAAGAAAATTCTATTTCTGTATTCATTGTATTATTGTAAATTGAATATATCTGTTATTTTGAAATTTATTATATTTTGGGGAAAAGTATGGCAGACTATTTAGTAAAATATAATAAAAGCGTCTTGCTATTATTAGCAGAGGAATTTGAGACCAGTGTGTCAAAAACATGTAAAAATCAAGCTATAATTCAGGCTATAGTTAATGCTGAGGATTATAAAGAAAGTTACGCAAAACTTCACTTGCAATATATTCTTGAACAGGAGGCAGAGCGGAAAGAACAGGAAAAACAAATTGAAAAAGATCGTAAAGAAAGAGAGAGGCAAATTGAATTAGATAGGATTGCACAAGAGGAAAAAGATAAACTTAGGAAATTTGAGTTAGATAAACTTGAAAAACAACTTGAGGTAGGTAAACTTGAGAAACAACTTGAGGCAGATAAACTCGAAAAACAACTTGAATTAGATAAACTTGAGAAACAACTTGAGGCAGATAAACTCGAAAAACAACTTGAAAAACAACTTGAATTACAAAAACTTGAGAAACAACAGCAATTTGAATTAGAAAAATTGCGTATTCAAAATTCTGCGGATGTTGTTAGTGTTTCATCTAATGAATCAAATGTAGATTTTCATAGAACTCCTAAAGTAAATTTAAAGGATTTAGTTCCGCGCTTCGATTCTAAATTAATTGATATAACTCTTTTCTTTATGATTTTTAAAAGGCAAGCCGAGAAAGCTAAAATTTCTCAGGAAGATTTGGTCAGTCAATTAATTCCTTTATTACCTTCTGACATTGCCGAAATTATAGTTAAACAACCGTCAGACAAATGTGATGATTTTCAACATATAAAGAAAGTTTTGTTAGATAGGTTTAGGCTAAGTACAGGCGCCTTAAAACAAAAATTTGAAACTCATCAAAGAAAATCTGGTGAATTATGGGTAGATCTGATTTATGAGTTAAGGGGTTATCTGGATAATTGGTTAGAGTCATTAGAAGTGAGAGATTTTGAATCCTTAAAAGAACTAATGCTCACGGAACAATTGTCCCTTTTGAGATAAAAGAAAAATTTATGGATGATTGGGAGGAAATAAAGATTGCTTCTAAACTCGCGGAAAAATCGGATAAATTTGAGAGTATAAGAAGAGAATTTAACAGGTCGGATAGAAAACCGTGGGAAAATAAATCTTTTCAGGATAAGCAAAAAGACAGCTTTAATTCTAAAAGTAGAAAGGAAATTAAATCAAAATCGGAATTTGAGAATACGAAAGAGAGTGGGAAAACTGACCAATTTAAGAGGGACAATGCTTTCGAAAAGCAAAGACAAGTCCAATGTTATAATTGTTTGGCAGTGGGCCACATCCGTCCAAATTGTCCGGAATTGTTAAAAAGTAAAACTAATTATAAGGATAAAAGCATAGCTTGGATCATTACTAGTGATGGGAAAAGTGAAAATAATAGGGAAGGTGTGGAAACCGAATTACCTATGGTTGATTTATGCGTGAATGGTAAGAAAGTAAAAGCGATTAAGGACACAGGTGCGCAAATTGCGGTTTTTGATGCTAATGACATTCCGTGGAGTGCTAAGAAAGTGGGAAATGTCTTTCTTATACCGGCCCTCGGAAATAGACAAAAAGCGGATTTGGTGTCAGTGCCGGTTGCTTTGATGGAAGGTGAAAAAGAGTATGTTGAAAAAAATGTGGTGGTTGCAGTTGTGAGAAAACTAAATTCTCCGCCCCTTATAACACCAGCTGTTTATGAATTATTAAAGTTAGGAAATATGGATAAGCAAAATTCAGTGTGTAAACAGGTGGAAAATCAGAGAGAATTCAATGGGCAGGGAACCTTCAGATTGTCTAGCGATGATGAGCAAAAATTTGTTAGAAAAATGGTTGTAAATGAAATCTGTGAAAAGGATAATCAGTCTGTTAATGAGATAGAGATAAATTCATCGGGAGACGGGACTGATAGGAATTTGGAAAAAGGGTCTAAATTGTTCGATCCAAAAGATGATGCATCTCGAACGGATAGTGATAAAAGGTCAGGTAAAGGAGGTCAATTTCGGGAAAAGAATTCTGAGCATGATGTAAATATACCCAGGTATTTTGTTGGTAGTATGGGATTTATACATGTTAGAAATAGAATTAGAAAGAAATTGAGTTCACCTATGACTGTGGCCAGAAAAATTTACTCTGGGATGAAAGATAATAATAGAGTAAATTGTGGGGTTAAATGCCAAGAAAGTGGATATGGAGATTCAAAGAATTCAAAGTTGAAAAGAATGGAGCATTCTGCTTTTAAAACGGATCATAAAGAAAGATTTATTAAAATCAAACAAGTTTTTGAAAAGAAAAATTGTGATCATGAAGTTGTAAAGCGAAATTTATTGTCGAAAAGATTTTCTGATAGAATTAATTTAGATATTGGTTTTTGGGAGAATTCTCTAAATTAAGTTTATTCTAAATTTGGGAGTACTCATTATTGTAATATCTGTATTGTGTTTATTTATCATTTAATGCTTAATATTATTTTCGTAATAGTAAAACTTCATTAATTTAATAATTGCATAATTTAGTATGCTTTCTTTTTGTTTGTTAGGAGTGTCTAAAATTTAGGCTTTTAGGCAAGTTTTTAAGAGAATTGTTTTGGGCATTGTGTTGTATATAGATTTATTCTTTTTTTTTATTATTATTTTTTTTTTTTTGTTAGAATCATGTAAATTGTAATCTGTATTTGGTATTATATGTATGTGAAATATTTCAAAATTGTTTCTTAGGGCATCAATTGTATAAATTATTCCTGGAATTATACTCAGGTATTGTAGGTATGGGATTATAGTAAATCCTGTTGACAGTGTGGTCTATCAAATACTGAGTATGGGAATGTGTTTGTATTCTATAGGGATTTTTCATGTGTTATTCAAAATTCCTTTGTGTTTTGTTGACCTCTTTAGAAATTGATTGAAGGAGCTTATTCTATTAGTGTATATGCCAAATTTCTTCTAGAAATTTTCCCTTAGGGGGAGGTGTTGTGATGAGTTGACAGGAATCAACTAATCCCTTACTTATTGAAAAGGGATAATCTCTCTGGAATGAAAATAATCTGATAGATTGATCTCTTGTGAGAAAGAATTCTATTGAATGGTGAAATATCATTGTCACTTTGAGATAAGTCCAGCTAGAATGCAGGCATTGTATTGAAAGCTATACTCTCTGAATGAGTAGATAAGAATTGTAAAGTATTGTTCTTGTGGAAACAAAGAACTGGGCCCCTACGAAATGCAATGTTTTCTGGGAAATTCCTGGAATGCAAGGAAAGCCCCTGGGAAGTGAAATTGCTGACGGCAGTTGAAGGTGGAAGGAGTTGAATGTTGAGTGAGTTGGTTGTGAGACAAGCTAGAGTGAGGTTCCACTTTGGAGCGGACGTCAGAATCGGAGTTTGGCTGACCATGTAAATTTACAGCATGGAGGCTTATCATAATTTTTCATTTTTACTTTTGTTTTTTTAATGTGTTAATTTAAAATAAAGTTTTTTCGTTTCAAACGATAAATGGAATTTATTAATTATATATACAACGTCTCACGCTACCACAATAGATATTGTCTTTATTAGACCCCCCATTTCTCGAGAACTAACGAACGTTGTATAAAATCCATTGAACCTGAGACTAAGGGGCTTCGACCCTACAACATATACAAAAGTAATCAAAATCTGTGATTACCAAGCTTGGGACTCTCCTTGTGAGGGAAAATTTAGTAGGTATAATTAAGAAAATAAAATACATTTTTTACACTGACTAAAAATTTTTTTCCCTAAAAATTAGTTTTGAAAAGTACATTTTGGGGCCCCTTTGTATTTCAGTGGGTAAGCTCGGGCTTCACGGGTCTATTCGGTAAACAGGCCCTGGCCTTAGGTTTTAAAAAATATCTACATTAACACTTTCGAAACCGGTCGTTTACTTAACCCACTTTTGCGATTTCCGCTATTTTGGCAATGTTTACCCTTCTGTCGCAGGAATTGTTTATAAAAGTACGCAAAACCCGACAGAAGAAACTTAAAGTGAGTGCATTCATGTGTAGAAAATTTGAATATTATCCATTTAAAAAAAAAAACAATTTCCGGAGCTCCTTTCTGCTGATTTCCGTTTTTCAAGCACTGGTAACTCGAAGTTAAAAAATTGTGTTTACTTTCAGGGTAATTTTCTTATTTATTAACAATGTCAAATCGTTATTCATTTTGCGTACAGAATTGAACGGCTTTCCAGACGTATGATTGCTTTTGAGAAATAATAATATCTTCATGGTTAAATTTTAATTCTACTTGGAAATTTGGTTGGGTCGAGTGTTCTGAAAAGGTCTCTTCCAGAACAGATTCAGCCCTCTAGCGGTGGAAGGTGAAACTACAGGAGTATCTCGTGTTATATGGGCTCGATTACGATGGGGTTTGGCTCATTCGACTTGATATCTATAGCTTTAAATATTTTAGTTGCACTTTCTATCGCAAGGGTACGCTTTCCGATCTCGGGTTCTATGGGCCTTTTTACGATGGGGTTTGCTTCATTCGACTTGATTTTGAAAGCCTTACAGATTTCAGTCATGTTCGTATAGCAGAGATTGTTATTATCACGGGCCCGGGCAACGCCGGGCGGGTCAGTTAGTAATAACAATAAAAAGAAATATTAAAATATTACTGATTTTTAAAAAAGCATCCTTTGAAATGGATTTTTATTTTTAGAAACGCTAGTAACAGGAAACCTTCGAAAGGGCGCCGCGTTGAACTTCTTGCGTTGAACTTGAGTACCTTCGAGTGAAGTGTCTTAGCGCTGGCTCAACGCAGCGTCTCACAAGCTCTTTATTTTATTAATACTGATAAAACAAGCAAAAGCCATGCTTTGTTTGGATTCGCGAAGCATTATTTCATAAGATAAATATTTGAAAGTAACAATATTTTTTAATATTGTTTTTGCATCTTTATTAAGCAAAAACATTATTTTATGTTTTGGCGCACCCTTTATATAACGAATTTAACAATTAATTTATTTGTTTACAAGTTTTTTGTTGCCACTTTACAAAAAAAATCATAATATAATTAATGAAATACAAAGAATGAATTATCACTTTACTAATCGGCGTACAACCGTTAGAGTGAAAAAATGTCCTGACCGGGGATCGATACCGGATCCCTTGGTATAGCGCACCAAGTGCTTTACCAATTTAGCTATCCAGACGACAGCCAGTCTAGCATTCTCTCACTCTTATATGGCAAGGCTACAAACACGCAGCACAAGATGGAAAGTCAATCATGAGCACAACATCGTTAGCAGGCATGAGACAAATTAAACCCAGTATCGGTGAATATTTATACATCAATTAATTTTCCAGCGGAACTGAAATTACGCTGTAAATTTTTAATAAAATACAAAGAATGAATTATCACTTTACTAATCAGCGTACAACCATTAGAGTGAAAAAATGTCCAGACCGGGGTTCGATCCCGAATCCCTTGGTATAGCGCACCAAGTGCTTTACCAAAACTTTACAAGTACTTTTAGTGTCAAAGTAAACAACTCGGAAAACGCATAACATATTTGAAAACCCAAATTCAGCAATTATTATCTACAGTCGTAAAAATAACCGAATTCTTTTGTGCAGCCAGTATATGATCTATAGAATTTATATACACCAAGAATTATTCAAAAAATAATATAAATTTAAAAACGCATACCAGAAATGGAAGCGCACTTCCAGCATTTATTGCTTATAGACGGTACGGTACTGTAATAGAATTTTTTTGTGTGTGTCCCGTAAATGAAGGATAAATGCTATGCTCACCATATTCTATAGTAATCATTTTGTCGTGAACCTCAATAATATATATCGATTTCAGTATGTTTGAAATAATGTAACATCATTTATATACACCGCAAACAACTTTTCCCGATAGACCATCGTCTAAACCAATTCTTTTGAGTGTCCCTGTAAACGAACTATAAATGCTACACACTTCATTTTCAATACTGGAATGTCATAGTAAGCCTTAATAACATATATCAATTACATGACAATACGAACATTTTTACGCCAGTTACAGCAGCACGAAAAGGCAGACAGATAAAACGAATTAATAAACGCTTTTTAACTATGTTCGAAAATGTTAAAAAATGGTAATTAAAACACTAAAATTACAAAAGTAGTATAGCAAATCAATATAGTAATAAAATTAATTTAGTCAGATTTAGTTTAAAAAGTGGAAAGTGCAATAATATATTAATGCAGAATTTATCATTTCTAAAGATAAAAAGATATATTAGCCATCAAAAGTGTTTTCGTTTTTTAAATGCTTTTATACCAAATCATGTAGCACTTTCTCACCCCTATTGTTGAACATAAAATGTTATTTAAAAGCAGTGGCGATTCATGACTGGCTTTATTTGGCGCGCTAAATGCATGGCTGCCAAATTTATTTTTTTCTTACTGCTACACTATATGGCCAATGATGACCGGTCACTTGCGATTTTAGACGTTTTGTTCAATATCTAGAAAAATACATAAGAAATTATCCTGAAACTTCAGGCGTGTAAACAGTATAGTCTACGTCATATATTACAGCAAATATTTTTTCCAGAAATCCCATAGGGAGCCGTCAATAAATTGAAGAAAAGCGAATATCTTTTGGATAACCCTGTAAAAACTAATATCGCAAAAGGGTTGAAACGGTAGCACATGCTTAGGAGGCTTTTTTTTAATAAACTATGTTCATGTTTATGGGAATAGCACGTATACTCGAGGAGAAATTAAGGTTTTTATAAAAACAATCCCAAATTTCACCAAGTGTTTTGCTTATAATTTTCAGAGTTCTTAATATAAAAGAATGTTCTTTTCAGAAACGATGACAAACAACATTATATACAAAACCCTGCAATCAGAACTAAAAAATAATAAATATTGGATGAAAAATGAGCAGGTTCACTAAATATTGTTTCACTGCGCATGCGCGAATGCAATCAAAATATACTGTGCATAATATATTAGCTAAATGTATAGAGCAACTTTTGTGAAAGTTTCAAAAACATCACTTGAAAATTCTGCTAGTGATAGTCGATAGAATAAGCTTGAAATTCGCTGTTCCCAAAAGGAAGCAAAAAGATGAGGGGCGGTATCCAAATATACAATGAGAGACACTTCATTCTTATTATGTCAACTTTCATAAACTAGTATATTTGGATACAACCCTTTATCTTTTTGCTTCTTTTTGAGAACAGCGTATTTCGAGCTTATTCTATCGACGATTACTATCAGAATTTTAAAGCTATATTTTTGAGACTTTCACAGAAGTTGGTCTATACATTTAGCAAATATATTATGCGCAGTATATTTTGATTGAATTCGCGCATGCGCTGTTAAACAATATTTAGTGAACATGCTCATTTTTCATCCAATATTTATTATTTGTTAATTCTGATTGCAGGGTATTGTATATAATGTTGTGTGTCATCGTTTCTGAAAAGAACATTCTTTTATATTAAAAACTCTGAAAATTATAAGCAGAACACTTGGTGAAATTTGGGATTGTTTTTATAAAAACCTTAATTTCTCCAGGAGTATACGTGCTATCCTCATAAAAATGAACATAGTTTATTAAAAGAAGCCTCCTAAGCATGTGCTACCGTTTCAACGCTTTTGCTATATTCGTTTTTACAGGGTTATCCACAATATATTCGTTTTTCTTCAATTTGTTGACGGCCCCTTATGTGGTTTCGGGAAAAAAATCTTTGCGGAAATATATGACGTCTATCATGTTGTTTTTACTCCTGAAGTTTCAGAATAATTCCTCATGTATCTTTCCACATATTTAACAAAACGTCTAAAATCACAAGTGACTGGTCATCATTGGCCATATAGTGTATTATTAAAAAGAAATAGTACTTTGTTTTATTTTTTGTCAGAAAGTTTTGTCATTAAACAAAAAAAGCTTTCTTTAAAAAACTAGTCGTTGGGGGCCACCGTAATACTTACCCATCATGGATATGCATAATGTAAAATATTAAAATAAAACATGTGTAAACTACTTATAAAGTGCATTGCAATTCAAATAAAATCGTGGCTTGATGACGTCACAAACTTTAAAGGCTCGATTACTGAATTGCTTGAAAGAAACATCCTTATAACTCCAAAAATAATAATCCTATTAACTAGCGGTTTATTGCATCTGATTAAGCGTCAAATTTCCAATTAAAATATATCTTTGAAGTGAAATTTGGATGAAATACAGGGTCATGAAAAATCGAAGAGTGTGGTAAATAGGATTCCAAATATCTCGGCAACTCATTATCCGATCAACTTCATGCTTTATGCAAAATTTATGTTTTTTTTATTGTCTTTTATATTTATTTTTTAAAATAAACAATTTCGAAAATTTTTATATACCTTTCATCAGAACGAATATTTCGAGAGTCCGAAAAAAATTGTTCCGGTTAATCGAGGTTTTTGAAATGAAATAGGCTTCTTCCCATTATTACTTACTAAGTACATACCAAATTGCAAGCCTCTATCTCAATTTCTTCGGGAGATAGAGCGTGTACAGACACACACACAGACACACAGACACACAGACGGACGGCAAATTTTTTTTTCTAAAAATATGTTTTTCGGAATCTCCAGTGTCTGAAACGTGTAAATCCGTCAAAAAAATTTTTTCGATTTTCAAAACGATTACAAGACTTACCCTATACTACGTATGATGGGTAAGTAAAAAGCTGTCTTTAAAAAATAATGGTACGAAAATAATAAATGTTTCAGGCATGCCCCCCAAAAAAAACAGGTCCCTTTATATTCTGCAATCATACCAGGCTTCTTTTTTCATTTCTAGCTCACATAAAGAGCGATACAATTGTTGAGATTTTACGCCTCTTAAAGCGTGATATTAAACTAGGCCTTAAACCCAATAAAGCTGTCCTCAAAACTCATGCAGTTGGAGGCCAGGACAAATCCAGTGTCCGGACAGTTCAAAATAAATACAAACGTTTGAAAGAAGTTGACCTCAGCAATGAAATCAAACCCAGAAGTGACAGTCAATCAGTTGTGAATTTTGACCAGTTGAAGAGAGAAACAAAAATCATGCGTCAAGCATAGATTATGAAACACTTTCCAACACAGCCAGAAAACTGTAACGAAACTTCACCGTTAAATAAGGTGAAAGAAGATATGTATGTAAACAGTGTAGAAAACATATAACACATTGAAAATTTGATTTCTCGAAATTGTATTTTCGAAATTACCTTCGAGTGTCCAATAAAGTAGTCGAATTATTTTGTTCTGTATACGAACAATAGATGTCAATATATAGTATTATAAAAATTAGTTCAGTTAGAATATTCACATTTAGCAATTTTCGCCAATCGATGGAAAAGCACTCGAAATCTTTTGTACACCCCTGTATATTATCTGAAGACTTTTGTACACACCACATATTAAGGTAAAAGGAAACTTAAAACTCACTCGCAGCAATTACCAACCGTAAACGACAATGTATATTTTTCTTTTAGTAGCCCTGTATATGAATTTATTTATATTCCACAAACTTCTATTGGTCTACTAAATATAGTTCCGCAGGATAATGGGTAAACACAATTAAAAACTACCCTTAAGCAATTCACTCCCATAGTCTGTAATACTTACGAATTACTTTGTGTAGCTCTGCATATGATCAACCGAGTTTATAAACACACACGTACCATGAAAAAATTTAGTTAAACTTAAAAACTCAAACCTAAGTTGAAAACACACTTATCACACATAGACTGTAAATATCGCACATATACTGTAACCAATATATTTTGTATGTCTCTGTAAATAAACGCAATGCACACAAGAGAGCAATTTACAGTGCACCTCAGTAATGCATATAATTTTTATTATGTTTGAAATAGTGAAATATCACTAAATTACACTGTAAACGATTTTTCCCCATAGAACGATGTACAACAGAATTCTTTTGTTTGACCCTGTAAATGAATGATAACTTATTTACACCCATATGCTAAAAAAAGCATGTTTTAATGCGCTTCATAATTATATATCTATTTCATTATGTTCTAAATGACGTAGCGCCATCAAAATGCACTTGAAACGATTATTTCCTATTGACTGTAATGCAACGGTATACTTTTGACTGCCCCTATAAAAAAAACTATAAGTGCTACACACTTTAGTTAAAATAGAGAACATGCGACAATGACATACAAAAATTTCAAGGCAATATGAGCATATTGACGCGAGTCAGAGCACAGACGGCAGGTGGCAGATGGCCAGACAAACTGAAGTCATAAACACTTTTCAACTAGGTTGGAAAGTGTTAAAAAGAGGATAATCCATTTCCCACAATCAATTTTGACCCTAAACATTCACAAAACTGCACATTCGAAAATTCTACATGCTAAAATAGTATAAAAGTATTGTACATGGTATAAAAGTATTCAAAAAACGAAAATACTTTTGATGCAACCTAATATTATCATTTCCAAGCCAAACCATTGAAATTGTTCGATCAATAGAACAAGGCTAAGGCGGGACATCTCTTTTGTAACGTCTGTTTCTGTAGTTCCATCGATCGCATTTTGTGTCTATTTGGAGGATATTTGGCTGTTATTGAGGCAAGGGCGGAGTTAATGAAATCCACTCGATAATACGAGCCTGGATAAATCATAATGCGTTTAAATCGATTTTTTAAATTTAACTGCAAATTCATCCCCCCCCTTTTATACTTTTTATGGTTTCGTTCATCTCACGAAACCCTATTACTCCTGCTCCGTTGTCTGTCTGTCACGGACCTATTCTCAGAAACTATGTAACTTACAGAGTTGAAACTTTGAGTATATAGCTGAATACCAGCTATAAAGAGCTCAAAATATTAAAATTTGAAAAATTCGTATTATTTTAATAAATAGAGATAAAAAACCAAAATTCTAACAGCCTTTTCCTATTAAATTTAAACATTTTTCGTTATAGCAGATGCAAAAAATTAAAAATACACGATGAAATTCTTTCTGCAATAATTAATTTTCTATCAGACGATTTCCACGTGAAAAATGAAAATGAAATAAAAAGTTTCACCAATTGAAAAAAAAGATTAATATGAAATAAAAATGATTGACGTCATAGTGGTAATAAAGCGGAAATTTTCAAAGATTTCTCAATAATACTAGGAGTATGAGTATGTGTATGTACACAAAGTAGATTAATATCACGTCATTAGAGAATTAAAGAGAACATTTGACGTCGTATCCGATGTTTAACAGATTTTTCAGATGTTTGAGAATAATAAAAAGCGAGTATCAATATAAGTAATATAGTAAATATATGAGTTTGAGAAACATATTGAATCATGATAAAAATCCGATTATGGAAATATTCACATATTTTAACATTGAAGGTGTACAACATGTTTAATTTTGAAATTATTTTTTTATATCGCATTTAGTCCGCGTGACAGATATTATTATGACAGAATATAATAGCCGGCTTCGCCCTATCGGGCTGGTTTGGATACTAGAAAAAACGAAAAAATAGACCGGTAAATTTTTACTTTATAAAAAACAAAAAACATGAGTTTTTTATTTTTTTTTAAAATTTTTTTTTTCGTTGCTAAATGAAATTTATTTGAATTTATTAAAGAAAAGATAAAGTGTTTTGAAAGGAATATTAAACGAAACCTTTTGAGTGATCTTCGATCACACTTATCCACTTGTTTTTATTTAACTCAACTTGGTTCACGTATGTAAAAATGTAATTTTTAAATCGATTTTTAAGTCACTTACTGATAGGCTGGAATTATAAAAAGTATGTACAAAGGTATGTTTCCGATGACAGCAATTTTATATTCTTAGAACTTAATTATAAATTAATAACTTTATCTTTGAGGCATTTCTCCGGTAGTCGGTCATAGAGGTAATAAATCAGCGAATATCCTTTATGATTATAAATGTATACTTAGTTACAACAATGGATTTAATGACGCTTCAAAGCAAGCTCGCCAAAAAAAAAAAAAAAAAAAGGCGAGCAGTACTAACTATCAAGTACACACACAACACTATATAATAAACAAAATACATCAAAAAAGAGAAGTAAAATGAATTCCAATGTGAATAATTCTAATTGAATAATTTCTAAAGTTTATAACGTCTATAGTCGTTCACAATTCAGTTTACGCGACTATGTATATAACAAGAGCAAACGTTTTATAAAATAACAGGAACAAATTTAGCAAGTTGACCTTAAATAAGTGTTTGTAAACAAAAATACAAATTATCAGTTCACAAATAAAATTTACGTGGATTTCTTTTAAAAATTTCCAACATATTGGGAAAACGTTTATGAATTCAGTTTGTCTATCCGTTTGTCTACTCGCACTCAAACTCACATAATTGTACTCGGATTGTCATATAATTTATATATGTTATTGAGGTTTGCTATAGCATGCTTAGTATTAAATGTAAAATGTGTAGCATTTATAGATCATTTACAGGGACACTAAAAAAAAAATTCCGTTCATTACGGTCCATGGGGGAAAAATCGTTTGCGGCGTATTTTAATGAAGAATAGTAATTGAAGAAATATATGGTGAATACATGGCGAAAAGATATATAATTAAAATGTTACACTATTTCAAACATATTGAAAGTGAGATATATCACGGAAATGTACTACAAGAAGCTTACAATAGAATACGGTGTGCATAGCATTAATTTACAGGGACATATAAAAGAATTCGGTTACAGTATTGTCAAATAACGATAATTGCTGGAAGTGCGATTTAAATTGTGGTGCGCGTTTTTAAATTAAACTAACTTTTTTGTCTATTACTTGTTGTGTATAAATTATATGAATGATGTACAACACTTGCACAAAAGATTTTGGATACTTTTCCGACTGCAGATAGTAACTACTGAAATTGGATTTTGAAATCTGCTATGTGTTTTCCAAATTGTTTACATATATATCATGTTTCATCGTATTAAAAGGTGAAGTTTTATTAAAGTATTCCGGAAGTTTTGGAGTTTCATAATCTATGATTGACGCAAAATTTTTCGTTATTGTTCTTTTTAACTCTTTCCAACATATTTAGAATGTGTTTATGGAATGGGATTGTCTGTCCGTTGCCATGTAATTGATGTTTACCACGGTATGTATGAAAAGTATTGAAAATGAAGTTTTTAGAAATTATATTTCGTTTACAAGGGCACTCAAAAGAATTTCGTTACATTATGGTCTATAGGAAAAATCGTTTGCAATGTATTTCGCTTATGCTATCTGACGTAAAATATAATAAATGTGGTATACAGCACTGCGGAGCACTACAAGATGCTTACTGGAATAAGGTGTGCATATCATTTACTGTTAAAAATAAATCCGTTTATTCACGTAAAACTACTGGCAGCAAAGTTACCGGACTTTTCCCGTTCCGTTAGTATATTTTCCGTTTTGAGAGATAAAAAAGGAAAAACTCTGTTTGAAGAATCGTTAACTTTCCGTTATGAAAAAAATCGGTTTAAAAAAAAATACTACTCTATTTGTGCTGCCATCTGTTGACTATTATGGGAGTACTTAATATACTTCAAGAAACTTTTCTGGCCGACCTGAGGATCGAACTGGGGACGTTAGTGCCTTGAGCCGAGTGTTTTACCGTAAAATCCAGCGGTTCCTTGCTGGATTAAGAGTTGGGAACGATGATACGGGATTTCTTCAAATCGCGGCTTGGGACTTAACAATTTGGGGTTTAGAAAACTGGTAATTTTGAAGTTAATTGCGGGGATATTTCGTAAATAAACTCGAAATTTTAATTTATTGAATTTTTAGTATTTCTGTGCAGCAACATGTCAGTTTTTGAAACATTGAAAATAAATATGCAGCAGATAACGGAATATCTCCGTTGGCTGCTTTCTTCTCCGTCCGTTCCGTTGTTTTCAGGAAATATGAGGAAATATTCTGCTTTTAACGGAAAATGCCCTTTTGTCGTGAAAAGGGACTTTTTCTGTGAAAATCAGAAAAAAAAATAATCGTGAATTTCAGGTTATTTTTAACAGTGTATATTTACAGAGATACACAAAAGAATTGGGTTACAGTACTGTCTATGAGAGATAAACACTGGAAGTTCGTTTTCAGTTGTGTTCAGGAAGTTCGTTTCAGTCAGAACAGAATGCGTTTTTAAATTTAACTATTTTTTTGGTATATTACTTGGTGTTTATAAATTTCTATAGATGATTTGAAAGGGTTGCACAAAATTCGGATAATTTTTCGACTGTAGATGGTAACTGCTGAAATTGGGTTTTCAAATGTATTATGCACATTCCAATATGAATATCTGCCACTTTATTAAACGATGAAATTTTCTTGTAGTATTCAGAATATGTTGGAAAAAAGTAAGCTGCGCCGCAGGCGCCCTGAGGGAGCGCCTTGCGCGTAGAAGTCCTGAGGGGCTTTTATCGCGCCAGCAGGTTGATCTCCCTGTGGCGCTTCGGTCGGTCAGAGGACCGCCACCTGCGGACCCTCTAACCTTTAACCCACGTGTCGACGACGTAGGCCGTTGCGATACGTGGTGAAACCACGAGGCACTTGGAGACGGGCCTACTTGCTCTACCACAACTCGAAGGGTGTGAAAACCTACAGAGGTATTCACGGTTCCCTCTCGTAGTGGACCTGAATATGTTGGAAAGTGTTACATAATATATGCTTGACGCATTATTTTTCTTTCTTCTTTCTTCGACTTTTGTTTTCAAATTCTTATCGTAGATTGTTAATTTAAAAAAAATCATTCAAGTGCTCATCCTGATAAGTTAAAACTATGGACAGAATTTTTTTTTAATTTAAAAACAAACCAATATGAATTCCCTTCTATTAATTTAATTAATTAATACGAATGTAAAATGGAATGAATGAAACGAAATTTAATTTATTCTATTTAAAAATATAACTTCACTAGAATTAACGTATGCTAAAACGAAAAAAAAATGATAAATTTGCTTGCGAAAGAAACAAAAGTAACGTGGTAACACTTTTAAAAGTGGTCCTCACTTGTAAAAAGTTTAAGAAACACTGCTTTAATATACGGGGAGTCCACAAATTATTATCGGGGTTTTCTTAACTCATAATTCTGATTTAAGAACATATATTGATGTAATTCCATCTTAAAGTACAACTTAAAAAGTTTTTTTTAATAACACAAACAAAGTTATATATGAATAAAAGTTGGAAACTCAAAACGTTATTAATCAAATACGATTAAAATAAAATAATAATTAACAATACAATTTTATTAAAATTATCAAAAAGTTATTAATAAATGTTGTAATATCCATCTATCTAAGTTTGTGCTCATAAATCATTAATAACTCTTTCATAAATTGCATAAAATTTTAATATTAATTAATATGAGTTTATATTCGTTATTTGATTAACAACGTTTTGAGTTATAGCTTTACACATATGTAAACTTTTTTGTTTTATTAAAAAAACTACGAATATGTAATATTTTTCGCCGTGTTTATAAGTTATGAGGTAAGGTAGCTCCGTCAAAAATTTATGGTCACACTGTATTTTCAAAAACGAAGAAAAATAGTTTCGGCGAAGATTTATTTTTTCATGATTTGGCAGATAAATGTGTTAAACACTTCAAGATTTTTCAAAAGAAGATTAAAAGAAAAAAAAAGAATTAATGCCGTGTAATTTCTCTAATTTCGGAAGAGGATGTTTATATACATAAAAGAATCTCACATAATTTAATCAAAAAGGGTAAGTTTGTGCTCCTCAATTAGTGGGTATGCTAATTTTTAGAAATAAATTCCGGTGACCTCATTGTATAGTTAATTTTGATAATTGCATGAAAGAATTCGCATTTATGAATGAAATTTACTCTTATAACGGAAATTGACGGAGTGAGTGAAAACATTTTAATTGCTTTCATTTTGAAATCATAAGTGGACTGGACATAACATAATTTACAGTATAAAAGCATCAGCGTGTGAAGATATCTTCAGAATACTTCCAGTGTCTTCAACGACTCGAAAAGTTTCTGCACTCACTCCTACAATATGACTATGGGCATTTACCAGGTATGTATGCATCTGTTATATTAAAATCTGACTGCCTGTTTGTATTTCAAAACTACTCCTCCAAGAATATGGAACGCTGCGGGCTAAATTAATACCAGTTATCCGCATGGACCCCAGAATGTCACACAAAGAAATTTTAAAAATTAAATTAGTTTAAGATATATCAATTTTTTGTAACACGTAAACTAATTTACTCCATATTTGTGAAATAAAGGAAACGAAAATATAAATAAGGGGAAATCTTGCAATTACTGTGATATTTCTATTATACATTATATACAGCTATTATCCGCTATGTGTTCCTTATCTACAAAACAAAATTCCTGCTAGTTATGACAATATAATAATTCTTTGATCCATCGGTTTTAACAAATTGGATTACCCAAGAATAATTTTCAATATGTTATATACGTCCAGAATAATGCTTCAAAAATGAAAACAAATAAGTACCACATAGAAGTAAGACACGTTCCGTTAAATGCATTTTCCGGTTCAAACATTTTTAATTGACTTTAAATATATCAGAACGTTGTTAATTGAATAAACCGAACTTGTCTTTTTGTTCACAACTGTTTAAAATATTGAAGTTAACGTAACGAAATTTTCGATAAATGATTTTCGACTTCAACGATAAACCTCCAACAGAATAAAACTGCTTTATTTCAAATGTCATTTTATAAAGGGAAACGCTTGTACTGCACTGTAATTCCGTCCATAACGCAGTACACTATGTAAAAATATATGTTTCCTAATCTACAAAAATACAAGATAACCACGAACGACAATAACCAATAACCTCTTCCGACTTATCCATGATCTCGAAAAGCATTCTTTATTTTTAGAAACCTCATAAACCAATATATTTTCGAGACTTGAAGAAGCATTTATTAAAATAATGTTTCTTTTGCTGCCGCTGATTTTCGGAAACGTTTACGGGAAGATTTTATAGTCTGTTAATCTTTTTTCTCAAACCGAAATATCGATTTTTAGTTTCGCAATCATTTCTCAATTAAACATTTTCAGCTGTGTAATAGATTTAATACATGCAAGAGTAAAAAAAATAAATATTAATTTTAATGTTAATGTTAATGCTGTTAATTTGTTTTGTTTGTCTATATTCCTATATAAGCCTATATAAGCCTATATAAATAAGCCTTATATAAAAGTATATAAACCTATACTCTCGGTTGAGAAAACTGATTATTACACTATAAAAACTACTCGCAAACGTTTCCGAAAATCTGTGGTATCAAAACAAACCTTTTTTTTTATTATAACTTCTTTAAATCTCGAAAATATATTGATTTCTGAGGTTTCTAAAGGTTAAAAATGCTTTTTGGAATCACATGCAGCACGAAAGACGTTATTGCATATTTTCGTCCGGAGTAAGATAGAGTAGATAAAGACTTTTTATCTATTATTACAATGTAATCTTTATTTGTTTTATGGTTACACCCTTATGTTTCACTTTCAAAATTGTTTAATTTTCAGATCGCTTTTATTGTGGTAGCGCTGGCGTGCAGTGCCACATCAAGAGGTTATGGACCTACAACTGGTGATCCAACTAGAAATATTGGAGGCGTTCTTCGGGGAAGTGGTGGATATACTACAGGAAATACCATCGGTGGAGTTGGCGGAAGAGCGTCTATCGGTGGAATGGGAAGCTTTACTGGAGGAATTGTTGGAGCTGGACCAGGTGGAATAGGAAGCTATACTGGTGGAATTATTGGAGCTAGACCAGGTGGAATAGGAAGCTATACTGGAGGAATTACTGGTGCTAGACCAGGTGGAATAGGAGGCTATACTGGAGGAATTACTGGAGCTAGACCAGGTAGAATAGGACAGCCAGGAGGATTTGTGGGAGCACCAGGCTATGAAGTAAGGAAAATTATCAAAAAAGATAATTGCTAAATATTTTTCCAGTAAAATATTAATTTTATGCAGCAAAATATATGTAGTTATAGATACTTATGCTTGTGTACTTGTTGTTTCTATATTTTTCAAGCGAGAGGAAAATTACAAAATGGATTACACTTTTTAAACAAAAACAAAAGCATGTTTAGAATCTGTTTTCGTCTTCATTGTATTTTATTTTTTATTTTTTTTTAATTTTTTGAAAGTATCCAAAATATTAAAATTTTGTGATGGGTGAAAAAAAAAGCCTCCGTGAGTATATTCTGCTAGATTCATTATGTTTTATGAAAAAATGCTTACTGTGCCCAATTTGTTCTGAAAAAAAAAAAAAAAATGTGTCACAAAGAAATAATTAGAAACTTTGATACCAATTTACACATTTGTCGAACCATATTTTAATTTCTAAAGCATCCTTTCCTATTAATTCGTTGTTATGTTTCTGTCTCATCTTTCTGATGAAAAAAAAATTGTTTGGTGAATTCTCTTATGGTCTTGTATCAGCATCCGAGTATACAATTAAGGTGAATGGACATGTCGTAAAGTAAAATCTATATTATAAAGCAAAAGCGTATCCGTGAGTATAGCTGACGTCATATCAACAGCAGCAAAGATGTAAGCAATCCATTTCAATTTTTCGAAAATTGAATTGCGTCTAAAAATTGTACAATTTCAATTTTTGCACCATCCAATAGTGAACAAGTGCACTTTCAAATGCAATTTGTCTGAAAACTGTATCTCAATTTACTCATTTATTATGGTTTTAAAAATAATTTTCAAACATTATTATTTTCTTTTAAATATATCTCTAAATCGTGGAGCTCGATTACGAAAGATTCACTTTTGTTAAAATTCAATAACAAAATTAAAACTTCATTAATAAATAAAATAAATAATATAAATAAACAAGCGGGTAAGTGTGATCGAAGATCGCACAAAGGGTTTAGTTATAATTCCTTTCAAAACACTTTATTCTTTCTTTAATAAGTCCAAAAAAAAAAAAGCCATGTTTTTTTGTAATTAACCGGTCTATTTTTCTCGTTTTTTCGATAATCTGAACCGGTCCGATAGCGGGTGAAGCCCGCTATTATACTCTGTCATAATAATATCTGTCATGTAGACTAAATGAGATATTAAAAAAATATCAATTTCAAAATTAAACATGTTCTATACAGACCTTCAATATGTTAAAATATGCCAATATTTTCATAATCGGGTTTTTATAATGATTCAATATATTCCTCAAAGTCATATGACGTTATAATCACTTGCTGACGTCATATCTATTTGCTTTCTCTATTACCCATATTGATACTCTCTTTGTATTATTCTCAAACATTTGAAAAAGTCCGTTACACATCCAATATGACGTCAGATTAATTTTCTTTTTAATTCTCTAATGACATTTTATTAACCTGCTTTGTGTACCTACACATACTCATACTCTTTGTATTATTGAGAAATGTTTGAAAATTTCCATTTTATTACCAATAGGATGTCATATTAATCTTTTTTCTTCAATTGATGAAATTTTTTATTTCATTTTCATTTTTCAGGTGGAAATCTTTCAATAGAAAATTAATTATTGTAGACAGAATTTTATTGTGGATTTATAATTGTTGGCAACTGCTATAACGAAAAATGTTTAAATTTAATAGGAAAAGGCTGTTAGATTTTTGGTTTTGTATCTCTCTATATTAAAATAATACGATTTTTTTCAAAATTTTATGATTTTCAGCTTCATAGTAGATATTCAGCTATAAGTGCACAAAATTTCAGGTCTGTAAGTTATATAGTTTCTGAGAACCGGCTCTGTGACGGACAGACAACGTAGCGGGAGGAATAGGGAACGAAACCCTAAAAACTAATTTAACTATTAAAATAATGGGACTGAAAATGACTGATGTAAGTAGCAAACTTATTTTTGGTGGTTTCTTCGGCTATTGACTCTCTACATCTGGGTAATAGGAAAGTATCGTTTTTAATAAATTTCAAAACTTTATCTATACTAATAAAATAAAGTTTCGCTCTGTATGTGTGTCTGTTGGCGATGGTTAGCAAAATCTAGCCCACCTAGAAGCCTGAAAATTTAGATTTATGTAGTCCAAACGCTTTCCTGGTGCACATGAGCCTCAGATTTTTAATATTTTGAAAATTAGAGTCGTTATTAATTAAAAGCTGATAAAAGATCGCAAATAAAAATCACTCTTCAAAAAAAGCTTGCGCATGCTCAGAAGCCATTTATTCGTTCCTCGGTTAAAAGAAGAAATAAAGCGTGAGTCATTCCATTTCTTTTTAAGTTTTTCTAAATTCGCCATGGGCAAACGGCTAGAAATACGGAAAAACCGTCTACATATTCTCAAAGAACATACTTTTACGTCTCGAACGATCAGGTTGATTTGAAAAAAAAATCACATTTAACCCTTTCAAAAAAAATAATCAATAAGCATCAAATTCATGTTTTTTATTTTCTCCCGTTTTTCGAGCATTGCATCCACCGGAATACAAAAGATACGGAAAGACGATGGTCACCAAACTTAAGAACTAACTTTGCCCTTTTCAAAGCCACCTTTGGTTTTAAAAGATACGAAAATTAACCCTTCGAAAAAGTATAGTTTCTGTATGCCATTTCGCAATTTTTGCGATTTAGGCAGTTTTTAAAAATTCGCATCGGCAGTTCAGAGAAAGATACGAAAAATTAAAAATACCATACAATATCTACAATTATTCCTTTTTCGATAGCTGTATTTGTTTTAGAAAAATACAAATATTAACTATTCGAAAAAAATTCGAGCGCAAGTCTCATTTTTGCGAATTCCGATTTTCTGCGATATATAAAATCTGGCATCGGCTCTCTAAAATAACCAAACAAAAAACAAACACACCTAAAAATATCTACGTTGTATCTAATTCAGGCAGAAACCTTTAATTAAAAAAAAAATTCACGTTAACCCTTTCGAAAACGTTTTTTACCATAAGTCAATTTCGCTTTTTAACTTTTTCTCCTATCTTTACAAATTCGCATCGGCGTTTATAAACAAGATACGAAAACTAAAAACACCATGCCTAATCTATATATCTTTTTTTTTTACAATCTGGTATCCCTTTTGAAAATTTTTAATTTTAACCCTCCAAAAAAATCCTTCCCAAACCTCACTAACGCGATTTTTGTTTTTCGGCCCAGGTTTAAAAATAGGCATTGACTTGGGAAATGTGAATACGGACAAACAATAAACTCCAAATCATAGACACGTTTATTTTCTTCAAAACGCACCGTTGGGTTTAAAAAAATATCTACATTAACCCTATCGAAACCGATAGTTTACGTAACCCACTTTCGCGATTTCCGCTATTTTGTCAATGTTTACCCGTGGTTAAGTTTCAATTCTACTAGGAAATTTGATTGGGTCGAGTGTTCTGAAAAGGCCTCTTCCAGAACAGATTGCGCCCCCTGGCGGTGGAAGGTGGAACTATATGAATATCTCTGGTTCTATGGGCCCGATTACGACGGGGTTTGGCTCATTCGACTTGATATCTATAGCCTTAAATATTTTAGTTGCACTTTCGACCGCCAGGGTGAGCTTTCCGATCGTGGGTTCTATGAGCCCAATTACGACGGGGTTTGCCTCATTCGACTTGATTTCGATAACCTTACATATTTCAGTCATATTCGTATAGAACAGATTATTATTACCTCGGCCCCGGGCAACGCCGGGCAGGTTAGCTAGATTGAATATATTGTTAATAATTTCTATAAAAATGTTTTGTAGTATTGTTATTGGGCAATCTAAAAGAGTACATCAAAAGTAAAAAATCTATTAGAGTTTTCAAAACTAAAAAAAAAATGTTTTCACCCAGTGGCGGCTCGTGATTTACTTTATTTGGGACACTGAATACATGGTTGAAAAATTTATTATTTTCTCCTCACTATTTTGTAAAAGAAATACTTGCCTCATTTGTTGGTAGAAAGTTCTGCCGTTAAAATAAGGAAAACATTTCTTAAAAAATAATAGTAAGGAAAAAATAAAAGTTTCAGCCATGCATTTAGTGCCCCAAAATGAGACGTCACGAGCCGCCACTGTTTTCACCTATATTCTTAACCCTTTAAGTCCGGGTTGGATCCCCTAGTTCAAGTACTTTTTTAACTTTATTTTACCAAACTTTCACAATACAGTGAATGCGCTTTTTTTTCCTTTCTAATTCTGACTTTTAAAGATATAATTTAAAAATCGAATTTGAGATTATTCCCCGTTCCAATGCCGTCATTAAATAGAAGAAAATATGCCTGACAAAAAAAAAAATTGAAATAAAGAAATAATTTTAACGTGCCTTTATAAGTAAAAAGTTGAGGATAAGTCCTAAAAATACATATAACTATGGGGAAAAAAAGGGAGGGGCAGACAATATTTTTTAAAATCGAATTTGCATACAGAAAAAACTTTAGAACCTAAAATTTTGCAACAATAAAAACACTAGGCAACAATTTTTGACAAAGTTCATGTATCAAAATTGAAAACACCCAATTCTTAATGAATTCAACGTGCTAAACACGAATATCACCATGAAAACTGTGTTTTGGCTCTTGTTTCTGAGATTAAGGGGTGCAAAGATATAATGTACCTAATGTTTAAATGTCACTTTTGTTAAAACATTTTAAAGAATAAACTGATTTATTGCGCAATATATTAAGTAATATTTCATTTTTAGATGTTCCCGTGCATATATTAAATAATAAAACATGTAATAAAATAAAAATTTCGATTTTTTTTTCAAAAATTAAAACAAATAAACAAATATTATAGGTAAAGTACAAAAATTTGTTCTCTATATCTCACTTGTTCATTTGCCATTGTAATACCCTACAGAAAGTTTTGCACAACTCTCTGCAATCCGTTAAATTAACATCTGGCGTATTACATAACAGCCTGTATCTTTTCTGATAAAAAGAGTGCAGGTATTCGCTCGCTCATCAGTTCGGTATTTGACTTCGTTGAAGACTGAGCTTTTATATTTACGTGTAGTCTTTATAATTTCATTTGCAGCAATGTCGCGAAAATGCATTAACGATGCCAATAACTTTTATTACTTTTGCGGTAACGTAACATTTGAATCACAGAAAAAGTGCATTACTAACGCCGTCAGAAAGGCATATTTCCTCTATTTCGGTTGTAAAATAGGCAACTAAGATAAAAAAAAATGGCCGCCCTACGTATGCTGTATCACCTGTGCAACAGCACTTTCTCTGTGGGTGACTGGTAAAAGAAAAAGTATGTCGTTTGCTGTTCCCATGATTTGGAGAGAGCAGAGCAATCCCGTAAACAATTGTTACTTTTCTATGGTTGAACCAATTTGTGGAGGTCTTACGAAGAAAAAGAGGAATGCTGTTCATTATCCACAAATATGTTCTGACGTTAGCGACCAGTTCCGCATTGTGAGGAACTGCCAATTCCTAAGCCGCCGACCAATTTTGTAATTAATTATGACGACGATGAGGAATGCATTGAACCTGTAGATGTAGTACCTACCAGGTCACAATTGCATGGACATAGTGATGAAGAATATATAAATTCCCCTGATTCTGCAGTGCACAGAATCACAAAGAATGATCTCAACGATCTTGTTCGTGATTTAAATCTGTCGAAAGCCAAAGCAGAACTACTCGCATCAAGACTACGACAGTGGAATCTTTTGGAAGAACATGTCAGAGTGTCTTCATTTCGTAACCATCATATAAAATTGCTACATTATTTTCAGAAAATTGATAGTATTGTGTTCTGCTCGGATATTTAAGGCTTGATGAATGAATTTGGACTAACACTTAATGTAAACGAGTGGCGTGTATTTATAGATGCGACACTGAAAATGAATGGTGTGTCTGTGCTGACTTGAAAGTAGTTGCGCTTTTGATGGGTCTTCAGCTGTGATTTACCAAATTTTGTTGCTTCCTGTGTGAACAGAGCAGTCGTGGGACAGATTTACACTATATCCAGAAAGACTGGCCTCCGAGGCTGTGTTTGACACCTGGAAAAATGAATCTCAAGAACATACTGCTTCTTTTTCCAAATAAATTCATATTACCTGTTCTACACATAAAACTGGGTATTGTGAAGCAGTTGGTTAAAGCTATGAATGCAAATAAACCAGCTTTTGCTTGCTTGCGTACAAAATTTCCCAGACTGAGTGAGGCAAAAATTAAAAAGGGAATTTTTGCGGGTCCACAGGTAAGAGATATTTTCAAGGATCTGAAATTTGAAAACCTGTTAAATCATGATGAAAAACAAGTATGGGATTCAGTCTGTTAAGTTGGTACAAATTTCCTTGGAAACGTCCGATCCGAATATTACGAGGATCTTGTTAACGACATGCTGGCTTTATGTCAGAAAATTTGATGTCGAATGTCCTTAAAGCTACATTTTTTAGATTCTCACCGACATTTCTACCCTGCTAACTGCGGAAATTTCAGCCACGAGCATGGTGAACGTTTCCACCAGGATACGTCTGTGATTGAGCAACGTTATCAAGGAAAATGGTCTGCGTCTATACTTGCAGACTACTGCTGGACGATTTTTAGTGATAATCAGAACATGGAATATAAGCGAAAAAACAAGCGATTCCTTCAATAAAATTGGTAAGACTGTACTTTATGTTGTCACCTTTATTTCTTTACAAATTGAATTGGAAACAAGACATACAATTCATTATTATTAATGTGCTCTTTTATCCCTATCATACAAAATAAAATCTCAACATAACAAAATAACTAGAGCCAAATTCCATTTCTTATTGCCATATTCATGATTAGCAAGTTAAATTAATAAATATTTCGACACTTTCATTCAAGATACATTTTCATTGTTGTGCAGTGAAATTAAATGAAATTAATTTCAATCAGTTATACCGAAATAGTTTTAAGCGCAGAAAATAAAATTTTCTTGCTATTTGAAGCAAAAACCTTTAATTAGTAAGCTTCATAGATTGAAAGCTTAAATTACAAATACAGATTGAATCTTGGTTTTTATAATAAAAGTCGTAAGCAGTTTTAAATGTTGTTAATGTTTTTTTTTTTTTTTTTTTTTTACAGTCTGTTATTTAACTCAATTTGGTTTTTATATGTGGGGATGAATTTTGTAATCGATTCTTCAATTGCTTCCCAATATGCTAGAATTATAAAAATTATGTACAAAGGTTTGTTTCCGATGACATTGCAACAGTTTAATACTTTTAGAACTTTATTTAAAAACATATTTTTAAAACTTACTAACATACAAATGTCTTTTTTTTTAATTTAATTTTTACTTTTATTACTTCTCAGATGTCACCACAACCATACAGCACAAGTTACGAAACAACGGACGAGCAAGGTGGTATTCAGTTCAAAACAGAATCTGGAGATGGAAGTGGCAATGTTCATGGAAATTACGGATACTTCGATTCACAGGGACTGTACAGGCAGGTTGAATACACAGCAGATCAGTTTGGTTTCAGGGCCACTATTAAGACCAACGAACCTGGTGTTGGTAAAGAAAGTCCCGCCGACGTCAACATGATAGTGGAGCAAACTCCAGCTGGAATACAGGAGCAATACACGCCAGCTACAGCTTACCAAACAGGAATATCTGGTAAGTTGATTTGAAGTTAAACTGCTTCTTAAAATTGGTTTACCTTTGTTATTGGAATGACTAGTTTCGAACTCATTAAATACAGAGCTCAGAAATACGTCATGGCTGAGTAAAACTCTTGTGAAAAAATAATATCATTTAATTGTCTTACAGTAATAGAAAACATTAATAGTACCTTAAGAAACAAGGTAATAATTTGTCTGTTTATGACTTTTCGCAGTTTAAATTTACTATTTAGCAATGCTAATCTTTCTAGAACTGCGTCACATCCTCTTATGCAACACAAAATTAAAAACAAAAGTTTCAATATTTGTATTGTATTTCAAATAAGAACTTATCAGTATACTTCTTTAAAGGTGGAGCTGGTGTAGGAGGCAGAGCTGGAATGATTGGTGTCTCTGGAAGACCTGGGTCAGGAGGCCAAGTATTTGTTGGTGGAATGCCCGTAGGACCTGCATCAGTAGGACAAGCATTTATAGGTGGTGGGATGCCCGTAGGTCCTGCATCATTGCAATACCAAGGACAATTAGGAGGAAGAATTCCTGGAACATCTCCAAATGTAGGCGGATTTGGGCCACAGAGTGTTAGTTCTAAACAATTTGCTGGAATAAAGAAGAGTTCAGCTGGAAAAAGCACATACTGAATAACTATTAATTAAAGATGGGTTCACTTACGTATAAACTTTGATGACGAAAGTACAAATGCTTTAAAAAGTAACAAATAGCCATATTTTCAGTTCTGTACATGTTCAATGTTTGCTTTGTTACCAGGTGTTTTATGTCATAGGAAGTACTATTTGTTAAAATATATTGTATAATGCTGCTATAGCTGTATATAAACAAACACATATATTTTTCAGGGAATATGTTGCAAAACTTGGATATTTCTGTATTTGTTGTATTTCTACTTTGCTTAGTAAATGCTAGCGTATCTTAAATTGTGCTTGAAAAATTCTATCTAATTTTGATGATACGTTGCTTATATATATTTGTATATTAGGTTCTTTGTAGTTATGCAATAGGGCATTTTTATGGTGTATAAAGGTTCATGTATTTATTTCTTGCTGGTTGTTTTCAATAAAAATATATTTTTCCTTATATGACGTAAAATGTCCCTTTTTGTTTCTCAAAAGAAAACATTTTGATAAATGAAATTTGTATCAGATGGGTATCCTTAATTCTACAGAAGCTTACATTGCATATCTCAGTATTTGTGCAGTTGTCTGCTGATTGTTTTCTCAGTAATAGAATTTGCAGTTTTGCACCGTTCTGCAATTAAATTAAACAAAATTATCACAATTATTAAAACTTTACTCATGTAATAACTGTGAATTTGTAAACTTTTTCCAGGTTCATTACAAAAATTTCATATTTTCCAGAAGCATGTATTTTAGTAAGTTTCCTCTTGCAAGTAACTTCCGTAACCGAAAAATAAAAAAAAATCCTATAGTCAATCACATTATTTACTATTTCAATAAATTTGAATAATTTTTAAATAAACTTTTGCAATTTTTTTTGTTTAAAATTGTTCTTATAGCCTTATTCTGTAACTTATAAACTGTAATAAATTTTAATAATTCCAACTGAGTGAAGTATTGTCCAAACTGGGAATCGAACCCAGGAGTTTCCTGGCTGAAAAGGCCATGCCAATGCTCGTTTGATCATGCCACCTGAGCTACCTGGTCCTTTTCCCCAGTCAATACAGTTTACTTAGAAAACCGTTTGGCAATGATATTTTTCTGTTAATTAAAACAACTCAACAGAATAGCCCGTAGGTAAAGAAACTTTAAAAATGATAGATACGTAATTATATTCTTTAACATTTTTAACATAATCAGTGTGATTGTGTTAAAAATCTTTAAAGAGTGCAATACATTTGCTGGTGTCATTATGAAATTTGAATAACAAGAATATGGCTTATTTTCTATTTTGTAAACATTATTGTGACATGACCATTTTAAACAGAAAACATACGGAGTTCAAATCTTTTTATTTAATTTCAAATTAAATAGTTAATAAGTTTTATTGACATACCGGTGGTTTTCCTTTTAGTTGTATTTTCATAAAACTGTACACACGGAAATTAAAAGAAACTGCACTATATCATTTATGGAAAATTGTCAAATTTTCGAATGAAAATTAATGAACTTTGAAAGATGAAATTTTGGATTGTGTAAACAATTACATTTCCGAGTATATGTTTCTTGTAAAAGAACAATACAGCTTTACTCAGGAACATTATTTTCCGCATTTATGTTTTAATGTAAATGGATGTATATTGCAAATAATGCATATTACAGTTAATAATTTGTATCAACTCACCGAGATAAAACAATGTTAGCTAGATCCGTTTGGAAATGTTGCTAAATAAGTCATTCTGTCAAGGTTAAATAAATTACTAATTAAACATGATTGAAATATATATCTCAGATTAAAAATATAAAACCGTACAAGATACATTATTCAAGGATAACATCCAAGTGTTTATAGAAAACAACACTCTAAAAATGACATTTTCAAAACTGAGCAAAAAATATTCAAATCTCAGTATGTCGCATAGTCAAAATGGCTCCGAATCAAAATTATTCAAGTTTGAAACATGTATACACTCATTTCTGAAAACATACACACACTTTAGAACAAAACATCATGTGCTCATATGTGAGTATGTCCATGTTTTAAAAATGAGTATGGACTGACTTCTATGTGCTCATTTTTTAGCATTTCCATGTTTCAAAAATGAGTTTGAACTGATTCTAATCATTTTTGAGTATGTCCCTGTCTCAAAAATGAGTATGAACTGAACTTTATATGCTCAGTTTTGAGTATGTCCCTCTTTCGTATTTGTGGTATTTCAGAAATAAAAGCATTGGGTCGTCCTATTTGAAACAAAAAGTTTTTTAACAAAATGAAAACACAGATTTACTCAGATTTGAAAGTGTCCTTTTTCTCAGTGAAATGTCATAATTTGTAACATTTTCCAATATATTTGAAAAGTGCTTATGAATTCGCTTTGCCTATCCATTCTGGCTATTTGTCGGACTGTCGTGCTCTAGATCGCGTAAATATACTCGGAATGATATGTAATTGATATACGTTATTTAGGATTAACGTGGAATATTCGGTAAGTGTGTAATATTCGTTGACAGGGTCATTCAAAAGAATTACGTTACATTAAGGTCTTATGGGGGAAAATCGTTTTACCGTATTATACTGATGTTATACTATTTAAAACATACTGAAATTGATATACAACACTGAAGTGCATTGCAAGATGCCAACCATAAAATATGGTGTGCATTGCATTTATCGTTCTTTCGAGGGACACACAAAAGAATTCAGTTGCACTACTGTCTATGAGATATAATTGCTGAAAGTGCGTTTTCAATTGTAGGATACGTTTTTAATTTTAACAAATTTTTTGAATATGACTTATGTGTATAAATTCTATCAAATTTGGCTAAGGCATTGGCGCATCAAAGTCAATGCTTCAGAAAGTGCCACCATGATCTTCTCAAACAAAGCTATCAGTCCAATTGCTAAACTTTCTCTAAATGGCGAATTCATACCCTGGGTCGCCAGTTATAAATATCTAGGAATTTATCTAGATACTAAATTAACCTGGGCTAGGCCGATTCAAGACGTAATTGTCAAATCTACCAAGGCTCAAGGATCCCTCAAATCTTTACTTAATTATCATAGCTGTATGTCACTGAAAAATAAACTATTGCTGTATAAGCCCTTCATTAGATCAACCATGACATACGGCTCCGTTGTCTGGGGTTCTGTCTGTGAGACTCAGATGCAAAGAATTCAAATCTTTCAAAATAAACTTTTACGTAAGATCTGCAAGGCGACAACGTTTGTCTGGAACGGCGTCCTTCATGCCGATCTCAAAATTAGGCCTATCTCGCAAGTTATATAAAAAAACTTGCACAAAAATTCCACAGAGATCGCCCTTTAATCCCCAACGAAGCATTGCGGTCAATTCAACCTTATAGTGTACTTAGCAGTAGAGGGAAGAATAGACCGCTTGCCCTCCTTAGTAGAGATGACGGTTTTGCTCCACCTTCGAAAAGGAGGAGGAGAGAACCACCTTAAATGCTTCGTTGTGTTTTTCCAAATTCAAAATTTTTGCTAACTTACTTTTTCACTTTGGCATAAATTCATTAATTTAATTTATTTTTTTGACGTCTTTCCGCCTACATTTGGCATCGGTGGATTTCAATTTTCCTTAATAATTTAGAAAAAAAAATTATATTGTAATTTTGCATTGTACATGTATATATATAGCTTTTTCTTATTACTGTTTGGCATCGTGTATATTATTCTTTGATTGTTTTATTAATTGTATTTTTGTATTTAAATTATATGCATTTTTCATTTTCTATTTTGGCCTATAACTCTTAAAATCTTCGAATTTAAATTTTAAAATAGAAAATTGTATGGCTCGAAAGGGTCTCCCCCCCCTACACACACACACTTATTGCTCACCACTAACCAAGGCTTATCAACAGACTGCTTCATGCAACATCCTCCGCAGCTTGCTGCAAGAACTAAATAGAAGATCAACAGCATCAAGATGAACTCTGTTTATATATTTTCAACCTCGATCTGCGGTAAACATGGGCATTACGCCCCCAGACTTGCCAAGTCTCCGGCTTTTTGCACACCAGTATTATCTTAGAGAAACTGGTGTTCTTTTAAATCGCCGATTGTTCCGATTACATAAAACAACATTTTCTGTACTAAAATACTGGTGTCCAAAAAGCCGGAGACTTGGCAACTCTGCGCTCCATGTAGGCACAAGTGAAACAATTCTTGGTTCTTGATATACATGGCTGCGCAAAAGAATTCGAGTACATTACTTTTATTGACAGAAATTGTTGAAAAGAAATTTTCAGCTGTGTAATGTGTTTCCAAACTAAATTAAGTTTTAGCATACTTTGTATTTCATATACAAATCTGTAGATCGTATACAGGAATTCACAAAAGAAATCAAATACTTTTCGGCTATTGGTGGTAATTGCTGAAACTAGGTTTTTAAATGTGTTATGCGTTTTTTAATTGATTTACTTACAAGGAAGATCTCCCTAAGGGCATACTTAGAAATAATTGAAGAAATTACAGAATATTCTTCCCATGAAGATATATATAAGGTCTGTAAAAAAGTAATGAAAATTGCTTTTTTTGGCGATTTAGCGTCGATTGGCGACACAATGAACTAAAATAAAAAACGCTTTTAGGATAAGTACTTTTTTTGGAAAAACTTTTTCTACTCTTTATACTGAACTATAGTGTAAGTAATTTTAACTTAATTAAATACACTTTTATAACTACGGTTTTGCCATATAAAGAATTATAGAATATAAATAAAGAAAATTAACGATCGTATTCTACGGTTTAGAAGAAAATTTAAATTGATTAAAATGCTTCAAACTAAAAATTAAAGTCCAATTCTAAGCATTGTCAATTTCACTTCGATATTAGTGTCGGAGACTTCAAAGGAAAATTATTGAAATAATGACTTATTCTATATAGAAAAGTACAGGCATCCCCCGACTTACGTATACTGCGACTTACGTAAATTCGCAGTTACGTAAAAAGTTTTTGAAAATTACATTTATGACTAGCGCATTTGATACGCATTTGCATAATTTGGATAATTATTTTATAAATAAAATATGTAGATGAAAATTATAACTATTATAATATAGTTTTTATTTATTAGAGAGAGTTATATTTTTGTTGGAAATATACAGTATTATCATAACAACGAATCTTATTGTTCGTTATTCATTGTTTTGTCATCTAATTCTTAATAAATGCAATTTGTACTTATCAATAATTATTTCATTTTGTGAGTGCTATTCATTTGTCTTGTCATCGAAAATTCGTGGAGAAGAGGTAAGTCAGTCCTCTATAATTATTTCTTATTTTTATAGTCGTTTGAAGTAATCTCAAAATTGTTATAAATCACTCCATCAATGTTAAATTTATAAATACCAATTTCCACAAGACATTTTTTATTTGAAAAGTGTTTTCTCAGTTTACCTTTATATTATTTTTTTCATACTTGTATAATTTATATCCGAGTAAATACTGCTGCATGATGCTTTATTTAAAAATTAATACTGTGTAAATAATCTATATATATATATATAATAAATATTGCAGTTTCTTATGGAATTTTACTTAAGCAAATTACACATTCAATTTACGTAAAATTCGAGTTACGTAAAAGTCTGCGGAACGCATTAATCGCAGCCTGTATATTAAAAGGTGTTCTTAATTGTTCAGTTAAAATGCGTTTTAAAACTTATCCAGCCGGTAAAATCGCATAAAATTAAATAAATTCAGCAACATGCAACTTCTATATATATATATATATTATATAAGCTTATAGTAAAAATAATAAACTATTTAATCGTTTAAGTTTGAATTCATAAACACAATTAAACAGTCATTTATCCAGGAATTTCCAAATGCATCAAAATCGCTTGAATTGGGCGAGTAAACGTGTCTCGCCAAATCGCGTCTTTTTGCGTCAAATAATTTCGAAAGTATTTTATTTTTTTAAAGAATTTCTACTGGGATTCCGCAGCAAAATTTGACTGATCCTTTATTACATACATGAGTAGAGTAGTTACACTAGCGGTTTTTCCAAAAAATTTTGAGTATGTGCTTTAAGGAGACCTTCCTTGTTAGATATCATCTTTCGTCTTATTAAGCGGTAAAGTTTTGATATTCATAGTTCATTATTCTGAATGTAATGGAAAGTGTTTCATAATTCATGCTTGCCGCATGATTTTTCTTTCTTTTCTCTTTCTAAAAGGTGTTAACAAGGATTTAATGTCTATGTGGGGTTGTGTTTTAAATTACTTTTAATGAATGACAATTGGCGAATATATAAAATCTATATATTTAAAACGCTAAGCGTTTTGTTTCGACAATCCGTGAGAACAAACTACTACATCAAATTACATCATTCTTTTTTTAAATGAAAGATATTTGGTCACAGATTTGTTATCGTACAGTCGTTTGTTCGAAAATTTAATTAATTAGCCATAATCTTAAATTAAAATTTTACTTCTGCTTATGACGTCATAAAGTCGGCAATCGGATTAACGCCCACTGTTGCGACGTACAGAGTTTATTTTCTGAACTCAATGATTGCGAGCATAAAAAATAAATATTAAATATTAAAAGCACGTGACTTTTAGGACGAATTTTTTAATTTGTAAGTTAAAATATAGTTAAAATGTTTAAGTATTTCGGTAAAAATATTTATCAGTGTGTTTTATAAGCAAATAAAAATTCATATTTACTGTGACGTCACGGAAATATTGTCCATTGGGTTCATTTTATCATTAAGCATTATAACTTTGTTGATGCCATTTTTTTCATTACAATTAAATGCAAAATATATTTTTATTTGTATGCATGGTGCTTAAGCATAAATGTACGTATGAAAAGTTTGTACCGGTGAAAATGACGTTATGCTTAGCTTGAAATGCATTTTAACATTGATAAAACTAAAAAGAAAAATTTATATGATTGTGTCAACATGGCGTAATATTAACTGATATTTCAATTTTTAATTTTAAAGATTAGAACTGGAGCCTTTATTGGTTGCTTCATCTTGATTGCATACCTTGATTACATGTTACCAATTACTTTTTTTTAAATTATAGGATTAAGTTATAGGAATTATAGGATTTAAATTATTAAGATTTCCTTTTTTAATAAAAAAACTCACAAAAGTAAAGAATTTCAGGAAAAAAAAACTTGAAATAATGATTGCATTTTCAGCTAGAATAAACAATGTAAGGCTAATATTTTATAGGAATTATTTTGGTAGGTTTGTTATAAGTTCATTTAACAGTTCCTTATTAGCGGCAAAGTCTTATTTCTTTCACTGTGAATTTTTCTTTCGATGTGAAAAAATGGTAGTCTACTTTTGGACGCCAACCAAAACACAGTGGCAATATTTAGAAATGTATAACGGTTGTGACAACAAACGGCACTATCGCTTTAGCTTTCATCGCGCTTACATCACTTCTAAATACTAAAAATTTATTTTTTTTACTACATTTTACAATTTCAATTCTTACATCCTCAATTAGAAAAAAAAAAAAAAAACTTTCGATTGAAATTTATTTGAAATCTGCCGCTTAATTTAACGACTTTTTAAATAATTTTCAAGCATGAAATATTTTTCAATTCTATCTCAACAATGACCATCCGTTTGCTTTAATGGTGTAAAATAGCCCCTTGGAAAGTTGCAACAATTGAAAATAGGTATCCCTAACCTTTATGAAAAGTGAAAAAAAAAATAATAAAAACCTGATAAATCATAAGATCAGATTATCCATAAGATAGAGTATTTTGGCGCTAATATAAAATATGTCAAAAGAAAAAAAACTATTTTTAGTTTTTGATTAACATAAAATTGATATGTTGAATTCGTTGATGTATATGTTGAATCAGAATATGCTAGGAACTGTTATTTATTATTTTTTTAAAGATCCATTGGATATTTAACTGTGTAAGAGACCGACTGTGATGGAAAAGGATTAATCATCCTGATTATGTAAAGGGATAGAAGAAACTACAAATTATAATACTATATATAATAACATACTATAAATTACAATTGAAAACATTAAAATTCTCCCTCATCTGCATATTAATTTATTATTTTTAACAAAAATTCTTCATTTTTATATAAAAATTGATTAGCTTAAAAAAATGGATGCGTTTTAGAAGATATGGATTTGAAACGAACAATGATTAAAGAGGACATTTTAAAACTTTTAATTTAAACATTTTAAAACTTTTTTTAACGTCGAATTTCAACGATGCCTTTGGGCAGATGCAAGACATATGCGCATAGGAGCTCATTCGATTGCATTATCACAGGGCGGGGGGGGGGGGGGGGCTGCTTATACTGTGTTCTTTTATTTACTGAATATGAGATGAAAGTAGGAAATTTGAATGATACTTTATGATAGGACTATTTGCATGATACTTTATAGGTCCTTGACATTTTTTTTTTTTTTTTTTTTTGGTCGTGGGGAATATGGTGGTAATGTCAAACTGATTTGCATTACACATTTGTTTACGGAGTGTTCATTTGGAGTTTGCATCGGAAATAGCATTTCACTGGGGCGGGGGGGGGGGGGATTTTTTAAAATAAAATATTTGAAAGACTGTTTCATACGAAGCCCTACTTAAATAATAAAGAAGCTTATTTTACTGGTATTGTTATAGTATTTTTTTTCCGTCACGTTTTGACGGGTTCCATCTAGTCGAGAATAAATTTGATAGTATAAAATTTCTATAATATTGTTAGCTGGTAATTTAAATACATCATTGATACATATAGGATAGTCATTTGCAGTATGTATAAATTTCCATGTAGTTTTCGTTTATATCTCTACAATAAATCATTCATTTTATATTATTCATTTACTAGCTGGTCCGCCCGGCGTTGCCCTGCCTGGTGATAATAACTTTAAATGAAACTCAAATTGGCATGATTTTATATCTTTAACGCAATTTTGAATGCATTTATATATATAGATATTATACAGATAGAAAGACAGACAGACATTTTCTAAAAACAGTCAAATCGTGTTCAAGACCTTCTAAAACGTATAAATCCGTCGAAAACCGGAAGTCGATAATTTTCATGAATCCAAATACTTTCTTCTTGTAAAGATAGAAAAAAGTAAAAATATATGTGAGTCTAGAACTGTATCAATTGCTTCTAAACTGTTCACAACAAAATCAAAAGAATTTTTTGCACCCCTCAATGAAAATTCCCCTCCTCCCAATTTTCTTTTAAATGACGCACCTGTTTCCAATACAAACTAGTCGGATGTGTCAATCCCAAAACTTTCTTCTATCTCACACAGGTTTCTCATACACTAAAAAGAAACAGTACCCATTTATATCACGGTCTAACTGAATCTAAAGTTTTATTAAATTCCGTGCATTAGTTCTTGAGATATGACTATTGCTAAAATCGTGTAAATCCTGCAAAATGCAGCATAGCAGCGCCACTTTTTGGGAGATTTAGATCAAAACCTAATCAATAACAACTTATGTCAACGTCTAACTGAATCTGAAGTTTGGTGAAAATCCGTGAATTAGTTATTGAGATATAGTTATCGTGATAATGATGAAAAAAGTAGCATAGCAGTGCCCCCTGTTGGGAGATTTAGACCAAAACCTAATCAACAACAACTTACGTCAACGTCTAACTGAATCTGAAGTTTGATGAAATTCCGTGCATTAGTTCTTGAGATATAGTTATCGTGAAAATCGAGAAAAAAGTAGTATAGCAGCGCCACCTGTTGGGATATCTACACCCAAACATAATCAGCGTCTACTTAGGTCTAACTGAATCTGAAGTTTGATGAAAATGAGTGCATTAGTACTTGAGATAGAGCTATTGCGGAAATTCCGAAAAATGCAGCATAGCAGCGCCATCTGTTGGGAGATTTTCACCAAAAACTAATCACCACCCATTTATATCAGGGACTAACTGAATATAAAGTTTTATTAAATTTCGTGCATTAGTTCTTGAGATAGAGCGCCCACAAAATTTGTGTCACATACAGACAGACAAACTCACAGACAGACATTTCCTAAAAACGGTCAATTCGTGTTCAGGACCTTCTAAAACTTATAAATCCGTGGAAAACCGGAAGTCGAAAATTTTCATGAATCCAATACTTTCTTCTTGTAAAGATAGAAGAAAGTAAAAATGATTGTTGTAGTGTACTCTATTACCCCTTAAAATTTTAATGTGGAAGTCTTTAAAACCTTAAACTATGCTATCATTCTTTTTTATTACAAAGTATCATTAATTATTTCTATTATTTGGTTATATCTATTTTGGTTTTATTTGTGTTATTAAATCAGTCAAAAAAGGTATTCTTTGTTTTCCTTATTTTAATCAAATAATAAACAAAGTGTGCCAAAGAAGTTTTATTATAGGTTCAAGTATTCTCGCGTAATGAAACAATTTGAAAAGCGGATTTACAGAATAACAATGCAGGCATAAATTGCGGAATCGCTTTGGTAATTTTGCAGTAATTTTGGTACTTCTTAGTACATTTGCACTTGCACTCCCAATCAACTAGGTACTTGAATTTCTGCCTGAGTGTCCTGCCCGGTCTTGTAACCCAACTTTACCCTAACCCGATCCGATCCTCGGTTCAGTTTGAGTCGGTTTGGCATTATTTTTTTTTCGTTGTGGATCGGGTTGACTTTAAATTTATCGGATTCGGGTTTACCCGATTTTTCAAAATAAAGTCCTTTAAATTTTTCAAATGAAAAAAAAAAAAAAAAAAAAAAAAAAAAAAAGATGTATGATTTGCCCCCAGTCCGCCATCTTGTTTTATAAATTAAAACACATTTGTTTCGTTTCTCATTTCCAAAATAATTTTCATCCATATTTATTTACTATAAACACGTTATTTAATTTAATTGACTTATTTATTTATATTTAATATTAAAAGGTTAATTATAAAAAAAAAAAAAAAAAAAACAAGATGGCGGACTGCGGGCGTGATTTCAACGTTACTTTCCCCTCCATCTTCCTCCGTGATCTAAGCCATAGAGATAATTGTAGACTACTTTTCCATAATTGTATTAAAATATATATTAATTTTCTATCCTTTCGCAATCGGGTTTGAATATTTCGGGTTGACGAAAATTTTTCGGATCGGGTTTCGGGTTGACTTTATGTTGAATTTTCGGTTTTGCAGGCCTCTAACTTGAATATTAATTCAAAATAAATAAACGGAAAATACGAGAACGATATTAAAAAAATATTTAGTAAGAGTTACATTGTTAGATGGCGACACCTGCTTACAAAAAATTGTATCAATGCATTATCTATTCTTTTTTAAAGAATATTTCTTATTTAAAGGTATTCTTGAATAAAATTACATTAATTTCATTACAAAAAAATATGTATTTAAACTTTTTATTTTTAAAACCTTATTTGTGATTCGATGATTATTCGTATCATTTTAACATAAATAAATTTTATTTATTTTTTTGATTTTGTATATTGGTGAAATTTCGGAAATGAGAAAAGCCACAACTATGGACAACAATTTTAAAAATTAATTATTTATTTCACAATGCATTACTTTAATATTAAGGATTATTTTCAACAAGAAAAACGTACAGATTTCAGTGATTCACTAAGAGTTATTTAAATAAGGAATTAATTCATAAGAGCTATTTCGAAATTGCATTCTTACTGTTAAACAAAATATAAATACTATTAAACAAAATATCCTTTTGAAGAAAGACTGTGTAAAAAGAAAAATGGTATCACAAGAATATATGTAACATTCCATCTTTACTTTGAAATTTCTAATAATCATAAATATGTATTTTATATGTACTTGATGTATTTTTTATTACCAAATATTGTAAAAATAAATAAATATTACAGAAACATTTCATGAACCATAATTTAACATAAATTACAGATACCTTTAGTTGGCTTCTCGATTGTTTATTTATTTTAAAAAAAGAAACACAATTTCTCGACGTGTGTTAAATTTTAAATAAACTGTCAGATGGCGCCACCACATCTCAAATTTTAATGTTGCTTGTAGCGGTAAGGACGGAGGGGAGTCTTTCATTTATCAGATAATCTGTTTTGCAAACAGATTTTAGGTAGATTTCATAAGAAATACTATCTATTACATTCTCCCCTAAGTTGGATTTTCTGAAATTTTTTTGCAGATCTATGCCGATTATGACTCCCAGAAGCCAAAACCACCCCCCAGTTTAAAACTTTATCTATCTATGTCACTTTTTTATGGACACGATTACTCCCATAATTCTGCACAAATCTCTTCCAAACTGATACATAAAATCAAGGGGCATAAAATCTCGGTCAAGTTCATTAATGGGCAAAATCGAACCAGGGGGGGGGGGGATGGGGGGCTTTTTGTAAAAACAGAAAAAAAAATAATTTCTTAATTATGATACTATCGAATACGTTTAAAGTTATTTTTACTTCTAGGAAAAGGGCCGAAAATTTATGTGTGACATATTTTTGATATCGTTAAAAACGGCCCCCAGGGAGGTAGGGGGGGGGGGGGGGTTAGAAGAAAAAAAATCATAACTTCGTCAATTCAGCAGTTATCAAATCCGCTTAAATTTATTATAAATCCTCTTAATGTTATCTAAAATTATACTGACAAGTTTTTTATAGGACCAACCGTTATAGCAAAAAAAAAAAAAAAAAAAAAAAAAAAAAAAAATCACTGCCGGCTTTGACTGCAAACAAGTTAGGTTTTGAAGTGGGCGTTTCCAAATGCCACATCGTGGCAATAAGGTAATTCGGCGGTGATAAGGTGTCTATGCATGGTAATAAGGCATGGTAATAAGGCGTGGTAATAAGGCGTCTTCGAAATCTACCTGTGCCTGTAGGACGAGCCGTCAGGGATTTTTTTTTTTTAATTACAAAAAAAAAATTTAAAGATGTATCCCGTTTTAAACAGAGTCTGCATTTGAAACATTTTGTTATTATATATTTCGTTCGTGAGCAAAGATTTATATATGGGAAATTCCATTTAAAATCGAAAACTAAAAGAAGATGCAATCATATACATACTAATTTTTATTCGAAATAAATGAATCAACTTTTTTCTTTAACTTAATGTCGATTTTTTATTTAAGTTAGGTGGTTAGTTAGGTCGATTTTTTTCCTTTAATTATTATTATTATTATTATTTTAATTTAAGGATCTAAGAACGACTAAACTTATCGAGTTATGAAATTTATAAATTTCAGCGTTTTGTGTCACTAAAAACGCATTTTTCCGTTTTTAGTATCAGAAAACGCCGAAATTCATAAAATTCTAAGTATCATAACTCAGTAAGTTTTGGTCGTAGAAAAATTAAACTTTTGTTGTTTTACTTGTTAGAGCAAGGAGAAAGTGTTTCTAATAAGATTTTTCGTAAGACTCAGGGACCGTAATGAACATTTAAATTTCGTAACATTAAAACAATAACTTTTTTGTCGTAAATGGCTTTTGATATGATGAAGAACAACGTTTGTACCATCCTTGCAATCGATACTTATTATAAAAGCGTCTTTTGTTCCATAGAAAAAGTTTTATTATAACAGGACGTTGCTATAATGGAAAATTTCAAAAAGAGATTAAAATGATTAAAAGATTATTTTTGGGTTTTTATTGTCTGAACGAAGCGAAGACAAATAGACAGCGTAATATTACATTGAGGCATATATAGCTACGATAGATTTTTACAAGGACGAAAAAACATCCATCAGGCATAGATTATGAAATACTTTTCAACATTTACAGGGTATTATTAAGAAATGTATATTTTTTTCACAGAACGAAATGGGATATTTGAAAAAGCGACTAAAAAAACATATAACTCAGGAAAAATTCATTTTCACCAATATATCCGGTACCAATATACCTGTCCATATCCGGTAACGTGTGGTTGATTGGTTGATTTTATGACGGCCGATTATCTACTCCAGGGATATAGGCCCAAGCGGGGAAGCCCTCCGTGGGAGTCTTTTTAAGGGATCCTAACCCGTATTTACGGCAAGGTTCGAAGAAAACCATTTAAAACTACGAACGGTTAGGTCGACGAGCGCAACTGGGGTTTGAACCCAACACCTCCTGTCTACCAGCTTGGAGAGCAGAACCTCTCAGCCACTGGTGGGGCCCGGTAACGTGTGCGAAGTATTTCCTGTATCCCTGTATACGACCTATAGAATGTATACACACCACATCATATACTCAAAATTTGATCAGTTTAAAAATTCCTAAACCAGAAAAAAAACGCACTTCCAGCAATTATCAATATTAGTCTGTCTTTTAACCGAATTATTTTATGTGTCTCTGTATAAATGAACGAAAAATGCTATACACTCTATAATCTATAGAAAACATGCAGTGCAAGTCAGTGATTTCGTTATTATTGAAGTATCATGACATTATTAAAATACACCGCAAACGATTTTTGCTCATAGATCATAAGGAAATGGAATCCTTTCGTGCATCCCTGTAAATGAACTATAAATCCTACTTATTTTATACTCCCGAGAAAGCATGTTGCAGTCCATCTGAACAGTGTTGAATTCAGACACTTTTCTCCGGGAGGGATTTCTGTGGCACCGGGGGGGGGGGTCATTGTTGAGTTCCGGTAGGAAAATTGCTCTTTTTAACAATTAAAAATATAAAATCTCAAATCTTTCGGGGGGGGGGGGGATATTTTAATGCTCCGGGGGGATGCCCCCTGGCCACCCCCTGAATTCAACATGAGTGATATATATCAATCTCATTATGTTTGAAATATTGTAAACATTAATAAAATGTACCGCAAACGATTTTTCCCTTTAGACCGTGATGTAACAGAATTGTTTTGTGTGTTCCTGTAAATGAACTATAAATTCTCCACACTTCATTTTCAATACCGAACATGCGAGTAAACCTCAGTAACATATAAAAGTTTCATGGCAATCCGAGTGTATTTACTGTAGTTAGAGTACGGACAGACATCTGGAAGGCAGACACAGACAGCTGGAAGGCAGACAAACCGAATTCATAAACACTTTTCAACTTTCGTCGGAAAGTGTTAAAAACTTTCACCAAGCATAATTCAAAGAATATTTGACGGATTTTGTTCTAATTTTCAAAGAAAGTACCTATGAGGGTGACAATTGTGACAAATTTCCAAGCATAAATTTCAATCCGTTTTGAAATTATATTGAAAAATAGATAAAAAGAAAAAAATATATATATGCTACATAAGGTCACGAACGTTCAGTGCAGGCGTCATTTTCACCGGCGCGAGGTTTTTGTAGACAGCCGAGCACACGGAGAAAAAAAAATTACGTGAGCACTAATATTACAGTACAATAAACATATTTCCACTAAATCAAACTGGAAAATTAGTTTGTATTTAATTTTTTGTATTTGAAAGAGAAAATACCTTAGTAGTACAGATTTAGCACAAATATCAGGAAAAGCATTTTTTAAATCCTCAATAACAGCTTTTATACATTTCGCCTGTGTAAAGTAGAAACAAATCTTTTATTCTGTAAATAAAATGTTTTGATTTATGGCATTATTTCTTCTTATTTTTTTCTTTTTAATATTTTAAATGAAATGCGTGAAATGCGTTTTCACTATGATGTCACGACGAGGACTCTAAGTAAGCTCTGATTGTGGAGTAGCTTGCTATAGTCTAAAGCTGTTATTACACGGACTACCATACGATATGAAGTATATGCTATTGCCTCTTGCTTGCTTGGAGATGCACTTTCACGCTGCAACTAGGGTTATTTTCCATACTGAAAGTTGTCTGCTAATGTAAGGAGAGGGCGTAACTTTTGGCGAGTAATTGCAGCAGGTGTTTTAATATTTAGTGTAGAGCTCGATCGATAAACAGGAAGCATTATCGCGTACTAACATTTTACATATTGCAGTTTCTTTTCGTGTCCGTTCTATATATATAATATTGTGATCATTTAACTTAAAATTCCAAGATTATAAAAACAACACTTTCGCTAATATAACATTAAAATTATACATATACGTCTTTCATTATTTGTAAATATTAAGAATTCGCAACTATTAGTATTAAGTGATTTAGAAAAAAATAGTATATTAAAACTAGTTTTTTGTCACGTGTATTGGAACCGCACTTTATCGCTAAGCAGAAATCTGTAACGCAAAGAAAGATTTTAAATTAAGTTTTAGTTCTTTTGCCAAAATCACTATTATGACATTTTTAGTTAATATATTTTACATATTTTAAATGTAATTCATGTTACATATTGAATGTAATGTAAAATTGAAATACGTAATAGAGTTTAATTATAGTTCCCCATCTTTTGCAGTCTTGTCTTCCTTGGTTTTGATGATTTTAATCCTTTTTCGAAAGTTTAAATGGGTTTTTGATATTTTTAGTTTCAAAAACACAATCCTTATTTTTATACATATTGTGTACAGTCCTGGGGGGAAGGAGAGTTGTAGCATCTACTAACCCTCTACTAACCGCAAATCACTGTATAAAAATGTCACAAGTAACAATAGATTAGTAATAACATCTAATAGTAATGCTGTACATAAATTTTGCTAGGGGGGGGGGGGGGGGAGTTACGTATAGCAATTGTAACATATTCTAAAACTTTTAGTACTAAACTCTAATTTGGACATAATATTTTTCGGTAAATTTTACCTTCTTGTATCAAACTGAAAGTCACTCGTTAAAGTAGTTTAGAAATTACGCAGGTTTTATGTTTGCACCTCCTAATGTTAAATAAATGTTCGATCGTCGCAAAACAGATTACAAGACAAGTGCTTTTTTAAGCATAATTTAAAAACTATTTGGTGGAATGAGCTTTAATTTTGGGTTCGCATATTTGAAAATTCTAGAAGTCTATCTCTGTTAGGAAAGTTTTACGTTGCAATTCAGTTTTGTTTTCGAAAATATATAAATTTTAATTTTTTTTTGAAGGGAAGCAAAATGTTTCAACTGGAGGGGGGGGGGGGGTATATGCGTTATTTATTATTAATACAAAGTAAAAAAGGGCACAATTTGCTTAACAAATTGAAAAACATATAAAGGTTTAAAATTTATACACCGTTAGGAGGGGGAATACAAAATTTTAGGGTGGTTGAAATTCAATAATTAAAAAAGAAAAACAGACTGAAAAGGACATTCTCACCCCTGAGTCTGAGGGCCCTTAACCCTCAACTGCTGTGACAAAAATTGTCGCTTAAGTACTGTGAGTGGTCTATGCGATCGCTTTATAGAAATATGAATGAAAGTCTCGATTAACTTGTAGGATACTGTTAATGTACTAAACTTTTTATACAGGACTATTATAATTAAAATTTACCATTGAACTGATTCTAGCAGTAGTTTGAAAGCTCCAAACGAAACAAAGTGTTACTAGTATCTACAGGGTGAGTCTAAAGTCAAGGGACAAACTTTGAGGGGTGGTAGAGCTTACTATAACAAACAATTATTGTATGGGAATATATGACCGGAAGTGACGCGTCGAGGCACAAACACAAAAAATAACACATGAAATGAAAAACATTGTTTATTTACAACGTCGTCGCTAAATGTTTTTTTTACAGCAATGTCTACAATAAATGCTCAATATTGCGGCCACCGACAGTAATGCAAGCTTGGTAACGTTGGTGAAGTGATTAGCGAACAGATTCCCATATCCTGGGTATTTCATGTACGCGTGCAGCTGCACAGGATAGTCGAGCAACGAGTTCTTCAATGAAATCAACTGGAGTCTCGTAAATGAGGGCTTTCAAATGCCCCCATAGGAAAAATCGAGACTTGATAAATCTGGCGATCGTGGTGGCCATCGGACTGGCCCACCACGCCCAATCCAGCGCCCCCCAAAAGTAGCATCCAGGTAATTGCGGACTTCCATACTGAAATGTGCTGGCGCACAATCATGCTGAAACCACATTTGATTGCGAAAGGCAGTCGGAACTTTTTGCAGCAATTCTGGTAAAACCTCTTCCAGAAAAATCCGATAACAGTGACCATTGAGTCGGGTTGGTAGGAAATATGGGCCTATGAGGGAATCATTCACAATACCCGCCCAAACGTTCACAGAGAAGCGTTGTTGGAGTGCATGTGGGCGTGTGGCATGTGGATTTCCTGTTACCCACACATGAGAATTGTGAGCATTGAAAACGCCTTCTTGTGTAAAAATCGCCTCATCTGTGAATAGCACATGAGCGGGAAAAGCCGGCAGCAACGCACTCTGCTGCAAGAACCATTGGCAGAAATCCACGCGCAGAGGGTAATCACACGTCTGCAAAACTTGGACTCTCTGTATGTGGAATGGGTGTAAACCTTCTGCGTGTAAAACTCTCCAAATGGTTTTTTGACTGACATGTAGACGACATGCTACAGCCCTTGTACTTATGCCGGGTGTTTCGCCACATGGTCGAAGATGGCTTCTTTCATGTGTGGTTGTCGTACAGTTCTTGATTGACCCCTTCCATCAGTACTGGCGTTAAATGAATCACTTTCACAAAGTTGCCGATGTAATCCCTCAAATATTCTGTGGTTCAGCATGCGTCTACTTGGAAATCGTTCTTGATACAGCCGTAGCGCTGCTCTGCCGTTACCATTAGCAGCACCATACATCAGATGCATGTCTGCCTTTTTGCTATTAGTAAAATTACCCATCACGGCCAAAATCTTAAGCGCAAATGCCGTGTTTTGCTGATGCAGCAGACCACTCGCGCACCGCTTTACTGCCCTCAACTATAGCCAACTATGTCAGCCAACCACTCCAAAGGGGTTGCCAAGCATGTGTGACTGCTGTTAGATGCAATTTCCAGCAACTGTTTTAACACTTTCTGTACGGAATCACTGGTTAAGTTTCCTGCTAATAGACATTTTATGATTTAGTTAATGTGTTATTTTTTTATGTTTGTGCCTCAACGCGTCACTTCCGGTCATATTTTCCTATGCAATAATTGTTTGTTATAGTGAACTTTACCACCCCTCAAAGTTTGTCCCATGATTTTAGACTCACCCTGTATAGTTAAACTGGAAATTTTTAGTGAATAGTCGTTTTTTTAAAGGTTAATAAATTATGTTCAACTTTTAACTGCTGTTAACAGTCTCCCAGAACACTGCTATTTTCAATTTTCGCAGTTTAACTTATAATTTTAAGTTTAATTACAGACACTAGTGAATTTTTGTTTCATTTGGAACCCATGCACTATCGCAAGAAACTTTTGAATAGGTGAATTTTGATTATAAATATCTTGTACATAATGTTTAGTACAAAAATAGTATCTTCTGAGTTAATTTTGCCTTTTATTCATGTTTCAATTAAGCTGTTTCAGAGACCGCTCACAGTAGTTATGCAACAGTTTCTTGGACAGTACTTAATAAAAAACAAAATAGAAATATTTGAACTAGTGTAAAAATGTTTTTCAAGAAATTTTTGTATGATGAGATCTATTAGATGTATATTTCTTTCATTCGGTTTTCCATCATCTTAATTTAAATATGCTGAGGAAGTTTAATTCTAGATTTAAGTGTGACGCACACGTTTAATTATCGCATTAATTGGCCTGTGAGTAAAAAAAGTTTGAGAAACACTGCCTAAAACAAAGAATCTTTTTTTTTTCTTTAATATCCTAAGCAAGGGCCGCAATACACCGGATATTATTTTTTCTACAAAAGCTTACAATTACAAAAAGTATATGCATACTATTATCTTTCTAAAATTTAGATTGCTTTAAAATAAAATTAATTAAAGGGAAAATATAATTAACTATAAATAGCTGCTAGATTAAATTTTCATTTATTAAATTTTATTTTTCTAAAAGTATAAGAACATTTTCTGTCCCCCCCCCCCCCCACACACACCACCACTACAAAATTTAGACTCTGAATGCTGCATGCTAAAAGGAGACTAGGATAATTTGTATTGCAATAAAATACCTTGGTGCATGTTTGCGTGCATTTTTATCTTTGGCGACATAATTTGGCAAGAGGTACGAAATAACGCCAAATACAGCTGCAGAGAGTAGTTAAACGAGTACAGTTTAAGAAGTAAATAAGTGACTATGACAGTGCAATTATAACATATAGCAAATAATATAAGGAATTGCGATAAAATAATCGCAATAAATAACTTTAAATTAGTAAATAAAGTTCTTATCGGTAGTGGTAAATACGAACTCCGAAGGGACAATCGGCGCATACGTAATTCTTTAATTTCAAAATAACTGCATTTTTAAAGTTCTATTCGTGTATAATTGGTCCCTGTGTTACCAAAGATATTGCTTTTTTCTTAATTCTTCTGTATTTTTGGTTCCAATATCTGCGACCACGCTAAACATAACATATTCACTTACTGACGGTAGCCATCTTGGAATTTTTAGAGAGCTCTGATTGGTGGATTTCGAGCTGATACCTATCGTAGGGGATACAAACAGCCATAAGTTAGCGCTTGATGAAATTACGAGAGTCAAACTATCCCACGGACCGTTTTCTCTAGAAAAACGCGTTTAGGAGGAAATATCTGATATTGACTAATGATAGGAGAGTACGTCTGATAGCAGCTTTAGACTTTACTTTGCGAGATGATTGCGTATCAGAGTTATATGACCTTAACAAGTCAGTGATGAGCTATTAAAAATCTCACGGATTTTCTAGTGTCAGCAATGATGTGTTCTGTGCCCTGGTGTGATCTCAAGTCTCAGTATGAAGGTACTGATTTTTATATTAAGTCTTTAAAAGTCGGGTATTTTAATGTAGGGTGTGTTCTACAGCGCGGACGATTACTGCTTTTAAATTAACCTTTTAACTTACTCAGACAATTATAAATAATTTTTATTCCTATTAGGAGTGAAAATTTAGACTATACTAATATATTTCAATTTAGGAATAAAAATAATGCAAAATGTTTGCATATCCACAGAAGGAAATCTAATAATGATATTTTAGTAAATGTTTAAAATATTTAATTTTCCTCTAACCCAATGTTGGGATATTTTTCTATTTTTCGATTCTGTATATATTTAAATGTTTGTAAATAAATTATTTTGTTAATATTAAATCCGTTCTCTATTTTATTTTAATGTAGTAATTTCCTTTAATTAATGCATCGTGTGAAAGTAGATTATTTTTCTTATTTTGTCTTTTGCAGTAGTTAGACTGTGGTTAATTTCAACTTATCTAGGTATTTATTTCTGTATAGCTAGTCAGCCTTTTCCCGAAAGCCATGAGGCGACGTCAAATAAACACAACGCTTTGGTGAATCTACTTTGATTATAATTAGAGTATTCCACTGTACTGGACAAACCAGGGAAACGAGAGAGGTACCAACCCTTTACCTCATTAACGCTAATGTGTGTATTTCATGAATAAACGTAGTAACCGGACTATTTTGATTAGCTTGTCTAAAAATCACCAGCACATAAATTTTCAATAAATGAGGGAAAAATCCGAAAACAGACTATCATGAAAACTTTGATATTTTTACAATGACTGAATATCCCATTACTAGTTACCTTTTTTAGACAGTTCAATAAATGCATTTGTAAATCGTAGACAAATTACAATAATTCTGAGGCATTGTCCCAACTGGTCATTAATGGTCGGTATAATAAACACTATAGTCCATTATATCTCGTTATATTGAAAGTTTTACTGTACTTTCAAATGAACGAAAATACACTGTTTTTTTTTTTAATATTATAAAATACACAGTTTAAATAAAAATAACTATTTGGTTTAACGAAAAGGCTTTTTATTTTAACTTCACTTTTTCAGGAATCTATGATTCCGTATCTTCATCTTTCGATTGACAATTGATAGTTTCTTTTATCATATCTGAAGCTTTTTCTGCAATCATGATTATTGGAATATTGGTATTTCCTGATGTAATTAAAGGCATTACTGATCCATCTACAACTCTCAGTCCTTTGATCGTTTTCACCCTGCAAAGATAATAAAAAAATGAATATTTACTATTTCAAAACCTATTGTTTATGCACTTACTAGCTGATCTACCCGGTGTTGCCCGGCCCCGTGATAATAATTTAAAACAAACCTCAAGTTTGTATTATTTTATATCTTCAACCCGATTTTGTATCAAATTCTTTTTTTTAAAAGACTTTTAAAATGATAATGCTTTTTTATTCACCAACAAAGTAGTGTTATTATGATCCATATTTTTAATCATTGATAAAATTAAAAACATCATGTGTTTATTTTTTAATAATTTACATTTCATTAAAATATTACTTATATTTTACTTTTATTAACATGTTGAATGCGCCCCTGGTGGTGTAAAGCGGAACTAAAATCTCTTAGGTGATCCAAATCAATTCGAATGAGCCAAATTCCGACGTCATCAGGCACATAGAATGCGAGATAAGAATGCGCCCCTGGCGGTGGAACGTTCACATAAAATATGTAAGGCTATCGATATCAAGTTGAATGAGCTAAACCTCGTCGTAATAGGGCCCATAGAACCTGAGGTACTTTGAAATGAAATAAAAAAATATCTGAAGTTATTATTCGAAAAGAGTAGTACATACAACTCATACATTTACTTTAATGTTATAGAGGGTGATTATTAAGTTAATTATAATATTTGGAATCAGTTTCGTTGAAATCCGAAAAGTAGTTGGTGAGTTATGGAAATGCGCCATAGTTAGAGAAAACAGCTTTATGGGGGGAGGGGAGACAGTTTTTTGTCAAATAACTAATTAAGACTACCGTAGTACTTGCTCTAAGAATGGGCTCATAGAAAAGCTTAGAAGTGAAAAAGATACTACTCCAAAATAGTAGTAGTTTTCTATACATAACAGCAATTAAACGCTACGGATGAAGCTAAAAATGTTAAATTTATTAAATGGAATTAGTTCTGTCGAAATCAGAGCAGTAGATATGTATATATTTAAAAGGGTGTCAAATAACGAAAAAACTGCTGCCAGGGGGCGCGTTGTGAAGTACAATAAATGCGATATTTAATAAAAAGTCGTTTATCCCCTCCCTTCCCATTCCCGCAAATATAACAAATAAACAATTAAAGAAAACTTCTATGTAAATTAGAGGCCAATTAGCAGGCAAAGTCCGCTATTATGCTCGATCATAATAATATCTGTCATGTGGAGTAAATGCGATATTTAATAAAAAGTAGTTCCCCCCCCCCTCTCCCTTTCTTCATTAATAATCCCTTTTAGCATTTGACAACGTTTCTTTATTAATTACATCATTGTCCATTAGTGTTTTACTTCTTTTTCTATACAAAAATCAGCATTTTCCTAAAAAGAAAAGTTATTAGCCAATTTAAAAAAAAAAATTTAAATCTTAATCCTCAGCTCGTTTTAAGCAATGGTGTATAATTTTCCAATTTCAAATGATAACATCCATTTTTAATACTTTCTAACATAGTTGAAAAGTGTTTATGAATTCGGTTTGTTTGTCTGTCTATCCGTGCTCTAACTCGTGTAAATATACTCTGATTGTCATGCAATTGATATATGTTATTGAGGTTTACCATGACATGTTCGGTATTGAAAATGAAGTATGTGCCATCTATGGTTAGTCATCAAGGATACTCAAAATTATTCTGTTGCATTGGAAAAATCGTTAATGGGAAAAACCATTTTCAGTGCATTTTAATAATGTTACATTATTTCAAAGATAATGAAATTGATATACGTCACCGAGAGGGACGACAACATGTTTTCTATAGAGTATGGTATAAGTATTAATTATTATTCGTTTACAGAGACGCTCAAAAGTATTTGGTTACACATGAACCATATCTTTTGTATGTACGATATGCATTTAAAATCCTTAACTAATTTTGAGTGTATTGCGAGGTGTTTAAATCATACACAATGTTGCATGAAATAATTCGCTCACATTAACGGCTATGGACAGCAATTGCTAAAAATGAAATTTTACTGTTTTGTTGTTTTTTGTTGTTGTTGTTGTTTATTCAGATATCTCATTTCATTGTATTAACAAGAATGGAACTACTTAACAGTATTCCGATATTGTTGAAAAGAGTTTCAAAATCTATGCCAAGAGGCATGATTTTTTGTTCTTGATTTGTTATTGTTTTCTTTCGTAAAATCTGTAAGTGAATGCATGCTCTGAATCTCCATATGTCTCCTGTTATTATTTTTTTATTTTATTTATTTATTTTTTTTTTTTTTTACTTTCTCAGTTATGGATTAAACTGCATGTACATATTTGTATCAGAAATAAAATAGTATTTGAAAAATATAATCACTCTTTAGTTTTTTATTTATATTTTTTGCTCTTCAGTTTTTAAAGTATTTGGTTTTTGAAGTTACAGCCAATTTGGCCGATGTTGGCGAGAGTGGTTTGACAAATAATTCATTGTTTTTGTAATTCATAAACAGTTACAGCCATAAAGATTATATGTCGATTTATCACTTGCAGCAGGCTAATGGAAAATGCCTTAAAATTAATTTATTAACTTGTAATTAAATTCTAAAAATATAACATGTTTGTATTGCACCAGAAAAATACCTGTGTGCATAATTTTCATAATTCTAGCATATCAGGAAGTGAGTGAAAACGATTAGAAAATTCCCCCTTTACATACAAAAACCAAATTAAGTTAAACAAGTTGGAAATTGTACGCTAAACGTGACAAATGAGGTGCGTTCGTGCTATAAGTAGTTTTACAATGTAAAAAATAATTGCACGTATGTCATGTTTGCATATCGTATTGTCTTTTCGACACACCAGATAGCGCTGCAAAATTCATCATGGAGATCTTGCGTTGCGAATGATTACCTCCGTGGTTTAATATGACTCACGAAGAACGTACCTCTTGTGTTTATTTACTTTAATGGATTGAGATATTCGGTTGTTAACCCAATTTCCACTGAAGTTATCTCAGAATCTATAGATTTTTGAATCTATCTCTCAAGTAAAAAAAAAAAAAATTTGAACGATCTTTCTAAATATGTAACTTTTATGCAATTTTATTTGAAAACATAATTTTAAATAAAAATGGCCGCTTGGCATATTGAATAAGAAGTGGTTAGTCCGTATTTGTTTTCCTCAGTCATATATATGACTTGCACTTTTATTATATACATTACGTATGACAGGATTTAATAGAATGAAGAAAACTTTTATTAATATATTTTAGGTAGCTTTCAATACAAAAATGTATAAAGCTACCTAATGCAGCCGTTCGGAGGAAAGCAATTCCGGAAAATTTTGATATATATTTCACCGATCATGACCCCAAAACCACCCTCCGTTCAAATGTTGATTTATATATATATATATATATATCTCAGCTATGTCATACGATAACGCTCGTATTTATAAATCAATTTCGATGAAACTAATTGTGTGTATTAAGCTCACAAATGCCTCGACCGAGTTCGTTGGCCAGCTTGGTCCGTCATCTTGTTTCAAGATGGCGGCCGTTGACAATTTTAAAACTAAAATAAATGTACAAAAAAGTTAAAAGTTCAAATTTATTTTCTAATTAAGTGTTAGGCCTTGATACAAGGATTCCAGAGCATTGTTTGGTTTACCTCTATCTTAAACAATGGCTGAGATAGAGCAGTTTGAAATTCTAGGGTGGCTGACATTTTGAAACAGGACAGCACATTACTTAAAACTAACGATTAATTTATGAGTTTTAGTGAACGCGATTTCTCGCAAATTATTTTCTTTCATTGCTGTAATCATTTTCCCAATCATACGCTGTTAGCGCCAAATTCTCGCCAAACTTGGCGATAATTGGCGAAATATCGCCAAATTTGGCGACCAAAATAAGCCTTCATAAATGAAGCCAACTTGGCTATAACTCAATAATTTGGCGAATTTCTTATTCAAATTCAGTATTAAAGGATCTTTTGTAAACGATTTCTTTGCATTTTAGCTTGCTGTTTTCGAGTAACAGTAGCTAAAATTTTAAAACGAAGATATAGGAAAGCTACCTTTTCCTCCCGGTACATGCCGGAAGGACTTTTTAAATTTTAATTCAATTTTCATAAAATTTGAAATGACTCGACAAAAATTCTGCAACGATTTGCTAAATTAAATTACTCCAAATTCCCTTCAATTAGACCGATTCCTTCAATTTTGAGAAATTTTTGAAACATTAACGAATTAATGGTTATTATTTCGCTGATACTAAACTATTTTCATGAACAGTTTACGGGCAAACTTTATTACTTAGCTCATGCCATTTCCCTGTAAGGTATATCATAAATAATCAGTATTTATCTTCTCACCTTAGCTGAGGATCTACAACCGTAGTGGGATCGCTAGGATCACCCATTTTGGCACTTCCCACAGAGTGGTGAGCTGAAATAAGAACGGTTCTGAGTTGACATCTAAAGTACTTCTGTTCTTCAGAGGTGTATTTCTCACAGCCAGGAATGGAAGTCTTTAATGGCCGAGAACCTAGTGAACGCAAAGGCTGGCTGAGGGCTACTTTCTCACACATTTGCATTCCTGTGAAAAATAAGAGGAATTTAATAGACATTTAAAAAAAAAAAAAACTAAACAAGTTGTAAATTGTACGTTAAACATGACAAATGAGGTGTGTTCGTTTCGTGTTATAACTAGTTTTACAATGTAAAAAAAATTATCGTTCTTATTTCAGTGAAATAAATTATATCGTTTGTTATGAGCGAAATGAGAATGCCCTTTTTTTTTGTTGTTTTTGTTTTTGTTTTAATTACGTATGCCATGTTTACAGATGCGAATTTTTTTTTTCGACACCAGGCAGTGCTGCAAAATTCACCATGAAGATCTTACTTTGCGAATGATTACCTCCATGGTTTAATATTTCTATGTCTCACGATAAATGAATCTTTTGTTTATTTACTCTAATGGATCGAGATATTCGGCTGTTAACCTAATTTTCACTGAAGTTATCTCAGAATCTATACATTTTTTAATGTGACATATCTCTGAAAAGCAAATTATTTTTTTGAACGGTCTTTCTAAAAATGTAACTTTTATGCAATTTTATTCGAAAAAATAATCTTGAATAAAAATGGTCGCTTGGCATAATATGGAAAAAGATGTGGTCGTATTTGTTTTCCTCAGTCACATGACTTGCGCTTTTACTATATAGATTACGTGTATGATAGGATTTAATAGAATAAAGAACACTTTTATTAAAAGCTTTTTAAGTTTTGTTTCGATTTTCATAAAATTTGAAATGATTCGACAAAATTCTGCATCGATTATATATATTAAATTTCAAACCATTCGGTTGGGTAGTTTTTGCGCTGTTATTTGCGGACGGACAGACAGACGGACGGACCAGACGACGACTATAGGAGCTACGTATTTATATAATTGCGAACGCACCTAAAACAACACTTTAATATCCCATAATAAAATCAATTACAGTATAATTGATTAATTATAATTTATAATTATAAAATTTTGATTTAGATGTAATATCTTTAGTTATTTTCTCCTGTCTGTCTATACAAGAAAGAAGTGTGGGATAAGTGAAAATTTTCAACTTCCGGTTTTCGACGGATTTATATTTTTTAGAAAGTCCTGAACACGATTTGACTGTTTTTAGAAAATGTCTGCCCGTGAGTCTGTCTGCTTGTCTGTCTGTTTGTATGTGACACAAATTTTGTGGTCGTTCTATCTCAAGAACTAATGCACGAAATTTCATCAAACTTAGACCTTGTTAGACCTTGACATACATTGGTGCTGATTAGGGTTTAGTGTAAATCGCCCAGCAGGTGGCGCTTCTATGCTGAATTTTTCAGTAATTCCGTGGTAGCTATATTTCAAAAATTAATTCACGAAATCTCATCAAACTTCATATTCTGTTAAACCTTGACATATATAAACACTCATTAAGTTTGGGTATAAATGCCTAATAGCTGCTGCTTCTGGTGCTGTGTTTATCGCGATTTCCGCGATAGCGATATACCTTATACCTTATATACCTTAAGAACGATTTAAGATTAACGACTAACGGATATGAATGTAGTTTTATGCATATGACTGGGAAAATTATTACAAAAATTAAAGTTAATAATTTGCGAGAAATCCCGTTCATTAAAACATAAATTAATCCCTGATTTTTTGTAATCTGCTGTCTAGTTTCAAAATGTCAGCCACCCTAGAAATTCAAACTTCTATACCTCAGCAATTTTTTAAGATAGAGGCAAAACAAAAAATTCTCCGGAATCCTTGTATCAAGGTCTAGAATTTAAAAAAAATGAATTTCTGATTTTTTGTGTATATATTTTTAATTTTTAAATCAGTTAGTGGCGCCAGTTTGAAACAGGATGGCGGACCAAGCTGGCCAACGAACTCGGTAGATGAGATATTGGTGAGCTTAATACACACACTTAGTTTCATCCAAATTGGTTTAGAAATACGAGTGCTATCGTATGACATATAAATCATATATATATATATATATATATATATATATATATATATATATATATATATATATATATATATATATATATATATATATATATATAATATATTTATGGATATTCCATATGCCAAGCGGCCATTTTTATTCAAGATTATTTTTTCGAATAAAATTGCATAAAAGTTACATTTTTAGAAAGATCGTTCAAAAAAATAATTTGCTTTTCAGAGATATGTCACATTAAAAAATGTATAGATTCTGAGATAACTTCAGTGAAAATTAGGTTAACAGCCGAATATCTCGATCCATAATTATATATATATTTATATAATTATGAACGCACCTAATAACTTCTGATTAAAAATACGGTATTTAAGATATTTTAACTTTATTTTTAATTAAGTTTTAATAACAGGACAGATTTTGTCTTCCCATGAAAATATATCAATTAACAACGAAAATCTTAAATACTTTTTACATGCACATCTCAACTAATTTTATAAATATGGATTAGTGATTATGTGTATCGGGCCGAACATAAAGGGGCACTGGGCAGCAGGTTGAGTATGGCTTCTTTAAGCGATGTTTTTAACAGTAATAGCAAATAGGAAACGAAATTGTCTCAATTAAGACTGTGATCTTCAAAGAGCTTCCAAAAGCTGAGATCCAAAAGAGCTTCTTTCTGAAAACATTTCTGAATTCATTTTTGGTCGGTAAAACATGAAATGAGCAAGTGTTCTTATTCAGAAAGTATAGAATCGAATCACGTTTTCCATTTTTTGCTAGAGGCAGAAGATCTTTCAGAAAATATTGTCAATGTCGGTGTTTTGAACAAAATTCCGAACGTGGCAGTACGAGAAAAGGGAAAAACGTGTCGTCACGTGACACGAATCGTTTATAACTCAATAAGTAATTTATTTAACAAAAAAATGGAAAACTCATTTTGATTCCTAATCGCTTTCGGAGTCTGACCCGCCAATTTTATGCCGCGTTTAAAAATGAGTCAGGAAATTTGTCAGAAAGTTTCGTGTTGTTGAGCAGGTCATTTAAGAACAAATTTAACCAACGAGACGTCTTAAGTGGACACAAATTAATTAGAGTCCACTGTAATCTCAAAGTTATTCAAGAAATTTCAGAAAGTTTAATCACGAATTGATGTAGAATTTTTTTTTTTACATTTTGTATGAAATAAAGTTACCTTCAATCATATCATCTTCGTCTCTTACATCAGAAAGATAGTTTGGATCAATTAAAGGCTGATCGTAGATACTTGTGGATTTTAGAGTTATAGTACCTTTACTTCTTGGTCGAGTTTGTTGTACTAAACACATCAGTAACGGTTCAAAAGCATAAGGTCCTAGCATGGCTTCATATACCTAAAGGAAAAAAAATCAAAAGTTTTACAATAATAGCAATAATCTTGTACATTAAATTCTGGCTATAGGTACGTTTTCACATCTAGTCCTCCGAGAATATGACGAAGTTCTAAGCTTAAAGAAAAATTATTATTTCGTAAGAATACTAGTATGTTATGTAGTAATGTATGTTAAAATATTTCTGAAAATTCCAAATAATTAATAAATTTTGGAGACATTATTATTTTGTAATTTTTATTAAAATTTCTTCAATAAATTAAAATTTTTATTCAATTGTTGTGAAAAAGGGAAATATTGGATGTTATTATATCTTTATTAATTAACTAACAGTCTACGCCCGCTTCGCTAGTCGATTTTCCAAACGTACTTCGAATGATTAAAACATCTTTTAGTTCCACCTTCCACCGCCAAGGGGCTCATTTTGTTCAAAACAAACCTCTATCCGCATGGACCTCTGGACAGGTCCTCGCTGCCTACGGAACCATATAGGAGGCGTGCTCCAAAAATAAATCGATTAGACATTCCACCGCGAGGGAGCGCCAGATCTATATACCTTTAACATTAACGTGATATTTGAGTTACGACCGAACTCCCCCTCCCCCCTCCTTTCAAAATTTAATAAATGACCTTTAACATTAACAAATATCGGTAACTTTTGAAACAGAAACAAAATGACGCGTTTTTTGGTTTGACTTCGCACTTTATTTTCTTTCTTTTTCAGAAAATATATAGTTTTTTGCAAAAATTAAGAAAACTTACTGGCCGATTTTACAAAAATTGGATTTCCGGGTGCTGAAAAATCTTCTACATATGTGTGGTGAGTTTTAAATCGATACCTGAAACACTTTTCTTAATATTCGCAAATTAGAGAAAACAAACCACTCGTTGCAAAAGTGAAATAGCCGCTTTTTCGCCTCCACGTACCTTAGCGTTTTATAATATAAATGCCATTTTCTTTTTAAATTTGCAACTGAAATAACAATTTCAATTTGAATAGATGGGTTTGAAACTGTTCTAAAGGCCCTTGAACTGTAATGAATTCAAGAGTGAAAATGACGGCAATACTAAAAGAATGTATTTTAGAGGAGACATGACTACATAGTTATATTTAAAACAACTTAAAACTCCCATTACCACGACTATGTAAGTTCAAGTTCAATATTTATTTAATTCACAGGTCTTAAATTCTGAACATGGCCAGAAATAAAATTCGTTGAAAATTATGTCAAATTTTAAGCTTTATGATTGAAAGTGCACGTTTTCAATAGAACATGAGGCCATTTTCACCAGTGGAAACAATTTACTTTTGTAAAATTAAGATTTTATTTTTTATTTATTTTTATATTATTAATCATTTGAACGAAAAGTGTTCTGTGAAGTGTTCGGAATGTCGAACTGAGTCACTACAGATTTTTTTTCGTCATTTTCTAGGAAGTTTTAGTCGTGACGTTTTGTTTGAAAACAGAAAGAGGATATCGCTGTTTAATATAGATAGCAGAAAATGTTAACACTACATCTAAAATATTAGACCACTTAGCCATAAAGTATAGCTGTAGTATGGAAATGAAATAGGAAATAAAACATAGCAAGCTTTTATTTAGGGTCGGTTTGACGTCACATTGAAAGAGTTTGTTAGAAAGTGACGTCATATTTAGGACATTATTTTTTTTTCTCCTGATTTTTTTCCCCTTGAAATGTCTCTATTATAATAGATGTTTTAACTCGAAATACATTTAAATGAAAGTACTACGACACTTTAACGCACTTCTAGTAAACTTTTATTAACCCTAGTAAAATTTTATAGGCTTATAAACATATTGTCCATACGCAGTTTCGTTTTGTGGCAACAGAACTGAAAACAAGTGGGTGAGTGTGATCGAAGATCGCTCAAAGGGTTTCGTTTAATATTCCTTTCAAAACACTTTATCCTTTCTTTAATAAATTCAAATAAATTTCATTTAGCAACCAAAAAAAAAAAAAGATCATGTTTTTTATAAAGTAAAAATTTACCGGTCTATTTTTCACTTTTTTTCGAATATCTAAACCAGCCCGATAGCGGGCGAAGCCCGCTATTATATTCTGTCATAATAATATTTCTCATGTGGACTAAATGCGATATTTAAAAAAAAATCAAAATTAAACATGTTGTACACCTTCAAAATGTTAAAATATGCGAATATTTCCGTAATCGGGTTTTTATCATGATTCAATACGTTCCTCAAACTCATATATTTACTACATTAAAGATGCGAGTATAAAGCATCACAAATTTACTGAATGGTGTATACAAACGTTTTGTATACACCATTCAGTAAATTTGTGATGTTTTATACTCACGTCTTTAATGTAGTAATGTTTCATGGTGTAATCTTCCAGCATTTATATCATATATTTACTATTCTCTATTACTCATATTGCTACTCGCTTTGTATTATTCTGAAACATTTGAAAAATGCGTTAAACTTCCGATATGACGTCAGATTTTCTTTTTAATTCTCTAATGACGTGATATTAATCTGCCTTTTGTACATACACATACTCATACTCCTTGTATTATTGAGAAATCTTTGCGTTTTATTGCCACTATGACGTCAATCAATTTTATTTCATATTTATCTTTTTTTCAATTGGTGAAACTTTTTATTTCATTTTAATTTTTCACGTGGAAATCGTCTGATAGAAAAATAATTATTGTGGAAAGCATTTCATCGTGGATTTTTAATTTTTGGCATCTGCTATAACGAAAAATATTTAAATTTAATAGGAAAAGGCTGTTAAAATTTTGGTTTTTTATCTTTATTTATTAAAATAATACGATTTTTTCAAAGTTTAATATTTTGAGATCTTCATAGCTGATATTCAGATTCATACACAAAGTTTCAACTCTGTAAGTTACATAGTTTTTGAGACTGGGCTCTGTGACGGACAGACAACGGAGCGGGAGTAATAGGGTTTCGTGAGATGAACGAAACCCTAAAAATGCAGTAAAATACGAAAAAAAAAAAAAAAAAGACTTTTTTGAATCATAAAGTACGGCAGATTGTTGAAAAAATGGGTTAAGAGTGGTGTGGGAAAAGTTTAAATTTGACAGTAATTTACTCATGTTCTAAAACGTATCTATATCAAGTTTCGTAGAAAATGGTCAAAAATTGCAAAGTTGTATAAGGGGCAAACTAAACAACGATTTATCTCTATATATATACAGATAGGTATATCAATATTATGAATTAAAATTAACGCAAAAATATAGATTGTTTTAAATGAATATAGGAATAATTATAGATTGTAAATAAATAAATGCTAATTGTTGCGCATGTAAAAAATACATCCCCCAGTCATCTTTTCTGAACTTTATTGGGGGAGGGTGAAGTTTTCTTTGAGTGAGGATAAAAATTCCTTTTGATCTTGTTGTGCACATCTCAGATGCAATTGAAACCACTGACGTAATTAATTATTAATTAATTAATAATTAATAATAATATTAATAATATTATTAATATTAATATTAATATTAATATTAATATTAATTATTAATTATTAATTATTTTTCTGAAGTGGTTAACTATACATTAAAAGTTATGAAGGGGAATGAGGGATGTTACTATAAAGACTTGTAATCTTTTACGTATACTAAATTTTTATTTAATAATTACTAAAACTAAGATACAGACGTGATTTGTATGGATTTATAAATTAATACAATTAAACTTAAATTTTACAAATTTTTTACATCCTTCAGAACATGCAATCAAAACATGCAATCAAAACATGCAAATCAAAACATGCAACAAAGTGGATTTCATCCCATAATCAGTAGTATTGAAAACAACACAAAATTCAATCGTGAGAATTAAAATAATTTCCAATTTTTTTCTTTTGCAGACCTATGTTATAAATGGAGCATCTCATAGCAAACATTCAAAATTATATTACAGTTTTTAGAAAATACAACCTGTGGCCAGAAAGTTCGGTGAATGAATTTTTATTTCAAATACAGTATTTTACAGCACAATTTACTGTCTTTCAAAATAATCTCCATGGATGGTAATGCACTGTTGAGAACGAGTATATAAGTCCTGGAAACTCCTGTAAAACAGTTCTTTCGGAATGGCGTTCAGCTCGGCCGTCACGTTGCGTTGAATGTCGGTGATGTCCATAAATCTCTTTCCCTTCAGGGCAAAGTTTGGAGTTTGGCACGACAAAGTTTGAAGTGGCGGAGTCCGTCGTCGCTTAAAAAAACCAAGGTACGGTCAGAAAAATCGCGCATAAAGACAATGCTCATCGCATTCTTCGACTCTAAGGGTCTCATTCACAAAGAATTCCTCCCTGAGAGTACCACATTGAATGCTGTTGCCTCGCCGATATTCTGAAGCGTTTACTGCAACGGATCTGTTGCGTTCGCCTTGAGTACGCCACGCAAGGCTCCTTGACTCTTCTCCGTGATAATACCCGGCCACACACCGCCTTGGTTGTACGGAAGTTCCTGGCCGCGAATAGAGTTGTGACACTTGATCACCCCCTTATTCACCTGATTTGGCACCTGAAGACTTCTTCCTCTTCCCCAGATTGAAGTCAGCCCTGAAGGGAAAGAGATTTACGGACATCACCTACATTCAACGCAACGTGACGGCCGAGCTGAACGCCATTCCGAAAGAAATGTCTTACAGGAGTTTCCAGATCTTATATACTCGTTCTCAACAGTGCATTACCATCTATGGAGATTATTTTGAAGGACAGTAAATTGTATTTGATGCTGTACAATACTGTATTTGAAATAAAAATTCATTCACCGAACTTTCTGGCCACAGGTTGTATTAAGAAAATTCACAATAATATAGTATAGAATTTTTCAAGCTAATATAAATTATGTTATATTATCTTGGAGTTTAGGAGGGTAGAGCTTAATCTGTGTGTCTTAAATCTTTATGCTTTATCTGTCTTTGTAAAATGCCACAATTTACAAAGACGAACGTGCCACATTGTACGGAGAGATTCACAACTACAAATTGTAGCACGAAGATACCCCAAGGGGGAGCTGAGACCATCGCAAAGAGAACAAAAATGAAAAAAAAAAACGCTTTACATTTGTTAAAATTTAACTTTGAATATATTTTTTTGTTATTGATTACACCGCTTCATTCTGTCGCAATAATAAATATAACCCCAAGAAACGGAATAACCGAGAAGTGCTGGAATATTTTTACAGGTAATTTTTTCTTTTTTCATAATCTAGGAGCGAGTTATTTCCATTAATCATAGAGAGGAAGGCGTTGAGGTCTATCTCTAACGTTAATAATTTGTACTTTTTCAATGTTGGTTGCAGTTTTTTAATGATGCTATTTTCACTTTCGGAATAGGTTCCGAAAGTGAAAATAATTTTATAAAAAAAAATCTGCAACGAAACTCGAAAAAGAAACTAACCCGTTTAGAGATTAACCACAGCTTTGCTATGCAAAAAATCATTTAAAAAAATGCAAGCGAAAAATTTGAAAAGAACGTTCCCATAGGTTTAACATTACCTTGAGAGTTTCTTCACGTGACTAGTGTAGTTTCTTAACGTAGGTTCTTTAACAAATTATGCGGCCGAATTTACGGATAACAGCTTTAATAGCATAGTCAGTTGATGTGACTTCACAAATGTCACAAAGGATTAAAGTCAGAAAGGCGATCAAAATGTGGCATATTTATGTCGTCATATTATTTGCTCTCACGTGATTGTCATTTCCTGACGTCACTGTGCAATCCCCGTCATCGATTTTTCAGCCGTCACGAAATAGGACACATCCACATTCACAGTTATCTGAATACGACATATTTTCCACATCCCTTGACGAGAATGTGGACAGTAAGAGTTGCATTTGTGTCCCGGTGATTTCGCATTTTGGTCACTTTCGAGTACGGTACTGTTAAAGAGGTATTTGTCTATTAATGTTAATAGTGTAAGAGAGTGAATAATGTAAGAAATTACCTCCGGTCTGAGATCATAGAATGGGGCAGCTAAAATTGATGTAGTAACTTCACCAAAATATAGTTCATAGTTTGGATTGTCTATTGATGAGGATGTAGTATTCCCTCTAAACCAGCCCAAATAATACAAATAAGTAAGGGAAGATAAAGGACCTGAGAAACAGAAAAGCAAACTATTAACATTGTAAATATAATAAATATTTTAAATTAAAAAAAAATGCCAATCATAATTTGACCAATTTGCAACGCTACCCTCACCCGATGAAACATTTATCGTGTCAGAAGACCAGATGGCAGATTTTCTATAATTAAAACAATGAAATACAGAGAGTACTAAAAATAGGGGCTAACTACTCCTTTCGTATATTCGTATTAAAAAAAAGATTGTTTCTAAGATCATTTAACAATACCAAATTATATACGCGGAACATCTTTCTCTATTTTCTATAAATTGAAAACTTAAAATTTCATTCTTTTTCGATCACAACTTACCGAGATATAAAACTTTAAATTTTAAGAGTTTGAGTATTTTCCGGCACTAAAAACAGATTTTTTCCGTTTTAAATGACCCGAAATTACACAAATTCATAAAATTCAAAGTATTATAACACGGCAAGTACGTACAAAATGTACATTTTAATTAAGAAGGAAGATCCGTGAACTTCCAAACGTCATTTGACAAAATACGCAATATTATTACTACGCTTCTTATCGAAGCTGAACAATAGAAAATTCTACAGCATTTAGTCAACACTGAACTGTAAACTGAGATGTCTAAATTTCAGACTCTTTTTTTTTTTTTTAAACACTTTTTGTGTCTGAATTTCAGACAAAACGTCTGAATTGTAGCCATTTTTTACCATTTTCTTTAGCATTATACGAAATACATGATTGATACATTGAATTCTCCTTAATAAAGGGGGAAATATTTGAATGTAAAGCAGGGTTAGGTTTGTCCCTGGAGCAGAACCTGATTAAAGCATATGCAAACCTCTATAGATTTTAAGGGAAGAAACCCAGCCCTGCTTTAATGTAAAAAAAGAAATCCATTTATGAAATATGAGTCAATGTTGTCAATTATGGCTATGCGTACAATGCTAAAAGTTGTTTTCAAAATATCGGTTCAGACCCATGGGATACATGCTTAAAGTGCGATCCTGGCGAGTCACTAATAAACAAAACAATCAGCGCTTTGAATTATCACCTAATTATCCGTTGTAGCCATTATTTATATTTATTATTCTCAAAATGTTCTCTTCAAAACTTTTTTACGCAGTAAAACGTGTGAAAACAGAGTCGTTAGGGACCGATCTGTTTTAGACAGTTTTTTTCCATCTCAACAGGTATACTTGTATATGGTGTTCTTTCCGTCAGAACTCTGAAATGTTTCCATGTAAGACAGATTCCATTTTCACACATTTTACTACGTTCTTTTTATTTCAAAAGGGGTAATTATTTAAGAATGTTTGTCTAATTAAGCAAATGACAAAAGCAATAATAGGTATAATTAGTGGTAGCTTTACCAATAATGATTTCCATAAGCCTGGAAAAACTACAAAAACAAGGCATTCAAGGCTTAATTTGAAACAAGTTTAGTGGGAGTAGTAAAATTGTGCTAAATCATTAAAAGAGCTAATAAAGCACGCTAGGACCAAGAGAAAATTTTTGGAGGCTGAATTTAACCTGTTTCGAGCTAAATTGGCAACACTGCAAGCATTTAATTTCAATCAGATTCTAAAATGCACTATTTATGTGACTATAAACAAAATAACAACAAAACTATGACACTTACTTTTGCAAAACTGTCACAATCAAATAAAATGAAAAATAGTTTTGAAATGATAATACATACTTAACATTTCAGTTATTACGGTCAAACAGATTTTTTTTTTTTTAATGCATTTCATGTGTCACTTTATGTAGTAATATAAAAAAAAATTCAATAAAATTATCAAATCACTTTCGCAATCAGTTATAGGAAGAATTCTTGAATCTTTTAAAATAACAATTCCTCGATTTATACTAAAAACGGATATTATGAGTTTTGAAAAACTGCTACAATCAATTAGATGGAGAAAATTTTGCATCATTTTAGAAGGAAATTCTTTGATGTATCCCGTAAGCTCATGTTAAGAGACCGAATTTTTTTTTATCCTCGAAACATAAACTCCAGTCAAATTAGGTCCAGTCAAATCCAGTCCAGTCAAATTAGGTTTTTTCTGCACATAATTACGAAAGTTTTGAAACTTGGTGATATTGTTTGGGAGGGTCTACTAATGAACATACTAAAAGTCCTGATGGGTAGGGGGTGAGCGCGAGGGGGTGGGAGGTAAAACAAGGTACCATTTTTTGTTTTTTTGTTAATATCTCGTAAGCTATAAGTCCTACGGACAAATTGCTAATACAAAAAATAAAGAGAATTAAATTCTCTACAAAATAGGTTCTCTACATTTTTCTCTGGAGTCCATAGTTAACGAGATATTCGCATTCAAAAATCAATAAATTTGCCAAAAGTCACACCAGCGCCAGAGAGCGAGTCAACGGGACTTACATTGCACTTACTTAACCTAAACTTAAACGAGAATTAATAAATGCTGTGTTCAGAAGAATGAAATCCTGAATTATAACTTCAACAAATCACATTTTTTGTTAACTAAAACCATATAAAAATGAAAAATGCTTAAAATACATGCAGTCAAATTAGGCAGATTTTGGGCCATTTTGGGACATAATTCTGAAAGTTTTGAAACTTTGCAATATTGTTCAGGAGAGTCTAGTAATGAGCATACTAAAAGTCCTGATGGATAGGGGGCAATCAGGAGGGAGGAAGTAAAAGAAAGTACCTTTTTTTGTTTTTGTTAATATCTAGTAATCTATAAACCCAACAGAAAAAATTGCTGTTACCAAAAAAAAAAAGGAAAAATAAATTCTCTACAAAAAAGGTCCTATTCATTATTTCTCTGAGCGTTAAGTCCTTAGTTAAATTAATAATTATAATGAAACATTAAATATAATAACTATAAAAACCTGTGATTAATAATTATAAAGATAATATAATTATAATAGATATAATTACAAGTAAATCTGCAGATCAGGAAATCTAATGTCTTTACAATTTTCGTTTCCGAAAACAGTTTTGATTGTCGTTCTATAATATTTAGATCTATTCATCTAAATACATCTTAATCTACTCTATAGCATTAGCTTACTAAAATCACCACCAAATAGGTATATTTGGAGAATTTTAAACTTAATGGATAGTCATTCATCATCGTGTCTACTGCCAATTGACAAAATAGTTAACGTGATTTGGAGCTATAAAGTATTTTTTGTGATAGCCTTTTAATACGAGTAGTATCCAGATTCAATTCAAAACCGTAATGTCAACAACATCGTTCACATTTGACGCAATTCTATGTTGCAGACCAAATTACGAAAAATTAACTAATGTTTTGTTTCCGTCAGCCAGGTTTCATATTTTACTTACCTATCATACGTAGTATAGGGTAAGTAATTTTTTTTGACGGGTTTACACGTTTTAGACACTGGAGATTTCGAAAACCATAGTTTTAGGGGAAAAAAATTGCCGTCTGTGTGTCTGTAAACGCTCTATCTCCCGAACAAATTGAGATAGAGACTTGAAATTTGGTATGTACTTAATATGTCATAATGGGAAGAAGCTTATTGAATTTCAGTAACCTCGATTATACGGAACTATATTTTTCGGACTCTTCGTTCTGATAACATTCGTTCTGATAAAAGGTATATAAAAATTTTCGAAATTGCGTTTTTAAGGAGTTAATGTAAAAGATAATAAAAAAACATAAATTTTGCATTAAGAATGAAGTCGATCGGATAATGAGTTGCCGAGATATTTGTAATCACATTTTCCACTTTCTTCGATTTTTCATGACCCCGTATTTCATTCAAATTTCAATTCAAAGATATATTTTAATTAGTAAAGAGACGCGTAATCCGACGCAGTAAGCTGTTTGTTATTAGGATTATCATTTTTAGAGTTATAAGGATCTTTCTTTTACGCAATTCAGCAATAGAGCATTTAAAGTTTATGACATCATCAAGCCAGGATTTTATTTGAATTGCAATGAATTTTATAAATAGTTTACACATGTTTTATTTTCATATTTTATATTATGCATACCCATGATGGGTAAGTATTACGGTGTTCCCCAACGACTAGTCTTCTTTCGCAATCGGGATTATATGAATGAATATTTTTATAGACTATGAAATACAGTAGCTAAGTAACGATAAAAGTAAAAGAAAAAAAAATGAATGTCAAATAAGTAAATTTATAAAACAAAATGTTTTGTATTATTCGAAAACATGTATGAAATACCACCAAAATTTATTCTTTCGACAAATGGAAATTTGAAAATCGCCTGAATTGCCATAGCAAAGCAATATGGCGCAAAATAAAATATTCTATATTTTCCGAATGAATGAACCAAATGTAACAAAAAGCAATTCAGATAGATCCGGGTACATCACCAACATGCATACTTAATTTCAAGCTAATCGGGTGCTTTTTGCTGCAGTTACGCGGAACAGACAGACTAAGTAACAGGCAGAAACCAAAAATTTTTCGTGTTTCCCTAGTCAGCCTTCATTGATGTTTCGGAGTAGGGAATCACATGCACTGCTGCCTGCCACTACTGCCATGGAGACTGCTCAAACAGTCCACCACCTGTTTAGGAGGATGTTCAAATGGAAATGGAACACAAATCAACATATTTTGAAATTTCCCATGGAACCCGGGGTAATCAAAATGATCAAGAACTTGAGTAAATTGTTTATTTCTATATCATTGTATTTTACGCATTTTTCATTTTTGTATGTTTCACGTTAACAAAAAGTGTCATTTGAAAAAGTTATTGTTCAGGCTTCTATTCTTCTGACCACAACATTTATAAATGTTCGTTTAAGTTTAGGTTAAGTAGGTGTAATGTAAGTGCCGTGGACCCGCTCTCTGGCGCTGGTGTGACTTTTGACAGCCTTCTTCATTTTTGAATGCGATTGTCTCGTTACCTATGGAGGCTAGAGAAAAATGTATAACACCTATTTTGTAGAGAATTTAATTCTCTTTATTTGTTGCATTAGCAATTTTTTCGTAGGATTTATAGCTTACGAGATATTAACAAAAAAAGATTATACCTTCTTTTACCTCCCCCACCCTCGCGCTCCCCCCTACCCATCAGGACTTTTAGTATGTTCATTAGTAGACCCTCCCAAACAATATCACCAAGTTTCAAAACTTTCGTAATTATGTCCCAAAATGACCCAAAATCTGCCTAAGCTTTGACAAGAAAAAAAAATGCAAATACAAATACAAATTAACACTACGTGATACGAATTAAAATCATAAAATTTCATTTTCCGCAAAACATTAATCAAGCCAAAATAAATTTTTAATTAAAATCTTCGCTGAAAACTCACACATAAAAACAAATATTCAGCTTGAATTACAACGAGCATCAAGTTCGAAGGAAAGAAGTAAAAAACGTATGCGTTACTTAAGACAGTGCTTTCTGTTGGCTGCTCTGGAAAGATAGAAATGTCTTAATTTTAGACATATAATCCTTATTTAGACATTTTTCTGGTGTAATTACACCATTATCACAATAAGACACTCGTGAGTCTTCAATTAAGGTATGTGTTATGTCTGTAGTTTCACAATTAGACACTTAGGTGCTACAACAATTGATAGGAGGCGATCCAACCCGTGCTTCCCGAGTTACAGAACATAGGTGAAAACCATTTTTAATTGAATACTCTAATAGATTTTTTACATATAATATATTTTTTAGTTTCCCGCTAACAGAACCAAAAACATTTAAAAATATCAATTACTCACATAAAGTTTTCGAAATTTATTAAAAGCGATACTTTCGTATTAGCCTCATGCGAAGACATAAGAGGCTACGCTAGTCACGCGAAAAAACGCTATAGCTAATGTTAAGTCTATGGGAAGGTTCTTGCGCGATTTCTCGCTCGCATTTTATTATTTTTAAATGATTTTTTTTTTGCATAGGATAGCTGAGGTCGAACTCTAACGTTGTTAGTTTTTACTTTTTCGATTTTGGTTTCAGTTTTTTTTTATAAGCGGACATTTTCAATTTTGGAGCCGGTTGGAACCGGTTCTGAAAGTGAAAGTACCCTTATATATAAAAAAAACTGGAACCAAAATCTAAAAAGTAAAAACTAACAACGTTAGAGATCGATATCAGCTATCCTATGCCAAAACAAATATTTAAAAATATTAAAATGCGAGCGAGAAATCGCGCAAGAACCTTCCCATAGACTTAACATTAGCGTGCGCGTTTTTTTCGTATGACTGATGTAGGCTCTTAATAGCCGAAGAAATCGCCAAAGATTTCGTTATTTACAACAACCTGTTTAATTCTTATTATTTCAGTGTTTAAATGCGTAGTTTGACATATCTGTTATATTTGTTTTATTTTATTTATTTACTTATTTATTGATGGAATTTTAATTTCGTTATAAAATATTAGCCAAAAACAAATGCTGAATTATTTATATTGTTTAAATGCAATTGTCTTTTGTAATAGGGCTTGACAGGAAACAAGTCTAGAGATAAATGTTAAAAAATTATGCTTGAAAATTAATTTAAAAACCATAAAAAAATCAGTAAATTGAAATACAGTTTTCAGAAAAATTGCATTTGAAAATATTCTTTTTTTGTCTATTCGGTGGTATAAATATTGAAATTGTGCGATGCTTAGAAGTTAGTAAATTTGTGAAAAATGCAAAATTGATTGCTCAAATTGTTTCCATCGTCAAAATGACGTCAGCGTTTCTTAAGGACATGTTTTTGGTTTATGATATAGATTTGTTCTACCTATGTTTCTTAATTTCTTAATTATTTAATTATCGGTTCTCGTGGTATGCTACTTTTATAAAAGTGAAATCAAACCAATCATCTGTAGGAATACATGCAAAAATTTGTCTTACCTGATCTGTCTCTGATGTACTTTACTAAACTCGCTGGATTAATGGACTTTAAAACAATACTTGGATTTTTTATACCTAATTTGTATAACATGAGAGTTGCTCCATGATCATGGTAGTTCTTACCAATAGGCAGATCAGATACTACAGGCATCTGAAAATCAAACAAATAACACAGTGAAAGAGGAATTTTATTTTGATTACGTAAAACACTTCTGATAAAAATTGCAGAAATAAAACTGACATTTATAAATTTTTCGTAAAAGAAAATATAACCGGGTATAAATTAATAGGATTAGTTGGGAATCAGCAGTTTCCGAGAAATTAATTTCGAGATTTAATTTACGAGCTAGTAGAATTAAGATTAGAAAACACATTTCAAGTTTTAAAATATTTTCAATGTTTAATACGTTTCATCGTTATACTCAGGGCTTTACAAATTAGAGAAAATCTGGTAGCCAGCCAAATATTTTAATCGGCAGTAAAACATATTACCCCCCCCCCCCCCATCATTGATTTTCAAAAAGCACAAAAGTTTATGCATTAATTGAGAAAAAATTAATAACAAGCATAATATTCAAATTTTTAATTGCTTAAAAGGCGTAAAGCCAACATAGTGAAAAGTATCCAATCCGGGCCGGGACTCGAACCCGTGTCTTCAGTATAGCGCACTAACGCTCTACCAATTGAACCACTTGGAACGACACCCAGCTTGTCACTTCTCACTATAACATGTTGGTAAGGCTACCAAACGCAGCACAAGATGGAATGTTTCCGTGAGTCACCAACCCTGGGGCAAACACGAAACCAATGAAAATTCAGCATCGATAATTGAATAAATCTATTTTAATACTTGGAAATATTTCCAGTGAAAATAACAAGTAAAGTTTAGAATTATTAGTTACATAGTTTAGAGTAATGCATAATTGAGAATGATAATATAAACTAAGTTTTCTAATTAAACTTTTCAAAATTATATATCACTGAAAAAGTTAGTTAAATTGTAAAACGCATACCATGCACTTCCATAAATTATTGCTGATAGAGAGTGCTGTCGAATCCTTTTGTGTGTCTCTGTAAATGAATGGTAAATACTATGCACATCACATTCTATAGTAAGTATATTGTAGTGCACCTCGGGGACGTGTATGTGTTTCAATATGTTTGAAATAGCGTAACACCATTAAAATTCACTGCAAATCTTTTTTCCTTTAGACTATAATGTAACGAAATTTTTTGAATGCTCTTTTACACGAACTATAGTTCGAATAAAAGGGGGGCACACTTCATTTTCAATGCCGAACATGCCATGGTACGGAGTATATTTACGCGAGTTAGAGCACGGATAGACAGATCGAAGGACAGACAAACCAAATTCATAAACAATTTTCTACAATGTTGCAAAGAATTGAAAAAAAGATGAACGCGAAAGCATGCTAAAGTGAAAATTTTACATCTAAAAGGGATGTTTTTAAATAAAAAAGTCCTTCCGGCCTGTTCCGGGAGGAAAAGGTAGCTTTCATAGTCCATAGTCCATGTTTTTTAAAAATTCAACTCATTTTATTCAAACACCCTAAGCTAAATTGCTTGGAAACCGATTATAGAAGATTCAATCCTTGTTTTCGTTAATACTGAATTTGAATGCGCATTTCTGCATGAGAGTTACAGCATAACAAAAATCAGATTGTTTGAAAATGTCAGTTAACCTAGAATTTTAAACTGCCATATCTCTGCCTCCTTTAAAGATATAGCAAAAATAAAAAATGTTCCAGAATCCTTGTATCACGTTCTAACACTTAACAAAAACAATTTTTTCAATTTATAATTTTTTTGTATGTTTTTGAATTTTAAAAAAATTTAAAAAAACTTTCACTGGCCACCATTTTGAAACAAGATGGCGGATAAAGCTGACCAACGAACTCGGACGAGAACTTGATATGTTCTGTACACATGATCAGTCACATTCATATCGGTTCATAAATACGAGAGTTACAGTATAACAGATAACAGATTGTTTCATAATCTAAGCCACCTAAGAATTTCCAACTGCCATATCTCAGTCATTTTTTAAGATATAGCAAAAACAGAAAAATGATCCAGATTTCTTGTATCACGTTCTAACACTTAACAGAAACAAATTTGTCAATTTATAAATTTTTTGTAGATGTTTTTGAATTTAAAAAAAAAATTAAAATTTTTCACTAGCTGCCATTTTGAAAATCACAAGTGACCGGTCACTTGTGATTTTTTACGTTTCGTTAACTTTCTAGAAAAACACAGGAGGAATTAACCTGAAACTGCAGGTGTATAAACAGTATAGTATAGGTTATATATTTCCGTGAAGATTTTTCACGAAACCCCATAGGGGACTGTCAAAAAATTGAAAAAGAACGAATATCTTTTGGATAACCCTGTAAAAACTAATGTAGCAAAGGCGTTCAAACTCGAGATTATTAATAAGTGGCTTATTAGGTGCGTTCGTAATTATATAAATACGTAGCACCTATAGTCGTCGTTTGGTCCGTCCGTCTGTCCGTCCGTCTGTCTGTCTGTCCGTCCGTCTGTCTGTCCGTCCGCATATAACAACGCAAAAACTACCCAACCAAATGGTTTGCAATTTAAAATATATTATCTTTGCAGAATTTTGTCGAGACATTTCAAATTTTATTAAAATCGAATCAAAACTTTAGGAGATATTAATAAAAATATTTATTAAGAAATTTGATTTTTTTTTTTAAATCGGTGCTTTTTTGTTAGAGGAGCTTCCGATGGATGTTAAATCGTCAAGCGACCGAGATACTTATTTTATTACAGAAATTAATCTGCAGACGATATAATTCATTTCACAGAATTAAAAATCATCAAGATCTGAATATTTATATAACTAGCTGATACATATATATCTGAATATTTATATAACTAGTTAAGATATTTGTATGAACAGTGTCATAAAATATATACTTAACTAGCTGTTTAGCCCGTTCTACGCACGGGATATCATGAATTTAATTCTAAAACGTGCGTACGAACGCACCTCGTTTGTAACGTTTGACGTACAATTTCCAACTTGTTGTAATATACTGTGTTCATTTTTATGAGGATAGCATGTATACTCGTAGAAAAATTAAGGTTTTTATAAAAACAGTCCCAAATTTCGCCTAGTTTTTTGCTTATAATTTGCAGAGTTCTTAATATAAAAAAAGTTCTTTTCAGAAAATATGACAAACAACATTGTACATAATACTCTGCAATCAGAATTAAAAAATAATAAAAATTGGATGAAAAATGAGCAGGTTTACTAAAAAATGTTTCACTGTGCATGCGCGAATGCAATCAAAATATAATATACATAATGTATTAGCTAAGTGTATAGAGCAACTTTTGTGAAAGTCTCAAAATCATAGCTTGGAAATTCTGAAAATTATAGTCGATAGAATATGCTCGAAATCCGTTGTTCCCAAAAAGAAGCAAAAATATGAGGGGTTGTATCAAATATCTGTTGATTAGTGCCAAGATAGCGTACACAATATTGCACGTACTACTATATTTGGATACAACCCCTCATATTTTTGCTTCCTTTAGGGAAGAACGGATTTCGAGCTTTTTCTATCGACGATAATTTTCAGAATTTTCAAGCTATGATTTTGAGACTTTCACAAAAGTTGCTCTATATACTTAGCTAATACATTATGTATATTATATTTTGATTGCATTCGCGCATGCGCAAGGAAACATTTTTTAGTAAACCTGCTCATTTTTCATCCAATTTTTATTATTTTTTAATTCTGATTGCAGAGTATTATGTACAATGTTGTTTGTCATATTTTCTGAAAAGAACTTTTTTTATATTAAGATCTCTGCAAATTATAAGCAAAAAACTAGGCGAAATTTGGGACTGTTTTTATAAAAACCTTAATTTCTCTACGAGTATACATGCTGTCCTCATAAAAATGAACACAGTATAATATAATAAGCCAGTTATTAATAATCTCGAGTTTGAACGCCTTTGCTACATTTGTTTTTACAGGGTTATCCAAAAGATATTCGTTCTTTTTCAATTTGTTGACAGTCCCCTATGGGGTTTCGAGAAAAAATCTTCGCGGAAATACAGGGTGTCCATAATTAAACGACCCTACTTTAAATATGTCTACAGACGAAACTATTGGTCAGAAAGTTGTGTAATTTTGTGAAGAACATAATGAAGCAATGGGAATTTGTTTAAGCGAAAAAAAAATTAGTTCAAAATTTCGCCACCAGATGGCGTTTTTAATAAATCAATCACATTTGAAACATTTGGTAAGTCATGCTAAACCAAGAACATTTAATGAATTATACATTTAGCATACATTTTTGATAGTTTACATGTTTTATTGCAACAAAACGTGTTCCACATGACGTCCATCATTTTCAGCTACCATCTGGAATCGTAGGATAGCATGTTCCACAGTTGACAACAGTGTGTTCTGGGAAATGCTAAAAACATGTCATGAACATGTCTTTAAGATCAGGTAAAGTTCTTGGTTTATCATGACTAACAGAATGTTTCAAATGCGATTTACTCATTAAAAACGCCATCTGGTGGCGAAATTTTGAACGAATTTTTTTTTCGCTTAAACAAATTCCCATTCCTTTATTTTGTCCTTCACAAAATTTCATAACTTTTTGACCGATAGTTTCGTCTGTAGACAACTTTAAAGTAGGGTCGTTTAATTATGGACACCCTGTATATAATCTATACTATACTGTTTACACACCTACAGTTTCAGGTTAATTCCTCAGGTATTTTTCTAGATAGTTAACAAAACGTCCAAAATCGCAAGTGATCGGTCACCTTTGGCAATATAGTGTGTAATCACTGGTAATCTTAATGTTGTGAATGATTTTAAACTGCAAAAACTAATGGGTTATGGTACTAATTATAGGCTTCCTTCTAAATTTAATATAACTTCTATTATAAAACAGTTTACCTACGATATAGATATTTTTATTTATAAAATTTCAATCTCATATAGTAAACCTATTGAATATTTTAATCAATGGAAAATACTAGTTATTGAAAAATTAACTACGTCTTTAAAACATAAATTATCGCATCTGGTTAAAATTAACACTAAACACTTTTTCCAGCAAATTACTAAATTACAAAAAAACTATGTAATCACATACATTGACAAATCTCCTAATAATTATGCAATCATATGTAAATCTTATTATCACCGACTACTTACATCTTGTATTTCTACTAACAAATCGTTTAAAAAAACTAATGAAAATGTAATTGTAAACAATCGTAAAATTCATAGTTATTATAAACTATTAAATATTTTTTCTACTAACTTTAATTATACTTATTTAGTTCTTATACCCAAATTTCATAAAAATCCAATTAAATTTAGGACTGTAACTATTGGGTGCAATACATATAATAATATAGCCAATAAACATCTATTAAAAATTCTTAATCAAATTTATACACTGACAACATCCACTGATAATACACATTGTTTAAAAAATAGCTATCAACTCGTCAATATTTTGAAAAATCTTAAATGTGTTAACAATATAATGACTTATGATTTCAAAGATCTTTTTAATAATATAGATTTATTAGATCTACATAATATTATAAATACATTATTGAATAAGTATCATCATACACTAAAGTTACCAATTCATATAGATACTGCTTATTTTAAAACTTTAACAAATTTTATTATATATAATAATTTTATAATGCATGATAATTCGTTATATTTACAGAAAGTTGGTATACCACAAGGGGGATGTACATCTAGTATACTTTCAGACTTATACTTGTATCACTATGAACGTACTTTTATTAACAGTAATATACATTTATATCGTTATATTGATGACATAATTTTAATTGCCACTGATCACACTAATATTTCTATATTTCTAGTTGATTATCCTACTAATTTAGAATTAACGGAAAACCTCCTTTCTAACAATACTATTAACTTTTTAAATCTTAAAATTACACTTAAAGAAAACAAAACAATAATTGATCTTTTTGATAAAAGTAAAAAATTTAAATTTAAAGTTAATACATTTATTAATTTTAAATCTTGTCTTCATAATTCTGTATATCGTAATATACTCCTTAATCATATTTACAGAATAAAGAGTTGATGTTCTTCTCAACTAATTAACAGCAACATTAAAAAACTAATCTATGATGCATTACAACATGGTTTTCCAAAAAAATTCATATATTGTTTAATATATAATTAGTACTTATATGATCTTAGCAACCAAATAACACATGCGTTAAAAATGTATAAAAAAACATATAATAAAAAAAGTATATATATATATTAATTAATTAATTAATTATAATAGGACGGATGGGTGGGTAGATGTTGGATTGAGGAGGTGTGTGGCGGAGTTGTATGGACAAAACGCATGGTTAATTTATATTTACAAAAAAAAAGGGGGGGTAGGGGCCATTTTGATTTACATATATGTTTGCTAATACACATTTTATAATGGACTTTGATGTAGTACTTTTATATGCGAATTAATGTAGTTATATTTAAATCTTCATTAATTAATTTAAATGTATTATTAATTACTATTAAGAATATTTTTGATTAATTGTATTTACTTTTATGCCCACGGTGGACAATATCATATTAAATTCTAATATAATGTAATACTTTCTTAAACGCTAATATAATTTATGTATTAATTTTAATTAATGTTCTTCCCTAACCACTTATATCATGTGTATATTTAATTTTTAACTTTGTATGCAAAAACATAATATGTAACTATTAATTTCAATATTATTAATATTACTTTTAAATCCATAGCATCTTAATTCACATAATTCAGTATTTCAATTTGGCTTTAATTTAATTTTTATGATGTTGCTTTTATGGCAAACCATTTAATAGTGGCTATGTCATTTCTTGGTACATGTATTTTTATGTAGTATTAATCATTAATTCTTAATTTTACCACTTTACATCTTATTTTTTAACATAGAATTAATCATTACTACATCCATTTTGACTTTAATGTAAATGGATATATTATTTATTTTTAATTTCATTTATATATTTTAACTAATTATTATCACTTTAGATAGTATGGTTTCATTTTTAATATTGATTTTTCCATTGCATATTCACTATTCATATCATAGATGGCAGCACCATGGTTTGTGTTGCTTTAAAATATTCCATATATCCAAGTAATTCATTTTTTAAAAATTATTTTGGCAACAGGGTTTATAATCTTCTAAAAATGTTTTTGGCAACATTTAGAATTTTTTTTTTGCAATTCATTGCCTATTTGTATAGTTATCTTCATATATCTGATCAATATAGTGCACCAACATCCAACTTCATCTCATTGTTTTTAGTACTTAAAGATCTAATATCAGGTTTTTTTTCTCATAATTATGGGTAAGGTTTCTATCCTTTTACTTACCCATCATACGTAGTATAGGGTAAGTCTTGTAATCGTTTTGAAAATCGAAAAAAATTTTTTGACGGATTTACACGTTTCAGACACTGGAGATTCCAAAAAACATATTTTTAGAAAAAAAAATTTGCCGTCCGTCTGTGTGTCTGTGTGTGTGTCTGTGTGTGTGTCTGTGTGTGTGTCTGTGTGTCTGTAAACGCTCTATCTCCCGAACAAATTGAGATAGAGACTTGCAATTTGGTATGTACTTAGTATGTAATAATGGGAAGAAGCCTATTTCATTTCAATAACCTCGATTAACCGGAACATTTTTTTTCGGACTCTCGAAATATTCGTTCTGATGAAAGGTATATAAAAATTTTCGAAATTGTTTATTTTAAGTAGTAAATATAAAAAACAATAAAAAAACATAAATTTTGCATAAAACATGAAGTCGATCGGATAATGAGTTGCCGAGATATTTGTAATCGTATTTTCCACACTCTTCGATTTTTCATGACCCTGTATTTCATCCAAATTTCACTTCAAAGATATATTTTAATTGGAAATTTGACGCTTAATCAGATGCAATAAATCGCTAGTTAATAGGAGTATTATTTTTGGAGTTATAAGGAAAAACCTCTTTCAAGCAATTCAGTAATCGAGCCTTTTTATGACGTCATCAAGCCACGATTTTATTTGAATTGCAATGCATTTTATAAGTAGTTTACACATTTTTATTTTAATATTTTACATTATACATATACATGATGGGTAAGTATTACGGTGGCCCCCAACGACTAGTTTAATATTGTATTAATATTGTATTTATTTTTTGAACTTTAAGATTTTTTCACAGGTTCATTGTATGTCTATGAGTGGTCGTCCCAAAATCATATTCTTTAGCAATTTTAAGGCTAATATGATGATGAAACCACTCATTTTGTTTGTGGTATTTATGCATTTGGGACTTGATAATTCTGTATAAATTCCACAAATTTCATTCATTCAATTTATTTCATTCAATTTTTTATTGAATTTCTTCTTCTTTTAAATAAGTATTTCATATCTATATTCATTGTGTTGGGGTTACATTTTCGTGGTCAATAAATTATTACTTACTAAATCATAATTTCACGTTTCTGTTGGTGTTTCGGTAATGTTTCATTAATGGTATATATATATATATATATATATATATATATATATGTACTAGATGATCCGCCCGGCGTTGCTCGGGCCCATGATAATAAAATTAAACAAACCTAAAATTTATATGATTTTACATTTTTAACCCAATTTTGTATAAACTTATTTATTTAAAAGTGCTTTGCGCGGCGATTGAAAATCCTTTATTTCCACTTTCCGCTGATACGTGCGCATTCTGTTAATTCGAACATCCGACACGTGTTCTCGCTGCCTGCAGCACCGTATAGTAGACATGCAGCGTACGCGCTGTAAACTCTTTTAGTTACAGCTTCCGCCGCCAGGGGGCGCACTCTGTTCCAAAGAAATCAACCTCCGAATGAAACTCCAAATCGTGTCCCCGCTGCCTCCGGCACCGTATAGCAAGCGTGCTGCGCACGCGCTCGAAATCCTTTAGTTCCGGTTTTCACCGCCAGGGAGCGCAATTTGTTCCATACGAACATCCAACACGGGTACCCGTTGTAAGGAGTTGAATGAACCAATTCACGTCGAAATCAGGCCCCGTAGTACTCTAGAAAAAAAATGCGTTCCCTGGCGGTGGAAGGTGGAACTAAAATGTGTAACACGAACGAAAACCAAGTCGAATCATCCAAAGGCCGTTGTGATCGGGCCCATAGAACCTGAGATAAGAATGCACAGTTAGATAAAGAAACTTGTAGGATTGCCGCCAGGGGGCACTTGGTCAAGTGATAAACAACAATTCATTTACTTTGATTGTATATACGGGTTGTGTACTTTTATTAGGAACATAAATTTTAATTTTTGCGAAAATCGTTATTTGAAATTTCCTGTATTATCTATACATTTATAAAACTCTACTTTAAGAGTTAAAAATGTTCAATTTCTTAAATGGAATTTGTTTTGTGCAAATCAGAGCAAGGCGTTAACCCCCCCCCCCTCCCATACCCGCAAATATAACGAATAATTTGTTCAAGAAACCACCTTCACCTACATTAACGCGACCATTAAAAAAATAATAAAATTTTTCTGATAATTAGAACAAAACGAAGACGCTACGCTAAAATAGAAAGCAGATGACGCCCCTTCCCATCCTTAATTTCAAATCTATATCTTAATTAGTTACCTAAATTTTTGTTCATTAGTAAATATTGTCAATTATTTCCTTTCATTTTTGCAAACTAAATGGAGGGATCGGTCAGAGAAACAGATCTCTGTTGTTCAGTTTTTAATGAAAGCAGATCCCTGTCTGACACTTCTCGGATTTTTTTCACTGGCGCCGGCACATTTTTGGCAGTTTTTTTGCATAAATTAAGAAAAATTACCGGCCGAATTTTTCAAAAATCACATAGTCGTATGCAGAATTTTTTTTTACATATGCTCAGAAATTTTCAAATAGATATCTTAATTAGTTTTCTTAAAATTTGCTAATTAGTAAAATAATTTCGAATTCATTCATTTCAGCTTCAACAGCAGTTCTTTTCTTTACCATTTTGATTTAAAAGATGGAATTTTCGATGCGATGGTTAATGATATTCTAATTAATATCTTGAGTAATTATCAAAATATTAAAATTCTGAGACTCAGGTGCACATGGTCAGACCTTGGACTATCCACACCTAAATTTTCAGACCTTCTAGGTGGGCTAGATTTTGCTAGCCATCGCAGACAAACAAACAAACACACACACGCACAGACAGCGAAACTTTTTTATTAGTATATATATATGAAACAAATTTTAATTTTGTCGCCGTTGGCCTCATCAATTCTATAATTCTGTTTATTTCCCATTATTCTAAATTATTTTCTCGTTCTATTATTTAAATTATCAAAATCTCGCATACCTAAAAATTCTTTACTCTAAATTTATTCCCTTGAAAAAATGGCGCTAGTATGCTGTTCTGTTAAAATTACTCACTTTCTATTCCATTAAAATTTAATCCTTTTAAAATACTACTTTCCCAGCTAAATATTTTAATTCTCTCGAAAATTAACTTGCTTTTTATTTTTATTCCCCTATGTTTTCTGACAAAAAAGTATTCTTTTCTCAAATATAAAAGTTAATCTCAGTTTCAATGTAAAATTTTATCTTGGCATTCTGCCAAGACCCAGTAAAACCGAAGTTTTTTCTTTTTATTTCTTATTTGTTCGAAAAAATCAGATTCTTTCCAGATTAACCTAGAATGTCTTTCCCGCGCTTTTTCAGTCTCTTTTGAAGTTTAATGTCCTTCAAATCATAGCGCCCAGAAAAAAAGTCCCGTAATGCTATTAGTCGAAAGACTGTTTCGCCGCTCTGTATTCGTGAGCATTAGAAAATGCTTATATGCTTGTTCTCCCGCCTTGAGCGCAGATTGTTCCTGGGTCACGATGTATGCAGAAACCCGACGCGACCTCGCGACCGTGAAATATATCTCCTTGGTTGCCGATAGACCATATGACACTGTCTATTAACAGCTTTTTGTCTTCTTCGAATAGTTAATTTAATTCACGAATCCTCTCCTTGTTTCTAAGTCATTAATTATGAAATTATCACATGAACCGGTAAAAGCATAACCTCCGCGTTTTTCCGGATTTCAATAAATTGTGGAGTGGAATCGACTGCCTATTTATTTTCTTCAATAAGCATACCACGAATTGTGATGATCGGCGTTACGACTGCAAAATTCCTAGGTGGAGACCTCTGGCCTTGAGTTTTGATTTACAAAAAATAAGGTGATTCAGTAAAATCGTCACACACACATACACACATGCACACACACACACACGCACACATATATACATATATTATATGGATATATATAAATCAAAAATTTGAAAGGAGGGTGGTTTGGGGGTCATGATCGATGAAAATATACCAAAATTGTTTGGAATTGCTTTCCTCCGAACGGCTGCAATAGGTAGCTTTTTGTATTGAAAGCTACCTAAAATTTCCTAATAACCAATCCTCTAGATCAGTGATTCCCAATCTTTTCTTGGCCACGCTTCACCTAAGAATCTCTAAAATCTAGATTCTTCATTCGTTTTGTAACACATAATTCTTCTTATTTAAAAGTGAAGTTTTACTCCAATGGAGGAAGTCTAGAAGAATATGATTAATGACAGGTCATTTCACATTTATTTTCGCATACAAACAGGTTTTTTGTTTGTCACAAGTATGTTTTTAATAGAACTTTGTAAATGCAACGAAGTCATATACCGGGTGTCCTAAAATGAACTGACTCATTTTAAAATTCAATAATTTACAAACGGCGATATTTATTCTAAAAATTCTTGCAGGAGAGTAATGTATGGTGTCAGAAGTATTTTTACTACGATTCCCGGTTTTAGTTTCGAATAACAGCGGTAGATGGCACAGAAAGAAATAGGCACTCAATCGAAGCCAAAACTGAAATCACCCAGCATTGATGCGAAGGAAGAAGGTTAAATATTTGGAGCGGGTTTCAGAATTGAGTCCTAAGAACAAGATTGTTTTGGTGAATGAGATCCACTCCACATATTTAACATCTTTTCTTCGCATTAATGCTGGGTGATTTGTGCTTCTGCCTTGATTGGACGTCTATTGCTCGCAACGTCATCCATTGCTAGTAATTCAAACTAAAATAAGGAATCACAGTAAAAAAACTTCTGACATCTGTCACAACCTCCCTTCAAGATTTTAAAAAAAATATCTGTAACCGTTTGCAAGTTATTGAATTTTAAAATCAGAAGTGCCCGTTTATGTTGGCCAAGAGAGCACGATACCTGAAACACACAACAATGGGCTTCCGTACTGTTCACAGATGAGTCCCAGTTTGCTTTAGAGAGTGATTTAGTTCATGTGCTGATCTGGAGAGAACAAGGCATCAGATTCTACCTATGAAACATTATTGAAAGACACAGTTATAGAGGAGGTGGAATCATGGTTTCGGCTGGAATCTCAATTTTGGTCACAGTAACTTCCATGTGTGCCATGGAAGAATTCTGACTGCTGTGAAATATCGGCACGAAATCCTTGCTCCGTTTGTCATACCGTATGGTGGTGCTATTTGTGATGAATTAATCTGAATGGTTGATAATGCTCGATCGAATTGAGCTAGAGTCGTTGAGTATCTAGAGTATCAAGGTTTGGAGCGAATGGAATGGCCAGCACAATATTCGGACCTTGATCCTATAGAGCATCTTTGGGACTATCTCAGCAGACAGGTGGCTGCCGTAAGTCCTCTTTCAAAGTCGTTAAATGTGTTGTAACAAGCGTTGCTTCATGTATGGGAGTTGTTTCCCTTTCCAGTGTCCGACAGCATAATTGCCAGTATCGAAAGTCGGTGCCACAAAGGCACTATTAGTAGGCCGGACACATGCCTTATTAAAATTCATTTATTTAATTTTTTTCACAAAACTGATATTTATTTTTTTTATCAAGTGGAATGAACATGTTTAGACGTCAGTAACAAGTCTTTGTAGTACTTTCCATCTACAAGGGAAGAAAGAATAGATAAATTTCAGAAAAGAGGGATTTTTTTTCTTGTTTTGAATGATTCTAAAACTTCCTCAGGCTTTTCTAACACACAAAAAATATTAAACAATTATTGCTCGAAAAGCTAGAAAGCCTTGTTATATTAGTATGCTTAGTTTAATTCAGTGATTCCCAAACAATGTTATTATGCAACCCACCTTAAAGTTTGAAGTTGTGTTTCACGACTCCCCTGAAATGGAGATATACAGAGGCTTTAGTATAGTCTATTATAGGAAAAAGGTGAACTTTTGTACGAAGCAAACACACACGAAAATAGTATTAGGTATTTCTAATATGAATAATCACGATAAAAATAATGTTATTTAATATTAAAACATAACCTTTTACTAAGCATGACATCGTATATTAAATAATCGGTTTATTAGTTATTGTATGATAATATCATTTCTTTTAAAAATTAGTTGTTGTTTACATTGTTCTGTACATTATTGAAACTTGTTGATTTTAACCACAAGTCACTCTAAACACAAATTTTAATAAAATACTGTTATTTCACGAGGTAGCTTACCTATTTTTCTTCATGATTGTTTTCATCAAATATGTAACATATTGTATTCGTTACATTTTTTGCAACATATAAAACTAATAATATTTTCTGAAGACCTGATCGATCACTCGTAGACCCACTAGTTGGTCGCGATCCATAGTTTGGGATGTACTGGTCTACTTGGTTGTTCTATTACATGCAAAAGTAATTCTGCATGAATGGTTACATAATGGAATTTTTCAGTCTATTGTTATAATAAGAAGATAGCTATAATTTATTATCATTATATAGAGCGTCTACTGTATATGTTTTACGGAGTTTTTCTTTGTTCAGGATAACTGTAAATCCCCAAGTTTTTAGTATGGAACCCTATCCGCGATCTACGGATTGCCCGCGGCATTTAGGCTGATGACCCCTAATTTACTAGTAAAACATCTTTTAAATTGGATTTGTATTTCTTAAAAAAGCAATAACTATATACACTCGAAGGATCAACAAAAAGTCCTCCAAAATTGTGCCATGTCACTTGCGTGCATCACATTTGACAATCTTGCTGTAGATATCCTATTTCTGGATACCGATGCAAAATCTCACGTGATTTAATGGAAATTACACGAAGATAATAAATTCAGATATTTTAGATGTTAACACCAAATTACTTGTTTTTAAAAGAGGTAGTATTCTGAAAGTCATAATAATATCTTACATTAAATTTCGATAATTCTTCAATAGGTCCTAGGCCTGACAACATCAACAACTGTGGCGTTTTGATCGAGCCAGCTGAGACAATTACTTCTCTGTTTGCTTTAACTTGGTATGTCTGACCACCGTAATCGAATTCTACGCCAACTGCTCGATGTCTCTCAATCAAAACCTAAAGTAATTGAAAGAATTTGTATAAGTTGGTTATACTTTTATTTTAAATTATAAAATTAGCATAAAAAAGTTAACGTTAATACAAAATGCATTTTCGCATTAGTAATTTTAAATGAAGATTTTTGGAAATATAAAATTTCGTCAATAAATACAACAACACATAACGCATTTGGAATGTTTATTTTTTTTCCTTTACTGTGGGACAAAATATATGAGAGGAAACTTGTTGGCAAATCTGAATAGGGTAATCAAACGAAAGGGTAGTCAATGAAAACGATAAGCAACGATATTTCCAACCCTCTTAGCTGTCACGTGATAAACCCAAGTAGCACAAAACGGTTAGGCCAGCCTTGGGTAATTGTTGAATAATTGTCGTTTCACGTATGGTCACAATATACGAAATAGAAATATACGCCTTAGAAATATACGCATTAGAAATACGGTTAGAAATATACGCCTTTCGCTACCATTTGCCAACAAGACCTTCAGGTACGCTCCAAATTAGAGGGATCTCTGTATCTACCATTTCCTAACCATTTGCAAACCCTAACGTTCTCAATCCCATCATTTCCCAATGGTTTCTATAAACTACCAATGATGGGCCAACAAACTGTGCTACATGGGAAGAAAGGTGGGTATCCACCGTTTGCCGGACTATCATGTGATCAGGCAGTTCATCAGGCTCAGGTAGGTTAAAAACATCCGAGTTCGTTGGAAAATACCTCCCCCTCATGATAACTTTCCATATGACTTTGACAGAGTTCAAGATGCTGTAGAAAAAAGTACTAACAGACACATATGATGCATGAATTTCATTATTTAATTTGAAATAATTTATTAAGTTTGAAAAAAAAAGAGTATTTCAAAATTGATGATTTTTATGTTATGACGCTGCTGTGTTTAATGAACGAGTTGTTGATAAATATAAATTATTATAATATGTTACATATATTGTTTTTTAAAAGCTCATAAACATGTAAAATAATAATATGACTTTGTCTGTCATTTATTTAACAAACAGAAATTATGGCGATAAAACAGGCTAAAAACTAAATATATTTTACGAACGCAAATGATTTGCAGAAGCAAAATAAGCATTATAAAATAAGTTGAATATTTTCCGGTTATTTACGTTGTGTCTTTGTCCTCAAAGAGAACGACCTTTTCATGTACCTGTCTCTCTTTTTCTCACTGTTTCTGATTGCCCGTTGTAGATAACGTGAACTAAGTTCTATGCATTGATCCAAACACATGGGATTTTCAACCAGAACTATTTCAAATGAACGATCTGAGGTCCGGATAAGGTTATTCTGGTTCAATTGTGCGAATAGTTTGCATGACTTATTTCGTTATTTTCTTTGCATGGGACAGGACACATGCTATATACCGTACCGAATTAATTAGCTTACTGACACGGAGGCCTTTTTTGGTTTAGTCCCAGTCCAGTTAGGTGGTGGTAATGGTGTGTGTGTGTGAGGGGGGGGGGGGGGTAATTATATATCATGATCTAAGACTTACAGATGAAATTCGGCTGGACGCTGAGCATCTTAATATAGGCATGCTATATGAAGGATTTTCCATTAAAATTCGGTTCCTCGACCCCGACTCCTCCGATATTAGAAAATAACCATAACTCGGGATGTATTAGGAACTTACAGATGAAATTTTTCAGGATGTGACTCTCAAAATATGGACTTAAGATGCGGATTTTTTTTCATTTGATCCTCTAACCCTTCAAATTGAGGGGCATAACTGTATTTTTCTGGATATCGAATTTTAGAACATAGATCTAGAATATGGAAGATTCTTTTTCAAAATCTGCTTCCTTATCCTCTAAAAAAACTTCACCTCCCTTTAGAGGAGGAAATCAAAAATCACAATCCTGGATGTATCAAGGACTTACACATGAAAACTATCAGGATGATGAGTTACAAAAATATGTTCTTTAAATACGGAGATTTTTCAATTCCTTATCTTGGCCATCATGAAGGGGAAACGATATCTCATGATCTATCAAGGACTTACAGATGAAGTTGTGCTAAATGGCAAATTTAAGAATATATATAAACATACATGAACTTGTATAAACTTATATAAACTTGTTATTTTAGTAAACGTATATGGTTTTTCTAAAATTATGACCCCAGTTTTCTTTTATTTATACATCCTTCAAAATTAATTTTTCTTTTTTAATAAAGCCTCCCTATAAATAAATTATCTTGTTAGGTAGTTAACCGACTAATTAACAGAATTTAATGAATTGTTACTTAACTGAAAGCCTTTCTCCTGTATGGATCTTCGGTTTCTAACGTAATTTGTATACAGGGCAATCTCATTATTTTTTATTGCTTCAGAATATTTAAACAACGTACATTCCCAGCACCCTTGAATCTTATTTTATGACTTAGCTTTTTGACATATCAATAAAATCATCAATTTTAGTAAATGGTTGTTTTTTTGTGTATGAGATGGTTCATTCTTTGGCAAAGTGCTTTTCCATTTTAACAATTATTATAAAGTATTTTCTACTTTTCATAATTTTGAGTTTATGCATGAAGTAAGTTCTTCAATCCAATAAATTTCTTTTTTGGCAATCTGCTAAAAGCAAATTGCTTTTAGCAGACTGCTTTAGAAAATTGCTTTTGCCTAAAGGCATTCTCCTAGAGATGCTGAAACTGAGTGGTCTGCGCGGGAGATACAGCCAAAGAATACGGTGAAGTTATTAATTTCAGAAATACAAGAGTGAAATATGCTTTACTTTTCATAAATCATTCTTATACATACGGGAAAAAGTATTGTTAAAATATTTGAAATGGATCTTCTTAAAATATAAACATTGTGAAAGATTATATTTTCACTTGAAATAAAAAAGGAAAAAAAATCGCAGTGGTGCAATTATTTTTTCAATTGAGTTGTAAATAATATGTTTAATACAACTTAAGAATATGGGAAAAAATACAAAATATTATTGCAATTGACAAAAAACTAAAATTTTAATACTAGTGGAATTTTACAAATATATCTTTTTAAAAAGTTGTAAAAAAGTTTTAATAATGTTAGAAATCATTTCAAAACATCACTTATACAAATTATTTTTTGTTGTATTTCCTTTTAGATATGTGTGAAATTAGTACATTCAGAATATCCACTAATAATCAAATGTAGATTTACAAAAACCTTGTTTTAAAACACAAAATATAATTTCCCTCCTTTCAAAAAAACAATAAGCTTTCACACATATATTGTCTGATGCTTTGAAATAGGTTTCTACTTAAATGAAGTTATTATGTCCGTAATTTAGAATAACAGAATGAAACCTGACGAAAAGCAAAATGACCGGAGAGAAAATAAAATAAAAATCGCCGGTTAGTTTGCGCCTCTGTAAAGTTGTCTATCGCGCATTACAAATAGAGACACCGAATTGATTTGATGCGTTTACATTGCGCCTACGGTAACTGTTCTTCTTTACGGAGTTAATATTCTTTGATACAGACTCCCTCACACCTCAATGCGTGCCGATGAGAGTCGGAGTGAAAGATGATGCAATAGTCAGCGTTTTCTTAAGTTCGATGCTACTGAGTTTTAGTTAGTACATGAAAAGTACCCACCTAAGGATGTAGCGGTTTTTCTTTCAATGGTTCAAACATCACATATTATTTCTTTTAAAAAAAGTATTTATTTCAATAAATTATCCTTTATTTTTTTCCCCTTTTAAGTACATTATAATAAAAACTGGTCTTTAATATTTTTGTTTGCTTTCACACAAGCATATATTAAAACAAGTAGCGTTTTCACATCAGTTTTTTTCCACTCCAACACATCACAGACGTGGGATCTGAAGATCGTTCGACCAGAGATAATATCCTATCATATTGTTTGGTAAATTATCATTTAACGGTAAACAGTTTTAAAAAGATTCGGTGACTAGAAGTATTTTTAATAAATATAATAGTAAAAAGATGTGGCTCCAGTGGGCTGAGACGTGGCGAGGTAGATGTTGTTTACAAATGTGCTGGCTTAATGACACCCTTTAAACTATTTTCAATGGTTCAAGACACTTTAATACTTAATAGATAACTTAAAAAGGGTAACGAAAAGTTCTATGATAGCAGCTTTTATGATGGATACAGCTGAGAGAAGTTGTTTAACAAATGATGAGTTAGCATTAATTGACGGACTCTTAGAGAGCGGTGGGTGGGGAAAGGAGAAGGGGAGCTATACAAAACACAAGTGCTCTATGAGACCTTTAAATTGAATCCTCACTTGCAATTGAGAGATGAGACTTTAAAAGGGATGCCCCTTTTGCGCCGATCTGACGGGCCTTCCTCGAGAGATACGTGAAAACCGAGGGCGCCAAAAGAAGCGGGAGGGGGGATAGCTTTAGGCGGTTTACAGCAAATTTTGGTGAAGTTTTGGAGCTGTCATATACTGCCATTTGGAGTCCAGAAGAACAGAGAAAAATGGGAAAAACTACAATAATTATAAGAAATTGAAAAAATTAAATAAGAAAGTGCTCCTGACGGGAGGGGGGAGAGTAGGACCAGACAAGAATACTTGACGAGATCAAACTTTTGATATGTTACATGATGGGGTTTGAAAACCTTGAATGTCTCCCCCCTCCTGGGGGGTAACTCCGTTCCTATGGGAGATAGGACCTCGGGACCCTCTTAGAAATGTCAGCCACGACGAGTTTAACTTCGTGGGATTCTTTAGAAGAGGCCTATGCCCTCTGTGGGGCTTAAAGAAACTGAGAAAGGTGGGAAAACTAAATTTTAAAAAGAGTTAAAACAGAGAAAAATGCTTGTTAAGGTAGGGGGAGTGAGAGGGCGAGAGTAGGACCAGACCATACTGCTTGACGAGATCTATCTATTGATATGTTACATGAAAAGTTTTGAGCACCAAAAAGGTTTTCCTAAATCTTACACCCTCGGAACTTACAAGAACTTACCCTCAAGGGGGTAACTTCATTCCTATGGGAGATGGTGCCATGGGACCCCCTTAGAAATGTCCGCCAAGACCAGTTTAACTTCGTTGGATCCTTTAAATGGGGAATTAATCAATTAGAAAAAAAAATTAGTTTTCGATTGAAATTTATTTGAAAACTGAATGTTTAAATAATTTTCAAGCATGAAATATTTTTCAATTCTTTCTCAACAATGATCATCAGTTTGCTTTCATAATGTAACACAGTTCCTGGGAAAGTTGCCCCAATTGAAAATAGATTTTCCTAACCATCATAAAAACTAAATAATAATAATAATAATAATAATAAAAACCCCTGATAAATCATAATATCAGATTATCCATAAGATAGAGCATTTTGGCGCTAAACTAAAATCTGTGAAAAAAAAAAAAACTATTTTTAGTTTATGATTAACATAAAATTGATATGTTGAATTAGTTGATGTATATGTTACATCAGAATATGCTAGGAACTGAATTTTATTATATTTTTAAAGATCTATTGGATATTTAACTGTATCAGAGGGAAAAGATCCTGTCTGAGATGGAAAAGAAATAATCATCCGATTATGTAAAGCAACCACAGAAACCATACAAATAAATTACACTTGAAAACATTAAAAATCCCTCTTATCTGCAGATTGATTTATTATTGTAAAAAAATTCTTCATCTTTTCATAAAAATTGATTAGCTTAAAACAATGGATGCATTTCAGAAGATATGGGTTTGAAATAAACAATGATTAAAGAAGACATTTTAAAACTTTTAATTTAAACATTTTAAAACTTTTAATTTAAACATTTTAAAACTTTTAATTTAAACATTTTACAACTTTTTTTTAACGTCGAATTTCGACGGTGCGTTTGAGGTGATACAATGCACATGCGCATAGGAGCTCATTCGGTTGCATTATCACGGGGGGGAGATGTGTGCTTTATTTACTATATTCTTTTATTGACTGGATATGAGATGAACGTAGGGATATACTATTTGTATGATACTTCGTAGGTCCAGGAAATTTTCTCTCTTGCCGTGGGGAATATGGCGGTAATGTCAGACTGATTTGCATTACACATATTGTTTACGGGTTGTTTGTTTAGAGTTTGCATTGGAAATAGTACTGTAATTCACTGGGGAAAAAACTTTTAAAATAAAATTTTGAAAGACTGTTTCATACGCACCCTTTCTTATGTAATAAAGAAGCTTATTTTACTAATATTGTTACTGTAACTTTTTTCCGTGAAATTTTGACGGGTTCCATCTAGTCTATATATTTAAAACGCTAAGCATTTTCTTTCGACAATTCGTGAGAACAAACTACTGCATCAAATTACACCATTCTTTTTTTTAATGAAAGATATTTGGACACAGATTTGTTATCGTGCATTCGTTTGTTCGAAAATTTAATTAATTAGCCGTAATTTTCAATTAAACTTTTACTTCTGCTTATGACGTCATAAAGTCGGCAACTCCCACTGTTGCGAGGCATAGAGTTTATTCTCTGAACTCCGTGGTTCGCCAATCTTTTGACATTAGCTAATATCAACTAGGTAATATTTTAACATTGTAATATATAATCTTAAAAAACTTACTCAAAATAAGCTAAAATATAATCATAATAAAATATCTAAACATAAACATATCAATATGAATAACAAATCTCACGTAAAATGTTGCAATTTAAATGATTCCAATTGAAACAAGATTTGGAGAGTTATCCCTGACGCCCAGCTAACATAAAAGTACCTATTTTATTTTACTTATTTACACACATATTCAATTTTATTATAAAACACCAGGTTGCCATACAAAGCAAAAATCGACATTTTGGCGCCAAAACCCCGGTGCGTCTGCGATATCTGTACCGATTTAATCAAAATTGTTTTGTTTGCACCGCATATTGCAAAATTAATTAAATCCATGATTATTTTTTCTTTCTCAGATTCAAAATAAGAAAATTTGGCACAGATGTGATTGGCGCGATTTTTTTACCCCGCCAATTTGGCGAAAACTTTATTTTTGAATATTAGTTACAAATAGCATGGAATAATAGCACGTGATTTTTTATTTCTATATAAAATATGAAATAACGCAATAAATGAAATAGCTTCTATTATTTAAAAAAAGGAAATAAAAATAAATAAATGATAGTTTGATATAAATAAATATTGATATACATAATAAAAACAATTTATAGAATTAAAATAAAAAATAAAAGTAAATCAACAGCAATATAAACAAAATAACCGGGTTACCATGTGAGGCATAAAATTACCATTTTGTTGCAATCGTGCCAATGTGGTGCGTATATGATATCTGTGCCGAAAATTTAATGCTTAACGAAATTCAATTATTTGATCGATCGCAAATTTTGGTACTTTTCCGTTATACGGACACCATGCCATGTAAATGTATGCTTGGCGACAATGGTGTCCGTATAACGGAAAAGTACCCAAATTTTTCTTAGTTCGGTCTATATCAAAAACAAACATTTTACAGGTAACAGGAAAATCACCAAAAATGTAAGCTTTCATTAGCAGTTATGACAGCAAAGTTGGATAAAATCTAATAACCTGAATTTTACAACATTTATGCGAAATACCACAGAGAACCTCACGCTATTTTTATATAAGTAGGGGGTATTTAAAAAATAAGAGAACTAACAGCCTTCAATAATATAATGCATGAAAAAGTAAACAAATAAGTGATTCAGCAAATCTTAAAAATATGTATTTCTTAATATAACTATAAAATGCTGAAAAATATTCTGGTACTTCTTCATTATCCCATCGAAATTCCGTTCATTATCCCGTCGTCCCATTAAGAAAAAAAAAACTATATCCAAATTAGGTACTTTTCAGTTAGTCGGCATTAACTCCCACTGTAGCGAGGCACAGAGTAACGAGAAACTCTGTGGTTGCGAGGATAAAAGAAAAATAATAAATATTAAAAGCACGGGGCTTTTAGGCCGTTTTTTTTAAATTTTCAAGTTAAATTTCGGTGAAAATATTTATCCGCGTGCTTTATAAGCGCATAATAATTCATATTTATTGTGACGTCACCGGAATATTGTCCTTTGGGTTTATTTTATCATTATGCATTATAACTTTCTTGATGCCATTTTTTTCATTACAATGAAATACAAAATATATTTTTTCTGCATACATGGTATTTAAGCATAAAAGTAACCTATACAATGTACGTGTGAAAAGTTTGCCCCGGGGAAAATGACGTTATGCTTAGCTTGAAATGCATTTTAACAGTGATAAAACTAAAAAGAAAAATTGTGTCAACATGACGTAATTGAATTTTAAATTTTAAATTTTAAAGGTCAGAATTGGAGCTTTTATTGGTTGCTTCATCTTGATTGCATACTTTGATTACATGTTACCAATTACTTTTTTTTTTTAGTTATAGGTTAGAAGATTTCATTTTTTAATAAAAAAATTCACAAAAGTAAAGGAATTCAGGAAAATTAAAATTATTAAAAATAGTGTTATGGTAAAAAAAACAAAAAAAACTGAAATAATGATTGTATTTTTAGCTAGAATAAACAACGTAAGGCTAATATTTTATAGGATCTATTTTGGTAGGTTTGTTATAAGTTCATTTAACAGTTCCTTATTAGGGGGGCAAAGTCCTATTTCTTTCACTGCGAATTTCTCTTTCGATGTCAAAAAATGGTAGTATACTTTTGGAGGGCAGCCAAAACACAGTGGTAATTTTTAGAAATGTATAACGGTTGTGACAACAAACGACGCTATCGCTTTAGCTTTCATCGCGTTTACATCACTTCTAAATACTACAAATTATCAATTTATTTACTACATTTTACTACATTTTACAAATTCAGTTCTTACATCATCAATAAGAAAAAAAAAACTAGTTTTCGATTGAAATTTATTTGAAAACTGAATGTTTAAATAATTTTCAAGCATGAAATAGTTTTCAATTCTATCTCAACAATGATCATCAGTTTGCTTTAATAATGTAACATAGTCCCTAGGAAAGTTACCCCAATTGAAAATAGATTTTCCTAACCATCATGAAAACTGAAAAAAAAAAAAAAAAAAAAAAAAAAAAAAAACCCTGATAAATCATAAGATCAGATTATCCATAAGATTTTGACGCTAAACTAAAATTTGTCAAAAAAAAAAAAAAAAAAAAAAAAAACCTTTTTAGTTTATGATTAACATAAAATTGATATATTGAATTTGTTGATGTATATGTTGCATCAGAATATACTAGGAACTGTGTTTTATTACTTTTTTTTAAGATCCGTTGGATATTTAACTGTATAAGAGGAAAAAATCCCCGACTGAGATGAAAAAGGAATAATCATCCTGATTATGTAAAGGAACCGAAGAAATCATACAAATAAATTACACTTGAAAACATTAAAAATATCTCTTATCTGCAGATTGATTTATTATTGTAAAAAAAATTCTTCATCTTTACATAAAAATTGATTAGCTTACAACAATGGATGCGTTTCAGAAGATATGGATTTGAAACGAACAATGATTAAAGAAGACATTTTAAAACTTTTAATTTAAACATTTAATTTTTTTTTAACGTCGAATTTGGACGGCGCGCTTGGGGAGATGCAATGCACATGCGCATAGGAGCTCAATTGGTTGCATTACTACAGGGGGGGGGGGGATGTGTGCTTTATTTACTATGTTCTTTTATGAACTGAATGTGAGATGATCGTAGGGATATACTATTTGTGTGATACTTCATAGGTCCAGGAAATTTTCTTTCTTGCCGTGGGGAATATGGCTGTAATATCAAACTGATTTGCATTATTACACAGTTGTTTACAGATTGTTTGTTTGGAGTTTCATCGGAAATAGTACTGTAATTCACTGTGGGAAAAAAACTTTTAAAATAAAATATTGGAAAGACTGTATCATACGCAAGCTTATTTTACTAATACTGTTATTGTAATTTTTTTTCGTCAAGTTTTGACGGGTTCCATCTAGTTATTTTAAATTTTTGTTTCTCCTTTTAATATTCACGCGCAAGTACATTTTTTATGACGTATTTTTCCCAATTTATTGCTCTTAACACGTGATCCTTTAATTGTTATTTTAAAGCTTCATTTCTGTTTGTAATAGTCACGTGTAAATACATTTTTATATATTATTATGTGCGCTATTTTACAAATTGGCAACAGCATATAAAATTGGCCGTTCCGAAACATGAAATAAATTTCAATCGAAATAATGAAAATTTGAAACACAAATTTTTAAAAACCTCAAAACATTAGTCAAATTAAAAAAAAAAAAATTAATTGCGCACTGCACAACGCAAGCTTGTCAACTACGTCCTTTCAAAATATGGTTAAATTACTACACATAGTTTTTGTTCCTATAAAAACTTTTTAACGGAACTATTTTGACTAACATCAATATTATATAGCTCTTAAGATAATTTTTTGATCTAAAAACTGTCTTATTCAGCGTGTTTATCGAATATTTCTCTATAAAACTACAATTTTTATATTTTTATATGCATTAGTTTTCTTAATTTTAGCTTAGAAAGAACTTCGGACACAAACAAATTATTTACAGAGGTAACAACATTAGTTACCCCTCCCACTTTTTTTTTTTTTTTTTTTTTTTTTTTTTGTAGAATAGAGCGATATTTTCTGCACCCTGTTGAATTATCACTTCAAAAGACATATATTTGATTCTTTTAAAATAAAGTAACTAAAATTATTCTTTTATTGATACAGAAGAAATTGCGAAAATAATCAACTGAGAAAATAATAATATTACGGATATACATGTATCTTTTCAGAATAAAGAAAAGTCATCGATAAATGTTGAAATATTTCTTTAGAGGAAGAAAAAAATTATATTTTCTCCATGAAAGACTAAAAATTAGAAAATTCACCTTTTTAACCATAGCATTTGTTATTATATCTAAGTTTTCTCGATTTTCAGCGGGTACTAAATATGCCTTAGCCGTACTGCATCTTTGTCCATCTCTGGTATTTCCTTGTATATCATAAATGCCTTTAAAAATCAGAAAAAAACACAAAAATTATAAAAGCTTTACAAAAATATTCGAAGATTTTGCAATGGAGTCCAATAATCTATGTTGATGTTTATTGAACCAGTTTTGTATTGTATTTTATTTATTTATACAGTAACACAAGAATACGATTGTTTTTGCTCAAATGTCCAGTATTTATTCTGCAGCTAAAATAGGTTAGACTGCTGTTTACCAGGCACGTCGATCACGTGGCTCGCAGAGAACATTTGGCTCCCCAAAAACGTATCTGTGGCACGTCAAGTCTTAAGTTTGATTCAGTTGATGTTTAATGCAGAATATAAACATTGCATGGAAACTCTTGCACTAACTGTGACTGAAGTGTTGCCATGTTGAAGAATTTTTTATTCAAGATATCTACCACTACTTCAGAATAGCAACCTTCGCGTTATTTAATGACAGACATACCGTGAATAAATAAAGCGACGATTACTTGTAAAAAAAAAAAAAACGTGTAGCTATTTTCAATAAATAAAACCACAATATGGCACCGTTTCTGTAGTATTAAATAGAACAAATATCAAAAAGTATATGTAATCGGCCAGATCTAATTCATGTTAAAATTTCAGCTCTAAGAGATTGTGGATACAAAATTAACCAAACGAAAAGCTACCAAGAGTAGAACTTGAATTTGAAAAGTTAAAGATTAATAAAATTGTTATAGTATGTTTTTATAAGTTGTTATTTATTTTATGTTGAAACTACTAATTAAATTACTGTTCTCTTCTATTTACATCACATTACAAAATAACGTACAGTACTTATTATGTAATAAAAATGTATTGTAAGACTATTAAAATACAGTGTTTATTAACGATAATAATTCAAAGCTCAAATAAAGTAGCGTTAAATGTGTAACTTTGAAAGTAACACGAATTCTCGTGTTGTTATCGTCTAAAAGAAAGTTATCCTGGCTCTTCAATTTGGGCATACATACTCAAACACGAGGATTTTGGATTTGATCTCATTAATTATTTTCATTATTTAGGGTGATAAACCTGTCATTATTAATGAGTCCTAAGTAATCTTTCTCTTTTTTTTTTCTTAATTTTATTTTTACAGACATATTCATACTCATATTTATTTTAGGATTTTAAAATTTATATTAAAGTATTTTACCAGTGTGAATAAACACGATTAATTGAAGATGAACATCACAGTTTGACAAAAGTCAATTTATAATATACTAGCGGCCCGTCCTGGCTTTGCACGGGTAGACAATGTGTTGAATACAATGTAGGATATAGAAGTGTAAGTACTTTTAAAAAGTTGTTCTAAATTGGATAAAAGTGGGAGTGAGGCAAAATTGCAGTACTTAAAAATTTTGAAAATTAAAAGCTTGTAAAAATGGGATAAATAATTTTTTTCTGTTTATGTACATATTGAAACTAATAAATAATACACGGCCCTTGGAAGGACATAGCAACTATATGTGTTCATATAGAATGTGTTTTCCTGAATTTCACGCTGCTACCTAAATCTGCTGCTGAGATATGGCGAAATGACCCAAAACATTTGAATACCCCTTTTACCACCCTCTGGGGGAATTTCCAAAATTTTTCAGTAGATTGGTTTTAATTAATTTCGCCCTCCTACATAAAAGCTGAAATATGGCAAAATGTCCTAAAAAATTCGAAATCTATTATTCGAAATCTAAAATGAAATCTATTATTTTATTATTTGTTATTTATTAAATTTCATGACAATACGGATGCACAAAACTGCATTCAGTTGGCAATTTTATGCGCAGATACGATGATGATGTGTGGTTAAAAATGAGGAGCCTCTGAAAATTATGGTACTTACGTATTATCCGTGCCAGGAGATTGATCGCCAAAAATGGTTGCCAAGTACCAATCTTGTTTATCGTTGCCAATCATGTTTACAAAAACAGTAATTTAACATTATCAAATAACATTGTTAAAAATGGTAATTAATATAAAATAAATAAAATGTAATATATGTTTATTAAATTTATAACATTGTTAAAAATAGTAAATAACACTATTTTAGTAAAATTAATAAATGGTAAATAACATAGTAAATAAGAAATAATAATAAATAATATAAGAAACAGACCTGCCAAGTCTCCGGCTTTTTGGATACCAGTAATTTAGTACAGAAAATGTTGTTTTATTTAATCGGAGCATTTTGCGATTTAAAACAACAACATTTTCTCTAAAAAATTACTGGTGTGCAAAAATCCGGAGACTTGGCAACTATGTAAGAAATGGTAAATAATATAGCTTATTCTATAAAGTTAATTCTGTTAATCTTAGTACGTATAGAAATGACCCCTACTAAAAAAAGTAGATTATTCCCAGGCATGTACCACGTAGCAAGAAAAAAATATATAAGGGTTACTATAATTAGTAATATTGGCTTCATGCCTGGTGCAGTTGGCTTAAAACTGGCACGGATAATACGTAAGTACCAAAATTATTTCTATGCTCAGTGCAATCACCATATCTAATATTTGTGATTCAATTATGAAAATTTTTACCGAATAAACTTTGTCGTTTAAAGAACACACTTGTATTGCAAACAGCAACGACCCTGCAATGATTCTTTTTATAAAGAGAAGCAATTACAAAATTAAAAGAAAAATGCAAAAGTCAGTGAGAGTAATATGCTTAATATTATATACGTATGTATATCATTTTAATGAGATTTAGATTTTTAAATACCAAAAATGTGTTTCAAAAAATTATTTTCCCATAAACGTATTTTCATCTCTGTTCGGCGGCGCACTTTTTTACGACATCTTTGATATTTTGAGTTTTACGGAATAATAAAATTTCGAAAATATTAGAATTGATGTATTTTAAGTAAAGGCAAGAAACTTCTTAATAGTACCACAAAATTAAGAAATGCGCAATGCCGCTCGAAAGAACTGTCTTTCTTTTTCAGGCACAAAAAAGGTGTTCTATCCCTTTGAAGACAGGTAACATACTATAACTCGTCTTGTTTTTCTCACTAATGGAGCCACTAATAAAATTGCTCCTGAAACTATTATAATTGTATTTTTACTAAAAAAAAAAAGAGATTCCTTTCTATTTATATTTTAGCTCCACTACGTTCTACTATTATTCAACCTGTTAATGATCTCAACAATTAAAATATCTGCACATCTTTGCTTTAATCATATAAAACGTTATCACAAGAAGGGAAATGTTCACATGTTTGTTGCTTTTAATTTTATGTAAAAAAAAAAATAATAATAAAATAAAATAATAGAAATACAGGAAAATATGGCAAATTTTAGTAAAAGTATAACTATGTTATCTTACACTTGCGACCTTTAGCACACAGCACACCCACACCCACACACACACATATATATATGATAATATTGTATAAAGTAAAGAAATATTGACATTTGTGCTCAATTCGAAATTCATTGATATAAATAAACGAATTGCTCGTACCTGTTTGCCTTTCTGCGTTCGGATCTAAAAAATCAAATCCAAAACTTTTAAGCGCTTCGTAATAGGCTTGCTTCAATCGAGGCTCATATTTTGGCCGTGCAACAGTCACTGGACCAGAGTTGTTGTGATAGCCTAGTAGATAAAAAATTATAAGAATTCACATTTTAAAAAGATTTCGTTTATAAGCCAAACCAAATTGATTTATAAAAGAGTTTTGTAAATTCTCAATTTCTAAGGTAGACAGGTCCATCCCTAGCGTTACCAACTACGCCATATCTAATTGGCTAGTCACCGAACTCATAAAAAAATTCATACCTATTAAAGATGAGGAGAGTTAAGCACAAATTTTATTTAGTCACAAATTTGAAAAATAAAAATAAACTTGCTATTTGAGAAACAAGACTATATTTTAACAAGAAATTTCTTAAAGTGTTTAAGAATCCTTTAAATGAAAGGAAATTGAGTTGTTATTGATGATATATAAAGAGAATTATTCTATCTGATTTCGAAGCCTTTCCACGGCCCAGTATTAGTAATAAAAATGCCGTGGAGTATCCCTTGTCTGTCCTCCTTTCCTGCTTGATGGCCTATTCCAGAATTACTGAAAAACAGAATTTGTCTTCCTGCCATATCTGTACAAAGATATTTTAAAAGAATCAGAATTGTAACTTTTTCGAATTTCTGCTGGTTATAAATAACAAATTTGCTATTTTAAAACAGATTTTCAAGGGCATGAAAATCACGAAACGTTGTCCCAACGGAGTATTTAGGATCAATAATTATTTCTACCAAAGAAGATATTTTTTAATTAGAAAATTAATTTTGAAACAATTTTAAAATCTTATTAACAATTTTCGACAGCGTACTTTCGGTATCGGGCTCGAGTTCTGATGACATAAAATTTTTCTGGAACAGGTGGTCTCGAACAGGTGGTTAAATAATCGGACTCGAGTGCTCTCGGGCTTCGAAAAAATCCCCGAACTTACTCTAATATCTATATCTTATGTAGCAGTTTCGGAGATACTGTGTGATGATAAAATTTCCATCATAAAATCAGATCGAAATTATTTCATTTCCCGATGAAACTGCGATGAAATTAACTATCACCGACAAGAGTCATCGATCGATATACCGGCGCTATCCGTTTCCAAAATTCACCGGCGATCGATTATTATCGATTGATATCATCTCGATGACATTTTCGATGAATCTTGGATAAAACTTCATCTTTTGGGATGAGCTTACAATCATTCGCCATTGACGCTTCAATGGTTGACGATGAAAGGCCTATCAACTGTTCATTGTTGCTACAAGGGATGTAATTAACCTGATGTATGAAAATACAATCATATCTCACCTAAGCGCTAAAGAAGAGAAATGCGCATAAGTGAAAATTGACATAAACAAGAGATATAATTAAATAACTATCTTTTAGAGGAGCGAAAAACAGTCATCGAAAAATAACATACGAATTAGAAGTATGCAAAAGAAAGGTCATTAGGGTGTTATAAGAAAGACAGAACAAACTTTTAAAAAATTGTGATCACACTACAATAAGTAAATTTTTCGTAGAAAATCATGGGAACACTGTATTTATTCAGTCAAACGTACATTGTGTTTTACTCTAATACATAATCCCTAGAATTTTGTTCACAACTTTAAAAATAACAAAGATATTTTAATGGAATTTTCAACAGTCATGCCTTTTCTTTTTGGCGAAAAATAACGAATATCTGGAGAAGTAGTAGAAAAAAGTACTAACTATATCCAAATAACACTGAACGCTCCATTTTTGGGTATTATCGGCTGCATTACAAAATTGTGTCACTGACCAAATTATTGCGCACTTCCAGCTCTTTTCATTGTGTTATCGAATTTTTTTAAAGGCTAGGTAAGCCTATTGAAAATTTTGTTAAAACATCAGTATTATTGTTGGTGTGAGATAAGTTGTATCTTTGACTAAATAAATAGATTGCAACTTATGTTTTTATACAAAAATTTAATGCTGCAGTTCTTTCTTTGAATTGAAGTTGAATTGATTGACGTGACAGTTATCAAGTAATACACTCGAAATCTACCAAAGTCTTACCATTTGCTAAAAATTCTGGATCCCTGTTATCTTCGAGTTTCTTAAAATAAGGAAGAACATCCTTATAACTCCACCCTTTTGCTCCTTGAACTTCCCAGTTGTCGTAGTCATTTCTGTTGCCACGAACATAGAGTAAGTTGTTCATAGAACTTGATCCACCAAGCATTTTGCCTCTAGGTAACACAAATTCCTAAAAATGATACTTAAGATCTTTGAAATATAAAAACAAATTTTAACACTTTGTGGACCGGTGACGAGTATACTCGCCTCAAATTTAGCACATTTTGCATTCGAAACATCTACCAGAAATTTTGATTAGTAATTTTGATTTTATTTAATCACGATTTGCCTGTCTTTAAAGAACGTAAAAATTACTGTTGATATATAGTTTGGCGGATATTCTGAATAAAACAGATGTGCTAAATTTGCAACACTACTGATCAACACTGTGTTACATACATGTACATATTTAATATTGCATATTTTAACTAATATAAGCTTTTTTAAGTAAATGTCGTGATCATTCGAAAAAATGTATTCGTGTTCAAAAAGACAAAACATATATTTAAACGAAGGCTGTTATTTATAGGCATTAAAATACGCGTTCTTTCTTTCTTTTTTTTTTTTTTTTTTTTTTTTTTTTTGAAGTGAAAACTTTTTTAGGCGCGTTGGGCATTTTTTGAGATGGGAAAAAACCATTGAACTCGCGACACTGTTATGTAACCGACACCTCTGTATATTTGAAGTGAAAACTTCTGTAGGCGCGTTGGGCATTTTTTTGAGATGGGAAAAAACCATTGAACTCGCGACACTGTTACTGTAACAGACACCTCTGTATATAAATATGTACATGTATTGTGTATAGTTCGGTATGAGGTAGGGCGGGGCGGGCGCGTCGCGCGCCGCATGCTTGCCTGTGCGCTATTGGTTCCTGAAATACACGTACGAGAGTTAGAAAAAGGGAATGCTTTCAGTAGTGCTGCTACACAATTCAACGCACGCTTCTGTTAATTCAACATAGATATTATAATTGTGACAATTCTTGAAATCCATTATTTTCTTCTTTGATTTAGCTAGCTACATATAATGTATCATACAATTAACTTACTAATGTGAAGTGTTAATAATTATATATTGTATATTGTTTAAAAAAGAAATATTGTACTGCAGTGCTTTTGAGTTTGAATTTGTAAATCTATCATATCTAACTGCTGCTCATCATCACGTAAGTAAACAATTATTTAAATAAATAAATAAATTTTCGTAACACGTGGATAAAAATGTGTATCATTATATAGTATATATGTACACGTCAGCTGTCTCTGTACCAACTGTTACGGTGCAGGAATGAAGCGCTTGCGCGCCTTCTTTCTGCTTTTATTACCCAAACATTGAGCGCTAAATTTAAAACTTTATTATAGTAAAATGTGCATGCGAGGTACACCATTATGTTTAGTAAAAATGTTTCTGATATCGGCGTTATATGTGTTTGTCGTTGCCACTCTGAAAATGGACAGCTAATTGTAATGGTTGCCATTTATATTTCACCGGATAAGTCTTTAAATGCAATACGAGAATTTTTGTATGAAAATTTATTTATTTATTCTAAAGACGCTTCTGCATTACTTCAAGATAAAATTGGGAAGAGATTTGATGATTTACCAATGATTTTGAGTGGGGATTTCAACATCAACTTCGCGGATCATAAAAATCTACCATTAATTGAATTTTTACATAGAGAATTTCATTTAACGATGGCCAATGATCGCAATCATAGCACAACGAGATATAAAACTACAATTGATGCAGTCTTTATAAGATATTTAAGTAGATTCGAATCAGTCACAATTGTTTGTTTCCTATTTTAGTTACCATGAACCTATTATCAGTTCTGGAGTATAATGATAATAATGAAGATGGTAATGATAATGATGGAAGAGTTGTTGAAATTGTGGATGAAAATTCATAAGTTTCATTGGTATTCATTTCAAAGAATAACAATTAATTAAATTTCATATTTCATGTATTTGTAAATTTACGTTTTAAGCAATAGATTGCAATTTTTGTATGTAAAATAATATGCATTATATTTCATGTACAATAGCGCATTAAATGAAAAAAGTCCTTCCGGCCTGTACCGGGAGGAAAAGGTAGCTTTCCTATATCTTCGTTTTAAAATTTTAGCTAATGTTACACGAAAACGGCAAGTTAAAATGCAAAGAAACGTTTACAAAAGATTCGTTAATACTGAATTTGAATAAGAAATTCGCCACATTATTGAGCAATAGCCAAATTGGCTTCATTTATGAAGACTTATTTTGGTCGCCAAATTTGGCGATATTTCGCCAAATGTCGCCAATTTTGTCGCCAATATAGCCAATTTTGGCGTTAACGGATATGAATATATAGTTTTATGCGTATGATTGGGAAAATTATTACAACAATGAAAGAAAATAATTTGCGAGTAATCGCGTTAATGTGCTGTTTTGTTTCAAAATGTCAGACACCCTAGAATTTCAAACTGCTCTATCTCAGCCATTTTTTAAGATAGAGGTAAACCAAAAATGCTCTGGAATCCTTGTATCAAGGCCTAAAACGTAATTAAAAAATAATTTTTAATTTTTAATTTTTTTGTATATTTATTTTAGTTTTAATTTTTTAAATGGCCGCCATCTTGAAACAAATTGGCGGACAAAGCTGGCCAACGAACTCGGTCGAGACATTGGTTAGCTTAGTACACACAATTAGTTTCATCAAAATTGATTTATAAATACGAGCGTTATCGTATGACATAGGTCAGATATATATATGGATATATCTATATATATATAAATCAACATTTGAACGGAGGGTGGTTTTGGGGTCTAGGGGTCATGATCGGTGAAAATATGTCGAAATTTTCCGGAACTGCTTTCCTCCGAATGGCTGCAATAGGTAGCTTTATACTTTTTTGTATTGAAAGCTACCTAATTGTAATATAATTTTTGTAGTAGTAGTTTATAATAATGAATAAAAAAAATACTTCATTTAAAAGTATTTCCTGCACAATAAAACATTTCCTGGCGATTCAAAAAATACACATGTAATTGTTCAAGTTTTCACTTCTGTCGGCAGTCCCGGAGTGCCACTGTTTAATTTATTTATTTATTTATTTATATTTTTTTTAGCATGTGGTTAAAAGATCATAGACCGACCGGTACGGTTAAAGTAGTAGGGTACAGTGATGTCATACCGATGGTGGCAACAAACCTGAGTTTTCGCTGATACAATCATTTCTAAATATCACATAATTTCAATCCTTACGTCATTGAATATTAAAATAAATGTACATTCAAATGAAATTTATTTCAAAACTAGATCTCATTTTAGTAATCTAAAAAATAATTCAAGCATGAATTTAAAAAATCTATCTCAACAACAAACATTTGTTTTCTCTAAAAAAAATAAATAAATAAAAATAAAAATAAATAAATAAATAAATAAATAAAAAGACCACGATTGGTAAATGATAGTTACCACAATTGGTAAATGATTTTTCATACTCGATGAGAGCGAATTAAAAAAAGAAAAAAAAATCTTAGGTTCATATTTCAAATATTATCAATTACTAGTTCGTAAATGAGTCCAATTGCAAGCATTGCCACCATATGGTTATAATGTTCTTTAATGTAAATGTGAATATCATAAGAGGTTGTTTTAACATATTTTAACCCAACAACTCCGAATTGAAAATTATTTACTCAGATGTTAGAAAATATAATTTTAAATGTGAAAAAAAAAAAATTAGAACATAAAAAAAAAAAAAAAAAAAAAAAAAAAAAAAAAAAAAAAACATTGACAAAAATATGTTTTTTTCATATCTGCAACAAACCGAAAATTACTATATTTCTCTTAAATATTGTCAATTTTCTAATACAAATTTGTAAAATACACGAACTAAACTTTGTAAAAAATTTTTTTGACGCGTCCAACCTTTTTAATTTTATAAAATTTACGAAGTTCTTTTAGCAATAATGATATGAAACCGCTCAAATGATAAATATAACATTGGTATGAAAAATTAACCTAGTATCGCCGTCTGTTGAGAATATGACCAATTTATATTAAATGCTGTTTGAAGGTGGCAAAAATTAATAAAATTGTCTTTTAAAGTCCACTGTATAAGTAACATTGACTTCTGGGTATGTTGTAGATATGTAACACAATGATACCAAGGGTTAAGCAACATACACACAAAGATCTCATTTTATATTAAACGCCATTTAGCTGATTTTAGTAAGATTACGAATAAAACCCCGAATATAAATTTTTATTTATTTTCATTTCTAGCGACAAAATGTGAAACATTAAATATCACATTCTCGAAATACAAATTAGCTGCATTTTCGCGACTGCATTTTAATAGACTTTAAAAAACAATAAATGTAAAACACTCTAAATTGAATGTTGAATGCTTGAACTCGTATTGTTGTGACTTCAGAAATTAAAAAGTCCTTCCGGCCTGTATCGGAAGAAAAAGGTAGCTTTCCTATATCTTCGTTTTAAAATTTTAGCTAATGTTACTCGAAAGCAGCAAGCTAAAATGCAAGGAATTATAGAAGATTCGTTAATACTGAATTTGAAGAAGAAATTATCCAAATGTTTCAACTATAGCCAAGTTGGCTTCATTTATGGAGATTTGTTTTTGGCCCTCACATTTTGATCCTCACAAGTGTCGCCAAGCTTGACTAGAATTTGACGCTAACGAATATGAATATAGTTTTATGCGTATGATTGGGAAAATGATTATAACAAAGAAAGATAATAATAATTTGCGAGAAATACCATTCACTAAAACTGATAAATTAATCCCAGATTTGTTTTAATCTGCTGTCTTGTTTCAAAATGTCAGCCACCCTAGAAATTTAAACTTCTATATCTCAGCCATTTTTTAAGATAGAGGCAAAACAAAAAATGCACCGGAATCCTTGTATCAAGGCCTAAGCTAAAAATAAATTTGAATTTCGAAATTTCAGACATTTGAACTGAGGGTGGTTTTGCTGGTCTGGGGGTTTTGATCGGTGAACATATATATCGAAATTTTCTGGAATTACTTCCTTCGAATGGCTGCAATGGGTAGCTTTTTGCTTCGTGTAATAAAAGCTACCTAAAAAACTCTATATTAAAACAATTTTTTTACCATGTGTTGGAAGCGCACTTTGCCGTTAAACTGAAATCTGTCAACGAAAGGACAGATTTTCATTATGATTAAATTTAGTGCATCACGTATTAATCTGGAGATTTAAGTCAGAAATGGTTGGAAGGATAAACAAGAGATTTCAGTGCATATAAATTATTTTATTTTATTTCAACGGAGAGCATTAGCCAGTTTGGCTTAAAACATTACCAATATTGGAAGTCATTTTGGTAAGAAATAGTATTGCCAGGTGTCCGCATTTACAGGGGCTGCAATACTCGTAACCATTGCGCGGGACGCTAAAAGTCCCGATTTTTCATGATTCACCAATTCTTTTACATTTCAGTATCATGCTATTCATTAGTCTGCATCGAATGGAACTTAATACCGTAAATCCTGTCTATAACGGAAAATTTTTATAGTCCCTTCAAAAGGAATACGTTACAAATCTACCTAATTAGTCGAAGACAGATTTTTTTGCAGTTTATCGCGATTCTGTTTTTACAGTGTTTACTATACATTGCTTTGCAAACTCTGTGAAAAGGGACCTGTTTATACCGGAATTTCTGTTTCAAAAGTAAAAATGTCATTGTTGCAGCGATTCCTTTGTCATGGGTTTTAATAATATAGCAAGTCATTTTGGTAAGATATAGTTTTACCAGGTGTCCCGATTTTCAGGGTCTCTAAGACCCATCCAGCGTAACTAACCATTGCGCGGGACGCTAAAAGTCCCGATTTTTCATGATTCACCAATTCTTTTACATTTCAGTATCATGCTTTTCATTAGTCTGCATCGAATGGAACTTAATACCGTAAATCCTGTCGAGGCAAAATCTGACTATAATGGAAAACTTTTATACTCCTTTCAAAAGGAATACGTTACAAATCTACCTGATTAGCCGAAAACAGATTTTTTGCAGTTTATCGCGATTCTGTTTTTACAGTGTTTACTGTACATTGCTTTGCAAACTCTGTGAAAAGGGACCTGTTTATACCGGAATTTCTGTTTCAAAAGTAAAAATGTCATTGTTGCAGCGATTCCTTTGTCATAGGTTTTAATAATATAGCAAGTCATTTTGGTAAGATATAGTTTTGCCAGGTGTCCCGATTTTCAGGGGCTCTAAGACCCATCCAGCGTAACTAACCATTGCGCGGGACGCTAAAAGTCCCGATTTTTCATGATTCACCAATTCTTTTACATTTCAGTATCATGCTTTTCATTAGTCTGCATCGAATGGAACTTAATACCGTAAATCCTGTTGAGGCAAAATCTGACTATAACGGAAAACTTTTATAGTCCTTTCAAAAGGAATACGTTACAAATCTACCTGATTAGCCGAAAACAGATTTTTTTGCAGTTTATCGCGATTCTGTTTTTACAGTGTTTACTGTACATTGCTTTGCAAACTCTGTGAAAAGGGACCTGTTTATACCGGAATTTCTGTTTCAAAAGTAAAAATTTCATTGTTGCAGCGATTCCTTTGTTATGGGTTTTAATAATATAGCAAGTCATTTTGGAAAGATATAAGTGTTGCCGCGTTTCCCGATTTTCAGGGGCTCCAAGACCCATCCTTGGTAACTAACCATTGCGCGGGACGCTAAATGTCCCGATTTTTCAGGATTCACCAATTCTTTTACATTTCAGTATCATGCTTTTCATTATCTGCATCGAATGGAACTTAATACCGTAATTCCTGTCGAGACAATACCTGTCTATAATGGAAAACTTTTATAGTCCCTTCAAAAGGAATACCTTACAAGTCTCCCTGATTAGCTAAAAACACATTTTTTTTTTTGCAGTTTTTTGCGATTCTGTTTTTACAGAGTTTACTGTACACTGCTTTGCAAACTCTGTGAAAAGGGACCTGTACATACCGGAATTTCTGTTTCAAAAGTAAAAGTTTCATTGTTACAGTGATTCCGTTGTCATGGGTTTTAATAATATACCAAGTCATTTTGGTCAGATATAAGTGTTGCCGGGTTTCCCGATTTTCAGGGGCTCCAAGACCCACCCTGCGTAACTAACCATTGAGCGGGACGCTAAAAGTCCCGATTTTTCATGATTCACCAATTCTTTTCCATTTAAGTATCATACTATTCCTTAGTCTGCATCGAGAGAAACTTAATACAGTAAAACCTGTCTATAACGGAAAACTTTTATAGTCTGTTCGAAAGGAAAACCTTACAAATATATCTGATTAGCCGAAAACCTGCCTAAAACGGATTTTTTTTGCAGCTTATCGTGATTTTGTTTTTGCAGAGTTTACTGTACTTTGTTTTGCAAACTCTGTGAAAAGAGACCTGTTATCGCGATTCTGTTTTTACCGAGTTTACTGTACATTGCTTTGCAAACTCTGTGAAAGGGACCTGTTAATACAGGAATTTCTGTTTCAAATGTAAAACTTTCATGTTGCAGCGATTCGCGCTGTCATGGGTTTTAATAATATAGCAAGTCATTTTGGTAAGATATAGTGTTGCCAGGTTTCCCGATTTTCTGGGGCTCCAAGACCCATCCTACGTAACTAACCATTGCGCGGGACGCTAAAAGTCCCGATTTTTTATGATTCACCAATTTTTTTAAATTTCTTTTAGTATCATGCTGTTTATTAGTCTGCATCGTGTAGACCTTAATACAGTAAAACCAGTCGAGACAAAACCTGTCTATAACGGAAAATTTTTATAGTCCCTTCAAAAGGAATAAATTACAAATATACCTGATTAGCCAAAAACAGATTTTTTTTTTTGCAGCTTATCGAGATTCTGTTTTTACAGAGTTTACTGTACTTTTTTTTTGCAAACTCTGTGAAATAATACCTGTTTATACCGGAATTTCTGTTTCAAAAGTAAAAATTTCATTGTTGCAGAGATTTCGCTGTCATGGGTTTTAGTGTATAAGATTGTTGTGTCGATTTTGTATAGTAAATAATGAAACCTGCTACAAAAAAATACCAAGGGATCGCAGAAAACATTCCGTATTAAACAAGTTTCAGTTTTAGCAAGTATAATTGTTTGATATTCTTACCGTGGGAACAATGAAATTTTTAAGTTTTAAACAGGATTCCGTTTTACAGATGTTCCATTTTCATAGTGTTTACTACAGCCAGAAAAAAAAATCTGTTTACTGTATTTTTGTATTCCGATTTAGATGACGTTTCTTGTCTACCTGTCCCGCTTCTTGTGACACTGGACCTGGACACTAGTATGAAACCACGAAATCTGCGACCTTAGAGGACGTCGTAGTTATCGATCTTTGTGTTATAATAACATTGTTGTGTTATGGATATGTTCCGTAAGCTTTCTCATTGGTCATTATTACTATTTGTTGGAAAAATGATTGTTATATCATCGTATGTTTTGAGCCTCAATTATTGAAAAGGCCAATAACTTATTCATTAACTTCTATTGAACGAATTTCTAAACGCGATAACTATTAAATAATTTTGAAGGAGGGTTTTAATATGAAGAAAATATTTAAATGGCGTTTGGTTATAATGATATTTGTGAGGCAAAATATAGAAAAATCACATGACTGCTAATGGCAGACATATTAAAACCAGAGTCAAACACTGAAAATTAAAATCTTTAAATTTGAAGGATAGGTGCCTTTTGTAACACATGTACCCACAAAGACGGGATTTTGAAGACTCTTAAAGTCCCCCTTACCTTTCAAATATATTTAACTTTTATATAAATATGATTTAAAAACTAAAAAAACATTTTATCTGCATCATCTAGGTACATAAAAATAATCTGCGAATAATGGCAGTATATTATTCTTGTTCATTTATTTGTTATTATTATTATTTTATAGAATATCCAAAAGGATTTCCTGTAATAAAATAATTATATTGTAATTAACAAAAAAATTTTAAAATTAGATTTAAAATTATTATTGGAAGAAGATTGTTGAAGATTCGATAGCTGTTATTACAAACTTATTTGTATGCTATTAAACAGTGAACATATAAATTAAATATTATCTTTATTTTAAAATATTATCTTTTAAGTTTATGCGTCTCAATGCTCCAAAATTTAGGCCTGACGGATACTAGTTAGATTTATCATTATTAATTAAATTATTTTAAATTAATTTATTTATTTGTCAGTGAATACGTGCGAGGCTTTTGCACTGAAATCTTTGAAATTATTTGCTGACACTTTTTCTCGCTATTTTTTAATAAACTGCAATCGGGAACACACAACTGTGAATGGGCACAAATATTATTTCTAATCGATAAGAGATGGCAGCACCACGAAAAGAATTCTTAATTTTTAATACTGCTTGAGAACTGGTATTAATTTTTAATAAACTGCAATTTTTAATCAAACAACGTATTTTAACGTAATGTGAGAGCAGTATTTTGTCAAAAGCCTGTTCAAAAAACCTTTTCTATAATTATATCATTCGTCGCTGTGTGTTTGTATCTGCACAGAAAAGAGGAATCCCATAAAAAAAATGTAGCCAAGACTCGTGAGTGACTCTTTGACCGTTAAAAGTTCTAAGATCATGTAGAACCAAGTCTAGCTCTCTTATTAACTCTGACATTTGCATTCACAAATCACTCCCAGTCTCTACGAGTTGTAATTTTCCAACTAGACGAAAAATGCCCGGGCCAGGATTCGAACCTGGGATCTCTTGGCTGAAGCCGCCACGCTCTACCAACTGAGCTTTTCCAGTCGCATCTGGAAGGCATAATTCATCCAGTTAACCTTATTGATCATAGCATCTGGTCTGATATTTTAATCAGCTCAACAGAATAGATCGCAGGGATGGGAACTCCAATAAACTGGACGAAAAATGTCCGGGCCAGGATTCGAACCTGGGATCTCTTGGCTGAAGCCACAATTGGCGGCTTCAGATCCCAGGTTTGAATCCTGACCCGGACATTTTTCGTCCAGTTGGAAAATTACAACTCGTATGATTTTTTTAACAATTTGAATAATTGTGTTAAAATTAATCTAGTCTACATCTTTAGTTAAAGAATATTTTGTGACTTGGCAATTACGGAGCACGAGAATATGACTGCTGTGGCTCACATTTTAATTATTACGTTTATTATTGCATATTGCATAAAATAGCATTTATATGAGCACTGAACATAGATCTATTTGTATCGTTGACTTAATTTTACTTAACATTGTAAGTTCGCGGAGCTAGATGTTCTGAATTTTGGGTGATTTTCTTCGAATGTAATGTGAATATGAGACCGACCCGCCCCTTTTTAGAAAGAGCTCAACCCAAGGCATCTTTCTTTTAGGCTTTTACCCCTCGTGTTCATAATCAGCCTTAATGAAATAACCCCATCCCATCCCATAACATAGTAAGGTGTGATAAGTTCCACGTGCTGCATAATTGCCAATGTCAAAAAATATTCTTTAGCTAAAGATGTAGAGACTAGGAGTGATTTGTGAATGAAAATGTCAGAGTTAATAAGGGAGCCAGACTTTACATGATCTCTGATCTTCTTACGGTTAAAGAGTCACGGGACTTGACGATATTTTTTTACATGAGATGTTTTCGATGAGATTTCACTTCTTTTTGTAAGTAGTCCTCCTTTTCTAGTCTTCGGGTTTTTATTGGACATCATCCACTGTTTTTCGCCAAGCCCACTCCGTATTATTTGGAGGTTTCAGAAATTTTCAGGTTTATTTTCATTCCAAAAGTCCTCTAGATTGAAAGAAAACAAAAATTCAAATTTCTAGGCAGCTCCAGCATATAGATAAGAGTTGGGGAGGACAAAAGTACTCCGAGTTGCATCCAGGTAATGTGTTATCGATCTGAGGTATTACTCGCAGCTAAAGACTCTTGGTTTTGACATAAATATTGTGTTTAGGATACAAAGAAAAATAAAGTTAAAAAATCCGGAGTATTCCAACAAATCAAATTATTTTCGGAAGCATTTTGTGGAAGCACTGCCTGCCTCCAGATTTGACATCAGTAAATAATATGTAAGATATTATAGAATATCCAACAGGATTTTCTTAAATAAAATAATTAAATTATAAGCCATAAAATCTTACTCTATTAACCAGTCCTTTTCCTGTATGACGTTGTGGTACAGTTCGAAATTTCCAGTCTACTTCTGTAAACCAAGTTGCCAGTGCTGCTACTGGTATTTCAGTTAAGAGAGGGGGTGGACCACCCGCCTCTAAAAGCAAAACGTTGACGCATGGTATTTCAGATAGTCTGCTCGCTACCACAGATCCTGCAGAACCAGCTCCAACTATATTTGAAATTTTGAATTAATTAGTTATACATATGTATATATATATTAATCATTTAAACATTTATATATTATACATTATCTTACATATTGCACATTATTCTTGGCTATACTTGTATCCCTTTTAATATATTTCTTATTAATTACTTATTACTTATTGACATCTATTTAAATATAATTTAATAAATATTTTTTTAATTTAATATTTTAATAAATATTTTAATAAGTATTTTTTAATAATTAACATCTACTTAATAATATTAATGATTTTTTCTTTAATTGTTGTTATTTGTATTTTTTTTATCTTATATTTCTTTTAGCCTCGTTTCACTTCTTACTTTTTTTTAATGTAATTTTATTTTTAAATTTTTAACCAAGTGAATAAATATTGAACCACAACGCGTTTTTTTTAATTTGACCTACCAATATCTTTGAGACCATATAGTAGTTCTCCTCTAGAAGAAAAAGAAATTTCTAACCAAATTCAATCTTTATTAGAAGTTATTTTGATTAAAGAAAGCAATAGTCTTATTCGGCCCCTGTTACTTTAGTTATGAAACGCGAGGAAGGCAAAAAGACTAGACTATCGAAAATTAAATGCCATAATGAAAAATAATGTTAACCTTTATCTCGTATCGATGGAATTTTGATAAATTAAGTAGCGCTCAGTATTTTTTCACTTTCAATTTAGCCTCTAGTTATTGGCACGTATCTATACAGGGTGTTTCACTACCAGACCGACAAACTTGCAGGAAGTATAGAGGGCACACAGACGACACGGAATCACATAGCAATGCAGGGTCGAAAATGCCGTAGTTTCGAGCTATGGTTCAAAGACGCAGAGAAAAAGAACAGAAACAGCAACATATTAATGGGAGAGAAAACATTTTATCGAAAGGTTGTACTACAGAATATGTTCGAAATTACGACCAGAAGTCTTCTTCTTCTGCTGGGGTCAAATAAAGAGTTTGGTGTACGAGATCTCCCCGTTCCTTCAGTTGAAGACCTCGCCGATTGAATATCTGTAGCTGCCGGGTGGATATGCGACACGACAGGAATCTTCCAGAACGTAAAGGAATTTATGCAGCGCCGCTGTCAAACTTGCCTGACGACTTCTGGTTGTAATTTCAAACATCTTCTGTAGTACAACCTTTCAATAAAATGTTTTCTGTTCCATTAATGTGTTTCTGTTTCTGTTCTTTTTTTCTGCTTCTTTGAACCATAGCTCGCAACTACGGCATTTTTTATCCTGCATTTCTATGTGATTCTGAGTCGCCTCTGTGCCCCCTATACCTCCTGCAAGCTTGTTGGTCTGGTAGTGAAACATCCTGTAGATCCATCAGATACAGATAAATTAGCTTTTATTACCAATTATGGACTTTTTGAGTGAAAATCCTCCTTTTCAGTGCATAAGTTGGGCCCTCCATATTCAATAGAACCCTTAGAAGAATTCTTACTAAATATAAAATAGATTTTGCTTGCCGTTATTTTGATGATATAATAAATTTTCCTTTCTCTCTAGAAGATCATATTCAACATCTAACAAAAAATTTTGAAATATGTAAACTTAAAAATGTTAAACTAAAATTATCTAAATGTAACTTTGTTCAAAATAAAATTAATTTCTTAGGATATGAAAATCAGAATGGAACCCTACTTCCTGCTAATGTTAATATTGAAGTCATCAAAAAATCAAAACTCCCTCTAATGTAAAGGAACTTCAAAGGTTTTTAGGATCCATTAATGTTTACCATAAATGAATAGATAAATATGCAGAAATTAGATACCCCCTCAATAGATTATTTAAGAAAAGTACTCTGTGGGATCTGCAGATAGTCAAAATTATTTTACAAAATTAAAGAATATCTTAATTGCTAAACCTATTCTAAAAATGTATGATCCTAATTTAACTCTTCACATGTTTGGTGATGATTCAAAGGTGGCAGTAGGTGCTGTTCTAAAACAACCAGATCATAATAATTTTTTTTTACATTTTATTGCTTATTATTCTAGGGTTTGAGAGATTATGAACAGAACTATTTTATTACTGAATTAGAATGTCTTGCAATTGAGATACACTTGATACATTTTATCACTGTTTTCATGGAATAAAGTTTATTATCCATACAGACCATGCATCTCTAGTGTGGTTGAGGGGTGTTAAGAACTTGAGAGGCAGGCTGTTTTGATGGTCATTAAAATTAAGTATGTTTGATTATGAGAAAAAATATGAGACAGGTTCCATAAATGTCGAAGTTGGCATGTTGTCTAGAAACCGTAGAGCTCATTACCTTCAACCTGTTAATTTACTTTTTGATGTTAAAGATATTATTGAGATGCGGGAAAAAATTAATGTTTTCAGTAAAAATTATAAGACTGAAAATGGAGTTATTAAAAGGAAAGGATTTAGGAAGATTGGAGTCCCCAGGTCTTTAAGAAGGAAATTACTAAATGTTACTCATTAAAATTTTGGTCATCCTGGCATTCAAAAAATATTAAATCTAATTTCCCGTAATTACTATTGGCGTAATATGACTCAATATATAACCCAATTTGTAAAACATTGGGATTTCTGCCAAACGAATAAAAAACTTAGACAGAAAAGATTTGGCTTATGCTATGCCAGCCACAGACCAACCTTTTGAATATGTCTTTCTAATGATACTGTGGGTGGATTTAATTACTATAATTCTATCAAAATATATTTATATTTAATAATAGATCAAGCTATTTGATATGTTTGGGCTTTTTCTTTGAAAAGTGTTACAAATCAGATCTATGTTAAGTATTTAAAACAAATTTTTAATGTACAATTTCTCGTGAAGTACTTAGTGATAGGAATAAGGCGTTTACTTCTCCTCTATTTAAGATATCCCTTCGCAGACATAAAGTTAAACAGCATTTGACCTCAGCCCACCATCCACAAGCGAATGGTATGGTCGAGAGAGTATATCAAACGATAGTTAATAGATTAAAATGTAAAGTTAATTCTACAACTTTTAAAGTTCCTTGGACTAAATTATTAGAGCTAGTTATTTAAGAATATGATAATACGCCATATTCAATAACGAAATTTCCTCCTGCTTACTTATTTTTTGGCCAACTACCCTATGATCCCCTCTTAAGCAAAATTGTTACCCTCCTGTCAATGAAGCTCTTAAAATTGCCAAAGCGCGTACTCATGAATTTCATCTAAAAATTAAAAGATTATACGACCGAAATTATGTTGAGTTAAAACTTGATGTAGGAGATCTCGTTGTTTATGAAGAATTCAAATATCCAAATACTAGAAAGTTAGAACCATCTTTTAATGGACCTTATAAAATAACTAGAGGCCCGTCCAGGCTTCTCTCGGATGGACAATGTGTCGACCTGAAAAAAATGTCTTGCGCAAAAGATCTAATCAAAAATCAGCAATAGTTGTCTTATTCGTCTAATCTTCCATAATCGGGTTCATTGCCAATGTTGGCGACGAAATCACTAACATAGCTAAAATACGTGTTTAACTATTTGAAGCAGATTGGTTTAGCTGTATTTTATGTATTTTGCTGTTGTAATTTCATTGTTATAATTTCATTTCTATAATTTCATTGTTGTAACTATTGTTGCGACTTTATTTTTGTAACTGTATTGTTGCAAGATTCATTCTTTTTTTAACCTACCCCCACCCCCATTTATTCCCCTTAAGGAGTGAATTTCTAAAATAGCTGAAATACGTTTTTATCCATTTTTTAGTAGATTTGTTTTTCTGAATTTCGCGCTCCTACTTAAAACTGCTGCTGATATTTGGCGAAATAACCTAAAATTTTCGACTCCCCCTTTAACCCCCTTCGGGAGGAATTTTCATAAGTCCTTTCTTATTGCTTACCTAGGTCATAACTGCAACCTACTGTCCAAATTTCGCGATCCTGACTTTAGTCGTTTCAGCAGGGCGTTGATGAGTCAGTTAGTCAGAAGTTCTCTTTTTATATAATAGTATTCATTAGTAAATTATCTGACGTAAATTATGACATAGATTGCTATAACTACAATACCGGTAAGAATTCTGATGTAGAACATGTTTATAGATTGCGTCCGTATTATTATACTGATAAATTTAAACTGTCTCATGAGAAACAGCAAACTAAATTTAAATCTATAGCTTAATATTAAATTTATAATAATCCGAAAAATAAATTAACTTACTGAATGACTTAAATAACTGGTTAACAACTTTCTTTTCAGCTTTACAAGTATATTCTTGAATCTTGACAGAGGTATTTAGGTAATTCTTGACAGAGGTATTTAGGTTTGAGGTTTTTGTTTAAATTAGCTTTCTTATGCAGGCATTATTTAGTTATTTTAAATTTAAAGACTTCTAATTAATGTCGAATTGAATTATTTTTTTTAACTTATATAAAGTTAACTATTACTGAATAATTATTATAAGATACCAAAGTCATAAAATTTGTGCAAATAATTACTGATTATGCAAGTGTCCTAGATTTCACCAAAGCTTTTATTTTTCTCTTGTTTATTTATTTAAACCTTCTATTCTGCACTATGATTGAGTAACTCGCCACATGTGAAAGTGAATGAAGGGTTCAACACATCTTGGGGATAACACCTGTTAAGATTTTGGTTTCCATGGTGTTGCTTGAAAATCCAAAAGAAATTATTTATTTTATTTTTATGTTTTTTGTCTTAGTATATATTTCATTTCTTATCAAAAAATTAGCAAGCTACGCCTCGCTATCAATTTCTCTTAACGCACCTTTAATCAAACGAAATATTGACTTTGAATTTGACCTTGTATTTTAAAACTATATAGACCATTACTTGGAATGTCCTTTTGCATTTCTGAAAACGATAATAACATCATTGCGTTATTAAATTTTTAATGTGTCAGACAAAAATTGCGCTGTTAAGGACAAACTCTTTTAGTTGATCATTTACTGTAGGATTAGGTAAAGAACGATAAAACGATATGCTATATACTATAACCGTCCTTGAAATCTCATCTAACTAACAGTGAAGGTTTCGTCAAAATCCATTCGGCAGAATATTTTTAAAAGCTCGTTTTCATAATCGGGTTCATCTGATTATAAAACTTCCCCCCATAATTTTATAACTAAGCAATAAATGCGAATAAATAGCGAGAATAAATAGCGAGTCAAAGTGCTTGACACGGTTTGAAACAAAAAATTATTTGCACATTCAGGCATGAAATAAATGACGCATTAGCATACATTTTGGTATGATGCTGGTATAACGGAAAAGTACCAAAAGGTATCCAAAAATCTTCGTTCCAAATTAGACCAATTCTCTGTAGACTCTATTATTGAATAAATCAGCTTTAAGAAAAATGAATAATTGTGTTCATTATTGTGTCTATGGGAAAAAATCATTTCCGTTGGATTTTAATGAAGTTACAATAGTTGAAATATAATGAAACTGATATGCCTCACTGAGGTGGACTAAAATTTACTATTTGACGAGGATTAAATAAAAACCACGCACTCATGAAATCATAATTCACTTTTATATTTTAACAGAATAATAAGGCTAGTGTAATCTGTGACTCGTGCTATAGCCAGTATATCTATTCTATTTATATACAGTCTATTTATATAAACTCAAGAAAATTCAATATCACCTCCCAATTCTCAACGTTTCTGATAATTTTTGCTTTACAATCAGAATATTATCATAGATAAGGAACAATCAGGATTACGGCAGTGGTGTATCAAATAAGAGAGAAGCTGAGATCGACAGTAGCTTTGCAGTTGAAATTTAACCATGCAAATATAATATCTGTAATTTTTACGTACGTACATCATTCAAATAAGATCTAAGTTTAGAAAACATTTATCTTTCTAGATTAGAGTCCTTGCAATAAGATGTTTTGTGTTTGTGCAATATATGGGTGATTTCTTAAATCCTTTCGCCTCAAATATCTGATGGACCGAGTCATAGATTAACATACAAGATAGGGCAGTTACAGCAAAATCTGTAATGGCAGCAATAATAGCGTCACTAGTGACAAGGGGGGGGGGGGACTAACAAGCTTCCGAAATTTACCCATGTATATGAAATCTGTTTATGCTCTATGTTTTTATTAGCTATTCTTTTAGCTTCGAGACAGACGATTCTCTTCAGATTGGCCGCTTACTGGTGTGTTAAGTTTCTTTTTAAAGGACTTCATTTCATTTTTTATTTTATTATTATTGAAATAACAGTTTTTTTCAGAACTTTTTTAGTATGGTTAAAGATGTTAAAATATGTCATGTAGAATCATGTCATACAAAGCGGAATTTTAAAACTTTCGTTTTTCACTTTTCCTACAAAGTTGAAAATGTACACATATGTAGCATTTAAAAAAGAAAGATCATAATAAGATAGACGTTCAAAACAAAAAATATTCCGTCTATGAGACGTTTTTTCCCCCTTGTCATCGCGTTACCATTACGACCTATGATAGTGTCCTATCTTGTGTATTAATCTATGGACCGAGTTAGCTATAAACATAAACATGATGTCTAGGTATAGTAAAATGGCTAACGCTACACGATGAGGTACTTAGCAATGCGTTTTAGCAACACTAATTTTCTCCGAAGACGAAATTCGAATATATATTTGTATGCGAATGCAAGTTTATCAAATTAGAATAGAACCGTATGCAAATATGAAGCAAAAATTGTGAATTAGTACGAGCAAAGGAAAAAACGAAACCGTCTGTTAGTTTTGTTTTTAAAGTAAAAGTTATATTTTAGAATTCAAGCGTTTTTATCTGCGAACTCAAGTATTTTAAAATTGTAAAATTAATTTATCATCTGTGATTATTTATTTTCTAACACAAAATATCTCGCTTTGATTTCGGATATTATAGTCGAAACAGGTGACTATTTACCTTTTCCTGGAGCCCAATTGGTCAAACTCCTTACAAAATAAATTATGTTCTACCACTTTGTATTAGAAACGTTCGCATGTCCTATAGTTTTCAAGATATGATCTCTAATTCTAAAATTTAGCTCTAAAATGCGTTGCTAGGTACCTCATCGTGTAACATTAGCCATTTTAATATACGTAGATATCACGTTTATGTTTATAGCTATCTCGGTTCATCAATTATTTGAGGCCCAATGATTTAAAAATCATTCTGTATATTGCACAAACTCAAAGCATCTTATTGCAAGGAGCCCCCTAATGTAGAAAGATAAATGTTCTCTAAACTTACATCCTAGTTGAATGAGGTAGGGGAGACCGGGGCATGTTAGCCTTAAGGGCACGTTGGCCCATCCGCGATATTTTTCAAACTATCCGGTGGATAGCATTACTAGCTAAGTGAAATGTGTCTTATCACGTCTTCTTTCACCCACAACATCGTCAACCGTTAAGAAGCAATCAAACGAAAGCCACTTCAAATTTTCAAATTTTTACACATGTAAGTTTTTTTTTGCACTTATAAAAAATCGTTTTCGATTTGTTTCTAAATTAAAGTTTGACTTTGGTGAATAGCAGTTTAAATAGACCGTTGTGCAGAGCTTATTTTCTACCTACTGATTAAAAAAAAAAAAAAAAAAAAAAAAAAAACGGAGTATTTTGATACGACGATCAAAAACCAAAATGGCGATATGAGGCAAGTTGGCCCATTTAATCTGGGGCATGTTGGACCAGATTAAACGACGAACCTATAGACGTAATTCACATTTGTGACCACCACCCTTGAAAAGGTTAAATCCTTCCAAAATAGTAAATCAGGAGATGAGTGGATTCAATGTACCAGGTGCAAATGTTGGGCATGCGAATCATATGTCACTGAGGATATGATATTTTATGTTTGCATTCATTGTGAGGATGAACAAAATTTCGATGAAGGTAGTAGTTAAGTAGAACAAAACATCTTTTCTTATCGTTTGTACCTTTTATATACCAAATTAAAATTACATTTGATATGTTATGTGTTTTTCATTTCCGTTAGCAATATGGAAATAAATCTATTTAGTGGGCCAACCTACCCCGTTCGACGGGGCAGGTTGACTTGATGTCTTTCTGAGCTTCATATAGAAAATATTAATAATTATTTTTCGAAATTTTTCCTACGTGGTTATGCTTTAAGGTGCACTTATTGCCTAAACTAAAAAAATAATTAAAATTGTAATAAAATAAAATAAATAAAAAGTTTTGAACAAAAAATGGGCCAACTAGGCCCTGTCTCCTCTACGTACATAAAAAATTTTGTTGTTCTTTCCGTAAATTTACACAAAGAATTCTGTTAATTTAGGAAAAACACGTGTTTTTGAAGATATTTTAAAGACTTCGTGGATCGTGAATAACTGTGATAATACACTGAACTTTCGTGTGTCATTGACATGATTTTTGACATTGCATTGTATAATGGAACTTCAATTTGATAAAAACGAACATGCCATCATATTCCTTTTCTTAAATTCCCAGACTAATTTTTGAATTCCAGCACCATTTTTATATTAAGCATTTCACATTTTATAAGACAGATCACTTCACAGGTAGAATACCGTTCTGAAGTCAAAGTTCAGTGAAATTAGTTATAATAGGAATGATGTCACTTACCAACAATGTAATCATATTCCTCTTTAAACGTTGTTGATGTGGTAGGAGAATGTTTTTGATTCAACAGAAAACCTAAAGGAACATCGACAAAGACATTCGATAAAGAAAGTAGCCTTGAATCAGGAAAAAGCATGGGCTGTACTTCTGAGAAAAGATGAAAGAAAATAATCAGACATACTTGCATCCTGGTTAAAAAATTAAGCACCACAATTCGTATCATTTTACCTGCAAGAAAAAAGAAGTGGAAAATTTTTACCAACTTGTTGATTTTATTTTAAAGGATAAAATCACACGTGTGAAAATCATAGGACGAGACAGTACAAAAATCAAATGGAAGGACACTACTGAATTATATATTCTAATACGAAGAAATCTTATGTGTGGTTATATACATTTATATGCAAATTTTATCTTAAAAACGGCTCTAACGATTTTGATGAAATTTTGTATCCTACCGTTTTGGGGCACCAGAAAACCATTGGGCTAGGTCACATGTTCAAGAACATTCGATTACTGGGTCATTTTGGGTCACCATGGGTCAGGGTCAAGCTAATTGTATCTGTGATGTTTAGTTACAAATGTAAGTAATAGAGGGCAGCACCACAGCGAACTACGTCACATACTGGTGTTAAGTTTTTGTTTACTTTAGAATGTATCTGTTGTATTTCGTTAGTGTTCGATGTACGTGTTTGTGATAGTATGTAAATTAAAGTTCTTTAAAGTCCACCTCGACTAATTAATAATGCTGCTGCTTTAATTTCCTTAATCTAAGTACTTAAAATACTATAGTATCTAAAAAACGGTTCAAACGATGTTGACTAAATTTTGTATTCTACCGTTTTCGGGAGTGAGAAGACTATTGGGCTGGGTCACATGTTCGAGAACTTTCGATTAGGGGGTCATTTTTGGGTCAACGCGGGTCTAGTTAAGTTTATCTAAAAAAACGGCTCTAACAATTTTGATTAAATTTTGTATCCTATGAGTTTCGGGCACGAGATAATCATTGGGCTAGGTCACATGTCCGAGAAAATGCAATTAGTGAGTCCTTTTTTGGGTCACTGTGGTCAAGCTAATTTTATCTAAAAAACGGCTCAGGTTATTTAGACTAAATTTTGTATCCTATGGTTTTCGGGCACAAGAAGACTGTTGAGCTAGGTCACGTGTTCGGGAAAATTCGATTAGTGGGTCATTTTGGTCATGGGTCATTATGGGTCAAGCTGTTTTTATCTTAAAAACGGCTCAGAGGATTTGAACTAAATTCTGTATTTTGCGGTTTTTGAGCACAAGAAAATCATTGGGCTAGGTCACATGTTCGAGAAAATCCGATTTGTGGGTAATATTTGGGGCACTGTGGGTCAAGCTAATTTTAACTAAAAAATGGCTTTAACGATTTTGATTAAATTTTGTATCCTACGAGTTTCGGGCACGAGAAAACAATTGGGCTTGGTCAAATGTTCGAGAAGATTTGATTAGTGGGTAATTTTGATTATGAGTCATTATGGGTAAAGCTATTTTTATAAAGTAAAAGGCATTATGTAATAATACAGAGAGAAAAATATATCGAGTTGAACTCAAAGCTAATTTTGACCAAGCATAGCTCGGTCTTCCCTGGTCGTTAAATCCAATAAGATAAACATGCAAAAATGAAAAACTATGAATATCTTATGGATTCTTCAGAGGAGAATCATAAGTATAATTCATAGTAAAGCTATATTATTTCGTCAAATATTGTCAGCATTGAGCCTAAAAATGACATTATTATGCTCCTTATAACAGTGGGTAGAGCGATTTCCTACCATATCTTTTATCTCCCGGAGAATGGGCAGCTCGAAGCCCCTAATTATATGTAAAAGAACTAAATACAAAATTAATTTAGTCACATCAAAATAAAATTTTAAAAATTTTAAAACTATAAGAAATCCAAAAGATAAATATTTATCCATCTGCAATAGCTAAAAATAAAAAAAATTACACACAACTCACAAGTAAAAATAGGTGTATTAAAGATTAAACCAGATGCTAAAAAGAACCCACCATGCAAATCTTCACTGTCAGTTAAAAGATGTGCTGAGTCATGTAAAAGTAAGTACAACAGAAAGAGAGAGAAGCAGTGCTGCCATCTTTCCTAAAAAGAGGAGCTATTCTTAAGATTAAGTTATTACCATATAACTAGATATGAAGATTAAAGGGGGAATAATAATGTAGTAAGCAATATAATTAATAGAATTAAATAATATTGAAAGATAAATGTATATAATTACTTAAAAATTGAATCGATAAAGAAGATAATATTAAATAATAATATAGATAAAAATAAAAACAGATGATTATGTAAATAGAAAATAATATTAAAAAAGTAATAATTTAAGAGGGTGAAAATGTATAGCTATGCATGAGAAGACACTATGTAAAATATAGAATGATAAATAATTATGTTAAATGCATAAGACCCCGCCCATTTTTTGAAATAAAAGTACATATATGTATGTATGTCTTACGCATAAATTTTAAACGAATGCTCTGATTTTGGATCATGTTTAGGTGCGTTCATAATTATATAAATACGTAGTACTTATAGCCGTCGTCTGATCCGTCCGTCCGTCCGTCTGTCCGCGTATAACAGCACAAACATTACCCAACCAAGTGGTTTGAAATTTAAGATATATTATCTTTGCAGAATTTTGTCGGGACATTTCAAATTTTATGAAAATTGAATCAAAGCTTTAGAAGATATTAATAAAAATATTTATTAAGAAATTTGAATTTTTTTTAAATCGGTGCTTTCTTGTTATAGGAGCTTCCGAGGTTTAATCGTCAAGCAACCGAGATACTTATTTCATTACAGAAACTAATCTGCAGACGACATAATTCATTTCACAGAATTAAAAATCATCAAGATCTTAATATTTATATAACAAGCTATAGTAGGAACGCACCTCGTTTGTAGCGTTTGACGTACAATTTCTAACTTGTTGTTTTGGAAGAACGGGCTCCTTCACTGCTATCTCTGTAGCAGTGGCAATGGCTCCTTCCATTAGTGGTCCCGTAATTTCACCAGGATCGAAAAATGGTTTGTTTGTTTGCGTGTTTTTTTTTCCTTATTTGTACCAATTTCCAACATAGTTGAAAAGTGTTTATGAATTCATTTTGTCTGTCTGTCTGTTTGTACTCACGTAAATATAGTCGGATTGACATCTAATTTTTATATGTTATTGAAGTTCACTATAGAATGTTCGCTGTTGAAAATGAAGTGTGTATGCATTTATACAGGGACACACAAAACAATACTGTTAGATTATTGGACTATGGGGAAAATCGTTTGCAGTGCATTTTATTTAAATTGCTTATTTAAATATCTTATTTCACTGTATAGAAAAAAGTGAGATTTCTTAATATTATTCTGTGTAGGAAAATGTTTCATAACATATGCCTGATACATGATTTTCTTTCTTTTTTGTGGCTTTTTATACCCGAATTTTCATAAAAATTGCCTAATCGCCGTAAAATTTGAATGTGTTGTTATTATAGATAATGTTATTTTACGTTTAAAAACTGGCCATAGTAGTAGGTACACTCTCAAAAAATTCCTTGAATTGAACAAATTTTTCTGTTGCCTTTTTTCGCTATAAAACACAAACATTTCCGCTTTGATTTGCTTAGCTTCCCGCAAAATACGGAAAATTCACGTAATATATACTTGAAATTATCCAACATAAGTCTGCAATTTCTTCAAAAAACATGGATGTTCCGGCAACTGTGCTGCGTGTTACTTTTCCGTATTAGAAACGGAATTTTTACGTATGATTTTTTCCTTCAAAACACGGAAAATTCAAGAAGCGAAAGTCAATTTTTCCTGCAAGTCTCCAGTCACAAGACAGAAATTTCTTCAAATAACAGAAAAATCTCTTCCAATCACAGGGGTGTTCCGGCAACTTGCTGTCTGTATTTTTTACGGTTTTTGACGAAATTTATTTTGAGAGTGTATGGTTTTTACAGAGATACATTAAAAATAATAATATAGAATCGCTTACTATGCACCAAACATGAAATATTCTGGCAACAATGTGATTAAAATTGAATGTGGATGACAATAAAGGATTGTCTCAAAAGTCATCTGTTGTTTGAAACCACTCCCTCTGAATTATAACTGCTGTACAATCTATCTATCACTTATAAAAGTTTGAGTGTATGATTTTTATACGAATCTAAAATGTTTGACTGTGTTCCACGAAACCTGACATACATACGTTTTAAAACACTGCGAAAAATACTGGCTACTTCACAAATTTACCAGACCACAACTTACGGTTTTATTTAACCACATGTCATAATTTATATTTAAACAAATCTACAACTTTTAACTAATTTGGACCAAACTTGTCAAAAATACATTTTAGGATTTTAAGAATTGCAAATGTTACAGAAAAAAAAATCTGTAATATTAAGCCAAAACAGCTCCGCTAATAACGCTGGCGATATGTCGACGGTGGCAAGAACCTAAGCAACTATTTTTGGTTTAATGACAATTTACTAACTTCTAAAAGTTGCACAGTTTCAGTTTTTACACCATTGAATTAAAAAAAATGTTCTTTAACCCTTTATATCCTGAATTGATTTTCCAGCTACTTTTTAATTGTATTTTTGCATCATTGGATAAGTTTTGGTGCAGAATAAACATAGGAAAGAGTAAAATAATTTTTATAGTGTTTTAGTGGTTAATTATGCAACTGTAACCACCATAAATTTTTTACACTATGATATAAAATAAAATAGTAAATTTCAAATAGTATACTTCAAATAAAATATAGAAAATGTTCACCTGTAGAGTATAGAAAACAATAGAAAATAATAGTACTAAATAACCGGTAATAAACCACTAAAATTACTCAAATGAAGAACAACATGCATGTCAATTCTATTGCAAAATGGATTTCGAATGTAGCGTGGCAAATGTAAAACCCCTACAATGCAAAGAAAGAGGATATGTGCTTGAATTTGCCATCTCCTGCTGCTGTCAGAAATACACTCTTTGTGCCATTGTGAATACCGTTAGGAAAAACGGTCATATTACGAATATATAGGTGTTTTATTAAAGTGGTACTTATAAGTACCGTCAGGATAAAAATGGTTAAAATACAATTTAAAAAAATCTTAAATTACTTATTATTATGGTTTTTAAAATAATTTGCAAGCAGGATTTAAAAAAAAAATCCATCTCAATAATAATTGTCTTTCTCTATTATTTGCTACACTAATGAATTACTAACGTTTGCAGTTAAAAAAACAAAAACAAATATGCTAAACTAGGGAAAATTTTCAGGTTTATCACGATTGAGAATGGATTGCCTACGTTTGGCGGGCGCTTTATAAACGAGATTAGGCAACGATCTCAGAAATGTTAAGCATTATTGGAAGTAAATATTCTATAATCGGGTGACATGTCAAGTATTGGCGTAAAACATTACTGATGCCACATTTTTTAAACCAAAAGTTAATGCTATAAAAAGTTGAAGTAGCTTTCTTTAAAATAAGCCTACTGGTGCGCAGAACGATTGCGGAAGAGTAACTCGCTGGCATTTAAAAAGATAAAAATAATTTTGCATTTGTTTCCGGCTAATATTCCAAAATGAAATTAAAACTTCATCAATAAATAAATAAATAATTAAATAAATAAATAAAACACTAATTTATCAGGTATATGATAGAATTACACAATTAAACATTGAAATAATAGAACTAAAAAAGTTGCTTACTAGGGCTGAATTATTTATCAATATATCGGTCAAATGTTGATAGTTTTTAAATATCACAATAACTATATCTAAACTCTGACTCAGCCAATATATCTCAATAACAATAATATTGCTTTACGATCACCGCGGTTTCAAGCCCCGAAAAACAGCAACGAATATCCCGTACCAATATGTCCTTCAACACTTTTTTCAACCGATTCGTCTATTTACTCACTGCCCTGCATCATCCAAAACAGAAAGTCTACCTCCGCTGATTATTTCTCTATCATATCTCAAAGTAAGGAATAAACCAATATATCCGAATACATTCGATCTTTCAAACCACAAATTCTACTGTTCGTTAGCGATAAATACTGAATATGTCTTTCGCTACTGAATAATACTAATCGCGCGTTCCTTGTTTGGCTGCAGTGATTGATCCAAACATATTGCGATATCTCTCGGCTTTTGATATATTATGTCCAATAACACGAGCTTGAATATGTGTTGGTTATTGCGTAGTATTGATATTGCTTGCTAGAGTGCGGTTTCTCGGATTCAGAAGGAATTTATATCTGCGCTTAAAATGGGTGTCCTGAATCGAGTAGATTCTGTCTTTTTTGGTTGCCCCATTCATAAAAAAGGTACTTTAAATACAATGAAAATGTTTACGGAGAATTTCACTAAGTTATCGAAATTTAACTTATTGGTTATTCTAGTGGAATTTATAAGAAAATTAAATTGCTGAACGGGGGAAGGGAAATGCCTATCAGTTATTCAGCGAAGACTTTTTTATATATATTTTTATATATATTTAGTTATTCAAGGTAATTTTTTGCTAAATTAAAAATAAGAAACGATAAAGATCATTGATAAAATAAAGTTTTCCAGGATGGAGTGATTTCTTTATGTCAAGATTAAACGAAGGACATATCACGAAAAGATCGTGATGTACTGGTGATTTGGCGCGGGCCCATTCCGTGTATAGAAAAAACGAAATCAGACTCAGTCCCTCCAAACTCTATTTTTACCAAGTAAAACAAAGTTTGATATTTTTCACCAATACTAACCGATAGTTAAATTCTATGAAATGAAAATTGTAATACATTTTTATGTGGAAAATTTTTAATTTCATTTTATTAAATGTGTTTTTACTTTCTTCTATTTATAATAGAAGAAAGTATTGCAATCAAAATTTTTTTCGACTTCCGATTTTCGACGTATTGACACGTTTTAGTGGTCAGAGATTCCGAAAAACATGTTTTTACAAAATGTCTGTTTGTCCGTCTGTCTGTCTGTCTGTCTGTCCGTCTATCCGTCTGTCCGTCGGTCTGTCCTCATTGTATCATCGAAATGTGTATGAAGTTAGGAATAGAATTGAACCAAATTTTGTGTATAGATTTGTGACTATGGCCAGCAGATGCTCCTTGAATTTGGAGATATTCCGCCGGAGCGGGGCGCTGCGACAGTGATTTTTGCGCTATTTTCAATATTGTATCATCGAAAAGTGTATGAAGTTATGTATATAATTAAACCAAATTTTATGTATATGTTTTTGACTATGGCCGGCAGGTCTCAGTCGAATTTGAGGATAATCGGCCGGAAGTGAGCACAGTAATAGCCACTTAAAGATTTCAAATTTAAAAAAAATGTACCAAAAAATTAGAAATTCTAAAATGTTTTTTCGTTAAATGTTCAGTCTTGATCCAAGAATCCCGGAGCAATTTTTGTTTTGCCTCTATCTTAAAAAATGTCTGAGATATAGCAGTTTAAAATTTTAGGGTTGCTGATATTTTCAAACAAGACAGCAGAATTCATCCATAAACGCTTTTAATTTATGAGTTTTAGTGAGTATGGTTTCAGCAAATTTTCTTTCATTGTTGTAACCATTGTTCCAACTCTTATACGCTTAACAGTATATATTTATATTTGAAAACGTCAAATTCTCGCCAAGCCTGGCAACAGTTGGCGAAATATCACCAGATTTGGCGACAAAAATAGGTTGCCATAAATGAAGCCAACTTGGCTATAGCGGACTAATTTGGCAGTATTCTCATTCAAATTCAATATTGACGAGAACTGGGAATGAATCTCTTTTAATCGTGTTCCACGCACTTTAGCTTCGTGTTTTCCATTAAAATTAGCTGAAATCTTAAAACTAAGGAATAGGGAGGCTATCTGTTCTTGCCGGTAAAGGCCAGAAAGACTTCGCATAGTTTAATATACATCGGCTGATCGCATCCAGATAACTTGACGATTCGCAAGCAGCTGCCTTACAACAGAATGACGAAAAATACTGAATTTTGACGGTGTCGTTGCGAATTTTGAATTACTTACATGTATGAGATAGAAGAAAGTTTTGGCACATCCGACTAGCTTAATCATATGTTTAATAATATCATAGCAGTGAAAATGAGACTCAAAAATAGATTAATAGAATACAATGAGAAGAATAGGGGAAATACTATCTTTAAGAAAAGCTTTATTAAAGTAATAATGGAAATGCAAATAGTTATTTAACAATTAGTTTATTTTCTTTTAAATATTTTCTTTAAAAGAAAAACATTATGTGCTATGAGCAAAGATATATAAAATTTTAATTCATTGCATATAGCTAAGTTTTGTGTTTAAATTTTTGATACTATACCATTTATCTTTAAAAAACAGCAAATGCTCTTATTCTCCCCCCTCCTCTTTAAATTAGTATCGCGATATATCAGCAATATCAATATTAACTTGCTGATGTATTGCGCTATTAAATGTCTGATATCGCCCAGCTCTATTGCTTATTAATAAAAACTTTGGTGATTCCTTTGTCTATTAACCGCTGGCATGCAGCTAAAACGAAAGCCCCGTTTTAATAAATTTGGAAACTTTATTTGAAAACATGTTTGACATTTTCAATATAAAAACTTTTTTGGCATTGCTAGTGGGCATTCTAAAAATAATATATGTTAAACGCAAAAAAATCTGTTATAATTTTCAGTTAAAAATTAAGCACTTTAAAACCGAATAACATGTTGTGTAACACGGGAAGCCCACAGTGGATCCTCTGTGGCATATGTCGTGCAAGTGATATTAAAGTGAAAATGATAAAAAAGTCATCGTTTTACTTGTTGTTTCTTTTTTTACCCTCTTGCGTCCTCTGACTAGTATACACATCACTGAAAAAAAATATTTTGAAAAATGACAATGAAACTACTCATGTACGTTATAAAGGATCAATCAAATTTTCTGTGAAATTAAAGTAGAAAATCTGTAAAAAAATAAAATACTTTCAAGTGCTTGGTCCAAAAAGAAAGGATTTGGCGAGCAACACCTCTTCCTCGCCATGCGCGCATGCGATTTTAATGCATTTGGAAATAGCTTGTTAGACGAGTATTTAAACGAGCCGTACTTAATGGATTTAAACTTAAATAATGAAATAATTTATTATTATTTTTATAAGCTTATATACTGATATATAAAAATTGCGTGTTGCTGCAGTTATCAAATTTTACACGGATAAGTTTTAAGTGTATTTTAAAAGTGAGTAGCGGATTCAGAATGCTGAAGTTATAAATTTCGACAATAAATAAGTTGTTGTTTCCATGGCAACAATACAGTTCTCTTGACACTAATAATATCGAAGTCGAATTGCCAGTGCTCAGAATCAGACCTTAACTTTGAGTTAGACACAATTATAAATTTTGTTCTAAACCGTATAATGATGGTTAGATTTCATTAAATATGCATATAAATTTATATGAAATATCTGTAGTTATAAAAATGCTACTTATAATGCTTATTTACTTAGTTTAAACGTACTTAAACTAATGAACAGAAGAAAGTATTTTCAAATTATATACAATGGTTGGAGTATCATAGTTGATATTTATTTCAACACAGCGAAAAAAGTCCGGGACCAGGACTCGAACCTGAGTACTTTGGCTAGCCGTGCCAACGCTCTTCCTACTGAGCTATCCCAACGATATTCGGGCTAGCATATTTCACTCTTATTTGTTGGACAAGGCTGTGAACTGTACGCTAATTTCGTTCACCCGAACTATATGTATAGAATTTTTACATGATGAATCTGAAATAACACGGAAACACCCGTATACCATGTAAGTAGGGCATAATGAACAGAGCAAAAAATGCCGGAACAAGGACTCGAACCTGGGTAATTTGGCTTGCCGGCTAACGCCTCCCTACTGAGCTATCCCAACGATATCCTGGCTGGCATATTTCACTCTTATTTGTTGGACAGGGCTGCGAACTGCAGTGCTAATTTCATTCACACGAGCTATAACATTAGCATTTTTATATGATGAATCTGAAATAACGCGGGAACTCCTGTACATCATGTAACCCAAGTCCGAGTCCTGATCTCGGCATTTTTCGCTCTATTGGAATAAATCTCAACTATGATACTCCAACCATTGAATATTACTGAAACTAGTTCAGAATGAAGTGTCGAAAAACTTTTTCCCCTTAATATATTTTTAATTTTATTGTGTCGCCAAAAAAAAAGAAAAAAAAAACAAATATATATATATATATATATATTTATTTATTTATTTATTTATTTTACGAACCCTATATTAAGGTTCTATGCATTTTTAGGTATTTTTTTATAGATATGTATGTCTTCATAGAATATTCTGTAATATTTAAAAAATTTTCTGAGTATGCGCTTAATGAGACCTTCTTTGTGATCTCCATCATAGAACGGTGCTCTAACTTCCTATTTTGTTACATTGAATGCCGCGGTTCACCCATGAATTCAAAATACGATACATTTCAGAGGAAAAGTTATGGCATAGTCCTGATTTCCTCCCATAGAATAATATGGGGTAGATATTTTTCAAATTCGGTTTTCTTTTTAAAATATCGGCGAAGTTCTGCTACAGTTTTAACTGATTTATATTTTGTACTTTAAATATACAGATTTTGTTTAATTTCAGCCTATTTTAGAATAAAATTTTATGTAAGCTCAACAAGAAATAATAAAAATTGTTTGAGTGTTGCTCATAAAAATATGAAAAAGGTATATAGCCAAAAGTGATAAAAGAATGCGGCTAGTTTGAAAAAATGCCGTTAATATTAAGAAAATGGGATTCATTACTTGCGCTCATTAAAAGGGTCCTGCATAGGGTTGCTGCAAAAGACTGAACCGGTGAGCTATTCTTCCGTTCTATTATGCATAGTTCAGTGGTACACAATGAAGATTCGCTTCAGAAAAATAAGTTGCCCCTTCCCTGATCACGAAATCTGAGATTAACCCATGGAGAAATGTGTAATTATTTGTTTAAATTTCCCCATGTATTATCTCAAGAATCTTGGACAACGACGACTAGCCACGCTAGTATCATAAAAATGAAAATTTTGTCCCAGTAATGCAAACTTAGGATTGCCACAATGTTTTGTAAACCTTTACGAATTAATTTTAACGATGGTAAAATAATTTATTCCTCATTTTTTTTTCACATTTGTTATACGTGAACTAACTTTTATACGTAAAGAAAATATCTACAATGAATCGGGATCTTTCGAATTACCTAAGGTTTAGCAAGAAATATCCTCATAAGTTTAAAATTAGATGCGTAATATAAGTTATATGAATAATGAGAAACAATGTTGTTTGTGTGAAGAGATAATAGATGCCTCTTTTTATGTACGTTCGTAATTATATAAATACATAGCACCTATAGTCGTCGTCTGGTCTGTCCGTCTGTCCGCATATAACAGCGCAAAAACTACCCAACCGAATGGTTTGAAATTTAATACATATAATCGTTGCAGAATTTTGTCAAGTCATTTCAAGTTTTATGAAAATTGAATCAAAATTTAAAAAGGTATTAATAAAAGTTTTCTTCATTCTATTAACTCCTGTCATATCTACATATAACATATAACATATAATCTACATATAATACAAGCGCAAGTCATGTGACTAAGAAAAACAATTACGGGTTGATCATTTATTTTTTCATATGCCAGGCGGCCATTTTTATTAAAATTTATTTTTTCGAATAAAATTGCATAAAAGTTACATTTTTAGAAAGATCGATAAAAAAAAATTGTTTGCCTGACAAATGAGTTACATTCAAAAATATATAGATTCTGAGATAACTTTAGTTAAATTTATGTTAACAGCCCAATATTTATCCCAATATCCATTAAAGTAAATAAACAAATAAAAGATTCGTTCATCGTGAATCATAGAAATATTAAACCATGGAGGTAATCATTCGCAAAGCAAGATCCCCATGGTGAATTTTGCAGCGCTATTTGGTGACGAAAGGAAAATAGCATGTGTAAACGTGGCATACGTAATAAGATAAAAGAAAGGCATGCTTTATTCGCTCAGGACAGACGATATAATTATTTCACAAATAATAACGAATTTTTTTTTACATTGTAAAACTAATTATATTAAGAACGCATTTCATTTGCCACATTTAACGTATAATTTCCAACTTGTTAGCTTGTATATAAATCATGCTATACGAAAGAAGTTTTTCTCAATTTGAAACCTCGATAACGATACTGTTTGTGTTGAAACTAGTCAATATATATCTTATGGCTTTTAGTGTTTTGTAATAACTTTTAGCCTTTCTGACTGGTATTTAATGATAATATGCGTTTTTTTTAATATATTGTGCATAAATAGTGTCTATTTTTCTTAATGAACAGAGGAAGTTCGGTAATCCTATGTTTCCTACATTGTCTCTTCGCCAAACTGCTGAGTAAGTCAAAGGTCTTCATTTCAAGACTGTTTTTCTTTGCCTTATTCGTTGTTTGAAGTGTTGTTTCCTGTTGGAATCATTCTGACCCCGTGGTGTCTAACACACAGATGTATTGTGCTTTAAAATCTGAGTTCTTGCGCAGATTGTTGTCTCAGCGGCATAGTGCGCAATGACATCATGCTCGTCTTTCAAATAATTCTAGAAATGTAAAAAATACTTTAAAAACCAATCATTTTGATAGATTCGAGCCAGATTACGACAATAAAGTAACATCTGAATATGTTATGATCTCGATAACAGAAGAAGGACCATTTGTGGTGAAGGCAGATATATTGCTGGAGCTGGAGTCTTACTCACATTTAACCCGTTGACTATCAAAGGTAGACATGTGTACCACTTGCAGGGATGAAAGCGCTGCGCCACAATGGGCCGTTTGTCATTTGATGACAGAATTTTTGGAATTTAATAAGGCGAAGAAAACTTAGAAAATTCAGTACACTGTTAAAAATTTGCCGCAAACTGTCCAGTCACTCGACCGTTTTTACAGAAAATGGTTACATAACCATAATTTAACTCTATTTTGACCATAATATAGGCAATAATATGGTCAGAATAGAGTTATGTTACGGTTATGTAACCGTTTTCTATAAAAACGGTCAAATGACTGGATTGTTTGCTGCAAATTTTTAACAGTGTAGAGGCAATTAGCTCAGTGTGACACAGCGCTTTCATCCCTGCACTTGTTGTAGTCAAACGCGACTATTCAATCTTCATGGTAAATTTCTAGTAAAAATACATCACCAAAACTACTGTATAGAAATAGTGTTAGAAAAAACAGTAAAAAATCAACCTTCTGGGTTAATTCTGTATCAACCGTTGCCAAACAATTGGTATTCAAAGGGGTAACTAAATTATCTATAATACGCGTGTACCAATCGGTACTTCGTACTATACATTTAAGTACAACAAAATTCGCTAATTCCTCTTCAATTGTAAAGCTTCTATCATCGCTATGAGTGAAAATAACTGTTTGAGCTGCATTTATTGATTTTTACATTGCTGCAGAAAAAAAAGCTCTCGTATTTGGAATCTAACGTGTTTGACTAAGTTTTTCTAATACTTTTTGTAGCCCATTTTACTCACCTCGCAACTGTTGTACCAGATTAAAGCTAATTGTTTCAAAAGCGTAAGTCTGATATTGGAAAATTTTATCAAATGCACATCGAAAAAGAATTAACTTTTAAAATATAACTTATTTAATATACATTTTTTATAACTATTAAAATTAAATATTTTTTGGTACTTTTCGGTAAGCCGGGTGCCAGTGATAAATGTACATATATAAATATGCATGTATATATATATATATATGCATATATATCACCGGCGCCCGGCTAACTGAAAAGTACCAATTTTTCTAACTATTATTGTTACTATTAATATTTTTAATCAGTAATCAGTATTTTTTATAACTATCTTAAATGTAATTAATCAATTATTTCTTTCCTCATGCCGCATTTTAATAGAAACTGAGTATTAATAAATGCATTGATATCAATACGGTATTTTTGAACAATTTTTGAATATTTAATTACACTCTAAAATTGGGAGGAGTGAGAAGTTGACTCTTTGGAAGAGTGAGAGGCATTTTCACTCTTTTTGGAGTGAATTTTATAAAAATACACTCCTTAAAGAGTGGAATTTTCCACTCCCTAGAAATGAGTGAAATATGTCACTCCGTTGTCGAGAGTGACTGTCTCACTCCTTTGACAAGAGTGAAATATTCCACTCCGTTGAAGAGTGAAAGCCTGAATAGGTGTTTAAGAAGATCATTATATAATTTTGTCCATATTTATTTATTGAGAGAAACGAAATTATAATTTGTTCTTTTTTTTTTTTTTTAGGTAGATTTCGTAAGAAATACTACCTATTACATTCTCCCCTGTGTTGGAATTTCTGAAAATTTTTGCAGATCTACGCTGATCTCGACCCCTAGAACCCCAAACCACCCGCCAGTTCAAAACTTTATCTATCTATCTGTCTGTCTATATAGCTATATCGTTTTTTTATGGACACGTTAACTTCAATAATTCTGCACAAATCTCTTCCAAACTGATACATATAATCAAGGGACATACAATCTCGGTCAAGTTCGTTAATGGGCAAAATCGAAATTGGGGTGGGGGTGGGGGGGTTGTGAAAACAGAAAAAAACCCATAACTTCTTAATTATGATACGTATCAAATCCGTTTAAAGTTACTATTACTTTTAGGAAAAGGGCCAAGAATTTATGTATGACAGATTTTTGATGTCATTAAAAATGGCCTCAAGGGGGGGGGGAATAGGTGTTTAAGAAGAAAAAAATTCATAACTTCGTCAATTCACAAGATATCCAATCCGCTTAAATTTATTATAAATCTTCTTAATATTATCTACAACTTTTATACTGACAAATTTTATAGGACCAACCCTTATAGAAAAAAAAATCCCTGCCGGCTCCGCCTACAGACACAGGTAGATTTTGAATTTTGCTTTTTAACCATAAATATAAAATAAACCTATGTGGAGAAATGATATTTTATCTTTTTTGTACTACTATTTATTTTTTTTAATCATTGTTCAGCACTATATAATGCGGTTATTTTATTTTTGTGGCAACACTAATTTGAGGAAAAATCTTGCATTTCATTTATAAAAACAATGCCGATTTAATTTTTAATTAATAGCAATATTTAATCAAAAACCATGTTTTAACGAAATGTGGGTGTAGTACTATGTCAGAAGCCGCTTCAAAAACGTTTCGAAGGAGGATACCTCATTTGTTGTTGTGTGTTTTGTAAATTCATAGAAAAAGAGATGTTGACAACAGAAATAATATGTATGATTTTAGAATAATAGGACTTTGCAAAATAGCGCTAATTTACTGAAAAGTGCGGTCAAAAGATAAGAGTTTATATTTAAAACAAAAATTAAAGTGAAATCACACATTGTTAGTCATAGAACGTCCATCTATTAAATAGTTATTAATAAAACTTTAAAAGCAACTAAAATACAGTAAACAATAATGTTTGATTAGATTTAAATTCATTAGCAATTAATACAGAGATCTAAAGATGTAAAATTTGAATTACACATGAAAAAAAAATAACGTACATCACAGGAATTATTTAAATACTAAATACAACTTAATGGGTATTTGAAAAGAAAGAAATAATATTAACTGATTAAGATTTTGGTTAATTACTTGCCCTTCTGAGCATTTTAAAACTATCATATCTTTATAAGGCATGCAATGAAAGCTAACACAATAGTGATAAGCTTGGAATAAAATATTTTAGTTTATTTCTGTCAGTAACCTAATTTAATTCATTATGTAACTCTAATTGAATTTTTCCTTAAGAGTTCAATCACTGTTACAAACTATGAATTAAATAAATATTGCCAATAAAGTATTTTATTACAATCTTTACCACGCTTGTGTCTATTTTCATTGCATGCTCTAAAATATATGATTCTTTTAAAATGCCCATAAAAGAAATATAAAATAAATAATTCACTCCATAAAAAGTGAACATTCACTCCTATGAAAGAGTGGCTATTCACTCCTGTCAGGAGTGAGAAATCCACTCCTTTTGCAAGAGTGAATAGTCACTCCTCTGAAAGAGTGATTATTCACCCCTGTTTAGAGTGAATAATCACTTCTTGGGAGTGAGTATTCACTCTTTCAGAGAGTGAACAATTTCACTTTTGCCTAGAGTGAATAGTCAATCTAAAGAGGTTGGGCAAATTTTGACTCTGCGATAGAGTGAATATTCACTCCTCCGGAGTGAATAGTCACTCTTTCTTATTTAGAGTGTATATAGTTTATATATGTGAAAGGTAACCACCCCATATACTCAGAAGATCACATGCATGTGCATAATTATACATCATGAGCTTTAAAGCTTCAGCTTGTAAAATGTCGTCATATTTAAAATGAAGCGTTCAGAAAACATAAATAAACATAAATATTTTCAGAAAATTACATATTTTATTATGATTACAGAAAATGGTGTAAATTCATCAAACGTTTCCTTTCATAGTTACTTTTTCTCATATATATGTATTTTTTAATTTTTCGGTGGGTTGGAGTGGAGGGGGGGGAGGCAATTATATTTCATTAAATTAAAAGCTCTTTTAATTCTTATTTCATTCACTTTGTCCACTTCTTAAAATAATAGTTATCTTTAAATGATTGTCTAGGTTCTTTGTAGATTGGCAGTCATTTTTAACACTTTCCAACATAGTTGAAAAATGTTTATGAATATAGTTTGTCTGTCTGTCTGTCTGTCTCTTTGTCTGTTCGAGCTATAACTCGCGTCAATATAGTCGGATTGTAATATAACTGATATATATTATTGAGATTTACTATGGCATGTTCCCTGTTGAAACTACAGTGACTAGCATTCACAGTTCCTTTACAGGGACACTCAAAAATATTCCTTTGCATTATGGCCTATGGGGAAAAATCGTTTGCAATGTATTTGAATAATGAAACATATGAAACATTTCTATATGAAACATATAGAAATTTATCTATATCACTGAAGTGCACAACAAGATGCCTACTGTTGAATATGATGCATCTGCGAGCAGAACCTCTCGGCCACTGGTGGGGCTTCAGAGACCGACATTTTGAGTAATATTTCAATAGCTTTTAATGTACACTATTTATTTTTTAAATGCAGGTAAATCATCAACAGCTAAATGATCAAATGCAAATATTTTTTCAGATTTCAGATATTTTTCTTTCCTTTTTTTGCTTTTCTCTATCAGTTCAAAAATAACGCACTAATTTCCAACGTTTTGAATTTTCCAAAAATGCGCAAAACTGCAGTTTTTGATCATTTCTAATTGAAAAGATTTTTGGGATTGAATTTTTTTGTAAATGGATTTTAATGTCATTTCTGTATAGTTTTCCCCATGCAAAATACATATGAAAAAAAAATAAAAAATGGTATACCAGCCAAAAGTACAATTCAATTTTTTTCAAATTATGCATGATAGGCTTGGCGGCCATCTTTGCATATTATTCACAAAATTCTAAGCACCCAAATCTGTAGTTAAAATCCGAAGTTCAAATTTGTTGTTTAAGCAAATATTTTAAGTGTTTCATTTATAGACTTGTATGCTCTGAAAATTGTGTCTTAAGATAATGATGACTTATCTTAAAGATTCATCTTATGATTTATTTTTTAGAGTAATTAATAATTTTAAACTAGTAAAAATCAATTTCTTAAAATAGCAGTCTTATCTAATTTATCTGTCTGTAGTTAAAATCTGAAGTTCGAAATTGTTATAAACATATTACATTGCAAACATATTACGCTTTTACTTTAGAAATTTGGGTGCTTAGAAATATGGAAAGATGGCCGCCAAGCCCATCATGCATAATTTAAAAAAAATTGAATTTTCAGAAACTCGTTAGGATGTATTTAGTACAGGAGAAAACGATTTCTATTAACATATAATACGTAGGCACTCGACTTATATATATGATAACTTATTTAATGGAAAAAAGTTAAATAATTAATATAATAGCTTGGAAATTTGATATCACACCATTTTTTAGCCACAACTTTTTTTTTTCTACGCTTGGCTTTTTTTTACTTTTGAAAAGTTGTTTTTGTAGATATCATTTCATTTTTTTAATACATTAAACATAATTTAAATAATCTAAACATGAGAAATAATTTAAAATTATATTTTACTTTCAGTCATTGTTTAAAGGGTTAACTAGAAATACCAGTAGATTTTTCAATTAAACTAATTACACTCTTAAAAACAACATACTAAATGTGGCTTGTTATAATACTTGTTTCCTCCGTTAAAAAATATCACTGACTTATCCATGAAATGAATAAAAATGGAATACGTACATAGCGTGTCAGCGCTGCAATTGAAATCAAACGTGATATCACGCTCTTTTATTATTAGCACTAGCTGGCTTCGTCCGCTAGCGGGCCCCTAATTTACATCGGGGCCTCGAATCTTGTAAAACCTCGAATAAGATAAACCTCGAACCGAACGAACCTCCGACATGGTTCCCCGCTGCCTTCGGCACCGGATAATCCCTTAATTTGCACATCGAATAGTATAAACCTCTAACCAAACGAACCTCCGAAACGGGTCCCCGCTGCCTTCGGCACCGTATAGCAGTCGTGCTGCGCACACTCAAGTTCCATCTTCTACCACCAGGTAGCGCAATCTGTTCTATATGAACCTCGGGCACTGAAATCGTTAAGGCTATAGATGTCGACTCGAATGAGCTATACCCCGTCGTGATCCGACCCATAGAAACAGAGATAGGAAACCGCCCCCTGGTGGTGAAAGCTAATCACGTTTTTGGGGGGGAAGTGGGAGGGATGAACACCGGAGATGCATAATAGGATTAAGCGGTCACAGACCTATCCAACGATGTATCACATGAGGGGTATGTGCAAAATTTAGAAAATCCCCCCCTGCATAGTATGATTAAGCGTTCACAGACCTTTCCAACGATATATCACATGAGAGGTGTCGGCAAAATTTATAAAATACCCCCCCCCTGCATAGTATGATTAAGAGGTCACAGGCCTTTCGAACAATATATCACATGAGTAGTGTTGGGGGGGCGACGCAAAATGTGGGGGTGACACCTGTGGTGCATAACATGAATAAGTGGTCACAGCCCTTTGTAACGATATGTGACATGACGGATATCGTTAAAATTTAGAAAAGTGCCCCCCCCCCTTGTGTAGGCAAAACGCGCTCCGCCCCTCCCTATTTGACGCGGCTTTACTTTTTAAAATTTATGTTATGTGTTATAAAATATCGTAAAGTTTCAAAGAGATAGCCTTATTATACTTCCTAATTTTGTTCACGCCCCTCCCCATCCCCTCCCCATCCCCTCCCCATCCCCTCCCCGAAATGTGACGCGCCATTCTTTTTTATAAATTTTTTATCATGCGTTATAAACTATCTTAAAGTTTAAAACAGATCGCATTGGAATTTAATATATTTGCTGAAATTACTATTTTATATAGAATAATATAGATATAAACCCTCCTTTAGCATGTAATTAAGATATATGAACAATTTTTAGAATTTCTGAAAGCTGATTTTTATTTATTTATTTATTTATTTATCTATTTATTTATTTTTTGTTTATTTATTTATTTATTTATTTTACGTTACCCTGTGCATGTTTGGAATTTCTTAGCAATTTCTTAGATTTACATTATTTTATTCAATTAAACATTGTACTGTTACAATAAATTTAAATGGAAACTTCACTTCTAAAACAAAAATAATTTAACAACTGGATTTCATTAATTTATAAGAAAATGACGTGAAAGGCATTCCAGCGAACGAAATGCCTGTCCTTTACCGTTTTTTAGAAATAAATGAATCACATTTAATTCATTTCAAAAATTTTGTTTACGTTTGGAAAGAAATTTTAAATGCCGATAACTCTTAATGTATACAATTTTAGAAGGTACATCTTCCCTCAAAAACTAATTTATTTTTAAAGATCTTTCTAAAAACGTAAATTATATATTTAAAATATTTTTTAAAGCATAAACACTACGTCTGATTACTTTATTTTACAATATTATAAGAAGACGCATTTTATCAGACAATTAAATACACTAAACAAACATGAGTGAAAAATTGACCTGGGGCAGGACTCGAACCTGGGACCTTATGCGTACCGTGCTGACGCTCTGCGACTGAGCCACCCAGATCGATATTCTTGACCATTATTCGGCCATTTCTTATACTTATTCTTGTTGGAAACAGTCATCTGCCACAGTTTGCAGTCATATTTAATTGTCTGATAAAATGTGTGTTCTTATAATTATGAAGTTTTATTTTAAAAAAAATATCTTCAGAAGACAATGGCTGACTTGCAGATGAAATTTGATGTGGTTATAACTTGTAACTGATTTGTGCTATTATAATACAGATGGTACATGGTCGTTGGCGGGTTTTATCTCTGTTTTGGCATAATTTTTTAATCGCCAAGTTAATTAAGTTTTTTGCTAATTAAGGATAGAAAAAAAAATTACACTGGATTTTATAAAAGCACATAGATTACGTAATTACTTGTCCAAAAATGCAATCCTTTTTTTATTCCACCCAATATTAAGGTCTGTAGGTTGTTTGAAAAAAAAAAGTTTGACGAAGAAAAAAGTGATCATTTTAAGTAACTCGAAGTTTAAAAAAAAATCTATATCTATGTTTATAAATCACTTATGAAGATGAGTTTGGTCTTAAATTGAAGAAATTCTTCATTAGATTCTTCTAGTTTTCGTTTTTTTTCTGCGACGCTTGGTTTATTTGATATCTGATATTTTAATCTGGCATGTTTTGTCGATTTAACATTGCGAAGTTGCTTTCTGTAAGTAAGCAGTAACGGTCTTTATTCCAGTTTTTGGCGTTGTTTGTGTGGCGTTTTTTTTTTAAGCTTGGCTTGGCAGATCGACCGCCCTGCTTGATACAGAGGGTTGGAGAATTACGGAGACAGAAAGAAAGAAATTAGCAGCAGTGGAAATTGATGCCCTAAGAAGATCATGTAGGATATCAAGAATAGAAATAATAAGATATCAAAGAATCAAAGAAATAATGAAAATAAATGAAACCATACTAGACGATATCCAAAAGAAGCAATTAATCTGGTATAGTCATGTTAAAAGAATGAGTGATGAGAGATTACCCAAAATCGACTCTAATTATAGAACAAACCAAAAAAGGAAACGAGGAAGTCCACAAAAGACCTTGATGGATGGCATAAAAAATCCATCAGGGATAGGGGTCTGGAGGAAGAATGGACCCTTGATCTGAAGAAATGGACCTTTGACCGGAAGAAATGAAGTGGTCTCTTGTAGGTTTTTCGGATGGCGGCACTTGACGTCATAAACCGAGTTTATATATATACCTCCAGTTATGAAAAGCAGTAGAAACATATTTATTAATTTCTAAACATAGCACAATTTCAATTTTTACACTGTCGAATTGGGGGGGGGGGGGGGAGTGTATTTTAAAATGAAATTTGTTTGAAAAGCGTATCTCAATCTACTGATTTTTTATGGATTTAAAAATAATTTTCAAGCATAATTTTTTAAAGATCTATCTCTATCGCGTGCTGCTCGATTACGAAATATTAACAAGTTTACACTTAAAACAATGTAAATGGTTCAGGATTTATTTCCGGCTATTATTCCATAACGCGATTAACACATCAACAGTAAATTAATAACTAAATAAAATAATATAACTAAAATACATATCTTATATATAAGCAATCGAACCACGTGTTTAAACACTGTATTAAACAGAATAATCTAAAAAAAAAACTGATGAAAGTAGCAAAGTCTTTGGCGATTTCTTCGTCTAATCATCTTCTTTAATAAAAAGCTATGCGTTGCTGACGACTGGGATTTTCGATAATCGTTGCCACAGATTAATCTCGGAAAATGAAACATTTGAAGTTGCTGAAAAAAATAATAGCTTGAAAGGTATTTGTCAAAAAATTGTTAGACAAACTTCGTTAGAAAGGTAAAAAATTGTAGTTTTCTTGATATAAATTTCAAATCTAATGATTATGCCGTTTTTCAAATATTGAATTTCAAAATTACCAAATTTCACAATGGAGTACCATAACGAAATCTTCACGCGTAAAAAGATAATGATAACGGCCATGTGTCCTGACGTATACTGGCTATAGCACGAGTCACAAATTATAGTATCTTTACTATTCTGTTAAAATATAAAAGTTAATTATGATGCCACGAGTGCATGATTTTTATTTAATTTTAATATAATCATCTTAGAAACAAGGTTTTTGCATTTTTTTTCGAATGGGACTAATAAATTGGCCAATACTGTATATTATTTTGAGTTTAAAAGAGGAAAGGTGGGGGAGCGCTTTATATTATTTAGGTTTCTTCAGGAACTTTTGGTCAGAAATGAAAGTTTAATATATCAAAACGTCAGAAATTAAATCGACATTAAATCGGCAATAGCTATAACGACTTTCCTTCAGTTTGTTTGGATAGATTTTCATTGAAAAATATAAAATCATTCAACATTTATTTTAGGTATTTTTAAGGTTATTATCACGGGCCCGGGCAACGCCGGGCATGTCAGCTAGTGGGGCTAATAATAAAGTATCGCTTTTAAATCAGAATATATATTATTTTTATTATTTCAAGAAAAAACAATATTACTTGTTAATTAAATCTTTATGCTCCGATATTACTTTTAATAACCATTAAAGAAAATGTAATATGCAATTTATATATGAATAAAATAAATTTACTTTTCATACAAAATACTTTGCTCGATCCTATTTAGAAAGCACAGCCAAACAGTCGAAGGAAATTATTTTTTTGAAGTGGCTATTTTTTCAATCTGTTTACATGCATATAACTTTTTTCTCTTATTAAAATATATTATACGAAAAAATATCTAAATAAAAAAAAAACCTTTCTATTTACAGGTATGAAATAAATTTATTTATATTAAATTTATTTACAATAAATTCATTTAAATTGTTTTTTAAGAAATGTGAGATTTTCATACCATTGCTCTTGTTAATTAGTCTAATAATTCTTCTAAAAATTTTACAAAAAGAGCTATATTATCTATCGGTTCTTTACGTCAGTATTAATGGAAAAACTTATATAAATTTCCTATTAATATTATACAAATTTTCTAATATATTTCCAGACATAAGTAAGATAACTAGTAAATCTGAAGATCAGGAGCCTAAACATCAGATCTAAGTCATTGTTTTTTAATCTCACTTTTCATATTATTTAGCCTCTTATAATCCGCAATTTAATTTTTTTTATATTTCATACATATTTATAGGCATATAAAATACTTCGGAGGTTTCAGAACTTAGAAGCGTTAAATTAAACACGGTTTATGTAATGATATTCTGAAATTCTCATGAACTTCTTATTTATTTAACTTTTTAGATAAAAAATATGAACTTGAATTAAAATAAATTCTTTATATATGTCAATAGAATACAAAAATAATTTATTTTGATAATAAAATATTGCAGCAAAATAGTGCGAGTTACTTGAATTTTATTATTGTGCTATTCTTTGAAATACGGTTGCTAAGCAACTAATAAAGTAAAGAGCAAAGTAAAAAGAAATGCATTTTAAAATTTGTAAAAAATTTTAAAATAAAATGTTTTATATTTCACGAACAGATGCAAAAAAAAATTTCCAATAACTTAAACAATTAATTTCTAAATTCTAATGAATGTATCAGCAAATTTTCAAAGCTATTGGATACATTTTAAATCTCCATATCGAAAATTTAGCATTAATAATGTTACGTTTAAATCTATTATTCAAATATGCGATTTTCATTTCAGTTAAAAATGAAATTTGAAAATCGTCTGCATTCCCATAGGAAAGCACTATGACCTAAAAGAAATGTTCTATATTTTCCGAACGAATGAACCAAATGTAACTTAAAACTATACAGCTAATTCCGGGTACCTCACCAACATACGCACCAAAAATCAACCTAACTGGACGATTTTTACGGCAGTTATCGCGGAACACACAGACAGACAGACGGAAACCAAAAACTTTTCCACAGTGAGCCTCAACTGACGTTTCGGCAATTAATGAGGTGAACCAATTTCTTGATTCGCAATTTCGGACATAAAGCGTTAATCTAACAAAGAACTCTACCCAAACGGTACACCCCGATTTCGATTTAACTTTTATCATAGCTAATACTCATGAGATGATGAAGAATGATACCAAATTTAACGGCCATCGTCAAGGTTTAGTATTTTTAAAATACCGGGTGTCCCAAAAATGACTGATGGATTTTAAAATTCAATAACTAGCAAACGGTGATAGATATTTAAAAAATTCTTGCAGGATAGTTATGTATGATGTCGGGAGTTTTTTTACTGTGATTCTTGAATTTAGTTCGAATTTCAAACAATAGATGGCGCTGACAGCGGTTGGCGTTCATTCGAGGGCGAAACTGACGTCACTCAGCATTGATGCGAAGAAAGGAGATTAAGGCTATGGAGTGGGTCTCATTCATTCGTCAGTACAATCTTGCTCTTAGGCCCCGATTCTGAACTCATTCGATATGATTTCAATGGAATGCGTTGTTGCCATGGAAACAACAAATTCTTTGTCAAATTCTATCAAATTCTTTGATAGTGGAATACCACGTTCAGATCAAGGCAGGAATTTAACAAGCAGTATTCGAGTTGCAGGCGATTTTACATTAATGAGTATTTATGGGAATTTTATCTAACCAATATGAAAATTTAGTTTTGCGAAATGACGGCAATGCAGGTATGTGAGTGCTGCACAGAAATCGAATCCGTCACATCTTCATTCGTTATTTTGCTACGCAATCTGCTAGTGAGTACTTTTAAAAGAGTGTACACTATTTATTGAAAATGGTTTATTTCACGTAGTAGTTTTAAAATCCGATGAATAAAATATTCTTTATATCAGGCCATAAAAAGTAATTTAATCCGGGAAAATAAAACTTCATAAAGGTACAATCGCCTGCAACTCGAATACTGCTTGTTAAATTCATGACCTGATCTGAACGCTGTATTCCACTATCAAAGAATTTGTTGTTTCCATGACAACAACGTATTCCATTGAAATCATATCGAATGAGTTCAGAATCGGGGCCTAATAGCAAGATTGCACTGGCGAATGAGACCCATTCCATAGCCTTAATCTCCTTTCTTCGCATCAATGCTGAGTGACGCCAGTTTCGCCCTCGAATGAGCACCAACCGCTGTCAGCGCCATCTATTGTTTGAAATTCGAACTAAATTCAAGAATCACAGTAAAAAAACTCCCGACATCATACATAACCCTCCTGCAAGAATTCTTTTAATATCTGTCACCGTTTGCTAGTTATTGAATTTTAAAATCCATCAGTCATTTTTGGGACACCCGGTATTTATAAATGTATCTATGGTGCAACTAATGCAAATCGCAAAATGTTTTATTAAAAAATATTCCTAAAATTTCAAACAACGTAATCGTCCCAGAAAACATCATTAGTATAGAACGGCATACTTGAAGAAAGACATTTACAGAATCCAGTTGATTTTTGTTTCACAAGTAATAGAACCGAATGTCATGAATATAAAAAAAAATCATTTTATAATTTGTGGATGGTTTAAAAATTCATTTTATTTTACTCATATACTAATTGTCATTTCCGTGATGTTACTTTGTTTGAAATTACTGGAATATTTTTTAATAAAACATTTAGCAATTTTCATTAGTTGCACCATAAATACTTTACAAATAATTTAAAAAATACCAAACCTTGACGATGTCCGTTAAAGGGTCTAGCTGGATAAGCATAGCGAAATGGCCCCCATGGCTGATGTTTGAAATAACAGATGTGGTAATGAGGCTAACCATGAGAATACACTATAGAGTGTTTTTAGTCCCTCACCTTCAACTGTCCTTGAGATAATCGGGAAAGTATGCGCCGGCGGGCGCCACTATTTTTCAAATGCATTTTTCTCAAAAAGTATAAAAATTAAAATAAATAAACCAACACCAATTATTGAATAATATATTAGTTCATATTATATATTTTTTTCACATTTTTGAGAATTTTTAACATAAAAAATAGAAAAAAATATTTTTAAAAAATGTATTAATGTATTAATATTATATTTACAAAAACCAAAAAATTACATAATAATGCTCAAAGTATATACTTTAACTAAAAAAAATTTCGTTAAAATCGAAGATGCGCTTTTTGAGTTATAATAAAAATAATGCTAACAACTTGTTAAAATATTCCGAACTTTTCCTGTTTGTATTTCCAGAAATACACTGTTAAAAATAATCTGAAATTCACGGGTATTTTTTTCCTGAATTTCACAGAAAAAGTCCCTTTTCACGACAAAAGGGCATTTTCCGTTAAAAACAGAAAATGTCCTCATATTTCCTGAAAATAACGGAACAGAAGGAGAAGAAAGTGGCCAACGGAGATATTCCGTTATCGGCTGTATATTTATTTCCAATGTTTGAAAAACTGACATATTGCAGCACAGAAAAACTAAAAATTCAATAAATTAAAAATTCGAGTTTATTTAAAAAAACAAAATAGTTCTTCCAAATTTAAAAAGCAACAATTAATTTTCCCATGCTTTTAAAATTATTAGCAATTTATTTTTAAAGTTACAAAAGAATATTCACACTTAAAATATATTCTAAACAAATAGCTTAGTATATATATATATATATATATATATATATATATATATATAGTGAAAAAAATGGATTTTACGCAAAAAAGCAACAAACAAAAATAATGCTTTCGAATTTAAAAAAAATAATAACTTTCTCATTCCTTTGAAATTATTCGTAATTTGCTTTTTAAAGTTATAAAAGACACCCTCAATGAAATTATATTCTAACAGAACACATTTAAAAAATATATAATAGCAAACATACTTTATCGAATTTAATTCAAAACATAATATTCATGTTTTGCATCTAACAATCAAATTAAGAATTAATATAATTCATGTTTCAATCCTCTATTAATATTAAATTTTTCAGTCATAATCGTATATCAAAATATCCCCCCACTTAATTTCAAAGTTACCAGGTTTCTAAACCCCAGATTGTTTAAGTTCCAAGCAGCGATTTGAAAAAATCCCCTATCATCCTATCATCCTTTCAAACTCTTATTCTAGCAAGGGCCCGCTGGGCATGCGGTAAAACACTCGGCTCAAGGCGCTGTCATCCCTAGTTCGAACCCCAAGGGCAGCCCGAAAATCTGTACCAGGGAGTACTTAATATTAAAATACCAAATATTAAATACTCCCGTTATAGTCAACAGATGGCAGCACAAACAGATCGGTAATTTTTTTTTTTAAACCGAGGTCATTCATAACAGAAAGTTACCGTTTCCTCAATCTTTCAAAACGGAAAATCTACTAACGGAACGGAAAAAGTCCGGCAACTTCGCTGCCAGTACTTTTACCGTGAATTAACGAATTTATTTTTAACAGTGTACGCTGCTATCCATTGATTGGTCAATTCATGATATTTCTACTTGGGCGGCATGCCCAGTACGCCAAAATAAAAGAATGTTTTCGGACATACCACTCCTTATATGCCTGTTATCCTGTTTGTAAACATTCTGTTATTTTTGCGTACTGCGCATTTAAGTGATACAATTTCAGAGTACATGAAAAGAAAAAATAGTCGTTGGGGGCCACCGTAATACTTACCCATTATGGATATGCATAATATAAAATATGAAAATAAAACATGCGTAAACTATTTATAAAATGCATTGCAATTTGAATAAAATCGCGGCTTGATGACGTCATAAACTTTAAATGCTCTATTATTGAATTGCGTAAAAGAAATATCCTTATAACTCCAAAATTGATAATCCTATTAACTAACGGTTTATTGCGTCGGATTAAGTGTCTCATTTGCAATTAAAATATATCTTTGAATTGAAATTTGAATGAAATACAGGGTCATGAAAAATCGAAGAGTGTGGTAAGTGGGATTACAAATATCTCGGCAACTAATTATCTGATCAATTTCATTCTTTATGCAAAATTTCTGTTTTTTTTTTTTTTGTCTCTTATATTCACTCCTTAAAATACACAATTTCGAAAAACTTTATATACCTTTTATCAGAACGAAAATTTCAATAGTCCGAAAAAAATATTTCCGGATAATAGGTTACTAATATTCAATAAGCTTCTTCCCATTATTACATACTAAGTACATACCAAATTTCAAGTCTCTATCTCAATTTGTTCGGGAGATAGAGCGTTTACAGACACACAGACACACACACAGATGGACGACAATTTTTTTTTTTTTCTAAAAATATGTTTTTCGGAATCTCCAGTGTCTGAAACGAGTAAACCCGTCAATTTTTTTTCGATTTTCAAAACGATTACAAGACTTACCCTAAACTACGTATGATAGGTAAGTAATAAATGAATCAGATTCATTACCAGAAGAGGTGGATCATGACAATTGGAATCGAAGGAAAACAGCTTTCCAGCAACTAGTTGCATCAGACCTTCTTGATTTTCCAAAGTTTAGCGAAGATCAATTGAAAGTTTTGTTCAACGGATCATATCAGCTTTCATTGGCGATTTCGTACCTAGCAGAAATACTTGATGAGAAAAATAATTTATTTGTGCACTACGTTAAACAAACCCCGAATATTATTAAAATGGATGTAAGATCACACCATGTAACCAAAAAAAATATTCCAAACGATTTTCTTTTTCGAATGTGGAGGCTTGAATTTTGGAATAAATTACTAGAACTATTAGAACATTTAATTTTACATTCATAATTGGCGACAAAGAAGGGCCTGTATATTTGGGCAATTAAGCACACTTTAGATAAAATTAAGAAAAATCACAAACTGACGGTTATGATGTTATGAGAAATTGTGTAAAAAGCATGTGATATTTTTGATTTTTTTAAGCAGAAGGCCTGTGAGTAATGATGAATAGCATTCTTATGCGAAACAGTGACACCAAAACTTTATGAGAACTAGCTGCATATTGCAGCAAGATATTTGGCCATGAGAGAATCATTTTATAATTGTGTTTTTTACTTTTAAAGCTATAACTGTCATGAGAAAGAAATGTACGTTAGAGTTAAGTTCATAAAGAACAGATGAAATTTTGACTACACATTTTTGTTGCACAGAAAGAAGGGCGCGCCTTTAAGTCACGGGGATATATATTAAATGCGATAATGAAGAAAGGGAAAATACATTTACTAAATTAATTTAAATATAGATTTACTTTAATTTGAAAAAGTATATATATGGTTTCTTTACAATATATAAAGAAAATGTAGGTAGATTATAGGGTTGCTATAATTGAACAATTTTAGTATACAAATTCGGCTTTAAATTCAGTAATAAGGAAATAATAGGAATCCATCTTAAATAGGACGTAATCACCATTGCAAACAAGAATCATTATCTATCATGGGATATCATTGAATTAATTACGTATAATAGGATTTAATAGAATGAATAATGTGACTATAACTTGGTCATAGAGGTTATAAAATGTCATATAGATCATATCTGACAATAACGTCATAGATGTCAGATAACTTGGCGATATATCTAAGTCGCTTGACGAATTATATTCGGAAGCTGCTATAACAAGGAAGTACCGATTTTGAAAAAAATAAAATTACTTAATAAATATTTTTATTAATATCTTTTTAAGTTTTGATTCGATTTTCATAAAATTTGAAATGATTCGACTAAATTCTACAACGATTATCTATACTAATAATGTATAATACATATCAAAACAATCGGTTGGATAGTTTTTGTGATGTTATATGCGGACAGACTTATAGACAGACGGACGGACCAGACGACGACTATAGGTACTACGTATTTATATAATTACCAACGCACCTAAAAAGATGCACAGTTTTCTGAAGTTGTTTTAAAATATAACCTTCTACAAGTGGACATGGAAATTAATATTCAAAGAACTGTCTTCTAAATTTATGAAGCAAATAAAAGAAACTTGATAAGAACTTACGTTTAGTTATTTATTCCGTTGAAGTGATTCTGAAATCCTTTGTCGTCTAAAATAATACCGAACGATATTGTAGTTAAAGCATCTTTATTAACAGTGTTACTTTTGTTAAATATGTGTGTTATGTGCACCATTCCAACTGAAACATGTCAATCTGATAAGGGGCTCTTTTGAAAGATTTTATTTTATGCCCATCATAAACCACCAGACTTTTCATTTAGATTCTTATCATCTGATCGTGAGTTCGTGTTACGTTTTTATAGTATATTGTATTGATTCAGCTGTAAATATATTTGTATTCGCTTTTCTTTTAAATCACTTCCTTGCTTTAAGTCTTTAGCTTATATCGTACTTTTTTGTTAGCAACAGATTGTGTAGATTGATCTGTTAATACATATTTTTTATTCACATTATTCTGCGTCCTAATGGTCTAGAAAAAACCCCGAAACATAGCAAATTTATTATTCTAGTTTTCTCCACAATTATAAAATGAGAACTATCTTTCCAACTGGAAACATCGATTTGGGGAAATAAATTAAAATTAATTATTATATTAATGCATTTGAAAATTTAATAAGTATAACCAAATATAATTTTTTAAGATTTGTTTCAATCATAAAATGAGAAAAATACCGAAAATCACAAAAAAGGCTTTTGTCATTTTCCACACAGCCAATTGAAAAACTCATATAAAGAACTAAGAAACTATCCAATACATTTGAAAATCCGTAGACATATGTGAGACAATTCTCAAATTGTTTCTTTTTGTTTACTGGCATTTTCTTTTAATTCACCGGTTTGTTAATTCTAAAAATTTCTTTACCAGCAATGGTTTTGTTCTTTCCCAGGCATGTTTTTTTTTTTTCTTTTACCTCTCAGATTATGTTCCGCCTCACTTTGTGTCGTTTTGATGCCGCAAAACTAGCTTCTTCCCCGGCAACGATTTTTCTCCTTCCGGTGATTTGCCTGCTTCATAGGAAACCGCACGTGCTCAGTCAACGCCCCTCAGTCGGTGCCATTTTTGGGTGTGGCCTTTTTCGGAGCGTCATATTGGCTTTGCGCATGAATGCGTTCTCTTCATTTTTGGAGGCGCTACAGATAAAATCACGGTATGTTGCAAATCTTACTTTCGTATAAAAAATATTCCGTACAAATAATATAATAAAATCACTTGTTGACTTTAAATTAATGTGTAATTATTGCTTAAAGTGATAAAAATATAACATGAAATGTTTAAAAATACCCTTTAATATAGATTACTTATGTTTCCTTCGCTCTAACGGCGACATCTTCAGTTCAAAATGATAAATAAAATATTCTCGCGTATAAGTTTTTGAAAATGGTAAACATAAACCACGAGATCACATGTCCAATGCAAGCAGTGCTTAAATTGGTCAAACTGGAAAACGTGCAAATTAGTATTTATTTTTATTTTTATTGCTATTTCAATCTGGAAAGCATCGCTTGCCAAATTTTAGGTAATTCAAAAGAAGCGGATTTGTTGCAAGTGTTATCTTTTCGCAAATATATTTCTATTGATTCATGGATAATGGATGGGAAATAAACTCTTGATTGAAAAATTATTTTACTATACTTGAAATCAATCTGCATGGCTCTATTCTATATTGTCTAGCTAAGGCAGTAGTTCTTCTGTTATATTTGATATCTGTCATATGTTCTTTTAATCTTGTTTTAAATTAAATTACTTACTTTTACTTACTTGCGGTTACTTTGCGAGAATATTTTATTTATCCTTTTGATCTGAAGATGTCGCCGTTAGAGCGAAGGAAACATATGTAATCTATATTAAAAGGTATTTTTAAACATTCCATGTTACGTTTTTATCACTTTAAGCAATAATTACACATTAATTTAAATATTCCACAGCTTTGAATTCAATCTTATTCGTTTTTAGGGTTTCGTTCATCTCACGAAACCCTATTAGTCCCACTTCGTTGTCTGTCTGTCACAGAGCCGATTCTCAGAAACTATATAACTTACAGGCATGAAATTTTGAGTACTGAATATACCTACTATGAAGCTCAAAATCATAAAATTTGAAAAAAATCGTATTATTTTAATATAGAGACATAAAAAAAAATCTAACAGCCTTTTCCTATTAAATTTAAACATGTTTCGTTATAGCAGTTACCAACAATTAAAAATCCACAATAAAATTCTTTCTACAATAGTTAATTTTCTATTGAAAGAATTCAATGTGATAAATGAAAATCAAATAAAAAGTTTCATCAATTGAAAAAAAAGATTAACATAACGTCATATCGGTAATAAAACGGAAATTTTCAAACATTTCTCAATAATACAAGGAGTATGAGTATGTGTAAATACAGAAATCAGCTTCATATGACGTCATTAGAGAATTAAAAAGAAAATTAATCTGACATCATATTGGAAGTTTAACGGATTTTTCAAATGTTTGAGAATAACACAAAGAGAGTATCAATATGAGTAATAGAGAATAGTCAATATATGAGTTTGAGGAATGTATTGAATAATGATAAAAACCGGATTATGGAAATCGTGGCATATTTTAACATTTTGAAAGTTTCTATACAACATGTTTAATTTTGAAATTGTTTTTTTCTTAATATCGAATTTAGTCCACATGCCAGATATTATTATGGCAGTGTATAATAGCGGACTTCGCCCGCTATCGGGCCGGTTCAGATATTCGAAAAACCAAGAAAAATAGACCGGTAAATTTTTACTTTATATATATATATATTTTTTTTTTCGGAAAAGGAAATTTATTTAGATCTATTAAAGAAAGGATAAAGTGTTTTGAAAGGAATATTAAACAAAACTGTTCGTGCGAACTTCGATCATACTTACCTACTTGTTAATTGTTTGCCGTTGACCGACGTTTAACAAACAATTTTAAATAGTTATTTTTAATGCTTTTGATTACCCCGCGGATTTAATTTAAATAGTATAGTAGTTTCGTTCGGATTTTAAAAATATTTATTTTGTCTATTTTTCATATCACTCTAAACAAGTAAGAACGTTCTTTTTAAAACTTTCTCTCCAGTGACTTTTAAAAAACGAGATTTTATGTCAAGGCTTATTGCATCTACTTATACTTATTATAACGCATCTACTTACTATAACCGCTACATACTTCATTTTCAATACTGAACATGCCACATCATTAACATATATCAATTGCATGCCGATCCGACTATATTTACGCGAGTTAGAGCACGGAAAGAAGGATGGCAGACAGACAGACGGCAGATATACAAACCGAATTCATAAACACTTTTCAATTAAGTTGGAAAGTGTTAAAAATAAAAGAACCTCGCCAATTGACAAAATTTAAGATTTATTAAAGTTTAACGAATGTGCCATTTACTGAGACCTTACGAATATAGTTATTTTGCATGCTATTAATAATGATAATGAAAATAGGCCAGGGACGGCGAATCTTTTCAAATCCGAGAGGCAATTAAAAAACAAAAACAAATGAGATATCACGTGACAACAATCAGAGAAAAAAGGATCAAAATTACTTGAATTTGTATTTATTAGGATTAAAAAATATGTGGGTGACATACTTGTAGGTATTACACTGTAATAGTTATAGTAACAATCATATTTTACAAAGTAATAAAGAAAATGTGGTTACTGATATTGCATTTTGGACAAGTAATAAATATAGTGTTTAATTAGTTACTTTTAACCTTTCCAGGAGCAAGGTATTTTTATTGCGAAAATGTTAAATAGATTGATTGACACCAGGATTTACAAACTAATTTGAAAATTGTCGGCAGCGCAGTATGAATATTCAGTTTCTCTTTTAATCTTCATCAATTGCCAATAAAAAAGGAGGTAAGGAAAGCGTGTATCTTACCTGGTGTTATCTTCGAACTGGTTGGAAAATACGTGTATCCAAATAATGCAGCGAAGTTTTCGACTATGGTACATGAAGATAGTATTCCAATGCATTTGCATAATCCACGTTTAATTATTTTACTGCACTGAAAGAAAGAGTAAATTAGTAAGTGTTTTAAATTAAAATTGACGACCATTTGTCTCAGTCTGGATTATAATTTAATAAACTAAGATTATCGTGATTAATATATTTATCAGAGCACTGTACATAGGCTCTGAACATTTTTGAAGTTACACGATTAAAGATTAAATAAGAAGTGAATCGTGAGTTCATGAGTTTTTTCGAGGAAAGCCACCGCCCCCTGAATTCTAGGCCTGCGCGCTGAAAAAAATGGCGGCTGTCGCAGGCGGAATCGTTTGTACAGTCCCTCGAACAGTCCCTCGACACCAATAATATCTAAAAGTTATATTTGACTTATTTGACCTCCGAAAAACAAGGCGAAGAAAACTTTTAGAAATTATTGGTGTGGAATTTCGAGGGACCGTTCAAACGCTGAAAAAAAAAAATCGGCATGCGACAGCCGCCATTGTTGTCAGCGCTCAGGCCTAGTATTCAGGGGGCGGTGGGAAAGCACGGGATGACGTTATGGGACATCCACGTGAAAAGTCTGGTAATGATCTTCGCTTCACTTGTCGGTTTTTCCTTAGTCCGTGATTTAGTCCTTTAGTCCGTCATCATGGTGAAGTGTTTATGAGTGGGTTTCTGATGAAACAGTTTATTAACGGTGGCAATTTCAAAGTACTTTCACTTTCGTTAATTAGGTGAGTGTTCTTTTCCCAAATAGGGGGTTACTTTTAAATTGGTTTTTCCGTCACTCCCAATTAATCTCCTGTGTGGGATAAGGTCGTAAGTTTAAGTTATTTCGATGTTTCATAAATTCAGGTTTGGGGTTTGGTTTTGTAAGTGAGTCGGCGGTCATAAATTCTGTGGGACAATATTTCAGGTCTATTATTCCATCCTGTTTGCGTTGTTTAATCGCGTGGAAGAGAATATCAATATGTTTACTCCTGATAATTGCGCTTAGGACATGCACTGGACTCATGGCTGTGCATACAATATGCAGGATTCGCTACATTACGTTCTCACATGCCCATTGACAGCTACTCTACATTTGAGGAAAACAGACACCATCTCTCTGTCGAATTGGTTCAAATCAATCTCGGCGAACTCCTCATTGCTTCAAAAGATAATTAGCTGCATGTCCTTAATAGAAAAAAACCAACTGTTCTTCCAAATGCCACCAGTACACATCATTGGTGGTGATGATGATGATGATGCTTTTCCTGATGATGACGAAGTTTATTGAAAAAATCCACTGTCTCTACTTTTAAAATATTTTATGCTAAAAATCTGACAATTTCAAATAATTTTTAAACTTTTATTAATTGTGACTTTTCTGCTGAGTATGACGTTTGAGTATGACTTTTTGAGTATGACTTTTCTGCAAATTAAGCTGGGCTGTTTTGTCAAATATGTAATTTTTTTTTTTTAATAAACTTGCCAAGCAGGGCTTGCAGGGGCTAAAGCCATATGGTAGGCCTCCCTTCTTGGTTGAATCTGTTTACTCCTGCGAGTATGTTTGTCATTTTCTGCAAAAATATGCCATTCTGCAAATCACGTGGCCTCGTCTCGTCGTCTCGACGTCTTCTTTTGTGCAAATTTTTTTCTGCTCAACAATTTGAGAATCGCAGCTGCAGTGTAAGCAACGCATCGCATGAAGCCATAGATTTTCTCCATTGATACTTGCTGCTAACATTAAATACTAACCCCGCAACAGGGTAATTTTCTTGCAGGCAACACTTGTCTAATTTACTAGTTATTAGGTCTTCATATTTTAACGTCGGATTTCTTATTATTCGGAATTGTTTTATCTACAGATTTATTTATTGTTTGCATTTAGAGTTGTTTTTCCGTAATTTTCTAGATTATAATATCTCTGTTAATTTCGTTATGAAACTTATAATGTGTGCATTAAATTGAACCCTATCACAAAATCTGAAAGTAGCGAAGTAGTGACTGCTTTTGAAAAATAGTTTGTAGTAGCTACCTTTTAAAACAAATATTTGTAGTTGTAGTTAACTAAATTTTTAGTAAAGTAGTTATAGTTGTAGTTCGCTACAATAAAAAAGTAGTTTTTCCAACCTCTGTCCGTAAGTTACTATAGTAAAATAAACAGAAGAAATATAGACATGCAAATCGTATGTTAACATTCAATTCAGGTATTGGAAAATGCTATTTTTAACAATGTTTCATTCTTAAAAGTTTTAATTATTTATTGAGTGAAAGCTTAAAAGTCTGTTTTTTAAAATCAAAAACGAATTTTTGAACAACTTCGTTCGGGTAAGTTTCGTTTGGGGTAGCATTGATAACTTAAAAAATATAATAAATTAATAACAGCATTTTAATAAATTTTTCATATATTCATTTATACATACTGATCTGTGCAGAAAACTAAAAATGAATTTTTGTGACCGCTTTTTTAAAAATTTACAGACAATTAAGATGTGGAGACATTCGCATGCTAATGTTAAACCAATGGCAACGTTATTTTCAAATAACTCGTTTGCATTTCAATACTTGTAAATGATTTTTTACAGACTATCTGAAGCTGAGTCCTGCACGAATTGGGTACAACTCGACTCAAACCCGAAATTTCTGCTTAAAATTGACCCTAAATCCTACCCGAACTCGACAAAAAAAATCGTCTACCCGAAATCCAACGCAAACCGGGTACACATCAACCAGTACCTGAAATATTCACACCCAGTCCCCAAGTGAAAAAAAAATTAATCCATATTTTAATACAATTAAGAAAATATAGCCTACAGTTATATCTTTAATATCAATTTTATCTTTTTGTATAAAAATCAAAACATAAATACACAGTAATATTCAAATATATAGTTTTTTCCATTTGAAAAATATTCAGTACTTTCTTTTGAAAAATTCGGTAAACCTGAAAGAGTCAAAACCTAACCCGAAACCGACCCGAACGCGAAATATGTACAACAACCTCACCGCAACCTGACCGACCCAACCCGAGCCGCGGATCGGCTCAGGTTCGGCTAAAATTGGTTTACTCGACCCGATGCAGGACTCTAATATAAAGTCGATGTCATACTGGATTTGTGTTTATTTTTTTCAATTTTGGGTGAAGTAGTTTTTTTTTCTGTTTTACTTACCCATCATACGCAGTACAGGGTAAATTTTGTAGTCGTTTTGAAAATCAAAAAAAGTTTTTTGAGGTATTTACACGTTTCAGACGCTGCAGATTCCGAAAAACGTATTTTTAGGGGGAAAAATTCCGTCCGTCTGTCTCTGTGTGTGCGCCTGTGTGTGTGTGTGTGTGTGTGTGTGTGTGTGTGTGTGTGTCTGTAAACGTGTAAACGCTCTATCTTCCGAATTGAGATTGAGACTTGAAATTTGGTATGTACGTAGTATCTCGTAATGGGAAGAAGCTTATTGAATTTCAGTAATCTCGATTATCCGGAACTATTTTTTTCGGACTGTCGAAATATTCGTTCTGATAAAAGGTATATACAATTTTTCGAAATTGTTTATTTTACAGAGTGAATATAAAAGACAATAAAAAAATTGCATACAGAATGAAGTCGATCGGATAATGAGTTGCCGAGATATTTGTAATCCTATTTCCCACACTCTTCGATTTTTCATGACCCTGTATTTCATTCAAATTTCAATTCAAAGATATATTTTAATTGGAAATGAGACGCTTAATATGACGAAGTAAAGCGTTAGTTAATATGATTATCATTTTTAGAGTTATAAGGATGTTTCTTTTACGCTATTCAGTAATAGAGCATTTAAAGTTTATGACGTCATCAAGTCACGATTTTATCCGAATTGCAATGCATTTTATAAATAGTTTACGCATGATTTATTTTCATATTTTAAATTATGCATATCCATGATAGGTAAGTATTACGGTAGCCCGCAATGACTAGTTTTTTTTTCTTTTTTTTTTAAATAGAGATATTTTCACTTTAAAAACCTGTTCCGGAAGCAAAAGTGTCCTTATAAAAAAAAAACTGCTCCCAAAATCGAAAAAGTGAGAATAAACCCGATAAGACGCCGACTTCAGATATTCTATTTAAAAAAAAATCATTTAAAATATTGAAAATCAAACGAGAGATTTGAAAAGAATGTTGCCATTTTTGTTTAACATTACCGTGGGAGGGTCTTCGCTGTACTGGCCTAGGCTCTTAAACTGCTTTTCTTCACACAAACATTTATATAGTTTACGGACAAAAAATCAGTATTATTCAAAAATTTTTTGACATATTTAAGTACTTTTAGTTTATTACACAGAAATACGTTAGAATGCCGTCATTTTAAGAGAAAGTTAAAATATTTTAAACAGAATTGAGTTAATTGAATAGAATATTCATCGAGTTAAAACTAAAAAAAAAAAAAATGTTTTTTTAAATCAAAAACGTCCAATGCATTTTTGAACAACTTCGTTTAACTTAAGTTTCGTTTGGGCTATTGTTATAGTTACTGTTGCAAACATATTTTTTTTTTTTACCTAGTTTCGGTACAGCAGTATTATGTAAAAGTACATTATAAGAGGGAATCACTAGGGACCTAAAAACTCCTCCGTTTTATACAGGTTTCTATCTCAGCAAGCCAAATTGCATTGTATTGCTTTTACTAGGACTGTAAAAAAAATTTCAGTTTGTATCAACATTCCGTTACATACACATTTCGTTTTAACAGATTTTACTATAGAAAGAAAAATTTTATTTGTGTTTTACATTATTAATTTGATTTACAAATAACTTTATTTTATGTATGTTACGTTTCATTTTAAATAGAAACACTTCAAACGTTTTCTCACCCCTTAAAAATTTAACCTTTTATAAGCACGTTAATAGAAAATTAGGAGAATCGGTGAAATATGATTTAGAATTTATCGGATAATTTATGTCCGATTGCGAAAAATCTTCTACACTTTATAAGACAAATATTTCTTAGCCATTTAAGCGTCTTTTTTTTTTTTTTTTTTTTTTTTGTAGGTACTTTTAAAAAAAATTATATTGTTTGATTCGCATCAATTTTTAAAAGTAGAAATATTCACCTTATTTAATGGCATATAAAATAATGCGAGAATAAAGCTAATTACATCATTTAAAAAAACTGGTGGGAATAAAACAATCTGAATAAAAAAAAAACAGTAACCTACACAACCCATGAATATCATGGACGCGAGAATTAAGGGGTTAGTTTAGGAAAATATAGTATAACCACGAACGAAAATATTCAATATTCTCTTTTAAGTTTTGTGGCTGAGAGGTTCTGCTCTCAAAGCTAGTAGACGGGAGGTGCTGGGTTCAAACCCTTGTCGCGCTCGTCGATCTAATCGTACGGAGTTTTCCGTGGTTTTCATTGAACCTTGCCGTAAATACTGGTTAGGATCCATTAGAAAGATCCCCACTGAGGGCCTCCCTTTAGGGCCTATATAGCTCGTGTATATAATCGGCCGTCATAAATCAACCAACCTCTTTTTATTCACGATTCCGAAAATCGTTCTTTATCTTTAGAAACCTCAAAAACCAATATATTTTCGAGATTTAAAGAAGCATTTATTTAGAAAAGGTTTCCTTTGCGTTCACCTATTTTCGGAAATCTTGACGAGTTCTTTTCATAGTGTATTAATAAGTTTTCTGAAACCGGAATATTGTTTTTTGAGGATGGTATCCATTCTCAATTAAACATTATGCAGCTGCATAATTGAATTTATGCATGAAAGAGTAAGAAAATAATACTAATTTTAATATTATGTCAATCCTGTCACTTTATCATGTTTGTCTGTAAAACATCTTTGTTAAATATGAGCATGGTTACTTGGGAGGGAATAGCACCAGGAATTGCGGTTTGAGAAAATTGATTAATACAATAATACACTACAAAAACTACTCGGAAACGTTTTCGAAATTCAATGGCATCAAAATGAACTTCGTGTTTATAATTTTTTTTTCTCTTTATCTCGAAAATATATTTATACGTTTCAAAAGATAAAAAAGTTTTCGGAATCGTGAGTAATGCGGAAGAGGTTATTCTATATTTTTGTTTGTGACAACATTGTATTTTCTTAGATAAAGAAACATTTTATTTTTTTTACAGTCTACAAAAACGCCACAAAGTATTGTGATAATCATTATTATTTCGTAAATGTTATTTCATCATGAAATTCATAATCATAATTTAGAATTTTTTATACACTGCAAAAAAAAGTGTTGATTTTACAGAATAATACTGGCGCCCCAGCTGCCAGTATTATACCGTATTACTGCTTATTTTACTGTTTATTACTGTTAATTTTACGGTATAATACGGGCAGCTGGGGTGCCAGTATTATACTGTAAAATCCACAGCTTTTCGTTGCAGTGTACGTATTATGAAACGTAAAAAAAAAAAACAAGCTAAATCATAAATATCTATGTAAAAGTTTCATTTCATGCAGGTGGAAAAATATGCGAAACATATATATGCGAATATATATGTGGAAAAATATGCGAAACATGCCATACGTCTTACATGAAATGATGAATTATGCATGTGAAGTACATCTTTTTATTACACTTACGTATCATGAACGTATTGAAAGATTATTACATGAAAAGATATGTATCGTCCGTAAATATCAAGGCTTCTTACGCATTAAGCAACGTTAAGCTGCATGTATTTGCATAATCTGCAGACAGTTATTACTTTCCGAACACATGGTGTAAAGAAATTATTGTAATAATGATTTTGTTTTTGTGTGTGTGAGTGCGTGAACACGATCATTCCCAAACTGTACTTCCGATTGAGCTGTCATTTCGAGACACTCTTGTAAACCACTGTTGCAAAAACTGTATCGATGTTCGTACAAATTGGCCGACGGATTAGGTATTTGACCCATTTTTAAACCATTTTGCAACCGATTTTGTAGGAAACATCACCAAACAAATGTGACAATAATAAACACTGCGGCGATAAATCAAGCATTAGTAGCGCAGATGTAACGTCTCCCAGTTTTATAAAGAGAGGTCCAGCGCTTGAATCAAAACGATTCCATTGTGTCAGAAATTTGTATATATCATATCATATTATATCAAATCATATAAAGTATTATAAAACAAGAGACTCTGAAAATGTTTGTCTGGGCTAAGTTCAAAACTATCGAATGTATTTTTTCTAGTTTATACCATTGTAACTGATAATTTTACCGGGCTCATTTGTATGAATAATGTAACGATATGATATAACCATGATTTTTTATATTAAAATTTGGGATTTTTCTCTTATTTCGGGCGCAAAGTTGCCTGCGACAAATTTTTGTCATCTTGGAGACGGTATGTATTATGCCATACATTAACATACAAGATTGGACACTATCATAGAGCGTAATGGTAGCGCGATGACGATCGCAGCGCCTGCACTGTAAAAAATGACCAATGTTTCTTATTTTATGAAAATATGCTATAACCACGAACGAAAATATAATATAATCTTCCGAGTTATCCGACATTTCAAATAGCATGTTACATTGTCTTTTGAATCCCCAGAAACGAATACATTTTCACAATTTAAAGAATAATTTATAAAAACAAATTATTTTTAGCTGCCCGAATTTTTCAGAAACGTTTCCGAAGGGTTTTTATAGTGTATTAATTAGTGTCCTTAGCCTGGAATACCTGTTTTTCGAATGTTATCCATTCTCAAGTACACGTTTCCAGCCGCATAAGTTAATTTATACATGAAAGAGTAAAGAAATAATCTTAATTTTAATGTTATTGTTAACGCTGTTAATTTTGCATGTTTGTCTGTTAAACATTTTTTTTTGAGCATGAAAATGTTTACTTCAGAATTAATAGCATTCGAAAAACAAGTATTCCAGGCTGAGGACACTAATTAATACACTATAAAAATCCTTCGGAAACGTTTCTGAAAAATTCGGGCAGCTAAAAATAATTTGTTTTTATAAATTATTCTTTAAATTTTGAAAATGCATTCGTTTCTGGGGATTCAAAAGACAATGTAACATGCTATTTGAAATTTCGGATAACTCGGAAGATTATATTATATTTTCGATCGTGATTATAGCATATTTTCATAAAATAAGAAACATTGGTCATTTTTTACAGTGATGTAGTGGCAAGGGGGTAGAAACATCTCATACACAGAATATTTCTGTTTTTGAACGTCTACATTATTATGATCTTTCTTTTTTAGGTGCGTTCGTAATTATATAAATACGTAGCACCTATAGTCGTCGTCTGGTCCGCCCGTCCGCATATAACAGCGCAAAAAACTACCCAACCGAATGGTTTGAAATTTAATATATATAATCGTTGCAGAATTTTGTCGAGTCATTTCAAATTTTCGGAAAATCGAATCAAAACTTAAAAAGAACGAAAAATCATGCGTCAAGCATAGATTATGTAACACTTTCCAATGCTTCCAAAATAATTTTACAAATCATTACCGTTTAATAAGCTGAAAGATAGCATCGAAGTAAACAATTTGGAAAACGCATAACATGTTAAAAAACGTAATTTCAGGAATTTCCAACATCCTTTTCCAACATATACAATATTCGGAAAAATATCCGAATACTTTTATTCAGCCCTGTATATGATCTATAGATTTGTATATATACTACATAGGATGCTAAATTTTAGTTCAGTTAAGAAACGCGTAGCACAGTTTAAAATTCTCCTTCTGGAGTTTCTGTCAATAAACGGAAATGTGTTCGCGAACTTTTGTGCTTCCCTGTATATGATCTACAGAATTTATACACACCACGTAATAAACAAAAAGTGAGTTAAATTTAAAATCGCGTTCAGTAACTTAAAACGCACTTCCAGAAATTCTTGTTAACAGAGAGTAGAGAATTCTTTTGTGTGTCCCTGTCAATGAACGATGACTGCTATACACACAATATTCTGTAATAAGCCTCTTGTAATGCACCTTAGTGATATATATAAATTTCAATGCGTTTAAAATAGTGAAACATTATTTAAATAAACCGCAGACGATTTTTCTCCATAGACCTAATGTAACGGAATTCTTTTGACTGTCCCTGTAAAGTAACTATAAGTGCTATGCACACCCTATTCCATATTAAGCTTCTTATAATGCACTTTAGTGATATATATTAGTTACGATGTGTTTGAAATTGTATAACATCATTAAAATGAGCCGCAAATGATTTTTCCGCATAGACCGTAATGTAACAGAACTCTTTTGAGTGACCCTGTAAAAAAACTATAATTGCTACACACTTCAGTTGAAATAGGGAACATGCTATAGATAACGACAATAACATATAAAAATTACAGAGCAATCCGAGCATATTTACGGGAGTTAGAGCACGGAGAGACGGCAGACGGGCAGACGGCCAGACGGCAGACGGCAGACGGCCAGACAAACCGAAGTCATAAACACTTTTCAACTAGGTTGAAAGTGTTACAAAGATATTAATAAATGTTTTCTTTCTTCTATTAAATTCTATCATACGTAATCTATATAGTAAAAGCGCAAGTTATGTGACTGAGGAAAACAAATACGGGCGAACCACATCTTTTTCCATATGCCAAGCGGCCATTTTTATTCAAAATTATTTTTTCGAATAAAATTGTATAAAAGTTACTTTTTAAAAAGATCGTTCAAAAAAATAATTTGCTTGAGAGATGAGTTACATTACAAAATGTATTGATTCTGTGATAACTTCAACGAAAATTATGTTAACAGACGAATATCTCAATCCATTAAAGTAAATAAACAAAAGAGTTATTCATAGTGAGTCATAGAAATATTAAACCATGGAAGTAATAATTCGCAAAGTAAGATCTCCATGGTGAATTTTACAGCGCTGTCTGGTGTCGAAAAAAATTCGCTTCTGTACACATGGCTTACGTAATAAGAAAAAAAAAGGTATCCTCATTTCGCTCATAGCAGACGATATAATTTATTTCACTGAAATAATAACGATGATTTTTTTTATATTGTAAAACTAGTTATAGCACGAAACGAACGGACCTCATTTGTCATGTTTAACGTACAATTACCAACTTGTTTAAATGTTACATGTTTACGTTTTCAACTTTGTAGTAACAGCGAAAAATGAAAATTTTGAATTCCAATTTGTGTGCAAATAAGATTCTACCCTACATATTTTAACATGTTTAGACATACTAAAAAGATCTGAAAAGAACTATTGTTTCAGTAATAATAAAAGAAAGAATAAAAATAAAGTTCTTTAAAGAGAAACTTATACAATGCATCAATGGTCAATTTGAAAGGAATCGTCTGTCTTGAAGAGAAAAGAATATATATTAAAAACGTAGAGCAGAAACATATTTCCTATACATGGGTAAATTTTGGTGTCTTGTTAGTTTTTCCCCCTCATCACTAGGGACGCTACACTGCAAAAAATAATTGTTGATTTTACAGTATAAAACTGGCACCCAGCTGCCAGTATTATACAGTAAAATTAACAGTATTAAACAGTAAAATAAGCAGTAATACGCTGCCGTGCAAGCAGTAATACGCTACCGCGCACAGCTGCCAGTATTATACCGTAAAATTAACAGTATTAAACAGTAAAATAAGCAGTAATACGCTGCCGTGCAAGCAGTAATACGCTACCGCGCACAGCTGCCAGTATTATACCGTAAAATTAACAGTATTAAACAGTAAAATAAGCAGTAATACGCTGCCGTGCAAGCAGTAATACGCTACCGCGCATGCGCGGTAGCGTATTACTGCTTGCACGGCAGCGTATTACTGCTTATTTTACTGTTTAATACTGTTAATTTTACGGTATAATACTGGCAGCTGTGTGCCAGGTTTATACTGCAAAATCAACAATTATTTTTTGCAGTGTAGTATTGCTGCAGATTACAGATTTTGCTGTAACTGTCCTATCTTATAAATTAATCTATGGTATTATGCTATCGTTGATAAGCGAATTGAAACGGCTATTATAAGTTAGAAAATACAAACACCTCAAAGAGTAAAAGAAACTAGCTGTTACTTATTCTCTTAAAAAGTTTCAATGGGAAATAATATTATTAAACGAAAATATTTCACGTAAACATGAAAGCAATCTTTGAATTCTTAAAAAAAAGTTTTCATTGTCAAAGACTACGATTGAAACAATATTTGGCAATTTATCTTTTGCACAAGAATGAGAAAAAACACATCCGAAATTTTGATTATATAAAACCTGTATGATAATTATTATTCTTATTTTCATCGATTGTTTCAGTTTTAGGTTTCATGTTCTATTTTTCAAGTTCTTTATGTTTTTCTTTTTTTAACATGACTTCAAATTTTCTTACAAAAGCATTCACTGCTTCAGAAGTTACAAAGTAAGGATTATTCTTACAGAGATTTATGCAGTTATGCATTATTACTATCACAAAAACCAACATTTTGAAATAAAACATCCTTGCTGAAATAAAATTTTGTATTCGTTTTACTTCATTTCTTTTTAGTGTTCCTGTGTGTCTCCCCTACTTTTTTGATAGGTGTTTACAAGATTTCTGGCTAATATTGCGTAATCTAGACCCCCGCCAATTGCCGTAATAAAAACACATTCGAAATATAAAAGAAAAATCTGTTACTGATTTTTTTTTTTTTTTTTTTTTACAATACAAAAAAACGAACGAAAGAAGATTTACTGTTGCATTTATTTCATCTTCAGTTATTTCATTGTCACAAAAAAAAATCCCTGACGGCTCGGCCTACAGGCACAGGTAGATTTCGAAGACGCAGACCGTGGGGCGCCTGTTTGTCGGGAATTGCGGCAGAAATGACCTTTTTGCGATGATGCTGCAGTTGGAACCGCCTACACTCTAAATAAGAAAGAGTGACTATTCACTCCGGAGGAGTGGATATTCACTCTATCGCAGAGTCAAAATTTGCCCAACCTCTTTAGAGTGACTATTCACTCTAGGCAAAAGTGAAATTATTCACTCTCTGAAAGAGTGAATACTCACTCCCGAGAAGTGAATAGTCACTCTAAACAGGGGTGGATACTCACTCTTTCAGAGGAGTGACTATCCACTCTTGCAAAAAGAGTGGGTTTTTTCACCCTGATAGGAGTGAATAGTCACTCTTTCATAGGAGTGGCTATCCACTCTTTCATAGGAGTGACTATTCACTCTGGCAAAAGGAGTGGATTTCTCACTCCTAACAGGAGTGTACAGCCACTCTTTCATAGGAGTGAATGTTCACTTTTTATGGAGTGAATAAAAATTTTTTTTATGTTTCTTTTTTGGGCATTTTAAAAGAATCATATATTTTAGAGCATGCAATGAAAATAGATACAAGCGTGGTAAAGATTGGACTAAAATACTTTATTGGCAATAATTATTTAATTCAGTTTGTAACAGTAATTGAACTCTTAAGGAAAAATTCAATTAGAGTTACATAATGAATTAAATTAGATTACTGACAAAAAACTAAAATATTTTATTTCAAGCTTATCACTATTGTGTTTTCTTTCATTGCATGCCTTATAAAGATATGATAGTTTTAAAATGCCCATAAGGGCAAGTAATTAACCAAAATCTTAATCAGTGTATATTATTTCTTTCCTTTTCAAATACCCATTAAGTTTTACTTACACTGTAAACTGAAATGTCTGAAATTCAGACACTTAAGTGTCTGAGACGGATGGTTAAAAAAAGAGACACTTTAAAGTGTCTTAAAAATTTAAGACACTTAAATGTGTCTGAATTTCAGACACTTGAAATGTCTGAATTGTGGCCGTTTTTGTGCTCTGATTTGTGAGCAATATGCAGATATTTCTGACCACACTTTTTTTAGCATTAAATACAGCCATGTTTGACCACAGTGAATCCTGAATAAATTGGAAAATATTTGACCATAAAGCAGGGCAGGGGTTTGTTCCGGAAGCAGAACCTGATTAAAGCAGGGGCAAACTGATTCATCCCCCCCTCCCCCGATTTGAGGGGGCCCCAAGTTTGGTATGAAATTTTTGTAAAGCTGATATTTTAAATCTCTTTCGACTTTGTACTGATTATAATCAATATTTTGAACTTTTAGAGTAGGATACGTTTAAAAACTAAAAATATATTTATCTAAATACAATAAAATCTTTCAATAGTGGACACCGCATCATCGTAGAAATTGTCTGCTATTCGGAGAAAGCGGACTCTTCCGAATAACAGACAAATTCCGTCGTCCTGGGGTGTCCGCTATTGAAAAGTTTTACTGTACTTAGATAAATATATTTTTGGTTTTTAAACTTATCCTACTCTAAATGTTCAAAATATTGATTATAGTCAGTGCAACGTCGAAATAGATATAAAATATCAGCTTTATGAAAATTGCATACTAAATTTGAGAACCCTAAAATCATAGTGGCAATGGCTAACGGCCCAGTTTGCCCATGCTCTTATGGAAGAAATCGAATCTTGCTTTATGGCCAAATATGTATTCTAAAGCATGAAAGTGTTTAATTTTTTGTCATAGTATAGAAGATGTGCACTAAAACAATTCGAGGGACAATGGCTACCCCCCCCCCCTTCCCACCCTCTTTACATACTATCGCAAAAAATTAAATTCATTCGATTACTGAGCATATAAAAAATATGTTTTTATATAATATTTTTTATATTCAACTTCATTCTATGCTAAAAGCATGTACAATATTGATTACAACTTTTCTGCACCGCCCGATTACACGAATGAAGTCATTGAATACTGTTGTCGGCAACGACTTCATTAGCGGCGCACATTAAAATGGCCATTTAAAAAAAAAAAAAAAAAATCATTTTAGAATGAAAATTTAACACTGCAATATTAGATTAAAACTGTAATGTTGTTTTAGAAGAACAATGCAACTTTTCATCAAAATTGACTATTTATTTTAGATAGAAAATACTTCTTTTAGAAAAATACTTCTGATTAATTGTTTTAAAGGATCATCAAATTAAAATTGATATAAAATAATTTTGTACCATATAGTTCGTTTTCTGAGTGTACCATATAGTTCGTTTTCTTAGAAGAAAGTACAAGTTTATTTCCATGAAGTATGCTTTGAATTGTTTTAAGACTTGAATAGAACAGTTCAATAATGATAATAAAAAAATAATAATGGCAACTATAGTTTTTTCATTCTCTGAATGTTTTATATATTTTTTAAAATACTAACATATATAAAAACCAGGTTTATGCTATGGGAAACTTTATATATATATAATATGTGTGAAGAAATATATTTTTTCTTTTTAACGTAAAAACATATTAAAATTTACTGAAAACCCTGTATTTTAGATCTTATACAACACAGTTAAACAATCTAGAGTTTTAAAAAAATAAAAAATAAAGAAAGAAAAATAATAGAACCAGTAAATTTAGATCTCGAATTTTATTACAACAATGAAAACCATTTAGAAAAATATTTGGACCAAAATTATGCAAAAATGTAAATGTCTAGCTTTTTTTATTTTCCATTTTCTATTTTTAACCTTTTTACTAAAAATATTTTTTTTAAAATATTAAAATTTGTTTTCAATATCTCAAGTTTTGTAAAACCGAAAGCTCTAAAGTTTTGAGCAATAAATCAAAGTAAGTAATGATATATTTGTTTTACAATTAAAATTTGCTTTAAAACCAAGTAATTTTATGTGTAACTTAGAAGATTTTTTTAAATTCACATTCTCAAATTGAAAAAAAAAAATATGTTCTGCCAGTTTGCCAATAAGTTTTTTAGGTTTAACAAATCAGATTTGACAAAAATAAATTCACCCCCCCCCCCCCAGAAAAAATGTAAAAAGATTTCTCGAAGAAAATTGTACATCTCTAATTATAAAATATAAAAAATAGGTCACCACAGGAGTTTGACCGCGAAAGAAAATGTTATAAGTATTCCGCATATTCATCAAAGCAACATTAAAAATTCCTTTACATATCAAAGTGTTAAAAAAATTATAAACACAGCATTTTTTTTTTCAGCATAAGGTTTGATAACTTTCTGTTATTGCTTTTTTAAAAAGACATATTTTAAAGTACGCATTTAAAAAAAATATATATATTACTGATATTTTACAGTCATAGTAATAACATATAATTGCATAATATATATGTATATATATTTCTGAACTTCAATAAAATCAATGCTGTGAGTTATAATCCAGATTCTTTACAATAAAAAACTTTTATTGATAAAGTGGAGATCTAAAGATATATTAAACAAATTTGCTAATTTTGATATTGATATGAATTTATTTGAAAATCATAAAAAATACACAAATATTTTAACATTAAAATATATTTATTTGGATTTAAAAAGATACAAATATAACAAATACATATTATTTTTATCAAATTAATTTAAATAGTAATTAAATAATGTTATATAAGCAATTATATTCCAACAAAAGCTTTATTTGAAAACGAAAATTAGTAGCTGTTTATAATCCTACCTACCTTTGATGAGTTAGTCATAACCATAATAGTAAATTATTTTAAACAAATATAACACGAAAATAAATAATTATGAGATTAAATGTTGATTTTATAATATTTATAACTTGTCAATGGAATAGTCAGAATTGAATGAATATTATAACAAGTTGTTGAGCGTACTCGCTCAATTAAGGTAGTTGCACACTTCTGGCAAAACATAAAAAAAAGCACTGTTTTGCAAACCGATTTGTTAAAAATATTCATTGAAAATAAATCGCACATATTTTCCTTTCGAAAAGGGGGAAAAAAAACACATCCGACTGCAAAAAAAAACTCACCAGTCGGATTTTATAAAAATAATATTCAAAAAGTACAATACGAAAATAGATAATTCTCAGATTAAATGTTGATTTTATAATATTTATAACTTGTCAATGGAATAGTCATAGAGCGTACTCCCTCAATTAAGGCAGTTGCACACTTTTGGCAAAACATAAAAAAAAGCACTGTTTTGCAAACCGATTTATTAAAAATATTCATTGGAAATAAATCACACATATTTTTCTTCTGAAAAGGGGAAAAAAAGACACATCCGACTGCAAAAAAAAACTCACCAGTCGGATTTTATAAAAATAATATTCAAAAAGTACAATACGAAAATAGATAATTCTCAGATTAAATGTTGATTTTATAATATTTATAACTTGTCAATGGAATAGTCATAGAGCGTACTCCCTCAATTAAGGCACACTTTTGGCAAAACATAAAAAAAAGCACTGTTTTGCAAACCGATTTGTTAAAAATATACATTGAAAATAAATCGCACATATTTTCCTTTCGAAAAGGGGAAAAAAAAACACATCCGACTGCAAAAAAAAACTCACCAGTCGGATTTTATAAAAATAATATTCAAAAAGTACAATACGAAAATAGATAATTCTCAGATTAAATGTTGATTTTATAATATTTATAACTTGTCAATGGAATAGTCATAGAGCGTACTCCCTCAATTAAGGCAGTTGCACACTTTTGGCAAAACATAAAAAAAAGCACTGTTTTGCAAACCGATTTATTAAAAATATTCATTGAAAATAAATCACACATATTTTTCTTCTGAAAAGGGGAAAAAAAAACACATCCGACTGCAAAAAAAAACTCACCAGTCGGATTTTATAAAAATAATATTCAAAAAGTACAATACGAAAATAGATAATTCTCAGATTAAATGTTGATTTTATAATATTTATAACTTGTCAATGGAATAGTCATAGAGCGTACTCCCTCAATTAAGGCACACTTTTGGCAAAACATAAAAAAAAGCACTGTTTTGCAAACCGATTTGTTAAAAATATTCATTGAAAATAAATCGCACATATTTTCCTTTCGAAAAGGGGAAAAAAAAACACATCCGACTGCAAAAAAAAACTCACCAGTCGGATTTTATAAAAATAATATTCAAAAAGTACAATACGAAAGTAGATAATTCTCAGATTAAATGTTGATTTTATAATATTTATAACTTGTCAATGGAATAGTCATAGAGCGTACTCCCTCAATTAAGGCAGTTGCACACTTTTGGCAAAACATAAAAAAAAGCACTGTTTTGTAAACCGATTTGTTAAAAATATTCATTGAAAATAAATCACATATTTTCCTTTCAAAAAGGAAAAAAAAAACACATCCGACTGCAAAAAAAAACTCACCAGTCGGATTTTATAAATATTCAAAAAGCACAATCTTCGTGATGAACGGAAAAAAAATTAATAAAATACACACCAATGTTCTAACAATTATAACATTTTATAAATTACAAGCATTTTCTTCAGCGTATATTATTTCTATGTATCGTTTCATGATTACTGTAAATTACTTGTAATCCACATCCACACATAAGGACTGACACAAAATTATAAGCACATAATTTTTCAGTATCAAAGTTACGAACATCTCTTCAAACTACTAAACCGTTGAACTAACATTTTAAATCGAAGTATTAACGCGTCAGCCAATCGTCATAGACGTCTGCCAAGAATGAAAATGGTCCTCGTCAGCGGTCTGTTAAAAAAAAAAAAAAGACAATATTTTCGTCAGCATTGCTAATGGTGTGATCTCTGACCCAATTGACTCATTAAACTTTTTTTTTTTATCAGCGCAGCGGGCAGAAACTTTTTATTTTCTGACGTTAAATTTATCAATTATCAAAATATAATTACTACAGTTGTTATATTTTCAGACAGAGGGAAAATAGCTTAAAAAAAAAAAAAAAAGATTTTGACGTAACACTTGCATATAATATATCGAATTTTAAAGAATTTAAAAGCAATTTTCATATTTCAGATTTTTGCTTTAGATATGAAAATCCAAAACATTATTCACCCATTAACTTTTGAAAGACTTTATAACTTAATCTGAATTTCCATACGTTATTAAAACTAGAGTGGTCACTATTTGTATATACAACTTTGAAATCACTGTTGTTAAACTTTATAGAGACCAATCAGTGTCACATCGTAATTGGAATTTTGCGATCGTTTATGGAAAGTTTAAAAAGACGTTTCTGTTTAAAATGTCAGCTAAAAATTATTATTTAAAAAATATAATATTAAATTGTTTTTAAAAAGGATAATACATATTATTCCCCGGTGAATTTATAATATTTAAACACCACGAAAATAAGGGACTAAGATTTTTTTCGTCAGAGATGGGGTGTGGGGCTCTGTCCCCCTGAATCCACCGTATAAGTCAATTTTTAATTTTATTTATCCTGTATTTTAGTTTATTATTCGAAAATCATACATATTTCTGTTGTCAACATCCCTTTTTCCATGAATTTACAAAACACACAACAATAAATGAGGTAACCTCCTTCGAAAGGTTTTTGAAGCAGCTTCTGACATTAGTACCACCACCACATTTCGTTAAAACATGGTTTTTGATTAAATATTGCTATTAATTAAAAATTAAATCGGCATTGTTTTTATAAATGAAATGCGAGATTTTTCCTCAAATTAGTGTTGCCACAAAAATAAAATAACCGCATTATATAGTGCAGAACAATGATTAAAAAAAAAATAAATAGTAGTACAAAAAAGATAAAATATCAATTCGCCACATAGGTTTACTTTATATTTATGGTTAAAAAGCAAAATTGATATTGAAATGTTTAAAAGAAAATAAAGACACCATCGATCGGTCGAAGCAGTGGTATTTCACGTGTATAATAAAAGGTATGCTTTGTTATATTAAATTTTATTTTAAGTGCATTCAATTTTTTTTTCATGTTTTCCAAGAAACGGATGGATATCTTGTGAATTGACGAAGTTATGAATTTTTTTCTTCCTAAAATCCTATCCCCCCCCCCCCCTTCCTTGAGGCCATTTTTAATGATATCAAAAATCTGTCATACATAAATTTTCGGCCCTTTTCCTAGAAATATTAATAACTTTAAACGGATTTGATACGTATCATAATTAAGAAGTTATGGGTTTTTTTCTGTTTTCACCCCCCCCCCTATTTCGATTTTGCCCATTAACGAACTTGACCGAGATTTTATGTCCTTTGATTATATGTTATCAGTTTGGAAGAGATTCGTGCAGAATTATTGAAGTTATCGTGTCCATAAAAAAATGATATAGCTATATAGACAGATAGATAAAGTTTTGAACTGGGGTGTGGTTTGGGGTTTTAGGGGTTATAATCGGCGTAGATCTGCAAAAATTTTCAGAAATTCCAACATAGGGGAGAATGTAATAGGTAACATTTCTTACGAAATCTACCTAAAAAGAAAAAGGAAAAATGATCATTTCGTTTCTCTCAATAAATAAATATGGACAAAATTATATAATGCCAGGCTTTCACTCTTCAACGGAGTGAAATATTTCACTCTTGTCAAAGGAGTGAGACAGTCACTCTCGACAACGGAGTGAGATATTTCACTCCTTTCTAGAGAGTGGAAAATCCCACTCTTTAAAGAGTGTATTCTTATAAAAGTCACTCCAAAAAGAGTGAAAATGCCTCTCACTCTTCCAAAGAGTCAACTTCTCACTCCTCCCAATTTTAGAGTGTACTTCGAAACCAAACTTGTTTGCAGGCGGAGCCAGCAAGGATTTTTTTTTTTGCTATAAGAGTTGGTCCTATAAAAAACATGCCAATATAAAAGTTTTAGATAATATTAAGAGGATTTATAATAAATTTAAGCGATTTGAAATCTTGGGAATTGACGAAGTTATGAATTTTTTTCTTCAAAAACCTCCCTCCCTCCCCCCTTACGGCAATTTTTAATTATATCAAAACTCTGTCATACATAAATTTTCGGCCCTTCTCCTAGAAGTAATAATAACTTCAAACGGATTCGATACGTATCATAATTAAGAAATTATGGTTTTTTTTCTGTTTTCACAAAAAGCCCCCCCCCCCCCTTGGTTCGATTTTGCCCATTAACGAATTTGACCGATATTTTATGCTCCTTGATTTTATGTATCAGTTTCGAAAAGAAGCGGGAGTTGGAACCGCCTACTTCGAAAAATAACTTGTTTGCAGGCGGAGCCGGCAGGGATTTTTTTTGTTTTTAATTTTTTTTTTTGCTATAACGGTTGCTCCTATAAAAAACTTGTCAATATAAAAGTTTTAGATAATATTAAGAGGATTTATAATAAATCTAAGCGGATTTGAAATCTTGTGAATTGACGAAGCTATGATTTTTTTCCTTCTAAACCCCCCTTTTTCTCCCCCTTGGGGCCATTTTTAATTATATCAAAAATCTGTCATACATAAATTTTCGGCCCTGTTCCTAGAAGTAATAATAACTTTAAACGGATTTGATACGTATCATAATTAAGAAATTATATTTTTTTTTCTGTTTTCACAAAAAGCCCCCCCTTATCCCCCCCCCCTGGTTCGATTTTGCCCATTAACAAACTTGACCGAGATTTTATGCCCCTTGATTTTATGTATCAGTTTCGAAAAGATGCGGGAGTTGGAACTGCCTACTTCGAAAAATAACTTGTTTGTAGGCGGAGCCGGCAGGATTTGTTTGTTTTTAATTTTTTTTTGCTATAACGGTTGGTCCTATAAAAAACTTGTCAATATAAAAGTTTTAGATAATACTAAGAGGATTAATAATAAATTTACGCGGTTTTGATATCTTGTGAATTGACGAAGCTATGATTTTTTTTCTTCTAAAACCCCCCTTTTTTCCTCCCCTTGGGACCATTTTTAATTATATCAAAAATCTGTCATACATAAATTTTCGGCCCTTTTCCTAGAAGTAATAATAACTTTAAACGGATTCGATACGAATAAAAATAAAGAAATTATGAGGGTTTTTCTGTTTTCACAAAAAGGCCCCCCATTTTCCCCCCCTTGGTTCGATTTTGCCCATTAACGAACTTGACCGAGATTTTATGACCCTTGATTTTATGTATCAGTTTGGAAGAGATTTATGCAGAATTTTTCCAGTTATCGTGGTCAGAAAAAAGTGACATAGATAGATAGATAAATAGATAGATAGATAGATAGATAGATAGATAGATATATAAAGTTTTGAACTGGGGGTGGTTTTGGGTTCTGGGAGTCATGATCGGCGTAGATCTGCAAAAATTTTTCAAAATTTCCAACTTAGGTGAGAATGTAATACGTAGTATTTCTTACGAAATCTACCTAAAAAATGCTTGCAATGTACAAGGAAAAAGTTTGTAATGCCCATCAGTGCGAATGAAAGAAATATTTGGCCAGTTATCGTGTGCGCCTGGACAAGAAAAAAATATTGACATTTTGATTAGATTAAATTTCGATGATTATAAACCAATTTTACGTGAAGTCAGAGCCTTAGCAACTCAAATTAGTGACAAATTAACGATTATTTACCTTATTATAGATACTTAATTTTGGATAAAATACTGAAGAATAATTTAATTTTAATTAATTAATATACAACAAACAGCAAGCCTGCACAATCTGATTAAAAAAGTAATATAAAAAAAAAAACTTTTTGCAATTATTGCTTGATGTTATTATACGTATTAAAACAAGTTGGAAATTGTACGTCAAACGTTACAAACGAGGTGCGTTCGTACGCACGTTTTAGAATTAAATTCATGATATCCCGTGCGTAGAACGGGTTAAACAGCTAGTTAAGTATATATTTTATGACACTGTTCATACAAATATCTTAACTAGTTATATAAATATTCAGGTATATGTATCAGCTAGTTATATAAATATTCAGATCTTGATGATTTTTAATTCTGTGAAATGAATTATATCGTCTGCAGATTAATTTCTGTCATAAAATAAGTATCTCGGTCGCTTGACGATTAAACTTCGGAAGTTCCTATAACAAAAAAGCACCGATTTAAAAAAATAAAATCAAATTTCTTAATAAATATTTTTATTAATATCTCCTAAAGTTTTGATTCGATTTTAATAAAATTTGAAATGTCTCGACAAAATTCTGCAAAGATAATATATTTTAAATTGCAAACCATTTGGTTGGGTAGTTTTTGCGTTGTTATATGCGGACAGACAGACAGACGGACGGACAGACAGACGGACAGACAGACGGACGGACAGACGGACGGATCAAACGACGACTATAGGTGCTACGTATTTATATAATTACGAACGCACCTAAAAATGGAAAGAAGATATCCGGTTCAAAGTTTCAAAAGAATATTATGACGAAGAATTTTGCATCGCTAACTTTGTTTATTTACGCAATTCTATGTGAGTCGATTTGTTGGAGAAAGATACGTAATTGAGTCAACAGCAATTTGATATTATTTTAAGAAAGTTTAATTAACTCCACTTTTGTAACTCTGCGACACACTTTATATATACTTGTATAAGGAAAAAGGTTATTTCAAAATCGCTAGAAAACTACCGGACCGATTTGCACTTTTTTACAGCTTTAAACAGACAGGGCTTGACCCCAACCCCATCCCTCGCGAGATCAGAAAAAACATAAATTTCCTCCTCTGACCTCTATAATGTTTTGAAGGGTTCATTTTTAATACAAGCGAAAATTATGATTATGGATATGATAAATGTGTATCAACGTTATCTACTATAAAAATAAAATATAAATGGGAATTTTTTTCTGGCCGCTTATAACTTGATTTCTGCTAAATGGATTTTGTTGGGATATAATTTTTAAGGAAAGGTTTTAGTATATAACACATCATTCTACATTGCGTAGTTACTGAATTATGGGGGAAAGGTGAGCCCGATTATGACACACACTTTAGCCTTTTTAAAAGATTTTGCTGAATAGATCTTGATGGAATTTGCACTGTTAGTTAGGTAATTTTTTGAGGAAGGTTTTAGTATATATCGTTCTGCGTTGATTAGTGTTGTGGGGGAAAGTTCTATAAAAAGGTGAGCCCGATTATGAAAGTTTAGCCTTTTTAAAAACGCTTCTGGACGGATATTGATGAGACTTGCATTGTCAGTTAGATAATGTTTCAGGGATGACTTTAGTATATTGCATATTGTTCTATTGTTGTTTACATATTCCACTCTAACTTATCAACTAAAAGTGTTAGTCCTTAACACCCCACATTTGGTATCATATATTAGAAAATATAATAGCGCAATGGCGTTCGTATGTTTTTCAGCAATGCGGAAGGAGATTCCAGGTAAAGGTCCATATTGTTTTTGGACGTGAGTCAAATTCTCCGATATATTTCGTTTCATTCAAAGTCCATTTAGATAAAGCAACCATCGTAGCGGGCAAAGCTTGCTAGTATATATATATATATTTCTTTATTTCTTGGACATGTACAACAATGGTCGGAAGGTCGAGTGGCAGATTTCTTTTTAGTTAGCTTAAGGCTGTTCTCAAATCCAAACTGTCTACTTTATGACATATTTTTCATTTCATTTTTGTTCGAAAACGCATGAAATTGGTAAGTGTTGTTATACAGAAACTATTTAATCGAAACATGTTTTCCATTTTTTGGTAAACGCAAAAGATTTTTCAGAAAATAATGTGAAAATGGACGTTTTGAATAGAATTTTCGCCGCGACGACGACAGCAAGGGGAGAAACTCGTTATCACGTGACACGAATCGCTTATAACTCCATAAGCAATCTATTTATCAAAAAAGGGAAAAACTCATTTCGATTCCAAATCGCTTCAATTGGCAGGCTAGCTAATTTTATGCCTTTGCGGTTAAAAATAAGTCTGCAATTGTGTCAGAAAGTTTCGAGTTGTTGAGCGGGTCATTTGCGAACAACCTTAAAAAGTGTCGTTGTGTGTTTCATATAAATATGAAAGGACAGATTTTTAAAGGAAAAGAATGATATTATTTTGTTACTTAGTTTCTTGGTTAATATTTAACCAATATGTTCCGAGAATTAATTTTTGAGATTTTTTGCACTTTAAACACATAACTCTTTCTCTTATCGTCACCATTAATGTTTGAAGGCACAACTGGCAAGCCATAAAGTTTCCAATCTATCAAAAATCAAATAATAGTGTTAAATACATATATTTTCCTCCATAAGCGATTCCTGTGGTTCCGGGGTGGAGCAGGGGGGAGGGATTTGCCACTTTTGAGCGATTTTGATTCACGGGGGGGGGGGGGGGCTATGCCCACCTGGAACCATAAGCTGAAATCATCGCTGATCTAACGGGATTGTTATTGAACGCAACACGATCCCATGGGATTTCCTAATTCAATAATTAAAAAAAAGAAGTATTTTAAACGTGATGTTTGTTCATTGAGAACATACATCTGACTTGTGTGCTTGACATCAAGCGCCCGCTTATAAGTCATCGTCAATATACAGGGACGAGATAGCCACAAGGAAATTTACAACACCAGAGAGTTATAACCGGAAGCTACACAAAGTGTGTGCAATGGAGCTCGCGGGAGTCGAACCCGCCAACCTAACTCATATGCTTTCAAGCAATTAGCGGAATGGTATCTTAACCACTCGGCCACGGAGGCCCCTAAACGTGATGTGTTTTAATGTAAATTAAAAGAAAAAATAAAACTAAAGCCAATATGTTTCCCAACAATTTTAATCCTTAATAAAATGTAAATTAATGCATAACGATACATTTTCACAGCACAAGTGAATGTTTCTTATGTAAACAATACATTAATATATCCAGTGATAGGGGGAAAAAAACTAGAGGTTTCTTTTATCTAGTTAAATTCAATATGGATGATCCAAAATGGTGATCTGAAATGAATATTTTCTACATTCTTCTATCTATGATAGAAGAAAGTATTGTAATCAAAATTTGTTTCGAATTCCGGTTTTCGACGGATTTACACGGTTTAGAGGTAAGAGATTCAGAAAAACATGTTTTTACAAAATGTCTGTCTGTTCGTGTGTCCGTGTGTTTGTCCTCATTGTATCATCGACAAGTGTATGAAGTTATGCATAGAATTGAACCAAATTTCTTTTATAGGTTTTTGGCTATGGCCAGCAGGCCCCACTTGAATTTGGTGATATTCCGACGAAAAGGGACGCTGTGATGGCGATTTTTGTCCCATTTTCATTATTGTATCATCGAAAAGTGTATGAAGTTATGCATAGAAATAAACCAAATTTTAGGTGTATGTTTTTGGGCAGGGTCTGTAGGTCCCAGTTAAATTTGGGGATATTTCGCCGGCAGGGGGTGCTGTGATATCCACTTAAAGATTTCAAATTCAGAAAGATGTAAAAAAAATAGAAATCCTGAAAGTTTTCCGTTAAGCCTTGATCCTAGGATTAGGGAGCAATTTTTGTTTTGCCTCTATGTTAAAAAATGCCTCATATATAACAGTTTGAAGTTTTAGGGTGGATGATATTTAAAAACAAGACAGCAGTATTCCTCCATAAACGAGTTTAATTTATAAGTTTTATTGAATGTGGTTTCTGACAAATTTTCTTTCATTGATGTACTCATCGTTCCAACACTATATATTCATATCCGCCAGCGTCGAATTCTTGCCACGTCTGGCGACACTTGGCGAAATATCAAAAAATTTGGCGACAAAAATAGATTGAGGTAAATGAAGCCAACTTGGCCATAACTGACTAATTTGGCGAAATTCTCATTCAAATTAAATATTGATGAAAACTGGGAATGTATCTTCTACAATCGGGCTCCATTTATTTTAACTTCGTGTTTTCCAGTAAAATTAGCGAAAAAAAAAACTATGGCATAAGGAAGCATTATTTTCCTGCCGGTACAGGCCAAAAGGACTTTTCGTAGTTGTGTTGTGCATCGACTGCTTCCTGAAACGAAAGATGTTTCACGTCCAGGTAATCCGACGATTCGCAAGCTGCTGACGTAGAACAGAATGATGAAAAATTTTGATTTTATTGGTGATCTGATAGCGAATTTGTCCTTTAATTAATAATTCCAAATAAATTTCCTATTTGTCCTTTAATTAATAACTCCAAATAAATTTAATTTTCAAAAAAAAAGTCATGTTTTTTATAAAACAAAAATTTACCAGTCTGTTTCTTCGTTTTTTCGATTAACTGAACCGGCCCGATAGCGGGCGAAGCCCGGTTTGATGTTTCTTATACAAAAATCAGGATTTTTCTAAAATAAGAATATTATAACCCGAATTCTAAAATTTTTAGACAATCTAAAATCTCAGCCCATTTTTAGAAAGGAGGGATAATTTCACATCCAAAAATCCAATATATTTTTTAATTTTATATAGCCTAAAACATTTTCAGTTTTTCCAAATGCCTCACTTTATCAATTCTTCCGTTTCTGCAGAAAGCGACTATGGGTCATTCCATGTCAAATCAACACAGCTAAAAACCTGACCACTTCAGAATTTTGATATTAAGATCAGTTGTTAGGATCATAGAGAAATGAATAAATACTCCGTGATAAGTCTCTATCTCTCTTGGTTTTGGAGATAAATAACTTCAAAGATGGACAAAAATCAGAAATTTTTGGATTTCTTGCATTACAAATTTAGTTATATTTGTTTCCCTAACTGTCACAGGGACTTACTTTTGGTGTCGTTAGAAAGTGTATGAATTGGGCTTTCATATGATATACCACATACAATTATTTTTAAAAATTATTAATTTCAAGGTCAAACATTGTGACCTTCCATATCTTAAAAAATGGTATTTTAATTAAAAAAATATATATATATGTTACTATTATACTTATTTTATATAATATCTGAAAGTATCATTTTGGAAAGTATAATTCATCTACATACCATATATTTTACATCCACCCCCCTCTTTTTCTCTCTGTGTATATATATATAGTATATATATATTACTGGCAATCTCTTTTATTGTAAAGTTCACAAACATATTTTTTTCTTGGAGGGGGGGGGGATTGAGATGAGGCTGGGGCTGTCATGTTTGCTGTATTTTAAGTAGGAAAATAATTTTATGCATAATCAAAGCAAAAATCAGTACTGAGAGTATGAACTATTTCTTAATACAATTTTCCTCTTATGTTAGTAGTTAGTACCCATTGTTGAATTCAGACATCCCCACCTCTTCCCAAAGCAATGAAGTGTTAAACTCTCTGTGGAGTTTCACAATATGTCAAAGCATTTCTATGATTTTTTGTGCTTTTCTATGATTATACTTAAAACACAAAGCTGCCCTTTGAGTCATCTGCTTGTGAACCAGTTTTAATACTTTTTTTTTAAAATGAAAGCTATTCATTTGTAGCTGTGCCTCCAATAGCTATTTTTTAAAATATTCACATATTTATATTTTAATTTTAAATCTTTTTTATGAAATTTCTTTACATAGGTGGCAATTGGGCTACTTCCATAGTTACAGGGGAAAAGGAAATGATGTGAATTACTATTATCTTTGCTGATCCATTTCCTCACTACAATTAAAAATATATAAATTTGTTTTAATGTGAACAGAAAAAGATGTTACATTTAAGAAAAATAAAAAGTAAAACATATTTTCCTTTTATAAAGCTGTTACATTTCAATATTTTTTCATTCCACAGATATTGAGTAAAATTGACATCATGAAAAATGAGACCAATATTTTCTTTGATATTTAAGTACGAATGCTTCTAAAAGAATAAATCTCATTAGTACTGAGATTAGAACCTCAAATCAAGAGTGAGGATGTTCACGTGCAAAGTTGCAGCTGGCAATCGTTTCCAATGCTTTTTATAATATCACATCCTTTGTTTTTTACATGTGTTTTCATTTTTAAATATATATATATATATATATGTGGTGATATTTAAGTCCGAGGTGATTGAGCAGTACCATTTTTTAATAAATGGTTTTTTGAAAATAAGATGTGTTCTTTTCACATTATCAACCGAAGAGGAAATTTCAGCACTCGGATTAACGGCAGTCGTGTTTTTCTCCGTCGATGGCGTGTGTACGTAATCATAATTAGGCATCTCATCCAAGAACACAGAAGTTTTTATTTTGAAGCTTAAAGTGACATCAGGGAAGAATCTCCTTTCACTCGAGTCCTCTTTTCGTTTCAATCACACGGCTCCCACTACAGCAGAGCACGATGGCCATTTATTTAAAATAAACATTCCGCAGGCGTATAAGAAAAAGCACACTGGACTCCACGCCAAAACCAGGCAGAGATCCCATCACTAACCCAACAAACCAAACTTCGAACTAGCGTCTCTCTATTCGAATGTTCTTACACGAATACGTCTAGCTTTCATCAGTCATCACATCTTCGAATGTACGAATAGAATAGAATGCTCTCCGAAGCGGAAAAAGTGACGATATATCCTTTCAATAAGAGTAGGGATACAGAGATCACATGAGAGCCTGTGCGCCAATCGTGAGCCGGGACCTAACCGGGACTCTTTGCTACGGCTCCAGAATATTGTAATAAAAAGGTTTCCGCTAATTTTTGGCGCGAAAGAAGATTCTCGAAAATTCCATGATGTTCGATGATTTAGCTATGACCCAGAGTGTTTTAGTTTAATTTGAATATCGTTAGTTAATTGGTTCGAGAATATGGAATGATTTTGACTTTTAGGGAAAGGAAAAAAGAAAATAAAAGAAATGGTTTATCGAATTTGGAACATAGCCAGAATTAGAATAAATGTTTTTACATTTTAATATAAGAAAAAGATTTTATGATCTGGCGAATTATTTTTAATATCGGAACTTATTAAAATAAATACAGTCTTTTTAGGGTTGGGTTGGGTTGATTATTGACGGCCAATTATCTACACTGGGGATATAGGCCCGGGGGGAGTGCCCTTCGTGGGGGTCTTTCTAAGGGAACCTAATCCGTATTTACGCATGGATAAATCCACGGCTCGAAGAAAACCACGGAAACTCCGAACGATTAGGCCGACGGGCGCGATTGGGATCGAACCCAGCACCTCCCGTCTACCAGCTTCGAGAGCACAACCTCTCAGCCACTGGTGGGGCCAGTCTTTTTAGGAATTTAGAAAATTAAAAGGGAATTATGCGGGTTTTTTAAAAGTATGAATATTAGGGAGTTTTATAATTTAAAGATAAAGACGCGATTTATTGAACTTAGAATTCAGAACAAAACTTTCGCCTGCAAAAACTCCAAAACTCATTCGACTATAGATTACCTTCATAAGAGAGTACATAGGGACTTATGCTACACATCGATAGGATGAATCTATTTCATCGAATGTTGTGGGGCCATAATTTGTTCAAAATTACAATAATTTATGAAAACGCAAAAAATATACGTCAAATGATATGACGCAAATTGTGTAACCGTTTTTATAGAGATATGGATTATATTTCATCTAACGGCATATTCTGTTCAGATTATTAGTAGGTTATAAATACAATATAGAATACGTAAAATATTTCGATAGTTTTTCTTTATCTTTTATTTTTCAAGAGAGTGCTTAATTAATTTTTTGAAGAAAGATCGTCAAATACGCATAATTATTATCGCAATTTTAGGGATTAAGCCCTCTAATATTTCAATTTTCTTTGAAAAAATGAAATATTTAAATTGTGCATTGTCTTAAAAAGATTGGTTATTTCTGTATAGTTTGAGTTTTTTTAAGAAAAATGGACATACAATAAAATAAAAACACATTCTAGCAGTCAGGATTCCATAGACTGTCCCAAACCAAACATATTAAATAATATTGATTAATCTTGATAATAAATAGAACGAAATACGCGAAAACTAGCACTGCGTGTCGAAAATGTCCATTCAACAGATTTTTTCCCAATGTTTTCTATGTATAAATACTCTACGTTTATTATTATATTTTCTTATGTAACTATCTTCTAGAAAAATTATATATCAAGGTTAAGAAGTTATTATGTTGAATCTTCTTACTTATTTTCCCTTAAAATTTACAGTTTTTTCACAGCTGAATATCGAAAAGTAATATATTCTTTTGTAAAACAAATTGCCTAATGATGAAATTTAGGAATTTATTTTGTCTGGTGCACAAGTGTCTGATTTATGAAACATATTTTGCGACTCGTGATAATCTATAAATGCAAATGTTACCTTTCAAAAAGATTCTTTGGAACTACGAAAATAATGAACTAGTTCATTGCAGTTACAGCTGTTGAGGATTTTATACGCCTGTGATTCCGAAATGTACTCTCTTTTCAAGTCAGCTGCGTGAAGATTCACCTACTGGACGATCTAATGGGGAAATGTTACACTAATATTAAAATGCAATTCTAATCTGAAGACATTACCATAATATGGGTTCTATAATGATAAAACAGTAATAAATAATTACCCGTAATGGAAATGTACCGGTCTCTAATTTGTAGATTTTTTGGTGATGGAAACACCATGTTCTAGAAATGTTTTCCGTGCAAATATTTTTTCTCTGAAAAATAAATTTGAATTTCCAAAAAGAGTCCATATATCCCTAATTTAAAATTAATATTTAAAAAGATAATTTTGTTGATTCGATAAATAAAATTGGTCTTTGTGACCATACATTTCTTGTCATGTTTTACTTATTGACCTAACTAAGTTACATGTAATATTTTAAGTACTAGCTATTTATTGCCGTCCTCTTAATTTTACATATCTTTTGCTTCTGAAGATGCCTAAATGCGGTATCCATACAGATGTAATTTTTAAATTTTTATTTAAAATTTTTCCTTTACACTGTAGCGATTAATAACTTAATTAAAACCACAAATAAAAAATATAAATCTATTTGGACACTACACTGTTGATTAGTTATTTTTAAAAACATAAATTGCACTTGTTGTGTCTGTTCTTCAATCAATATCTTAATTGATACATCCCAATTCGGGTAAATTCACGTGGCTGACAAAAAAGAAGAAAGAACGAGTTTTTTCCCCAGCAAATGTTAATGTGGTAGATGTATCAGTTGTTAACAGAGTCAGAGTTTAGGTACATATGTGCCTTACTGATTTATAAGTCGTTTTAGTAAATTGGCAAATGAAATCCCAACAGATGGGGTTCTGGATTCGACATGTTTCCAAGCTTAGGGGTAAGAAATATTTTGCGTAATTTTTATAGTCTGAATTTCTTATTCAAATAACCATCTAGAGCAGGCATGTCAAACACGTGGCCCACGGGCCACAAATGGTCCGCCGGCAACTTATCCGTGGGCCGAGAAGCCTTTGGCATTTACCTGTGTTTAATTTAGTTGTTAGAGCACGCATGCCGAAAATAACTTTGCGCGAACATACTTACGCCAACCGTGATTTAGAGATGACAAACATCAGAGAGATATGTGCTACCAGTTTGGCGGGCTTTTTTTAAAATTCAAAATACTACCAATATTTTTAAATAGTATTATTTGTCTTATTTATTCCCTCTTTAAATAAGGGGAATGTTTCTCTTCAGAATTTGGTACTAGCATTCTGACTTAAAATTCCTGCTCATCTGGCGACAATGATGTATATATAGACAGACATAACTAAATTTTATATTTTAGCACAAAAAAATTGTAGATACAAATATAACCAATTGGAAAGGGATATTGAATCTGAAAATTTAAAGTTTCGTAAAATTTTAAAAGTATTTTACTTACAATTTTTACTTCTTTTAATTCGAAACTAATATTTTATTTTATTACTCTCTTCGATTTTACACCATTTTACAAAGTAATATGCTGTATTTATTAAATACTAAGAAATGTATTGTAAAATTAATAAAATTCGGCGCTAATAAAGAACAGTTAAAATTCTTAAAAAATCAAAATATAAAATTAAATAGCTTTAAATGAGTCGCTTTGAAAATGGCACAAATTATTACTTTTGTGTTTGACTCGAAAACCCCGAATATACCATTCATGTTTTCACTTGGGTTTTAGTCAAAAATATGGATTTTGGATTTAAGCTCTTTAATTATTTTCATTTCTTAGGTTAGTAATTGTGTATGATCTTTCATTCCTTTCTTTATTTTTTTATTGATATGCACACATTGTATTGACAGACTCTCATACATCCCAGGATTTATGAAAAAAATATGTTAAAGCTTTCGATAATGAATAAATGTGATAAACGGAAGATTAACATCGCAGCTTTTTTTTAAAACAATTTACAACACAATTATATTCAAAGGAAAACTGAAATTTTATGTTTGATATGTAGATACTGTTGTAGTTTGGAGAGAATGTAACACAAAAATCTGACTAAACATCGGAAAGATAAACTGTTATAATTGAAACTGATACTTCTTAAAAGAGAATCAAAATGCTTTCACCAAGACTATTGAAGATAATAAAATAATTATGGAAAACTTAAAAAATTATTGAAAACTTTAAAAACTAATTATTGAAGAAATTTTAAAATACTATAAGCATAAGTACCATTGCTATAAAGATTTATGTGAAAGATTATAATGGATAGATTTATAACAGCCGGATATGTGCTTAAAAACTTATAGTGCTTATAGAAGCATATGCTTAAATCATCATCAATCTAGAAAATATCTTGGAAATATAGGTAGTGAAGATAAACAGATCTTCACTACATAACTTCATTCTTAGACAAATGTTTGACAGCTTTCCATCATATGGTTTTACTTGTTAATTCTGTTAAAAAGGGTTACTTAATTTCATTATTGAAAAATTATGAATGTGGATTCTTCAGAGACCGCCAATAGACAAAGTACTTGGAGTTTGCATTTGAAACTACATAGCATCAGAGTAAAATTCAACTTCAAGGCAAATTCCATATTGGCATTAGATTGTATTAGCATTTTCCAATAGAATTTATCACTTTGACGAATCTGTTTTCGAAAACAAAATGTATTTAACTTTAAATGTTGCCAGGAATTATTACAAAAATCATCGAAGTGGAAATTTTTCGAATATATTAAAAAATATATTAATAAATGAATTCAAAAGAAGAATTTTGATTTTAAAGAAATACGAAAATCAGTTTAACCTATTTATTTCAAATCTGATTGACTGATTTTGATGTTATTCTTCCGAATTTATTACTGCATTTAATCCAAATTCAGTGCGATTCCATATTAGAGCAAAAATATACGGATATGGGGTATCCATATTTCTGTAATTATTAATCAACTGACCGATTTTTTCCCAAGTGTAGTTTCCAATAAGGCATATTTTAACTATGTTCGTTTGCACACTTTTATAAAACATCTTTGTGTAGCTGCCAACCTTTTGTTATTTTTCAAATCAAATAAAAAAATTTGAACCAGAAAATGTATTTAATAAATGAAATAAAATAAGTAACGTATATATGCGATACATTTTATTACATAACTTTTCTGTTTCAAAATATCTTCATTTTTATTTTGTACTGGAAGAAAATACGGAAGATTGACAGCTATGCCTTTGGTAAATCAAGACAAGATAAACAGGCCAGCGTGTGCAATCAATTTTTGAAATAAATACTATTTAGAAAATTCAAATATATTTTATAGATTCAGTTAATGAAAAGTAATTTTGAGCATTTTTTCGAAAAATAAGATAAAATAAGCTATGTATAATAATAACTTTGGAACGTTGCGCGAATATTTCTTAAATATGGCTGTGTTTTGTCCGTTCAAATTTTATACTGTACAATGGTAATAATATATATATATATATATATATTTTATGTGGCCCGCGGCTTTGTATATAATGCTTAATTTGACCAGCGACGGTAAACGAGTTTGACATGCCTGATCTAGAGTAAGATCTTGAAAATGCAGAGTGATCACCTGTACAATTGGCACAACGTTCTTTACTTTCGCAATTTTATCGTAATGGCCTACTTATGTATAATAAGCACTGATAATAGACGCACGATAAGAAGTTTTACTATGACCGTAATTTAAAACAACGGAGAGGGTTAGGTATATACGGCGGGATGGGAAAGCTTAGGTAGGCTGCTTTTGTTCTAATAGGTAAAGTAGATCTATTGAAAGTATAATGATGTGCTTCGTAGGAAGCACTTTTTCATTCCGATGGATAGTGATGTGACGTATATCTATGACATTTTTATATTTTTAATTTTTAAAGAGTTCTTCCTTTGTTGTAAGTAAAAGTTTGGTTTGTGTATTACACGGCTGGTATTTAGAGTTTAATGTACCTGAACAGAAATAGAAAAACAACCTACATTTGTGCAAGTTCAAAGCAATAGAGATTGAGTGGCTGAAGAAACCTCAACCAGCAAGTATCCATACTGTATTTTTTAAAGTGAATGAACATCTCCAAAAATACAGCGAAATGTTTTTGAAATTGTAAAAAGTGAAATTTTCTCGGAAGAACTATTAGAAAGGTCATTAGTGTGTTTAATTATAAAGAAACGAGTGAAAGAATTATTCTGTAAAACTTGTACCCACATTGGAGAAAAATGGAAGAAAGTACTTCCATCCATAGCAAATATATATATACAGGGTGTCCCAGGATTATTGGGACAAAATTTAAGGGGAGGTAGGGGACATAACAAGGATTCAGATTTGCATAGCAACCCATGGTCGGAAACGGCTTCGTTCGCCGTTAGGTGATGTTGTTCAGAAGAGCATTGGAGCAGCTCTAACATCTGCATATTATCGCATCTATTTGTAAGAGGTGGTACCGAGCTTACTTGAGACTATGCCACAACATGTCAGAAGTCATATGTGGTTTCAACATCATGGGGCACCTCCCTATTATGGCAGATGTGTTCGTGAACATTTGAATCAGGTGTTTGGTCACCGATGGATTTGCCGTGGTGGACCGGTTCCCTGGCCACCACGCTCTCCTGATTTACTCAGCATAGATTTCTTTCTTTTGGGGTGCACTGAAAAGTGCTGTGTACGCAACGCCTGTGGATTCCGATATGGATTTGGTTGCAAGACTCGTCTGTGCTGCTGCGGATATCCGACAAAATCCAGGTGTATCCGAGTCAGTTAATCCATGGTCCGACGATGTAATGCATGCATCGCTAGCAATGGTGAAAACTTTGAACATCTTTTGTGACGTTTTCCCATATCATATACCACAGCACATGTAATATCTTTGACCAATAAATTATTTCAGATGATCTCAGTTTTGTGCGTTTCTTATCCCTGTCATACCACTTTCCCATTATGTTTCGGATCATGTTGAAACCACATATGGCGTCTGACATGTTGTGGCATAGTGTCAAGTAAGCTTGGTAGCATCTCTTACAAATAGATGCGATAATATGCAGATGTTAGAGCTGCTCCAATGCTCTTCTGAACAACACCACCTAACGGTGAACGAAGCCGTTTCCGACCATGGGTTGCTATGCAAATCTGAATCCTTGTGATGTCCCCTACCTCCCCTTAAAGTTTCCCAATAATCCTGGGACACCCTGTATATGCAGGGTGAATCTAAACACTTGGACAAAATTTCAAGCGGTAATAGTACATACCAAGACAAACAATATTAAATAGGAAACTAAGGGTCCCAAACGTCTTCCGAAGGAGATAGGCGTTATTAAAGTTTAGGGTCCAAAATTTCAAATTATTATAAAAAACGGAAAAATTGGTCAATTCGTTTGCGGTTTTCGCTAAAACTATTCATTATGTCAGTATTTTCTTGAAAATAAATTTTAAAGATAAAGTTAAAAAAATGCCGATAGAGGGCGCTTTAGACTTTGGAGTAACGAACAACTATTTTTACCGTTATTTTTGAATCTGATTAAATGCTTTCAAAAGCTTAGACTTAAACTTAAATTTTGAGCTCAAAATATGAATAGTTGAGAGTGTTTAGGTAGCGCAAACTGAACTGTGTTCAGGAGTTGAAATTTCAACCCCCCTCTCCCCCCTGAACACAGTTCAGTTATTCCCGAACTTGGTGTCGTAGACCAGGCAGAAACTACTACCCCCTACACGTAAAATAAACGATAGAGGGATGACAAAATTAAATAAAAAAATTATTAGCTCGGTGATTAGCACGTGCGCGGCAAAGTCTGGTTGCACATCCAACTGTTAGAGGAACCTTCGTGAAAAATCGACACGTGGCTGATGGTCGGTTGCTTTCAAGGCGTGCGCACGCTGTGAATGATAGGGTCGAAGGCCTTCGGCTCCTAACACTCGCCAAACCGCCATCTGGCTCACATTTGCGGCGGTGGATACAGCCCGCGTGCTCGTCTCCGGTTGCTCCTCGAATTCACGCAACACATGCTCTTCAAGTTCCGGTGTCCTCGTACTCCTGGTACGCGCAGTGTCGTGCATCCCGCTGACAAACGAACCGATTTCTCCAAGACGCCGATGCAAGAGTTCGAAAATTTTTGTGTTTGGCAAGCGTCTCGAAGGGAATCGTTCCCCGTACAATCGCCGGGCCTCCAGGGCATTCCCATCCGCAGCGCAGTAAATGAAATGCATATTGTCCATTTCCTGATTAGTGTAGTTGGTTATCCCTACAGACGTTAAAGACGAAAACACGATGAATGCGGACAACCAGTGCTTTTATAGCACTTTCGATCACAGCGCCATCTGGAAGTTACATCCTTCTGTACAACACATTGTCGGCCAATCGGATGACACGGACCGTTACTAGGTAATAGCTAAGTAACTGTAAATTATTTCTTGTTATTTTGCGCGGAGAAATTGCTCGTCTGTTATGAATAAATTTTTTATTTGATTTTGTTATCCCTCTATTGTTTATTTTACGTGTAGGGGTAGTAGTTTCTGCCTGGTCTACGACACAAAGTTCGGGAATAACTGAACTGTGTTCAGGGGGGAGCGGAGGGTTCAAATTTCAACTCTTGAACACAGTTCAGTTTGCACTACTTAACCACTTCCAACAATTCAGATTTTGAGCTCAAAATTTAAGTTTAAGTCTAAGCTTTTGAAAGCATTTAATGAGATACAAAAAATAACGGTAAAAAATAGTTGTTCCTTACTCCAAAGTCTAAAGCGTCCTCTATCGGCATTTTTTAAACTTTATCTTTAAAATTTATTTTCAACAAAATAATGACATAAGGAATAGTTTTAGCGAAAACCGCAAACGAATCGACCAATTTTTCCGTTTTTTATAATCATTTGAAATTTTGGACCCTAAACTTTAATGGCGCCTATCTCCTTCGGAAGACGTTTGGGACCGTTAGTTTCCTACTTAATATTGTTTGTCTTAATGTGTACTATCACCCTTTAAAGTTTTGCCCAAGAGTTTAGATTCACCCTGTATATATAGACACCGGCCTCACCATCCACTATTGAAGCCCAACAAGGGGATGCATATTCGCGACACGATAGCAAATCGCTACTCAAGCCCCATACGTTCACTAGACATTTCTATGCTAGCCTCCACCCTTAACGAGATGACTAGCAAATGACCGCTCAGTTGATCCCTAGTCAATAATAAGTCATTGACATGTCAAGTCTGTCCAGTCGATTGATACATACGGGACCAATTTGCACCTCCCTTCTACCTGAAACAGAGGCCAAAATAGCATGTTGGTGTCTCTAAATTAACAGTATTAGATTAAAATATTTTTAACGGGAACCAAGACCCCTTGATCAACTTCCCGTTGTCTAATTAATTTAATGTTTGCAAATTCAAATAATTTTGCTGTTTCTGAATTTAAGTATTACACGTATACGTTTTACACTGAAATTTTAGTAGCATAAGCATCTTATTGTACAAGAAATTATATCCTATCCCAATAATACATACTTGCCAACCATAAAACAGAAATGGGCTACGATCTCACATAATAAAGATGCTTATGGAAATGTCAACTCTTCTTACAAGACTTGCATCTAATTTAGAAGTCCTACTTTTTTATAATTTTTGCTTGGAAAAATAAGTTTTTATAGTCATTCTAAAATATATGAAATATACATCGTATCTATGTAAATCATTACCCATATCGATAAAATAAGCATTAAAAACTCGCAGGAGAATATGCTCGTTTGTTAATAAAATATTATAATTTTTGTACATTTGTGTAAAAAAAGCGGGATTTTAATACATTTTATTTATTTATTTATTTATATTTATTTATTTATATTTATTTATTTATATTTATATATATTTTTCTTGTTACACTATGGTCCTCAAGCTGGGCAAATTTTAAAGAAAAAATGGAAAGAAGAATGCCTGTTCTCAAAACGTAAAACTGAAAAAGTAAAATATTTTGTATTTTTTGAACAAGAGCTCAAAATGTTACCAAAATTTATACAGCTACTTTCAAAATTCAAATATAGTCACAAAATTTCAAACCGACAGCTTTTACTTAAGATCTTCATAGTAAATACACTCATGTCCAAAATTAAGGTCATAAACATAAAATCTGTGAAAACTGATGAACTATTCACTGTGTTGCCACGAAATTTGGCACAGAGGTATATTACAATGGAAGAAAGAATATAGCAACATAACATTATGGAAAAGATTTTAATTGTGAATTAAGATATAGGGCATATTAAAAAGTGTTAAATAATGAATCAGAGATAAAGCATTTATTTTAGGAAAAGTCTGCCTAATATGGAGTGTGACTACCGTGCACTGCTATACAAGCCTCACAACGGGGTCTCATACTGTTTATGAGGGTATCAATAAATGTTTGCGGCAACAAAGCCATTCTTCCAAAAGCGCGGCTTTAAACTCCTGGCGGGTCATGGCAGGGAACGGACGCTTTCGCTTTTTACACGGTTTGTCGAATAGCTACTGAAATTTCTGACAAATTGTTATTGAAAATCGAGGATGTAAAGCACATGTTTGATTTCAAGCAGAGTAGAAACAGTATACTGCAATTAAAAAATTAATATATTGAATATTTGATGAGATAGGGGCATTTGTGTGAAAATATTTATAACTGTGCATGCGCGAACAATACCAAAGATTTTTTTTTCATGATTTGGTAGTCAATTCTGTAGAGTAACTTATATAAAAAAACAGTCAAATATCGTGGAAACTCAGAAAAATACCATCAGTACAGTGAGCTAATTGACAAATTTGGAGGGGAGGGAGAACCCATTGGATTATATGGGATTATATGACCCGTGCGAGGATTTCGCACTGCAGTCTAATAAGTTTTAGCAATATCTAATATTCTTTAAATGCAGGTTTAAAGTTATAAAGAAAAATTAAGGATAAAATTATCTGCAAACAACATTAGTCATGTCAGAATATCGTCTCACTTATTTCATCAAAGTTACAGTAAAAATTGATTGAAGATAGCAAAAGGCACGCGCGAGACAAAAAAAAAATTAACAATGATATTTTGACTGCATTAGAAGATGACGCCATCCGTTTCTTGAAAAACATGAATAAAAGAAAAATATATTGAATGCATTGAAAATGCAATTTAATCTAATATAACAAAGCATAAATTTTATTCTACACGTGAAATACCACTGCTTTGATCGATCGACGGTGTATTTTTCTTCTAAACTTTTCAATTTCAATTTTTTATTTTTATCCATAACCATAAAATAAATCCGCGTGAAGAAATATATTTTTTTAATCTTTTTTGTACTATTTATATCTTTTACAATAATTGTTGAGCATCATATAATGCGGTATTGTATATTTCTGGCAACACTAAATTGAGGAAAACCTTTCATTTCATTTATGAAAACAATGCCGATTTAATTTTTAATATTTTTATCTTAGAAATTTTATCATATAATGTAGAACATTATTATTTACTTTATTTTTATAACTATGAGATCCGCCCGGCGTTGCCCGGTCCCGTCAACAAATAATACAAAACGCGAAATCACTCTAAAAATCGCTGCACGAAACCCTTCCTCTGGTAACTCTTTGCCTTTCGGAAATTAAATAATTTCCGAATTCCGAATTTCGGATTTACCCGAAGCGGAAGTAAATTTAATACCACCTCCTCAAATGTCTAGATCATTTGATTCAAAACGGGTCAGTTTTTGATCAACAAAAAAAATTACCGTCGGATTTTCACAAAATTTGCATTTTCGGAATCAGAAACATAAACTGTGAGTTTCGATTGAAATAATGCAATACTGACCTTAATACTCGAGGATGAGTGAAAATGCAACTTTTTCGTTTTCTGAGATTATCAAATCGGTAACTTTCTTTTGCGGTTTCAATAAAAATAGTCATTTTTGGTGCATGCGCACGAAAATATTTTGGTTCCACCACCAGGGGATGCATTTTGTTCTAATCAAATTATCCCACACGTGTCCCCGCTGCCTATGATACCGTGTATAGCAGACGTGCTAGGCACGCGCTGCAAAATCTTTTACTTCCAGTTTCTAACACCAGGTGGAGCTTTCTGTTCTAAATGAACCTATTTCCGAACGAAACTCCTGCACTCGTTCCTGCTGCTAACGCTGCTGAAATGCAAAATCTTTTAGTTACATTGTCCACCGCCAGAGGGTGCACTCTGTTCTAAACAAACCTCTTTCCCATCGAAACTCCGGCACATGTCCCTGCTGCCTATGCCACCGTATAGCAGGCGTGCTGTGCACGTGCTGCAAAATCTTTTAGTTCCATTTTCTATCTCCAGGTGGCGCTAAATCTGTATCTTAATTAGTTATCTATACCTTAATTAGTTCGTGTTAAGTTGAATGAACTAATTCTCATTGAAATTGGGCCCATAGAACCCAAGAAAATACCCCTCCCTGGTGAATAATGTTCAGAAATAGTGGTCACCAAGGGCTGAAAAAATGATACCGAAGTTTATCTAATATCTGGAGACCTGAAAAAAGGTTTCGTTTGAATCGGACTAATAATTAAATAGTTCTGATTTTGGAGGCACGGGGGAAGAAGGGAGTTTTGATCAGAGCATTAACGCGATATTTAATCCACAACCGAACACTCACCCCCACAGAATTTTAACCAAAGACGTTAAAAAATTAGGAATTATCAATAACTTTCTAAACAGAAACAAAATAACTTTTTTTTTTTTTTTTTACATACAAAAACAATAAGTTACCGTTGTTAATTTCTGAAATCAAATACATAAATGACGTACACATGAGAAAACTCTAAAAATCGCATAAAACAAATCGCAAAAATTCACAACTCGCTGTTCGAATTGCAATCAGCTGAAGAGGTTTCATCTGCCAATAACAACTGCCCGGTTGACTTCCAGCTGTGCCTACAATTCTGCCAGCTACCAATCACAACTGCCCTCCAATGATGTTTGACTTGTAGTGGGCGATTTATGACGTCATTTAATACAAAAAACGCTGCAAAACATGACAAAAATGTTAAAAAACGCATAAAAAATGAAATTAAAAGAAAAAAATCTAATAAAAAAAATCGGGATTATAAATAATCCGCCCTTCCCTTTTAAAATTATGATTTTTTATCTGTAAAGAATTATCAAATTTCTCCAAGCTAAAAAGAGTGAAAAAAAAATTACGATTCTGAGCGTATCTGAGGTTGAAATGGAAGCAACCACCGAACCAATCAAGCATTTTGGGCAAACTTAGTGTCAAAGGAAAAAAATTGCCAAAAAAAAAATCGCTGTCCGAATTTCGCATAAACTTTATTGAAAAGAGGATAAAATGTACTATATTGGGCTAAAAGATTGGAACCGGATTCCGGTTACAAATGTCGTAAATCGTAGCGAAACGTCAAAAAACACTAAAAATCGCATTTTTAAAATCAGGAATTTTTTATATGTAAAGAATTATCAACTTTCTCCAATCTAAAAAGAGTGGAAAAAATGACGAATCTGAGCTTATCTGAGGCTGAAATGCAAGCACAACCACCGAACCAATCAAGCATTCTGGCAAAATTTCTTAGTGTCAAAGGAAAAAATTCGTCAAAAATTCAAAAATCATTGTACGAATTTCTTATAAACTTTATTGAAAAGGGGATAAAATTTACTATATTGAGATAAAAGATTGGAACCGGATTCCCGTTACTAATGTGGAAAAATCGCAGCAAAACGTGAAAAAACACTAAAAATAGCAATAAAAATTAAATTAAAAAAATCTTTTCAAAAATTCGAAAATCTGGCTTCGAGGTGCAAAACTACATGCATAGAGGTACCTTCCCACCAAATTTTGTAGCTCTGTGTGCAGCGGTCTCTTTAGAACACAACCGAGAAACAGACACACACACTGACACACACACAAACTTCCTTTTTTATTATAGTTGGAGATATAATGTAGATGTACAACAATATTCATCTCTTTATATGGTTCAGACGAGATGATTTGAAAGAAATGCCTCATTTCTTCCAAAATTCGGAATAACTTTTCACTGCCCATTCATGAAGCTGCCCGTAAGACTCTAAAAAAAAAAAAAAAAAATGTATGAATAAAGCAATGTACTGACTAATGTCAAATGTATAAAGTAATTAAGGAAAAATTAAGGACTAAAAATATTTGCAAACAACAATGGTCAAGCCAGAACATTCTCTAATTTATTCCCTCAAAGTAAGAGTGAAAACTGACCGAAGATAGCAAACGCAATATATATATATATATATTATATATATATATCAATCGTATTTTAAGTGCATTAGAGGGTGACGTTTTCTGTTTCGGAAAAAAAAAAACATGGCATAAGGAAAAATAAATTAAGCATTTGAATTTAATTTAAATATTTAATCATAAATATATAATAAACTCGTGCAGCAACTATGTCCCACTTTATCTTTATTGAACATTTTTTTTTTATAATCATTGTTGCGGTATTTTATTTTTGTGGCAACACTCACTTGAGGAAAATCTTTAATTTCATTTTGAAAACAATGCCGATTTGATTTTTAATTATTTACAATTTTTAATCAAAATACATGTTTTAACTAAATGTGAGTGTACTATTTCAGAAGCCGTTTCAAAATCCTTTCATAGGATACCTGATTTATCGTTTTGAGTTTTTATTTGCTTAGAAAAAGGTATGGTGACAACAGAAATAATATTACATAGGATGATAATAAGAGACAGGACATAAATACTAAGCGATTTCTACATAGTCTTTGAGAAGACGACTAGAGAAAATGTTAGGTAGCTTTCAATACAAAAAAGTATAAAGCTACCTATTCGTTCGGAGGAAAGCAGTTCCGGAAAATTTCAATATATTTTCACCGATCATGACCCCCAGACCCCAAAACCACCCTCCGTCCAAATGTTGATTTATATATATAGATATATCCATATATATATATATATATATATATATATATATCTGACCTATGTCATACGATAACGCCCGTAATTATGAATCGATTTTGATGAAACTAATTGTGTGTATTAAGGTCACTAATGTCTCGTCCGAGTTCGTTGGCCAGCTTGGTCCGCCATCTTGTTTCAAGATGGCGGCCATTTAAAGATGTAAAATAACTTAAAATCTAAAATAAATATACAAAAAATTTAAAAATTCAAATTTTTTTTTTAATTACGTGTTAGGCCTTGATACAAGGATTCCAGAGCTTTTTTTGGTTTACCTCTATCTTAAAAAAAGGCTGAGATAGAGCAGTTTGAAATTCTAGGGTGGCTGACATTTTGAAACAAAACAGCACATTAACGCGATTACTCGCAAATTATTTTCTTTCATTGTTGTAATAATTTTCCCAATTATACGCATAAAACTATATATTCATATCCGTTAACGCCAAAATTGGCGACATTGGCGACAAAATTGGGTGACATTTGGCGAAATATCGCCAAATTTGGCGATCAAAATAAGTCTTCATAAATGAAGCCAATTTGGCTATTGCTCAATAATTTGGCGAATTTCTTATTCAAATTCAGTATTAACGAATCTTTTGTAAACGTTTCTTTGCATTTTAGCTTGCTGTTTTCGTGTAACATTAGCTAAAATTTTAAAACGAAGATATAGGAAAGCTACCTTTTCCTCCCGGTACAGGCCGGAAGGACTTTTTTAATTTCAAGTCTTTACCAAAATCTATTATATCAAAATAATAAAACGTTTTACTACCATATGTAAACTTTCATAAGAACATATACTCAAAGCTATATTGTTTGAAGATGTTTTAAAGATTTTGAAGCATACATAAAAAAAAAAAAATAAGTAAACTGGTGTAGTAATCCACAATAACATGCAACAAATTCCTAGCAAAATAATTAATTTAGCATTTATCATCGCGTAGTCCGCAAATCAAGGAATATAATTCGCAAAATTTATTGAAGCGAAAGAAATCTAAATATTAATAATATTGAAAAAAAATTTTTTTTTGTACATAAGTAAATGTTAAATGTTTTTAATAGATAAGTACGATTTAATTCAAACTAGCGAATGTTGTTATATATTTCTTTATTGTTTGAAAATATTTTATCTTATATTGGAACTGTAAACTTTGGAACTGATTCAGATTGATGATGGATTCTTCATGATATCGTAAACAGAAATTTTGCTAGATGAAAGGCACTTGAAACATTTTATCACAGTTTATTTAACTATGTATAAGGTTGTTGATGTTCAATACATTAAACAGACATCTAATGTGATGTTATTTTTAGATATTTATTATTTTAATACATCGGAAAACCTGGTAAACTCTGCACACTTAAGATATAAATAAAATATTGTTTTGAGAAAGCTTAAGTTCGTTTAATGAACCCAGCAGTAAAGATTAATATATGTGTGTTTTCATCATCGTTATTATCTGGAAAACATATTTTTCCTTTTAATCGTTTCTTATCCATTTACATATATTTTTTATTTTGCGGGAAAATTGCTTTTTTAGTTTAAAAAAGAACGAAAAATCATGCGTCAAGCATAGATTATGTCACACTTTCCAACACTTCCGAAATAATTTTACAAATCTTCACCGTTTAATAAGGTGAAAGATTGTGTCTAAGGAAACAAGGTCAAGGTCAAACCGGATGGATAGGTCTACCTTTTGTCTTAAGCTCAACTAGCCCCGCCCAGCAGGTTTTTTTACCTAATTATACTGAGCATTACTAAATTATACGTTGTGATATTGAGCAATAATTATACTATGTAATTCTGAAATACAAATTCTGAAAATACTAAATTCCATAAATACAAAGTCTGAAAATACAATTTACCAATCCTACTGAGCTGTACTAAATACTACTATGTGATACTGAGCAATAATACTACCGTGTAATAATACTGTAAAATGCTGAAGTAAATAATAAGAACGGATAGAAGTAAGTATTAAATTAACAATAATGAATGAATAATAATACTAGAGTAAACAATGATAAATTATGCTAAAAATACTAAATAACACTGTATGATGCCATTAAGAATAACTAAATTGTTAAGGTTACAGTTTGTTATTCTGAATTTCACGCTCTTATCCAAAACTACTGATGAGATATGGAGAAAAGGTGAAATCATTGAAAATTATCGACCCCCTATTTAACCTCCTTAGTAGTTGAATTTCTAAAATCGCCTAAAATACACGTTTTACTATTCTTTAGTAGATTTGTTATCCCGAAATTCATGCTCCTACCTACAGCTGCTATTGAGAAATGGCAAAATGACATAAAACATTCGACCCACTATTTAACCCCCCTCCCCCCCTTAGTGGCCGATCTTATAAAATTACTGAAATACTTGTTTAACTATTTTTTAAGGAGATTTGTTACCCTAAATTTCACGCTATTTTCTAAAACTGCTCATGAAATATGGTAAAAAGATGAAATCACCGAAAAATTTCGACCCTTCATTTAACGCCCTTTGTAGTTGAATTTCTAAAACCGCCTGAAATGCATGTTTAACTATTCTTTAGTAGATTTATTATCCCGAATTTCACGCTCCTAACTATGACTTCTACTGAGATATGGCAAAATGCCGTAAAACATTCGACCCTCATTTAACCCCCCTTAGTGTCTGAAATTCTAAAATCGCTGAAATACGTGTTTAACTATTTTTTTAGTAGATTTGTTATCCTGAGTTTCATGATTCTACCTATAGTTTCTACTGAGATATGGCAAAATGACCTAAAATATATGACCTCCTATTTAACCCCCCTTAGTTGCTGAATTTCTAAAATTGCTGAAATATATGTTTATCTAAATTTTTTGTAGATTTGTTATCCCGAATTCCGAGCTCCATACTAAAAAACGCTACTGTGATAAGGCTAACAGGCAAAATGACCGAAAACTTTCAACCCCCCATTTAACCGCCTTAATGGATGAATTTCTAAAATCGCTGAAATATGTGCTTAATTAGTTTTTTAGTAGATTTGTTATCCTGAATATCACGTTCCTATCTAAAACTGCTGCTGAGATATGGCGAAAACGCGAAATGACTAAAAACTTTCGACCCCCATTTAACCCCCTTAGTGGTTGAATTTTTAAAAACGCTAAAATATGTGATTAACTAACTTTTAGTACATCTTGTATCCTGAATTTCGTGCTTTTAACTAAAACTGTTGTTGAGATATGACGAAAAGGCAAAATAACCTAAAACTTTAGACCCCCCATTTAACCCCCTTAGTGATTGAATTTCAAAAATCGCTTAAATATGTGTCTAATGATTTTTTTAGTAGATTTGTTATCTTGAATTTCACGCTCTTACCTAATACTGCTGATGAGATATGGTGAAAATGTGAAATCACCGAAATTTTTCGACCCCCCATTTAACCCACTTAGTGGTTGAATTTCTAAAATCGCCTGAAATACATGTTTAACTATTCTTTAGTAGAATTGTTATCCCGAATTTCACGTACCTACTTAAAACTCCTGCTGAGATATGCCGAAAAGACTAAATTATCTAAATCTTTCGACCCCCCATTTAACCCCCTTAGGGTGTGAATTTTCAAAAATCCTTTCTTAGTAGGTGCCTACATTGTGTAAAGAACATGTTTTCCAAATTTCATTGTTCTAGGACAAACGGTTGAAGCTCGGCGTCCATTATGAAAAAATCAAGCTACTCTTTTATAAGTATAGATTGAGGAAACGGGCCATTTGTTTGTAGCAAAGATGTAGAGGTGCCTATTTTGAAAGTTAAGATCTGTTGATACTGTTGGATTAAGGCGTGAGTAAAGCTAACCGTTGTTCGCAGATTCCAATCCATTTGCAATCACTATTATTAATGTCGGAAAACGTCTGTTTGTCTGTCTGTGTGTGTGTCTGTCTGTCTGTAAACGGATAAAAGTCGGGTCAGAGACGCCGGACGGAAGCGCTTTTTATGTCAAAAAATTCAGAAAAATCCGGGCATTCCGGAGTTATAGTTTTCGAACGAGTCCGCTCGCAATTAAGGGAGTTATTAATTAACAAAACTGTTTTAATTACTCAAAACTAAACATTTTTTCTGCGACAAAGAAATAAATTCATTCCTGACTAGATTCAGACCTCGAGGCGAGGCTAGCGAATAGAGCGACGACCAATCGGCTTCTGTCTTTTTCGGGGCCTTTTGGCGAGGCTAGCAGGAAATCCACTAAACATCACGTGACTTTTATAGACTACGGGTATTCAGGGGGCCGTCCCATCTCAGAATCTGAGGGGCGCAGACCTTCCGTGCTCGCGCATTTCGACGTAAAAATATATCAGCTTTCAGAGAATCTAAAAATTATTCTGATATCTTCATTACGAGCTTAGATATTAATTATTACGAGCTGAGACATTATTTAATTATTGATATTTCAACTATGCCCAGACAAAAATAATAAATTAGAAGCAGACGATTGGGAACAGAAGATTCTCTGGTAAGATGTTCAAGCTGAGTGTGGGCGAGATATTATGATTTTAATTTAACATTTTTTTTTATTCGTCCCTAGCGTTTGATTGTGTTTATGTATAGAAATTACCAGTATTTTCAAATAGTAAATTCAGAGGTTTTTTTTTTTTTTTTTTCAGTTCTAAGTTTTTCAAGTCGTCTTTGAACAAGTACTCCGGTAGTCTAATAGTCTAATTCAGTTGTTTGAAGAAAAGTAGTGTCGTCTTTTTCTTTTAGAGTGGGAACCAGATATTATGATAGGGAAAAGCGGGCTTCGCCCGTTATCGACCAGGGTCGGAGGTTCGTTCGGTTAGAGATTTGTACTATTCAATGTGCAAATTAAGGGATTATCCGGTGCCGAAGGCAGCGGGGACCCGGGTCGGAGGTTCGTTCGGCTCGAGGGGGATGCGAGCCGGTGAATACAAAAGTTTTGAGGCACTGATGTAAATTAGGGTCCCGCTGGCGGACGAAGCCAGCTAGTGATCTTATTAATTCTGATGTTGTTATCTTCTTTAACCCCTTGAAGGGCACCGGTATATTATATATACCACTTAATTTTAATCCCAAAATGCCACAATGACACCAGAATTTTATAATCAAATTTTGAATGTATACGGTACATGAGGAAAAGCTTTTACTTAATTTAAAATAAATTCGTTCGAGAATCCTGGTGTTAATCAATCATTTCAATATTTTAGCTACAAGAGTACGTTGTCCCTGAAGGGGTTAAATGTGATAGTGGAAATGGGTAGAATTTTTGTAAGATGTTCTGTGACGGTTTCGTTGCGTCGCGAGCCAGTTTGTCAGTATGTTCGTTTCCAGCTATGTCAGAATGACCACGCACCCATTTAAAGAAAATGGATTTCGATGTTTGTTCCAAGGCTGTAATTATGTTCATACGAGTAAATTGGAGGTGAATATATCTGCTAATGCCTGCAGGCTAGACAGACTATCAGAATTGATTGTGTAGCTTTGAAATTATTAGAATTAGCCCAGTCTATTGCATCGTGTATTGCTAGTAGCTCTGCTTGGTAGACACTATTTGGAAAACGCATAACATATTTTAAAACTAGCTGTTACCCGTGACTTCGTTCACGTATCATTAAAAAAGAATAAATGCATTAATCAAGCAAAATATTTCATTCCCGATCATTAGAAACGTAAATAATTAACTTACTTTTTATCACATTCCATTGGAGACAATACAGTATTTCTATTTTATAGAGGCCGTGACATAACTGAGTTTTAAAAAAGTGAAATTTTGTGACAAATAATCACGAAAATGAAACTGCAACCAATGAAAAAAGGCGGGTCAAATAAAATCGTGGAAATCGGCGAATTGTGTAAAAATATATGCCAAGTTTACGTGGTAAACCATTTTATTTTAACCATTTTACTTGAAACGTTTTAATAGCCATCCTTCAAAGATAATGGAATTAGTACTATATTCTTTTCATTAAATTCAATTCTTATGAATAGGGAGCAATAATTGCAGACCTAAATGCAAGGAGCTTAAATTTGCCTCCTAGATTTAATCTATAACTGAAAAAAAAATATTTATTTCTAAATAAAAATATGTTGACAGACGATTTTTGTTCTCCAGAATAAATTGAATCATGAAGTTTGAATATGTGAAAATATGTTTTTATTTTTCAAAAATTTTACTGTAACCAAAATTTTTTTGGTACTTTTCGGTTAGCCGGGCGCCAGTGATTTATGAACATGTATATATACCCACATATACATATACACATATATCTACACATGTACATATATATACATACATATATATATATACACTTATATGTATGAATATATATATATATATGTATATACATATATATTTATATATGTACATATATCACTGGGGCCCGGCTAACCAAAAAGTACCATTTTTTTTCTTTCAACATCTATTCAAATTGAAAATAAATTCTTTTTTTTTCAGTTTTAATGAGAAAAAATATATTAATCCGTTTTATTTCTTCTTTTCTATCCACAAAATTGGAATGATTTAGTTGCCATTTTTAGAGAAACCTCGTTAAAATTTACAATAATAATAATAATAATAATAATGATAATATCTTGGAATTTAAATATTTTTTTTTAATTCTGAGAGTTTATGACATTCTCGGATCAGTGATCAGCGGTGTTAAGTAAATCGCGTTGCGTTCGACAATCTGAAAGGAGTAGTTGCGAAATACAAACAGGAGGTCCGATTTTGATATAATAGATTGGTATTTATTTTTCATTTCCTAATAATCATGGTGTGGTTTTTGGCAAAAAACTCTCATCTGTATGTAACTGATATTCATGCTTAATAATCGGTATAGATAAAGAAAATATTTAAATTTTTCGTTTTAAATATGGCGTGAAACTCATCTACTTTCTAAACTTACCGATCCTTGTATTATTAATGTAAGAAATTGATTCACGCTCCTTGTAAAATACATTTGAAAATTCCCGTTTTATTTCAAATGTGAGGTCACTTTTTCCTCAGAGGAATCTCTTTTTAATGGCATAATTCTTGTTAATTTTCTTTTTCTGGCAATCAGGACGTAAATTCTAGCGGAAAACTCACATTTTTGATGTAACTGGCTTTCAAGCTAATTATTAATCAGTGTCGATAAAAAATACTTCAGTTTTTCATCTTAAATATTACGTCCATTATCTATCTACTTTCATTATATATTGATATTCATGCTCCTTGTATTATTACGACTATTTGAAAATACATGTTTTATTTATGACGTCATATTTGTCCAAGCCGAAGAGGATCCTTTTCATAGTTCCATGGTCCAAGCGAAATCTATTTTTAATAATGTAATTATTGTTCATTTTCCCTTCTAATTATAACGCAGTTTTTGACAGAAAAAGATCTTTTTAATGTAACCGATATTCATACTTCATGTATAATAACAAATACTCCATATTTTTGTTTCAAATATCACGGAAATTCACCTTCTTTTGAATTCTTTTTAATTTTCATTTTTCACGTGAAAGTCGTTCAATTAAAAATTAATTGTTGAGGAAAAAATATTTTTTCTGGTTTTTATTTATTGGCAACGATTAAAGCCCCAGCAACGATAAAGTAAAATGGTTAAATTGTATGGAAAAATGCCCATTCATTCTCTATGAAAATAACGAAATTTTCAATTATTAAGAAACATATTTGAATAAAATAAACAAAAACTAGTCTATGTTCACTTCCGTGCTATAATCAACATATATACAAAGATACAGGGTTATTAAATTCTCCATTTTGACGCTGGCTTCAGCCTAACATTTGCACACAATCGGATTTATAATATTATTAGGATAACCAATTTCAGTAATTACCAACAATATTCTGTAAATATATCCGAACTTTTTTGTACAGCCCTGTATATGATCTATAGTTTTGTATAAATGTCGGAATAATGAAAAGTAATTGCATCACATAGTATGAACTCTATTTAATATTAATTCACGATCTGTTATAAAAGCGAGCAAAAAGTTGAGTTCACGCAATGTCAGAGGAAAAGTACGTAAGCATGAGCAAGTGTTATATAGATTTTAGACATGGTTGTTTGGTGAATTTTGATGCAATGCTCAGAGAAGCTTGCTAATTATGTTGTATTGAGATACAAATGTTTCTATCGTTCATAAATATTAATCTAGTTATATATTTGTATTTGAATCCAATCCACAGTTGTGCATGTTGTTATTTTATTAAACCGTTTTTTTTTAATATTATATTTTAAGAATCTTCTGTTCTATTGAAACTATTAATTTTTCATCATAATCCCACATATATACTACGTAGAATGCTAAATTTTAGTTCAGTTAGGAAACGCGTAGCACAGTTTAAAATTCCCCTTTTGGAATTTACGTCAATAAACGGAAATGTATTCGAGAACTTTTGTGTTGCCCTGTATATGATCTGTAGAAAGCAATACACACCAAGAAATACACAAAAAATGAGTTAAATTTAAAAATGCGTTCAGCAACTGACAAAGCACTTCCAGTAATTATTGTTAACAGACCGAATTATTTTGTGTGTCCCTGTAAGTGAACGATGGATGCTATACACACAATATTCTATTGTAAGCCTCTTGCAATGTACGTTAGTCATATATATTAATTTAAATACGTTTGAAATAGTGAACCATTATAAAATAAACATTATTATAATAAACTGCAAACGATTCTTCTCCATAGAAAATAATGTAACGGAATTCTTTTGATTGTTCCAGTAAAAGAACTATAAGTTCTATGTACACCATATTCTATAGTAAGACTTTTGTAGTATATCTCAGTAATATATATCAATTTCAATATATTTGAAAATGTGTAACATCATTGAAATAAACCGCAAAAGTTTTTTTTCTCATAGATGGTAATGTATTGGAATTGTAACTTACCGAAATACAGTGAAACTTCCATTTAACGAAGTCTCATCGTTACACTTAAAAACTTCGTTATGAAGAAAATTCGTTAAATAGAAATAAACTTAAATTCAGGAAATTTTTCCTTCAGATATGACAAAAAGGTAATGGATTCAAAAGTATTTGATTCCGTTTCAATTTGGAGCAATCTTTTACAAAAAAGTTGTGTACGATCGATGAAATCACGTCATATTCCAAAGCTTTCATCAGCTCTGATACACAGATTCTCAAACTAATGTTTTTACTACATTGTCTTTTTTCCATAATGTATTTCAAGATTTTGTATTATTCCTTAGACTAATGACTGAAGTTTAGAAGTTTTATTAGCAGGAACAAAAATAACTTTGATGTTCTGCGATTTGCATTTTGAAGCACCTTCTTGTGGATCAGTAGTGGAAGATCAGAATGATAAATATGTCTCTAATTGATATTTTTGGTCCAATTGCGTCACTGCATCCTCTAAATCATTGAATGTAAAAAGGGGATTTTGACTTCCCCCAACTGTCAGCGCTGGAGTCTCAGTGTGGGAGAGTGGTGATAGCAAGTGTTTTTCTTAGTGCGAAAAAAAAATCGTTTTCCTTAGAACCAAGCAGAATGGAAATTATTTAAATGTGTTCATTTTCATACAATCCGCTGAAATAAATTCGCATATCCATCGCAGCAGCAACCTCTTCGTTTGAATTCTGTACACGTACAAAAGTGAAATAAACTTCGTTATATAGAATATATTTTTCGTACTATGGAGATTAATTTACATGTTAATGATGTTCAAAGTCAAAGTTCTGCAGAAAATTTCGTTAAGTAGAAAATTTCGTTAAATAGGGACTTCGTTAAAGGGAAGTTAAACTGTATTTTTAAGTCCCAAAAAAGCAAAAACTCCTATATTTTTTAAGACAATCGTCAAGAGGCCTGAGAGGAAACTCTGTCTGAAAAAGAAGAATGGTCTTACATGCTCTTTTCTCTCGGTCTATTTTTCTTAAGAACCCTCTGAGGGGGAGCATACACTAAATGCCCCGTGTCCATTCTTCAACCAGAGAAACCCAACGCCCTATAGAATCCTATCTGGCTAAAATCGCACAGATTCTATAATTTTAGGCAACCTTCAACTATTTAAGTAACGCTAAACTCTTGTGACTCTCATCTTAAACCCCTAGATTAACCCGTCAGTCATTCACAGAATTATGTAAGAAACCAAATCTGACGGAGATTGAGACTACCACTACACTTTACTGCCCAAAAAGGGAAAGGTTACTACAGTTTATTACTTAAATATACTAAAGTGTATTTTCTGAAATCCCTCATAGCGTGGTAACAAACTGTGTTCCCAGGGTATATACCGCACAAGTTGTTGGTATACACAGACAGTTTTCCGCTTTACTAAAAACATCTGTTGAAACAAGCTTACCATGTGGTATGTTTAACTCAATATTCTTTGGGATAGGAATAAAAATCTTATAAACTTTTAAAAGGAAATGTTCTTTATTTATATGTTTTTTTTTTTAATCTTAAAAGCACCGTAAAAAAGTACAAATGTTTCTTAATCTAGGAAAGTATAATTTAACAACGAACGAAAATACACAATTACCTCTTCCATGTTACCCACGATTCTGAAAAGCGTTCGTTATCTTTAGAAACCTGAGAAACGAATATATTTTTGAGATTTAAGAAGACATTTATAAAAACAAAGTTTCTAGGACTTAAAAAAACAGTGCACATAATGATAATAAAATATAAAATAAAGACTATAATATATATTTAATTGAGTGCGTAAAAGTACAAATAATTCTTTAATTCTGAGCTGTTTCTTTCAACCTGCATCGCTTAGTAAACCAGCACAAAGGCGGGGCATGCGTTTTCGAAAATGTTTTCTGTAACTTCATCGATCGCATCCTCTACCCATCAGGAGAACTTTTACTGCGATCGATGGAAAGGCGGCGCTTGTAATATGGAATCTTATTGGTTTGGGGAAAACATGCCTATTACATAAAAATATCATCATTTATTATTATATGCCGTCTAAACTATCATGACCATCTAAAAATGATAATACTGGGAGCTAAAAAAGAATGACTTGATTAGAAATGACCATAATTTCATTGTAAATCAAAAAAGAGTGTTTCTTTTAAATTACACTCATTATTTTTTATTTATATTTTCTAATTATTAGTGTTTAAAATATTTCCTTGTTACAGTTTCGCAGCTCATTAACACCATTGTTCCTGTAAATCGTAAACAGTTCTAACCATAAATATTATTGGGTGATATAACCAGCTCCCTGCTAACGAAAAAATGCCTTAAAAATAATTTATAAATTTATAATAATTATTAAAACATATATAGCACAAAATTGTGCTTATTCATTGCTAAACACAGTGTACAAATACAACTAAAAACTTGGTTAAAAGTTATCCTCCAACAGTTTCGGCTTATAACTTCACAGCCGTCATCGGGCGACCGAAGACATAAATGTTGAACATTACATCCTGACATGCTAGAAATGAGAACAGGGAATACCTAGAGAATATGGAGAAAAGAAAGAGAGAAAAAAAAACGGCGGGAGCCATTTACCTTTTAAGATGTTAACTAAACTAACCATTAATTGAAAAAGCGAAGTGTGAAATAATTAATTTTCAAAAGATTAATCCAGATATTTGGTATGCTAAATGAAAAATTATCGTTTCAAGTAATTTTTCATTTAGCATACCAAATATCTGGATTAATCTTTTGAAAATTAATTAACCCCCCTCTTCGCTTTTTCAATAAATGGTTGGTTTAGCTAACATCTTAAACGGTAGATGGCTCTAGCTGTCTTTTTTTCTCTCTCTTTCTTTTCTCCATATTCTCTACGTATTCCCTGTTTTCATTTCTATCATGTCAGGATGTAATGTTCAACATTTATGTCTTTAGTCTCCCTGATGATGACTGTGAAATTATAAGCCGAAACTGTTGGAGGATAACTTGTAACTAAGTTTTTAATTGTAGTAGTGTACAAATACAATTAAAAACTTGGTTAAAAGTTATCCTCCAACAGTTTCGGCTTATAACTTCACAGTCATCATCAGGGAGACTAAAGACATAAATGTTGAATATTACATCCTGACATGATAGAAATGAAAACAGGGAATACGTAGAGAATATGGAGAAAAGAAGCACTGTTTTTAGCAAAGAATAAGCACAATTTTTCGTGCTATTTATGTTTTAATGTAATATTCAATGGTGTAACGTCCATCTTTAAGACTTTTATTTATAATTAAGTTATAAAATTGTGGGGGTTGGGGCAAGAAAGTGCCAAGCCACATTTTTTATCTTCTGAGATACATCAATTTGAAAATTTGATCAAATACTCAAATCAAAATGTATAACATATTTTTTTTGGCAATTTCGAAGTAACATTTGGGATATTCTGAATAACGATATAGCATTACTTTAATGATACTATTATTACGTCTTTTGTAAATTAGCTATCTTCATTAACAAACCTTGAAAATTATGTAGCTTGGCACTATCATGACCCAACGTTAGAGAGATATTCAATCATGATATTTGACAATTATTCGCGCCCCAACGTTAGACCCAACGTTAGAGAGATATTCAATCATGAGATTTGACAATTTATGTTTTCCACTATAATTTTTCAAAGTTAACGAGATTTCCACAGTTAAAATATAACAGACAAAATATGGTAGTGCCAATTATGAAAATTTAATACAATAAAGAATTATTATGTAGGAGAAATAATTATATTAGTATTATTATTCAATATAAATTATATATTATTTATTTTTTGAAATTATGAAAATAGAAATTAATTATTTTAACTAAGGAAAAATAAGATGCATAAAAGTAATGTAAATCAGAAATACAGAAGCACAGTCTTAGTTTATGACATTTCCTCAATTTTTCCCGTTTCTTCGGGATCAACAACATAGTTCTTGTAGTAATTATGGTAGATTGGTGGAATGTAATCAAGAAAAGCTTTAAAACATCTGCAATTTTATTTTTTAACCATTGGTAAAAGGTTGTTGTTTTTGGTCGAGAATGGACCTCTTGACGTCGTCACTTTATTTGATGTCGTCAATTTTATTGACGTCGTCAATTTATTTTTTTAAGCGTTTTTAACGAAATTCTGTAACTTTAGAACAATTTTTAACGAAATTAACTTTAGAACAATTTTTAACGAAATTCTGTAACTTTAGAAGAAATTTTCTTTGAATAAGCAATAGAAATGCATAAAATCGTTACAAAAATGTTAAAGTTACAAAAAGGATAGATGCAAATTATCCGAAATTAAAAATAAAGTAGAAATTTGGTACTTTCGTGTTATAGCGGCCCCCAAGGATGAAGTACTTTTGTTTCTGTTTTCATTAATACATTGTAAATTTGGTACTTTTATCTTATAGCGGCACCCAAGGATGAAATATTTTTGTTTCTGTTTTCTTTAATATATTGTAAATTTGGTACTTCCGTCTTATAGCGGCCCCCAAGAATGAAATATTTTTGTTTCTGTTTTCATTAATATATTGTAAATTTGGTACTTTCGTGTTATAGCGATCGCCAAGCGACGAAGATTTATTGCCAACTTATAAAGCATGTATGGCATTATAATAATATATGATATATATATAACATTTCTTGACGTATGTGGCCACGTTATAGTCATATATGATGCATATATGATGTATATATATGACATGTGTATAGGATGTATATACGACATATAAATAATATGTGTATAATGACGTATATGGCACATATAGGAGTGTTTGGAATATATATATGCGTATATAGGATGCATATATAAGCTTTGCGATGATCTTGGTGAAATCATAACTGCAAACTTCGAAATCATAATTGTGGGGGCCGCTATAACACGAAAGTACGGTATTTTTATTTTATTTTTTAAGCTTTCGGAACATTTTCCCAATGGTTATTGTAATTTGTTAAATTATACTTTTTTATGTAAGATTTTGTTTGTTAGTTAATTTGTTTATTTTTAATTTTATTATTGATTGTAGGTTTTGTAAAGAAATATGGAATATTTCAAATAGTAAATTGTTAAAGTGTAAAGTTACTATCCTTTGGGTCAGATTATAGTTGTTTCCTTCAAAATCAAGGTATGTGTAAATAAAAGGAGTAGGTTAATCTAACGAATGACACGAGCTTGAGATACGCTTGCCAGATAAAGTAATTGAAATTACGTAATCAAGTATTATCAAAGGTGCTCACGTGGGTTCTTCAGAGTTTTGTAATATCTGTTGCTTTACTTAAATATATTAGATTAAAAAAAACTGCGCTTATTATTTTAAAATTAAATTTCATTTCTTGCTTTATGTTTTAAATGATTTCCAAATAATTTTTAATGGAAAAAAATAACATTTTTTTTCAGGAATATTAAATAGTTGTTTAATGGGATATGATCTTGGTTTATGTGGATGCATGTAAGAAAGTAACGATTTGTGAAAATAATTTTAAATCATATCGCACTTTGTATCACTCCTAAATACAAGGTTTTATACATTACACTACATTATATTGAAATTGATGATAATTTCATTTTTTACTATCATTATTTTCCACTACAAAATGCCATTAAAAATGTTTAATAGTATTCTTTTAAGATTTTTTTGTCTGTTTGTTTTAATTTTGCTTGGAGCATTGTATTTTTGTTGCAATTTAAAAATACTGGTATTTCCAATCTTTCTTGTTCTATATTCCTCAAATTCCATGTTTACGCGATACTTTAGTTCCATGACTCAAGGATTTTGTTCTTCAAAACGGAAACATACAGCTAGCGAAAAGTGTAAATCAGAACCACTTGTAACAGTCTTTCTTGAAGTGTTTAATGAACGAGTCTTCAGTTGTGTAAAATTATAAAAATCGTTCTTTGCCATACCATTTACATTAAATGTTTTTTCTTACCACAATCTTGAATGATTTTTTTCCAACCACGGGGATCGTAGATAAGTGGATGTGATTTCTGGTACTTTTCAATCTTGGCAAAGTCACGGTCTAATGGAAGAAATGTATGACCAGAAATAAGGAAGTAATGTTCAATCTTGGAAAACATGCCCGTGTGAATAAGGTAACTCCATAGTGCCATAATATTCCAGTTTTTATTTTGACCCACGCAATTATCCGTGAACACAATCAACTTTTTAGTATTTGTACCATAAGCCTTTACAAACTTAAATATGCAGCTTGCTATTTCGTCACTTTCGCGATTACCGATACTTTCATCCCATAAGTACATATACCCCAAGTTCTTACCACAGTCATGCATTCCTACATTGTATGTCCACAGATTTCTTAGATAGAAGGCAGAAGAACAACTCAGTTTTGGTGTTGAAAGTGTTTTTTGAAGGTCTACGGTATTTACACAAATGCTGGAATCATGTTTTGCTATATCAGAGTATTCACCCAACTTGGATATAAGAGCATCTGCAAACTTGAGATGTAAATATTTTCTGCCTTTGCAGCTTGTTGCTCATTTGCACTATCCGTTTGTATTTTTATTTCCAAAGAGTCACAAGTCTTGCAAGTATAAACAGGTGGCAATTTGAAACCAATATTGCAGTTTTCATTGAAAATTCTTCTGTATTTGTCCTCGGAAACTATTGGCTTATCCTGCGCCTTACAAAAATTTAAATAAAGATTATATAAAACTTTTATATTAAATTCACATCGTAAGTAAACCCGGTTAGGAGTTTGGATTCGGCTGTAATGATATTGATATTTGGGAATCATGTTAATATGTTCATGAACAACGTTTACAGTCTCTGCTGGTACTTTGTTCAGTCTATTATCCTGTTTTCCACGTCTGTCAACAGGAGGGGTCCCTATGTTTGATTTTATTAACTTTATTATATTATTGACTCTTCCCCTGTGATTTTGGAGACCGTGCATATTCATGAATGATTGTTTGCACACACGTCTAGATCATCCACCAATCTTCATTCTATAAATGAAGGCATATTGTTTCTAAGCAGTCATTTCATTGTGGCATATATATCGCCTTCTCACAGGTATGCGTTCTATACATCCAAAGAGATAAGCATTCTGTTTATCAAAATCCGATAAGTCCCAAAATCCATTAAACAAAAATTTTGTTTCCTCCTTTGTAATTTCAAGGCATCTCAAAGGACAACGACATAACATTTCACCGCCTTTAGCTGCAGGAATAGTTTTACCACTACTTGAAATATATTGTCTTCTTTCATTTCTACGCATTTTGTTCTTATGAACTTTTTTTATGTACGTCTTCCTTTTTCTCGTACGTGGACTTTGAACTGGAGACATATCTTGAGATCTTGTAATATTCAGTAATCTAACATCTGGATCATTCATCTAGAAAATGAAATATATTAATGAAACAATACATTTTTCGTGTTAAAAATATTCGCATGCATGGTTAGCACTCACCTATAAACATTATATATTTTAAAAATTAATAATAATAATATTAATAAAAAAACTTGAAAATATTTGTGATTAATTATAACATTCTGAGCACATTATAACGATAATATAGCATAATAAGTTATAAATTATTACGGTACAAAAACATCAATGATTATAAAATTATGTACAGAGCACTTTTATTTTAGTCACAATAAAGCCAAGCCACGAAAGCATTTTCTGGCTTTTTTAAATGGCTGGAAGTAACTACTACTGAAAGTAAAACAGTTTTATGAATAATGAAACAATACGCTATTTACAGATGCATAACGTTTTTCATATAACCATAATATACATGAAATAACTATCACTTTAGTAGCACAGAAAATCTAAAATATTTTGAATCAAAATAATGCCAAGCCACACTTACCTCCATCTCACTTTCCGTAGACGAAGCATCTGTTTCTGTAGGTTGATAACCATTATCCAAGTCTTCATTCATATAGGAAGCATCTGAATCACTATCGACATTCATTTTCCCCTGTATTACACAGTTATACATAAAACTTTTGCTGCTTGACACTTTCTTCCCGATAAAAATGTTCTAGAAACGTCTGGGGCAAAAACGAAATCTAGGGCATATTCTGCCACCTAGTGACATTAGAAACAAATAATATGCAGGATATTATAATTTACAATAATAAGCAACAGATTGCAGTGTCAGATTTATTTCACCAAACATGTAGCTCAGCACTTTCTTTCCCCGACCCCCACATTTATTAAAATGTTGAATCGTCATCGAAAACACACCAGGGTACATAATTTTTGGATTTCTAGCATATCAAGAAGTTATTGAAAAAGGGATTACAAAATTCTATTGTTATTTACAGAAACCAAGTTAAGTTAAATAAAAGAGTTTTAAATGATTCAAAAAACGCTTCAAATGCAAGAAGCTGAAGTTTTCATCTGCATGCTTCATAATTGCGCTCAGTGGCTCTTATAACTCAAATAAAATATGTACAAGTAATAATCGATTTAACACTAGATATCGTATATGCGTTGTGCACAGTGATGTGGAAAGGGTAAATACTCAGCGGGTAGGTATTTATTTTTTGGGCATATACCTGTGTAATTACCCAAGCCTGGGGTAAATAACCAAAAATTGGGTATTTTCTTATTTGACTGTAAAAACGTAATCTTGATAAAAATTTCTTGAAATTCTGAGTTACAATGCTTCAAATATGATAATAGCTTTCACTTTAGTTAGAGAAAAATACCTGCATGTTGTCCGATTGAGTGTTCTTGCCCCTCTTTTACATTTACTGTGTTCTGATATTTTAAGATGCGAGTCAATTAAGCATTTTGTTTTTGCAAATGTAGTGCGCAACATCAAATGAAGTAAACGTTTACATGCAATGGTCGATCGAATTCAAGAGGATGAAGGTAAAAAAAAATAAAACTGATTCCCAGGAAAAATTTAGTGAGAAAGTTATTTGCATTGTCTTAAAACTTTAACTTTCAAGCTATTTTATAGTTTGTATCTAAGCGAGGATTTTTTCTGTATATTTTTTTAATATCAAAGAAATAAGGACTACTAAGTTTCTTTTAATAATACCAAAGAAGGACACAATAAAAATAATCTAATGCAATGTTTTTCAAAAATCTTTTTTCATCAGTCAGACAAAGGCAATCCTACGAACTAATATGAGAGCAGAGAATGTTTTCTTTCTATACAAAATATATCAGCACCCAGATCCATTGCAAAAGGAGCTAGTGACTATCTTTGTAGGTTTTCACGTCCCAAGAGCTATGGTATAGCAAGTACGGGTCAGGGAACCCTGGCTTATGGCCTAGGGCCCGGTTTCCTTCTGGGAGTCTGGTACCGGAACCTGTTGAGGGACTCCGGCTCGTCCCTAAGTGTAAAAGTGGTGGTGTCCCAAGAGTGTGGGCTCCACCCCGAATCGCATCGACTTATGTCGTCAATCTCTTGGGAGAATGGCGGCGGTCAGCATGTAGCGGCAACCCCACCTCCCGTAGAGCACACAGGACTCACCTGGTTGTGATCATTAAAAGTTCTTCAGAACATGGAAACGTCGGTTGACTTGCCTTACGGGCGCCCGAGCTCAGTTTTTATATCAGTACCCAGCCGTATGGGGAAGTGCGTACGAATGCTGGAATATATTAATGTGCACAACTAGGATGTAGATAATATCAATTGTAGCACTTTGTAAGGAGAAACATCGAATTACCCTAAAAGCAGAAAAATGGCGCCGCTCATACTTCAACAGCAGAAAAAAATACACCGTAGAAGTATTCAGCCGCATGGAGAAATTGAGTAGGAATGCTGGAACACATTAAAGGGCACAAAAGAACCAATAAGACGCGTTAACCCTTTAGAAAGCAATAGTGAGGAAATCAACCTATGGTGGGAAGTTAATATCCCAAAGAACTATAAAAGGTTAAAATCATAAAGGATAATAAACTTATATTAGAAACTAGAAGATAATCCGTCCGAATGACGTGTTTGCATTTTTAAAAGAATGATATAGCATTGTATTATAAAAAGAATTATGAAGTAATAAATTTTATCTTATCTGACTAATAGGGTACAATGGTGCAAAATAGTTAAAAAACCAGCCAAGTTTTAATTCAATATTAATTTTTAAGAAAATTATTAGTTGAGTTGGTAAAATAATGACATAGACTATGCAAAAGAACTGCACTCACAAAATTTGAAGAACTGTTTCACCAAAAACATGCAAATTAGTACTTATAATGTTATTTTAAAACGTATTGTCAATTAACTATTTTATCCCATGGGATGGGTTAAAATACTTATACTAATTTAATGTTTACTATATATATAATTAAGATAATAAATTAAACATATATAAAACAAAAATGTATTTTAAAGTTACTAAAAATATTATATAGTAGATTAAATTATTTATAAATACTTATCGCGTTTTACCTTTCTAAATATCGCTTTTTTCCCCTTGGTTCGACAAAAAGCGTAAAATCCAAAGGGAGTAAGAATTCGGAACCAAAATAACAGATTTCATTAAATGAAGTGTATTTTAGATCAGCGAAGTAAGTGCATATTATATATATATTTTAAATTACAATACTTCAATAGTTTACCTTTTTCAGGAATTATGCGTTTTCTTGAGTTGTACAGTTTTTTTCACCCATTCAATAAAAAATGTAAAATCGGGTGTTTTCTTATATAGAAAGAGAGCGTAAAACTACTTAAACCGAACATAAATAGGGTGAGTTTGGCGGGTTGTTACCTCCATTGATTTAGTTCAAGAAATATGTTTAGATGATTTTTATAGTCCACTTCCATTAGGCTTGATTCCAAGGTCTTGATTAATTGGTTCATGTGATGGAAGAAGTTTTTATATAAACACTTCCCATGAGGTAGCATATCATGTTTTTTGTCATAAAAAAAACTTAAAATGATAGGATTTTTTAAATCTAATTTTTAAAATCAAATAGGATTTCTTAAATCTTATTTAAAAAAATAAATAATAGAATTTTTTAAATCTTATTAAAAAAATAAATAATAGGATTTTTAAAATATTATTTAAAAATATATCATATATATATATATATATATATATATATATATCGCATATCAGAATACTTCCTTGAAAACAATGTTTTGGGTAAAATATCTATTGTCATTTAGCAGTTTCCCTTGTTGTTGGCTTTCTTTTAATTGAATTTTAATTTTATGGGGATTTCTAGATCTTGATAGTGCAACATAGAGCTGACCGTGTGAGAAGACATCATCGAGATAAATGCCAACATGCTCGAATGTTTGTCCCTGTGATTTTTTTTATATTCATGGCATATGCTGCAATGATGGGAAACTGGCGACGTTTGAGGATGAATGGTAAATTAATATCACTTGGTGCTAACTCTTGTATTCTTAGCAAAAAGACAACATCTCCCCGGTTGCATTCAGAAACAAAGATAACTTAATGTTTTAAATAAATTTTAATCCTAATAATATTATAAATCTGATTGTGTGCAGATGTTAGGCTGAAGCCAGCGTCAAAATGAAGCATTTAATTATCCTGTATCTTTGCATATAAGTTGATTATAACCCTCAAATGAATATAGGCTGTTTTTCGTTTATTTTATTTCAATATTTTTCTTAAAAATTAAAATTTTCATTATTTTCATACAGAATAAATGGACATTTTTTCGTATATTTTACAATGGTTGGTTGGTTTGGTTGGTTTGGCCCAAAGGGCCCGGTTTTGCAGCTTTTTTTAAAATGGTTAAATTTATTTTACCGTTGCTAATACTTTATCGTTGCCAATATAAAATAAAACACCTGAGTAATAATTTTTAATCAACAATTTATTTTCAAGTGAAAATTTTCCACGTGAAAAATGAAAAGGAAATGAATTATTTAAGAATTAAACAGAATATGAAATGATGTCATATTAGAAATAAAACGTGCGTTTTCAAATATTTGATAATAATACAAAGTGCATAAATACGAGTAAGTATGGAAAGCAAGCGAATATGATGTCATATATAGAAAAATAAAACAGATTTGTTTTGATGTTGAAATAAAATGATCTTGGGTTATCAAATTATTTGTGATTAATTTCTTTTTTTTTTTCTTTTTCTTTTTCACATGAAAGGAATTATTTTAAATGTACGTAATATATTTATTTTTAATGTATGTGTTGTAAATTAAAGTTCTGTGTTTTAAATGAAATGAGTGAAAGATTTATATTTTTAATGAATTCAATACGAATGATGGAATAGGTTGGCGATTTATCGTCTGCACACGGCTAACATAAAGATACCATATTTTTAATTTAAATTATAAAAAGTAAAAAAAAAAAAAAAAAAAAAAAAATTGGATGGCAAATGTCAATGATATGCATCGCAAAATTATCCGTATCGAAAATCAGAAAATCTTAATAAAAATAACTATATTTTTTAAAAGAAAGTTGCTTTTCTCATAAAAGCTAAAGATTTAATATGATAGTGTCGAAGTAACAGCATTTTTCCTCTATCATTTTCGCACAATCGAAAACACATTATTTGTAAATCGTCGTTTCGAACCGGAATTTAATTTTACATTTCTTTTAGTTTTAAAATAGGAAAAACTTTTTTTTTTTTAATATAGCTTTTTTTAAAGTTGTTTTATAATAGATTTTTGTAAAGTCTTGCAGGATAAGAAAAATTGCATAGATTTTAAATCAATGTTTAAGTAAAATTACAATATTTTTTAAACTTAAAAAACAACAATGTTATCGAAAAGAAAATCGATTTTACCAACAAATTCGCGTAATGCAAAAGCAAAGAAGAAATAAAAAAGTAATGAATCTTTTCTTCCAGCTGAATTGTGTAAACTTGAACAAGCCGATCGTGCCAATTCATAACATTATAAACGTGAAAGCGCGTTCTATACAGTAGAATTTTTTTTACATATAGGTAGAACATTTGTGAGAATAGGAAGGTTAGGGGTCTGTAATTAGGTCCATAGTCTATTTGATTTTTTTTTTTTTTTTTTTATCAAGTGAAATTTGGCGCAAAATGAAATACATTGTTGTAACCAGATTTGTGTTTTGCTTGGTAAACACTTAATGATATTTTAGATGATCATTTCCCCGCTCACCTTTGATGCCAACTATGACTGTAAAACATATTGAAAAATATTAGCCGATAGTTTTCAAATTTTCTTATATCTTCATGATGTAAATAGACTTCCTGGTTCATACTTTAAACCTGAATCGGTCATGCCATTGTCGTTCAATTTTTATTCCTAATCGTAACCCTAATCGAATCCTATCCTAATCCTGATAATAACTTTAAAGAATATTCTTTGACACGAATATGTAAATGAAATCAATATCCATAAATGGAATGAATGGAAAATAGAATAAATAGAAATGGCAAAATAAAATAACAAGAAAGTACATTTATTCGACACCTAACCCTACAGAAAGCGAAAAAAATTTCAAGCGCATGAAATAAATCAAAATAATCCTATATATATATTAACAAAAATATGTAAATTTAGATTATCAGATTTGTGTCGTCGGTATTTATTTGCTTATAGTGTTCTTGACGCGATAGAGAAAATATCGAGGTTAAATTGGGCAGAATTTAAAGTACTTTCTAGCAACCTTTATTTACATTTTAGAATCGCATCAGATTGTTATATCTTTGTGAAATATCTATCAATTTATAAAATCCACAAGCAGTTTGTTCACTATTTACACCACTTAGCGTGAAGCCCTTAATTTAATATATACATAAACAAGATAATGTAGTAAGAAATATATAACATATGTCTATGCAAATAAACAATATAATAATGCCCATTTAGCAATGCACGCATATACAAATTGTACACCAAATACCACCTAAAATGCACTGTTGTATAGAAGAATTCTGCCAGTGTTGTTTTTCGTTTTACGAAGAGGAATTCCTCGATTTTCACGATTTTACTGGGTCCTCCTTTTTTCATTAGTTGCAGTTTCATTTTCGCGATTGTATATATTATTGGGCATGAAATTTCACTTTTTTAAGACTGGGTTATGTCAAGGCCCCTATAGCAAAGAAATACCGTATGGTCTCCTATAAAATGTGATAAAGTTTTGGTTAATTATATATGTTGTTAATTATCAAGTGAAATGTTTTACTAAGTTAATGCATTTATTCTTTTTTTAATGTTACGTGAACGAAGTCACGGGTAACAGCTAGTATATTTATATTTTTAATATATTTATTTTTTTAAGTTACTTATTTATCGATAAAGATTTTACTTGGAAACACTTACATCTCGACAATATCTTCTATTTTTAGCTGGAGATCTCAAAAACAGAAGAAAAAATCCAGTTTATGTATTTTATTTGGTTAGATTTTCATCTAAACACTGAACTTTTTCAAAAAGTTTTGTATTTTGTTTTTAATGTTGAACAAAATTTGAGTGTTTACTCAAAAACTCAAGTAAATTTTTGTTATTCAAGTGGAATTACTAATATAAATCGAAGCGCAATTAGCCATTGCAGTCGTAAGAGAAAGCCGTAGTGCTGTGCAGGTAAGGTCGATTTATTTTCATATTGTTTAGTGCGACCATTTATGTCTTAAAAGTAACAGCCATGTCAAATTTCAAGTCCCAATCCCTAACAAATCCATTTAGAAATAGTAATTTAGAACGCTTTTAAAACGCTTTCCCCTCATTTCACCCTTTGAAATTTTAAATTTCTTTACAAACCATGTTAGCGAGTATTTGTATCTTAAAAGTAACCTCCATGCCAAGTTTGAAGTTTCTAATCCTGTCCGTATAAAAAAAATCGTAATTTAGAACTTTTTTTCCTCCTTCACTCTTTTAAATATCGATATTTAAAAAAAAGTGTTTCAAGTTTCTGTCCTTAACAATTCCATACAAATCGTAATTTAGAACGTTTTTAGAAAACTTTTCCCTCATCATATTATCCTTTTAAATTTCGATTATTTTAGAAACTGTTCTTAGAGAGCATATATATCTTATAAATGCCTTGCCCAATTCCAAATTTCCAATCCCTTCAGTATTACAAAAAATTCAATTTTAGACCGTTTTTTGTTACTACACCACTCTTGGATACTGAAACCGATATAAAATATAGCCTATGTTAGAGCAGGTACTGTCACCATCAATTTGCTACCATTACGATTGAAATCGGTTCGGCAGTTCCAGAAATTCAATAGAAATTCTAATTTAGAATGTTTTTAGAACGCTTTTCGCTCATTTTAGCCTTTTAAATTTCCATCTTTAAAAAAAAAATGTTCTAGAGAGCATTTACATCTTATAAGTAACTACCATGCCGAATTTCAAGTTTCTAGCTCTTACAGTATAAAAAAACCCGCAATTTTAGAATGTTTTTTGTTCCTGCATCCCCCTGGGGGTAGTGGCACCGAAATAAAATATAGCCTATGTTGGAGCAGCGATTGTCACCTTCAATTTGCCACGATCACTTTTGAATTCGGTTCAGTAATTCCAGAGATTATCCCCTACAAAAAAACAAACGTTACTTCTTTATAATATTAGTATAGATTAATAATTCTAATTGTTCAATTTAATTAAAAATGTCTACTTGAGAACATCCTATAACTTTTTAATTGCTAAATGTTTTGTGGCACCTCGTTTCACCTCGTATGGAGGCGTTTTCCAAGGTTCATATTGTGAAGAATTAAATTCATCATATTTTCTTTTTAATCATTAAAATAAATGTCCCAGAGTCCCTCTAGGGACCCAGAGCCGAAATCCCCCCCCCCCCTCACTTCCTTAGCAATGGAATTTTAAAAAATCAATGTCCAATTTATGTATTGTCCTCAGGAATGCATATATATTCCAAATTTCAAAGATCTATGTCAACAGGAAGTGAATGAAAAATGAGTAACAGGATTTGATTGCCCACATACATACAAAAATGTAAGTTAAAATAAAGCATGTTAAAACTCGAAATTCTTAATTGAAATCAGGTTCTTTTTTTTTATTGTTAAAAGTTTACATTATATATCGTAGAATGCTAATCGCAAAAATATGATTTCTCTTTTATTTGGCCAGTAAATGAATACAAGTAGTTTTAACCAATTATATCATATATTATTATACTGCAAAAAAAATCCGTAAAAATATGGAAATTGTGCTGGCAAACTACGGAAAATACAAAAATTATTTTAGAGTGCAAATATATAAAAAAAAATTCCAAAGTCTTAGCGATAAAGACAAATTAAGTAGACCTTTTAGCATTATTATCCGTCAAGTATATTCTTAAATCCATATGGGCTAATTTCTGACCCATTTACGAAATCACATCATCGGAGAAAACAATTTCATAAAACTACAGACATTCTACTGGCAATTAGTGGTTTTTTTTCCTTATACATTGATGCAAAATAATACTTTTGAAATATCTAAATATAAATCAATATTTTCGGGCTTTTCTGTTTTGCAGAAAGAAAAAAGTAATAAATAAGAGCTTCCACTTGAAATAATCAGAAAAATCTGAACAAAATAGTTTCTTTCAGTGCCTGACACGTGCCTTTATGAACAAAGGCGGCTAGATAAAACTTCTTAATAAGGCGCAATTTTTTTTTATTTTCCTCTTACGAAAAACAGGCATGTTTTTTTCTTCAGATAATCTTCGGATAATCTTCTTCTTCGAATAAAAATAACAAACACACTTTCAAAAGGCTGATTAAATTTGAAAAGCTGGTATAACTTTTTCCTGTTTGGTTTGGTGTTTGTGTAAAATCACGGAACACAGATTATTAACATAATAAGTGTTATACTTGAAAGATTTCTGAAACGAAATCTATTCAGCATAAAAAAACGGACAAGTTATTTTTGCTCAGTTTGTTTTATATCAAATATGGCATATTCAAGTTGTAAAACAAATCTGTTTGTGTTGTTCCTTCTGATTCAAGTGGTTAATATAAGTACTGAAGAAGATCCCAAAGGAGAAATTTCACTTGACACAGAATATGCCGTTGAAAATTTTGATTTCACTTGGAGTGTTGCTAATTACTCGCAAATATTTGACACCGTGATCGCTGATTTTTCTCTAAAAAGTAGTTTAACAGATTGGAGAATAAGTCTATTGAACAAAAAATTTATTCTTTTGGAAAGAAGGGATTCTGGAGAGGAATCAGTAAATGTTAAATCAAACTGTACTTCGATAACTGAGCATAAAACATTGTATAACAAAAGAGTCATGAAGTTTAATCGCGTTTCAACACTTTATAAACTTCAATTATTAGTTTTTGAAGAAGTTATTGGAAGAGAAAGACGTGATATCCCGATAGAATTTGAAAACGATATTTTAAAATTGCACTGCACGATAGAAATGCTAGGTCCTTCAATAACGAAAATTATGCGATCATCAGATTTTTCAAAGCCAGATAGCAAAGAATTAAGTACATAATAGATTTATTAATAAAAACTGTTAAATGACAAAAAGCATTGTTATGCAACGGTTTCAACAAGAACCTATAAATTGCGCATTATATAAAGTTGTTTGTGATCTTGATCGATATCGTAAGTATATTCACTAATAATATGACAAAAAATAATAAAATATTTTTGAACTGGATGGTTTAGAATGTGACAAGTTTAAAGATTTGTCCCATATGAACAAGAAATGTTAAAATTACTTTTCAGTTAAGGAAATGAATTTTTATTATGTTGCAGAAGGTATGGATTTGGAGATTTTCATGAAAATTGTTCTTATATTTAACTAAAAACTAAATACTAGCGGGGCTTCGCCCGTTACGCTGGTCGTTTTTTTCCAAACGGACCTAGAATTAAACGAACTTAGGATTAGGCACCCCCACTGTCTTCGGATCCGGTCAACTCAGATTTAAATAATACAAAAAAATTGATTTAGAATGCTGCAGAAACTGCATCAACGTATTTTTAAAAACTATGATTGTGGAATTTTTTTTTGTCCGAAGGGTGAAGCGTTTCTCTTCAACGAAAACTGATACAGGCTCCAGGCAACAAAATGGCTGCTTATAAAATTCATCTGAAAAAAAGTTGCCATTTCAAAGAAAGAGAAAGTTTTTCTTCCCATTGTAAGCGTGGAAAATGATGAGTGGGTTTCTCATTGTGTGGTTTTGAACCGTTCTCTGTTCCCTTTTGTTCAGACTCAGCCCACTCCCAAACTATAGAAGGGTAGAACTTCCCTGGTATTTCCCCTTGTATCCCTGCTTTGAAAAAGAGTTGAAGGATGCGCATTGAGGACAATTTCATGTGAAATCTGAAAAAATTCTCTTTTAGCTTTAAATATATAGATGGACGAAATCTGCAAGCCGGTTCTATATTTGTTTAAATCAAAACAGGATTAAAAAAAAAGTTTACAGATCGTTTTTTATTCGAACTTAATGCACTACTAATTGTATCAATAGATGCTTGGGAAGACTCAATTTATTCCGTTTCTCCAATTTTTCTCTTGACGTTTTTAGCACTTTCCAACCTAGTTGAAAAGTGCTTATGACTTCGGTTTGTCTGGCCGTCTGGCCGTCTGGCCGTCTGGCCGTCTGCCGTCTGGCCGTCTGGCCGTCTGCCGTCTGCCGTCTGCCGTCTGTCCGTGCTCTAACTCCCGTAAATATGCTCGGATTGCTCTGCAATTTTTATATGTTATTATCGTTATCTATAGCATGTTCCCTATTTCAACGGAAGTGTGTAGCACTTATAGTTTTTTTACAGGGACACTCAAAAGAATTCCGTTACATTGCGGTCTATGGGGAAAAATCATTTGCTGTTTATTTAAATAATGTTTCACTATTGTAAACGCATTGAAATTTATATAGATCACTAAGATGCATTAGAAGAAGCTTAATATGGAATAGTAGGTGTATAGCACTTAGAGTTACTTTACAGGGACAGTAAAAATAATTCCGTTACATTACGTCTATGGAGAAAAATCGTCTGCGGTTTATTTAAATAATGTTTCACTATTTTAAACGCATTGAAATTTATATAGATCACTAAGGTGCATTACAAGAGACTTACTACGGAATATTGTGTGTATAGCAGTCATCGTTCATTTACAGGGACACGCAAAAGAATTATCTACTGTCTGTTAACAATAATTCCTGGAAGTGCGTTTTAAGTTACTGAACGCGATTTTAATGTTAACTTGCTTTTTGTCTATTACGTGGTGTGTATAAATTCTGTAGATCCTATACAGGGCAGCACAAAAGTTCGCGAACACATTTCTGTTTATTGACAAACTCCAGACGGAGAATTTTAAAATGTGCTACACGTTTCCTAACTGAACTAAAATTTAGCATCCTATGTAGTATATATACAATTCTATATATCCTATACAGGGCTGAATAAAAGTATTCGGATATTTTTCCGAATATTGTATATGTTGGAAATTCCTGAAATTATGTTTTTAAATATGTTATGCGTTTTCCAAATTGTTTACTTAGAAGTTATCTTTTAGCTTATTAAACGGTATGATTTGTAAAATTATTTTGGAAGCGTTGGAAAGTGCTACATAATCTATGCTTGACGCATGATTTTTCGTTCTTGTTTAGTCTAATTTCAATTTAAAATGTCATTTTAACGTGTGTGCAAAATGTACTACAGTAAAAGACAAATATATATATATGTGTGTGTGTGTGTCTGAGTTGAAAGATAGATTATTTGGTAGGTTTTATTTTTTAGATGTATTCTATATATATATATATATGTTTTACTTATAATAATTAATATGAAATATTACTACATGTTATCTTTAAATAATAGTTTCGTTCATTTTTGTTATATAAACGTGTAAGCTCTTTTTTCATTTCAAAGATCTATATTTATATACAGGGCTTTACAAATTCGATAAAATTGATAAACAGCAAAAAATTCTAGTCGTCAGTAAAAAATCCCCCCCCCCCCCTCCACTTTCCCTGTCATTGATTGTCAAAAAGTCACAAAAGTTTTTTATGAATTAATTTAGAAAAAAATAATAACAAGCATAGTTTCGGATTATTAGTTACATAGTTTAAAAGGATAACACAAATCAAGTTTTCTAACAAAATTTATCGAAATTATGTTATTTATCTATTGGGAAAATAAAGAGAAATTCTATAAAGGTTGGATTACCCGGCATGTTCGGGAAATGCTGATTGCCGGAGGCTTCAAATGTTCGGATAGTTGAGTACTACCAAATCTGTATCGATGAGGGGACATCGATGAAATAGTGAAGCAAGAAAACAATTTTTGCCTGTTTCCCTGTCAAAGTCTGTCAAATAATTCTGTTTTTATTATTTTAAAATTTGCATTTGTTGAGCTTATTTTTACCGAATTAAAAATACCAAAATAGAAAAAATGCCGTTTGTTCTCATTTCTTAGGTCAATTTTTGTACAAAAAATTATAATAATAATAATGCCAGATTAAATAACTTGGTGGTCAGAATAAAAAAATGTTTTTAGTGGTTTTCTGGCAACCTTATTTATGCCCTGTTTATATATAATACCTTTGAAATAACGAACTTTGAAAAACACGAATCACTTTGAATCATTTATAGGCTGTTTTTTAATACTTTCCAACCTAGTTGAAAAGTGTTTATGACTTCGATTTGTCTGGCCGTCTGGCCATCTGCCGTCTGTCCATGCTCTAACTCTCGTAAAAATGCTCGGATTGCCCTACATTTTGTATATGTTATTGTCGTTATCTATAGCATGTTCCCTATTTCAACTGAAGTGTGTAGCACTTATAGTTTTTTTACAGGGTCACTCAAAAGAATTCCATTCCATTACAGTCTATGGGGAAAAATCATTTGCGGTTTATTTTAATGATGTTACACAAATTCAAATACATTGTAATTGATATATATCACTAAGGTGCATTACAAGAAGCTTAATATGGAATAGGGTGTGCATAGCACTTATAGTTACTTTACAGGGACAGTCAAAAGAATTCCGTTACATTAGGCGAAATGGAAATCGTTTGCTGTTTATTTTAATAATGTTTCACTGTTTTAAATGTATTGAAATTTATACATATCACTAAGGTGCATTACAAGAGGCTTACTACAGAATATTGTGTGTATAGCAGTAATCTTTCATTTACAGGGACACACAAAAGAATTCTCTACTGTCTGTTAACAATAATTCCTGGAAGTGCGTTTTAAGTTGCTGAACGCGATTTTAAATTTAACTCACTTTTTTTCTATTACTTGGTGTGTATAAATACTGTATTTCATATACAGGGCAGCACAAAAGTTCGGGAACACATTTCCGTTTATTGACAGAAACTCCAGAAGGAGAATTTTAAACTGTGCTACACGTTTCCTAACTAAACTAAAATTTAGCGTCCTTTGTAGTATATATACAAATCTATATATCCTATATAGGGCTGAATAAAAGTATTCGGATATTTTTCCGAATATGGTATATGTTGGAAATTTCTGAAATTACGTTTTTAAATATGTTATGCGTTTTTCAAATTGTTTACTTAGATGATATATTTCAGCTTATTAAACGGTAATGATTTGTAAAATTATTTTGGAAGCGTTGGAAAGTGTTACATAATCTGTGCTTGACGAAAGATTTTTCGTTCTTGTTTTTTGTTTGAAAGATTTTTTAATGTGTGCAATTTGCAATATGGGATATATATATTTTTTATTGTATTACAATAATTGGTTTATTTATATTTTCTGTTTTTTTTTTCTGATTTAAAGATATATTAATTGCAAAATGTTTTATTGTATATATATATATATATATTTATATTAACTCAACTTGTTGAATGACATGGTGATTTTGAGTTACAAATAACTATTTTAATAACTTACATATGAAATATAGTGCCTTTGAAATCATGAACTTATAAGCTGTCTTTTGATTTCAAAGGTTTTTTTTTTTTTTTTTTAGTGTGTGTATTCTGCAATCTTAGATATATATGTATATATATATGTATGCATTTATTGCATTATAATTATTGGTTAATTGTTTTTATTCTCTCTCTCTGTATATACATATATATTGTATATATATATATATATATATATAACGGTGTTTTCGAGCTACAATGAACTTTTTTAATATCTTACATATGAATATGAAAAAAACAGATTTTTTTAATTTTGACGGTAAATTTTTTGATATATTAAAGGTTTAAAAAATGATGTATTCTGCTAATGTTTCATTTCAAATCTTAAAATAAATAATAGTGTACGCTTAGTGTAACAAAGAAATTCACTGGAAAACTTGTTCAATACTTTTAATCATTTTCATTGAACTGTTACATGAAAATAAATAAAATGTTGTAATATTGAATACTTTTAAAGAATTAATAAACACATGATTAACTTTCGGTATAATATTTGAACTTAATGCCTTATTTTAGAGAAAATGAATTTTAAATGCTGATGATGATTTTTTATTGTTTATATATATTTGTTCAGCAAATGAAATTACGAAATCAGTATTTTAAAAGTATACATGAACGCCATTTTAAAAAGAATCTATGGAATGTGGTATTTTTTTTATTACGAAGCAATTTTTTTTATTTTAGTTTTTGAAAGACGTAGGTGGATCTTTTCATATTTTATTTAAAATATCTGCTGTATTTGTTTCCTGTTTATATAAACAGTAATATGTAGTTCATTTTAACATTTACATCATTAAAAATTTACACAATTAACGAAGGTTTACAGCTTCGCTTTCATGATCCATCATTCTGTTCGTTAAAATCTTAAATATGTTTAGATAGCCATGAAATTACGAATAATTTAGGAAAACAATCTTTGTAATTTCACGAAGAATTTAAGAATATGTACATATTCCTAAATCTATCAGATATGTACCAGTTTTACGAACGTATGAACGAACGTACGAATTTTATAAATATAGATAGGTATATTTAAAAAGTTCACAATACCATGTTCCCTAAACATACAGCAAAATCTCTTTATACACTATATTGCCAAAGGTGACCGGTCACTTGCGATTTCAGACGTTTTGTTAAATATCTAGAAACATACATGAGGAATTAACCTGAAACTGCAGGTGTGTAAACAGTATAGTATAGGTTATATATTTCCGCAAATATTTTTTCCCGAAACCCCATAGGGAACTGTCAACAAATTGAAAAATAACGAATATCTTTTGGATCACCCTGTAAAAAATAATGTAGCAAAAGCATTCAAACTCGAGATTATTAATAAGTGGCTTACTGTAATATACTGTGTTCATTTTTATGAGGATAGCATGTATACTCGAAGAGAAATTAAGGTTTTTATAAAAACAATGCCAAATTTCACCAAGTTTTTTGCTTATAATTTGCAGAGTTCTTATTATAAAAAAAAGTTATTTTGAGAAAATATGTCAAACAACATTGTACATAACACTCTGCAATCGTAATTAAAAAATAATAAAAATTGGATGAAAAATGGGCAGGTTTACTAAAAAATGTTTCACAGCGCATGCGCGAATGCAATCAAAATATAATGTGCATAATGTATTAGCTAAGTATATAGAGCAACTTTTGTGACAGTATCAAAATCATAGCTTGAAAATTCTGAAAATTATCGGCGATAGAATAAGCTCGAAATCCGTTGTTCCCAAAAGGAAGCAAAGAGATGAGGGGTTGTATCCAAATATAGTAGTACGTACACTATTGTGTAAGCTATCTTGGCACTAATCAACAGATATTTGATACAACCCCTCATCTTTTTGCTTCTTTTTGGGAACAACGGATTTCGAGCTTATTCTATCGGCGATAATTTTCAGAATTTTCAAGCTATGATTTTGAGACTTTCACAAAAGTTTCTCTTTATACTTAGCTAATACATTATGCATATTATATTTTGATTGCATTCGCGCATGCGTAGTGAAACATTCTTTAGTAAACCTGGTCATTTTTCATCTAATTTTTATTATTTTTTAAATTCCGATTGCAGAGTATTATGTACAATGCTGTTTGACATATTTTCTCAAAATAATTTTTTTTTATATTAAGAACTCTGCAAATTATAAGCAAAAAACTTGGTGAAATTTGGGACTGTTTTTATAAAAACCTTAATTTCTCTTCGAGTATACCTGCTATCCTCATAAGAATGAACACAGTATATTACAATAAGCCACTTATTAATAATCTCGAGTTTGAACGCTTATGCTACATTAGTTTTCACAGGGTAATCCAAAAGATATTCGGTCTTTCTCAATTTGTTGACAGTCCCCTATCGGGCTTCGGGAAAAAATATTTGCGGAAATATATAACCTATACTATACAGTTTACACACCTGCAGTTTCAGGTTAATTCCTCATGTATTTTTCTAGATAGTTAACAAAACGTCTAAAATCGCTAGTGACCGGTCTTCTTTGGCAATACAGTGTATTGTTCCAAATAAACTTTTATGTGCTAAATACTGAAAATAAAAAAGTGCATAAGTGTTTGAAACTTTTTAATGAATTTTGCTTTCCTATTTTAGTATGTTAAAGTTTAGCATGTTTTCTATTGAAAATAAAATGCATAGAACTTATATAGCTTTGTCACCCATACAATAATTTTTAAGTATTACTGTCTATAATCAATAATTATTTAAAGTACAATTTAATGTCCTTTAACTAATTATTAACAAAAGTGATATGTATTACTGATGTTCATTAGAGTAGTTTTCGTATTAATAATTATGTGTGTTCAGGGATAAAGCGTTGTAACAATTACAGTGAGAGAAAAACTACGTCAGATACATTACAGCCTGTGCTGGTGATTGCTCGAAATACATTTTTGTTATGATAAATAATTCCAAACAGGAATAAAGTATCAATGCTTTAATGGGCTAACGGCTTACTGTGCTGTAAAGTATCGTTTCTTATTCAAACACCAAAAGTAAGCAATATCGGGCGCAATCAGTACTTGGGAGGGGGATGAAAGCTGATTCTTGGTAAGAATGCACTGGTCACGTTCTACCTAAAGCTACAGCTACCTAAAAGCCGTTTCTGCTAAGGTTTAAGTGTTAGACCGTTATACAAGAATTACGGAACACTTTTTGTTTTCGTTTTATCTTAAAAAATGGCTGAGATATGGTAGTTTGAAATTCTAGAGCGGCTACCATTTTGATACAATTTGATTTTTGTTATGATGTAACTCTCGTATTTATGACCCGATATGAATGTGACTGATCATGTGTACAGTACATAACAAAGTCTCGACCGAGTTCGTTGGCCTGCTTCATGCTCCATATTGTTTCAAAACGGCGCCCAGTTAAAATTAATTTTTTTAAATTCAAAAAGATGTATAAAAATTTATAAATCGAAAAACTTGTTTCCGTTAAGTGTTAGATAGTAATAGAAGGATTCTGGAGCATTTTTTGTTTTGGCTTTTTCTTAAAAAATGGCTGAGATTTAGCTGTTTGAAATTCTATGTTGGCTGACATTTTGAAACAATCTGATATTTGTTATGCTATAAATCGCATGCTGAAATTCGCATACATATTCAGTATTAACGAATACTGGAGTTGAATCTTCTATAATCGGGCTCCAAGCATTTAATCTTCGGGTGTTTGAGTAAAATGTTTGAATTTTTAAAAACATGGACTATGAAAGTTACCTTTTCTTCCAGGGACAGGTCGGAAGGACTTTTTCATTTTATACCTTTTTATGCATCTTTTTAATCTTTTTAAAAAAATTAAAAAGAATTTAACTGGCCGACATTTTAAAACAAGATGGCGCATGAGTCTGGACAACGAACTCGACCGAGACCTGGGTCTGTTCTCTAAACATGACCAGTTACATTTATATCGGTTCATAAATACGAGAGTTACAGCTTAATAAATATCGGATTGTTTCAAAATCTCAGCAACCCTGGAATTTTAAACTGCTATATATCAGCCATTTTTTAATATATAGCCAAAAACCAAAAGTGTTCTAGAATTCTTGTATCACGTTCTAACACTTAACGGAAACAATTTTTTCAATTTATAATTTTTCGTACAACTTTTTGAATTTTTAAAAATTTAACTTCCCCAAGATTGTGGATGAAGCCGGCCAACGAACTCGGTTGAGACCTTGGTATATCCTATACACATAATCAGTCACATCCAAATCGCTTCATAAATAAGAGAGTTACAGCATGACAAATCTCAGATATATACATATATATATATATATATATATATATATGTTAAATTTTAACTGTATGATTTCATGAGAAACTGATTTGTAGTTGGTTAAAGATGATGAATTATTGCAGCCGCTCGATCAAGAATCATGGCGAGGAACGAAGACAATGAAGGAACCCAACTGAAGATTTCTCCATAAAAAACTCAGCCAGTTATCCAAATAAATCGTTTATTCAGGAACAGGAGAGAAAACGGAACAATAACCACAGGACACAGATGTGTTTTAAAGCCCTCAGTCTTGACTATAACTGTCATGTAGACAATATCGTTTTTGGAAGTTTTTAAGGTTTCATGGCAGTTTTTCTCGAAATTTTCTTAATTAATCGTAAGGTTTAGCTCAGTACCTTTATTTTGATATGACCCCCATCAAAATCGGCCGCTTTTTTCTCAATTTCACTACATCATTGAGTTGTACTTAAGTCAAACAGTTAATGAACACTTAATAAACACTTAAGTTTGTCAGCACTTGAAAATAAGACAAAATTCTGCTCTTCGAACGCTTGCAATGGCTTTTTGTTAAATGCACGGACACAAGCGACGTAATGCGTGCACGAACCAATCAGTAAGAGGCGAAATTTAGCTAAGCGAATGACATGTGATGGAGAGGTTTTAATGAGAAAGAATCCCTTACCCAGCGGCGCATTGATTTTGAAGTAAAAAAACCTAGCGCGCGAAGCAAGCCCGTGGAATAAAAATAACAAAATGGTTTTTAAAAACATTTGAAATGAAAACCTAGCGTCTCTCAGAATATTATAGATTGGATAGTTGATAAAAGTTACGAATGGACTTAAAAGTTTTAGATTAAGATTTGGAATAAGATTGCATATTACAAATTTAAATACTCATAGTAGAAAAGCCAGCACATTGTTCGAAAATATTTTCACATATTTCTATGTTAAAAGTGTTTGGTTTGTAAAATCCCACAATCCCCACGCTAATGTTAAACCTGCGACCGTGGAATGCATTCGTATTTTTAAAATATGTCATTAGGAATTTAATATTCAATATATTAATAATGACCTAATTTAATATTATTCAGCAATTTTAAATTCTACTTTCGGTATAATCTTCGTAAATGCTCTCTCTTTCATTTTTAGTTGACAAAATGTTTCTATAGTATGTACTTAAGTGCATTTGAAGTTGCAATTTTTACTCACAGCTTATTAAGATTTTAACACATGAAATATCAAATTTAACAAAGATTTTAAAAATATTTTGTTAACTAAAAAAGATTGAAGATGAAGAATACACAGAAAAAATAAGTTAAAAATATTTCTTTCACCTTTTATGAAGAATACACAGAAAAAATAAGTTAAAAAGATTTCTTTCCAGAAGAGATATTTAAAAGATACAAATACATTCCACGCTTATAGGTTTGATATCGTAGAAGGGAATCGGTGACCTGATTTACCGAAACCTTTAAAGAGTTTTTTTTTAATAATCTACTACACTGTAATTGTATTTTATTTAAAATTAATCTAAGAAACATTAATTTATTTTACTAGAAACGTAGAAATATGTGATAAGGTCCTAAATCTCATTTTGTGCCAAAACAACATAAGTTCACAGAGTTTTTATTATTATTTTTTTAATTTTAATTCTTGTAAAATAAACAACTGTTTACCGACAAATCTATTTACAGTGAGCCCAGAAACAGTGCTTAAAATATCTAGAATTTGTGTGCAGCAGAGTTTTTATTGATTCCTGAAAAATCTTAAATCTAGGACTTCAGATTTGGCAGTGACCATTTTATTTATTCCAGATGTCGCCATTCTATAACATATTAGAAAATCATGATAGAAGGAAACAGTATTATTGAATGAAGCTTCTAAAAACTTATTTTAACGACGACATATTTCTTAGAACGACAAAAATAGCTAACATATTTGCCAATAGAGAGATACGCATATTAAAAGTTGAGAACCGATGTTTGCACCCATTAATTCACCGATGCAATCTTTCAACGGTCATTGCGGGGGTTAAGAATGCATCACATGCGTCCCAGCATGTTACATCACATGTTACATGATTTTTTTTTAAAATGATCAATGTTATTTTTTCAGATTATTTTTGCAAACATGTGAATCTATAACTTTTTTTTTTGATACAAGGAAACTGAAAAAGAAGGTTGAATTAATTTTAAGGTATAACCATTCTTCTGGGTTTTTTTCATTAAATAAAGAAGTGATCTTAAGACATTTTACACATTATCCGATATAAAAACTTATATTTTTATCACTTCTTACGCTCATATTAGTCTTTAATTAAATAGCCGTAATTTTTGTATTTTTGGTAAACATAAAATAAACTTGGTTACCAGGAAAATACATTTAACTTTTTTCTAAGAGGAATAGTAAACAGAAATGAATAAGTACCGTCTTCCTCTATGCATACTAATATAATTACATACAACAACTTTCACTACTTTCAATAGCTATAAAGACCTCATTTTAAGAAATGAAGGTAATAGTGTCTAATCAGTTTATATTCCACAATCCTGTTGCAACTAAAACTTAAGAAATCTACTAGGTTCATGCACGAGTTGCTAGCATTTAATTTTTTTCTAAGATGAATAGTAAACAGAAATGAATCAGTAATCGTCCTCCCTTATGCATATTAATATAATTACATACAACAACTTTCACTACTTCCAATAGCTATAAAGACCTCATTTTAAGAAATGAAGGTAATAGTGTCTAATCAGTTTATATTCCACAATCCTGTTGCAACTAAAACTTAAGAAATCTACTAGGTTCATGCACGAATTGCTAGCATTTAATTTTTTTCTAAGATGAATAGTAAACAGAAATGAATCAGTAATCGTCCTCCCTTATGCATATTAATATAATTACATACAACAACTTTCAATACTTTCAATAGATATAACGACTTCATTTTAAGAAATGAAGATAATAGTCACTAATCAGTTTATATTCTACAATCCTGTTGCAACTAAAACTTAAGAAATCTACTAGGTTGATGCACGAGTTGTTAGCATTTAACTTTTTTCTAAGATGAATAGTAAACAGAAATGAATCAGTAATCGTTCTCCTCTATGCATACTAATGTAATTACATACAACAATTTTCAAAACGTTTAATAGATATAACGACCTCATTTTAAAAAATGTAGGTAATAGTGACTAATCAGTTATATTCCACAGTCCTGGTGCAACTAAATCTTCAAAAATCTACTAAATTGATCCACGAGTTGCTAGCATTTAATTTTTTTCTAAGATGAATAGTAAACAGAAATGAATCAGTAATCGTCCTCTATGCATACTAATATAATTACATACAACAACTTTCAATATTTTCAATAGATATAACGACTTCATTTTAAGAAATGAAGATAATAGTCACTAATCAGTTTATATTCTGCAATCCTGTTGCAACTAAAACTTAAGAAATCTACTAGGTTGATGCACGAGTTGTTAGCATTTAACTTTTTTCTAAGATGAATAGTAAACAGAAATGAATCAGTAATCGTTCTCCTCTATGCATACTAATGTAATTACGTACAACAATTTTCAAAACGTTTAATAGATATAACGACCTCATTAAAAAAAAATGTAGGTAATAGTGACTAATCAGTTATATTCCACAGTCCTGGTGCAACTAAATCTTCAAAAATCTACTAAATTGATCCACGAGTTGCTAGCATTTAATTTTTTTCTAAGATGAATAGTAAACAGAAATGAATCAGTAATCGTCCTCTATGCATACTAATATAATTACATACAACAACTTTCAATATTTTCAATAGATATAACGACTTCATTTTAAGAAATGAAGATAATAGTCACTAATCAGTTTATATTCTGCAATCCTGTTGCAACTAAAACTTAAGAAATCTACTAGGTTGATGCACGAGTTGTTAGCATTTAACTTTTTTCTAAGATGAATAGTAAACAGAAATGAATCAGTAATCGTTCTCCTCTATGCATACTAATGTAATTACGTACAACAATTTTCAAAACGTTTAATAGATATAACGACCTCATTAAAAAAAAATGTAGGTAATAGTGACTAATCAGTTATATTCCACAGTCCTGGTGCAACTAAATCTTCAAAAATCTACTAAATTGATCCACGAGTTGCTAGCATTTAATTTTTTTCTAAGATGAATAGTAAACAGAAATGAATCAGTAATCGTCCTCCCTTATGCATATTAATATAATTACATACAACAACTTTCAATACTTTCAATAGATATAACGACTTCATTTTAAGAAATGAAGATAATAGTCACTAATCAGTTTATATTCTACAATCCTGTTGCAACTAAAACTTAAGAAATCTACTAGGTTGATGCACGAGTTGTTAGCATTTAACTTTTTTCTAAGATGAATAGTAAACAGAAATGAATCAGTAATCGTTCTCCTCTATGCATACTAATGTAATTACATACAACAATTTTCAAAACGTTTAATAGATATAACGACCTCATTTTAAAAAATGTAGGTAATAGTGACTAATCAGTTATATTCCACAGTCCTGGTGCAACTAAATCTTCAGAAATCTACTAAATTGATGCACGAGTTGCTAGCATTTAATTTTTTTCTAAGATGAATAGTAAACAGAAATGAATCAGTAATCGTCCTCTATGCATACTAATATAATTACATACAACAACTTTCAGTACTTTCAATAGATATAACGACTTCATTTTAAGAAATGAAGATAATAGTCACTAATCAGTTTATATTCTACAATCCTGTTGCAACTAAAACTTAAGAAATCTACTAGGTGATGCACGAGTTGTTAGCATTTAACTTTTTTCTAAGATGAATAGTAAACAGAAATGAATCAGTAATCGTTCTCCTCTATGCATACTAATGTAATTACATACAACAATTTTAAAAACGTTTAATAGATATAACGACCTCATTAAAAAAAATGTAGGTAATAGTGACTAATCAGTTATATTCCACAGTCCTGGTGCAACTAAATCTTCAAAAATCTACTAAATTGATCCACGAGTTGCTAGCATTTAATTTTTTTCTAAGATGAATAGTAAACAGAAATGAATCAGTAATCGTCCTCTATGCATACTAATATAATTACATACAACAACTTTCAATATTTTCAATAGATATAACGACTTCATTTTAAGAAATGAAGATAATAGTCACTAATCAGTTTATATTCTACAATCCTGTTGCAACTAAAACTTAAGAAATCTACTAGGTTGATGCACGAGTTGTTAGCATTTAACTTTTTTCTAAGATGAATAGTAAACAGAAATGAATCAGTAATCGTCCTCTATGCATACTAATATAATTACATACAACAACTTTCAGTACTTTCAATAGATATAACGACTTCATTTTAAGAAATGAAGATAATAGTCACTAATCAGTTTATATTCTACAATCCTGTTGCAACTAAAACTTAAGAAATCTACTAGGTTGATGCACGAGTTGTTAGCATTTAACTTTTTTCTAAGATGAATAGTAAACAGAAATGAATCAGTAATCGTTCTCCTCTATGCATACTAATGTAATTACATACAACATTTTCAAAACGTTTAATAGATATAACGACCTCATTTAAGAAAAATGTAGTAATAGTGACTAATCAGTTATATTCCACAGTCCTGGTGCAACTAAAACTTCAGAAATCTACTAAATTGATGCACGAGTTGCTAGCATTTAACTTTTTTCTAATATGAAAAGAAATGAATCAGTAATCGTTCTCCTCTATAATTCAACAAAGGTACAATGATTTTCTAGTTGGAAGAGCATTGAAAGCTTAAGCTAAGGTCCTTGGTTGGAATCCCGCCCTGGACACATTTTCAATCATTTGGAAAAATTACAATTCGTATGATTTTTTTATCAATCAGTACGATTGTGGTAAAAATAATTAAAGAAGAATTGGTAACTTATGATATTATATTAAATTATTAAAGAACTAGCAAGCTACGCCCGCTGCGCTGGTCGGTTTCTACAAATGAACCTTGAATCAAACGAAATATATCGTTTAATTTGACCTTGTATTTGAAAGTAATCTGTATATTTACCTGTAATATGCTTCCACATTACTGAAAAATGACGCCATTGCACTATTATATTTTTTAATGTGCAAGCAAAATTTTAGCTTTTATGGACCAACTCTTTTATTTGGTCATTTACAGTTAGGGTTTGCTAAAGAATGATAAAACTGTATGCAATATACTAAAACCATCACTAAAAATTATCGAACAACAATGCAAACAAATTAACTAACAAAATCCATTCAGTAGAAGTTTTTATAAACGCTAATCCTTGATAATCGGGTTCATCTGATTATAGAACTTTTCCACATAATTCTAAAACTAACAGAACGATATGAAATATACTAAAACCATCCTTACAAATTATCTACTTAACAATGCATGTCGCAACAAATACGCCCAGTAAAAACTTTCAAAAAGGCTAAACTTTCGGAATCGGGTTCACCTGACTATATAACCTTCACACATAACTGTTTGACTAAGCAACGTAGAACAATATGTAGTACACTATAACCATTCCCGAAATAGCATCTAACTAACTAACAATATAATTCTCATCAAAATCCGTCCAGTAGAACTTTTTCAGAAAGCTACTCTTTCATAATCGGAATCAAATATTGAAAAGGCTCATATTTGATAAAAAAAAATGGTCACCCGATTTTCGAATTTCCCCCTATAATTCTAGAACTAAGCAAAGTAGAATGATACGTTATATAATACAACTTTCCCTAGAAAATTATATAACAGTGTAGGTTACATCGAAATCCATTCGGCAAAATCTTTTAAAAAGGCTAATCTTTCATAATCGCCGGATTGATCTGACTGTAGAACTTCCCATAATAATTCTATAACTAAGCTACGTAAGACGATATGTTATACAATAAAACCTTCCCTGAAAAATTATCTTACAGTTTAAATTCTAGGAAAATCCATTCAGCAGAACTCGAGTTATCAGCAGCCGGAACGAAATTTCATATATGTAGAAGTAAATAGAAATATATTGCCTATAATATAGTTTGCATTTGAATAAAAAAAAAATGGTACTTTTCTGTTAGCCGGGCGCAAGTGATATATATACATATATAAATATATATGTATATATTCATACATATAAGTGTATATATATATATTTGTGTAGATATATGTGTGTATATATATGTGTGTATATATATGTTTATATATATGTATGTGTATACATGTATATATCTATCACTGGCGCCCGGCTAACCGAAAAGTACCAAAAAAATACTGCAAAAATGCTGTTGTGCACTTGAAAAAACACCTTTTGGCTTAAAATCTTTCATCAAAACTGTATTTCTTTTTTTAAATAAAATTAGTAAAAGTTTTTTCTTTTACAATTGAATCCATTTGGATACTACACTGTTAACTAGTATTTTAAAAACACAAATTGTGCTTATTAGTTGCTAAAATCAGTGTAAAAATTGTTTTAAACTCATAAAAGAACTAAAATCCTACATGTTTCGGCTTTAAATTTAAAGCCATCATCGGGGAAGAGGAACAACACAAACGACTACTGATCTTTTAATTTTCGACACGAGAAAATTGAAATCAACGGTATGGAAAAACTTAAATAAAATAAGCGGGCGCTCTCTGTTGCCAAAGAGCGAAAAACAAAACAATGAATTAACAAGGGGTTAAAAAGTTAAAAGGAAAAAAACATGTGAAAAAAAGGAAAGTTAACTAAAAAAAGGAAAGTTAAAAGTTAAAGTTCAAGGGGTTACCTAGTTTATGAGATACATTTTTAACCCCTTGTTAATTCATTGTTTTGTTTTTCGCTCTTTGGCAACAGAGAGCACCCACTTATTTTATTTAAATTTTTCCATACTGTTGATTTCAATTTTCTCGTGTCGAAAATTAAAAGATCAGTAGTCGTTTGTGTTGTTCTTCTTCCCCGATGATGGCTTTAAGTTTAAAGCCGAAACATGTAGGATTTTAGCTCTTTTATGAGTTTAAAACAATTTTTACACTGATTTTAGCAACTAATAAGCACAATTTGTGTTTTTTCTTTTATTTTTCCAGATGTATAGCCATTTCAATTCTTTCTGCAACAACAAAAAAAAAAACGTTTTGGCCTAAAATCAAATTGTTTGGGGTCAAAAGTAAAATCAAAATTGCCAAAAACAAAAGATAAATCGCCAAATTTTGTTTCAAAAGCATTCTTGCCCCTTGAATAATTATTTTAAGCATTACGAACATTCATAATCATGTTTATATTAAATATTTTCGTTTTATAATATTATCTCTCATCAAAACTTTCTTTTTTGTTCTTTTCTTCCTTTTTTTTTCTTTTTTTCTTAAATTAGCAACAGTTTTTCTTTTATTTTTCGAGATGTATAGCCTTTTTTTAATGTCTTTCTGCAACAATAATGGTCGCCAAAAAATTAGCAATGGTAACCTTTTCGTTCAAAATAACAGAACTTTCTATCATAATTCTGTAAGTAATGTACGTAGAACGTTGTGTTATATACTAAAACCTTCCCTGAAAAATTATCTATCGAACAACGGAAGTTCCATCAAAATCCACTCGGCAGAACTCGAGTTATAAAGGAACGGAACGAAATTTCCGTTTGTGTTTTATATATATAGTAGATTTTTATATAGACACTTTTATTAATACTGTTTTAAAAATTGCATTATTTTAAGATTGTTAATTTTCTATAACAGCTTGTACATCTGTAAACATTTATCGCTATTTTTCTGATTTTAAATGAAATTCCTGTAACATTCTGGTAAGAATGAGTATTAAACATGAAAATGCATCTCATGGGAACTAGGCTATTATTTACAGGCACATTTTCATTCTTAAGACTTTTTCCTACTGATGTTACAGCCTTTCACCTACCTTTCCAACAACTGGCCGCAACTGTTTCTTTACGTATACATAACTTGTTTATTATCTCTATAATAAAACCGTATGTCATGTGACAGTCCTCAACAGTTCCGGGATGCCGCTTCACTGTTTCATATGCCAGGCAGCCATTTTTATTCAAAATTATTTTTTCTAATAAAACTGCATAAAAGTTACATTTTTAGAAAGATCGTTCAAAATAAATTAATATTTGAGAGATGACTTACGTTCAATTATGTATACATTCTGCAATAACTTCAGTTTCAATTAGGTTCGCTGTTCAAATTCTCTATCCATGAAAGTAAACAACAACAACAAAAAAAAAGATTCATTCGTTGTGAACGTTTAAAATATTAAACCATGAATTTTTGGACCGCTGCCTGGTGTAAAAAAAAATAATCAGCACCAGTGAGACAGTCAAAGTTTACCATAATTCTGTTCCATACAACTCAACTTCCTTCGGATCTTTTCTTGATGTAAGTTGAACTCCGTGGTTGAACTCATGTAATAATATTTAATGGATCAAATTTCGAAACAAATTGTCAGCTTTTATTTTTCGTGTGTATTAATTAGAAACGATATTTTAATTTTGAAATCAAATGTTTTGATTTATGATAATATTTCTTATTTATCTATTTTCTATTTTAAAGAAAAATGTGAACGTCATGTATTTTAAATTGGAACAGCTGTCACGGACGCACCAGGGTTGGCGGAATTTTTGTTTTGCGCCATTTTGGCGAGAAAATCCCATTTTCAGGTACCTATTAGAGATTACTAAAACAGCATATACTTTTATTTTATTATGAAATAGTTTATTTTATATTAAAAACACACACACAATGATTAATTTATTATAAAGTGGGTTAAGCGGTTTTTGTCAAGAAAGATGAAATACATAACAACAAAAAATATGCGAAATGCTACCACGATCGCAAAAGTTCTTGATTTGTCTATTAGATTTTTCCGGTTTGGCGAAGGATTAAGGAAAAAAATAAATTATGAATAAAAATAATTTGTTACAATGCTTAACATACATTTAAGGGCGACCAAACTGGTCGCCAGTGGCGGCTAGTAGGAATATAAATATCTATATATTTAAAAGGCTAAGCGTTTTGTTTCGACAATCCGTGAGAACAAACTACTACATCAAATTACATCATTCTTTTTTTAAATGAAAGATATTTGGTCACAGATTTGTTATAGTTCATTCGTTTGTTCGAAAATTTAATTAATTAGCCGTAATCTTAAATTGAAATTTTACTTCTGCTTATGACGTCATAAAGTCGGCAATCAGATTAACGCCCACTGTTGCGACGTACAGAGTTTATTTTCTGAACTCAATGATTGCGAGCATAAAAAATAAATATTAAATATTAAAAGCACGTGACTTTTAGGCCGAATTTTTTAATTTGTAAGTTAAAATATAGTTAAAATGTTTAAGTATTTCGGTAAAAATATTTATCCGTGTGTTTTATAAGCAAATAAAAATTCGTATTTACTGTGACGTCACGGAAATATTGTCCATTGGGTTCATTTTATCATTAAGCATTATAACTTTGTTGATGCCATTTTTTTCATTACAATTAAATGCAAAATATATTTTTATTTGTATGCATGGTGCTTAAGCATAAATGTACGTGTGAAAAGTTTGTACCGGTGAAAATGACGTTATGCTTAGCTTGAAATGCATTTTAACATTGATAAAACTAAAAAGAAAAATTTATATGATTGTGTCAACATGGCGTAATATTAACTGATATTTCAATTTTTAATTTTAAAGATTAGAACTGGAGCCTTTATTGGTTGCTTCATCTTGATTGCATACCTTGATTACATGTTACCAATTACTTTTTTTTAAATTATAGGATTAAGTTATAGGAATTATAGGATTTAAATTATTAAGATTTCCTTTTTTTATAAAAAAATTCACAAAAGTAAAGAATTTCAGGAAAAAAAAACTTGAAATAATGATTGTATTTTTAGCTAGAATAAACAATGTAAGGCTAATATTTTATAGGAATTATTTTGGTAGGTTTTTTATAAGTTCATTTAACAGTTCCTTATTAGCGGCAAAGTCTTATTTCTTTCACTGTGAATTTTTCTTTCGATGTCAAAAAATGGTAGTCTACTTTTGGACGCCAACCAAAACACAGTGGCAATATTTAGAAATGTATAACGGTTGTGACAATAAACGGCACTATCGCTTTAGCTTTCATCGCGCTTACATCACTTCTAAATACTAAAAATTTATTTTTTTTACTACATTTTACAATTTCAATTCTTACATCCTCAATCAGAAAAAAAAATTAGCTTTCGATCGAAATTTATTTGAAATCTGCCGCTTAATTTAACTTCTTTTTAAATAATTTTCAAGCATGAAATATTTTTCAATTCTATCTCAACAATGACCATCCGTTTGTTTTAATAATGTAAAATAGCCCCTTGGAAAGTTGCAACAATTGAAAATAGGTATCCCTAACCTTCATGAAAAGTGAAAAAAAAAAATAAAAACCTGATAAATCATAAGATCAGATTATCCATAAGATAGAGTATTTTGGCGCTAATATAAAATCTGTCAAAAGAAAAAAAAACTATTTTTAGTTTATTATTAACATAAAATTGATATGTTGAATTCATTGATGTATATGTTGAATCAAAATATGCTAGGAACTGTTATTTATTATTTTTTTAAAGATCCATTGGATATTTAACTGTATAAGAGACCGACTGTGATAGAGAAGGAATAATCATCCTGATTATGTAAAGGGATAGACGAAACCATACAAATAAATTACAATTGAAAACATTAAAATTCTCCCTCATCTGCATATTAATTTATTATTTTTAACAAAAATTCTTCATTTTTACATAAAAATTGATTAGCTTAAAACAATGGATGCGTTTTAGAAGATATGGATTTGAAACGAACAATGATTAAAGAGGACATTTTAAAACTTTTAATTTAAACATTTTAAAACTTTTTTTAACGTCGAATTTCAACGGTGCCTTTGGGCAGATGCAATACATATGCGCATAGGAGATCATTCGATTGCATTATCACAGGGGGGGGGGGGGGTGCTTATACTATGTTCTTTTATTTACTGAATATGAGACGAAAGTAGGAATTTTGTATGATACTTTATGATAGGACTATTTGTATGATACTTTATAGGTCCATGACCTTTTTTTTTTTTGCCGTGGGGAATATGGTGGTAATGTCAAACTGATTTGCATTACACATTTGTTTACGGAGTGTTCATCTGGAGTTTGCATCGGAAATAGCATTTCACTGGGGGGGGGGGATTTTTTAAAATAAAATATTTGAAAGACTGCTTCATGCGAAGCCCTACTTAAATAATAAAGAAGCTTATTTTACTGATATTGTTATAGTATTTTTTTCCGTCACGTTTTGACGGGTTCCTTCTAGTTTATAACTTAAGTCTTAAATAAATTTTATTGAAAGGTTTACTTTTTTAATATTTTTCATTTAGAATGTATGCAAAAAAATGTAGTGGAAAAGTATTTTTGACACGAAATAAGTGGATACTTACTAGGCTTCATGACAGAATTCAAATTTTTATAATTTTCAATTTATCATTTTCCATGACTTGCTGTTTAAAGTATATTTTTTATTATTTCAACATTTTTCAAACTCAAGAAAATTTTTCAGTGTTTAAAATGACATTTCTGATTTCTCGACTGAATGTAGTCACTATAACTGCAAAAAGATATGTTTGACATATTTATTGAAACAGATCTCCTCCTATTCTTCCGAAAAAATGTCTACGCTTCTTAAAGGAAAGGGGGTCACCGTGAAATCTAGAAATCGATTATTTCAGTCGGATTATCTAACATATTAAAATCTGATCGGATGCAGGTATTTCATTCCTACACATCCGAGAATATAACAAATCTCCAACTGAAACAAAAATCATTTAGTGCCCATTCGTCAATGTTATAATAATTGTTGAAATTTCTAAATTTAGATTAATTTTAGAATAGTATTTGTTTTATTTTTTCCCTTAAGATGAAGAAATATATATTTACGTTAATTTTTAAAGTGGAATATCATACAAAAATTCAGCCCCACCAGTTGCTGAGAGGTTCTGCTCTCAAAACTGGTAGACGGGAGGTGCTGGGTTCAAACCCCTGTCGCGCTCGTCGACCTAACCGTTCAGAGTTTTCCGCGGTTTTCTTCGAACCTTGCCGTAAATACGGATTAGGATCCCTTAGACAACCCCCACGGAGGGCACTCCCTCCCTAAGGCCTATATCCCAAGAGTAGATAATAGGCCTTCATAAATAATCTATGCAGAAATTCAACATTATAACACTATAATTTTAGGCGATGTAATGATATAAATTAAAAGATTGCAACTTCAGATTGCAGAAATTGCTAGTCGGTGACTCTTTCCAACATGTATAAATGTGAGAAATTACCAGGATAACGATCAGGAGTGGCTGAGTGTCAGAGCAGCACAACGTTACGCTGAAGATCCCATGTTCGAATCCTGTCTCCAGTCAATTTTTCACTCATGTTTGGTTAGTGTATTTAATTGTCGGAATTAATATGTTGTTAAATTATAAATTAAGTAATCATACGTATTCTGTATATGTGTTTTAATATGTATTTACGGACCGATGAATTAATTCATCGTTGGTTTATCGTCAGAATCTGCAAAAATTGCTTGCCGGTGACTTTTTCCAACATATATAAATTTAAGAAATTACCGGGCTAGGATATCGACCAGGCGTGGATCAGAGGCAGAGCAGTATCACGTTACGCTGACGGTTCCAGGTTCGAGTCCTGGCCGCGATGAATTTTTCACTCATGTTGCAATAGTGTATTTAATTGTCTGAATTAGTATGTTTTTAAATTATAAATAAAGTAATCTTACGTATTCTGTATATGTGCTTTAATATGTATTTATGGACCGATGAATTAACTCATTGTTGTTTTATCATCAGAAGCTGCAAAAATTGCTGGCCGGTGACCATTTCCAACATGTATAAATGTGAGAAATTACCGGGCTAGGATATCGACTAGGGAGGGCTCAGTGACAGAGCAGCAGCACGTTACGCTGAAGGTCCCAGGTTCGAGTCCTGGCCCCGGTCAGTTTTTCACTCATGTTGGGTTAGTGTATTTAATTGTCTGAATTAGCATGTTGTTAAATTATAATGATATAAAACTTATCTACTTAAAAATGTAAAAAAATAGAATATTTTAATACCAAAACTTTTGGTCCAAATGAGTTGTAATTTTGTATCTGGGCGTAAATTTCAAAATGGAAAAAAAATACTTTGTCATACTTAGGGTGTTAATATAAAATACTTAAAATGTACTTTAATTTGATTACTGTCACCGAATCATAATCCATGCATAACATTTAACAGTTGCCGTCATTATGAATCGCCGTGCCAGTATAGACAGAATCAGTGAGGGAGGGTAGAATATAATTTTTTCCGATTTTACACTCCTGGAAAAAAGTAATCACGACCTTATAGCAAATAATTTTATAAACTAAATATAGGTTTGCATTGAGTGGGAATAAAGTAAGGATTTAATCAATTAATAAATTAGGCTTTGTAGTCTTTTAAATATTAATAAGTGTACCCCCTTACATTTTTTTAAAGTACTTTTGACACTTAATTTAAGTTCCTAGAAATCAATCTGCCATAAAAGTACAGGGTGGTTATTAATAAAGTTACCCTGTTTAGACCTACGTAGAGTCCGCTCTGGTTGACAGATATCGATGAAACTTGGAATATAATTTATATGGACCAAGGGGAAATGAAATCTGCAATAAGATGAATTAGTTCAAATTTCGACCACTAGGTGAGAAGGAGGCGCATGAAGACCACAAATCTCAAACTGGAAACACAACACTTTTTTTATTTACAGCATATGTTCATTGTGCATTTCATTTGCGCCAAGCACATGGCTAAAGCGTATTATAGCGTGTTCAACAGGAGCGCAAAGGGTTTCTCGATCAATTGCAGCAACATGACGAGTTATGCTTGCTTTCAAATCAGGCAGAGTCCATATGCTTCCTCCATATACACGATATTTCAGAAATACCCACATCCAGAAGTCACAGGGATTCAAGTCCGGAGAACGAAGAGGCCAGGTTGCCGGAAAACTTCTCGAAATTACATGATCATCTCCAAAGTGGGCACGAAGCAGTGCCGTTACTGCTCGGGCTATGTGAGGTGGTGCACCATCTTGCATGAATATGTAATCTCTAAACACTCTCGCTCTTGTAAGGATGGAATGACCTGCTGCTGCAGGAGGTCGCAGTAACGGGTACCCGTAATGGAACACCTTTTAGGATCCTGAGAAGTGTTATCCTAAAAAAAGGACCAAGAATGAAATCAGCCGTAAAGCCACACCATACAGTAATGTAATCAAGGTGCAAAGACTGTTCATGCACAATATTAGGACTTGCAGTACCCCATACACGACAGTTCCGAGTATTCACTGCTCTATCTAGGGTAAAATGCGCCTCGTCCGACCACAAAATGTTCCAAGGCCATGCATTGTCAACGGCTATTGTGACCAAAAACATCCTCGAAATTGAGTTAGTGTGTCCGAGTCTGCAGAGTTCAGCGATTGCACAACGTGAATCCTGTATGGATACCACTTTATAATGGATCGAAGAACCTTTCGTACTGTAGACCAAGGGAGAGACAAATCACGTGACACCGCTCGAGCACTTGTCGAAGAATATTGGGAACCGGACGGTTTTTCGGCCACGGCAAGAGCGACTTCTTCGGCAGTTTCATTTGAATTTCGTTTCCGTCCTCTTCCTTGCAGCACACCCAATTCCCCAGTCTCTTCGAATTTAGACATAATCTTTTTCAAAGCCTGCCTCGGCATTGGTCCTTTTCGTAAGCTTTTTAAAAGTCGATATTCTCGGAAGTCGCAGTGCTCGTAGTGCAATTGACAAATTACTGCCGTTCTGATAAACCAACTTCACCAGTAACGCTCGATCCTTCTTCTCTAATGGCATGGTGCAGAATAACTTTACGGCAGCGACTACTGGCTTTTTAAACCACTCCAAATTTACATAAAGTCCTTTGTCATAGAAGAAAACCGCCATCTATCGGTCGAAATTTGAACTAATCTTTTATTGCAGATTTCATTTCCCCAGTTTCTTCGAATTTAGACATAATCTTTTTCAAAGCCTACATCGACATTGGTCCTTTTCGTAAGATTTTCAAAAGTCAATATTCTCGCAGTGCAATTGACAAATTACTGCCGTTCTGATAAACCAACTTCACCAGTAACACTCGATCCTTCTTCTCTAATGGCATGGTGCAGAATGACTTTACGGCAGCGACTACTGGCTTTTTAAACCGCTCCAAGTTTACATAAAGTCCTTTGTCATAGATGAAAACCGCCATCTAGATTTGAACTAATTTTTTATTGCAGATTTTATTTCCCCATGGTCCATATAACTTATATTCCATCGATATCTGTCAACCAGAGCGGAACTCTACGTAGGTCTAAACAGGGTAACTTTAATTATAACTACCCTGTATATAGTTTATGCATTTTTTCTTAAATATTCAGACTAATGTTAAATCAATATAACAGACATTAATTTATATCTTTCCAAGGAAACTATCCGATTGAAATATTTCTTTTTTAATGAAATACAATGAATGAATCCAAACATATTCTAGGCACTTTTTAAATTCAAAAACATATATTTTAATTACAAAAAATGTAGAAAAAATTGTATTAAAAAATTACGAATCATGGCCTACATTAATTTATACTTTATAAGTATAAGTATAGTCAAAAACATGGCTATGCGAATTTACAGAACATTTCTATCATCAGTTTTCGAGATAGAAATAAATATTATCTTCTTACGGTGTCAGAGGCTCCCGTCGCCCTGTATCCTATTATCGTTTTCACTACATAATTTAAAATTAAAGAAAGTACGCAGAAGTTTTGTAAAAAACAATTTTTAGATAGAGTTAGTTTTTTATATTTTGATTTTTTTTCTGCGAAATTTTATCGTTGATTATAACTGAATGATCCTGGTACTTTTTTCATGACGATCATACAATTTTTCTAAATTTATAGATAATCCGTTAACACATTTTCTTTTACAACTCTATGAATTCTTAAGTGCATGGACTACATTTTTTTCTAGGGTTATTTGATCCAAGAAACTCAGAGTGTCAAAAGTGGATATTATCTTTTAAATAACGTAGGTTGGTTCAGTTTTTATTATGTAGACATCCTACCATAACATAATTTATGTATAGTTTCAATTAGTCAATAATATTCTCAGTCGATTGGTATATATATCTTTTTTATATATGATTATTTGCGACAGAATTTGTAGGGTGTGATAACTTTTTTTTCAGTACTGTACATGCTATAAAACAGTCACAACAGAATAAGTAAAAATATCGAACATTTGTAACTTCTTAATATCGGAAAATTTTCATATTCTTGTTACACTTTAATTACTTGGATAAATGCTAATAGAATTTCAACGTAATCAACATCAGAAAAAAGTTTTCGCTCTAAAAAAAAAAAAAGAACCGTAACATTATAAATATCAGTTTTTGAATTATTTTATTAATAAAGTGAAATTAAAATAATTTTTTGTACATTTATAAATAACACAGAGATCAATCGCATGTTCATTTTCTTTTATTGCAAATTTAAAGGCGAACAACACACGCGAAATACTAGTTTCTGTGCTCTAAAATTTCCACATTAACAATATGAAATAATAAAATATGCAATTATAAAAAAATGTTTCAATTTTATTTTTCTTTATCAATTTCTGTATATTTTGAAATCTTCTTCAAAAACTGTGAAGTTACATAAATAAAAGATCAACGATCTGAAAAGCAAAGAAAATAATGTAAATTATATTGTTAAAACATTTAATAGAATGCAATAGAATTATAACTGTTTTTGAATAAAAACAAAAAAGAAAAATCATGCGTCAAGCATAGATTATGAAACTATTTCCATCACTTCCAGAATAAGGCAACGGACTTCACCGTTTAAAGAGATGAAACCAAATTTCTGCAGTTACCGTTCATAGCAAGAAAAGTACTCGAATTGTCTTAATCATCCCTATATATGAGCTATTAGATATGAATACTACACAGTGTGCTAAAATTTAATTTAGTTACAAAACTAATAACGCAGTCGGAAATTCCCTTACAGAATTTATCTGCAATAGACGGAAATGCACTCTAATAATTTTGTACATCCCCGCATATTATCTATAGATTTTTATGCACTCCTCAAATTCATCTAAAATTGAATTCAAGGGAAAAACATCACAAAACAACTCAATACGTAGTTCGAGAAATTACCGTACACAGGAAATTTATCCTGTTCTTGCGAAGATGTGATTTTACTTTATTCAACAAAAATCTCTTAGTATACAATATATAGTTCAGCTGGAAATTGTATAGCTCAATTAAAACACAGCCTTAAGCAATTGACGTTCATACACAGTAATGTTTACGAATTGTTTTGTGTTGCCCTGCATATATTCAATAGAATTTGCACACACCACGTAGTATGCAAACATTTAGAAAAACTTAAAAACGATTACCAGTTCTGAAAACGCATCTCCAGTTTTTATCATCACACATAGACAAAATTGAAATCTTTAGTGTGTGCCTAAAAATGAACAATAATTGTTATGCATGTCATATTCTAATGTAAGCATCTTGTGGTGCATTTCAGTAGTGCATAACAATTTTATTATGTTTTAGATAGTGTAATGTTATTAATATACGCTTCAAACAAATTTTACCCATAGACCTATATGTAACGAAATTCTTTTGAATGACCCTGTAAATGAATGATAAATGTTCTGCACGCCATATTTTTCAGAAAACATGTTTTAGTGAACTTCATAAATGCATAAAAATTTCATTATGTTTGAAATAGCGTAACATCATGAAGATATACTGCAAACGATGTTTCGCCACCGACCATAACATAACGGAATTCCTTTGAATGTCCCAATAAACAAACTATAAATGCTACACACTGTATTCTCAATAGAAAACATGTCATGGTAAACTTCAATAACTTTTATCAGTTGCAATGCAATCCGAGTGTATATATGAAAGTAGGTAATAAAGGGGCGTTCAACATCAGCGGCGTACGCGGCGTGACCTCTGTGTGACCTCTGTGTGACCTCTGTGGGCTGTGCGGCGTGCGGCGGCGCGAAGGTCATGGCGGCGTGAAGGTGACTGTGCGGTGGAGGAGAGGCGATAAGAGCATTGGGCGATACGGATGATTGATAAGGATGGTTGATAAGGAGTATTATTTTAATTAATTTTAATGGGGAGACTTAGAAAATTTCGAAGCAATTTTTTTTCAACTATAGTAGGGTGGGGTGTTTGTAAATATTTTTCGAAGTCTGATTTGTGAATTGCATTTAAAAATATGAATTAAAAATGGTCATTAATTTTAATTGGGGAACTTAGAAAATTTCGAAGCATTTTTTTTTCGTGGAGAATTGGTGGACGAGGTGAATTTCAACGGATTTATTTGTGCGAATTAGAATTTTAATTAATTTTAATTGGCGAACTTAGAAAATTAAAAAGCTATTTTTGTCAACAAGAGTATATAATAGAGGGTAGAATTTTAGATTTGAATGAAAAATAGCAATACATTTTTGATGCTCTGATCTACCGAATGAATTGTATACTTTTACGAAAAGTCTGGGTGAGGTTCGATCCCTCACAAAATGAAATCATAGCACATGGATTTGCGTTATTCTACTCATTGTGCTATGATCTCATGTCTCTGAAAGTATTTTAAAAGAAGAGGTCTGTGATGACATCATGTGTGAAGATTATACGTTTTTAGTTTGTTAATTATTTTTGTAGATTATTAACCAATCACAACTATTTATTCATGAACCAATCACTGAGGATTATTTATAATCATGCGCGCCCCCTAGATTTATATAAATTGATGTGAATCCTGTTCATTACATTATTCATTACATTGTTGTTGATGTGCAAGGTTGTATGATTTAAGTGCTGCTTGGTTTTAAAAAAATGACTAGTGTAGAAAATCAAAAATCCTTAGAAATGGACCAGCAAGCGATCGATCTTATAGTCAAAGAAGAGCCTGGAGTGATGGATCTTACATTCAAAGAAGAGCCAGTTTCAAGTATTGAAGTGAAACCGTCATCGTCAAGAGAGTTCAAGTTACCCCATTTTTGTGAACTTTGTAAGAAAGGCTATTGTACAAAATATGTGTTTAATAGACACATGACTCATCACTCAGATTAAAAAGTTCTTACCTGCGATATTTGCGAAGAAACCTTTATTTGGAAATATGAGTTACGAAAACATGCTAAAACTCATTCAAGGACATACAATTGTAAACTGTGCAATATGGTGTTTCCACGATATTTTGATTTGTATAAACACAAGAAGATTCATAACACTTCCAAACCGAAGAAAACACCCAGGTCTTCCAAACAGCAAAAAGATGAACAGCGTAGAGTACTGATTAATCGACTTTGTAATCTATTGCAACAAGTATGTGCTTCCTATGAGCAAACAAAGTAACTTATGACGTCATCTATTTTTCGAGTTATATGATTGGGTTAAGCCTTTTAACTGTAACTGAGACTGATTTTTTAACCTATATAAGCAAAGGAATCCAGTCACCTCATCTAATTAAGTGTGAACTTTAAAGAAGATTGCAACCAAGTAACATGGCAAAAAGAAATCATGAAGAACAAGTGTTTTCGCCTACTAAACGTTCTCGTGTAGATTCACCTTTGGTATCAAGAATTGAAGGTACTGAAGACCTTGTCTACGTTGACGAAACAACCTCTTTTCCAGACACCTGTTGTGAACCCACCAAGGACATAATGAATGAATTTTTCATTGACTTTAACTTTCCAAAAACTTCTATCCCAATCACATCCCATGAACTCATTCAAGAATCGTTGCAAGAACCCATCCAAGAACCGCTACAAGAATCGAATTGCTCATTCTTCGAATGATGAATCATTTGTATTTTGGAAAGAACTCGGAAACTCAATCTTTTTAGGGTTCGAGTTACAGAATTCTGATTATTCTATCCATATAAGGGAATTTACGTGTGAAGGAATTCCCACCCAGAATGGAATTACTATGGACATCCAGACTTGGTATGAGTTCCAATATAAAATCGTTGCCTTAAATTTAAGATACAAAATTTCCTCCTTCGTTATCAATAACACGATGTTAGTTTTAAATGAGGATAATTCTGTTATGTGTCTTAAAAGTTTAAAGAACGATTCCCATATCAAATTAAACAATTATCAATTGGAACAATTAGAAGAAAAAGCCTATAAACTGAATAAGAAATTGATTCATCACCAGTATGAAAAACATTTACCTAACTTATTAAAGAAAAAATGTAAACAGACTACAATGACACAAGAAAATGAATTTGTGCTATGGTCTAAACTAATTTTCTGCATCGAGAATAATATTATAAGTATATTTAATGAAATTTATCAATGTACCGGATATGTTTTTAGACATCCAAGTGTTAGCTTGCATTCGTGTTTTACATTTAACAACCGTGAAAAATTTAAACAGGTTGGAGATATGATTTTAAAGTTGGTTAATTTTGATGATGTACTATCCATGTTTTTAAAGAAAATGGATTTTGTTAGCGACCACTTTTTATGTAACCTAAATGTAGAAACTTTTAAAAGCGTATTGTTTGAATAAATTATCTTGATTTTACATATGTGTCATTATTTCTATAAAGTACATGTTTAAACTCAATTAAAATATATGCAATAAACTTGATTAAAATATAATAAACTGAATTACTATACAAATTAAGGAAAAAATACTTACGCACCAGACTGAAGAAAACATGTCATTACTTTGTGATGCACATACCACTATTTAAACGGAATACCACTTCATCTTATCTAAGGGGGAATCCCCACAAGTGACATCATCCTAACCTGTGCCTTCATGACATCACCTGGGATATCACTACGCATGCGTCGAGATATTTAATCAGTGATAAGATTATCAGATAGCAACCCCCATATAAGGTCGAACATATCGTGAGGAATCATTGCTTAGTTGTTCCTGCCTCAGTGTTCCTGCCTACTTAGTGATTATTCCTTGACTTGCTTGTTCAGTGATTTTCAACGTGTAAAAATGGCTTCAATAATCTTTTCGGATAATGGCTTGAACGTCCAATATATAAGTGACTTTATAGAGAAAGCCCATGCTGATCGTTATTTGACGGAGTTAAAAACATTACCATTCTACAGACCCACTTTTCATTTGCGAGGAAAGGATGTGAAACCTAAGCGATTAGTTTTAGCTTATGGTGATACCAATACCAGCTATGCCTTGAGTGGTACAAGTGTACCCTCCAAACCTTGGACTTCACTTATAATTGAATTTAGTGATAAAGTGGAAAGAGAAACATCGTGTACTTTTAACTATGTGCTACTTAATTTATACCAGGATGGAACTTCCTATATCAGTCACCACAAAGATAATGAATCCAGCTTAAATGATGTGTTCCCTATTACAGTACTCAGTTTTGGTTCTCAACGAACCATTGAATTCAAGAGACCTAGTGTACCCTCGACATTCATCAAGCTAGAACATGGATCCTTCTACAACATGTTGCCACCTACCAACGAATTATTCTCACATGGCATCAGAGCAGAGCCTGCTATTAAAGACGTTCGAATTAGCCTCACTTTCAGACATTTAATAGTTCATCCTCTTGATTTGAAAAAGCCAAGACTGAACTTCGTGAATGATCCTGAACTGAATTTAGACTTGTTTGTTGTATGCCCTGACTATTCTCCTCCTACCGCGTCTAAACATGACACCTTTAACTTTTGACCATTTCCAACAAAATATGATCAAGTTCAACTTTTATTCTGTGAAAGATAGTTACGTGTCCAATAATCAACTTTTAACAGCATTTTCCGATGAAGGACATTGCATATTACAACAGATCTTCAAGGCAAACCAACATAGCTTTCATTTTAAACCAGAAGGAATATGTTTATCTATAGCTCAATTTTTAAAATTACGTAAAGCAATTTCGGAAATTACCGAGTGTATGATCGATATCCTTCTTGTAAAAGCGATTCCTATGTCTGTATTACGAAAATCAAAAAAGTGTATTCAGACACATACTAATGAGGATACTGCGAAGAAGCATTTCCTTTCATGTTTTGACCAAGAATTAGAAATATCTCTTAATCAAGACTTGTTACGCCTGTACCATTAGCCAGTTATCGCAATTAGACCATGACTGTTTAAATTCTTCATTAAGAGAAAATTTTCTTCTGTATAGATATAGTACATTATTAAATTTTAATGTCTATCAGTTTGTGAAGAATGTCACTGCAAACTGTCTTTGTCACTATACACCTGCATTTTTTGATACTTTGAATTCAAACTTTTATGTAAACTATTTAGAAACTTTGTTTGTAAATTCATGTGAAGCATAATTAATGCCTTTAAAACTAGAAAATGTTTGTAACATTTGCTTGAATAAAAATACTTTTTTTTCCGCTAAATAATTTCTACGTGTTTATTTCCTAAACGTCTTTAATTGTTTCTTTTTATCAGATTTGAGATATGGTGAAAAAAGTTTATAGTTACGAAAAATAGTTTTGAACTAATATAAAAGGTTTTAAATAATGTTTGAAAACATATTAATGAATACTCTACAAGAGGTTATCTTTTTTTTATGAGAAAGTATTTATATTTTAAGAAAGGTTTAAGGTTGTTCTCAAATCCAAAAAACATATACTTTCTGACACATTTTTAAAAGCAATATTTGTTTACAAATCTAAAAAAACATATATTTTCTGACACATTTTTTGAATTCAATATTTGTTCGCAAATGTGTTAGAATTTTTCGCGTTGAGAACTATCTTAAAATAGTATTACGGTTCATTAAATAGCACTGAATCATTCTTCACTTGATTGAAACTTTATAAAGGAAAATCTTTAATGTGAAAAAGTTAAGCATATGAAAAAAAAAAGATTAATTATTATTTCAGATACACTTACTCGTTAAAAATTTGTTTTTACACACAAATAATTATTTTTTGTTATAATTAAACAAGAATTTAATTTACAATCACTCATTAAGATTTTGTTTTTACACTCTAATAATTATTTTCAATAATAAATGTAGAAAAAGACTACATACTTTACAAAAGCAACATTTCACGTAGAATGCTGAATTTAAAAGGACATGAAAGAATGATTTTTTTCCAAGTCTTATAATTATAATTAAAATTTTAGTGAATACTATTTCTAAATAAGCAAAAAGTACTTCTCAGTTAGAGAAAATTTCATATATGTTCATATCAGCTATGATTCACCGATAAGCAATAGCTTGGAAAAACCTTATCAGATAACCGATAAGATGAATCACGCAGCGTAGATAAAAACAGATCGCGGGCGAATTTTCAGTTATAGTTTTTTCCTACTTGTGTAGTGTGACCAAGTTTGTTAAATTGTGTTAGAGTTTTCTCAAAAGCCTGATCATGAATTCATCCGTCCAGCAGCAGATCTCTTCAAACTTTGATGATGAAGTAAGTGGATTTTAATATATATTTTTGTTATATAATGTACTTTCAAAAACTAATTTTAATTCAGCAAATTTATTAAATAATTTCTGAAATGACAGCCTAAACCAAGAATGATTTTTACCCAAGGGGTATATTTACTTAGCATAAAGCATACTAAAATCTATTTTCAAATTTTATGAAGGGTTCTGTATATTATAAAATTGATATTCTAAGCTGTGATTATTATTATTTATTGGTATACTTTACTTAGCGTAAAGCATACTAAAATCTATTTTCAAGTTTTATGAAGGGTTCTGTATATTATAAAATTGATATTCTAAGCTGTGATTATTATTATTTATTGGTATACTTTACTTAGCGTAAAGCGTGATAAAATATTTTCAAATTTTATGAAGGGTAACTGTTTGTATATGCTATAAAATTACTATTCTAAGCTGTGATTGTTATTATTTATTGGTATACTTTACTTAGCGTAAAGCATACTAAAATCTATTTTCAAATTTTATGAAGGGTCGCGAATATTATAAAATGTGATTATTATTATTTATTGGTTACTTTACTTAGCGTAAAGCATACTAAAATCTATTTTTAAATTTTATGAAGTGTTCAGTATATTCTAAGCTGTGATATTATTTTTTGATATACTTTACTTAGTATAAAGCATGAATAATTTTTACCCGAGGGGTATATTAAATAGAGTTACTTAACTAAAATTTTATGAAGGTTTTATTTAAGCGACATGAGTATAATTTTTTTAAATATAAGATTAATTATTGTGAAGTATAGCAATGATTTTTTTAAGGGTTTAAACTAAAATATTTTTAATGCATATTTAAACTATTTTTAATGTATATTTAAAATATTTCACCTTAGAAGTGTATATGCCTTAATAATGCTACTTGTAATTTATTTTCATACCAGTATAGTGTATTAGTTCTAAATAATTAATTTTGGTAAATATATATCGAAATGATTTTATTCTGTGGAAACATCTCTCAATATTTTTAAAAGTTTTGTGAAATGATATTATTTATATGGAAAACTTTTTAGGACTCTATATTTTTAAATTGTTAGTTTAAAAAAGAACTTTGTATACATTTTAATACTTCTCACAAGTAAATATGTTTATTACAAAATTTATATGTAGTAGGGAAAAAGTTAAACTTTATTTGAAACAGTTCTTCTTATTATTACAAATTTTTAATCTAATGTATGGACCTTCATTAGAATAATGCAAAGTTAGTTTATAATGTCAGCCATTAATATTATATTTAAAATAGATCCTTTTTATTTGAAGTATATTTTCTTTTACATGAATATTTAAAACAGTATTCACATTATCATACATTTTTTAAACTCGTAAGTATTCTAATTAAACAATCCTCATTAATTCAGTTAATTAGTAGTGATACCTTGTAATGACTCATCGTGGGAAATCCCATGACGTCATAGCTGGAAAATCCTGTGATATCAGAGATCTGATAAGATCCTCTTATCTGATTAAATAGATAAGCGCGCTGATGTGGGTTCATTCTTATAGTAGTTGTCCTAGAGAGTGTATGTTATAATTAGTGCTTCAAGCAATTTTACTTTATTAATTTTTTTTGAAACAGTTCTTCTTATTATTACAAATTTTTAATCTAATGTATGGACCTTCATTAGAATAATGCAAAGTCAGTTTATAATGTCAGCCATTAATATTATATTTAAAATAGATCCTTTTTTTTGAAGTATATTTCCTTTTACATGAATATTTAAAACAGTATTCCCATTATCATACATTTTTTAAACTCGTAAGTATTCTAATTAAACAATCCTCATTAATTCAGTTAATTAGTAGTGATACCTTGTAATGACTCATCGTGGAAAATCCCATGACGTCATAGCTGGAAAAACCTGTGATATCAGAGATCTGATAAGATTCTCTTATCTGATTAAATAGATAAGCGCGCTGATGTGGGTTCATTCTTATAGTAGTTGTCCTAGAGAGTGTATGTTATAATTAGTGCTTCAAGCAATTTTACTTTATTAATTTTTTTGAAAAAGTAATAAGTAAAACGATGAATTCAAAAATTCAAAGTCAAGTAAGTTAATTATTTTGAAAAACTCTTTAGTACCATTCCCTATTTTAATGTATTTATAAGATTTAATTCCGTTCTAAATGATTTTAACCTAAGAGTTTTCCTTATGTTATGTGGTTTAATATTGCTAAACGATTTATTTTTGAAACGCTCTAAATGAATCTATTAAAATACCTATCTATTTTTAAAGTGATACTAATTTTCTTGAAAAACTCATAATTTAAAAAAATTAAAAAATTGTTCTTTTAGAAAGATATTACTTTTCTGTTTTAATCTCGATATTAATATACATATATATATATATATATATATATATATATATATATATATATATATATATATATGTGCTAAATGTATAGTTATTTTAGTGAACGAAATTTTAGTTTAACAACAGTGACAATTTAACGTAATTCAAAATATAAACAAAGTCGTTATTCTCTAGCACTATTCTATGTGAAATTTTTTATAACATGTTATTGATGAACCCTTTTCGAAAATGATTTATGTTTTCTAATTTAGTGGGATATTGATTTAAACATCAGTCCCAGCAAAATTGACGCCTTAGAAATTAAAGTTCTGAAGGAACTGGATAGAGAAAACCAAATGGAAGAATCTATGAAGGTATTTTTTTAATTATTTTCATTGAATAAAAATAGATCTAATAGTATGTATTAAAACTATACATTTTTCAATCTAAAATTGAATATTATAAAACATATTTTTAGCAAGACATTCTGATTATTTTTTGGTTCGAAATATATGGGGAAAACTTTTGGGGGGGTTAATTATTATTTTCTTTTTTTCAGTGTGATATAACAGACACGCAGTTTATTAGAACAGTAGAGGTTGCTGAAAATAAACATTATGCATCGACTTCAGCCCAATCAGAAATAGAATCTTTCAAGGGGTGTATCTGTTTAGACTTTGCTTTTGTGTAAAAGGAATCACTTGTTTAAACCTAGAATATTTTAAATGTTGTGTTTTTATTTTTATAGCCCATAATGGAGTCATCTCTACTTGAAGAAATTATGAAAGATTTACCAGAAAACTTTTTCATGGACGCTGAAGTGTGGGATACCCCTGCAAATCCGTCTGTTGTGAAACAAGTGGACTCCTCTATCTTAAAAGAACTACTTACGACCCGTAAATTGAGAGAAACTCCAAATGATGGGTCAAGAGGCGAAGCTTTGAAGTCTGCCAATGTAAGAATTTATTGTTTATAAATTATATTTTCTTTGAAAAAGGTTTAGTATTTGATAATATAAAATAATGTTTGTACCCTTTTCCCATCATATAAGATAATTTCATTGTTATAAAAGCTTTAGGATGATTTCATTTTTAATTGAGATTTTTTTCCCATTTAAAATGATTTAATAGTGTTCAAATTTTTTAAGTAATGTGATTAAGACTTTTTTTCTGTCAAAATAATATAAGATTATTCTAAAGTTGTGTGTTTTAATACCAAACCTTTTTCGTATTTATATTCAAAGTGTTCCTATATTATTTTGGAGGGATTATTTTCTATATTAGTATTTTTAATTGTGTTTTATTAGGGGGAAAATGTGGGATATGTTTTTCTATTTCAGTTAGGTTCCTATATTTTGGAGGGGTTATTTTTTTTAATTGTTTAATAATTTTTCTATAAAATAAGGATTTAATTAACATTTATTTTTAAAAATATGTCTATAAATTTTAAAAGTTTTGTTGTTCAGGAAACTAAGTTTTAAACTTGGGCTTTTTTAAATCTTTCCAGACATGCCCTCAATGTAATAAGTCATTCGTACGCAAAGATGCTATGGTGCGCCACTTGAAAACACACAGCGGTGAAAAACCTTTCACATGTAATATCTGCAGTAAATCGTTCACTCGAAATAGTGATTTAAACAGACATTTGAAAGTGCACGAAAAAATTTCATGCACTGAATGCAATGAGGAGTTTAATCTTAAAAAAGATCTTACGTTGCACCAACGCACCATGCACCAAGCGAAATAAAAACGCAAAAATTCTAAAAAATAATGCACCCCGTAGTAAAAGGTCTCGCTTACATAAAAGTTTTGACGCCTTAAATGTTTTTACGTTTGAGTCCAATGAAGATAATGATCAAGATTTTAACACGTTTTTTGAATATACGACACCCCTTCTGGAGGAAGAAATACAATTTCAATTACTTGAAAAACGGGCTATTAAATGGTATCTTATAGCCCATGTAATTCTCAACCGGATCACTCAAGAGGGTGACTCTGAATCAACCAGTGCACACTTTCGATCCAATGTCATGATCGAGCTAGCTGACTTTACCATTTTGGCTAATTTACAGCAAGCTTATGCAAAAATCCAACGTTCATTCGATAAATTTACAGAAATGGTGTCAGGATGGATAATGGAAAAAATTGTGTGTGGCCAAATTCCATCCTCTATCCGCTAGCAATCACTTAGAACTTCCTCCAGAAATAGTTAATAAAAGGGCCGTACTGAATATAGATAACAAATCAGACCATAAATGCCTGGTTTGGTGCATTCTCGCCCACAAGTATCCCATCGATCGATTAGATCATGCCTACAGAGTATCGAAATATGAACCACATGAACACGAAGTCAAATTAGGCAATATTGAGTGCCCAGTACCCTTAAGTAAAATACCGAAGATCGAAGAACTCAACAACCTTCGTATTAGTGTCTTCGGATATGAAGATGAAGTATTTCCTTTACATATTTCTGACAGAGAAGACGAAGATTGTATAAATTTATTATTAGCCACCCACGAAGACAATTATCATTATTGTCTCATTCGAAGCTTCTCGAGGTTGCTGGGGATCTGACAAATCATCATGCAACAACATATTATTGTTACCGATGTTTGCATCGATTTTGTCGTGATGACTTATTGAAAGAGCATACACCCTTATGCAAGAAGCAAGCGCCACAGAAAATTAAAATGCCAGAGCATGTGGACCATATTCTACAATTTGAGAATTATCAGTATTGTCATCCGGTTCCCTATGTTATCTATGCTGACTTTGAGTCTTTGATTGTCAGCATAGATCAGGTGCATACAAATCAGAGTAAAACTAAAAAACGGCTCATCATGAAGCTTGTGGCTATACATACCTCATCATTGGTCCTGATGGAAAACCAACCAATCCCATCAGTGTTTATCGCGGGCCCAACGCAGTTCAAGAATTTTTAAAAGCTTTGATACAAGAAGAAGAAAAACTTGCCAGGATATTGATGACCATCGTGCCAATTCTTATGTCGCCCCAAGATCAAGAAGATTTTCGTTCAGCCACGCATTGTTATCTTTGCAAAAAACCATTGAATGGGGATAAAATCCGTGATCATGACCATTTAAATGGGCGCTATAGGGGGGCCTTGCATAATAGCTGCAATTTGAAGTCTTTAAAAGAAAGTACCCATCGTATTTCATAATCTGAAACATTACGACGGGCACTTGTTAATGCAGCAACTGGGCAATATTCAAGATCACAAATTTTCTGTGATTCCATCTACCATGGAGAAATATATCTCCTTTTCTTTAACTAAAAAATATGGTAAGTGCAGAGTTTCGCTCACATTCATTGATAGTTTTGCTTTCATGGCTACCTCCTTACAAAAGCTTGTTTCAAATTTAGATAAAGATAAATTCCATTCATTAAGGCAGCATTTTCCTCAAAACACTAATCTCATGTAGAGAAAAGGGGTCTACCCCTATGAATATATGGACTCCTTGCAAAAATTTGAGGAAACTCAGCTGCCACCACCCGATGCATTTACAAGCACTTTAACAGATGAAAAAATAACCAAGACGATTATAAACATGCACAAAATGTTTGGCAAACATTCAAGATTAAAAACATGGGCGACTATCATAATTTATATGTACAAACGGATGTTCTCCAACTCTCAGACGTGTTTGAAAATTTTAGAAAAATATGTTTTGATTTTTATAAATTTGATTGTGTGCTGCCGATCACCTGCTGACCGCCCCTGGACTAGCATGGCAGAGTTGTCTTAAAATGACAAAACAACCCTCGAATTGTTCACAGATATAAACATGTACTTGTTTATTGAACAAGGTATTCGAGGGGGCATATCTGTGATTACAAAGCGTTGGGCCCAAGCAAAGAATGAAGTTATTGGCAATGGTGAAGGAGGCGAAAATGATAATTATATTATGTACTTAGACGCCAATAATTTGTATGGGTCTAATTTAGATGGGCCAATCTCTGTCATGCGGGAGTTTGAGTGGATCTCTGAAGAAAATGTCTCCATTGCCGAAATACTTACACTCCCTGACGATAGTCCAGTGGGATATATTCTTGAAGTCGATCTCCATTACCCCCAGCACCTCCAAGACGACCACAATTGTTATCCTTTGGCACCAGAAAAAATGCAAATTAATTATGCGGATCTCTCTCCTTTTTTCAGTCGAAGCTCTGCACAATAATAAATATTGCCCAGTGACAAAGTTAGTCCCCAACTTGAAAGATAAGACAAATTATATCACATACTATAAAAATTTGAAATTTTATTTACAGCAAGGGCTCTAAATACTAACTGTACACAAAGTTCTGAAATTTCAACAAAAGCCGTCGCTGAAGACATACATTGATTTCAATACAGAACAACGCAAAAATGCCAAGTCCCCCTTCGCCAAAGACTTTTTTCAAGTTAATGAATAATGCAGTATATGGCAAGTCATTGGAGAACATCCGGAAGCATAAAGATGTACAGTTAGTAAATAGCGCGCAAAAGGCCGAAAAACTTGTCTCAGCTCCGACCTTCAAAAGGTTTGTACCTTTTAACAATAATTTAGTTGCAATAGAGCGATTAAAGCAATCGCTCACATTAAACAAACCTATTTATGTGGGGTTTGTCATCTTGGAGCTGAGCAAGATCTTGATGTACAATTTTCACTATAATGTCATCAAGAAAACTTATAAAAATAATGCGGCCCATTTGTTTACGGATATTGACTCTCTAACGTATGAAATTCGTACACGTAATATTTATACGGATATGCAGGCATTTGGCGACATGTTGGATACGTCTGATTATCCAAAATATCACCTCTTATTTGATAAGAAAAATAAGAAGGCGATTGGAAAATTCAAAGATGAGCTAAACGGTAGGCCGATTTATGAGTTTATTGGCCTACGACCAAAGATGTATTCAATCATGTCGGCCGACGGGGAGAAGAAAACTGCTAAGGGGGTAGTCAGAAGCGTTGTAAAAAATAAAATTAAACATGAGCATTATAAGTCCTGCTTAGAGAGTCTGGTTTCAACGAGAGAGATCCAGCATCGAATACAAAGCGAGAGGCACCATCTTCACACAGTGCAAACCAACAAAGTCGCCTTGTCGGCTTTTGACGATAAAAGATATATATTGGAAAATGGTGTCCACACGCTCGAGCACGGCCATTACAAAATTCCAAAATAATTTTTTTTCTTCAAAATGTTTTCTTCAAATCAAGATGTTTTCTTCAAATCAAGATGTTTTCATCAAATCAAGATGTTGTCTTCAAAACTTTTCTTCAAATCAAGATGTTTTCTTCTTGTTTCAAGAAGATTTTTCATTTATTCCAAGAACATTTATTCCTACAAGATTTTTCAAGCGTAAATAATTTTTCTTCCTGTTTAAATCAAGAAAAAAAAAGATTCAATATTTTTTCCAATCTTCCTAAAGTTCAATGTACGGGATGCAGAAACAAGATTTTTTTCAAGATAGAGCCTTCCTGTTGAACTCAAAGAAGTCTTTATCACGTATGGGGTACATTATTCCTCTAGAAGCAAGATATTTTTTTTTCAAGATATATTATTCATGCATAATAAAATATTTCCATAAAAATGAGAATTACATGGGTTTGCTAGCGGCTATGGGCGAGAATGTAAGGGGTACTCAAAAATCTTCTCTTCTTTAAATAATAAATCTTCAAAAATCTTCTCTTCTTTAAATAATAAATCTTCAAAAATCTTCTCTTCTCAAGTCTTCAAAAATCTTATCTTCAAAAATCTTCTCTTCTTTAAATAACAAGTTTTCAAAAATCAAGTCTTCAAAAATGTGGTCGTCGAAAGATAGTGTCGTCAAACATGTAATGGCCGTGTAAAAAAAAAAAAAAAAAATCGGGTGGTTTAAAATTCTTTTCCCCAAATGAATTGTAGCGTCATGATTAAACATGGCGGGTGGACGGATGGGTACAATTCATAAAAATATATTTTTCTTTCTTCAAATATTTTTCTTCAAGATAAAATCAAAGTTTTTCTTCAAGAACTGGTCTTCCGTGGTGTCTTTACAGAACTAAAGCTATGCTTTACCCAAGAACTGTGTTTTATTTTTTTCCTGACACCTATTCAAGAACTTATCTTCCATGGATGTGAAATATGTTTTTTTCTCATGGTGCAAATCAAAGAACTATTATTTTTATGGTATCTATCCAAGAACTATTATTTTCATGGTGCCTATCCAAGAACTATAATGTTAAAGAACTAAATTTATGGTGCCTATCCAAGAACTATCATTTTCATGGTGCAAATCAAAAACTAAGGTGTCTTAAACGTAAAAATATTTTTTTGCTACTCTTAAAATTTGCTGCGAATGACTTATTGGAATCAAACTCAGAACACCATGCTGGTCCAAACAGTCTACCAGACATATCCAAATAGAAGGCTTATAACTGTTGGTTCAGAACACCAGCCGGGTCCAAACAGAAGACTTAGAACTAAAGGCTCATAACAGAACACCTAAAGATGTGGTAACTATATTAATTTTTTTTCATTTTATGCAAAATATAGTGTCAAAGTAACATAATATTTATTTTTCTTCTTTTTTATTTCGTTTCAGGTGCCTTGCAGCTGAAGAGGACATGTAGAACTGGTAAAAAAGGTTCTACCGGATATTAAAAAAATTGTGGCGTTATGAATTGTTTTCATAACGGGTGGTTATGGTGGGTCCACAATTAAAAAAAAAAATTCCTCTAAAAATAATAATGTAGTAAATATTTTTACTTATATCTTATTTTAATCAGCACAATTTTATTTAAATCTCAAATTCTACCTGCTATTATATATTCTAGTTGACAAAAATGGCTTTGAAATTTTCTAAGTTCCCCAATTAAAATTAATTAATGACCATTTTTAATTTATATTTTTAAATGCAATTCACAAATCAGACTTCGAAAAATATTTATAAACACCCCACCCTTCTACAGTTGAAAAAAAATTGCTTCGAAATTTTCTAAGTCCCCCCATTAAAATTAATGACCATTTTTAATTCATATTTTTAAATGCAATTCACAAACCAGACTTCGAAAAATATTTACAAACACCCCACCCTACTACAGTTGAAAAAAAAAATGCTTCGACATTTTCTAAGTTCCCCAATTAAAATTAATTAAAATTCTAATTCGCACAAATAAATCCGTTGACATTCACCTCGTCCACTAATTCTCCACGAAAAAAAAAATGCTTCGAAATTTTCTAAGTTCCCCAATTAAAATTAATGACCTAATTGATCTTAGCATTAGTTTAACTGGATGAATTATGCCCTCCAGATTCGACCGGGATAGCTCAGTTAGTAAAGCATGGCAGTTTCAGCTAAAAGATTCGAATCCTGGCCCTGACATTTTTTGTACAGTTCGAAAATTACAACTCGTAACATAGAATATAGGACTAACAATTACTTTCTAAATCACTTGTTTGAAATTATCGTACATTGTATGTTAATTCACGAGATACCTTTTTTAAAAAAAGCTTTTGCATAGTTATAATTAATAACATTTCATACGTAACTGGTTTTTTACACGCATTATAACATATGAATTATATTAACAAAACTTTTTATATTAATGGAAAGTAAAGTGTGGACAAATCCTCATAAACATTAAAAATTAATAAATAAAAAGAACAAAAAATGATATTGATATACGGTTTGCACTAAAAGCATTGTCGAGAAACAATCGTTTTTGTAACGACAAAGATGTTGTGACACAAAAAGTCTTTGATAGAGGTCACTAACACAATGTATCTTCCGTCAGCACGAAACTGACGATGATTATAAAAGAGCTCTCTCGATGTATCCATTATTCGGCTGAATCATCTGGTTAGAGCATCGGACAAGTTCGTGTGTACTGGAAATCAAATATTCTCTCAGATTTCTTTCTGGTCGGAATTTTTTAAATGCATACATTGCCAACTCCCCGTTACGAAATTCATAGGCAACATTTCTTGAGTAATCTGTCTTATATACCAAGTTGTTGATTAAATCCAATAACAGATCCATCCATTAGTTCATCCTCACTTGCGTACTCCGAGAATATTCATTTTCGTCAGCGCCATTTCCCATGTTTTCATTTTTGGCCGTTTAACTAACTCCAGTATAAATAATTTCTGATTTAACTTTTGACATGTTTTAGGTTAAAAAAGTTAAAGTTAAATATCAGAAGTGAATGATTTGAATGGTATATATTTTAATTTATCTTTTAGAGACCTGAAAATTTGTTAATCTAACATTTACAAATATATATTTTTTAAATAGGTTAACATTTTTCGGAACTGAAAACGAATTTCGATTCAGCTCCAAAACTGAAAACTATTCAGGTTCAGTTCTGGTTTTTTGCTCCATGAGAAATGCAAGGGTTTTCCTGTTTCTGTTTTTCTACTCAATCCCTGTTCGAAGTCCTAATATTGTTACTTTATTTTCGTACGTATTTATAAATTAGTGTATTTAATTATTGTTTTATATTTCTATCCAACACAAGCCAAACAATAGTGCACTGATTCAAAATGTAATAGTTATCAGTTGGTCTTAGTAGGCCAAAGTTTGAGTCAACGTTACTTGCTTTAGGAATAACTACTTGAACAGAATTATCAAGCATATCCCTTCTCTTTAAAAATATTATGGTTTCTATGTTTTTATTTATTTATTCATTTATTTGGGGGGGGGGGGGGGTGGTACGAGGGGGGTGCCAAATTACTTGTTTTCTCGGCCGCACAAAATCTCAGCTACGCCACCGATAAGAGAGACGAAAAATATGACTGAAACGTTATAAAATTATTTCAATTTTGTAAATGTCACTTTTGAGAAAACGCACTTATATTGAAACTAGTCGTTGGGGACCACCGTAATTCTTACCCATCATGGATATGCATAATATAAAATATGAAAATAAAACATGTGTAAACTATTTATAAAATGCGTTACAATTCGAACAAAATCGTGGCTTGATGACGTCATAAACTTTAAATGCTCTATTACTCCAAAATTGATAATCATATTAACTAACGGTTTACTGCATCGGATTAAGCGTCTTATTTCCAATTAAAATATATCTTTGAATTGAAATGTGAATGAAATACAGGGTCAGTAAAAATCGAAGAGTGCGAAAAATAGGATTACGAATATCTCGGCAGCTCATTATCCGATCGACTTCATTCTTTATGCAAAATTTATATTTTTTATTGTCTTTTATATTCCCTCCTTAAAATAAACAATTTTGAAAATTTTTATATACCTCTTATCGGAACGAATATTTCGAGAGTCCGAAAAAACTAGTTCCGAATAATAGAGGTTACTGGAACTCAATAATCTTCTTCCCATTATTACATACTAAAATCACACCAAATTCCAAGTCTCTATCTCGATTTGTTCGGGAGATAGAGCGTTTACAGACACACACACAGACAGAAGGACGGCAAAATTCTTTTTCTAAAAATATGTTTTTCGGAATCTCCAGTGTCCGAAACTTGTAAATCCGTCAAAAGTTTTTTTTTTTCGATTTTCAAAACGATTACAAGATTTACCCTATACTACGTATGACGGGTAAGTAATAAAAATAAAATTTCACCAGCATTCAGTTCCCACCAGCGGCTGTTCTGTTCTCAAATCTGGTAGAGGGGTGGTGCTAGTATGTGCGAATACTTATTGCCCTTGCAGGTCTAAACTTTTGGTATTTTCCGTGGATTTGTTTTCGAACATTGCCATAAATACTGGTTTGGATCCAATAGAAATAACCAAATGTTTGAAAATTTAACAATTATTTACTCATTAACGTTTAATGAAACTAGAGTTTATATTCATAAAAAATAAATAAGCAAGTGTTTTATCTGTCAATATCAAATAAACTTATTCATGTAATTATTGTTTTTTACCGGCTTTAAGATGTCATGTTTTAATTTTTCAGTATTCATTGAAAATATTTGCTCGTAAAATTTAGATCAATATAAATAATTTGTGTACAGTTAAGCGCATAAATACGAAATATAAGCAAAAACCTCGTATTCCTAAAAGATTGTCAGGATGCAGTTACACAATCTTGCATGAAAATCAGAAAAAAGTATTAGTTGTCATGTTTACCTCGAGCCCTTCAGTATGTATGTGTATATTACATTTTATTATCATCTGCGGAAAACAAATTTAATTTTAGCTATTATTCCCTCTAAATACCATTAAAAAATAAAATTTGCCTGAATTATTTTTTAAAATAAAAACTGAGTGTTTTACAAACCTGTAAACTACTAATATTAGTACTATTTAATAACTATAACGTTTCATTAAATAATTGTTCAAATATTTATAGATTCCGGAAATTCCCATAGATTCCCGAAATTCCTCATGACATGCTACAGCATACGTTGCTATTAAAAGTGGAAAATGATATCCATAAGAAACAATGTATCTTCATTTCGGATTCTATTTTCTACAGAAAGACGCATGAAATGTATATTTTTCCTCTATTGTGACACAGTGGGCAAGAATTCATGAAATAAAAATCTTGCATAACACTATTCCCTATTGATTGAAACGTAATAAAAGGTCTGAAATATCATGCGTGATAGTAATATTCTTTATTGATAAAGCGAGAATAAAATATCGGCAATGTTTTTTACAATATAGTGATACAATATATATTTATAAGAATATACATTTATGAAAACCCATGTGTGAACAAAAATAAACCAAATCATTTTTAAGGAAGTGTGACATTGTTCACCCGTTGTTTGAATAGCTATTCAAATTCTGTTAATTTCAGACACCCGTCTATCGATAAGTTTGAGGAACCAGGAAATTTCCTTGTCTAGCTTTTCGCGAAGCGACACAGGTGGTAATGAAAATTAACATATTTACAAAATAAATATTTATTAAATATTTTATATATAAAGGCCAAGTATTCTTCGGTTTGTCTGTTTATTTGTTGCGTTCCTGCCTTTTGAGCATTTGTATGCATGAGAATGAAGTCTCCAAAATGCGAAATGTTTAAACATGTTCTCTTGTTAATATTTACTAGTTTAGTCTTTGGAAATACGCTAGGAAATCTCGTCTTAAAAAAAGAAGCTTTCAATATCGATGAATGGCTAACAGATTGTACTACATGCTATTGGCACATCATGTGTGATATGAGTAAGTATATATTTTTAATATTTGAGTATTTTTTCTGTTTATTAAGGTGTCATTAGAATTGTCAAATCTTTAATAAACTCAATTTTTAGAACAGCGTATACACGAAAATTGAATGTTTTCTAGGAATTTAAAAAAAAAAAAAACATGCTTTAACAAATTTATAAATTTACGCTATTTATACTATGTACAGCTCATATACAAAATATTAGAAGAATTACTTTTTTTACAAATTGAAAATATCGTTTGGTAATTTAATGTCTTTTAATGAAAATATGCAAACGATATTTTTATTAAGAACTTATTTATTATCTAAAAATTAATATCATTTTTAAAAAGATTAATTGAAAAAAAAAAAAAAATTGAAAAAGCAAAATATTAGAATATTTATTTAAGTGGTTTAAAATATTAGAATATTTCACATTAATTATCCTTTAATTATCCCCAATTCAGAACTGGTGGTATCATTGATTAAATTCAGACGATTTCATGTAAAATCAGTATTCTTTTTGCAGTTTGTTTGCTTTTTTGTCTAAAAATGGGTCATGTGAGTGATATTCTTGAATCTATTAAACTTCGTATGGTTGATTTGTATCGACACGGTAAAAATCAATGTTATATAGCGAATTATTTACATTGTTCGCAATCAAGCGTTAGTAAAATACTAACACAATATTAAAAAAAATGGAAAATTTCAAAATAATCTCCGAAATGGCGGCCGAAAACCAAAAACATCTGCTAGATATGACAGGAAACTGAAGCGTATTGTTAAGAAAAACCGTTTTAAAAGTGTGTGATTCACACATGCACTGAAAATGTAAAGAAGAAAGAGTTGAAGTTTCTACATCGAAAACATTAACATGTCTCCATAAATCTAAGTTTGAATCTCTCTCTCTCGTGTACGATAAACAAAACCTCTCGTGACTGCAAAACAAAAGCGTATAAGATTGAACTGGTGTAAACCAAGACGTTTATGGAGCGAAGAAGATTGGAAAAATATATTATTTAGTGATGAAAGTATGTTATGTGTATCATATGGTAATCAAGGTATTCGAGTTTGGAGAATGAAGCAAGAAGCATTTGATAAAGAATGCCTTAAACGTTCCGTAAAATTTACTGCTAGTGTCCTGGTTTGAGGTTGCATGGGTGCCCGGACATGCAGGACCTGGAAAGTTATGCATCGTCTACGAAAAAGTTAACTCTCAGATATATCAAGGAATTTTGGAATATTACATGATTACATCATCAGAAGATTTATTTGAAGATGATTTCATCTTTCAATAACATTTAGCGTCACCACATACCTCGGTGTCAACTAAGAATTCGTACCGCCAACGCAACATTAAGGTACTTGTCCACCAAACTCACCAAACCTTAATCCCATCGAAAACTTATGGTGTATATTGAAGAAAAAACTTCAAGAAAATTCTCCTTCAAGTAAAACTGAGTTAGTGGCACGTATAAAGTCTATTTGGGCTAATATTGATTGAAATGTTTGCAAACACCTTGTATATATTATGCAAGATCGATTGTACGCTGTTATGAAAGCTAAAGAGGATGCTAATTAAATTAAATAAAATTAAATATTAACTATCATTTACTTCATATTCATAAGGTAATATTGTTGCGTAAAATAAAATATTCTAATATTTTGAACCAATCTAAATTTTATTCTAATATTTTGATGTGTTTCAGAAAGCTGTATACCTAATTTATTGTATACTGTATTTTATATTTTGTAAATGTTAAAATCTTATCTAAATATTCCAGATTTAATTTATAAGAAATTTAATTGCATTTACTTAGTATCAAAAATAAATATAGTGGTGGACATAATTATAAGACACCTACCTAATTTGACATACAGTGAAAGAAAAGATTCAGAGCTTAAAAATGCTTTATCAAATACGACAAAAACCTAAATTTATTCTGTTATCACACGTAATTGTTTTACAGAAACGATATTTTTATAGAGTTTATTAAAAAAAAATTAAAATACTATGGACAAAATTATAAGACACCCTAACATTTTAATTAAAACGCCTGATTTTTTCCGAAATATGTAAATTTTCTGCACGCTGTTATGACGTCAGCGGTTAACTAAAGCAGACGATAACCGACTTCACGCATTTAGAAACATGCCACGAGGTACAGAATGCCCCAGCACATTTTATAGCATTCTTTAGGTCTTCGACACATGTAAACTGCCTCCCATTTCGGTAAACCTCACTAGCTAAGACCCCCCCACAAGTTTTTGATGAGATTTAAGTCTGGGGAGCGAGAAGGCCACGGAAGAACATTGATACTTTGCTCTGAAAGCCACTTTTTTGTTACGTGTGATGTATGAATCGACGCGTTCTCGTGCTGGAAAGTGTAGTTTTTGCCACAAAGAAGTTCACCGTATATGGCTAGTTGATCTTTAGGAAAATTCTTATACTGTTCGGAATTCATTCTTGAATGCACAAAAACGATATCGGATTTCCCTTGAGCCGAAAAACCGGGCCAAACCATTACAGAGCCTCCACCCACTTGGCGGCTCATTTGTACATCAGGAGACTTCCGTAAATCATGCCAATAATAGTGAAACCCGTCAGGACCATCCAGTTTAAACTTTTTTCATCAGAAAATAACACAGGGTACCATTTGGAGGTCCAGGCCAAAGTTTGTTTAGCGAAGTTTAAACGCTCCATTTTGTGCCGCTTAGAAGCGGTGGTTTTTTCTTCAATTTTTTTAATTTCACATAGGAAGCATTGTGCAACACCCTGCGAATGGTTCTCCTTGTACATTCAGTTTCAAAGCATTTTTAATGCCTGTAGTGGTCATCTTATTCTGTGTAGCGAGCGAAAGCACATGGCGTCTGTCTCTCGAGGATAAACAAGGAGTACGTTCAGATCTTTTAATCACCGATCCATTACTTCCTCTTTTCAAAACATTTGAAATTGCACATTTAATAACTTTTGAAATATTATTAATTGAAGCACCAGCTCCATTTAATCTCCAAATTTCGCGAATTTCAATTTCTTTTAATTCTGTAACTTGTGGCATGTTTGTAAATGCGTGAAGTCGGTTATCGTCTGCTTTAGTTAACTTCTGACGTCATAACAGCGTGCAGGAAATTTGCATATTTTGAAAAAAAAAACAGGTGTTTTAATTAACATGTTAGGGTGTCTTATAATTTTGTCCATGGTATTTTTATTTTTTTTATTAAACTCTATAAAAATATCATTTCTGTAAAACAATTACGTGTGATAACAGAATAAATTTATGTTTTTGTCGTATTTGATAAAGCATTTTTAAGCTCTGAATCTTTTCTTTCACTGTATGTCAAATTAGGTAGGTGTCTCATAATTATGTCCACCACTGTAAATGAAAAATAATTTTTTTTATTACTTTTTCTCAATTATTCTAAAATTTTGAATATGAGCTGTATCAGTTGTCCGCAGTAAGCAAATGATTAAACAAAATACTTTAGATTGATTTATATAAAATGAATTTTTTTTTTTTTTTTTTGCGTTAAAGACAACAACGTATTTTAACAACGTAATAATTTTGTACGACACTTTTAGAGTTTATAGATTATATCTACATTTTAAAGTTAAACATAATTTTAATTAATGTTTAAACCATAAAAAATGTATACGTAGATAAATTCAAGATTTTTCTGTAAAAAAAAATCTGAAAAACAACTCTCAGTTATATTTTTAAAAGAAAAATCTCGCTGAAAGTTATACAAATTTAAATTCAAAATGCTGTAAATTCTAAAGTATCAAAAGCATATCGTTAAAACAGATTCCCCCTTCCCCCTTAATTTAGGATGCGTACATACTTTCTGATAATAAAAATAAATAAAATAAAAATGAAGGCAGGATCGAATATGACTGAATTGAGTCACACATACAACAATAAATGAACGAAACATAAAACTTTACTGTATTTATAAATCTAGGTGACAGAGCTGTCAGAAAGCTAGCTGGAACAACCAATTATAGTATAAAATTGTATAAAACTGAAAACGAAAATGCTAACAATCCAATGTAATGCTATGATTACAATATTCTAACACCCGACCATAATTTAGCATTAAATCAGAAAAACTGAAAGAAAATTCTAATAGACAATCACTAAAAATAATATGACGCAATGACATTACTTATACAAACATCAAAGAAATAATAGTTCATGAAATTTAACCTTAGGTAATGCTTTTGTAAACACATCAGCAACTTGCATGTTTGCAGGAATACATTCAATCTTGATATTATTTTCTTTTACAACATTAAGAACAAATTTTAGTTTCATATCTAAATGGATTCATTCTTCCACAATCACTCTTACTATTGATATATTTTATGCATGACTGATTATCCTCAACGTTAACTAAATACTTAACTACAATTTCACAAGAAATGTTTTTAAGCCATGACATATCTTGCAAACGTTTAGTTAAGGCAATAACTTCAGCTTCAGTTGACGATAATGCAACTGATTTTTGTTTATTAGAACACCACAGAACATACATGTTACAGAACATCAAAATATAACCTGATACTGATTTTCGGTTATTTGTGTTTGCCTTCCAATCGGCATCAACATACATGGATCATTTAAGAGCAGAATTATGTTTTTTTATACACAACTTTCAAAGACAGATTTACTTTTACGTATCTTAAGTCTTTTTTAATGTAATCCATACAACTTCAGTAGAATTTTCCTGTATTTGACTCAAATAGTTAACGGCATGCAAAATGTCGGGTCGTGAAATAAACGCTAAATACAATAAACAACCTACAAGTTCACGGTATAGGCCATTAAATGGCTTTCCATTTTTGATATCAGATGGAGTGGACTTAGAAAAAATATAAATACCGCTAGACTTACTTTCTAGCATATTAAACTTACTTGACAATTTAATTATATAAGACTCTTGATCCATTGTTAACTATCAGGCTTGAAATTCTTTAAGAATACTTAGAAATTCTGAAACACGTTTTGACTTTGGCATGTGAAACTCCTTAGACAGTATGGAAATACTTACATTAGTTTTATTTACATCTAAACATGCTGCTGACACATCATCTACATAAAGAGCAATAATTATTTTATGATCATTATAGTAACGAATAAAAATACAAGGTTCATTATCAAGAGATTTAAAATCTAATTTTAAAAAAAATTCAAGAAATCTTTCAAACCATTGTCGTGGGGCTTGTTTTAGACCATATATACTTCTTTTAAGCTTACATTTTAGTTCGCATTTATCATCATAGGCCTTGTTGCTGATGCATGAAAACAAGTTCATTTAAATTACCATTCAGAAAAACTGTTTTTTCATCCAATAAAAATTCAAGTAGGTAGTCTTCATTTAAAATCACAACAAACGCTAAACATAAAGCTGTTATACTTATTACAGGGGGTAAAGTTTCGCTATAGTCTAGTCCTTATTCTTGTATGAAACCACGAGCTACAAAGCGCGCTTTATATCGCCCATATCTTTTGATAATAAAAACCCACTTGCTGTAAATAGATCTATTGCCAGGTGATAGCTTTTTGAAAACCTAGATGTCGTTGATCTTCATGCTTTCTATCTTTGTATCCAAAGCTTCCTTCCTCAAACTTTGATGAGTAACAAGGAAAATTTTGATAATATTAAACGATAGAGTTTCTTGTTGGCAATGTATTGCTACATACACTTCAGGATCTTGATACCGAACAGGTTGCTTTCTTAATCTCTCAGATTTTCTCATTTTATATTCTTTCTCTTCAGCATCATCTGATTCTTTACTAATACTTTCTTAAACATGTGGGTTAAATTCACAATCAATCAGTTCTGAATTTTCTACGATGCATTGTCTTGATATTATGTTTTCTTTTTACTGACATTTCTGGATATAGTTATGCGGTTTGTCTCAAGATCAAACAATTAATATTCCATTGAAGAATACCTTATGAAGGTTAGGCGCTTAGACCTATCATCAAGCTCCTTTTGACGAACGTGGAGTGAACGGAAGGAACTAATATGTAGGCACTGCATTCCAAAAATACGTATCTGATTTAAATTGGAATTTTCTCCATATTTCAGGAAGTACGGCGTTGAGTTTTCAATGCTTAGCATTAGGATTTTCAAGTAAGCTGCTGAAAAGATAGCTTGATCCCGATATGTGTTTGGAAAATTTGATTCAGCAATCAAATCCCGTCCTATATCTCGGATCTGTTGCATCTTTCAGCAACTCCATTTAAAGCTGGTATGGAGGAGCTGGATAAATCACTGTACCGTGTTTTCTGTTAAAGTTCACAAAATCCTTAATTAAATAATCCTTTCCATTATCACATCTAATTTTCTTTACTGTTGGATAAGTTTCAATAAAACTTTTAATTATTTTGAAACTTTGCTTTTATGTTTCAGTAAACGTATTTCAGTGAAGCAGGAAAAATGATCAATGACAGTCATAAAGTAGCATTCACTAAAAAAGAATACGGAACAATAGGGGCCACATATGTCAGTGTGAATAATGGAATGGTTTCTATTTTCTTGGGTCCTTTTTCTATTGGTGTTGCACTCTGTTTGATTCGAACACAAACATCATAAAATGAAAGATGCGTCGGATATTTCGTGTCTTTTATAACTTTGCCGCTCGGATCACCCAAGCTACAATGTCAGATTTCACAATCATTTTTTTTATGTCAGGGCAGTTTCATAATCAGAGATAAAGTCACTTAAGTATTATTCATTCGAATTACGTTCAGCAAAGCAAAACCAGTTTTTTTTCCTTTTTCAATAAAAACATTTGAGTTCTTGAAAATAACTGCATAATTTGTACATTCAAATTTTCTAACGGAAATCAACGACCCATTTAATCTGGAACATAAAGTACATTATTTAATGTAATTTCCATTCTATATGATAATTTTCCAATGATATTTCCAACGCCTTTAGTTTCAAGATTCTTTGTTTCCGACGCACACTTAATAGTTCCTGAAGATCGCACTAACGATGTGAATTATTTCTCATTAGAACACTTTTATTTTCGCCAGATTATACTATAAATTTATTCTTTCTAACATTTCCGTCAATTAAAGACACTGTTGAAGAAGCAAACTTTTCTTCATTGGAATTTTTAACAGCTTTACAGTTACATTTAAAATTCTCCAGTTTACCACATTGATAACACTTAAGTTTGTTTCTACAATACTTCACTGTATGCCCTTTTTCATTGCATATTTTACATAAGAATTCTTTGCAAGTTGATGACCTAAACGCACTATTATCATGAGTGATCTTTGTATGCACTTTTTTTTTCGCTGAATAAAGTAGAAGTGCTTCAGCATCTAATAGTCTTTGCGTGATAAAAACCAATCTCAAAATAGAATTCGGTTGATTTTCTAGAGGAGTCTTACCAATTTCATATTCTTGATAAAACGGCATCAAAATAAACATTCGTATCGGTTTCACTTAGTTCTGCAACAGAGGATTTAAGATCCGAAATTAATTTATTTATATCGTCAGTATGCTTTCTCATACACACAGCACAATTTTTCTTAATAGTTGTCAATCTCTTCTGAATCAAAATTTGATTCAATGCACGCTTTGTTTCATAGATTCGTTCTAATTTATTCCATACTAGCTAACCCGCCCGGCGTTGCCCGGGCCGGAGATAATTACGATCTCAGAGGAAGGCGTTAACCCCTTCCCTCCCCATACCCGCAAATATAATGAATAATTTGTTCAAGAGAACCACCGTCACCTACATTAACGCGATCATTAAAAAAATAATTACATTTTTCTGATAATTAGAACATAACGAAGACGTTACGCTAAAATAGCCGGCAGATGACACCCCTTCCCAACCTCAATTTCAAATCTATATCTTAATTAGTTACCTAAATTTTTGTTAATTAGTAAAAATTGGCAATCATTTTCTTTCATTTTCGCAAACTAAACGGAGGGATCGGCCCGAGAAAACTCTTTGTAGTTTAGTTTTTAATGAAAGCAGATCCCTGTCTGAAACTTTCTGGGATCGTTTTCACTAGTGCCGGCAGATTTTTGGCAGTTTTTTGCATAAATAAAAAAAAAGTACCAACCGAATTTTTCAAAAATCACATAGTCAGATACAGAATATTGTTTTACATATGCTCAGAAATTTTCAAATTGATATCTCAATTAGTTTTCTTAAAATTCGCTAATTAGTAAAATAATTTCGAATTCGTTCATTTCCGGTTGTAAATCCAAAGCGCCATTTCGTTTCTTTCGCCATTTTGATTTAAAAGATGACGTTTTAGAAGCGATGGTTAATGAGAATCTAATTAATATCTCGGCTAATTATCAAAATATTAAAATTCTGAGGCTCAAGTGCACATGGCCAGACCTTGGACTATCCACACCTAAATTTCCAGACTTCTAGGTGGGCTAGATTTTGCTAGCCATCGCCAACAGACACACAGACACACACACAGAGCGAAACTTTCTTTTATTAATATAGATTGTATGCGCAGTGTATTCATTTTGAAACGTTGCAAGAACACCATCACTTAGCGGTGATAAGAATAGAGCAAATGCATTTTTTGTTTTCACAATATCCGTAGAAATATCTTCAGCTGGTTCTTGTTCCAAAAAGTTCTCTAATTTTTTAGCAGCAAAAATGGCGATTACTCGCCTCTTCCAGACAGAACAATTTTTACTTTAACTTTCAAAAAGTGAAATACCATAAAATTCTTTTTGAAATTCCATTCTCCTTGGTTAAAACATAAAAACATAAAATATTTTTTATTTTTCACTGAAATTCGCAGCATAAAAAATGAAAAGACAAGAAGAGCATCAAACTGTCTATATATATCCATTCAAACACTTCCGAACAACACTCTACTGTTACTTAAAATGACAATATAAAAAAAGGAAAGTATGATCGAATATGACTGTATTGAGTTACACATACAACAATAACTGAACAAAAGATAGAACTTTGCATGTATTTATAAACCTATTTGGCGTACATATCAGAAAGCTATCTGAAAGAAACAATCATAGTTAAACGAACAAAACTGTAAGCACTGAAAACGAAAGTAATAACAATTCAGTATAATGCTATTATTACAATATTCTAACACTTTCATTTCATTATGTTCCATAAAAGCTAATAATTGTTTTTTTAATTTTTTCAAAACAGATGTTTTTTTATATTGTCAACTCAATAAAAGTTGATTTTTTTAAATAGAAAAACAGTTGTTTTAAACTAGAAGTTCACAAGGCATGTGTTAAAAACTAATAATTATTTTTTTTTTAATTTTTTGGCTTTTAACTATCTTAAGACTTCTTAATCGAAAATTATTTACAATGGAGAAATTTCAATTACAACATAATTTGAAAATATATATATATATACATAGAAATTGAATAGAAATAATACTTATTACACTTGCAACATTTTCAGTTTGAAGAATCAAAAGGATCAGAGGTATTTTGTCTTCTTAAAAATATATATATTCTTAATATGCTGAGTTTATGTTGAACTATAAAAGGTTTCTACAAGTGCGGTACATCGAAAATAATCATTTCGGTATAGCCTAAAATTTCTAAAATAATTAACTAAATTTACTCTTCGCAGCCCACACGTCACAAGATTCGAAAAATTTTAATATACTTAAAAGAGAAATATTTCAATTCACTTAAATGAGATTAACGGCATAAAGGTTGTGTATGTCTTTTTTTTATTTTCAAAATAATTTCTCGAAAAGTATGATCATGTTACCCAATCAAATACAAAATCCATTCAAAACATTTTTATCTTCCATCATTTATTTTACAAGTTATTTTAAAAAGGTATTGTTGTAGTTGTAAAGGTATGTTTTCTCCCTTAATCGTTTGCAAATCCTTCCAGTTCGGAATTGTAATCCAGCAAATTTATGAAATGTATATTCCATTTCTTTGTGCTAATAAATGATTATTCCTTAATGAATTCTAGAAATTTAGAAAACGAATCGAAATGTAGTTTTATAGCAAAGGAAAAAAAACAACTTTGCATCGGTATAGTGGCGCGATGCTTTCCCTGGGCGTGAGTGCACTGGTCTTCGGTGCCGATGCGCTGAAAGTCTAGTACGAGCCGGAAGAACTGTGACATTCAAGGAATAATTTTTTTCTTTTGAAATCAAAGAATGGATAATGAGAAAACAGGTATTAAAAGTGTTATATTTTAAACAACCTTTATCGCGCTGTCCAGTCCCAAAAATTCATTTAAAAGGCCACTTTGATAACCTTTTTTGAAAGATGTTTTGCTTTTAAAGAAATATTAGCCATGAAGTCTGAGGAGGAAAGGAGGAGGAGAAGTCATCCCTTCCTTGTTGCATCGTCAATAAATCGTATTTATTATTGGTTTAGAACAGTGGCCACCAATTATTTTTCCCGTCGGTGCGTTTCGAAACTTAGTCAAACATTCGTGGCCCAAGAAACTTATGCTTCTCCGCACCAACTCCCTCCACCGCCCCCCCACCTTCCTCTAACACGCTACAAACTACTTTACTAACATATGATACACATGCTTTGCTTAGTAAAATTTCATTAGAGATCATTTCTTATCTTACGTGCAAAACAGAATGGATATCAGTGAAATAAGTACCAACTCAATAGTTTTTATTTCGATTTTTAGAATACAAGAAATTTAATACAAAGTACATATAAATTCAAAAAGACTGTTCACTAAAGTTCAGAGTCGTAAATGTTCAATGGGAATAATGGCACGTTTTATTTTGCAAAACCTGCCAGAAAATTTAGGTCCAGCTAGTGCAGCCTATTCTCATCAAGCTGATAAGGGGCCATCTGAAAGTCGAGATCTGTACCAGTTCTTAATTAAGTTCATTTTTGAGAATGCTGCTTCACATACATAAGTTGAGCCAAACATGATACTCAATTGTATGGTTAAAGCTTTTAATTCTGGATTACTTTTTTTCACACATTTTAAATCCAAAATTGAGCACTTCCAAGAATTTTTGGAATGTCAGAATAAATATTCTATAAAACAACATCTTCTTGGAATTCAATTATTTCCATTGCAGGGCAGCTTTGTAGGTCTTGAAAACATCTGCCACTTCACTCGTCCATGCGCTATTCGAAATAAGTGAAAAACTGCTCTTGACTAGCCGCACAACGTTCAGAATTTTTTCAATGTCAGGAAATCTGTTTTGAAATTCAGATTTAAGTTTTTCCAAAAAATCTTCAAACTGCCTGATGTGAATACGCTCATTAATGTTACAAATAGACTTAAGGTGTATTAAGTGTAAAAGTTCTCTGCTAATATCTTCGGAGAAGTGTCAAAATCAATCTTTTTTGAAAAACTTTTTATTTCTGAGAGAAGTTCACACACAAGTTTACCCTCGCCTTGTAGTTTAAGGTTTAAGAGAATCATGTGCCTAAAATAGATCAGTCAAAAATGCGATGGTCGCCACGTTTTCTTCAACTTCAAAGAGGAAGTCTAAATGCTCGCTTGCTACTTTTTGATCACTAGTTGAAAGAAACTCTTCAATGTTCTCCATTATTGCAAGGAACATTTCAAGTACCAAGCCTTTCCTTAGACATCTCACCTTGTTGTACAGAAACAAGTATCCAAAAAGAGCACCAGACTCTTCAAAAGATGATTTAAATTGATGACGCTTGAAAGATGATTTTGACCGTATGAAATTAATTAGTTGTATCACTGTTTGTATTTTCATCTGAAGACTGGGGTTCAGACTACAAAACAACACACTTTGATGGATGATGCAGTGATAGTATATCAATTTTTCGTTGCATTTTGGATCACTGCTGAATCGCTAAACCAAGCCTTTCCTACACCCAAGCGTTTCCGGTGTCTTGTCTGTTGTGAACAATGTAACATTTTTCATCTACTTTTTGCTTGGTTGAAATACTCTGCAACAGCCTTGTACTAATCCTCTCGTGTAGTAGTTCTTGACATAGGCAAAATAGTAAGTAGCTCTCCACAAAACTGTTCGTGTGTTTTGTTCCGATAGCGCAGAAAAATAATCAGCTGTGTTGTATCTGTAATGTCGCAAGATTTGTTCAAAGCCAAAGCATAGCAATATGTGGCAGCTAAAGTTTGTTTTAAAGTTTTATAAATTTTCTCTGAATAAAATTTCCTCTGAATCTATATTCCATGTGCTTAAAGAAGCAGATAGTAGAAAACGTGGAATAGTAACAACGATGTAATTTTTATTCTTAAATAACGCATTTTCGTTATTCAGCATGCACTCTTTTACAGTATATACATCAGTATATGGCTTCATATATTTGGCTAGAGCACATGAAATACGTAAAGGAGCCTCTGAACATTTTTCGTGCTCAGTCATAGATTGATACAGGATTTGGCCAATGTTATATAATCTGAATATAAACTCTGAATGTTTTCCGAGTGTTACTTTTTATCGCGTATTTTTCACCAATTTTTTTTTAGTCAGTTTGCTAACATATAATACAGTTTGCTACAGTTTTCTAGCATATAATACAAACAGGTACCGGTCCAACTCGGTTTGAAACCGTCAAGCAACATTAGTCAGTCCATTCTCGTAGAAACTGTCTGATTTCGGATTCAACTTTTCTTTTATTTTTTCACATTGATGAGAATCAAACACAATCTCCGCAAGAAAGAAACCGAACATTAACTAAAACTCTGAATAAGAATGAAATATAAACACAATGCGTGCAATTATGCAAGATCTGGATCGGACTAAACAAGTAAGAGAAAGGAGAGAATAGGAGCAGATCTTGTTCATACCTCAAGGTCAAAGCAGTAATTCTGTTTAGAGGGTATACAGTTAGGGGCAGACGTATACCGGCGGCAAGCCGCATCCACGATTGTCGCCAGTATGTTACGCATTGTACGCTGAAACATTATTATTTTCTGTAATTCATAATTTTTCTGCATTGCGTATAAAACTTGCCTGCGGTCCGAAAGCGGACCAATGTCCATCATCTTGTGACTACTGGTCTAGATGTTCCAATTCCTCTCGGAACACTGTAATGTGCCTCTTTGTAACAAGGAGGAGACAGTCCTCCCTGCCCTGGCGGATCCAAATCACACATCTAAGAAGATTTGGGATTTTGTATTTATTATTTGTCTAGAAGTTCAAATTTCTCCCAGAACACTGAATTGTCCTTCTTCCCACACCTACAAAAATACCTATCAAAGGAAAATGTTAGTATTAAACACTGACTAAATCTAAAACGTTATTCAATGTCTTTGTGCCTGAATAAAAAGAGCCTCAAACATCAAGCCTTTGCGAATGGAAGTTGCTCAACAAGTAGCCAGTAAGGAGTTGGGAATAGCCTCAAGGTTGTAAAGGAAGTTAATCTATTTTATAGACTAATCTTATCTATTTATTAACTTTGAAAAAATACTTGTTCTCATTACAATATCTTTCAAATAATTTCTGTTTTCTTTGAAAGCAATATTTTTAGAAACAGATATACTAATGTAAGTCACAAATGCAAACAAACAAACAAACAACACACAGAAAATAGGTAATTAAATTTTATTTACTAATTAAATTACCAAAGATTTTGAAAGGGTGTGGGAATTTTACTAAATTTGTAAATATCTTTAATCGTAAATGTAACACATATATTTTTTTCTAACTTTTTTCCTATAATATTATCTTTGCTAAAAACGTAATGTAATAAATCTATACTAATATTATAAAGAATTAACGTTTGCTTGTAGGGGTAATCTCTGGAACTACCAAACTGATTTCAAAAGTGATGGTGGCAAATGGACGGTGACAATACCTGCTCCAACATAGGCTGTAATTTATGTTGGTGCCACTAACTCCAGGGGCGATGCAGGAGCGAAAAACGTTCTAAAATTGCATTTTTTGTGACTAAAAGGGCTAGAAACTTGAAATTTGGCATGGTAGTTACTTATAAGATATAAATGCTTTCTAAGAACAGTTTCTAAAAAATTCGAAATTTAAAAGGGTGAAATGAGCGAAAAGTGTTTAACCATTCTAAATTACAATTTCTATGAAATCTCTGGAACTACCGAACCGATTTCAAACGTGATAGTGGCTAATTCACGGTGATATGCTTCAACATAGGTTATATTTAATGTTGGTGCCACCTCCCTCAGAGAGGTACGGAAATGGAAAACGTTCTTAAAGCGTAATTTTTGTGATAATGAAGGGGCTAAAAATATAAAATTTGGCATGGTAATTACCTATATGGTGCAAATGCTCTCTAAGAACAATTTCTAAAAAAATCGAAATTTAAAATGGTGAAACGAGCGAAAAGCGCACAAAAACATTTTAAATTACAATTTCTATGGAATCGCTGGAACTACCAAACCAATTTCAAACGTGATGGTGGCAAGTTGATGGTGACAATCCCTGCTCCAACATAAGTTATATTTTATGTCGGTGCCACTACCTCCAGAGGGGTGCGGTAATGAAAAATGTTCTAAAATTGCAATTTTTGTGATAATGAATGGGAAATCTAGAAATCTAAAATTTGGCATGGTAATTACTTTGCAAATGCTCCCTAAGAACTGTTTAAAAAAAAAAAATCGGAATTTTAAAGGGTCAAATGAGCAAAAAGCGTACTAAAAACATTCTAAATTACATTCTTTATGGAATCTCTGGAACTACCGAACCGGCTTCAAAAGTGATGGTGGCAAATTGATGGTGACAATCCCTGTTCTAACATAGACTATGTTTGATGTCGGTGTCAAAACCCCAGGAGGGTTGCAGGAACAAAAAACGTTCTAAAATTACGATATTTGTGGTACTGAAGGAGTTAGAAACCTGAAATTTGGGAAGGTAGTTACTTATAAAATATAAATGCTCTTTAAGACCAGTTCCTAAAAAATTAGAAATTTAAAAGGGTGATGTGAGGGAAATGCGTTCTGAAAACGTTCTAAATTACGATTTTTATGGAATTGTTAAGGACAAAAACTTGAAATTTAATATGTCTGTTACTTTTTAGACGCAAATTCACACACAGAACAGTTTTTTAAAAATCGAAATTTAAAAGGTTGAAGGCGAAAAAAACGTTCTAAATTACTATTTTTGTGATACTGAAAGAACTAGAAACTTGAAATTTGGCATGGCGGTTACTTTTAAATTACAAATACTCGCTAACAATGGTTTGTAAAGAAATTTGAAATTTAAAAGTGTGAAAGGAGCGGAAAGCGTTCTAAAAACGTTCTAAATTGCCATTTTATTGGATTGGTTAGGAATGGGAACTTGAAATTTGACATGGCTTTTACTTTTAAGACAAAAATGGTCGCACAGTACAGTTTTTAAAAATATTGAAATTTAAAAGTGTGAAAGTGCGAAAACTATTCTAAAAACGTTCTAAATTACGATTTATTTGGAATGCAGAAGAGTCCAAAACCAGTTTTAAAATTCCGATTTATGTGGTATAGTTGGTATATGAGATTGGCATGATGGTTACTTTTTAAATGCAAATGCTCGCTATAGGTTTCTCCAAAATTCGAACTTTGCAAGGGTGACATGAGCGGAAAACGTTCTAAAAACGTTCTAAATTATGATTTAAGTGAATTTATTAGAGTTAGAAACATCAAATTTAGTATACTGGTAACTTTTAAGATGCAGATGCTCGGTATAAACAGTATAATAAGAATTCGAAATTGAAAGGTGTAAAGTCAGCAGAAAAGGTTCTAAATTGTGGGTTCTTCAGAATAGTTAGGGTTAGAAACTCAAAATTTTACAAGTCTGTTATTTTTTAGACGTAAATACTCGCACAGAACAGTTTTTACAAAATTCAAAATGGTACAGAAGCAAAAAATGTTCTAAAGTTGCGATTTTGGTGATGCTGCTGGTTTAAAAACTTTAAATTTGGCATGGTGTCTATTTTTAAGATTTCAGTGCTAAGAATGGTTTCTAAAAAAATTCGTAATTTAAAAAGGTGAAATGAGCAGGAAATATTCTAAAAACCTTCTAAACTTTAATTTATCTGAAATTGTTAGGGATAGAAACGTGTGAAATTTTACATGGCTGTTACGTAAGAGGCATAAATTCATATACAGAACAGTTTTTAAAAATTTTGAAATTTTAGTGTGTGCAGGAACAAAAAAGTTCTGAAATTGCGATTTCTGGGATATAGTTGTTATAGTAGTTTGCTTAATTAGAAGTTTGGTATTTGACATGGTGGTGACTTTTAAAATGTAAATACTCGCTTAGTATACTTTCTAAATATTTCTAAATTTCAAATGAAAAGAAATGAGTGGAAACTCTTCAAAATACATCCTAAAAGGCCATTAATTTGGAATTAATTTTAGCTCTTCTCATTCATTTAAGTCTCATGTTCGCCTAGTGCAGTATATAATACTGAAGTTTACTCAACTAATTAGTAATTTTAGAATTATCCACATCAGTATAATTTTCTCTAATAAAAATAGACTCACGAATACAACTTGGTATATTTTAACAATTACGCGAGTGAAGACGCGGATTTTGCTAGTAGGGGAGAAGGGGGCTAATGTGGACATGGGGCTAGTGTGGACAACTTGAATAATTCTGTTATTTTTTAGTTATAGTTTCTCTGTAAATTTTTGCAGTTTGGTAACACTGATATACACTTCCATGTGCAGTTACATGATTATACATTTCATGGTTCATTAACAATTTATAAAACAAGGTTTTTAAGGTGAAAAAGTAAGTTCATGGCTTGTTTTTTAATTACTAATTTAGACTATTTTTATTCATTATTTCAAATGAAATGGGATAGTATATTATAAATGAGTCTAATCAAAACATTTTTTGATATTCACTTTTGCTCTGCATGGTTTAAATTTACCAGTGTTAGGCCTAAAAAAATAAATGGCACCATGGGGCTAGTGTGGACACATGGTGGTGGGGCTACTGTGGACATGTCCACACTAGCCCCACTCAGCTTTCAGATGTAAAAACATTAATTAGGTATATAAATATATTACATTTTATGCTATTTATTTACTAAATTAGATTCAATTGTAAAGTGATAACTGAACTTAAATGTAGAATGCACACATAGTGGAATTTATTTTGATAAACATTTTTCACTTGAATTATTTATGCCAATCTATAGAGTATTACTTTTATAATCGACTTACTTTTATAATAGAATTAGTTTCATTTTGCGGCATTATTTCCGCAACTGGGAATACTATTCCTCCTGCTTTTATTTTTTCAAGAGTAAATTTTAAGGATCATTTTCTTTTTGGAGCTCCAACTGGAAGTCTAGGTTTGGCTTCAAAAAGCGGATGGATGGTGAAAGAACTTTTTCCAGTTGTTTTACAGCATATAAAAGAACGCACAAAATCTGATATTGACCACCCTGTTTTATTGCTCCTTGATAATCATAATTCACATATTTCTCTTGAAGCAATTACATATGCAAAAGAAAATGGTATTGTTATACTGTCTTTCCCACCACATTGTTCCCATAAACTTCAACCGCTAGATGTTGCAGTTTATGGTGCATTTAAAGGAGCGTGTAAAGTTGCATTTAATGACTGGATGCTAAATCATCCCGGCAAAACAGTATCAATCTATGATATTTCTTCCTTAGCAGTGAAAGCATATTATAAATCATTTACACCAAGTAATATTATATCAGGATTTGCAAAAACTGGCGTTTTTCCATTAACCCCTTAATTGTCGTGCCCGAGACATTCACGGGCAGTCTAGGCTACGCCTGTTTTATTCAGATTGTTTCATTACCACCAGTTTTTTAAAATAGTATAATTGGCTTTATTCTCGCATTATTTTATCTGCCTATTAAATAAGGCGAATATTTCTACTTAAAAAAAACTGGTGGTAATCAAGCAATCTGAATTTCAAAAAAGTAGCCTACACTTTTTGGGCGCGACGATTAAGGGGTTAAATCGATTAGCATTTGGAGATGATGATTTTTTTTTGTAGCTATGTTACCGACCGTGAATGCCCAGATACTAGCAAAGATAAAACAAAGTCTTCTAAATAGTACGGAAAAAAATTTTAGTGTGCAAGAAAATGAAGACCTCCATAAAAATGATTTGGAAGAAAATGAATCATCCAACATTGTACAACAACCAACTACTCCTGAAAGTGTAATTCCGTATCCTAAAGCTGCATTGAGAAAGAATATAAACATATCAGGAAAAAAAGGAAAATCTATAGTTTATACTAGTATGCCTGAGAAAAGAAGGATAGAAGATTTGGAAAATATGAAACACATAGAAGAAGAAAAATAAAAGGGAAAGAAAAGAACAAATTCTCCGTTCTAAAGGAAGTAAAACCAAGCTCAAAAGGAATAAACCTAACAAAAACTTAAAATTAAGTCAAAGGAAGAATTTCCATTCAGTTCTGAAGATAGTAGGAGCACATGGGAAGACAGTGGAGACAGCCTTTCTGATATGGAAGTTGATGAAGTAGAAATTGAAGAAGTAGAAATGAGTGAGAAAACAGACATCAAGCCAGGAGATTATGTATTGGCTCAATTTTCTTTAAGTGGAAAGAAATCCGCAGCACATTTTATAAATATATAGCTGTTATTTCAAAGTCTGTTTCTGTTGACGAGTATGAAATACAGTGCCTCAAGAGTATTAACTCTAAGAAAAATTGTTTTACTTATATTGAAAATGATGTTTCACAAATAAACATCAACAACATCATTGGAAAACTGCCACAGCCGACATTATTCAAGAAGGCAGAATGCTTGTTATGCAATTTCCTAGTTGTGTAAACACTAATGAAAAACATTAAGTTGTTTTTTCAAATACTTAAACCTTGTAAAAAAACTTAAGATTTTAAGATAGGTAAATAAATTCATATCTTTTTATTTTGACCAGTGTTTTTTTTTCTTTGTAATTTTGTCTTTGAAATAGATGCTTAACACATCTAACTGCAGTCCTTAGTAATAAAATATATTAGGTATAACATTAATTTAATTATGCTTTATTAAGATTTATATATTTACTATGCTATTTAAGTTCAAATTTATTTTATTTTGGTTTTACAAACACTTTTAAAAGTTGTATTCCATTGTCTAAATTAGTATTCCAGCTTGTCCACACTAGCCCCATGTGGTGGGGCTAGTGTGGACAAACACAACATTTTTTAAAAAATATATTTAAAAAAAACTGTATTACCAAATAATTTAATATATCAACCAAATTAAGGGTAAAAGAGCAAATTCTTGTAAAAAAAGTATTTGAAGTGTTAAAAATGGTATTTAGTACATTTTTTTGCAACATTTATAAAAAGTGTCCACACTAGCCCCCTTCTCCCCTATTCAATAATCATTCTAAGGATTTTGCAAAATAAACCCATTGGTTATTGCCTTGGAAAAATCTTTATTATTATCTTTGGAAAAATCTGATCGTACATTAAGCTGAAAAATTGAGCTTTACTATCCTTTGATGATTCATGAACTAGTTCTGAAATATCCTATATACAAAATCCAATGCAGAAACTTACGTCTAATTTTTTTGTAATGTATATCGTATATGTTTACTTATCCATTCTATTTGTTTCATTGTTTTATATAAAACTATTTTTTTTCCAGAAGAGCCATTGAAGATAAAACCAGCTGTAGACATATTGGATGATAGAGTAAGATAAATATTGATAGAATATTAACAAATTTCTCTATAATTATTTTTTTAATTACATACACAATGCTAATGAAAATAATGTTTCATGAGATAAATGATTTATATAAGTATACATATACTTAAAACGTAAGGCCAATTTTTTCGGCAGTACATGCGAAACAACTACTGCATCATTTTATTTCATTTTGGTCTTTAAAGAAACTTTTTAGTCTAAAGATATACCAAAAGAGCGTTTTTGTTATCGTAATTCCTACTAGATTGAGACTAATTACAATTGAAATTGTTTCCTGTGCTCGCGTAGTGAAACGTTCAAATCTGGCATTAGGTACTTAAATATTTTTATAAAGGTAAGATTAATTTTATAAAACAAGGAAAGGGGAATTTACAAATAAAAGTCATTAGCATTTTTCTATTAAGATCAAAGAGAAATATTAAATTTGGGGAAATTACCTTCCATGGATACCCAGGTACAGCTATCACGGAAATCGTAAAAAGCACGGTATATCAGCGAAATACACTTGAGGACATTCCACCAAATCTTATTTAGCGACAGTTTATGTCAATATCTAACATAATATACACTTTAATGAAATTCAGGAGATTACTTCTTTAGATGAAGTGCCTTCAAATATTGTGTTACATACAGACATGTATTTTCCAAAATTAATCAAATCCTGTTTAGGTCAATCTAAAACTCACAAAGCCATCGAGTACAAAAATCGAGAATTTTCACGATTACACTTCTTTCTTATAATAAAAACGAAAAATATACGATAAATTGTTACATATATTTCGTCCTGTTGTAATATAACATTTTCCTAACGTCTTCAAAAGTTATTCCATAAGCTTATTCGTTATATATATTATATATTCGTTAGTAATAATAAATAAGAACTTTACGTTGTATACTCAAATGTGAAAACTAAACAATAAGTGCGCTATCCAACGTACACTTTATGCCAAGATTTTAAACAAAGATGTAAATATTAAAATCACAAAAATAAAATAAAAATTATTCTCGACGTTTACTTTAAAACCATCATCAGGAATATTTTAGAAATTTTCATCCGGATGATGGTCTTAAAGAATAACCGAAACGTCGAGAATAATAATTATTTTTGTGATTTTAGAGTTGAAATCTTTGTTTAAAATCTTGGAATGAAGTGTACGTTGGATAGCAAAATATTGTTTTTTTTTTCACATGTATTCGTTAGATTTCAATAAATGATGTGTTCGTTAAATTTCAATTATTCTTAAATTTTGTCATTGATAGATACTTTTACAATTTTTAGCTTTTTTTTATCATTAGAATTTTTTAAAAAAAGCCCGAAAGTGTTAAAAAAATTCACCTCCGCGGAACAGAACTTTTTTCAGCTGAGACATATGACTCCTTACACAACAAAAATAACAGAATTTTCCTTTCCTTTTTAATTATTTAGCTATTTAGCATATAAAATCAAGAGATAAAGTTCACCTCTCATAATGGGTTGCCATCTTGCTATTCTCTTTGATTCCAAGATCGAACGGGCAGAATAACTTAATATATTTTAATAACGTAATATTTAATTGTAATTAACCTTTAATAACTTAATATGTTTCCTCTGGGAGCAGAATAGACAAATATGCATCGTCAATTACGCGACTACACATGCGTGAAAACTGACAACGCAAATCTCTGAAAAATATATTTCATGCAAATGGTTACATGGTGTGTCCGACGCCTTCAAATATTGTTTCTATTCGACCATCGGCGACGATTCATTATAAGATCGGTATCGGGTACGAATAGTGATTGATTGTCTGAAATCATCAAGATTCAATAGACAAAATCAAAAACAATCTGGATATTCAATTAATCGAGAGAATCGATTAAAACCCTCGGCATCACCGAACACTACTAATTTGTGAACCGAAACCGAAATTGTATATTTCGCGCTATTTACAATATTAAAAAACATATAATGCGAAATTATACTATACATGGTTAATAAAATTGTTGAAGGAGTAGCAGTTTTATAAGGATTTTGTCGTGTGTCTGTTTTACATGTCAGATATTTGTAGGGCTGAAAATTACTATAATATAAACTTAGTTATTTGATATTTATAATGAATTTACCGGAATAATATATGTATATTTCTATCAAAAATGATGACAATAACACAATTTATCGATTTAACAGACTTAAAAGCGGATATGTAGCCAAAGTAAGTTTATTTATTTAGATATAGTTTCTGAAAATTGTAAAGTAGATAGATATACATAGATATTTTTCTTAATATCTTCTCAGTTTTTATTCTATTTCTTCTATGATCAACTTTAATGTGATTTACAGATAAATAACAATATTAACTATACTAGATAATAAATTGTTACGTATTTGATAATTTATTATTATTATCAAATATAATATAATTATACAATAATATCTCGATTACTATCAAATTATTACTGTTGATATTAATATGTACTATCAATTATAAATATTATCTCTTTTAATAATGAAGATGAAATGCTTTTTATAATTATGGTTATAAAACATTACCTCTTTTCTATTTATATTGATAAAATAATAAAAACATTAATATTTGATTAAATTTAATGATAATAAGTTAATAATGATGATAAACGTATACTAATATTATAAAGGAGTAAAGATTGTTTTGTTTGTTTGTCTGTTTGTTTGTTTGTTTGTAGGGGGTAATCTCTGGAACTACTGAAGTGATTTCAAAAGTGATGGTTGCAAATTGATGGTGACAATTCCTGCTCCAACATAGGCTATATAAGATGTAAATGCTCTCTAAGAACAAATTCTAAAAAAAATCGAAATTTAAAAGGGTGAGATGAGCGAAAGGCGTTCTAAAAACACTCTAAATTACAATTTCTATGGAATCTCTGGAACTACAGAACCGTTTTCAAAGGTGATGGTGGCAAATTGATGGTAAAAGTGCTTGCTCCAACATAGGCTATATTTTATGTTGGTGCCACTACCCCCAGGGGGTGCAGGAGCGAAAAACATTCTAAAATTTCGATTTTTTTTATAGTAAAGGAGCTAGAAAAATGAAATTTGGCATGGTAGCTACTTATAAGATGTAAATGCTCTCTAAGAACACATTCTAAAAAAATTCGAAATTTAAAAGTGTGAGATGAGAGAAAAGCGTTCTAAAAACATTCTAAATTACAATTTCTATGGAATCTCTGGAACTAAAGAACCGTTTTCAAAAGTGATGGTGGTAAATTGATGGTGAAAGTCCCTGCTCCAACATAGGCTGTATTTTATGTCGGTGCCACTACCCCCAGGGTGTGCAGGAGCGAAAAACGGTCTAAAATTTTGATTTTTTTTCATACTGAAGGAGCTAGAAAAATGAAATTTGGCATGGTAGCTACTTATAAGATGTAAATGCTCTCTAAGAACAAATTCTAAAAAAATTCGAAATTTAAAAGGGTGAGATGAGCGAAAAGCGTTCTAAAAACATTCTAAATTACAATTTCTATGGAATCTCTGGAACTAAAGAACCGTGTTCAAAAGTGATGGTGGTAAATTGATGGTGAAAGTCCCTGCTCCAACATAGGCTCTATTTTATGTCGGTGCCACTACCCCCAGGGGGTGCAGAAGCGAAAAACGGTCTAAAATTTCGATTTTTTTTATGCTGAAGGAGTCAGAAACATGAAATTTGGCATGGTAGTTACTTATAAGACGTAAATACTCTCTAAGAGCAAATTCTAAAAAAAAATCGAAATTTAAAAGGGTGAGATGAGCGAAAAGCGTTCTAAAAACATTCTAAATTACAATGGAATCTCTGGAACTACAGAACCGTTTTCAAAAGTGATGGTGGCAAATTGATTGTGACAGATCCTGCTCCAACATAGGATATATTTTAAGTTGGTGCCACTACCCCCAGGGGGTGGAGGAGCGAAAAACTTTCTAAAATTGCGACTTTTTTTATACTGAAGGAGCTAGAAATTTGAAATTTTGCATTGTAGTTACTTATAAGATGTAAATACTCTCTAAGAATCAATAAAAGAAAATTCGAAATTTAAAAGGGTGAAATGAGCGAAAAACATTCTAAAATCATTCTAAATTACAATTTCTATGGAATCTCTGGAACTACAGAACCGATTTCAAAAGTGATGGTGGCAAACTGATGGTGACAATCCCTGCTCTAACATCCTGTTTAATAAAAAGCTATGTGTTACTGACGACTGGGTTTTTCTCTAATCGTTGCCACAGATTAATCTCGGAAAATGAAACATTTGAAGTTACTGAAAAAAATAAAAGCTCGAAAACTATTTGTCAGAAAATTGTTAGACAAACTGCGTTTGAAAGGTAAAAAATTGTATTTTTCTTGATATAAATTTGAAATCTAATGATTATGCGGTTTTTCAAATATTGAATTAAAAAAATTACGAAGTTTCACAATAGAGTACCATAATGAAACCTTCATGCGTAAAAAGATAATGATAAGGGCGACGTGTCCTGACGTGTATATTGGCAATAGCACGAGTCACAAATTATAGTAGCCTTATTATTCTGTTAAAATATAAAAGTAAATTATGAAATGTCAATATTTTGTTTGAGTAAAGGTTCGTTAAGAGAAATTGACCAGCGTAGCGGGCGTAGCTTGCTAGTAAATATTATAAAATTTAACATGCGAGCAGTTATGATAAAATAATTCAATAAACTCTTTTATTTAAATATCTGAATAAAGTAGTGATTATGATTAAGGCAAGAGACAGATTTAAAGTATATCAATTGCTATTTGGGGTTTCACTCACCAAATAACAAAATAGTAAAATATCAAAGGAAAATCTCACAAGTTCTAAAGCACCATTGTAAATTTAATAATAATAATAATAATAATAATTTTTATTTATTATTATCAATTTAATTATCTGTAAATTATATTGATAGTACATAGTAATATGAACAATGATAATTTGATATCAATAGAGATATTATTGCTACATATTATATTTGATAATAATAATAAAATATCAAATATATGACAATTTATTATCTCGTATAGTTAATATTGTTATTTATTTCTAAATCACATTAACGTGGATCATAAAAGAAAAATAATCAAAATTGGGAAGATATTAAGAAAAATATCTATATTTACTTTACAATCTTCAGAAATTATATCTAATTAAATAAACTTACTCCAGCTGCATATTCACTTGTAATTTCTTTAACTTGATAAATAAATAAATACTTTTGAGCTCCCCTGTAAACGTACTGAAAGTGCTACACATAACATATTCTATAGTAACCTTCTTCTAGTGCACCCCAATAATAATATGAATATATCTAAATTTCATTATGTTTAAAATAGTGTAACACTATTAAAATACAACGAGAATTATTTTTCCACATAGACCATAATGTAACGGAATACTTTTGAGTGCCCTTGTATATGAACTATACATGCTACGCACTTCATTTTCAATACCGAAAATACTATGATAAACCTAAAAAATGCACATCAATTACATGCCAATCCGACTATAATTTACACGAGTTAGATAGAGACAAAAAGAGAAACGGGATTAATAAAGACTTTTCCACTATGTTGGAAAGTATTTAAAAGTATAAATAAAAATTTTAAGAAAAATATATTTTACAATTTAAGAATTAAATAAGATCAAAACGGAATTATATATATCCATAAGGTGTGAAAAAAAAAAAAAAAAAAGATAGAAAATCCTTTTTGTGCTGCCATCTATGTCCAATGATCAAAACAGAATTGATTATTAAAAGAATTTTATCTATTCTAATATTATAAAGAAGTAACGTTTGTTTGTTTGTTTGTAGGGGGTAATCTCTGGAACTGCCGAATCGATTTCAAAAGTGATGGTAGCAAATTGATGGCGACAATCCCTGCTCCAACATACACTTTCAGAAATAAAACACTCAATTTTGACGATTCCGCAATCCTCAGGCCTCATTTCGTTATTTTTGACAATCATTTTGTCACAGAGTCACGTGGTTTTTGACGAAACGCGAATCCTCAAATATCTTGATGAAACTGTTTCCTCGCTGTCAAAAATAAAACTCTTACTTTTGACGATTCCGCAATTCTTGAACTATATTTCGTCATTTTTTACAATTATTTCGTCTCAAAATTAAGAGATTTTTAATGAAATGGAAAATCTCAAATATTTGACAATAATGTTTCCCATTCCCGGCCAGATTATTTTTGTTACAAAATCGTTCAAAAAAAAAAAAAAAATTACACGAAAGTATTAAATTTACAATATATTAATGAAAACAGAAACAAAAATATTTCATCCTTGGGGGGCGCTATAACAGGAATGTGCCAAATTTCTACTTTATTTTTTATATTTGATAATTTGCGTCTGTCCTTTTTGTAACGATTTTATGCATTTTTATTGCCTATTCAAAGATAAATTTTTCTGAAATTACAAAATTTCGTTAAAAACGCTTAAAAAATTCTTCTAAACTTACAGAATTTCGTTAAAAATGGTTAAAATTGTAAAATGCGAACATCATTTGGCCCATTTTCGACCGAAAGCATCAACATTTTCCCAATAGTTAAAAAAAAAAATCACAATTTTAGGAGCTCTTTTTTATTTAAGAAATATATTCATATAACAATCAAATTAAAAATATGTATAACTGACCCCCCTCTATAAACAGTAATCTTATCCGCTAAAATTGATGAATTCGCCTCCAAAATATGCACTTCAAAATTAATTATTTCTGATCAACAAATTAATTAGACATTTTAATCATTCATTGAACAAAGGAAATTTCTCTAATAAATTATATTAATCAAGCCATTTTCTAATTATTTATTAACCATAGAAAAACCATAATAATAATCTAGCCTTATTAATTAAAATATGTAGAAAGTATAACAGCACCGATAAAAATACAATCTGCTTTCTAAAAATATAAACACACATCAACATCCCATAAATGCATTTAAAAGCAAATAATTCCGAAATCCCGCTAGCGAAGTGGTTAGAGCACTTAGCTGCCAAGCTAAACATCGCCTGTTCGAATCCGATCGAATCCCAAGTGATCTTATTTTTGCCCTAGTCAATAATGATGCTTCTAAACACTCCGATAGATGGCAGCACCAACCTTTTTTTGGAACTTTCGTCAAAGAAACAATTTGAGGAAACTGATTTCTTCGTAATTTTGAGGATGCAAATTTACTCGATTTGACGAAATGTTTACTCGGAGCATTTCGCAGGAAACCGTTTCGTCAGAAACGAAGAAAATTTCTTGAAATTCGAGTATTCATTTTTGAGAGTGATAGGCTATATTTTATGTCGGTTTCACTACCCCCAGGGGTGTGCAAGAGCAAAAAACGTTCTAAAATTGCGATTTTTTTTTTATACATTAGGAGCTAGAAGCTTGCAATTTAACATGGCAGTTACTTACAAAATGTAAATGCTCTTTAAGAACAAATTCTAAAAAAAATCGAAATTTAAAAGGGTTAAACGATCGAAAAGTGTTCTAAAAATATTCTAAATTACAATTTCTATGGAATCTGTTGAACTACCAAACCGATTTCAAAAGTGATGGGGGCAAATTTGTGGTGATAATCCCTGCTGTAACATAGGCTGCAACATTTTATGTCGGTGCCACTATCCCTAGGGTGTTCAGGAACGAAAAACGTTCTAAAATCGCGATGTTTTCGATACTGAAAGAGCTAGAAATTTGAAATTTGGTATGGTAGTTACTTATAAGATGTAAATGCTCTCTAAGAGAAAAAAAGATAACTGACAGGATTTTTTAACTGACAGGATTAGAAACTTCAAATATGGCATGGCGGTTACTTTTAAGATAAAATGCTCGCTAACAATGGTTTGTACAGAAATTCAAAATTTCAAAGGGGGAAATGAGCGGAAAGCGTTTTAACAGCGTTCTAAATTACGATTTCTATTTAATTGTTAAGGATAGAAACTTGAAATTTGACATGGCTGTTGCTTTTACGACATAAATGGTCGCACAGAGCAATTTTTAAAAAATCGAAATTTAAAAGAATGAAATGTGCGAAAAGCGTTCTTAAAACGTTTTAAATTGAGAGAGATTTCTATGGAATTGTTAAGGATAGAAACTTGAAGTTTGACATGGTTGTTGCTTTTAAGACGTAGCTGGTCGTACAGAAGAGTTTTTTTAAATATTGAAATTTAAAAGTGTGAAATCGTGAAAAGCGTTCTAAAAACGGTCTGAATTACGATTTATTTGGAGCTAGAAACTTGAAAATTTGCACGGCTGTTACGTAAATGATCAACCAGAACAGTATACTTAAAATGAGAAATTTAAAAAGGGCAGGAGCAAAAATAAAACGTTCTAAAATTGCAATTTATGTGGTATAGCTGATATAGAAGCTTCGTATTTGGCATGGTATTTACATTTAAAATACCAATGAAGAGACCGTTTTCTAAAAAATTCGAAATTTAACCCTTTCAGGGGCAAAGAAAATACTGAAATAATGTACTGACACCAGAATTTATAAACGAATTTATTTGTAAATAAGCAAAAGTATTTATTCACGTACTTAAGAAAAAGAAAATTTTCATTTCAAAATTCTGATGTCAGTGTAGCATTTAAGCATTAAAATTAAGTGATGCAGACATGCATCACCGCTCTTCAAGGAGTTAACATGCTGAAATGAGCGGAAAACGCTCCAAAAACAGTTACATTATAGTCTACATTATGATTTAATTGGATTTATTCAGGTTAAAAACTTGAAATTTAGTGTAGTGGCAACTTTTAAGATGCAGACCCTCAATATCAACAGTTTATTAAAAATTCGAAATTTAAAAGTGCAAAATTAGCGGAAATCTTTATAAATTATGTTTTTTTCTAAATTGTTAGGGGATAGAAACTTAAAATTTGTCATGCCTGTTATTTTTTAGACGTAAATACTCGCACAGAACAGTTCTTACAAAATTCGACTTAAAAAAACGTGTAGAAGCAAAAAACTTTCTAAAATTGCAATTTTAGTGATGCTGCTGGTCTAGAAAGTTGAAATTTGGCATGGTGGCTATTTTTAAGATTTCAGTGCTCGCTAAGAACGTTTTTTTTTTAAATCAAAATTTAACAGAGATAATTGAACTGGAAAAGTTCTAAAAACCTTCTAAACTAAGATTTATCTGAAATTGCTAGGGCTAGAAACTTGAAATTTTACATGGCTGTTACGTTAGAGACACAAATTCACCCACAGAGCAGTTTTTAAAAGTTTAGAAATTTTACTGTGTGCAAGAACAAAAAAGTTTTATAATTGCAATTTCTGTGATATAGTTATTACAGAAATTTGCTTAAATAGAAGATTAGAATTTGGCATTATGCTTACTTTTAAAATGTAAATACTCGCTTAGAACTGTTTCTAAAAATTTCTAATTTTCAAATGAAAAATGAAATGGAAGGGAAACCTTCAAAATAAATTCTAAATAAGTTCTAAATTACCATTAATTTGGAATTCATTTTAACTCTTCTCATTCATTTAAGTCTTATGTTCGTCTAATGCAGTATAAGAATGAAGTTTATTCAAAATGAGGCTTAATTAGTAATATTTGAATTATTCGTAGCAGTAAAATTTCCTCTATTGAAAATAGGCCCACGAATACCACTTGGTATTTTTCAACAATTACGCGAGCATAGCCGCGGTTTTTGCTAGTAATTATATAAATAGAGATTTTAATTGTTTATAAGACATTTAAGTTATTCACTCATAAGCTCATTTGCATAAATTTATATCTTCGTCTATTGAATAAATAATAATTTCATAATAGCATTGACACTAAATACTTTAGGAATATCATACTAATCTATTCCCAAAGCAGGGGTAAATAACAAGTAATATAAAAAAAATAAATAAGTTAATTCCTACTTTTTAATCATAAATATATAAAACAAACCCGTGCAGCATTAATGTCCCACGTTATCTTTATTGAACATTATTCTATAATCATCGTTGCGGTATTTTATTTTTTGTTGGCATCACTAATTTGAGATAAATCTTTCATTTCATTTATGAAAACAATGGGAGAATATTTTTTCTCCCATATAAAAAATAAAATTAATTAATTTAATTTAATTAATGAATTAATATTTGAAAAAACTGTATTAACATCAATTGTCATCCAGTACAAGTTTAAAAAAATTATTTGAACTTGAATCTAGGAATAGAAAATATTTTATTAACGATTGAAAATTACAACAAGATATATATAGAGAGAGAGAGTGTGAGCTAATAGTAGGAATTTAAAAAATAAATAAAATAATAATAATGATAACTTAGGAAATTATAAAATACATAAAAATAAAAATAGAATATTAAATAAAGTGATGTATATAATTACTGAAGTCTATTAAATAAATAATAAGCAATTTCTTCTGTTAAAATCAATAGCTTTTTACATGGGTACAAGGGTGGCCCATCTTCACTAAATTAAGTTTAATTATTTAAAAATAAATAGTTTACAGATGATTTAAAATAATAAACACTAAGAGAAAAGATATTAATTGACGGCAAAAGTGTTTCTGTTTATTATAAGACATTGACTTATTAAAAACACACACACACACACATATATAAATGAAATCTGTCAGCAGAAAATATAATAAAATAAATGTTGATCGAAATGTCACTCCTGATACGCTAAAAATGCCAATCTGGCAACCTTTTTCGAGTTTTCTAGCATTAGAATTTTGTTCTGAGTTTTTACGCCGCATGCGCATTTCGTTATTTCCCATATATCGGTTGGGATCGGCGAATATGCATGCAGTAATCAGTATTGACGCTATATGGCCGCCAATAGATGCGAGAGTATGCATTCGCAATTGAAATTCTTACGCCAGTTATATGAATTATTTAAAACATATTTCAAAGAATAAAAGTAAGTTTTATCTTTGTTTTCTTATATTATTGTTTTAATAGCATCATATAACTTCTGTTATATATTTATAAGATACGAATTTAGTTTTTAAGCCACGTGTATATCACGATAACAGATTTCAACTCATTTGCCTAGAATAAGTATTTTATTTTAAATCATAAAAAAAAAAAAGATTTTGCTTGGTTATATGTTTTTTACGTTACCTCTCAGTATTTTCTCAAAGGACTATTTACATATTTTATTACGTGTTATTACTTACGAATAATATGTGTCTAAGTATAACAAGAAAACATTATGTGTGCAGATTTTTTAAAAATAAAATCTTTGTTCGTTAGTTATGCCCAATTTTGCTATTATTAAAATATTTTGTGAAACTCTAATTTATGCGTTGACATTCAAATACTTTCTACATCGAATAAATATTTTACTCGCTAACAGTTTTCGGCTCACTTTTAACTTTAAATAATTTTATATATTTAATATATTATTATAATTTACTAAATTTTCAAGTTTTATAGCACTGAGTTGAATTTCGACCAGCGATTTATTTTCAAGTTTGAAATCATTTATTATAAGTAATCTGAATATACTATTTTATAACTTTTTTATATAATATATTAGTTTTTATTTACGCTTAATTTTAAGGTTTTTATAAGAACAGATTTTTTTTCATTATTATTTATTCTCTTTAATTATAATTAGAGATTGGTAAAATATACTTGACCTTTTAAATGTTTTTATTTCTCCCTGTGTTCACTTTTTAATGGCACCTGATTTATGAAATTAAATGTTGACTTATAAAATTATTTTAGCATAAAAAGTTTCCATGTCAGCAAGTTGCGTAAAATACGTTCTTGTTATTAATTATTTATCTTTGATAGTTTAAATATCTGAAAGTTTTGTGCACCGTGTAGAGAGTGGGACATAATGACTACATTGAATAAACAAAAATATTTAAATAGATACAAAAAATAACCCTAAATCTGTTGGAGAAAAGATATACATATTGTTGTGCGCTCGGGGTTCGAAAAGATTGATGCCAATATATAAAAACAATCAGCAAGCTTTATTTACTGTAAACTATTCAATAAGAACACAAATATCTTCTCAAAACACAAATATTCAGTAATCTTAAAATTTAATAACATCACAGCAAAATTTCACACAGAACAATATAGCGTATTCAATACGAAATCGCTCATAGACAACACAGTCTCAAAGCAAAGCCTCTCGTATGTATTCAATCGCAGTTGACAATTAACTTAACCCCGTGGAGGTCCCAGCTTGCCCCTATATAGGTTTAGAGATCATCCTAGAATTTCCCAGAGGTTTCGGATGCCCAGAACTTACCAGAAAGTACTTCAACTTTCGAGAGAGAGAACCTCAAGCGATAAAGGACCTCAATGTACAGGTATAAGGGGGGTTGCACAAAAAGTCACCAACTTCGCGACATGTGGCGATATATTGTCCAATTTGGCGACAAGAATAAGTCGCCAAAACCATCGCCAACTTGGCGATAAACCCATTCCTTGGCGATTTTCCCATAGACCTCCATTGTAAAGACGAAGCTGTAAGGTTGCTTTTCTGGAAAAGCACCCGAGGCCTTTTGGATTGAGTTACATAATTTTCGACAGGAAATACATTAAATAATACTGTAGTTTCACAATAAAAAAATAGAATATTTACAAATGTACAAAATTCATAACATTTCTCCCCTCTCAAGGACTGCACGTCCCGGGCAGTACAACCCTTGATCGGGAGCAAACCTGTTATCAACAGATACTATACCAGGGTCGGCGAACCTATGGCACGCATGCCGTAGCTGGCACGCGAGAGGATATTTTTGGCACGCCGTTGATTTAATTTCTAAATCAAAATTCAGTCAAACTTCATTGGCAGTGCAATTAAAGAGAAAATTAACTGTCGACATCTATGATTAAATATGTGAGCAAGGATTTTCAAACTAATGTCGCAAGTTTCTCGGCTGCGAATGTCATTGCCTGAATGGTAAACTTTTCTGCGATGGAGAGTTTTTGATGGAAGTCTGGTTAACATGAGCTCCATAACTTCTTGACAATTTAGAAAATAAAGATAAAATAATTCAACGAATTAAAGATATTCCTTTATCAAGGAATACAGTCAAAGATAGAATCCTAAAAATGGCAAAAAATGTAAGAGAGCAGCAAAAATATCATATTTTCCTTTCATCTCATTATGTCGTGATGAAAGTACAGATGTAACCAAATCTGCTCATTTAGCTGCGTTAATATGATATTTTGTTGAAAATGACATTAAGGAGGAGTTATTCATGTTATTATTATCATCAACTACAACCAATGGTGCAGATATTTGTGCAGCAGTTATAAATTCACCTATTTAAAATTAAATATATTTGTCTAAAATAGTTTCTGTTACAACCCTAGTAAGGTGGATAAAATAAATGTTTTTTTTTTCAGTTTATTTCAAAATCGCATTGGACTTATTCTTGGATTTCACTGCATCATACATCAACAAGTCGTGTGTGCAAAGGTGGTTTCGAATCTCTTGGTGATATTATGGTTGTAGTCACAAAAATAGTTAATCTCATATCGTCACAGGCTTTAAATAAACGAAAGTTCGACGCTGTGTTAAATAAAGTCAACTCTGTATACAGTGGATTACTGATGTATAACAATGTTCGCTGGGTAAGTCGCGGCAAAATGCTACAAAGATTCGTTGATTGTTTGAGAGATATCCGGTTTATCTTACATGAAGAAAGTAAAATTGAGAAATACAGGGTGGCCATAATTAAACTGCAAGTGTTCAAGGGGTGCTCGAAAGAAAACTACCGGGAATATTCCAGGGAAATTTGATATCTACACGTTTCAGAACATGCGCAAGACAAATATGCAAAAAAAAAATCGCCATTTTCACCCGATAGATGGCGCTATACCGTGTTTCAATGCTTATCGACGGCATATATGCAAATTTAAAGCCCATCAAACAGTATAAAAACATCAATGCATTGAGTAAATGCCAGTCATGACTCTGAATAAGAAGGAACGTGCATTGTTAGTGAAGATATTCTATCAGAATGGTAGCAATTATTCAGCTACTCTGAAAGAATACCGGCGTATGAAACGATTAAGAGGAGGTCCAATGAGTGTCAATGGATTGAAAAATATGATTTTAAAATTTGAAGAATCAGGAGAATTGGGCGTTATTCCAGACACCAGAGGGCGACGTACCGTAAACCCGGAAAGAGTGCAACAAATTGATGACGCCATTGCGACTACGAGTAGCAGTTCAGGAGCCAGTATGCTGCAACAAGTGAGCGCAAGAAGTGTGGCTCGGACATTATCTCTTCCCTGGTCAACTGTGCATAAACATAAAGTGCTGCGCCACATTCTTCAGCGTTATCCGTATAAAATTAAAATTCTTCAAGAATTGAAACCTCATGATGACACCCAAAGATTTGATTTTGCAAACCCTGTCCTGTCGAAAATCAGTGAAGATGACACTTGGATACAGAGAATATTGTGGACAGACGAGGCACATTTTACACTAACAGGTAGTGTAAATGCGCATAACTGCAGGATATGGGGAACGAACAAACAATACGCTAAACGTGAAGAACCCCTCCATTCCGATTATGTAACTGTATGGTGTGGAATGACTTGATATTCTTGTGTGCCAATATTTCTTTGAGACCCCAACTCAAAGTGGTCCCAAACGCTGTAGTGTTACAGGGATTAGCTACGGTGCGATGTTGAGACAACAATTGATTCCAGCATTGGCAGAGATACATTGTTTCGAAACAACGGTATTTATGCAGGACGGAGCACCCCCTCACATCGCTAAAGATGTTAAAAAATTGCTGCATGATACCTTTGGTGCGGACCAAGTCATAAGCAAAGGTTTCGACAACGCTTGGCCCCCACGTTCACCGGACCTTAATCCTTGCGATTTTTATCTGTGGGGACATCTGAAAGATATGGTTTATAGAGAACGACATGCTTCTGTTGCTGAATTGAAATCTAGCATAACGAGACACGTGAGGTGTGTTACACCACAGATTTTAAATGCGACGGTGGACCATGCTGTTTTACGTTTTCAGCATGTGGGTGCATCTGGTGGTTCACATATTGAGCACATCATGTAATAATTTCATTGAATAAATAATGGCTTGTTTTCCAAAGCGTCTTTATGGATTGTTTAATTTGTGATCTTATTTACGCTAATTTTTATTACATGATACTGTAAACATTTAATTACTGAAGCGAATTGTATGGAATTTTGATAGACTGTAAATGATATTTTATATTGTTTATATGCCTCTTAGAATGTCATTATGCTCTGTCTATCGATTTTGGAGGTTGTATATGCCACCGGTGAACGTTTAAATACTGTACAGCGCCATCTATCGGGTGAAAATGGCGATTTTTTTGTTGCATATTTGACTTGCGCATGTTCTGAAACGTGTAGATACCAAATTTCACTGGAATATATCCGGTAGTTTTCTCTCCAGCACCTCTTGAACACTTGCAGTTTAATTATGGCCACCCTGTATATGCAGTGGATGGATGTTAAATGGCTTTTAAATTTACCGATTTGTGCCAGCATTTAAAAGACAAATTTAAAGCTTCATGGAAAAAATAACACTGTTATTATCATGATAGATATGATTCGAGGTTTTGAAATGAAACTGCATACTTAGAAAAAATATTGTGTCCAAAAACTTTTAAATATATCCCAAACTTTAAAAAAGCTGGGGATTTTAATCTATATGAAAAAAATAGACGAATCAAGTCTCACTGAGTCACATTAATCGAAGAGTTCGCATCAAGATTTTGTGAACTCAAAAGTATTTCGGAAACACTTCAGTTTATTATCTATCCGGATGTCACTCTAATTGATAAATTGAACTTGTTAAAATAAATGATCAACGAAAAAATAAAAATATATAAAATGTCATTTTATATATTTTTATTTGTGCTATTTTTACGTTGATAATTTATTTTAATATAATGGCACAAAGTTCAATCCACTTAATTTAAAAATCGAACTTGGTTTTATTCGATTGGTTGGAAATTTCAGAAATTGAAATGGAACTTATCGATTTCCAATCCACCTTACCTCTATATGGGCTCAGAAATTTGTCAGATTGAGAGAGGATTTGGAGATGATTAGAAAAGAAAGACTATCAGGCATCTTAAAAATACTTATTATAAAATTATGTCCACTAGGAATTCAATTCCAGGCACTTATAGTTGTTTAAAGAGGTTAGTATTTGCCATGTTGACAATCTTTCTCTCTACTCATGCTTGTGAATAATTATTTTCAGATATGCACAATATTAAAAATTCAAATCGAATCCACATGTCAGATGACCCCAGTTCATGATATATTTTATTAAAAATAGCCAATTAAGAGCCTGATATCAATCATTTCAAATCCAAGATACAATATCAGAAATCACATTAATTTTTTTCAGTACTTTAATTTCTTCTTTTTTTAATTACTTTAAAATATAACTACAGTAAGACATTGTTAAACCACCACCCGCTTAAAGCATTACTCTGCATATTATGCCAGTTTCTTAAAGTACCAAGCAAATAGATATGGAAATAGCGGTAAAAAAATGTAATAAATCTTGACTGGAAATATAAGAGATATTTTAAACCGCCATTTTCGGCTTATGATTTACCTTTTTTCTAAAAACGACTGCTACAAACTGAAGGAAGAAACAAACATTTGTGACAATGAGTTAAATGAGAGTAATAACGAACTCGGTGAAGAGAAACTAGTACCCAAATTCCAAAACGCTGTGGCTGCATTTACGTACTTTTACAAAGTTTTTAATTTTCGTCTGAAAAAAAAAGAGGACTTTGCAATGCTTATGAAATTAGAAAATAAAATTGAATCAACGAAAACCAAAGAGAAAACAGATTTCTTTGCAGACATTTTAGGTAATGTTTTTTATATTTGTCAATTTATTCTTATGCATTGTAATATATTTTTTAAATAATAATTTTCCATTTAATAGCAGATGTAAAACAAATATTTTGCAAATATGCTTCGTAAATGATTTTATTTAAAGCTTCTTTTCTCATTGTCTATTTTAAAATAAAATTACCTCAATTATAAAACCACCACTCTGCTTAAAATGTCAAAATCAACAGATCCCAAGTGGCAACACCATGTATGACCATAATTATTACAGTCATTTGGCAAGTTGTTTCGATATGAGTTTTTAATATTTTTTACGATTACTATAATTATTTCTTGTATAATATCTACTTTCTATGATTATTAATATAATTAATTAATATTTTCACGTGAAAAGTTGTTTTGGTTTTAGTTTTCAATATACATTATTTAATTGAATGTGTAAATTATAATTACCTGCAAATATGTTATCCCTATTTATCAAAATCTAATAATAATAAAAGTAATTTTATTCATTATTTTTATAGTTTTTTTGGTGGGGGTCGGAAGGGAGGGGGTTGTTGGCACGCGATGGTCCCTTGAAAAAAATATTGAAACAAATTGGCACGCGGATGTGAAAAGGTTCGCCGACCCTGTACTATACCATTCAAAGCATATATGAAAAATAACAATTAAACACATTCATGATGCTTAATTATACAAAATAAAAATAAAATTGAACATAGACATAATTATACACAAACATAATAATAATAAACAAAATAAATAAACACATTAACTTATATACGGGACCATGGTCACACTAATTTACACTATGTACAATTACCTCACTATGCCATATGAACTAGGTACTATGGCCATAGTATGGAGCTAGCCTGTCGTAATGAACGACTCTTTGAATTTGGTGACTTTCAGATCCGAATTACGACATCGTTCAGTCTGTTTAAGACTGTATAAGGACCGTCCCAGTGCGATTGCAGTTTGGGAGAAAGTCCTTTGCGTCGAGTCGGATTATAAAACCAAACCTTGTCACCTTCTTTGAATTGATGTCCCGTGGCTTTCGTGTCGTACCTGGTCTTTATCTTCTCCGTCTGCATATTGATCCGCTCTCGAGTCAAGTTGTGTACGTCTTCAAACCGTGCCTGGAGGTTCTGCACGTATTCCTCTGGCGATGAAGGCGCATCGGGAGGGTGACCAAACAGCAGATCACAAGGTAGACGAAGATCACGACCGAAAAGCATCTGAGACGGGGAATAGCTGGTTGTTTCATGGACGGCGCTGCGATAGGCGAGAAGAAACAAGGGAAGTTTTTGGTCCCAGTCTTGTTGGTTTCTTGAGACTAGCAGTGAGAGATTGTCGAAGATGGTAAGATTAAATCTCTCAACCATGCCATCCGATTGTGGATGTAAAGGCGTTGTCCTAGTTTTGTCCGTTCCGAGAATTTGACAGAGACCCTCAATCACAGCAGAAATGAAATTTCTCCTCTGGTCAGAATGCATTTGAAGGGGGACTCCACACCTTGATATCCACTGGTGTACAAAGGCAACCGTAGAAGCTTCTTGATCAGGGATGGCATAAACTTCAAACCATTTCGTGAAATAGTCCATGACAACAAGGAGGTGTTTGTTGCCATCAGCACTTCTTGGCAGGAGACCTAGAATGTCAAGGGCGATGCGTTCGAAAGGCGCTCCTACATTGTAGAGATGTAGTCTTCCTCGGCTACGTTTCTTTGGTCCTTTCCGAGCTGCACATGCATCGCAAGATTTGAACCATTGTTCGACGTCAGCTCTCGCTTTTCCCCAGAAGAAGCGCTCTCGGACTCTGTGTAATGTTTTCATGACTCCAAAATGGCCACCAGTGGGACTGCCATGTAATTCCTTGAGGACGTCGGGGATTCGGGATCGAGGAAGTACCAACTGCCACCGAGATGTCTTTCCATCTTCCGATTCGAATTTTAGGAACAGGACATCATTCCTGACGTGGAGGGAGTTCCAAAGAGCCTAATATTGCTTCGTCGTAGGACTGTAAGTCGAGATGTCTTTCCAACTGGGCTTCGTGCTAGAAGATTCTAATAACTCCAAGATTGGTTTGATGTCAGAGTCTGCCATTTGATCTTCTCGAATCTTCACATCACTCCAGGGATCTGGTGGCGTTGATAGTCAAGTCTTCGTCTGGCGTATGACATGTTCAGGATTATACTTGTTCTCCGCTCTTGAACAATAGCGACAACTTTCGGGACACGGTCTTCTTGATAGGGCATCAGCATTTCCATGCGATGAGACTTTACGATGCCTGATGTCAAAGTCGTATTCCTGGAGTCGTTGTATCCATCTGGCTACTTGGCCCTCTGAGTTCTTAAAATTAATCAGCCATGTTAGGGATGCGTGATCAGTACGAAGGAGAAATTTCCTACCATAGAGATACTGATGGAAGTGTTCTATGGCTTTCACTATAGCTAATAACTCCTTACGACTGACGCAATAATCCCGCGCTGGTTTCGATAAACATTTGCTCCAGTATGCTACGACTCGTTCTTGGCCATCTATTTCTTGGGAAAGTATAGCGCCGACACTTTCATGACTGGCATCCGTGTCCACAATAAATTGTTTGTCGGGGTGTGGATAGCTAAGGACTGGAGAGGATGTGAGAGTTTCTTTCAGCCGCTGGAAGGAATTTTCGCAATCTTGTGCCCATAGAAACTTCTGCTTGTTTTCAGTGAGCCTATGCAATGGTCTTGCGATGTTGGAGAACCCCTGGACAAACTTTCTATAATCAGTACATAGTCCCAGAAAGCTTCGCAACTGATGGAGATTTTCTGGACGCTTCCAGTTCTTTACTGCGGACACTTTTTCAGGATCTGTTCGAACACCTTCAGCTGAAATGATGTGTCCTAGATAATTTACTTCCCGTTGGAAGAACTTGAATTTCAAAGGGTTCAGCTTTAAATTCGCCGCTCTTAGCTTTGTTAACACGTTTCGAATATTTTCTAGATGTTCCTCAAACGTGCGGCCACCAATGATGAGGTCATCTAGGTAGATGAGACAAGCTTCAAATGTCAGGCCTTTTAACACTGTCTCCATGAAGCGCTCGAACGTTGCTGGAGCATTGCAGAGCCCGAACGGCATAACTTTAAATTGCCAAAGTCCTTGTCCAGTGGTAAATGCGATCTTCTCTTTGTCATCAGGATGGATCTCTACTTGCCAATATCCACTCTTCAAATCCAGCGTGGAAAACCATTTATGTCCTGAAAGAGTATCTAGCGTGTCATCTATTCTTGGTAGAGGATAGCTGTTCTTCTTCGTGATATCATTAAGTTTACGATAATCCACACAAAATCTAGTGGAGCCATCTTTCTTTCGGACCAACACGATGGGAGAGGCCCACGGACTTGATGACGGTTCGATGATGTCACTATCCTGCATCTCTTGTAATAGCTTAGAAACCTCTTCTTGTTTTGCGAACGGCAAGCATCTTGGATGCTGTTTAATCGGTTTATGGTCGGAAGTATCAATTCTATGACGTGTCAGAGAATGCGACCTATATCACTCTCGTTTTGTGAAAACACATCCTTAAATTCCTGGAACAGTCTTTCTGCGGCATGTCTCTGTTCAGGAGATAAATTTTCATTTCTTCCTATTACAGGTGTTAAACTTGTAGGCAGCTCCGACAACGTCAAGCTCGGGTCTTTGCAAACACAGGTGACTGCAGCGCAGGTTACAAGCACTTCACTCTTCTGGATAATTCTAGACTTTTCACTTACGTTCGCAATCCTCACGGGTATCACATCTCTCGAAAGATCTACCAGCGCTGATGCTATGAGCACTCCTTTTGGGCTCTTCTCAGGATATCCAGCTAAGCCACACTGGAAAATTCTTTCGTTTTCAATTAATCATCATTTCAGTCCGAGGAGGGATGATAACATCTGACTTGGCTGTGATCCGTTGAATAGTCCCGGACTCATTTCCAAGTTTGAACATAGTGACATTTTCTTGAGCAGAGCGTAACTCATTATTCTTAAAGTCCAATGTAAATCCATGCTCTTTTAAAAAGTCCATTCCGACTATGAAAGGGTCTGAAATATCAGCAACATAGACTGTATGGCGGTAAGCGGCGTTCTCAAACTTTATTTTCAGTGTCATTCTTCCATGTATGTCGATCTTATCTCCGGTCACGGTTTGAAGGATAACACGTGGCGGGGTCCAGAAGAGTTTTCCTTTCAGCCGCTAAGCTAGATCTCTCCGAATGATGTCACATTGGCTCCTGTATCGAGGATCATATAACAGGGCAAATCAGGCACACTTCCGACTATAAAAACTCCGTTCTCGCCGCAACTTCTTGCAGAAATTCCACATACTTGAAAATGATTCTTCTCAAGATCTGGCAACCTCCACCCCGTAAGATGACCATTTATTAGTTTTCCTGTTCCTCCGTCCGCGGGTGAGCTATTACCTTCGGTGCTGGGTTGTCTTGGGCAGTTGATTTGGATATGGCCTTCTCCACCGCATTTTCAGCAGTTGATCTTTCTGTAAGGTTTGTTGGCCATTAAGGAGTTCATTTGTCTCATTATGTTCTTTATCTGCTGCTGCAAGCGCTCCACAGCTCTATCCGACGTCTCAGGCAGGTTGGCTGCTCGCACAGAATGCCGATCTTTCTTTGTAGCTTGCTGGGCTGCCTCGAATTTCAGGGCATAAACTAAAGCCCCTTTTAAATCACTGAGATCTGCCATCCGGAGTGCTTTCTGGATCTCACGGTCACGTACACCATCGATAAAATGTTGCAGAGCTAAACTTTGTCTAATTTCAGTAGGACAGTCAGGATAAGCGAGATGGGAAAGTCTCGCGACATCCGTAGCAAGTTCTTGCAGGGATTAAGTGGATTTCTGCTGTCGAGATTTGAGCTGGAGTCTGCTATATTCTTTTATGCATTTCTCACCAAAGCGCAATTCTAAGGCACTGACGAGCGTTTCAAAATCCAGCGGTTCATTTGCAGGCAAAGTCTGTAGAACGTCGGCAGCATCAGCTCGTAGAGAAGCAGATAACTGGCAAGCATTTGTCTGGGAATCCCATCCATTGGCGTCCGCTACGATCCCAAATTGCGTCTTGAAAACTTGCCATGAGGATTTTCCGTCATAGGTCGAGAGTTTAATACAGGCCCGAGGAGGCATAGCTTGATACTTGACATTTTCGGCATAGTTTCCGGCAGTTATCTTTTGTTTCTTGACTTTTTCCAAATCTTTTTTTACATTCTCTATGCTTTCTTCAACGGTCTTGGCGAACTTTTGAACTTTTTCTTCTACTCTTTCTTCTACGGTTTTGGCTGTCATTTGAACATTTTCTTCTATTTCTTGAAATCTTCCCTCAAATTTCTTTTCCACGCAGTCAATTCTTTCATTTAAAGATGTTATTTTATCCTCTATTAATTCTTTCAACTCACCAAGGTTGGTTGACATATCCTTCTTCATACCGTCTTTTAACTCGCCAAGGTTCGCGGTCATTTTCTCATCCAACGTTGACATTTCCTTCTTCATTTCTTCTTTCAACTCGCCAAGGTTGGTTGACATCTCCTTCTTCATTTCAGCCTGGTTCGCAGTCATTTTCTCATCCATCGCTGACATATCCTTCTTCATTTCAGCTTGGTTCGAAGTCATTTTCTCATCCATCGCTGACATATCCATCTTCATTTCAGCCTGATTCGCAGTCATTTTCTCATCCATCATTGACATATCCTTCTTCATTTCAGCCTGGTACGCAGTCATTTTCTCATCCATCGCTGCTAATGTCTCCAATAATTTCCTCAGTTGATCCTCCATTGCTCTGGTAATCGGCAATCAATCCCGCTTCTGACACCAAATGCTGTGCGCTCAGGGTTCGAAAGGATTGATACCAATATATAAAAACAATCAGCAAGCTTTATTTACTCTAAACAGTTCAATAAGAACACAAATATCTTCTCAAAACACAAATATTCAGTAATCTTCAAATCTAAAAACAGCACAGCGAAATTTCACACAGAACAATATAGCGTATTCAATACGAAATCGCTCATAGACAACACAGTCTCAAAGCAAAGCCTCTCGTGTGTATTCAATCGCAGTTGACAGAGAACTGAACCCCGTGGAGGTCCCATCTGGCCCCTATATATGTTTAGAGATCATTCTAGAATTTCCCAGAGGTTTCGGATGCCCAGAACTTACCAGAAAGAACTTCAACTTTCAAGAGAGAGAACCTGAAGCGAGAAAGGTCCTCAATGTACAGGTATAAGGAGGGTTGCACAAAAAGTCGCCAACTTGGCGACATTTGGCGATATATTACCAAATTTGGCGACAAAAATAATTCGCCAAAACCATCGCCAACTTGGCGATAAACCCATTCCTTGGCGATTTTCCCATAGACCTCCATTGTAAAGACGAAGCTGTAAGGTTGCTTTTCTGGCAAAGCACCCGAGGCCTTTTGCATTGAGTTACATAATTTTTCGACAGGAAATACATTAAATAATGCTGCAATTTCACAATAAAAAACAGAATATTTACAAATGTACAAAATTCATAACAATATATATATATATATATTGTGTGTGTGTGTGTGTGTTACGCGTGTTAATGTTATACGTGCGCGTGATTTGGATTAGTATATTTTTTTCCAGTACAAACATACGTATAAACAAAGTCCTGCAAGAAAATACTCAATAATAAATTTAATTCATTAAAAGCTAAATAAAAAAGTAAAATCTTTCTTTGTTATGATTTATAGAAAAACATTTTATCTCTAGGCAAATCACTCAAATTTTTGAAATCGATATACTTGACCAAAAACCGAAATTGTATCTTACATAGCTATAACAGAATCGGTTGTATGTACTAAAATAATGATATTAAAACAACGATATGCAATATAGAAAAAGATAATACTTAGTACCCAACGTCTTTGACATATGTTTTAGGTTACAAAAAAATAAAATAAAATAAACAATACACGGAGAAGGAGGGAAGGAGGGTAAAAAATATCAACAACAAATGCTACAAGTGTTACAGTTATGTTGTTAACATTGCTGTAAAATTAACTGCAAAAAAAGATGTAAAATTTATACATGTGTTCTTTATCCATTAAAAACAAAATTGCTGTAAATTTACAACAAAATGCGCTGGCACCCATAATACAAAATTTTTGAAGTGAAAACTTCTTTAGGCGCGTTGGGCATTTTTGGAGTTGGGAAAAAAAACATTGAATTCGCGACACTGTTACCGTTACTGTTACCGCTACTGTTACCGACACCTCTGTATATTTGGCGACGATTCTGCAATAGCTGGGGCCTTTTTTGAGATGGGAAAAAACCATTGAACTCGCGACACTGTTACCGTCACTGTTACCGACACCTCTGTATATTTGGCGACGATTCTGCAATATCTGGTTCAGGTAAGCAACCAGATTTGCTTAAATTAATATCTCACTTTGACAGCAAAAGTGATATTAGTCTCTATTTAGCATTATTTGAAAGACAAATTTCTCGAATGAATATAATAAAAGAAAATTGGGTCACACATTTGTTAAGTTTAATTCGGTTAGAAATCGCCAATATTATAGCTAGAGAACCAGAAACACTGGCGAACAATTACGATTACGTAAAAGATTTACTTCTTAAACGCTTCAAAATGACGCCAGAAGAATTTAGGCAGAAATTAATGTCACATAAAAAGAATCTTCACCCACTTAGCGCGATTTAGCATATTAATTAAGAAATTATTTGGAAGAATGGATTAGCGGTCTTAAAGTATCTGATTTTGAATCCTTAAAAGAATTAATAGTAGTAGATCAAATTAAGAAAAGGTTACCTATAGAAATGAAAGAACATTTTATTGATGATCTTCCAAAAAATAAAAATGTAGACGTATTACTAAGTAAACTAGACGATTATGATGCGGCGAGACGTAATGTTAAAACCATGAATAGAATTTCCTCCCACTTTGAAGATGGAAAACCCGAAGTAAGTAAAAATGAAAATTCACAATCTTTCTTTCATACCCAATACCGAAACAAAGCAAATAAATCTCAAATTAGGCGTTTTAGATAGATGTAACTTTCAAGGCCACATAGCGTCTCAGTGTAATAATGGCAATAACTGTCAAACTGATGAGTTCAGTCAAGACTCTACCGAAAACTATCGAAATTATAATCACCAAAATCACAATGCTGATGCCGATGTACAGGAAAAAGCTAACATTGCTACAATTCGAATCAGAAATAAGTCTAAACCTAATGGATTGGGTAAAATAAGTAATATCAAAGGCAAAGAAGCAAATCTATTGTTTGATGCAGACAGCTATATTTCTTTATTCAGTTACGAATGTTATGTCAATATTGGGTCGCCAAATTTGTCTTCTGTTGATATCTTATTAACTGACATTGGCGGAGAAACTGTAAATCTATTTGGATATTTTGTGTATGAATTACGTGTCGATGGATTTCTTATATCAACGAAATTTTATGTTTCCAAATCTCTCGCATACGATATTGTAATAGGGCAAGACGTGATCAGCAAACTAAAGTTGGCGATAGATGAAGAGGGAATTAAAATTGTTGGCGAGCGCAATACTTTTCAAGTAGGTTGCCTTAAAGTTCTAAATAATTCCGATAAAAAATTAAATTATGTTGCCAATTCATACAATGAAGCGAAAGTATCAAAAGAAAATAGTTCACATGCAGAAAACGAAATGATTTGTATTATGAATAAAAATAATTCAGAAAATAATTTCAAGATAAATTAAGCACGCGTGGTGAAAACAGATAAAAGCGACTCAACTCGCGAGACCAAATTAAAAGATGAAAATGAAATAACAAAACACGGAAAATATTATAATTTAACGAGCACGAGAAAAGAAATAAACGGAAGTAATATAAAAAAAATGACAATAATGAAATATTTCACGAAAGTTTTAAGAAACGCGGTTACTGATACGGAAATGAAGTGAAATCATTTTATAGAAAAGAAAAGTTTGTTAATAGAAATTATAGATACCGCAAACAATACGCGCAGTATGAAGATAGAAGAAAGCATAATATTCACGAATACCGTAAACAAGACAGGCAGCAACGAAGTCATCATTTTTGGAGTGATAGGAAGGTGGAACCCTATTTTGCAGATAAATGTTATTACAAAAGATATGAAAGTATATCTCATGGAAGAAATGATGAATGTATTGAGAGTTGTTGAAATTGTGGATGAAAATTTATAAGTTTCATTGGTATTCATTTCATAGAATACCAATTAATTAAATTTCATATTTCATGTATTTGTAAATTTACGTTTTAAGCAATATATTGCAATTTTTGTATGTAAAATAATATGCATTATTTTTCATGTACAATAGCGCATTATATGAAAATTGTAATATAATTTTTGTAGTAGTAGTTTATAATAATGAATAAAAAAAACACTTCATTTATTCATTTAAAAGTATTTCCTGTACAATAAAACGTTTCCTGACGATTCAAAAAATACACACGTAATTGTTCAAGTTTTCACTTCTGTCGGCACTCCCGGAGTGCCATTTTTTTTTTGTTGTTTTTTTTGCTGTAAAAATACTGTGATATTTTTTTTACAGTGTATGATCATTGATTAAGCTATTTTTGTATGATAACTTTTTTCCTATTTAGATTGTACAGTATGCTATTGGTTTTTGTGCCACAAGACTTCCCACACGCATCTGTAATAAGTTATCCTTGGAAAAGATGAGAGACGAAACATTCTGGATCGAATTTATCCAGCCAGAAGTTTGTAATTTTTCAAGTGAAGATAAGGTTCGTACGATCGAATATATATATATATATATATACATATATATATATATATATGATAATTTTCCGATATAAAACACCATTGTCCCCAAGCATAATAGTTGGCGCAAAAGGAGATTGACGTAAAATGAATCGTTGGAAAAAAAAAAAAAAATAAAAATCCATTATTGGCACGAAATTGTGCATTTGAAAATATAACATATGAAAATTAGATTATTAAACCAGTACAAATATATACTTAAAATGAAAGAAAAAATAAATACTATATAATAAAGATAATAAAACTTAATTTAAACTGTAGGCATGGAATTGCAAATGTTTCTTATCATTGCAGTAAACATTTCTTTTTTGAATGAAGACGTCCATGCTGTTTTTGAATAAAAACATTTTTTGCGTATCTAAAGTCCTGAAATATTTTTATTGTAGTTTCCTCATAATCAGATAACTGCCGAATGATAAAATATATATCAGTGTCAATAATAAATATAAGTTTTAACTTAATCCTCTTTAATAAAAAGGTATGTGTTGCTGACGACTGGGAATTTCGCTAATCGTTGCCACAGATTAATCTCGGAAAATGAAACATTTGAAGTTGCTGAAAAAATTAATTGCTCGAAAAGTATTTGTCAGAAAATTGTTAGACAAACTGCGTTAGGAAGGTAAGAAATTGTATTTCTCTTGATATAAATTTGAAATCTAATGATTATGCCTTTTTCAAATATTAAATTTCAAAAATTACGAAATTTCACAATGGAGTACCATAGCGAAAACTTCACGCGTAAAAAAAATAATAACAACAGCAATGTGTCAGCGCGAGTCACAAATTATAGTAACCGTATTATTCTGTTAAAATATAAAAGTGAATTATGATGTCACGAGTGTATGATTTTTATTTAATTCTCGACAAATACTAGATGCGCCATTTCTTTTTAGTTGTGAATAATATAGGTTAATTCACGTTATTAAAAATGTAGCTAAAAACATATAAATCAAGGGAAAACGGTAGGTAATAAATTGTAAACGTAATAATAAACCGTATTTAAAAAACATAACTTAGTGAAATAAGTATCCGTTTTTATGTTATTTTAGGATATTTCAGGTAAAGGTACAGATTACTTTAAAATACAAGGTTAAATTCACCGATATATTTCGTTTGATTCAATATTCTTTTGGAGAAACCGACCAGCGCAGCGGGCGTAGTCTGCTAGTAATAAATATTTTGTATTCGAAAAGTATAAAATTAAGATGTTTGCGAGGTTATAATTAAGTAATGATTATAAAATAAATGATACACAATCAATAAATAGCAAATCAAAATGTTTGGCACGATTTGCAACAAAAATCCTTTACACGTCCAGGGTTGAAATAAATGGCGCATTAGCATAAATTTTGGCATGGTGTTGGTATAATGGAAAAATACCATATATTTTTACAAAATATATGATTTATGATTTAAATTATTAAGATCACCACTTAATGTTAAACCAATGATAGCGTTCGTTAGAAATTTTTCGTTTGCATTACGATATTTTTAAGAGATTTAATTTGCATATGATATCCGAGGTTGATATTTAACCGACTAGCTTTACTTTGCGCCCTTTCTAGAATGACTGATTCAAGTATATTTTACCTTTTTAGGAAAGATACGCAGCAGAATATCAAATCATCTTCGTACCATACGCTGAGGTAAGTTAAATCTGGATTATTATTTATAATACTAGTCGGTCTTCGCCCGTCTAGATGCTCGCTCGATGACTTTTGCTGCGTATAGCCGGGCAATGATAAGGGCTCAGAAAATGCATTTTATATGCAAACAGATAATAAATGAATAAAATACTAAATATTAAATATTAAGAAAGTAACTCATAAAAATATCAAAAAAGCATGTCAATAAAGATTTCACGACATAAAAAATAAATTTTATTCATAAGCCCGTTAACAATAACCCGCTTGGCCCTGCCGGTATAAATCTTAGGAAAAGAGGGAGCTTTCGTTGAAATAAACAAAAATGGGATAACCTAAGATATATGGCGGGTTTTGTAAATGGGGGTTTCACGCCCATAAATTGTTAATTGAGTGATCAAAATAATGGGACTGTGTGTGCTTCGCATACATATGTGGTTAATTCGGCGATAACTATAAAGGAACGTGTATTTCGCGCCTCATAAATCATTAAAACACCAATCCTATAACGGTGCTTTGTGAATTTTGCGTACATAAACGATTAAAATGGCAATCATTATTTTGACACAGCTTTATGGATTTCACACCTATAAACTAATTATAACGCAATCATTATAACGGTGCCTCGTGCATACTCAAACCCATAAATATGGCGATCAGTATGTAAATCGTAAACCTATACTCCCAAAAAATGTTTTTTGAGAACAGGAGGGAATGTACTATATTTTGTATGCAGACTGAAATCCAATTGCTAAAAGACGAAAAGTGCCAAAACAATTTATAAAATACTAGCCGGTCGCTTCCGAGTGGGGCCCACATACGAAGTACTACTTGGGCCCCACCACTAGATAATCACGGGTATGGCCCAGTATTACTTTGTCAGGGGGTTCATGAAAAAAAATATTTATGTCGCGAAGTCTTTATTTAAGTGCTTTTTTATATTCTTATTAGTTATTTTCGTATACTTTTAATTGTATTTTATTATATTGTTAAGTATTATATTTATATTTTTCTGGTTGCACGTAAAATGCACTTTCTGAGCCCCAAGCGAAGTCAGGGCGGTGCACTGCACTATGTATCTGGGGCCCCACTCGGAAGCTACAGGCGAGATGGGCGAAGACCGGCTAGTAATACATAAAACTGCTGCTGAGATAGGACCAAAAATCGAAATGACCTAAACCTTTTGACCCCCTCCTCCCATTTACCATCTTTAGAGGGTGAATTTCTAAAATTGCCTGAAATACGTGTTTAAATATCTTCTATTAGATTTGTTATCCTGAATTCCACGCTTTTTACTAAAACTGCTGTTGTGATATAGCGGAAAATTCAAATGTCCTAAAACATTCAACCCCCCCATTTAACCCCTTTAGAGGTCGAATTTCTAAAATCGCTTGAAATACATGTTTAACTATTCCTTAGTAGATGTGTTATCCCAAAAATCATGCTCCTACCTAAAATTGCTGCTGATATATGGCGAAAAGACGAAGTGACCTAAAACTTTCGACTCTCCATTTAACCCCCTTAGGGTGTGAATTTTTAAAATCTGTGAAATATATGTTTAACTATCTTCTAGTAGATTTGTTATCCTGAATTTCATGCTTTTAACTAAAACTACTGATGAGATATGGTGAAAAGGTGAAATCATCGAAAATTATCGACCCCCCATTTAACCCCCTTAGTAGTTGAATTTCTAAAATCGCCTAAAATACATGTTTAACTATTCATTAGTAGATTTGTTATAGCGAAATTCATGCTCCTACTTATAACTTATATTGAGAAATGCAAAATGGCATAAAACATTCGACCCGCTATTTAACCCCCCTTTGTGGTAAAATTTCTAAAATCACTGAAATACTTTTTAAACTATTTTTTTAGTAGATTTGTTAACCTCAGTTTCACGATTCTACCTATAATTTCTACTGAGATATGATAAAATGACCTAAAATATTTGACCTCCTATTTAACCCACCTTAGTTGCTGAATTTCTAAAATTGCTGAAATACATGTTTGTCTATATTTTTTGTAGATTTGTTATCCCGAATTCCGAGCTCCTAACTAAAAATTCTGCTGAGAAATGGCGAACAGGCAAAATGACCTAAGACTTTCGCCTCCACCCCATTTAACCCCCTTAATGAATGAATGTCTAAAATCGCTGAAATATGTGTTTATTTATTTTTTTTTAGTAGATTTGTTATCCTGAATTTCACGTTCCTACCTAAAACTGCTGCTGAGATATGGCGAAAACGTGAAATGACTAAAAACTTTCGATTTAACCCCCTTAGTAGTTGAATTTTTAAAATCGCTGAAATATGCGTTTAACTAACTGTTAGTACATTTGTCATCCTGAATTTCGTGTTTTTAACTAAAACTGTTGTTAAGATATGGCAAAATGACCTAAAACTTCAGACCACCATTTAACCCCCTTAGTTGTTGAATTTCTAAAATCGCTTAAATACATGTTTAATTATTTTTTTTATTAGATTTGTTGTCTTAAATTTCACGCTCTTACCTAAAACTGATGATGAAATATGGAGAAAATGTGAAATCACCGAAAAATTTTTAACCCCCATTTAACCCACTTAATGATTGAATTTCTAAAATCGCCTGAAATACATGTTTAACTATTCTTTAGTAGAATTGTTATGCCGAATGCCATGCTCCTACTTAAAACTCCTTCTGAGATATGTCGAAAAGACGGAATTATTTAAAACTTTCGACCCCCCATTTGACCCCCTTAGGCTGTGAATTTTCAAAAATCCTTTCTTAGTACTCGCCTACATTGTGTAAAGAACATGTCTTCCAAGTTTCATTGTTCTAGGACAGACGGCTGAGGCTCGGCGTTGATAATGAGAAAATCAAGCTACTCCTTTATAAGTATAGATAAAATTAAAAAATATATATCAGACTAATAAAAATTTTTCCCCAGAAAAATGTCGTGCGCATAATATTTAATCAAAAATCAGCCATAGTTTTCTTTTTCGTCTATTCTTTCTTAATTTGGTTCATAGCCAAATTTGGCGACAAAAATGAACGATGCTGGCAACAATGTAACGGTAACACACACAAGTTGGCTATAGACACGAATACGGAAAAATCTTTTGCTTTGGATCTTCAATATCCCTTTTCACTACCTTGAAGGTTGAATTTCTAAAATCATTGAAATACGGGTTTAACCATTTTTTAGTTGATTTGTTATGCTGTATTTAACGTTCCTACCTAAAATTGCTCCTCAGATATGCCGAACTGACCAAAAACTTTTCACACCCCCTTTAACCCCCCCCCCTCCCCCCTAAGATTTGAATTTAAAAGAAATCCGTTTTTAATCTTATATAATCAGTAGTTCAAGTTTCAAGCTTGAGTAGTTTCGTCTCTGCGTTAATGAATCAGTCAGGATAAAGCCTTTTGTATCCTTATATATTATTTCTCCTGTCAACATCCCTTTTACTCAGAAAATATGAAACGCAGAACAACGAATGAGATAGCATATGAAAGGTTTTAGAACCGGCTTCTGACATAGCCCGCTTAACAATTCGTTAAAACATGTTTTTGATTAAAATTTGCTGAAATTAAAAAATTAAATCGGCATTGTTTTCATGAAAGAAATGAAAGGTTTTCCTGAAATTATTGTTGCCAAAAAAATAAAATACCACATTATATGATGCTCATAGCAATTATTATAAAAAACACCGCACTGGTTTATTTTATACTTATGATTAAAAAGCGAAATTGAAATTGAAATGTTTAGATTTATATTTCTAAGTCCCATGGTTTTCCAGAAGCGAATGACGTCATCCTCTAATGCAGTCAAAATACGATTGTTAATTTTTTTTTCTCGCGCGTACCTTTAGCAATCTTGGATCAGTTTTTAGTCTAACTTTGATGGAATAAATTAGATGATATTCTGGCTTGACTAACAACTAAATGTTGTTTGCTGATATTTTTATACTTGCTTTTTCTTTAGAAGTTTAAACCTGCATCTAATAAATATTACATATTGATAAAAAATGATACTTCTCTATTATCCCGTCGACCACTTTTCATAACAAAAAACTATCACCAAATAAACGGGAGAACGTTGCCATTGGAATATCAATAAATAAATAAATAAATAAAATATAAGAATTTAAGGACACAATTGTTATTTTAATTAATAAAATAACTACTAAATCAGTAAAACATAATGAAAAATACACGCAAATGTCGAATGTAAAACCACTAGATGACGTAACAAACACGCATAATGATTCTGACATCAAGTAAATGGGACTGCATTTTTGGCGTTTAATCTTACAGTTTGGCGGTAGTTTTTTGTTATGAAAAGCGGTCGACGGGTTAATAGAGAAGTACCTAAAAAATATTAGATTTCAGTGCGAGATCTTCGCACGGGCCCCCTGGTATAGATATACAGACATAATATATTCTTTATAAAAAAGATTTTTGTTTCATATCCGCGGAAAAGTTCTTTCCGTTAATTCCAGACAACAGTGAATGCAAATATTCTCTACATTTTCCTCTTACACCAGTAAAAATAATTCGACACATTTTGTTACACTGACATTATTGTCACCAAGCATAACAGTTGGCACCAAGTGAAATTTTTGAAAAAAAAAAATAACATTGTTGGTGCAATAGTGATCATTTAAGAAAAATAATCATTTGAAAATTACAGACTTTCACAAACTGTCTTATTAAACAGTTCAAATATACACTTAAAATGAAAGAAGAAATAAATATTATGCAAAGAAATAATAATGAAACTCAATATAACTGTAGGCATGAAATTGTTAATGTCGTTAACGGGCATCTCGCAAAAAAAAAAAAAAAAAAGAAAAAGATAATAATAATAATAAAAAGCTTTATTAAAGCTTAATGCCATAGTTCTAAAAATAATTTTATTCCAGCTTCATCATCATCTGTTAACTACCAAATGGCTAAATTCATTTCGGCGTCAATGAAAAACATAATTTATAACTTAAAAAATATTGCAATTCGAAAAATCTATATATTTAAAACGCTAAGCGATTTCTTTCGACATTCCGTTTGAACAAATTACTGCATCAAATTACACCATTCTTTTTTTTTAATGAAAGACGCAGATTTGTTATCGTGCATTCGTTTGTTCGAAAATTTAATTAATTAGCCGTAATTTTCAATTAAACTTTTACTTCTGCTTATGACGTCATAAAGCTGGCAACTCCCACTGTTACAAGACATAGAGTTTATTCTCTGAACGCCGTGGTTCGGCAATTTTTTGACATTAGCTAATATCAACTAGGTAATATTTTAACATTGTAATATAAAATCTTAAAAAAATACTTAAAATTAGCTAAAATATAATCCTAATAAAATATCTAAACATAAACATATCAATATCAATAACAAATCTCACGTAAAATGTTGCAATTTAAATGATTCCAATTGAAACAAGATTTGGAGAGTTATCCCTGACGCCCATCTAACATAAAAGTACCTATTTTATTTTATTTATTTGCACACATATTCAATTTTATTATAAAACGCCAGGTTGTCGTACAAAGCAAAAATCTTCATTTAGGCGCCAAAAATCAACCCCGGTGCGTCTGCGATATCTGTACCAATTTAATCAAAATTCTCTTGGTTGCACCGCATATTGCAAAATTAATTAAATCCATTATTATTGTTTCTTTCTCAGATTAAAAATAAGAAAATTGGTACTTCTCTATCTCTATTATCCCGTCGACCACGTTTCATAACAAAAAAACTATCGCCAAACTTTAACGCCAAATAAACGGGAGAACGTTGCCATTGGAATATCAAAATAAATAAATAAATAAAATATAAGAACTTAAGGACACAATTGTTATTTTAATTATTGAAATAACTAATAAATCAGTAAAACATAATGAAAAATAGACGCAAATGTCGAATTAAAAACCACTTGATGACGTAACAAACACGTATAATGCTTCTGATATCAAGTAAATCGGACTGCACTTTTGGCGTTTAATTTACAGTTTGGCGAGAGTCTATTGTTATGAAAAGTGGTCGACCAGATAATAGAGAAGTACCAGAAAATGTAATGCTTAACGAAATTCAGATATTTGATCAATCGCAAATTTTGGTACTTTTCCGTTATACCGACACCGTACCATACATGTAAATGTATGCTTGGCGACAATGGTGTCCATATAACGGAAAAGTACCCAAATTTTTCTTAGTTTTGGCTATACCAAAAACAAACATTTTACAGGTAACAAAAAAATCGCCAAAAATGACTGCTTCATCAGCAGTTATGACAACAAAGTTGGATAAAACAACCTGAATTTTACAACGTTTATGCGAAACATCACAGAGAACACACGCTATTTTTATATAAGTAGGGTATATTTAAGAGAATAAGAGAACTAACAACCTTCAATATATAATGCATGAAAAAGTAAACAAATAAGTGATTCAGCAAACCTTAAAAATATGTATTTCTTAATATAACTATAAAATGCAGAAAAATATTCTGGTACCATCAAATATATTCATTATCCCGTCAAAATTCCGTTCATTATCCCGTTGTCCCATTAAGAAAAAAAACTATAAGTAAATTAGGTACTTTTCGGTTAGCCGGCGCCAGTAAAATATATAAATATAATATAATATATATATACATTATATATATGTGTATATATGTATGTATATATATATGTATATATATATATATGTATATATATACCTGTATATATATATATATATATGTATATATATACTACATACATATATATACTTCACTGGCGCGCGGCTAACCGAAAAGTACCCCAAATAATTCGCCAAACTGTAGCTCCCAATAAACAAACGGAAGAATGTTGCCATTAAATCTCAAAAATAAAAAAATAAAAAGGAAAATCCCCATTTACTAAAGTATCATTTATCAGTAACTTTAAACAATAAAATTTACAATATATTAATGAAAACAGAATAAAAAATAATCTTGGAAATGTATTTATTTACATTATTTCTCTTAATTATGGAAAAGGAATAATCATCCTGATTATGTAAAGGAACTGAAGAAACCATACAAATAAATTACACTTGAAAACATTAAAAATCTTCCTTATCTGCAGATTGATTTATTATTGTAAAAAAAATTCTTCATCTTTACATAAAAATTGATTAGCTTAAAACAATGGATGCGTTTCAGAAGATATGGATTTGAAACGAACAATGATTAAAGAAGACATTTTAAAAATTTTGATCAAAACATTTTAAAACTTTTTTTTTAACGTCGAACTTCGACGGTGCGTTTGGGGAGATGCAATGCACATGCGCATAGGACCTCATTCGGTTGCATTATCACAGGGGTGGGGGGGGGGAGATGTGTGCCTTATTTACTATGTTCTTTTATTGACTGAATATGAGATAAACGTAGGGATATACTATTTGTATGATACGTCATAGGTCCATGAAATTTTCTTTCTTGCCGTGGGGAATATCGCGGTAATGTCAAACTGATTTGCGTTTTGTTTACGGATTGTTTGAGTTTGCATCAAAAATAGCACTGTAACTCACTGGGGAAATTATTTTTTTAAATAAAATATTTGAAAAACTGTTTCATAAGCACCCTTTCTTATGTAATAAAGAAGCTTATTTTACTAATATTATTATTGTAATTTTTTTTCTGTCAAGTTTTGACGGGTTCCATCTAGTAGCAAATTAAGATCTTTTGCGCGGATACCATTGAATAATAATAATAATAAAATATTTCATTTTCAATAAATAGCGAGATCACAATGTTTGGCACACTTCTAAAACTAAAACTAATTTCATTGGTTCATAGCGAATATTGTCAAAGGTGTTTTCTGGTTTTATTCTCTGCAGGCGATTAAACTCTGCCGTTTTCTCCGTGGTATGAAAACAGTAAAAATCACAATCAATTCAATTAATTTTGAAGCGGGCATCCCGGAAGTGTTGATGACAGTCACATGATTTACGCTTTTATTATTATTTATAGTATTATTAACTTAAATTTTGTCGTTTAAAAAATATTATTTGATTATTCCAATCTTAGAATCGAACTGTTCTATTCAAACCTTGACCTAATGTTGCGGTTTTCATTTTCACAGCATATTTTCGTATGAACTTTCGTTATGACTGCGGTGACACTGAACAACATACTAATTTAATAACGTGCGTAATTTAAGAACTGTGCTTAACTCTTGAGATATCTTACCAATGCCGAACTATGCTTCTTAATTATGGAGCTGATAGTGATGAATTTACAGTGTGGCCCTGAAGGACACCACCCCTAGGAATATTATGAATTTTTCATTATTAAGTGTCTTGAAGGGGAAATTACTCTTCCCTACGTAACTCTATAATGTCCCCCTCCAGCTATAGAAAACCTTCCTAGGGAAACATGTCTGAATTCAACTGACAAGGCTGACAGTGCTGTTATCTGACTTGCGTTGTCTCAAGAGTGATAAAATATATGTCAAAATTCAAATATTACAATGAAAACCTGATTTTTTAAAAAATATTTTCACACATTAGGCTTAATATTTAAAAATGCTTCGGCACAAAATGTTCCCCGCCTTTAGCAACGCTGGCCCAGTAGAAAACTTCATTTTTGCGCAATAATTGCGAAGGGATTAAAATGATATCACATTATTCGGGATTCTTTTTTCATACCTATTCAAAAAACTAGAATTAAAAATATCAAAATATAAAATGTTTTATATAATTCGAGCCAATCTTTATTTAAAAAAAAATAAACTATTACATAAGGCAGTGGTGTCCAATGTATGAGGCGCGCCTCGCTGAGGAGGCGCAAAAACGTTTCCAGCTTGATGTTTTGATAAGCTTGCAATTTTATTTTTACACTTCTTTTCGTTAAAATTAAGCTTTGGTAATGCTTCGTGCTTTAATAAGAGCGTGTTTCGTGCAGAGTTGGGCAAATTACACCAAAAATTTATTTTCGATACAAAATACACTGATTTTCGAATCTAAAATACAAAATTCTTTTCAAATATAAAAATTTCCAAATACAAAATACATTTAAATAGCATATTACATGTATTTTCAAAATAAATTAAAAATACGAAATACGTGTATTTTCAATTTACATACAAAATATCTGTATATTCAAAATAGATTTAAAATATAAAATTCATTTTGAAATTTTAAAATCTCATCCGTATGAGAGTGCACTAAGTTAGGTGTCTATAATGCATGTACCGCGAGACATATGTGACCCGCCAAGGGTGTTTTAGTGACCTGCCGTGTTATTTCCAGTATTAACCTCGCTGAGGAGGCGCAAAAACGTTTCAGCTTGATGTTTGGATAAAGTTTGCAATTTTAGTTTTACACTTCTTTTCGTTAAAATTAAGCTTTGATAATGCTTCTTACTTTAATAAGAGTGTGTTTCATGCAGAGTTGGACAAAATACACCAAAAAATTTTTCGATACAAAATACATTGATTAAAATAATATTAAACTACAGACTTTAATGTTAAAAAATACATAAAAACAATTAAAATTATCAATTAGATGTTTAGAACGTATTTACATAAGAATAGGTGATCAATTAAGAATATCAATTAGAACGTCTAACTGATAATTTTAATTGTTTTTATGTATTTATTAACATTAAAGTCTGTAGTTTAATATTATTTTAATGAATTTTAGTTTTATCCAGACGTAATTATGTATGTGTTTTTGAAACAAAATACATTGGTTTTAGAATCTAAATTACAAAATGCTTTTCACATGTAAAAAATTCCAAATATAAAATACATTTATAATGGCAAATACACGTATTTTCAATATACATTTAAAATACAAAATACATTTATAATAGCAAATATATGTATTTTCAAAATACATTTAAAATACAAAATACGTGTATTTTCAATTTACATATAAAATACAAAGTATTTGTATATTTAAAATACATTTAAAATATAAAATTCATTTTGAAATTTTAAAAGCTATTGCGTATTAGATTGAGCTAAATTAGGGGTTTTAATTCATGTAACGCGGGCCATACATGACCCCTCGAGAGCATTTTAGTGACCTGTCGTATTATTTCAAATATTAAATACGAAAAGTTTTCCAAAACGCTTAATTAGGGCAAATCCATAGTTGCTAACTTTTACACTGATTTCGTGTCAAATAAATTTGTTTTGAACAAGAAAATTTATTTTAAATTTTATTTCTATTTTACAACTATTTGATTGTAATTCTTATGTAAAATATCTAGTTCAAAGGACCTGCATAATATTTACCAATTGTAAAAAGGGTAAAATTTGGCAGCTGAATGGCAATTTCTTCCTTGAATTAGAAAATGATCGAAAAACAAGGAAAAATACCACTCGATATGCCGATATTATTCGTCGGCATCGACTCATATACCGGTGAAGTAAATTTGCTTCTTTTGTGTCGTTAAAAGCTAGATCCATTAGAAAAAGACATTACCCCAATATGCTAACAACTCCCCTTGTCGTAAATATATGCTTTCACATGTATCATTACGGTGCTGTAGTCAGGTCTTTAAAAATTTGATAAACAATTCCAGTTTTAAGTGAAAAATATTTACCTCCCCTCTCTCTCCGTTATTGATTCTCAAAAAACACAAAAGTATTTTAGGAATTAATTAAGAAAAAATAACAACAAGCATAGTTTATAATTATTAGTAACATAGTTATGAATAGTACTTTATTTAGATACTAAAGATACTAAATATAATTTTTTTTTTTTTTTTTTTTTTACGAAACTTATCAAAATTATGTATCTTTCAAAAACATAACAAATTCTGTAAATGCTGAATTAATCGCATTGTTCGGAAAATGCTGATTGCCGAATGCATTGAATGTCCGGATAGGTGACTGCTACAAAATTTATATCTGATACGGGGGGTGGGGGTGGGGGGGATTGATGAAATAGTGAAATAGGAAAACACTCATTTCTATTTCCTTGTCGAAATCTGTCAAATAATTCTGACTTTATAATTTTAAAATATGTATCTGACGAACTTATTTTCGTTAAAAAGTCAAAACTTTTTTTTATTAATATTCTTTCTAAGTTTATTTCTCTATTGGGAGGAAAGAAAAATGCCGTTAGTTCTCATTTCAATCACCGAGGTTGGCGCGATTTTTATTTTACGCTATTTTGGCGAGAAAACCCCATTTTCAGGTACCTGTTAGGTCTAGCTTGCTGAAACAGCATCTTAATTTTATTTTATTATGAAACAGTTTATTTCATTATAAACCACACACAATCTATATATATAAAAGAAAGTCCTTTCTGGCTAGATGATCAACGCACAGCCAAAACTACTGAACCTACAAAGACGAAACTTGCAGAAAAAATACTTCTTAGTATGTAGAGGCGCACTAAGACGGGACTTTCAAAAACTCCACCCCAAGGGGGGTAAAAAGGGGAACAAACTTTAAAAAAATTCCTTAAAAATCAAGTATTATAGTTACGTGACAAATGATAACATATTTTAATGTATTTTTGTATGTTGAATCGAATGGTATCAATTAAATACTCATAAGTCAAATAGTTCGTGAGATATTGCACATTTTTCTAATTTGACGAAGTCTTTGACGTCAAAATCTAACAATTCTAACAATACAGGTGATAATTTCTAAAAATACGTCTGTTACTATAGCAATGGCAGAAATTCAAATTAAATCTTTTTGTTTATTTCTGCAGATAGAAACATTAACTGCTCAATTGGGAATTGAATATTATTCTTACGGATATTTATGTAATTGTGTATTATTATTATTTCTACAAACGCCACGATTTAAAATAAAATGTGATTGCTAAAATAAAGGGTACATCTCAATTATACCGTCGACCACTTTTCATAAAAAAATAAATAAAAAATCATCGACAAACATGAATTCCAAATAAACAAATGGAAGAATGTTGCCATTGGAACATCAAAATAAATAAATAAAATAAAATAAATTCGGAAAAGCCCCACTTACCAAAGTTTCCACTAAGTTTTAACACAAAAAAATTACAATATATTAATGAAAATAGAACAAAAATCTTGGATATCCATTTATTTACATTATTTTTCTTAATTATCCTTCTCGGCTGGTGAATAAATGTTTGTGACGTCAGTAGAAATTGATCTATTGCACTTAACTATGAAACGCAACATTTTTACAATGCATTTTCTCTTTTAATGTCATGGCACAGCCGTTTAAGGACGCAATTTTTATTTTAATTAACGAAATAACTAAAATATCAGAAAAACAAAATGAAAAATGCAGGTAAATGTCGAATTAAAAACAGCTTCATGACATAACAAACACGTTTAATACTTCTGACGTCAAGTGAATGGGACTGCACTTTTGGCGTTAAATCTTATAGTTTGGCGATAGTTTTTTTTATGAAAAGTGATCGACGGGATAATGGAGAAGTACCAAATAAAATGTCGAAGGTCTGATTGGTATTATATATTACTTCTTTATTTGTTTTCAGTCTTCAGCCATGTTTCTTTTTTTCTTTGGGTAGTTATTCATACGATTTCGGGCCAATTTTCCACAATCGGATGCCTCGCCAATTTGGCGTATTAACCACAATGTTGAAAGCATCGTTTATGTTTGAAGCGAAATCTTCATGATGAATCCTGTTACAGAAAATCATATCATCATCTACTATGAGTATAAACCGCATATTCACATTTTAATCAGATGATGTTCTTGAAAGGTTTTAGCGTATAGCTATTCTACGTTGCTTTGTTATAGAGCTAAAGAGGAAAGCTCTAAAATTATGTGAACCCGATTATTAAAGATTAAATTAAAAAAATTCTACTGAACAAATTTAAATGGAAGTGATTTTTTAGGTATGATGGTTAATGGCCCTATAATATATCATTCTATGTTGCTTAGTGATAGAGCTAATGGGAAAGTGATTGAGAAATGTGAATGCAATTATGAAAGATATACTATCTACTATGTATTTAAAATGCAAATTCGTATTTCATTCCGACCGTTTATAATTTGAGTTCTGCTATACGGACTTTTGTGGGATTTACACTGTTAGTTAGGCAATTTTGTGGGGATGGTTGGTACTTCTCTGGAGCAAAGTTTTCGTCTGCATTGTGTTTTCTGAAGCGAAAGCTTGACAAAAAATCCGATTACAGAAATCACATCATAATCATCTATAATATTTATAAAACTAAATTCTTATTCCATTCCGATCGTTTAAAACTCAGGTTCTACCGAACAGATTTTTATATGATCTCACTGTTAGTTAGGTAATTTGTTTTAGAAAGATTTTAAAATAATGTACATTGTTCTACATTCCTTATTTATAGAGCCACGGGAGGAAGTTATAGATAAAATTAGGTGAACTCGATTAAAAAAGATTACCCTTTTTAAAGTTCTACTGAACGGATTTTGATGGGAGTTTCGCAGTGTGATAATATTTCAGGAATTGATTTTCTAAATTGTTTAGTTATGGAGCTATGGGAGAAAGTTGTCAGTGGTGTAGTCGTAAAAAAAAAACAGTGCATATACTCCATAGACAGAGGATATATACTAGAGAGTATATATTATAGCTACGGACGGTGTGCAGAATTTCGTCTTAAAAATTCCAGAATGTTGACGGCGTATACCAGCATATACTTTCTACAAAATCCCTGAGAGTTATATTAAAAGGTGAAGATGATTATGAAATATACATTTATCTGTCTACTGTATATGTATAATGCAAACAGAATTTAGATCCTGCCGCTTATACCTTGAATTCTGCTGAATGGATTTTGCTGGAACTTGCACTGTTAGTTAGCTAAATTTTGAGGGAAGTTTTAGTGCATAACATATCGTTCTATGTTGCTTAGTTAAAGAATTAGGGGGTGGGGGGCATCTATATAATCAGTTGAACCCAATTATGAAACATTAGACTTTTTTAAAGATTCTGCTGAATGGATTTCTATGGAACTTGCATTGTTAATTTTCCACGGATAGTTTTAATATATTGCATATCGTTATATCGTTCTTTAGAAAATCCTACTGTAAATGGTTAAATAAACGAGTTGGTCTTTAACAGCCTAAATTTCGTGTAACACATTAGAAAATATAACAGCGTAATGGCTTTCGTAACGTTTTACACCAATGCGGAAGGACATGAAGGTAAAAGTTCATGTTTCTTTAAAACACACAATCAAATTCACCGATATATTTCGTTTGATTCAAGTTTTTTTTGGAGAAACCGATCACGTAAAGCGAGCAAAGCCTGCTAGGTAATAATAATGGTTAATTTTATCTGTATATAAAATTCTATATTATGTAAAAGAAAGTCCTGACATGGGAGATCATCAACGCAGATTCCAAACTACTGAAGCTACAAATACGAAAATTGCGGGGAAAATACTTCTTAGGATGTAGAGGCGCAATATGAAAGTTTTCCTAAAATTCTATCCCTAAAGGGGTTAAAATGGGAACAAACAATAACAAAATTTCTTAAAAATCGGGCTTTATATTTATTTGTCAAATGATGAATATTTCAATGTATTTTTGCATGCTGAATCGAATGGTACCAAACAAAAATATTCTAACTCCAACAATTCGTGAAATATTGCACATCTTCGAATTCGGTGTTGCCTTTGGCGACAAAACCTTAAAATTTATTGCATTGATCGCCAAGTGATATTTTCTAAAATACATTCATCATTGTTAAAGATCAAACAATACTTGGCGATTTATAAGATACTGGATAAGAAAAAAATCACCTGATATTTTGATTAGATGAAATCTCAATAATGCCAGTTTTCGGGCTCTTTGTTTTAACTTTTTTGTTTGCTTCGGGAATTTGGAATTGAATATTATTCGGTATTTTTATGTTAGCTGGGTGCCAGTGATCGCCAAAAATTTTTTAATCTCGCCATTCCCCCCCCCCCTTTTTTTTGTTAATATTTTAACGTTAGCTAATAACAACTAGCCATTATTTTAACATTGCGATATAATATCTTAAGAAACTTATTTAAAATAACTAAAATATAATCATAATAAAATACATAAACACAAACATATCAATACAAATAAAATGTCACGCAAAATGTTCCAATTCAAATGATGCCAATTGAAACAAGATTTGGTGAGTTTTTACTGGCGCCCAGCAGTATAAAAGTACCTATTATTCTTACGGATATTTATGTAATTGGGATTTTTAAATAAATATGCTTGCTGAAGTAAAGTTTCGAGGGTCTATACGGTTTCGATATCGCACATTTTCTATAATTTGGTGATGCCTTTAGCGCCAACTCATCAATATTTCTAACATTACAAGTTATAATTTCTAAAAATGTATCCATTACTATATCTTCTTCACTACCGTCACTGCAACATATACAGGGAGTCTCATCCTTCCACTTCAAGGCACGGCACGAGGTGCAGGGTAACTGAGATCCGAGATCAACAACCTTATTCCTAAAATAATCAATATGAGGATCATAATTAAAGCCAGACAAATACTTAGTAGTCCAAGGCAATAATTTGATATGCGATCTCTTTTCATATTTTCCTGTAGATGTCTGACCAAAAGCGTACATTGTTGGATGAATGCAATTCACCGGTATATTTAGTTTGATTCAAAATTCGTTTGGAGAAGCCGACCAGCGTAGCGAGCGAAGCTTGCTAGTTTAATTATAAAACACACAATTTTTATTATAAACACACGCAAATTATTTTATAATAAAACACACGCAAATTATTTTATAATAAAACACCCACAATGATTAATTCATTATAAATTACACAATATTTAATTTAATATAAAACACATGCAGTCTGCTCTACAAGGTTGCCATACGAAGCAAAAGCTCGTCAAAATCGCCGGGTTGCGCAGCATACACTGAGAAAAATGAAGTACTCAAAAATGAGTAAATCGGTATACTCATATCGAATTGAGTATGTTTAGATGGAAAGTGAACCTATGCTTTCTCAATCTTAATACATGACATGGTATCAAACATAAAAGAAACGATTATTTTCTAATGGTTTATTTTATTCGTGGCGACATGAAAGATGTTTATTAATAGGAAACAATGCAATATACTTTGGAAATCAGGGAATAATATTACATTTTTATTCCTCGGTTGGAACAATATCTCGTGACTCCTTTATAAAGCGTTTGATTATATTGGGTTGTTGTAATGAGAGCTTCGTATATTCATGCGCGGTCGGCCCCGTCTGCATGCTGATAGAGATGGACTTGTTCGTGGAAAGAAAATTAGAAGAATGGAATTTTCAATTTGTTCATATTTGAACAAATCCATTGAATCAAAAATGAGTACCAAAAATTTTAAGTACATTTGGATCGGGGCTATTTTGAGTATGTGATGTATTTAAAATTGAACACTTTTTACTCAGTTTTGATAATGCATTTTTTCAGCTTTAAATCATGATTTTGGCACTAAAAACATTCCCTGGTGCGTCTGCGACATCTGTACCCTAAACAAAAATAAACAAAAAAGGCCTAATTTTAATTTGGAGGTTTTTTTTTGTTTTGTTTTTGAAACTTGGTCGCCAGATAAAAAAAAAAAAAAAAGTAGTTCGCCAGTACTGACCTGGCAAAGTTGCCACTTATTTTTAATTTTTTTTCACAAAACCTCCATTTTGGAAAAATATTAAAAATAGGTATCATACTCATTTTCAAAATGGAAATTTTCCGTTCTTAAGAACGGTATTCTATGAGCAATAGTGCAATAATAAAAAGTAATCTCTATAATAATTATATATAGGGGGATTCATAAAGAATGTCAATAGACTATTTCCTCAAGTATAGCCCCTAGACACATACTTCCAATTGCAAAGATTCATAAAAAGGGGCATAATTTGCTGACATAAATAGCAACCCCCGAGGGAGGGGGGGAGGGGTATCTATTTGAGAAAATACACACACTAAATTTTTATCGAAGGGTACAATTTCAAATTAGGGATTTTTTTCTTATCCATTCGTGAATGAAACACAAAAAATTATATCTTTGTATCTGCAAAAATCACACAGATATGCCCGTTTAAATTATTCGTCTGGTTTTAAGGTTTTAGACATAAATTTAAATGCGTGTAGTTCAAGAAACAATGTTAATTTTAAATGAATCGTTCCAAAGAAGCCAATCATTGATATCCTATATTCTTGCTGTAAGGAACACGACATGCAATCATCACGATATATTTCAAGCATGTCTTAAATCGCTATTTAATAACGTATAAGTTTGTGGATGATCTTGCATTCTAAATGCATCAATATAACGTCTGTCAGAGGTGTGCTTAAGTGGTGTAAATCATGAATTTCAGCTTTTAATATCTCTGTGAATTTTTCAGATATAAAGAGGGATTTTGTTGTGTATCATTCCGGAATTGTCAAGGAAAATTTTCCTAATTGGAAATTTTACCCTATGGAGGCCGCATAAAAATTTAGTTTGTGTATTTTCTCAAACAGATCCCCAAGGGGTTTCAACTAGTGTCATTAATTTTTTGCACCTTTTTTTATGAAACTTTGTGTCTAGGGGCAATATTTAAGGAAATAAGCTATTGGCTTCATCTTTATGAATCACCGTGTATACTGATGCACATTTATACGGAACAGGTATTTGTACTGCATAGGGTCAACCCGTTTTTTTTCTCTCTCTCCCTTCCTCTGGATTTCAGCCTCGGAACTCGGTATTAGGGCGAGTGAATTCTTTGTTCTCTACACAACCTGACCACATCCAATGACTTCGTTATAACCAAGTCGTTGAATGTTGTCTATAAGCCAAAACATCAATTACAAAAATTTAACTGGATATGTTTCGTTTTCTCGCAAATGAAATGGAACATTTCCATTTTTTGTCTTGTAAGGAACATCTTATGTTTTTAAAGTTTTCTGTTTATTAAGAAAAAAATGTACGATTATTATTTTTTTTTACGATTGTCCATAATGTCATTTATTAACATAATAATTATCTGTACTACCTATTACAATATACATTTATTTATTTTAAAAACACATCAAAAAGCAGTGCGCATGTCTAACAGTTTCAAAAAACACTTTCAAACTACACCAAATCTAGTCAATATGTATAAAATCTATAAAAAATATTTTCACTTCTTGGTCCGAGGCAACTTTAGTTTCTGATGTTCTGTTTCTTCCTCGCTAGTCACTCTGTTGAAAAATTCCATATTTTGCTTATTCAACAGTAATTTTTCAAGAGAGTGGCTATAGTGAGGAATACATGGAACATAACTGAAGATGCCTCGGACCAAGAAAAGAAAATATTTTCAAAAACTTTTATGCATATTAATTAGATTTAGTGTAGATTGAAAGTATTTTTAGAAGCTTTTAGTCATGTGCATTGCTTTTTTATGTGTTTTTAAAATAAATTAATGTATGTTGTAATTGGTAGTACATATAATTATTATGTACGATTTCTTCTCAAAGCATAACGTTTCTGTTAAAAAACACATAAAATCGCCCGTATATATATACGGAATTTGTAATACAGTGTGTAGTGTTAATAAACGTCGAAAATAATTACGTTTAATTAAACTTCTAATGTTCCTAGAAAGAGAAACATATTCTTTTTAATGTTTAATTTAAAAACCTTTTTTTTTATCACATGTTCTTAAGGAATACATAACAACAAGAATTTAACGTTAATATTTTTTTTTTCAGGAAATCTGCACGAATTACACCACAATGGATCTTTGCAAGAATGTGCAGGATGCTGGAGTAAGAGAGTTTACTTTTTATTGTTAAATAACATGCGGGGTGGGCACAAATTCTTGCCCTAATTATAAATATGTATTATGCGAAAACAATTATAATTAGACATATGACTGTTTAGATACGTTGTAAGTACAATTATATGGTTTTTAATTCTACCATTCTACTAATATCGTACCAAGATATCAGGAGGTAGATTGAAAAATTTGTATTGTACAAATCAAGATATATGATATGTTAAAGAATCTTGCTGTAAATCGATAACATGATAGTTCCTTCAAAAGCACCAAGTGAATCCCCGTTCTGCTCAAATCGTTCCAAAACAGCGAGGCAGACAAGTCATTTTTTCATCTATTCCTAATAACCTTGTCTTATATCACAATTTCATCTGGTAACTCGATGACGTAGTCAATTTTGTCCCCGCCGCCCGCTCTATCACAGTTGGTTCTTACAACATAGAAAAAACATTATCTAAATATTAGATGATTAATAATTAAATGCTAAACATTGATTGATAATCAGAAAATTAATAAAAAATAAAAACGTCTTAAAATTTCTGTTTTTGACAGTCGTACTATAACTAGTTTTATAAATATTCAGATCTTGGTGATTGTTCCGTCGCGGAAGTATGGTTTTGGCTCCATCTAGTGAGCGCTGTATTACAGCTCCACCTAGGAGCATTTTGTAAAACAATTCATTAAGCTGTGGGTCAATGAAGCACTCGCATGCATTGTAAACATCACTCAGTTCACGCGGCGATATGAATTATAGAAATGCAGTTCGATTTAATAATTTGTGTTCGTGAATGTCAACTGTCCTGTACATGTTAATAAAAAGTTAAAAAGGCAATCTCAACTCATACAGTCCATTTTATAACGAACATTGTGGTTCGCAGAGCCGCAGTGCTGCTATGGATAAGCTGAATCGTTCAAAAGGCGCCGTGAAGGCCGCTATAACTAAACTTGAACAATTTATTACAGAGAATGTAGATCCTAAGGCCACTAATGTGAGCCAACTCCAAGTAAAGTTTATAAAAAAATAGAAAGCCTGCAAAATAAATTAGAACATATTCGTGAACAGTATTACGAATTACCTGAAATCGCTCAACCTCAATTAAAAGAAATAGAAGAGGATATAGATGTCGCAAGTGACAGATTAGAACAGTTGGAAGTGAGTGTAAAACTTTTATCAACCTCATTTGATGATAAATCTAATAATATTCATATTAAGGAAAGGAAAACAAAAGTACGCTTACCAGAAATTCCATTGCCTTCATTTGGAGGTGTATTCTATGATTTCGCAAATTTTAAAAATCAATTTACGAATTTGATTATTAATAATGATCATTTAGATGATAATCACAGGCTATTTTATTTAAAAGCCTCTTTAAAAAATGATGCTAAACAATTAGAATCTCCCGATGATGACTTTAATTCATTATTTCAAGCCCTCATTCATAGATATGAAAATAAACGACTTTTAGTCGACTCTCATATTTCTTCAATTTTAAATTATGAAAAAATCCAGTATGAATCTCCCAAAGAATTACGAAACTTCTTAGATTGTATTAATAAGAACATCAGAGCCTTGAAAGTAATGGAATATGATCAAAATAGCTTATCAGAAAGTGTATTCATGAATCTGGAGGCACGGCAGTGCCTCCGCCAAGTCGAGAGAGGACAGCCGTAAGCATACTTTTCTGGAAGCAACTCAGGGCACTTTTGACCCCCCCATATCTCCGCGCTGGAGTATCCCAAAAATTTTAAACTTCAATTATAGAGAGTATTTGGCCCACAGGACCAAAATTTAAAATTACAACTTTCTGTCTTTTCTAGTTCAGGCGATATATGAACCCAAACATTCGATTTTTTGTCACTTCTTACTCACTCGTTCACGCGTCATCAAAAAGATTGGGTAGATCCCGTAGCCCCAGAAACTTGACATTTGGAAAAAAGGTAGTGTTTAGGATACAAAGAAAGGAAAAATTATAAAATCTATAAAATTCGAAAAAAAAACATTCGAAAATTCAACAAATTCCATCAAAATTGAAAATTGAAAATAATACGATCTTGTAGTCTTGGAAACTTAAGATTTGGTGTGAAGGTAGTGTTTAACATCCAGAAAAAGAAAACATCAAAAACACCAAAAAAATCGAAAGCAAAATTGAAAAAATCGAAGAAATTGAAAAAAACCGAAAATTTGAAGACAATCCGATTTTGTTGCGCTAGAAAATTCAAATTAGGAATAAAGGTAGTATTTAGGATACAGAAAAAGGAAAATTAAAAAAATCCAGAAAATTCGAAAAAAAAATAAAAAAATTCGAAAAAAATTGAAAAAAGGAAAATAATTTGATACGATAACGCTCGTATTTATAAATTAATTTGGATGAAACTAATTGTGTGTATTAAGCTCACCAATGCCTCGACCGAGTTCGTTGGCCAGCTTGGTCCGCCATCTTGTTTCAAGATGGCGGACACGGAAAATTTTAAAACTAAAATAAATATACAAAAAAGTTAAAAAATCAAGTTTATTTTTTAATTAGGTGTTAGGACTTGATACAAGGATTCCAGAGCATTTTTTGTTTTACCTCTATCTTAAAAATTGGCTGAGATAGAGCAGTTTGAAATTCTAGGGTGGCTGACAGTTTGAAACAAAACAGCACATTATAAAAAACCAACGATAAATTTATGGTCAATAATGGTCAAGCAGGTGCAATCCCGAATGAATACTCCGTGTTATTATAACTGTAACTTTGACTTCGAAATTTTGATACGTTGCATTTTCTATTTGTTGATATTTTTGAACTATGATTTACGCTAAGTGAAATGTTCTTGTTGAAGAGGGATTTTCCATGTAAATCTGAAACGTCCAATTTTAATATGTTTTTAATGTTTTATGAAAGTGTATTGTAATGTCTGTAATTTTAATGATTTCAATATAAATTTATAAGTTTTAGTGAACGCGATTTCTCGCAAATTACTTTCTTTCATTGTTGTAATCATTTTCCCAATCATACGCATAAAACTATATATTCATATCCATTAGCGCCAAATTCTCGCCAAACTTGGCGACAATTGGCGAAATCTCGTCAAATTTGGCGATAAAAATAAGTCTTCATAAATGAAGCCAACTTGGCTATAGCTCAATAATTTGGCGAATTTCTTATTCAAATTCAGTGTAAACGAATCTTTTGTAAACGGTTTCTTTGCATTTTAACTTGCTGTTTTCGAGTAACATTATCTAAAATTTTAAAACGAAGATATAGGAAAGCTACCTTTTCCTGCCGGTACAGGCCGGAGGACTTTTTTATGAGTTGTCGGATGCAATCTATGTTTTGCATTAAATAAAGTAAAACATTGAGAAACAAATCCCACAGGATGGGGATAGTTTGTTTTAGATCTGGAGGCACGGCAGTGCGTCCGCCAAGTAGAGAGAGGACAGCCGTAAGCATACTTTTCTGGAAGCAACTCAGGGCACTTTTGACCCCCTCATATCTCCGCGCTGGAGTATCCCAAAAATTTGAAACTTCGTTTTTCTAGAGTATTTGGCACACAAGACCAAAATTTAAAATTAAAACTTTCTATCTTTTCTAGTTCAGACGATATATGAACTCAAACATTCGATTTTTTGTCACTCACTCACTCACTCGTTCACGCGCCATCAAAAAGATTAGGTAGATCCCGTAGCCCTAGAAACTTGACATTTGGAAAAAAGGTAGTGTCTAGGATACAAAGAAAGGAAAAATTATAAAATCCGGAAAATTCGAAAAAAAAACATTCGAAAATTCAACAAATTCCATCAAAATTGAAAATTGAAAATAATACGATCTTGTAGTCTTAGGAACTTAAGATTCGGTGAGAAGGTAGTGTTTATCATCCAGAAAAAGAAAACATCAAAAACACCAAAAAAATCGAAAGCAAAATTGAAAAAATCGAAAATCGAAAAAAAATCGAAAATTTTCAAATAATCCGATTTTGTTGCGCTAGAAACTTGGAATTCGGAATAAAGGTAGTATTTAGGATGCAAAATAAGAAAAAATTAAAAATTCCGGAAAATTTGAAAAAAAAATTCAAAAATTCGAAAAATTCGAAAAAAATTGAAAAAATTAAAATAATTTGATCTTTTAGCCTTAGAAACTTAAAATTCGCAGTAAAGATAGTGTTTAGGATTCAGAATAAGTTAAAATAAAAAACCAAATAAAATTCGAAAATAAAACAAAAAAATCGAAAAAATCGGAAAAATCGAAAAATAAGGAAAATTTGAAAATAATTCGATTTCATAGCGCTAGAAACTTGAAATTTGGAATAAAGGTAATATTTAAGATACTAAATAAGGAAAAATTAAAAAATATGGATAATTCAAAAATACCCATAAATTAGTGCAGACGATATATGAACTCAAAGTTTCGATTTTTTGTCACTCACACACTCACTCACTCTCGCGTCATCAAAAAGATTGGGTATATCCCACAGCCACAGAAACTGAAAATTTGGAATAAAGGTAATATACAAAGAAAGGAAAAAATATAAAATCCGGAAAATTAAAAAAAAAAAAAACATTCGAAAATTCAAAAAAATAGAACAAAATTGAAATTTGAAAATAACACGATCTTGTAGTCTTAAAAACTTAAAATTTGGTGTGAAGGTAGTGTTTAGAATTCAGAAAAAGAAAACATCAAAAACACACAAAAAAAAATTGAAAATAAAATCGAAAAATCGAAAAAAATCGAAAAATTTCAAATAATCCAATTTTGTTGCGCTAGAATCTTGGAATTCGGAATAAAGGTAGTATTTAGGATGCAAAATAAATAAAAATTAAAAAATCCAGAAAACTCGAAAAAAAATCAAAAATTCGAAAAATTCGAAAAAATTTGAAAAAAAATTAAATAATTTGATCTTTTGGCCTTAGAAACTTAAAATTCGCGGTAAAGATAGTGTTTGGGATTCAGAACAAGTTAAAATAAAAGCGCAATAAAATTCGAAAATAAAATAAAAAAATCGAAAAAGATCGGAAATTTTAAAATAATTCGATTTTGTAGGTCTAGAAACTTAAAATTTGTAATAAAGGATACAAAATAAGAAAAAATTATAAAATCCAGAAAATTATAAAAAAAAAAAAAAAAAGCGAAAAATCAAAAATTGAAAATATTTTTATCTTGTAGTCTTAGAAACTTAAAACTTGGTGTAAAGGTAGTATTTACTATTCAATAAAAGGAACGATTAAAAAATTCGAAAATAAAATCGAAAAATCGAAATATGTTTAAGAAATCGAAAATTCGAAAACAATTTGATTTTGTACTGCTAGAAACATTAGTTATAAGATAATTATCCTATTAGCTAGTACAACGCCCCTAATTGTTTTATGTTATTTCCCCCGGATTATGGTTTTCTTTTCTTTCGTTTACGAATTTCGTTATAGAAAAGTTCCGCTATAGACTGGCTACGATATAGGCGATTTCTTTATAGACAGGTTTGTTTTCTTTCACATGTTGTACTCTATTTACTTCAAATATGAAATATGGATTGTTAAATGATGTTAGCCCCACAAAAATTTTCACAGCTCCCCCTACCCTCCCGACATTACTGGCTGGTTATGGCTTGATAGTCCTTTCTAAATAAAACCATGGTGACTCTAAGATTCACTTGATTTATCTCTAAATTGAACCTAAATGATCCTAAGAAGACGGATCAAATAATTACTATATTAGCATGACAATCAGGTAACTTAGAATTAAAATCGAAAAATCAATAAATTCATAAAAAGTCGAAAATTTGAAAATAATTCGATTTTGTAGTCCTAGAAGATTGACATTTGGCAGAAAGGCAGGGTTTTGTACACAAAGTAAGGAAAAATTAAAAAATCCGTAAATAATAAAAAAAAGTCTAAAAAAAAACGAAAAAAAACCATCGAAAAAAGGAATATAGTTTGATTTATTGGAAATTTCCGGAAATTTTAATTTTGGCTTTCTTTTTATACTAAAAAGTTCTTTTATGTTAAATATCAAGTATCTAGGGCTGCGAGTTATATCTCAGATGCATAGCGCCTATCCTGGAAGCAATTGAGAGTACTTTTGACACTCCCCCTCCCATAATTTAGTGCTTGCCTAGGAACCTGAAATCTCTTTTTATCTACAGTACTTTGCAAACGAAACTAAAGCTTCAATTTTTTTATACCTGTAAATAATAGGGACAGAGTGTGGGCTTAGCGAAAATCAGTGGATGATCTCCAAAAAGAACCCAAAATCAAGAAAAGGAGGGTTACTTACAAAAAGAAGTGAAATCTCATCAAAAAGTCACCTGTAAAAAATGCAGCCAAGTCTCGTAACTCATTTACCGTAAAAAGTACTGAGATCGTATAAAGCCAAGTTTAACTATCTTATTAACTCTGAAATTTTCATTCACAAAATCACTCCTAGTCTCTACATCTTTAGTTAATTATTATTTTGTGACTTGGCAATTACGCAGCACAGGGAAGTTATTACACCTTACTATGTTATGGGATGGGATGGGATAATTTAACTAAAGCAAATTATATACGCACAGGGAAGTTATTACACCTTAATATGTTATAGTATTATTTGATTAAGACTAACTATATACATCACATTCTCGTGCTAAGTAATTGCCAAGTCACAAAATAATAATTAACTAAAGATGTAGAGACTAGGAGTGATTTTGTGAATGAAAATTTCAGAGTTAATAAGATAGTTAAACTTGGCTTTATACGATCTCAGTACTTTTTACGGTAAATGAGTTACGAGACTTGGCTGCATTTTTTACAGGTGACTTTTTGATGAGATATAATTTTACAAAAAAATAGATAAAGAAAGTCAAAAACAATTTGAACTTTCTCTTGAAAATACAAATGTTCCAACTTTTAATTATTTAATGGCATTTCTGGAGAAAAGATGTATTATGTTAGAGAATGTTTCTAGGTCTCATTGCGCCAGCCAAGTGAATTCGAAACATATCAAAAGTAATTACGCAGTAAATAAATCAAGGTCATTTTTTATCAGTGACAATAAAAATAAAGTAAAGTCATGTATTTTATATAAAAATAACCATGCATTATTTAAATGCATCGCATTTCAAAATATGAGTGTTCCTAATAGAAAAAACTTTGTAAACAAAAATAAATTATGTATAAATTGTTTGAGGCTACATCATAGCGAATGCAATTCTAAATTCACATGTAAAAAGTGTTCCTCTAGCCTACTTTTTGAAAATGTGAATGATTTTTCAGAAACGCAGATGAATAAACCCTTAGAATCGATAAAAGATAAACAATTAATTATTTCAGATTCCGAAAGTAAGGATAAGGTCTCTTCTTTATTAGGCAGTAAACTTTTAACTAATGACTCAAAGACTTGTACGTTATTAAATACTGCAATTATTTTACTAAAGTATTCGCGTCGAAATAAAATTAAATTACGAAGTGTCTTTGATAGCGGTTCGACGATAAACGTCTTATCGGATAGTGCTTGCAGGAAATTAAATTTAAAACCCAAACCCTTTAAAGGTAGCGTTTCCGGAATTAACGGTTCATATCAACAAGAGAAACAAGTCGTAAATACGGATATATCTAATCAAAATAAAACATTTTCAAGAAATATAGACCTGGTTGTGCTGCAAAAAATAGCAAATAATATTCCGATCACGGAATTAGACATTTCAAATTTATGCATCCCTAAATACATAGAATTAGCTGACAGCAATTTTAATGTTCCAAATCAAGTTGATGTTCTAATTGGTAGCGAATTATTTTTTGATATTTTAAAGGGGGATACAATTCGGCTCTCAGATGGAAAGCGTATTTTACAAAATACAGAATTCGGATATTTAGTGACAGTCACACTTCCAGCCCTTAGTAATCAATACTTTTGTTGTCTCTTAACTGAAGATAGTTTGGACTATACACTTAAGAAATTCTTTGAAATTGAATCCTTACCTGGAGACAATGACGAATTTGTGAAGGGTGAAGAAGAAACATTTTGTGAGGAGCATTTTAGAAGCACATATAAACTCGATCATACCGGTAGATTAGTATTGCAGCTACCAATGAAAGAAAATACGGAATCAGTTTTAGGGTCATCTAAAGAAATTGCAGTTAGAAGATTAAATAATTTATGGGCTAAATTAGATAAGAATAAAACAGTGGCTAATTTATATAGAGATTTCATGGAAGAATATGAATTTTTGGGGCATATGACTGAAATTAAACTTGAAGACACCAATGGGGTATCGTACTTCATTCTACACCATGCTGTCAATAAACCAGAAAAAAACCTCCACTCCCCTACGCGTGGTTTTTAATGCTAGCTCAAATACATCTAGCGGGTATTCACTTAACTCTATTTTATTAAATGGCGGAACAGTCCAGCAAGATTTATTTTCCATTATAACTAGATTCCGCACACACAAATATGCATTTTGTGCAGACATTAAGAAAATGCACAGGCAAATACTGATCGACCAATTGCAGAGAAATTTGCAAAAAATTGTATGGAAGTCTAATAAGAATGCATCGATTAAAATATTTCAATTAAATACGGTAACATACAGCACAGTTAGTGCCCCGTTCTTAGCTACGCGTACACTAAAGGCGCTTGCTGACGAAGAAAGAAAGTATTTTCCCAAAGCTGCAAAGGTGATATATAATGATATGTATGTTGACGACTGCTTGTCAGGTGCGGGTTCCTTGCAAGAAGCACAAGAGTTACAATCTCAATTGATTCTGATTTTAGAAAAGGGCGGTATGGAACGACACAAATGGGTATCTAATCACCCTGAGTTATTACAAGACACCGCTATTTCAGAATACGCATTTGAAGATCACTCGCAACAAATTTCTGTAAAAACTTAGGAATGTTATGGAAACCCGAATCGGATCATTTCTCCTTTAAAATTACTATTATCCCTAAAGATAATTACTCCAAGAGAGAAGTATTAGCCGAAATCGCCAAAATATATGATCCGCTAGGCCTGGTTGGCCCGATTGTCACCAAAGCAAAGATTTTTATGCAACAGCTATGGGAACAAAAGCTTGATTGGAATCAACATCTGCCTCCCAACTCTCTTCCAGAATGGGACAATTTTTTCATTAAATTACAAGACATAAATAATCTTGTCATTTCTCGATATGATCTGTCGGACAATATCGCAAGATTAGAACTTCATGGTTTCTGTGACGTATAAGGGAAAGCCTATGGAGCTGCTGTTTACTTACGATGCATCTCCACGACTGGGCAATTCAATTCGAATCTTCTATGCAGCAAGTCTCGGGTGGCTCCCCTAAAGCCAATGGCCATCCCAAGATTAGAGCTCTCAGCAGCTCTACTATTGACGAAATTAGTTAAAAATTTAGTTCCGACCTTACAGTTGTGCTTTGAAAAGGTCTGGCTGTGGACTGATTCTTCCATTGTACTTTTTTGGCTCAATACTCCACCACACAAATTAAAAACTTTCGTAGCCAACAGAGTGACTATGATTCAGACTCTTTCTGAAAATTATCTGTGGAATCACGTATCCTCCAAGTCTAATCCGGCTGACGTCATATCCCGATATGCATATGCCAAGGATCTAATAAATAATGATTTATGATGGTTTGGTCCAGAATTTCTTGAAAGAGAAATCACAGTTACTAGACAGTGTCCCAATCCCACAGACATTGACTGTGTAAAAGAACTGAAACCAGATGTCAGTTTAATTAAAAATTTCAATGAAAATAACACTTTTTGTGATCGTCTGTATAAATGTTCTAATGATTTTTTAAAACTTATTAGAATATGTAGTTTCATTTTCTGGCATCTTGGCAATGCTCGTAAATTAGAAAAGACTTGCAATCACCTGACGGCGAACGAGCTACAACGAAGTACTCATTTTTTGGTGAAAAAGGCCCAGGAGGTTAAGTTCGCAGCGGAAATAGCTGCGTTGAGGAAAGGACACACTGTTCCTTCGTCCAGTAGCTTAAAATACTTAAATCCCTTTTTGGACGAAAGTGGCTTACTTCATGTAGGTGGCAGATTAGTAAACTCCAATTTGCCCTTTGAAGCCAAACATCAATTTATTTTACAAAATGATCACGTATTAAATTAATCTTTGAATTCTTCCATAAAAAGTACTTGCATATAGGTCCACAGGGATTAGTCCATCAAGTACGCATGCAATATTGGCCCATAAAGGCTAAAAGCATAGCAAGAAAAAGTGTGCATTCCTATGTCACGTGCTTCAAGCACAATCCCAAGACACTAGATCAATTAATGGGAAACCTCCCACAACAACGTGTAACACCAAATTCAAGCTTTTTAAATTCAGGCGTCAATTTTTGTGGTCCATTCCATATCAAATATAAGAATCAAAGAAAAGGAGTTTATTCAAAAATTTATGTGGTCATATTTATATGCATGTCTACTAAGGCAATACACTTAGAAATAGTAAGCAATTTATCCGCTGCTGCATTTATCGCGCTGCTTAAAAGGTTCTGCGCTAGGAGAGGCAAGATAAGTACACTAACCTCAGATAATGCCACTAACTTTAAAGGTGCGTCAACAGAATTAGATAAGTTTAAGAAATCGCTGAAAACTCCTAGCGAGGAATTATCAAATTTTTTAGCCCAGGAATTCATAACATGGACATTTATTCCCCCGCGTTCCCCTAACTTTGGCCGACTCTAAGAAACAGACGTTAAGTCCTTCAAACATCACTTACTCAGGGCCGTAGGTAATAATAAAATTACTCTTGAGAACTTCGAATCTCTTATCATACAAATCGAAGGCATTCTAAATTCTCGGCCTTTATTTCCACTTTCAGATGACATAAATGAGTTTGAAGTGCTTACCCCAGGCCATTTTTTAATTGGCCGACCCATCACCAGTATTCCCGAGCCTACTGTTATGAATATCTCCGATAATAGATTAAATCATTGGCAACGCATTACTAAATATTTTCAATGCATTTAGAAACGTTGGTCTATTGATTACCTAAATCATTTGCAGCAGCGCGGTAAATGGCAGTTCACAAAAAATAACGTTAAAGTAGGATCCCTAGTGTTATTAAAGGAAGAAAATCTGCCACCATGTAAATGGGCACTTGCCCGGATTGTAGAAATAGTCCCCGGCAAAGACAATAAAGTGCGTGCAGTTAAAGTGAAAACTGCCAAGAGTGAATTTTTACGGGGCATTTCAAAAATTTGTCTATTGCCAATTGGTGAAAATTTAATGTAAATAGCATTTATGTAGTATTGCATTTGAATATTATTCTTAATTAATTATATAACTAATTTACTGTATATAGTTCATTTTGTATTGTAATATTATCTGTAATGTACAGGGTGATTTTTTTTAAAGTTGTGAAAGTAAAACCCTATAAAAAAAGAACTACTGATCCAAATGACCTGAAATTTCACCAGTATGCTCCCAGAGCAATGGGGATTTTTTAGGCGTGGTTAAAAAAAACTTAAAATTGGACCGACAGATGGCGCTGTAAGTTAACAGAAACAAAGAATATCATCAGTGGGAGGAAAACAATTGACGGTACTTTGAGTAAAAGAACACTTTATTACGCATATCAAAAACATATAGAATACAATAATTGCGAAATAGAACTGCGAACACTTTCGCAGAAATGGAACAAAATAAAAATATGGAATAAAGCATTTGTACACGTGAAAGTCAACTGTGAAACTAACGCAAATGATTTTCAGTGTGCTGTCCACCGTTTTCAGCTACGAGTTGGAGACGTGAAACCACATGTTCCACAACAGAGCAAAAAGTATCCGGCTGGATGCTGTGTATCTAGTGCACAATACGTGCCCTCAGGTCAGCTAAGTTCGTAACATCACACAATACACAGTATTTTTTAGGTACCCCCAGAGTCAGAAATCGCAGCGTGTGCGTGCTTCACCTTGTTTAACGCCACTGCGCGTGTGTGGTGCGCAAGCTCGTCTCCCGATTTTACTGCATATACAGCGCCATCTGTCGGTGCGATTTTAAGTTTGTTTTAAACCACGCCTAAAAAATACCCATTGCTTTGGGAGCATACTGGTGAAATTTCAGGTCATTTGGATCAGTAGTTCTTCAGTTATAGGGTTTTACTTTCACAACTTTAAAAAAAATCACCCTGTATATAAATTATATATTCTAAGTTTAAATTAATTGCTGAAATATTTCATATTTCATCCCCGGGCGGCATGTGATCTTTATTTCAGTGAAATGAATTATATCGTCTGTTATTATGATATGATTAATTTCCGTAATAAAATAAGTATGTTTTAAGTTGGCAACATTTTATCCTTTGTTGATATTTACTGAAAATTCCAATGGGAAACTTAAGCCTAGCTTTGAAAATTTCAGAACTTGAAATCCATATTTAGAATATTTTTCCATTTAATATCTATTTCTCCGGAAACATCTATCCAAAAAACTGTCGGTAGATCATAGGATTGCTATAATTAAGGAATTTTAGTATAAAAATTAGGTTTTTAAATTCAGTAATACGGACATAATATGACTCCATCTTAATTTGAAGTAATCACCATTGTAACCTAGAATCATTACCTATCATGGGATATCATTAAATCAATCAATTAAGTATAATAGGATTTAATAGAATGAAGAAAACTTTTATTAATATCTTTTTAAGTTTTGATTCGATTTTTATAAAATTTGAAATGATTCGACAAAATTCTGCAACGATTATACACCCAGAAAAAGGAATTGATTAAAACAACAATACATGTTTTGTTGAGTACATTTTGATTGTTTCAAGCAAAATTTTTAGTTGAAGTAAAAAGTTGGTTTTGTTGCATTGACAAAAAAATATTGTTAACACTCTTATAAAATTTTAACAAAATTTCATCATTTTACTTGAATTAACAAAATCTGTTTTTTTTAAAATTTTACCATGATTTTGTAATTTGTAATTTCAGCAAAATTTTGTTGCTTTTACAAAATTTAAATTGTTGTGTAGTAGCCATAACTCTCTTACGTAACTTGGTTTATTTGACTTATATAGCTGTATAATTACAGGATTAACATAATTTTTGGATAATTAAAACTTTTTTAATTGGGACGGACCAAGGTGCTTTTAAAAATCACCTTATCCCAATTATTATTTTCTTCTATCTTTACAAGAAGAAAGTATTGGAGTCATAAAAATTTTCAACTTCTGGTTTTCGACGGATTTTAGAAGGTCCTGAACACGATTTAACTGTTTTTAGAAAATGACTGTCTATGACTCTGTCTGTCTGTATGGGACAAAAATTTTATGGGCGCTCTATCTCAAGAACTAATGCACGGAATTTAATAAAACTTTATATTCAGTTATTTCCTGATTTAAGTTGGTGCTGATTAGTTTTTGGCATAAATCGCGCAACAGGTGGTGCTGCTATGTTACAATTTTTGCGATTTCTGCAATAGATTCGCAATTTCTCAAGAACTAAGGCACTGATTTACTCCAAAGTACAGATTGAGTTTGACCTTCACATAAATAGAAGCTGATTACGTTTTGGTGTAAATAGCCCAACAGGTAGCGCTGCTATGTTATTTTTTTCATGATTTTCACTATAACTAAATCTCAAGAACTAATGCACGGATTAATTTTTAATTAATTTTCTGCAGTGAATTACGCCTGTAATTCTTAAATAATAACCAGTGAATTTTTATCCTGCTTTTTTTTCAAGGGTAAACCGGCAGAGTGAAAAATGTCCCAAACCGGGAATCGTACCCGGGTCCTCAGAATAGCTCTCTGAGGCCCCAGCATACGGCAACACAGTTAATTTTTAATTAATTTTCTGCAGTGAATTACGCCTGTAATCCTTGAATAATAACCAGTGAATTTTTATCCTGCTTTTTACAGGCGTAATTCACTGCTGAAAATGAATTAAAAATTAACTATATGTTGCCGTATGCTGGGCTTTGTATTTTCGTCTCATGCTTGCCGCAAAAATTTGGATGTTCATGCAGGGCCTGTTTACCGAATAGTCCCGGGAAGCCTGTGCTTACCCAAAGCTATACAAAGGTGCCCACAAATTTACTTTTCAAAATATTTTTTTTTTTTTTTTTTTTACAAAAAAAAAAAATCAGAGTAAAAAATGCATTTTTTCTTACGAAAGTTTATCTAAGAAGCTCGCTCTTTCTAAATTGTTGTTTACTCGAAATTTTGATGGTAAAATTTCAAATTGTTGTAGCATACCAAAAATGCATTTAGTAAATAACAAAGCAATTGGTAGAGGGGGGCCCCAGAGTAACGTCGCGCTTCCCCTACTTTTATGTCTTAAGAGGGCCCTGTACCCATGATGACATTTTCATCTTGTGCTGCGGTTGCAGCCGGTCGACATATATAAGAGTGAGAAATTTCGAGTTTGGATATCGTTTCTTCTGGCTCAGTGGTTAGAGTCTCAGATCGTTATTCTGAGGACCCGGTTTCGATTCTTAGCTTGGGACATTGTTCAATCTGTAGGTTTACGCTTGGAAAAAAGCAGGATAAAAATTCACTTGTTATTGTTCAAGGATTACAAGCGTAATTCACTGCTGAAAACGAATTAAAAATTACCTAAAAAATAGTTAAGTTTAGATTGGTTTTAATACAGAAAATAATTTTAAAGTAAATATTACAATTGTTTATGTAACAAAAACCTTTTGTTGTTAAAACAAAGAAAATTCTTAAAATTACACTAAACAATTGTTCTTTAATCAAAAGTTTTTGTTGCCGAAACTGAAAAAAGCTCTTAAAGTAACAGATAATTATATTTATTTTCAGAAAACTTTCAGCAAAAGAATTTTGTTAAATCAAGTAAAATTGAAACATTTTTACTTGAATTAACACAACATTTTTTTTGCTGACGTTACAAAATTTTTTGTTGGAATTGCAAAAAAAAAAAAAAAAAAAAAAAAAAAAATTATTCAAACAAATTTTCCATTGACCAATATTTAAACGGAAAGTTTTGTTGGGCCAACCAAATTTTTGTTGATTCAACAAAACTTTTCTGTGGGTGTATGTGTTAAATTTCAAACCATTCGGTTGGGTAGTTTTTGCACTGTTATATGCGGACAGGCGGACAGACGGATGGACCAGACGACGACTATGGGTGCTGTTACGTATTTATATAATTACGAACGCACCTAAAAAGGGCTCAACTGTTTCTTCTAACCTAAATGATTTAAACATTTTGACCTGAGTGTATCTGGATAATTTTCAATAAGGAAAATCGCATAGTGACCTTTAATAACAGTCTCATAGCAATGAAAGTGAATTTAAGAAAGTTAAATGTGGCCATACTTAATTTCCATCTGCGTAATTAGATTAATGATTAAAGTAATCGCGACTTAATTAGTTCAGATTGAATTAATCATGAAAAGTGTGTAAGGGTATTTTTTTTCAATTTCAATCATTATTACATTCATCATGATTAAATTTCGTATGATTGAACGTTTAGTCCACTGATCAATAAACTAAAAAAGTAATCGATTAATGCCAACCCTGGTTGAAACTAACACATTACTATACTGCTCTCTTCGATTTACATTGCATTAAAAAAGAATGTACATTATTTATAAGGTACTAAAAATGTGGAGAAAACCTTTTACAATGCGGCAGTGCTTAACGATAATTAAAAGCTTACAAAAAATAAAAATAAAATAAGTAGCTTTTAAATGACTTTACTAAATTTTTTCATAATATTTTTGAAAGTGACACGAATTCTCGTCTTATTTTCATGAAATAAAAAAATAAAAAATGATATTCTGGCATATACAAGGACATACAGATTCGGAATCAAGGATTTAGAATTTGAGCTGATTAATTTTCATTATGTATGTTAGTAAACGTGTCATTGTTAAATGGCCGTACGTGATGTTTATTTTTTCTGTTTTTATTTTATTTTTACCGTCACATTCATACTCATATACATTTTAAGTTTTTTCAAATTACGTTTAAGCTCTTTACCAGTGTGAATAAGCACGATTATTTAAAGATGAACGTCGCAGATTGACAAATGTGAATTTGCAACACTTGTATATTCAAATAAAAGCTGCAAATTTACTTTTGATATGTAAAAATGCCTTTGGAATTAGCAAAGAATGTACTCACAAATGTGTAAAAAATCTTCGGAAAGATAAATTGTTGGATTTGAAACTAAAACTTCATAAAAAAAATGCATTCGTGGTCCATCTGGCTAATAAAAAACAAAACAATCAATTGCACGCAAGTCAAAATCATTCACTACGAAGTCGAAGAAATAATATCCAGAGTAATTAAATAAATTTGAAAATAAAATATAACTTAAAAAAATGTGTCAGTGCTAGAAAAATTCATGTTATAGCCAGAACTTTCTAGATTCTTGTATTTTGGGATATTCCGCCGGAAGGGGACGCTGTAATAGCGATTTTTGTTCCATTTTCATTGTTGTATCATTGAAAAGTGTATGAAGGTATGCATAGAACAGAACCAAATTTATGTATATGTTTTTGACTATGGCCAGCAGGTACCAGTTGCATTTGGGGATATTGCAACGGAAGGGGGGGGGGCTGAAATAGCTAATTAAAAATTTCAAATTCAAAAAGATGTACAAAAAAAAAAGAGAAATCTTAAAAGATTTTTTCAGTTAAATGTTTGTTTTGATCCAAGGTTCCGGAGCAATATTTGTTTGGGTTCTATCTTAAAATTGGCTGAGATATAGCAGTTTGAAATATTAGGGTGGTTGACAGTTTGAAACAAAACAACAAGATTCCTCCGTAAAAGGGTTTATTTTATGAGTTTTAGTGAACATTGGTTTCGGGCAAGTTTTCTATCACTATTCTAAACTCCAGTTACTTACGTATCTTCTACCATCTTAATTAGCAGTGAAGTTTCTTTACAGCATTCTGGATATATTGGAAAATGTTTCCTTATCTACGCTTAATGTATGTTTTAGTTTTCTTATTTTGATTGAACTTATGTTTTTTTTTCTTTTTTTTCAGAACGAATACAATTTGCTTCAAGCTGAAATGGTGAAAGAAGGGGAATGTTATATCAGACATCACAATCCAGATTTTGGGGATTTTTGATTTAGTTATCTTCTTTTCAACGACGAAGACTGTACCAATATGCACTTACATTTAATAAAATATTTCAGATGTTACAAAAATAAATAGTATATTTTCAAGCAAAATGTGTAGTAAATATCTTTGACTCTTTTATCATATTGCCAATCCCACTTCTCACATCGCAAACTCAAAAAAAAATAATAAAAGCTATTTTGATCTGCTTTAAAACGATCAAGGAAGATAGAAATATAATTAAATGACCAGTGTCAATCTTCTGTAACCGTGTTTTCATTCATTTTTCTTTGACTGAAGTATTTTAAGACAAAATAAACTGCTGTCGAAACAGCTCAGAACAGTTTTGTGAGTGATTAAATAAGATTAATTAAACATTTGAAAATCAATTTATGTAAAATGGTTATGTAAACAATATCGCTGCATCAGGGAAATTTTATAACAATGGTGTAAGAAAATTGTTTTCAGTAAGATGTTTTAGATGTATCGTTTCCAGTATGACCTAATTTTCACCAAAATATTCTTCCTATTATGTAAAAAAATAGTTTTTAATTGAAGCAAAATATTATTATTTATGTTGTTTTAAAATTTGTAACAATAAGTAAAATGTCGAAATAAAATATCTCTCGTTTAAATATGTTTTTAAACTTAAACTGATTGGAAATATTGCCATATGAGCATTTTAAATATGGCGTAAATTTCCACACATAATGCTTTGAACGCATAATATTTTAATTATTATTTTCAAGTTTTAATTCTCTTTTTAATATTCACGCGCAAGTACACTTTTTAGGCGATAATTTGCTCCATTTACTGCTTTTAAGACGTAATCATCTAATTATTTTAAAGTTTTACTTGTATTTTTAATAATCGCAAGTAAGTACATTTTTTAAATGTAAGGGAATTTTATTATGTGCGCTATTTTACAAATTTTCAATGATTTAAATAGGTGGCTTTTTCGAAATATGAAATAAATCTCAAACAAAATGATGAAGTTTTGAATATTGAAATTGAAAGATATTCTTATAATATTAATAAAAATAAAAACAAGTGGGTAAGTGTAATCGAAGTTCGCACAAAAGGTTTCGTTTAATATTCCGTTCAAAACATTTTATCCTTTCTTTAATAAATCCCCCCAAAAAAGTCCCTTTTTTTTAATAAAGTAAAAATTTACCGGTCTATTTTTTTTTGTTTTTTTCGAATATCTGAACCGGCCGGATGGCGGGCGAAGCCCCCTACTATACTCTATCATAATAATATCTGTCATGTGGACTAAATGCGATATTAAAAAAAATCAATTTCAAAATTTAACATATTGTATAGAGAATTTCAAAATGTTAAAACCTGCCAATATTTCCATAATCGGGTTTTTATCATGATTCAATAAGTTTCTGAAACTCATATGACGTTATAATCACTTGTTTGCGTCCTATATACTTGCTTTCTCTATTACTCATATTGATACTCTCTTTGTATTATTCTCAAACATTAGAAAAAGTCCGTTAAACTTTTAATATGACGTCAGATAATTTTTCTTTTTTAATTCTCTAATGACGTCATATTAACCTGCTTTCTGTACTTCCATATACTCACACTCCTTGTATTATTAAAAAATGTTTGAAAATTTCCGTTTTGTTACCAGTATGACGTCATATTAAGATTTTTTTTTGAATTGGTGAAACTTTTTTTTCCTTTTAATTTTTCACGTGGAAATCTTTGAATAGAAAATTAATTATTGTAGGAAGAATTTTATTGTGGATTTTTAATTGTTGGCAACTGCTATAATGAAAAATGTTTAAATTCAATAGGAAAAGGCTATTAGATTTTTGGTTTTTTAATCTCTCTATATTAAAATAATACGACTTTTTCAAAATTTAATGATTTTCAGCGTGACAGTAAGTATTCAGCTGTACGAACACAAAATTCCAAGTCTTTAAATTATACAGTTTCTGAGAACCGGCTCTTTGGCAAACTAGTCCAGTAAATTTAGACCAAAAAAGGCTTCTGCCTGGAAAGTTTTGGAGAAATTTTTTTTTCTTTCTTCCTTTATGTTTTTGGGGGTGCTGAACACGAATTTCAACTTTGCCACCTTGTATCTGGTCTGCTTAAAAAATTATAAGCGAAAAACCATGACAAAATTGGAGTTTTTTCGGTTTTTCCGTCGTTTTCGGTAGAGCGTTAAATTGTTTTGAAAAAAATATTGCATCAAATTAAACTAGAGAAACTTTCCAACATTTTTCATATACAGTTTTTTTTCTATGATTAATAGTTTTGGCATACGATGTTTGGCATAACGATATAATTGAAATTCCATCATCGCAGGGCGAAAACGCTGAATGTAATGTTTTTGTGAATGCCAAACGCGTGAGAGGGTGTCCTTGAAACACCCCCATGGCACCACGCACATGATATAACAAGTGCCATCTTTCCCTTTACCCCCTCCCCCTGTCCTTCAGGGCTTTTTTGGTACGAAAAGGGAATTTTTTAATGAAAAAGAAGTCTCTAAGAGTCCAGGAAAAATGCCGTAAAAAGTACACAAACGAAAAGCTCATTGATGCCCACTAGAAGAGGGTTTCTCAAGGCGTTGAAAACCAACCCCAATTACGTTCAGCAGTACAAAAGTTTTCATTTCAAACCCATTGCTTTTTGTGTGGAGAAGAAATCCCACCACACTTTAAAGCAGAAGAAATTCATAAAAAAATAACAAAACGAAATATAGTGTACACAGTTCGTTCATTGACAGTTTTAGAAAAAGTTAAACAACTTGCTGAAAATCGTGATGGTGAGTGGGGGCGCGCCATAATCCGTAAATTGGATCATGAGACTAACTTGTTTGCTGCTGATGGTCAGTATCATTTCAAACGTATGAAAAAGCTGTATCAGCACGTAAAAACCATAGAGGTGCGAAAAAGAGGTCCATTTGCCACTGACATAGACACAGCCATGCAAGTCATCTTTTCATATCTGGAGGAAAATGAAGAACAATGCCAATTTTCTCTGTGAAAACGGTTAAAGCACACCTTCTAAACAAGTATAAAGAAGATATTGTTATATCAACCACTGCAAACAAGGTACCTGTTGCTTGCTTCAAGAACACAGGTAATAAGATTTTGACTGATGTTTAGTATCAATAACGATGCTCATCTCCCCAGGAAGAACGACGTCGTATTATCCAGACTGCGGCGAAGATAGTGTCTGAAGATATTCGGTCTCAGGTTTACGAAACTACTCAGTATCCTCCTCCAGACGAGTTTTTGAAAGAGAATGACTCACTCATTCCAGAAACCCTAAAGATTTTCACAGAGACACTGCTTTTTAGAAAAAGAAAAGGAGACCTTGATAAATGGAAGAACAGGAGTACTGCACTAACTCACAGCATCATTACTGCAGTAAGAACAAGATCCTTTCTTTCACCACTTCAAATTGGATTGGCAGAATATTTATATAAGAAGTTTGGTTCTCGCAAGCTGATTGCTGTGCTATCGTCACTGGGTTATTGTTTGTCGTACCATGAAGCAGTATGCTTTGAAGTACCAGCAATAATGATGCCACCCTTCGAGATAGAATCAGAGGTCTTCTCCCAATTTGTATATGATAACGCCGATTTCAACACACACACTTTGGACAGTCACAATACTTTCCATGTCATGGGTGGCATTCAGTGTATCACCCCAAAGAATGCAATAACGTCAAACCGAATTTATACTTCGAGTTAAGAAGATACCTGCTACACAAGTGGTTGGCAGTTTTGGAGCTGTACAGCTCAAACATGTTGACGGTGTGGGTTCAGGCTTGAAATCAGTCAAGATCGAAAATATTGGTGATAGGTATTCAAAATCAAGAATAGTCCCTTCGGTATGCGACCTGTTATGGCTGTATGGAAAGTCACAAGAGATAGCTGGAATTCCTGGGTGGAGTTCTTTTGTGGAGATGGTCTTTGCAGGTACAGGTGCTACATAAAATCTGCTTTTAAGACCGCTGCAAATATTGCATCGCTCCCTCCAACAGAAGATGCAGCTCGATATCACTGTCTGCGAGTTTATCACCAAGTACAGCTATGGCTAGGTAGCTGTAAAAATGCTGAGGAATGGGGCTAGAATAAAACCAAGAGAGACATCATACCCATAACAACTGCCAAACATCCCGTACCAGAAACTATTCTGCGAAAAATATTCTGCAAATGCAAAAAAAAAACTGTAGTGGAATGTGTGGTTGTAGGAAAGCATGTTTATTTTGTTCGCTCCTCTGCTTGAACTGCGATGGCCATTGTAACAATGTCAGCTCCTTGATCGCCGAAGATGACTTGGAAGCAGAAGCTGACATTCCAATACAAGATATTTTAAGTCAAATGGAGACACAACCTGAGCCATCAAGTGATGATGATGAAGAAGAAGATAATGAACCTCCTGTTGAAGAACATCAACCAGGCCCTTGAAAGCGATTAAAGTGACATTAATTGGAGAACAACACTGCATTCCTCTTTTTTCCTGTTTATAATCTTCCACTTAAGTTATTATATTAAACTTACAATATTTATAATTGTACTTAAATCAGATTACTAAAAAAATAAAAATGCGTTCTCTCATCTATGCAGAGTGATTGTGTTTTTATATCTTTCCTAATCACCTAATTTCAATATATTTTCTTAATGCTATAAAAGGTTCAAAACTTGGTAAGAAAATGAAGAAAGATTTGAAATGCAACCAGAAATAACTTAACAGCTTCAAATTGGTGTTTGAAATGGATGCATAGTGATTGGATCGCGTTTTTGCCCTCCAATGATGGAGTTTCAATTATATCGCTAAAATTCTTTTCCCTCGTATGCAAAAACTATTCATCTTAGAAAAAAACATTGAATATGAAAAATGTAGGAAATGCTCTCTAGGTTAATTTGGTGCAATAATTTTTTCAAAAACAATTAACCCTTTCCGGAATACAAAGGAAAAACCGAAAAAGCTCCGATTTTTTCATGGTTTTTCGCTTATAATTTTTTAAGCAGACCAGATACGAGGTGGCAAAGTTGAAATTTGTGTTCAGCACACCCAAAAACATAAAGGAAGAAAGAGAAAAAAACTTCTCCAAAACTTTCCAGGCAGAAGTCTAGATTGACTGGACTAAACAGACAGAGAAGCAAGACGAATAGGGTTTCGTGAGATGAACGAAATCCTAAAAAAATTACACCCTGCACAGCGCAAGTTTCTCAATTATATACTTTCAAAATATTGTTAAATTCCTATGCATGTTTTATGTCCCTATAAAACTTTTTTAAAAGAACAATTTTGACGAATTTTAAAAATAAATATCTCTTAAAATAATTCTTCGATTTAAAATCTGTCTGCTTCTGTGTATTTATCGAACATTTTTTTTGTAAAACTACCTATTTTCATATTTTTATATGCAATAGGTTTCTGAATATTAGCCCAGAAAGACCTCAAGGCAAAAAAAATCCCTGATGGCTCGGCCTTTTTTTTTTTGCTATAAGGGTTGGTCTTATAAAAAATTTATCAATATAAAAGTTTTGGATAATATTAGGAGGATTATAATAAATTTAAGCGGATATGATATATTTTGAATTGACGAAGTTATGAATTTTTTTCTTCTAAAACCCCCCTTTTTGCCAAACGTGGGGGCCATTTTTAATGATATCAAAAATCTCTCATACCTACATTTTTGGCCCTTTTTCTAGAAGTAATAATAACTTTAAACGGATTCGATGCGTACCATAATTAAGAAAATATGGGTTTTTTTTCTGTTTTCACAAAAAGCTCCCCCATTTCCCTCCCTCCTTGGTTCGATTTTGTCCATTAACGAACTTGACCGAGATTTTATTCCCCCTGATGTTATATATCAGTTTGGAAGAGATTTGTGTTGAAGTATTGCAGTTATCGTGTTCATAAAAAGTGACATAGATAGATAGATAGATCAAGTTTTGAACTGGGGTGGTTTCGGGTTCTGGGAGTCATGATCGGCGTAGATCTGCAAAAAATTTTCAAAAATTCCAACTTAGGTGAGAATGTAATAGGTAGTATTTCTTACGAAATCTACCTAAAAAATTCAATTACAGCGGCGGCGGGGATTACCTTTTTTTTAAATATTGAGCGATGGCATGATATATTATTTCTGTTGGCAACATCCCTTTTTATATACAATTACGAAACGCAAAACAACGAATGAGGTATCATTCGAAAGGTCTTTGAAGCGGCTTCGGACATTTCGTTTAAACACGTTTTTTTATCACAAAATGCTGTTAATTAAAAATTAAATCGGCGTTATTTTCATAAATGAAATGAAAGGTTTTTCTCAAATCAGTGTTGCCACAAAAATGAAATACTGTATTATATGATGCTCAACTATGATTATAAAAATATAAATAGTGCAAAAAAAGATAAAGTATGATTTCTCCGTACGGGTTTATTTTATATTTATTGTTAAAAAGCAAAATTGAAATTGAAATGTTTAGAAGAAAAATACATCATTGATCGATCGAAGCAATTGTATTTCATGTTTAGAATAAAAGGTATGCTTTGTTATATTTAATTATTTTTTTTTAAATTCATTCAGTTTATTTTTCTTTGTTTCATGTTTTTAAATAAGGGGATGACGTCATCTTCTAATGTAATTAAAATACGATTGTAAATTTTTTTTCTCGCTACTGCCTTTTGCTATTTTCAATCAGTTTTTACTGTAACTTTGATGAAATAAATGAGGCGATATTTTCGCTTGACTGATGTTATTTGCAAATATTTTTACTCTTAATTTTTCTTTAGAAGTTTAAACCTGCATTTAAAAAATATTAAATACTAGCTGTTACCCGTGGCTTCGTTCACGTAACATTAAAAGGAAAATAAATGTACTAATCAAGCAAAATATTTCTCTCCCGATAATTAAAAACATAAATACTTAACTTACTCTTTATCACATTTCATAGAAAAAAATACGATATTTCTTTGTTATAGGGGCTTTGACACAAATCAGTTTAAAAAAGGTAAAATTTTGTGCCAAATAACCGCGAAAAGGAAACTGCAACCAATGGAAAAAGGATGGCCAAATAAAATTGTGTAAATCGACGAATCCTTCTATATTAAAAAAAAGTAATCTGGAAGTGAGCCAAAAACGAAATGGACCAATCAAATTCTGCGTAGATATTCCGGGTTGTTCTCATCGCTTTTTCACTAGGGACTTTTTTGAGGAGCTATTACTTTTTTTCTAGCCATCCTACGAATTCGAAAATCATACCACCAGACGCGAAATATAACAAGATTTCTAAAATTAAAAAAATTATCACGGTCTGACAATAAAAACTCAAGAAATCCTTAAAAATCGAGTAAAAAATCTTTTATTGAAAAAGTCATTTTTTTATATTGTTGCCAATTTCTAAATAAGCGCAAAGGATTATGTTTTATCTCAAATAAAAAATGTATTTGCACGAGATTATTAAAAATAATAATGAAAGTTTAAAATAATAATTAAATGATCACGTGTTGAAAGCAGGAAATAAAGAAAATTACGTCATAAAATTTGTGTTTACACATGAATATTAAAAATAAAAAAGATGAATTAAATGAAAAAGCATTATAACCAGTTAAATGAAAATGCATTATAACCTGATTACAGAAGAAAGTTACGGTTCGTAAAATCATCATCATCATCTTTTTCAAACAGATACATTACCAGGTTTTAAGAGGCTGTGAAATCAGAACGGGGGTTGGTGAGCGTAGCGAGCAGGGGGCTGAGACCCCTAGTTGGGTAAGAAGAAATTTCAATTTTACCTGATAAACCATTTTACTTTTAACGACTTTGAGAAACGTTTTAACATCCTATTATATGTTGTTTCTTTAAATTCAATTCTTGTGAATAGGGATGAATAGTTCTTCACCTAAATGCAAGGCGCTTCAATTGCAAAGCTTTTTGCAGCCCAAAATTACATGCAAACGTAACACTTAAATTGCAAAGCTTTTTGCAACCCAAAATTATATGTAAACATTACTTTTGCATGTAATTTTCATTGCAAATTAACATTTATTACGGTTCAAATTAAAATTAATTTGGGTGCAAATTACATGTAAATGCTACGTTTGCATGTATTTTGGGGTTGCAAAAAGCTTTGCAATTGCAAGTGTTACGTTTACATGTAATTTGGGGTTGCAAAAAGCTTTGCAATTGCAAGTGTTACGTTTGCATGTAACAGCAAATTTGTGTCCTTGGTTTAATCTATAGCTGAAACAAATCTTGATTTCTTGACAATAAGCTGACAGGCGATTTTTGCTCTGCAGAATAAATTGATTCATAAAGTTTGAATATGTGGAAATATGTTTTTATTTTTCGGAAATTTTACTGTAATCAAGATTTTTTTTTCACCAAGTATTCAAATTGAAAATAAAAATTTTTTTTTTCAGTTTTAATGAGAAAATGGCATAAAATATATTAATCCGTTTTATTTCTCCTTTTTTATCCACAAAAATGGAGTAATTTAAGTACCATTTTTAGAGAAATTTCGTTAAAATTTACAAAAAAAATATTAATATCTCGGAATCTAATTCAAAATTTTAAATTCTCAGAGTTTATATGACATCCTCGAATCAATGATAACCGGTGTTAAGTAAATCGCGTTGCATTAAGAAGAGTAGTTGCGAAATACACACAGTCAGATTTTAACTTAATAGACTTGTGTTCAATTTTCTTTTCCTAATAATCTTACTGATGCTTGTATTATTAATCACAGAGTTCAGAGAATAAATGGAGATGAAATGTTCATGTTTGGCGTGATGCTGAAAATGCAACCCTACAGTCGGCCGAAACAACTGGCGGCTTGCTTTGAAAACCTATCCCCGTCCAATGAATCCAGTCATTGTTCCACGAGCAGCCTCTCTCCATCCAATGAAGTCAGCCCTTGGGCCTAATGATTTGAGCGATAACCGGCTTCATATTGCAAGCATATTTTACGGTTCATTACCTCTCTATTCTTTCACTGTACTCAGTGATTATTAATGTACTAGCTGACATTCCTGTCATTGCCCAGGCCCGTGATAATAACCTTAAAAATACCTAAAATCAATGTTGAATGATTTTACATTTTTTAATGAAAATCTATCCAAACGAACTGAAGGACAGTCGTTAAAGTTATGGCCGATTTAATGTCGATTTAATTTCTGACGTTTTGAAATATTAAACTTTCAATTTTAACCAAAAGTTCCTGAGGAAACCTAAATAATATAAGGCGCTCCCCCACCTTTCTTCTTTTAAACTCAAAGTATTATACAGTTTTGGTTTATTTATTAATCCCATTCGAAAATAATTTCCAAAACCTTGTTTCTAAGATTATTATATTAAAATTAAATAAGAATCACGCACTCGTGGCATCATAATTCACTTTTGTATTTTAACAAAAAAGTAAGGCTACTATAATTTGTGACTCGTGCTATAGCCAGTATACGTCAGGACACATGGCCGTTATCATTATCTTTTTACGCGTGAAAATTTACTCCATTGTGAAATTTGGTAATTTTTGAAATTCAATACTTGTAAAGCGGCATAATCATTAGATTTGAAATTTATATCAAGAAAAATACAATTGTTTACCTTTGTAATGCAGTTTGTCTAACAATTTTCTGACAAATACTTTTCGAGCTATTAATTTTTTTCAGTAACTTCAAATGTTTCATTTTCCGAGATTAATCTGTGGCAACGATTATCGAAAATCCCAGTCGTCAGCAACACGTACCTTTTTATTAAAGAGGATTTGAAATTTATATCAAGAAAAATACAAAATTTTTACCTTTCTAATGCAGTTTGTCTAACAATTTTCTGACAAATACTTTTCGAGCTATTAATTTTTTTCAGTAACTTCAAATGTTTCATTTTTTGAGATTAATCTGTGGCAACGATTATCGAAAATCCCAGTCGTCAGCAACACGTACCTTTTTATTAAAGAGGAGGATGAAATTGATACACGCTCCATTTGAAACATATTTAAAAAATCCCGTTTTATTATGACATCACTTTGATCCCAGAGAAATTTATTTTCAATGATATAACTCTTGTTCATTTTCTTTTCCTGGCAATAATGACATGAATTTTAGCAGAAAACTCACATCTGTTTGTAACTGATATTCAAGCTTATTATTAATCAGTATCAAAAAATATTTCAGTTATTCATCTTAAATGTGACGTCCATTATGAATATACTTTTATTATACACTGATAGTCATGCTCTTTGTAATATTACGAATATTTGAAAATACATGTTTTATTTATGACGTCATATTTGTTCAAGCCAAGAAGGATCCTTTTCATAGTTCCATGGTTCAAGCGAAATATTTTTCTTAATAATATAATTATTGTTAATTCTTCTTTCTAATTATAACGCAGTTTTTGACAGAAAAAGATCTTTTTAATATAACCGATATTCATACTTCATATATAATAACAAATACTCCATATTCTTGTTTCAAATATCACAGAAATTCATCTTCTTTTGAATTATTTTCATTTTTCACGTGAAAATCGCTCAATTGAAACTTAATTGTTGAGGAAAAATTATTTTTTCGCTTTTTTATTTATTGGCAACGATCAAAGTCCTAGCAGCGATAAAGTAAAATGGTTAAATTTTATCTAAATATGTCTATTGATTCTCTATGAAAATAATCAAATTTTGAATTATTAAGAAAAGTATTTGAATAAAATAAACAAAAACCAGTCTATGTTCATTTCCGGGTTATAATCCACCTATATGCAAAGATACAGGACCATTAATTTCTCCATTTTGACGCTGGCTTCAGCCTAACATTTGCACACAATTGGATTTATAATATTATTAGGATTGCTAAAAATTATTATATTGCAATGCGAAATCCTTACACGGGTTCACTGGTCACTTTATAAAGCTAGTTCCTTTGTTAAAGTTGTAAAATAGAATATATTATTCCTAGTTTGGTATAATATATTCTTTATTAGTTGTTTTTAAATGCCCGAATTTGAAAATTCATTTAATGTCATTTTGCGTACATACTCTGCACTTATCCGTAATTTCATTTTAAATATACGATTAAATCATCAACTTTTTTTAACGCATGATTATTTATAAAAAGTCAAATAATTCGGTCTTATTTTACCTGGAAGGCGCATGAATATATCAGTCGTACAGGAAATGAAAATATTTAGATTTTTATTTTTAAAAGGAATATTATATTCTATTTTACAACTTTCACAAATTAACTAAAGAAATAATAATTCAATTAATTTTAATTATTTCATTTATTAGACTGCAATTTGAGAATTTGCAGGAAAGCAAATTTATCTCTTTACCAAAAAAAATAAAAAATAAATAAAATCGTAATCACTCTTCTCCATAAAGTTTGGACTGCATTTTCTTCAGAAATTATTTGAGCGATTTTCACTTATTTATTTTTCAATATCCTTTTTTATACCAAATATAAACTTTGTTTTTAACTAAGAAAAGCTAAATGGAAATGCAAGCCATAAAATACAATTTTTAATGCTAGCAACAGTCTCATTAGGGAAATAAATTCTTATTACATATGCTATATAGCTATACTAATAAAAGAAAGTTTCGCTCTGTGTGTGTGTCTGTGTGTGTGTCTGTTGGCGATGGCTAGCAAAATCTAGCCCACCTAGAAGCCTGCAAAGTTAGATTTAGGTAGTCCAAACACTCTCCTGGTGCACCGGAACCTCAGACTTTTAATATTTTGAAAATTTAAGTAGTTATTAATTAAACACTGATCAAAGATCGCAAATAAACAATCTGTCGCCCGAAAAGAGCTCGCGCATGCCCAGAAGGCATTTATTCGTTCCTCCGTTAAAAGATGAAACAAAGCGCGGATAATTCCATTTCTTTTTAAGTTTTTCGCCATGGGCGAACGGCTAGAAATACGGGAAAACCGTCTACATATTCTGAAAGAACATACTTTTACGTCTCGAACGATCTGGTTGGTTTGAAAACATTTTACATTTAACGCTTTCAAAAAGCATCGAATTCATGTTTTTTATTTTCTCCTGTTTTCCGAACCTTGCATCCACCGGAATACAAAATATACGGAAAAACGAAGGTCACCAAATTAAGGATCTAAGTTTGCCCTTTTCAAAGCCACTATTGGTTTTTAAAATTTTGAAAATTAACCCTTCAAAAAAGTATATTTTCTGTATACCATTTTGCAATTTTTGCCATTTTGGCAATTTTTAAAAATTTGCATCGGCGATTCAGAGAAAGGTACGAAAAACTAAAAATATCAGACAATATCTAAATTTATTCCTTTTTCGACATCTGTATTTGTTTTTGAAAAATACGAATATTAATCCTTCAAAAAAATTCGTCCGCAGGACTCTCTTTTGCAAATTCTGACTTTCTGCGATATATAAAATCAGGCATCGGCTCTCTAAAATAACCAAACAAAAAACCAACACACCTAAAGACATCTACGTTCTATCAGGTTTAGGCAGAAACCTTTAGTTTAAAAAAAACAACACGTTAACCCTTTCGAAAACGTTTTTTACCGTAAGTCAATTTCGCTTTTTTAACTATTTCTCCAATCTTTAAAAATTTGAATTGGCGTTTATAAACAAGATACGAAAAACTAAAAATACCGCGCCTAATTTATATCTCTTTGTTTTTAAAATCTGGTATCCGTTTTGAAAAATTTTAATTTTAACCGTCCGAAAAGAAATCCTTTCCAAAACTCACTCACGCGATTTTCGTTTTTCGGTCCAGGTTTAAAAATCAGCATCGACTCCGGAAATGTGAGTACGGACAAACAGTAGATTCCATATCATAGACACGTTTATTTTCTTCAAAACGCACGGTTGGGTTTTAAAAAATATCTACATTAACCCTTTATAAACCGATCGATTATATAACACCCTTTTGCAATTTCCTCTATTTTGGCAATGTTTACCCGTGGTTAAATTTCAATTCTACTAGGAACCTTGGTTGGATCGAGTGTTCTGAAAATACCTCTTCCAGAACAGACTGCGCCCCCTGCCGGTGGAAGGTGGAACTACAGGAGTATATCTGGTTCTATGAACCCGATTTTGACGGGGTTTGGCTCACGTTTCGCATAGAACAGATTATTAATATTTCGGGCCCGGGCAACGCCGGGCGGGTTAGCTAGTATATATATATTATAAAATGTTTCCAATTTCAAAAGTGTCGCTAGTGAAAATTTTTAATAACTATAAGAAAAATAATTCAAAAAAATTAACAGAGAAACTACATTAATGGCGGTAAGGAGATATCGTACTAGCCGATTCACATTCTAGTCTAAGGCTAAGTAACGAGAAATCTACCAACAGAAAATAATTAAAAAATATTTGAAGGCGAGGAAGTTAGAGACAAAAAAGCAAATAAAATACCTAGGTGTCATAATACTTGAAAATTAAACTGGGTACTACACTGCCAACAGTAAATATCCAAAATACTTAAATCAGTCTGGATGCTTGGGCAAAGGATGGGGTTTGCAACATGACATTATTAAAATTTGGTATAGGACAGTAGTGGAGAAAGTCCCCTATTTGATGACCCAATCTGAATAAAAAAAGCATTGAAGTTTTATCTAACTGAGAGAGGCACTTCGCAATGGCCATAGTCAGGGCTTACAGAACAGCCCCAACTGCTGCACTTTAGGTGTTCTCAGACCTGGTTCCAATTCATCTCCGAGTAAAATCCGAAGCGACTCACGGCACAGTATCTAGATTACGCAAATCAATAAATATCCATCACACGGACTACATAAAAAAGATCAACATTTGGCGAAACCACACAGCAGAAACAGTAAAACCCAGAATAGAACACGAAAATACACATTTATATACACTGATGGATCTAAATCGTAATCAGGAGCTAGCGACTCGGCGTATGTAGAGTTAAAAAAAGAACAAAGCATCAAGACATGGTCAGTGCCATTAAGGAAGTGTGTACAATATACACTCTGAAAATGCTTGTCTGGACTTGGGCTAAGTTTAAAACTACCGAATGAATTTTTTCTGGTTTATACCATTGTATAGGTAATTTTACCGGGCTCATTTATATGAATAATATAACGATATGATATAACCACGATTTTTTATATTAAAATTTGGGATTTTTCTATTATTTTGATCGCGAAACAGGTGCCAGCCGCTAATTTTTGTCATCTTGGAGACAGTATGTATTATGCCTTAGAATAACATACAAGATTAGACACTATCATAGAGTGTAATGGTAACGCGATGACGATCGCAGCGCCTGTAGTGACAACTGAAGAAACATCTCATACACAGAATATTTCTGGTTTTAACGTCTATCGTATTATGGTCTTTCTTTTTTTTAAATATTACATGTTTACGTTTTTAACTCTATAGTAACAGCAGAAAACGAAAATTTTGAATTCCAATTTGTGTGCAAATAAGATTCTCCCGACATATTTCAACATGTTTAGATATACTAAAAAGTTATGAAAAAAACTATTGTTTCAATAATAATAATAAAAGAAAGAATAAAAATAAAGTCGTTTAAAAAGAAACTTATACAATGCATCAATGGTTAATTTGAAAGGAATCTTCTCCCTCGAAGAGAAAATAATAGATATTAAAAACGTAGAGCATAAACATATTTCATATACATGGGTAAATTTCGTAGTCTTGTTAGTTTTTCCCCCTTGTCACTAGTGACGCTAGTATTGTTGCTGATTACAGATTTTGCTGTAACTGTCCTATCTTGTAAATTAATCTATGGTATTATGCTATCGTTGATTATCGAATTGAAACAGCTATAAAAGTTAGAATATACAAACACCACAAAAAGTAAAAGAAACTAGCTGTTACTTATTCTCTTAAAAAGTGTCAACGAGAAATAATATTATTAAACGAATATATTTCAAGTAAACATGAAAACAATGTTTCAATTCTTTAAAACAAATTTCATTGTTAAAGATTGCGATTGAAACAATATTTGGAAATTTATCTTTTGCACCATATTAAGAATAAAAGCATCCAGAATTTGGTTATATAAAATCTGAATGACATATTATAATTATAATTAGTATTTTCATTGAGTGTTCCGGTTTTAAGTTTCATGTTCTATTTTTCAAGTTCTTTATATTTTTCGTTTTTTAAACATGACTTCAAATTTTCTTACAAAAACATTCACTGCTTCAGAAGTTACAAAGTAAGGGTTATTCTTACAGACATTTATGCAGTTACGCATTATTACTATCACAAAAACCAACATTTTGAAATAAAACGCCCTTGCTGAAAGAAAATTTTATATTCGTTTAACTTCATTTCTTTTTAGTATTCCAGTGTGTCTCCCCAATTTTTCTGACAGGTGTTTACAGGATTTCTGGCTAATATTCCACAATCTAGACCTCCGCCAATCGCCGTAATAAAAACACACTCGAAATATAAAGAAAAAAACTGCTACTGATTTTTTTTTACAATAAAAAAAAACGAACAAAAGAAGATTTACTGCTATATTTATTTCATCTTCGATTATTTTATTGTCACAAAAAATGCTTGGAATGCACAAGGGAAAAGTTTGTAATGCCAATCAGTGAGAATAAAAAAATATTTGGCCATTTATCGTGTGCGCCTGGATAAGAAAAACAAGCCGGAAAAATTTTACCTTACGGCAGAATATGGGCCACCCACGGCTTTTATCGTTGAGGTTTTTCAGCCAAGTCTAACTCGTCAAAAGAAAAAAAAATTGTTTGTTAGCATAAGCCAGCTTCTCCACTTTGAAATTTAGTTAGCGCTCTAAGATTTTTTGTGAGGCTGGCGGAATATATTTGGAACGAACACACCAAGTTTTAAAAAGATTCGGTGAATAGACGTATTTTTAATAAATATAATGGTGAAAAGATGTGGCTCCAATGGGCTGAGACGTGGCGAGGTAGATGTTGTTTAGAAATGTGCTCGCTTAATGACACCCTTTAAACTATTTTTAATGGTTCAAGACACTTTAACACTTAATAGATAACTTTAAAAAAAGTAATGAAAAGATCTATGATAGCAGCTTTTATGATGGATACAGCTAAGAGAAGTTGTTTAACAAATGATGAGTTAGCGTTAATTGACGGGCTCTTGAAGAGCGGTGGAGGGAGGGAGGGGTGGAGCTATACAAAGCACAAGAGCTCTACGAGACCTTTAAAAGGAATCCTCACTTGCAATTGAGAGATGGGACTTTAAAAGGGATGCCCTTTCGCGTCCCTCTGACGGGGGCCCCCCTCGAGAGATACGGGATAATCGAGGGCTCCAAATGCAGCAAGGGGAAAATACCTTTAGGTGGTTTGCAGCTAATTTTGGTGAAATTTTGAAGCTGTCCGGCCCATACGAACAGAAAAAAATGGAAAAAACTAAAATAATTATGAGAAATTGAAAAAATTAAATAAGAAAAGTGCTCCTGGCGGGAGAGGGGAGAGTAGGACCAGACAAAAGTGCTTGACGAGATCAAACTTTTGATATGTTACATAATGGGGCTGAATACTTTGAATGCCCTCCTATCCCCCCGGGGGTGGGGTAACTCCATTCCTATGGCAGATAGGGACTTGGGACTTTCTTAGAAATGTCAGCCTCGACAAGTTTAACTTCGATGGATCCTTTAGAAGAGGCCTAAGCCCTCTGTGGAGCTTAAAGGGCTGAAAAAGCTGTGAAAAACTAAAATTTAAAAAGAGTTGAAGCAGAGAAAAATGCTTCTTAAGGGAGGGGGAATGAGAGGGGAGAGAGTAGGACCAGACCATAGTGCTTGACGAGATATATCTATTGATATGTTACATGAAGGGGTTTGATCATCAAAAAGGTCACCCCCGAGTGGATAACTTCGTTCCTATGGGAGATAGGGCCACGGGACCCTCTTAGAAATGTCCGCCACGACGAGTTTAACTTGGTTGGATTCTTTTAATGGGGTCTGCGCCTGCTGTAGGGCAATTAGGGACTGAGAAAGGAAATACAAGTGGAAGTATCGGCATAATAAAGAGAGACTATTGGATTTTTAATATCGTTCGTAACAACCATTTGTATAGTTATGTATAAAGAGTTTCCTCCTTCATATATGGAGTGGCTGTGACTTTTCATAAACATGAATTTTACTGTAGACTGAAAGAATTAGCCCTCTGTGTGGCTAAAATACCTGAAACTTTGATTAGATAAAATTGCGATGATTATAAACCAATTTTATGTGAAGTCAGAGCCCTAGCAACTCAAATTAGTGGCAATTTAACGATTATTTACATTATTATAGATACTTCATTTTGGGTAAAATGCTGAAGAATAATTTAATTTTAATTAATTAATATACAACAAATGGCAAGCCTGCACAATCTATATAAAAAAGTACTATACAAAATAGTTTTTGCAATTATTACCGGATGTTATTATGTGTATTAGAAAACTGGAAAGAAGATATTCGGTTTAATGTTTCAAAAGAATATTATGACGAAGAATTTTGCATCTATAACTAGGTTTATCTATGCAATTCTATGAGAGTCGATTTGTTGGAGAAATATACATAATTGAGTCAACAGCAATTTGATATCATTTTAAGAAAGTGTAATTAACTCCTTTTTGTAACTCTGCGATACACTTGTCTTTATATATGTTACGGCCAAAGCCCAATGTTCGACCAGTTCGCAATTTGGCCAAGATTCCTGGCCAAAGCCCGAAGTACATGAAATGAACAGGATATTTCGGGTTTTGGTCGGCCAATTCGCGAAGTGGACAGGAATCCTTGGCCAATATACGAAGTGGGGATCTAAGGCTGTCTGGTATGTGGCAATTGCGTGATAGGAAAGAAAGTTCCATGCTGTGACAATTATACTTGCTGTGACGATTGAATTTTCCGTTTCTGTAACCTATTCTGATACAGCCGATTCATTGTGACAATTATATTCTGATCGGCTGAAGAAATAATTTATAGAAAACGAATAATTTATTTATAGAATAAATTAATAATTAATTTATATAATATTAATTATAGAAAACGGTTACATAACCATAATTACTGTATTCTGACCAATGAAAACGCTTCATAGTACGGTCAAGTAACCATTATCTCTAAAAAGGGCTGAGTGACTGGATACTTTGCTGCAGATTTTTAACAATTTAGATAACGTCAACATAAACATAACACCATTTTCAACAAAACGTCATTTCAAATTGCTAATACGGAAATCACTATAATAGAGGTATTTCTTAAAACGCGTTCCAATGTGCTTCGTGCTTTTAGTTCATTAATTGGCAAGGTAATATTTGCTCACCATCAGCAACACGGCTTTTATATCCCAATTTCAGTACAAGTAGAGTTAAAAACCAGAAACGTACGCTACTTATACGTATTTGTTGCGGAATATTTTAGTTTTATTTATACAAAATGTTTTCTTTCTCTTGAATAGGATGCCATTTTTACACAGTAAAGTACTTTGGTCTTTTCCTAAATAAAACGGAAAAATGTAGAACGGCGGAACATTTATACCAATCTATACTATTATATAAAGAGGAAACGGTGACTGACTGACTGACTGGGTGACTCATCAACGCCCAGCCGAAACTACTAAAGTCAGGGTCACGCAATTTGGACTGTAGATTGCTGTTATGGCCTAGGCAAGCAATAAGAAGGGATTTTGAAAAATTTCCCCCCGAAAGGGGTTAAAGGGGGGTTCGAATATTTTAGGTCATTTTGCCATATCTCAGCAGCAGTTATAGGTAGGATCTTGAAATTCCAGAAAACAAATCTACTAAAAAAATGATTATACACCTATTTCAGCGATTTTAGAAATTCCACCCAGAAGGGGGTTAAAGGGGGGTGGTCGAATGTTTTAGGTCATTTCGCCATATCTCAGCAGCAGTTATAGGTAGGAGCTTGAAATTCCAGAAAACAAATCTACTAAAAAAATGATTAAACACCTATTTCAGCAATTTTAGAAATTCCACCCAGAAGGGGGTTAAAGGGGGATGGTCGAATGTTTTAGGTCATTTCGCCATATCTCAGCAGCAGTTATAGGTAGAAGCGCGAAAATCAGGAAAACAAATCTACTAAAAAAATGATTAAACATGTATTTCAGCGATTTTAGAAATCCCCCCCGAAGGGGTTAAAGGGGGGTGGTCGAATGTTTTAGGTCATTTCGTCATATCTCAGCAGCAGTTATAGGTAGGAGCTTGAAATTCCAGAAAACAAATCTACTAAAAAAATGATTAAACACCTATTTCAGCGATTTTAGAAATTCAACCCAGAAGGGGGTTAAAGGGGGGTGGTCGAATGTTTTAGGTCATTTCGCCATATCTCAGCAGCAATTATAGGTAGGATCTTGAAATTCCAGAAAACAAATCTACTAAAAAAATGATTATACACCTATTTCAGCGATTTTAGAAATTCCACCCAGAAGGGGGTTAAAGGGGGGTTGTCGAATGTTTTAGGTCATTTCGCCATATCTCAGCAGCAGTTATAGGTAGGAGCTTGAAATTCCAGAAAACAAATCTACTAAAAAACTGATTAAACACCTATTTCAGCAATTTTAGAAATTCCACCCAGAAGGGGGTTAAAGGGGGATGGTCGAATGTTTTAGTTCATTTCGCCATATCTCAGCAGCAGTTATAGGTAGAAGCGCGAAAATCAGGAAAACAAATCTACTAAAAAAATGATTAAACACCTATTTCAGCGATTTTAGAAATTCCACCCAGAAGGGGGTTAAAGAGGGGTGGTCGAATGTTTTAGATCATTTCGCCATATCTCAGCAGCAGTTATAGGTAGGATCTTGAAATTCCAGAAAACAAATCTACTAAAAAAATGATTATACACCTATTTCAGCGATTTTAGAAATTCCACCCAGAAGGGGGTTAAAGGGGGGTGGTCGAATGTTTTAGGTCATTTCGCCATATCTCAGCAGCAGTTATAGGTAGGAGCTTGAAATTCCAGAAAACAAATCTACTAAAAAACTGATTAAACACCTATTTCAGCAATTTTAGAAATTCCACCCAGAAGGGGGTTAAAGGGGGATGGTCGAATGTTTTAGTTCATTTCGCCATATCTCAGCAGCAGTTATAGGTAGAAGCGCGAAAATCAGGAAAACAAATCTACTAAAAAAATGATTAAACATGTATTTCAGCGATTTTAGAAATCACCCCCGAAGTGGTTAAAGGGGAGTGGTCGAATGATTTAGGTCATTTCGTCATATCTCAGCAACAGTTATAGGTAGGAGCTTGAAATTCCAGAAAACAAATCTACTAAAAAAATGATTAAACACCTATTTCAGCGATTTTAGAAATTCCACCCAGAAGGGGGTTAAAGGGGGGTGGTCGAATGTTTTAGGTCATTTCGCCATATCTCAGCAGCAGTTATAGGTAGGAGCTTGAAATTCCAGAAAACAAATCTACTAAAAAAATGATTAAACACCTATTTCAGCGATTTTAGAAATTCCACCCAGAAGGGGGTTAAAGGGGGGTGGTCGAATGTTTTAGGTCATTTCGCCATATCTCAGCAGCAGTTATAGGTAGGAGCTTGAAATTCCAGAAAACAAATCTACTAAAAAAATGATTAAACACCTATTTCAGCGATTTTAGAAATTCCACCCAGAAGGGGGTTAAAGGGGGGGGGTCGAATGTTTTAGGTCATTTCGCCATATCTCAGCAGCAGTTATAGGTAGGAGCTTGAAATTCCAGAAAACAAATCTACTAAAAAAATGATTAAACACCTATTTCAGCGATTTTAGAAATTCCACCCAGAAGGGGGTTAAAGGGGGATGGTCGAATGTTTTAGGTCATTTCGCCATATCTCAGCAGCAGTTATGGGTAGGAGCGCGAAAATCAGGAAAACAGATCTACTAAAAAATGATTAAACATGTATTTCAGCAATTTTAGAAATTCCCCTCCCGGGGGGGGGGTCGAATGTTTTAGGTCATTCTGTCGTATCTCAGCAGCAATTTTAGTTAAGAGTACAAAAATCAGGAAAACAAATCTACTAAAAACATGACTAAACATGTATTTCGGGGATTTTAGAATTTCCCCTCCTGGAGAGGGTTAAAGGGTGGTGGTCGAATGATCATTTCGTCATATCTCTGCAGCAGTTTTAGATAGGAGTGCGAAAATCAGGAAAACAAATCTTCTAAAAAATGAATAAAGCACATATTTCAGCAATTTTGGAACTTCCCCCCAGAAGGTGGTTAAATAAGGGGGGGTCGAATTTTTTAGGTTATTTCGCCATATCTCAGTTTTTATGTAGGAGGGTGAAATTAATTAAAACAAATCTACTAAAAAATTGGTTAAACACGTATTTCGGCGATTTTGGAAACTCCCCCCAGAAGGTGGCTAAAGGGGTATTCAAAAGTTTCGGGTCATTTCGCCATATCTCAGCAGCGGATTTAGATAGGAGCGCGAAATTCAGGAAAACACATCTACTAAAAAATGGATAAACACGCATTTCAGTGAGTTTAGAAATCCCCCCCCCCCGAAGCGTTTTAAAGGGGGTGGTTTCGAAAATTTTAGGACATTTCGCCATATCTCAGCAGCTGTTTTATGTAGGTGCGCGAAATTCAGGAAAACAAATCTACTAAACAAATGATTAAACACGTATTTCAGTGAATTTAGAAATCCCCCCCCCCCTAGAAGGTGGTTAAAGGGCCGAAAAGGGTTCGAAAGTTTTAGGTCATTTCGCCATATCTCAGCAACAGTTTTAGGTTGGAGCGCGAAATTCAGGAAAACGAATGTAATAAAAAAATTACATTGTCTACCCGTGCAAAGCCGTGACGGGCCGCTAGTGTATTTATATAGCTCAAAAAAATCAATTACTATAATATTGTCAGAGTGACTCAAGTTTTCGCTGCCTTTTAATTTCAGCACTATAAGTTTAAGGCCCCACGGCCTCAAACTTAATACTAGATGAATGAAATTCTTTTGAAAAACATTTCGACACACCGTACGGAAATATAACAATTTTCTGAAAACAAAAGTATGATTTATCTTAAACATGACTTCCTTTTTCTTGATAGAAAGATATTAGAAGACTTTTGGGTCTAATATCGGAATCAGACGAATGCAAAAACGATGTAAACTTTGTAATTTGGACATAATCGTAGTAAAATATTGCCATTTTCTGAATGAAAATGTACTTTTTCAGTCGAATTTCTTTTAAAAAGGACGTCATTATCACAAGTGAAAGTAATTTTTTCTATTGAAATTTTGGGACCTAATTTCAGAGTTGACGGGAAGAAAAAAATCTGAAAATAATGTCATTTTGATGCAATTATAAGAAAATGCTGCAATTTCATGTTTTTAAATGGATGTTTTCTTTTGATAAATGATGTCAGTTCAATTTTAATACCCTTGACACCTTCATGGTTTTAAACACCATTCTTGCAAATTGAAATTTTATTATATTTTTTTAACGTTATAATAAAATGTCATCAATGAAGGTACAAGAAAGAAAAATTATGCATCAAGCATAGATTATAAAATACTTTGCAACACTCACAGAATACTTTAACAAAACTTCACCGTTTAGTAAGGTAAAAAAAAAAAAAGATTTCAGCCATTACTGCACATAGGCGGAGAGAAAATCCAATCACTTTATGAAACCATATATATGATCCATTGATTTGTCTATATTCTATATAGTATATTCGTTAGTAAGAAAACGAATAACATAGTTGAAAATTCACCTTAAAAAATTCTACAATAAGGAGAAACGTACTTGCAATCTTTTGTAAAGTCGTGTATATTACCTACGGATTTTTATATACGCCATATATTAATCTACAAACATATATTAATCTACTAATTCAGTCAAACATGCATAAAACTAATGAAATCACACTTCCAAGAATTACTGTTCATAAGCAGCCATGTATCAAGTTTTTTGTATAAATTTTGTATTTGATTTCATTTATATTCTACAAACATCGCTTAGTATATTCTAAATGTATTTCAGTTTGAAAATACATAATTCAAATTAAAAAGCGTCTTAAATGCAAATTTTTAAAAGCACCTCAGTAATGCTTGCAAATTATTTTGTTCAGCCCTGTATAGGATTAATATAATTTATACACACCATGTAGTATGCAAAAATTTAGTTAAACTTAAAAACACATAACTGAAAATGCGCTTCCAGCAATCATCCCTAATAGATAATAATATTTCAGATACTGTATTCGAAGTCTATTATGTGTCCCTGTAAATGAACAATAATTGCTATGCACATCATATTCTACTGCAAGCATCTTGTAGATAAAAAACAGTAATGTGTATCAATTTAATAATATTTGAAATAGTGAAACATAATTAAAATACGCTGCAAACATTTTCCTACGTAGACCATTATATAACAGAATTCTTTTGTGTGACCCTGTAAATCAATGATAAAACTTTGTACTCCTTATTCTACAGAAAACATGTTTTAGTGCACCTCAGAACTTCATATCAATTTTATTATATTTGTAACAGTATAACAACATTAAGATACGCTGCAATTGGTTTTCCCAATAGACCATTGTGTCACAGGTTACTTTTGAGTACTACTGCTGTACATGAATTATAAATGCCACATACATAATTTTCAATACCGAACTTGCCGAGCTTGTACATTCAAACTGGCTGACTACCCACAGCCATTTCAGGAACTGGCCATTTTACAAACTGTCCGACTCCTTTTAGACATTTCGCGAATTGGCCGGCCAATTCGCGAACTGGCTAATTTCGGGTTTTGGCCGTAACATACACTGCGTAAAAAAAGTAGAAGGACACTAGACTTTTTTCTAAGAAAAGCACAACTGATTAAATTAGCACAAAATTCTTTATTTTCGTAACATTTTAGAACTAAATGAGTATAAAATAACAGTAATCAAAAATAAATTACTAAGAGAATTTATTTTTCATAATATAGTTTCTGTTGCTTACAGGAAACTCTGTAAAAAAAGTAGAAGGACACAAGTATTTTATATGAAAATTAAAGTATTAGTAAGACGTTTTCTTTCCATTTGCCTTTATCACTTGAAAGACTCTGTTTGGCATTGCATCATAGAGTTCTTGTATTTCACTTTGGCAAAAATTGTCCCAAACATCGTTAAGTGTATTCCGAAGCTCAACAACAGATTCATACCATTTCCCCCCACTGTATACGCGACGAACTAATGTCGCCCACATATTTTCAACTATGTTCAGGTCAGGGCTTTTAGCTGGCCATGGCGAAACACGGACCTTATTTGTGTGGAACCAACTTTTAACACCAGTAGTTGTGTGAATCGCTGCTCCGTCTTGTTGAAATATCCAATCTTCCCCTCCTAATTCTTTTGCATAGGGAAGAAGTTCAGATTACAACAATCGGATTTAATCCTTATGGTCCTGTCTACCGTGGAAAAAGACCAGACTCGTTCGTCCACCATATACGACTGCTAGCCAGACCATCAAACTTCCCCCTCCCATTTGTCGAGTGGAATAAAATTCTTCCTCATTCTTTATACAATGCCAATAGAATTGATATCCATCAGGGCCATCTAAATTGAACTTTTTCTCATCAGAGAAAATGACAGAAGTCCATTCTGTGGTCCAAGACATGTGGTTTCTCGCCCAAGATAAGTGGTTAAATATATGCATTTTTGTTCACTTTGGATGGTGTTGTCTCTTTTTGAAAATGAACAATTTAGCCTTTTTTATATAGTTACTAGCAAGCTACGCCCGCTGCGCTGGTTGGTTTCTACAAATGAGTCTTGAATCAAACGAAATATATCGATTAATTTGACCTTGTATTTGAAAGCAATCTGTATATTTACCTGGAATATCCTTCCACATTACTGAAAAATGACGTGATTGCGCTATTATATTTTCTAATGTACAGTCAAAATTTTAGCTGTTAAGGATCAACTCTTTTATTTGGTCATTTACAGTTAAGGTTTGCTAAAGAATGATAAAACTATATGCATCATACTAAAACCGTCACTAAAAATTGTAGAACTAACAAGCAAACAAATTAACTAACAAAATCCATCCAGTAGAAGTTTTTATAAAGGCTAATCTTTGATAATCGGGCTCATCTGATTATAGAACTTTTCCACATAATAACTAAATATTCAATTTTCTAAAACTAACAGAACGATATAAAATATATTAAAACCATCCTTACAAATTATCTACTTAACAATGAAAGTCGCCAAAAATACTCCCAGTACAAACTTTCAAAAAGGCTAATCTTTCGGAATCGGGTTCACCTGACTATATAACCTTCACACATAACTGTTTGACTAAGCAACGTAGAATAATATGTAGTACATTAAAACCATTCTTGAAATAGCATCTAAACTAACAATACAATTCTCATCAAAATCCGTCCAGTAGAACTTTTTTAGAAGGCTAATCTTTCATAATCGGAATCAAATATTGAAAAGGCTAATATTTGATAAAAAAATGGTCATCCGATTTTCGAATTTCCCCCTATAATTCTAGAACTAAGCAACGTAGAATGATATGTTATATAATAAAACTTTTCCTAGAAATCTAATAGTGTAGGTTCTATCGAAATCCATTGGACAAAATCTTTTAAAAAGACTAATATTACATAATCGGATTGATCTGATTATAGAACTTCAGAGAATAATTCTATAACTAAGCTACGTAGAACGATATGGTATACAATAAAACCTTCCCTGAAAAATTATCTTACAGTTTAAGTTCTACGAAAATCCATTCAGCAGAACTCGAGTCATAAGCAGCCGGAACAATTTTTATATATGTAGAAGTAAATAAAAAGTATATTGCATAGTTTGCATTTGAATAAAAAAAGGCACTTTTCGACTAGCCGGGTGCCAGTGATATATGTACACACACACACACACACACACATATATATATTACAAAATTTAAATTTTTTCCGCAATTATTCTATAAAATTTGTCCATTCAATAATATTCGGTATATAACCCAGCTTATTAAAATAATTCTCATTCTTAAAATAGCCTTTTACTATCCATATGTAAAGCCAATTATTCCTAATCCACTTAATAATATTTATTCGAATGTAGTTATTCTAAAAATGGCGATAGCTTTTTAAATTTATTCTTTAAATAGAACATCTTTATTTTAATCCATTATTAAAATTCATTAGTATTATTCCCGTGTGGTCAAATTGCTATAACTTCTTTATTTAAATGCTAAAATATCGTATCTCTTAAAATATTCCGCTCAAAAAACCTTATTTCATAAAGTTATCCTATTATTAAATATCAAATGTCTATTAAAATATTTCCGAAAAACTTTAATTCTTTCTTTTTTTTTTCCCTTTTATAAAGATTCATTTTCTTTTCTTCTTATTATTTTTATTACGTATTAAATTCGAAGTTTAGCTACAGCCTCAAAAACAGATAAGCTCGTTTGTTGATATGACAGGCATCTGGTACGAGATTATGGAATATTCGGAAAGGGCGTAGAAAGTTTTTGCATTTTACAACAAAATAAATCCACCGGAAATATTGATAAAGTTCCAAAAGAGACCTTTTGATTCGATAGAAGTGGGTCACGTGACGTATTCTGTATTATTACGCAAGCTAGTTTAAAAACGCGATCATCCTGATTCGGAGAGGATTTTTTCGACGCTGGTGTTTGCTAAAAGAATCGGGACGGATTCTAGAAAATAATGGAACGTTGTATTTTTTTCGTTTAGCGTTGGCTAATGAGCATTTTCCCTGAAGAGATGTCTTAAACTGGAAATAAAAGGTTCTTCGACAAAAATATGGACTGACATTTCTTGTTGTTGATGATACCACCCGGCCGCCTGATGCGAACTAAAAGGGAAACCAATAACATCGCTAACCCTATTTATCACGAGCACGACTGCCTTTTTCCCGGATTTGAACTTGGAAACACGACATTAATATAATAAGTCGAACAGGATGCTGGTGATCAACAAAAAGTTTGTGTAGTTAAACGTGAAATTTGCCGATTAGAAGAATATGTTACGAGGACGTCTACGCCATTACAGCACGTTTACGTCTGGTGTTTTGTTATTTTGTAGTTTTATAATAAATTAAAAATGGTCAATCCTAAAAGAGAAAAGAAGAGGAAAAGTTGGCCTAAGTGAAGTTGTTGCTAGAGAATATACTATTCATCTTCATAAGCGTCTTCATGGTGTTGGTTTTAAAGGATTGCGAAAAAGCAGAACTTTTGTGTTATCAAGCAAATTAAAGATTTTTAGATGTGTGAGACTTTCCTGTGAAATATGCTCAAGAGTAACTGTAAGTTGGTATTTTTATTTATTGGTATCTTTATATGTTGATATTTATTAGTTTATGTTATATTTAAAATGTTTTATTTATTTAATAGTCTACCTTGAAATTTAAAGGTTTTATATACTATGTTATACTGATTAAAATTTTGTTTTTAAAATTTATTTCTGTTGCAAATATTTAAGTGTTGTTAAGGTTAATTAATTTATTTGATGATTTCGTGTGATACGTCATTGTAATATTATAGACAGCGGTATAATTTATATTTTCATGTTTTAAGAACAGATATTCTTTAAAAAAAAAAAAAAAAAAAAAAAAAAAAAAAAAAAAAAATCTATTATTTTTAAAATGTTACTGAGATCGTAAATTACATATTTATTTACTATTTCGTTATTTGTATGGTATATAGTGTTATAAGTTTAAAATTTAATGTTTTTAAGATCCGGATATTTAAAAGAAGATCGAGTTAACTCTTTTGTTAGATTAAATAGTATGGCAGAACCAAAATTTATAGCATTTGATCCAGATTTAGGAGTTGAGATACAAGCGTGGTTAAAATACTTTGATGATGCTTGGGAAAAAGAAAAGAAGGATGATGATTGGAAGTTTAAAAATATTTCTCAAAATTTAAAGGGAGAAGCTCTTAAGATTTACATTAATGATTGCCTTAATTGCACTAAATACGAACAGATAGCTGATATCTTAACTGAGAATTTTATTAGGGTAAATATCCCGAAATTTTCTGAATTTTCTGCTTTGAAATTGGATAGTTTAAGTAACTTAGAAACTTATTTTAGAAAGAAAATTGAAATTGGTAGGAAATTGCATTTATGTGAAACTATATTACTACAAGGATTAACCGATGGTTTAAAACCAGAATATCAAAATTATCTAATTGTTAACCCTCCTGAGAGTACAATAGAATGGTATAGAATTGTTAAGCAATTTGTGGAAGTTTCCACCTCTGCTGTTACAAGTCCATCATTACCAAGTAAACCTAATGCAACTAATTTTGACATTCCTCGATATAGTGTGCAGCCTAATAGACCAAATTTTCAACAAATTAATACTCCTAGGCATTGGATTCAGTCAAATCGGCCCAATAATCAATTTAATTCTCCTCGAAACTGGGTTCCTCGACCAAACTATAATTTTCAAAGACCTAGAAATTTCCAAAACGGAGTACAAAACAATTATTTTCAGAACCAGTACCCATCTAGGCCATGTAGAATTTGTGTAAACAAGGGTATAATGAATGCTTTTCACTGGGAAAAAGAGTGTATTTTTAATAACAACTCAACACCCTCTGATACTCTTCCAATTGGTACTCCTAATATTTGACAATTAATTGTGTATGGATATACGAATAATTATAATTTACCATGTGTCGTCGATACCGGTTCAACTATCGCAATTTTACCATTAAAGTTTGTTAAAAAATTGAATGCTAAAATTGAAATTGTTCCTCCAGTTACTATTGGTCAGGCAAAGGGATTTTTACAAATTAATCAAAAGTGTAGTATTCTTCTTAAAGTGGGTAAAATCCAAAAATATGTTAACTTTTTAGTATGTGATACAGATTTGGATTACTGCATCTTGGGGTTAAAAGAATGTTCAAAATTTAATTTAAATATAAATTGTAAGAATTGTACAGTAAAACAGGGAAGGAAGATTATAAATAGGAGTATATCCATACATGATGAGAGATCACTTCATTTTAATACTGTAACTGTAAAAAAACTACAACAAGGTAAAGATAACTTGATAACTTCTGATTGTGACAATTTGAATTTATTTAATGATGGTAACTTGATAACAACTTATAATGAAGATACTATTTCATGTAAAGATGAGTTATTAACAAATGGTGATAGTAATGAGAGTTTAAATGGATATAATGATGACAAAGTATCACCATATACTAATGAAAATTTTGTGAATACTCAGGACTTTTTTGCAGCTAATTACAATGATTGTAACGTGCAGCCTGATTACAGAAGTTCAATGACTCCTCAAAATTTTCGCGATATTAATGATTATAATTCAGATTTAATTGGGGAAATAAATTTAATTGAAAATGGGGATTTAAGGGAAATAGTTCAAAATTATAGGGATATTTTTGCAAAACATAAATATGATGTGGGTAAGATAAATATTGAACCACAACGCGTTTTACTAAAATCTGACCTACCTATATCTTTGAGGCCCTACAGAACTTCCCCCTTAGAGGAAAAAGAAATAAAAAATCAAATTCAATCTTTGTTAGCGGCTGGTCTCATAAAAGAAAGCAATAGTCCTTATTCTGCCCCCGTCACCTTGGCTATGAAAAGAGAGGAAGGTAATAAGACCCGACTATGTATAGATTATAGGAAATTAAATGCAATAGTTAAAAACGATGCAGAACCTTTACCTCTTATCGATGAAATTTTAGATAAATTGAGTAGTGCCCAGTATTTTTCCACTTTGGACTTAGCCTCTGGCTACTGGCACATACCAATACATCCATCCGATACAGAAAAATTAGCTTTTGCCACCAATTTTGGCCTCTTCGAATGGCTGGTGCTCCCCTTTGGTATAAAGACAGGGCCCCCGATATTTAATAGAACCATTAGAAGAATCCTCAATAAGTATAAAATTGATTTTGCTTGCCATTATTTCGACGATATCATAATTTTCTCCTCCTCTCTAGAAGAACATTTAAATCACTTAGCAAAAATCTTTGAAATCTGTAAACTAGAAAACCTTAAACTTAAACTTTCTAAATGTAAACTAAATCAAAATAAAATTAATTTCTTAGGCTATGAGATCACCAATGGGACTTTAACTCCAGCTAATACCAATATTGAGACAATTAAAAAATTGAAACCTCCCTCTAATGTTAAAGAACTACAACGATTTTTAGGTTCCATTAATGTTTATCACAAATTCATAGATAAATATGCTGAAATTAGATACCCCCTCAATAAATTACTTAGGAAAAACACAATATGGGAATGGAACTCAGAATGTCAAAACTCTTTTGAGAAATTAAAAAATACTCTAATTGCAAAACCAATTTTAAAAATTTATGACCCAAAATTACCCCTCCACATGTTTGTAGATGCCTCTCAGGTAGCAGTAGGTGCAGTTCTAAAACAACCAGGGAAAGATAATTTTTTGCATCCTATTGCTTACCATTCTAGAATTTTGAAGAGTTATGAACAAAATTACTTTATAACTGAATTGGAATGCCTTGCTATCATAGATACTCTTGATAAGTTTTATCACTATTTTCATGGTACTAAATTCACAATCCATACCGACCATGCATCTCTGGTATGGTTAAAGAATGTTAAAAATCTAAGAGGTAGACTTTTTCGATGGTCTTTAAAACTTAGCATGTTCGATTATGAGATCAAGTATCAAAAAGGTTCTACAAATGTCGAAGCGGACATGTTGTCACGAAATCCTGTTGCTTATCTTAATCAACATGTAAGTTTATTATTGGACAAAAAAGAAATTATAGCGATGCAAGATAAAGATAATGTTTGTGACAGAAAATACAAAAAAGAGAATGGGATTATAATTATTCAGAGAAAAGGATTCAAAAAAATAGTAGTACCAATGTCACTCAGGAGAAAATTATTACATATTGCTCATGATAATTTTGGACACTTAGGAATACAAAAAATGCTTAACTTAATATCTCCAAACTATTATTGGCCCAACATGACAATAGATATTACACAATTTGTTAAACATTGTGATACATGCCAGAGAAATAAAAAACCAAAACAAAAAAGATTTGGCTTGTTACAAGCTATGCCAGCCACAGATCAACCTTTTGAATGTCTTTCTATTGATACTGTGGGTGGATTTAATTATTACAATTCAACAAAAAAATTCTTACACATAATAATAGATCATGCAACTAGGTTTGTTTGGGCTTTTCCATCCAAAAGTGTTACTACCGAAACATATACTAACTGTTTAAAACAAATTTTCAATATTCAAGCACCTAAAACAATACTTAGCGATAGACATAAATCTTTTAGGTCTCCAAGATTCAAAAAATTCCTCAGAAAATATCATGTTCAACAACGTTTTACATCATCACATCACCCCCAAACCAATGGGAAGGTAGAACGAGTGAACCAAACTATAGTTACTAGACTTAAATGTAAAGTTAATTCCATTTCTTCTAAAATACCTTGTACTAGATTATTAGACCAAGTCATCCAAGAATACAATAACACACCACATTCCATAACCAAATTTTCACCTGCCTATTTATTTTATGGTCAATTACCTTATGAATCTCCTTTAAAACAAAATTATTACCCTCCTGTTAATAAAGCACTCAAAATTGCAAAAGCGCGAACTTGTGAATTCCACCTTAAAAGTAAAAGATTCTATGATAGAAAATTTGTTGAATCTCCACTAGAAATACAAGATTATGTAATTTGTGAAGAATTTAAATATCCTAACACTCGAAAATTAGAACCTACTTTCTCTGGGCCATACAAAATAATAAATAAACTTTCTGATGTGACCTATGAAATAGACAAATTTAATTATGAGACTAAATTAAATTCAGTTATTGTACATGTGTCTAATTTAAGACCATATTTTTCACCAAATAATTTCAGACTATTTCATGAGCAACCCAAACAACAATCAAAACCAACACAGACATCACAATCACCATCACAAAATCAAACTAAAGTAAAAACAATAGAGTAAATTCTAATTCTTTAAATATCTCTTATTACTCTAGTTTCAACATTATCAGGTATGTCTTTGGTGTACAACAGAGATATTACCCATTTTTGAAAGTTTAATATTTTAAAATTTAAAATAAATGTCACAGCTTTTATTTCAACATTGTGGTTATATTTTAGCCTGATCAACTAAAATATTTACTTGTTTTTGAGAGTTTTTGAGGTTGAGTAGACACCTTATGCAGGCATAAGATGTGTATTTTGATTTTAGGAATTGTCAAATTGATGTTGAAAAATAAAATTAAATGTTTTAATTCTGTATCAAAATAAACTATTTTTACTTTATTTACTTTTTCTTAAACCAATTGTTTCAAAAATTTAATATTATGTTATTTACTTCAATAGATAATCAAATAGTAACCGTTTATAAGTATTTCTATAATTATATAAATGATTGGATAGTGATGATGTGATTTTACAGTGATTGTTTTGGTGTGACAATAGAAAATTAAGTATCTGAACTAATTGCCTTTGTATTCCATTTCTCAGCTAAAATTAACATCTTTTATTTGTTGTTTATTGTCTTTATTTATTCTAAGTTTGCCAAAAAAAAAAAAAAACTCTCTGCATTTAGGATATGAATACTTATAACTTAACAGTATAATTTTGTAAAAGGGTATCAGAGGAAAAAATTATTGTAAGGAACTAATGGTTGAGAGTTCAATTTCTAAATATTTAGATTTAAATTTATTTGGATTTTGAAATTATTATTATTTTTTTTTGTATACTTTCGACTGGCAAAAATACTTTCTTATATAATTAAAAAATAAGAAATTTATTTATTTGCTATGTAATTATTTTATCCTCAACCAATATTTTTCCTAACAATAAATAAACAAACTGTGATATTTTCTTAAATTATACTGATGTTATTATATTATTATTTCTACTATTGAATTATATTATGAATTACTACATATGTTGAGAAGTATTAGTTATATTGAAAGTTATTATTGTTATGTTTATGAATTGAATTTTATTATAGCATTTATTTATATTATTGAAGAGTTATATTATTTATTAGTGAAAAAATGTTTGACAAATATTAGTTAAAGATGGTGGGATCCCAACAGAAATATAACAAATCCCACAGGAATATAACAAAGATAACATATTCCAAGTACAATAAACGACCAAGAAATAATTTGACTTGTTTATTATGTGAGAAAATTAATGTGATACTTAAGAGAAGATGTTGTGACAAGTGCTAGGTCATTATAAAGTATTGGTAAGAATGACTACAGTTTTAAAATTTTGATGGAGTAATGTCTTTATTTTCAGCCTTTATATAAAAACTGTATTTTTAAGAAAGGGAGTGCAGTTACCATTTAAAAAACAAAAACAAAATGAGGACTTATCACGATCCAAGAAAGAGACTGAAATAAAACAGTTGGATCTAATGAACTCAAAATTGAATTAAGTCGAATTTTTTTTTTAAAAACTTTGTTTTAACAATTTGCTAGTGACTACTTATTCTAAAGCTTGTGAACTTGGTAAAAGCAAAATTCTGTTACTATTATTATCCTGTTTTTCCTGTTTATTAATATTTATTATTTATTGTTATTGTATTTTTCTTGTGCACTTACAAATGGTAAGTGAGATTGTAACCATTTCTTGTATTATTTTACAGGGGAAATGCTCGTAGCTCTATTTTTATTTATCTATTAATTTTAATTGATTACTATTATTTTATTTTTGTTTTTTTTTTTTGTCTTCCAGTTCTTCAGAAATTCCCCATCTCCTTGCTGGCAGTCTCTAAATTTATACTAGCCAAAATTCAAATTTCTAAAGTATTAAATTTATATTGTCTGAATTTATAGTTACTTAACTATTAACTTCATCCAAAATCTTTAGGGAGGGGGGATAATATTACAAAATTTAAATTTTTTCCGCAATTATTCTATAAAATTTGTCCATTCAATAATATTCGGTATATAACCCAGCTTATTAAAATAATTCTCATTCTTAAAATAGCCTTTTACTATCCATATGTAAAGCCAATTATTCCTAATCCACTTAATAATATTTATTCGAATGTAGTTATTCTAAAAATGGCGATAGCTTTTTTAATTTATTCTTTAAATAGAACATCTTTATTTTAATCCATTATTAAAATTCATTAGTATTATTCCCGTGTGGTCAAATTGCTATAACTTCTTTATTTAAATGCTAAAATATCGTATCTCTTAAAATATTCCGCTCAAAAAACCTTATTTCATAAAGTTATCCTATTATTAAATATCAAATGTCTATTAAAATATTTCCGAAAAACTTTAATTCTTTCTTTTTTTTTTCCCTTTTATAAAGATTCATTTTCTTTTCTTCTTATTATTTTTATTACGTATTAAATTCGAAGTTTAGCTACAGCCTCAAAAACAGATAAGCTCGTTTGTTGATATGACAGGCATCTGGTACGAGATTATGGAATATTCGGAAAGGGCGTAGAAAGTTTTTGCATTTTACAACAAAATAAATCCACCGGAAATATTGATAAAGTTCCAAAAGAGACCTTTTGATTCGATAGAAGTGGGTCACGTGACGTATTCTGTATTATTACGCAAGCTAGTTTAAAAACGCGATCATCCTGATTCGGAGAGGATTTTTTCGACGCTGGTGTTTGCTAAAAGAATCGGGACGGATTCTAGAAAATAATGGAACGTTGTATTTTTTTTCGTTTAGCGTTGGCTAATGAGCATTTTCCCTGAAGAGATGTCTTAAACTGGAAATAAAAGGTTCTTCGACAAAAATATGGACTGACATTTCTTGTTGTTGATGATACCACCCGGCCGCCTGATGCGAACTAAAAGGGAAACCAATAACATCGCTAACCCTATTTATCACGAGCACGACTGCCTTTTTCCCGGATTTGAACTTGGAAACACGACATATATATATATATATATATATATATATATATATATATGACGATTTAACTGGAATCACCATACTTTTGTAGACTCATAATCAGCAGAGGTTTCTCCGAGGAGATTTGCAGTCGAGCACCGAGACTTACTTCATTGTGTGCGTATAAGCTAAAGAGAAGAGGCAGTTCGTTCCAGTTCACATTTTATTCGAAAAATTAAAAAAGTGGGTTATGCTTTATTTCCACGTAGCTAATCTATCCGTGCTGATTTTTAAGACAGTGAAGAAGACTTGATGATTTAAGTTTTTATATTAAAGAGACACATTAGTTAGTATAGGCAGGTATTCTTTTAAATCAATCGGCGGCCAAGGAGAACATTCGAAGATTAGGAAGTACATGACTAGCTGCATCCACCACCGAATCCCGGAACCTTCTGCTCTAAACGCGGGAAAAAATCCGTATATCATTTCCCGAGCGCGCCAGAATACATTCTATCTAAAAAGCCTCTAGGCCAATCAACGCTCACGGCTTAATTCCTTCGGCGAATTAATATCGAAGTGAACTTACCGAAGCTGGCAAAAGCGCGCCAAAAAATGTTCTAGAACAATCTCGTGAATTCTACTTCCTTCGAATAAATAAAAGCAGAGAGAAAAGGAGTACATATGTTTTATCAAGTATGGCAATATGCCAAAATAATTTTTACATTGAGATTAAAATCTTTCAGAATTTGAAAAGTAATATTTTGTCAGGAATCGTAGGGAAATAAAAAATAAAGAAAAGAAATTCATAGGTTGTTATTTCAAAAGAGTAAAATATTTTTAGCTGGGAAATGGGTATTTTTTGAAGAATTAAATTCTAGGATGCTTTTTATTTAAAGAAAATAAAAGTGCGTAAATTTAATAGAGCATTCTATCAGTGCCATTTTTTAAGAGAATGAATTTGGAATAAACTATATATTTCGCTAGATGTAATTTTGACAATCAAATACTGGAGCGAGAAAATAATTTAGAATAATGGGATTTACACAGAATTATAGTCTTAATGAAGTCAACGGCGAAAATTTTTTTTAATTTGTTTCAATATCCCCCCCCCCCCCCCAAAAAAAAAAACAAGCTTATCTGAATAGCAGTTCCCTAACAGCAGTTCAGATAAGAGAAAAAAATAGAGAATTTTCCTAAAGTATAAAATTCTAAAAATTTTAAATCATCAAGAATCACAAACAAAGCAATTGCCTTAAATTTTGGAAGAATGGAAATTAAAATATTTTTAGAGTAAAGCATAACCTCAAATACATAAGTTTACAGCAACACTTACTTTTTGCAAGTGTAAATAAATGAGAATACATCAAGATAAACTAAGAAATAACTAACATAATAAATAATATTACCAACATAATATAATAATAATAAATAATAAATCAATATAATAAATAATATAATAAATAATAAAGTTGGAAATTAGTTACATTGAAAACTGAAGAATATTACCAATTGAAAAAACTGTATTCTGCAGAATACTATTGAAAAACTTAATTACACTAATACTGAATAACTGAATACTAAATACTGAATACTGAATACTGAAGCTTCAATAGTCTTAAACAGTCACTGTTTGAACAACAACAGCAGTCAACAACAGTCTCAAACAGTTCTGACTAAATTTCAGTCTTTCTCCATTGTGGTTTTGGGATTACCCCCACTCTAATCTGTGGTGCCACTCTTTTTGTGGTCACACTGAAGACCAGAGCTAATTCATTTCATTCGATAGCTATCCTTTTTGTCACAATCAGTAAAATTTTTGAATTAATAAATGTCCATATTGCACAACATGGTATACGTACTACTTTGAAATATCACAACCTTGGTACAAAAATTCTAATTCATCATATATTTTATAACTACAATTCATTGTAAGCAGTTTACTCAATTTGTAAATAAAACTCTAATAGTATCTCTCAACATTTTTTCTAATATTTTCTCTTAATAAATAATAACATTAATAAATCTTTTCAAATAATAAATAATATCAACAAACTTCAATAACTACTCTAGCAATATAATATATCACAGTAAATATTACATTCAATATAAAATTCTTGGTTGCGGAAAAAAAGTACATAGCAAAATCTGTTTGTTTCCTTACTTGAAAGGATAAGGAAATAATTTTTTGCTAGCCGAAATCTATATAAAAAAAAAAATTAACTCGACATTATTTTTCCAATACTAAATAATTTAGATGCCCAAATATTTAGATAGGATTCACTCAACCAACAATTGTGAACAATAATATCCCTTTCTGATACTCTTCTTTTTCTTTATTTACTTGGCCGCAACCCATAAAATAAGTCTTTCAAAGTTCCATTTAATTCGATGATACACACTTCAAATCCGCTATACACACATATTTAAATCTTGATTACATTATACCAAAACATCGTTCCATCCGTCGCGACAGCCGAAATCCATACACCAGCATCATTAGCATTGAACAAAACCGGTGGAACAAAAGCACTTTGCAGCTGGCATATCCACTGGGCTTTTCAAAATATCCTGGTCGACTAAGATAAATAATGTGACGATTTAACTGGAATCACCATACTTTTGTAGACTCATATTCAAGGCAGAGGTTTCTCCGAGGAGATTTGCAGTCGAGCACCGAGACTTACTTCATTGTGTACGTATAAGCTAAAGAGAAGAGGCAGTTTGTTCCAGTTCACATTTTATTCGAAAAATTAAAAAAGTGGGTTATGCTTTATTTCCACGTAGCTAATCTATCCGTGCTGATTTTTAAGACCGTGAAGAAGACTTGATGATTTAAGTTTTTATATTAAAGAGACACATTAGTTAGTATAGGCAGGTATTCTTTTAAATCAATCGGCGGCCAAGGAGAACATTCGAAGATTAGGAAGTACATGACTAGCTGCATCCACCACCGAATCCCGGAACCTTCTGCTCTAAACGCGGGAAAAAATCCGTATATCATTTCCCGAGCGCGCCAGAATACATTCTATCTAAAAAGCCTCTAGGCCAATCAACGCTCACGGCTTAATTCCTTCGGTGAATTAATATCGAAGTGAACTTACCGAAGCTGGCAAAAGCGCGCCAAAAAATGTTCTAGAACAATTTCGTGAATTCTACTTCCTTCGAATAAATAAAAGCAGAGAGAAAAGGAGTACATATGTTTTATCAAGTATGGCAATATGCCAAAATAATTTTTACATTGAGATTAAAATCTTTCAGAATTTGAAAAGTAATATTTTGTCAGGAATCGTAGGGAAATAAAAAATAAAGAAAAGAAATTCATAGGTTGTTATTTCAAAAGAGTAAAATATTTTTAGCTGGGAAATGGGTATTTTTTGAAGAATTAAATTCTAGGATGCTTTTTATTTAAAGAAAATAAAAGTGCGTAAATTTAATAGAGCATTCTATCAGTGCCATTTTTTAAGAGCATGAATTTGGAATAAACTATATATTTCGCTAGATGTAATTTTGACAATCGAATACTGGAGCGAGAAAATAATTTAGAATAATGGGATTTACACAGAATTATAGTCTTAATGAAGTCAACGGCGAAAATTTTTTTAATTTGTTTCAATACCCCCCCCCCAAAAAAAAAAACAAGCTTATCTGAATAGCAGTTCCCTAACAGCAGTTCTGATAAGAAAAAAAATAGAGAATTTTCCTAAAATATAAAATTCTAAAAATTTTAAATCATCAAGAATCACAAACAAAGCAATTGCCTTAAATTTTGGAAGAATGGAAATTAAAATATTTTTAGAGTAAAGCATAACCTCAAATACATAAGTTTACAGCAACACTTACTTTTTGCAAGTGTAAATAAATGAGAATACATCAAGATAAACTATGAAATAACTAACATAATAAATAATATTACCAACATAATATAATAATAATAAATAATAAATCAATATAATAAATAATACTAGATGGAACCCGTCAAAATTTGACGGCAAACAACTTGATAATACCATAAAAGTAAAATTTATAGTTGCTTTAACTTGACAAATTTCATAGTGGGGAGCATAATATGATTAAGTGGTCACAGACTTTTCCATCGATAAATCACATGAGGGGTGTATGCAAAATTTAGAAAAGTACACCCTTGGGGGGTCAAAGTGGGGGGATGGACATGGGAGATGCATAATATGATTAAGTGGTGACAGACCTTTCCAATGATATATAACATGAGGTTGTGTGCAAAATTTAGAAAGTACCCCTTGGGGGGGGGCAAAGTGAGGAGATGGACACCGGAGATGCATAATATGATTAAGTGGTCACAGACCTTTCCAATGATATATAACATGAGGGTTGTGTGCAAAATTTAGAAAGTACGGGGGGGGGCAAAGTGGGGAGATGGACATCGGAGATGCATAATATGATTAAGTGGTCAAAGACCTTTCTAATGATATATAACATGAGGGTAATGTGCAAAATTTAGAAAGTACCCTTTTGGGGGGGGGCAAAGTGGGGAGATGTACATCGGAGATGCATAATATGATTAAGCAGTTACAGACCTTTCCAACAATATATGACATGAGGGGTGTCAACAAAATTTAGAAAAGTATCTCTTGGGGGGGGGGCAAAGTGGGGAGATGGACATTGGAGATGCATAAAATGATTAAGTGGTCACAGACCTTTCCAATGATATATAACATGAGGGTAATGTGCACAATTTAGAAAGTACCCCTTCGGGGGGGGAAGTGGGGAGATGGGCATCGGAGATGCATAATATGATTAAGTGGTCACAGACCTTTCCAATGATATATGACATGAGGGGTGTCAACAAAATTTAGAAAAGTATCCCTTAGGGGGGTGGGGGGGCAAAGTGGGGAGATGGACATTGGAGATGTATAATATGATTAAGTGGTCACAGACCTTTCCAATGATATATAACATGAGGGTTGTGTGCAAAATTTAGAAGTACCCTTTGGGGGGGAAGGGGGGCAAAGTGGGGAGATGGACATCGGAGATGCATAATATGATTAAGTGGTCACAGACCTTTCCAATGATATATAACATGAGGGTAATGTGCAAAATTTAGAAAGTACCCCTTCGGGGGGAGGGAAGTGGGGAGATGGGCATCGGAGATGCATAATATGATTAATTGGTCACAGACCTTTCAATGATATATGACATGAGGGGTGTCAACAAAATTTAGAAAAGTATCCCTTAGGGGGGTGGGGGGGCAAAGTGGGGAGATGGACATTGGAGATGCATAATATGATTAAGTGGTCACAGACCTTTCCAATGATATATAACATGAGGGTTGTGTGCAAAATTTAGAAAGTACCCTTTGGGGGAGGGAGGGGGGCAAAGTAGGGAGATGGACATCGGAGATGCATAATATGATTAAGTGGTCACAGACCTTTCCAATGATATATAACATGAGGGTAATGGGCAAAATTTAGAAAGTACCCTTTGGGGGGGGGCAAAGTGGGGAGATGGACATCGGAGATGCATAATATGATTAAGCAGTTACAGACCTTTCCAACAATATATGACATGAGGGGTGTCAACAAAATTTAGAAAAGTATCTCTTGGGGGGGGGGGGGCAAAGTGGGGAGATGGACATTGGAGATGCATAAAATGATTAAGTGGTCACAGACCTTTCCAATGATATATAACATGAGGGTAATGTGCAAAATTTAGAAAGTACCCCTTCGGGGGGGGGAAGTGGGGAGATGGGCATCGGAGATGCATAATATGATTAAGTGGTCACAGACCTTTCCAATGATATATGACATGAGGGGTGTCAACAAAATTTAGAAAAGTATCCCTTAGGGGGGTGGGGGGGCAAAGTGGGGAGATGGACATTGGAGATGCATAATATGATTAATTGGTCACAGACCTTTCAATGATATATGACATGAGGGGTGTCAACAAAATTTAGAAAAGTATCCCTTAGGGGGGTGGGGGGGCAAAGTGGGGAGATGGACATTGGAGATGCATAATATGATTAAGTGGTCACAGACCTTTCCAATGATATATAACATGAGGGTTGTGTGCAAAATTTAGAAAGTACCCTTTGGGGGAGGGAGGGGGGCAAAGTGGGGAGATGGACATCGGAGATGCATAATATGATTAAGTGGTCACAGACCTTTCCAATGATATATAACATGAGGGTAATGGGCAAAATTTAGAAAGTACCCTTTGGGGGGGGGGGCAAAGTGGGGAGATGGACATCGGAGATGCATAATATGATTAAGCAGTTACAGACCTTTCCAACAATATATGACATGAGGGGTGTCAACAAAATTTAGAAAAGTATCCCTTGGGGGGGGGGGGGGAAAGTGGGGAGATGGGCATCGGAGATGCATAATATGATTAAGTGGTCACAGACCTTTCCAATGATATATGACATGAGGGGTGTCAACAAAATTTAGAAAAGTATCCCTTAGGGGGGGTGGGGGGGCAAAGTGGGGAGATGGACATTGGAGATGCATAAAATGATTAAGTGGTCACAGACCTTTCCAATGATATATAACATGAGGGTAATGTGCAAAATTTAGAAAGTACCCTTTGGGGGGGGGGGGCAAAGTGAGGAGATGGACACCGGAGATGCATAATATGATTAAGCAGTCACAGACCTTTCCAACAATGTATGACATGAGGGGTGTCAACAAAATTTTGAAAAGTGCCCCCCTTACGGGGGGGGGGGCGGGATGGACCCCGGAGATGCATAACATGAATAAGAAGTCACAGCCGTTTCAACTTGCAACCTTTTTCTCGAAGGCATTTGACAATATTAAATTTTTTTTTTACCCAAGACAATTTAACGATATTCTTAGTTTTTTTGCGTAATTCGTCAAACGTTCATGGAAAAAATCAGGAAATTCGCTAATCAATAGTTGATAAATTATAAAATTCAACAATCGATAGCAGTAAAATTGGTCAATCGATAACGGAAAAATCACGAAATTCGTCAAATGGTCTCCCGTAAAAAAAATTGTCCTGCACACTGATGTGATGATCAAAAGGGTTTTGAAGTATAGGACAAAATTAGCACTTGCCAAACAGCGAGTAATACTGAAAATTTGGCAATGGACTTTATTGCCACCACTGGTCAAACATAATAGTCACACTCACCAATTGCGATGATTGAATGGAAAAAGATTTTTTTTCTCTGCTGTCGCGCGACAAATTTTGAAACCATTTGGTAAATTTCATCCCCGAAATTGGCAGATTGTGAATTTTTTTCTCGAAGAAATTCGACAATATTCGAAAAATTTTTCTCCCGAAACCAGTTGATGAATTTTGCGATTTTTCCACTGTGTAGATTAATGAATTTTGCACTTCTTCCGCTATCGATTGACGAATTTCGAATTTTATCGAATATCGGTTAACGAATTTCACGATTTTTTCCATGAACGAACAAATTGCGCACTTTCTGCTAATTGACACATTTCGCCCTTTACAATTCAGTCAATGAGTTGAACGTTGTTTCTTTCGAGAAATGTCAGGAATGAAACAATGATTCTTTAGGTTGAATTTACTTCGTTCGGTGCCCCATGGAAGAATGTGTGCGATGCAGCAACGGGCGTCACAGACTTTTTAGGGCACCTGCAGACTAAAAACATCTAACCAATCTTCGCGGGGGGAAAATAACAGATTTTGTCAAATGATTGAGGAAAAAACACTACTTTATCAAAGGATAATGGGAAAACATGACTTTTGTTAAAAGACCACAGAAAAAACGTAATTATGCAAAAGGATCGCGAAAGATAAGCAAATTTTGTCAAAGAATCGCAAAAAAGGAAATTTCACCAAAAGATCACGCTTTTTTACTAAATTTCGTCTAAAAATTGCGGAATAAAATGTATTTTATCAAAGAATTGCTGGAAAATGCGAATTTCGTTAAGGATCGTGAGAAAAATGCGAAATTCTTCAAAGGATCGCTGAAAAAACACTAATTTCGTCAAAGAATTGCTGAAAAAACATGAATCTCGCCCAATAACAGAAAAATCATGGTTCATAATCATTATATCTAGTAGTATATGTAAATACAGTTTGTGATATAAGACAAAATTAACATTCACCAATCGGCGAGTAATACTGGAAATTGGTGATTGATGTTATTGCCACCACTGGCTAAACTTAGTCACACTCGCCAATTGCGATGATTGAATGTAAAATGAAATTTTTTTTCCCGCTGTCACTCAAAGAATTTTGAAACCATTTGGTGAAGTTTTTTCCGAAACCATTTTGTGAATTTCCCGATTTTTTCTTCAAAATCATTTGACAAAGAGACTTTTTTCTCGATGGCATTTGACAATATTCAAAATTTTTTTACCCAAGACAATTTGACGATATTCTTAATTTTTTTTGTGCAATTCGACAAATGTTCATGGAAAAAATCATGAAATTCGTTAATCAATAGTCGATAAATTGTGAAATTCAGCAATCGTTAGCGGTAAAATCGTAAAATTTGTCAATCGATAACGGAAAAATAATGAAATTCATCAAACGGTTTCCGGTAAAAAAATTGTCTTGCACGCTGATGTGATGATCAAAAGGGTTTTGAAGGCATTTATTTTATTTGTTGTATTGTGTATAAATACCTAGGTGGAAACAGTTTGCTTATTTTGTCAAATGTTTCAACAATATTCGACCCAATACGCATGCATAAAAAAAATCTTCCGGTAGGACCGGCCAATGAGGTGAAGGTCTATTACGGTCTCTAGAAACGTGTTTGGGATCATCTCCTGTTGTTTTTTTCTTGCACTTTGCGTTAAACCTAGGAAGGTATTTATATAGAACTCACTGTGGAGTGTTTAGAAGGTATTTATTTATTTCATTTATTATAATTTGTATGAATACTTAGGTGTCCATTTCGGATTTACTGTTTAAAAATGAATTTAGGCTCTTTTAACGTTCGCGAAATCAATCCCGATGGAAATTGTCTTTTTAGATCTCTATCATTTTGTTTATATAGTACAGAAAATGATTATTTAAATGTATGTAAAAATATCGTAGAACACGTAATACAAAATTGGACCACTTATAGTCCGTTTATTATCGGGGATGAATCTTATGGTGTTCCGATTGCTAATGAAGACAATTATGTAAATATATGGTTCTTCATAGAGGTATATGGTTCTTCACACTTCAATAGAAGCATTGTTTAAATTAATATAATTCTACAAATATGATGCAGTTTTAAAATATCGAGTAATGATTAATACTGTCAAAGAATATACTCATATACGTAATTAAGTTTTGGTACTTCTCTATTATCTCATCGACCACTTTTCATAAAAAAAAACTATCGCCAAATAAATGGGAGAACGTTGTCATTGGAATATCAAAATAAATAAATAAAATATAAGAATTTAAGGATACAATTGTTATTTTAATTAATGAAATAACTAATAAATCAAATAAACATAATGAAAAATACACGCAAATGTTGAATTAAAAACCACTTGATGACATAAAAAACACGTATAATGTTTTCGACATCAAGTAAATGGGACTGCAATTTTGGCATTTAATCATACAGTTTGGCGATAGTATTTTGTTATGAAAAGTGGTTGATGGGATAATAGAGAAGTACTCAAGTTTTTTATACCAAGTTTGAAAATTTATCTTTTTTTGACATTTAAAAAAATAACATAAAAAACCATTACAAATTTGCCCATTTAAAACATTCAAGATTTGTATATATACAAACAATACAATGTAAATATTAATATTGTTACATGATACATTATATACATTGTTTGCATATATACTTCTTTGTATACATATATTGTTTGTATACATACAAACAAATATAATGTAAACATTATTCAAATATTAAGAGTTTGCAAATCAAAACATTCTAAAGATTTGTATACATACAAACAATATAATGCATACATACTCTTTACAAATAAAATAGCCCACTTATATAATGAGAAAACTTTTAAATCAAATAGAGATAATATATTTCTGTTTTGTTATGAAAAGTGGTCAATGGGATAATAGAGAAAAGTACCTAAGTTATTTATACCAAGTTTGAAAATTTATCTTTTTTTGACATTTAAAAAAAATAACAGAAAAAACATTACAAATTTGCCCATTTAAAACATTCAAGATTTGTATACATACAAACAATACAATGTAAATATTAATATTGTTACATGATACATTATACATTGTTTGTATATATACTTCTTTGTATACATATATTGTTTGTATACATACAAACAAATATAATGTAAACATTATTCAAATATTAAGAGTTTGCAAATCAAAACATTATAAAGATTTGTATACATACAAACAATATAATGCATACATACTCTTTACAAATAAAATAGCCCACTTATGTAATGACAAAACTTTTAAATCGAATAGAGATAATATATTTCTGTTTATTTTATAACTTATATTCAGATGCTCAGATTCTGCTTTTTTCGAACACATAATAATAAAAATATTACTACCGTGCGTACTGTCTTTTGACATTACATTTACATAATCGAATTCATTATCAATCGGAACACCATAATATTCATTCCCGATAATAAACAGACCATAAGTGGTCCAATTTTGTATTACGTGTTCTACACGTTTGAATAATTATTTTCTGTACTATATAAACAAAATGATAGAGATTTAAAAAGAAAATTTCCATCGGGATTTCGCCAACTTATGAGCCTAAATTCATTTATAAACAGTAAATCCGAAATGGACATCTAAGTATTCATACAAATTACAATAAATAAATAAAATAAATACCTTCTAAACACTCCACAGTGAGTTCTAGATAAATATCTTCCTAGGTTTAACGCAACGTGACAACAGAAAAAAACAACAGATGATACGATCCCAAACACGTTTGTAGAGACAGTCATAGACCCTCACCTCATTGGCCGGTGATTTTTTGACGCATGCGTATTCGATCGAATTTCGATGGAATAGATTTGACAGAATTACCAAACAGCTTTAAATATATGGATAATAAATAATAAAGTTGGAAATTAGTTACATTGAAAACTGAAGAATATTACCAATTGAAAAAACTGTATTCTGCAGAATACTATTGAAAAACTTAATTACACTAATACTGAATAACTGAATACTAAATACTGAATACTGAATACTGAAGCTTCAATAGTCTTAAACAGTCACTGTTTGAACAACAACAGCAGTCAACAACAGTCTCAAACAGTTCTGACTAAATTTCAGTCTTTCTCCATTGTGGTTTTGGGATTACCCCCACTCTAATCTGTGGTGCCACTCTTTTTGTGGTCACACTGAAGACCAGAGCTAATTCATTTCATTCGATAGCTATCCTTTTTGTCACAATCAGTAAAATTTTTGAATTAATAAATGTCCATATTGCACAACATGGTATACGTACTACTTTGAAATATCACAACCTTGGTACAAAAATTCTAATTCATCATATATTTTATAACTACAATTCATTGTAAGCAGTTTACTCAATTTGTAAATAAAACTCTAATAGTATCTCTCAACATTTTTTCTAATATTTTCTCTTAATAAATAATAACATTAATAAATCTTTTCAAATAATAAATAATATCAACAAACTTCAATAACTACTCTAGCAATATAATATATCACAGTAAATATTACATTCAATATAAAATTCTTGGTTGCGGAAAAAAGTACATAGCAAAATCTGTTTGTTTCCTTACTTGAAAGGATAAGGAAATAATTTTTTGCTAGCCGAAATCTATATAAAAAAAAATTAACTCGACATTATTTTTCCAATACTAAATAATTTAGATGCCCAAATATTTAGATAGGATTCACTCAACCAACAATTGTGAACAATAATATCCCTTTCTGATACTCTTCTTTTTCTTTATTTACTTGGCCGCAACTCATAAAATAAGTCTTTCAAAGTTCCATTTAATTCGATGATACACACTTCAAATCCGCTATACACACATATTTCAATCTTGATTACATTATACCAAAACATCGTTCCATCCGTCGCGACAGCCGAAATCCATACACCAGCATCATTAGCATTGAACAAAACCGGTGGAACAAAAGCACTTTGCAGCTGGCATATCCACTGGGCTTTTCAAAATATCCTGGTCGACTAAGATAAATAATGTGACGATTTAACTGGAATCACCATACTTTTGTAGACTCATATTCAAGGCAGAGGTTTCTCCGAGGAGATTTGCAGTCGAGCACCGAGACTTACTTCATTGTGTACGTATAAGCTAAAGAGAAGAGGCAGTTTGTTCCAGTTCACATTTTATTCGAAAAATTAAAAAAGTGGGTTATGCTTTATTTCCACGTAGCTAATCTATCCGTGCTGATTTTTAAGACCGTGAAGAAGACTTGATGATTTAAGTTTTTATATTAAAGAGACACATTAGTTAGTATAGGCAGGTATTCTTTTAAATCAATCGGCGGCCAAGGAGAACATTCGAAGATTAGGAAGTACATGACTAGCTGCATCCACCACCGAATCCCGGAACCTTCTGCTCTAAACGCGGGAAAAAATCCGTATATCATTTCCCGAGCGCGCCAGAATACATTCTATCTAAAAAGCCTCTAGGCCAATCAACGCTCACGGCTTAATTCCTTCGGCGAATTAATATCGAAGTGAACTTACCGAAGCTGGCAAAAGCGCGCCAAAAAATGTTCTAGAACAATCTCGTGAATTCTACTTCCTTCGAATAAATAAAAGCAGAGAGAAAAGGAGTACATATGTTTTATCAAGTATGGCAATATGCCAAAATAATTTTTACATTGAGATTAAAATCTTTCAGAATTTGAAAAGTAATATTTTGTCAGGAATCGTAGGGAAATAAAAAATAAAGAAAAGAAATTCATAGGTTGTTATTTCAAAAGAGTAAAATATTTTTAGCTGGGAAATGGGTATTTTTTGAAGAATTAAATTCTAGGATGCTTTTTATTTAAAGAAAATAAAAGTGCGTAAATTTAATAGAGCATTCTATCAGTGCCATTTTTTAAGAGAATGAATTTGGAATAAACTATATATTTCGCTAGATGTAATTTTGACAATCGAATACTGGAGCGAGAAAATAATTTAGAATAATGGGATTTACACAGAATTATAGTCTTAATGAAGTCAACGGCGAAAATTTTTTTAATTTGTTTCAATACCCCCCCCCCCCCCCCCCAAAAAAAAAAAAAAAAACAAGCTTATCTGAATAGCAGTTCCCTAACAGCAGTTCTGATAAGAAAAAAAAATAGAGAATTTTCCTAAAATATAAAATTCTGAAAATTTTAAATCATCAAGAATCACAAACAAAGCAATTGCCTTAAATTTTGGAAGAATGGAAATTAAAATATTTTTAGAGTAAAGCATAACCTCAAATACATAAGTTTACAGCAACACTTACTTTTTGCAAGTGTAAATAAATGAGAATACATCAAGATAAACTATGAAATAACTAACATAATAAATAATATTACCAACATAATATAATAATAATAAATAATAAATCAATATAATAAATAATATAATAAATAATAAAGTTGGAAATTAGTTACATTGAAAACTGAAGAATATTACCAATTGAAAAAACTGTATTCTGCAGAATACTATTGAAAAACTTAATTACACTAATACTGAATAACTGAATACTAAATACTGAATACTGAATACTGAAGCTTCAATAGTCTTAAACAGTCACTGTTTGAACAACAACAGCAGTCAACAACAGTCTCAAACAGTTCTGACTAAATTTCAGTCTTTCTCCATTGTGGTTTTGGGATTACCCCCACTCTAATCTGTGGTGCCACTCTTTTTGTGATCACACTGAAGACCAGAGCTAATTCATTTCATTCGATAGCTATCCTTTTTGTCACAATCAGTAAAGTTTTTGAATTAATAAATGTCCATATTGCACAACATGGTATACGTACTACTTTGAAATATCACAACCTTGGTACAAAAATTCTAATTCATCATATATTTTATAACTACAATTCATTGTAAGCAGTTTACTCAATTTGTAAATAAAACTCAAATAGTATCTCTCAACATTTTTTCTAATATTTTCTCTTAATAAATAATAACATTAATAAATCTTTTCAAATAATAAATAATATCAACAAACTTCAATAACTACTCTAGCAATATAATATATCACAGTAAATATTACATTCAATATAAAATTCTTGGTTGCGGAAAAAAAGTACATAGCAAAACCTGTTTGTTTCCTTACTTGAAAGGATAAGGAAATAATTTTTTGCTAGCCGAAATCTATATAAAAAAAAATTAACTCGACATTATTTTTCCAATACTAAATAATTTAGATGCCCAAATATTTAGATAGGATTCACTCAACCAACAATTGTGAACAATAATATCCCTTTCTGATACTCTTCTTTTTCTTTATTTACTTGGCCGCAACTCATAAAATAAGTCTTTCAAAGTTCCATTTAATTCGATGATACACACTTCAAATCCGCTATACACACATATTTCAATCTTGATTACATTATACCAAAACATCGTTCCATCCGTCGCGACAGCCGAAATCCATACACCAGCATCATTAGCATTGAACAAAACCGGTGGAACAAAAGCACTTTGCAGCTGGCATATCCACTGGGCTTTTCAAAATATCCTGGTCGACTAAGATAAATAATGTGACGATTTAACTGGAATCACCATACTTTTGTAGACTCATATTCAAGGCAGAGGTTTCTCCGAGGAGATTTGCAGTCGAGCACCGAGACTTACTTCATTGTGTACGTATAAGCTAAAGAGAAGAGGCAGTTTGTTCCAGTTCACATTTTATTCGAAAAATTAAAAAAGTGGGTTATGCTTTATTTCCACGTAGCTAATCTATCCGTGCTGATTTTTAAGACCGTGAAGAAGACTTGATGATTTAAGTTTTTATATTAAAGAGACACATTAGTTAGTATAGGCAGGTATTCTTTTAAATCAATCGGCGGCCAAGGAGAACATTCGAAGATTAGGAAGTACATGACTAGCTGCATCCACCACCGAATCCCGGAACCTTCTGCTCTAAACGCGGGAAAAAATCCGTATATCATTTCCCGAGCGCGCCAGAATACATTCTATCTAAAAAGCCTCTAGGCCAATCAACGCTCACGGCTTAATTCCTTCGGCGAATTAATAACGAAGTGAACTTACCGAAGCTGGCAAAAGCGCGCCAAAAAATGTTCTAGAACAATCTCGTGAATTCTACTTCCTTCGAATAAATAAAAGCAGAGAGAAAAGGAGTACATATGTTTTATCAAGTATGGCAATATGCCAAAATAATTTTTACATTGAGATTAAAATCTTTCAGAATTTGAAAAGTAATATTTTGTCAGGAATCGTAGGGAAATAAAAAATAAAGAAAAGAAATTCATAGGTTGTTATTTCAAAAGAGTAAAATATTTTTAGCTGGGAAATGGGTATTTTTTGAAGAATTAAATTCTAGGATGCTTTTTATTTAAAGAAAATAAAAGTGCGTAAATTTAATAGAGCATTCTATCAGTGCCATTTTTTAAGAGAATGAATTTGGAATAAACTATATATTTCGCTAGATGTAATTTTGACAATCGAATACTGGAGCGAGAAAATAATTTAGAATAATGGGATTTACACAGAATTATAGTCTTAATGAAGTCAACGGCGAAAAATTTTTTTAATTTGTTTCATATATATATATATATTTATACATATAAGTGTATATCTATGCCTGTATATGCATATATTTGTGTAAATATATGTATGTATATACATGTATTTGTGTAGATATATGTGTTTATATATATACATGTATTTATATATCATTGGCGCCCGGCTAACCGAAAAGTACCAAAAAAAACTGAAAAAATGCAGTCGTACACTTAAAACAAAACAACTTTTTGCTTAAAATCTCTCATCAAAACTGTTTTTCTTTTCTTTTTTCTTTTCTTTCTTTTTAAAAAAAATAAATTAGTAACAGTTTTTTCTTTTAATTTTCCAGATGTATAGCCATTTCAATTCTTTCTATAACAAAAAAAGACACCTTTTGGCTTAAAATCAAATTGTTTGATGTCAAAAGTAAAATCAAAATCGCCAAAAACAAAAGATACATCGCCAAATATTGTTTCAATATAGAAATATTGCCCCTTGAATAATTTTTTAAGCATTACTAACATTCCCAATCATGTTTAAATTAAATATTTTCGTTTTATAATATTCTCTCATCAAAACTTTTTTTTTTCTTTCTCTTTCTTTTTTTCTTTCTCTTTCTTTTTTTCTTTTTTTTTTTTAAATAAAATTAGTAACAGTTTTTCTTTTATTTTTCGACCTGTATAGCCTTTTCATTTCTTTCTGCAACAGTAATGATCGCCAAAAAATTAGCAATGGTAACCTTTTCCGCCAAAATAACAGAACTTTCTATCATAATTCTATAACTAATATACGTAGAACTTTGTGTCATATACTAAAACCTTCCCTGAAAAATTATCTATCGAACAGGGTAAGTTCCATCAAAATCCACTCGGCAGAACTCGAGTTATAAAGGAACGGAACGAAATTTCCGTTTGTGTTTTATATATATAGTAGATATACAGTTTGACGTGACACATGTATTAGCCCTACTTATATTCGGACCTTTGAAATTGTAGAATATTTCTTTTTCAACTCTCGGTGTGAAGAAAAGGACTCTGAATTCGAACAATAAAAACCGCCGACTGTGCCTCTACATTTAGCTAAGACTTTCATTTCCGTCTACGAACACTCGCATTTGAATTTCTACTTTGATATGTGAATATATAATTTTGTTTTTAGGTAGCTTTCAATACAAAAATGTATAAAGCTACCTATTGCAGCCGTTCGGAAGAAAGCAGTTCCGGAAAATTTCGATATATTTTCACCGATCATGACCCCCAGACCCCAAAACCACCCTCCGTTCAAATGTTGATTTATATATATATATATATATATATATCTCCATATATATATATATATATCTGACCTATGTCATACGATAACGCTCGTATTTATAAATCGATTTTGATGAAACTAATTTTGTGTAGTAAGGTTACCAATGTCTCGACCGAGTTCGTTGGCCAGCTTGGTCCGCCATTTTATTTCAAGATGGCGGCTATTTAAAAATTTAAAACTAAAATAAATATACAAAAAAGTTAAAAATTCAAATTTATTTTTTAATTACATGTTAGGCCTTGATACAAGGATTCCAGAGCATTTTTTGTTTTACCTCTATCTTAAAAAATGGCTGAGATAGAGCAGTTTTAAATTCTAGGGTGGCTGACATTTTGAAACAAAACAGCACATTAACGCGATTACTCGCAAATTATTTTCTTTCATTGTTTTAATAATTTTCCCAATCATACGCATAAAACTATATATTCATATACGTTAGCGCCAAAAGTGGCAAAATTGGCGACAAAATTAACAAAATTTGTGACATTTGGCGACCAAAATAAGTATTTATAAATTAAGCCAATTTGACTATTGCTCAATAATTTGGCAAAATTCTTATTCAAATTCAGTATTAACGAATCTTTTGTAAACGTTTCTTTGCATTTTAACTTGCTGTTTTCGTGTAACATTAGCTAAAATTTTAAAACGAAGATATAGGAAAGCTACCTTTTCCTTCCGGTACAGGCCGGAAGGACTTTTCTTTTTGCAGAGAGGTTTTTTTAGGCAGTTGTGTTTGTGAGACGATGTGAAAAGGATGTAAATTTTATTTGTTATGTTCGTGTATTAAATGATTTTGTGTGTGTTTCTATCAATACTTTGAATTTTAATGTGTGAGTCTAATATTTATGGAAAAATGTGAAGATACACGTACGAGGCATCCCAACACGAACCCGCAGGTAAGAGATTTGATTTATTAGAAATATTTTAAATAACTCTTACCATAAGGAATTTTTGACTGATTAAGAAAATTTGGTACTCGGATAATGTTTCTTTCATCACGAGGCGTCAGTGTTTAGGTCTTCCTGTCTTTTTTTTAGTACCGTGATGGTCTGGATTTATAAGATAATTTGATATTGCAGTTTTACTAACATTAAGCAATTTAGCAATCAGTCTGATGCTTTTGCCCTGTTTTCTAAATGCTATGGCTTGGCGTTTTTGAAAATTATTTAAAGGTATTCCTTTAGGCGTTCTGAAAAAAAAAAAATCAATCTAAAAATGAAGGAATATTTTTCTTTGACTAAAACAATAAAATAATAATGCTTGCTTACTTTATCTATAGCAGAAGGATCCAATAAATTCAATTTTTCACAGTTGTATTTCTATTTTTTTTACGGTGCGATGTTAGCTAAGTTCATTTTTCTATAAATTAATTGTGGTAGCAACTTATTTTTTAATTCGCAACAAAAGAAAGAATGTAAAGTGACACCCTTAAAAATATCAGACCGTAAATGTAAGTCACAATTAAGTAAATTAAAAAAAAATCAAGTGTCCTTCTACTTTTTTTACAGTTGTAGTATATACTTCTATAAAGGAAGAAAGTTATTTCAAAATCGCGAGAAAACTACCGGACCGATCTGCACTTTTTACAGCTTAAAACAGATCGGGCTTTACCCCAACACAATCCCTCGCGGAATCAGCAAAAATATAAATTTCCTTCTCTGAACCCTATAATGTTTTGAAGGGTTAATTTTTAATGCAGGCAAAAATTATGATTATGGATATGATAAATGTTTCAACGTTATCTACTATAAAAAATAAAATGTAAATGGTAATTTCGTTCCGGTCGCTTATAACTTGAGTTCTGCTAAATGGATTTTGTTGGAATTCAATTTTTCAGGAAAGGTTTTACTATATAACACATCGTTCCACGTTGCTTAGTTACTGAATTATGAGGGAAAGTTCTATAATCAAGTGAGCCCGATAATGACACACATTAGCTTGACAAGATTTGTTTGCATGGATCTCGATGTAATTTGCACTATTAGTTAGGAAATTTATCAAGGAATGTTTCAGTATATATCGTTCTACGTTGCTTAGTTATAGAATTGTGGGAGAAAGAAAATAATCAGATGAGACCGATTATCAAAGTTTAGCCTTTTTAAAAGTTCTTCGGGACGGATTTTGATGAGACTTACATTGTCAGTTAGATAAGGTTTCAGGGATGGTTTTAGTATATTGCATATTGTTCTTTACAAATCCTACTCTAAATTATCAACTAAAAAGGTATTTAACAGCCCATATTTAGTATCATAGAAAATATAATAGCGCAATGGCGTTCGTATGTTTTTCCGCAATGCGGAAGGACATTCCAAGTAAAGGTCCATATTGTTTTAAAACGTAAGGTCAAATTACCGATATATTTCGTTTTATTCAAGGTCCATTTGAAGAAACCAAGCGTTTTAGTGGGCGAAGCCTGCTAGTATATATATATATATATATATATATATATATTTCTTTATTTTTTGGACATATACAATAATGTTTGGAAAGTCGAGTGGCATCACTTCAGATTTTGTTGATTTAGCTTAAAAAGTGCCGTTGTGGGTTTCATATAAATATGAAAGGAAAGATTATAAGGAAAATAATGTTATTATTTTTGTTACTTAGTTTCTTGGTTAATAATTAACCAATATGTCCGAGAATTAAATTTTGAGATTTTTTGCCCTTTAAACATAGAACTCTTTCTTTTATCTCACTATTAATGTTTGAAGACATATCTGGCAGGCCATGAAGTTTCCAATCCCACAGAAATTTAATGGTAGTGTTGAATTCTTACATTTTCCTCCATAAGCGATTCCTGTGGTTCAGGGGAGAAGGGGTGGGGGATTTGCATCTTTTGAACATTTTTGATGCGCGAAAGGCCTCCTGGAGCCATGCCCTGAATTTATCGCTGGTCTTACGGAATTCTCATTGAAAGCAGCACGATCCCATGACATTCCCCAATTTATTTTTAATAGTCAAACACAATTCTAAAAAAAAAAAAGAAGCATCTTAAACGTGATGTTTGTTTGTTTATTGAGAACATACATCTGACTTGTGTGCTTGACATCAAGTGCCCGCTTATAAGTCATCGTCAATATACAGGGACGAGATAGCCACAAGGAAATTCACTGCACCAGTGACTTTCAACCGCAAGCTCGACAAAGTGTGTGCAATGGAGCTGGCGGGAGTCGAACCTGCCGACTTGAGTCCTACGCTCTCAAGCGATTCGTGGAATGGTGTCTTAACCACTCGGCCATGGTGGCCCCAAAACGTCACATATTTTAATGTAAATTAAACCAAAGCAAAGCTAATATGCTTTCCCAACAATTTTAATCCTTAAGCAAGTGTAAATTAATTAATGTATAAAAATACATTTTCACAGAACACTCTGTAAAAAAAGTAGTAAGGAGTAAATGCTTCTTATGTAAACAAAATATTAATATATCCAGTGATAGGAAAAAAAATATTACAGGTTTCTTTTATCTAACTAAATTCAAAATTGCTGATACAAAATGGTGAATTGAAATGAACATTTTCTACATTCTTCTATCTATAATAGAAGAAAGTATTGTAATCCAATTTTTTTTTCGACTTCCAGTTTTCAACAGATTTACACGTTTTTGTGGTCAGAGACTCCGAAAAACATGTTTTTACAAAATGTGTGTCTGTCCGTGTGTTTGTCCTCATTGTATCATCGAAAAGTATATGAAGTTATGCAGAAAATTGACCCAAATGTTGTTTCTATGTTTTTGGCTATGGCCAGCAGGTTCAACTTGAATTTGGGGATATTCCCCCGGAAGGGAGTGCTATGATAGCAATTTTTGTTTCGTTTTCATTATAGAATCATCGAAAATGTATGAAGTTATGCATAGAATTGAACAAAATTTTAGGTGTATGCTTTTGACTATGGTGATCCAGTCCAGTTTATATGACCCAGTTCAATTTGGGGATATTCCGCCTGCAGTGTGAAATATTGCAAATCGAAATTATTTATTCTTCTTCGAATCAGATCTTTTTTCATACTAAGAATTTCTCGTTTATTTACACATCAAAAAAAGGTTCAGAAAGATAAAACTAACAAATTTATTATTACCAAGCAAAAGTCTGGTTCAGAGAAACTCGGATATACCGCCGAGAACTCGGTTCAAAATTACATCACATCTCAATCTGAATTAAAAACTGAAAAACAGTAAAAGAAAGGGTTACAATAATTATTATTGGCGACGCCAGATTTCATCAATCCAAACAACAGAAAGAGGGTTTTTACACACTGCCCCCGGATGAACAATTACTATTGTTGATAATTCAAATTAAATTTCGAAAATTTTTTAAATTACATTGTTAAGATAAAAATAGAACATACTTACAACAAGGAGGTTACACAAACAATGTTTTCACAGGAGTAAATACTGAAACTAAAATATACAAAAAATAGGATTAGAAAACGTTATTAGTAAGAAAATGTAATAAAAATGTTCATTATAATGTTCATTAGTCCATAATATCTAGTTCCATTTTGTAAATCAATTGGACTGGTCTTTTTATCACACCGGAAAGAGTCTGAATGGCACAGGAACTAATTTTCGAATCTCTTCCTAAAAATAGTTCTGTTATTCGTCCACATTTCCACATGTGCTTTGGAGTTTTATCTTCATTAATTAACACAACTTTGAATTCAGTTGTAGTTTTGAGTGGAACTGTAAAATTGGCAGAAGGAAGGTCTAGTAAATATTCCTGTCTCCAACGTTTTCAAAAATGGTTTAAAACTTGATCTCGATATCTCAAAATTTTGGTCAGTGTTATTTTATTCGATTTAGTTTCTGAAACACAATGAATATCTGGTAGAGAATTTATTCGCTTGCCGATCAAAAAATGAGAAGGTGTAAGTGGCAGCGGTTCACTGTTTTCTTCATAGACATACGTCAATGGGCGACCATTAATCACAGCCTCGATTTCGGTTAAAGTGGTTTGAATTTCTTCAAATGAGAGACAAGATCTACCAAGAACTTTCTTCAACGGAGATTTTACAGAACGAACCATTCGTTCCCAAAATACCCCCCACCAACTGGCTCTTGGAACAATAAATTTCCAAACGATATTATTTTTATTAAAATATCGTAAAACTTCAGTTTTTGATATTCGGCTCTAAACTTCTCTAAGTAAATTATCTGTTTTAATAAACGTTTTCGCATTGTCACTATACATTGTTTTACAAATTCCCCTTCGGGCTATAAACCGTTTAAATGCTAAAAGGAAGGTTTCGGTAGATAAATTGGAGCACAATTCGAGATGTACGGCTCTAGTGACTGCGCACGTGAAAAGAACGATGCAAGCCTTTTCTTGGCCAGTTTTTGCTTTGACATAAATAGGACCTGCAAAATCCACAGCACAGGTCTGGAAGGGGGGGGGGGGGGATTCTATTATACGATCTTTTGGTAAAGGTGAAATTTCCTGCTTTCCAGGAGAAGCTTTAAATTTTGTACAAATGAGGAATTTTTTTAGTACGGATTTTATCAGTTTTCGTGTTCTGATTATAAAATACTTTTCTCGTAGATGAGCTAATGTAGTTTCCATTCCATAATGGAAAACCTTTTCTTGGGCATTCTGAATCAACAATTTTGTGAAAGTACTGCCATTTGGAAGTATAAAAGGATGTTTTTCCCTTTGAGAAAATTCTGAAAATTGTAATCTGCCAGATACAATCAGTAAATCATTCTCATCTAATTTTGCATTCAGGTTATACAATGCTGAATCTTTATCGATGGGGTTTCCCATTTTCAAAAGGTCAATTTCACGATTAAATACAGATAACTGAGTTTGTTTTATCCAATAAATTTCTGCTTTTTCAATTTCTGGAGGTACAACACCTACTGTACAAGATATTTGGGCAGAACTCAAATTCGATGATTTTCTTTCATTCAAAGTGCTTTGATTTAGAACGTTTACGTTAAATGGTACATTTTCAGGTTTTGGTCAACTGTCCTTTGGTTATGATATCCATTCAGGACCATAGTACCATAATTTATTTTTAGCGAGGTTATGTAAATTCTCGCCTCTAGTAAGAAGATCACTCGGGTTATCCTTACCCGGGATATACTTCCATAATTTCGGATCAGTCAAAGACTGTATTTCTACAACCCTGTTAGCCACAAAGGGCTTCCAATTCTTGGCTGATCCTTTTATCCAGTATAACGTAATAGTGGAATCTGACCAGATATGCATTTCCAAATTTTGAAAATTAAATACATTTTTTAAATATTTAGACATCCTAGCAGCTAGTAATGCCCTCATTAATTCAAGACGAGGGATTGTCAAACACTTAATCGGGGAAACTCTATATTTTGCCCAAATAAGACTGGTCATAATTTTATTATTACTTGTGATATATCGAAAATAAGCTACAGCCCCATAAGCGTAAGGGCTGGCATCGGAAAAAATATGAATTTCAATTGGGTCCGAAAATTCTAAGAAGCGGGAAATATTTGCAGGGAACCTCAAATTTATCTAAATGTTTGATTTCTGAACACCAATTTTCCCATTCAATGTTTAAATCATCAGGGAATTTTTCATCCCATTCCAAACCCCTTTTCCATGTTTCCTGTAGCAAACTTTTCATACGAATAGAAAATGGTGCGATGAATCCAATAGGATCAAAGATTTTTAACATGGCTTTAAGAACAACGCGTTTCGTTGGATTAAATTTCCATTCACCAGGAAAGGTTTGTACATCATAACGTAAAATATCCCAATTAGTATCCCATAATAATACCAAAATCTTCAAAGAATTATTCGAATTTTCTTCTGAGTCACATAATTTATTTTCCTCCCATATTTTTCTAAGTTTAACAGAATTAGTATTGAATTTTCGCAAATTCATACCAGCTTCCCTAAAAATATCCGAAGTGGTTGATGATAGATAAAAAACGTCTTCATCAGATTTTGACCCCATTATTAAATCATCTACGTATAAAGATGAATTCAAGAACTTCATCGACTTCAGGATGATCAATATATTTCCGAATATGATATCTAATCGTTGCAGACAAAATAAAGGGACTGCAACTTACCCCAAAAGCAGCTCTAGTAAATCTCAACAAAGTTAAGTTATCATTTTCGTCACCAAACCACAAAAATTTTAAATAATCCCGATCCTCTTCTGATATCCCAATTTGCAAAAAGGCTTTTTCTAAATCAGCGCAAAATGCAATATTATATTTTCTAAAATTCATTATAACATCAAGTATGTTCGGATTAAGATTAGGACCTGGGTACACTGTAAAAAATGGCCAATGTTTCTTATTTTATGAAAATATGCTATAACCACGAACGAAAATATAATATAATCTTCTGAGTTATCCGAAATTTCAAATAGCATGTTACATTGTCTTTTGAATCCCCAGAAACGAATACATTTTCAAAATTTGAAGAATAATTTATAAAAACAAATTATTTTTAGCTGCCGGAATTTTTCGAGAAACGTTTCCGAACGGTTTTTATAGTGTATTAATTAGTGTCCTCAGGCTGGAATACCTGTTTTTCGAATGTTATCCATTCTCAAGTACACATTTTCAGCCTCATAAGTTAATTTATACATGAAAGAGTAAAGAAATAATCTTAATTTTAATGTTATTGTTAACGCTGTTAATTTTGCATGTTTGTCTGTTAAACATTTTTTTTTAGCATGAAAATGTTTACTTCAGAATTGATAGCATTCGAAAAACAGGTATTCCAGGCTGAGGACACTAATTAATACACTATAAAATCCCTTCGGAAACTTTTCTGAAAAATTCGGGCAGCTAAAAATAATTTGTTTTTATAAATTATTCTTTAAATTTTGAAAATGTATTCGTTTCTGGGGATTCAAAAGACAATGTAACATGCTATTTGAAATTTCGGATAACTCAGAAGATTATATTATATTTTCGTCCGTGGTTATAGCATATTTTCATAAAATAAGAAACATTGGTCATTTTTTACAGTGTATAAACAGTCATTTAAAGAATTTAAATGATTTTCTTTAGAAGAAGCATCGAAAACCATCCTCACTTTGGTAGTTAATTTATCCTCTCTTAAAACTGGTCTATGAGGCATAAAATACCCATTCTCAATTTTTCTATCAGGGCAGACTTCAACAATTCCGGTAGTTTTTTGTTCCAATACAATAGCCTTATATTTTTTACATAAGTCATTATCCTTTTCGAGTTTACGATTTAATTCGTTAAAACGATTCCTTGCTATTACAAAATTATTATCTACTCTAATTTTCTCATCCTTCCACAATAAACCCGTTTCGTACCTATTATTTACAAATTTTAAATTAATCTCAAATTTATTCACAATTTCCTTATCCATATCTGAAATATTTTCATTTGATTGCGTAATACCCAAAGATTCAATTTCCGATAAAATTTTCAAATCCTCTCTCTCTAGATTTACAACGGACAGATTTAAAACAGATGCGTATTTCAAATTCCTTTTTTCATCCTCATAGAACCCACATAATGAGTGTCCGAATAAACTTTCACATAAAAATAGAGATTTAGTTATTTTTTGTACCTCTCCCTCGTAACAGATTTGATAAAACTATCCTGCGCCGTCAGGAGCCCACGGGGGTCGCCGACGCGCGTAAACGACCGTCGTACCCAAGCCTCTGAAAAGCTTATTACGCACCAGGGCTTTGTCTCGCCCGGCGCTGCGATCGGCCTGAGGCCGCTCCCCACTGCGGACCCCCAGGAGTCGACCTACCAGGTGTCGACGTCTAGGTCGTTGCGCCAGTAAACCCATTCATGGGAAACTTCCGCGTGGAACTTCCACCTGATGAACCGCAGATTTGATAAAAATAATCCGCTCCAATTAATATATTTATTTGAGAATCGCATGGCGCAGCAAAATTCGACAACTTGTAGGGCTCCAATTTGTCTGTTATCTGTTTGTTCTGAAGTGAGGGATGAATCGTTGCGTTAGAAATTACGTCTGTTACTAAAGCTTCAATAAAAATGAAACGCGATTTGTCTTCAACATGAGATAATTTTAATTGCACAACGTCATACATTTTTATTTGTGGCTTAGTAGCTGCAAAGGAGAATATCTGAAGTTTTTCTCTACGAATAATTCGTGGATTTAATTTTGAAACTCATTGTTCTGTTACAAAAGATTTTTGACTACCTAAATCATATAAACATAATGAAAGTTCAGAATTTATACCAGATTCCACTTTTACGCAAGCTGTTTGTAAAATAATCTCTTTAAAAGAATTTTCATTTGAATTGACCTTACAATGAGAAACAGAAGTGATTATAGAGTCTGCTGATTTGATTTCTTTCGGGATAGTTTGATTAGAATTCCTATTTAAACAAACCGAAAAATGATGAAAATTGCTATTACAAAATTTGCATTGTTCAGAATTAAATTTACACTTGGCCGACACATGAAATTTTCGGAAACAAACAAAGCAGCGACCGTGGATGCGCAATTTATCGCGTTTTTGATGAATAGAACAATCTTTACATGATTTAGAATCGTGATCATTTTCACAAAATATACAAACATTTTTTACATTAGTAGCCAATGCAGAGGCTGAAGGAATGTCGCGTTTATAATTATTCAACTGTTTATAATTGTTATTATACTTTGTATTTTTAGCACTAAAACAATTTTCAGAGTTCTGCAGTGTCGTCGTAGCTTCTCGCGATTGCACTTCGTTTGTAATGAAGGAAAGAAGCTCTTCGATCTCCATTTTATCAGTATTGGCTCTTTTACGATTAAAATCTAGTGCCATTTCAGAAGGTATTAATTTCATTAAAATCGGGCAGAGAAGCTGACCATAACTTCCTGACGTAACACCAAGAGAATTTAAATTTCTTATTTGAATTTCGCAATTATCATACAATTCTCGTAATTCTTTAACATTCGAAGCATTATTTACCTGTTTTAAATTTAACAATTTACTCATGTGAGTATTGATAACTAGGTCGCTAGGACCATAGCGATCTTTTAACAAATCAACAGCAGCTTTGAAATTTTCCTCGGAAAGTGAAAAACCTGCAACAGCATTATACGCACTGCCTCCAAGCAGGGATTTTAAGTATACGAATTTATCAATTGGGGTTAAATTAGAATTCTTCTCAATAGCATTAGAAAATGGCCCCCAAAATTCGAGCCAAGAACTGCTATCACCAAAAAATTTGTTTATTGTCAGCTTCGGCATTTCCATAGATTTCTCTATATTTCCGTTTTGAGAGCCGGATTCATTTTTCCTAAAATTTTGAAAAGTGTTATTTTGGTTTTGGGAGTTGCGTTCATTTAAGAACTTCGTTATTTTGTAACGCGATTCAATAATTTTTTCACTATAGCTTTCTGAGCTTTCAATTTCTTTTTCGAAATATGCATCAGCGATTTTATCTTGTATGTCAGAATTTAGTTTTTTTAATGTTTCATATTTTTCATTTAACTGATCTTTACAAATGTTTAACATGTCAAACTTGTTTTCTAATGTCATAGAGTCATCTTCAAGAATTGTACATATTTTAGTACACAGCTTAGTGGTTTGCGTACGTAAACCGGCACGTTTCTTTTTTAACGTATCAATAGTAGCCATTTCAAATTTTGTATATTTACAGTTCAACAATAAAATATATTAGACTGAGCTTACCTCAAGTCTTCAGGGAATCGTAAATCAAAACGAAATCAGCTTCATTCCAATCCAGAATCCAAACATCAAGACGACGCGGGACGCCAGAAATGAAATATTGCAAATTGAATTTATTTATTCTTCTTCGAATCAGATCTTTTTCATACTAAGAATTTTTCGTTGATTTACACATCAAAAAAAGGTTCAGAAAGATAAAACTAACAAATTTATTATTATTACCAAGCAAAAGCCTGGTTCAGAGAAACTCGGATATACCGCCGAGAACTCGGTTCAAAATTACATCACATCTCAATCTGAATTAAAAACTGAAAAACAGTAAAAGAAAGGGTTACAATAATTATTATTGGCAACGCCAGATTTCGCCAATCCAAACAACAGAAAGGGGGGTTTTACACAGGGGACGTTGTGATAGTCACTTAAAGATTTCAAATTCAGAAAGATGCACAAAAAAATTATAAATCCTAAAAGTATTTTCCGTTAAAAGTTTGGCGTAGATCCAAGGATTCCGGAGCAATTTTTGTTTTGCTTCATTGTTAAAAAATGGCTGAAATATACACTGTAAAAAATAACCAATGTTTCTTATTTTATGAAAATATGCTATAACCACGAACGGAAATATAATATAATCTTCTGAGTTATCCGAAATTTCAAATAGCATGTTACATTGTCTTTTGAATCCCCAGAAACGAATACATTTTCAAAATTTGAAGAATAATTTATAAAAACAAATTATTTTTAGCTGCCAGAATTTTTCAGAAACGTTTCCGAAGGGTTTTTATAGTGTATTAATTAGTGTCCTTAGCCTGGAATATCTGTTTTTCGAATGCTATCTATTCTGAAGTAAACATTTTCATGCTCAAAAAATTTTTTAACAGACAAACATGCAAAATTAACAGCGTTAACAATAACATTAAAATTAAGATTATTTCTTTACTCTTTCATGTATAAATTAACTTATGCGGCTGAAAATGTGTACTTGAGAATGGATAACATTCGAAAAACAGGTATTCCAGCCTGAGGACACTAATTTATACACTATAAAAACCATTCGGAAACGTTTCTGAAAAATTCGGGCAGCAAAAAATAATTTGCTTTTATAAATTATTCTTTAAATTTTGAAAATGTATTCATTTCTGGGGATTCAAAAGACAGTGTAACATGCTATTTGAAATGTCGGATAACTCAGAAGATTATATTATATTTTCGTTCGTGGTTATAGCATATTTTCATAAAATAAGAAACATTGGTCATTTTTTACAGTGTAGCAGCTTGAAATATTAGGGTGGCTGACAGTTTGAAACAAGACAGCAAGATTCCTCCGTAAAAGGGTTTAAATGCAAAGCCTTTGCGCTAGCGGTAGAGTCCTGCATCAATATTTATAGACGTTGTATGAGTTTCATATTACGATATAAAGAATGGCAATATGACGACCGAGAGATATACATCTCTATAATAAAACCGTAAGTCATGTGACTGTCATCAACAGTTCCGGGATGCCCGCATTGCTTTTTCATATGCCAGGTGTCCATTTTTATTCAAAAATTATTTTTCGAATAAAACTGCATAAATGTTACATTTTCAGAAAGATCGTTCAAAATAAATTAATATTTGAGAGATGACTTACGTTCAATTATGTATATATTCTGCAATAACTTCAGTTCAAATTACCTTCGCAGTTCAAATTCTCTATCCATGAAAGTAAAAAAAAAAAAAAGATTCATTCGTCGTGAAGGTTTAAAATATTAAACCATTAAACCATGGAGATAATCGTTCGTAAAGTAAGTTTTCCGTGAATGATTTTTTGGAGCGCTGCCTGGTGTCAAAAAAATAATTCGCACCTGGACCTGTGAGAAAATTAAAGTTTACCATAATTCCGTTTGAGGAAGTGCTTATACAACTCAACTTCCTTCCGAATCTTTTCTTGACGTAAGTTGAATGTAAACAAATACAACTCCTGTAGTAATATTTAATGAATCAAATTTTGAAGTGATCAGTTAATTTGGTATTTATGTATTATACGTGACAGGAAGCGATATCACCGAAAATGATTGTTAATCGCCAGTCATATTTACCATTGTCAATGACTAATCGCGTTCAAGACAGTAATTTAAAATATATTTATGAAATACATAATATTATTAAGTACTTTTATGTTATTTGGGCGCAAATCTCGCCAATAGCATTTTTAAAATCGCCAATATCAGCTTTTGTTTTTCGCGTGTGCAAATATGAAACGATACTTTGATTTTGAAATCAAATGTTTTGATTTATGATATTATTTCTTATCTTTCTATTTTCTATTTTAAACTAAAAGTGTGAACGGTATGTATTTTAAATTCTAACAGATATCGCAGACGCACCAAGATTGGCACGATTTTTGTTTTGCGCCATTTTGGCGAGAAAATCCCATTTGCAGGTACCTGTTAGAGATTGCTATAACAGCATGATTCTTTCATTTTATTATGAAATAGTTTATTTTATATTAAAAATACACACAATTTTATTATAAGACACACACAAAGGTTAATTTTTTCAGTCAATAATTATATCGCCAAAATGATACCCAGTGCGTCTGCGACAATTGTACCCAAAAGGACCCATCATTAAAAATGGTAAATAATATAAAATCAAAGTAAAATAATACAAAAAATAATTTAGTGTACATTTATAAAACACATAAAATCATACTGACGGCGTTTAGCTTAGATATTTATGATAGTTTTATTGACGGTATTTTATATCCGCCGGAATGAATATGAGATATACAGTCCATGGCCAAATTATTAGACGCAGTTGTTTTTATTATAATTTATTAAATATCTGGAAAGATACATGAGGAATTATCCTGAAACTTTAGGAGTGTAAACAACATGATAAACGTCATATATTTCCGCGAAGATTTTTTCCCGAAACCCCATAAGGGGCCGTCAACAAATTGAAGAAAAACGAATGGATAACCTTTTGGATAACCCTGTAAAAACTAATATTGCAAAAAGCATTCAAACTGTAGATTATTATTAAGTGGCTTATTGTAATAATTCGGGTTCATTTTTATGAAGATAACATGTATACTCGAAGAGAAATTCACTTTTTTATAAAAACAGTCTCAAATTTTACCAAGTTTTTTGCTTATAATTTGCAGAGTTTTTAATATAAAAACAACTTATTTTCAGAAAATATGACAAACAAAATTATACAAAATACCCTGCAATCAGAATTAAAAAATAATAAAAATTGTATGAAAAATGAGCAGGTTTACTAAATATTGTTTCACTGCGCATGCACGAATTCAATTAAAATATACTGTGCATAATATATTAGCTAAATGTATAGACCAACTTTTATGAAAGTCTCAAAAACATAGCTTGAAAATTCTGATAGTAATCGTCGATAGAATAAGCTCGAATTTCGCTGTTCCCAAAAGGAAGCAAAAAGATGAGGGGTTGTATCCAAATATACTAGCTTATGAAAGTTGACATAATAAGAATGAAGTGTCTCTCATTCTATATTTGATACAACCCCTCATCTTTTGCCTTCCTTTTGGGAACAGCGAAATTCGTGCTTATTCTATCGACGATTACTATCAGAATTTTCAAGCTATGTTTTTGAGACTTTCATAAAAGTTGGTCTATACATTTAGCTAATATATTATGCACAGTATATTTTAATTGAATTCGCGCGTGCGCAGTGAAACAATATTTAGTAAACCTGCTCATTTTTCATACAATTTTTATTATTTTTTAATTCTGATTGCAGGGTATTATGTATAATTTTGTTTGTCATATTTTCTGAAAATAAGTTGTTTTTATATTAAAAACTCTGCAAATTATAAGCAAAAAACTTGGTAAAATTTGGGACTGTTTTTATAAAAACGTGAATTTCTCTTCGAGTATACATGCTATCTTCATAAAAATGAACCCAAATTATTACAATAAGCCACTTAATCATAATCTACAGTTTGAATGCTTTTTGCAATATTAGTTTTTACAGGGTTATCCAAAAGATATTCGTTTTTCTTCAATTTGTTGACGGCCCCTTATGGGGTTTCGGGAAAAAATCGTCACGGAAATATATGACGTTTATCATGTTGTTTACACTCCTGAAGTTTCAGGATAATTCCTCATGTATCTTTCCAGATATTTAATAAATTATAATAAAAACAACTGCGTCTAATAATTTGGCCAGGGACTGTATATTCTAATCACATACTATATACCCATGAATATAATATACATATCTATATCTACCATATCAATAAAAACGTCTTCAATTGTCTTTTATATTTCTACTACATAATATTAACTATAGAGCTACAATATACAGAGTAAAACGGGTTGCTGTAATTAGAATTATAGGCGTCAATGTTGGCGCGGCGGATTTATCTGTTACGGATATTAATAGTCAGTAGACATTAAGCAGAAATGCCAAAGTAAGAGAATTACGCAATTATGAAAACCCCTGAACGAAATCAAGAAAGGGGAGCAGAGAAAAACAAAGTCGAACAGAGATCGGCATCTAGAAGGAAATTCGTGAATATTTTTAATTAGATTGTACGCCACGGGTCAAAAGTGCTGATAATAAATATGGTTTAAAGGGAATGTGATTATCAAAACTGCCTTCCAAAAGTTCAATGTTTCACCAAACCATACTCGAAAATTACGTGTAAAAATATGCAGCCCGATTATGGCACATTATTCAAGACGTTTTAGATGAGAATAATGATAGATTTTCTAATCTTCCGTAATCGAGTCTACAGCCAAAGTGTGCGAGAAACAAAAAAAATATTAGCAACAACATTGTTCAGTGTAAATGTGGATATTATGAAAGATTTTTACAAAATAGACTTCATTGCATCAAATCGTATTAACTAAAATACGCCAATTGGCAAGGACCCAAATCCGGAAAATTGCTTAATATGTTTAAGAATCTTCGCATTTTCGAACATATAGCAACTGATATGCAAACGGACATGAAGCATAAATGCTTAAGTGGGTTAAGCGGTTTTTGTCAAGAAAGATGAAATATATAACAAAAAATATACGAAATGATACCTTCATTGCAAAAGTTCTTGATTTTTCTATTAGAATCTTCCGGTTTGGCAAAGGATTAAAGAGAAAAATTAAATAATGAATAAAAGTAATGTGTTACAGTGTTTAAGATACATTTAAGGGAGACCAAACTGGTCGCCAGTGGCGGCTAGTATGAAATAATCATGCCTCATTTTTCTATGGCCTTAGTAGCCTTTAAGTGAAACCATAAGCTTTCTTTATATAATGCATGACAATGTCAGACATACAATTCATTATGTAAGCATACGCTGAGCATGGCGATGCCAGCATGCAATTCTGATTTAAGCCCGATCGAACATTTATGGGACACACTACAATAGGACAACGCGTTGCACCAAGACCAATGCCTTCGTCTCCTTTCTTAGATTTGGAGATCCCACTTTTGAAGAATGACTAGGATTCTACAAACTCTCATGAACGGCCTTTTAGAAAGCAGGTGTGCAATAATTTTAGCTATTCGCCTTGGCCACATTGATACACACCATATTAACCCTTCAGCACACGCGCCCCTTTCCATTACGTTACTACACGCGCGGGATAAATTTTACCCCAATGGGTTTTCTTGTGTCAATTTCCTTCCGGTTTGATTATAAACAAAAATTTATATTTTGAAATAAATTGTAAATCAATAAAGAGCATAATTTAACTTAAAATAAGAGGTTCTTTTATATTTAAAAAACCCCCATAAAATTTAGCACTAAGATTTTTTTCTGCATATCATTACATACAATGCTTTTACAATCCAAATTCAGCCATAAAAATACAAAAAAAATATAAAACTTATATATAGAAACTGTATGTGCAAGAGTTGTTAACGTTTAAAAGAAAAATTATATTATTATTTGCACACTATATTTTTTACATAAACATTTGCATTAACATTTTCCTATCATTATGTGTTACGTTATAACACGCGTGGGGTAAATTTCCTCCCACGTGACATTTTTACAACAAAATAATAGAAAATTTCACAACCGGAGGAAAATTCTTTTTGGCCACATCTTGATATCTTTCGCTTTAAAAGTACTATAAAGCTCAGAATGATTATGAACGATTTTCGCGCATTTTTAAGTAATAGTTGTGAGCTGGGGTAAATTTTATCCCAGCGCGTGTGCTGACGGGTTAAAAATTCCCTACTATTTTCTAACAATACTACACTCATGTTCAAAATTAAGAGAATTTTCAGATTTGATTGATTGTCTCCAGAACTACTGGACACATCTTAATAAAATTAGGCTTGTACATAGGTTGATATAATGCAAAAATAAATAATCATTCAACAGTTAAATATACACGCATGATCGTACGTAAGACTTATCAGCGTCGGCAGGTAAAAAACAGAGCTTACAATGTTTAACAAAAAAATGGGTTAATAGGAGGTATTATGGTCCCCTCCTACAGTTGTACAGCACTCACAACGTGGATTCATACTGGAAATCAGGCAGCTTATGAGCCTCTGTGGTATTTGGTCCCACACCTGCAGCAATGCTGTTTTCAGCGCCTTGGTTGTTCTGGGAGGTGAAAATGCGAGTTTAACTGCCTTCCCCAGAGCTTGCCAGACATGCTCTATGGGATTTAGTTCTGGAGATATGGCTGGCCAATCTATCCGGCGAATATCCTCACTTTCCAGAAATTCGACGACCGGATGAACTCTATGTGGGCGCTCATTTTCGTCCTTTAATATGAAATCAGGGCCAACTGCACTCCTGAAAAGTCGAACATAGGGCTCCAAGATTTTATCCCTATACCTCACACCAGCCACAGAGGTTCTTCCGAACACATGAAGAGATGTACGCACATCCAACATGATGCCTACCCAGACCATCAAACCTCCGCTTCCATAGTGGTCTCTTTCTCGGATGTTGGAGGGCAGGTAGTGGCTCCCTGATTCTCTCCGAATGCAAGTACGTCGATAATCAGTGTTTAGGCTGAACCGAGACTCATCAGTAAATAGAACGGTCCCCCATTGATCCGTGGTCGATGATCTCTGCGCCCTGCTAAGCGGACTCTGGCGTGTGCAGAAGTGAGCGGTACGCAAACAGTAAGTCTTCTCACAAACAGCCCTCTGTCGTGTCCCCTTCTGGTAGCAGTAACTCTTGAAACTCGGCTTTCTGTGGCCGCATAAAGGTCAGGAGAGATATGAGAAGCTATTACACTCTGTAATGCCTCGCTGTAATGGATAAATAGTAATCTTCATTGACCGTCATAGATCTTGGACGACCTTGCCCAGATTTTATCTCTATGGATCTAGTATCCTTAAACTGTCTCCGTAAGTTGGACACGACATCGAAATCTCAAGAAATCTGCACCTGAGACTGCCATGCTTCCAGTCTCCCCAAGATTCGGCCCCTCATTCCCTCATCCAAACGTTCTATGATACTCATTTTTACTGTTTACAATTGAATTACACCAAATGTTGCAAAAAAAAAAAAAAAAAAAAAAAAAAAAAGATATTCGTCGAGGTGTGCGAGCGAACGAAACGCAAAAATTACCACGTGTGCTTATAAAGCCTGTTTCTGTACTCGCTCCTCTTATACTCACGTGTACGATTACGTATTCCACACTAAATATTAGGGTGGATCGAAAAATCGAAATGTGGATAATCGAATCGGCGCGGGTTACAAAAGTTGCCTTTTGTGTATATTAGTTTACATCTGTTTTTTGATTGTAATCTATTCATATCTTCCGGTGCTCCAAGCGCCCCAAAAATAGTTAAAAAATAAAACTTTTATGAAAATTTATATATTTTATTATTTTTATTATTTTTAAAAATTACTTTTGGCGCGGGGTGCAAAAGTTATCTTTTATGCATGTTAGTTTACATGTTGTTGTTTTTTTAATTGAAATCCATTCATATTTTCCGGTGCCCAAGCGACCCAAAAATAGTTAAAAATTGAAAGTGTTGTGAAAATTTATATATATATATATTTTTTTAATTATTTATTTATTTCTTTAATTACTTTTAGCGCGGGGTGCGAAAGTTGCCTTTTAAGCCTACTAGCACACATGCAAAACATTTTTAACTTCAATAAATATCTTCCGGATGTCCCAAGACACTTAAATACTTGCCGAAAATCGATTTTTATGCAAATCGTGAACTTAAAATTATCAGTTAAAATAAGAGTTAAATAATCTTTTCTATAGTGTAATTATTAGATCCAGGGGATGACAAATCGTTTATCGTTTATATTAAATGTATAATTTTTAATATTTTACTGTTATATACGAAGTTTTGAACAGAGCAGTTGCTTCAATTTGCCAGTGCTGTTTTACAAGATATTGGAATTGTACACAAAAAAGAGTCTTCGAATTTAGTAGATCGCAACAAAATTCGTTGATAGTGTACAAAGGCTCGATATTTAGTTGCAGAGACGAGCAATTTAGTTGTGTCTCTGTCTATTTTAACCGTATTATTTTCCGATGGAAAAAAGACAATACAAAAATGCTAGTGATGAAGAGCACAATGTGCTACACAAAGATCACAAAGGAGGAACATTATTCCCTTGTAAAGGAACCTGACTCACTGCATATTGGACACGTTACATTTGTAACAGAAGAAGCTAAAGGTCTTACTACATTCATTTACTACATTCTTTAGATGTGCAACAATTGGTACTAAAGCCTTTTTGTGGGCCAATTGGTACAGCAATCAAAACCTGCGAGGAGCTACCTGTAGCTTCATTTTCTTCAATAAGTGTGTATAATATGCTAGATAGAATACATAGGTAGAATGGTTCTCAGCAATGATCAGTAATATTTATATGATATTTGCGTAGAAATATCACTTGGTGAAAGTAAGTCTGACCAGGCATTTAAAAACCCTGTTCCAGTTGTTTACTCAAGATGGCTAACGACTGCAGGTAGAAAGTTAAGGTTGTAGGTGGCCACAGAAAATCCATCTGAGAATATCATTATTCTTAGAAAATATCTTATGAAAGTATGGACCTATATGGCTCCATATCAAAACAAAGCCCTCCATATTAGAAGGATAGCGGTATACTTGGAAACCTATCACATTTTACCCCAATCTAAGAAAGTTTGTAGACGCTGTTGTTGAACTATATAGCTTCTTTTGTCATTCTGAATTTTTTTTATTATCTATGCTCTGAGATAACACAGAGCCTATCAGGTATTTAATAATACGAAAACTATTTTGTGCTAGAAATGAAAATAGAGGATTACCAGAAGTAAGAATTTTTCAAGTACCAAAAATACACTTCAAAGCAAAGTATTATTGTGAACTTATTGACTGGCAATGAGTTGGACGTTTCGGACCACCTCTTTTGATGGATGTGCCTTACGAAGAAATTGAGGCCATGGTAAATGTAGGAAAAACGGAGGAATGGTCAAAATATCAATACCATACACAAGATGATAAAAGATGCATTCACCTAGTGCCTGAGGCATCAGAAAGTGTATCTGCACAAGAATGGAGACTCGGTTTCACATTGAAATCAAGACGTCATATCAAACATTTTAATCCCAAAAAGGATTACAAACTTTTGAAATATGTAAATCTCCAAATTAAAAGAAGTAAACAATTTGCTATGTAAGGTCAATTTTTATAATTTTTATGATTTAGTGCTTTGATTTTTAATTTATACTTCATGTATTATTATAAAATTATTATTATTTATAAGTTTATCTTTATTAATTAAACACTTTGCCAAATTTGTAAGACATTTTCTTAAAAATGTCAATATTTAACTGTACTTGGGGCACCGGCAGATATGAACGGATTTCGATAAAAAAAATATATATATACATATGTAAACTACAGAATTATGCAATACACCCAATACACAACTTTCTCACACGACGCCAAATAGAATTTTTTTTTAATTAAAAAACAAAAAAAATTAAAAATTTTCATAAAACCTTCAATTTTTAACTATTTTTGGGACGCTTGGGGCACCTGAAGATATGAATAGATTTCGATTTAAAAAAAAACATGAAAACTAATATAAATCAAATACAACTTTCACACCCAGCGCCAAAAGTAATTTAAAACAAATAAAAAAACAAAAAAAATTATAAGTTTTCATAAAAATTTCAATTTTTACCAATTTTTTTTAGCTTGGGGCATCGGAAGGTATGAATGGATTTCAATAATAAAAAAAAAAACGTGTAAACTAATATACATAAAAGGCAACTTTTGCTCCCGGCGCCAAAAGAAACTTCGAAAAAAAAAAATTTCGTACAGTTTTCGATCCACCCTACTAAATATCTTCATCTTTATTTCGAAGCATTAGTTTTACCTTTCGTTCAGTGCTTTTCATGAAATTCGACAAAGTATATAAATGCTCTTATTTTTGAACATGAATGTATTTTTGACATTTTAACAGGTGTCCTACAAATTAATCCCTTTGGAGCTTCGTGTTCTTGATTCATTAAAACCAGGGTGTATTACTTCATCCTTCTTTTTTTACGACACTGCATGGCTGTCTTGAATGGTCTCTTCCATTTTTAGGGTTTCGTTCATCTCACGAAACTCCCGCTCCGTTGTCCGTCTGTCACAGAGCCATTATCAAAAACTATGTAACTTACAGAGCTGAAACTGTGTGTTTAAATATGAATACCAGCTATGAAGAGCTCAAAATATTAAAATTTGAAAAAGTCGTATTCTTTTAATAAATAGAGATAAAAAACCAAAATTCTAACAGCCTGTTCCTATTCAATTTAAACATTTTTCGTTATAGCAGATGCCAAAAATTAAAAATCCACAAAGAAATTCTTTCTACAATAATTGATTTTCTATCAGACGATTTCCACGTGAAAAATGAAAATGAAATAAAAAGGTTTCACCAATTGAAAAAAAAGATTAATATGAAATAAAACTAATTGACGTCATAGTGATAATAAAACGGAAAGATTTCTCAATAATACAAGGAGTATGAGTATGCGTATGTACACAAAGCAGATTAATATCACGTCACTAGAGAATTAAAAAGAAAATCTGACGTCATATCGGAAGTTTAATGGATTTTTCAAATGTTTCAGAATAATACAAAGCGAGTATCAATCTGAGTAATAGAGAACAGTAAATCTGCCCTATATATATAAAATCCTAATGAAACGTATTTGTGAAACGATTTTATGAAACGAATTTATGAAACGATTTTATGAAACGACTGATTGAACGACTGATTATGTTTCAGAGCTATTTTTAATAAAATATTAAACGCTTGATAGTGAAATTTATACCAATTGTCCATAAAAATCCGCGGATGTCAAAACTGGTAATAGAATTTTGAAACTGGAATTAGTTTTCGAGATATTAATTTTTTTTCTAATTTTAATGACATTTCTGTAATGATAGCAACCAGTTACTCAGTTTTTTTTTTTTTTGTGCAAAAAAGAGAAAAAAATTGAAAAGGATCCCGATAGGGATTATTGATTTCTTTTTATTCGTCATTTTCAAATTGAAATTTAATTTATATTTTATTTCAATCGATAATGAAGACAAGATTGTTATTAAATTATGTTTTTCAGGAAAATTTGAAAAAAAAAATCACATTTCTATCGTCAGGATTCAATCGTCTGTCAGAATTTAATTGTCTGAGTGCAACGAAGACTCATACACAGCGCAGTATTACTTTGCCGCATATATATAGCTACGATGGATATTAAAACCTTTCGTCAAGCATAACTCAAAAAATATTTAACGGATTTCGTTCAAATTTTTACAGCAGGTACCTATAAAGGTGACAACGACGTCTATTTATTACCAAGAATAAATGCTAAACCGTTTGGAAATTATATTAAAAAAATAGATAAAAAAGCACAATTAAAGTACATACGTCACGAAATTTTGTGGTACGTCATTTTCACCGGCGCGAGATTTTCGTAGACAATCGGAATTGAAAAGTTCATGGAGTACAAGGAGCAAAAAAAATATGCACGCACTAATATTCAGCACAATAAATTATATTTCAATTGAGTAGAAATCGAAAATTAATCTGGATTTTTTTTCTCTTTGAAAGAAAAACCCCGCAATAACTTAATAGACTTGGTATTAGATATTTGGCGCAAATCTCAGCAATAGCAGCTTTTTTTATTTCTCATGTGTAAATAATAAAAAAATATTCTTTGCTGTTTAAATAAAAGGTTTCGATTTATGGCATTATTTCTTTTTTTTTTCTCTTTTTAGCATTTTAAATGGGATTAATGAAAGGCATGTATTTTAAATTAAATGAGTGAAAGGTTTATATTTAAATGAAATGAATTCAATATGAAAATGTTATAGGAGCAATATTTGGCGATTTATCAACTGCGCCAGGATAACATAAAAGTACCAATATATCAAGCGGTATGTAGTATGTGAAATGAAACAGTTATAATCACCCATCGTACAAGAAAAAAAACTAATATTCTGCATTCAGAGGGAAAAATCCATCTCCTGTGCCGTAAGATTTGGCGAGTTCTTTTTTGGTGATAAGTTTTTCGATGTGATTGTTGGGATCTGAAGGATTTGGCTTACTTTTTCTAAATCTTATTTTTTTGCAGATGTAGTATTATGTAAATATATTTTTTAGCAGATATTTTTCTATTTTGTATATTTTCTATTTGGCATTTGGAAAAGAGATTTTTACCTTTTTATCTGTGCATTCGGAAATATTAAAAAATAAAAAAAGATTTACATATATCAAGCGCTTAATTTTTATACGGACCACTTCTCCATTTTTAGATTTGGTACTTTTCGGTTAGCTGGGCGCCAGTGAAATTTATATATCTATGTATACATATATATACATATATCTATACATACACACATTTATATATGCATGTATGTATATATACATATATATATATACACATACATATATGTGTGTATGTATACATATATATATGTATATATAGATATATACATTTCACTGGCGCTCGGCTAACCGAAAAGTACCTTAGATTTTAAATGCTATTTATTATTTACTAGCCGTTTATTAATTGTTTACAATTTAACTCCCTGACAATAACAATTATTTATCACAAAAATGCCTCTTAGGTTTGTTATATAAGTTTGTTTATGTGTTTTCATTACTTATTAAAATAACGAATATGGCGATAAAATTTCATTTTAGCATCGTGCTTAAATTTTTAAGATTGCGCAAAAACATGCTTTAATAAACGTATGTTTGTAAATATTTGAAAAACATGTTTTACCGCTCTCTTGAAAAATTTTGTAAGTTGCTAAAACTACCTTTTGGCACCATTTAAAATTTTTTTCGCCAACCGACATAGGATACGAAACTTTTTCCCATTCAGATACACATGCAAGGTTGGTCTCAAACAAGAGTAAAGCTAGCAACAATATTTTTTTAACTCTATAAGAGTTACAATAATGATATTAAATACTCCGATTGGCTTTGGGCCCAATTAAGAAAGTTTCTCCTACAAAAAAACTGTAGAAGAAGTCTTTTACATTTGTTTCAAATGAAGCTCGGTCTACAAGGTATTAGTTAATAATACAAACAACACTAATGACATGGAGGCAAAAGTTTTAATTTAAATGTATATATTTGAAACCCTTCCCCCCTACCCCCCCCCCAAAAAAAAAGAAAAGAAAAGAAAAGAAAGTTACAGTAATGAATTTAAAATGGCCTTAAGCCACGCTTTCTGACATAAGCAATTGGCTGAAAACGCGATAACGAAACTTAATAACATGTAGCTTATATAGCCCTCAGGATACTTTGCAGTTATACAGACCTTGTGGTTTTTTTTAAAAGCTTGAGACAATTCAGGTTTAAGAAGTTGAGATTTACTGTCAAATGATATAAACAACTATGAACACAAAACTGATGAATTATTATTCAGGTTTATGTATGTATTTTAAAAAAATGCATCTGATTACACTTATTAGATAAATTACTTCTGTTTGCATTTAATAACTGATAAACGGCTTCTGTATAATAAATGAACTGTTTAAATATTGGGAAGAGGTGGCGAGAGGTAGAAAGACGAGTAAACAAACGGGTAGACAGACGGGTAGTGAGATGGGTAGAGAGACGAGTAGAGACATAGGTAGACTGACGGGTAGCGAAACGGATAGACAGACGGCTAGAGAGAAAGGTAAAAAGAGGGTTGACAGAGGGGTGGCGAGATGGGTCTCGAGACGGGTAGCGACACCGGTAGACTGGAATGTAGCGAGAAAGGTTGTGAGACGCGTAGCGTGATAGATAAAGAGACGAGTAGAAAGATGAGTACAGAGACGAGGTGACTGACGGGTAATGAGATTGATAGCGAGACGGGTGAAGAGTCGGGTACAAAAACAGACGGATAGTGAGACGGGTATACAGGCGAGTAGAGAGACAGTAGATGGGTACGGAGATGGGTAAGAAGATGGGTAGGGAGGCGTATAGCCAGACGGGTAGAGAGACAGATAGACAAATGGGTAGCGAAGTGGATAGAGACACGGCTAGACCTACAAGTAGTTAGACGGATAGACAGACGGTTAGAGAAATAGATTGGCGGTTGCGAGACTGGTAGAGGAATATAGAGACGGGTAGCGAGACCGGTAGAGAAATATAGAGACAGGTAGCGAGACGTGTAGAGAGATAGACAATCAGTTAGAGAGACGGGCAGAAAAACGGATAGGGAAACAGACAGATTGTGGAGAGACAGACAGACAGGCAAAAGAAAAGTCTGCGGATTGGCGCTGTAAAGGCGCATTAAAGGAGCAGGGGGCAGAGCCTCCTATAGAATAATCAAGAAGTATCTGTTAAGCTTAACTTTGTAATATATATAATTTTCAAATTTGCCGATATGGAGATTTAATGTAAAAGTTATTTTACAGAAGTCATCGAAAGATTTTTTCTATACTTTAATAGTAATTTAGACTATAGATTTGCAATCAGGTTTGTAGCAAAACATGCTATCAATGTGGTTTGAAGTGTAAGAGTTTTTATAAACAGTTATACAAATAATAGATATATAATCAAGGAAGAAAAATTTTAAATTCACACACAAAAAAGGTGCAACAATGAAATTAAATTTGCGTTAAGCCACGCTTGATAGAATAATCTATTGGCTTCAAATCCAATTACGTAACTTTAAAAAGCTTGGCGTTTTAAAAGATCCGGCGTTTTTTGTTTTTTTTTCAAGTTTTGCGCAATACGCGCTTAAGAAAATGAGATCCTTTGCCACATGTTAAACTAGTCGGATGTGCCAATCCCAAAACTTTCTTCTATCTCAATCATGTTAATACTTCTAATTTCGTCCTCACATCGCCAATAAAATCAATACTTTTCGTCATTCTGTTGTACGTCAGCTGCTTGCGAATCATCGGGTTACAGGGATGCAATCAACTGATGTATACTAAACTACGAAAAGTCCTTCTGGCCTGAACCGACCGGAACAGATGGCCTCCCTATTCCTTGGTTTTATGATTTTAGCTAATTTTACTGGAAAACACGAAGCTAAAATGCGTGGAACCCAATTAAAGAAGATTCATTCCCAGTTCTCGTCAACATTGAATTTGAATGAGAATATCACCAAATTAGTCTTCTATAGCCAAGTTGGCTTCATTTGTGGCAACCTATTTTTGTCGCCAAATTTGGCGATATTTCTTCAATTGCCGCCAAGCTTGGCGAGGATTACAGGGATGCGAACAACCGATGTATACAAAACTACGAAAAGTCCTTCTGGCCTGAACCGACAGGAACAGATAGCCTCCCTATTCCTTGGTTTTATGATTTTATCTAATTTTACTGGAAAAAATGAAGCTAAAATGCGTGGAACCTAAATAAAGAACATTCAATCCCAGTTCTCGTCAACATTGAATTTGAATGAGAATATCGCCAAATTAGTCCTCTACAGCCAAGTTGGCCTCATTTATGGCAACTTATTTTGTTCGCCAAATTTGGTGATATTCCTCCAACTGTCGCCAAGTTTGGCGAGAATTAGACATTGGCGAATATAAATATATTGTGATAAGCATATAATTGGGTTAATGGTTACAACAATGAAAGAAAATTTGACGAAACCATGTTAACTAAAACTCATAAATTAAACCCGTTTATGGATGAATTCTGCTGTCTTGTTTGAAAACGTCAGCCACCCTAAAATTTCAAACCGCTATATCTCAGCCATTTTTTAAGATAGAGGCAAAACAAAAATTGATCCGGATTCTCCGGATCAAGACCGAACATTTAACGAAAAAAAGTCTTAGGATTTCTAATATTTTTGAATTTGCACATCTTTTTGAATTTGAAATCTTTAAATGGCTACCGCAGCGCCCTCTTTCGTCAAAATATCCCCAAATTCTAATAGAACCTGCTTGCCATATCCAAAAACATAGAAAAAAATGTGGTTCAATTTGAAGCATAATTTCATACATTTTTTGATGATACAATAGTGAAAATGGAACAAAAATATCGATCACAGCGCACCCTTTCGTCGAAATATCCCCAAATTCTAATAGAACCTGCTTGCCATAGCCAAAAACATAGAAAAAAATGTGGTTTAATTTGAAGCATAACTTCATACATTTTTTGATGATACAATAGTGAAAATGGAACCAAAATATCGATCACAGCGCCCCCTTTCGTCGAAATATCCCCAAATTCTGATAAAATCTGCTTGCCATAGCCAAAAACATAGACAAAAAATGTGGTTCAATTTGAAGCATAACTCCATACACTTTTAGATGGTACAATAGTGAAAATGGAACAAAAATATCGATCACAGCACCCCCTTTCGTCGATATATCCCCAAATTCTAATAGAACCTGCTTGCCATAGCCAAAAACATAGAAAAAAAATGTGGTACAATTTGAAGCATAACTTCATACATTTTTCGATGATACAATGAAGACGGACAGACAGACATTTTGTATAAACATGTTTTTCTGAATCTCTGACCCCTGAAACGTGTAAATCCGTCGAAAACCGGAAGTTGAAAAAAATTTCGATTACAATACTTTCTTCTATTATAGATAGAAGAAAGTAAAAATACAGAATAATATAAACGAATTACCAGATTAATATATTATATACAACTCAATATGTAGATCATTAGTACACTTTCTTTGTGATAATTAGAACGTGCTAAATGCTCTGTTAAAAACTGCTTTTTGCAGCATTTACGCAGAGTAAAAAGAATACATTGTTGTTTTGAAAAAAAAGTGGAATGTGCATTACAGGCCAGCAACCTCAGTGATCCTTTTTAATTTCATGATGTTTGAAGTATCTTAACATCTTTAAAATGCACCACAAACGAACACCACACCATATCTCTTTTTGTAAAGGAAATATTTTTGGCATCCCTGTAAACGAACGATATATGCTGCTTATTCTATACTCCCGAAAACGCATGTTTTAGACCACTTTAGTGATGCATATAAATCTCAATATGTTAGAAATATCGTAACATTATTAAAATGCATTGGAAACGACTTTTCTCCTACACCATAATGTAACGGAATTCTTTTTAGTGTCTCTGTAAACGAAATAAAAATGCTGCCGACTTCATTTTCAATAACGAACATTCTATGGTAATAACATACAATAACATATAAAACACAATAAAAATACCTCAATAACATATACAAATATCATATTTACACGAGTATTACACTAGTATATTTCTAAGAGTTAGAGCACTGACAGACCGGAGGCAGATGGACAAAGAGAGATGTCAGACAGACAAACCGAATTCATAAATACTTTTTAACTATGATGGGAAGTATTAACTAGTCGGATGTGCCAATCCCAAAACTTTCTTCTATCTCAATCATGTTAATACTTCTAATTTCGTCCTCACATCGCCAATAAAATCAATACTTTTCGTCATTTTGTTGTACGTCAGCTGCTTGCGAATCATCGGGTTACAGGGATGCAATCAACTGATGTATACTAAACTACGAAAAGTCCTTCTGGCCTGAACCGACCGGAACAGATGGCCTCCCTATTCCTTGGTTTTACGATTTTAGCTAATTTTACTGGAAAACACGAAGCTAAAATGCGTGGAACCCAATTAAAGAAGATTCATTCCCAGTTCTCATCAACATTGAATTTGAATGAGAATATCGCCAAATTAGTCTTCTATAGCCAAGTTGGCTTCATTTGTGGCAACCTATTTTTGTCGCCAAATTTGGCGATATTTCTTCAATTGCCGCCAAGCTTGGCGAGAATTTGACGTTGGCGAATATAAATATATAGTGTTAAGCATTTAAGAATAGGAACAATAGTTACAACAATGAAAGAAAATTTGCTGAAACCCTGTTAACTAAAACTCATAAATTAAACCCGTTTATGGATGAATTCTGCTGTCTTGTTTGAAAATGTCAACCACCCTAAAAATTCAAACCGCTATATCTCCGCCATTTTTTAATATAGAGACAAAACAAAAACTGCTCCGGATTCTCCGGATCAAGGCCGAACATTTAACGGAAAAAACTTTAAGGATTTCTAATTTTTTTATACATCTTTTTGAATTTGAAATCTTTAAATGACTATCACAGTGCCCCCTTCCGGCGGAATATCCCCACATTCTAGTAGGACTTGCAGGCTACAGCCAAAAACATATTAAAAATTTTTGGTTTAATTATCTGCATAACATCATACACTTTTCGATGATACAATAGTGAAAATCGAACAAAAAACGCGATGGCAGCGCCCTCTTTCGTCGAAATATCCCCGAATTCAACCTGGACCTGCAGGCTATGGTAAAAAAAATAGAAAAAAAATTGGTTCAATTATCTGCATAACTTCATACACTTTCGATGATACAATAGTGAAAATGGAACAAAAATATCGATCACAGCGCCCCCTTTCGTCGAAATATCCCTAAATTCTGATAAAATCTGCTTGCCATAGCCAAAAACATAGAAAAAAAATTAGGTTCAATTTGAAGCATAACTTCATACACTTTTAGATGGTACAATAGTGAAAATGGAACAAAAATATCGATCACAGCGCCCCCTTTCGTCGAAATATCCCCAAATTCTGATAAAATCTGCTTGTTATAGCCAAAAACATAACAAAAAAAGTTAGGTTCAATTTGAAGCATAACTTCATACACTTTTAGATGGTACAATAGTGAAAATGGAACAAAAATATCGATCACAGCGCCCCCTTTCGTCGAAATATCTCCAAATTCTAATAGAACCTGCTTGCCATAACCAAAAACATAGAAAAAAAATTAGGTTCAGTTTGACGCATAACTTCATACACTTTTCGATGATACAATGAAGACTCACAGACGGACAGACGGATGGACGGACAGACGGACAGACAGACATTTTGTAAAAACGTGTTTCTCGGAATCTCCTACCCCTAAAACGTGTAAATCCGTCGAAAACCGGAAGTCGAAAAAAATTTCGATTACAATACTTTCTTCTATTATAGATAGAAGAAAGTAAAAAAATTATGACAACACATCTGATGAACAATATACTATTTTCTATTTCTTTTCTATTTTTTTAACAGTGTATATGAATTTATATATGATATTTTGTAATTCTATCATTTAATTTGCTCTTTTTCTTTATATTGTAATTGTTAACCCTATGTTCTCAGCAATATCACTCAGACTAATCCCTTTGAGGGAAGTCCTAGTTTAATTTATTCGGTGCTTTTCCAGTATATGGGGATTTGACGAAATAGGGAAAATAGCCTTGGCGGAAAAGGAAATTTGGCAACATACTTTCTGTCAACCTATTCACTTTGTCATTTCGTATACAGAAGCATTTTTTCAATATTTATAGAGTTTGTTTAGCGTAAATTGTCATTTATCCTATTTTATATATAATCAGAAGTAATTTGTATAGAAAAAACAATAATAATATACGTATAATTAAAATACGCATATAAACAAAAAAAATCGTCGAATTTGTTCCCATGGCTGTTTATGTCATTTGGCACCAAATCTCACTTTCTGATGCCCGAATTGCGCCAAGCTTTTTTAAAAAGCGTAAGACCCCTATAATAGAAAAGCACCAAAAGTTCATTGGGTTTGTTTTCATAACTTTTGGTAACAAATCTATGTATATTAACGAATCTATCCCTTTTTGAAGCTCGAATTACGCCAAACTTAAAAGCAAAGCATCCTATACTGGAAAAGTACCCAATTTTCTTATGGACAATATTCAAGTGACATAACATGGTGTAAAATTATCGCGGATGGATAGCAAATTTGTTTAAATATCTCATCAATTGATGCTAAATAAATGCAGGCATGCATGCACAAAATATTTAATTAATTTTGTATTATAAATAATTATTAGAAAATTCGTATATACATATTAATTAAAATAAATAATTTACATATTTAAAATAACATAAAAATATGCATGATAGTGCACTAAAATAGAGAGAAAATTAAAACCTGTTACTGAAAATATCTATAACATAGTACTTTTCAATACCGTGGTTCTTAATGTTATTCACAAGCAGATGGAATTTTTCTCATCCTTAAACGCAAAGAAAAAATAGAATACAGATCATATAGTTATAAAAGTCCGAGAGGTAGCCACAATTTAAACCTAACCATTTTATACAAGCTGGTTTTCAAGTTGTACTTGATTTTACTTATCAATCCCGAAAACAGACGTCGGTTGTCGCAACAGCTGTGCTTACGGCCATGATAATAAAAAAAAAATGTCCCATTAAAACGTTAAAAGCATGGCAACCCAGTTACAGATTTACCAATATGTTTAAAACAAAGCACGCTGTCATGTTTTTAGAGGCCTCGACCTCTGAGCGGGGGTTGGCGAGCGTAGCTCGCAGGTGGTAGGCCCCCTAGTATAAGATATAAATGTTGGACGATTACACCATGAAACATTACTACATTAAAGACGTGAGTATAAAACATCACAATATTACTGAATGATGTATACAAAACGTTTGTATACACCATTCAGTAAATTTGTGGTGTTTTATACTCACGTCTTTAATGTAGTAAATATATGAGTTTGAGGAACGTATTGAATCATTATAAAAACCCGATTACGGAAATATTCGCATATTTTAACATTTTAAAGGTGTACAACATGTTTCATTTTGAAATTATTTTTTTTTAAATATCGCATTTAGTCCACATGATAGATATTATTATGAAAAAATATAATAGCGGGCTTCGCCTTCTATCGGGCTGCTTTAGATATTCGAAAAAACGAGGAAAATAGACCGGTAAATTTTTACTTTATAAAAAACGTGACTTTTTTTCTTTTTGGTTGCTAAATGAAATTTATTTGGATTTATTAAAGAAAGGATAAAGTGTTTTGAATGGAATATTAAACGAAACCCTTTGAGCGATCTTCGATCACACTTACCCACTTGTTTTGCTTTCTCCTGTAATTATTTTTTGCTGAGCACTTTCTTGAACTTCATAAAGTTATATTTAAACTTTATAAACTTTAATGATATTCTATCGCTAGAACAATAGATGATCGATACACTTAGTGTTCAAAAATATACATTAAATTCAAAGTCATTGTGTCAGCACTAAAATGTTGAATCGGATCGTGTAATCTGAATTTACACGAACTGCGTTTCGGGTTCTACCATGCTCATTGCTGGTCAGGTAGATTCTACTTGTTTCGTGTTCGGTTCGGGTTCCTGTGAGTTTGGATTCTTGTGGGTCGGATTTGCATTAACCCCATTTATCAAATGAAATTTCATGAAAAGTGTTACATATTTTTGAATATATCTAAACTTATCTGTCAACACAAAAGATAAAATTGATGTTAGAGATGAAATTATAAAATGTTTTTCCATAGTCGAATTTAAAAAAAATGATTTTATTTCCAGTGAAGTTTTTGGGGTATAAAATTATTTTGTTGCTTTAAAGGTCACATTTTAGGGTTATTTCTTTTACCGGGTTCGGGTTGACTTCAGATAGAATTTTCGGGTTCTATTCAGGTTAGTGCAGGACTCTAGTCTCACATTCAGCATGTCTACGTTTGCAGCACTTACCTTCTAAGACTAAGGAACCAAACGACTAGATTCATGTACATATCCACCATGCTGTTAGAATCTTCTGAAAGTACTCCGTTAACATGAAAATACCGAGAATGTGTAAAGGGACCAATCAACTAAAACAGATTACCCACTTATATTAATTTATTATATTAATTTATAGAAGGCATTTCTGCGAATTCTGTCAGTGATATTTTGTACAGAAAGCTGAAGTATAATTACTTATTTCCTTTCTTTCACGAAGAATATTTTATGGTTTTGTGAAACGTCGCCATTAAACTTTAAGTTTGGTAAAAAAAAAAAAAAAAACAAGAGGGGAAATTCTGCTATAAGGCAGAATATAGATTGCCACACACGGCTTTTATTTAAAAAATAAATAAACTAGCTGTAACTCAGAATAAAAACGCAATGACAACAAACAATTTTAAAATATCTAAATAAAAAATAAAAATTCCCCTGTTAAAGTGTTGAGTTGTTCAATAACCATTCGATTTAGAAAAATATTTTTCTACCACTGAGCAATTTTTTTTTAATGAAATTTAATTCATGTTTCTATGGCAGCAGACGATAAAACGATATCTTTGGAATAAGGGAATAAATAGAAGAAAAAAATTTGTTGATGTTTGTGATAAAATGTTTTTCTTTATTTTTTAAAAATGTATATACATAATTCACTTTTATATTTTAACAGAATAATAAGTTTACTATAATTCGTTACTCATGCTATGGCCAGTATACACGATACACGTCGAGCCACAATGCCTTTATCATTATCTTTTTACGCGTAAAAGTTTCGCTACGGTACTTCATTGTGAAGTTTTGTAATTTTTGAAATCTAATATTTGAAAAACGACATAATCATTAGATTGGAAATTTATATCAAGAAAAATACAATTTTTTACCATTCTAACGCAGTTTGTAAAACAATTTTCTGACAAATACTTTTCGAGTTATTAATTTTTTAAGTAACTTCAAATGTTTCATTTTCCGAGATTAATCTGTGGCAACGATGGATTGCTGTGACTTTTCATAAACATGAAAAATGATAGAGATTGAAAGAATAAGCCACCCTGTGTGTGGCTAAAAAAAAAAAATCCAGTTCAAAAATAATTTTCCCTAACAAAATTGTAATTTCTCCCCGACGAAAAGATAAAGCATGCCCAACGAAGGGGGGTTGGCGCTTTGCATTTTCCCCGCGGTATGCTTGGGTGCTTCGACAATAAATCTGGAAATTGTTAAGAACTTCGGGTGAATATTCCCAATATAGTTTCAGAAATAAAAAATATTAATTGAGTTTTCTGAAAAACGCGATTTCCATGAACAGTCAGTTACGAAAATGCGCTATCTCCAAAATTATGGTTATATTCACATCAGACAGATCGTCTATAATTTATCTGATGTTCTGAGTATAGAGAACTATCGGTAGAAATATAATCAATAATAAATATTACAGTTATTTTTTTAAATTAACATACAGAAAATAGAGGAAAAATAGGAAAAAAATAATTTGACTGGGCATATATCTGGAAATTTTCATATTAAGGCTTAGATTGTAGATAACTACATTTTTAGTCACTCAGATATTTACGGAAAATAAATTAGTGAATTACTATCATTTTTGTCATGAGGACATGTTTGGTAAACATCAAATATTGCATAATTTTTCCTTAAATTTGTAAAAATGGAAGAGAAATTGCATCGAAAGGATTTATTTAGCAAAAGCAATTGTCATTTTGTGTAATCTATTTCAAACAATGAGAATTGTACTAATTTTTATTTTATCTAGAAAAAGTGGGTGTCAAGCATAGTGGGATACCTTGACACCTTCGTGAATAGCTTCGCGTATACGTGACGTATGAAGTTATCAGATTCTTTGATTAGTCCTACCAGTAATTTTTAATTGAATGTTTTGCCTTATTTAATGAAAGTAGTTCTACGATTAATTTAGGCAAATACTTGTATTTTGAAACACCGGTGATAAAATATTAAAATTTCTCTAAAGGATACCCGTCGGCGAAAGGTTTAAATATTTCGTTTTTTTTTTTTCTTTTACTTTAGTACTGATATTAAGTCAAAAATGATTATTCATTTGAGTGACATACTTTTAAATTTATTTTTAGAGAAATGTAGAAAACAAAACACTTATCAATTTGTGACAGCAAAATATCTTAAACTTATAGAACGATAGGGATATGTTTTATAAAAATATTATTAATATCTAGTTCGGAAGATAATATGGTTGTATATTATCATCTTACATAATAATATCAACATCTGCATTTTCATGATAAGAGATTGCATAATATATATATATATGTGTGTGTGTGTGTGTGTTTTATTGTTTTTTTTTTTTTTTTTTTTTTTTTTTTTTTTTTTTTTTTTTGTCATTTCCCCCTTTTTTAGCTCGGTTTATTGCATTCGTTTTCTTTTGTATACTGCTCATGTAAGTATTTTCTTAACATATCATTTTGTAAATTACAGTTCATTATAGGAAAAGGAATTGCATTTTTTAATAATTTAAAATACCAGTGGACCAGTTTCAGGATTTCGCAATTCAGTCTAATACTTTTCAGCAATATCTAATACTTTTATATGCAAGTTTAAACTTCTAAAGAAAATTAAATTTAAAAATAGTTACAAACAATATTAGTCAAGAGAGAATATCATCTAATTTATTTCATAAAATTTACAATAAAACCACTGAGCTCTATATGTAACAGGAGTTCAGAATTAGCGGTCAGAAGCATGAAAGGCAAATGAAGCTTGCAAGGCAAAAGTAAAAAATAGTCCACGTTGTTATTGTTAGATATTAGTATTCTCTTTTACTATTATCCTAATTTATGCTTTTATAATTAAGCTATGCTTATCTAATTCATAAATAATTCACTAATCATGTAAGGGAATGCGATAGACAGCATGTTTTGCCATGAATGCCAGCAAAAATTATCGTCACTGTATCCTTCCGCGCTGACCGCTTGAAAGCATGTTGGGCATTAGGAAGACAGATCTTCTGTTATATTTGGAGCTCAGTGAATAAAACTGATCGAAGATAGCAAAAGGCACGCGCGAGAAAAAAATAACAAAAGTATTTTAACTACATTAGAGGATGACATACTCCACTTCCGGAAAAACACGGGACAAAGACAAATAAATTGAATACAAATAAAATATAATTTTATTTAATATAACAAAGCATACATTTATGTTACTCATGAAGTACCACTTCTTCGATTGATCGATGGTGTCTTTTTCTTCTATACATTTGAATTTGAATTTTGCTTCTTAATCATAAATATAAAATAAACACGTGCAGATATGTCACAGTTTATCTTTTTTGTACTATTTTTTTTAATGATCATTATTGATCCCGTTATAATGCGGTATTTTATTTTTGTGGCAACATTGATTTGAGAAACGCCTTTCATTTCATTTATGAAAATAAGGCTCATTTTATTTATAATTAACGGCAATTTTTCATCAAAAACATGTTGTAACGATATGTGAGTGTACTATGTCAGAAACCGGTTCAAAAGCCTTTGGAATGATACCTTATTCATTGCTGTGCGTTTTGTAAATGCATAGAAAAAGGGATTTTGACAACAGAATTAATATATATTATCTCTAAATTGTTTTTCTATTTTTGAAATAGTTAGCGAAAATTCTCATCCAATTCCAATGCAATAAAATTACTATGCACTGTAAAAGAAAAAAAAATAATAATGAAAAATCTGTTGTTTTTATAGGTGATGAACAGAAAAGCCAGTAAAAAAAAAAAATTAAATAAATAAATAAATTATATTACAGAAAATACATTTTTAACAATTAAGTGAAGCATTGAATTATTAAAATATGAGAAAACTAATAAAAAGTACAGATTTTTACATAATACTTTACTATTTGATGGAATGTGTAATTTTGATTCAAATTTTATTCACGAAAAAATATGATTAAAGATGAATTTCCGTGTTCATACATAAGGCAAAGCAGAAAAATCCTTTTAAATTTAACAGCTAAATATTACAATAATACAAATTAAATAAAACACTTTGTATAGTAAAGAAATGAAATTAATGCTTATATTAATAATTACTCTAGTAAAATTCCAAAATAATTTTAGTAACTGATTAGCCTTTTCCAATTACTTTATTTCTTTGTAGGAAAAACGATTCGTTAAATAATTTAAACTTACTTTTCATAAAAGATTAAATGATAAGATTGCAATGTTATTAGGAATTGCACATATTAAATATTGAGCAATATAATATATTATGTAGTGTGATATACCACAGGAGCATTGGCCTAATTTTTTGTGTAAGCACTCTCTTGCATTCAAGGTGCAAGAGAGTGCTTGGCAACATTGGCAAATTTGGCGACAAACAGACAAAACGATATCAAAACTCATAAAAATCATAAAGATATCCAAAATCTCTCAACGTTGCAATAAATCTTATTATTATACAAAATTTAAGATTAATTTTTAAAAATGCTTTTAAAATGTATCAAAATTTACTTATCAGCAGTCACCAGTCAAAACATTTTTGTCTTGTCATAGAGACACCGAAAGTTAATGGCACTTGCTATTTCTTCGATTTTGCAGGATCCTTATTTAATTCTCGTGCCGTCGATCTGATAATAATACGGTAGAAGCCCGAAATAACGCGGTCCGATATACCGCGAATTCGGATTTAACGCGGGGAAAAGTATATCTCCCGTGATCAATTAAATTATCAATTTTAGGATAAATTTTGCGTTTCAAATTTCACTGAAACATAATATTCTTCATAAAGCGTTTTTTCGCACATTTTATCTCCTGTCAGTCAGATACCCTACGGCCCTTAGTGTTAAACGATGACTCGAGAACGCGATAACGACGAGGCTGTCTCCTCTCACTGATCACGTGGTTTTCGCCCCCGTCCGCGCTGAATGGAATGATCTGTGGAAAATTTAAATTAGAAATAAACTTTTTTACAAAAAAATAGTACCGACTTCAAAAACTACTAAAAAGCGAAAACTAAATTTTTTAACCAAAAATAGAACCGACTTCAAAAACTACTAAAAAGCGAAAAATAAATTTTTTATCCAAAAATAGAACCGACTTCAAAAACTACTAAAAAGCGAAAAATAAATATTTTAACCAAAAATAGAACCGACTTCAAAAACTACTACAAAGTAAAAAATATTTCTTTTTAGATAACTAGGGTGCTCTGCCCCCTACGAGCTACGCTCGCCAACCCCCGTTCTGACACCGCATGATTTAAAAACACTCTGCTTTGATCAACTCTAAAACGATTACGGAAGATTGCATTATAATTAAACGACCAGTGACGATCTGCTGTAACAGGGTTTTCATTCATTTTCCTTTGACTGGGGATTTTAAGGTCGAATCAACTGCTCTCGAAACAGCTAATAACAGTTTTCCTGTTTGATTAAATAAAATGAATTAAAAATTTAAAAATCAACTTGTGTGAAATGGTTAAGTAAACAATGTCGCTGCATTGGAGAATTTTATAACGATGCTATAGAAAATGGCTTACTTCTCCATTATCCCGTCGACTACTTTCTATAAAAAGAAAAGAACTGTTGCCAGAATATATCATTTAACACCAAACGTGCATGATCGTGGCGTCGCGTTGCATTCAGTTGGCATCAGATGCGTTACACGTATTAGTTATTTCATCGAGGGATTTTTAATTCAAGGTTTATTTGTCTTTTTGATACTTCTTCATTATCCGGACGATCAATTTTCATAAAAAAAAAAAAAAAAAAAAAAAAAAAACTATCGCCAAACTGTAACGCCAAATAAACAAATAGAAGAATTTTGGACACAAGTGTCATATACGCAGATAAGCACCACGTTGGCTCGATTTTTTTCAACCACTAATTTGACGATAACTTTGTTTTTACCATAAATACCATATTGTTAATGATATTTTAACAACTTATTAGTTATTTCGATATTTTAAAGGTAATTATTAAACGTAAAAATATAGTTTTTAATTGAGAGGAAATATTATTTACGCTGTTTTAAAATTTGCAATAACAGATAAAAGATTTGTCGAAAGAAATTAATCTCTCGTGTAAATATAATTTTTAATTGAAATTGTTTGGAAATATTGCTATTTGAGCATTTTAAATATGGCGTATGTTTCCCTACTTAATGCTTTGAAAACGCCTAATAATTTAATTATTTCTCGTTTTAATATTCACGCGCAAGTATATTTTTATTACGTCATTTTCTACATTTACAGCTTTTATCACGTGATCATTTAATTATTATTTTAAAGTTTTATTTCTGTTTTTAATAGTCATGTGTAAATAAATACATTTCTTAATTGAAAGGGAATATTATTTTGAGCGCTATTTTACAAATTGGCAACAATTCAAATAATGGTTTTTATGAAATATGAAGTAAATCTTCTTCAAAATAATGAAAATTTTGAATAAAAAATTGAAATATAACCTCAAGAAATGAGTCAAATTGAAAAAATAACTACAGTCTACACACCGCAACTTTGTTAACTACATATCCTTACAAATTATGGTCAAATTCCTGTGCATAGTTTTCGTTTCTATAAAGCTTTTATAAGAAAATTATTTTTACCAACTTTAATATTAAATATCTCTTTAAATAATTCTTCGATTTAAAAACTGTCTACGTGTTTATCGAACATTTCTTTATAAAACCACCAATTTTTAAATTTTTATTTGCAATAGTTTTCTGGCTATTAGTCCAGAAAGACTTCAAGACACAAAATCTTTATTGACAGCGGCTGCTGCTGCGGCGGTAACTTTTTTTTAATATAGAGAGATAGTTAATAAGAAATTAAATTAAGAGCATTGTATTTACCAGGCATATTATTATATTTATGTACATTAATTTGATTTTTTGGAGTCGGTGCCAGCCAAGCCAAGTTAAAGCCATGTTACCATTTTTAAACATTCCATTTGATGTTATAAATGTGTATTTTCAAATGAGATTAGCAACTATATGTCGACAAACATTGCTTTGGAAATTAATTAATCATTTAAATCATTGTATTTTCTACCATTTCATGCGTTATATGTATTTTTTTATTGTCTCGTATTTATGTAGATGTAATTTATACACGTGTTACGATTTATATTGGAAATTTTGTTTTGAATTTTGTACTTGGCTTGGCTGGCACCGACTCCAAAAAATCAAATTAATGTACATAAATATAATAATATGCATGGTAAATACAATGCTCTTAATTTAATTTCTTATTAACTATTATCTAAAAAAAAAATTATTTTTTACTTTGTAGTAGCTTTTGAAGTCGGTTCTATTTTTGGTTAAAAAATTTATTTTTGGCTTTTTAGTAGTTTTTGAAGTCGATTCAATTTTTGGTTAAAATGTTCATTTTTCGCTTTTTAGTAGTTTTTGAAGTCGGTTCTTTTTTTGGTTAAAAAGTTTATTTATTTATTTATTACTTTAGTGATATCCATATTTACATTAAACCATATTGTTCCTAATATATTTTTTATTTCATGCTAACCTTGGCAATAGACTCGAGTATCGAAGATTAAAAAAATTATCATTATTCTCATCTAATGTCTTTAAAGCGTTTAATGATATCTATATTTACAACAGTAGACTCGAGTACGGAAGATTAGAAAATTTATCATTATTCTCATCTAGTGTCTTTAAAGCCTTATGATATCTATATTTACATTAAACCATATTGCTGCTAATATATTTTTTATTTCACGCTAACCTTTGCAGCAGACTCGATTACGGAAGATTAAAAATTTTATCATTATTATCACCTAATCGTCTTGGATAATGTGTCATAATCGGGCTGTATACTACACTTATGATAACTGTGTAACTCACTGATTTCCGTGCTTATGCTTAATGTGTACTGATTTTTACGATCCATACAAGGTAAATACACTGCGCCAACAATGTCGCCTATAATACTATTTGGAGTAAACCCTTTCTTTCTTTCTTTCTATATTGTCACTGTATAGTTAATATTATGTAGTAGAAATATTAAAAGACAATTGTAGAAGCATTTATATACAACTGTATTGTATAATATAATATAGATAATTGGATATTTTAAAGGCAGTTTCCAACTAGTGCGCCACAGGTGATAAATCGCCAAATATTTTCTGTAACGCGTACATTTGTATGGGATTTGAAACAACATCAAAAGTTTTAGTTTTAGTTTAGATCTTAAAAAGTTTGTTCTATGTAAATAATTCCGATAAGTTAAAGCTGATTTAAATATGTCAGTCTTTTTATTATTTGCAACATGAAAGTCGTCTGCCCAACAACTGGTAACCCGGACGTAATAACTCTTGATAATATACGATTTGCTTAAAATTTTGTATATACGTTCCTTGTGATAAGGAGCTCATTGGTTAAGTATAAAGACAAGGGGGGGGGGCAGTGGCTAATCCCCCTCTTTAATTTATTCATGCAGAATTATAATCCGATAAGTTAAAGCTGATTTAAATATGTCAGTCTTTTTTTTATTTCCAAATTCAAGTAATAGAATATTTTATGTTATTAAATAAAAGTCGTCTGCCCAACAAATTAACTACTTTTAAAATGCTTATTTTTTTCCGTTTTTGTTACTTTATTCTATCTATAATAGAAGAAAGTATTGTAAACGAATTTTTTTTCGACTTCCGGTTTTCGACGGATTTACACGTTTTAGGGGTCAGAGATTCCGAAAAACATGTTTTTACAAAATGTCTGTCTGTCCGTCTGTCCGTCAGTGTGTCCTCGTTGTATCATCGAAAAGTGTATGAAGTTATGCTTCAAATTGAACCTAATTTTTTTACAATATTTTTGGCTATGGCAAGCAGGTTCTATTAGACTTTGGGGATATTTCGACGAAAGGGGGCGCTGTGATCGATATTTTTGTTCCATTTTCACTATTGTACCATCGAAAAGTGTATGAAGTTATACTTCAAATTGAACCTATTTTTTTTTCTATGTTTTTGGCTATGGCAAGCAGATTCTATCAGAATTTGGGGATATTTCGACGAAAGGGGGCGCTGTGATCGATATTTTTGTTCCATTTTCACTATTGTACCTTCGAAAAGTCTATGAAGTTATACTTCAAATTGAACCTAATTTTTTTTCTATGCTTTTGGCTATGGCAAATAGGCTCTATCAGAAGTTGAGGATATTTCGACGAAAGGGACGCTGTGATCGATATTTTTGTTCCATTTTCACTATTGTACCATCTAAAAGTGTATGAAGTTATGCTTCAAATTGAACCACATTTTTTCTATATTTTTGGCTATGGTAAGCAGATTCTATCAGAATTTGGGGATATTTCGACAAAAGGGGGCGCTGTGATCGATATTTTTGTTCCATTTTCACTATTGTATCATCGAAAAGTGTATGAAGTTATGCTTCAAATTGAACCACATTTTTTTCTATGTTTTTGGCTATGGCAAGCAGGTTCTATTAGAATTTGGGGATATTTCGAGGAAAGGGGGCGCTACGATAGCCATTTAAAGATTTTAAATTCAAAAAGATGTTCAAATTAAAAAAAAATAGAAATCCTAGAACTTTTTTTCGTTAAATGTTTGGCCTTGATCCGGAGAATCCGGAACAATTTTTGTTTTGCCTCTATCTTAAAAAATGGCTGAGATATAGCGGTTTGAAATTTTAGAGTGGCTGACATTTTAAAACAAGACAGCAGAATTCATCCATAAACGGGTTTAATTTATGAGTTTTAGTTAACATGGTTTCGGCAAATTTTCTTTCATTGTTGTAACCATTAATCCTATTATATGCTTATCACTATATATTTATATTCGCCAACGTCAAATTCTCGCCAAACTTGGCGACAGTTGGCGGAATATCGCCAAATTTGGTGACCAAAATAAGTTGCTATAAATAAAGTCAACTTGGCTGTAGAGGACTAATTTGGCGATATTCTCATTCAAATTCAATGTTGACGAGAACAGGAATTGAATCTTCTTTATTTAGGTTCCACGCATTTGAGCTTCGTGTTTTCGAGTAAAATTAGCTAAAATCATAAAACCAAGGAATAGGGAGGCTATCTGTTCCTGTCGGTTCAAGCCAGAAGGACTTTTCGTAGTTTAGTATACATCGGTTGTTCGCATCCCTGTAACCCGACGATTCGCAAGCAGCTGACGTACAACAGAATGACGAAAAATATTGATTTTATTGGCGATGTGATAGCGAATTTTGAAGTATTAACACGACTGAGATAGAAAAAAGTTTTGGGATTGGTATATCCTACTAGTTTAATTTCTGAAAAAGTACTGAACCAATTTTCATAAAATTTAAATGGGACCAATTCGAGAGTATTCTCTCTCGAATTAAAAAAAAAAATCACATAAATAGGACGCATAGTTCCGGAATAATCGGTGTACATATGTAAAAAAATAAAAAATACATACACGTCGAATTGATAACCTCCTCCTTTTTTGAGTCGGTTAATAAAGTGACGATCTCCGCTGGAATGACGGTAGATGCACAGAAGATAATTTTCATATTTTAATTACACATCTTGACAACACAAACAGCTAAATATTTACACGCGCGAACTTATATTTACATAAAAAACAATTATCATTTCACATATTTACTCTTTTTCACTTTTTTACAAAAATCAAAACATTCTAAAGTTTTTGAGTTCACTTCAGTTCAACTAACAAAGGAAAAGTTTCAGGTGAAATCAGGTCAGAGTATCGGAATTCTTATCCCATATTAAGCCCAATACAGATGTTTTGAAATCTGCTAGAGGAAAAGTATCCTCGCTATTGTATATATTACTTTCCCAGCCTCTAAGATCAATTTTTGCTCTTTTCATTACTTCTGTAGATGTTGCTACAAAATTATCTAACTCTAAAGTATTGTGACCACTTGTAACGCAATTATCTACATAGAAACTGTCACGTAGTTTAACAAGTAGTTCTTTGGAGTATTCTCCTTTCAATAATTCTTGTGACAAATGATGATGAATAACTGCCATAAGAAATCGTAAAAAAATTCTGTCATTCTCGTGTAAAGAGATCTGCAAGCAAAAAAGCTCTTCTTATAACAGAAATAACACCAATTCCGTAAAGACGAAATCTGGCTAATAACAAAGGAATAGTTTCAATAAAATTAATTCCAGTCTCTAAACAATCATTCAATGAGGGGGAATTAGTTATCTTAGCCGAAGCATCAAAGACAGGTTTTATTTTCATAGAAGACAGTAAGGACGTTTCTTTTATAATGGGACGATGAGGAAGATAATGAGCAACAGATGAGGATATTTCATTTTCAGGAATTTTTTCAATTACTCCTTCGTGAAGCCATTCTTCAAAATCGTGATGATATTTCTCTCGATACTCAGTTTTCGCTAATTTCTTGGTAGTAGATTCAAGTCTTCTTAAAGCTAGATCATAATTACTAGGTAGGAAAGAATGATCCTTCTTCCAGGGCAATTGGACTTCGTATTTTCCATCATTTTTTTGTTGAACTGTATCTTCAAAATGTATCATGACAGCCCTTTCTGAGTCTTCTTTACTATTTTGTTCAATAGAATCTCGAATACCAAGAAGTTCTAAATCCCATAATACTGAAACAGGTACATCTTCTTTGGATAGCATGCTGACTACAGTCATATTCACATCATTCTGACGATTAAATTGAGGGATCTTGCCTATTAAAGTCCAACCTAATTTTGTTTCCATAGCCACCAAACCGGATTTTAGTTGTTCTCTTCTTCCTGTAAATAGCTTACCAGCAACGTCTGCTCCTAAAAGTACCTCAATAGGCCCTGCTTCTCGTGTATCACTTAGGTGGATTCCTTTATCTTTTAACTCGCGTATCCAATAACCATATTTAATCGCAGAAACATCATTACATATGACATCTTGATCTAAAGCATCCAAATTACAAATGAAAAGCGATTCATGATCTCTTACAAAACGCGCACAAGACATCATTATAATTATGAGAAATCAACTCTGCAACAGAAAAATTACTGCCTCTTGAATTCTGGCATCATGCCAAGTCTTTTCGTTCAGGTACGAAGTTACAAATATCCGATCTACCCAATTTTATTTTTTCTTCTGATTGTACTCCATTTTTAAGAAATAAAATTATGGCGTCGAGGCCCGATAATTTTTGCTCATTTTCTATAATTTTCCTCTGTCTTTCGAATGAATGTAAAATATTAACAGGCAATGCACATTCAACTAAAGGATACAGAATGACTCCACACATTTCAGTGGTGACACCTAAGGAACCCAAAGCCCTTATTTGTGTCGAAAGTTTATTTTATAAACTACTCAAAGAATCAACTTTCTTTTTAGTCGCATTATTCAATACAAGTTTCAATAATTCTCGTACATAAAAATCGATTAACAGATCGGTTCTGCCATATCTTTCTGATAAACTATCAAGTGCCAAAGAATAGTTCTCATTTGTTACTGGGAAAGATTCTATTAATTCCCTGGATTCCGATTTAATTTTCATTGACCGAATTAAATAATGGAATTTATCCACGTTGCTTAAACTTGTATTTTCATGTATGTTTTTGAATTGGTTCCAAAATGTAAGCCAATCTTTTAAATCTCCCCCGAACTTATACAGTTTAACTTCAGGCAGTCGTTGACATAAAGCTTTTACTTTATCATTTTCTATTTGAAGCTTAATAGTCGAATTATTTTCATTTCGATTTAAATCTTGATTCAATTTTGTCTTAAATTTATCCAAAACTCGCTGCGCTTTTATTTGGATTCTTAAAGCCTTTTCTCTATATTCTTCAACAGAATTAAATTCTGCTTCAAATTCGGTGTCATCTGCCAAACCATCTAAATAATTCTTGTGAGTTATCTCTAACGCATCAGTTTTCTGCTTGAATAAATAAAAATTAATTTCGATTTCATCGTGTTCGGCATTTGTATCATTTAATACACTTTCTAATTTATTATATGCTTTAGTAAAAGCTGATCGTTGAGTCGTTTTATTTCTTTTCAAAACTTCCATTTTTACTATCTAAGTTATGCAATATATTTATATTCTAGCAAATAATAATTATTCAATCTTCAAAATGGGAATTTCGTTCTTACCTTCAATTTTTATTCTTTCAATTTATCTCCATGCCTCTGCGACAATCCGACGAAAATCGCCCACCCGGGGGTGCCAAAAATGTGGAAAACTTAAATAAATTAAAAATAAAGTGACGATCTCCGCTGGAATGACGGTAGATGCACAGAAGATAATTTTCATATTTTAATTACACACCTTGACAACACAAACATCTAAATATTTACACGCGCGAACTTATATTTGCATAAAAAACAATTATCATTTTACATATTTACTCTTTTTAACATATTTCACTTTCTTACAAGCAGAAACGGCGCTGCTACATATTTCCGTTTTTGTTCCACACAAAAATCAAAACATTCTAAAGTTTTTGAGTTCACTTCAGTTCAACTAACGAAGGAAAAGTTTCAGTTCAAATTCAAGAGTAACTGCGGAGTAAAACAGATGGAGCTGGCTGTAACATGATCCTTCTCCTCCCTCTTTTGTGTCACTTCGCGGAGTTCTGGAATCGTATAGACAGAGACGGGAGTGTTAATCGTACATCCTGAATTAAGCGAGTTTTCAGTCAGGTCGAGGTACGAGGAGGAAAATTGTCGCAGAAAAGGAAAGGTTATTCAGTGAGCGAGAAACTCAAAATTATTGATCGTGTGAAGAACGGAGCAACAAAAGCAAGCATATCGCGAGAATGTGGTATTCCAGAAGGAACAATAAGAGGTTGGATGAAAGAAGAATATAAACTGAGAAGTTTTGTAGACACCATTTAAAGGGAAGTGGGGTTACAAAGAAAAAAAGACTAAATTAGGTATAGATAGCAAACTAGATGAATGTTTATACAGGTGGTTTTTAACAAAACGTAGTGAAGGAGTGCCACTATCAGGACCAATCGTAAGATCTCAAGCTGCGAAATTTCTTCATGATTTACAGGATAACAATAACTTCTTTGCATTTGATAGCTGGTTTTCGCGGTGGAAATCTCATGATGAATAAGTCAGTGCAGCATTGATGGGGAAGCTCGGTCGTATGATAGTGAATCGGTGGAACTATTTCCTGAGGAATTAAAGAAAATTATGGTAGAAAACGATTTAAATGACCATCAAGTTTATAACTGTGATGAAAACTGCACTCTATTATCGATTGCTTCCCTCAAGAACTCTGGTAATAAATCTGGAACAAAAATGAGCAAGGATAGAATTACCCTTCTGTTTGCAGTAAATAAATCTGGCAGCCATAAACTTAAATCTCTCTGCATAGGAAAAAGTCGATGTCCTGGATGCTTTAAATATTTTTACTGAGTGGTTCCATGAGGATTTTGTCCCATCAGTGACGTTTTTGCCAAAAAACACTACGGCGTTAATCCAACCATTAGACCAAAGCATTATTAGATCATTTAAAGCCCACTACCGCCGTGAACTGCTCAGAGGTATAGTAAACTCTGAAGAAAAAAGGAAAAATTTCCTAAAGGCAATCAACCTCAAGACTGTTGCATATTCCGTAGCCCTTGCACGGGAAAACATTACACCGGCTACAATTCAAAACTGCTGGAAAAAAGTGTCTAGTGAAGATGTCTCCGTTGGAAATTGCTCCGATCCCGGATTATGAGTGACTTGCAGTCTGTGGTTAGTGCTATACATCTCGATATCTCTGTTGACTATTTAAATGACTGGATAGAAATTGACAACAGTAAAGCAATTTCAGAGGTCATAACAGATTAGGATATCATTGATGCTGTACTGCATAAAAATTGCAGCGAGCAAGATGATGATGATGATGATGAAATTGAAAATGATGTGGTAATAAAAGACGACGTTCCACATATTAGTGAAGTCACTTCACACTTAACGAAGGTAATTTCAGGGATTTAGAGGCAAGTTGATTCAGATAGTGTTCATCTACTCCATCTTGCTAGAATGAAAAAAGATTTTGAAAAGATTTTGATAAGCCTCAGTTCGCCAAACAACACTTACGGACTCTTTTAAGACAGTGTAAAATTAAGTTTGTGTACAATGAATGATAAAGTTACATTGTGAAATTACATTTCACAAAGCGGGTAAATGTTTTCATAATTTTTTACCATTTCTTTGACACCATTCCGATATACCGCGGTTAAGCTATAACGCGGGTGTGAAACATGTCTCCAAACATCCGCGTTATATTGAGTTTCTACTGTACTTCATTACCGTAAGCTTCTTCTGTCGTACAAAGAACGATATTTTGAGCCCATTCTTTAGGTAGATTTCGTAAGAAATACTACCTATTACATTCTCTCCTAAGTTGGATGTTTTGAAAAATTTTTGCAGATCTACGCCGATCATGACTCCCAGAACCCCAAAACACCCCCCAGTTCAAAACTTTATATATATATATCATAGTTTAAGTTGGTGTTACGGTAATGTTTCATTAATGGTTATACACATATATATATATATATATATATACACTGCTCAAAACAATTAAAGGATATTTGAAGTTTTATATAAAATAAAGATATAAACGAAATTTTTTTTTTCCGAAAATAGAAGAAGAGAATCACAAATGCAAATTTTTCTGGTTTTCAAACTGTGGAGTATGCAAATTTTGAGTTCGACGTCAAAAACGTCGCTTCAGCGGCAGCGAATGAAATTTGACTTTCAACTGGATAAAAGAGAATGAAGACAAGGATGATCGGCATTCAGTGATTGCTTTGTTTCGATGAGTACGATGTCTCAGAGAAGTCATTTGACAGATTCAGAAGCTTGGAGAATTGTTGGTAGGTTAGAAGGGGGCCAAACTCAAGCCGAAGTAGCGCAAGCCATTGGAGTGTCACAAAGTGTCATTTCCAGGATCTGGAACCGTTTTTTGGAGAGTGGATGTGCAGGTCGAAGACCAGGGCAAGGTCGTAGACGGGCAACAACGCCCAATGAAGATCGGTATTTAGCGTTTACAGCTCGGAGACACCGAAACATGAACGCTACTCTTCTCCAACAACACCTTCGCTCGGCTACAGGCACCACGATTTCAACTCAGACTGTCCGAAACCGGCTCCATGCTGTAGGTCTGTATGATCGCCGACCGATGGTATGTGTTAGATTAACATCAAGGCATCGTCGCGACCGCAGGGAGTGGGCAACCGAGCATGTCAACTGGAGGAGAAATGAATGGAGCAATATTCTGTTTTCTGACGAGTCCCGTTTTTCTGTGCATCCGGATAATAGGCGTATTTTCATCTGGAAGGACCGTGGCAGTAGGAATAATCCTGCGTTCGTGCACGAAAGTGTCAGATTTGGCGGTGGAGGAGTGTTGGTGTATGGTGGCATCTCCATTGACGGGCGAACTGACCTCTAGATCATTCGAGATGGAGCTCTGACTGGTCGCCGATATAGGGATGAGATCCTCAGACCTATTGTAGTCCCTTACGCTGCAGCAATCGAAGATAACTTCATTTTAATGGACGATAACTGCAGGCCACATCGTGCAAACCTGGTGGAGGATTTCCTTTTCGAGGAAGGAATCGTTCGAATGGAATGGCCAACGTGTTCTCCAGACATGAATCCAATCGAGCACGTTTGGGATGCTCTAGGAAGACGTGTTTCTGGCCGCCAACAACCCCCACAAACTCTCCAAGAACTGGAAAGAGCTCTTCTGGAAGAGTGGGGCAGAATACCCCAACTCGTCATTAATAGCCTCATTGAGTCCATGCCTAAAAGGTGTTCAACGTTGCTGGCCGCCCGTGGAAACCATACCCCCTACTGAAAATGATTTTCTTTGAAGAAAACACCTTTTCTTATTCTTTTTTTCTCATTTGCACAAATTGCGTTTTTTTCCTTTTGTACACAAATGCGCAATAAAATGCATTTTTTTCTGCCAAACATGTGTAATTTATTCTCATATAACCTACTATGTCTGTCGACCATGTATCAATCAGCTAAAAAGTTTCCCAGATACAAAATCCACCTAAAACTGCAATATCCTTTAATTGTTTTGAGCAGTGTATATATATATATATATATATATATATAATAAACAGGTATAATCTGAACAAGAAAAAACCAAGAAAAACAACCAAAAAGCTGTGGCCTCATCAGCAGTGGGCATTTTAAAAAGCACAGCGATGTTTCCGACTAATTATAGTTTTTTGTGCTTGTAATTAGTCGGAAACATCGCTTTGCTTTTTAAAATGCCCACTGCTGATGAGGCCACAGCTTTTTGGTTGTTTTTCTTGGTTTTTTATTGTTCAGATTATACCTGTTTATTTTTTATGTTTGTTATTTATTCCTAGTTTAATTATGGTGCGGAATACTGGGTCTGCCGAATACATTTAATACATAATGTGCTATATTTAATCTGTGGGATCAATTGCAGCTATAGCGCTTATCGCATGGATTTTATTTTTATTTTTATTTTTATTTTAGTTTATTTTTAATCTTTATTGAGCATATATATATATATATATATATATATACGTCACTTTTTTATGGACACGATAACTCCAATAATTCTGCACAAATCTCTTCCAAATTGATACATAAAATCAAGGGGCATAAAATCTCGGTCAAGTTCATTAACGGGCAAAATCGAATCAAGGAGGGGGGGGAATGGGGGAGCTTTTTGTGAAAACATATAAAACCCTATAATTTCTTAATTATGATACGTATTGAATCCGCTTAAAGTTATTATTACTTCTAGGAAAAGGGCCGAAAATTTACGCATGACAGATTTTTGATATCATAAAAAATGGACCCAAGGGGGAGAAAAAAGGGGGGTTTTAGAAGAAAAAAATTCATAACTTCGTCAATTCCCAAGATATCAAATCCGGTTAAATTTATTGTAAATCTCCTTAAAATTATCTACAACTTTTATACTGACAAGTTTTTTATAGGACCAACTCTTACGGCAAAAAAAAAAGAAAAAAAAAATTCCCTGCTGGCTCCGCTTACAAGCAGACGTAAAAACAGAAAAAAAACCCATAACTTCTTAATTTTTATACATATCGAATCCGTTTAAAGTTATTATTATTTCTAGGAAAAGGGCCAAAAATTTATGTATGACAGATTTTTGGTTTCATTAAAAATGCCCCCAAGGAGGGAGGGGGGGGGGGAATAGGAGTTTCAGAAGAAAAAAATTCATAACTTCGTCAATTCGCAAGATATCAAATCGGCTTAAATTTATTATAACTCTTCTTAATATTATATACAACTTTTATATTGACAAGTTTCTTATAGGACCAACTTTTACGGTAAAAAAAAATAAAAACCAAAAAAAAACCGTTAGTGCAGACACACATTCGTTGAAAACAAATAAAATATTAAAAAATCCCTGCTAGCTCCACCTACAGGCAGAGGTATATTTCGAAGTGGATGGTCCCAACTGCGCATCATGGCAAATAGGTCTTTTTTCTGCAATTCCCAATAATCAGGTGCCCCACGGTCTGCGTCTTCGAAATCTACCTGTGCCTGTTGTCCGAGCCGTCAGGGATTTTTTAATATTTTATTTGTTTTCAACGAATGTGTGTCTGCACTAACGGCAGCCATCTCGAATTTGAAGAAGCGACTTACGCAATCTCCTGCGAGGTTATTGGTCAGATTACACGCAGCATGCAGCAAAATCCATTTGAAGTGGAAAAAAATGAGTTTTATGTTTCACATTCGAAATCCCAATCACACGGCGTTTTTGCACAACAGTTGAAGATAAAGATGCGTGTTGAGCTTAAAGTTTCAATTAAATAGCGTGTGTGATTGCCGCTTAAGACGGCAGTCAGAAATGGTTTTCGCTCCTTGAAGATGGTCACGGTTGCCGGCCGAAAGTACTTGGGGCGTTTTGATACATTTTAAACATCTTTTAACATCTATTTGTGTTTTTTAACTGTCACCTGTTAAATAAAAGTGCGATATATCGAATCTCATATTGATATTTAATGTAAAAAATTTACATAATTTTTTATCTGGCTTAAGAGGGTAGAAAATTCTACAGATGCTCTGCTCCTATCTGCATTTTACCTCTGCCCACTTTTATATGATCATGTACGCTTGCCCACGTCAACCGTCAACCTAGTCTTTGCTGTGCCTCTAATCTGTGAATTTCTTCCATATAGCTGCAAAAGACAGTAAGTAACATTCTATTGACTTAACTTAGCCCAAGAGTGAAGAAAAAGTACTCGGATGTGCCAATCCCAAAATTTTCTTATATCTCATACATGGTAATACTTCAAAATTCACTATCACACCGCCAATAAAATCAATATTTTTCGTCATTCTGTTGTACGTCAGTTGCTTGCGGATCGTCGGGTTATCTGGATGCGAAGCACCTTTCGTTGCATTAGCAGCCGATGGAAGGCAACTACAAAAAGTCCTTCTGTCCTATACCGGCAGAAAAAATAGCCGGCCTATTCCTTAGTTTTTTTTTTTTTTTTTTTTTTTTTTTTTTGCTAATTTTACTGGGAAAACACAAAGTTTAAATGAGTGCAGCCCGATTACAGAATATTCATTCCCAGTTCTCGACAATATTGAATTTGAATAAGAATATCGCCAAATTAGTCAGTTATAGCCAAGATGGCTTCATTTGCGGCAACCTATTTTTATCTCCAAATTTGGCGATAGTTCGCCAAGTGTAGCCAAGCTTGGCGAGAATTCGACTCTGGCGAATATGAATATGTAGTATTGGAACGATAGGTACAACAATGAAATAAAATTTGCCAGAAAATACGTTCACTAACACTCATAAATTAAACTCGTTTATGTAGGAATCAATTTTGTTTCAAAATATCAGTCACTCTAAAATATCAAACTGCTACACCTCAGCCATTTTTCAAGATAGAGCCAAACAAAAATCAGCCATAAGGTATCTATTGACTGATCGCCATTAGAGCGCATTCATGGCAACAAATTCAATGGTTACCAGTGATGCAACAGAGTATAAAATCAATAGCGAAAAATGAGAAACCCAAATCGCAATGAGAAACCAGAAACAACTGCAACAAATGAGAAACCAAAAAGCAACGAGAGAAACCTAAATACAACGAGGAAAAATGCAACAAAAATGAAGCAGCAAAAGAAAAACATCAAGTAACGTTAAGTACAGTGAAAAAAAAAAAAAGAATAACAGGTAAAAGTAATCAATTTTTTCTATTTTTTTATGTAAAAGTTAAATAAACATGTTTTAACCCACTTCCCTTTCAGGCTTTCTTTTTTTTTTTAATATTTCGTTTTTTCTTTTTCTTATCATGTACGCTAATGGCGCCCGGTGCAGGTAAAATCCTAGGTGGGTGGAAAGTTCCCTGTGAATTATACCTCTGGAGGTGCCTAGTCAGGGGAAGGTCTCGTTACCTGATCAAGGTTCTAAATTACGAGACCAACTCGCATAGCGATAGCATGACGTATGGGTGTGATGCCAAGCCCAGGTTCATACAAAAAGAATAACATCAATGAGCAGCAAAGCAAAAGTAACAAAACAAAGACCTCCACATAGCCGTTCTGCCAGAAATGGCCAGCCCCTATGTGGCATTCCTTCAGTGGTGCTACGCGCCCGGTGCCAGGCACTAAAACCCTTGAAGCTAGGGAAACTTGGCCGGTAGAAGCCTGGTCGCCGGTCTCAAAAAAAAAAAAAAAAAAAAAAAAAAAAAAAATAGAGGCAAAACAAAAATTGCTTTGGAATCCTTGGATTAAGGCCGAACATTTAACTGAAAAAACTTTTAGGATTTCTAATTTATTTTTACATCTTTTTGAATTTGAAATCTTTAAGTAGCTATAGCGCCCTCTGCTGGCGAAATATTTGCAAATTGAACTGGGACCTGTAGGCCATAGTTAAAAACCTATACATAAAATTTAGTGCAATTCTAAGCATATCTTCATACACTTTTCGATGATACAATAACGAAAAGGGAACAAAAATCCCTATCACAGCGCCCTCTACCGGCGGAATATCCCCAAATTCAAGAAGGACCTGCTGCTCATATCCGAAAACTTAGAAAACAAATTTTGTTTAATTCTAGACATAATACAAGTACTTTCAATACTTTTCATGCACTTTTCAATGATACTATGAGGACACACACACGGACCCACGGACAGACAGACATTTTGTTAAAACATGTTTTTCGGGATCTCTTACCCCTAAAACGTGTAGATACGTTGAAAACTGGAAGTAGAAAACAGTTTCGATAACAATACTTTCTTCTATTGTAGATAAAAGAAAGTAATAAACTTCCAAATTTATAATAATACGTTTTTCGTGACAAATAAAAAAAAATTTCTTCGCATATGCGAAATAAAGCATGATGTCCAGATTTTGAAAAGTTTCAATAAGTGCAATTGTTCTTTTTTTCACGGATGAATTGTCCATTTTTAATTTATTATAATCTGGATAAAGTGAAATCATAGTGTAACCAGCTGGCGATTTGACAAAAGTGAAAATCTTACTCTATGATTTTATTCCTTCTAAAACTTTTAGACTGAGATATTAGTGTATAACTTGATTGCTAAAAAGTGTGTCTTGCTTCTATACTTGAATTTTTATATAAAAGTTGTGTTTTTATCTAAAGTCTGAATCACCAAGATGCATTTCTTATTATACATTCCATTATTCTTTTTAGTCATTTTAAGTTTATCGTTTTTATTTACATATTTTTATCTCATGGATGAACCATGTCTCAGAACATTTTACCGAACATTCCAAAGAGACTTCAGGTGAGATAAAATTTCATTATCTATTTTTTCATTTATTCAGCGCTACAATTCTGCTAATTTTTAATCGAAATAGTATTGTTTTGATAAAAGAACGAGTGCAAAATCCATTTACGATTTAAAAAATTAATACACTTCTAATTCAACAGAACCACATCGAATTATATATATATATATATATATATATATATATATACTCGGTTTGTGGCGTCAGGTACCGCCATCCGAAAAATCTACAAGAGACCACGCCATTTCTCCGGTCAAGGGTCCATTCTTCTTCCAGATTCCTATTCCTCATGGCTTTTTTTATATCATCCATCCAGGTCTTTCTTGGTCTTCTTCGTTTCCTCATTTGGTTTGTTCTGTAATTAGATGCGATTTTGGGTAGTCTCTCGTCACTCATTCTTTTAACATGGCCATACCAGATTAATTGTTCCTTTTGAAGATCGTCTAATATGGTTCCCTTTATTTTCATCATTTCTTTTATTCTTTCATTTCTTATTCTCTCTATTCTTGATATCCTGCATCATCTTCTTAGGGCATCCATTTCCACTGCTGCTAATTTCTTTCTTTCCGTCTCCATAATTCTCCATCCCTCTGCTCCATATAACAAAATGCTCTTTACTATAGAATTATATATATTATATTTTCTTTTTCTGGAGATCTCTTCACTCCACCAAATAGAGTTTAAAAGTTTTACAGCCATTCTTCCTTGGCAGATTCTGTATTTAATTTCCTGTGAGTCTGTGCCTTCTTTATTAATGTCTACACCAAAGTATCTATAATACTCACAGCTTCCTATTTTTATGTCATTATTTAAATTTAGTTCTGTCTCATCTCCTCCTACACATAGGTATGTGGTCTTACTAACGTTCATGTAGAGTCTCCATTTCTCATATTCTTCCTTAATTTTTATTACAATCCCCATCATTACATTTAGCAGTGATTGAAATATAAGAATAACACATATTTTAATTTATTTGAATTTGAAAACAACTAAAGAAAAGATCCACAATATTTTGTTTAGATGATGCAAATTTTACTACAAAACATCGTGTCTATTAAAAGGTAAATTTTGAATAATTTTTCAATAAATGAGTCTGATATATCCAAAAAAAAAAATGCATTCTATTTTCCTTTCTTACATAACCTTGTTTGAAATTGAAGCATTTACATTTTGGTAAAAATTATGTTCTCATACTCTTTTTTTAAAAAAGTTTAAAGTACCTTTAAACAGCCAAAAATTCGTTTTCTGTGTTAGGTAACTTTCATTGAAAAAAAGCAAATAGTTACATATTGCAGCCATCGGGAGGAAAGCAATTCCGGTATTTGTCTGTGTATAGGGTCGTCCAAAATTATAGAGCGCATTTCATGTTTGAAAAAAAAGAACATTAGACAAACAATTAAAACAGTTTTACACAACAACATTTTAAACATTAAATAAGTTTCCCATAAGCCGGTAGATGGCGCAGCAACATTGCGCGGGGAAAATTTAATGACTGCGTCAGTCTGCAAATGGCTACCGTACAGAAAAAAGGTAATGTGCGTTTTGTGGTTCCATGAAAGCAAATTTATTGTTACTGTGCAGAGACGTTTCCATTTAGATTATTCACCTCCAAGTAAGGACTATGTAAAATGTTGGTACCAACAATTTAAGTAGACGGGAAATGTGAAACTTGTTTAATGTTTAAACTGTTGTTGTGTAAAACTGTTTTAAATTGTCTTTCCAAGAAAACAATAAACATGTCCGTACCTCATTTTGTTCTTTTTTTCCAAACATGAAATGAGCTCAATAATTTTGGATCACACTGTATTTTCACCGATCACGACTCCTAGACTTCAAAACCATCCTTCGTTTAAATTTTCATATGTTTATATATGTATATATATACAGAGGCTGTTCGCACATTTTTTAGACAAATTTGATAAATGATCTAAAAAAATGGAATTATTTTAGAGGAAAACTTTCTTTCAACAACTTATTATTTGTAATTCATATTATTGTTCGATGCTTTCAAATTTATTCTTCTATCAAGATGGCGCATTCAAACAAGCTGTGAATTAGAGGATACTTTTTTTTTGTTTTCCGAAAAGAAATATTCTTATTCGGAAGTTTACAATGATTGTAAAGCGCATAGTATAAAAATTTCTAAGTGCAAAATAAACATCAGTATTAATTGGAAAGAGCTATCCCGAAAATCAGTACTTATTCTTTGTATAAAGACTCAAAATGAAAAAAAATTACATTAAAAAAAGAGCCCATTTCAAGGCTGAAAACGAAAGTTTCAGGTAAGGGTTTCGCAAATTTATCTTACAATGGGAAAATAAAAATAAGAATATTGGACAAAAATGTTGCAATCAATTCATTATATTATTAAGAGAATGTGTTACATCCGATATTTGCAGAAAAAATGCTATTTTCTGTATTTCAACGACTTTTAAAGGGAGAAACTGAATCAAAGCAAAGCTACCGCTCATACTTCAAAAACTACCGCTGTATTCGTTGAAAACATTAAAAACTCACACAGGTATTGTATTTATACCTTTCAACATATTTCTAAGAAGTCACCTGACGTTTCTCTTATGGTTTATTGTGCATTCGGTCTGCTGAAAAGTGCTCTTTCAAAGCGCAAAACCACTACAATTGATCGAATCTGGAAAGTTTTTAAAGAGGCATGAGAAGCAATAACCCTGTAAATGTTACAAAAAACCTTCTACCCTCGAAAGCATTACGCAGAATTAGAATCAGGAAACAAGATTATGATATAGATTATTTCAGAAAGCAATATTCATATTTTAAACGTAAAAAAAAACAACGCCGAAATCGTCTAAAAAATGTGCGAACACCCTCTGTATATATGATTTTTGTCATGCGATAGAACTCCGTTTTAAGAAACGATTTGTATGTTACTGAGTTTGTGTAGTACAAGACATACTAAAGTCTCGACCGAGTTCGTTTGTCAGCTTCATCCACCATTTTGTTTGAAAATGGTGGCTTCTTAAATATTTCTATTTCAAAAAGTTGCACAAAAAGTGAGAAATCATAAAAAAATTTTCCCATAAGTGTTCGGCGTCATTACAAAGATTACGGAGCAATTTTTGTTTCGCCTGTATATTAAAAAATGGCGAGATATAGCAGTTTGAAATTCTGGTGTGGTTGTCATTTGAAACAAGACAACAGATTAAAAATAAGGGATTCTTTCATAAACGGTTTTAATTTATGAGTTTCAGTGAACGAAGTTTCTCACAAATTTTCTGTCATTGTTGTAATTCCAACTCTCATACACTTAAAACTATATAGTGACATTAGCTAATGTGAAATTGTTACCAAGTTTAGCCAAACGTGGCAAAATATGTCATTCCATAGTTTAAGACCTTTTTTTTTACTCAAAAACAACTTGCACTTTTCATTTAACTGTTTATCGTAATTAGGATTTGATTTTCTTAAAACCACGGTTTTACAAAAATAAAGTACTTTATTACATCCCGCATAGAACAGTTTCCTTCCAGTTTTACCGTATACCGAAATTTTACTTTTTTGCTCTATAATTTAGCCCGACATAAGAATCTGTCTTAGTTTAAGGGAGTTACAAAACATCATTGAAATGAATATACATCCCAAAGTAAGGGGGGATGTCATTAAGTCACAAAAGATAATTAAATAATAACTTACAATGATATTCAGTTCAAAACTATTTTTTGTTACTTCTCTATTTTCCCGTCGACCACTTTTCATAACAAAAAACTATCGCCAAACTAAGATTAAACGCCAAAAATGCAGTCCCATTTACTTGATGCCAGAAGCATTATATGTGTTTGTTATATCATCAAGTGGTTTTTAATTCGACATTTGCGTGTATTTTTCATTTGTTTTACTGATTTCTGAGTTATTTCATTAATTAAAATAACAATTGTGTCCTTAAGTTCTTATATTTTATTTATTTATTTATTTTGATATTCCAATGGCAACGTTCTCCCGTTTATTTGGCGTTAAAGTTTGGCGATAGTTTTTTTGTTATGAAAAGTGGTCGACGGGATAATAGAGAAGTATCCTATTTTTATTTCTCAACATATTCTCCACCAATATTTATGCACTTATATCATCGTTTTATCAGTGCCCCAACACTAGCTGCGTAACATTCTTTGGGTTGCTGTCTCAGCCACATTAGGACTTCAAGTTGAACACAGGAGACAATTCAAAAGTTTGGTAGGCAACTTCTTCAACATCCACCATACAGCTTCGACTTAGCCCCAAGCGATTTTCATCTGTTTAGTCCACTAAAAAACCATCTTGGAAGCAAGATGATGTTCACATATAATGAAAAGGTTCAACTTGAAGTCCTAATGTGGCTGAGACAGCAACCCAAAGAATGTTATGCAGCTGGTGTTGGGGCACTGATAAAACGGTGATATAAGTGCATCAATATTGGTGCAGAATATATTGAGAAATAAAAATAGTTTTGAAGTGAATATCATTGTAAGTTATTATTTAATTATCTTTTGTGACTTACTTAATGACTTTCCCTCGTATTTTAAAATTTTACGTAAAATTTAACTTTTCCCATCATAGGCGCCTACACGGGGGAAAAAGAAACAATTAAACATACTTCCACCACTAATTTTGAAAAAAAAAATATTACCCTGGTTAATAACTGTGATTAATTAAAAAAGAAATAATATTTAAAATTTACTGGTGGAAGTTTATCGATTATCTCCGTTCCAATGCCTTTAATTGGATTATCTGAATCACCTATGGCAAGTGTAATGCTTTTATTTTCTATAGGCTTATATTTGGAAAAAAAACTTTAACTAGTTGGAACCTGCCAAAACTTGACGGAAAAATATAACTGTAACAATATCAGTAAAATAAGCTTCTTTATTACATAAGAAGGGGTGCGTAGCGTATGAAACAGTCTTTCAAATATTTTATTTTAAAAGTTTTTCCCCCAGTGAAATGCAGTGCTATTTCCGATGCAAACTCCAAACAAACAATCCGTAAGCAACTGTGTAACACAAATCAGTTTGACATTACCACCATATTCCCCACGCCAAGAAAGAAAATTCAATGGACCTATGAAGTATCATACAAATAGTATATCCCTACTTTCACCTCACATTCAGTAAATAAAAGAACGCAGTAAATAAAGCACACATCCCTTCTTTGTGATAATGCAACCGAATGAGCTCTTATGCGCATGTGCATTGCATCTGCCCAAAGTCACCATCGAAGTTCGACGTTACAAAAGTTTAAAAATGTTTAAATTAAAATGTCATCTTTAATCATTTTTCGTTTCAAATCCATATCTTTTAAAACGCATCCATTGTTCCAATTTTTATGTCAAGATGATTTTTTTTTGCAATAATAAATCAATCTGCAGATGAGGGAGAATTTTAATGTTTTCAAGTGTAATTTATTTGTATGGTTTCTTAAGTCCCTTTACATAATCAGGATGGTTATTCCTTCTCCATCACATTCGGGGATATTTTCCCTCTTATACAGATAAATATCCAATGGATTTTTAAAAAAATAATAAAATACAGGGCAAAATCCTCAAACAAGGGCGACCCCCGATTTGACGATTTTTTTGACGCACGCCAAGCACTGACGCGCGCCAACCCAAAACTCGGCAACCTCCAAATTCTACCCAATCAGAACGCATGCTTCCTACGGCAAGCTTCTTCACAAAGTAAACATCGATTTTATTCATTTTTTCGACTATTTACAAAGTTTTAGTAATATTTTCTTCACGATTTTTCGATTTTTACAAACTTTTAGCAATATTTACCTGCGTATTTTTATATATTTATATTTATTTATATATTTAAGTTCCTAGCATATTCTGATGCAACATATACATCAACGAATTCAACATATCAATTTTATGTTAATCATAAACTGAAAATAGGGTTTTTTTTTTTTTTTTTTACAGCTTTTAGTTTAGCACCAGAATGCTCTATCTTATGGATAATCTCATATTATGATTTATCAGGTTTTTCATTTTTTTTCACTTTTCATGATGGTTAGGGAAATCTATTTTCAATTGTGGCAACTTTCCAAGGGGCTATTTTACATTATTAAAGCAAACTGATTGTCATTGTTGAAATAGAAATGAGAAATATTTCATGCTTGAAAATTATTTAAAAAGTTTCGTTAAATTAAGCGGCAGTTTTCAAATAAATTTCAATCGAAAGCTAATTTTTTTTTCTAATTGATTATGTAAGAATTAAAATTGTAAAATGCAGTAAAATGTAGTAAAAAATTAAAAATTTGTAGCATTTAGAAGTGATGTAAGCTCAATGAAAGCTAAAGCGATAGCGCCGTTTGTTGTCACAACCGCTAAACATTTCTAAAAATAGACACTGTGTTTTGGCTGGCGTCCAAAAGTAGACTACCATTTTTTGACATGATTAATTCACAATGAAAGAAATAGGACTTTGGCGCTAATAAGGAACTGTTAAATGAACTTATAACAAACCTACCAGAATAATTCCTATAAAATATTAACCTTACATTGTTTATTCTAGCTAAAAATACAATCATTCTTTCAAGTGTTTTATTATTATTATTATAACACTGTTTTTAATAATTTTAATTTTCCTAAAATCCTTTACTTTTGTGAATTTTTTATTAAAAAATAAAATTTTCTAACCTATAATTTAAAAAAAGTAATTGGTAACATGTAATCAAGGTGTGCAATCAAGATGAAGTAACCAATAAAGACTTCAGTTCTAATCTTTAAAATTGAAAAATTGAAAAATCAGTTAAAATTACGTCATGTTGACACAATCATATAAATTTTTCTTTTTAGTTTTATTTATGTTAAAATGCATTTCATGCTAAGCATACCGTCATTTTCACCGGTGCAAACTTTTCACAAGTACTTTGTATACGTTACTTTTATGCTTAAACACCATGTATACAAATAAAGATATATTTTGTATTTAATTGTAATGAAAAAAATGGCGTCAACAAAGTTATAATGCATAATGATAAAATAAACCCAATGGATAATATTCCCGTGACGTCACAATAAATATGAATTTTTATTCTCTTATAAAACACGCGGATAAATATTTTTACCGAAATTTAACATGCAAATTAAAAAATTCTGTCTAAAAGCCACGTGCTTTTAATATTTATTATTTCTCTTTTATCCTCGTAACCACAGAGTTCAGAGAATAAACTATGTGCCTCGCAACAGTGGGCGTATTCAGATTGCCCACTTTATGACGTCATAAGCAGATGTAGAAGTTTAATTTAAAATTACGGCTAATTAATAAAATTTTCGAACAAACGAATGTACGATAACAAATTTGTGTCCAAATATCTTTCATTTAAAAAAAGAATGATGTTATTTGATGCAGTTGTTTGTTCCCACGGATTGTCGAAAGAAAACGCTTAGCGTTTTAAATATATAGATATTGCAAGAATGGTCAGAGGCAACTGTGTGTCCAACACACAGAATAAATTTATCTTTTCATGATTAGATTCATTAAAGTTAACCTTAAAATTAATGTTATTATCCTTCTTTTTCAAAATGCTCCTAGACCCATTAAACGTTTCCCTTTAGATATCAAAGTCAGTTTAACCTTTAAAATAATTCATTTTTTACATCTAACCAAGTACATTATCTGACATAACATGTTTACAAGAAACATTTAAACCGTTTGAACTAACAGAAAATGCACTAGCAGAATTTACATTTAATTTCTCTAAATTGTTTTGAACCTGTTTAGATTGTTCAAAAATTAAGTCAATTAAAATTCCTTCTTAAATCCTCAGTAGGCCATCCGTAAGTCTTCATCAGGTCATCTATAAATACTCATATTATTTAGATTTTGATACACACTCGGTAAGTACTTGATAAGTTGGTATCCTTGATACTTCTAACTCCTTTCATGACCACACACCTTATGCTTGAGCACAGACCATTTATGGTGAGCTGCAAACATAGCGATGTCGTCGCTGTCTTTAAACTTAAGTTCGAATAACCAGTCTAATACCTATATTATCCATGGCTGGAGAAGGTTGTTCAAAGCGGAGTTGGGCAGAATATGATTATAAAGTAATGAAATTACAGATTAATGTTAAAAATATAATATCCTCACAAGCAGAGGTTGAATGTAGCGAGATTACAGTAGTCACTACTTTTTCTATTCCTTTGTGGGGCAGCGCTCTACATCTTAAAAGAGGTAGTGTAACAAATAGAGTGATACAAAAAATCAGTAGTTTGTATAATGAGCGTTCACGCTTCTTTAAAACCTACTTTGAAAGAGGGGTAAAAGTGCCATTCTTCTAATCACGTGATCATAACTCGCTTCTTTTATATAAAATGTGTTCTGTGAAGCAATTTGCGAATGTCAGTAAAAATATCGCAGTTTCAGTGTCAAAGATTTTTCCCATAGATTCTTGTTGATGAAACCAAAGCACTAACTCACCAAAAACATTATTATTATTATTATTCCTGGCAGCTATTTGTCTATCAACGCATTATTAGATCTTATGCTTTAATACCAGATATCTTCTTTTGGAATTAAAATTATGAAAGAGAAAAGTAATATTGAACTGCCCTGATCGGTACATAACGAATATTTTAAAGTTATCAAACAGCAAGTCAATGGTAATCACACTGTAACTTGTACATTTTGCCCATTTAATAAGAAGTTGTCAATTTCGAAATCATCTGCTTTTAACATGAAGCTACACATAGAGGTGAGTTTGCATTTTTTAAATTAATAATAATTACTGAATCATACCTCGCACAGAATATCTGAAGCCCGTAATCATTAAAAAGAGTATTTTCAAATTAAGATTTCTAGTTAAGGAAACATTCTCATCCAATAGTTTGTTATCGCAAAAATTTATTTTATTAGCTCGTCGTTTGATCGTTATGAAGTATTTGTTTAATGTATGCATAACAATTAATTTAATGTACACTTCTTTCTTACGGATTCCAATAAATAAAGAAAAGGTGATTGGAAAAAAAAAGCCAAAGAATACTTAACTTTTTATTTATTTTAGCAAAACAGGCTCTTTATCACTAAAGGAATTGATTTGTGATGTTTTATAGTTCTTTTGATATCAGCAAGAACGCAAGCTTAGTTTTTCAGTACGAACACTTGCTTTTGATACCAAAATACGAATCTAAAGCTTCGAATTAGCCAAGTTTTATAAAAATTTGGGAAGTTTCCATGATTAGTTTTCGATATATTCAATATTAATGACTAATTGGGGTGGTTGTCTCTAAGTTTAATCTGTTAAAGTTCAGATTCATTACTAAGATTTTTAATATTTTTCAAAGAAAATATCATTGGAATATAAACCCTAAATAAACCCTAAATAAATCAAATAAAAAGTTCATCAAATCCAATAAAAATTCCATCACACTGCTATTATATTTATCAACAGTTTTCATGATATTAGTCATTTTTTCGTTTAATGTATGGTCTCTCAAACTATAGTTCTGCTGGTGTTTTAAACATAACTTGAAAATTAGATGGCAGAATGTGCTGAAATTTTGTATTCCAAGTTATATAACATATTGGAAGTTTCTAGAAATCGACTTCTGTTAAAATGTTTATAGGTTATAATTTATTTAGTGCTTGCCAATATTAATTTCAAATTTCATATCATACAATAATGTAAATTAGATACAAAAGTGAGCAATTTATGTTTGGGCTTGTAGTATGTTCATGCTAAAAATCAGCATGTTAAGATTTTTTTATGAGATAAAAAATATTAAATTAATTTAAAACTACAATGTCAAAAATTTTAATAATTTTAATTCTAAAATTTCCAAGTTATTTGAAATTTGGTATATGGGTTTAAATTTCAATGTAGATTAAATATATTTTTTTCCAAATAGTGTGTTGCCATTGAGAGTTTAAATGTTAGTTCAAATTTTAATATACTGACGGCCCCAAACCCTAATGCAGGAATAAAATTTAATAGTAGATGTTGTTAGTAATCGCAGCTGGAACCAGTACCAGTAGCTATTTTTATGAAGAATTACACGTAAAATTACTGAAATTTTCTATGTAATTGGATATAATCAACTGTATCTCCTTTAGATTTCAGCATATTGGCTAGTTTTTAGTTCATTACACTCAACAGTGTCTTATATCCATATGATAAAAAAAATATTAGTGTTATATGGATTTTTTTTAACCCGAAGATGTTTTAATAATAAAAAAAAAAATAACTAACATTCTTCAATTTTTTTAAAAGTTGCATAAATATTTTATATTTTTTCATTATTTTTCTTATTTTGTATTAGATTGTACTTAAAAGTGCCAAAAAAGTACCAACAGTTTAGTTTTAAAAATGGCTTTTTAAATAGTCGGATAGCAATAAATATTAACATAACGACTTACAGTAGCAAACTTGAAAATGCTCCAAAAAGAATTAAATGCATAAAAATATAGAAATATGTGTAAAACAAGCAAGTAGAAGGCTAAAGTTATAAATTTAGTGGTTTTTAAAGTGTTTATTTAATTTAAAAAGTTCTTTTAAACTTATATGAAAACTTTAAATGCGTTTTCTGAAAAATTAGATTTTCATCGGAAAAGGTTGCCTATTGCTCTAACTCAACATTTTTTATGTAGCTTTTCGATAATGTCTAGAGTGTAATGAACGAATTAGATCTAAACACGTATTTGTTGATATATAGCTATTTTTATTAATAATTATACGTAAAATTACTGAAATTTTCTACGTAATTGTATATAATCAGCCATATCTCTTTTAGATTTCCGTGTATTGACCAGTCTTTAGTTGATTACACTCAAGGTGTCTAATATGCATATGTTGAAAAAATTCTCGACTTCCGGTTTTCGACGGATTTATACGTTTTAGAAGGACCTGAACACGATTTGACTGTTTTCAGAAAATATCTGTCTGTGAGTTTGTCACTCTGTCTGTCTGTATGTGACAAAATTTTTCTGGGCGCTCTATGTCAGGAACTAATGCACGGAATTTAATAAAATTATATTCAATTAGTCCCTAATATAAATTGCTGCTGATTAGATTTTCGTGAAAATCACCCAATAGGTGGCGCTGCTATGCTGCATTTTTCGCGATTTCCGTAATAGCTCTATCACAAGAACTAATGCACTATTTTCATGAAACTTCAGATTTTGTTAGACCTTGACATAAATAGATGCCTCTTACGTTTTGGTGTAAATAGCTTAACAGGTGGCGCAGCTATGCTACTTTTTTCATTATTATCACGATAACTATATCTCAAGAACTAATGCATGGATTTTCATCAAACTTCAGATTCAGTTAGACGTTGACATAAGTTGTTATTGATTAGGTTTTGGTCTAAGTTTCCGAACAGGGGACGCTGCTATGCTGCATTTTGCAGCATTTGCACGATTTTAGCAATAGTCATATCTCAAGCACTTATGCACGGAATTTAATAAAATTTTAGATTCAGTTAGAGCTTGATATAAATTGGTGCTTTTTCTTTTTAGTGTAAGCGAAACCTGTGTGAGATAGGAGAAAGATTTGGGATTGTCACATTCGACTAGTTTACAGTAGTAACACACGTACTATGGCGTACATAAATTAGGTGCATTTTGATAAAAATTTTAACACGCATGAAAAAAAATAAAGATATTTATTCATGATTTATAAATTATTTGCTTCGAAATAACAACTTGCCATTGACTAAAAGGGGACAAAATGATATTTTGCCCAAAAAGGTTTTTTTCCCAAAATATTCCAGCGATTTTTCAAAAGGGAAAAACCGGCAACCCTGATCATTTGTATTTCTTTTTTCTTATTTTATGATTTACTCGTAACACATTACTTTACCTAATCAGATTTCTGGGTATTAACAATTATATCATAGCACTGATAATATATTATCGCCTATAACATTTAAGTGTCATGGTGTTACCTGGATTATGTTTGCATTTAGAGTTTTTTTTCTGTAATTTTCTAGATTAAACAATTAGGCAATTTAATAAAATGAACTCTCAACACAACTCTTAATACAATCAACACTCTAAGAATGTGTTGGAGAATCAAATAAACAAAACTTTTCGCAAATATATGAGTAAACGATCATTTTATGTCCCAATGCAATAATTACTGTAAGAATAGTAAATAAATTTATACAGCGTATGGTTATGCATAAATATGTTATATACAATAGTACTCTCATTATATCGCTTTAACAGATAAACAGCTCTGTTTTTGTGCCTTCCGACAACAATTAAAAGGTGTATCTAGTTTTAAAGTTTTTTTTTTCTATGTAATTTTATATATATGTTTATTTTATTTCGTATATATTTCCTACTATCGCTGAGAAATTTGTACTATGTTCATAAACCAACTTTTTGGGGACTAACAGAAAACAGTTTCTTGCGTGTTATCTTTCTAAAATTTTAATGCCCTCAGTTATATGGTATTTATTTTATTGTATCTCGAAAGATGCGGTATAACGAGGAGACTCTGCATCCTTGTTAGAATCCTGCATCACGTCTGTGTTACCCCATTTTACCCGAACGGATCGAGTTTATTTTAAATTGTTTTTTTGTTTTTTTTTTGGGAGGGGGGGTTCAGTTTTGATTCTTTAGGGTCACGTTTGGGTTGTCTGACATTTCAAAAGAAATTCCTGAATATTTTTAATGAAAAAAATATATGTTTGAATATTAATGAGTCTATTTGTGTTCATTTTTATACAAGAAAGATAACATCGATATTAAGGATTTAATTTTAAACTACCTTTCCATAATTATATTAAAACTAGTATATAACCCCCATCGAAAATGACAGATAGTTGATCTGCGCTGCATTTTCGTAAGACTTCATACAAACAAACAGCATGAAGATTTTATTATTTAAATTATTTAATCGCAATTTAGTATTATTTTTTGGGGTTGAGTTTTGATTCTTTAGGGTCACGTTTGGGTTGTCGGACATTTCAAAAGAAATTCCTGAATATTTTTAATGAAAAAAATATATATTTGAATATTAATGAGTCTATTTGTGTTCATTTTTATACAAGAAAGATAACATCGATATTAAGGATTTAATTTTAAAATACCTTTCCATAATTATATTAAAACTAGTATATAACCCCCATCGAAAATGACAGATAGTTGATCTGCGCTGCATTTTCATAAGACTTCATACAAACAAACAGCATGAAGATTTTATTATTGAAAGGTATGTATTGCAGAAAAGTACATTTTAAAAATGGCAAATGATTTCTACAAATACAAATGATGAGGAATTTTTATTTATTTATTTATTTTAGTAAATATTAAATTTTTGAAATAGTTCAACGATTGGACAAAACATTCAAATTAAATATTAAAAATTAATCTATGTGCGAAAGTTTAGGTGTTATCAATGAGTTTCTAAAGAGCTTGACTCACCACATAGCTCATTTTTTGATTATATAAGCAAAATTAAATGGAAATTACTCGGTACTATTTATTCCTTATATTTTAATTACGTTTCATAAGAAAAAATCATTTTATTTACGACTATTTACGACGGAAACAAAAATTTCAAAATTTGTTGGTATTATTTGCCGGTAGATGTCGCCAGAATATTTTAAAAGGAAGCCTATATGTGGAAGGCGACGGCAACGGTGTACGTTTGTTTATATCTTGGATTCCGATGTTTAATCTAGATTTTCAATTAAGAACTTAAAACATTATAATAGGATATGGTATACATGTTTTATAGGAAAGTATCATGAACAGACATGATTTCAAGTAGAAGATATTACCATTTAGCTGTCATATGTTACCATAGGTTTTTCATTAAGCCTAACATGGCGTTTAACTACGGTCTATTCGCAGACCAGAGTGGTCGTGCCTAAGGCTCCTATAAGGGGAGCTGACGCATATCCATTCTGTTGCCCAAAATAACCGCCATATTGTGACCTAGCTCAGCATTAGGAAACCGCCTGAGCAGGTGTTCAACGTCCCCGTTACTGTCACTCGCCGTCCACTAGTACGGTAAGCTAACCGGTTTTAGCTTGGTTTATGGTCCACTGGGTCATTAAATGGCGGTATGATTCAGCCTGTATTATAGGAGCTCTAGTCGTTCCCGGAGTGGTTACAGACACATTCTTGCTTTCGGATTTTATTATAAGTAGATATGAATTAATTTTTTTTTCACTACGGTTTCGGATTTGAATATTTCGGGTTTGGATTGACGTGTTTTGAGTATGGGTTGAGTTTAAGATTAAGGAATATTTTTAGTCAAGTCCGGAAAGGCATTAAGCAGAATTCTTGGATTCGGGTAGAGTACAACCCGTTTGAATCTACTGACAAACTGAAAGTAGCGAAGTAGTGACTACTTTTGAAAAGTTGCTACTTTTTAAATCTTGTAATTGTAGTTAACTACATTTTTAATAAAGTACTTGTATTTGTAGTTTACTACTAAAAAGCAATAGCTTTTTCTGACCCTGCTCACAAGCAATTCATTTACATGTTATGGATTCGAAGGTAATTTAGCTTACGCCTTTCAAATGTATAATGTAATTAATGCGTAACGAATTGCATTTTTTTTTTTAAATATAGTTCCACGACATTCGACATTCAAATATAATTCCACTAAAGTATTCGAATTTAAAATATAATTCTGTAATGGAATTCATTTCTGTTTTTTTTTTTTTCGTATATGGTGATACTTTTGCTGCTGAAACGCAAATTTCCGCTTTTTTCACTCCCATAATTTTTGACCATTTATGAGATCAGTGTAATTTGTTCGTGCGTGGTAGGGGGGGGGGGGGGAGAAGGGTTCGATGTACCTTTTTGTAGATACATAACAAATTTATTTTTTAATTAAGTGTTAGGCCTTGATACAAGGGTTCCAGACCATTTTTTGTTTTACCTCTATCTTAAAAAAATGGCTGAGATAGAGCAGTTTGAAATTTTAGGGTGGCTGACATTTTGAAATAAGACATTTCGAAAAACCATCGATTAATTTATGAGTTTTAGTGAACGCGATTTCTCGCAAATCATTTTTTTTCATTGTTGTAACCATTTTCCCAATCATACGCATAAAACTACATATTCATATCCGTTAGCGCCAAATTCTCGCCCAAACTTGGCGACATTTGGCGACCAAAATAAGTCTTTATAAATGAAGCCAACTTGGCTATAGCTCACTAATTTGGCGAATTTCTTATTCAAATTCAGTATTAACGAATCTTTTGTAAACGGTTTCTTTCTTTTCATTTTAATTTGCTGTTTTCGAGTAACATTCGCTAAAATTTTAAAACGAAGATATAGGAAAGCTACCTTTTCCTCCCGCTACAGGCCGGAAGGAATTTTTAATGTACAACTTTTTAAAACAAAAAAAAAGTTGTTTATACTGTGCTATTTATGATAAAACTTCTTCAGGGTGTATTTCGGTTTGTATGTTAGATATATGTGTTTTGAAATTGTCTTGAAATACTGAAAAACAGTGTGTCCGGAAATATCACCTAGGGCCAATGCTATCCTTGAATCAGTTAAAAGGTGCATATGTTATCCTAACTGAGAATTTTTATATTACCATTACATTACTGTAATGGGAATATAAGAGCAAATACCATTAAATTATTGAAATAAGTATGTAAGAGCAAATATCATTATTAATTAAAATATACAACAACAGACATTTAATGATAAAAGACAATAAAATATTTAAAAATACAAATTCATATAAACATTTTAAGTACATTTCGTATTCCACATCAGTATGCGTAAAGAATTTCGAAACCTTTGTTTTGTAATTGTGTACGCATGCTGATGAGTAGTATGAAATGTATTCGAAACGCTTATATGAATTTGTATTTTTAAATGTTTTAGTGATTTTTATGATTAAACAAGCGGCCTATACCCGCTGCGCTGGTCCATTTCCCAAGTGAAACTTAAATTAACCCTTTATCTACCGAATTATGAATCAACAAATTGTTCAATCTCAATAATTATCTTCCTTGATGTCTGAAGATATATTAGACAATTTATATTATAAGAATATGAAATTTAGATAAGGTTTTTCATTAAAACTGATTTAATAATGCTGTAGTAATAGTTCATTTTTTGAAATATTTACAAGAATAATTAGATTAATTAACAGAGAATGCTGTTAAGGAAATATCACAATTCTTTATCGGAACAATGTAAATAAATGTATTGTGATCCTATCATTAAATAGAAAGGATTTTATAGTTGCAAAATTTTCATATAACAAGTTTTAAAAAGAGAAGATCTACACTTATGTAAAAGGTTGAGAAAAATATCACTTTATAAAATATTTAGCTTTCACTGCTTTGCTGTGCTTTCTAAATGTGATCCAGAAAAGTATTTTGTATAAAAACAAAACCTTATTATCATTATTAGACAGATTAAAGAAATTTTATGCAAAGTTTTCTCTGGTGGTACTTAAAAGTACCGTCAGTAGATAAAGGGTTAAACGAAATGGTGAATCCGACATTGTATTTTAAAGTAATATGGACCTTTACAGGGAAAGTAATTCCGCATTTGTGAATACGATGCAAACGCATTGCACTATTATATTATCTTATGCGTTAGACAAAATTCGGACTATTAAGAAGCAACTCTTTTTTTTTATCATTTATAGTACAGTTTGATTGAGAAATGTGGCTGTTATGACCAACAGAAATTAAAACATTCTCTAATCACCTCACTACTAAAAAGAAAGCATTACAGTTATTTCAGAGATTGACCATTGTACAGAAATAATGTTCGGGTTATTAATTTTCGTCTGTTAAATCTTGGGTTTGTTAGTTAACTTCGAGCCTCTCAGCTTGGTTCTGGTAGCTTAAATACAATCTTATTCTATGTTACATTATATTCCGTAATATACGTCATCTTATGTCAGGTATACTGCAGTTTTCTATCTTTGGATTCCAGCAGAGTAAATACAGTCATAAATGTAATAAATTATTTGCACAAAAGAACAGTGTTTAACTTTCATATTTAAAAGAAATGTGAATCATAAAAAAAACGAATTTTTAAAGTTGAATTTTTTAAAATAAAATTAGAATAACGTCATTTTCACTGCCTTTTCATTTTATATACCAGTTACTATCACGTAACTATTAACCTGGAAAAAATCTCGATAACTGATTCTGGTCGAAAAATAATCTTCTAGTCTACATCAAATAGTCTTCCCAATCTTCCGTTATCCGGTCCAAAGCCAAGTTTGAATGCCTAAATTATAAATCTTTCACCAAACTCCTTCAAAATGATAAATAAAGTTAGTTATGCAAAATTTTTAGTAATACTCTTTTTGGGGAACACTTGAACCAACGATATTTTTTCATTTCTCTAATGAGCATAATAACACGGAAAATAAATAGGCTTGCTATTTCTTTTATTTTAAAAATTACATTACCCTTCAGTCAGTTCTCTAAATATAATGAACATAATAGTTAATTTGTCACTAAGTTTAGCGGCCGAAATTGCTTTATAGTGATCGAAATTTTATCTAATCTGAATTTCAGGTAGTTTTTTCTTATCTGGACTAAAATAATAAATCAGGAAATGTTTAATCGGTCACCATTGGCATTTCAAAAAATTTTCTCGAACATTGCAAGTATTGCTTTTTTAATGCTAGTAAAATAATTGCAGATGAAAAATATATAATAGTACATCTTCTTTTGTCTGTTTGCTTATTCATAATGAAAAACTATAAATTTACTTAATTGCTGAGTACAAATTTCGTGTGATTTTCTGCAATCGGATTCAACGTCCACGGTCTCATTCAAATATAAAAGAAATTTTGGCTATGATGTCATACACTCACGCACAGTTGTTTTTTAATAGGTTATAAAAAGGAAAAAAGTCTCCAAATTTAGGGGATTTTTTCCTTTAATCCTTTGGGGACGAGCGACACGTATACGTGACGTATAAGATGCTCAGAATCCTCGATTATTCCCACCAGTTATTTTTTATTGTAAGCTTTGCCTTATGTAATCCTAGCATTTCTGCGATTCAATTAGGCGAAAATTTCTGTTTTGAAAAACTGGTGGTAAAATATTAAAAATTCTGTAAAGGACGCTCGTCGCGAAGGGGTTAATGGCAACCTAGTAATTATAGTAAGTTATTGGTTTGGCGCGGGCTTGAAAATCGCGCCAACCAAAAAATCGCCAAACAACGGTGCGTGTGTGTAAAGCGTCTGTTCCGAAATTTTCAACAATATAGTAAATACGCCAATTTCGGGTGACCCGATTATGGAAGATTAGTCCAATATCTTTAAAAAATCTTTAAAAAGAAGAGATATATGCAAAGAAAACTAAAAATAAATGAATGGTGAAATATTTTTAAAATGTGTGTTAATAATTTGTGTGTGGCAGACATTTACACTAAAGTTTAAATAGTTGACTCCATTTTTTTAATATTAAATGCTACTTATATAATTAACATTTGAAAATGAAAAATTACTTCAAAAATGCCGTCGTACACTTGAAAAAACACCATTATTGTGGATATCGCTCGGATCGATGTCATGCTTATACCTTTTTGGCTTAAAATCAAGTTGTTTGGCAGCAAAATTAAAATCAAAATTGTAAATAATCAAATAACATGTAACTCCCACTCATACGCTAATCCCCAAAGTCTCCTGCACACTATTTTACTTCACACCTCGCACTACAGCTTTTCTTACTGGTCATGGACCCTTCCGCCAATACCTACACAAATTCAAATGTGCATCTTCAGACCGATGCGAGTGCGGTGAACAAGGCACAGCGTCACATGCATATGTTAACTGCACACTGACAAGTCAATGGCATCTCGGGCACACCCAAAACCCTTCTAAAAATTGGCTCACAAATATCCAATTCTCAAGAGGAAACTAAAAAACATACATAACCATCTAACTTACCTCTCAAATGTATTTTAGGGCGCCCGTCTGTCGGTTATGTTGCACGTAGAACTCTGGCAGAGAATCGCGCGCCTGTCGCGAGGACGTTTCTTCGGCGCAACCAAAAGCTTCCACCATCTATAGGTGTCCTTCGCTGCCCAGTGTCGCAAGGGAAAATCGGTTTTCCGGCAGTGATGGACCACTCATGTAAAAGCCTCGATCAGTCCCTGTCACTTGCTCGCGATAGGAGTATTCCGGGAAGGGCTGACCGTAGGCCGATTTTCTTGCATACTTCTATTTATGAAATGAAAGCCCCTTGTCGCGTTTTCCAGCGGCCTCAGCTACGGCTGAACACTGTATTTTTTAAGACCTTATTAAAGTGACCGGAAGGTATACTATGCTCTACAGACCTGGTTTCTTTGCCTGAGCAGCCTTGTCTGAGCAGTCTCTCTTAGACAATCAAATCAAATACAGTCATTTTTATAATTACATCTGTCAGTTTCTTCTGTAAGTCACATGATGTAGGAATTAGATAAAAATAAATTTTAAATAAAAAAAAAGAACAAATCATAAACAAAATTGTTATTTAGATTTTATCTAATCAAATTTTAGATGCACTTTTCTTATCTTGGCACAAAAGATAAATCACCAAATATTGTTGTTTGAATTGGAATATTTCACATTGAATAATTTTTTAAGCATTACGAACATTCCCTTTCATGTATAAATTAAATATTTTCGTTTTATAACATTATCTCTTATCAAAATTGTTTTTCTTTTTTCTTTTTCTTTTTTTCTTTTTCTTTTTATTATTATTATTTTTAATTAGTAACAGTTTTTTCTTTTATTTTTCGAGATGTTTGTATTATTTTCAAAATGATATAGCCGTTTCATTTCTTTCACCAACGATAATGGTCGCCAAAAAATGATCAATGGTAACTTTTCGTTCAAATAACAGAAATTTCCATCATAATTCTATAACTAATCTACGTAGAACGATATGTAGAAATATGTTATATACTAAATCCTTCCCTAAAAAATATCTATCTAACAGTGCAAGTTCCATCAAAATACATTTATCAGAACTCGGGTTATAAGCAGGCTGAACGAAATTTCCGTTTGTATTTTGTGCATATAGTAGATGTGTGTAGTTGTATATTTTAATTAATAGTTTATTTTATCCAGACGTAATTATGTGTGTATTTTTAAATTTCAAATATCATTACATTACAGTAATAGGAATTTTTTGGTTCGTAAATGCCATTACAATAACGTAGTGGCAATTGTTTAATATATATTCTAATTGCAATATATTTTTTATTCTACTTTGTCACATGTTCTGACAGTAGAATTGAATTTGCTTGAAAAACCTGCATGCTATAAATAAACAAGAACAAAAAATTATGCTTGAACCATGCTTGAGAATTCATGCTTTATTAAAATTTTATTAAAGAAAACTTTTAGTTCAATATATTTTTATATGATGTACTCTAGCACAATGAAGAAAATATAATATTCCCAACGAAACTTTGACATATTACTTTTTATAACTAAATTTTTTATAACTAAAATTGTATTTAAATTGTAATTTTGCTTTCAAAAACCTTAAAAAAAAAAAAAAAAAAAAAAAAAAAGGGTAAGTTTTTACATTGTTTTATTTATACAAATATTTCGATAATTTTATTTAAACATCTAATATTAATATAGGATTTGTAATGCAGTATATTACAATACACGTTTTAATCTCTCTCTCTTTTTTTTATAGGGCTCTAATCCTTTATTCTAAAATATGCCTTTTCGAGAAATATTGCAGTATACGGAATTTGACTATCGTAGATTACTTCAATAATAATGTTTTGAAAAATCCCAACAAAGTTTGTCTTGTATTTGAAGATGAAGAGTGGACTTACAAACAAGTAATATTATTTATGCAGTTTTTATTAATTTTGTTTGATTTAATTAGTTTTATAGAGTGGCAATAAATATTAGAGAATGAAGATTTAGAAAGAAATATAAAAGAGCGTGCTATCGGAACACATTAATTATTTAAATTAAATGAATAAAAAATAAAAAAATATTTGATAATGAAAAAAAAAAAGAATTAGTGAGGAAAAATTATTCGAAGCAAAAGTGCAAAATGCTGTAGCGTATAACCAAAAAATGCCTGTTTATTTAAGCTGAATTGCCACGAAAATAATAAATAATAGAATTTCTAATCAAATTACGCCATCTAGTCCTTGTAATATACCTCCTAGAGTTATTACTGATAGTGCTAATGAATCATCTGCAAATGCACAGGAAATAACGGTTTTAACATTTATCGCATAACAGACAAATTACCTAAAGTCAAGATTGCAAGATATTTTTGGGATCCAATGTTTGTGAATGGATCCAATGTTTGTGAATCGATTTCAAAGCTCGATTAATAAAAAAGAAATTTTGTCTAAGAGAGATAAATTTTCATAATAGTATTTAAAACTGTTTTCGGAGGGGTGGAGTTCAATGTTGTAAATGGGTTTGCTTTGTCCGATGAGAATTATGAAAAAGCGACGAAATTATTAAATCATAGATTCGGTAAACAAGAATAAGTAAGGGGAATGCGGGGTAATTTGGTGCTTAATTTGTTTAAACTTAAAAAAATCTATTGCTCTTTTGAAAGATTGAAATGTACCGTAATTTCCGGCGTATAATCCGCAGCTCAAAGAGTCGTTTTTCGACCCAGAAATTGTATTCAACAATTGTAGTTAAATATTTACAGCAATCTTTGAAGTTACATTTTATAAAATAATATTTCTGGGTCGAAAAACGACTCTTTGAGCTGCGGATTATACGCCGGAAATTACGGTACAAGGCAAAGAGAGATAAATTTTCATAATAGTATTTAAAAACTGTTTTCGGATGGGTGGACTTCAATGTTGTAAATTGGTTTTCTTTATCCGATGAGAATTATGAAAAAGCGATGAAATTATTAAATCATAGATTCGGTAAGCAAGAATTAGTAAGGGGAATGCGGGGTAATTTGGTGCTTAATTTGTTCAAACTTAAAATTAAAAAAATCTATTGGTCTTTAAAAATATTGAAATGTGCAAGGCAAAACATACCTTTTCCAGGGACATTCATAAAGGAAAGAAGGAATTTTAGTCAGTATTTAGTAAGTTAGAGATATTTAAATAAAACAGGAAACACAAAATTACCCCTCAAAGGTTAATTTGATGTCACATTTTTAACAATTGCCACACCACCAATCGTATATTTTGAGGTAATAATGTACATGTCATTTTGTACCATTAACAATATGGTATTCATAACTGAGATAATTTTTTTAAATCACATAATGTTTGAGAGAACTGTGAATTTTTCTTTGAGAGCATATGGTTTTTAAAGAGACAGTTTGAAATAGCAATTATATGAAGAATTTTAAAGGCTCTGTTAAAATTCATTATGTTTTATGCTCTTTAAAAGATGCCCTTTCAAACTAAATTAATACAACATGGCAAGTTGAAATAAAAGTTTTAATACGTACGTTTTTTATACATCAGTGAAAGCATAAATGACAATTAGAAGGTTTTAATACAGTTCAATAATATAGAGGGAAAAATTTTAGAATAAATATTATGATATTTTAGATAAGACACATTTTTAATAATAATCATTAAAAAAAGCCCTACTCAATGATACAGGCTAGAGTGAAACATTTTAGAATACAAATAATGCTATTTTAGACATCACACAGTCTTCTGAATAATAGGCCTAAATAAAAAATAACCTTTTCAAACAGTTTCTTAAACAAAAGGCTATTCCAAATCAAACATTTTAAAACACAAGTTAAGTCTCATGTCTTACACATTACAGTAGCCTAATTCTTATCTGAATCAATCTGGACTAAAGAAGTCAGCTGTATACTTCTGAGAAATGATTAATAAACACACTCTTAGTGACAATCAGCAGACATAATAAAACTGCAGTAAAAACAAGTAATATAAAAAAAATTTTAAAGTCAATCCCTACTTTTTAATCATAAATATATAAAATAAACCCGTGCAGCATTCATGTCCCACGTTATCTTTATTGAACATTATTTTTTAATCATCGTTGCGGTATTTTATTTTTTGTTGGCATCACTCATTTGAGATAAATCTTTCATTTCATTTATGAAAACAATGGGAGGAATTTTTTTCTCCCATTTAAAAATTAAAATTAATTAATTAAATTTAATTAATTAATTCATATTTGAAAAAATTGTATTAACATCAATTGTCATCCAGTACAAGTTTAAAAAAAATTATTTGAACATGAATGGATGAATAGAAAATATTTTATTAACGATTGAAAATTCCAACAAGATATATATAGAGAGAGTGTGAGCTAATAGTAGGAATTTAATAAATCAATTTATAAGTAAAATACAGAGGCACCAAATAACCCCGTTTTATTTTTTACGCGTGGCAATTTGGTGCTTGCACCAATATTAATTTTTTTCTAGGTCATTTTCAAAAATGTAGAAGGAAGAAATGCAGTACTTCTTAGAGTGTACTTTTAATATGCCAGTATAAATTTTTATTCATACGAACATCGTCTCGCTTTTTCTGTGGCTTCATGCAAGTAGAGAGATATTGAAACTTTCAAAGGGGGTCATTTTGCATAGTTTTTGATAGATTCCAGAGAATATTTTTTTTTCTTCTTGAAAATGTGCCACTTGCATAATAGGGATATATTTAATACATAGTACAAATGCGTAAGTACTTTTAAAATATTTGGAAAAAAGGTAGTGTTTAGGATACAAAGAAAGGAAAAATTATAAAATCCGGAAAATTCGAAAAAAAAAAAAACATTCGAAAATTCAACAAATTCCATCAAAATTGAAAATTGAAAATAATACGATCTTGTAGTCTTAGAAACTCAAAATTTGGTGTGAAGGTAGTGTTTAGCATCCAGAAAAATAAAACATCAAAAATATCAAAAAAATAGAAAGCAAAATTTAAAAAATCGAAAAAAATGAAAAAAAAAAACGAAAATTTGAAGACAATCCGATTTTGTCAACCATTTTTTTGTTTTGTTTGAAACTTCAAATTTGGATTAAAGGTAGTATTTAGGATACAGAAAAAGAAAAAAATTAAAAAAATCCAGAAAATTCGAACAAAAATTCAAAAATTCGAAAAATTCGAACAAAAATTAAAAAATGAAAATAATTTGATCTTTTAACCTTAGAAACTTAAAACTCGGCGAAAAGGTAGTGTTTGGAATTCCGAATAAGAGAAAATAAAAAACACAATAAAAACCGAAAATAAAATGAAAAAATCAAAAAAATCGAAAAACATCGAAAATTTGAAAATAATTCGATTTTGTAGAACTAGAAACTTGAAATTTGGAATATAGGTAGTACTTAAGATAAAAAAAAGAAAATTAAATTAAATAAAAAATAAAATTAAAATAAAATAAAAAATCCAGAAAATTCGAAAAAAAAATTTCGAAAATTTGAAAAAATCGAAAAAAAAAAAAATGAAAAAAGATTAATTTGTTGGAATTTTCCTGAATTTTTAATTTTTAACGGCAGTGCCTCCGCCAAGTCGAGAGAGCACAACCGTAAGCATCCTTTTCTGGAAGCACCTCAGGGCACTTTTGACCTCCCCATATCTTTGAGTTGGTGTATCCCAAAAACCTGAAACTTCGTTTATATAGAGTATGTGGCAAGATCAAATTATTTCCAAACCTTCGACTTTTTATAAATTTATTGATTTTTCGATTTTACTTCTAAGTTTCCTGTTTGTCATGCCAATATAGTAATTATTTGATCCGTCCTTTTAGGATAATTTAGGTTCAATTTAAAGATAAATCAAAATAATCAAAATTATAAATCAAAATTTAAAATTTCACATTTCTGTCTTTTCTAGTGCAAAGGATTTATCAACTGAAAGTTTCGATTTTTTGTCTCTCTCTCACGCGTGATCAAAAAGATTAGGTTGATTCCCTAGGCCTAGAAACTTGAAATTTGGAATAAAGGTAGTGTTTAGGATGCAAAGAAAAAAAAATTATAAAACCCAGAAAATTCGAAAAAAAAAGTTCGAAAATTCAACAAATTCTAACAAAATTGAAAATTGAAAATAATACGATCTTGTAGTCTTAGAAACTTAAAATTTGGTGTAAAAATAGTGTTTGGAATTCAGAAAAAAAAAAAAAAAAAAAAAAAAAAAAAAAAAAAAAACGTCAAAAACATAATAAAAATCGAAAATAAAATCAAATAATTAAAAAAATCGAAAAAAATCAAAAATTTGAAAATAATCCGATTTTGTTGCGCTAGAAACTTGGAATTAGGAATAAAAGTAGTATTTAGAATACAAAATAAGGAAAAATTAAAAAATCCGGAAAATTCGAAAAGTCGAAAAAATTGAAAAATTGAAAATAATTTGGTCTTTTAAGCCTTAAACTTAAAATTCGGCGTAAAGATAGTGTTTGGGATTCGGAATAAGGTAAAATGAAAAACACATTAAAATTCGAAAATAAAATCAGAAAAATAAGGAAAATTAAAAAATAATTTGATTTTATAGCGCTAGAAACTTGAAATTTGGAATAAAGGTAATATTTAGGATGCTATTTAAGAAAAAATTTAAAAATACGAGAAATTCGAAAAAAAAAAAAAAAAAAAAAGAGAAATTGAAAATAATTCGATCTCATAGTCTTAGAAACAGAAAATTTCTGTAAAGGGATTCAGAAAAAGAAAAAAAAGTAAAAACATATTAAAAAGCGAAAATAAAATCAAAAAATCGAAAAAAAAGGGTTGAGTTGAGTTGAGTTGATTATTGACGGCCAATTATCGACACTAGGGATATAGGCCCGGGGGGAGTGCCCTTCGTGGGGGTCTTTCTAAGGGAACCTAATCCGTATTTACGCATGGAGAAGATCCACGGCTCGAAAGAAAACCACGAAAACTCCGAGCGATTAGGCCGACGGGCGCGATTGGGATCGAACCCAGCACCTCCCGTCTACCAGCTTCGAGAGCACAACCTCTCAGCCACTGGTGGGGCCGAAAAAAAAAAAAAAAAAAAAAAAAAAAAAAAAAAAAAGGAAAATTTGAAAATAATTTGATTTTTTAGAGCTAAAAACTTGAAATTTGCAATAAAAGTAGTATTTAGGATACAAATAAATAAATAAAAAATTTGGAAAAATCGAAAAAAAAATCGAAAAATTGAAAAAAATTTGATTTTGTAGCTTTAGAAACTAAAAATTCAGCTTACAGGTCGTACAGAAAAAGAGGAAAATAAAACACAATAAATTCGAAAATAAAATAAAAAAATCGAAAATTTGAAAATAATTCGATTTTGTAGCGCTAGAAACTTGAAAATTGTAATAAAGGTAATATTTAGGATACAAAAAAAAAAAAAAAAAAAAAAAATCTCGAAAATTCGAAAAAAAATCGATCTTGTAGCTTTAGAAACTGAAAATTCAGCATAAAGGTACTATAGTCATTTAGGATACAGAAAAGCGAAAAATTAAAACACAATAAATTCGAAAATAAAATAAAAAAATCGTGAAAGATCGAAAATTTGAAAATAATTCGATTTTCTAGCGCTAGAAACTTGAAAATTGTAATAAAGGTAGTATTTAGGATACAAAATAAGGAAAAACAAAAAAAAAATCCGGAAAATTAGAAAAAAAAATCGAAAAAAATCAAAAATTGAAAATAATGATCTTGTAGTCTTAGAGACTTAAAATGTAGTGTAAAGGTAATATTTACGATTCAAAAAAGAAACTTAAAAATTTGTAAAATTCGAAAATAAAATCGAAATATCTGTAAACAATCGAAAATTCAAAAACAATTCGATTTTGTAGTTCTAGAAACACAAGTTTTAAGATAATTGTCCTATTAGCTAGTACACTGCCCTTAACTGTTTTATTTTTTTCCCCCGGATTATGCTTTTTTTAGGGTTTCGTTCATCTCGCGAAACCCTATTACTCCCGCTCCGTTATCTGTCCGTCATAGAGCCGTTCTCAGAAACTATATAACTTACAGGCATGAAAATTTGTGTACTTATAGCTAAATATTATGAAGCTCAAAATATTAAAATTTGAAAAAAAAAAAAAAAAATCGTGTGATTTTAATATAGAGAGATAAAAAACCAAAATTCTAACAGCCTTTTCCTATTAAATTTAAACATTTTTCGTTATAGCAGTTGCCAACAATTAAAAATCCACAATAAAATTCTTTCTACAATAATTAATTTTCTATTGAAAGATTTCCACGTGAAAAATGAAAAATGAAATAAAAATTTTCACAAATTGAAAAAAAGATTAATATGACGTCATACTGGTAATAAAACAGAAATTTTCAAACATTACTCAATAATACAAGGAGTATGAGTATGTGTATGTACAGAAAGCAGATTAATATCACGTCATTAGAGAATTAAAAAGAAAATTAATCTGACGTCAAATTGGAAGTTTAACGGATTTTTCAAATGTTTGAGAATAATACAAAGCGAGTATCAATATGAGTAATAGAGAATAGTAAATATATGAGTTTGAGGAACCTATTCAATCATGAAAACCCGATTATGATAAAAACCCGATTATGGAAATATTCGCATATTTTAACATTTTGAAAGTGTACAACACGTTTAATTTTGAAATTATTATTTTTTTAAATATCGCATTTAGTCCACATGACAGATATTATTATGACAGAGTATAATAGCAGTCTTCGCCCGCTATCGGGTCAGTTTAGATATTAGAAAAAACGAAAAAATAGACCGGTAAATTTTTACTTTATAAAAAACATGACTTTTTTTTGTTGCTAAATGAAATTTATTTGGAATTATTAAAGAAAGGAAAAAGTGTTTTGAAAGGAATATTAAACGAAACCCTTTGTGCGATCTTCGATCACACTTACCCACTTCTATCTTTTTGTTTTCTTGTTTAAAAATTTCGGGATAGAAAAGTTCCGCTATAGACCGGCTACGTTATGGGCGGTTTCTTTATAGACAGACATGTTTGTTGTCTTTCACAGGTTATACTTTATTTAATTTTCATATGAAATATGGATTGCTAAATGATGTTAGCACCAAAAAAATCTTCACAGCTCCCCCACTCCTGCAGACATTACTGGCTGATTGTGGCTTGATGGTCCTTTCTAAATAAAATCATGATGACTCTAAGATTATTTTGATTTATCTTTAAATTGAACCTAAATGATCCTAAAAAGACGGATCAAATAATTACTATATTGGCATGACAATCAGGAAACTTAGAAGTAAAATCGAAAAATCAATAAATTTATAAAAAGTCGAAGGTTTGGAAATAATTTGATTTTGTAGTCCTACCAGCTTGACATATGGCAGAAAGGTAGGGTTTAGAATACAAAGTAAGGAAAAATTAAAAAACCCAAAAAAAAAAAAAAAATCTTTGAAAAATCGAATATAGTTTCATTTATTGAAAATTTCCGGAAATTTTAATTTTAGCTTTCTTTTTATCCTAAACAGTACTTTTGTGCTAAATATCAAGTATCTAGGCTGCAAGTAATATCTCAGATGGATAGCACCTTTCCTGGAAGCAATTGAGACTACTTTTGACTCCCCCCTCCCATAACTTAGTGCTTGAAATTTCGTTACCTGAAATTTCTTTAAGGTAACTTCTTCGAAAATCAGTGGATGATCTCCAAAAAGAGCCCAAAATCAAGAAAAGGTGGATTACTTACAAAAAGAAGTGAAATCTCATCAAAAAGTCACCTGTAAAAAATGCAGCCAAGTCTCATAACTCATTTACCGTAAAAAGTTCTGAGATCGTATAAAGCCAAGTTTAACTATCTTATTAACTCTGAAATTTTCATTCGCAAATCACTTCTAGTCTCTACATCTTTAGTTAATTATTATTTTGTGACTTGACAATTACGTAGCACGAGAATGTGATGTATATAGTTAGTCTTAATTAAATAATACTACAGCATATTAAGGTGTAATAACTTCCGTGTGCGTATATAATTTGCCTGAATTAAATTATCCTATTCCATCCCATACCGTACCATAGTAAGGTGAAATAACTTCCCTGTGCTGCGTAATTGCCAAGTCACAAAATAATAATTAACTAAAGATGTAGAGACTAAGAGTGATTTGTGAATGAAATTTCAGAGTTAATAAGATAGTTAAACTTGGCTTTATACGATCTCAGTACTTTTTACGGTAAATGAGTTACGAGACTTGGCTGCATTTTTTACAGGTGACTTTTGATGAGATTTCAATTAACAAAATTGTATAATGTTGTGGAAATTCCAATCCGAAGTTTAGAATCTTTGAATGTAACGGCAGAAATGTACCACCATTTTTTTGTATCCCATTCTGAATAGATTAATTTCAGATGATTTTCAATAAATTTTAATAGAAACAACGTTAAGAGAAATTGGATGAGAATGAATTTAATGCTTCGGAAATACTGATAATATCATCATGGTTGTATTTGTACGAAAGGCTGCACAGAATTAAATATTGCTCGATATAATGAAATAAGCAATACGCGAGAAAATTCTGTGTCTCCTAACCGTTACCGCGCATGAGCGGCAACGTATTACTGCTTATTTTTCTGATTATTACTGTTAATTTTACGGTATATTACTGGCAGCTGGGGTGCTAGTATTATACTGTAAAATCAACACTTTTTTTTTAAGTGTAGATTTGAAGCGACAGAGAGTGTAAACAATTCCAGTTCCAAAATTAATAGTTTTGTTGTTCGCATTGTAATAATAATGTGACGTATTCCAAAAATGCATATTTATAGATATGTAAAGTTGTCGCGATTTCAAATTTCAATTCAAAATTAACTAGAATTCTCCTACAAAATGATTCTCAGCGGAATTTTACATTTCGGACCTTAGTACATCTTTTGAATTTAACGCGAGTAGATCAAGAGATTTTTTTCAGTATATTCTTACGGAATGCAAAGTAAGTGACTTAGAAAAAATATACTTAATAATAGAAATTGAGGTCAAAAACTTTGATCAGTCTTTCAAAGCGAAAGTTCGGGCGCTGGTTGTTCCACAGTTATCTGGCGCCCCAATGTACGAACCGTCTGCTCAAATTAGAGAATTTTTGAGTAATCATAATCCAATCCTTCTTCTAAAGAAGTCTTGATTTACGGAATTGCTAATATTAAGTGAACACAATAAAATTCTTCATAGTGGAGTTGCTGCAACATTATCTAAGTTACGAGAAAACTATTGGATCCGTAAGTGGAGGCAGGCAATACGTAAAGTTATCAACAAATGTTTCATATGTAAGAAATATACAGTGAAGCAGTAAATAAAATAATGGCAAAACTTCTCAGAGATCGAATCGCCAACACACCTGTATTTGCCCTCTGTGGAGTGGATTTCACGGGCCCTGTTTACATAAAAATGGGGATGACACCGAAACATATTATGTAGCTCTATTATCTTATGCTGTAATAAGCGCTGTTCATCTTGAACTAGTTTCAGACAAATGAATGAAAAATTCCTTAGATTCCTTAGTAGAAGAGGAAATTGCCTTATATTCTACTCACACAATGCAAAAACATTTAAATATTCTAATAAGAAAATTCAGTTTTTTGTTAAATATATTTAACCAGAAAGATTTTCAACTTCAAAGTGAATGACATTGTTTTAATTGAAAAAGCAAGTAAATCAAAGCTCTTATGGAAATTAGGGCGAATTAACGAGGTAAATAAATATTGTGATGGACTAGTCAGGTCTTGTGTCATCAAGACCAAAAAGGGAATTTAAGACCACCTGTTAAGCTTATATATCCATTTGAAATAACTTATTAACGAAAAATTTTGTAAATAATTATTCTGTGAATTAATAAAATGATAACTAATTTTAGTATTGTGTTTATGTAAAAATGCAAATAATATATATTTGTTACTGTGTTTATTTTTACCATTATACGTATTTTTTCCCCTTTAATTGTACTGTACATATTCTGGATATTTTTATACATTTACATAATACTATATTATAATATTTAATGAAAGTTTCTTATATAAAATTCTAGCCAGGTATCTTATGTAGGTACATATAGGTAAGAAACGTATATTTCTTGTAGTTTTATTATGATTGTTTATTTAGGGATTTCTTTTAGGTTTCATGAAGGCAAAATTTTGAAAAATCTATTGTTTATTGAAAAGATTATATTTTGGTTTGAATTGTTAATCGTTAAATTAGATTATAATTTTAGATGGGGATATTTTTTTTTTAATTATCTCGTGGAGGTTATAGAGAAAATGATTGTAGTTGTCACATGCAAACGCTGCAGTAAAGGAAATTGAGTAAAAATTGAAACTAAAAACTTTGTATGTGGGAAACTAAGAATATCCATGATTAATAAAAAGATTATTGTGTTATTTAACATGAAGAATAATTATTGAGTATTTTGAACTTACTTTAAAGTATATGTATTAATGATTACCCCGCAATATTTGATGTTGTAAGAGTTTTCATCAGTTATGGAAGGCGAGATATCATCGTTAAGATTCATGAAATAAGTTTTTAAACGAAGATAATAAGGAATGAAGTAACTTTTCAAACAAAATTTTAAATCAGGATATAATTTTCTGCGGTTTTTCGTTTTAGAGTTAATTGAACATAACACTGATGAAAAGTGGCACCATAAAGTTTGCAAAAAATCAAAATAAAGAGTTTGAACCAAAGAATATGTTAGGAACTGTGAAACACAAATTGGTGCGCTTTTACTTTTGTTGTGCATGTAAGAACCTAGACAAGAGAATTTAGTAATAATAGACACAATAATAAATTATCAGAAATATTTGAGTACTTTGAAATGTTATTTACGTCAAAGAATATCTGTATTCATACTTGGGCCACACCTTTCGACTATGTACAGATTTAAAATATACTGCTCAAGATATACAGCTTCCATCAAGTACTCAGAAATACAAACATAGTTCAAAAACACCTCCCACTTACCCAATATCAATCCCATTGGGTTATTGACAGACTATATGAATGGACAAAATAACTAATAAAATATTAAATATAAGATGGTTTTGCAAGTGTAGGAAGAGTGAAAGAAAATACCATCATCTTCTGTCACTCCAAATTTAGTAAACTAATGAGAGTATTAGTAGTGATGAAATTCCGTGGATTTTACAGAAATAGGAAGAAAGTGTAGTTTTTGCAAAAAATCTTTGTAAAAATTGTTCATTTTTTCTGGATTTTACCATTATTTGCGTAGTTACTTTTGTAAGATGTTTTACATCTTACTTTAAGTTATTTTCGCCTCTCGTTTTAAATATTTGTAGTTTTGTGATGTTTATTTGTTTTAAAAGAAAGTCAAAATTCACTGTTATCGAAATAATTTATTGTTTTGAATGTAATACTGTCATCCTTGTAGACATATCATCACATCTGTTTTGTATATTTACATTTGTGACTAAGGGTGCAGCGCCCAGAATACATAGTGTGGAAAAAGGCTACAAAATAGTACTAAAAAATTGAATCCGATAAATGTAGAACGATGCTGAAAAGATAACGGGTCGATCGCAGCGACATCTTCTAGCAGGGTGGAAGTCCCGATGGTTTGGATACCACGAATTTTATAAAAATATTTTTGCCTTATATAATCGGAGAATTTTCTGCGATATTGAAGGCGAAGAAAACTTTATAATATTAGTGGTTTCCAGAGCATTTGGACCCCCCCCCCTTTCTGACTACGCCATTGTCTGCTAGCTCTTTTCAACGCAAACACTGTATAAGAATCGAACTGAGAAAACGTTTCATCTGGTGGTAAATATTTTAAATAATTAAATTATACCCTTTTTCCTTTTTTGACTTGGATATAGTGGATATAGTGGATATAAACTTTGAAAATATAAATTATATTGATCATGGCCAAAAAACGTGATACACATTCTTTTGTGCCTGGTTGCAGTACTCGATACAAGACAGCAAACTAGAAACTATCTCTATTTAGCATTCCAAAGGATGAATCTCTGCTAGAAGACAAGGGAAAGATTAATTCCCTGATATGATAAAAAACCAACTTCAAAATCAGTTACATCTGAAATATACCCTTACAAGAAGATTGTATTAACAGAAATTATGTTCATGTTGTCAATAGTGAAACGGTTACTTTTGCTAGAGGTAAATCAATTTTTAAAGCATATGTCGCTACGATCGCCCTATTATTGTACCACATCGTTGCACGTTTATCGGCTACAATTCTTTAGAACTTTTTAAAGCATTACCAGTTTGGCTTTTTTTAAATTCCGAAATTTCGCATTCATACCAGAAATTCCCTATAATGTTTTTTTCGTTACTTAATGGCAGATATTTCGTGACTTTATAAAGTAAAAATTCTTGTTTCAGAATTCGAAAATTTTGAATTAAAAAACGGTTTAAAACCATTTTCCACACTATGTATTCTAGGCACTGTACTAAGGGTTTACCTTTAGAAAGGTAATCACGATTTACTTTAGGATTTATTTTCTTGCAGTACATGTATATATTGTCGTAATTTGCGGGGGGGGGGGGGAAACCATAAATTTGAGGAACGTAAATTCAGAGTTATATTGGTTTTTATTGTTTTTCCCCCCTACAATTCTGCGTCAAGTGTATGATGCAGTTTATTCATCAACGTTTTAGAAGTTACAATGGATGCTCTTTCTCGTTTTAGATGGATGGACTTTCAAATAGAATTGCCCACTGCTTCACCGAACAAGGCTATCAGAAAGGGGATGCAGTGGCCTTGTTGATGGAGAATTGTCCCGACTATATTTGCATCTGGTTAGGTCTTGCAAAAATAGGGGTCATAACCGCTCTTATTAATACGAACAACAGAGAAGATACCTTGGCTCATTCCTTAAATATAATTAACATGAGGGGATTGATTTTCGGTCAAAACTTTGCTCAGAGTAAGTGTGAATAAATATATTTTGTATATAATAATATCTATATATATATTACGCTATCGTACGTGGCACAGAAATCGGGATTATTTCTTTTTTGCCCTTGGCAACAAGTGTTTTGTTTTCACTAATTTGCATATATTAAGAAAAGTATTTGAGGTATCGATTTAAAACTCATCGCACATCATGTAGAAAAATTTTCTGCATCGAAAATGCGATTTTTGTAAAAATGGGGCTGTATTTTTTCTTATTTTTTACAAAAAAACTAGCTACTTTCTAAAAAGGAAAGAAAATAAAGTGCGACGTCAAACCAAAAAATGCGCCATTTTGTTACCAATTTAAACATTAGCTCCATTGTTTACTTTATGCAATTTAACCTCATTGTTGTCCGCATCTTTATGACGTCAATGTTACTGATGCACATATTTGTGATTTATAATATAGAATCGATAATAATAAATGAATAAAATAATCTTATAGAGTGGAGATTTCTGTCATGTCCTACCTCTCAGTTTTAGAGATTCAAGATCGCTAACAGTTTAGCGTTGCAGAAAAATGTATAGACTTTGTTCTAAATTTTAAATTTTGAAACTTACAGAAAATATACGTACCCTTTAAACAGAGAGAGAGTTAGCAAGGTGGCTGTTACAGTTTGGCGAATGTCAAAGAGGGTGGGGAAACTATTAAGTTGCCCCCAATTTGCTATCCATATATACATGATTCAGTGCATCAACTTTTCAGTGACATCGGTTTTAGGACAGTGACACATCAAAAACTTAAAGGATGAGCCAAACTAACAGCGACAAACAATTTGCCACTTAAAATTAAAAATCGTGTTTTACAATGTATGCTAGGAACGGAAAGGGTTTATGAAAGCATTGACATGATCATAAATTATGATCCACAAGATTAACTTGCATATACTGAAGAATTTTTAAACAGTTTAACACCAATTGGAATGCCACCTCATAAACTGAAATGAAGGTCAGGGGCCATCATAACGTTATCAAGAAATTTCGTACCTTCTAAAGAAAAGAATAGACACTAGAGCGCAGATGCTCTGCACGGGATCGACTAGTATGTATATAATATATATTTTTATAGTATATAATAATATAATAATATAATGCATAAGCCTTACTGAGTATAAACATGAATTGCTTAAAAAAGTTTTATAATTAGATTTTGGCATTTTCAAGCTCATTTATATTTAGTGTACTAAGAGGTGTTTCTAGAATAAAAGTAAAATCATATACAGGGGTATGCAAAGAACTGGATACATGGTCAGGTTTGAATAGTAATTATTGGAAGTATCATTTCAGTACTTTTGGGAGTATTTTTGCCTGAACTAAATTTTAGCTTAATGTGTGGCGTGCATCAAAATCTGTAGGTAATATGCAGGGCTGTACAAAAGAATTCAAGTATACGTTTCCGTTCATTGGTAGAAATTGCTGAAGGTGAATTTTCAATTCTATTACGCGTTTTCTTGCTAAACTTAATTTTAATAATACTATGTAGAATATGCAAATCTATAGATCATATACAAAATTGCCCAAAAGAATCGGAGTACCGTTCCACACTGTTAAAAATAAATCCGTTAATTCACGGGAAAAGTACTGGCAGCGAAGTTGCCGGGCTTTTTCCGTTCCGTTAGTAGATTTTCCGTTTTGAAAGATTGAAGAAACGGTAACTTTCTGTTATGAATGACCTCGGTTTAAAAAAAAAAAAAATTCTCGATCTGTTTGTGCTGCCATCTGTTGACTATAACAGGAGTACTTAATTTAATATTAAATACTCACTGGTACAGATTTCCTGGCTGCCCTTGGGGTTCGAACTAGGGATGACAGCGACATGAGCTGAGTGTTTTACCTCAAGACCAGCGGGCCCTTGCCAGAATAGGAGTTTGAAAGGATCATAGGGGATTTCTTCAAATCGCTGCTTGGAACTTAAACAATCTGGGGTTTAGAAACCTAGCAACTTTGAAATTAAGTGGGGGATATTTTGTTATAAGATTATGATTGAAAAATTTAGTATTAATAGAGGATTGAAACATGAATTATACTAATTCCTAATTTGATTGTTAGATGCAAAATATGAATATTATATTTTGAATTAAATTCGATAAAGTATGTTTGCTTTTTTGAGAAAATCGATTTTTTTTCAACAATTATATATTTTTTAAATGTGTTATGTTAGAATATACTTTCATTGAGAGTGTCTTTTATAACTTTAAAAAGCAAATTACGAATAATAGCAAAGGAATGAGAAAGTTATTTGTTATTTTTTTTTTAATTCGGAAGCATTATTTTTGTTTGTTGCTTTTTTTGCGTAAAATCGATTTTTTTTTTCACTTAATTTAACTATTATATATATATATATATATATATATATATATATATATATATATATATATTTATAATATATATATATATATATATATATATATATATATATATATATATATATATATATATACTAAGCTATTTGTTTAGAATATATTTTAAGTGTGAATATTTTTTTGTAACTTTAAAAAATAAATTGCTAATAATTTTAAAAGCATGGGAAAATTAATTGTTGCTTTTTAAATTCGAAAGAACTATTTTGTTCTTTTAAATAAACTCGAATTTTTAATTTATTGAATTTTTAGTTTTTCTGTGCTGCAACATGTCAGTTTTTTAAACATTGGAAATAAATATGCAGCAGATAACGGAATATCTCCGTTGGCCACTTTCTTCTCCTTCTGTTCCGTTGTTTTCAGGAAATATGAAGAATTTTTCTGTTTTTTAACGGAAAATGCCCTTCTGTCGTGAAAAGGGACTTTTTCTGTGAAATTCAGGAAAAAAAACCCGTGAATTTCAGATTATTTTTAACAGTGCAGCTATGGACGATAATTGCTGAAATCATGCTTTCAAATGTGTTATACATTTTCTAAAATGTCTACTTAACTTCTTTACCTTATTAAACGACGAAATTTGTTAAAGTATTCTCGAAGTTTTGGAAAGTGTTGCATAATCTATGCATAATTTTTCTTATTGTTTCAGATATGCATTAAAAAGTTAAAAAGTAAATATTAAAATTTCCTTAAAATGTCTAAAGAAATTCAAGAAAAGCACAAAAGTACTAAAAGTTTAAAAATAATTTAAGCAAATGCCTTTAAAAGCCTACGCTAGTCACGTGAAGAAACACTCAAACAAATGTTAAGTCTATGGGAGGGTTCTTGACAGATTTCTTGCTCGCATTTTAATATTTTTAAATGATTTTTTTTGCATATGATAGCTGCGGCCGATCCCTAACGTTGTTACTTTTTACTTTTTCGATTTTGGCTCCAGTTTGTTTATATAAGGGTACTTCCACTTTCAGAATTGATTCCAACCGGTTCTTAAATTGAAAATGTCCGCTTATAAAAAACTGTTTTAGTGCACCTCAGAAATGCATATGAATTTTATTATACTTGAAATATTATAACGGCATTAAAACTCGCCGCAAGTGATTTTTCCCCCAAAGACCACAATGTGACGGAATTATTCTGAGTGTCCCTGTAAACGGTATTTGAATAATAAAAGCGCCATAGTGCACATCAATAACATATACAAATTACACGGCAATCCGAGTATATTTACGAGAGTTTGAATACAGAAAAACTGAATTCATAAACACATTTCGTCTATGTTAGAAAGCATTAAGAATGCGGAGGTCGTGTTAATTTTAAACAAGAAAGAAAAATCATGCATCAAGCATAGATTTTGAAAAACTTTCCAACACACTCAGAATACTGTAATAAATCTTCATAATTGAATTAGGTGAAAGAAACAAACATTTGTCTAAATATATAATGTAGAAAATGCATAACACATTTGAAAATCCGATTTCAACAATCATCATCGATAGTCGGAAATATATCCGAATTCTTTTGTGCGACATCGCGTAATTATTACATTTTTATATTGAAAACACATAGTGTAAGAAAGTATTGTAATGATGATCTATGTTTACACCGGGTGTCCTGAAATGGACTGACGGACTTTAAAATTAAATAACTTGCAAACGGTGACAGATTTAAAAAAAAAATTCTTTCAGGGGAGTAATGTATGATGTCGGAAGTTTTTTTACTGAGATTCCTGATTATACTTCGAATTATCAGCAATAGATGGCACTGCGAGCGATAGGGATGCAATCCAGGTCAAAACTAAAATCACCCAGCATTGATGTGATGAAAAAAGGTTCAATATATGGAGTGAGTCTCATTCGGTAATGCAATCTTTTTCTGTGGGGCCCGATTCTGAATAAGATTTTATTGGTGAATGAGACCCACTCCATGTGTATTGAACCTCCTTCCTTCACATCAAGGGTGTGTGATTTCTGCTTTTGTGTCGTTTGGTTGTCTGTTGTGCTCAACTTCATCTATTGCTGATAATTCGAACTAAAATGAAGAATCGCAGTAAAAAAAAAACTCATGACATTTTACATAACACTCCTGCAACAATTTTTTAATATCTGTTCCCGTGTGCAAGTTATTGAATTTTTAAATCCGTCAGTCCATTTAGGACGCCCGGTATGAGTGAACACGGTAGCTTCCAGATCGTACTGCCTGTTGAATTTTGCATTTGGCGAATATGTTGCAAACCACTGTCGCAAAAACTGCATAGAGTTTTCAAACAAATCGGTCAAAGGATTAGATATTTAAACCCTTTTAAAACCATTTTGCGACTGATCTTATAAAGAAAATCACAAAAGAAATGTAACAGAGCATAAGTAATAAATATCGCAGCGAGGTTGTCAAGCATTAGTGTTAACGTCTCCAGTTTCGAAACGGGTAATCTAATATACGAATCCAGCTTATTCTTCTATAAAATGTTCGGAAAAATGAGTGCGGTCACTTCAGATTTTTTTTTCCTTTCTCTACCGGACGATCAATTTATTGTTTAACTACGGTCCAAATTCTAAGATAGTAGTATTAAAATCCTTTCAATAGATCCCAAGAAAAAGATATATCGTCCAGCTGTTTCACATGTGATTTCGCAACTGTTGTCACCCCCCTATAGAACATTATTATATTTTTTACTAGCAGGCTTTGCCAGCTACGGTGGTCGGTTCAAACGAACGTTGAATAAAACGAAATATATCCGCGAATTTGACCTTGTGTTTGAAAGTAATATGGACCATAACCTGGAATGTTTTCCGGATTTCTAAAAATGGTACAAACGTCATTGCGCTATTATACCGGGCGAAAACTAAAAGTTCGTTAAAACTTTAAAAATTCATAAAAAGGAAGAAATTATGATAAAGAAGTGCGGTTTGAAAGAAAGGGCTCACAATGTAATACGATGTTTTTTAGCAGAAAAAAAAAGTTAAAAATATCATTGGTAGACCCGAAACACAATGAACAGGACAACAGTAGGCTCCCTCCATTTATTCTTGCAATAACAATTGTTCAACATGACCTCCAGAACATTGTACGACACAACTAAGGCGACTCACAACACCCGTTACAGCTGAATGTAACATGTCGGAATGAATTGCAGAAACGTCACGACAGACAGAATCTCGATAGAACGCTCGATCGGGTAATGATAACATTCTGAAAGCGAATGGGAAATCCTCGTGTATCTCGGTTTTTTATTGCAGGATTAATTTTCATAATTCTGCTGAATCTCTCGCATGCCATCTACAGGTGACTTTTTAACTAAAAATGTTTTTGCTGCTAAAAAAAAATCCGACTACCTTGAGAGCCCTTTCTTGCAAACCACACTTCTCTATTATAACTTCTTCCGTTTTATGAATTTTTCAATTTTTAACAAACTTTTGGTTAACACGGTATTTTCTAATGGGCAAACAAAATTTGATCTGTTATGAGCCAACTCTTTTGGTTGATCATTTAATGTAGGATTTCGTAAAGAATGATTGAACGATATGCAATGTACTACAACCATCTCTAAAAATTATCTATGCAATTCCCGTCAAAATATGTCAGCAGAACAATTTAAAAAGGCTAATCTTCCATTTTTGGTTTCACCTTATCCTAGAACTTTCCCCATAATGCTATAACTAAGCAACGTAGAACAATATGCAACATACTAAAACATTCCCTGAAAAATTAGCTAACTAACAGTGTAAATCCCATCAAATTATAAGCAGCCGGAACGAAATTCTTATTTGCATTTTATATTTACAGTAGATAGATAATAGATAATGGATTTAGTTTAGTAGGCTAATTTTATTATTCTTTTTCTTTTATTTTAGCTGTGAAAATGATAATACCTTACATTCAAAATGTGAACACAGTAAAATTTTATTCATACGCAAGACAGTCAGAAAAGGGCATTATAACTCCATTTCACTGTGAATATCTGCATACCCTTTTACTTGATGTTCCGGTAGATCCTGCAACAAAGTTTAAAACGAACTTCAAAGGTACTTTCTGATATTATATTTCATAACTATAATCTTTGAATTATAAATTTTATTCATTTATTGAAATATCTTCGTTATGAAATATTATGGCATTCTCTGATTGTGGAAGATTCTTCTAAATGTGTGTTTATTAAATTTGAGTGGAATTAAAAATTTTATATTTAAGTTTGCTATCGTTAATCAAGGTTTGAGATGCGTAGATATAGATATGTAAATCGAATTTATAAAACAAACTCTAAAAGTGATGAAAGAAAAACTATTAGCTGAAATAACAGTAAAAAAACTACTTATTATACTAGACAAAAATATGTTTATTAAAATTCAGGATTTTTTCTGTAAACACTCTTTTGCTGACATTTCATTGACAACTCTTCTTCAGTCAGTTTTAGAGATTTGTTTGTACAGTTTTGTTATGTTTATATAGATGTACTGTACAGATGTAGATGTTGATGTTGATGTAATTGTGCACAGTTTGATTTTTAGATATAGAAGTGACATTCCGTAAATGTGTTTATCTTATAGCGTAGATCAATGAATTAGGTGTATGTATAGACAGGTAAAACAGCATTTTAAACACGAGAATTTTTCGAACTAATGCAGACTAGTTTCGATAGCATTTAGCGTACCTCCATCAGTTCAAAGAATGGACTTAGTTTTGGTTTTAAAAATTTTCAGGATACAGAAGACAAAAGTCCTCAGGTACAGCTAGTATGTATGCAATTCCTCTTACCTCTATTAATGAGAATTTCAAGGAAAAAAACAGTTCCTAATGGCCGGAACATAAACGGGCGAAAAACATGCCCCCCCCCCCCCCCTCAAGGTTGCTCCCAAAAAATACACTTTTCAAAAGTCATAGAGAATAATAATTAAAAATAACAAGTTTCATATTAGCAATATAATTAGTTACAAATTTACAGAAAGTATAATAAGCTGAATATTAAAATGGATAAATTATTTACATATTTACAAAAGACAAAAATAAAACCTAATAAAAGTTTAACTCTTTAAATCCCAAGCTTTAAAAAAACTGGATGACCTTAGAATCCCAACAAAATACCCCAAAATACACGGATTTTTCGTTTACCCCTTTTTCACTAGGTAAGTAGTGGAAATGACCCTCTGCTTTCTCCTTTCATTCAAATTTCGGCAGGTGTTACACCCCTCTCTTTATCATTGTGAACATTGTTCCAGTTACTGAAAAAAATCCTTGTTTCTCTTTCTGTACTGTCCAGGAAAACGTTACACATTACCCCATCCATCACTGAGAGAGACCATCCCCTAGACAGCACACCACCCCACTTAGGGGAAGGAAAATCCTTTGAACTATCCAGTGCTATTAAGGGTTTCAGAGCTTTCGGATGATTTCGGCTATTTTGAAATTCAAAAGGTTAATAATAAAAATAAGAGAAAAATTTACAAAATAATTTTTAGAAGACTGATTATCACTTGAGAGTGAAATACCAGTCAAATTTAGAACATCTTTAATACCTCAGACAGGAGCACTAGGAATATGAGAGGATAAATCATTCTCAAAAATATTATCAGTTTTAGTGGCAGAAGAATCAATGATGTTTAATTTGGAATCAGCTACTCATTTCACTACGGGAGCAAAGGAAATATCGTTAGAAATTTTTTTTTGGAATGTAGAATATTTTAGGGTATCTTTAAAAAAGTGAACCTCGTCTCTGTACTCATCTCTGTACTCGCCTCTCTATATCCACCACGCTACCCGTCTCGCAACCTTTTCCTCTACATCCTGTCTACCAATATCACTACTCGTCTCGCTACCCGTCTCGCTACCCATCTCTCTACCTCTCTGTCAACCCTCTTTTTTACCTGTCTCGCTACCCGTCTGTCTATTCGTTTCGGTACCCGTTAGGTTATCTATGTCGCTTTCCGCATACTTGCCAACTTTTACGCTTTTTCCTACCACTAAAATTTTATAGTAAATTTAATCTTATTAAATCGCCGAAATCATGGGATTCAATAAGGCAAAAATTTCTATTAATTTTTAGTGGTAACAAAAAAGCGTAAAAGTTGGCAGCTATGTATCCGTCTCTCTTACACATCTCACTACCCGTCTGTCTACCCGTTTGTTTACACGTATCTCTATGTCTCGCCACCTCTTCCCAATATTTAAACAATTTGGTATACAGAAGCCGTTCATCTGGTTTTAAATACAAACAGGAGTAATTTATCTAATAAGTGTAATCAGATGCAAGTTTTTTAAATACATACATAAACCAGCATAATAATTCATCAGGTTTATTTTCACAGTAGTTTATGTCATTTGGCAGTAAATCCAACTTCTTAAACCCGAACTGCGTCAAATTTTTTAAAAAAGCCCCAAGGTCCGTATAACTGAAGGGAAAGCACCTTCAGGGCTATTAGATACATGTTATTAAGTTAAGTGAAAGTATCGTAATCAGGTTCGCAGCCAAATGCTTATGTCAGAAAGCGTGGCTTAACGTCATTTAAAATTCATTTCTGTAACTTTCTTTTTCTTTTTGGGGGGAGTGGGGGAGGGTTCTAAATATTTACACTTAAATTCAAACGTTTGCCCCCCGCATGTTAATATTATTGTTGTTTGTATTATTAATTAATACTTTGTTGACCGAGCTTCATTCGAAACAAATGTAACCTTCTACAGTTTTATGTTTCTAGGAGAAACATCCGTAACCGGGCCCAAAACTAATCGGAGAATTTAATGTCATTATTGTTTGTAATTCTTATACAGTTAAAAAAATATTGTTGCTAGCATTTCTCTTGTTTCAGATCAACCTTGTCTGTGTATCTGAATGGGGAAAAGTTCCGTATCATGTGCTTGTTGGCGCGATTGGCGAGAAAATTAAAAATTGTGCTAAAAGGCAGTTTTAGCATCTTACCAAATTTTTCTAGAGAGCGGAAAAACGTGTTTTTCAAATATTTACAAATATACGTTTATTAAACCATGTTCTTGCGCCATCTTAAAAAAATAAGTACGATGCTAAAATAAACTGTAAAACTGTTTGTTGTGTTTATTTACTTTTATTTTTATTCTATAGATTATTTGTATATGTATATCATTATTTATTTATATCAAACTATTATTTATCCATCTATTTAAAGCAGTTTGGTATTTTTGTCAAATTTCCATCGAAATTCGGCCCAATGCGCATGCGTCAAAAAAATCTTCCGCCAATGAGGTGAGGGTCTATGACTGTCTCTACAAACGTGTTTGGGATCATATCATCTGTTGTTTTTTTCTAGCACGTTGCGTTAAACCTAGGAAGATATTTATCTAGAACTCACTGTGGAGTGTTTAGAAGGTATTTATTTTATTTATTTATTTTATTTATTGTAATTTGTATGAATACTTAGTTGTCCATTTCGGATTTACTGTTTAAAAATGAATTTAGGCTCATTTAACGTTCGCGAAGTCAATCCTGATCGAAATTAGTCTTTTTAGATCTCTATCATTTTGTTTATATAGTACAGAAAATAATTATTCAAACGTGTAGAACACGTAATACAAAATTGGACCACTTATAGCCCGTTTATTATCGGGGATGAATCTTATGGTGTTCCGATTGATAATGAAAACGATTATGTAAATGTCAAAAGACAGTACGCACTGTAGTAATATTTTTATTATTATGTGTTCGAAAAAAGCAGAATCTGAGTGTCTGAATATAAATTATAAAATATTATTTCTTTATTTAGCAACTAAATATTTAATATACAGGAATGTGACTAGCTTTATGTGAATGTATAATATATATATAAGTTAAAAGAGTTTCTGAACTTTAACATTATTTTTTAACAGAAATATATTATCTCTATTCGATTTAAAATTTTTGTCATTACATAAGTGTGCTATTTTATTTGTAAAGAGTATGTATGCATTATATTGTTTGTATGTATACAAATCTTTAGAATGTTTTGATTTGCAAACTCTTAATATTTGAATAATGTTTATATTATATTTGTTTGTATGTATACAAACAATATATGTATACAAAGAAGTATATATTTTTTAAATGTAAAAAAAAGATAAATTTTCAAACTTGGTATAAAAAACTTAGGTACTTCTCTATTATCCCATCGACCACTTTTCATAACAAAATACTATCGCCAAACTGTATGATTAAATGCCAAAAATGCAGTCCCATTTACTTGATGTCACAAGCATTATACTTGTTTGTTATGTCATCAAGTGGTTTTTAATTCAACATTTGCGTGTATTTTTCATTATGTTTATTTGATTTTTTAGTTATTTCATTAATTAAAATAACAATTGTATCCTTAAATTCTTATATTTTATTTATTTATTTTGGTATTCCAATGAGGTTATTTCGATTTTTCTTTTGTATATAAAAAATGTTATGTAAAAAAACCTGGCGATAGTTTTTTGTTATGAAAAGTGGTCGACGAGATAGAGAAGTACCAAAACTTAATTACGTATATGAGTATATTCCTTCAATTTTGTATTACGTGTTCTACGATATTTTTACGTACGTTTGAATAATTATTTTCTGTACTATATAAACAAAACGATAAGAGATCTAAAAAGACCATTTCCATCGGGATTGATTTCGTGAATGTTAAATGAGCCTAAATTCATTTTTAATCAGTAAATCCGAAATGGACAACTAAGTATTCATACAAATTACAATAAATAAAATAAATAAATAAAATAAATACCTTCTAAACACTCCACAGTGAGTTCTATATAAATACCTTTCTAGGTGTAACGCAACGTGCAAGAACAAAACAACAGGAGATGATCCCAAACACGTTTCTAGAGACAGTAATAGACCCTCATCTCATTGGCTGGTCCTACCGGAAGATTTTTTTTACGCATGCATATTGGGTCGAATATTGTTGGAAAATTTGACAAAATAAGCAAACTGCTTCCACCTAGATATTTATACGCAATACACCGGAAACTATTTGATAAATTTCATGATTTTTCCGTTATCGATTGATGAATTTTACGATTTTACCGCTAACGATTGTTGAATTTCGCAATTTATCGACTATTGATTAACGAATTTCATGATTTTTTCCATGAACATTTGTCGAATTGCACAAAAAAAAATTAAGATCGTCAAATTGTCCTGGGTAAAAAAAATTTTAATATTGTCAAATGCCATCGAGAAAAAATTCTCTTCGTCAAATGATTTTGAAGAAAAAATCGGGAAATTCACAAAATGGTTTCGGGAAAAACTTCACTAAATGGTTTCAAAATTCTTTGAGTGACAGCGGGAAAAAAAATTTCATTTTACATTCAATCATCGCAATTGGCGAGTGTGACTATTAAGTTTAGCCAGTGGTGGCAATAACATCAATCACCAATTTTCAGTATTGCTCGCCGATTGACGAGTGTTAATTTTGTCTTATATCTCAAACTGTATTTACATATACTACTAGATATAATGATTATGAACCATGATTTTTCTGTTATTGGGCGAGATTCATGTTTTTTCAGCAATTCTTTGACGAAATTCGTGTTTTTACAGCCATCCTTTGAAGAATTTCACATTTTTCTCGCGATCCTTAACGAAATTCGCATTTTCCAGCGATCCTTTGATAAAATACATTTTATTCCGCAATTTTTAGACGAAATTCAGTAAAAAAGCGTGTTCTTTTGTGAAATTTCCTTTTTTGCGATTCTTTGACAAAATTTGCTTATCTTTCGCGATCCTTTTGCATAATTCACGTTTTTTCTGTGGTCTTTTAACGAAAGTCATGTTTTTCCATGATCCTTTGATGAAATTAGTGTTTTTTCCTCAATCATTTGACGAAATCTGTGATTTTTTCCCCCGCGTAGATTGGTTAGATGTTTTTAATCTGCAGGTGCCCTAAAAAGTCTGTGACGCCCGTTGCTGCATCGCACACATTCTTCCATGGGGCATTGAACGAAGGAAATTCATCCTAAAGAATCATTGTTTCATTCCTGACATTTCTGGAAAGAAACAACGTTTAACTCATTGGCTGAATTGTAAAGGGCGAAATGTGTCAAACATTAGCAGAAAGAAAGTGCGCAATTTGTTCGTTCATGGAAAAAATCATGAAATTTGTTAACCGATAGTCGATAAATCGCGAAATTCGTCAATCGATAGCGGAAGAAGCGCAAAATTCATTAATCGACAGTGGAAAAATCGCAAAATTCATCAACTGGTTTCGGGGGAAAAAATTCCGAATATCGTCGAATGGCTTCGAGAAAAAAAAATCACAATCAGTCAATTTCGGGAATAAAATCTTGAAATTCGCCAAATGGTTTCGAAATTTGTCGAGCGACAGCAGAGAAAAAAATCTTTTTCCATTCGATCATCGCAATTGGTGTGTGTGACTATTATGTTGGACCAGTGGTGGCAATAAAGTCCATTGCCAAATTTTCAGTATTACTCGCTGTTTGGCAAGTGCTAATTTTGTCCTATACTTCAAAACCCTTTTGATCATCACATCAGTGTGCAGGACAATTTTTTTTATAGGAGACCATTTGATGAATTTCGTGATTTTTCCGTTATCGATTGACCAATTTTACTGCTATCGATTGTTGAATTTTATAATTTATCAACTATTGATTAGCGAATTTCATGATTTTTCCATGAACGTTTGACAAATTATGCAAAAAAAATAAGAATATCGTTAAATTGTCTTGGGTAAAAAAAATGTAATATTGTCAAATGCCTTCGAGAAAAAAGTTGCAAGTTGAAATGCCTGTGACCTCTTTTTCATGTTATGCATCTCTGGGGACCATCCCCCCACTTTCCCTTCCCAAGTGGGACACTTCCCAAGTGGGACAATTTTGCACACACCCCTCATGTGATATATCGCTGGAAAAGTCTCCGCCACTCCCCCCCCCCTAAGGGGGGCTCTTTTCTAAATTTTGTTGACACCCCTCATGTCATTAATTGTTGAAAAGGTCTGTAACTGCTTAATCATATTATGCATCTCCGACGTCCATCTCCCCACTTTGCCCCCCCCACCCCCCCAGTGATACTTTTCTAAACTTTGTTGACACCCCTCATGTCATATATTGTTGGAAAGGTCTGTGGATGCTTAATCATATTATGTATCTCCGATGTCCATCTCCCCACCTTGCCCCCCTCCACCGCCAAAGGGTACTTTCTAAATTTTGCACACAACCCTCATGTTATATATCATTGGAAAGGTCTGTGACCACTTAATCATATTATGCATCTCCGATGTCCATCTCCCCACTTTGCCCCCCTCCCCCACAAAGGGTACTTTCTAAATTTTGCGCACAACCCTCATGTTATATATCATTGGAAAGGTCTGTGACCACTTAATCATATTATGCATCTCCAATGTCCATCTCCCCACTTCGCCCCCCCGCCCCCCAAGTGATACTTTTCTAAATTTTGTTGACACCCCTCATGTCATTAATTGTTGAAAAGGTCTGTAACTGCTTAATCATATTATGCATCTCCGACGTCCATCTCCCCACTTTGCCCCCCCACCCCCCCCAAGTGATACTTTTCTAAACTTTGTTGACACCCCTCATGTCATATATTGTTGGAAAGGTCTGTGGATGCTTAATCATATTATGTATCTCCGATGTCCATCTCCCCACTTTGCCCCCTCCCCCCCCAAAGGGTACTTTCTAAATTTTGCACACAACCCTCATGTTATATATCATTGGAAAGGTCTGTGACCACTTAATCATATTATGCATCTCCAATGTCCATCTCCCCACTTTGCCCCCCCCACCCCCCAAGGGATACTTTTCTAAATTTTGTTGACACCCCTCATGTCATATATTGTTGGAAAGGTCTGTGACTGCTTAATCATATTATGCATCTCCGATGTCCATCTCCCCACTTTGCCCCCCTCCCCCCCAAAGGGCACTTTCTAAATTTTGCACACAACCCTCATGTTATATATCATTGGAAAGGTCTGTGACCACTTAATCATATTATGCATCTCCGATGTCCATCTCCCCACCTTGCCCCCCTCCACCGCCAAAGGGTACTTTCTAAATTTTGCACACAACCCTCATGTTATATATCATTGGAAAGGTCTGTGACCACTTAATCATATTATGCATCTCCGATGTCCATCTCCCCACTTTGCCCCCCTCCCCCACAAAGGGTACTTTCTAAATTTTGCGCACAACCCTCATGTTATATATCATTGGAAAGGTCTGTGACCACTTAATCATATTATGCATCTCCAATGTCCATCTCCCCACTTCGCCCCCCCACCCCCCAAGTGATACTTTTCTAAATTTTGTTGACACCCCTCATGTCATATATTGTTGGAAAGGTCTGTGACCACTTAATCATATTTTACATCTCCCCACTTTGCCCCCCCCAAGGGGTACTTTCTAAATTTTGCACACAACCCTCATGTTATATATCATTGGAAAGGTCTGTGACCACTTAATCATATTATGCATCTATGATGTCCATCTCCCCACTTTGCCCCCCTCCCCCCAAAGGGTACTTTCTAAATATTGCACACAACCCTCATGTTATATATCATTGGAAAGGTCTCTGACCACATAATCATATTATGCATCTCCAATGTCCATCTCCCCACTTTGCCCCCCTCCCCCCAAAGGGTACTTTCTAAATATTGCACACAACCCTCATGTTATATATCATTGGAAAGGTCTCTGACCACATAATCATATTATGCATCTCCGGTGTCCATCTCCTCATTTTGCCCCCCCCCCAAGGGGTACTTTCTAAATTTTGCACACAACCCTCATGTTATATAACATTGGAAAGGTCTGTGACCACTTAATCATATTATGCATCTCCGATGCCCATCTCCCCACTTTGACTCCCCCCAAGGGGTACTTTCTAAATTTTGCACACAACCCTCATGTTATATATCATTGGAAAGGTCTGTGACCACTTAATCATATTATGCATCTCCGGTGTCCATCTCCTCACTTTGCCCCCCCCCAAGGGGTACTTTCTAAATTTTGCACACAACCTCATGTTATATATCATTGGAAAGGTCTGTGACTACTTAATCATATTATGCATCTCCGGTGTCCATCTCCTCATTTTGCCCCCCGCCCCAAGGGGTACTTTCTAAATTTTGCACACAACCCTCATGTTATATATCATTGGAAAGGTCTGTGACCACTTAATCATATTATGCATCTCCGGTGTCCATCTCCTCACTTTGCCCCCCCCAAGGGGTACTTTCTAAATTTTGCACACAACCTCATGTTATATATCATTGGAAAGGTCTGTGACTACTTAATCATATTATGCATCTCCGGTGTCCATCTCCTCATTTTGCCCCCCCCAAGGGGTACTTTCTAAATTTTGCACACAACCTCATGTTATATATCATTGGAAAGGTCTGTCACCACTTAATCATATTATGCATCTCCCATGTCCATCCCCCACTTTGACCCCCCAAGGGGGTAATTTTCTAAGTTTTTGCACACACCCCTCATGTGATATGTCGATGGAAAAGTCTGTGACCACTTAATCATATTATGCTCCCTACTATGAAATTTGTCAAGTTAAAGCAAATATAAATTCTTTTTTTATGGTACTATCAAGTTGTTTGCCGTCAAATTTTGACGGAGTCCATCTAGTTTATTTTTATTTCCTTTTTTAAAATAATAGAAGCTATTTCAATTACGCTATTTTATTTTTATATTGAAATAAAAAACCACGTGCTATTGTTGCATGCTATTTTTAACTAATATTCAAAAAGAAAGTTTTCGCCAAATTGGCGATGAAAAAATTCGGTATATGATATTTGTGCCTTGTTTCATTTCACATATGTATTGGTACTTTTATGTTAACTTGGCGCAGTTGATAAATCGCCAAATATTGTTCTCATACCATCTTCATATTTTATTAATTTCATTTAACTATAAACCTCTCACTCCATTTCATTTAAAATACATACATTAAAAATACGTGTCTTTCACTCATTTAATTTAAAATACATGCCTTTCACTAATTCCATTTAAAATACTAAAAAGGGAAAGAAAATAAGAAGAAATAATGCCGCAAATCAAAATCATTTATGTAAACATCAAAGAATTTTTTCTAATTTACACACGCGAAATGAAAAAGCTGCTAATGGTGAGATTTCTGCCAAATCTCTAATACTAAGTTATTGCGGGGTTTTTTTTCTTTCAAACAGAAAAAAATCCAGATTAATTTTCCATTTTTATTAAATCAAAACGTATACATGTCAAGCGTTCCAAGATATATGGCAGAGGTATCCGCAGAGGTCACGTCAATGAAGGTCGTAGCCACGTAGCGGAAGGAGGGGGAACTACTAGAGGTTCAATAATTGTTGTGATATCTATGAAATAACTGCGCATGGGCAAACCAAAAAGCAAACGATTATTTCATTCGCAAAACATTTCGACTATTATCTTATTTTTCATTTGTTCTTCAAGATTGTTTTAGGATAGATTTCATTATTAAAATAAAATATAATTTGTTGGAAGTACTTTAAAAAATATATTCAGTTTTATTTCATAACTAGCAGACTACGCCCGCTGCGCTGGTCGGTTTCTCCAAAAGAACCTTGAATCAAACGAAATATATCGGTGAATTTAACCTTGTATTTTAAATTAAAGTAATCTGTACCGTTACCTAGATATCCTATAATAACATAAAAACGGATAGTACTTATTTCACTAAGTTATGTTTTTTTAATACGGTTTATTATTACGTTTACAATTTATTACCTACCTTTTTCCATTGATTTATATGTTTTATAGCTACATTTTTTAATAACGGAAATAAACCTATATTATTCACAACTAAATAGAAATGGCGCATCTAGTATTTGTCGAGAATTAAATAAAAATCATGCACTCGTGACATCATAATTCACTTTTATATTTTAACAGAATAATACGGTTACTATAATTTGTGACTCGTGCTGACATATTGTTGTTATTATTATTTTTTTACGCGTGAAGTTTTCGCTATGGTAATGCATTGTGAAATTTGGTCATTTTTGAAATTCAATATTTCAAAAATGGCATAGTCAGTGGATTTGAAATTTATATTAAGAAAAATACAATTTTTTACCTTTCTAACGCAGTTTGTCTCATAATTTTCTGACAAATACTTTTAGAGTAATTAATTTTTTCAGTAACTTCAAATGTTTCATTTTCTGAGATTAATCTGTGGCAACGATCCCAGTCGTCAGCAACACATACCTTTTTATTAAAGAGGATGTTAGTATTAAATCTTTGACATTCTGTTTTACTATCTGATAAAATTAGAAAAAAAAAGTAGGCAACATTTCGACTGTTGTCTTATTTTTCATTTGTTCTTCAAGATTGTTTTAGGATAGATTTCATTATTTAAATAAAATATGATTTGTTGGAAGTACTTTTAAAAATATATTTAGTTTTATTTCATAATGTTAGTATTAAATCTTTGACATTCTGTTTTACTATCTGATAAAATTAGAAAAAGAAAAGTAGGCATAAATGTATCAGCTGTTAACCATTATTTATAAAATGTATATTTATTTCTGCAACTTAATTTTTGAGAACCTATTTATGTGGCACTTCTGCTATACATATTGTTTTTGATATACGCCAAGATATGGCATCATACCTAAATAAATACTGTAGTTCCTATAAATGGAACTTTAATGAAAATGTTTTTTTTTTTGTTGTTTTTTTTTAAACCTTCTTTTAATTTATTCCCAAAAATCGAATTTCTCTTAAAGAAAAGTTGCAATTTATTTTTCAAATGGCCAATAACCAGGTATAGCAAATAATATGGCAAATACGTTTTTAAAGCCGTTATATAAGATTCCACATGCCTCACATGAACATATATATTTATAGCCAATTTTTAATAATACCAATAAACTTTGTTTTGAATCTAATAAAGTCATTTATCACGAATAAAAAATAAAGCGTATTTATTTATTTATTTATTTATTTATTTATTTAATATTACACTTTTTCTTTTAATCTTCTTTCTTTTAATCACTTTTTCTATTTTCTTTATATTGTATCTACAAAAACAACTTTTCAAAAGTAAAAAAAGGCCAAGCGTAAAAAAAAAAAGTTGTGGCTAAAAAATGGTGTGATATCAAATTTCCAAGCTCTTATATTGCTTATTTAACTTTTTCCCATTAAATAAGTTATCATATATATAAGTCGAGTGCCTACGTATATGTTAATAGAAATCGTTTTCTCCTGTACTAAATACATCCTAATGAGTTTCTGAAAATTCATTTTTTTTTTCAAATTATGCATGATGGGCTTGGCGGCCATCTCTCCATATTTCTAAGCACCCAAATTTCTAAAGTAAAAGCGTAGTATGTTTGCAATGTAATATGTTTATAAAAATTTCGAACTTCAGATTCTAACTACGGACAGATAAATTAGATAAGACTGATACTTTGATAAATTGATTTTTACTAGTTTGAAATTAATAATTACTCTAAAAAATAAATCATAAGATGAATCTTTAAGATAAGTCATCATTATCTTAAGACACAATTTTCAGAGCATACAAGTCTATAAATGAAACTCTTAAATATTTGCTTAAATAACAATTTTGAACTTCGGATTTTAACTACGGATTTGGGTGGTTAGAATTTTGTCAATAATATGCAAAGATGGCCGCCAAGCCCATCATGCATAATTTGAAAAAAATTGAATTTTCAGAAACTCATTAGGATGTATTTAGTACAGGAGAAAACGATTTCTATTAACATATACGTAGGCACTCGACTTTTATATATGATAACTTATTTAATGGAAAAAAGTTAAATAAGCAATATATAGTTTTTTTTTTACGCTGGGCCTTTTTTTACTTTTGTAAAGTTGTTTTTGTAGATATCATTTCTTTTTTTTAAATATATTGAACATAATTTAAATAATCTAAACATGAGAAATAATTTAAAAATACATTTTACTTTCAGTCATTGTTTAAAGGGTTAACTAGAAATACCAGTAGATTTTTCAATTAAATTAATTACACTCTTAAAAACAACATGCTAAATGTGGCTTGTTATAATACTTGTTATCTTCCGTTAAAAAATATCACTGACTAATCCATTAAATGAATAAAAATGGAATATGTACATAGCGTGTCAGCGCTGCATTTGAAATCAAACGTGATATCACGCTCTTTTATTATTAGCACTAGCTGGCTTCGCCCGCTAGCGGGCCGCGAATTTACACCGGGGCCTCAATCCTTTTAAAACCTCGAATAAGATAAACCACGAACCTCCGACATGGTTCCACGCTGCCTTCGGCACCGGATAATCCCTTAATTTGCACATCGAATTGTATAAACCTGTAAACAAACGAACTTCCGACACGGGTAAACCGACAGCGACTTAGCTCTTGCCAGAGGATTGGTTTACTTTCAGTGATTAAGACATATAGATCGACTTCAACGGATGCCTTATGTACTCTTGCAGGTGTTCCTCCTTTGAAGATAGAATATCAAGCTTACTACGATAAATTTCTCTTTTTCAGTGGAGATGGGTCAATCATTATCAATAATATAGAGTTTCACGCAGATGAATTCTCGATAAATAAGAGAACATATGAATTTCCAGTAATAGGTCGTGATAATTTAAAATTAATTGAACCAATTACAGAGGTGGTTCCAGACTCGGACTTGCCTGTAGTTTATTCAGATGGATCTCGAATGCCCTTGGGAGTGGCAGCAGCCTTCACAGTTTATTGGAAGGGCTCATTTATATATGACTATAGGATCAAACTAAATGATTTGAATTCAATATATCAGGCAGAGTTATCTGCTATTTATCATGCGGTACTGTGGTTGGTTCATTCTGAGTTTAAAAGTGTCATATTATATACGGATAGCTTTTCGTCGGTCTCAGCTCTTGATAATCTGTTTCCCACTAATGAAGTATTGTTTTTAATTTACAAGCTGCTTATGGAACATCCTGAAAAAGTATTATATCTCGGATGGATCAAAGCACATATTGGCTTTGAAGGTAACGAGCGAGCAGACTTTTTAGCGAAATCAGTCATATTGGAGGGTATGTATGATATTGATTATCGGGTTACGCTTCCACCCTCACTGGTAACAATGTATTTCAAAAAGAAGGTGTTGCAGGCCTGGCAGGAGTACTGGTCTGCCTCTGACAAGGGTAGACAGACTTACGAAATTTTGAAGAAAGTTGAGAGGAAGTTTGTCTGCGCGAAACAACTTCTTGCACATTACTTATCAGGCCATGGGAGTTTTCCGTATTTTTTGTGTAAAATAGGTAAAAGACAATCAGATAGATGTGATTGTGGCTCTCGGGGCACAGTTGTGCATTACATTTTTGGTAGGTGCGTTTTAATGAAACATCACTTTAGTTTTGTGAGAAAATATACGCTACGTGAAAACTTGCAAAGAATTCTTCTGAACCCTGCGAACTATTCAAAGCTTGCGGAAAACTATAATATTTTGAATGAATTGTTTTCTATCATAAGATATAGGTTTTGAAAAAAAAAAATGGTGCTGAAGTCAAATGCGTCTGTAACTTTGTTTGAAGAATACAATAGATAATTGTTTATTTGGCTATGCCATTAATCTGGTGGTGAAGCTTAATTTCTCTGCAATTTTGCCTATAAACCTTTAAAGTCATTTATTTGACGGTATTTTGAAAATTTCAAGTAGTGGACTATTATTAAAACTGGCATAGTTTGGATATAAAAGTGACTTGGTGGACATTACCAACTGAATTTGCTGAGTGTTTGTAATCGACAATGTACAAAGTATGTCCCTGAACCTTGTGAATTGTGTTCCATTGTTTATGAACCTTAATTTTACTAGTTATTAGTGTCGACGATGTAACTAAATAAGTCGTTAAATGCTGTTATACTTCCTTTTAGTTTATATATTTAAGTTAGTCTTTACGTAGGTTTAGTTCTTATACGACTATGAATTATCATAGTTAGTCATATTTCAGTCTGGTAGACCTGTTGCAGCTTCTTTGTTTTGTTTTGAAGCTTGTTTATTAGTTAGTTAATTTGATCTTAGTAGTTTTTATTTTATTTTGTAGGGGTCTACTGTCATTGTATCAAGTTTGTGCCTTTTCGTTGAAAAGGATTTTGTTTTTCGATTTTTGTTAATTGTCGCCCGTTGTTTAGGGCTTGTTTGGTGGGCTGTGGGGCGCTGACTGTCTGCTGGGGATTTTCCCGCCGGAGCATATTTGCCATAAACCTAACGGTTTGGCGCTCCGGCTGGGTGATTAAGCCCATAGCACATTATTTATCAGGCCATGGGAGTTTTCCGTATTTTTTGTGTAAAATAGGTAAAAGACAATCAGATAGATGTGATTGTGGCTCTCGGGGCACAGTTGTGCATTACATTTTTGGTAGGTGCTTTTTAATGAGACATCACTTTAGTTTCGTGAGAAAATATACGCTACGTGAAAACTTGCAAAGAATTCTTCTGGACCCTGCGAACTATTCAAAGCTTGCGGAAAACTATAATATTTTGAATGAATTGTTTTCTATCATAAGATATAGGTTTTGAAAAAAGGAAAAAAAAATCTGTGCTGAAGTCAAATGCGTCTAATCGGCATTTATTGTTTTAACTTTGTTTGAAGAATACAATGGATAATTGTTTATTTGGCTATGTCATTAATCTGGTGGTGAAGCTTAATTTCTCTGCAATTTTGTCGATAAACCTTAAAGTCAATTATTTGACGGTATTTTGAAACTTTATTTCAAGTAGTGGACTATTATTAAAACTGACATAGTTTGGATATAAAAGTGACTTGGTGGACATTACCAACTGAATTTGCTGAGTGTTTGTAATCGACAATGTACAAAGTATGTCCCTGAACCTTGTGAATTGTGTTCTATTGTTTATGAACCTTAGTTTTACTAGTTATTAGTGTCGACGATGTAACTAAATAAGTCGTTAAACGCTGTTATACATCCTTTTAGTTTATATATTTAAGTTAGTCTTTACGTAGGTTTAGTTCTTATACGACTATGAATTATCATAGTTAGTCATATATCAGTCTGTTAGACCTGTTGCAGCTTCTTTTTTTCGTTTTGAAGCTTGTTTATAAGTTAGTTAATTTGATTTTAGTAGTTCTTATTTTATTTTGTAGGGGTCTACTGTCATTGTATCAAGTTTGTGCCTTTTTGTTGAAAAGGATTTTGTATTTTCGATTTTTGTTAATAGTCGCCCGTTGTTTAGGGCTTGTTTGGAAAGCTGTGAGGCGCTGATTGTCTGCTGGGGATTGACCGCCGGAGCATATTTGCCATAAACCTAACGGTTTGGCGCTCCGGCTGGGTGATTAAGCCCATAGAACCAGAGATAAGAAAGTGTCCCCTGGTGGTGAAAAAACGAACTAAAATCGGAAAGCTCTATAGATGTCGAGTCGAATGAGCCATACCCCGTCGTGATCCGACCCATAGAAACAGAGATAGGAAAGCGCCCACTGGTGGTGAAAGCTAATCGCGTTTGGGGGGCAAAGTGGGGGGATGAACACCGGAGATGCATAATAAGATTAGGCGGTCACAAACTTTTCCAACGATGTATCACATGAGGGATATGTGCAAAATTCAGAAAATACCCCCCCCCCACCTGCATAATTTGATTAAGCGTTCACAGACCTTTCCAACGATATATCACATGAGAGGTGTCGGCAAAATTTAGAAAAGTGCCCCCTTTGGGGGGGGGGTGAAAGCGGGAGGATGGACACCGAAGATACATAATATGAATAATCGGCCATAGGCCTTTCGAACAATATATCACATGAGTAGTGTCGGGGGGGGACGCAAAATGTGGGGGTTTCACCTGTGGTGCATAACATGAATAAGTGGTCACAGCCCTTTGTAACGATATGTGACATGACGGATATCGTTAAAATTTACAAAAGTGTCCCCCCCCCTTGTGTAGGCAAAACGCGCTCCGCCCCTCCCTATAATTTTTGACGCAGCTTTATTTTTAAAATTTATGTTATGTGTTATAAAATATCGTAAAGTTTCAAACAGATAGCCTTATTATACTTCCTAATTTTGTTCACGCTCCTCCCCATCCTCTCCCCGAACTGTGACGCGCCATTCTTTTTTATAATTTTTTATCATGTGTTATAAACCATCTTAAAGTTTAAAACAGATCGCATTGGAATTTAATATATTTGCTGAAATTACTATTATATGTAGAAAAATATAGAAATAAACCCTCCTTTAGATTGTAATTGAGATATATGAACAATTTTTAGAATTTATGAAAGCTGATTTTTATTTATTTATTTATTTATCTATTTTTTTTTTTTTTTTTTTTTTTTTGCATTGCCCTGTGCATGTTTGGAATTTCTTAGCAATTTCTTAGATTTACATTATTTTATTCAATTAAACATTGTACTGTTACAATAAATTTAAATGGAAACTTCACTTCTAAAACAAAATAATTTAACAACTGGATTTCATTAATTTATAGAAAAATGACGTGAAAGGTATTCCTGCGAACGAAATGCCTGTCCTTTACCGTTTTTTTTTTAAATAAATGAATCACCTTTAATTCATTTCAAAAATTTTGTTTACGTTTGGAAAGAAATTTTAAATGCCGATAACTCTTAATGTATACATTTTAGAAGGTACATCTTCCCTCAAAAACTAATTTATTTTTAAAGATCTTTCAAAAACGTATATTATATATTTAAAATATTTTTTAAAGCATAAACACTACGTCTGATTACTTTATTTTACAATATCTTAAGAACACGCATTTTATCAGACAATTACATGCACTAAACAAACACGAGTGAAAAATTGACCTGGGCCAGTACTCGAACCTGGGACCTTACGCATACCATGCCGACGCTCTGCAACTGAGCCACCCAGATCGATACGCTTGACGGGATTTTCTCATACTTATTCATGTTGGAAACAGTCATCTGCCACAGTTTGCAGTCATATTTAATTGTTTGATAAAATGTGTGTTCTTATAATTATGAAGTTTTATTTTAAAAAAAATATCTTCAGAAGAAAATGGCTGACTTGCAGATGAAATTTGATGTTGTTATAACTTGTAACTGATTTGTGCTATTATAATACAGACTAGCCGCCACTGGCGACCAGTTTGGTCTCCCTTAAATGTATGTTAAGCACAGTAACACGTTACTTTTATTCATAATTTTTTTTTTCCGTAATCCTTCGCCAAACCGGAAGATTCTAATAGACAAATCAAAAACTTTTTCGATCATGGTAGCATTTCGCATATTTTTTGTTGTTATGTATTTCATCTTTCTTGACAAAAACCGCTTAACCAACTTAAGCATTTATGCTTCATATCCGTTTGCTTATCAGTTGCAATATGCTTGCTAATGAGGAGATTCTTAAACATATTAAGTAGTTTTCCGTAATTGGATCCATTGCCAAATGGCGTATTTTAGTTAATACGATTTGGTGCAATGAAGTCTATTTTGTGAAAGTCTTTAATGATATCCACCATTTACACTGAACCATATTGTTGCCAATATTTTTTTGTTTGTTTGTTTGTTTCTCGCTAACTTTGGCTGTAGACTTGATTGCGGGAGAATCAAGAAGAAAATCTATCATTATTCTCATTTAAAACGTCTTGAATAATGTGACATAATCGGAGTGCATATTATAACACGTAATTTTCGAGTATGGTTTGGTGAAACATTGAACTTTTGGAAGCCAGTTTTGATAATCACGTAAATATGTCACACCAACATTACCGCCTATAATTCTAATTACAGCAACCCGTTTTTTCTCTCTATATTGCAACTCTATAGTTAATATAGTGCCCCGGTGCGTCTACGACAGCTGTTCCATCAGAACATTTGATTTCAAAATAAAAGTATCGTTTCTAATTTGCACACGCGAAAAATAAAAGCTGGTATTGGCGATTTTAAAAATTCTATTGGCGAGATTTGCGCCCAAGTAACACAAAAGTACTTAATGATTGAATCCATTTGGACACTGCACTGTTAACTAGTATTTTAAAAACACAAATTGCACAAATTGTGCTTATTAGTTTCTAAAATCAGTGTAAAAATTGTTTTAAACTCATAAAAGAGCTAAAATCCTACATGTTTCGGCTTTAAACTTAAAGCCATCATCGGGGAAGAGGAACAACACAAACGACTACTGATCTTTTAATTTTCGACACGAGAAAATTGAAATCAACAGTATCTTTTAATTTTCGACTTTTTAACTTTCGATTTAATTTTTTAATACTGTTGATTTCAATTTTCTCGTGTCGAAAATTAAAAGATCAGTAGTCGTTTGTGTTGTTCCTCTTCCCCGATGATGGCTTTAAGTTTAAAGCCGAAACATGTAGGATTTTAGCTCTTTTATGAGTTTAAAACAATTTTTACACTGATTTTAGCAACTAATAAGCACAATTTGTGCAATTTGTGTTTTTAAAGTACTTAATGATGTTATGTATTTTGTAAATGTATATTAAATTACTGTTTTGAAAGCGATTGGTCATTAATAATGGTAAATATGATTGGTGATTAACAATCATTTTCGGTGGTCTCTCTTCCTTTCACGTATAATACATAAATACCAAATTAACTGACAATTTGTTTCGAAATTCGATTCATTAAATATCATTACATGAGTTGTATTTGTTTACATTCAGCTTACATCAAGAAAAGATAAAGAATGAAGTTGAGTTGTATAGCACATAATTATGGTAAACTTTGATTGTGTCACTGGTACGAATTATTTTTTTGACACCAGGCAGCGCTCCAAAAAATCTTTCATGGAAAACTAACTTTACGAACGATTATCTCCATGGTTTAATGGTTTAATATTTTAAACCTTCACAACGAATGAATCTTTTTTTTTGTTTACTTTCATGGATAGATAATTTGAACTGCGAAGCTAATTTCAACTGAAGTTATTGGAGAATATATACATAATTGAAAGTAAGTCATCTCTCAAATATTAATTTATTTTGAACGATATTTCTAAAAATGTCCCATTTATGAAGTTTTATTCGAAAAAATAATTTTTAATAAAAATGGCCGCCTGGCATATGAAAAAGTGAAACGGACATTCCGGAACTGTTGATGACAGTCACATGACTTACGGTTTTATTATAGAGATGGTACATGGTCGTTGGCATGTTTTATCTCTGTTTTGGCATAATTTTTTAATCGCCAAGTTAATTAACAGTTTTTTGCTAATTAAGGATAGAAAATAATATTTTTTTACACTGAATTTTATAAAAGCACATAGATTACGTAATTACTTGTCCAAAAATGCAATCCTTTTTTTATTCTGCCGAATATTAAGGTCTGTAGGTTGTTTGAAAAAAACAAAGTTTGACGAAGAAAAAAGTGATCATTTTAAGTAACTCGTCGTTTTTTTTTTAAATCTATATCTCTGTTTATAAATCACTTATGAAGATGCGTTTGGTCTAAATTGAAGAAATTCTTCATTAGATTCTTCTAGTTTTCGTTTTTTTTTTTTCTGCGACGCTTGGTTTATTTGTTATCTGATATTTTAATCTGGCATGTTTTGTCGATTTAACATTGCGAAGTTGATTTCTGTAAATAAGCAGTAGCGGTCTAGTTCAGTTCTTGTCGTTGTTTGTGTGGCGTTTTTTTTTAAGCTTGGCTTGGCAGAGCGACCACCCTGCTTGATTTTATTTTGTAACATGTAATATTTTATTTTCTAATTTTTAGTGTTTAAATATTTCATTGTTGCAATCTCACAACCAGCTGGCATATTTTAGAGATCGTGGTTTGGTACATAATTATCTCTATTGTTGAACATCGTATACAGTTGCAACAATCGTAAACAATTTTTAGTGACTATCACCTGCGCCCGGATAACATAAAAATTCCATAAAATTATTTTATAATTAAGATACAAAAATATCAAACTGTTTTACTGTCACCGAAAACATATCTATGTACATAATTTTTAGGATTCTAGCATAGTTTTAAATCAATTACAAAATTCCACATTTACATATATATATATATATATATATATATATATATATATAAATCAAGTTAAGGTAAATAAAATAGCGTAATAAAAAAGAGTACTTTTAAAAGGCTACTTCTCTCACGTATACCGGGAGCCGGCAGCACAGATAATCACCTCATCGAATTCACGGATGAAATTCTAGGATTAGTTAAATCTTGATTCGCATATTAAAACGTAATCGGTCTGCCAAGTCATATCTTGGTGGAAAACACCTGAAAACCCAATTTTAGCGGGTAACTCGTAGGTTTACCATTGTGTTTTCCTGCTCCCAGTCCTCCGTAATTTCATATTTTTTGGTGCAGGAAAACATAATGGTAAACTTACGAGTCAGCCGCTAAAATCGTGTTTTCAGGTAATTTCCACCAAGATATGACTTGGCAGACCGATTGCTTTTTAATATGCGAATCAAGATTTAACTAATCCTAGAATTTCATCCGTGAACTCGATGAGGTGATTATCTGTGCTGCCGGCTCCCGGTCTAACGCGAAAACACCCGCTCGCTAATGTTAATCCTATGGGACAATTATCTTATATATCGTTTGCATTTCAATTTTTTAAACCTTTTTTTTTTTCATTGATAGTTTAGGTCGATCTCTATGCAGGCCGTTATTTATTTTTTCGATTTTGGTTTCAATTATTTCAATGAGGATACTTTCACGCTCGAAACCGGTTCCGAAAATGAAAGTATCTTAATAAAAAAAACTTGTAAACATAATCGAAAAAGTAAAAAAACGGCCTGCATAGAGATAAACCTCGGCAAAATAATAATAATAAAATATTGAAATGCAAACGAGATATTATAAAATAACTGTCCCATAGGATTAACATTAGCGAGGGTGTGTTTACGTGTGAATGAAGCAACCTATTAAGTTAGCTGAGCGCAGTTGATAAATCGCTAAATGTTGTTCCCATCGCCAGCGTTTGTATTGCATTCATTTCGAAAATTTAAATAATACATCCATTTAAAACAGATGCTCTTTTCACCCATTATATTTAAAATACATTTTTTTTCCAATAATAAATAATAACAGAAACTAAAACATTTTATTTGAACATCAGATCATTGTTTCTAATTTGTACACTCACTCAAACCATAAAACTGCTATTGGCGAAAAAAAAAAAAGAATGCTATTTGCAAGATTTGCGGACATGAAATTACCAAAACATTTATTTATTTTCTTTAGGTTAAATTTTTGTGATTGCATTTTGTTTCTCGATAAACTGAATTAAACCTGGCCAAACCTGGTCGTCAATAAATCCGGCAAGTACTTAAAATCTAAACAAAGCAAATGATCTAAAAATGTGCAAAATTCAGAAATCCACAAAGCCCTTGCTCGCAACCTGTGCGATTTTTTGTGTATTGCATTAGCAACTACAGTAAATTCTAGTGTACGTAACACTTTTAAATTTTATTATTATTTTTATTTTTATTTTATTTTTTAACAGGAAACATGAAATAGTCCTTAAACACTAAAATGCGTTTCATATTGCTTTATTATTTTAAACAGATCGAAATTGTTGTTGTGAACACGTGCCTTTTGCTATCATCGATCAGTTTTTACTGTAACTTTCATGGAATAAATGAAAAGATACTCTGGATTAACTAACGCTTTTTGCAGCAATTTTTATCCTTGATTTTTCTATTGAAGTTTAAACCTGCATCTAAAAAATATTAGAGAATGCCAAAAAAATATTAGATTGCAGTGCGAAATCCTCGCACGGTTCCGCTGGTAATTTTTATTGCTGGAAAGTATAATTACATTTTATGAACATGTTTTGCGAATCTGTACTTAGTCAGGGAAGCTGCGTATCTTGTTTAGTAGATTTATTTCCAAGTATTTTCGATACAGTTTGTTTTGATAGAGTTATGTATATTTAAAAAAAAACATTCACAATATCATATTAACTTCGGGTAAAAAGGAATTAGTGATACAAAGCATTAATTCCTTTTTTTCCGAAACTAATATGGTATTTTGAATGTTTTCTTTTTAAAAATATACATATCTCTATCAAAACAAACTGTATCGAAAATATTTGGAAATAAATCTACTAAACAACATACGCAGCTTTCCTGACTGAGTACAGATTCGCAAAATATGCTCAGGAGATGCGCAGATGGTAGATTTTGGGTCATACCTAATGACGTCATCCTAAAAGTGCCGAGGCTAACGAAAAAGAAAGGCTACCGTGGTGCTTTACGCGTATCTTTTTTTACAGACCGCCGGAGTCACGTGATGCTCGAATGCACCAATGCAGGTGTACAATTAGAGCAACACGTCACTCTAGCGGTCTGTAAAAAACGGTAAGTGGAATGCACCGCGGTAGCCTGTCTTTTTCGTCAACCTCGAAAAGTGCGCGCATTGGCATTTCCCCCTCCGTCCACAAGGTAGCGCAGTTGTTTCAATTTTGCGGATCTGTTCTAGTACAAAGTTGGAACGCTAACATGTATACGTTTTGTATTAAATGGAAATATGTTTTATTGTGCTGATATTGTACTGCACTGTGCGTGCATATTTTTTTGCTCCATGTTACTCCCTGAACTTTTGAAATTTTATTATTTACGAAAATCTCCGCCGGTGAAAATGACGTATGCACTAAATTTTCGTGACATATGTACTTTAAGTGTGTTTTTTTATTTTTTTTTAATATAATTCCCAAACGGTTTGAAATTTATTCTTGGTAATAAATAGGTGTCGTTGTCACCTTTATAGTGACCTGCTGTGAAAATTTGAACGAAATCCGTTAAATATTTTGTAAGTTACTAGGGGGCTCTGCCCCCTGCTCGCTACGCTCACCAATCCCCGTTCTGATTTCACAGCCTCTTATAAACCTGGTAATGTATCCTGTTTTAAAAAGATGATGATGATGATATCACGAACGGCGACTATCTTCTGTAATCAGGTTATAATGCTTTTTCATTTAACTGGTTATAATGCTTTTTCATTTAACTGGTTATAATGATTTTTCATTCAATTCATCTTTTTTGTTTTTAATATTTATGTGTAAACACAATTTTTATGACGTAATTTTCTTTATTACCTGCTTTCAACACGTGATCATTTAATTATTATTTTAAACTTTCATTATTGTTTTAATAGTTTTGCGCAAATACATTTTTTATTTCAGATAAAACATAATCCTTTGCGCTCATTTAGAAATTGGCAACAATATAAAAAAATGACTTTTTCAATAAAATATTTTTTACTCGTTTTTTAAGAATTTTTTGAGTTCTTATTGTCCGACCATGATAATTTTTTTAATTTCTGAAAGCTTGTTATATTTCGCGTCTGGTGGTATGATTTTCGAATCCGTAGGATGGCTAGAAAAAAAGTAATAGCTCCTCAAAAAAGTCCCTAGTAAAAAAGCGATGAGAATAACCCGGAATATCTACGCAGAATTTTATTGGTCCATTTCTAAATCGTTTTTGGCTCAGTTCCAGATTACTTTTTTTTAATATAGAAGGATGCTTGACGAAAAGTTTTAATATCCATCGTAGCTATTATATGTGGCAAAGTATTACTGCGCTGTGTATGAGTCTTCGTTTTCACTCAGACAATTACTTTTCATGTAATCTAATGGGAAAAATTGTTTGGTTGTAAATAAGTAGTATGTTCATTAAATTAGAAATCTTACAAGGAAGATCTCCATAAACGCATACTCAGAAAACTTGAAAACTTGGAATGACATAATTGAAGATAAACTTTATAAGCTATTTCATAATAATTACAGAATATTCTTGTCTTCAAAAACTCTTCCTCCAGAACCTCCATATAGCGTCATAAAACAGTGACAAAAAATTTTTTTTTTTGATATGATGATTTTTTTTGTAATGAATACGCTTTTCTAACTACATTTTTGTCATATACATTAATATGCATATAAAATGAAATTTAACTATCGTATTATGCGGCTTAGAAAAAAATATATAATTTGATTAAAATTATTTCAAGTTAAAAATGAAGGTCTTTTTCTGAGCACTCTAGGTTTCGATATTGTTAGTGTAGGAGACAAGAGAACAAAGCATTGTTGCCATGGAAACAACAACTTATTCAACATTTTATAATAGACAGGGAGCCGGCAGCACAGATAATCACCTCATCGAATTCACGGATGAAATTCTAGGATTAGTTAAACTTGATTCGCATATTAAAACGTAATCGGTCTGCCAAGTCATATCTTGGTGGAAAACACCTGATAATCCAATTTTAGCGGGTAACTCGTAGATTTACCATTCTGTTTTCCTGCTCCCAGTCCTCCATGATTTCATATTTTTGGTGCAGGAAAACACAATGGTAAACCTACGAGTCAGCCGCTAAAATCGTGTTTTCAGGTAATTTCCACCAAGATATGACTTGGCAGACCGATTGCTTTTTAATATGCGAATCAAGATTTAACTAATCCTAGAATTTCATCCGTGAACTCGATGAGGTGATTATCTGTGCTGCCGGCTCCCGGTCTATAACGAAAGCATTCTTAATCAGACAGTTTATTTTTAAAACATGCTTAAAACTTATCCAGCTGGTGAAATCGGGTAAAATTAAATAACTTCAGCACCAAGCAACTTCTATATATATGTAAGATTCTATCGGTAATAATAAACTATTTCTTCGTTTAAGTTTCAATATATTCAGTACTGCCTATTTAAACACTCATTTAACAAGCAATTTCCAAATTCATTAAAATCGCTTGTATTTGGCGAGTAAAAAACGTTGCTTGCCAAATCGCGTCTTTTAGCTCCCAATACTCGGTATTATTTAATTTTTTTTTCAGATTTTCTATTGGAATTCCGCTGTTTTTGACAGATATTTTATACATGAGTAGTTCCATTAGCACTTCCTTTTTTCAAAATATTCGGAGTATGCGCTTTAAGGAGAACTTCCTCTTTAGTTCTTCTAATCGTTTATATTATTTTATTTTTTAATTTTTAATTTTTTAATATTTCATTTTTATAACCGACGTATAATGCGCACCTGCAATTTTTGATCAATTTTCTTGAATTATACGGCGGGATATACTATATATGTTTTTGTTTATTTCAAAAAGTAAACTTTATTTCTGTTTTTATTTTTTTTAAATATATCTTAGATAAATTGATGTACATGTATACCTCAGGAACTACTGGTTTGCCTAAAGCTGCTGTGATTTCTCATGGAAGGTAATTGCACTTATTTTTCTTTTAATCTCTAAAAGAATTAGTGATTGCAGGCAAGATTATTAAGAGACCTAGAAAACTAATAGTCTAATAAGTCTATTAAACTAATAGTCTAAAATACAAACATTAAAAATACGTGTCTTTCACTCATTTAATTTAAAATACATGCCTTTCACTAATTCCATTTAAAATACTAAAAAGGAAAAGAAAAAAAGAAGAAATAATGGCGCAAATCAAAACCTTTTATGTAAACATCAAAGAATTGTTTCTAAATTACACACGCAAAATAAAACAGCTGCTAATGGTGAGATTTGCGCCAAATCTCTAATACTAAGTTATTGTGGGGTTTTTTTCTTTCAAACAGAAAAAAATCCAGATTAATTTTCCATTTTTATTAAATAGAAATATGTTTTATTGTACTGATATTGTACTGCACTGTGCGTGCATATTTTTTTGCTCCATGTTACTCCCTGAACTTTTGAAATTTTATTATTTACGAAAATCTCCACCGGTGAAAATGACGTATGCACTAAATTTTCGTGACGTATGTGCTTTAAGTGTGTTTATTTATTTATTTTTTAATATAATTCCCAAACGGTTTGAAATTTATTCTTGGTAATAAATATGTGTCGTTGTCACCTTTATAGGTACCTGCTGTGAAAATTTGAACGAAATCCGTTAAATATTTTTTGAGTTATGCTTGACGAAATGTTTTAATATCCATCGTAGCTATATATGGGGCAAAGTAATACTGCGCTGTGTATGTGTCTTCGTTTTCACTCAGGCAATTACTTTTCATGTAATCTAATGGGAAAAATTATTTGGTTGTAAATAAATAGTATGTTCATTAAATTATTTAAAAAAATGTAATCAATGACGGAGGAATAGGGGAGTTCTTTAATATGTTCTTTAATATTAAGAGATTCCACTACGTTTGAAGGTACTATTAAATTAAACTAATAATAAACCTAGAAATAATTTATAATAAAAAAAATCAACCCTCATTGGCAAGTATGACACTAAAAATAATTATCAGTTTATACTGCCGTTATCTTAATACTATTTCGAATAATTTTAATTTATTAAATTACTGTAGCATTAAACCTTGTTCGTGTAAGAAAACAGAGAAATGTAATCAAGATAAGTAATGATGGTAAAGTAAATTATTGGGACCTTTCATCTTTAAAACTACAGAAAAAAAAGCAGCGAAAACTACATCGGTATGACACAATCATAATATATTCTGTATATTTAGTTTCATCAATGAAAACTAAATATAATGTCACTTTCACCTACGCAAAAATTTCATAACCTGATTTCATACAAAATCACTGTTCATACTAACAAGGTAGGTCTCCTTAAAGCGCATACTCAAAATATTTTGAAAAAAAATGCTATTGAAAATACTCCACTACGTTATAAACGATCAGTCAAATTTAGCTGTGGAATTCCAGTAGAAATTCTGAAAAAAAAAGTCCTTCCGGCCTGTACCGGGAGGGAAAGGTAGCTTTCTTATATCTTCGTTTTAAAGCACATACAAGACTTACAAGACAGCAAATTACAAAAAACCAACGATTAATTTTAGACCGGGAGCCGGCAGCACAGACAATCACCTCATCGAGTTCATGGATGAAATTCTAGGATTAGTTAAACCTTGATTCGCATATTAAAAAGCAATCGGTCTGCCAAGTCATATCTTGGTGGAAAACACCTGAAAACCCGATTTTAGCGGCTGACTCGTAGGTTTACCATTGTGCTTTCCTGCACCAAAAAATATGAAATCATGGAGGACTGGGAGCAGGAAAACACAATGGTAAACCTACGAGTTACCCACTAAAATTGGGTTTTCAGGTGTTTTCCACCAAGATATGACTTGGCAGACCGATTGCTTTTTAATATGCGAATCAAGGTTTAACTAATCCTAGAATTTCATCCGTGAACTCGATGAGGTGATTGTCTGTGCTGCCGGCTCCCGGTCTAAAATTAATCGTTGGTTTTTTGTAATTTGCTGTCTTGTTTCAAAATGTCAGTCACCCTAGAATTTCAAACTGCTCTATCTCAGCCATTTTTTTAAGATAGAGGTAAAATAAAAAATGCTCTGGAATCCTTGTATCAAGGCCTAACACTTAAATAAAAAAATAAATTTGAGTTTTTAACTTTTTTGTATATTTATTTTAGTTTTAAAATTTCTAGTGGCCGTCATCTTGAAACAAGATGGCGGACCAAGTTGGCCAACGAACTCGGTCGAGGCATTGGTGAGCTTTTATACACACAATTAGTTTCATCAAATTTAATTTATAAATACGAGCGTTATCGTATGACATAGATCAGATATATATATATATAAATCAACATTTGAACGGAGGGTGGTTTTGGAGTCTGTGGGTCATGATCTGTGAAAATATATCGAAATTTTCCGAAATTGCTTTCCTCCGAACGGCTGCAGTAGGTAGCTTTATACTTTTTTGTATTGAAAGCTACCTAAAAATTAAATACTTCCGAGTATTTCACTCAAAAAACACTTGATATGGCGAGCGACACTTTTACCTCGTCAAATGCAAGCGATAAATTAAATGCATCTGAAAATCGCTTTTTAAATTACTGTTTATATTCCCTGTACTTAAGGAATTTAAACTTAAATAATGAAATATTTTATTATTATTTCTACAAGCTTATATAATATACAGAGTTGTTATAATATAGCTATCTCTATTTGGAGCTGTCTGTAGCTTGAAGGAATAACCGGAATAAAATCAAAATCGGTACACTTGCTATTCGAGAAGGGAAAAGAAGAATGGAACAATAAGAAATTAATTGCAATAATCGCCGACAGATGGCGCTTTTGAGTATGACATGTAATGTGTAATATTGTGCACCGTGGAGGTGTCGCAAACCTCAATGACTGTACCGCATATAACAACATGTGCGAAACATCAGTCCTGATGCGTTATATTCCGCAGTTGAGCACGTCGTGCACCGCCTAGATTGTGTCCTCCAGCACAATGGCCATGTGGAACCTGAATATGATCGGCACCGCCATGCGAAAGCGTAATCACATTCAGTGACATTTTCCAATAAATTAGCTACGCCATCCGGTTTTACGCCTTAATTCTTAGTTCTTGTGTTACACATTACATTTCACATTCAATAGCGCCAGCTGTCGGTGATTATTACAATTATTTTCTGTATTGTTCCATTTTTCTTCCCCCTTCTCGAATAGTAAGTATATCGATTTTAGTTTCATTTGGGTTATTCCTTCGAGCTACAGACGGCTCCAAATAGAGATACTTATATAATAACCACCCTGTATATAAATTGCGTATTGCTGCAGCTATTCAATTTTACACTGTTTTACAGGCTGGATAAGTTTTAAGTAAATTCTAAAAGTAACTGTCTAATTAAGAATGATGAAGTAATAAATTTCGATATTGAATAAATCATAGTTTGCATGGCGTGTCTTCTTGTCGTCTTCCACACTATTATCCAGTATCGGAGCTGAATTGGCAGTGCTCCGAATAGGACCTTAATTTTGAGCTTGAAACAATTTTAATCAATATAACTTTTGTTCTAAAGTGTATAATACGATCATTAAATTTCATTATATATACATGAAATGAAATGAGGCTCCCTCAGTTGGTCGTCGATCGCGGTTTCGATGGGTACCGGGCCCCGTTGGATGCTGCAGCGCGGACTGAAGACGACTCCGTACCTACGTCAAATCGCTCGCTAGGAATTCCTAGCATTTTCCTGTAGTCATGGGCCGTGAGCGCTATTCGGGATTCAATTAAAGTCCGAGTGAATATGCATGGCTATAAAAAAAAGACACCATCTATTACGAAACTTGTTTTATTTCTTTTAGTTACGCTACTCTCACCAACCTCCGTTCTGATTTCACAGCCTCTTAAAACCTGGTAAATGCAATGTATCCTGTTTTAAAAAGATGATGATGATGATATCACGAACGGCGACCATCCTCTGTAATCAGGTTATAATGCTTTTTCATTTAACTGGTATAATGATTTTTCATTTAACTGGTTATAATGCTTTTTCATTTAACTGGTTATAATGCTTTTTCATTTAACTGGTTATAATGCTTTTTCATTTAATTCATCTTTTTTATTTTTAATATTCATGTGTAAAGACGATTTTTATGACGTAATTATTATTTTAAACTTTCAGTATTGTTTTTAATAGTCTCGTGCAAATACATTTTTTATTTGAGATAAAATATAATCATTTGCGCTTATTTAGAAATTGGCAACAATATAAAAAATGACTTTTTCAATAAAAGATTTTTTACTCGATTTTTAAGGATTTTTTGAGTTTTTATTGTCCGACCGTGATAATTTTTTGAATTTCAGAAAGCTTGTTATATTTCGCATCTGGTGGTATGATTTTCGAATCCGTAGGATGGCTAGAAAAAAAGTAATCGCTCCTCAAAAAAGTCCCTAGTAAAAAAGGGATGAGAATAACCCGGAATATCTACGCAGATTTTCATTGGTCCATTTTTAAACCATTACTTTTTTTATATATAGAAGGATAAGTCCTTTTAAACCAGGTCCACACTGGCGTGAGAGCTGCTTTTTAAATCTTTCTGGACATCGAGGTTTGTTAGATCGCAAGACAACTCCTGGAGAGCATAAGTAGCGTGAATTTAGTGCATGGTTGAGATCGTAAAAACTTCTCTCCTGATAGCCGTGCAACGGCATAAATATGAGGTTTTTGCATTATTTCTGCTAGAGGTCGTCGAAGTCAAAAGAGGCGTATTTCTAATTTAATTGGCCGCGAGCTGACTGATTGATTGCGCGGGGCAAGACGTTGGCTCAAATTCGGCCGACGGGATGCCGCGAGACTTTAATATTGCGCTTATGTCAGCAAAAGTATTCTTATGAAAAGTGACAAAACGATCTTTGAAAGTTATAAGATGCGATGCAGGAAAACTAATTTAACAGGGGCAACAGGAGTTTCAATCAATTGAGACACAATTACTAAAGCATTTAAAAAGTTTTAATTTAAATTTCTATTTTTTAAAACGATGATTTCAAATTTTAAAAGGGACATAAAGGGATTTTACATTTTAAAAAGGGGCTTAGCTTTTATCCTTTCATACATATAGATGTATACGGCAAAACTTTATAGTTATAAATGCGTATTTATTTAAGTTAAATTTGTTTACACTCTATAAACGACATTTTCAAAACTGAGCAAAAAATACTCAAATCTGAGTATGTAGCATAGTCAAAATTGCTCCTAATCAAAGTTACTCATGTTTGGAAACATGCACACACTCCAGAATAAAACATCATGTGCTCCTATTTGAGTATGTCCATGTTGCAAAAACGAGTATGAACTGACTTCTATGTGCTCATTTTTGGGTATGTTCATGTTTCAAAAATGAGTTTGAATTGATTCTAATCATTTTTGAGTATGTCCCTGTTTTAAAAATGAGTATGAACTGACCTCTATGTGTCAGTTTTGAGTATGTTCATGTTTCAATATTCTGAGTATTTTTGGTATTTCAGAATTGAAAGCATTGGATCATGCTATTTGAAACAAAAAGTTTCATAACAAAATGAAAACATCGATTCATCAGATTTGAAAGTGTCATTTTTATCAGTGTAGTTCAGTATAAAGAATTTTTTTTCCTTTAAAGAGTATGTATCGTAGAAGCGTATTGCAAAAATTAGTTTCTATTTTTAAGTAAAGAAATAAAAACATGTCTTAAAAAATCCTTCTTTTCCTTTTTCTATTTCTTCCGCAATAACAGAGTAGCAGGTACAGAAAATTTCATATTTAGCTACGCTTCTATCGGCTTAAAAAAGCCATGAATTATGATCTGAGTACTGCATCTGAGTTTAATTATATATTAATAGAAAAGCATTAACATCCTAATTCTGAATATTTTGATTTCTGTAATACATATATATATATATATATATATATATTTGTTTCAGGTATGCAACGTTTGCCGGGGCTTTTAAATTTGGGATTCAATCAAACGAATCTCACATTTTTTACAATGCTCTTCCACTTTATCATATAACTGGAGGTTTTATCTATTTAGTTTCTGTCCTCGTACTTGATCATAAAATGATCTTAAGAAGAAAGTTTTCTGCTTCTCAGTTTTGGAAAGAAATCGTGAAGCATAGAGCTACAGTAAGTCTTGCTTATAATTTTGAGTGTATCTTTACTTTTCCTTCTTTGATTTCCTCATTCATAAATATATTTGACTATTTATAATGAAATAAAACAAGAATGAAAAATCATGTGTCAAGCATAGATTATGTAACACTTTCCAGCACTTCCAAAATAATTTTATAAATCTTTACCGTTTAATAAGGTGAAATATGATATGTAAGTAAACAATTTAGAGATCGCATAACATTTTTGAGAATCCAATTTCAAGAATTATCAACAATATTCGGAAAGATATCCGAAACCTTTTGTGAGTCCTGTATATGATCTATAGATTTGTATATATAATACATAGAATGCTAAAAATTAATTCAGTTACGAAACGCGTAGCATATTTTAAAATTTTCTTTCTGGAATTTCCGTCAATAAACGGAAATGTACTCGAGAACTTTCGTGCTGCTCTGTATATGATCTATAGAATTTAAACACACGAAGTAATTGACAACAAACAACAAATGAGTTAAATTTAAAAACGCGTTCAGCAACTGAAAACGCACTTCCAGTAATTAATGTTAATATTACAGTAGCGAATTCTTTTGTGTGCCCCTGTAAATGAATGTTATACACACAATATTCTATCGTAAGTCTTTTGTAATGCACCTAAATGATATATAACAATTTTAATACGTTTAAAATAGTGAAACAATATTAAAATAAACCGCAAACGATTTTCCGCAGTAGACCGTAATGTAACGTAATTCTTTTGAGAGTCCATGTAAAGGAACTATAAGTCTTATGCACACCATATGCCACAGTAAGCCTGTTGTAGCGCACCGCAGTGATATATATTAATTTCAATATGTTTGAAATTGTGTAACATCATTCAAATAAACCGCCAATAATTTTCCACATAAAGCGTAATGTAACGGAATTCTTTTGAATGTCCCTGTAAATTAACGATGAATGTTATACACATAGTATTATATAGTAAGTCTCTTGTAATGCACCTTAATGATATATATCAATTTTATTATGTTTGAAATAGTGAAATATTATTAAGGGGTCTCTGGAGTCTTACTTTTCCTCCGAAGATGCAAGTTTGCATCATGTCACATTTTATTTTATTTCTGATTTCATATAACACACAATAAAATGAAATTTTTACCTCTAATAGGTCAATATCTACTTGATTTAACATGATTATTTCAATGTTGTACAATTCATATTTAATTATTTTAAAAAGTATAAATTTTAAAATAAAGTAAAAAAAAATTTTTTTTCGCCGGGTATCCACTGCGCGCAACGTTGTAGAAAAAATATTGCTTCAAAAATAACAAATAAAACTGATAATGATGTAAAATTGATGTATCTTGAACTTATACTTCAATTTCAAGCAATTAAAAATTTATTTATTTTTTTAAATTGGCATTTTTTCAACAAAAAAAATGATTTTTTTAAAGATTTTACAATTTAAATTTAAATGAAAAAAAAAATAAATTTTTAATTGCTTGAAATTGAAGTATAAGTTCAAGATACATCAATTTTACATCATTATCAGTTTTGTTTGTTATTTTTGAAGCAATATTTTTTCTACAACTTTGCGCGCAGTGGATACCCGGCGAAAATTTTTTTTTTTTACTTTATTTTTAAATTTATACTTTTTCAACTAATTAAATATGAATTGTACAACATTGAAATAATTATGTTAAATCAAGCAGATATTGACCTATTAGTGGTAAAAATTTCATTTTATTGTGTGTTATATGAAATCAGAAATAAAATAAAATGTGACATGATGTAAACTTGCATCTTCGGAGGAAAAGTAAGATTCCTCAGACCCCTTAAAATAAACCGCAAACGATTTTTCTTCATAGACCGTAATGTAACGGAATTACTTTGAGGTATCCTTGTACAGTAACTATAAGTCCTATGTACACCATATTCCATAGTAAGCCTGTTGTTGTGCACCGCAGTGATATATATCAAATTCAATATGTTTGAAATTGTGTCATTAAAATAAACCGCCAATCATTTTTCAGTATAGACAGTAATGTAACGGAATTATTTTGAGTGTCCCTGTAAAAATAAACTATAAGTGCCACACACTTAATTTTCAATACCGAACATGCCATAGTAAACCTCGATAATATATACCAATTGCATGACAGTCCAAATATATTTACATCAGTTGGAGCACATACAGACGCAGACAAACCGAATTCATAAACACTTTTCAACTATGTTGGAAAGTGTTAAAAAGCAACGTGTAAAACAGCAATGACACCGCTTGTAGTTTTTTAACGATTAAGATATGTTTTAAAACCGCAGGCAAATTTCGAATAAACTGTTTGTCATAAATGTGAAAAATATGCTATTCTTTGTTCGAAAACGTGTGCATTTTAAAAACAAACCGCAACATAGAAATTTGTCAGAATTGGCCAATAGTTATAAGAAGGCCTAATAAAGAGGAATGTAAAGTATAGTTGACGCAAGTTATAACATTCCATCAGGTGTCGGAAGTAGCGCGCTACAAGTAACGAAACTGCTGTAGCTGCTACTTTTTACAGTAGTTTGTAGTGTAGCGCGCTACATTTTGAATAATGTAGTGTAGCGAGTAGCGCGATACAAAAAATCCGTAGTTTGTAGCGAGAAACGACTCTACTTTTAACGCTACTTCAGGGGGTGCGAAACGTACCATTCTGTATATTACGTTGCCGAAATTTGCTCCTTTTGTGAAAAATTTGCTCTGCTCAACAATTTACGAATCTCAGCTGTAGCGTATAACAACGTATTGCATCAAGTGATAGATTTTCCCCATTGACACTTGCTGCTAAAATCAAGTACTAATCTACCAAATGAGTTAATTTTCTTTCTGGCAACACTTGTCTATTTACTCATTATTAAGTCTTGATGTTTTAACGCCGGTTTCTTAATATTAGGAATTTCTTGATTTACAGATTTATTTATTATTTGCATCTAGAGTTGTTTTTCTGTAATTTTCTAGATTATAATGTCTCTCTTAATTTTGCTACGAAATTTAATGTTTGTATAAATTAATATTTTGAAGACAAACACAACACATTTTCTTGTATGTTATCTTGTATGTATCGATTATGTTGCATTTATTTAATTATATCCCGGCAGACGCGATATAACGAGGGTCGCTTTATTATTTAAATCGTCTCTTCATTTCTAATTTAAATGGAACCCTTTGACAAAATCTGAAAGTAGCGAGGTAGTGGCTACTTTTGAAGAGTAGTTTATAGTCGCTACTTTTTAAAACAAGGAGTTGTAGTTGTAGTTAACTACATTTTCGATAAAGTAGTTGTAGTTGTAGTTCGCTACAATAAAAAAAGTAGTTTTTACGACCCCTGCATCCCATTTAGTTATTTTGGAAAATGTGTTTACACTGAGACGTTTCTCTAAATATTTTTTTTTAAATGTATAAATTCCCTCAATATTAAAAAAAAGATAAATTTATTAAATGCAGGTCTTGGTATCAACGTGCAGTTTTCGTAATTGTCAGATAGCTAAGGCTTTTAAGTAATGGCTCTAAAATATGCAGAATTTTACTTACTTCTTGTCTGTTAATTAAAAAAAAAAAAAAAAAAAAAAAAAAAAACTGCAACAAAATATATAAATGTGAATGATTGGATTTTGAAGAAATCAACTAGCCGGGCAATCGAAGCATTCAGCAATCAGAATCTCCCCAACATGCCGGTTAATTCAGTCTTTAGAATATTTCTTTTTTTCTTGTTATTGGTATATCATTTCAATAAGTTTTATCAAAAAACTTAGTTTATTTTATCTTTCTAAATTGTGTAACAGTCTAAAATATGTAACTAATAATTATAAACTATGCTTGTTATATTTCTCAAGTAATTCATAAAAACTTTTGTACCTTTTGAAAATTAATGACGGAGGAATAGGGGAGGCGGGTTAAATATTTTTTTGCTGTCTACCAGATTCAATCAAATTTGTGAGACCCTGACCATCGCAATATCTTTCGAAGCTATGTTACACAGGAAAAAGTGGTAATTGACATAGATTTCAAATCGTCAATAGTCAATACTTCTATTTCAATGTCACTGCAGAGATAACTCTAATCCACAGATTTCGTGATGTATAGCTCATATTCCGCCGGCATAACAACTGATATTATTCTATGATTAGGGCCAAATTCTGAACATGTGTTACATGTGCAAACTTCCAGCAGTAGAAAAATAATAGTAATTTTGACCTTATGCAATCATATATAAGTAAGAATAAAATTACTGTTCTTTTTTTAATCGTGGAAGTTTTCACATGCTGCAGGTGTTCAAAATACGGCCCAGACAATCCCATTCAATCGAGATGTTATGTCATGTATTCAGACTTAAAAGATTATATGAGCCTATTGAAATGAGAATGATATTTATATTCTGTCCCATTCAAATGATATTATTTTATGTAAATTATGTTCATATCAAAGCTGCTGCATTTTTAAAAGCTTAAAAAGGGGGTTTTTTAATATAAAACGGCAATGTTGAAAGAAAATTTTCACTTAATTTCTAATAATTTGTATAATAATTTCTAACAATCCTTCGTTAATTCCTATCTGCCAATTTTTTTGCTTTTTTCCTACCACTATTTTTTTTTTAAAGAACTCTTTGTTTATTTAATTGCGGAAAATTTAGAATTAAATGAAGTAAATGTTTCTTGCAAAAACAGTGTTAGGGAATAAACGTATATGTTAGCAGCTATGTTATTTATTGTCTTCGTTGTTACAGTTATTGATACTAATGCATTATTCTGTAAGTGTATATCGTGGTAAATTTGTGTCGCATGTTGGAACGATGAAAACAATTATTTTTCTTCTTTTTTTTCATTCTTTAAAAATTTGAAATTTAGGGAAAAAATATTCTTACACTGCAAAAAATAATTGTTCATTTTATAGTATAAAACTGGCACCCCAGCTGCCAGTATTATACCGTAAAATTAACAGTATTAAACAGTAATATAAGCAGTAAATACGCTGCCGTGCAAGCAGTAATACGCTACCGCGCATGAGCGGTAGCGTATTTAAAAAGTGAAGGTGGCAAACTGATGGTGACAATCCCTAAGCTCTAACATAGGTTATATTTTATGTCAGTGCCACTACCCCCAGGGGGGTGCAAGAATGAAAAACGTTCTAAAATTTCGATTTTTTTTTTTATACTGAAGTTGTTAGAAACAGGAAATTTGGCATGGTAGTTACTTATAAGATGTAAATGCTAAGAACAAATTCTAAAAAAAATCGAAATTTAAAAGGGTGAGATGAGCAAAAAGCGTTCTAAAAACATTCTAAATTACGAATTCTATGGAATCTCTGGAACTACAGAGTTGTTTTCAAACGTGATGGTGGCAAATTGATAATGACAGTCCCTTCTCCAACATAGGCTATATTTTATGTACCACTACCACAGGGGGGGGGGGGGTGCAAAAGCGAAAAACGTTCTAAAATTTAATTTTTTTATACCGAAGGAGCTAGAAACATGAAATTTGGCATGGTAGTTACTTATAAGATGTAAATACTCTCTAAAAACAAATTCTAAAAAAATTCGAAAATTAAAAGGATGAAATGAGCGAAAAGCGTTCTAAACACATTCTAATTTACAATTTCTATGGAATCTCGAGAACTATAGTACCATTTTCAAAAGTGATGGTGGTAAATTGATGGTAACAGTCTCTGATGTGAAATACGCTAAATTTTATGTCGGTGCCACTACTACAGGCAGGTGCAAGAGCGAAAAATGTTCTAAAATTTCATTTTTTTTTATACTGAAGGAACTAGAAACATGAAATTTGGCATGATAGTTATTTATAAGATGTAAATGCTCTCTAAGTATAAATTCTAAAAAAATTCGAAATTTTAAAGGGTGAGATGACCGAAAAGTGTTCTAAAAACATTCTAAATTACAAATTCTATGGAATCTCTGGAACTACAGAACTGTTTTCAAAAGTGATGGTGGCAAATTGATGTTGACAGTCCCTGCTCCAACATAGGCAATATTTTATGTCGGTGCCACTATCCCTAAGGGGGTGCAAAAGCGAAAAATGTTCTAAAATTTCGATTTTTTTATAGTGAAGGAGCTAGAAACATGAAATTTGGCATGGTAGTTACTTATAAGATGTAAATGCTCTCTAAGAACAAATTCTAAAAATATTCGAAATTTAAAACTGTGAGATGAGCGAGAAGCGCTCTAAAAACATTCTAAATTACAATTTCTATGGAATCTCTGGAATTATAGAACCATTTTCAAAAGTGACGGCGGCAAATATATGGTGACAGTCTCTGATGTAACATAGACTATATTTTATGTCGGTGCCGCTACCAAAGGGAGGTGCAAGAGCGAAAAATGTTCTAGAATTTTGATTTTTTTTATACTGAAGGAACTAGAAACATGAAATTTGGCATGGTAGTTATTTATAAGATGTAAATGCTCTGTAGGAACAAATTCTAAAAAAATCGAAATTTAAAAGTGTGAGATGTGCGAAAAGCGTTCTGAAAACATTCTAAATAGCAATTTCGATGGAATCTTTGGAACTACAGAACTGTTTTCAAAAGTGATGGTGGCAAATTGATGGTGTCAGTCACTTCTCCAACATATGCTATATTTCATGTCGGTACCACTACCCCCAGGCGAGTGCAGGAGCGAAAAACGTCCTAAAATTTCGATTTTTTTTTATACTGAAAGTGTTAGAAACAGAAAATTTGACATGGTAGTTACTTATAAGATGTAAATGCTCTCTAAGAACAAATTCTAAAAAAAATCGAAATTTAAAACTGTGAGATGAGCGAAAAGCGTTCTAATAACATTCTAAATTACAATTTCTATGGAATCTCTGGAACTACAGAACCATTTTCAAAAGTGAAGGTGGTAAATTGATTGGAGCAGTCCCTGCTGTAACATAGGTTATATATGATATCGGTGACACCACAGAGGGGGGGGGGAGGTGGCGTGAAAGAGCGAAAAACGTTCTAAAATTTCGATTTTTTTCCGACATTAGTGTGGCTTAATTAGTAATTTCTTAATTATCTGTGGCAGTAAAATTTCCTCTAATGAAAATAAGCCAACGAATACCACTTGGCATTTTTCAAGAATTACGCGAGCAAAGTCGCGGGTTTTGCTAGTTCTTTAATAAATTATCACTGTTGTTTAGTGTATTCCATAAGGTTGGATATTTCGATTTTTGTTTCGCAAATTGTAAAGCAAAATAAATAAATAAATAAGAATAAAAAACTGGATATTTGAGAAATAAAAATGTTGTCTAAGTGCTTTACAATCCCTTAAAAATCTTTTTGAAACGGAATTTAATTATTATTGATAGCATATAAGGAAAAAAATTCTATAAGAATTTAGAGACGATACACAACGAGTGTTAGTAACATAAAGAAGACGTGGGATACCCCTTTTGTCTATTTTCCAGACTACTGAAAAACATAACTTATGTCTTTTTGCTATAGTTGTACTATGATATTTTAAAAAAATGAGCATCGGGATTTTAGAAGATTTTTGCCAGTGGTTGGGTATAAATAACAAAATTTGCCATTTTAAACTCATTTTCAGGAACATGAATATCACGAAACATGCCATGAGGGAGCACTTGGGTTTAATATTTATTTCTATGTCAGATTAGATTTTTAACCGGCCAACGCCCGTTGTCAACTCCATGTGACACCTCTATGAAAGGACTTCTACACTTAAGTTTTAAATAAATATATACCGTTGCACCTTTATTGGGATTGTTAGAAGGGGATATCTATCATATCTATTCCAAACAATCTTATATTCTTAAAAATAAACTAGTCTTTGGGGGGGGGCACTGTAATACTTACCCATCATGGATATGCATAATATAAAATATGAAAGTAAAACATGAGTAAACTATCTGTAAAATGCATTGCAATTCGTATAAAATCGGGCTTGATGACATCATAAACTTTAAATGCTCTATTGCTGAATTGCGTAAAAGAAACATCGTTATAAATCCAAAACTAATAATCATATTAACTAACGGTTTATTGCGTCGATTAAGTGCTTCATTTCCAATTAAAATATATATTTGAATTGAAATTTGGATGAAATACAGGGTCACGAAAAATCGAAGAGTGTGGCAAATAGGATTACAAATATCTCGGCAACTCATTATCCGACCGACTTCATTCTTTATGCAAAATTTGTTTTTTTTATTGTCTTTTATATTCCCTCCTTAAAACAAACAATTTCGGAAATTTTTATAAACCTTTTATCAGAACGAATATTTCGAGAGTCCGAAAAAAATAGCTTCGAATAATCGAGGTTACTGAAATTCAATAAGCTTCTTCCCATTATTACATACTAAGTACAGATCAACTTCAAGTCTCTGTCTCAATTTGTTCGGGAGATAGAGCGTTTACAGACACACAGACACGCAAACATACAGACGGACGGCAATTTTTTTTTCTTCTAAAAATATGTTTTTCGGAATCTTCAGTGTCTGAAATGTATAAATCCCTCAATTTTTTTTTCTATTTTGAAAACGATTACAAGACTTAACCTATACTACGTATGATGGGTAAGTAATAACATAGTCCTACTTGAATCTGTTTCTTCGCAAAGGTCCGGGGCAATAGGGCTTTTTTTCCGAATAAGACAATTCGTCTAAAGAGCCTACGCTAGTCATCCGAAGAAACTCGAACGCTAATGTTAAGTCTATGGGAAGGTTCTTGATAAATTTTTTGCTCGCATTTTAATATTTTTAAATGATTTTTTTTTTTTTTTTTTTTTTTTTTTTTTTTTGCGTAGGATAGTTGAGGCCGATTTCTAACGTTGTTAGTTTTTACTTTTTTGATTTTAGTTACAGTTTTTACTTACCCATCATACGTAGTATAGGGTAAATCTTGTAATCGTTTTGAAAATCGAAAAAAATTTTTGACCTGATTTACACGTTTTAGACACTGCAGATTCCGAAAAACATATTTTTAGAAAAGAAAATTGCCGTCCGTCTGTCTGTGTACCTGTGTGTCTGTAAACGCTCTATCTCCAGAACAAATTGAGATAGAGACTTGAAATTTGGTATGTACTTAGTATGTAATAATGTCAAGAAGCTTATCGAATTTCAGTAACCTCGATTATCCGGAACTATTTTTTTCGGACTCTTGAAACATTCGTTCTGATAATAGATATATAAAAATTTTCGAAATTGTTTTTTTAAGGCACGAATATAAAAGAAAATAAAAAAAACAAATTTTGCATTAAGAATGAAGTCGATCGGATAATGAGTTACCGAGATATTTGTAATCACATTTTTCACACTCTTTGATTTTTTATGACCCTGTATTTCATTCAAATTACAATTCAAAGAAATATTTTAATTGGAAATGAGACGCTTAATACGACACAGTAAACCGTTAGTTACTATGATTATTAATTTTGGAGTTATAAGGATGTTTCTTTTACGCAATTCAGCAATAGAGCATTTAAATTTTATGACGTCATCAAGCCAGGATTTTATTCGAATTGCAATGCATTTTATAAATAGTTTACGCATGTTTTATTTTCATAATTTATATTATGCATATCCATGGTGGGTAAGTATTTCGGCGGCCTCCAACGACTAGTTTTATAAGCGGACATTTTCAATTTCAGAACCGGTTGGAACAGGTTCTGAAAGTGAAAAAGTCCGCTTATAAAGAAACTGGAACCAAAATCGAAAAAGTAAAAACAAACAACGTTAGTGATCGGCCTCAGCTATCCTAGGGAAAAAAATCATTTTAAAATTTTAAAATGTGAGCGAGAAATCTGCCAAGAACTTTCCCATAGATTTAACATTAGCTTGAGTGTTTCTTCCCGTGACTAGTGTAGGCTCTTAATTAAAATAATGACTCTTTAAAGCAGAAGGAAAAAAAACTCTCTATGATGAATAACAAAATATGTGTTACTTAACATGTACAGACTTGGAACACAAATCCTATTTACACAACCACTATTTACGCTGCAGAGAAAACATTACATTATATTTCTAGTCTAAAGTTTATTGTTTAGAATTCTGGTTTGAAAGATCTAATTGTCCTTTCCGATATTGCCTGGACATGCCAGATATCTCAATTCTTATTCCGTTCATCGGCCTTCTGACATTCTGAGAACGTTCTTTTTACTTTTCTGATTTTCTTTCACAGTTATGGTCGCGGGGATGTATTGTGGTTAATCCATGGAGAAAGGAATCGAGTTCGCAACAGGGATATAAAAGAATTTACCTAAAATGTCCCGTATCTCTGATATGATAAAGTGACATTCCAAAGTTTTGTACCTCCTGCAAACAAACCTTCTTTTAAACTATTTAATCGGTCATATACAGCCTAACATGTTATTTCAGTTGGAATAATTTACGATATTTTTCAATGGGGGAGGGATGAATATTTAAATATTTTGAAGAATAATTTTTTTAATGTTGTAATTTAACAGTGCTTTTAATTTTTTTTACGCATTTATTTTATGTTACAAATAAAATTACGTCAAATATTTTTGTCGCTTAAAATAACAATTTTAAATCAAATTTAAATTTTCTAGGTGGCAGTATCTTTCCTGTTGCATGCGGAATCAATATTCCGTATCATATCTTTATTTAAATAATCGTGTTTAATGTTTTGAATTGCTGAAGAAGTTCTAAAAAAATCTTAAAAGTATTCTATTGAACACATTGAAAATCAACCGAAATGAAAATGACTATTTTCTGTTTATTATTTAATCGCATATACAAGGACGAAATCGATGAGAATATTTCCCCCTAAACAAAAAAAGAAGCATTTATTTTGAATTCATTTTTGGATAGAAAACTTTTTTATTATTAATAATTTAGTTTTAATTTCTTACAAAATCTGTTTTCTTTGACAAAAAAAAATTATCAAACGAATAATTATTTTTTGCAACTTTAATAAACTGATATAACATACAACAGCAATATTTTCAATTTTTCTTTTCGAAAAAAGCAGAAAATGTATTTTTTGCAGTAAACAATCACAATGATGGTTTTAAATTTTGAAATGTCAGATCGGAAAACTACAAAATAATTTCCCCTAACACGAGTTTATAGCAATGCTAAATATATACTGAGCGATTCCAGCACATGCTTTGGGCTATTTCCGAGTTTGTTCTGCCGATTTTCAAAGTGCGCCTTTCCAACGTTTTACCCCAAGAAAACACACTACTAACAGATGTGCCTCTAACTTATAAAATTATTGAGGATATATTTAGAAAAATATTCAGAAATATCTAATTTAAGTAAAATATTTGCGTATTCGTTTAGGGAAAAAAGGAAAAAGTTAATATATGCTTTACGCCAATTGAAAAACATTAATTAAAGAAAAATAATTAATAAAGAGGAGAACAGGCAAAATCTGATAAATCTTTTTAAACTGCTCATTAATATCTATCACAGCGTGAGATTGTAAACCGAGAGACAGACAAACCATTTCTTCAAATATAAACATTTCTTATTTTTCATTTCTTTCTGAGAAATTCTTTCTTTTGTTATTAGAAAAAATATTTTCAACTACTGGGTTTATCGGAAACTATGTAAGGATTACGTGTTCATGAGATACATATTGATAGTTAAGAAAATACTTCATTTTAAAGTTTCCATTGCTGTACACATTTAAAACATCTCATTTATTTATTTAATTGGATTTGTTGCAACTAATGCTTTAATTTTTTTAATACCAAAGTAGCAAAACCCGCGGCTTTGCTCGCGTAATTCTTGGAAAATGACAAGTGGTATTCGTTGGCCTATTTTCATTAGAGGAAATTTTTCTGCCACAGATAATTCAAAAATTACTAATTAAGCCACACAAATTGCGTAAATTTCTGTAATGACTATATCACAGAAATTGCAATTTTAAAACTTTTCTGTTCCTGCTCACATTAAAATTTCAAAAATTTTAAAAACTGTTCTATGGATGCATTTGTGTCTTTAACGTGATAGACATGTAAAATTTCAAGTTTCTATCCCTAATAATTTCGGATAAATCATTGTTTAGAAGGTTTTTAGATCTTTTTCAGCCTATTTCACTTTTGTAAAATCTCGATTTTCTTTTATAGAAACCGTTTTTAGCGAGCACTGAAATCTTAAAAATAGCCTACATGCCAAATTTCAACTTGCTATACCAGCACCATCACTAAAATCGCAATCTTGGAATGTTTTTTGCTTCTGCACATTTTTTAAATTTCGATTTTTGTAAAAACTGTTCTGTGGAAGCATTTACGTATAAAAAATAACAGGCATGTTAAGTTTCTATCGCTAACAATTTAGAAAAAACCATAATTTATAACGTTTTCCACTCAGTTTACACCTTTAAAATTCGAATTTTTAATAGACTGTTTATACCGAGCGTCTACATCTTAAAAGTTACAACTATATGAGTTATAATTTTCCAACCGGACGAAAAATGTCCGGCCATGATTTGAACCTGGGATCTCTTGGCTGAGGCTGCCATGCTCTACCATCTGAGCTATCCCGATCGAATCTGGATTGCATAATTCATTCCATTACAACTATATTAATATTTCATTACAACTATATATTATATCATTACAACTATACTAAGTTTCCAGTTTCTAACCTGAATAAATCCAATTAAATCATAATGTAGAACGTTTTTAGCCTGTTTTCCGCTCATTTTAGCCTGTTAAATTTCGATTTTTTTTTAGAAACCGGTGTTAGCGAGCATTTGCATTTTAAGAGTAACCGCCATACCAAATACGAATCTTCTATACCAGCTGTATCACATAAATTGCAATTTTAGTGTGTTTTTTTTTCGCTCCTGTCCTTTCACATTTCTCATTTTTAGTAAACTGTTCTGGGTGATCATTTACGTGAGTAACAGCCAGGCAGAATTTTAAGTTCCTAGCCTTAATATTTCCAAAAAAATTGTAATTTAGAACGTTTTTAGAACGCTTCTCGCGCATTTCACTCTTTTAAATTTCGATTTTTTTCATATTGTTCTGTGCGACCAAATCAGCAGTCATGTAAAATTTTAAGTTTCTACTTCTAACAATTCCATAGTAATTGCAATTTAGAATGTTTTTTAAACGCTTTCCGCTCATTTTATCCTTTAAAAATTTGAATTTTTTTACAAAATCATTGTTAGCGAGCATTTGTACCTTAAAAGTAACCGCCATGGCAAATTTGAAGTTTCTAATCCTGTTAGTGAAAAAAAATCGTAATTTAGAACTTTTTTTCCTTTTTCACCCTTTTAAATTTCGATTTATTTTAAAAAACTGTTCTGCTACTGTGTCTTAAAAAGTATCAGCCATGTTAAAAGTCAAGTTTCTGTCCTTAACAATTCCATAGAAATCGTAATTCAGAATGTTTTTAGAACAGTTTTCCCTCATATCACTCTTTTAAATTTCGAATTTTTTAAAAACTGTTCTTAGAGAGCATGTATATCTTATAAGTTGCTATCTTGCCCAATTTCAAGTTTCTAATCTCTTCAGTATAATAAAATTTGCAATTTTAGAACGTACTTCGCTCTTGCAACCCCATGAGGGTAGTGGCACTGACATGAAATATAACCTATGTTAGAGCACAGACTGTCACTATAAATTGGCGATCATTACCTTTAATTTCGTTTCGGTAGTCTCAAAGATTCCTTAGAAATTGTAATTTAGAATGTTTTTAGAATACATTTAGCTCATTTCACCCTTTTAAATTTCGAACTTTTTAGAAATTGTTCTTAGAGAGCATTTACATCTTATAAGTAACTATCATGCCAAATTTCAAGTTTCTAGTTCCTTCAGTATAAAAAAATTCGAAATTTTAGAACGTTTTTCGCTTTTGCACCCCCTTGTGGTAGTGAAACCTATATAAAATATAGCCTATATTACAGCAGGGATTGTTACCATCAATTTGCCACCATCACTTTTGAAAATGGTTCTGAAGTTCCAGAGATTTCATAGAAATTGTAATTTAGAATGTTTTTAGAACGCTTTTCGCTCATCTCACCCTTTTAAATTTGGAATTTTTTTAGAATTTGTTCTTAGAGAGCATTTACATCTTATAAGTAACTACTATGCTAAATTTCATGTTTCTAGCTCCTTCAATATAAATACAAATCGAAATTTTACAACGTTTTTTGCTCCTGCACCCCCCTGGGGGTAGTGGCACCGACATAAAACATAGCCTATGTTGGAGCAGGGATTGTCACCATCAATTTGCCACCATCACTTTTGAAAATGGTTCTGTAGTTCCGGAGATTCCATAGAAATTGTAATTTAGAATGTTTTTAGAACGCTTTTCGCTCGTTGTGCCAATGTGGTGCGCCAGGGCCGAAACTAAGGGGGGGCAGAGGGGGCACGTGCCCCGGGCGCCAGCAGAACTGAAGGTTAAGGGGGCGCCAACTGCAGGTTTTGTTAGTTGTTTGATATAGAAATGTATATATATATGAAATTTGTATAAAAAGTCTCGCAGCCGGAAAATCCAAAAAAAAAAATGAACCAAATGCATTAAAATAGACAAAAAGATTCGTCTACAATACAAGATAGCAAATGAATAAAAAACGAACTGTTCTCTTAGGCTATTTTCTTTCTCCCATTCCAAATGTATCATGTCTATGTCGTCTATCATTTAAATCTCTTCCTGTGGTTTAGGAGAATCACTAACAACATTTTTCAAGGTCAGTCCCTACTCCTGTCTGTATATGACACTGTTCAACGTCGTCTGGATACGGTACTGCACTGTCCAGCATGGATAATTGGCAAACGATTCCTTCACTTTGATTTTCTATTAGATAAAAATATTCCATGAAGGCTGTTCTATTTTTTCCCTTTTCTCCCAGCGTGGAGCTTTCTTATTTTTCCATTTTGTCATGAGCGAGGGGTGACTGCCCTGGACAATAAACACAAATTGGAGGATGAATGCCCAAAGTAAAATTCTCAGTAAAATCTTTTTCTTTTAAGTATAGCCTTTGTAGAGGTACAGTAAAAAATCTCGTACAGCGCGCCATGGCTAGTAAAGCCGGAGCTGCCCCTGGCTTTATCTTCCAAAAAGTTTTTTACTCGTCTTTTTGCGAAAGTTTTCTAAGCGTTTTGCCGCCCTTGGCGGCAACTGGAATATGCCGGCCTGTTAATTTTGCTGAAATTACTTTTTTATCCAGATCCAATCTAGTATTATTAGAGGGGGCGAGGTTGGGCGACTGACTTGGATACTAAAAACAAATAATATTTGAAAGAATAATTTGAAAAATACGCAAAATAAAACTCTTTGTTAAAACTTTTTTTGAAAAAAAAAATGTCATTTGTAGGGGTGCAGGGAGAAAACCATACCCAAGTTTCTATGACTAATAAAACCGCAGCCGCCACTGCCTCTATTCTCCCAAATTATTTTCTCGTCCTTTGGCCATTTCCAGATAAATGAAAAATGCCACCATACCATTTGTTACAATTACTTTTTTACATACAGATCCGGCTTTAAAGGGCGCGAAGTTGGCTATTGCTAATGACACTAAAATCTAAGGGGACGAAACATATGCAAGATAAAATAGTAACCTCTCCTCCCCTTTTTTCTTTCTTAAGAATATAGCATTTGTAGAGACGCAGAAAAGAACCTCGCACAGGGTGACATGGATAATAAAGTCGTCTCTGCCTTTATCTTTGCAAAAAGAAAAAATATATATAATATATATATATATATATATATATATATATATATATTCGTCTTTTACCCATTCTTACGTGTTTTGCCGCCCCATCCTTTAGCTGTAATTATTTTTTTAGATCCAGATGTAAGTTTCTGGGACAAATACATCGTGTGCCCCTGTAATAGTCAAGCTGAATTTCTTTTTGTTTTTAATATTATCATACTCTAAAACTGCAAAATATCGATTATAATCAGTAACAAAGTCAAATGCATTCTAAATATCAGCTTTATGTAAACAGCATACCAAGTATGGGGCACCCCTAAATCAGGGGCCCCAGTGTCACGATCCAGATTTAGATTTATCAGATCTGATTTAATTAGACTCTGAATCTGTGTAATTAAATCGTCATAAAAGTCTCTAACAGTAACAGGGTTCCTTTCAGCTCAGATCCAAGTTTTTGAGTCTCACCCCAACCCTCCACAACCGTTCACAATTCTGATAATTGCTAATAGAAAAGAAGACAAGGAAAAACATTTAAACATAACTAAAACATTTCTGGGAATAGCAAATGGTATAAAAAATATTCTATTTAAATTACATGAAAATTATGTAGTAATACTAATTAAAAAAAAGTGCTAAGAAAATCCTTTGATCAAAAAATATTTTTTCTCGTTGAACTCAAAAGAGGATTTTGGGGGCCCCTTGCGATCGAGACCATCACGACCCCTTAAATTCCGCCCCTGAGAATATCAATAATTATACTTCCTAAGATGAAAACCTGTATAAAGCGGAATAGTTTTCGGTTCCTTTCGATTCCATTTTCAAGGTTTTAATGAATCAGTATTTGACAAAGCTGATTACTTAGTTCAGTATTACAGATTATCTGATTATATACTTTAAATTTTAGAAACTTAGAAAAAATTCGCTTTGGAAATTTTCTTTTCGGAGAAGGGGGGGGGGCGCCAAAATCCATGTTTGCCCCGGGGCCAAAAAGGCTAGTTTCGGCACTGTGGTGCGCATATGATATCTGTGCCACCACAAACACATCAATACAAATAACAAAATCTCAAGAATTAAATTGAAATCAAAATTGAAATAATTGAATTGAAAGGGTTGCAATTCAGATGATACCAATTGAAACAAGATTTGGCGAGTTATCATTGGCGCCCAGCAAACATAAAAGTACTGTATTGGATATATTTTTTTTATCGCTTTGTTGCTGATCTTGGAAATATGCCTCATGGCTCAATGGCGTTTAATTAAGCAAAAAAAAAAAAAAAAAAAAAACTTCTGTGAAAATTCTGAGAGTCAGGCTAAATTTTTAACAGTAAAAATTATATATATTTTTTGTAACATATTTATGTACAGTGAAAATAATCCATACTTCATAAGCCTAAAAATTGTTAATTTTATATTTTCTAAGAAAAATAATTGTAAGAAAATATTTTAGGGAAGAGTTCCGTATCCCTTGATGATTTTTTTTGGCGAGTTGATTTTGGCGATAAGTGTTTGATGTGATTGTTGCGATCTTGTCTTTGGGGTTACATTTTAACTACTGAAGTGAACTTAATCTACGTGACGTCACACTCCTTTTCGCGATATTTTGGATTTTTTGGCCAATCGCGCCAACCTGCACAGAATGTGAAACTCTTCCCATACTACGTCAGTTAAAAATATGTAAGAGGAAATTTGGTACTTACGTTATACGGACACCATTGTCGCCAAGCATACATTTACATACATTTAATACATACCTTTACATACATTAACATACATACATTTACATACATTTACATGCATACATTTACATACATTTACATACATCTACATACATTTACATACATTTACATACATACATTTACATACATTTACATACATTATGTATTAGCATACATTTTGGCATGGTGTCCGTAATAACGGAAAAGTACCGGAAATTTTTTGAAAAACAATGTTTGTCTAAAACATTTCAACGCATATAGCCACTGAAAGGTTAATAAAGGGTTAGAGTTCATTATACCCCTTGGGTGTATCGCAAGTGATAATAATTTTTATTTTCACACTTTATGAATTAGATTTTTTACGTATAGCTGCAGAAATCCTGCACTGAGAAAATTTTCAGAAATTAACACTGATTTTAAACATATCTAAGGTTTTTGTCACATGCCTGAGCAATATTCATATAAAATTTGTAATTCATATCAAATTGTTTACCGTCAAGTTTTGACGGGTTCCATCTAGTATATATTAAATTTCAAACCATTCGGTTGGGTAGTTTTTGGGCTGTTATATGTGTACGGATGGACAGACAGACGGACGGACGGACCAGACGACGACTATAGCTGCTATATATTTAAATAATTACGAACGCACTTAAAAATGCATAATATGTCGAGAATTTATCTCACTACATTCAATATTTTACTTGTGAATAAAGGTTAAAATTATAGTTTAACGAATTGGAGGTTAAAGAGTACGCTATCACATATGAGTATTAGAACTAATTAAAGTTAAGATTTCTGAATAAATTTCGTTTAGATATGTAGGAAAAGTACCTTAATACTTATGATGTAACATGATGTAATCATAAATAATTACCAAAGACATTTACTGAGAGTAGACAGGGACAAGACGAAATAGTAGAACATGTAACATAAAGAGAACTCGAGAGCATCGGGTAATTATCGAGATTAGCATAAACTAAGTTACTTGCTTCACGCCCTACAAATTACTCGAAAAGTGCCCATCAACATTTTAATTCTTTAGCGCGTCAAAAACTTAGGATCACATTTACCTCGTCAGCAGCGAGTTCTACTTTCCTTCTAGCTCGCTTTCCCGCTTTAACCTCTTAGCAGGTCCGTCAGCGAGCGTACTTGGTGCGCCGTCTATCAAGCAGCGTCCGCCCCCACAGATATATGATTTATATTTTTGCATTTTTAAATCCTGCTAATATCCAATCAACCTAATATATATATATATATTTTTTTGACTTTCTTCAATCTATAATAGAAGGAAGTATATTGTAATCGAAATTTTTTTCGATTTCCGATTTTCGACGGATTTACACGTTTTAGGGGTCAGAGATTCCGAAAAACATGTTTTTATAAAATGTCTGTCTGTCCGTGTGTATGTTCTCTTTCTATCATCAAAAAGTATATGAAGTTATGCTTTAAATTGAACGAAATTTCCTTTATAGGTTTTTGGTTATGGACAGCAGGTTCCACTTGTATTTGGGGATATTACTACAAAAGGGGGCGCCGTGATAGCGATTTTTGTTCCATTTTTACTATTGTATCATCGAAAAGTGTAGGAAGTTATGCAGATAATCGAACGAAATTTTTTGTATATGTTTTTGACTATGGCTTGCAGGTCTCAGTTGAATTTTCGGATATTGCACTTGGAGGGGGCGCTGTGATAGCCATTTAATGTTTTCAAATTCAAAAAGATGTACAAAAAAAAAATCGAAAACCTAAAAGTTTTTTTTCCGTTAAACGTCCGGTCTTGATCCAAGGATTCCGGAGCAATTTTTACTTTGTCTCTATCTTAAAAAATGACTGAGATATAGCAGCTTGAAATTTTAGGGTGGCTGACATTGTGAAACAATACAGCAGGATTCTTCCATAAACGAGTTTAATTTATGAGTTTTAGTGAACATGGTTTTAGAAAATTTTCTTTCATTGTTGTAACCATCGTTTCGACTCAAACATGCTTAACACTACATATTTATATTCGCCAACGTCAAATTCTCGCCAAGCTTGGCGACAATTGTCGAAATATTGCCAAATTTTGCGACAAAAATACATTGCTATATATGAAGCCAATGGTTATATCTATTTAATTTGGCGATTTTCGCATTCAAATCCAATATTGACGAGAACTGGGTATGACTCTTCTGTAATCGGGTTCCACGCATTTTAACTTCGTGTTTTACAGAAAAATTAGCTAAAATCTTAAAACCTAGCTATAGGGTAGCTATATTTTCCTGCCTTTACAGGCCAGAAGGACTTTTTGTAGTTTAGTATCGGCTGCTGGCATCCAGGTAACCCGACGATTCTCATTCAGCTAACGTACAACAGAATGACGAAACATATTGATTTTTTAACTGTGTGATAGCGAATTTGAAAGTATTAACATATATGAGATTGAAGAAAGTTTTGGGATTGGCATATCCGACTAGTTTCCTTTTCGTTTTGTTTCTGTATAGTTTCTGAATTAAAGATTTAGTATTATTTGAGATTTTCTTACTGAATAAATAATTAAGAGAATCTACGTACCTTTTGATTTGAGTCGAGGGTTCGATTCCAGGATGAATTTTAATCTACCGACTCAATAGAATAATATAATGAATAATCAGAGAAAGGATGATGAATGACGAATAATCATTTAATTTATGTAGAATCATATTGCTGATATTCTATGAATTTAATATCTCACCGATCAAAACAGAACTTTTGTTCCGCGTTGGTAACAAAAGATTTTCCTTTAAAAACCAGCATCATTTTCGTAGAAGGAATGGTGTATTAAAATAAATTAAATTAGTCAGTTCACATTCATTACTTGAGACTTGAATATTTTTCACACATTTAATAAGGTATAATAAGACGTTGAATTGAATTAGAATCACTACACACTTTGAATTCAGACTCAAAAACAGAATAGAACTTTACGTTCAGAATCAAAACAGTATCAAAACAGAATGACTTTTACATGACTGCCCCGCAGAAAAGAAGCAGGGTCGCAGACTTTCACAAAATCTAAGAAAGAAATGAAAGAAAATTAATAGCACATATTACAGAAAAATGGTGACAGAATTTTTTAAACATAAGAATAATTAAAGTTCTAGAATATTTTAAAGTTTATAGAATGTCTTTTATAAAATGTCTGACGTAATAAGCTGAAAATCAAAGCATAGTCCTTTTAACTGTTCTTTGGTGCTGACATCTAGCGGAAAGAGTTCTACTTAGAATTGTACAGTTTCCTTTAGTTTTATTTCCCAATCTTGTGTCATTTTTGTCTTTTAATCTATAACCCCTCCTTCCTATTTTCTGACTCGACCTTTTTCTTTTACTCCCTTTCCTTGAAATGGTTTCTTACTTCAACGTTTCTCTGCAGGTTCCGCCTTTTCCTTCCACCATTTCCTGGTGGAGGAAAAAGGAGATTCTCAGCGGCTACACTTATTTCTTTTACGCACCTGAATAACATCATGTTACATTGTTTTGGATCCTAAGTATAATATTGTTTGTTATGTTTCCTAAATCTGTATAGTGTTTTTAACACGAAACCTTCATTCTTATAATGCACATGCAAATGTTTGGAACATGTTAAGATTTTTATCTAAATTTATTTGAATTTACAAATACTATCATTCACTTTTGTATTTTTTTTAAGTGATTGTGAAATGTAATTTCAGCAATGTCTATTTTATTCTCGAAAATAATACATTTCATCTACAACATCTTTAAAAGGTTTTTCTCTACATTGGTGAACTTTGTCGTTATCTTTTGAACCAGCCAGAAATGCCTGAAGAAACTCAACATTCAGTTCAGGTATTCCTTGGAAGTGGTCTTAAATCTCATTTGTGGAAGGACTTGCTGAGCAGATTCAACATAAAAAAGATTATTGATCATTATGGTTCAACAGAAGCAAATATTAATTTGGGTAAATAGTATTATCTTATTATTATTTTTTTTTTTTGTCTAAATAATAATATTCCTAGTAGAACACCTGGCCTTTTTACCCTGACGTCACAGCGCTAGCAGCCTGAACCTGAAGTAGGTGTTGCCCACAAGGAGGGATTTTATAAATAGAGTGCGGACTTCATTGTTTTCTCGCTTCATCGCCAAAATCGCCGAAAGGTGGCCGTTTTTTGGCGGTAATCCCTTTTTTGTCAACTTTCTGTTTCCGTTCTCGTAATAAAAGAAACATAAATCAAGAAACGAACTGACACTTAACTAGAAAAGCAAACTCTCGCATTCACAAGGAAAAAACCAGTTTTATCATTTTATTTCAACTAGTCTACGAGTCTTTTTGAGTCAGATCCACACCCAATCGAAAGATAAAATTGAAGTAACCAATATATCTTTTATAATAATTTAATTTATATTAAATCCATTTTTATTTTACTTTATGACTTGTTATTTCAAACTTATCCAATGGACAAGACCGATTTTTTCCCGTTTAAAGAGGCCCTGGCACAAGAAGGGTTCTGAGGCCCAAATTTATTTTATAAAAGAAACAGGAAAAAAATTGTTTTATCTACTGGGTGGCAATATTTTTGCTGATCTTATTTTTTTATTCAAATGATAAAAAAGAGCCTGAGATCGGGCAGGGCCTGATTACCAACGGGGCACACTTCCATCAGTAAAAAAAAAGATTTTTTTTTTTTTTTTTTTTTTGCATGAATAGGGCGTTTTAATATGACGATAATTTTTATTAAATTTTATTGGTGGAAGTGTGCCTCGTCGGTAATCAGGCCCTGGGATAGGATGCATTATATACATCGCATCCCCTCACCCCCAATCTAATGTAAGTTACTTAAAAAACACTTTATTAGTAAGATAGTCCAAAATGGTTTAAGATTTCTGTCTGAAAAGCAAAAAATTGACAAAATCATTTCATACAGTGTTGAATTCAAGGGTCAACTGGTTGTCCCCCCCCCCCCCTTGTCTAGAATTGTAAGCTGCAAGAATACCTCACTGACAAAAATTCCTGAATTCAACACTGATTTCATGAATTATTATAACAGTAATTTCATACATAACATTTTAACGTGATAAATTTCATAGGATAACTGAATATTTTAGAAATATAGAATAAAATATTTTAGGAAAATATAATATAAGATGAATAATTTTCTCTTCTTTTAAGGTTATTCTGAGATCCAAAATGAATACTTTCCAACACATTCCTGAAATAATTTTTATTATTTAATACATTAAATTCAGCAAGCATTCTTTTAAAATAAGAAATAGAAGATTATTTCTCATTTTTTCAGTAAAGGGAAAGAATCTTTCAAAAAATGGAGTCAAAGTTCGCAATTTGCAATGGTTATTTACACTTGGTAAATAAGGGAAAGTTCGTCATCAGTGATGAACTCAGAGCAACATCCCCCCTCCTCCCTTTCTCCTGGACAAAAACGTTAAAATTCAACATTCATAGAATTATTAGAACATAAGCTTTAATACACATTTATAGAACAAATCTATTCAATACCAAATCAAATTCAATAATATTGAATTATTTTCATCCGCATGCACCTTAACAGTTTCAGGTAATTTAAATATAAAATAAACATGTTTTATGCTATAACTGAAACATATTTTAGAAAACTTTTTTGTAAAGGCTGAGAATTGTAAATATTTTGCAATATAATATAATACTTTGCAATATAATAATTTAATCAATTTGTATAATAATAAAAATGCTACATTTATAGTTTTAAAACAACCTTTGCAGTTTCTTTGCAGGCGAATATGCAACAGGTTTGCGGCATTTTAGTAGAATATTTTCTGAAATATACATTTAAAAAAAAAATAATCTCTTAACAGAACTGTTTGAAAGGCTATCAAAGGAAAATATCACGATCAACTTAAACGCAAGTGAAATGAACAGGGAACAAGTCTCTCTTAGTAGCGGTTGGAGCGGTGCAATTACAATGATAGTTTGGCGAGAAATTTTTATTAGATGTCTATGGTGCTGCCATGTCAAGTATGTCAAATATTAAGAGAGAAAGTGGAAAAGAAAAGACTCTCAATCGGGACATATACGAACATGCATTTTCTTAAATATTATTATCCTCATAAAATTATTTGAGGGACAAATAAAATAAATGAATTATCAGTATCACTGCAAATAATATATTGTTCAGTTATAGCAGCATAATGTATTTCCATTTAAAAGTTATCATTCTACATAACAATGGTTCAAATATACATTGTTAAAAATCTGCAACAAACTACCTAGTCATCCAACTGTCTTTATAGAAAACTGTTACATAAACGTAACTTATCTATATTCTGACCAACGAGAACGCTTTATAATATGGTAAAGTAGCCGTATTTTTTTAAACCGGTTAAATGACTGGAAAGATTGTTGCCGATTTTCAACAGAATGCAAATTCAAATTTACATGAGGGAAAGCAAGCGATAGTTCATGCAATAATAAGCAAATGATCAGTGCTGTAGTTGGAAAAAAATATTTGTGGGAACTTACCTTGAGTAGATATTGATGCTACCGGATTTTTGCTAAGCCAATTTAAAACATTTAGCCATAAGCCGACTTTTTATATATAATTATTATAGTCTAGTTTTTATAGTATTGTATTTATATAACATTCATCTAAAAGCAATATTTAATCAATCTCATAGTAACATTTTCCATTATGAATCAAAATTTAGTTGAAATAACAGAAATAAATCCATATATAACTTATTAGCATATCTATCCTAGAAGTATCCATACAGAGCGATATTGAGAGGTTTTCTGTGCTCTCTGATTTTACGACATGCTGTCTCGTCTGCTAATCTTCTTCCTGATCTCAACCAAGATTTCACATAAGGTTCAGGATAAAATTCTTTTAAGAGAGGTCCCACACGGCTTATGAATATAAGTAAACTGGTTCTTTTAATAAGGTGTGAATTTTTCGCATAGGTCATGATGTTATTCATACTGCTGAATGCTCTTTCGCATTCAGACATTGAAATGGGTATAGTTTTCATAGTATGGAGAAAAAAAAGGCTTGTGCTCGTACGCGATATATATATATTTTTAAATAACAAATCAAATATTTCTGGGAACGGCGTTCCCATGCGTTCCCACCCAACTACAGCACTGCGAATGATTTAAAATAAGATGATCAATCGATAAGATGCCTGCGAAAAAATAGAAAACTCAAAAAAGATAAATATTTTGCTAATATATTATCTTATAGTGACTGAGAAGTTAATTTTTAAATTATCCCTCACATGCAATAATAATTGCGTGTATTTTAAAATGTATGTGTTTTTACAAAAACTGTTTTTTATAATTTCAATCCACTTCCCTTTTTAATGATTTTTTTACGGGCCGTGAAATTATACTCCTATTTTCTTTTCCGAATTTTAAAAACTTAAAACAGAATAATGAATAGTATATAGCATTCAGTTAAAGAAGACGATAAATAAAGAAAATGTTTAATATAAAGTATACAAGCAGTAAAAAATATACTTATAATATATTTTTGAAATAAATTACAATAACTACACATATTTCGAGACTTTATTTATCGTTTTATATGTAACGTATCTAAATAACATAAATCTATACTAATTAAAGTAAGTTTCGCTCTCTGTGTGTGTTTGTTTGTTTGTCTGCGATGGCTAGCAAAATCTAGCCCACCTAGAAGTCTGAAAATTTAGGTGTGGATAGTCCAAAGCCTGGCCTGGTGCACCTGAGTCTCAGAATTTAACTACTTTGAACATTAACAAAAATATTAATTAAAAACTGATCCATAACACATCTCTTTATTTGCGAGCCGGCTTTCAGAAATCGCGCATGCCCCGAATCCGATTCATTGCAGCGCAGGAGAACCATTTGTATGAATAAAGCGTTTATTTCGCAATACCAATTTGGTTCACTGTTCTTAGGAATTAAATTATCTAACAAAAAATCATTTTATTTTTAGATCTCAAATGGTTAGATTTTAGATGGCTGGCGATCGTTCGGAGAATTCATAACGATTAAAATCTCATTCTTGAAATTTTTTAATTAAATATGGAGAATCTTAAATTTTTAAAAGTAAGGCATCATTTTAATTAAAGATGGAGTTATTTAAAAGAAACATTATTGAAAATCGTTGCCGGCATTACGGAACTGGTACTATAAACCCGGTCTTCGCGTCATAACAACTCAAAAGGTTATCAATACACCATCAATAGTCCACAACTTTTACTGGAATTCTGATTAAATTTACGTTGTGCTGGTATAAAAACTAAAGGAGAGGATTGCCCAAAAGTAATATCACAAGAAAATTCAAATTCATTAGTTAATTTAAAAGTGACGATAATTAATAAAAGACAAGTAATTTAAATAGAAAGCAAAACACAATTCTCAATTCGTAAAATATAAACACACCCTCTACACCAGCGCTAACTCGGAGGAAACACCAACTACGAAGCCACTCCCCCGGGTGCAAGTAAAAATGTCAACGATGTCGCTGGCGTAACATCTCGGGTGAAAACGCTCTTACGAAACGCCGTGGTAGGCTTAGGAAAGAGCAGTGCGTTCTGCTGGAGAAAGTTTCCGATGTAGGCTTAGCAACATCGCACACATGAAATACACGCTAAACGAAAACTAAATATACGATATTAAAAAGGAATGTGAGAGTAATCTCACAGGCAGTCAAAAAACTGCCTTGATGTGAGGGAGTCTTTATGATGATGAGGGTCGGTACTTTACGAAGAGGCTGGGAACCAACAGAAGTAAAAAAAAAAACTTTCTCCCCCATGATTTATTAGAATTGTTTGCGATGCCACATTGTTTATAGATAGACAAATAAAAATAATTTTATTTAGCTTTACAATAATTTTAAATTTTATTTTATATATTAAAAATTGTAAATTGATTTGGTCATTCGAGGAAATCATATGAAAAACATATATATTTCTTAAGTTAATATCCTAGTGATTATAATGTAAAAATTATATACAGGCAGTTTTTATTAATAATGGATTAAAATGATAATACGAGTGATCAAATTTGTCATTTAATGTACATAATGCAGTATTAAATGAAAAAGATACCAAGAAACTGGTATCAGATAACAGAAGACTATAATATTTATTAATGACACCATAAATATTTTAATATGAAAACGATATCATATAAGATTTAAATAATTAAAACGATCCTTCATCATGCACAAAAAAGTAATGTATAGTTAGAAAGCAACCATGAACTGGCAAGGGATTTTTTTTTTTTACCAATCGTACTTATAATGACCAGTATTAAGGTTGTTCTCCAATCTATTATGGCAACTTCTGGCTACATGAACAAAACCTTTTCTATTTCTAAACTTCTAAAATTTCAGGTATCATAATTCAGGTTCTAAGGGATCAGATATTGTTTTTCGTTTTCCTATAAAAAAGCAAATATTTCAGAAAACGACATCAAGCTTAGCATTTTGAACCCATATTCAAGATATGACGTTTATGGAATGGTAGTAGAGCAAAGGTAATCAGCTATAATTGGAAATGTATGAATTTTACAGAAAGACTTAAAACTAACTCCATTCTTTCCAAAAATTTGCATATAAATACCTTAAAGACTCAACCAAGTAGGAAAGGAAAAGTGTTTGCGAATGTATCAGAAATATCTGCGTTGTTAAGAGGGGAAAAAAGTGAAAACAAACTAGTCGAGAGACACATGATTACAAATTAAATGAACCATTTAAACAAAACGGTTTATTGTGGCTGGAGAATGCGCAGCACTTTTATTCTGCTACGTTGTCCCTCAGATTTACCTATTGAAAAAGTGGTGAATTAATGTTTGAATTCAACATGAGTTTTAATAGAAAAGTGCCTAAAAAGATATATCTATGCCAAAAGCAACAAAAATATTTAAATATTCAGAAATCGATTTGGAAATTTCAACCTCATCGAAAGCATGGGAGATGGATCCTTTCATTTTAACTGTTTATTGAATTTTTATGATTTTTTAAGTCTGAATTTGCGTCTCCTATGTATGAACGGAGCCCGAAGCAAGCCGCTCCCGCGTACCTTCTTTAGTACGTCACTGCATCAATATTCTTATGCTTGATGTACAGCTTTGATCCAAAACGCTGCAAAATAGAACTGTTTCCGCCAAAAATGCTTGTTCATGATTTTGTACATTTCTGCTATAGTGAAATTTTCTAAAGGAGAAGTATATATCGTATAAGTTTGAAAATCTTTAAACGCACTCCTTTTATTTTATTAAATACATACACCACAAATAGAAATTTACTTTGCTATATTTTAAATAACGCACGAAATCTATATTATAAAGCAAAAATCTGTCCGTAAGAACCGCTTGCATTATTGACGGTAGTAACAACCTGACCAATAAATTTCTTTATTACTTAATTTTTTTTAAACTTTTAAACATTGCACAATTTTAAGTATTACACAGTCGAATAGAGAAAAATATACTTTCAAGTGCAATTTGCTTAAAAACTGTATATTAATTTACTGATTAAAAAATATTCAAGCATTATGACAAGTCCCTAGCTATTGTCTTATGAGGGTAGTTTAGATTTTGTTGTGAATGTATTATTCAGTCTCTAACATTTGTGCGTGAAAGGGCCACTTATCTGTCATATCTTAGTTTAGCAAAATATGATGAAGTTCTCTGAATCTGATTGTCACTGTCTTTTTGTCCGTTAACCCTCTGACTGCTCAATTTTTTTTTTCAAAATCCTTTCGACCAATATGTAATCGACCTTTATCTACTATACTATTACATATTTCAAATCATCCTGTATATGAAAAATTTAATAAATTTATCATTTTCATCTTCAACCTTTGACTGCGAAATTTTTAAAAAATTGCTTCAAAAATTGTAAATTACATAATTTTTTCTACAAATGTCTTGCCCATGGAAATCGCGGGATAATCAGTCAGAAGAGGGTTAATAGGTTGATTAGGTTACTCTGGTGGAATAGCCAGTATAAACGTTAGTGTAGAAGTTTGATCCAGCGTGTTTTGCGGATCTCGCCCTCGTGGTTCTTCGAGACAGCTTCTAGCCTGGGCCGTTCACCATGACGTCGTCTTTGCTCGAGTTTGAATAGAAAATCTTCAGTTAAATGATTTCCGTCGTGGTAAGAAGTTGATATATAGTGTTTTCACAATAAACAGAAATTAGAATTCCAGGGAATCTTTTCAGTCATATTACCGTATGTTTGGAAATTTTATTTGTGATGTAGTGTTTACAGTTTTACGAGTGACCTGGAGTGAATATCCCTAACAAGGACATAAGCGCATACTCAGAAAAATTTTACAAAATTATAGAATATCCTTATTATGCGGATTTATACGTTATAAAAAAATTGCTGCGGAACCTCGATATAACGTCCGTAAAAAATTATGAAATTTTCGTGTTTTGGCGATTTATCCCTGGATTGGCGATACAATGAAATTAAAAAAAATATACGTATTTATGACAAAGAATCTTTTAGGAAAAACGTTTTCTACTCTTTATACTAAACTAGTTTAAGTAAGTTTTACTTGAATAAATTCAATTTTATAGCAACGGTTTTACCATATTCATTTACATGTACATCTAATAAAAATTAACGATCTTATTCTACGGCTTAGAACAAAATTGAAATTGAATAAAAATGTTTCAAACTGAAAATTAATTGTAATATTCTCAGCACTGTCAATTTGACCTCGATATTGTTAGTGTCAGAGACAACAAGAGAAAGGTCTTCTTGCCTTGGAAACAATGACTTGTTCAAAATTGAAATGTATAATGAGAGCGTTCTTAATCGGACAGTTACTGTTAAAATACTCTTAAAACGTATCCAGCTGGATAAACTGTGTAAAATTAAATACCTTCAGCAATACTTAACTTGTATACATATTATATAAGCTTATAGAAAAAATAATAAACTATTTAATCGTCGAAGTTTAAATTCATAAAGTACTACGCATTTAAACAGAAACACTCATTTTACCAGGAATTTTCAAATACATTAAAATCGCTTACATATGGCGAAGAAAAAGGTTTGATCCCTAGGTCATGACTTTTGGCGCTAAATACTCGAGAGAGTTTTTTTTTTTTTTTTTTTTTTGCAGATTTTCTAGTGGGATTCTGCAGTTAAATTTAACTGATCCCTTATTACGTACATGCATAATGCGTAGTTCCATTAGCATTTTATTTTCAAAATATTCTGAGTATGCGCTTTAAGGAGACCTTCCTTGTTAGTTCTCTCGAACTATTAGATTAGCCATTTTTCTACGTAAGTTTAGTTCGATTTAGTGACTTTCATTCAGGTATTAACTGAGATTTAGTCGATCATAGTTAACTTAATTTTCTCAGCTTCACTGAATTGGGCTTTTTACTTTGGCTTTAAACAAACTTGTGTTTTATATTAATTTTTGTTATTATGGCTAGTCATGCAAGTGACGTGCATATAGGGTACGCCTCAGCATGAATATTTTTTATTTGAGTGCAACCAAATTACGGAAGATTAACCCGTTTGCACTTAAAACAACGTAAATAATTGAACATTTGTTCGTTTCCGTGTAATATATCACGAGCAGGGAAGACCAAGCTATGCTCGGTCAAAATTAAATTTAAGTTCAAATATCATAACCCATGACCAAAATGACCCACTAATTGAATTTTCTCGAACATGTGACTTAGCCCAACAGTTTTCTCGTGCTCGAAAACCATAGGATGCAAAATTTAGTGTAAATTGAGCCGCTTTTTAGATCTTGACCCAAAAATGGCCCACTAATCGAAAGTTCTCGAACATGTGACCCAGCCTAATAGTCTTCTCGTGCCCGAAAATAGTCGGATATAAAATTTAGTCAAAATTGTTTGAACCGTTTTTTAGATACAATTAGCTTGACCATGACCCAAAATGACCCAAAATGTTCCACTAATTGAATTTTCTCGAACATGTGACCTTGCCCAACAGTCTTCTCGTGCCCGAAAATCATTGGATGCAAAAATTAGTGTAAATTCAGCCGCTTTTTAGATCTTGACCCACAATGACCCAGACATGACACGCTAATCGAATTTTCTCGGACATGTGACCTAGCCCTATGATTTTATCGTGCTCGAAACTCGTAGGACACAAAATTTAATCAAAATCGTTACGGCCGTTTTTTAGATAAAATTAATTTGACCTGCGTTGACCCAAAAATGATCCACTAATCGAAAGTTCTCACACATGTGACCCAGCCCAATAGTCTTCTCGTGCTCGAAAACCATTGGATACAAAATTTAGTGTAAATTGAGCCCCTGTTTAGATCTTGACCCACAATGACCCAAAAATGACCCACTAATCGAAAGTTCTCGAACATGTGACCCAGCCCAATAGTCTTCTCGTGCCCGAAAATAGTCGGATACAAAATTTCGTCAAAATCGTTTGAAGCGTTTTTAGATACAATTAGCTTGACCATGACCCAAAATGACCCACTAATTGAATTTTCTCGAACATGTGACCTAGCCCAACAGTCTTCTCGTGCCCGAAAACCATTGGATGCAAAATTTAGTGTAAATTGAGCCGCTTTTTAGATCTTGACCCACAATGACCCACAAATGTCCCACTAATCGAATTTTCTCGGACATGTGACCTAGCCCAATTATTTTATCGTGCTCGAAACTCGTAGGACACAAAATTTAATCAAAATCGTTAGAGCCGTTTTTTAGATAAAATTAATTTGACCCGCGTTGATCCAAAAATGACCCACTAATCGAAAGTTTTCGAACATGTGACCCAGCCCAATAGTCTTCTCGTGCCCGAAAATGGTCGGATACAAACTTTCGTCAAAATCGTTTGAACCGTTTTTTAGATACAGTTAGCTAGACCATGACCCAAAATGACCCACTAATTGAATTTTCTCGAACATGTGACCTAGCCCAATGGTTTTCTGGTGCCCCAAAACGGTAGGACACGAAATTTCGTCAAAATCGTCAGAGCCGTTTTTAAGATAATTTTTGCATATATATATATATAACCACACACAAGATTTGCTCGTATTAGAATATATGATAACTAAACTGCCAAATGGAATTAAAACTTCCCAAATAGATAAATAAAACACGAATTAAACAGATATGTAATTGAAGTACACACTTGAACACGGAACAGTTGCTATAAATAGTTTAATGTTTCTCGATTAACCGCTGACATACGGTTACTACGAAAGTACCAAAAATGACTGTTGGGGTAGTTTATCAATCTCAGAAAATATACTAAAGGTAAAAAATATATCCGAATTCTAAATTAAAAACGATTTTCATCTATGTACACCGGGAAATATTCCGGATATCTTTAACACAGGTAGCACGGGTTGGATTGTCTCGCATGAACTAAAGTTTATTTTCGGGATTGCCTTAATATTGAGAAAGGCATTTTGAAGATTGTGACCTTAAGATTAAAGGTTTTAAAAGAATAATGCAGTAATAACTTGTTAAAAATAGTGACAGTACTCCTCAGAAAATCCACAAATATATCGTTTAACTGAAATAATTTAACGTTCATGAACTAATAGAAAATATATTTTCAATTTAATCTTAAGTCTGGCCCTTTAAAGTTTCCGATTTTACATATATACTGATAATTTAACTATTAATTGTCGGTAGTGAAAGGAAATTTACAGTGACGGATTTTCGACCATGTGTATACTGATGGTGACGAAAAAAAAATGAAAGCGTTTATATTTATGAATTATAAATTATGTCTCATTATTAATTAATAATTAATATTATGAAAATATATTTATACAAAATATCCATGCACGCTGTTTACAAGCTTTAACAAAGACTCATATAGGACAAAAGGTTTACAAATGGATTACATAATTTCGAATCATTGACGCATCCAGAGGAGATTGGGGGGTGGGGGGGAGGGTACTGATTCCACTGATTTTGTATGAAAATCTCCATTTTATTAAATCGCATACGTCTGTGAATAAATAAGCCGAAAATGGCTATGCAAAAATAGTGGTATTCGTTGTCCCCCAACCCTTCTGCCTGGATGCGGCAGTGGTTAGAGTTATTCGTAAATAAGGGACTTTTATCTTTAACATCAGCTCATATTTCTGCAATTTATCTATTACTATATTGTCATTCAACATTGATGCGAATTTATATCCCCATTTATGGCACGTGGAATTTAAATGTTCAATATAATTATAGTGTTGCTGTTAAACGTTTAAAAATTATATTCCATTTTAATACGTGGGTGATCCCTTATGATAAAATAAACCACATACGTTAAAGCGAATTAAAACTCTACTTTTCACCACTTGCATTAAATAACACAGAGGTTATAGTCATCGTTCGTTTTTTTTTTCTCGTTTTTTTTTCTTTCCATTTTTCATTATTTATTTTTCCTTTCTTTTCTTTATTTATTTTGACGTACTCCATGTTTAATATACATATTTTATTATTGCATTTTTTATAAGACTAAGGGGCTCTGTCTCCGAAGAGCTACAGTTGTCGAGGCCCCATAGGCTCCATAAACATGCTAATTTACTCTGTTTTAAAAAGATTACTCGTTCAGGGAAGATTGAAATACAAAGCGACGATCTTCCGTAATCTGGTCGTCATTCATTTGCTTGGGTAAATTTTTGCTCCAAAAGGCTGCATTCACCGCAGTCGCGACAGTTGACTCCTGTTTTGTGACTGATTAAGTAAAATCAATTACATCTTTGAAAATCAGGTTGTATAGAATGGTTAAGCAAAACATTGCACAGCGTACAAGCAACTGAGTGAAAAATGCTCAAGGTTGACTCTTCATCTTCTGCTGCAATGTTGCAGCCTTACCAACATATAAGAGTGGGAAAGGCTACACTGGATAACGTCCGGATAGCTCAAATGGTAGAGCATTGGTACGTGATACAAAGAGTTCAGGGTTCGATCCTCGGTCTGGATATTTTTTCACTGTGTAGTAAGTGATAATTCACATTCTTTGTTATATGCGGAACATTATTTGAAATGCATTATGATATTTTATTTCCTGTACTTACATTTATAAGAATTGGCGCAGCATGTTTCTGTGGAGACTTCGCACCATAAAACCGCATCTACCCATCCATTATAAGAAACTAGGCAACTAGGCGACCCAAGCCGGGCTACCCGGGTTAAAGACGGACGGTAAAGAAAGGTAGATGAAATCCGTAGATGAAAGTCCTTTTTAATTGAAAACTCTAATATATTCTTTACATTTAGTATATTATCTTAGATTGCCTACCTACTACACAAAAAAGCATTTTTGTTACTTTCGTATTAGCCGCATGCCAGCTGACAGTCGCAAAACATTTCACTATTTACAGCAAACCTCTATGATTCTGATTAATTCAATGTTTAAACTTGTACTTCGATTACATGTCGGTCTGCTAAATTCGTGTTTTACTTATTTATTTGTGAAGTTTTAATTTCGTTTGACGATTTAGTTAAAGAACATTACACGTTAACATCTAAATGGTGAATTATTTAGATTATTTGAAGTGCAAACGTGTTAGTTTTCAGTAATGTGTTTACGCGTCCGTTTTTGAGATAGATTTTTTTTAAAATCCTGTTTTGATAAGTATTAAAAAAAATAGTTCATTGAGATACAGTTTTTAAAGGTACCACACTTGCAAATGCTGTTTATCTCTGGTTGGTGATGTAAAATTTAAATTGGTGCAATGTTTAAAATTAAAAAAAATTGCGATAAAAAGACATTGTTTACTAAAGTCGTTGCTACAGTCCGAGGCTAACGAGAAAGACAGGCTACCGCGGTGCATTCCACTTATCCTTTTTTACAGACCACTAGAGTGACGTGATACTCTTTTCGTACACCTGCATTGGTGGATTCGAGCATCACGTGACTCTGGTGGTCTGTAAAAAAAGATATGCGTAAAGCATCGCGGTAGCCTTTCTTTTTCGTTAGCCTCGCTACTGTCCGAGGTTTACGAAAAAGACAGGCTACCGCGGTGCATTCCACTTATCTTTTTTTACAGACCGCTAGAGTGACGTGATGCTCTTTTTGTACACCTTCATTGGTGCATTCGAGCATCACGTGACGCCGGCAGTCTGTAAAAAAAGATAAGCGTAAAGCACAGCGGTAGCCTTTCTTTTTCGTAAGCCTCGGCTACTGTCGATATGACGTCAGAGATGCTTTCGTTTTTATGAGTGGAGAAATATGTGCTCGCGGGCATATTTTTGCTTTCTAATATAAATACCATCATTATTTCGAAGTGTATGTCAGTATATTGATTTTTTACAACAATACATTCTAACACATTTTTTACCGGTCACGAGTTAACTCGGTCACTAAGCCTCATTGACTAATGGCGTCTCTTTTACCTTACAGAAAATGCAGTTATATTATGTTGTCCATAATTTTCTTTTTAGATTGTAAGATGTTTTATATTGAAACTGTACACATTGAATAATATTTACTCATGCATAAACTTGAAAAACCTATCTAAAAAACCATTTAATGAATTACTTTCAGAATAGGGTGGGGATTCAACTGTTTTAAAACCAAAATGTCATACAAAATCGCTGGTCAAAAAACTGTTAACTGAAAAACTAACTTTTTTATTTCTTTTCCACCGTCCCTTTAAAGAATAAAATCTAACGTGCATCTATGACATGTATGCTTATTGAATTGACATGTATATTTATTTGAACCTGTATGTTTATTTGTGTATTAATCCATATTTACTCTTTTTTTTTATTATTTAGTAAACTATTTTAATAAAGCGGGTTCTATTGGCATCATTACCCGGATTTTTTTTCAACTTCAAGGCAGGTGTATTATAAAAATTAATCAGCAAACGGGTGAAATTATCAGAGATTCAAAAGGATTTTGCATTCGATGTAAACCTGGTAATTATATATTTTTTTCTTTATGTTTAATTGAATTTTAATGAAACTCCTGAGAGCTAATAATGCTGTGGCCATAGAAAAAAAAAATCTGCTGCATTATTCTAATACATTCAGGAACATTGAAAATAGCGCACCAAGAAGGGAGCTTCGGATTGAAGTGAAATTTAATATACATAATGATACAGATGAGAGATTCACTTGATCCCAAAATCAAGACAGTTAAGAAAAAGTGTGTACAATGAGACAAATACAATGCAACATCAACAGTGCGTCGGACCGCCGCCTGCTGCAACAAGGTCCGACCTTGTGTTAATTAGACATATGATGTTGCCCTGAAGCAGATGGGCCCACAAATCTTAAACAACCCCCTCCAAATCGTGTTCAGAGGGCATGGCGGCATCTGGCGTTTCAGCTGGTCCCACACATGCTCTATAGTGGACAAGTCCGGGAAGAGCAGGTCGGCCATGGAATAGTTTGAAAATTATGTAGGAAGTCTTGAGCCAATCGAACTGTATTGTGACGAGCATTATCTTGCTGGAAAAATACCCCTGAAAGACCATGTAGGAAATGTCCCACGTGGGGTCGAATAATGTCATCAACATAACGCTGGCTCGTTAAGGTACCACGTATCACAAGTAGAGGGACCGGCTATCATAGGCTATGCACCCCTTCCAGATCATTATGTCTGCTGTTTAGGCAGTGTGTCGTGCGACAAGCTTGATAGACTTGTACCGTTCACCCGGGCTCCTCCACACCCGTAAGTGGTTATCATCTGTCCCCAAAACGAACCGGGATTCATCACTAAACACCATGTTGGGTCAATCAGTGACATTCCACGTCACTCTAGCTTAGCACCATTGTAGACGGAGTCGCCGATGTTTCCACGTTAAAGGCAGTACACGAAAAGGGCACTTGCATTCCAGATTCGCTTCCGCAAGGATCTGGAAATGGTTTGTGGAACAACTGTCACCCGTACATCTGAATGTATCGTGGAATTATTCACTATGGGATTCACGAGCGCTTGCCGTACGATCCTTCGATCCTCTCGATTCGTCGTCTGCCTGGTCACGCCAGACCCGGTACACCACACGTGGGTACCATCTCGTGTCTACTGATCCCATCATGTTCTGACGGTACACTCCGAACGATCGACCTGGCGAGCAACACGGTGCGTCGACCAACCTGTGGGTTTTATACCGATGATGAGGCCACTTTTCAACTGGGTTAACTGTGAGAAAACTCTTATCACACGTCTAACGTGTATTCTTCGCTTACTAAAATCTTCCTAAAGTCGGAATGTGATCGCCACATTTATGAATCCCCTATGCGCCGGTTTATATAGGGCCCATTTCCTGATTGCAGCGCCACTGCAGGGTATGTGGTCATGCGCATTGCCACCAAACTTGGATCATTTGCATATCACATCTCACTGTACTTATTTGCAAAGTTCGCGATTGTACTTTTCCTTCTTCTTGGTGCGCTGTTATCAATATTCCTGAGTGTATATTAATTTAAGTAGCGCATGTTATACGCCAGCAATTACGACGTATAAGGCATTTTTTTGGATTTAAATCGAAGTTATAGTGATGAGTGAGTATAAAAAGTACAACTCAAAATCAACCTCTGCTGCATAGTCAAATTAAAAATCCCACACTGTTAAAAATTTGCAGCAAACTGTCCAGTCATTTGACCGTTTTTACAAAAAACGGTTACATAACCGTAATTTAACTCTATTGTAACCATATTATTGCCCATATTATGCTCAAATAGAGTTAAATTACGGTTATATAACCATTTTCTATAAAAACGGTCAAATGGCTGGACAGTTTGCAGCAAATTTTTTAGCAGTGCAACGGAAATATATAATTTTAATTAATAACTTCAAATATAAAATTTGGTGCATTTCTGTCTATTAGAAACGGAAATATAGCTATAATCTATATCGCAGAAAAGAACAGTATAGCAGTTCCCTGTGGAATGAACAAAGCCGAAATTGAATCGACATAAGTTTTAATAAACATTTTACATATTAATTTTATTGAAAATGCATATTGTTGATGTCAAGATATCAATCACGAAAATCATGAACAACACAGAACATGAGTGCCACATGTGCTGCGACATATACCAAAATCTTATCAGAAACTATATATGCCAACTGGTAATGATGTTTGATGAAATTCCAACCCATAGATGATATGTAGCTAAATCATGGAGATTTTGTAAAACACAGAACAGCAGTGTCACCTGTTGGGATATATATACAAAAACCTTACCAACACCAATTTATATCAAGCTCTAACTTAATGTGAAGTTTTGTAAAATTTTGTGCATTACTTCTTGAGTTAGAGTGGCCACAAATTTGTCGTCACATACACACAGACAGACAGAATTTTCAAAAATAGTCACATCGTATTCAGTACATCCCAAAACGTGTTAATCTATAAATTCAAACAGAAGTGAAAAATTTTTACTATTACAATACTATTCTTATGTATATGGGAGAAAGGAAAATTTGCAAAAATTGTAATATAGAAAATTTGATTTTTAAGACTAAAATTCGAAAACGGTGATTTTCGTGTGGAGCCACGAATTAATGGTCACCTAAGAATTATAATGCGACGAGTTATAGAAGTCACCGTTGTGAGTGGAGATCACAAAGATTGGATGTGCTATTAAAGTAATTTGTATGTAGCCATTTACAAATAGATCAAACAAATTTTAGCTTCAAAAGTTTGCATTATGTTCTTTTTTTCCTTATTTATTACTATAAACGACAACTATATTATGAAAACTAGTATTATATGGCCATTTATTAAAAAAAAATTCTATATTAAATTCTATATTTAACATTAGAAAGGCGCCTTTTTCTAGAAATACCTATTTTCTAGAAATATTTTCTTGCCACCTGGTCAAGAGCATCCACATCCACACCGCATTTCGTTGAGTTGTAAAAATGAACAACCTCAGGCGTCTTTTAGGTAGCTTTCAATACAAAAATATATAAAGCTACCTATTGCACCCGTTCGGAGGAAAGAAATTCCGGAAAAATTTCGGTATATTTTCACCGATCATCACCCCCAGACCCCAAAACCCCCCCTGCGTTCAAATGTTGATTTATATATATATATATATATATATATCTGATCTATGTCATGCGATAACACTCGTATTTATAAATCAATTTGGATGAAACTAATTATATGTATTAAGCTCAGCAATGACTCGACCGAGTTCGTTGGCCAGCTTGGTCCGCCATCTTTTTTCAAAATGGCGACCACTGAAAGATTTAAAACTAAAATAAATATACAAAATGTTAAACACTCAAATTTATATTTTGCTTATGTGTTAGGCCTTGATACAAGGATTCCGGAGCATTTTTTGTTTTACCTCTATCTTAAAAATTGCTGAGATAGAGCAGTTTGAAACTCTAGGGTGTCTGACATTTTGAAACAAGACAGCACATTACAAAAAACCAACGATTAATTTATGTGTTTTAGTGAACGTGATTTCTCGCAAATTACTATATTTTATTGTTGTAATCATTTTTCTAATCATACGCATAGACCTGTATATTTAGTTGTAGAACTGTATATCCGTTACCGCCAAGTTCTCGACAAGCTAGGCGAAACTTGGCGAAATATCGCCAAATTTGGCGAACAAAAAAAAGTCTACATAAATGAAGCCAACTAGGCTATTGCTGACTAATTTGGGGAATTTCGTACTCAAATTCGATATTAATAACTTTTCTATAATCAGGTTCTTTGCACTTTAGTTTGGTGTTTTCGAGTAACATGGTGTTCGAGCTGAAGATTTTAAACGAAGGTATAGGAAAGCTACCTTTTCCTCCCGTTATGGGCTGGAAGGACTTTATTAATTGCTTATTATTTGTGTTTATTAATTATGGGAAATATCCCAGTTTTAACATATATTTTTCCAAAACTAATTCTTCTAAGATGCCATCACTAATATTTGTTTTAAAAATATAAATTTCAGTAAATAAAGAACACGTATAATATATTTTAATTTTTGATTTTGCATAATTTTATTTTCAGGTGAACCAGGACAATTAGTCGGTGAAATATCAGCAAGAAATACTGTTAAAATATTTGAAGGATACGTAAATGCAGAAGATAGTGAAGCTAAAATTATCAGAAACTGTTTTGTTAAAGGTGATATGGCGTATCTTACAGGTATTTCCGAATTCTTTTAAGATATGAGAAAAACAATTTTTCAACAGATATACATATATGTCGGGCTTTACAGGTTTGATAAAATCTGGTAGACAGCTAAAAATTTTAGTCGCGAGTGAAAAATATTTACCTCCACAGTGCCCTCTACTCCGTCATAGGTTTTCAAAAAGCACAAAAGTTGTTTATGAATTAATTGAATAATTGAGAAAAAATAATAACAAGCATACTTTAGAGTTATTAGTTAGATATATTAGAACAATACATAATTTGGAAAGCTAATATAAACTAAGTGTGAAACTTATCAAAATTATATATCTCTAAAGAAAAATAAATACCGCAAATGCATTAACCGGCATGTTCGGAAAATACTGATTTATAAAGTTTGTTTTTTTTGCGAATCAATTTTCATAAAGGTTTTTCATAATACGGGCCTTTTTAGTAAGGTAAAGCCAAGAGAGATGGCGCGGTCGGAGAGATTGCGCACATAGATGTTCAGAGGGAAAGAGTAGAGTGAGCGCGCAGCCACTCCAGGTAGTTGTACAACAGCAATAGTGGAGTGTCTACTTGAAAGTGCACGTTGATTGTTTTGAGCGTCTAAGTTAAAGCATTGCTATTTCGTTTTGTTTTCCCAAAGTAAGTGCTTGAATTTTCATAGCTATTCATCAGAATTTCTATACAATGTCACTAGTACAAAATTTTTTTAACTTAAACGATTTCTCATTAGCTACTAATCTAGACTAACAATCTGAACATCAACGGTTCGTTTTAGTAGCGGCCATGTTTATATAAAATGCCATGCAATCTCTCCTACCGAAATTGGAGAGTTTGCGCATCTGCTACTTAGGAGAGATGGCGCATTGATCCCCCTAGTTTCCATGCTAGGAGAGATTACGCAGTTTATTGGTCAATTTGCATAAAAAACTGAAAAATGAAAATGGACTAATTTTAAGTTAAACGTGTTATCAAGTAACTTAAAGTTATTTTGTAATCTTATCTGGACTTGCTTTTTCTGATTCTTTAATTTTTTTCCCTTTAATTAAAACTTTTTAATCGTTTTTAAAATTAATTCCTTTTTCTGATTTTTTAATCATTAGGTTGAAATATTCACTCCTAATACAATAATATTTGTTCGCAACAACCTTACAACAACGTCGTTTAAGTGTAATTATTATTGTTAACAATTTAATTGTAGTTATTATTAGTAACAATCTCTCCAACCCATGTGCGCAATCACACCAACCCTGTAAGGACAGATTGCGCAAAATAACTTTCTTGGTTTTATTACAACTGTTCTATTAAATTACAACATAGCAACAAAATAGCTGGAAATGCATAAAAGACAAATGAAGTAAAAATTATTCATGGATAGTTTTGCAAAAAATTAATATTTAGATTTTTTATTGTTATTCTTTTGAATTGTGCGCAGACTCCCCTAGCTTTACCTTATATATTGAAAATAAATTGGATAATGAATTAGATAATATTCATATAATTGCTTGTGATAATGGTTTAAGGTACACCATATTAATAAATTAATCGTGGATATTGCCAATAATAAGAAACCAGAAAAGGAAGTTCATTCGCAAAAATACAAACGTTATACTTTTCGATATTATCAAAGTTTTTTTGAAAAATTAATATACAGCCTTAAACGTTTCAATATCTGCGTAATAGCCAAATGCCCTCAGAAATTAAAGAATATCATTTGCAGTAAAATTGATCCAATTCATTTTGAGAATTATTCAGGATTATATGAAATACCTTTTATCAAAGAAGACGGATCAAAGAATTACTATATTGACATTAAAAGCATGAAATTTAGTTACAGAAAAAAAGAGCTTACAGCTGATATTAAGTATAATAGAAAACCCACAGCCCTGGCAAGATTATATCAAGAAGAAACCATTCAAATAAATTTCATTGAAAGTAAGATAATTTTTCCCTCCAGTCCTATTCATCTATAATAAGAGAAACCATAGAGGTAGTAACACGCAAAAATACAATATGTAACGATGCAGCATCATTTAACTTACCGAAATTGTGGCTCGAGTTACTCCATGGTGACAAATTTGGAAATAAACAACCAAGTAAAAATAAAAAATAACGTGCGTAATTTTAAATAGAATTTCAAATAATAACTTCAAAGACCATCAATTATAGAATATTCTTACTTGTTTTTCATAATGGATCGGAGTGAGCCTAAACAAGTCAACAATCTAATAAAAGTTATTTTACTGCATATTATGTTTTTAGTTTACACCTTTTAGCATTTAAAAGAAATATCTATTTATATAATACACGCTAATGTGACGATATCGGGATGCGCCCATCCTCGAAAAAGAAAAACAAAACATATCGCGGCCACGTTAGGCTTATGCAATGCATTCCGAGGCCGTATTATAAATCGAACAATTGCCTTATTTAATCTACATTGTATCACATCTTTTCTTCTTCATTTTTTCTAAAACCTTCAAAAACTAAACAGATATAATATTTTAAGTTCTAAATTAAAAATAAGCAGCTACCAATTTCAGATTAGCCATATATAAACAAATGCACACCATCAAGTTCAAAGAAATTTCGTAGCACCCTCTATAGAAAGTGTAAAATAAAATATTTTAAGATGATATTTTTTCCGAATTAGCACTTATAAACTACTCTGGGCAAAAAAAAAAAAAAAAAAAAAAAAAGAAAGAAAGAAAAGAAAAAGACAAACTCTTTATAAGCAAAGATTGCTGCATTTTTTTTCTAATATTGTGACAAAGGAAATTTTACACTGAAAAATTGAATGCTGCAAATTATGAATTGATTATTAGCTTTTTTAAAAGCCTATGCCTAACATTTTTCTTTCTTTGAGAAAATTAATGTTTATAAAATATGCCTTTGAAATTTTAACAAGATAAATTTATGATGAGTTTACTTTTTTTAGAATTGAATTTTGTATTACGGATCCTTTTTATGAAATAGAATTTTGAGAATGGTCTCTTTTTATTAAATTAAATTTTGTGGAAATGCGCCTTTTATTGAATAGAATTTTTTGAAGGGCTCCTAATTTTTGCTTGGATCGACCTCATATATGAGCTGTTTTAATCATTATAGGTAATTAAATTGCATTTTCCTGCTTATATTCGGCAAAAGTTCTAATTTTTAATAAAATAGTTTTAATGAAATTTGTAACAGTTTTTTGTTTTAGTTTTAATTTTTTTTGTTAACCTATGCCTATTTTAAGCTGAATTTAATATTGTATTTATGTGAATTATTTTGTGTTGTTTAAAAAATGCAACAGCTTTTTTTGCTTTATTTTTAACCTATTCATATTTTTATGGCTACTTTACCAACACATAGCTGCCAACTTACGCAAAAGAAAATTCAGTAGATTTCTTTAAAAAATCAGTTGATTAAGCTGCTTTAAATAAAAAAGACATGATTCAAACTAACACTTTTTTCACATTTTAGAAATGAAAAATAGCATTAATAGAGAAAAAATATGAATTTTCTTATTCCTAAAATTAATCATTCTAAAATTTTTGTGCACAGCACTTTAAGCAAACATTCATGTTTAAATTACAGTTAAAAGCGTAAGAAATAATCATATTTTCTTCCTCTGGAGGTTGAATTTTGCAAACACAGTTTTTGGGTGTGATTTTCATGACTTGCCATTTGAAATGATCGCGTATAGCACAAGATGATAGTAAGACAACATTACAGAAGTCCCCATATTGGATCTCCAATTAAAACACACACAATATTTCAATTTATATCATCTGTTTAAATGAAATAATATGCCAATAATCTAACTTAACGTTCTAAACATAAAATAACACTTTTCCGTCATTTTTGGAGGGGGCATATGCTAGTATTATTATAAATTAATATGCATATTTGGGGAGCCCTAGCACATACTTTCTGTAGAATATACAGAATAAAGCAATTGGAATTTCCTTACAGGGTCCCAAAAAATATTCGGTTACATAATGCTCTACGGCGAAACATTATTTACAGCGTATTTTAATGATATTACACTGTTTGAAACTTAAATTTATATACATTATTAAGGTGCATTACAAATGCCTACTGCGGAATATGATATGCATAACAGTTATCATTCATTTATGGGGACACACAAAAAATTTCGGTTACTGTACTGTATATGAGAGATAAATGCCAGAAGTACGTTTTTAGTTGTGGCATTTTTTTTTCATTTTAACTAAATTTTTGCATACTACTGTATAATTTCTAGTGATCATATACTGGGCTGCACAAAATAATTCGTAAGAATTATTGTGTATAAGCGGGAAATGCATAAGGGTGTTTTTTAATTGAGTTACGCATGTTCTACCTGAACTAAATTATTTATAGTAGGAGATGTCTGTAGAATATACACAAATTCATATTACAAATTCATATACATTGTTATGCAAATATATGAACTCATTGCGGTCTGTGGATGGTAATTTCTGAAAGTACGTTTACATTTGTTTTATGCGTTCTTTTTCTGAATTATACTTCAATTTAATATGAGGCGAGTATAAAAATCTGTAAATAATATACAGGGCTGTCCACAATTATTCGTGCGCATTTCCATCTATTCAAAGAAATTGCTGAAGGTGAATTCTCGACTGTATTAAACATTTTATAACAAAGCTAAATTTTAGCAAACAATGTAGTGTATTTACAGGTCTATAGCTCACTTGCAGGGATGAAAAAATAACTAGAGTGCCTTTCTGGCTTATGGACTATAACTATTATTGTGTTCTGAAGTTTCGAAATTGTTTACTTAGTTACCGTCTTTCACCTTTTTCAACGGCGAAATTTTCTTGCAATATTCTGGAAGTATTGGAAAATATTTTATAATCTATGCTTGACAAGTAATTTTTTTCTTGTTTTTACAGTTGTTTACAGTTTTTTATATGAAAAAACTCCAATTGTTCTTTGCGAAATGTGTTAAAATACAGTACACAAAAATAATGTAACATATTTTATTTCAATTTTTCCCAGTACCCTGATAATTTAAAACTTACAAAATATATTCTAATTGTGAATATATTGTGTGATTCCGATATTTGAAAAAATGTCATACATTCTAAATTTAAAAAGTGAATTTTAAAAATCGTTACACTTTTAAATTACCAGGGTAACGGAAAAGTTAAAGTAAAATAACTACTTTAATTTTATGTATCGTATTTTAAATTATTATTAGTGCGAAAAATAGGAGTTTATTCATGTAAAAGAAATGTAAACAATTTTAAATAAAAGAAAAAAAAGCTACATATATATATATATATATTTTTTAGGATTTCGTTCATTTGACGAAGCCCTATTTGTCTCACTCGTCTGTCTGTCTGTCACAGAGTTTATTCTCGGAAACTGTATAAGTTACAGACATAAAATTTTGAATACTTATAGCTAAATACCTCCGATCGCATAAAATTTTTAAAAAGTCTTATATTAATTAAAGGAATTAATTTCATGACAGCTGACTACTTCTGCGATTTAGTTTTTTAAACAGACATTAATTTTAGTCTTTTTCGAGTCGGATAGGTGGCTCAGTGGTAGCGCATTTACCTGCTATTTAAAAGGTTCCTGGCTCGAAGCTGAGCGTCAAAGTTTATACATTTTAAAAGGGATAGTTTTTATTCTCTCATAGATTTAATTTTACAGAATATTTATCTTTCTTTCGTTCTTTTAAGGCCAAAAGTTGTTGAAAAATATTTTATCCATTACTCCTTTAATACAAAATTCTTTTTTTGCGAAACTGCGAAAATTAAAATTTTGTTTAAACTTTCACTTAAAATAGTGAAACTTTAAACAAAAATTTAATTTTGGTGTTTATAATTTTGGTGTAAATAATTTTGGCAAAATTTAAAATTCCAAATAATTTTGGAATTTAAAATTTTGTTTAAACAATTTGTTTTGTTTGAGAAAATTCGAAATATTAAATTTTGCTTGAACATCCACAAAATTCTTGAGACATTTCTGCATTTCAAATTTTTTTGTTTTAACAATTTAAAACATTTTTTTTTTGTTTTTAGAAACTTTAAACTTTATTTAAACTTTTGCTAAATTTTTAAAATTTAGAAATTTTTAATTTTATTTAAATAATTTTATTTTATTTTTTAAAAACAGCTCTTATTTTTAAATATTAAGTTTCTTCTTTAAATCATTGATTCTCGCTAATTACTAGTGCGGTCATCTCACTTTTAATTTATTAAACTTTCTTCTGTTGAAGTACTTTTTTTTTTTTTATCATTCAAAATTTTAATTATAAAATGTAATGTTTGAGCTTGCCGATTTCAACACTAGAACATATGCTGTTACAATTCTCAGAAAAACAATACTTGAATCTTTTTAATTTGTTTAATAAATAGCTTCTTCTTGTAATTATTTTAATATTAAATTTAATAGTGCTACCATCTATATTCTTATTGATAAAGGATAAGGATTTAATAACTATAAATTAATGAGTTGGATTTATTAATTAAAGTATAAAGTATTTTAAAAGGAATATTAAACGAAACCCTTTGTGCGATCTTTCATCACACTTACCCACTTGTTTTACAGATTTTTTACTGGAATTCTACTGCTAAATTTCGCTGATCTTTTATATGAATAGTTTCATTAGCATTTTTGTTCAAAATATTTTGAGTATGCGCTTTAAGAAGACCTTCCTTGCAAGTAAACAATTTGGAAATTCGCATAACTCTTTTGAAAATCCAATTCAACAATTACCATAAATAAGTCGGAAAAAATATTTTTTGCAGTTCCTTATATATTCAATAGATTTGCATAAATGTTACATAGTATTTTAAAATTTAGTTCAAATAAAAAACGCATAACGCAGTTGAATTTCCTCCTTCACCAATTTCCGTCAGTAAACTGAAATGTGCAGGATATATTTTGTACAGCCCATACACACACACACACACACACACACAAAAAAAAAAAAAAAAAGTTACATTTAAAACCGCATACCTCAATTGAAACCGTACTTCCAGCAATTGTTGTTCATAGATAGTACTGTAACGAAATCATTTTGTGTGTCCCTGTAAATAAACGGAGAATGCTATGTATACCCTATTCTATAATAATCATCTTGTAGTGTATCTCTGCAATATATAATATCAATTTCAATACGCCAATACGTCAATACGTTTGAAATAGTGTAAGACTGTTAAAATACACTGCAAACCACTTTTCCCCATGACCGTTAATGTAACAGAAATATTTTAAGTGTCCCTGTAAACGAACTTTAATTGATAAATGTTTCATTTTCAATACCAAACACGCCATAGTAAACTTCATTAGCATTCAGCAGATGCATCGCAATCCAAGTATAGTTATGTGAATTAGAGTACGGATAGATGGGCAGGCAGACAGACAGACAGACAAACAAACCGAATTCATAAACACTTTTTAATATAGTTTAAAAGTGTTAAAATTGATGATTTTGTATTCAGTCACTGGTAGAGTGACTTTTGAATTCCCTGTAAGTAAGATGATAAATATGATTTCGAGCTTCAATTTAAATTATGTAATAAGATTTTATCATTTTCGCATAGCATCTCAAGTTTAATACACTAATCTGCCGGTGCAACTCAGATATAAAATGTCAAAAATTACAATTTTTATAATTATTACACTTTTTAATTATTGCACAACAAAATGTATAATGTGTTAAATGTATATAGAAGTATAGTAATCAAGATTGATGTATTTAACGAAGGTGTTTTTAATTAAATTACTTGGAACCACAAACAACTTGAATTAAAAAATAATAATAATGTCGCATTGGAATTATATCAATCGCTGTTGAAATAGATGAAATATTAAAATCTCTCCCATTTTAAGTAGTGTATTTTAAAATAACCGTTATGTGAAGTTTTATTTACGCTTGAACTTGTGATGCAGTATTTATTCGTGATATCTTCGCAGTCACGGTTCCTTAGTGTTAATATTACTGGTGTTTTTCTGTTATTATACAGAAACTCTTATCATCGTCAATGCAACTTCTATAGTTTTTACAGAGCTGTCTGTTAATTCGTAGGTGCACTTAAAAAATAAAAATAATAATGAGTAACATGTGTATTGATACATTTTATTTTCGTATTGTGAATTAATAACATCATTTAACGCATTAATTTTGCTTTTGTTTTAGCTCACAGGCTATTAAAGCCTGAGAGCTAATGTTCTCGCAGGTTCTGTATGTACGTATGTATGTACGTAACGCTATAACTCTTGATAGAAATATCCGATTTACTTCAAATTTTGTATATAGGTTCATTCTGATAAGACGTTTCCCTGATTAGTTTTTTGGGAGATCTTTGGTTAAGTATAAAAGGGGGAACGGGGGCTAATCTCCCCTTAAATTATTCATGCAGAATTATCCAATTTGCTTCAAATTTTGCATATAGGTTCATTGTGATAAGGCGCTCCCCTGATTAGTTTTGGGGATTCATTGGTTAAGTATAAAGGGGATAACGGGGGGCTAATCCCCCTTATTTTATTCATGCAGAATTATCCGATTTACTTCAAATTTTGTATATAGGTTCATTGTGATAAGGCGCTTCCATGATTTGTTTTGGGGGTTCATTGTTTGAGTATAAAGGGGGAAACGGGGGCTAACCCCCTTAATTTATTGTCGATTTATTTATTTTTCGAGAGGCATTATTCCTTCAAATAAGAGTATGATATACAATTAGTGTGAATAGCTTGTGAGCTCAATGCCACCAGTTGAACGGGCCACTTTTCTTTTTATCTTATAATGTTTTACTCTCATATGTAAATATTGATATAAAATTATTTTTTTAGCAGACAGATTGATACTAATGTACAGCCCGTGCAAAAAATATAAAATAAAGATACGCATACTTTTATTCTCAGACCGTTTAACGACGAAATTGCACTATAGGTGTCATTAGACTTGGAATAATGTCCTCTTTCGGAATATGCATTCTATTTTCGAAAAAAAAGTCGTCTACATATTAATGAATTTTCAAATAGCAACACTCGCATTTGACACTGTATTTGAGTTCCGTGGATCAAATCAGTCCGGAAAAATGTATATTAGTTCATGTATTTTTGTAAAATTTTCATGAAATTAGAAAGGATGTAAATTTGAGGATGCTAATGTTGAATTCACGTGACACACTTTAATTTATAATATATTTCAAATTCTAATCCGTTTTAAAATTTTTGTATTCAACGAGATACTTTAAATGGACCCAAACGTATTATAGGCAATTTTCTTACTCAAAATCATACTTTTAATTATGAAAATTATTAATAAATTCATATTTAAAAAAATACGAGCAGGGAAGACCGAGCTATGCTCGGTCAAAATTAAATTTGAGTTCAAATATCATGACCCATGACCAAAATGACCCACTAATTGAATTTTCTCGAACATGTGACTTAGCCCAACAGTCTTCTCGTGCCGGAAAACCATAGGATGCAAAATTTAGTGTAAATTGATCCGCTTTTTAGATATTGACCCACAATGACCCAGAAATGACCCACTAATCGAATTTTCTTGAACATGTGACCTAGTCTAATGATTTTCGCGTGCCCGAAACTCGTAAAATACAAAATTTAATCAAAATCGTTAGAGCCGTTTTTTAAATAAAATTAATTTGACCCGTTTTGACCCAAAAATGACCCCCTAATCGAAAGTTCTCGAACATGTGACCCAGCCCAAATAGTCTTCTCGTGCCCGAAAATAGTCGGATACAAAATTTCGTCAAAATCGTTTGGACCGTTTTTTAGATACAATTAGCTTGACCATGACCCAAAATGACTCAAAATGACCCACTAATTGAATTTTCTCGAACATTTGACCTAGCCCAACAGTCTTCTCGCGCCCGAAAACCATTGGATGCAAAATTTAGTGTAAATTGAGCCGCTTTTTAGATCTTGACACACAATGACCCAGAAATGACCCACTAATCGAATTTTCTCCGACATGCGACCTAGCCCAATGCTTTTATCGTGCTCGAAACTCGTAGGACACAAAATTTAATCAAAATCGTTAGAGCCGTTTTTAGATAAAATTAATTTGACCGGCGTTGACCCAAAAATGACCCACTAATCGAAAGTTCTCGAACATGTGACCCAGTCCAATTGACTTCTCATGCCCGAAAATGGTCGGATACAAAATTTCGTCAAAATCGTTTGAACCGTTTTTTAGATACAATTAGCTTGACCATGACCCAAAATGACCCAAAATGACCCACTAATTGAATTTTCTCGAACATGTGACCTAGCCCAACAGTCTTCTCGTGCCCGAAAACCATTGGATGCAAAATTTAGTGTAAATTGAGCCGCTTTTTAGATCTTGATCCACAATGACCCAGAAATGACCCACTAATCGAATTTTTTCGGACATGCGACCTAGCCCAATGCTTTTATCGTGCTCGAAACTCGTAGGACACAAAATTTAATCAAAATCGTTAGAGCCGTTTTTTAGATAAAATTAATTTGACCCGCGTTGACCCAAAAATGACCCACTAATCGAAAGTTCTCGAACATGTGACCCAGCCCAATTGACTTTTCATGCCCGAAAATTGTCGGATACAAAATTTCGTCAAAATCGTTTGAACCGTTTTTTAGATACAATTAGCTAGACCATAACCCAAAATGACCCAAAATGACCCACTAATCGAATTTTCTCGAACATGTGACCTAGCCCAATGGTTTTCTTGTGCCCCAAAACGGTAGGATACGAAATTTCGTCAAAATCGTTAGAGCCGTTTTTAAGATAATTTTTGCATATATATATATATATATATATATATATATATATAACCACCCACAAGATTTGCTCGTATTAGAATATATGATATATAACCACCCACAAGATTTGCTCGTATTAGAATATATGATATTAAATAAGACCTGCATCCGATTTTTATATCAACAGATTAGGCATCATTAAAAATATGGCTGCGTAAGTTGACAGTTCATTTCAATGATTATGTTTCGATGTAAAGCAAAATTTTACTTTTCGAAGATCTAAGAGCGCAGTATTCTGTTACAGTTTAATCACATAGAAGACAAACAGAAAATTCATGTGAAAAATCTTGTAAATAAAATTTGGGATATGAGAGTTTAGTTTTGTTTATTTCCTAGTATAATTTTACTAGTGGGATTCTGTGAGATATTAATTTAATTTTTCTATAATTGTAGATATATCACTAATATAGGTTTTTTGTTGCATAACTCTATGAAGATTAAATCATATATTCTAATACGAGCAAATCTTGTGTGTGGTTATATATATATATATATATATATATATATATATATATATGCAAATTTTATCTTGAAAACGGCTCTAACGATTTTGACGAAATTTCGTATCCTACCGTTTTTGGGCACCAGAAAACCATTGGGCTAGGTCACATGTTCGAGAAAATTCGATTAGTGGGTCATTTTGGCTCATCAAGGGTCAGGGCCAAGCTAATTTTATCTAGAAAACGGTTCAAACGATTTTGACTAAATTTTTTATCTTACCATTTTCGGTCACGAGAAGACTATTGGGCTGGGTCACATGTTCGAGAACTTTCGATTAGTGGGTCATTTTTGGGTCAACGCGGGTCAAATTAATTTTATCTCAAAACCGGCTCTAACGATTTTGATTAAATTTTGTGTCCTACGAGTTTCGAGCACGATAAAATCATTGGGCTAGGTCACATGTCCGAGAAAATTCGATTAGTGGGTCATTTCTGGGTCATTGTGGGTCAAGATAAAAAAAGCGGCTCAATTTACACTAAATTTTGCATCCAATGGTTTTCGGGCACGAGAAGACTGTTGGGCTAGGTCACATGTTCGAGAAAATTCAATTAGTAGATCATTTTGGGTCATGGTCTAGCTAATTGTATCTAAACAAGAACGAAAAATCATGCGTCAAGCATAGATTATGTAACACTTTCCAACGCTTCCAAAATAATTTTACGAATCATACTCTTTTATAAGCTAAAAGATAACATCTAAGTAATCCGAATACTTTATTCAGCCCTGTATAGGATCTATAGATTTGTATATATACTACATAGGATGCTAAATTTTAGTTCAGTTAGGAAACACGTAGCACAGTTTAAAATTCTCCGTCTGGAGTTAAATAATACGGAAATGTGTTCCCGAACTTTTGTACTTCCCTGTATAGGATCTACAGAATTTATACACACCACGTAATATACAAAAAGCGATTTAAAATTAAAATCGCATTCAGTAACTTAAAACGCACTTCCAGGAATTATTGTTAACATACAGTAGAGAATTCTTTTGTGTGTCCCTGTAAATGAACGATAACTGCTATACACACAATATTCTGTAGTAAGTCTCTTGTAATGAACCTTATATAAATTTCAATGCGTTTAAAATAGTGAAACATTATTTAAATAAACCGCAGACGATTTTTCTCCATAGACGTAATGTAACGGAATTCTTTTGACTGTCCCTGTAAAGTAAGTATAAGTGCTATGCACACCCTATTCCATATTAAGCTTCTTCTAATGCACCTTAGTGATATATATAAATTTCAATGCGTTTAAAGTATTGAAACATTATTTAAATAAACCGCAAATGATTTTTCCCCATAGACCGCAATGTAACGGAATTCTTTTGAGTGTCCCTGTAAAAAAACTATAAGTGCTACACACTTCCGTTGAAATAGGGAACATGCCATAGATAACGATTATAACATATAAAATTTGCAGGGCAATCCGAGCATATTTACGGGAGTTAGAGCACGGACAGACGGCAGACGGCAGACGGCAGACGGCCAGACGGCCAGACGGCAGACGGCCAGACGGCCAGACGGCAGACGGCCAGACAAACCGAAGTCATAAACACTTTTCAACTAGGTTGGAAAGTGTTAAAAACGGTTCAAACGATTTTGACGAAATTTTGTATCCGACCATTTTCGGGCACGAGAAGACTATTGGGCTGGGTCGCATGTTCGAGAACTTTCGATTAGTGGGTCAGTTTAGGGTCAACGCGGGTCAAATTAATTTTATAAAAAAAATGGCTCTAACGATTTTGAATAAATGTTGTGTCCTACGAGTCTCGAGCACGATAAAATCATTGGGCTAGGTCACATGTCCGAGAAAATTCGATTAGTGGGTCATTTCTGGGTCATTGTGGGTCAAGATATAAAAAGCGGCTCAAAATTTACACTAAATTTTGCATTCAATGGTTTTCGGGCACGAGAAGACTGTTGGGATAGGTCACATGTTCGAGAAAATTCAATTAGTGAGTCATTTTGGGTCATGGTCAAGCTAATTGTATCTAAAAAATGGTTCAAACGATTTTGACGAAATTTTGTATCCGACTATTTTCGGGCACGAGAAGACTATTGGGCTGGGTCACATGTCCGAGAACTTTCGATTAGTGGGTCATTTTTGGGTCAAAGCGGGTCAAATTATTTTTATCTAATAAACGGCTCTAACGATTTTGATTAAATTTTGTATCCTACGAGTATCGGGCTCGCGAAATTCATTGGGGTAGGTCACATGTTCGAGAAAATTCGATTAGTGGGTCATTTCTGGGTCATTGTGGGTCAAGATCTAAAAAGCGGCTCAATTTACACTAAATTTTGCATCCAATGGTTTTCGTGCACGCGAAGACTGTTGGGCTAGGTCGCATGTTCGAGAAAATTCAATTAGTGGGTCATTTTGGCCACGGGTCATTATGGGTCAAGCTATTTTATCTGAAAAACGGTTCAGAGAATTTGAAATAAATTTAGCACCCTACAGGTTTAGAGAACAAGAAGAATATTAGGCTAGGTCACATGTTCGAGAAATTTCGATTAGTGGGTCCTTTTGGTCATGGGTCATTATGGGTCAAGCTATTTTATCCTAAAAATGGCTCAGACTATTTACACTAAATTTTACATCCTATGGTTTTCGGGCACGAGAAGACTGTTGGGCTAAGTCACATGTTCGAGAAAATTCAATTAGTGGGTCATTTTGGTCATGGGTCATGATATTTGAACTCAAATTTAATTTTGACCGAGCATAGCTCGGTCTTCCCTGCTCGTAAATGTATAAACTATACATCTGTGTTAGAACTCAAATATAGTGTCAAATGTGGGTGTTACCTTTCTTAAAAAGTTGGTGCAATTTTTAATATGTGTAGACGATATCTTTTTCAAAAATGACATTCATATTCTGTAAAAAGACATTATTCCGAGTCTAATGAAACTTTTGTTGTGATTTTACCATAAGCGATCTGCAAATAAAGGAAGATGTATCTTTTTCTCGCACGGACTCTAGCATAAAAAATCTATCTACCTGACGAGACCAAATAAAACCTCTTTAAAGTATTCTTTATTGGGTAGTGATCCTTCAAAAACTATTCACTGCACTATTTGGTTTCAAAATAAAAATTGCTTTCATATTACAGATTCGGCACTCTTTATTGCTGTAAGCTGCATCTTACCCCATAGTAAGATTAAGTAAAAAATTCTATGTGTTCTTTTTAAAGGGATTATCATTACACGAATGCAAACGAAATAAGATTTGAAGCTTATTATCTCATATTTTATTGCTTGCGGCACTGAAAGCTCTTTATTTGCTATATTCCAAGACCGGTCATGCATCCATATATTTAAAGCGAAAAGCGCATTCTATCACATTCTACATTCTTTTTTCCACACGAAAATGGTCTCGTTGCGCATGCTTCAACCTTTTTTGTGAAGGTTTTGTGAAGGTCCCCTCAGAAACGGGAAACCTGTTTAGCTCTCACCTGTTTAGCCTATGTGGATTGAAAAGGGTTGATTGAAAACGGATGGAAGTGTTATAGCCATTGCGTTGAGAGCTAAAGCTTTTCTTTAAAGAACTCATGTTTTCATTACTAAATATGCATATTTTTTCGCAAAATGTTAAAGAGAGCTTGGATACAGTTATATTTATAACCGATTGAAATTTCAGAGAGTTCGTAAGATGAGAACTATTTTTTTATTGCTATGTTAAAGGAGCCGGGGAGAAAACAAACAAACAAGAAAAAAAGCGAGGAGAAAACATTTCTTTTAAAACTAGATAACAATATTTTTTCACGAAATTTTTACACGGGCTGTAAAACCGTTTTTATTTAAAACCAATAAAGATTTCAAAGAGTTTGGACAAAAAGAACTTTTTATTTTAAAACTATGAAACGACCCTACGTGAAAAAACAAGAAAATGAGCGATTTTATCACTATAAATATCAATAAATTTTCGCGAATTTTTTATTTTAAAGTATATTTTTATACAAAATCGGGTTAAAGATATACAATAATAAAAACTTGATTTCTTTTTTAATTTATTTATCATCAGAGTCCCGGGCGAGTCAGCTATTATTTATTTTAAGAAGAAAATTGAACCATTTAAATAGCCTAAATTATTATAAAAATACATGTTACACAAGAAATTACCTTAAGGGAACGTTTTACTTTTTTGGTTCAATATTTTCTATTTTTATTAGTTTTGCATTTTTTGCATCCTTGAAGTGTGTAGATTGTTACTCTAAAGCCGATTCGAGATATTCCACTTCCTTGCAATATTTTTTCACATTGAATGTAACGTCGTTCGTTGAACGTAATGCTGTCTTAAAAATTTGAACGTATTTTTCTCGAAACCTTGTTTTTCAAACTGGACGACCATTTTTCTCGAGAACTATTCGTCCGAATTCTTTATTTTGTTACTTAGAAAGCGAATGTTTTGTTCTGTAGCTTATACTTCCGAAAAGTATCATTTTCAGTGATTAATTACTTTTTAGAGCTCGTAAAAAGTAAAAAAATACGGTGAAACAAAATGACATTTTTTATTCAAATGACCGCTATTCTCTTAAAATTCAACTTTTTAGACTAAATGTTGATATAAGCTACAGTAAATTTAATGCCTTTTCATAATTTGGCGACCAAGTTCATTTCTAATGCCTGTGACCGGAGAAATGCGGTCGCCCGATCGACGCGCATCTGCACGTACTGCCTGTCGCACGAAACGTATTATTAATTTTTTTCACGCACAAAAATTTAAATATAAACGTGGGTTATCAATATACAGGGTTATCAGGAAAGAATCATCCGATTACAAAATTTAACATTTTCCATAATTACAAAGAGGAAATTATAATTAATATGTCATTGTAAAGGAAAAAATTTAACTTTTTAGTTTGAAACATTGCCTTTTCGAAAAAGTCCAGGGCAACCAGGTGTTGCAGCAGAGAATGTTGAAAGAGTGCGAGAAACTTTTTTTGTGCAGTCCGACGAAATCGACGGTTCGTGCTAGTTGGTGAATTTGGGATACTTCAGTTCTGTTTGGACTGTGTCGAGGAAAAAAAAGCCTTGCACATTAAGCTTTACAAATTGCAAAACATGCAAGCACTGAAGCCTAATAACGAGTTGCAACGTCTAAACTACTGCCTTTTCATGGATGAAGCTATGCAAGACGAACATTTTTGCAATCAACTCGTAGGTGAGCAAACATCTAACATTTTTTTTTTAATTTACAGTGACATATTAGTTATAATTTTCTGTTTGTAACTATGGAAAATATTAAATTTTGTAATTGGATGATTCTTTCCTGATAACCCCATGCAAAAAGTACTAAGGAAAATATCTCTAATCTTTATAACAAAAAAAAAAAAAAATCGTAAAACTCACGTCAGTTTTAGGCCAAACAAGTAAAACTTTCCCTTAATATTTTAAGATCATCTTTGTGCCAATTTGTAAAGGTATTTTTGAATTTGTAAAGTTTTTTTTTAGAATTTGAAAAAAAAATCGATAAAATTTCCTGAACAACATTTTAGGAGATGTACTAGTGATGGATGAAGATGGATACATATATTTTAAGGGACGCCTGGGAGACAGTTTCCGATGGAAAGGCGAAAATGTATCTTTGGCAGAGGTGGAAAATATTATCAGCAAAGCTCTAAATTTTGCTCCCTGTATAGCATATGGTGTCAATATTCCAGGTAACAATTTTATGTTTTCCATTGCTGTTAGAGCCTGTATCAGTAAAAGTCTCATATACTTGATACTGCATTTATAAAATAGTACCTTGGAACTTTGGAATAGTACTTAGGTCTAAAATAATACCTTGGCAGATACCTGAAGTAACGTTAGGTGTTGAACTTAGTCACTGAAAACTCATTTTATTGGTGACCACAGTTCTTTAGTAACTTTCATTAAAAGTAAAATTAATCTTCATTTAAAACTGTTAAACCATCTTCGAAATTAATTTTGATTCAGAGCAAACTTGGATAAAAACGACTGATTAAAATTAACTTCCATAAACAGGAATCAAACTTCATAACTGAAACTGAGCTTAGTTCAAAAACATGATTTCTGGTCAACACGGAGTTTAAAACATTGAAATTTTATTGAAATCTTTAAAATTAGTTCTTTGAAACAGCTTAAACGTTCTTCTAAATTATAACTAAAATATTTAAACTTAAACCATCTTATTGTAAAAATAACTTAATCCAGTAAATAAAAATAACAAAACAATTTTAATTCAAAAGCTTAACGAAGCAAAACCTCAAAAACAAACGTATCGAATGAAAATAACGATAGTAAACTGAAAAAACGCAAATGAAGCTCAGCCAGCCATACTCAATCTGTGGCCAGCGGGCCGCTTGGGGCGCGGGGACCTTTTATGTGTGGCCCGAGACACATAATCATTAATCCATGTATACAATTACTTGAGATGTGCATAAAAGGTATTTAAAACTTGTTTGATATATTTTCACACGACCTGTTCTGTTATTTATAATTGATTTAAAACTATGTTAATACTAGAACTATCGGAAATTTTGCTCAAGTTTTTTAAAACTATTTCACACCAGAAATTTTATTTAAAACTACATAACTTATTCATTTAACGTAATTTCTGTGAGTTTTATATTTAATTGATTTTAAAAAGAAATTTCTGGTTCGAATCGGAATATATTCATTTGGTAACCGTCAAAATAACGGCTCATGGTAATTCTAGTGTTAAAACATCTTAAATGCTGTTTTTAGTCAAAATTTCTTTTTACATTTAGTCTTATTTGTGCTATAGTGTTGTATACATTTTTTTATCTTCAACACTAATCAAACATTGTTCCAAATTAATTCGATATGCACTATATATTTCTACAATTAAAAAAAAATAATAAAGCGTTTGAATTGAGCAAGAGATTGGTTTATTAGAGAAAATCTCATTCTTCTTTTGTTTAGAACTTGACGATTTTGCATTGCTATATTATAACGTTTTATACTTATTATACAGCTAATACTTCTTTTTAGTGTAGATCGTCTGTCTCATAAAAAAATGGCATCAAACATTTTGTATACTACTATTTCCAAACAACGAAGTTTGAGGCCTATTTCTATAAAATATACAGGGTGTTTCTAAATGAGTATCGGGGTTTTAACGCTTTGCAATATCTATTATAAAAAACTTAAAATTATAATTAATACATAAAATGAAAGAGCAACTCAAACAGTTTTACCTACAAGCTTACAAGTGTTCAATGTGAACACCTTTCGTCACACGGCACACATGAAGATGAAGTCGATAGCTCAGTTCTTCCCAAACGTTAATTAGTGTTTGTGGGATAATTGTTGCAACAGCTGCCTCAATCCTGTTTCTTAGGTTGGGTAGGTCAGCTTAAGACTTAGGTCAGCTGGTAGTGGAGGCACATACACTCGATCCTTTATGAATCCCAACAAGTAGAAATCATATGGCGTCAGATCGGGTGAGCGTAGAGTGGCGTTTGGGAAGAACTGAGCTATGGACTTGATGTGTGCCGTGTGACGAAAGGTGTTCACATTGAACACTTGTAAGCTTGTAGGTAAAACTGTTTGAGTTGCGCTTTCATTTTATGTATTAAGTATAATTTTAAGTTTTTTATAATAGATACTGCAAAGCGCTAAAACCCCGATATTCATTTAGAAACACCCTGTATAATAGAAATCTACCACGAAGTTTATTTTTTGGAAATTGTGGTGTTAAAAAATTTTGGTAACACTTGTGTGACAAACCTTTAATCCTACTGATGTTATATTGCTTTGCTATACTACTTTTGTTAGCTATTATTTTAATTACCTTTTTTTTTTACTTTCTGTTAAGAGTGTTGCGGTCCGCCTAACGTCGCAAGCATGTGTTTGCGGCCCGCGAGAAAAAAAGGTTGAGTACGGCTGAGCTAAGCCATTGCCTCATACCATTGAACGTCATTTATACTTTCGAAAAGGCGAAATAAGGCGATTGCATTTGAGTAAAAGGGTGTGTTTCGGAGTAGCCGATTATTGAACAACCAACGCCATCTATGGAATTCCAATACTTACTATTTAAAATAACGCATATGAACTGCATTTATAGAAAATAAGTAACATTATGCTCTAGGTAAAGAAGTTACTTCTACTAAAATAAAGAATACTTAAAAATCGAAATTATAGTAAAGAAAGTTATTAAACTAAATGCAAGTTGTTAAACGCATTTTAGCCATAAGGTACAAGTAAAACCGACTGATTAGATAACAATTACACTAGCTTCAGAGCCCTCATTGAGGGTGTGCAATAGGTACGGCTTCGCATTATATTTGCGCCTAAGAGAGCCTCGCATCCGTTTTTTCTTCTTTTAACCCGGGAGAAGTCGCGCTTAAGAGCCTACACTAGTCACGGGAAGAAACGCTCAAGATAATGTTAAGTCTATGGTAAGGTTCTAGCGCGATTTCTTGCTCGCATTTTAATATTTTTAAATGCTTTCTTTGCATAGGATAGCTGATGTCAATCTCCAATTTTGTTAGTTTTTACTTTTTCGATTTTTGTTGCAGTTTTTTTTAAGCGGTCATTTTCAATTTGGGATCTGGTTGGAACCGGTTCTGAAATTGAAAGTACCCTTATATATAAAAAAACTGGAACAAAAATTAAAAAAGTAAAAACTAACAACGTTAGAGATTGACATCAGCTATCCTATGTAAAAAAAAGCATTAAAAATATTAAAATGCGAGCAAGAAAGCGCGCTAGAACCTTACCATAGTTTATGCGTTTTTTCGCGTGACTGAAGTAGGCTCTTAAGAGTCTACACTAGTCACGGGAAGAAACACTCAAGATAGCCTTAAGCTGAAATTAGCTGGCGAGACCTGATTCACTTCGCACAGGAGTGAAGAGCGATCTTATTCGGCTTCGAAAGCGAAAAAAGCAGCCTTGGCGCTTGCGCGGGGGAACAAATGCAGACGGGGGAAGTTCGTTCCTCCACAGGACAGAAATAGAAGTGTGTGACGTAGGTTTTTTCTTCTTTTGGAAGATAAATGGCGTCGCTTGATTTTAAAACACTTCCGCGTGTCGCTAGATTGCGGCACGATATTCTGAGCGTATACATTTTGATTTGAAGCACAACATTTCAAAAGACGAAACTTACTCCTCAATCTTAAATATTTGCTCGTCAATGGCGAGCTGGCGAGCAGAAATTTCGTGCCCTGTCTTAGAGCGTACTATAACAAAATACTTTTGAGTCCCTATGACACGAATTATATATGTTACACTTCATTTTCAATATCGAACGTTCTATCATAAACCCCAATAACATATAACATGGCGATCGGAGTATATTTACGTTTTAGACTAACGGATAGACGGCCAGACAGACTGAATTCATAAGTACTTTTCAACTTTGTTCAAAAGGGTTTAAAATTTTGATGACACCTGCAATGTTAATGGCACTGCAGTTGTTGCAGACACGTATCTGTAGACATGGATGTGTAGACACACCCTTTACAGCAAAACATAGTTTATACTAGTAAATCTACAGATTAGAGGCCTCAACGTCAGCTCTACAAATCATTGTTTATTAATCTCACTAATTTTTAACGTTATCTGTATAATATTTGATATCCGAAAATTCAATTTTTTAAAGTTATTTATCCATTTATAAAAATATAACATTTATCAAAAGTTACGGAAATTTTAGAAGTATCGCATTAAACACAATGTTACGCAATGATATGATAAACTATTTATTTCTGTATTTTTTCAGAATAAGAATACATTACTTTAGGGGGGCTCCGCATTCCTGAACCCCCCGTTGTCGCTTTAGTTTTATATTCTCAATTTCCAGTAATTGCACTATTTTATATCTTGAGTATATGTTTGAATGTATTTACTATTTTAATTTCATTAGAATAACCATAACTTTGTACAAGATATTTTATCCTATCCTTAAAAAAATACTTATATTTCAACCGCTAAACATAACATGTTGCTGAAATTGAATAAAATTTCATGTAAAAAGTATACTTATACAAAAGTAAATTCCACTTATGTGACCTATATTCAATTTACACATTCAACGTTTTTATTACTTTCATTTGGAAAACCGATTTGGTAATCTTTCTTTATTAGTTAAAATAAATTATCATCTATTTCTTTAAAAAAAAACATATTAAAAACTTAAATCACCCGAAAATTAGCTATTTTTTTAATAAAATTTGCGTCAAAATAACGCGATTCACTCGAATTTTCCTTTGTTGATATCCTTTGAAATTAGCAACCATTTAATGAAAAAAAAAACAATGCATTGTAATTTTTTGTAAAAAATGAGAAATTAAAATGTTTCATACCTTTCAAATTAATGCATAAAATTTCCCACTAATTTATGCAATTAATTTCGAAATTCTAATAAATATATTGGCAAATTTTCAAAGCGATTTGGATTAAATTAAAATCTCCATTTCGTAAATTTAGCATTTACAATTATCGAAATGCGACATTTTCTTTTCGGTGAATGTTAAAATTAACAAGTTGGAAATTGTACGTCAAACGTGACAAATGAGGTGCGTTCGTACTATAGCTAGTTATATAAATATTCCGATCTTGATGATTTTTAATGCTGTGAAATTAATTATATCGTCTGCAGATTCATTTCTGTCATAAAATAAGTATCTCGGTCGCTTGACGATTAAACCTCGAAAGCTCCTGTAACAAAAAAGCCCCGATTTAAAAAAAAAAAAATCGCATTTTTTTAACAAATGTTTTTATTAATATTTTCTAAAGTTTTGATTCGATTTTCATAAAATTTGAAATGTCTCGACAAAATTCTGCAATGATAATATATTTTAAATTTCAAACCATTCGATCGGGTAGTTTTTGCGTTGTTATATGTGGATGGACGGACAGACAGACGGACGGACGGACTAGGCGACGACAATAGGTGCTACGTATTTATATAATTAAAAAAAAAGTAACTTGCAAAGCAAATTAAAAAAAATAAATTTATTTACAAAATTTTAATCCCGAGAAGGGACAGATATTAAAATTATTTTATTTAGTCAATGCTACAATAATGTTGCATTTTTATATTAAATCTTGTTCCGTCTATTTAATCTTAAAATCTTAAATTTAAATTTGAAACATGATATTAAAGCAACTTTAAAACATTTCATTTAGTTGAAATAAAATCTAAATAAATCTTCAACTTTTTTTTCAGTTTTACATGCATTATGCAAAATTTGTATTGTAGCAAATTCTAACAGACAAGAAACATGAGAAGTTCAAATAATTAAAAAAGTTGAAGATTTATTTAGATTCCATTTCAACTAAATGTAATGTTTTAAAGTTGCTTTAATATCATGTTTCAAATTTAAATTTAATATTTTAAGATTAAATAGACGGAACAAGATTTAATATAAAAATGCAACATTATTGTAGCATTAACTAAATAAAATAATTTTAATATCTGTCCCTTCTCGGGCTTAAAATTTTGTAAATAAATTTATTTTTTTTAATTTGCTTTGCAAGTTACTTTTTTTTTAATATCTCAAGTTTTTTAATAACAAATTAATATGAAGCAGATAAGATTCACACAAGGCAAGTATGTAAAAGACTGCACAGATCAAAATCAATATTGGTAGTATGAAATATACAGTTCAAACATTGATTATTCTATAAACAATTCAAATAATAAAAGTAATTTTTAACAAAAAAAAAAATATATAACGGACTTCAACGGATTGTTTCTCATCTTCATAATGATAATAATAAACGAATCATGTTCATTTTTGCAAATAATTTTATTCCACTGTGCAAAATACGTTTGCAACCACTTTGGAAAGAGACACTAGTAAGTGGTGTGTGAAAGCTATCGATAAAATCTTGTGTTGTTTTATCACATACTAAGAAGTATAAATATAATAACGAGTATATATATGAGCAGAATGTTCTTGAATATAATTGTAAACAGTGAATGTGTCAAGAGTTTTTGTTATATAATACAAATAATAAGAAAACAAGCTGGCTTCGCCCGCTAGCGGACCCCTAATTTACATCGGTGCCTCGAATCTTGTAAAACCTTGAACCGAACAAACCTCCGACCCGAGTCCCCTCTGCCTTTGGCACCGGATAATCCCTTAGTTTGCACATTGAATACTATAAACCTCTAACACAACGAACCTCCGACCTGGGTCCCACTGCCTTCGGCACCGTATACCGGTCGTGCTACACACGCACCGGATGATCCCTTAATTTGCACATCAAATAGTATAAACCTCTAACTGAACGAACCTCCGGCTCGGGTCCCCGCTGGTTTGGACGGACAATTTTAAAAACGTGTGAATTGTACTTCTTGCAATGCTGAAGGCAGGAATTCCCGTTGGTGCTAGTACTGCAGTAGCATCATTATTGTGATTATTCATTAAACGAACTTTCTGACTGAGTAATTAAATTAGAAAGATTTTTCCTGTATCAGCAACTCCGCTTACAATCAGATTTATGGGTGGAATAGACGGGTCTTTCTTTTGTTCTTCTACGTGCTTTATAATTGATTCAAATATTTTCCTTTGGTCAGCATTCATTTTTCTTGTTCAATTTATCTTCATTAATAACAATTTCTTGGGAGAGTTTTAAAGTTATCAAAATCTGCGGCTATCATATCAACGTCTTCATTTGGTTCTTCAATATTTTCAAGCTGGTCGTGCAAATCACTTTCTTGTTGCAACTTTTCAGCCAAGTTGATTGCAGCTTGTAGTCGTTGTTTTGTTTAGCGACATTTTTCCATCTCTGGAAAATGTTTCACATTGTGCTCAAAGGATTCACGGTAGAGTTTAAATTCTCCCAATAGGTCTTATTCGTTTCGCAAAGGCTTGAATAATATCAGCAATGAATGATAGTACAACTCAATTCCAGCGTCCGTTTTCGGGTTATGATTGGGCGTTTTCAAAACAACTGGTTTCAAACGTTTTCTGAACCAACTGAGGTTTTCTTTTAATTCGTAATATTCTACAGACTTTTGGTCTACAGTCGTTTGTATTAGTACCTAGTGGCAAATTTGTATAAACACATGTTTTCGAATTTGTCATGTCGATTCGGGTAATAATCATCAATCAAATTCCGACAGAAAATCTCAGTAGATCGTTCATCCTCTTTTGCCGATAAAATCAAATCATGGTGACTTTCAGTTTTATTCGTCGATCTTTTTTCATGCTGGTATTTAAGTATTGCACAGCATACCATGAATAGAAGCATTTATGGCCAAGAATTTAGTTTACGGCTTCGTAACTTCCAGTTTCTCGACTAATCAAGTTTTATCTCACAAAAGCGCTTAATCTGGCATCGAGACTTTTGTTTTCGTCAATGGTATTCCAAATATCTTCCTTACGATTTTTTCCGGTTGGTTATATAACGCGTAATGTAATGATTTAACAACAAACTGGATGTCAGTGTTGGCGGCTCACATAAAGAAAAACGCGGGATTATAATCATTGATCCAAGTTTGTTTTTCTGATCGTTTCAAACCATATAACTTTGTAACATGGTGTCCACCTTTTCGAGATAAAATGCAGTCTTTAACTGAATTTAAAGTTCAATGTTTCACCAAACCATACTTGAAAATTATGCGTAATAATATGCAGCCTGATTATGGCACATTATTGATGACCTTTTAGATGATAATAATGATAGATTTTCTAATATTCCGTAATCGAGTCTACAGCTAATGTTTCAATATTAGCAAGAAAAAAACAAACAAAAAAAAAATTAGGTACTTTTTGGCTAGCCGGGAGCCAGTGAAATATATACATATATATATATATATATATATATATATATATGTGTGTGTGTGTGTGTGTGTGTGTGTGTGTGTATACTTCACTGGCCCCTGGTTAACCGAAAAGTACCAAAAATATTATAGCAACAATATGGATGCAGTGTAAATGTGGATATGATTGAAGGTTTTTCACAAGATCGCAACAACCACATCAAACATTTATCGCCAATAAGAGCCCACTAAATCTACCCGCACAGGATTTTTCTCTTTATTGTATAACAATTTTTTTTTCTTATTTTAAGTATATATTTATGTTTTAATTTTAATAAAATAGTCCTTAAAAGTCTGTAATTTTCAAATGTTATATTTTTTAAATGCTCACTTTCGTTTCAACATTGTTTTTTTTCAAGTGTTTTGATTCGCGGGAATTTCATTTTGCGCCAACTATTACGCTTGGCGACAATGGTTTTTGTATAACGGAAATGTACCGAAAAAAATGATTGACATTAAATAAATAACAAATCACAATATTTGGCACGGTTTGCATGACAACACGGCTTGTAGACAACATCTACTCGGTCAGGGTTGAAATAATTGGCGCATTAGCAAACATTTTGGCATGGTGTTGGTATAACGGAAAAGTACCAAAATAAAAGATACAGCACAAGCTGTACAGGAACGACTTAATAACGACGACATTGAAAATTGGGTACTTCTCTATTATCCCGTCGCCCCCTTTTCATAACAAAAATCTATCGCCAACTCCAAGATTAAACGCCAAAAATGCAGTCCCATTTACTTGATGTCAGAAGCATTATACGTGTTTGTTATGTCATCGAGTGGTTTTTAATTCGACATTTGTGTGTATTCTTCATTATGTTTTATTGACTTATTAGTTATTTCATTAATTAAAATAACAATTGTGTCCGTAAAGTCTTATATTTTATTTATTCATTTATTTTGATATTCCAATGGTAACGTTCTCCCGTTTATTTGGCGTTACATTTTGGCGATACTTTTTTGTTATGAAAAGTGGTCGACGGGATAATAGAGAAGTATCAAAAATTGTTTGTCGCATGTTTTACGTGAATTAGATGAAATTATGAAACACAATTCTTTTACACAAGCAAATAAAATGCTTAGTGAGTTTGAACGTTAATAGCAGGAGCCTGTTAGGCGATACAATTTTCCAATATCTATATTTCCTCTTTGTCGATGAATAGTATATGAGTATTATTTCAAATTTAATGTGAAAACCACGATTTCTACCCACGATTACTGACCTATAATCGACATTTACGCTAGTATGAAAATAAAAACAAATAAGCATGTTTGTCACGTGATTTATTTAATTTGAAATAATTCTGTTACATACATTATAACCAAATATTTGAAAATGTCCGTTTATTTAGAGTATGATGTCGTGTTGTTCCATTTTTTAAAACGTAAAAAAATCTAATTCAGTTTTATTTTGATCGTGGAAATCTTTCAATTGAAAAATTATTGCTGTGGTCAAATTATTATTATGGTTTTTGAATTGTTGGCAGCAATAAAGAAACATAGTTAAATTTTATAGGAAAAACATCCATTGATTATCAGTGAAAATTATGAAATTTTGAATTATTAAGAAAAATATTTGAATAACGTAAATAAAACATAGCTTATGTTACTTCCTGGATTATAATTCATCTATATGCAACGGCATTTAATCCATTTTGATCCTGACGTCAGCCAAAGAATTTCACTATTTCAAATTTCAAATTTTATTAGAATTAGCACACAGTTAAAATTTTGTGGCAACGCGTACAAAAAGTGGGAAAAACTCTAGTAAATTAACTCGTTCAATGGGATTTGCTGTGTTAAATTAACATTAAGATGTCACACTGGAAATAAATAAGTATTGCGCTACCGCGCAATACTTAATTACGAACGCACCTAAACAAATCGTCTGACTTCCCATTGAAAAGCATTATGCCCAAAAAAGAAAAGCCTTATAGTTTTCGAACGAATAAACCAAATGTAACTAAAAACTATACAGATAATTCCGTGTACCTCGCCAACATACCTACCAAAAATCAACCTAATCGGATCCTTTTTGCAGCAGTTATCGCGGAACAGACAGACAAACAAACTGACAAACAAACAAGCAGACAGAAACCAAAACCTTTTCGGGTCTCTACAGTGAGCCTCAACTGACGTTTCGGCAATAACTTGAGAGAAATATGATTTTTATGAAGAAATCTTTTATGTAACATTTCTTTTTCTTTTTAATATATATATATATATATATATATATATATATATATTTTTAGAAAACGAAGGATGCGCTTGCATGATTGCAATTCAAGTTAAAGGCTTGGCAAACTTTCATGTGGAAAATCTATACCATTGTGCTTCGCAGAAATTGCCTTTTTATGCTATACCAGTGTTTGTTAGACTTACTGATGATTTAAAAACAACTGGTAAGTATTTTTAATTAAAATTAGTTTATTTATGGTTATTAACCGTTGTGAAAATGGTTGTTGTTTTTGATCGAGAATGGGCCAAATGATGTTCGTATTTTACTATTTTAAGCGTTTTTAACGAAATTCTGTAACTTTAGAAGAATTTTTCTTTGAATAGGCAATAGAAATGCATAAAATCGTTACAAAAATGTTAAAGTCACAAAAAGGCTAGATGCAAATTTCCTGATATCCTAATCCTAATCCTATCCTAATAATATTATAAATCTGATTATGCGCAAATGTTAGGCTGAAGCCAGCGTCAAAATGGAGCCTTTAATGATCCTGTATTTTTGCATACAGATTGATTATAACCCTCATTTGAACATAGGCTGGTTTTTGTTTATTTTATTCAAATATTTTTCTTAATAATTCAAAATTTCGTTTTTCATAGAGAGTAAATGGACATTTTTTTCGTATAATATTTTAACATGGTTAAATTTACTTTACCGTTGCTAAGACTTTATCGTTGCCAAAACTAATTCAAATTCCGGAATAATAATTTTTAGTCAACAATTTAGTTTCAATTGAAAAATGTTCACGTGAAAAATAAAAATGAAATAAAAAAAATAAAGAATTAAAAAGAAGATTAAATAATATTATTAGAAATAAAACGTACTTTTTTTTAGTTTTTGATAATAATACAAGGTTTCAATATGAGTAACCATAGGAAACAGGCGAATATGACGCCATACATCAAAAATAAAGCGGATATCTTTGATTGGTGAAATAAAATGATCTTGGGGTTTTTTTCTTCGCTTTTTTTCTTTTGTATGGTAATAATTCTTGGCGTTTTACCGTCTGCGCAGGGCTAATATAACTATACCGTATTTTTTATTTAAATTTTAAAAAAGTAAAAAGAAGTTTCAAAAGAAAATGGTCAGCAAATGTCAATAATATGCTCCGCAAAATTATCCATATCGAAAATGATGTCATGGATAGCGAGAAATATTTATTTTCATTCTTAAAACTAAAAGAAATTACTCGATTACCTAAAAAAAAATGACGAATGTTAATAGTTCCTTTTTTGTTGATAAAAACTAAAGATTTAATATTATTTCGTTAAAGCAACATAATTTCCCCTATGCCAGTACTGAAAATAATTGCCTGGAAAAGAAAATTAACAAGAATTATGTCATTAAAAAGGGATTAATCTGAGAGAAAAAGAGGCGTCATATGTGAAATAAAACGGGAATTTTCCAATGTGTTTTAAAATGAGTGTGAATCAATTCCTTACATTAATAATACAAGGATCAGTAAGTATAGAAAGTAGATGAGTTTCACGCCATATTTATAACGAAAAATTTAAATGTTTTTTTTATCTATACTGATTATTAAGCATGAATATCCGTTATATACAGATGAGAAGTTTCTGCTAAAAATCGCATCATAATTTTAAGAAAAGGAAAATGAACACGAATCTATGTTTGTATTTCGCAACTACTCCTTACTGTAAAAAATTGCTGCAGTAAAATTACTGCAGCAGAGATTCCAGGCAATGTCCATAAGAAAACCGGTTTTGTGACTAGATAAACGAGCTTTGTTATTAGATAAACGGTTTTTGCCCGTAAAAACATGAAATTTACTGAAATGGACCATTTACCTTGAAAAGGGGGCATTTCCCGTAAAATTACGGCAGCAATTCACGGAGAATGCCCGTGAATTTACAATTTTCATTTACAGTGCCAGAATATCGAACGCAACGTGATTTACTTTATACCGGTTATCATTGATCCGAGGATGTTACACAAACTGTCAGAATTTTAAAAATTAAATTAGATGCCAAGATTTTTTTTTTCTTTTTTGTTAATTTTAACGAAGTTTCTCTAAAAACGAAAAGTAATTTACTCCATATTTGTGTATAAAAAAAAAGGAGAAATAAAGTAGATCTGTATATTTTTTACACCATTTTCTCATTAAAACTGAAAAACAGAATTGATTTTCACTTTGAATAGATGGTGAAAACAAAATCTTGATTTCAGTAAATTATCCGAAAAATAAAAACATATTTTCACATATTCAAACTTCATGAATCAATTTATTCTGGAGAACAAAAATTGCCTGTCAACATACTGTCATTTAGAAAATAAGATTTGTTTCAGCTATACATTAAACCAAGGAGGCAGAACTGAATTTAAAGAAAAAGCATGTACTATTTCCAATTAATGTTTTTTTGCAGGATGGCTGTTAAAACGTTTCACAAAGGCGTTAAAAGTAAAATTGTTTATCAGGTAAAATTGACATTTGTTTTTACCCAATTCGTCTATTTCCACGATTTTATTTGGCCCTCCTTTTTGCATTGGTTGCAATTTCATTTTTGCGATTATTTGGCACAAAATTTCACTTTTTAAAGACTGAGTTATGTCAAGGTCCCTATAACAAAAAAAATACCGTATTGTCGCCTATGAAATGTGATAAATAGTTAGTTAATTTTAACGTTTTTAATTATCGGGAGTGAAATATTTTCTTAATTAATGTATTTATTCTTCTTTTAATGTTGCGTGAACGAAGTCACGGGTAACAGCTAGTGAAAAATAAAGTAGAAAATTGGTACTTTCGTGTTATAGCGGCCTCCAAGGATGAATTGCCAAGCGACCAAGATTTATCACCAAATTATAAAGCATGTATGACATTATAATAATATATGATATATATATATATATATAGTATATAACATATCTTGACGTATATGGCCAAGTTATAGTTATATATGATGCATATATGATGTATATATATGACATGTGTATATGATTTATATACGACATATAAGACGTAAATAATATGTGTATAATGTATATAGCACATATAGGAGTGCTTGAAATATATGCGTATATATGATGCATGTATAAGCTTTGCGATGATCTGGGCGAAATCATAACTGCAACTTTGGCATAATCATAATTGTGGGGGCCGCTATAACACGAAAGTACGTTTTTTTTTAAGCTTTCAGAACAATTTTCCCAATGGTTATTGTAATTTGTTAAATTATATATATATATATATATATATATATATATACAGGGTGAATCTAAACTCTTGGGCAAAACTTTAAGGAGTGATAGTAGACATCAAGACAAACAATATTAAATAGGAAACTAAGGGTCCCAAACGTCTTCCGAAGGAGATAGGCGCCATTAAAGTTTAGGATCCGAAATTTCAAATGATTATAAAAAACCGAAAAATTGGTCGATTCGTTTGCGGCTTTCGATAAAACTATTCTTTATGTCAGTATTTTCTTAAAAATAAATTTTAAAGATAAAGTTGAAAAAATGCAGATAGAGGGCGCTTTAGACTTTGCAGTAACGAAAAACTATTTTTTACCGTTATTTTTTGTATCTCATTAAATGCTTTCACAAACTTAGACTTAAACTTAAATTTTGAGCTCAAAATCTGAATCGTTGGGAGTGGTTAAGTAGCACAAACTGAACTGCGATCAGGAGTTGAAATTTGAAACACCTCTCTCTCCACCCCGCACTCCTGAACACAGTTCAGTTATTCCCGATCTTGGTGCCGTAGACCCAGGCAGAAACAATATGAGTTGTAATTTTCCAACTGGACGAACAATGTCCGGGCCAGGATTCGAACCTGGGATCTTTTAGCTGAAGCTGCCATGCTCTATCAACTGAGCTATCCCGATTGAATCTGGAGGGCATAATTCATCCCGTTCATTCTCTCCAGATTCAACCGGTATAGCTCAGTTGGTAGAGCATGGCAGCTTCTGCCAAAAGATCCCAGGTTCGAATCCTGGCCCTGACATTTTTCGTCCAGTTGGAAAATTATAACTCATGATTTCTATACCAATTTGAATAATTGTGTTAAAATTAATCCAGGCAGAAACTACTACTCCCTACACGTAAAATAAACGATAGAGTAATGACAAAATTAAATAGAAAATTATTCATAACAGACATGAGCAATTTCTCTGCGCAAAATAAAAAGAAACAATTTGATGTATGCATGTAGTGCACAATATTAATGAAGGTTGACACGTAGAAAATGGTACACGCATGATGTTCGTAAGGAATCACAAAAACTGCTCGAAAGAGTGCCCACCAGCAATGATGCAGGCCTCACAACGCCAGTGGAGGGAGTTGTGAACATTAGTGAATACTCCGGGCATCTTCCAGATATCGCCTGTTACGACGGCAATCCTCGCAACCAGGTCTTCGTCGGAGTCGACGGTAAAAAGTAGTTGTTCATTACTCTAAAGTCTAGAGAGCCCTCTATCGGCATTTTTTAACTTTATCTTTAAAATTTATTTTTAAAATAAATTTTTTATATAATTTTCTCATCCCTCTATCGTTTATTATTTTACGTGTAGGGGGTAGTAGTATCTGCCTGGTCTACGACACCAAGATCGGGAATAACTGAACTGTGTTCAGGGAGGGTTCAAACTTCAACTCCTGAACACAGTTCAGTTTGCGCTACTTAACTGCTCCCAACGATTCAGATTTTGAGCTCAAAATTTAAGTTTAAGTCTAAGTTTTTAAAAGCATTTAATCAGATACAAAAAATAACAGTAAAAAATAGTTGTTCGTTACTCCAAAGTCTAAAGCGCCCTCTATCATCATTTTTTTCAACTTTATCTTTAAAAAAAGAAAATACTGACATAAAGAATTGTTTTAGCGAAAACCGCAAACGAATCGACCAATTTTTCCGTTTTTAGGTGCGTTCGTAATTATATAAATACGTAGCACCTATTGTCGTCGCTTGGTCCATCCGTCTGTCTGTCCGTCCATCCGCATATAACAACGCAAAAACTACCCAACCGAATGGTTTGGAATTTAAGATATATTATCTTTGCAGAATTTTGTCATGTATTTAATATCATGTATTTGATACATTGGTTATAAGATATAAAATAATTTTTTTCTTCAGTCTTTTCAACATAGTTTTTGATATTTAAAACTTGGCAATAGATGAAAGTTTTAAAGAGAGTGGCAAGATATATATTTTATGCTCTAAAATAATTAATTATTTTTTTCCGTTTCACGGATTTTTTTATAAATTACAAGTAAAATCGTCTTGACTCTATGTTTTAATATATATATATACTATGAGCACATTAGAAATAAAATGAATATATGTTACTTTGAATTCATATAGTTTTTAATTGTGAATACAAATAGATATAAAATTAATGGAAAACATATCCAACTGCTCATTTAAAGGATACGAAATATTAATTGGAACAAATTGTAATATTTAAGCATACTTATATGAAAATCGAATAAAAATTTAATGATAAACGTCAATTTATTTATATATTTTTAACAGAAAAATATTCATCCATAAAGAAAAAAAAGCAAAGTATACGCTACTTTGGATACACCAACCGACAGTTTTTGTTCAACGGAAATAACTTTTTTTAATTTAAAAGAACTCAGAGCTGCTTATAAAATACAATTCACAATTACAGCTCCGTTGTGAAGAATTTATAATATTTCTAATTGAACGGGTGGGTGAAAATAAAGGTAACATTGCAAAAAACTGAAAACTGAAATAAGACAGTTTAATTAAAAATAAATAATACATTAATGAGTATATTTATTTGAAATATCTAGGACGAACCCTCATAGACTAGATCTACAATATAATAATGGTGAACATTTCTCTAAAATTAATAGTTTTTTTACATAAAGTTTTTTCATGTTTCCCCAACATTTACATTAGCTGTAATGTTATATTTTTTCCATTACCCATTTAATTTGTTTCTAATGTAAAATACGATAGCAAAAAAGAATTTTCCTTGTAATGTTTATCAAATGGTAATTGTTACAATATACACAAGAGAAAAAATGTATATATTCTGAAAACTGCATATTTTATAAGCAAGTTGTTTAAAAAATTACACAATATATCATAATACTTTATTATAAAAAAAAAACTTTTTTCAGGTGACTTAAAATATATAAATATTAAAAAGAAAAATGTGTGATTTAAGAAAAAGGTGATATAATAAGGCATTGGCTAATAAAAGCCAGACACTTTCCCCAAAATATGTTTCAGAGACAAATAAGCAGGCTATTCGACATCAAGGGACTCAAAGGCAAGAAGTTTTGAAGTAGTGATGAGCGATTCTCGAAATTTCAACAATCGATAACAGGCGCTATCGTATAAAATGCTATCGATAGCGATAACTATCGATATTCAAATTCTACTATCGATGTGTTCTACAATCGATTGTTTCACCGACAAGCTAAAAACAGTAATTGCAGAACTTAACGACCAATAAGTTGACTAGTTTAGCATTATCTTTTTTATGTCACCTCTGGAAACATTGCAGATCTTGTTTAAAGTTCCAAGAATAGCCAAGGGCCAAAGCGCTCAATGGAGATTTCATCCATAGAGAGGCAGTCGAAAATAAGAGCTAAAGATAATATAGACTTTCAATAAAGGAAACTGCAGCCCCCTGGTGGAGATAATTAGAACTAAAATGATAGTGGGATGGACGAGGAAACAAATCAAAACGAGATTGGTCCAAGTTGTAGCCAGAGAACCTGAGATATGGAATAAAACAGAAATATACGTTATACAGTAGCGCCATCACATAGTCGATAGATTAGTGGATAGAGTAAAATACTCAAAAATTATTTAAAATGATCCGATTTTCACTAAGATTACATAGAAGTTAAAGAAACTCAAAAGAAGCTTAGCAATGATAAAAGAAAGACTGGGGGAAGGCATGGGGGGGAAATGTGAAAACAATTGCCTGTGTCTACTTTAAATAAATATTTCGGAGATTCAAATTTAATACTGGACATGCGTCAACGGCCCATAGGATCTAAAAGTTAAAATATATTTCAAAGATCACTGGAAAGAGTTGAAAAGGCCGAAAAAATGCCTAAAACGGAAAAGCGGAAGTTAAAAACACCATACCACGGAAACCAAAGCCTAGGCCCCAAAAGACCACAGAATAAGGCATATCCAAATAGTTCAGAGTTAGACAATATCATGGATATTAAATTTGTGCATATAATTTTTATATGTAATCAGAAATCTTCTGAAGCAAAAAATAGCAATTTACTCACGAAAAAGGCCACCTAGGCTAAAAATGGAAATGGCGATGGGAAGGGAGAAGGAAGAGCTAATTTGGGAACCCAAAAATGGGACCGGGGAAGGAGTGAGACCAAAATACCCCAAAGGGCCAGAGGGCCAGAAAGAGCCCACGGAGAGCCCCCCCCACACACACACACTTATGCTAAGTCAGAAATGCATACTAGATGGTGACATATAAAATAGAGTATTTTACTTGAATGAAAAGACAGTATACAGTAGAAAGCAGACGTTCCAGCAATGTGAGATACACTCCTCCTTGAAGCCTCTAAAGGTGACCCGGTTCCGCAGACCCTCTTCAGACACCAGAAAGCACCTCCATGGAGAGGAAAGGTACTATTATATAAAGTAATATTTAATTGTAAGCAGGAAATGGCCACAGTCTAACGACTGTTGAGTCCTTTTTGGCCCTTTGGGGAGACTCTTTCTGACCCTTTGGTGCATTTGGCCTCCCTCCCTCCATTCCCGCTCCCATTTTTGGTACTCTAGTTATCTCTTCTTCATCCCTTTCCAATCTCAGTTCCGTTTTTAGCCTAGGTGTCCTTATTCTTGAGTTATAGCTCATTTCCGCTCTAGAAATCTCAGTACCTATAACACTTATATGCACAAACTGAATATTCTTGGTGTCGTCTAACTTTGAAATTTTCGGGTAAGCCTTATTCTGCGTGGGCGCTTTAATTTCCGTGCTATGGGGTTTTATAACTTTAGCTTTTCCGTTTTTGACAGTTTTTCGTATTTTTCAACTATTTGATGTGATTATTTTTGGCTCTTTGTGATATTTTGACCTCTCTTCCTCCTCGTCTGGTCCCATTTTTAGTTTGCATAGTTAGCACTCCTACCTCCCTTCCTATCCCCATATCCGTTTTTAACCTAGGTATCATCTTTCGTGAATTATTTCTGTTTTCCGCTTTATACAGTATCTAAGTCTCACGGATCCCACTTTTGTAGCACCTAGTTATTTGTCCTTCCTCCCTTCCCATCATCATTTTCGTTTTTAACCTAGGTTGCTTCTTTCTGGAATTACTTCTATTTTCCGCTTTAAACAGTATTTTAATAGTAAGTACCTGTAACACTTATATGCATAAACCGGATATCGATTTCCTAATATCGTCTAACTATGAACTATTCAGTTAAGCCTTATTCTGGGGTCCTTTGGGACCTAGGCTTTAGTTTCCATGCTATGATGCTTTTAAATTCAGCTTTAGCGTTTCCGTTTTAGTCAATTTTTTGGCCTTTTGTACATTTTCCAGTAGCCCCTGAAATATATTTTTAGATTTTGCGCTCATAGGCCAGTGACGCGTGTTCAGTATTAAGCTTAAATACTTCAGATTTTATCTAATGTACAAACATGTATTTTTTCCCATTTTCTTCCCCTCCTCATTTCTGCCCCACCCCCGATTCTTTTATCACTGCTAGGCTTATTTTAACTTCCTTTGCTCTCTTGCTACTGTTTATCGATCTCAATCAAGAGTACATCTTTATTTTTTTCCAATCTATCGATGTCAGTTTACCGCATCTATCGTTCTTTTTCAATATATCAAAGAAATATCGATAGTCGATATTTCTGCTATCGTACTATCGATAACAATCATATCAATAACTATCGATAGAAATCAATAACTATCTATGTAGATTTGATGCATCTAAATAGATAGATTTTAAGAAAATAAAGATATACTATTGATTGAGACAGTAGCAAGAGAGCAAAGAAAGTTAAAAGAAACCTAGCAATGGTAAAAGAAAGTGGAAGAGGGCATAGGGGATATGAGAAAATGGGGAAAAATACCTCTTCCTACATTAAATAAATATCTGAGATAGTAAAGCTTTTTTTTTATATACCGAAAACCAGGCCCCTACCTGCCCAGCATGAATGCCTAGCTTAACGGGTTAGTACCTGGGTGCGGGGCGGAAATCGCCTGATCACAGCATGGCTGTGATCCACCTGATTATAGGTTTGTTCACATCGCTGCTGTGCTTGATCTCTTGTGATTTGCCACCGTAATCTTTGTTTGCCGGTTCAAGGTTTCTGTTTAACTTTGTTGAATTGACAGATTTAATAGGTCTCATAATTTAGAACCTTAATCAGGTGACGAGACCCTCACCTGACTAGGCACCCCCAGAGGTATTATTCACAGGTAACTTGGAGGGCTTTGCACCCACGACGGATTTTACATGCACCAGGTGCCTTTAGCGTACATAGAATTACATATTTACCATGTCTGTTGGCTTGTCACGTTCATGGTGGGTTGAGATAGTAAAGCTTAATAGTGGACATGCGCACTGGTCCATGGAGGGAAAAAACTAAAAATATATTTCCGAGACTACTGTAAAATTTCAAAAGGCCAAAAAACTGCCTGAAACGGAAAATCTGAAGTTAAAAACATCATAGCATAGAAACTAAAGAGTCTAGGCCTCAAAGGAACCGAAATAAGGCTTAACCGAATAGTTAAGAGTTAGATAATAGCATGGATATCCAGTTTGTGCAAATAAGTGTTATAAGTACTGAGATACTGTCTAAAGCTTAAATTAGCAATAACTCAAGAAAGAGGCCACCTAGGCTAAAAACGGAAATGTTGATGAGTAGAGAGGAAAGAGAGCTAAGTAGGGTACTCAAAAATGGGATCCGAAGGGAAGGGGAGGGGAGAAAATATCCCAAAGAGGCAGAAAGAGTTTTCGTCAATGTCCAGAAAGGGATCAACAGTCGTGCCCTTTCGCTAATTTCATTTTACAAATCCATCTTACTGAATATAATAGAGTATCAGGATCTATCTTCTCCATGGAAATTATTGCTAATGTTGGAGGAGGGTCTGTGACCACGGGTCGCCTTTAGAGACTTCAAGAACCCCATATGTTGGAAACTAAAGTGCCTGGGGCCCAAAAAACCCCAGAATGAGGCTTAACCGATGAGTTCAGAGTTTTGAAATACCATTAATTTCAAGTTCGTCCGTATAAGTATTATATATACTCAGATACTGTCTAAAGCTGAAAATAGCAATAACTCAAGAAATAGGCCACCTAGGCTAAAAACGGAAATGTTGAGAGGAAAGAGAGCTAAGTAGGGTACTCAAAAATGGGATCGGAAGGGAAGGGGAGGGGCGAAAATATCCTAAAGAGACAGAAAGAGTCTCCGTCAATGGCCAGAAAGGGATCAACAGTCGTTCCCTTTCGCTAATTTCATCTTACAAATCCATCTTACTGAATATAATAGAGTACCAGGATCTATCTTCTCCATGGAAATTCTTGCTAATGTTTGAGAAGGGTCTGTGACCACAGGTCGCCTTTAGAGACTTCAAGAACCCCATAAGTTGGAAACTAAATTGCCTAGGGCCCAAAGGACCCCAGAATAAGGCTTAACCGATGAGTTCAGAGTTTTAAAATACCATTAATTTCAAGTTCGTCCGTATAAGTATTATATATACTCAGATACTGTCTAAAGCGGAAAACAGCAACTCAAGAAAGAGGCCACCTAAAACCAAGTACTTTCAAATTCAATCGCATTCATCATCATGGTTAAAACAAGAAAACATACAATCAGAGAAAACTGTTACATTACAACATGAAACTTGGTTGGTTGGTGGAACCAAGTTTCATGTTGTAATGTAACAGTTTCCTCTGATTGTGTGCTTTCTTGTTTTTAACCCTGATGACGAATGCGATTGCATTTGAAAGAACTTGGTTTTAAATAAATTTTACATCAATTAAAGGCCTTTAAGTAATGTATCTTAAATTGTTATGAATTTTAATTTAAGGTGAAAATGCATTCAAGAGATATATATAGTGTTTTATTTGTATAATAGTATATAGCCTCCGTCAAAAATGACGGAATGTTAGTTTACGTTTAATTTGCATGAGACTCCATACAAACAAACAGCATGAAAATTTTATTATTGAAAGGATTGTATTGTAGGAAAGTACATTTTAAGAATGGCAAATGATTTCTACAAATACAAATGATGAGGTTTTTTTTTATTATTCAATATTTAATTTCTGAAATAGTTCAACAATTGGTCAAAATATTCAAAAATATTAAAAAATAATCCATGTTTTTGAATTTTTTTTTATTAATGAGTTTCTAAAGAGTTTGAATCACAGCTCATGGTTTGGTTACATATGCAAAATTAAATGCAAATTCTGAAATGGTTTAACGATTGCACAAAACATTAAAATTTTGTTCGTTTTAAATTATCTAAGTTAATAGTACAATAGAGTTGAACAGTTTTCCAGCAATGAAGAAACAAATAGTATATAGCAGCTAAATCGATATAAAAAGAGACAGAAAATTGTATGTTTATGGATATTAGCTTCTTAATTCACAGTAGGAAAACATCCCATTTAAAATGACAGAAAAAAACAAAGTTTTCTAGCAATGAAGACATATTAAAACATATACAACGATTAAAGTAGATTATATAACTTAAACTTTTAAAAGTATATCTCAAATTAAAGGCCGATTTTGATTATTTTAAAAATATGCCTAAAAAAACTATAATAAATTTTGATCATTAAAAATCATCTTATTTTATTTCATAAGTAAACTGAAATTATTAATTGCATTAGTGTGACTGAAAAATATCTTTTCACATTATCTTATTAAATTACAATTTTTTTTTACTACAAAGTTAATTTTAAATGTTACTATGTTAAAAATTAAAATTTGATCTGCATTGATATATTTAATATATGTAGATATGCGGTACTATATATTCCTCATATTTTCATAAGAAATATTCATTTTACATTGCAAGCAAAATTTCAGAATTTAATTGGATATAAGCTAGGCATTTAAAACTTGATATAACCAAATTAAAATTTTAAGAAAGAAATAATATTAAGCTGAAGCTATTAAAAGTGGATCTTGAAATAAATTAACACGTCCTGAATTTTTCTTACTATAAAATATGCTTATATACAATTTATATCACATTTACAGATTTATAATTATTTTATATTATATTAATTCCATCAGAAAGTTCCTTCGTTTATATTAATTGCCGATAGAGGGCGCCAAAACAATATGCAAAGCCTCCCTATGAAAGTTGTCACCGATATTTCTGAAAAAGTGTTTACAGAAAAAGTTGTTTTCAAAAACGTTGATATACATATTTTATATGAAAATATGCTCATAAGAAATATTCTCTCATTTTCATAAGAAATGTTTATTTACAATGCAAGCAAAATTTCAGAATTTAATTGCATATAAGCTAGGCTCTTAAAAATTGATGTAACCAAATTAAAATTTTAAGAAAGAAATAATATTAAGTGGAAGCTTTTAAAAGTCGATCTTTAAATAAATCAATACGTCCTGAATTTTTCTTATTTCAAAAATGTTCTTAGATACATGTTATACTATTTTATAACTTTAAAATTATTTTATATAAAATAGTTTTTCAAACACAAAGTTCCTTCGTTTATATTAATTGCCAATAGATGACGCCAAAATAATATTTAGGACGAAATGTAATACTGAGGAATCGATCATCGCAAAGCCTCTCTATGAAAGCTGTTACTGCTATTTCTGAAAAAAGTGTTTATAGAAAAAAATGTTTACAGAAATAAATTTAATAAACCCTTTAAAATATTTAAAGGCTTTAATATGCTTTAACAATTTTTTTAAGAGTAGAATCTGATGTTTTAATGAAGCGTTGAAAGAGTTCTTTTGTTTCTAGTTTTGGAATTTGTGATTCTGAATGGCAACAGTATTCGTTCGTTTATATCTGGTAATCCGATGTTTAATCTGTTATTTTTAATTTAAAACTTAAAACATTATAATTGAATATGCTATACATGTTTTACATGAAAATATGCTGAACAGACATAATTTCAAGTAGAAAAAATTATCATTTAGCTGTCTTATGTTAGCATATGTTTTTCATTAAGCCTAACATGGTGTTTAGCTATGGTCGATTCGCAGACCCGGCATGGTTACCTACACTTACTTACATTTTGATTTTATTATAAGTAGATATTAATTGTATAATTTACTTACCTATTAAATACCTATGTTCATTTTCTTACAGGAACGTACAAACTTATAAAAAGAAAATTGAAAGGAGAAGGATATAATGCAGAAGAAATTCCCGATCCATTATATATGTTAGACGCAATGCAAAAGGCATATGTTCCTCTTACAAAAGAAATGTATTTCAACATTATGAGTGGATCAATAAAATTTTGATGCAACCGTGGGAGATAATTTATTCGTAAGTGCTCTTTTTACAACCGGCAAGACAGAATTCGCTCCAGAATAAGGCAATCAGCACCAGGGCCGAAACTAGACGAGAGCGAGCAGGGCATATGCCCCAAACACCAAAGTAGAAGGGAGCACCAAAAGAAAATTTGGTTCCTCGTTTAGTACAAAAAAAAGTATAACAAAATTTAGGCAAAAATATAATGAAATCGGGCAACCTAAATTAAAGATATATTCGTTAATTTTACACACTTTGCGAAAAACAGGACCGGTTTTTCCATTAGGTGACCGCCTATGTTCGCTAGAAAAATACTTGGATAACGAATTTATTCAACATACATTCAATATCAAGACATAATCCCAATTTGGTTTGAGGTGGTTCAATATTTCGGACATTATCATGATGACAATTTTTGCATGTTTTGCTTTCGTGTGTCCCTGTAAACAAACTATAAAATCTACATACTTGATTAATGAATTCATCCACCATACTTGCCAGACCATTATACTGTCCTAATTAGATTCGAATTGGTTCAGTATTTCGGACGTTATCATGATGACAAGATTTGCATTATAAATAGATAAATATATATAAAACCGGAGTTATTGCAATAGGTCTATTTCTAAAGAAATCAAACTAAAAATATCGAGATTAATGTATTTCCTAACAATTATTTCATATTTAAAATAAAAATTAAGAAAATTGATTGAAGACTTCTCTTTATAAATTTATTTTTCAAAGGAGGGAGGAGGGCGCCCAAACGCATATTTGCCCCGGGTGAAAAGTCATAGTTTCATCCCTGATCACAATAATACGATCAGACAAAAATACAGAAATACGGCCGCATACATTTGTGTAGTATTATTTATTACCTAGACTGCGCATTCTTTCTACTATATCCTTGAAGATGTTTTGCCCTAGAATGTTACACTAAATTTTACGATTTCAAGTACAATTATAACTACTGACAATAACCCATGCAAAAAACAAAGGATTTTATTTTTCCTTTACTAATATTGTTCTAAAATTTTTAGAAACTCTTTCCAAAACTTTTGCTTCAAACTTGCAAAATAGGAAGATTAAGTTTTTATAAAGTAAAAACATGTCCGTGAGTAACACTAACGTCATATCGACCGTGACAACGACGTGCGTAATCAATTTTGCTTTTAAAGCAAATTTCTTGACTTTTAAATATTGCACAATTTCAGTTTTTACACAGTCATATAGAAACAAAATTACTTTCAAATGCAATTTGATGCAATCTTAATTTATTTGTTTTTTTAAGTAACAAGATTTTTTTTTCATCGAATGAAAATAATAGTGACTATCTTGTTCCTAATAAAGCATCTTCCTCAATACTTATTCAACTAAAACTTAATAAATATACATTTAAATTTAGGAATCTTCCGTAATTGTGCTTTAGTTTTGATAACAGTGCTTTCTACATTAACAAAAATTATGTATCTACTATGCCGCTAAAAAATAAAGAATATTCTTGTGCAGTTACATACAAATCGTATCTGAATAAAAATATTGAATTGTTTGTCACGTTTATAGCGAAGAGAGTAATTTCTTAAAATACTTAGAATGCAAAATATTAAATGAAAATTGAAAGGCGATATGAGTCACGGCCTACTCCAGTTAACTAGAGTAGCCCGTGTATGAGTGATGTATATTTCACCTATTACTTACCCATCATAGTAGTAGGATAATGAGAGTTCAACGGCCACAGGAGCGCTCAATTGAGGAATGAGGATTCCTCAATGAGGAATGAGAATTTAATAATGGGGAATAAGGGGGTAGGAGGTACTTTCTCAACTGGTATTGCAATGTTCAGAATCATTCTTCTCTTTACAACAATAATTTCTGTTCCATCTAGTTAACATATCTGATATTTTGTTAGAAAGGTTTGTGTGTAACAGTATGTTTTAAAAAGCATATATGTCTTATAGTTATTATAAATAGTTCTATGTGTGTATGTATGTGGGGGTGCGACAAATAGTTCTCTTTGTGTGTGTGTGTGTGTGTGTGTGTGTGTATATATGTATGTGTGTGTGTGTATGTATGCGGGACAAATAGTTCTCTTTGTGTGTGTGTGACTATCTGCTTGTTTATCAAAGTTTTAGAAATATTTTTCATGTTTTTATAACGAAAAAAAAATATGCGTTAGTTAGTTAAAAAGTTTCACAAATTAAAAAAAAAAATTCTTTTAGAAAAAGTTTCACATTACTTAAAAAATTAAAAAAAAGTACTCAATAATAAAATCAACAATTTTTATTATAACAAAATAATTTACAGAAAGGTATTTACAGATCAAAATATACATCGCGATTTTGCGTTAGCAATACAAATCAACATTATCTTCTTTATTACAAACGGTATTAATGTCATAATGGCCATATGCTAAACTGCTTATTCCATCATCCAATAAGTAACGCTTGTCGTCAAAGGGACTTAAGCTAATTTTATTTTGAGTTAATGTATATAGGCGATGGTCATCTTGGGCAATCCTTACCTGTTTCTCCATACTTGTTTTTTGTTGTTGGATGCACTCCAAGTAGTCTTCATGTTTAATTTTCTGCCGAACAATCTGCGTAGATACGCCTTTTGCACGCTTCTTTTCGTCTTTAATAGATTTTAGAGAATACATTTTTGATTTCAGTCCGACAAACTCAAGGGCTAATTCACCATTAAGTTCATCCTTAAACTTTCCGAGCGTCTTCTTATTATCCTCAGAGTATAGAAGATGAGATTTCGGGTATTCAGAAAAGTCAAACAACTCACGATGCTGCTCCAGATCCTTATAAATATTATTGGTTTGAATATGATACGTTAGGGAATCTGTATCCGTAAAGAGTAAAACTGCACGATCTTTGTATGTTTTCTTTATAAAATTGTAATGAAAATCATACATACAAAGTTTAGATAGTTCGAGTATAGAAAATCCAACATAGATGGGTCGGTTCATATATATGCTAGTTTTTAATCTCTCCACAGCAGTCAAGTCTTCATCATAAGTTTTAAACGATTTAAAAGTAGGCGATGCTACTAATTTTTTGGCTCTTTTTTCACCGTTACAAAGCACAATATTTTTTTTTTTTCGTAGATTTTCCATGGTTTTACCAAAAACAGAATTGTTCATTAACTTAAAAAAGTCTTTCTCAAAAGAAGATTTTGCTTCTTTCCTTTTTTCGGTGTTGAAATTAATATATCTCTGCAACCATGGTCCCTGTTTAAATTTTAAAGCTTTATGCACAGCTGTAATTTTTAAACCAAGTTCTAAATAAAATTTGAGATTACGATAATGGGTTATATAATTTCGTTTATTATTTAAATTTGGTATAAGTTTAGGAGTTCCGACGAATTTTCTATTGTTGAGTAAGCCTCTTGCATGAGAAGATAGCATCTGATCCTCTACAGTTACTCTCTCAGGGGCGACAGGGTATTCATTATGCAAAGGATGTAAATGTTTCGGGTATTCCAAGTCTACCTCGAAAAGATACCCAATTTCGGAACTATCAGATAAAGATAGAACCCACTCTTCTGTCATATGACTTGTTTCACACCATTCAAAACCGCCGTAGGGTAAAAATTGGCTCATAGCCCACCCGTATAAGTTATTGGCATCCCAATACATAATGTAGCTGGGTGCCTCATTTTTCTTATAATCAGGCGTACCAGGGATGTTTGCTCGGGCATATCTTTTACTTATCATGCTAATGCCGCCTCTTATTCCATTTTCAACCATAAGCAACATATCTATATCACTGAGTAACTCTAAAGGTGTATCAGACATCTTCAAACAAGCCTGCCATACGAGAGAAGGTGCTGTAAACAGGTGTGCAGGGTCAATTTCATAATACTGCTGACATAATTTCCTAAAGTTTTGAAACACGTCAGCAAGTAGTAGAACATCTGTCTTCACATAAAGGTTGTGATAATCACCAAGAGTCTTGATATCAAATGTTTTCCATACATTCTGGGCGTGTTGGTACTCCTTTTCATCTATAGGCTCATTGGTTAAACTATTAAAAAAGGCAGAAGGCGGGGGAAGCTGCTTCTCAGTAAATTTTTCAAAACAAGTAAAATAATCATAGGGGTAAACCCCTTTCCGTATAAGTAACGATAAATTATTATTTTGTGGGAAATTTTCTGCAAGTATAGAGAATTGATCAGGTTGAAGGTTTTTAACAAGTTTTTCCAATGACGTAGGCAAAAATTGGAAAGAATCTATAAACACCATCTGAATAGGAGATGTAGGCTTTCTGATTTTAAAGGTGATATAGTTTTCCATAGAAGTAGCAATAACATCGATTTCATGATCTTTGAATTTTCCAAGCTTTGTCATAATATGATGACCGTCATAGTTTTTCAAGTTATGGAATATAACAGGAATTGTTTTACACTGCTTATAGTTCAAGTTGCATTCCACATGTGCAGCTCCTCTGTATGCACCTGACAGGTGATCATGGTCACGTGTACGTTTCTCATCTAAAGTTTTCTTACAAATGTGACAAAACTCTGCTTCTCGAAATGCCTTTTCTTCCTTGGGAGAAAGCTTCATAGGTTTAACATTTAGTAACTTTTGACCTAAAATTTCCTTCTCTTGCATCATTCGGTTTAAAAAATGATCAACACAGTTTCTACCACGATATACCTGTGCTTTCTTCACACACGTTCCATCGGGTCCAATAACCACATAGGCATAACCACATGGCAAGTGATAGGTTGTTTTCTCGGTATAGGATGCTTTAGAAGAGGGAGGGGCTGATGAAATAGGTATAAGCAGACTCTCAAAATCCGCATAAATCGTATAGGCAACAGGATGTTGTAAACGAATACCTGTAAACTTTAATATATTATCATTTTCACTAGGCATCTTTATAGCTTGTGCAACATGTTGAGAACAATATTCATTATGCTTATCCAATAGATCTTGTCTTGAAAATCGATGTAAACATCGATAACAATAATAGCCAGCGGCTCTATGCTTGGTAAGATCACCTAAAAGTCTTGAAAAACTTCTTATCAAACAATAGTGTTGTTTTTCACCGTCACCAACCAATAACAAATTAACCAGATCTTGATCTTTCTTTTCAGATATATACAGGGGGCAAACTTCATCCTCTTCATAACCAAACACATTAACCCGTAAATTGTTGAGTTGTTCAATAACAGGTATCTTCTGAAGGGGTACAGGGCATTCTACACTACCTAATTTAATATCATGTTCATAAGGTCGATAATGTGAAACACGTTCAGGTTTTTTTGTATAATCCAAGTTCAGTTTAAAAGCCAAAAGACACCATACTAAACATTTGTTATCTTCGTTTTTTATATTCAACACTGCTTTTTTATCATCGAGTTTTTTAGACAAAGGAATATAGGAACTCGCAGCGAGGGGGTGATATTTAGCAATCTTGAGTTCTAAATGAAGAATTTTTCTAAGTTTCCAGCCAGAACCTCTTTGTACAAATTCTTCAAAGGATTTAATAATCTTCGAAAATCCTTCCTCAATATGCTGTGAGATAGTATCTTCTATAAGTTCGGTCATACACGAACATCGAAAATAACATTGAATTTCTTCAAACTCCTCATTATCAGTTAGACGTTCAAGTGATATTTTTTCCACCATATACCATTTAATTGCACCTTTTTCATGAATTTCACTTATTAAACGTTCTTGTATTTCAGTTTGTACATGTCTATGAAATACCTCTAAATCATTTTCCTCACGTTCATCAGGATGCAAAATCACTGTTTTAAACACATTAAGTGCATCAGAATACTTTATGTTTTTCGACTTTGCATTAGATGAGCTCATTTTACGTTTTACACTCACAAGAGGTGTGCGGGGGTGTTGAGTGCGAACATGTTGTCTCAGGTCAAATTTTCTTCCAAACACTTTATCGCATTCAAGGCAAGGAAATGTTGAATTCCGATGCGACTGTAAATGCTGCTTCAAATTATCCCTCCGGGTAAAAACTTGATCACATTCATCACACTTAAATGTAGACTGTCCACCAGTATTATGGGTTTCTGAATGTCTTAACAAGTCCGATTTCCTTCTAAAACACTTTCCGCAAGTTTCACAGATAAACGACTTTTCATTAAGATGAATCTTAACATGCTGATTTAAATTAGAATATGTTGCAAAGACTTTGTCACAGGTGGGGCAAACATGCTTCTTTTCCACATTTGTAGGGGTTACAGTCTTTAAAGAAATATCCTCTTCAACTTGTTGATTAAAATTGAAAGAACTTTGAGACATAGTATCTTTTTCTGGAAAAACTTCAGCGAATCCATCATGCTGTAACAATCCAACACTATCATGTATTTTTAAATGTCTTTGTAGGTTTGATCTTCGATAATAAGACTTCCGGCAGATATTGCAAGTATATAATTTCTCGCCAGAATGAATTTTCATATGTCGGTTCAGATTAGAAATGCTCGAAAAATCTTTACCGCAGGTAAAACAGCTAAACATCTTCTTAGCAGATACAGAATCTCCCACAATCGGGGTTTCATCAATAGGCATATCAACATCCATAATATAAAATCAATAAAAAAAACTTTAACTCTTAATAGCAAACAACAGCGATTCGCACTGATAAAAAGCGGGAGCAATTTAAAACACGTTTAACCACTAGCGATATGAATCCTCAAATGATGAAAATCCTAATTTTCCCCCGTCTATTTATACCGACCCGAAAGCAAAGTTGAGTTGTAGTATTGCTTGATATGATTGTTATCAAAACGCGTCATATGATTTCGGGGGCCTATAAGTTTCTTTCCCCTCTTTATAATATAGCATAATTAAACAGATAAACCCGAATGTATACAAATTTAAATTCGTAAATTATAATATATCACAAAATATAAAAAAAAAACCTACAGAATAAAAATAGAATTTAGCACTTACCCCAAAAACACGTCCACTTTGGGTGTTAGTCTTCACTTAACTAATCTTTCTTCCTTATCTTTAGTAGGGGCGCTGCCATCGCCGCGAGAGGCACTGCCCGTCTTCCGGTGTGTGACGTAGTTTCCGGTTTGCGATAAGAATAAACCTTAAATACACACGCTTAGTCATTCTTCCTTCGGTCTTACTCGCTAGTAGTTGTCAGTTTCTTGTTTAGACGTGTTGGGTGACATCATTACGTGTTTGCGATAAGAACAAGATTATCCCCTTATCAACAGGTAAAAAGCTGCGCTTCAGTGACGTCATAAGTCATGTGACATAGCTGATAACGGTACGATTAGCTGATAAGGATTTGTACTAATCATCTATTTCCCTTCAAGTCATTGCATGAGACGGTTGAGCTCCAACAGCTGTATATAAGGTAAGAGTAATTTATATATTATAATAAGATTTTAAATTAATTTAGCAGATGTTACAATTTGATATTTAAAAATGTTCATGCTAAACGATGTGATTATATGTTGTTCATCATACTAAATCCACAAATTTTAATTCGAAAGAAATATTATTAAAATTATAATCTAAAATAAATTAGTTAAAATGACTAACAAATTTCAACAAAAAGAAGCTAATTATTAAAGGAAATGTGCAAAGTTTATAAATTTACACATGTGTTAAACGCGTTTACAAACCTTATCATAGGCAAAAGTCTAATTCGACCAGCCTATTTGTTATAAGTTTAACTATAAGTCAACATGTAAGATATTTGTGAAAAGGAATCTTATGATTTTTAATTTTCCAAGTTCAGTTTCAATCATATTGTAAAAGGATAATTCAAACTTTGATATGATCTATAGTAAAATACTTAAATTAAAATGTATTTTTGATAGTTTAAGAATTATAAACTACAACTTTGACTACTTTTTAAAATGTTTGCCTGATAGAAAACTGTGATAACATGTCTATGTTTGAATTTTTCTGATAACATGCCAATGCCTGAATTTTTCTGACAACTTGTCTGTGTTTGAATTTTTCTGATAACATGTATGTGCTTGAATTTTTCTGCTAACATGTCTGTGTTTAAATTTTTCTTATAACATGTCTATGTCTAATTTTTCTCTTCTTTTGAAATGTATAAACTTTTACTATACGTGTCTTTCGATTTCATTGAAGAAAAAAGTGATCGATCAACTTTATCAAACCCTTTTAATGTTAATATTTTTAAACGAACGCGATAATCAGATAAAAATATATGTAGCTAATTCATATTATCCCACTAAACATTGCAAAACAATAAAACTCTTACAAAAATTTTATACTTCAACATTCAGGAATTGACAATTTCACATCTTAATACTAAAAAACAATCCTTATCTTGAAGTATTTCCTGTAACAAAATCTAAAATTTTCATAGCAACAAGACCCAAGATAGAAACTTTACCTATGAACTTAATACCAATCTTTAATCATAAAGTGATAAAACTGATAATTTTTTAAAAAAGTTACTTCTAAAACATCTCATAGATGTCGCTGTTGAAAAAAAATAATTCAAAACTTGTTTAAAAGACTTAAAAAAAATTAAATCTAACTTTAAATTAACAAAAACCAGTAGAACAATCACTTTCAGGTAGAAATATTTAAAAAATAATTGTTAATTCTAAAACCGCTCACAGAGGGCGTTGCTGAAAAAAAATAAACTCAAACTTGTTTAAAATACATTAAAAAATAAATCTAACTTTAAACTATCATCAAACTCCAGAAAAATTACTTTCAATTAGAAATATTTTAAAATAATTAAAACTTTTAAAACCGTTCATAGGGGGCGCTGCTGTGAAAAAATCATTTCGAAACTTGTAAAAAATTAATCCAAAACTTATTTAAAACACTTTTACAAAAAAATTGACCAAAATACCGATAAACATCAAGTAGATAATAAATAAGGTGCGTCGCAAGTGGAGTGAAGGTTATAGGAAGTGGCAGGTGTGGACATCGGATGTAGCAGGTGCGGATAACAGACATGCTGGAACAGGAAGTGGGGCTTGTTTAGACAGGAGTGATCCCGGAAGTAAGACCGGAAATACGACAGGAAGTCGAAGATGGAACTTCCGGCTTCCACTTCCATCGCGTTTCCGGTCTTACTTCCGGAATCACTTCCTGTCTAAACATGCCCCACTTCCTGTCTCAACATGTATGTTATCCACACCTGCGACTTCCGGTGTCCACACCTGTCCCTTCCGGTGACCTTCCTTCAACCTTGAGGTCGACTGCGCGAACTGCGCTGATGTAGAACCAGCCTTTCTTATCTACTTGATGTTTATCGGTATTTTGGTCAATTTTTTTGTAAAAGTGTTTTAAATAAGTTTTGGATTAATTTTTTACAAGTTTCGAAATGATTTTTTCACAGCAGCGCCCCCTATGAACGGTTTTAAAAGTTTTAATTATTTTAAAATATTTCTAATTGAAAGTAATTTTTCTGGAGTTTGATGATAGTTTAAAGTTAGATTTATTTTTTAATGTATTTTAAACAAGTTTGAGTTTATTTTTTTTCAGCAACGCCCTCTGTGAGCGGTTTTAGAATTAACAATTATTTTTTAAATATTTCTACCTGAAAGTGATTGTTCTACTGGTTTTTGTTAGTTTAAAGTTAGATTTAATTTTTTTTAAGTCTTTTAAACAAGTTTTGAATTATTTTTTTTCAACAGCGACATCTATGAGATGTTTTAGAAGTAACTTTTTTAAAAAATTATCAGTTTTATCACTTTATGATTAAAGATTGGTATTAAGTTCATAGGTAAAGTTTCTATCTTGGGTCTTGTTGCTATGAAAATTTTAGATTTTGTTACAGGAAATACTTCAAGATAAGGATTGTTTTTTAGTATTAAGATGTGAAATTGTCAATTCCTGAATGTTGAAGTATAAAATTTTTGTAAGAGTTTTATTGTTTTGCAATGTTTAGTGGGATAATATGAATTAGCTACATATATTTTTATGTGATTATCGCGTTCGTTTAAAAATATTAACATTAAAAGGGTTTGATAAAGTTGATCGATCACTTTTTTCTTCAATGAAATCGAAAGACACGTATAGTAAAAGTTTATACATTTCAAAAGAAGAGAAAAATTAGACATAGACATGTTATAAGAAAAATTTAAACACAGACATGTTAGCAGAAAAATTCAAGCACATACATGTTATCAGAAAAATTCAAACACAGACAAGTTGTCAGAAAAATTCAGGCATTGGCATGTTATCAGAAAAATTCAAACATAGACATGTTATCACAGTTTTCTATCAGGCAAACATTTTAAAAAGTAGTCAAAGTTGTAGTTTATAATTCTTAAACTATCAAAAATACATTTTAATTTAAGTATTTTACTATAGATCATATCAAAGTTTGAATTATCCTTTTACAATATGATTGAAACTGAACTTGGAAAATTAAAAATCATAAGATTCCTTTTCACAAATATCTTACATGTTGACTTATAGTTAAACTTATAACAAATAGGCTGGTCGAATTAGACTTTTGCCTATGATAAGGTTTGTAAACGCGTTTAACACATGTGTAAATTTATAAACTTTGCACATTTCCTTTAATAATTAGCTTCTTTTTGTTGAAATTTGTTAGTCATTTTAACTAATTTATTTTAGATTATAATTTTAATAATATTTCTTTCGAATTAAAATTTGTGGATTTAGTATGATGAACAACATATAATCACATCGTTTAGCATGAACATTTTTAAATATCAAATTGTAACATCTGCTAAATTAATTTAAAATCTTATTATAATATATAAATTACTCTTACCTTATATACAGCTGTTGGAGCTCAACCGTCTCATGCAATGACTTGAAGGGAAATAGATGATTAGTACAAATCCTTATCAGCTAATCGTACCGTTATCAGCTATGTCACATGACTTATGACGTCACTGAAGCGCAGCTTTTTACCTGTTGATAAGGGGATAATCTTGTTCTTATCGCAAACACGTAATGATGTCACCCAACACGTCTAAACAAGAAACTGACAACTACTAGCGAGTAAGACCGAAGGAAGAATGACTAAGCGTGTGTATTTAAGGTTTATTCTTATCGCAAACCGGAAACTACGTCACACACCGGAAGACGGGCAGTGCCTCTCGCGGCGATGGCAGCGCCCCTACTAAAGATAAGGAAGAAAGATTAGTTAAGTGAAGACTAACACCCAAAGTGGACGTGTTTTTGGGGTAAGTGCTAAATTCTATTTTTATTCTGTAGGTTTTTTTTTTTATATTTTGTGATATATTATAATTTACGAATTTAAATTTGTATACATTCGGGTTTATCTGTTTAATTATGCTATATTATAAAGAGGGGAAAGAAACTTATAGGCCCCCGAAATCATATGACGCGTTTTGATAACAATCATATCAAGCAATACTACAACTCAACTTTGCTTTCGGGTCGGTATAAATAGACGGGGGAAAATTAGGATTTTCATCATTTGAGGATTCATATCGCTAGTGGTTAAACGTGTTTTAAATTGCTCCCGCTTTTTATCAGTGCGAATCGCTGTTGTTTGCTATTAAGAGTTAAAGTTTTTTTTATTGATTTTATATTATGGATGTTGATATGCCTATTGATGAAACCCCGATTGTGGGAGATTCTGTATCTGCTAAGAAGATGTTTAGCTGTTTTACCTGCGGTAAAGATTTTTCGAGCATTTCTAATCTGAACCGACATATGAAAATTCATTCTGGCGAGAAATTATATACTTGCAATATCTGCCGGAAGTCTTATTATCGAAGATCAAACCTACAAAGACATTTAAAAATACATGATAGTGTTGGATTGTTACAGCATGATGGATTCGCTGAAGTTTTTCCAGAAAAAGATACTATGTCTCAAAGTTCTTTCAATTTTAATCAACAAGTTGAAGAGGATATTTCTTTAAAGACTGTAACCCCTACAAATGTGGAAAAGAAGCATGTTTGCCCCACCTGTGACAAAGTCTTTGCAACATATTCTAATTTAAATCAGCATGTTAAGATTCATCTTAATGAAAAGTCGTTTATCTGTGAAACTTGCGGAAAGTGTTTTAGAAGGAAATCGGACTTGTTAAGACATTCAGAAACCCATAATACTGGTGGACAGTCTACATTTAAGTGTGATGAATGTGATCAAGTTTTTACCCGGAGGGATAATTTGAAGCAGCATTTACAGTCGCATCGGAATTCAACATTTCCTTGCCTTGAATGCGATAAAGTGTTTGGAAGAAAATTTGACCTGAGACAACATGTTCGCACTCAACACCCCCGCACACCTCTTGTGAGTGTAAAACGTAAAATGAGCTCATCTAATGCAAAGTCGAAAAACATAAAGTATTCTGATGCACTTAATGTGTTTAAAACAGTGATTTTGCATCCTGATGAACGTGAGGAAAATGATTTAGAGGTATTTCATAGACATGTACAAACTGAAATACAAGAACGTTTAATAAGTGAAATTCATGAAAAAGGTGCAATTAAATGGTATATGGTGGAAAAAATATCACTTGAACGTCTAACTGATAATGAGGAGTTTGAAGAAATTCAATGTTATTTTCGATGTTCGTGTATGACCGAACTTATAGAAGATACTATCTCACAGCATATTGAGGAAGGATTTTCGAAGATTATTAAATCCTTTGAAGAATTTGTACAAAGAGGTTCTGGCTGGAAACTTAGAAAAATTCTTCATTTAGAACTCAAGATTGCTAAATATCACCCCCTCGCTGCGAGTTCCTATATTCCTTTGTCTAAAAAACTCGATGATAAAAAAGCAGTGTTGAATATAAAAAACGAAGATAACAAATGTTTAGTATGGTGTCTTTTGGCTTTTAAACTGAACTTGGATTATACAAAAAAACCTGAACGTGTTTCACATTATCGACCTTATGAACATGATATTAAATTAGGTAGTGTAGAATGCCCTGTACCCCTTCAGAAGATACCTGTTATTGAACAACTCAACAATTTACGGGTTAATGTGTTTGGTTATGAAGAGGATGAAGTTTGCCCCCTGTATATATCTGAAAAGAAAGATCAAGATCTGGTTAATTTGTTATTGGTTGGTGACGGTGAAAAACAACACTATTGTTTGATAAGAAGTTTTTCAAGACTTTTAGGTGATCTTACCAAGCATAGAGCCGCTGGCTATTATTGTTATCGATGTTTACATCGATTTTCAAGACAAGATCTATTGGATAAGCATAATGAATATTGTTCTCAACATGTTGCACAAGCTATAAAGATGCCTAGTGAAAATGATAATATATTAAAGTTTACAGGTATTCGTTTACAACATCCTGTTGCCTATACGATTTATGCGGATTTTGAGAGTCTGCTTATACCTATTTCATCAGCCCCTCCCTCTTCTAAAGCATCCTATACCGAGAAAACAACCTATCACTTGCCATGTGGTTATGCCTATGTGGTTATTGGACCCGATGGAACGTGTGTGAAGAAAGCACAGGTATATCGTGGTAGAAACTGTGTTGATCATTTTTTAAACCGAATGATGCAAGAGAAGGAAATTTTAGGTCAAAAGTTACTAAATGTTAAACCTATGAAGCTTTCTCCCAAGGAAGAAAAGGCATTTCGAGAAGCAGAGTTTTGTCACATTTGTAAGAAAACTTTAGATGAGAAACGTACACGTGACCATGATCACCTGTCAGGTGCATACAGAGGAGCTGCACATGTGGAATGCAACTTGAACTATAAGCAGTGTAAAACAATTCCTGTTATATTCCATAACTTGAAAAACTATGACGGTCATCATATTATGACAAAGCTTGGAAAATTCAAAGATCATGAAATCGATGTTATTGCTACTTCTATGGAAAACTATATCACCTTTAAAATCAGAAAGCCTACATCTCCTATTCAGATGGTGTTTATAGATTCTTTCCAATTTTTGCCTACGTCATTGGAAAAACTTGTTAAAAACCTTCAACCTGATCAATTCTCTATACTTGCAGAAAATTTCCCACAAAATAATAATTTATCGTTACTTATACGGAAAGGGGTTTACCCCTATGATTATTTTACTTGTTTTGAAAAATTTACTGAGAAGCAGCTTCCCCCGCCTTCTGCCTTTTTTAATAGTTTAACCAATGAGCCTATAGATGAAAAGGAGTACCAACACGCCCAGAATGTATGGAAAACATTTGATATCAAGACTCTTGGTGATTATCACAACCTTTATGTGAAGACAGATGTTCTACTACTTGCTGACGTGTTTCAAAACTTTAGGAAATTATGTCAGCAGTATTATGAAATTGACCCTGCACACCTGTTTACAGCACCTTCTCTCGTATGGCAGGCTTGTTTGAAGATGTCTGATACACCTTTAGAGTTACTCAGTGATATAGATATGTTGCTTATGGTTGAAAATGGAATAAGAGGCGGCATTAGCATGATAAGTAAAAGATATGCCCGAGCAAACATCCCTGGTACGCCTGATTATAAGAAAAATGAGGCACCCAGCTACATTATGTATTGGGATGCCAATAACTTATACGGGTGGGCTATGAGCCAATTTTTACCCTACGGCGGTTTTGAATGGTGTGAAACAAGTCATATGACAGAAGAGTGGGTTCTATCTTTATCTGATAGTTCCGAAATTGGGTATCTTTTCGAGGTAGACTTGGAATACCCGAAACATTTACATCCTTTGCATAATGAATACCCTGTCGCCCCTGAGAGAGTAACTGTAGAGGATCAGATGCTATCTTCTCATGCAAGAGGCTTACTCAACAATAGAAAATTCGTCGGAACTCCTAAACTTATACCAAATTTAAATAATAAACGAAATTATATAACCCATTATCGTAATCTCAAATTTTATTTAGAACTTGGTTTAAAAATTACAGCTGTGCATAAAGCTTTAAAATTTAAACAGGGACCATGGTTGCAGAGATATATTAATTTCAACACCGAAAAAAGGAAAGAAGCAAAATCTTCTTTTGAGAAAGACTTTTTTAAGTTAATGAACAATTCTGTTTTTGGTAAAACCATGGAAAATCTACGAAAAAGAAGAAATATTGTGCTTTGTAACGGTGAAAAAAGAGCCAAAAAATTAGTAGCATCGCCTACTTTTAAATCGTTTAAAACTTATGATGAAGACTTGACTGCTGTGGAGAGATTAAAAACTAGCATATATATGAACCGACCCATCTATGTTGGATTTTCTATACTCGAACTATCTAAACTTTGTATGTATGATTTTCATTACAATTTTATAAAGAAAACATACAAAGATCGTGCAGTTTTACTCTTTACGGATACAGATTCCCTAACGTATCATATTCAAACCAATAATATTTATAAGGATCTGGAGCAGCATCGTGAGTTGTTTGACTTTTCTGAATACCCGAAATCTCATCTTCTATACTCTGAGGATAATAAGAAGACGCTCGGAAAGTTTAAGGATGAACTTAATGGTGAATTAGCCCTTGAGTTTGTCGGACTGAAATCAAAAATGTATTCTCTAAAATCTGTTAAAGACGAAAAGAAGCGTGCAAAAGGCGTATCTACGCAGATTGTTCGGCAGAAAATTAAACATGAAGACTACTTGGAGTGCCTCCAACAACAAAAAACAAGTATGGAGAAACAGGTAAGGATTGCCCAAGATGACCATCGCCTATATACATTAACTCAAAATAAAATTAGCTTAAGTCCCTTTGACGACAAGCGTTACTTATTGGATGATGGAATAAGCAGTTTAGCATATGGCCATTATGACATTAATACCGTTTGTAATAAAGAAGATAATGTTGATTTGTATTGCTAACGCAAAATCGCGATGTATATTTTGATCTGTAAATACCTTTCTGTAAATTATTTTGTTATAATAAAAATTGTTGATTTTATTATTGAGTACTTTTTTTTAATTTTTTAAGTAATGTGAAACTTTTTCTAAAAGAATTTTTTTTTAAATTTGTGAAACTTTTTAACTAACTAACGCATATTTTTTTTTCGTTATAAAAACATGAAAAATATTTCTAAAACTTTGATAAACAAGCAGATAGTCACACACACACAAAGAGAACTATTTGTCCCGCATACATACACACACACACATACATATATATACACACACACACACACACACACACAAAGAGAACTATTTGTCGCACCCCCACATACATACACACATAGAACTATTTATAATAACTATAAGACATATATGCTTTTTAAAACATACTGTTACACACAAACCTTTCTAACAAAATATCAGATATGTTAACTAGATGGAACAGAAATTATTGTTGTAAAGAGAAGAATGATTCTGAACATTGCAATACCAGTTGAGAAAGTACCTCCTACCCCCTTATTCCCCATTATTAAATTCTCATTCCTCATTGAGGAATCCTCATTCCTCAATTGAGCGCTCCTGTGGCCGTTGAACTCTCATTATCCTACTACTCATCATACGTAGTATAGGGTAAGTCTTGTAATCGTTTTGAAAATCGAAAAAAAAAATTTTGACGGATTTACACGTTTCAGATACTGGAGATTCCGAAAAACATATTTTTAGAAAAAATATTTTGCCGTCCGTCTGTGTGTCTGTGTGTGTGTCTGTAAATGCTCTATCTCCCGAACAAATTTAGATAGAGACTTGCCATTTGGTATGTACTTAGTATGTAATAATGGGAAGAAGCCTATTTGATTTCAATAACCTCAATTAACCGGAACATTTTTTTCGGACTCTCGAAATATTCGTTCTGATGAAAGGTATATAAAAATTTTCGAAATTGTTTATTTTAAGGAGTAAATATAAAAGACAATAAAAAAACATAAATTTTGCATAAAACATGAAGTCGATCGGATAATGAGTTGCCGAGATATTTGGAATCCTATTTTCTACACTCTTCGATTTTTCATGACCCTGCATTTCATCCAAATTTCACTTCAAATATATATTTTAATTGGAAATTTGACGCTTAATCAGATGCAATAAACCGCTAGTTAATAGCAGTTTTGGAGTTATAAGGAAAAACCTCTTTCAAGCAATTCAGTAATCGATATTTTAAAGTTGATGACGTCATCAAGCCATGATTTTATTTGAATTGCAATGCATTTTATAAGTAGTTTACACATTTTTATTTTAATATTTTACATTATACATATACATGATGGGTAAGTATTACGGTGGCCCCCAACGACTAGTTTTAGATGCAGTGGTGCTACTATCTATCGTTTTATAAAAGAACGATTTGTAAAATTAAAATAACCAGTTTATCCAACCCAGGATTTTCGGATTAAAGATGCCCGATGTACTGCCCGTAAAAGTTGAACAAAGATGAAAATCGTTTTATTTTAAAACTTTAATAGCTTTTTTACATTTCGTATATATTTTATTAGATTGCCAATAAAAAGCAATTTTGTTATTTTCTTGGTACTTTCTTATAAGACGTATGCCAGCGGTTAAACACGAAAGATTTCACCATTTATAGCAGACATTTACATTTTCGTTGTTTAAGTGTTTAAATGCGTAGATCTCTAATAAATTATTTATTAATTTTGAAGTTATAATTTCTTTTTGAAAATTTTTTACGGGATATTACAGGGGAAAATCAAATGCTGAATTATTTGCATTGTTTTAAGAGGAAACGGGTTAATCTTCCTTAATCGGATTGAACGTTCATATTTGAGATAGATTAAAAAAAATTCATGCTTGAAAACTATTTTGAAAAGCATAAAATGTCAATAAATTGAGTGATACAATTTTCAAACAAACTGCATTTAAAAGTACATTTTTCCTCTATACCGAAGTTTAAAAATTTAAATTGTGCAATGTATATAAAAAAAATAAAATTGTGATAAAACGACATCGATCTATTCAGGTCGTTGGCACCGTCGCACAGTGTTACATTTGCCGAATTAGTATGGCCATTTTTTTAACTAATTCAATCAATGTAGTTAATCAATAAATCACTGTTTCAGTAACAAATATTTTTTTAATCAAAAAGGATTAATGTTTCACAATTTGCTGCTTGTAATAGTTAAATGAAAATCAACAACCATATAAAAATGAATTAATGCTTGTTGGGATCTATTAAAATCACATTTGCATCCAAGAATTTCAGTATGAATTTTTTGTTCGCTTGAAATTAGAAAAAAAATATCATCCAAATGCGCTCTAGTGACTCGACTGTCGGAGCATTCAAAATATGACATTTAAATTGCTTGGACTGCAAAGAGTTAACAAGTTCGAAATTGTACGTTAACAGAGACAAATGAGGTGCATTCGTACTATAACTAGTTTTACAATGTAAAAAAAAAATCATCGTTATTACTTCAGTGAAATTAATTGTATCGTATAACTATATAGTTAATAATAAACATAAATAAATCACTATCTAAAGTAGCTACACATAAGAATGCACTTTACAGTGCACTGACATATGTGGAGAATTTACAGTGCACTCACATATGTGGGAACATTGCTGTGCTCTGATGTATGAGGTTACTTTACTAATGGATTTTCAGCTTTTCGACACCCACGTCCGATGTTCGTTGGTATGGTTGGATTTTTAGTGATGCGTATGTCACTGTTTTCGGCCACAAATAGACTCTTCTTTTGTTTAACCCTTTGAGGGGCGGTGGTATATAATATATACCACTTAATTTTAATTACCAAACGCCACATTGACACCAGAATTTTGTAATCAAATTTTACTTTTATAGTAAACGTCAAAAAACGCTTCTACTTATTTTGAAATAAATTTTGTTTTTAAATCCTGGTGTGAGTCACTGATTTCAACATTTTAGAAACATAAGTACCTTGCCCCTGAAAGGGTTAAGGAAAATGTCTGTATTGAGGATTTTTACGCATACAATTTTTTACTTTCTTCTATCTTTACAAGAAGAAAGTATTGGATTCATGAAAATTTTCGACTTCCGGTTTTCGACGGATTTATACGTTTTAGAAGCTCTTGAACACGATTTGACTGTTTTTAGAAAATGTCTGTCTCTGAGTCTGTCTGTCTGTCTGTCTGTATGTGACACAAATTTTGTGGGCGCTCTATCTCAAGAACTAATGCTCGGAATTTAATAAAACTTCAGATTCAGTTAGTCCCTGATATAAATTGGTGCTGATTAGTTTTTGGTAAAAATCGCCCGGCAGGTGGCGCTGCTATGCAGCATTCTTCGCGATTTCCCACAACAGCTCTATCTCAAGAACTAATGCTCGGAAATCAATAACACTTTATATTCAGTTAGTCTCTGATATAAATTGGTGCTGATTAGTTTTTGGTAAAAATCGCCCAGCAGGTGCCGCTGCTATGCAGCATTTTGCAGGATTTACACGATTTTAGTGATAGTCATATCTCAAGATATATTGCACGGAATTTAATAAAACTTGAGTTTCAGTTAGACCTTGATATAAATGGGTGCTGATTCTTTTTAGTGTATGTGAAACCTGTGTGAGATAGAAGAAAGTTTTGGGATTGACACATCCGACTAGTTTAAATCTGTTTTCTACTAGGTAAGCGAGTCAGACTCTTTAATTTTAGAAAGATATTTTTATTGCAACCTTCAGCTTCCCTGGTTGAGACAACACGTCAAGGCAAGATTTCGCACTTTGGAAAGATATTGCATCTCTGTAATAGTAAAGCCATTATAAATAAACGCTTCTGATTGGACTGCGAGTTAAAATTTTATATAACTGAGATGCTTTGATGAAATTCTGTGGCATCAGGAGCAAACGGTGGGGAGAAGTCAATAAAATAACTCTGTCTACGGGTGTTACCCTGTCAAATTAAAATAGAGCAGTCACACTGGAAATAAACAAGCATTGCGTTACCGTACAATGCAAATAAAGCAATAAAGTTTTAATTTTGAAGTAATAATAAGAAAAAATAGCACCATAAAGTACAGAAAAAATGTTCTAAAATGTTTTCAAAATAAATAAATCTAGATTCTGATGATACTTTAATCATTATTTATGAAACTTTCCTGCCTCTTTAATATATGTAGATTGGATTTAAATAAATGTTTGTCAGGTGCTGCTTCTATACGATAGTCTGTTCTGATTTTTTTTTTCAAAACTAGTCGTTGGCGGCCAACGTAGTCTTACCCATCATGGATATGCAAAATATAAAATATATAAAATAAAACATGTGTAAACATTTATAAAATGCATTGCAATTCGAATAGAATCGTGGCTTGATGACGTCATAAATTTTAAATGCTCTATTACTGAATTCCGTAAAAGAAACATCCTTATAACTCCAAAATTGATAATCCTATTAACTAACGGTTTACTGCGTCGGATAAGCGTCTCGTTTCCAATTGAAATATATCTTTGAATTGAAATTTGAATGAAATACAGGGTCATGAAAAATCGAAGAATGTGTAAAATAGGATTACAAATATCTCGGCAACTCATTATCCAATCGACTTCATTCTTTATGCAAAATTTATGTTTTCTTATTGTATTTTATATTCACTCCTTAAAATAAACAATTTCGAAAATTTTTATATACCTTTTATCAGAACAAATATTTCGACAGTGCGAAAAAAATAGTTCCGGATAATCGAGATTACTGAAATTCAATAAGCTTTTTCTCATTATTACATACTAAGTACATATCAAATTCCAAGCCTCTATCTCAATTTGTTCGGCAGATAGAGCTTTTACAGACACACACATAGACAGACGGACGGCAAACATTTTTTTCTAAAAATATGTTTTTCGGAATCGCCAGTGTCTGAAACGTGTAAATCCGTCAATTTTTTTTTTTCGATTTTCAAAACGATTACAAGACTTACCCTATACTATGTATGATGGGTAAGTAATAAATAAATATGGATTCTGATAACCCTTTACTCATTATTTATTAATCTTTCCTGCTTCCTTAGTAAATGTGAATTGGTTTTAAATAAATGTATTGGGTAGTAGGACAGCGAACGAAAGGTTAGCTGCTGGTAAGCTGCAATAACTGAACACCCCTGAAGCATGCTCTCATTGAGTAACTTCACTTTTCTCCCATAAGGAAACCGATTCTCGCTACTCAAACCAAAACTATTGCAAGGTGCATTTTCTGAGGGTGCTGCCTCTAGACGTCAGTCGTTGGAAACAAGCCACTTTTTATTGACGAACAATTAATTTTGCCGCCGGTAAAAGAGCAATGTCGCCTCCAATTTCTAACAGTCAATGATATCCCTAGAAAAGTAACGTCAGATTTTCACTGAAATTTCATCTCTTCACTCGCTGTTTAGAATGAATGTTTAGAATGAGTTATGAATATGAGTTCAGAAATGCGTTAAGGCTGCTCGTCAGTCAACTTGCCGATTCCCCTCGCTAATGTTATTCCTATGGGCGTGGGATGCCTTCGTATTTTTAAAATATCTCCTCGGGAAATTAATATTTTTAACTTCTGATTTCTTTGTACTATTCTTAAAGGATGTCTCTTTTTTTTTTTCTTAGTTGTCAATTTTTTTCTAAAATATAGACGTAATTTTATATGAAATGTTAAAATCTTATTAATTTTCGCTAAGATTTTAACACATTAAAATATAAATTAAGCACATAGTTTAGAAATATTTTGATAACTAAGAAAAAAAAGAGACATTCTTTAAGAATAGTACACAGAAAATAGAAGTTAAAAATATTAATTTCCCGAGGAGATATTTTAAAAATACGAAGCCATCCTACGCCCATAGGAATAACATTATTAGCGAGGGGAATCGGCAAGTTGACTGACGAGTATCCTTAAGATTTTTTATTGCAACTGTGGCACCTCGGGATGGATGGAGAAGCTCAGATCGTTCTGTTGCAGCAATTTTTGGCACTTTGAATTATCTCGTGCAATAGGAGCTTTAATGATTTTCGATCAGATAGGTAATATTTTTAGCGATTCGTATGTCACTGTTTTCGGCCACAGATAGACTTTTCCATTGGTTATGGAAAATGTCTCTTTTCAGGATTTTTCCCACATGCAATTTTGTTTATCTGTTTTCTACTAGGTAAGCGAGTCAGCCTCTTTAATTTTAGAATTATTTATACGTCATTTGTCAAATATTTATTTTAGTTTTCCTTGCTACTATGCCCAATCTGAGAGTAAGCATTGTAATACCGCAAAAAAATAATGTCGAATGGGAAGAAGACGCCAACTTTGTTGTTATATTTAAACGCAGCCCCGGTATTTAAACACAAGTACTTGCATCCCAATTGTTAGGAAGTTTTTCTTCATCTGTTCGATTTTTAGGAAGCTTTCTTGTCAAATTTCTTTGAAAATAAAAGTTCTGCTGATGTATTGCCAGGGATGCTGACAGCCACCAGACAGACAGCAGAGTAGGAGTTATCTGAAATTTGCTACCTGTTTTCGTAAGTCACTAAATTATATATTTAAATTATAAAATAAAAATAAAACATTGCTTTCTTTTATTCCTTTATCTTTTTCATGAACAAGTGATTACGAATATTTTTAATCAGGGTTATCAACTTTATAAAATTACGCTGGAACTCTCTTATTTTGACAAATTAACAATAACAACGAAATAAGAATAGGAAACTGCCATATTGTCCGAATTTAATGTGCATAAATTGTTATTCTCGAAATATTTGGAAATTTCTGCTGTCATAACCAAACTTATATTCATTTCTGTGCTTCGGTTTCAAAATATTTGGTGCGTATCTTCAAATCCATGTAATTGTAATTTTCTTCCATAGTTAAAAAACAATTTTTTTGCCAATACTTTGTTTTTATTGTTTTTATTTGTGCCAATATTTTTTTTGTTTTAATTTTGCTTCCAATATGTTTGAAATATTTTCGTTTTGCTGTAAATATTCCTATTCTAAAACCAATATTTTATTCTAATATATAAGTAAAATTGTTATTTCTTTAAAAGTATTTTAGAAGAGTGAAATATTGATGCAATATTCTGCCCCGATATAATCTACATTGGTTTGCAACTATGATTAGAAGTGCGTTAAAATTGGTAGTATAAAGGTGTCTGTATATCTGTCACATCTGTTGTGCTTCCCTTTGTACTAATTCTTCAAATATAAAATACAACGATTTTGTGATTTTGTCCATGAACGAATATGGCTTAAATAAAAGTTAGAAACGGGGAAAGAAAGGCAGAAGTATTATTATCAGAGATAAATTCATCTTTTCAGCATTTATGTACAGGGTGATTATAAAAAAAACTATCTCGATATATGAGCCCCTAACTGTCATACCGTTCCCAGAAACTGAATGAAATTCTGGCCTAAAATATTTTGAGGTATGCGCTCAAGGATCATGTGAAAAACAACAGTTAAATTCTAACAGTTACGGTTACAGTGACAAAATTTCGAAAATTTCAAATGGCAACGCCTACTTTTTTTATTGGAATGTGATCTTCATAGTGAAAAACCATAAAAAGCGTTGGAACGGTCTCTGTAGTACGAAAATCGCCGGCGCTAGACTGGCTGGCTGTCACCCGCCTTGAGGATCCGCTTTTGGCATATGATCGGGACAAGTCCCAAGCTCAAGACAGGAAGGTCTCTACCGTCCAAACGACACCACCGTCTCCGGATTAACTAAAATTTCTTACACCATCAATCATAAGTGGCAGCCCTATTTATCAGGGCGTGCCATGGGAAAACATTTACAAATTGAAAAGTAAATTATAGTAAATTATACAAACTCTAATTCACAAATGGCAGCCCTATTTATTCAGGGCGTGCCTGATTTTATACAATGTTTGAATATTATAGATTATATACACAAAATTTAAAGCTACAGTTTTTTACAGGTAAGTAGATTTTTAAAAAAAATGTATACACAATAATTATATGTTACATGTTTTACAAATTTCAATATTTACACATTATACATAATAGCTCTTTGCAAGATGATAACAGTAATTTTCTAAGTTTAACAACATTTTCCATTCTTTAAAAGACAACCCTAAGAAATGTCTGCCCTCATGATTAACCATGCAAGAAGTAGATGAATGAATATATGAATTGTAAAGTAACAATTATGTATTTACAGGTAGTACACTTGATATATTTACATTTTACTAGATAATCAATTATATTGATTATTTTAACTATTTAATTGTTAGCAAGATTTTCCGAACATTTATACACTTAATTATAATGAGTAATGCAATGAATACTACACTCGAATAATATACAAATATACACGATGAATAAAACAATGGAAAATTTATATTTGAATAATAATCACTTATATACAATGAATAAAACTAGAGTAATATACTTGATGAATAAACACTTATAAACAGAAAATATAGTTAAAGATACATAACACCGCAAATTAAGAGGACAACCGTCTCCATGAAGCGAAATAACCTTCACAGGACGAGCAATAGCAGGATTAAAAAATATTTTAGATTTAAAAATAAAATTTGTATTTTATAAAAGAATATTTCTCATTTAAGATATTATAATTTTGATATAATTTGCCTAGTGATTCATTATTATTAATAATATCCATCATGTCCTCGGCGCTAGACAGACTAAGAAGAAAAGTGAAAACAACCAATAAAGGACAGAGAAGCAACAGAAAGTAAAACATTTTATTGTTCAGTGCTATTCACCATCTGCCGCATGTAAAGTGTCGTCGTGTGTGAAATGGAAAATGTATGAAACACAATAAAATGTTTTCTTTTCTGTTGCTTCTCTATCTTTATTGGTTGTTTTCACTATTCTTCTTAGTCTAGCTAGTGCCGGCGATTTTCGTACTACATGCACCGTTCTAACGCTTTTTATGGTTTTTCACTATGAAGATCACATTCCAATAAAAAAAAGTAGGTGTTGCCATTTGAAATTTTCGAAATTGTGTCACTGTAACCGTAATTGTTAGAATTTAACTGTTGTCTTTCATATGATTCTTGAGCGCATACCTCAAATTATTTTAAACCAAAGTTTCATTCAGTTTCTGTGAACAGTATGATGGTTAGGGGCTCATATATCGGGATAGTTTTTTTATAATCACCCTGTATTAAAATAACATGCATAATAGAAGAAGGACTTTCAACTTTAATGTTTGTGATTTTCTTCTGAACGACCATACATGGTGAATAGAGAAACTACAAAAAATTTTAAAAGTTGTCAGAAATGGGAGTAATCACATAAGTAACCGCAAACAGTTGTGTAATTTTAAAATGATGAGCATCAGTTTTTTTCTTATATAATAGTCAACTATTAAATAAATAACATCGATAGAATTATTTTAAGTACTCTGAAAATACTACTATTAAAATGTGATGATACACTATATTGCCAAAGGTGACCGGTCACTTGCGATTTTAGACGTTTTGTTAACTATCTAGAAAAATACATGAGGAATTAACCTGAAACTGCAGGTGTGTAAACAGTATAGTATAGGTTATATATTTCCGCGAAGATTTTTTTCACGAAACCCCATAGGGGACTGTCAACAAATTGAAAAAGAACGAATATATTTTGGATAACCCTGTAAAAACTAATGTAGCAAAGGCGTTCAAACTCGAGATTATTAATAAGTGGCTTATTGTAATATACTGTGTTCATTTTTATGAGAGATAGCATGTATACTCGTACAGAAATTAAGGTTTTTATAAAAACAGTCCCAAATTTCACCTAGTTTTTTGCTTATAATTTGCAGAGTTCTTAATATAAAAAAAGTTATTTTCAGAAAATATGACAAACAACATTGTACATAATACTCTGCAATCAGAATTAAAAAATAATAAAAATTGGATGAAAAATGAGCAGGTTTACTAAAAAATGTTTCACTGCGCATGCGCGAATGCAATCAAAATAAAATATGCATACTGTATTAGCTAAGTATATAGAGCAACTTTTGTGAAAGTCTCAAAATCATATCTTGAAAATTCTGAAAATTATCAATAGTCAAACTATTAATATTATCAAATTATTATTAGTCGATAGAATAAGCTCGAAATATGTTGTTCCCAAAAAGAAGCAAAAATATGAGGGGTTGTATCAAATATCCGTTGATTAGTGCCAAGATAGCGTACACAATATTTCACTTACTACTATATTTGGATACAACCCCTCATATTTTTGCTTCCTTTTGGGAACAACGGATTTCGAGCTTATTCTATCGACGATAATTTTCAGAATTTTCAAGCTATGATTTTGAGACTTTCACAAAAGTTGCTCTATATACTTAGCTAATATATTATGCATATTATATTTTGATTGCATTCGCGCATGCGCAGTGAAACATTTTTTAGTAAACCTGCTCATTTTTAATCCAATTTTTATTATTTTTTAATACTGATTGCAGAGTATTATGTACAATGTTGTTTGTCATATTTTTTGAAAATAACTTTTTTTTATATTAAGATCTCTGCAAATTATAAGCAAAAAACTAGGCGAAATTTGGGACTGTTTTTATAAAAACCTTAATTTCTCTAGGAGTATACATGCTATCCTCATAAAAATGAACAACGTATATTACAATAAGCCACGTATTAATAATCTCGAGTTTGAACGTCTTTGCTACATTACTTTTTACAGGGTTATCCAAAAGATATGCGTTCTTTTTCAATTTGTTGACAGTCCCCTATGGGGTTTCGTGAAAAAATCTTCACGGAAATATATAACCTATACTATACTGTTTACACATCTGCAGTTTCAGGTTAATTCCTCATGTATTTTTTAGATAGTTAACAAAACGTCTAAAATCGCAAGTGACCGGTCACCTTTGGCAATATAGTGTACAAAGAGATAATCTATAAATTCGATATGCCTCTCATTAAAAAACTTTTATTTTTACAAAGCGGTTCTTCTGATATAAAAGGTATTCAGCTCCTAATAAGCTGGCAGCACCATTTTTGGGGGTTTAACACGCAAGATTTCCATTGTCGCATTGTGTCGCTCCGCTACTTTAAAGAGCGCAGATCGATGTGATCGATGTACGAATGATGAGGAAGTAAAACTCTCTACCTTTGCGCTGTTACATGAAAAACGTATGTTGCGCAAATACGAAGTGTTGTACTCGGTCACCATTTGTTGATCGATCAGATCGATTCGCCGCCCATATTGCATTAGCATGACTGTCAATATCACAACAGTGAAAACGTGAGAGTGTGGTGCTTTGCTCTCTCACAAGGTGGAGCGGTTGTCGCTTGTTAGGAGGAGTTAATAACCCTACAGAAACTGTAGAGTTCTGTAGAATCGATAGTAGAAGATAATGCACAAAGAATATATGAGCAAACGCACCTGCCATATATAAGACTCCTATAATAGGATCTGACGCATATCCATTTTGTTTCGGATTATTGGTGCTCAGTTCAGCATCAATCTCCCGCAGCCGGAGTTGGGGTTGCCTAAGACTCGGTTCTGATTTTCTGTACCGGTTCTGATTAGCTTGTTTTTTCGACTGAACTTCAATTTGAGCACCAAATCTGCGAGGATGCGTCAGCCTCTATTATAGGAGCTCTAGCCATATACGTTCCTAAGAACCTGGTACCTGGAGAGAAAATATACAGCTGTACATTGGGTGGAATATTTTTCTCTTATCAGTCTTTTCACTGCCTCTCTCTATTTCTTACATTAATTTTATCGAGAAGTTACACTTTTAATGTCATTAAATTTCATATTACAAATTCTAATGAATTAACGAATTTTAATTTATCACTATTATTTCTGTGATTGCATTTAGATATCTCGCAATGTTCATCAATTGTAAGCAGAAATATTTCAAATGCCCAATAAAAGACAAAATCACAACTAAATTTTGGAAAATCCTAAGATGCCATGAAGGGTAGAGGTGCCTCCGGGAGAAAAAGTTCTGTCATCAAGAAAGTACAGATGATTTCAGTCGCTTTTCCGAGATCGGGCGAAGTAGTTTTCCAACCAAACAAGTCTTTGATTTTTGTCGATATGATCCATGTGCAATGATTAGAACCGAAAAACGACGACGATATCCGAACTTGGAAACCGCCAACAGTTGATTAAGTGGCGGAACGGATTTCTTTTTTGTGATGCAACTAGTGTACCCAGAAATAGCGGTTGTACCAATCGGCATGTATCTATAAGAGCTCATAGGGGGAGCTAAATATATCCTCATCATAATGGTGACATGAAAATAGAGCGAATGCGTGCATCTTTCGTTTCACAGTTGAATAGACCCTCTCTCGAATTCTGATATGTAACATTCATAATACTTTCCTTCAAACCTTTTTAGGTGCGTTCGTAGTTATATAAATACATAGCACCTATTGTCATCGTCTGGTCCGTCCGTCTGTCTGTCCGTCCGTCCGTCCGTCCGCATATAACAACGCAAAAACTACCTAACCGAATGGTTTGAAATTTAAAATATATTATCTTTGCAGAATTTTGTCGAGACATTTCAAATTTTATGAAAATCGAATCAGAACTTTAGACGATATTAATAAAAACATTTATTAAAAAATTAGACTTTTTTTTTAAATACGGTGCTTTTTTGTTATAGGAGCTTCCGAGGTTTAATCGTCACGCGACCGAGATACTTATTTTATTACAGAAATTAATCTGCAGACGATATAATCCATTTCACAGAATTAAAAATCATCAAGATCTGAATATTTATATAACTAGCTACAGTACGAACGCACCTCATTTGTTACGTTCGACGTACAATTTCCAACTTGTTCATAATAAACATTAAGTTAGTATAAATGGAAAAATAGAATCTGGGGATTATTTCTAAACGCTTTATGGCGATCTTTCTATACCACGTGAAGATTTCTGGGTTTTAAGAAGCAATCAGATTTTTGACGTGAAAACAATGTATGTAACAGAGAAAATATTCATGTTTATTTCATAAAAAGGTAATGCTCTATCCCCTCGTTATACCGCCTATTCAAATATATCGCTGTTTTCCGTGTCTCCAGAATAATTAAAAAAAAACTTATATTTACGGCAGGGCATTTCAGGCAGATTCCCTGTATTCTAACACTCGAAAGGGGGCCCCCATAATTTAAAATACACATAATAAGAAAATTAAAGCTTTTGTAAAATGTTCTAGCGGACATTCGAAACAAAATATTCACAAAACACCCATATTAATAAATCGATCCCTGGGATTAGATGCTGCAGCTTCCCAGATCATTGGTGTTCTTTCTGTGCGGATACATACGGATGTTATTCCAGCATCTAGTATATAAGATTTAGAATAGTTGCATCCGGTGGTTGCCCTTAGTTTTACAAATTTCACTCGTAGAATACTATCAAATATGTTATGTGTAGTCGAATATTGACTGGATACGTTGAAAAGAACTGTTGCACTTTAAAACTTCATAACTAATTCTGCATATTATTACTCCTAGAAGATTTATATATATTATAGTAAAACTGCTTAATATTTTCTTATCAAAAATTTTTGTTTCAATAAACTGTATTTTCAACAGTTTTTACGGGATATCCGTGAAACTATACCCAACTTTAAAATTCTACAATTCAATAACTATAAGAGATGTAAGAATGAAAAAGTGACACATTTATAAGGTAGCTCATATTTTGTACGGTAAAATTTGTATGTAGCAATTAAAAAAATAATTAAAATTTTTGTCAATAGATGGTGCTGCACTGTGTGAACTAGTAAGAATGCGAAAACCACAGTATAATGCTGAATCAAATGTCACTTAATTTTATTGTACATTATGCTCAGTCGTTGAAATGTAAAGCTGCGTTTTAAAAAATGGAATCTAGTTTGACAATTTCTATATGGTGAGACATGACAGTACACATACTGTGAAAATCTAAACTATTTAACTTAACTTGGCTCATGTACGTAAAGATGGAATTTTGTAATTAATTTTCCATTCACTTCCTGATATGCTAGAATTTAAAAAAATGTATACAGAGACGTCTATGACAATAAAACATTTTAATATTTTTGAAACTTAATTATAAATTAATAAACTAATATTAATACATTTTTCCGTCAGCCGGGTGTATGTGATAACTCGTAAAATATTCTTTATCGTTACAATTGTATACGAGTTGCAACAACAATGAAGTTAAATATCAGTCTAGCTACGCTCGCTAAATTATGCCAACTACATGCTAGAATTAAAAACAAATTATATATAGACACGTGTTTGCTATTACAAAACAACATTTTAATATTTTTGGAACTTAATTTAAAATTAATAAACTAATATTAAGGCATTTTTCCGTCAGTCGGGTGTGTGTGATAACTCGTAAAATATTCTTTATCGTTACAATTGTATACGAGTTGCAACAACAATGAAGTTAAATATCAGTCTAGCTACGCTCGCTAAACTATGCCAACTACATGCTAGAATTAAAAACAAATTATATATAGACACGTGTTTCCTATTACAATACAACATTTTAATATTTTTGGAACTTAATTTTAAATTAATAAACTAATATTAAGGCATTTTTCCGTCAGTCGGGTGTGTGTGATAACTCGTAAAATATTCTTTATCGTTACAATTGTATACGAGTTGCAACAACAATGAAGTTAAATATCAATCTAGCTACGCTCGCTAAATTATGCCAACTACATGCTAGAATTAAAAACAAATTATATATAGACACGTGTTTGCTATTACAATACAACATTTTAATATTTTTGGAACTTAATTTTAAATTAATAAACTAATATTAAGGCATTTTTCCGTCAGTCGGGTGTGTGTGATAACTCGTAAAATATTCTTTATCGTTACAATTGTATACGAGTTGCAACAACAATGAAGTTAAATATCAGTCTAGCTACGCTCGCTAAATTATGCCAACTACATGCTAGAATTAAAAACAAATTATATATAGACACGTGTTTGCTATTACAATACAACATTTTAATATTTTTGGAACTTAATTTTAAATTAATAAACTAATATTAAGGCATTTTTCCGTCAGTCGGGTGTGTGTGATAACTCGTAAAATATTCTTTATCGTTACAATTGTATACGAGTTGCAACAACAATGAAGTTAAATATCAGTCTAGCTACGCTCGCTAAATTATGCCAACTACATGCTAGAATTAAAAACAAATTATATATAGACACGTGTTTGCTATTACAATACAACATTTTAATATTTTTGAAACTTAATTTTAAATTAATAAACTAATATTAAGGCATTTTTCCGTCAGTCGGGTGTGTGTGATAACTCGTAAAATATTCTTTATCGTTACAATTGTATACGAGTTGCAACAACAATGAAGTTAAATATCAGTCTAGCTACGCTCGCTAAATTATGCCAAATACCTGTGACATTGTAACAATGAAAAATTCTAAACAATAAGGAATAAAAAATATAATATAAAGAAAAAAATAAAGAATGTATAATATCTTAAAAAATACGGTATCAATTAATAGTCTAATTTAATTTAATTGTGGTTGTACATTGAGAAAACAATTCGGAAATCCTGAATAGGTAGTTTAAAAAAGGGCTTTTTTTCTTTCCTTTTGCCTTATCTTAAAAAAGAAACAGAGTAAAAATTAATAAATTTTTAATAAATTCTCTAGTTTCCGTTTTCTACCAAGCGTAAATCAAAATGATGAAATTTTCATAATCGAGGTTCACACCACATTAGCGTATGGTTATGAAATCGTTTTGAAACAGCATGAATTGCAGTCATGAAAGTATGCGTGAATTTTAAGAAAATCTTCATTGCTTATAAAAGACTATTTTTTGAAAAATATTGTTTTACTTTTGAATTTATTAAAAAAAAATTGTATACAAAAACTTATGAGCTACCTATAAATACGATTGTTAATTCCTCCTTGCTTATTCAGGGTTGCCACGAGACAGGGACTGTTTCAGTGGAAATACCAGTATATTTTACAGAAAAACTAGCTTAATGTAATCGCGCGATTAGATAAGGCAAGTTTTTCTGTAAGAAAATACTGGTATTTTCACTGAAAAATTCCCTGTCCTGTGGAAACCCTGTTATTATTAAATTTTTATTATTATCTTTTATTATAAATACTTATACTGCTATTTTTATTATAATTATTGAATTATAGAATTTTAAAATTCGAATATCCTTCATGGCAGTGTTTAAAAAAATATGGTCCTCTAGATCTGCCTTAAATTAAAAGTCCTCTTAAATAAGAAAAAACAAACAGAATTGTAATTGTATGTAAAATAAAAGTAAATCATTTACTTCAGACAGACAACAGCAGACGTTTTGGTTGATGCGAAATTGATACACAAATGAAGTGGAAGAAATACAGAAAATAGATAATTAAAGTCACTTATTTTACAGACATTCAATTTCTTTGAAAATTCATTTGAATTAACTGCTGCAGAATATTACGTAAGCTGCAGTCTCCATTCGGATAGAACCATTAGGATCACAAACTATTCCACCATAATTTATTCAAGATTAGCTTTTAAGGATTAACTCCTCTGGACAGATTAGCAGAGTTTTCCTAGGAGGAAACATGTCGCCACTGCATCCCTTCAGTTATTTCTTGTATTGTGGAGATTCTATTCACAATAAAAGGTTTTTAGTTGTAATGCTTAGTGTTGAATCCAAGAATATAGAATAGAATATATCATAGAATCAGACTATAAGATGATATTATTTACATTACACCTGAGCGCTGAAATAATTCGTTTAATTGGTTTGCAAGTAAAAATTGGTGCATATAATTCTTATTCTGGTTTAGTTAATTGCTTTGAAGGCGAAACTCAGTATTTACTTTTCACTAATTTACCATAATAAACACCTGACTTAGTAACCTATTTGCAGTAAATTGCCGCTCCGTAAACTTATTTTGGCAAGTCACTGAAACCATGTAACTCAATCGAAATTGCATCTTATAGTAAAATATACCTACTTATCTCATAGTTTATAATTGACTATAAAGTAGCAGAACTTTCCGTTTCAGAGCCTCTTTTTTCCACAGAAAATCATCTTAGTTTAAATGTAACAACCACAATTTCTGCATGAATGTTTTGTATTTAATTATAACTGGAGAAATTAACCCCAAGGATTAGTTTCTTCAGTTGCTTCAGTTAATTGCTCCAACTTCAATTTATCTTTTTTTCAGATATCAAACGGCGAGATAAAAATTAGACACGCTACCTAGATCCAACAAACACTTTTACGGGTTTACTCGATATTTATTGCCTGTTTCATAGATTAAAAATTATATTACAGTAAAAAGTAAAACTGTACCCGTTTTATTTGAATAATTACTAATAAAAATTTTCTGAACGAACTCCTCCCCATTAGCTTTCAAAGTCGATGAGCCATCTGTTGGTCTGGAAACTAATCATCTGTGGCGTTAAATTCCCCTTGTTTAATTCGTTCCGATGAAAAAGATTCTGCCAGGTATGTGCTATTATTTGCTCTCAGAAAATGGAAATTTCTATGATGTCGCTTTCTACAAAAGCATGCATGTTTTGATAGACAGTTTGAAACCGAATATAAATTTAAACAATTAATGCATAACTTGTTACATTTTACAACATCCATATTTTCAAGTAAATTTCAATTAATTTTGCAGGAGTGAAATTCGCCCGAAACTTAACACTCCTTTTCCCCTCCTGAAAAATTAATTGAAATTTGCTTGTACGTGTTGATCTACGCTGGACTTTGTACGGCTTTAAAAATGTTGTCTAAAATTTGCCACGGGCTTTGTGTGCTCTGGATGACATTTTTCATATTGTGCTGTGGTTGCAGCCTGTCCGACTTATATAAGAGTGAGAGATTGCAAGTTGGTATATCGTTCTTTATAGCTCAGTGGTAGAGCCTCAGAGCACTATTCTGAGATCCCGGGTTCGATTCCCAGCTTGGAACATTTTTCTCTCTGTCGGCTTTACGTTCAGTTTAGCAATGAAAAAAAAAATCCACTTGTTTATTATCCATTCAGTTTCGGACGAATTTCATTCCTAAAAAATTAATTGAAATTTACTTGTATGTGTTGATCTATGTTGGACTTGGTGTGGCTGTAAAAATGTCGTCTAAAATTTGCCACAGTGTTTGTGTGCTCTGAATTAGTTTCCATCTTGTGCTGTGGTGGCAGCCTCTCCGACATATATAAGTGTGAAAGATGGCAAGCTGGGATATCGTTCCTTGTAGCTCAGTGGTAGAGCCTAAGAGCGCTATTCTGAGAACCCGTGTTCGATTCCCGACTTGGGACATTTTTCACTCTGTCAGCTTTACGCTCAGTTTAGCAATGAAAATAATCCACTTGTTTGTTATCCATATTTTCATGTACGTTTAATTTTAAGTAATACGGGTATTTTGCATGGTTCTCATGGCATAAAACACAATTTAATGTCTTAACATCCGATAAAAAAAAAAACTATAGCTCACTTTTTGTGTTAATTTATTTACGATTAACCTCTTTACCAGGGCTGGCCCAGCATCTGAACAATAGAATTCTCAGTAAGAGTTTTTCACATGACGTGAAATGTAAATCAGTGTCTTTGCCTAATTCATTTGCTGAAAACCATTTATCTATAATTGTGTCACAGTGATGTGGGAATTTGTTTCTTTAACGAGTGTTTGGTATAATTTATCCGCTACTTTAAGTTGTTTAAGAGTCTCAAATCAGATACCGTTCTTATTTTTAAATAATATTCCGAACTAGTCACTAGACGTAAAGCAAACTGTAAATGAGTCTCACCTGGTTATTTGAGAGCTTTTAGATAATGCTCTAAACAGAAATAAGGTATTTCTTGAAATTCTGTTAATTTTTTTTTTCATAATTCGCGATACCCTTGTCATATGAGTAAATTATTATGTCAGATGCTTTATCCCCTAATAGATTAAAAAAAATTCTGGTTATACTGTTTCTGAAAAATTTTTAGTGTTAAAGGTTCGATGTAAAGATGAATAGTAAAAAAAAAAAAAAAAAAAAAAAAAAAACAATATTCAGGACATTTAAGAATTTTTACACTTAAAGCTAAAATATTTTTTATTAATTGATCTAACTAGCGATTGCGATTTTATTTAGCTTTATTTAGCGATTATATTAGGTTTAGTTTCAAATATAATTTTAGCCAGTTCTAATTCATATAAACTATATTGCCAAAGGTGACCGGTCACTTGCGATTTTAGACGTTTTGTTAACTATCTAGAAAAATACATGAGGAATTAACCTGAAACTGCAGGTGTGTAAACAGTATAGTATAGGTTATATATTTCCGCGAAGATTGTTTCACAAAACCCCATAGGGGACTGCCAACAAATTGAAAAAGAACTAATATCTTTTGGATAACCCTGTAAAAACTAATGTAGCACAGGCGTTAAAACTCGAGATTATTAATAAGTGGCTTATTGTAATATACTGTGCTTATTTTTATGCGGATAGCATGTATACTCGTAGAGAAATTAAGGTTTTTATAAAAGCAGTCCCAAATTTCGCCTACTTTTTTGCTTAAAATTTGCAGAGCTCTTAATATAAAAAAAGTTCTTTTCCGAATATATGACAAACAACATTGCACATAATACTCTGCAATCAGAATTAAACAAGAACGAAAAATCCTGCGTCAAGCATAGATTATGTAACACTTTCCAACGCTTCCAAAATAATTTTACAAATCATACCGTTTAATAATCTAAAAGATAACATCTAAGTAATTCGAATACTTTTATTCAGCCCTGTATAGGATCTATAGATTTGTATATATACTACATAGGATGTTAAATTTTAGTTCAGTTAGGAAACGCGTAGCACAGTTTAAAATTCTCCGTCTGGAGTTAAATAATACGGAAATGTGTTCGCGAACTTTTGTGCGTCCCTGTAAATGAACGATGACTGCTGTACACACACTATTCTGTAGTAAGCGTCATGAAATACACCTTAGTGATATATATAAATTTCAATGCGTTTAAAATAGGGAAACATTATTTAAATAAACCGCAGACGATTTTTCTCCATAGACGTAATGTAACAGAATTCTTTTGACTGTCCCTGTAAAGTAACTATAAGTGCTATGCACACCCTATTCCATATTAAGCTTCTTCTAATGCACCTTAGTGATATATATAAATTTCAATTCGTTTAAAATAGTGAAACATTATTTAAATAAACCGTCAATGATTTTTCCCCATAGACCGCAATGTAACGGAATTCTTTTGAGTGTCCCTGTAAAAAACTATCAGTGCTACACACTTCCGTTGAAATAGGGAACATGCTATAGATAACGACTATAACACATAAAAATTGCAGAGCAATCCGAGCATATTTACGGGAGTTAGAGCACGGACAGACGGACAGACGGCAGACGGCAGACGGCCAGACGGCAGACGGCCAGACGGCAGACGGCCGTACGGCCAGACAAACCGAAGTCATAAACACTTTTCAACTAGGTTGGAAAGTGTTAAAAATAATAAAAATTGGATTAAAAATGAGCAGGTTTACTAAAAAATTTTTCACTGCGCATGCGCGAATGCAATCAAAATATAATATACATAATGTATTAGCTAAGTATATAGAGCAACTTTTGTGAAAGTCTCAAAATCATAGCTTGAAAATTCTGAAAATTATCGTCAATAGAATAAGCTCGAAATCCGTTGTTCCCAAAAAGAAGCAAAAATATGAGGTGTTGTATCAAATATCTGTTGATTAGTGCCAAGATAGCGTACACAATATTGCACGTACTACTATATTTGGATAAAACCCCTCACATTTTTGCTTCCTTTTGGGAACAATGGATTTCGAGCTTATTCTATCGACGAAGTGACCGGTCACCTTTGGCAATATAGTGTATTTTACTTTTTGTGTCTTATTTTTTCTAGTTAAATTTTCTTCCTGTTTTCGTGGTTTTCTTCGAACCTTGCGGTAAATATAAGTTAGGATCCCTTAGATAGACTTCCACGGAGGACACTACCTGCCGGCCTCTATCTCTAGCGTAGATAGAGACGTAGATAGAGCAAAGGTTGGTTTATTTTTACATATTTTACTATTTACAATGCTATAATTTAAATAATTTTACCATTAATAGTATATTTATTTCTTCCGAAGTAATGAGCTTCAAATGTGATTTTTTATCAATCATTTTTTTGTAACAATACAGATAAAAACTAGTCGTTGGGGGCCACCGCAATACCCATCATGGTTATGCATAATATGAAATATGAAAATAAAACATGTGTAAACTATTTATAAAATGCATTGCAATTCGAATAAAATCCTGGCTTGATGACGTCATAAACCTTAAATGCTCTATTTACTGAATTGCGTAAGAAACATCCTTATAACTCCAAAAATGATAATTATATTAACTCACAATTTACTTCGTCGGATTAAGGGTCTCATTTCCAATTAAAATATATCTTTGAATTAAAATTGCCATGAAATACAGTGTCATGAAAAATCAAAGAGTGTGGCAAATAGGATTACAAATATCTCGGCAACTCATTATCCGATCGACTTCATTCTTTATGCAAAATTTATGTTTTTTTATTGTCTTTTATATTCACTCCTTAAAATAAACAATTTCGAAAATTTTTATGTATCTTTTATCAGAACGAATATTTCGAGAGTCCGAAACAAATAGTTCCGGATGATCTTACTGAAATTCAATAAGCTTCTTCCCATTATTACATACTAAGTACATACCAAACTTCAAGTCTCTATCTCAATTTCTTCGGGTTATAGAGCGTTTACACACACACACACACATACACACACACACACACACACACACACACACACACACACACATACACAGACACACAGACGGACGGCAATTTTTAAAATGATTGGAGTTTACTGCTATATGAACTCTCAATATTAGTACAATCATACCAACTTTCTTTCACACCTCTTCGGCGACTTTCCAACATTCGTGGAAGATTCGACTTCTTAAGGCTCACTGCAACAAACACCTAGCTGGTGATAAAAGGTGTGGTACCACTAAATGAATATTTGAGAACGATTTTTTGAAGGAATTCTAACTTTAAATAGAAAAGACATAAATAAAGTCGAGCTTCATATGGGCAAAGCCTCAATAACACTTTTCAGTCAACTTCTGCGTACTTAGCTAAGTGAGAATCACAAATGTGAATGAAATACATTAAGAAATACCTATACAATCACATGAGGCTTCCGTATGGACTTTTGTGCATTTGGTGAGCGTTAGGAAGACGCTGTCGTTGAACATTATAAGGACTTCGGAAATAAACCCAATAGGTGTTCTAGAAAATTGACAAGACTGTGCTAACAAAAACTCTATAAGTAAAACTTCATGCCATAGCTATACCAAATAGTATAGGCCATAAGAAAAACGACAAAATTTTGCAAGAAATACTTATTTTATGCATAGAATTCGACTATGAATATCGTCAGTATAAAATACGAACCACCTGCTGTAAAATAAAGATTTTTCAAACTCTAATAGCTTTTAATTATCAAAAAGAAATATGAATTTCCTTTATTAACTAAACTGCTTAACATCAATGTAAAATTAAATGTATTTCAATTCTAGTTTATTAAATATACTGGTATTAAAATGTGCTAAAAAAAAAAAAAGTACAAGTTTGCTTTTGAAGAGAACAAGAATAAAATGGTTCACAGAACATTCTGATTTATCAAAGTGGTCCACACTTGAAAACTTGCGTTATAGGAGACCTGTGCATAAGACATGATCATATTTTTATTGTAAAAACTTATTATAGTACATACATATTAATGAAAGTTGTTTTGTTTAATTTTAAATATAGTGCAGTCCTTGTGATAAAATTTGACAGTTTATTATCATCGGGGAATGAATTGCATTCGTAATGGTTTTGCACTTTTTAATATAATCTCAAATGTGAGTGTAACATCTTCCTTGTGATCTAATGAAAATATCTTGAATTTTCGCAGCACATGAGATACAACGATTTTCATTTCTAACATCGCAAATTGTTTACCTAAAATGAAATAAAAATACAAATAAGTCAGATAATAATAATAATAAATATTCAAAATGCTCTCTCCATAATCTGCATAGATAGAAGCTACAATAGAAAAAAACTAAATAAAAAATAGAAAAAAAATAGAATAAAATATTTGTAATCTACTGTTTGATTGACAGATTTCAATTTAGCACCAAAGTGCCATATTTTATGACTAATCTGATCTTAATATTAATCTTCCGTAATCTGTTCATAGCGAAATGGCGGATTTGAGCAAGTATGATTTGCCGCAAAAATATTGTTTAAAATCTTTAGTGGTATTCACACACTTTTTGTAAAAGGACATTTCAGCCATGGTGGCAACGCTTTCTAATGTACACGATTTCGGAAGACCAATGTAAAAAGTCGCTTTTTAATTTGGCACTGTTTTGCCGATTGTGGCAACTCACCTATCAGTGGTTTTTTAACAGTATCGTAGTAAATCAATCAATGTTCAGTGTTGAAATAGATTTTTAAAAGATTCATGATTGAAAATTACTTATAAAGCAAAATAAAGTTACTAACTTGAGCTACAGTTTTGGAAACAATTTCATTTGAAAGTACAGTTTTGTCCCTGTTCGATGAATTAAAAATTGAAATTATGCGATGCTTAGATGTTATATAACAGTAATAAAAACAAAAACCAGCCGTTGACACCTTCGTTGTACATTTGAATGAGATGTAGGCGGTGAAGGCAAGGATCGAACCAGAGATTTCGGAACAGCAGACGAGTTCTATAGTGCGAAGCATTTGTTCTTTAATATAAACTCGTTTTATAGCCGGTGGGCGCGATGACGTTGCCACACAACTCCACCCCCAGTGAGGAGAACATCTCCTTGTGAGGAGAACATTGGACGTGCGATGTTCACTCACGTTATGTAGTAGTTACCATGATGATGCTGTCACGTTGCTATGTGCACGAGTAGCCTCAAAGATGCGCGGCGTGACATGCTTTACGCTATGAGAATTGTCACAGAATTTTGTGCTGTGAGCGTGCTGTAGGTGCGGGGTTCACTTTAGTGCCGCTTTCGCTTGGTCCCAAGAGGAGATGATGATGATGGTGAAAGTGTGTGATCGTTTGTCCAATGTCACCAATAAAAGAGCTGTTCAGAGTAGTTGCAGGAATCGAACCAGGTATCTCAGAACGGCATCATCTATAGTGCCGACCAAAAAGTTAGCTCAATTGATCTCTTCTTTTTAAAAATAGATACTGGTTTTAATGGTTTTTGGCTTCCGTCCAAAAGTGAGCTATTGATTTTTGGAGACGACAGAAAAGTCTATTATGAAAGAAATAGGACTTTGTCGGTAATATTTTTTTGTTTCAGTCACCAGCTTCTTTTTGCAATCACACATTTTATTTACAAATATGCATATAGTCTGTACTAATATTATAAAGAAGAAACGTATGTTTGTTTATTGTAGGGAATGATTTCTGGAACTTTCGCCCGATTTCAAAATAATGCTGTAAAAATGGTGGCGATCATCTCTGCTCCAACATAGGCTATTTTATATGTACGTATCACTAACCCAAGGGGGGAAAAGAAAAAAATGTTTTAAAATTGGGATTTCTCTGATACTGAAGGAGCAAGAAACTTGAAATTGGGCATGGTGGTTATTTTTAAGATGGAAATGGTCGCTGACAATTAAAAAAAAAAATCGAAATTTAAAATGGTGAAATGAGCGAAAAATGTTCTAAATTACTATTTAGTTGGAATTGTTAGATCTAGAAACTTGAAATATGAAATGGCTGTTAACGTAAATGCACAAACAGACCAGTTTCTAAAAAAAGGGAAATTTAAAAAGGCGCAAGAGCCAAAAACGGTCTGAAATTGAGAATTTTGTGACGCTGTTTGGAATAAAAACGTGTAATATGGCATGGTGGTTACATTAAAATATAAATGATCAGCTAAAAACGGTTTATAAAAAAATTTCTAGTAAATAAGCGAAAAAGTCCTAAAAAGGTTCTAAATTTCGATTATTTTTTTTAAGTGTTTGGACTAGAAATGTTAAATATGACATGAGTGTCACTTTTAAGACGTAAAAGCTTGCACTGAACAGTTTTTAAAATGTTAAATTTTAAAAAAGTGAAATGAGCGGTAAAAAAGAAATCTAAAATAACGATTTCGTTGAAATTACTAAATATACATACTGACATTTCAAAATATACATATCGACATTTAAAATATACTTATTGACATAAAATATACATATTGACATCTTGACATAAAATATACATGTTGACATCTTGACATAAAATATACATATTGACATAAAATATACATATTGACGTATTGGCATATTTTCTACTTACAACTGTACTACTTTTTATCCCCGTGCAACTGCTCTCATTCTAATTGATATTCCAGTTTTAGAAAACCTATTAATTACACTATAAAACGACTCGGAAACATTTCTGAAAAAGTGTGACAGGAAAATAAACTTTTTTTTTCTTTTTTTAAATCATTGTTAAATCTCGAAAATATATCAGTTTCTGATGTTTCTAAAGATAAAGAACGCTTCTCGGAATCGTGGGTGACTTGGAGGACGTTATTGTTTAGTTTCATAGATTAAAAGCCTACGCTAGTCATCCGAAGAAACTCGAACGTTAATATTAAGTCTATGAGAAGGTTCTTGGCAGATTTCTCGCTCGCATTTTAATATTTTTAAACGATTCTTTTTGCATAAGGATAGCTGAGGTCGATCTCTAACGTTGTTAGTTTTTACTTTTTTGATTTTGGTTCCAGTTTTTTTTTTTTTTTTATGTATAAAGGTACTTTCACTTTCAGAACCGGTTCCAACCGGTTCCAAAATTTAAAATGTCCGCTTATAAAAAAACAGTAACCAAAATCAAAAAAGTAAAAACTAACAACGTTAAAGATCGACCTCAGCTATCCTTATGCAAAAAGAATCGTTTAAAAATATTAAAATGCGAGCGAGAAATCTGCCAAGAACCTTCTCATAGAATTAATATTAACGTTCGAGTTTCTTTGGATGATTAGCGTAGGCTCTTAATCTATGAAACTAAACAATAACGTCATCCAAGTCACCCACGATTCCGAGAAGCGTTCTTTATCTTTAGAAACATCAGAAACCGATATAATTTTGAGGATTTTGATTTTGGATGAATTAAAAAAAAAGTTTCTCTTCTTGTCACAATTTTTCAGAAACGTTTCCGAGTCGTTTTATAGTGTAATTAATAGGTTTTCTAAAACTGGAATATCAATTAGAATGAGAGCAGTTGCACGCGGATAAAAAGTAGCTCAGTTGTAAGTAGAAAATATGTCAATAAGTCAATATGTATATTTTATGTCAAGATGTCAACATGCATATTTTATGTCAAGATGTCAATATGAGTGTTTCTTCCCATGACTAGTGTAGGTTCTTTTGTAATTTTCATTTGTATTTTTCTACAGTGTGGCATCCAATTGAGGGAGTCTAATCTTCAAAGGAATATTCTTTTCCGCGAAGTAGCGGCGGTGCACGAGCAACAAACGTTCTAAAATTACGTATCTTGAACCGAGGAACAGGAAATTTGACATGGTGTGATTACCTTTAAAAAAAAGGTTCTAAAAAATACTGAAATTTAAAATTGTAAAATGAACAGAAAATGTTCTAAAAACGTTCTAACTTGCGGAGTTTTTGGAATCGTCGGGGTTAGAAACGTGACATTCAACATGGTAATTACTTATAAGAAGCACAAACTCGCTCAGAACAGTTTCTAAAAATTCAATAGTTTTAAAAAGTTGAAATGAGTGGAAAACATTTCCAAAATCACGATTACTTAAGGATTACTGAACTGATATCAAATCAATTCAGTTCAGGATATTAATGATGTCAATCTCTCCTTAAAAATAAGGTATATTTTTATCTCTGAATAAACTGCCCTCAAAGGGATGGGGGGGGGGGGGCAAACGCGAAAAATATTCCGAAATTTCGATTTATTTGAATCTGTTGAGGCTAAAGACATGAAATTTGAGATGGTGGTTGCTTTTAAGATGTATATGGTCGCCAAAAAAAATTCTTAATTATTCCAGATTTTTAAAAGTATGAAATGATTGGAAAACGCTCTGTAATCTTGATTTTACTCTGAAATTATCGGGGCTAGAAGTTTTAAATTTTACATGCAGTTTTCTATAGGACGTAATGATCCCAAAGAATTTTTTTTTAAATATTCGAATTTCAATTGGATGACATAGGAGAGAAATGTTCTACAGTTATATTTTCAGTTTGATTTTTCTGAAACAGAAAGCTAGGAACTTAAAATTTCGAGTAAAGATAAAGTCTAAGACGTAGAAGTGCACGAATAATGTCTGTTTTTTTAATTAAAATTAACAAAATTTAGAAGATAAAAGTAAGCTGCGCCGCAGGTGCCCTTGAGGGAGCGCACCGCGCGTAGACGACCACCGAACCCAAGTCCTGAGAGACTTTTATCGCGCCAGTAGCTTTGACTCGCTACGGCGCTTCGGCCGGTCAGAGGACCGATCCAATACGGACCCTTTAACCTTGAACCCACGTGTCGACGACGTAGGCCGTTGCGATACGCGGTGAAACCACGGGGAGTCACCGCGAGACACTTGGAGACGGGCCGGTGTCCCCAACAGCTTCGGAGCTGGAAACACAGATTAATTATTTGTAATGACAGTGTTAGATATAACTTTTCTGAGCAATAGGATAAAACGCAAATAATGTAACTTGCTATAATTAATTAAAATGATAGTAATAAAAAAACACAATTGCCAACGAGGTGAGGAAATACTTCATATTTAGCCTTTCGCTGTACACAACAATAACATCAGTTAATAATACTAAAGAAATGTTTTCCAACTTCTTACTTAACGGTATATTATTTTTTTTTTAGTGATTCAAGTTATACAAATACTTTAAAATATATTAACACTGTAAAATAGAAAAGTTTGTTTGTAGGAAATAGACACTGAAACTAATGAATATATTTTTAAATGTTCTTTCACTGTACGATAGCTGAAAAACAGAGTTCCAAAGCAGACTGCATTGTATCTGGTTATTTTATTTTATTTTATTTTTTTTTTTGGAAGTAGGTGACTGAAAATCGTTATAAATGAAGATTTTTTCATTAATACACGTATCAAGTTCACCCAATGCGGAAAAAGAATGAAGTTTTTTAAATGTGACTCAATTAATCATATTTAAATTATCCTCAGCAGTATAATTTCCCCTAATGTTTATAGGCACACAAATACCACATGGCATATTTCAACAACCGCACGTGCAAAGACGTAGGTTTAATTAAATGCATTTAAATTTCTTTAATAGAAAGAGCAAATTCACCATTATTACCAAGAACGAAATTTCAGAAAAACACGTATTAGGCGTAGGTTATCATTATTTTAGGTAGCTTTCAATACAAAAAAGTATAAAGCTACCTATTGCAGCCGTTCGGAGGAAAGCAGTGCCGGAAAATTTCGATATGTTTTCACCGATCATGACCCCCAGACCCCAAAACCACCCTCCGTTCAAATGTTGATTTATATATATAGATATATCCATATATATATATATATATATATATCTGACCTATGTCATACGATAACGCCCGTATTTATGAATCGATTTTGATGAAACTAATTGTGTGTATTAAGGTCACTAATGTCTCGACCGAGTTCGTTGGCCAGCTTGGTCCGCCATCTTGTTTCAAGATGGCGGCCATTTAAAGATTTAAATTAACTTAAAATCTAAAATAAATATACAAAAAATTTAAAAATTCAAATTTATTTTTTAATTACGTGTTAGGCCTTGGTACAAGGATTCCAGAGCATTTTTTGGTTTACCTCCATCTTAAAAAATGGCTGAGATAGAGCAGTTTGAAATTCTAGGGTGGCTGACATTTTGAAACAAAACAGCACATTAACGTGATTACTCGCAAATTATTTTCTTTCATTGTTGTAATAATTTTCCCAATCATACGCATAAAACTATATATTCATATCCGTTAGCGCCAAAATTGGCGACATTGGAGACAAAATTGGCAAAATTGGCGACATTGGAGACAAATTTGGCAAAATTGGCGACAAAACTGGCAAAGTTTGTGACATTTGGCGAAATATCGCCAAATTTGGCGACCAAAATGTCTTTATAAATGAAGCCAATTTGGCTATTGCTCAATAATTTGGCGAAATTCTTATTCAAATTCAGTATTAACGTATCTTTTGTAAACGTTTCTTTGCATTTTAACTTGCTGTTTTCGTGTAACATTAGCTAAAATTTTAAAACGAAGATGTAGGAAAGCTACCTTTTCCTCCCGGTACAGGCCGGAAGGACTTTTTTATTTCATTCAGTATTACATTATTACTAATATTATTACTATTATTAACAACAGTTTTTAACGATGTATTTCTAGGTAATATTCTTCTAATATTCTTCGTTAATATAAGGGTATCTAAATAAATCCATCTCTTAATTAATAAGAAAAAAAAATATGATAAAGAAATTCTAACGAAATATGTGAATGACTACTTAATGACAAAAATTTCTTGTGGGATTGAAACTTTAAGATTTGTAATCACAAGAGTCTAAAGATCAAATAAGACTGAAAAAAAAAATTTTGTTTAAGTTAGCAAAAGCATAGCTAACGTTTATTTAATGATACTGAAAAATTGGGATGTGGAAATTTAGATAACATTCAAAGAATATTTCACTTCATCCAAAATATGAGTATTTGATGTATGAGGATTTGAGTATTTAAATCAGTAATTACAATATCTTTAAAAAAATTTTAAGGATATAGTTTTTATCTGAATGATACAGAAATTTAAGGCATCTTAGTAAAACTATAAAATAGGCTTTTGCAAACGAAGTTTTTGACATCGTATTTTCCATCTAATGTACTAAAATCAATCATTTTGCAAACACAAATAAAATATGGGTAAAATATTAAAACGGAAAATAAAATAAAAATGTATGAGACAAGACATTTTAGCTCACAGGCTATCAAAGCCGGAGATATCAAAGCCCGATATCAAAGGATATCAAAGCCCGAGTGCCTGCAGGTTCTGTATGTACGTACGTATGTATATACGTATGTATGTACGTAACGCGATAACTCTTGATAGAAATATCCGATTTGCTTCAAATTTTGTATATAGGTTCATTCTGATAAGGCGCTTCCCTCATTAGTTTTGGGGATTTATTGGTTAAATATAAAGAGGGCTAACGAGGGCCTAAGCCCCCCTTAAATTAGATAAATGGATTTTTCATACAGAATTAGCCGATTTGTTTCAAATATTGTATATATATATTCATTCTGATAAGGCGCTTCCCTGATTAGTTTTGGGGGTTCATTGTTTAAGTATAAAGAGGGGGAACGGGGGGCTAATCCTACCTTAATTTAGATAAATGGGTTTTTCATGCAGAATTATACGATTTGTTTCAAATTTGGTATACAGGTTTATTCTGATAAGGCGTTTCCCTGATTAGATTCGGAGGTTCATTGGTTAAGTATGAAAGGGGAGAAGGGGGAAGGCTGATCCCCCCCTTAATTTAGCTAAATGGGTATTTCATGCAGAATTGTCCGATTGGCTTCAAATTTGGTATACTGGTTTATTTTTGAGGGGCAATATTCTTTGAAAAAATAATACTATATTATACAACTAGCTGTTACCCGTGACTTCGTTCACGCAACATTAAAAAAAGAATAAATACATTAATTAAGAAAATATTTCACTCCCGATAGTTAAAAACGTTAAAATTAACTAACTATTTATCACATTTCATAGGCGACAATACGGTATTTTTTTGTTATAGGGACCTTGACATAACTCAGTCTTTAAAAAGTGAAATTTTGTGCCAAATAATCGCGAAAATGAAATTGCAACCAATGCAAAAAGAAGGGCCAAATAAAATCGTGGAAATAGACTAATTGGGTAAAAACAAATGTCAATTTTACCTGATAAACAATTTTACTTTTAACGCCTTTGTGAAACGTTTTAACAGCCATCCTTCAAGAAAACATTAATTGGAAATAGTACATGCTTTTTCTTTAAATTCAGTTCTGCCTCCTTGGTTTAATGTATAGCTGAAACAAATCTTATTTTCTAAATGACAGTATGTTGACAGGCAATTTTTGATCTCCAGAATAAATTGATTCATGAAGTTTGAATATGTGAAAATATGTTTTTATTTTTCGGATAATTTACTGAAATCAAGATTTTGTTTTCACCATCTATTCAAAGTGAAAATCAATTCTGTTTTTCAGTTTTAATGAGAAAATGGTGTAAAAAATATACAGATCTATTTTATTTCTTCTTTTTTTATACACAAATATGGAGTAATTTACTTTCCGTTTTTAGAGAAACTTCGTTAAAATTAACAAAAAAGAAAAAAAAATCTTGGCGTCTAATTTAATTTTTTAAATTCTGACAGTTTGTGTAACATCCTCGGATCAATGATAACCGGTATAAAGTAAATCACATTGCATTCGATATTCTGGCACTGTAAATGATAATTGTAAATTCACGGGCATTCTCCGTGAATTGCTGCCGTAATTTTACGGGAAATGCCCCCTTTTAAAGATAAACGGTCCATTTCAGTAAATTTCATGTTTTTACGGGCAAAAACCGTTTATCTAATAACAAAGCTCGTTTATCTAGTCACAAAACCGGTTTTCTTATGGACATTGCCTGGAATCTCTGCTGCAGTAATTTTACTGCAGCCATTTTTTACAGTGAGGAGTAGTTGCGAAATACAAACATAGATTCGTGTTCATTTTCCTTTTCTTAAGATTATGATGCGATTTTTTGCAGAAAATTCTCATCTGTATATAACGGATATTCATGCTTAATAATCAGTATAGATAAAAAAACATTTAAATTTTTCGTTATAAATATGGCGTGAAACTCATCTACTTTCTATACTTACTGATCCTTGTATTATTAATGTGAGGAATTGATTCACACTCATTTTAAAACACATTGGAAAATTCCCGTTTTATTTCAAATATGACGCCTCTTTTTCCCGCAGAGAAATCCCTTTTTAATGACATAATTCTTGTTAATTTTCTTTTCCAGGCAATTAATTTCAGTACTGGCATAGGGGAAATTATGTTGCTTTAACGAAATAATATTAAATCTTTAGTTTTTATCAACAAAAATGGAACTATTAACATTCGTCATTTTTTTTTAGGTAATCGAGTTATTTCTTTTAGTTTTAAGAATGAAAATAAATATTTCTCGCTATCCATGACATCATTTTCGATATGAATAATTTTGCGGAGCATATTATTGACATTTGCTGACCATTTTCTTTTGAAACTTCTTTTTACTTTTTTAAAATGTAAATAAAAAATACGGTATAGTTATATTAGCCCTGCGCAGACTGTAAAACGCCAAGAATTATTACCATACAAAAGAAAAAAGCGAAGAAAAAAAACCCAAGATCATTTTATTTCACCAATCAAAGATATCCGCTTTATTTTTGATGTATGGCGTCATATTCGCCTGTTTCCTATGGTTATTCATATTGAAACCTTGTATTATTATCAAAAACTTAAAAAAAGTACGTTTTATTTCTAATAATATTATTTAATCTTCTTTTTAATTCTTTAATTTTTTTATTTCATTTTTATTTTTCACGTGAACATTTTTCAATTGAAACTAAACTGTTGACTAAAAAGTATTATTCCGGAATTTGAATTTGTTTTGGCAACGATAAAGTATTAGCAACGGTAAAGTAAATTTAACCATGTTAAAATATTATACGAAAAAAATGTCCATTTACTCTCCATGAAAACACGAAATTTTGAATTATTAAGAAAAATATTTGAATAAAATAAACAAAAACCAGCCTATGTTCAAATGAGGGTTATAATCAATCTGTATGCAAAAATACAGGATCATTAAATGCTCCATTTTGACGCTGGCTTCAGCCTAACATTTGCGCACAATCAGATTTATAATATTATTAGGATTAGGATTAGTGTGAATAGCCTGTGAGCTCAATGCCATCAGTTTAACTGGGCACTTCTCTTTTTATTTATTTATTTATTTATTTTTGTCTTTATATGATACAAGGTTGATTTTTAGTTCCCCCCCCCTTTAGTTTTGGTTCGTGTTTTCTATCCTGTTTATGATATAACAAACAAGGTATAAAAATATATACTAACCTATGCACGAACGAACACCTTCTGCGAAAGGTACATGTATCCAAGGTTTTATATTGGATTCACTGTCAGAAAATCTCTCTGGGATGAAATCGTCTGGATTGGAATATAATTTTGGGTTTCGATGCAAATGATATAAAAACATAACTATAGGTGTTCCTTTCGGCACAATATATTTATCTAAAAGAAAAATATATATTAATAAATGATTCAATTATAGGTCACTTTAAAAGTTTATTATACATGCAGTGGGTAAAAATATTTGTTATAAAAATGCATTGTATTGTAACTTGTTTATAATCCCATTGACAAGCGTGAAAAATTGGAGGGAACGGTGCAAGAAAGTGCCAAGCCACATTTTTAGGTGAAATAAATCTGACCTTGTAATCTGTTGCTTGATATTATAAATTATAATATCTTACATATTATTTTTTCTAATGTAATTAGGTGGCAGCATTTGTCCCAGGTTTCGTTTTTGCCCCAGTTGTTTCTAGAACTATTTTAAAAAGAAAGTGTATATCATTAAAATAACGCCATATTGTTTTTCCAAATATCTCAAATGTTACTCAAAAATTGGTAAAAACAACTTTACGTTGTGTATTTTGATTTGAGCATTTGATCTGATTTTCAAATTGATATATCTCAGAACTTCAAGAATGTAGCTTAGCACTCCCTTGCCTCGACCTCCTCAATTATAAAAAGAAACAAAATGTACTAGTAAATTTGCAGATCAAGGGACTCGACGTCTGCAATGCAAATCACATTTTACGTTTAGCAAACTTTACCTAATCTAAAATACTACATTCCACAATTTAATTTTTTACATTATATATAAATTTTGTAAAGATGCACGATTTCTCCAAGATTCAGAAAATCTATTTTTTAAAAGCCTCTACTAGTCAAGCGAAGGAACTTGAAAGCAAATGTTAAACATATTAAAGTGTTTTCTTTCAAATTTCTCGCTTGCATTTTAATATTTTTAAATGATTTTTCTTGTATAGGATAGCTGAAAATGCTCTCTAACCAAGTTAGGTTTTACTTTTTCGATTTTGATTGCAGATTACTTTCACTTTTGGAACCGGTTCTGAAAGTGAATGTAGCCCCATTAAAAAAACTGCAAAAAAAATTAAAATGTACAAACTAACAACGTTATAACAACCAACCTCAGATATCCTATGCAAAAAAATCATTTCAAAATATTAAAATGCAAACGAGAAATTTGAAAAGAATGCTCCCATAGCTTTAATATTAGCTTGAATGTTTCTTTGCGTGACCTGTGTGGGGTCTTAAGAGCCTACACTAGTCGCGGGAAGAAACGCTCAAGCTAATGTTAAGTCTATGGGAAATTTATTTTCAAATTTCTCGCTCGCATTTTAATATTTGTCAAAGTGTTTTTTTCTTGCATGGGATAGCTGAGGTCGATCTCTAACGTTGATAGTTTTTACTTTTTTGATTTTGGTTAAAGTTTTTTTATAAGCAGATATTTGGAATATTTGAACCGGTTGGAACCGGTTCTGAAAGTAAAAGTATCCTTATGTTAAAAAAAAAAACAACTGGAACCCAAAATTGAAAAAGTAAAAACTAACAACGTTAGAGATCAACTTCAGCTAACCTATGCCAAAAAAAAAATCATTTTAAAATTTTAAAATGCCAGCGAGAGATTTGAAAATAACCTTCCCATAGACTTAACATTAGCTTGCGTGTCTTTTCGCATGACTAGTGTAGGCACTAAAGGGCGTTAAACACGTAAGGAGAACCTTGGACTGGTTGTCCTTGTAAATTATTTTAAGATTAAAAAAAAATGCTTTTATTTATGAAAATCGCAGTGGTGCCTGTCAGGGCGCCCCCAGATTTTTTCTTCAAAATGTGTCCCATTCATCAACATCAGCCATATTGACCTCTATTTCTATTATTTTGATCACCATCTGTAGACTTACTACCAAATAAAAAATATGTACATCACCAAAAGAAATCGTATAAATTGATTTAATTATTTGCGATACCTTTAAATTGTGAAATTGTAAAACTTCAAGAGATTAAATTTGTGATTCGATTGTTTTGATTAATCTCATTGCATTCCGATATATCACGTGACAATGCTTACATTTCACACATATTTATTTACATAAAGCTACGTCGCTAGAGAATGTATTATTGATATTTCTGTGTGTTTTCCATATTTTATGTCTATCATTTTGCAAATATCCCCAATTTATTACTCTAATAGAGAAATCTGGAACCTTTTTTTTTTAGAGAATTAGGATTTTCAGATGCATTCATCAAATTTCCAAAATACAAAAAGAAAAGAAAATTTTTAAACAAATTCTATAATAACAATATAATAAATTATACAACACCTTGTAATAATATATTTCTCTTAAATGCTAAAAGGTGTAAATTAACAATATAAAATAACTTTTGTCCTCTTTAATAAAAAGCTATGCGTTGCTGACAACTGGGATTTTCTTAATCGTTGCCACAGATTAATCTCAGAAAATGAAACATTTGAAGTTACTGAAAAAATTAATTGCTCGAAAAGTATTTGTCAGAAAATTGTTAGATAAACTGCGTTAGAAAGGTAAAAAATTGTATTTTCTTGATGTAAATTTCAAATCCACTGATTATGCCATTTTTCAAAGATTGAATTTCAAAAATTACCAAATTTCACAATGGAGTACCATAGCGAAAACTTCACGCGTAAAAAAATAATGATAACAGCAATGTGTCAGCACCAGTCACAAATTATAGTAGCCTTATTATTCTGTTAAAATATAAAAGTGAATTATGATGTCACGAGTGCATGATTTTTATTTAATTCTCGACAAATACCAGATGCGTAATTTCTTTTTAGTTGTGAACAATATAGATTAATTCACGTTATTAAAAAATATGCTATAAAACATATAAATCAATGGAAAACGGTAAGTAATAAATTGCAAACGTAATAGTAAACCGAACTTAGGTAAAAAAAAAAAAAAAAAAAAAAAAAAAACAGAAACCGTAAAAAAACAGCACTTAGTGAAATAAGTATCCGTTTTTATGTTATTTTAGGATATTCCAGGTAAAGGTACAGATTACTTTAAAATACAAGGTTAAATTCACCGATATTTTTCATTTGATTCAAGGTTCTTTTGTAAAAACCGACCAGCGCGGCGGGCGTAGTCTGCTAGTTAGGTTCATATGAGTTGTAGTTTTCCAACTGGACGAAAAATGGCCGGGCCAGGATTCGAACCTGGGATTTGGCTGAAGCTGCCATGCTCTACGAACTGAGCCACCCCGGTCGAATCTGGAGGGCATAATTCATCCAGTTAACCTTATTGATCATAGCATCTGGTCTGATATCTGAATCAGCTCAACAGAATAAATCGCAGGTAATTTGGTACTCCAGTAAACGCTGGATACGTGATTAATTTTTAAAAAATTACGCACGTTAGCTTTTATTTTTAATTGGTTGTTTATTTTCCTATCTGTAACCATGGAGTAACTCTTATGTACTTTTTAAAAATTACGCACGTTATCTTTTATTTCTACTTGGTTAATTATTTTCATATCTGTAACCATGGAGTAATACTCCAAGGTTACAGATATGGAAATAAACAACCATGTAAAAATAAAAGATAAGTGCGTAATTTTTTTGAAAAGTACATGAAAATTAAATGGTAGCATTTTAAATAATAACTTCAAAAACCGTGCAATTATGGAATATTCTCATTTGTTTTTGAAAATGGCTCGGAGTGAGCCGAGACATGTCAAACAACTTAATAAAAGTTATTTTATGTTGTTAATTTACACCTTTTAGCATTTAAAAGAAATACAAATTTTATAATGTTTGTTCATTTTTCTATATAAACACACTTACACCCAATACCTTCCTATAAAAAGCTATAATAATATTTCATGCCTATACTCCAGTTTTAAGACAACAAAGACGAAAAATCATACATCCGGCATGGATTATGAAATACTTTCCAAAACCAACAGAATATTATTAAGAAATTTAATTTTTTCATCCGATGAAATGAGATATCTAAATAAGCAATTAAAAAAAATACATAACTCAATAAAAATCCATTTACAGTAATTGCTGTCGATATTCCAAGACTTTCGTGCAGCCCTGTATATGATCTACAGAATTTGTAAGCAACACGTAATACACTAAAAATTACATAAAATTGCACTTCTAGCAGTTACAGAGTCAATTATTAGTCAGTCCTTTAAAGAAATTCTCTTGTGCGCTTCTGTACATGAACGATAAATCATGCAACAAAAAACCACTTCATAATCTATAAAAAAAAAAAAAAAAAAGTTGTATTGAACCTTGGTGATCCTTTTAAATTTCTTTATGTTTCATGAATCGTAACATGTTCAAAATGCACAGCAAACGATTTTTCTCCATAGATCATAACGGAAAGGAATTATTTTATACGTCCATGTATAATTGAATAATAAATGCTACTAATTGTATACTCCGGAAAAAGCATGATGTAGTCCACCTGAGTAATACATATTAATTTCATTATGTTTGAATTAACGCAACATCAATAAAATGCGCCGCAAACGATTTTTCCTCATAGACCATCATGGAATGGGATGCTTTTGTGTGTACCTGTAAAAGAACTATTAACGCTATACACTTCATTTTCAATACTGAACATTCTATAGTAAAATTCAATAATGTATAAAAATATCATCGAAATTCGAGTATTACGAGAGTTAAAGCACGGACAGACGGACAGACAGACAAATATAATTCATAAACACTTTTCAATCATGTTGGAAAGTGTTAAAAACCAAAAATGTTTCATTAAATGGGAATAAACTCTTGAAGTCTAAAGATTTTTTTAAATTTTATTATACACATAAAAGTATAGTTAAACAAAATAATATTTTTAAACATATATTTAAGTCAAATTTCTAACTAACTAACTAACTACAATCTACTTTCTAATAACTAACTACAGTTGCTTAAGCTTTTACAAAAAATATGAAGTTCTAGTAAAGGCGTAAATTTAAACTCTATTTTAAAAGACTGAATTATAATAAAAATATATATTAGATATTTGATATAGAAAATATTAAATTGAGTTTAAAACTGATTTGGACTCGAACAAAATAACACAGTGAGAGCTTAATTACTCTAATAAAAAAAAATACGGATGTAATTATCTTTAAAACTTACCATATTTTATGTCTTTATTAGATTTTCTTGAGTAAATAGGTGCTGCGGGAATCAGTCTCAATGTCTCCTGGAATTTAAATGAAAGTTATTTTGAATTAAAATATTTCTCTACATTTAAAAAAAAGTAACCACCGCCACCGCAGCAGCAGCCGCCGCTGTCAATGAAGATTTTGTGCCTTGAAGTCATTCTAGACTCATATCCAGAAAACTATTGCATATAAAAATGTGAAAATTGGTAGTTTTATAAAGAAATGTTCGATAAAGACGCTGAAGCAGACAGTTTTTAAATCGAAGAATTATTTTAAGAGATATTTAATATTAAAGTTGGTCAAAATAGTTCTCATAAAAAAGTTTTATAGGAACGAAAACTATGCACAGGAATTTAACCATAATTTATAAGGATATAGTTGAGACTGCAATTATTTTTTTTTAATTTGAGTAATTTTTTGAGGTTGTATTTAAATTTTTTATTCAAAATTTTCAGTATTTTCGTGAAGATTTATTTCATATTTCATAAAATCCATTATATGAATTGTTGCCAATTTGTAAAATAGTGCACATAATAATATCCCCTTTCAATTAAAAAATGTATTTACACGTGACTATTAAAAACTGAAATAAAATTTTAAAATAATAATTAAATTTTCACGTGTTAAAAGCAGTAAATGTAGAAAATTACGTAATTAAAAATATACTTGCGCGTGAATACTAAAAAGAGAAATAATTAAATTATTACGCGTTTTCAAATAATTAAGTAAGGAAACTTACGACAGATTTAAAATGCACAAATAACAATACTTCCAAACAGTTTCAATTAAAAAATATATTTACACGAGAGATTTATTTATTTCGACAAATTTATTATTGCAAATTTTAAAACAGCGTAAATAATAATATTTCTTCTCAATTAAAAACTATATTTTTACGTTTAATAATAACCTTTAAAATACCGAAATAACTAATAAATTGTTAAAATATCATTAACAATATGGTACTTCTCCATTCTCCCGTCGACCACTTTTCATAACAAAAAACTATCGCCAAACTATAGGATTTAACATCAAAAATGCATGATCGTGGCGTCACATTCACTTGACGTCAGAGTCATTACATGTGTATGTTATGGCATCAAATGGTTTTAAATTCGACATATACATATATTTTTCATTATGTTTTACTGATTTATTAATTATTTCATTAATTAAATTAACAATTGCATACTTAAACGGCTGTGCCATTACATTAAAAAAGAAAAGGCATTGAAAATGTTGCGATGAACAGTTACATACAATAGATCAGTTTCAACTGACGTCAAACATTTATTCACCAGCCGAGAGGGATAATTAAGAAAAATAATGTAAATAAATATCCAAAATTATTTTTTTTTGTTTTCATTAATATATTGTAAATTTTATTGTTTAAACTTATTGATAGTTGACACTTTGGTGAGTGGGGTTTTTCCGAATTTCGTGTATTTTATTTATTTGTTTATTTATTTATTTAATTATTTTTTTGAGACTCCAATGGCAAAATTCTTGTATTTGTTTATTTGGCGTTACAGTTTGGCGATTTTTTTTTTTTATGAAAATTGATCGACGGGGTAATGGAGAAGTACCAAAAAGACAAATAAACGTTGAATTAAAAATCCCTCGATGAAATAACTAATACATGTAACGCATCTGATGTCAACTGAAAGCAACGCGACGCCACGACCATTCACTCTTGGCGTTAAATCATACATTTTGGTGACAGTTCTTTTCTTTTATAGAAAGTAGTCGACGGGATAATGGTGAAGTAACCAATTTCTTGTAGCATCGTTTTAAAATTATCCGATGCACCGACATTATTTACTTAATCATTTTACATAAGTTGATTTTTAAATGTTTAATTGATCTTATTCAATCAATAAAGAAAACAGTTGTTAGCTGTTTCAACAGCAGTTGATTCGACCTTAAAATCCCTCAGTGAAAGGAAAATGAATGGAAACCCGGTTACTGCAGATCGCCATTTGTCGTTTAATATTATAATACAATCTTCCGTAATTGTTTTAGAGTTGGTCAAATCAGAGTGTTTTTAAAGGTTGTGGTGTCAGAAGATTAAAAAAATTATATACTTTATTAGCAACATATTCATGAATAGTGTATTAAATAATCATATGTAACAGAGTAATTTTAAAGTTGAAAGTTTCTATCCTAAAATTTGAGCTTCTGCTTTTCACGCATACATGTAATAAAAATGTCTTGAACGTTACTTTGGTGTATATGTTATGGTCAATATGATTAATCCGGTCATTATTAATAATAACCGGTTATTATTAATAATGGCTGGACATAATGGCCGGTTATTATTAATAATAACCGCGGTCATTATTAATAATAACCAATTATTATTAATAATGACCGTATTAATCATACTGACCGTAACATATACAAATAAGTGGAAGTGAAATCTTACATCTGGTTTAATTCTTATAACACTTTCTTATTAATTTACTAGTATCTGAGATAACAACTCGACTCCATAAGGCGCTATACAGTATTATGATATGTTTAATTAATAAGTTATGTATAGATTGAGGGAGAACGGAATGGAGTAAAATCATAAATTTTATATATGAAATCTATTGATGTAAAAGCTAAATGATTTGGATTTAGATTTTAAACTGTTACCAATTTTGATCCGAGTTTCTTTTACTATACACTGTAAAAAAAATTGCAGTAAAATTACGGGCAGAGGCCGGCAGCAGAGATTCCAGTAATATCCCGTAAAAAAAATGCACGCCCATCATTTTGTGCAGCCCGTAATTTTACGGCGCAAAGCAATATAGCATTATAATTCACAGGATATAATGCACTTTAAAACACAATAACACTTTGCTTACTGTTCCGTAGCACGTAGCACTTTAGATAATCATCACAGAATCGCTGTTTTGGCGGGTTAAAATTTTCGAAACACGAATAAAATGAAGGGTTACACCCTAGCGGAGGTCAATGTATGGGGTCGTACCGTATTTTTGCTAACATATGGGTTCGAACTGTAAGAATATGTGGATTGCTCTTAATTTTCTAAGTATCTAAGGGATAAGGCCGCTTATTTAGTGGATCGGACCGTTTTTCATCAAATAAGGCTGTTGCCCGTGAAAATTGAAGGGCGACCGCTCATAAATTTACAGTTTTTTCTGAGAGTGTACGACGGCATTTAAATATTAATCACTTTTTCGAGAAAAAAAAATGTATACCGTATATTCCGGCATATTTGGAAAGAACGCGTTTTTAGAGTCAGAAAACGCTGAAAATTACTAAAATTTAACGTAGCATAACTCGGTAAGTTTAAGTTGTACAAAAAGGAATTTTTACTTCTTTTTACTAGTTAAAGCATGCCAAAAATTTTCCTAAACATAACTTATAGAACACAGAAAATTTTAAAAAAATTAAATTTCATAATAAAAAAATACAAAAACAGTTATTACGATGTAAATGGTATGGCTATATGTATATATATATACATATAGCTAGGTATGGCTAAATGGCTATATGTATATATATATATATATATATATATATCGTTAAAATGAAATCCAATGTGCATAAAACAAAGAAGAAGATACCACAAAATTAAATTAAATTTATATATGTTACGGCCAAAGCCCGAAGTTTGGCCAGTTCGTGAATTTGCCGGCTATTTCGCGAACTGACCATGAATCTTGGCCAAAGCCCGAACATCAGAGTATTTCGGACTTTGGCAGGCCAATTCCCGAAGTGGCAGAAAACCCTGGACAATATTCGAATTGATGATCCGAGGATGTTCGGTAGGTAGCAGTGACGAAACAGAGAAAGAGAACATTCCATGCTTTGGCGATAATATTCTGCTCGTCTGGAGAATTTCTTGCTTCTGTGACTTATTCTGATACAGCGGATTCATTAAGAGTATTGTATTCTTCGTACTTTTTATAGTATTTAATGTGGATATTGTATACGGTTATTCTATAATTTCTCTCTATTCTAAACTAGTCGTTGAGGGCCCCCGTAATACTTACCCATCATGGATATGCATAATATAAAATATGAAGATAAAACATCTGTAAACTATTTATAAAATGCATTTCAATTCCAATAAAATCGTGGCTTGATGACGTCATAAACTTTAAATGCTCTATTACTGAATTGCGTAAAAGAAACATCCTTATAACTCCAAAATTGATAATCATATTAACTACCGGTTTACTGCGTCGGATTAAGCGTCTCATTTCCAATAAAAATATATCTTTGAACTGAAATTTGAATGAAATACAGGGTCATGAAAAATCGAAGAGTGTGGAAAATAGGATTACAAATATCTCGGCGACTAATTATCCAATAGACTTCATTCTTTATGCAAAATTTATGGGGTTTTTTTGTCTTTTGTATTCACTCCTTAAAATAAACAATTTCGAAAAATTTTATATACCTTTTATCAGAACAAATATTTCGAGAGTCCGAAAAAAATAGTTCCGGATAATCGAGGTTGCTGAAATTCAATAATATTCTTCCCATTATTACATACTAAGTACACACCAAATTTCAAGTCTCTATCTCAATTTGTTCGGGAGTAGAGCGTTTACAGACACACACACAGACGGCAATTTTTTTTCCTAAATATATGTTTTTCGGAATCTCCAGTGTCTAAAACGTGTAAATCCGTCAAAAAAAATTTTTTCGATTTTCAAAACGATTACAAGACTTACCCTATACGTATGATGGGTCAGTAAAAAAGTAACTAAAGCTGCTGTTACCGTAATTGAATTTATTGTGACCATTTTGCGGGTTATCCTGCAAAAACTATTTCAAATGCAACGATGAAAACTGGGAGTTTTATACATAAAAATATGATAAACACGTTAAAGCAGACAATTTTAATCTAAGAATTTTTTAAAGCATTATTTATTGTTGGAATCGGTCAAGATTGTTAAACAAGTTTAAATAAGTTTTATGGAATAAAAATTAAAAAAAAAAAAGCAATTTAACCATGTTTTGCAAGCATATACTTGATTAGACGTTGATGTGCAGTGTCCAATTGTTTATTAAATTTGCCTTTCTTAGGGGGTTTTACTGTTTTTTTTTTTTTTTTTTTTTTTTTAATAGAGATGTAATTTATACCTTGGAATAGCCGTTCTTATCTCATGTTGTCACATTAAAAAAGGCCCAAATAATATATCCCAACACTTTTCAATTGAAAAGTATATTTACACATGGATTTTAAAAACTACTAAAACTTTAAAGTTATTAACTTATAGGTGCGAAACGCACCTAATGGCCACAATTACGTCATTTTTCAAACAATATATTTAAAACGATTTGCTCATAGTGTCTAAAAGAAAAAAAAAATAAACGTTAAAAAAGTCCGACAAGCAGCAATATTTTTTTCATATTCATTTCGATTTTTAATTAACCTTTTTACACAAGCTGATTTTTAAATTTGTAATAGATCTTACTTTATCTCGGAATCAGTCGTTAGCTGTCGCGGGAGTAGTGGATGCGACCTTGGGAACCGAACCCCCCCCCCCCCCCCCAGTCAAAAAGAAATGAATGACAACTAGATTACAGAAGGTCGTCATTAGTCGGCAATATCATTCAATTTCACGTAATCGAGTAATATATTTTTAAAACAGCGAAAATTAGTATGTTTTTAGTGTGGGGATGTGTACGGGGAGTTGACGAACGTAGATTGTTGGGTAAAGAGCCGCTTAGTTAAATATATATATATATATATATATATATTCTTCTTATGGTTCATATAAGGAGATATACCTTGTCCAAGATCAATATGTGCTACGAAAGACTAGTTTATATATATTTTTTTATTTATTTATTAATAATCTGAGGTGAAGCGAGGGGTTTTATTTGGACGGAATTCAAAACATTATTATTCGTTTAAAAGTTCGAGAAACGTACCCTTATCTGGACTTTCAAATTTTATTAATTTTTTTCGCTTGTGATTTTAAAAATTATTGTAAAATTTACTCTTCTCAAAAGGTTTAAGATAATTAAACACTAAAATGAATAGGAATTCAGATTTTTTGAATTTTCGTCACAGGGTCAGAGCCCTTTTGACCCTCCTTACTCATCGTTGAAGGCATTTTTGAAGTATTTTTTTCTTTTATGTTCATGTGTTTAACAATTATTTTAAACAGGGTTTAATAAGTCACTCCTCCCACCCTTTCCTGATGAACAAAAATAATAAACTGTTCCAATTCATCATTTTTAATATGCGTTGTTGAATTTGTAATATGTTTTGTTATATTTCTGTATTGTTAGCTCGTATGCTATCAAAGCCTGAGAGCTAATGTGCACACCGGTTCTGTATGTACGTATGTATGCGTACGTAACGCGATAACTCTTGATAGCAGTATCCGTTTTGCTTCAAATTTTGGTTATATGTTTATAGTGATAAGGCGCTTCCCTGATTAGTTTTGGGGGTTCATTGGTTAAGTATAAAGGGAGGAAAGGGGGACTAATTTCCCCTTAATTTCTATCAATGGGTTTTTCATGCAGAATTATCCAATTTGAATAAAAAAAATTTTATAGGTACATTGGGATAAGGCGCTTCCATGATTAGTTTTGGGGTTAATTGTTTACGTATAAAGGGGGGAACAGGGAAGGGCTAATTCCCCCCTTAATTTAGATAAATGTGTTTTTCATGCCAAATTATCCGATTTTATTAAAATTTTGTTTATAGATTCATTGTTATAAGGGCATTGGTTAAGTATAAAGGGGGAACGTGGGACTAATTCCCCCCTTAATTTATATAAATGGGTTTTTCATGCAGAATTATCCGATTTGATTCAAATATTGTTTATAGGTACATTGGAATAAGGCGCTTCCCTGATTAGTTTTGGGGGTTCATTGGTTACGTATAAAGGGGGAAAACGGGGGGGGGCTAATCCCCTTAATTTAGAGCAATGTGTTTTTCATGTCAAATTATCCGATTTGATTAACATTTGGTTTATAGGTTCATTGTTAAAAGGCGCTTCCCTGATTAGTTTTGGGGGTTCATTGGTTAAGTATAAAGGGGGAACAGGGGGTTAATCCCCCTCAATTTAGATAATTGGGTTTTTCATGCAGAATTACCCAATTTGCTCCAAATTTTGTATATAGATTCATTGCGGTAAGGCGCTTACCTGATTAGTTTTGGGGGTTTATTGGTTAAGTATAAAGGGGGGAAACGTTGAGCTAATCCCCCCTTAATTTATTCTCGATCTCTTTATTTTTTGAGGGGCATTATTTTTTGAAATAAGAGTATAATATACAATTAGTGTGAATTGTCTGTGAGCTCAATGCTATCTGTTTAACTGGGCATTTTTCTTTTTATTTGTTATACTGATACACTTAAAAATTGTTTTTCTTATGAGGTTCTGATAAAAAAAATTCAATTTAATTTATTTTATGTTTATATTCTATATACGTTTGTCAGTCCGTTCTCAAACTCGCGCAAATATACTCGGATCGCCATATAATTGATATATGTTATTGAGGTTCGCCATGGCATGTTCGGTTTTGAAAATGAAGTGTGTACCATATATCATTAGTTTAGACGGACAATCAAAAGTATTCCGTGTTACTTTTTGGTTAGCCGGGCACCAGTCAAATATATATATATACTAGGGGGCTCTGCCCCCTACGATCTACGCTCGCCAACCCCCGTTCTGACACCGCAAACTTTAAAAACACTCTGATTTGATCAACTCTAAAACGATTACGGAAGATTGCATTATAATTAAACGACCAGTGACTATCTGCTGTAATTGGGTTTCCGTTCAATTTCCTTTGACTGGGGGATTTTAAGGCCGAATCAATTGCTGCCGAAATAGCTAACAACTGTTTTCGTGATTGATAAAATAAGATTAATTAAACATTTGAAAATCAACTTGTGCAAAATGGTTAGGTAAACAATGTCGCTGCATCGGGAAATTTTATAACGATTCTATAGAAAATTGGGTACTTCTCCATTATCCCGCCTACAACTTTCTATAAAAGAAAATAACTGTCGCCAAAATATAGGATTTAACGTCAAAAGTGCATGACCGTGGCGTCACGTTCAATTGACATCAGATGCGTTACACGTGTTTGTTTATGTCATCGAGTACTTTTTAATTCGACGTTTACCTGTATTTTTAATGATATTTTACCAATTTATTAGTTATTTTGGGAATTTAAATAATAATTACGACTGTAAACGGCGCCGCCATGATATTAAAAGGGAAAAAGCATTGAAAAAATGTTGCTATGCATAGTTACGCACACCAGATCCGTTTCAACTGACATGACGCCATTATCGAGTGATCTTTAATTCAACGTGTATCTGTATTTTTAGTTATAGTTTATTAATTTATTAGTTATTTCGTTGATTTAAACGTAATTATTAAACGTAAAAATGTAGTTTTTAATTGAAGGGAAATATTATTATTTACACTGTTTTAAAATTTGCTATAATAGGTAAAATATTTTGTCGAAATAATTTAATCTTACCCTACTTAATGATTTAAAAACGCATAATAATTTAATTATTTCCCTTTTTAATTTGCACGCGCAAGTACATTTTTTATTACGTAATTTTCTACATTTACTGCTTTTAACACGTGATCATTTAATTTTTTATTTTAAAGTTTTATTTCGGTTTTTCATAGTCACGTGTAAATACATTTCTTAATTGAAAGGGAATATTATTTTGTGCGCTATTTTACAAATTAGCAACAATTCAATTAATGGATTTTATAAAATATGAAATAAATCTTTATCAAAATAATGAAAATTTTGAATAAAAAATTTAAATATAACATCAAAAAATTACTCAAATTAAAAAAAATAATTGCAGTCTCAACTATATTCATATAAATTATGGTTAAATTTCTGTGCATAGTTTTCGTTTCTATAAAACTTTTTTAAGACATCTATTTTGACCGACTTTAATATTAAATATCTCTTAAAATAATTCTTCGATTTGAAAACTGTCTGCTTTAGCGTGTTTATCGAACATTTCTTTATAAAACTACCAATATTCATATTTTTATATGCAATAGATTTCTGGATATTAGTCCAGAAAGACTTCAAGGCACAAAATCTTCATTGTCAGCGGCTGCGGCTGCGACGGTGATGGTTACATTTAAAAAAAAAAAAAAAAAAAAAAAAAAAATATATATATATATATATATACACTGAATATCTATATATCTATGTATATCTCTACACACACACACACACGTATATATATAACAGTATTCCGTTACATTACAGTCAATGGGGAAAAATCGTTTTTAGTGCATTTTAATAATGTAACATTGTTTCAAACATAATGAAATTGATATGCCTCACTGAAGGTGGTGGCAATGTGTTATCTTTGGATTATCGAGTAACCAGAAATTATAGTTAATTTACAAGGACGCACAAAAGAATTGCATTATATTTTTTATCTATTGGAAAATCGTTTCCAGCGTATTTTAATGATGTTAAACTATCGTATATATTATTTCTGTTGTCAACATCTCATTTTCTATGAATTTATGAAACACACAACAAGGAATGAGGTATCATTAGAAAGGTTTTTGTAGCGGGCTCTGACATAGTACACTGACACTTCGTTAAAACATGTTTTTTGATTAAAGATTTATGTTAAATGAAAATTAAATCGCCATTGTTTTCATAAATGAAATGAAAGGTTTTCCTCAAATTAGTGTTGCCACAAAAATAAAATAACGCTTTATAGGATGCTCAATAGGATGCTCAACAATGATTACAAAAAAAAAAGTACAGATAAAATATGATTTCGCTGCACGGGTTTATTTTATATTTATGATTAAAAAGTAAAATTGAAATTGAAATGTTTAGAAGAAAAAAACACCATCGATCGATCCAAGCATCAAGTGTACCCTAAAAGGTATGCTGTGTTATATTAGCTTAAATAGTACTTTATGTGTATTCAGTTTATTTTTCTTTGTCCCATGTTTTTCCCGAAGCAGATGACGTCATCTTTTAATGCAGTTAAGATAAGATTGTTACTTTTTTTTCTCGCGCGTGTCTTTTCCCATCTTCGTCAATTTTTACTGTAACTTTAATAAAATAAATGAGGTGATATTCTGGCTTGATCAATGTTGTTTGCAGATATTTTTAATCTTAATTTTACTTTAGAAGTTTAAACCTGCATCTGAAAAATATTAGATATTGCAAAAAAATATTAGACTGCAGTACGAAATCCTCGCACGTTTCCACTGCTTTCAAACATAATGAAACTGATATACATTACTGAGGTGCACTACAACATGTTTTCTATAGATTATTGAGTACGTAGAAATTATCGGTTATTTACAGAGACACTCAAAAGAATTCTGTTACAGGACTGACTATGAGCCATATCTGCTGGATATGTGTTTTGAACTGCGATATGCATTTTAAAACTAACTTATTTATTGTGCATTACGAGGTGTTTAGATCATATACAGGGCTGCACGAAAGAATTGCACACATTACCGGCTATGGACAGCTACTGCTGAAAATAATTTTTCACTGCTTTGTGTATTTTTTAAATATTTTTATTTAGATATCTCATTTCATTGTATGAAGAAAAATGAAAACTTTTAACAACATTCCGATGATGTTGGAAAGTGTTTCATAACCTATACCATCATACAGGATATTACGTTCTTGTTTTTGTATAAATATTAAACTAAGAAATGAGCACAAATGGCATTTTTTTCTCACCTCCACCCCTACTAGTTTGCGTCACGCAATGATATTCCTCTTCTCTCGAACTTTTAATGGAAGGACCGAATTTAAAAAGCATTCTCCATCTCATGCACAAAAAACGCCATTCTTTTCCGTTCTAGCCAGCTAGCATGTCATGTACTTAGATTTGGGTGGGGTGGAGGGGGGCAGGTCCGTTTCATTACAAAAACAAAAATAGTGTTAATCCAGCCTCTGTGGCACCTAATATTGGAAACAATGCAAAAAAAATGCACATCATCAAATATAGCATTAGACATTTTTCGTAGCACTGGAAATTTGAAGCATACGGCAATAAGCATTTTCCGAAAATGTCCGTTAATTCAGCCTTTACAGTATTTCTTCTTTTTTCCAGAGTTATTATAATTTTGATAATTTTCAATATGAATCTTAGTTTATATTATCTTTCTAAATTGTGTGCTATTCTAAACTATGTAAACTAATAATTCTAAACTATGCTTGTTAATGTGTTTCTTTTTTTTTAATTAACTCATAAAAAAAATGCTTTTTGAAAATCAATGACGGCGGAGGAGGGGAAAGGTAAATATATTTACTGGCGACTATAAATTTATTAAGAGTTTTTCATATATAGGAAGTGTATAGTTTCTTTTTTTAAATGTGTATAAATCTCCAAATGCAGATCAATATTGGTTATATTGAGACACGACATTGCTCTTTCATTGCATTCTTTGGAAATATATTTAATGGAATACCGATGTTTTTAGAATAGTGGCTTTACATGCGAAATACTGGCAATGAAAAAAGTTGGAGGAATATTGAATACATTCCTAATATTTCAAATAAAATTCAAAAACTGCGGATATTTTGACTATGCAATGGGAGTATTGACAGTGAAATAACAAAATATTTCTTGTCAATATCGTTGAATATAAAGAACGATATAGTCAAGATATAGACAATGTATAGCCAACACAAACAATATTCGCCCAGTATTATTTTGCTACTGTGAATATATATTTTCAATAATACGTTTTATGTGACAGTATAAAAAAAACACCACTGCTAAAAAAATACATTTCTTCAGAGAAAATGCAATCTGATATATCACATACTCAAAATTGATTGTTCATAATATGATAGCTGCAAGCACCATTTTACAACACGTCAATAAAAATTATTTTACTTCAAACTTTTTCTTACAATATATTTGATAACCTATTAGCGCATTGCTCCCGTCTTGGGAACATTATTTTAGGATTTTTTTATAAAATGAGTATTTCATATAATGTTAAAAAGTTTGTTTTTTGTAATGTGAATAAATAGGATGACTTCAGTAATGTTTAAAACAAGTTTCACTGCAATTTTATATTTTTTAAAACGTGTTAAAAGTGAAATTTAGCCTTTTGGCTGCATTCAAAAGAAATATAAAAAAATAAAGAAAGTTTATAATAAAAATTATATTTTGTAGTTAAAATATACTTGTATAAAACAACATCAACCTGAAAAATAATAAGTATAATACTTTTATGACAATTCCTGAAAGAACACCTTTTTCCGAAAATGGGAGCGTTGGCATTTTTGTTAGTTTTCAAAGAGAATTGGAACATCCCCAAATTCGGACCTCCCACTACGATGCTTTTGTTTCGCGTGATGCAACGTTCTTGGAAATGTTGCTTTTTCTTTCCTAATAAAAAATATATTTTGTAGTTAAAATATACTTATAACTGACTATTGTATAAAACAACGTCAACCTGAAAAATAATAGGTATAATACTTTTATGACAATTCCTGAAATAACATCTTGTTCCGAAAATGGGAGCGTTGGCTTTTTCGTTAGTTTTCAAAGAGAATCGGAACATCCGTAAAATCGGACCTCCCACTACGATGCTTTTGTTTCGCGTGATGCGACGTTCTTGGAAATGTTGCTTTTTCTTTCCTAATAAAAATTATATTTTGTAGTTAAAATATACTTATAACTGACTATTGTATAAAACAACGTCAACCTGAAAAATAATAAGTATAATACTTTTATGAGAATTCTTGAAATAACACCTTGTTCCGAAAATGGGAGCGTTGGCGTTTTCGTTAGTTTTCAAAGAGAATCGGAACATCCGTAAAATCGGACCTCCCACTACGATGCTTTTGTTTCGCGTGATGCAACGTTCTTGGAAATGTTGCTTTTTCTTTCCTAATAAAAAATATATTTTGTAGTTAAAATATACTTATAACTGACTATTGTATAAAACAACGTCAACCTGAAAAATAATAAGTATAATACTTTTGTGACAATTCTTGAAATAACACCTTGTTCCGAAAATGGGAGCGTTGGCGTTTTCGTTAGTTTTCAAAGAGAATCGGAACATCCGTAAAATCGGACCTCCCACTACGATGCTTTTGTTTCGCGTGATGCAACGTTCTTGGAAATGTTGCTTTTTCTTTCCTAATAAAAAATATATTTTGTAGTTAAAATATACTTATAACTGACTATTGTATAAAACAAAGTCAACCTGAAAAATAATAGGTATAATACTTTTATGACAATTCCTGAAATAACATCTTGTTCCGAAAATGGGAGCGTTGGCTTTTTCGTTAGTTTTCAAAGAGAATCGGAACATCCGTAAAATCGGACCTCCCACTACGATGCTTTTGTTTCGCGTGATGCAACGTTCTTGGAAATGTTGCTTTTTCTTTCCTAGCAAACTTTTCTTGGAAGTGCTACTCATAAAGTCTGATTCTTACTTTGTCAGGTATTTTCTTTGTGAAAAACGAGATATTTCTAGTAGCTTTTTCAATTTCTTCTTTGCATATATTTCCATTTTAAGGAAAATATGCCTGTGAAAATTTTAACTGTAGCGCAACATTTGGATTATTTCAAAGAATTAGATTCAGATGATTATTCGAATCATCCAGAAATTGTTTGTTTGTCACCTGATCTCAGCATAGCCGAGATAAGGAAGATGTAACAGAAAATAATGTATGCGGCGATTTACCCAGTGATATATCTGGAAAGGTAGAACTTCCCGCAAATTCCAAATCAATAGATAATCAAGAAATATGGGATTTAGTGTTTAAAAAACAGAATTAAACGCAATATATCAGATGAAAGTTCTGAGAATCTTCAAATATCGATATTAAAAAACTAAACAATGTACAAAACGAAAAAAAAAATAGCTAAAAAACAAATTTAAGAAAACTGAACTCTAGCTAAACGTAAAAGTTATATAAAATAAATATTTTACAGACTAAAATGCTTGGATATATTGTTTATATCAAAGGAATACATTTCCACATTAGAAAAAAACTATACAGAAATGACACAAAAATCTCTTTATGAAATATTTTGAATGTTTATTACTGACGAAATTATTAATTTAATTATGACAGAAATACTCAAATTTCCTGTAAAAATGCAATGTAATGCTGCATAAAATTGTTCAATCATCTGCTATATATAACAGTCAGCAGAAAAATTATGTAATGATGAAAAATAAAAAGATGATGGATAGTGAAACCGCTTATGGAACAAGTAAACTACTTTTGTTATTATAAATGTAAATTTTGGACTAATTTATATTAATTCTTCGTAAAATATCAGTTTTGGGATGATATTACGCCATTTATAGCCAAAGAACTGAAAAATAACTACGCACGGAGGCATATGTAAATATTAAAAAAAACTTACCTCATTTCGAGAAGATGCTATTTCGCCTAAATATTCAAACATTTAAAAAAAAGAAAATCAGAAATACTTTAAGGACTTCCTAAAATAAAACTTCATAGCGGCGTTTAATGGGTTTATAAAGAGTTGTAAGTTTCGTAAAAGAAATGAAAAACAAATATATATATATATATATTTTTTTTTCCCATTAAAAAAGATATAACTGTAATCCGTAAAAATATATATCCATACGAGTATGAGTTACATACTTTAAGGATGCATTCTAGGTAACTGAGATTGCGTGCATCTTCATATTCTATGGTTCCATTTCCAAGTGTCATCACTTCTTCATAGGCTTTTTGTTGTATATCTTGATGGTGACCAAGAAACCAGAAGCACCACATAAGCGTATTAGATGTTGTGTCATATCCCTGTAGAATTTTTTTAAATATAAATTTTCATTAATTGTTGGCTTTTAAATACAAAATAAAATTTTCATACAACAAAAAAATTTTTAGGACAGTACAATTACTAAACAAAAGTTAAGCAATGTTCCTTGTACAATTCTTCAATAACAATGTTCAAGAATTAAAGCAAGATTGTCAGAAGCACAAAGAAATGGCTAAAAAAAATTAAGGCATAAAAATGAAGAAGCAGTTTGCGCGATGTAATAAGATTAAGTCATCTAGTATCCCATAGACAATTAAACTCCAGAACCCCTCTTTCCCATTCCTGAATTTTGAAGCCCGATTTTAATCTCATTTTGACGCATCAAATTATCAAGTATCTTAAATTAGGAAAATAAAATAGGAATAACAAAAGAGTTTGATAAACATCATATTTTTCCTTTTTACATGTAATAATAATTCGCTATTAAATATTTCTTTATACAAAACATGAGCGGGAAATCAGGCAAGTGTAAATTTCTCAGGTCAGGTTGCTCCTAAAAGTTGCCGGCCCACAGGCATTTGCATACTTTGGCTTTTTGGTTATTCGGCGATGGGTACATGCTTCATATTTCAGAATATAGTTGATATGGTCCAAGTGTCGACTGCAAAAACAAGAACGAAAAATCATGCATCCGGCATAGATTATGAAACACTTTCCAACACTAACAGAATATTGTTAAGAAATTTAATATTTTCATACGATGAAGTGAGATATCTAAATAAGCAATTTAAAATATACATAACTCAGTAAAAATTCATTTTTAGCAATTTCTGTCCATATTCGAAGACTTTCGTGCAGTCCTGTATATGATCTATAAAATTTGTAAACAACACTTAGTACACTAGAAATTACATAATATTGCATATCACAGCGGAAAGAGCACTTCTAGCAATTACCGATCATAATCTGATCTTTAACCGATCTTTAATCTCTTGTGCGTCCATGTACATGAAAGATAAATCCCACGCACTCCATAATCTATAGAAAATAAGTTGTATTGAGCCTTAGTAATACTTTTAATTTTCAATATGTTTCAAGAATCATAACATATTCAAAATGCACCGCAGACGTTTTTCCCCATAGATCATAATGTAAAGAAATTATTTTGTACGTTCCTGTATTTGAGCTATAAATGCTACTAATTGTATACTCCTGTAAAAGCAGGCTCTTGTCCACTTCAGTAATGCATATTAATTCCATTATGTTTGAAATGTCGTAACATCAATAAAATGCGCCGCAAATGAAGTTTTCCCCCTAGGTCATAATACAAAGGAATTATTTTGTACGTCCGTGTAATTGAACTATAAATGCTACTAATTTTATACTCCGGTAAAACATGCTCTAGTCCACCTCAGTAGTGCACATTAATTTCATTATGTTTGAACGAATGTAACATCCATAACATGCGCCGCAAACGATTTTTCAACGTAGACCATAATGTAATGGAATTCTTTTGTGCGTCCCTGTAAATGAACTATTAATGCTACAGAATTCATTTTTAATACCGAACATTCTATAGTAAAATTCAATATTGCATAAAAATTTCATGACAATCCGAGTATATTTACGGGAGTTAGAGTACGGACAGACAGACAGACGGACAGACAGACAAACAGACAAACCGAATTTAAAAACACTTTTCAACTATGTTGGAAAGTATTAAAAAACCTAAGGCTGGAAAAAAACAGTATTTATCATGCCAAATCAAAAGAGATAGGGGTTCTTAGTCAAAGCAAAAGAGACATGGTTTCTTATAGTCAAAGCTGATATACAGAGAAGAGACATCGTAAGCTCACTTCCGGTATGAATTTTCATCGCTTACTTTGTTCAATTATCAAAAGATAAAATCATAGCTAAAATGAAGATCTTAAAATTATCTATTAAAAATCATAGGGTCAACCGCTGAAATCTGCGTAGAACCAGTGTCAAACCTCTAAACATTAAGGATATTTTGGGACACTTCCTTAGTCCATTATTTAAAAGATGAAACCAAACGCTAAAATTTAGAGCTTATTTATCTCTATTATAAAGTGCAAGTGAATTGTCATTTAAACCTTTCAGAGTATTAAATGCATTTTAACAAAATTATTAACATATTTACATTACTTTATTTAAAAATTACCAGACAACATTACGAGAAGTTTAGGCAGTGACTTCCAAGTGTGCAGAAACAACCCTGAGCTAGATGTAGTGCTGGGTTAAACCATCTAGTATCCCATAGACAATTAAACACCAGAAACCCTCTTTCCCATCTCTGAATTTCGAAACCAGATTTTTAACATGAAATGGTTTTAATTTCATTTTAAGCATCAAATTCTGAAATAACTTATATTAGAAATAAATAGGAATAACAAACCACTTTGATAAGTTTTATCTTATCATATTTATACTTTTTACCTATACTATTAGGTATTTTTTATAAACATAACATATTGGTAGAAAACAAACATGTTTGAATTTCACATAGTAGGTTGCACCGTTGCGGGGCCCATAGGCATTTGTGTATTTTGTCTTTTTGATAATCCAGCACCGGCTATAAGCGTCATATTTCCAAATGTATTTGATTGAACGTATGGTGTCACTATGTTAATCATTATCCACTTCCAACACTCGTCATAAAATCATCACGTTTCACAGAAAGCGTGGTGAAAAATGTCGTTTCAATATATTCAGTATTGTTCATATGATGAACGATATCCGGGTTATTATGCTACTAACATTGACTGCGCACATGCAAATCTCAATTTTTATGTCTAACTACAGAACAATCAACTGATGATAAGAAAATAAAAGTATTTAAGAGGATACAGTTAATTTGTTTTCATTTCATGCAATAATAACCAAATCGTGATCAATACCTTTTTAACTTAGTTAAACCTCTATAAAACTTAGTATAATAAATCCTATTAATAGCATAAAACTGTTCATAACAATGTATACAGTATAAAAATGCACTCTTACTCCAGTTAGTATCCCGGTGACTTGATTCCTCACTTCTTCCATGTCAAACGAAGGATCCTTCAAATGGTGTTCTATCAAAACTTCTCCAAGAGATTTTTGGCGTGTTTTACTGTCTTTTGAATCCTCCGCAATAGATTTCTTAGATTCTATACGAAAACGTGCATTTTCTTTAATTTCTTTCAGCACCTATATATAAAATATTGTGAATTTTATACAAAGGATAAACTGGATATTTAATGCTGTAATAGTACCCTAGCTAATTTTGTGCTTGTTACAAATGGATGTGTAATATGTTATTACAATTGTCAGTGTATTTATTTTATATATAAAAAAAGCCGATCTTCGCCCGTCTAGACGGCTACTTGTGGGGTGGGGCAGATGCCTTCTTCAGTGTATAGCCCAGACTTTGCTCGAGGCAAAATGCGTTTTACAGGCAAAAAGAAATAAGTAAAATTCGCTATTTTAAATTAAACGAAAATAACTAATACAATAATAAAAAAGAAAGTAAATAAATATTTCGCGACATAAATAATAAGTTTTATTCAGGAGCTCCAGACAATGATCCGCTTGATCCTAACCGCGCTAATTCAGGAGGAAAGGTAGAGCTTCCTGGAGAAATAAATAAAAATGCGATAATCTAACAGGGATCATTGTAAATGGGCTCTGTGAGTTTTGCGCCTATAAATTGTTAATACGACATGGTCAAAATAACGGGGCCCTGTGTGTTTTCCAGCCATATATCTTATTATGGCGATTAATATAACGGGACCCTGTGTGTTTTGTGCTTAGTAAATCATTAAAACGACCATTACTACAGCGACGCCCAGTGAATTTTGCATATATAAGCCATTAAAACGAAATTCATTTTAACACAGTCCTGTGGATTTCTCGCATATAAACTAGTTATACGGCAATCACTGTAACGAAGTCCTGTGCATACTCAAGGCAATAAATACGGCGATCAATATTTAAATCGTAATCTCTACTTCCAAAACAATTTTTTGAGAACAGGAAGAACTGGACTATATTTTGTATACAGATTAAAATCCGATCGCTAACATACGAAAAGCACAAAAAATAATACTTCCATGGGCGGGAATTGTGGTAGGGGATACCAGCTAAGCAACGCATCGCGCGTCAGTTGGCTCCGAGCTGTTTTTGGTAACGGAGAAAAACGACGAAAATGGGGCGTTCGATCGAGCATGGTTACTCAGTCAAACTTTGCGTTCACTTGGGAAAATCACCTACTGAGACGCTTTCTCTGATCAAGAAGGCCTACAAGGAAGAAGTCATAACAAAAGCCCAGATTTTACGCTTGCACAGTGAATTTCGGAAGGAACGGGATAACGTCGAAGACTTGGAGAGAGTAGGGCGCCCTTCAACAGTCACCACCGACGAAAATGTGACAAAAGTGAAGAATCTTCTCGACACAGACCGTCGTTTAATTGCTAGCTAATTTGCATCCATCCAAGCGGTCGTGATCAAAATTCTAAAGGACATGTCGGAAACTGACTTCCAGGGAGCATTTTAAAAGTGGAAATCTCGCTGGTAGCCCTGCATTGACGCAAGGGGAGACTACTCTGAAGACTCTTAACTCGCTGTAACTATCGATAAATAAAACATTGTTTCCAGACCCTGTCTCATTACTTAAAATACAAACCTTGTACTTTACTTTGGCGGGGATCTCGATCATGGGAAGATCACCACTTTCATTTAAGCTTCGTAGAAAGCGTGAACTTGTGAATTCATGTTAAAAAATATATAATTGTTGCTTGTTTTTTTTCTGTAAGATGTCTGGAATTAAATATCACGATAAATCGGCATTTTTATATCATGATATTCCGATATATCGATATTGTGACATGTGAATAAAGTAGCAAAATTTCAAGTTATGTATGAAGCTGATCAAAGTAATAAAATTATTTATATTAAATATATTGCATATTTTAAAACATTTCTGAACCCTTCGACCCCGCTAGACATCTGGAAGAAGTATCGGATGACATGAGATGTGTTTTCAGAGAGAGTAGAACGCAAAGAGCTGAAGATGCCACATAAACGTTTTCTCAGCCTGTACTAGTAATAAAAGGAAACGATGCGAATTCCAAACTCTCTTTTTTCAGTTGTTTATTGCAATCTGTCTAAATTCTAAGTATGGCAGCCCTCTGTCACATCGCGCAGTCTGGAAGACACGGCAAAAACAGCGTGTTATAACCAAGAGCATTAAAACATTAAGAAAAATAATAACAAACAAGAAAATGTTTATATTTGTCTCCAAAATAATACTTTATATTAATTTTACAATATTTTATTAAAATAATGATACATAAATGCACTTATTCTAATCGAATTATATATAAATTGTAAAATTGACGTTAAAGTAAAACTTATGATTTTTCGGTGTATGCGTAAAAAGAGCGATATATAAAAATAAGCAATGTAAAGAGGCGAGATATAACGCGTGACTGCTCTATTAAAGCAGTCTATGCCACCATGGGCACCGGTAAAGAGGTGTAAAGGAGAGCCAATACTCCGTCGTGGATTCTAAACTTTAATAAATTAGCATTTCTTTATATATGAAAAAATAAAATTAATTCTTCCTATTTGCGAATTAAAATAATAAACGGCAAAAAAAGGAACTGAAGTTTTTTTTGATAGAAGGGAAAAAATAATGAACTAGCTAAGGTCCATTTTCAAATTGACGACGTGAGTTTCAAAACTCGCCTTATCCAAAATTTAAAAAATCGTGTTTCCTCTATGAATTTATTCTATTGGTAAACCTTCACTGAAAAAACACTATAATCCGCAGAAAAACTGGTTTCAGGATGTATTTCTGGTGTTATAAAATCTTGGTTTACAATGAAAACCAATGGAAGCAGTAAGAGGTTTTTTGTGATTTCATTTTTTGGTCAAGGCGAGTTTTGAAACTCACGTCCTCAATTGTTTATATTTTGTATTTGTTTAAAAAAAAAACCCGGCCTATGCTGCAGGCCATAATCACCTGTGTTTCAAAAATTATCTCACCCTTGATTTTGCTCTGCTCGCGCAAAAAATAATTTTATACATGAAAGGGAGAGAGAGAGAGAAAGAGAAGGGGGTGGGGTGTATGAAAGGGAGAGAGAGAGAGAAACGTTTGAAACTCATATTGTGTGGCGTGCAGCAAACATAGTCAACCTTCCAGTTTCGCTAAGTCCAATTCCTTCGCTTAAGAATTAGAAGCATTAAAATTAAAAATAGCTGATAAAGATTTTAATGCGTCATTGTCCCTCCTTCCAAATACAGAATGCACACTTTGCTTGCCTTGCCCGCCAACGATAGAGAGAGAGGGGGGGGGGGGTATGAAAGGGATAGAGAGAGAGGGGGCGGGTGGGGGTATGAAAGGGAGAGAGAGAGAGAAAGAGAAGGGGGTGGGGTGTATGAAAGGGAGAGAGAGAGAGAAACGTTTGAAACTCATATTGTGTGGCGTGCAGCAAACATAATCAACCTTCCAGTTTCGCTAAGGCCAATTCCTTCGCTTAAGGGTGCTCGTCAGTTAAATTTCCCTTTTCCGTTCTCCATGTTAATCCAATGGGGATAAGTTTCCTCACTTTTCTAAGGATATCTCATGAAAAAATGGAATTTTTTAAATTTTGTTTTTTGCATACAATTCTTAAAACTTGTCGTTCTTTACCCCAGTTTTCATTTTTCATTAAAAATAATTTTAAATACTTGATTTCATGTGAAATAATCTGAGTATGATCAAAATAATTACTATGCCTCAGTAAATTGGAATTTCTGGCAGTTCTAATAGGTTGTTTGAAAATTTTAAAAAACGCGGAAAAAACTAGTGTTTCTGATTTATACATTGATATAAAAATATTTTATTTTAATTTATTAGGGAAGTAGCTATGATTAAAATAAAATATATATTTCTATTTTGATCAGTTTGGTGCTTTCCCCCAACTAGGCAATCTGTCACTCGATATGAAAGGATTCCCCGCTCTCTTTGTTCGATTTGAGTAATGACTTAGGTAGGGGAGATGTTTTAGGGGTTAGTATTAGGGGGTAAAGGAAAGGCATTTTCAAGCTAGTATAGTGTATTTCTTAACCAAAATTCTGTTTTTCATAAGCACAGTTTATTTCCATGTTTTTAATTTGATTATTTTAAATCTTTTTGTAGTTTATTTCAATAATTTTCAAATATATTTTTAACACTTTGTTATATTGTTTGCATTATAGTTAGTTTTACATAATTTGTAACATTTGTTACATAATTTGTTACTGTTTTACGTAATTACATTCACTTTTAGAATTTATATAAGGTAGACGAGTTATACTTGAAATAATACATCAAACTGTATTTAACATCAACATAAAAATTAATTATTTTTATTATTATGTTAATTCTTATCACATTTTTTTAAGCACAAATTTTAATTCTAGCCTCTGTATGTTTTTCACATTTTTTTTTTTTATATCTAAAGATGAATTAAAATGTTTCACCTGTGTCAAAATAATTATATATAGTCTCTTCGTTACTAATAATGCAATCATGAAATAAATTCATTTTACAATTTTTTGAAACACTGCCGTCAAGCGTTATCACTATGCTATATACTATTTGGAAATTGTATATTTGTAATTGTCAAATGACTATTACTTGAGCATAATATATAATTTTGAATGGTATCGTTGGCCCGGCCTGCCCTGTATAAAAATCCGTAAAATTTGGCCTGCTTCAATATTTTTTGTAAAAAATAGGCAGATATTTTTATATTGACATTATTCGACAATTGAAAATTTTTTTTAAGAATATGACATACATTTCTAGGCAAAAAATTAAAGTGTAGTAAAACTTATGAAAAGGAACCTGTCCATGATGGAATCCTGTCTACGGAAAAAATGTGTTGATCCATGCGAAAAGAATATATTAATTCATGAAAAAAAGGAGTATAATACATTTATAGTAGACGACGTACATGATAAAAAGGATACCTCTCTATAACGGATTTTTCTTTTCTCCTATGCGATTCCATGTTGCGGAGCTTTTGCTGTATAATATTTTTCAGATTTTTAAGTCTACAAGCCATGGAACATGGACTAACAATTTTAATGATAACTCAGACATTTACAAACAAGTAGAGATTATTCATTAAAATAAATCAATATTGTAGTTTAACTGGGCATAGACAAAAATAAATCTGGGAAGTGTAGTATTTTTGAATTGATAAATCTATGTCTTGTATGCTATATACTATTTTTCTATAACTATGCTATATACTATTTGGAAATTGCATATTTGTATTTGGCAAATGACTATTACTTGAGCATAATGCGAAATATAATTTTAAATGGTATCATTGGTTATTATATTTAGATTAATTTTCAAATAAGCTGTATTTATTTTTGTATATTACTTATTCTAAACACTAATAACAGCACAAGACAATCAGAAAACGGCATAGCATGTATGGGAATAGCACAGTGTATCCGCTAGAGATCTGCATGGGTGTGAAGCCGGAACCCGGCCCGGCCCAGTCCGCGAGCGGGTTTCAGGTCTATTTTTATTCGCGAGACTCGGGATGGCCGGGCCTAGTCTTTGCTCTTTTCGGAGGAGGGTTTCTCGGGCCTTACTTTTTAACGAAACGTTTCTTTTTACGCCCGGGCCAGACCAGACTTCTTTTTTCAGGGCTTACTAGAGGTCTGTATAGGACGAAATTTCACGCCCGGTCCCGACCCAAACCGCGAAACCATATGAATATCAATTGGTCCGGCCTGCCCTGTGTAAAAATCCGTAAAATTTGGCCTGCTCCAATATTTTTTGTAAAAAAAAACGACAGCTATTTTTATATCGACATTATTCTACAACTGAATTTTTTTTAAGAATATGACATATATATATAGGCAAAAAATTAATGTGTAGTAAAACTTATGAAACGGAACCTGTCTATGACGGAATCCTGTCTACGGAAAAAATGTGTTCATCCATGCAAGATAGAAAAGATATAATAATTCGTGAAAAAAAGAGTATAATACATTTATAGTAGACGACGTACATGATAAACAGAGTACCTGTCTATAACGGATTTTCCTTTTCTCCTATGCGATTCCGTGTTGAGATGATTTTGCTGTATAGCATTTTTCAGATTTTTAAGTCTCCAAGCCATGGAAAATGGACTAAAGATTTTAATGATAACTCAGACATTGACAAACAAGTAGAGATTCATTAAAATAAATCAATATGGTAGTTTAACTGGGCGTAGGCAGAAATAAATTTGGGAGGTGTCGAAGAAATCGAAGAAAATCGAAGAAATATAAAAAAGTGGCTATTACAAATCCAATTGTAAAGGTTGCGTCATACTACCCCAGTTAACTTTTTTTTTTTTTTTTTTTTTTTTTTTTTTGTACGTTTCTGAGCATTTTAAAATTCTGTGAAAGATGCAATATGTATTTATGAGCTTTTTACTAGCATAAATAGGCAAAAAATTCATTCTTATGTAAGATAATCAAAATGAATATGATGTATGTAAACTTTGAAAATGATTTTTTAAAGCATATTACATTTCTCATTTTTTTTTATGCTCCATTTTCTTTCTTTCTTGTTTGTTTATTTGTTTCTATATTTTTATTATTTTATTTTCTATTTTAAATTTTGCTGTTATATGTAACATCACTTTTTCATAATTTTAATTCCAATAATCACAAAATGTGCTAATTAAAATTTGAAAGTTACCTGTTATTTTAAATTTTAGTCGATTTTTTTTTCTTTTGATAATTGCATAACGTTTAAGAAGTAAAAAAAATATAAATAACTTACAAATAAATATTTTACCTTTGCTGTAGGATTTGTTTATTAATTTGTAAAATATTTTGAAAGAAAACTAATCAAATTAATTTTGAGTAAAATCGTATTGTATAGCTACTTATCGTTATCTATGATTTATTTTTACTAGTAATCTATTATTTATTTGTATATTATATTGCTTGCATTTTTCAGTGGTTTATAAAGTTTTTTCTTAATTTTTTATTTCTTGTTTTACCAGAAAAATGTTGCAGTATTAAAAAATTGTATGACTATTTTTAGAAAATGACCTTAATTTTATTAGAAAATAAATGAACCGTTTACTAATTTATTTTTTAGAAATTATTTTTACCTATATGCAATCTTTAAAAGTATCCAGTATATTTTTTGATATATCTAGATGGATTTTGTTTCAAAAAATGTTTTAATAACAGATAAAAAACTTTAAAAAATAAAAGAATAAATAAATAAAAATGGATTTCGTTAGCTATGTATTGTTGTATAACGGGGGAGAATAAAAAAAAGGTCTCAGAACTTTTTTTTTTTTACCCCATATCTCATTAAATTAATCGGTTTGATTTTTATGTAATGTTTCAGGAAAATCTTCTACGAGAAAATTATGAGAATTTTCCTTATCCGTAAATAAGGCCATGCAATCCTGAGCATAGATACCCTGCTTTAATTACCCATGCATTTTTTGCTGAATTTTTTAATAATATTATGCTGCATATATATTGTATCTATAGATTGAATATTGTATAATTGTAAAGATGACAGTGAAAGAATTCGTAATTTTGAATATGTTTAATAGTGTCAGTTTTATTGAAATATGATCAAAACAAATAATAATAATAATAATAATAATAATTTACTAAAATATGTGGGAGATAACTATGAGTCTTCCTAATGAATGGAAAAACTCTACTATGGTAAATTTGGAATAATTAATGATTTTTAAAATCTTGTTTAGTTGCTAAGTTTCAATTTACATAAATACTGCTCTTTATATGCCCTGTATAAAAAAAGGAAAATTCAGATATTATTTATATTCAGAATGTAACTAGTATATATATATATATATATATATATATATATATATATATATATATATATATATATATATACATACATACAGATATAATATAGAAATTGTAGCAGTTTCTTATATGTTGTTTTTGTGTCTATATTTACAATTGTATAATTTTGAAAATGAGAAATTTGAATATGCAACGCCTAATATATTATTTTTCTCTTTCAGTTAATATTGTTATGGATATTTTTGGTGGGAGAAAGAGGGGGGGGGGTCTTGCGCAACACTAATTTTCATTTAATGATTTTCTTTTTCTCATATGTACATATATTAATAGCATTATACTATAGTATTTTTTTTTTGGTGAATTATATATATATATATTGCTGCATATCTATAATGTATTTATATTGAATATTGTATCCTTTAATTGTATAGATGACAATTGCAGAAATAACTAAAAATTAGTATTATGTAAGGCGCTTCGGAAATTTTAATATTTTTTATTAGTGTTAATTTTATTGACAGATGATCAAAACTAAAAAAGAATAATAAATTTTAAATATTGTAGTAATGGCCGCATTATTGCATTATTGTAAATCTCATAGTACTATGTTTTTGCTAAATAAAGCTCTATTAGAAAACACCACTTGGAGTATTTTTGGTATAATTTATATTCATTTTGCACTCTAGTTTAATTTCATTATTAAAATGCTAAAATAAATGTCAATGCATGAAATAATTTCAATAATCAAAGATTATTTGTTAAAATGCTTTGACGTCTTTTCCCTTTTTTTGTTTTTGGTGCTTTTTTTTAAGAGCGGAAGTTACTACATTCACAATTTCACCAATGCGAAATACTAATGCCTATGTATTATCGTTTATAAAATAGGCACAAAATCCCATGAAAATATCGAATTTTAACGTATTTGATAAATTTATGGAACATGTTTAGATATCTTATATTGAATAAAGAATATGCAACTCACAGAGTTACTAAAATCTTCAGTCTCCCTCCATTTCATTTACATGATGATGTCTAATCATTTTTATCTATAACAGTACTTTGTGTTTGTTTGTTTAAAATACAAATGCAGTAATTATACAATCAAATGTGTATTGGTTTTTCAGTAGTAAATTAATGTTGCTTTACGCAATCTAAAGAAAAATTTAAAAAATATTGCACATTATCTAATAAAATTTGGAAAATGTTCAGAAACAATTTGGTTTAATGTATATGTATTTTAAAATTTGAAGATAAAGGTGAACATACAATAAAGATAATATAGAGTAACCTAAAACATCTAAATCATGAAACATGTCAACAGTCTAATAAAACTTATTTTACTGTTTATAATGTTTTTATTTTACGCCTTTTAGCAAGAAGTACATCTAAATAATTTTAGCCAGAAAAACTACATTGAATCATTTTTTATTGCCAAATTTTATTTCATCAAGTATTTGCTAAAGAGCTGGTATTGGTATTTAATAAATTTATGCCGGTATAAAAGTCGAAATTATTCTGAATGTTTCAAACGGCCTGTTGAAAGTCCAAATTATTCTGAATGTTTCAAACTGCCTGTTGAAAGTCCAAGTTGCACACATAACAATACACAAAGCGTTCAAATTTCTCTGCAAAATCCTTCTCACCCTAATAACGAAAATAAACCACCTTCCTCTAAAAGGGGAGAGAGTTGCGGTTACTTTCCCCTGACCACAGAGTCAAAAATTCTGTCAACAGACTGCCGGTACAATTTTTGTTGTACTTCAGGGCATTTAACGGTAAAGCCTCTTTGACAGCACGAGGGGGGGTAAGCACTGATCTGCTATCTGAGCGAAACAGGATTTTAAAAATGAGTGACGATCAGCCTTAAGAATAGTTCTTCCAAGAAATAGTTACAGATAATCTTTCGTAAAAAAAATAAAAAATTTTTTTAATTACAGTTTAGGCTTAGTACTAACAATCCACATATCCATTAAATTTAATCAACTTCGGGCTCGAGTCAGGTTGCATTATTAATGTGAAAATTATCTTGTCCGGTCCGAAACTAACAAAATATTTTTTCCTAAATCGAAGCTGAAATAAAGCCCTGTGGGAGGAATGCTCGATACTCTGAGGAAGGGGGGGGGGGGGTATAATATGGAGTTCCAGATAGAGGAATGTGCACTTCTATAAAATAATAAGCTTCAAATACCAATTCTTTTTTTTTTGTGGGTGGAGGTAGGTGTTAGGGGTACACAGTTTGATGGTCTGGGAATGAACGTCCCCCCAGTTCATACACTTAATTCATCACTGAACGCGCAAAACTCAAAACAACTTGAACTCGAAAAAAATAATCAATACGACCAGAATCCTGGCAGATCTTTTTTGTGTAAAATTGTGTTCTCTATTATATTCTAAACATGGTTATGAACTGTCACTGTTACGGGTTCCTCACTGTTCCCTCACGCGAAAACACCGCTCGCTAATGTTAATCCTTTGGGAAAGTTATTTTATAATATCTCGTTTGCATTTTAATACTTTAAAAGGTTTTTCTTTTGCATTGGATAGCTGAGATCAATCTCTACAACTTCCGTATTTTGCCAGTTCCGAAATTGAAAGTATCCTATTTAAAAAAAAAAACTACAAACAAAATCGAAAAAGTAAAAAACGGCGGCGGTTGTAAATATTAATCTCAGCTATCTAGTGCAAAAAACTTGTTTAAAAATATTGAAATGCAAACGAGATATTGTAAAATAACTGTTCTATAGGATTAACATTAGCGAGCGCGTGTTTTCGCGTGAGGGATTGGGAACCGTCAGCATATTTCCGATTATTTATTTTAATTAAACACGTATGTATTAAAAAAAATGCATTTTAAATGTATTTTTAAAAATAAATCAATCGCAGATGTAGACTAATTCGGTATTTTCTTTTCAATAATTCACGACATTGGTTTTTATTAATTTACACGAGATTCACAAACAGTGGAAATCGGGTGCTTTATTCCGAGGCTAATGATTAAATAAAAGTAAATAAATAAAAATTTACTCATTCATATTCAAATACATGTTTTTCATGAAACACTGCTCTGTACCTTCTGTTGAAAGCTCTGATTAACCAGACCCGACCCACACGAGTCAAAATACAACCCGAAACAATTTGAGTCAACCGAAAAAATTTCCGTAAAATGTGTAAATTTTCCTACTGTAGTCACATAACACAGAAAGGAAGACTATTCAATCCACGATTTTCTACTCATTTACACTCATATTCAACTTAGACGTCTGTACAGCCGAAATTTCCAGACCTGGCCCCGCCCGTATAAAAATTTTATTGGCCCAGCCGGGCATAAAAACAAAATGTTCGGCCCGAGCCCGGCCTGACTGAATTTTTAGAATACATGCCGGATATTTCATACATGCCTTTCATATTTTTGCCGAGAAATGTATGTACTATTCTTTTAAAAGAATTTTTATTCTGGAATAACGGCCATTTGAAAATCTGTGCATTTTTTGCAAAAAATGTTGTGCCGGGCCTCATTTTGCTGATTTGTGCACGACATAAAAAAGTTCTGTATATGCAAACCTCTAGGAAGAGTGAATTCCAGACCCAGCTTGGCCTGGAAAAAAGTCTCACCCAGCACGGCCTAGCCCGGAAAGAGTGATGACTAGCCCCCGCCCGGCCCGAGCCTGCAAAAAAATGTTGGATCCGGGCACCCGTGCAGACCCCTAATTCAACTATCTATTCATTGAATTCCCCTCAGCACATGGGCTAGTTTCATTTAATACATCGAAATCGTGAGTGGATTTGTGAATGAACGAGTCCAATGAATATTGACAATCGCAAAAATATCTTTTTTTCACTCAAGAATGTTCGATTATACTCGCGAGTATATTAAAATATTCATAGATAATTGCCAGGTCTGAAGCGACCGGCCACGTGATGTCGATATCCATGAATGTTTGAATATATTCGCGAGTACAATCACGGTATAAGGCGAGTGTAGTGAGTGAGACCCTAGCCCTAGCGAGTGACTGTTTCGGCTTATCGATTTCTTCTGTTCTTGATGCTATTCTGATTGTATTTACGATTGCGATATGAATATAACGTTTGCCTTTCAGTGCGCGTACCTGATTATTTAAGATTATAAAACCAACTAACTATAGGAATGCGATGTTAATTCTTTATAAAATTTAAAAAATGCCAGAAATCTTAAGCTTTTTTTAGTGAAGGTGAATTCCCCCCACCCCACAGTAGGGCGTTTTGACGATCTAGGTGGACAAAATTATTGCGTTGGAATTTAATTAGGTTTTGCTTATTTTTCGAATATATCACTAATAAAATGCTCAAACAGCGATAAATATTTGGTTTATTTAATTATTTATGTTATTATTATTATTATTAATTGTATTATTATTATTATTATTATTATTATTTAATAAAAGTGGTTTAAAAGTGATTTAAAATTGACTAGCACGATTTGAACAAAACATACATACTTACACTCTAAGTTAATATAACTTAATAATTAAATAATAATTAAAATAATAATAATAAGGTTTCACTGATCTACCAGGGTGGCTTTTATTTAAGACTTTTTCGTTTTCTATTGCTTGAATAACGCAATCTGCTATGTGAAAGGTTCCTTGAAACCAGGCAGAATTGTATTGATAAAGACGTTGTCTATTTCTTTCAGATTTAGACCACTTTTGTTGAATTTGAAAACAAAATGACCGGAAACGTGATTTCAGGTTCTTAAAAATGTCTTCAGTTAACTTAGTATTCCCCAGTTTTTCCAACAAAAATTAAAGGACAGCTTCGAATTTGCTTTCCTTTAGGTTGGAAACCCATAAGTCAACAACAGATTGTCGAGAAATTTGTGTAGTCATCCTGAAAAAATGAAAGTTTAAAAATAAAAACATATTTTTAAAAATAAGCTTTTATGTTTTGTGTCACTCTGTGAAAAATATATATGCTACGCAAATTATTTTCAGTTGAAAAATGCTGTTGTGTAAATCCATAATCTATATAAATTTTATTGAATTCGAAATAAAATTTTTGCTTATAGACGGTGATGCATCCGAATTATTATTTGTGTGGCCCTTAAGAGAAATATAGCTGCTGCTCACTTTATTTTCACTTTACAAGATGGTATTGTGCATCTCGATAATGTAGATTAATTTTGTTGAAATTGAATTAAAATGTTTGTTTATAAATAACAATCTTTCCACAATCTTTTGTGTGTCCCTGTAAAAAATGCATAATTGCTACGTTCCTCAAATTATAATATAATTAAATTAGCATGTAAAATAGACATGTGAACTAAGTTTCAGCTCAATCCGATAATTATAAGTGAATTAAAATTGATTTGCAAGATTTAAACTAAACTTTTGTGTAGCCCTGTAGATATGGTATAACTTCTACTTTCCTTAAATTACAATAATATTGTATTGTCATTTAAACTACTCATGTATTGAAAGTTTTCGATTAATCGAATAATTGGAAGTGGTTTAAAATTACCTTGGAAGATTTAAACTAAACTTTTGTGTAACCCTGTAGAAACAGTATAACTTCTAACGCTCGTCAAATGATAATAATATTGTATTATCACTAAAACTACACATGAATTCAAAGTTTCAGATTAATCGGATAATTAAAAATGGTTTAAAATTGACTTCCAAAATTTTCACTAAATATAATACATACACTGAAAGTTAATATAAGGCTGGTTTATTGATAAAAACTTTACGATTCGCAATCTTTCGCAGGAGTTTTCTTAAATTTCCAATACTTAAGGAATGACACTTTTACTTAAAAGAAATCTTAATGCTTAATAATTCTTAATAATGTATTAAAAGTCAAGATAAAGTTTGTAAACAACAACATGAATCATCCAAAAGTACAATTTCTGAAAAAATTACCTAAACTGATTTAATGGCGCTCATTTTCAAACAACAGTAGGTTAAATCTTACCTTGACAAATATGTCATATGTTTTCATTAAACTCGTGCTTTCACATTAAACATAACAGTTAAGACGTGCTTTCGAACTTAGGGAAAAAAAATGCAACCGCTGAAACATCCTCAAACCAATTGCGCAAATGTCTTCTTTACGGTGGTAATTAATCGACACCATGAATTTTTTCAACAAAAATCGTACGGATCTCGACAAAAGAGACATTCAGCTACTAGAATATGCGGTCTTGTTACATTCCAAGAATATCGGAAAAATGAATTTTGTCCACCTAGATCATCAAAACACCCCACTGTGCACCCCCAGAAAATAAAGAAATATATTATATTTTAGAAATTCCATTTTTTTTTCGGGGGTGTGGGGGGCAGAAAAATTTGAAATAAATTATATTTTAGAAATTGAGGAACTATATATATATGAATATTGTTAAGGCAGTTCCCAAACACAATCTAGGAGTTTTCTGGCACATTCGCGAAGTCAATCTTAAGCTTAGATGCACGAAATGGAAAGGTACACTTATTGAAAAAACTACGAAATCGAATTGCGTTTTTCCTTTTTCGATAAAGCGAAGGATTTATTAGAAAAAAGCTGTCATGGTGGCCCGTTTTTAATCATTTTTCGAAACGCGACAGCTCAGAAATGGTTATCATGAGACAACAACCGTTTCTATCTTAAAATGTAATATATTTATCGAAAAATGAAAAATGCTATTGGTTTCTAAATCACTTGAATAGTGTTAGGGAACATAATTTCTTATTTCTGTGTTTTAAAATGTCCGTCAATGTGTCAAAAATTTTCGCGTGAAAAAATACTTTTTGAAAAAATCCTTAAACTTAGGAATTTAATAATAGCAAAAAATACAGAATAAAAAAAAAAAAAAAGTTTTTTCTAACATTTAAGACGCTACTTTTTAAGCCCGCATATGTCTCTAGGAATGTGATGTTGATTTTTTATAGAGTTTTAAAAATGCCAGAAATCTTAAACCATTCAGGAAGAGGTGGATTTTTCTTTTGTCTTTTTTTTTGTTGTTGTTGGGGGGGGGGGTCTAGAAATACATTATATTTTAGAAATTCAGGAAATATATATATGTATATATATATATATATATACTATATTGTTAAGGCAGTTCCCAAATACAATCTCACGTTTTAAACTGATTTTCGTAACGCGACAGCCCGGAAATAGTCATTATAAGTCTCGCTTATAACTAAAAATGCAATACATTTATCGAAAAATAAAAAAATGCTATTCGTTTCTTAATTCTTTTTCTTAGTTCTTTTGCTATTCGTCACTTTCATATAATTCGTTTCTTCTATAGCCCACTAACAAACGGAGGGTGTCTAGATATGGAAGAGAATTGGAAGAGAGGGGGAAAAATTGCCTCTTTTTTTTGGCAACTTCGTTTTTCACACTGTGGGATTAATTGGAGATTAAGAAATTTTGTTGACTAATGAATGAATATAACTATAGACGATATATCAATATTTAAGGAAGATTGAAATCGATTGAGACGATATGTTATAGAAATCGATATTTGATTATCTATCGATATGTCGCCCAGCCCTATACGGCAACATGCAATTAAAAACATTTAAACTATCTATTCGGGATTTCTAAATTGTTTTCTTAAAGTATCATCATAATTTAACAATATTAAATTAATTAAAGATGTAATTACTACTTAAAGTGATAAAAACAATACATAAAAGGCTTAAAAATACCTTTTATTATAAAGATGACATGTTTCAACGCTCTAACGGAGACTTCTTAAGATCAAAATAATAAATAAACTATTTTCACAAAGTTTTGGAAAATGATAAACACAAATCACGAGATCACATGTATAATGTGAGCAGGTGTTTAAATTGATCGAACTGGAAACGTGAAAATTATCATTTTATTGCTTTTTTAATCTGTAAATCATCGCATGCCAAATTTTAAGTAATTAAAAAGAGGCTTTATTTATTATTTTTATCTTGAAGAAGCCGCCGTTAGAGTATTGAAACATGTCATCTTTATAATAAAATGTATTTTTAAGCCTTTTATGTATTAATAAAAGGCTTAAAAATACCTTTTGTTATAAAGATGATATGTTTCAACGCTCTAACGGAGATTTCTTAAGATCAAAATAATAAATAAACTGTTTTCGCAAAGTTCTGGAAAATGATAAACACAAATCACGAGATTACATGTATAATGTGAGCATGGGTTTAAATTGATCGAACTGGAAACGTGAAAATTGTCATTTTATTGCTTTTTTAATCCGCAAATCATCGCGTGCCAAATTTTAAGTAATTAAAAAGAGGCTTTATTTATTATTTTGATCTTAAAGAAGCCGTCGTTAGAATGTTGAAACATTGTTGTTGAAACTCCGTACACAGCTGAAACCATAAAAAAATTTGACGATTTATCATCTTCACTTGGCAAACGAAAAAAATGGCTTACAATTAATTTATTATTTAAAATTAAATTCTTAAAATATTAAAATTTTAAAATAGTGTAGTGGCATCGGACACACACCATTGTACATAATTTTTTATAATACTATCACATCAGTAAATGAGTGATAAACAAATTACAAAATTTTATCTTTACATACAAAAACCAAGTTAAATAAAAGAGAGCAATAGGAACTAAAATATAATCTTAATGTATTACTACCTCTATTATAATACTGTCTAATTCTTCTTTTAATTTAACATACTCTCGGCCAACATGAGAAATTTTCAACGTAAAATCACTGTACAGCCATGGACTCGCTAATCTGTAACTAGCTATGGCAAGTAACCTGTCATATAAAAATATATTATTTAATATACTGAACATAATAAATTTATTTTATTTGTGTAACATGAAATAATTCGGCAAACTAGTAACCATTTACACACGCGTCTAAACCTTTCAGACGACTCATACTATTGAATACTCTCGTTTTAAAAAACATGACTTTAATAATATTACTATTAATATACTAAATATTCCAAAAAATATAAAATAATGACTTTTCTTAGGAACTAAACATATAATATATTTTAATACCACTTATCCTTATGGACTAAAACAGTTATTTTATAAAAGACCACATACCGTTTATTCAGGTTAAAAAAAATAAATTAAAAAAAACATCTTTAATGTTTATATTATATGTTGACGTCTTTTAAACAAAATAAAAAGTGTTTTAGTGTATATTTTAAAAGTTAATTTCTTTAGGATGTAAAATTTTTAATTATAATATTGCAAAACAATTAAACTCTTCAAATAATTTACCTTGTTATTATAGTGATCCACAGTATTAAAAATATATAAACACCACACATGGGAAGATTACTACTGGTGATCTTAATATTATAGAACAAAATAAAACACTACTAAAAAAAAATTAAAACTATATTAATACAGTTTATTCAAGATTTATATTTATTTATCTATAAAGTTTTAATAGAATATAATTAATCTATTAAGTTTTTAATGAGTGATAATTTGCAATTTTAAATCACTTAAAAAATGAACTATTTAAAAATATACGACACATTGAAAATGCAGATATCAAAAACATAAACAACTATATCAATAATCTGCAAAATAAATTTATTATGACTTATGTAGATTAATCACCAAACAATTATACCAATATTTGTAAAGTAATAAACAATTATTCCATAATGCTATTAATAAAATTAAAGTTTTTAGCAGTAGAAAATTATTAAATTATCATAAATTATTAAAACTTAAATGTTAAAATTTTATTATCCATATCTTGTTATCATATCCCGATAAAATTTCGTAAGGTAACTATTTCTTGTGATACATATAATAATTCTGCTAGTAATTTATTGCTGAATATTTTCACTCAGATATACGATATAAAGATTCAAAATGGCAATCAACACAACATAAAGAACAGTTTTCAGCGTTTAAATAAATTACATAACATAAATTTTGGAAAATACAAAATAACAATCACATATGAAATATCATTCATATTTGAATTTAATGATCTATTTAACAATATATATATATATATATGAATCAAAGATTTAAATAAATCTGTATGTTTATTTTTTAAAGAATACAAATCTCAATTAAACATAAAAGATTACATTTCTGTTAGATTCTTTAAAACATTATTGAACTTTGCCTTGCATCGTAATTATATTATGAATTCTATATAATAAAAGTGTAAGTCATGTGACTGTCATCAACAGTTCCGGGATGTCCGCTTCACTTTTTCATATACCAGGCGGCCATTTTTATTCAAAACTATTTTTTCGAATTAAACTGCATAAAAGTTACATTTTTAGAAAGATCGTTCAAAATAAATTAATATTTAAGAGATGACTTACGTTCAATTATTCAATATTCTGCAATAACTTCAGTTGAAATTAGGATCGCAGTTCAAGTTCTCTATCCATGAAAGTAAACAAACAAACAAAAAAAAAAAAAAAAAAAAAAAAAAAAGATTCTTTTGTCGTGAACGTTTAAAATATAAAACCATGGAGGTAATAATTCGTAAAGCAAGTTCTCCACGAATGAATTTTTGGACCGCTGCTTGGATTTAAAAAAAAAAAAAAAAAAAAAAAAATCGCATCTTTTAGACAATCAAAGTTTACCATAATTCTGCGCTATACAACTCAATTTCCTTCCAGATTCCTTTCTTGACGTACGTTGAACAGCGACCTACGTTATACACGGCCCAATCACGGTTTGACGTCAGGGTAATTACGTCACGATTATTGGATCAAATCTGAGAGAATACAGATCAAATTTGAATAGGCTTATGTGTAATAAAATGTGTGTTTACATTTAGAAACACGTCTTATCGATGCAATAAAGAGAGAAAATGGTATTGCTTCCTGTAAAGCAAGGTAAGTTTTTAAAGCTTTTCTTTATTATCATATTTGTATTATATTACTATTAAATTAAGGAATTGTTTGTAGCAAAGTTGTCGTCTACGTTGTTTTTTCTGAAACGAAAGCTTTACAACTAATCCGATTACAGAAATCGGTACTTTTCCGTTATACGGACATCATGCCAAAATGTATGCTAATGCATAATGTATGTAAATGTATGTATGTAAATGTATATTAAACGTATGTGAATGTATGCTTGGCGACAATGGTGTCCATATAACGGAAAAGTACCCCCAAATCTTGTCATCATCATCTACTATATTTATAAAAGCGCAAATTCGTATTTCATTCTGATCGGTTAAAACACAAGTTCTACCGAACAGATTTTTTATAGGATTTCAAAGTTCCACTGAACGGATTTTAATTGGAGTTTCACAGTTAGATAATATTCCAGATATTGATTTTCGACATTATTTAGTTATGGAGCTATGGGAGAAAGCTGTCAGTGGTGTAGTCGTAAAAAAATCAATGGATATACACTATAGTCAGAGGGTGTATACTACTAGAGAGTATATGTTATAACTACGCAGGGTGTGCAGAGTTTCTTCGTAAAAATTCCAGAAGGTAGACTGCGTATACCAGCATATACTCTCTAAACATCCGTGAAAGTTCTATCATCAGGGGAAGCTGATTATGAAAGATACATTTATCTATCTATTGTATCTCTCTATATTAAAAAAAAGTAACCACCGCCGCTGTCAATTAAGATTTTGTGCCTTGAAGTCTTTCTGGACTAATATCCAGAAAACTATTGCAAATAAAAATTTAAAAATTGGTGGTTTTATAAAGAAATGTTCGATAAACACTCTGAAGTAGACAGTTTTTAAATCGAAGAATTATTTTAAGAGATATTTAATATTAAAGTTGGTCAAAATAATTTTCTTATAAAAGTTTTATAGAAACGAAAACTATGCACAGGAATTTAACCATAATTTGTAAGGATATAGTTGACAAGGTTGGGGTGTGCAGACTGCAATTACTTTTTCAATTTGACTCATTTTTTGAAGTTATATTGCAATTTTTTATTCAAAATTTTCATTATTTTCACGAAGATTTATTTCATATTTCATAAATTCCATTATTTGAATCGTTGCCAATTTGTAAAATAGCGCACGTAATAATATTCCCTTTCAATTAAGAAATGTATTTACACGAGACTATTAAAAACAGAAATAAAACTTTAAAATAATAATAAAATGATCACGTGTTAAAAGCAATAAATGTAGAAAATGACGGAATAAAAAATATACTTGCGCGTGAATATTAAAAAGATAAATAATTAAATTATTCCGCGTTTGAAAGCATTAAGTAGAGTAAGATTGATTTATTTTGACAAAATATTTTTTCTATTATTGCAAATTTTAAAACAGCGTAATTAATAATATTTCCCTTTAATTAAAAACTATATTTTTACGTTTAATAATTATGTTTAAATCAACGAAATAACTAATAAATTGGTAAAATATAATTAAAAATACAGATAAACGTTGAATTAAAGATCACTCGATGACATAACTACCACGCGTAACGCATCTGGTATCAATTGAATGCGACGCTACAGATATGCACTTTTGGCTTTAAATCCTATATTTTGGCGACAGTTCTTTTCTTTTATAGAAAGTAGTAGTCGGGATAATTGAGTAATACCAAATTTTCTATTAGCATCGTTATAAAATTTCCCGATGCAATGACATTGCTTACTTAACCATTTTGTACAAGTTGATTTTCAAATGTTTAATTAACCTTATTTTATCAACAGTTGTTAGTTGTCTCGACAGCAGTTGATTCGGCTTTAAAATCCCTTGGTCAAAGGAAAATGTATGGAAACCCGATTATAGCAGATATTACAGCGAGCAGCCAATTACACAAGGCCGATTATAGCAGCCGATTACAGCAGGTCGTTTAATTATAATTCAATCTTACGCAATCGTTTTAAGGTTGATCAAATCAGAGTGTTTTTACAGTTTGTGGTGTCAGAACGGGGGTTGGCGAGCGTAGCTCGTAGGGGGCAGAGCCCCCTAGTACTATATATAATTCAAAGGGGAATGTATATATGGCCGCTTATAATTTGAATTCGGCTGAATGGATTTTAGATGTGACTTACACTCTTAGCTAAATTTTGAGGGAAGGTTTTAGTGTATAACATATCGTTTTATGTTGCTTAGTTATAGAATTACGGGGGAATTTCTATAATCAATTGAGCCCGATTATGAAACATTGGCCTTATTAAAAGATTCTGCTGAATGAATTTCGATGGAACTTGCATTGCTAATTTTTCAGGGATAGTTTTAGTATATTGCAAATCGTTCTTTGGGAAATCCTACTGTAAATGATTAAATATACGAGTTGGTCTTTAACAGCCTTAATTCTGTAAAAAAATATGGGTAATAAAAAATATATATGATAATAATATAAAAATACAATATAAAAATATAACCCAGAAACATTGGCGAGATTTTGTTTTGTATGGAAATCTGCTAGAGCAGTTTGTGTGTGTTTTATGTTAAATTAAACATTGTGTATTTTACAATAAATTAAGAATTGTGTATGTTTTATAATAAAATAATTTGTGTGTCTTTATAATAAAAAAATCAGTGTGTTTTATAATAAAATAAACTGTTTCATAATAAAATAAAACTAACAGGTACCCGAAAGTGGGGTTTTTCTCGCCAAAATGGCGCAAAACAAAAATCGTGCCAACAGCGGTGCGTTTGAGATAGCAGTTCCTTTTTAAGTATTAACAGATGCTTGTAATTTAATATTAAAAGTAATTAAACAAATGTATATAATTTGTTTAATTTTCTATCTAACAGCCAACACAAGGGATTGCTTGTAGATCGCCATTAGTAAATTTAAGAGATTTAAAAAAAATGTTGCATATTTGTAAACTTTTTACTTGTGCCCGTACTACAGCGCCTAGAACCCATACCAAAACCATGTATTTCGTTATTCGTGCTTCATCTCACCGTTTAAAGATGATCCAGTCCCTGTGACGTCATAACAGACATGATGCGGCCATGTATAACGTAGGTCACGGTTGAACTCATGTAATAATATTTAATGAATGAAATTTCGAAACGAATTCTCATTTGATTTGGTATTTATGTATTATACTTGCCAGGGAGATCACGGAAAATGATTGGCAATGGCCAATCATATTTACCATTGTTATGGCCAATCGCGTTCAAAATCATATATATTATTTCTCCTGTCAACATCCCTTTTTCTAAGAAAATATGAAACGCAGAACAACGAATGAGATACCATATGAAAGGTTTTAGAACCGGCTTCTGACACAGCCCACTTAACAATTCGTAAAAACATGTTTTTGATTAAAATTTGCTGAAAATTAAAAATTAATTCGGCATTGTTTTCTTAAAAGAAATGAAAGGTTTTCCTGAAATTATTGTTGCCAAAAATATAAAATACCACATTATATGATGCTCAGCAATTATTATAAAAAACACCGCATGGGTTTATTTTATACTTATGATTAAAAAGCGAAATTGAAATGGAAATGTTTAGATTTATATTTCTAAGTCCCATGTTTTTCCCGAAGCGGATGACGTCATCCTCTAATGCAGTCAAAATACGATTACTAATTTTTTTTTTCTCGCGCGTGCCTTTAGCAATCTTGGATCAGTTTTTAGACTAACTTTGATGGAATAAATTAGATGATATTCTGGCTTGACTAACAACTAAATGTTGTTTGCAGATATTTTTATCCTTGCTTTTTCTTTAGAAGTTTAAACCTGCATCTAATATATATTACATATTGATAAAAAATGATACTTCTCTATTATCCCGTCGACCACTTTTCATAACAAAAAACTATCGCCAAATAAACGGGAGAACGTTGCCATTGGAATATCAAAATAAATAAAATATAAGAATTTAAGGACACAATTGTTATTTTAATTAATAAAATAACTACTACATCAGTAAAACGTAATGAAAAATGCACGCAAATGTCGAATGTAAAACCACTAGATGACGTAACAAACACGCCTAATGATTCTGACAACAAGTAAATGGGACTGCATTTTTGGCGTTTAATCTTACAGTTATATCATTAATCTATACATTTATAAAATACATAACATCATTAAGTACATTTATGTTAATTTGCGCAAATCTCGCCAATACCATTTTTTAAATCACGGATACCAGCTTTTATTTTTCACGTGTGCAAATTAGAAAATAGATTGTGATTTTGAAATCAAATATTTTGATTTATGATATTATTTCTTATTTATTTTCTATTTAAAATGAAAAGTGTGAACGACATGCATTTTAAATTGTATGTAATATAAGTATTTTAATTTAAAGCTAAGTATTTTAACTGAAATGAGTGACAAATTTATAATTTAAAATTAAATTGATGCAGTATGAATAGTAGTGATGAGAGCAATATTTGGCAATTTATCATTTGCTCCCGTTTAATAAAAATACCCATCAGTAAAAATGGTAAATAATATGGAATCAAACTAAAATCTATATATATATTACGCTATCGTACGTGGCACAGAAATCGAAATTATTTATCATTTGCCGATAGCAACGAGAGGTTTGTTTTCACTAATTTGCGAATATTAAGAAAAGTATTCGAGGTATCGATTTAAAAGTCAACACATATATGTAGAAAAAATTTTTGCATCCGAAAATACAATTTTTGTAAAAATTGGCCAGCAATTTTTCTTATTTATTTAAAAAAACTAGCTACTTTCTAAAAAGGAAAGAAAATATAGTGCGAAATCAAACCAAGAAACGCGCCATTTTGTTATTATTTAAAACATTGACTCCATTGTTGTACCTTATGCAGTTTAACCTCATTGTTATCCGCATTGCTAAGACGTCAATGTTACGAATGCACATATTTGTTATTTATAATATAGATTGAGTAATACCAAATAAATAATAATAATAAATGAATAAAATAATCTTATTGGGTGGAGATTTCCGTCAAGTCAGTCATACCTGTCATTTTTAGAGGTTCAAGATCACTAACAGTTTCAAGTTGCATAAAGAAGAGAATATTGTACATTATGCAACTCACAGCAAATATGCGTGCCTTTCAAACAGAGAGACAGTTAGCAAGTTCGCTGTTACAGGTTGGCGAATGTCAAAGTGGGAAAACTATTGAGTTTCCCTCAATTTGCTATCCAGATATACAAGATCAAGTGCAGCAACTTTTCAGTAACATTAATTTTTCAACGGTGACACCCCAACAGCTTAAAGGATGAGCCATACTAACAGTGACAAACAATTTGTCAATTAAAATTAACCAGAGGGCCCGTGCGAAGATTTCGCACTGAAATCTAATATTTTTTAGGTACTTCTCTATTATCCCGTGAATCACTTTTCATAACAAAAAAACTACCGCCAAATTAAGATTAAACGCCAAAAATGCAGTCCCATTTACTTGATGTCAGAAGCATTATACGTGTTTGTTACGTCATCAAGTGGTTTTTAATTCGACATTTGCGTGTATTTACCATTATGTTTTACTGATTTATTAGTTATTTTATTAATTAAAATAACAATTGTATCCTTAAATTCTTATATTTTATTTATTTATTTATTTATTTATTTTGATATTCCAATGGCAACGTTCTCCCGTTTATTTGGCGATAGTTTTTTTGTTATAAAAAGTGGTCGACGGGATAATAGAAAAGTATCATTTTTTATCAATATGTAATATTTATTAAATGCAGATTTAAACTTCTAAAGAAAAAGTAAGGATAAAAATATCTGCAAACAACATTTAGTTTTTTGTCAAGCCAGAATATCATCTAAATTATTCCATCAAAGTTAGAGTAAAAATTGATCCAAGAGTGCAAAAGGCACGCGCGAGAAAAAAAATTAACAATCGTATTAGAGAATAACGTCATTCGCTTCGGGAAAAACATGAGACATAGAAATATAAATCTAAACATTTCAATTTCAATTTCGCTTTTTAATCATAAATATAAAATAAACCCGTGCGGTGTTTTTTATAATAATTGCTGAGCATCATATAATGTGGTATTTTTTTTTAAATGACAACAATAATTTGAGGAAAACCTTTCATTTCTTTTATGAAAACAATGCCGATTTAATTTTTAATTTTCAGCAAATTTTAATCAAAAACATGTTTTAACGAATTGTTAAGTGGGCTATGTCAGAAGCCTGTTAAAAATCCTTTCATATGCTGTCTCATTCGTCGTTCTGCGTTTCATATTTTCTTAGAAAAAGGGATGTTGACAGGAGAAATAATATATATGATAATAATATCTCCGAGCTCTGAAATATACAATTGTGTATATAAAGACGTTTTCGATACAGAAAAATTATAAAAAAAGATAAAAATATTTTCCTAATTGTGAATGGTGTAGATATTTTCAATATAATATGTATACACTTTTTTAATTTTAAAGAGTATCCAGCAACTATTGTGTGCATGCAAAGGTTTTTTATATGCACGATGCTGAAAAAATACCTCTGTTTTCATATTTCTAAATGGTGTCCATATCCTAGTGTATATATTTTTTATTTTAAAGTTCCCAGTCCTAAGTGGAGAAGTTTTTATGTATGATATTTATACATATAATGCTGAAATTCGTGTATTCTAATATGCATATATTATTTAAAAGAGTAGGCACTAGAGTGCAGATACTCTGCGCAAGGTCGGCTAGTAATACAAAAAATATCAATGCGTGTTACAATGCTTAACATACATTTAAAGGAGACCAAACTGGTCGCCAGTGGCGGCTAGTAATAGTAATATTTATTTTTAAAGAATGCAAGGAATTTCTCAAGAAGGAACAGCATCATGTATACTTTCTAATCTTTATTTATATTACTGTGAAAGGAATTCACTAGATAATAAGATTGATTATATTTAATATCATTGTATATAGAAGATAAAATTATTTTTTTACTTCAGTGATTCTACTATCCCATTGTTACCTACGCAATATCCCACACAGCCTATATTAAGTTAAAATTATATGATTAATAATGTAATAAACTTTATTGATTTAAAAATAAATATTGATAATAAAAATAAAATAATACTTGACATTTATGACAAGAGAACTAATTTTCCATTAAGAGTAATTTTGACGCATTATAATTTATGTACCATAAATCTGTTTATAAAATTATTTTACTTAGTTACCTACACAGAATAAAATATTTATCTTTAGATAAGAATAAAAATAAAATCATTAAATACATCAGTAAACAAACTAAACTATAATGGCTATCCTAACTGAATAACTAGTAATTCGTTTAAATAATTAATTATTTATATATAAAAATATATAGATTTTTTTTTAATGATTCATTATTAAATTTTTTGTTATTTAATTTATTGTTTTTATGAGTTATATTACAAGGGAATTTATACAAAAAAAAATATTAAAAATTAAATTAATATAAAATTTTCATTTATTAAATGTATGTATGGAAATTAGATACAAGTTAAAAATTATTCAATTTAATTATAATTATAATTTCAGTATAAATAAATGGGTTAATCTTTTGAAACAAATGAATATAAGTTAATGATGTAATTTATTTATATTTATTTGTATATAAATTCGCACATGGTAATTACTATTATTAATAATTAAAAATAAATTGGTTGATTAATTTTGTACCATATTTTGTACAATATTTTGTTGACTTTAAAAATTAGAATTAAAAATTTTTAGTAATGTTTGAACATCATTATTAAATATTTCATAAATATTAAGTTAAATACATGATTTCGTTAATAGATGGCATCACTAATTTGTTTAATTTTTTTTCACAATGTATGTTATTGCCATTATTCTACAGTCTTTAAACTTTAAAATATAAATTTTTTCCAATATGTCAACAGCCTTAAAAATAATAAATTGTCTAATTATTTAGTTTTTATTTTTGTATTTTATTTATTTTTAATTATTAATAATTAATTAATTAATGTTTAATTTTAAATTGATAAATAACTTAACTGTTCGTATTAAATCGTAACTGTAACCGTAGTAATTACACATCTTGATTGTTCATTTCTTTTCTTATTTATAACGGCAGTATAAATGTTGGATTCACACATTATTATTTCTTTCCAAATACCGCGAGTACAATCTTTTATTATTATTATTATTATAGGATTTTCTTTTAATTCCCCATATGATTTTTTTAATTTTTTACTTAAATTGAACGCATTATTTCGGCGGTGATAGACTTCTTGACTATTCGCCAGTCTATTATATGAAATAATGCAGTTTTGCGACTCGTGGATGTTCTTGTAGACTGATGATTAAACACTCATGTGTAGCTTTGTTTTTCTTTTTCCGTTACATTTCTGTTCCATTTTTTGATTAAATTCTTGTTACGTCATTTTTTTGACACAATCTAGCTTTAAAATGTTTATGATTCTTAATATACTGGTAGGTTTTATTTATTAAGATATGTTCTGTATCTATATTTTTTACTATAACTATCATATATATATTATTTCTGTTGTCAACATCCCTTTTTCTCAACTATTATGTACCGTACAACAATGAATGAGGTATCTTTAAGATTTTTTGTCTACATCTGACATTGTACACTGAATTTAACTAATATGTAGCATACAATGATAAATGAGGTATCATTATAATTACTTTACTTTGTTTGTTTGAAAATGTCACTTAATTTAAAAATTCCATGATTATAGACATTATGACCTATATATATATATAGATCACATACAATATTTTTTCTTTTCTTTTTTCCAAATAACCTACGCTTATTTCATTTCTTTGAAGAAGGGATGGGAGCGGGGCATCTAAGTGCGAATTCTTCGCACGGGTCCACTGGTTAATGTAAAATATTATGTGTCACTTTTAAATAAGAGATTCGGTCATTTTTGCTATACGTAAGCTATTTTATGATTTCAAAAGTATTATAAATTTAAAAATATGCTAGAAATATATTAAGTGTATTTTAAAATCTGCTTAGAGAACCTTTTTTTTTTTTTTTTTTTTTTTTTTTTCATTTATTGCATGGGAACAAAGTATTGGAAAGCAAGCTTGTTGGCAAATGTTGGTAGAGTGATTAATAATGGAAATACTTAAAGTTTTTAAATTTTATTTGCATGCACGCAAAGACTACCAAGTTAATCACTGGTTAGATGGTAGAACGTATAATCTTGCCCTCTATAGGCGACTTTTTAACTTACACATTTATTGTTAAAAATCTTAAACTTCATACAAGTAAATTTCTATCTGAACTGTATAAATAACTCTTTTTTTTTATCTGGAGTAAGAATATTAAACAATTACTTTATGCTGATATCAATAAAAAAAACTAATTAAAATTTTTAACTGAAACTACAAACGTACGAAATTCTCATAAAAATAAACTAAAATGCAGCAAACCGCCTAAAAAAAAAATCTGATATATATGTTACAGTGAAAACCCGAATTAACTAGGGAAAATAGGTTTTTCCTAGGGCTCTGGAAGAAAACAGTTAAAAGGCGTTTTCACTGGAGCTAGCAGTTGGAACGCGTTTTCCCTAGTTAATTCGGGTTTTGACTGATTTCGGATTTCACTGTAACATATACATATATGTTACTAGTAGTCCTAGCGCTCTAAGTTAGAATGCGTTCTAACTGGAATAAATCAGTTAAAACGCGTTTAACTGATTTATATCAATAATTTTTGATAGATACAAATAATATTGTCTAACAAATCAGTCAAAACCCGAATAAAACGGGTTTTTCCTAGGGCTCTAAGTTAGAACGCGTTCTAACTGGAATAAATCAGTTAAAACGCTTTTTAACCAGAGCTCTCAGTTAGAACGCGTTTTCCCTAGTTAATTTATCTTTTGACTAATTTCGCGATTTCACTGTAACATATACACATATCGGCGGTCTTATCAAAAGATTTGGGCTGAACATGAAGCAGAAAATTTTAAAAAAGTTAGTAAATGCACTATTCCTAAAACCCTAATCATCGGATTCTGATTTACTTTTGCATACTTTGTCACTTGCATGAATCGTAACCATAGAAACAAGACAATTAAAACTCAAACTTTAGTGGTGTTAAAACGCCACTTTGTTCAGTCCACAAAATATAAACTAGACAGAGTACTGTTTAATCTTGGAAATTCGTTTTGAAAAAAATGTCAGAAATACATTTCTTCTGTTGTTCATGAATTTGTTACTTCTAGTGAAGAAACTCTGTCGAGTTTATATGATAATTATTAAAATAATATTATTTATATTAATATTATTTATGCCACAATGCCAGTGGTTGAGGATGATGCTTTTTTAAAACAATTGTTGATGCTTACTCTATGAACAAGTTGACTAAACGTCTAATTTTAACTTTATTTTCCTCAGTATCAGCTTTAACGCCCATGGATGCTTCTGAAAATAAAAAGAAAGAGGTAGCAACAATTCTGGATTAAAACAAAGTGCAGTAGACTCCCTCAAATCCGCAACCCTAAAAATCGCAAACGCCTAAAATCCGCACATCGTTTCAGATGTAAACAATGAAACTTACAGTTAATATCTAGGTGAAAAATTCAAGTTTCTTTAATTTTTATATTTCATTCTGTACACATTTTACTATACAATTCTGATTAATATGATTGAACTCGTGTTTTTTTATGAAGGAAGTTTAAATTTATTTCTGAAAAAATTTATGATATTATTCTCATATCAATGGCGATTATGATCTTTTTATCAAATACATTTATGTATTAATCCAACTTTTTTGGTTATTAAGTATGGCTAGACATGAAATAAAACTTTGTTATTTTAAGATTTTGATGTGAATTAGTAGTGTACCTTTATAAGCGAGTTTCACTGAATAATTCAGGAAAAACTATCTCATCGTCATTATTCATATTTAGTTATATACATTATTAATTATTTATCTGACCTTTACTTTTAATAATTTAAACATTTTTTAATTTTTATTATTTTACTTAATTATTTCACTTTACTGTATGCATTCATTATAAATTCTCAAATGCATAATTTAAATTCAAATAAGGGTTTTAAAATTGTAAACAAAATAGTGACCAGAAATCTGCAAAATTCTAAACTCTGCACAGCCTCTGGTTTTAAGCTACGCGAATTTTAGGGGGTCTACTGTGTTATTATTATTTTATTATAAAGCTTACCCGCCCGGCGTTGCCCGTGCCAACAACCTTTAATGTACCTGAAATCAGTGTTGAACATTTTTTTTATTTTTAAACAAATCTAATGTTGGGGCCCCACTACCTTAGGCCCCACCAGTGGCTGAGAGGTTCTGCTCTCGAAGCTGGTAGACGGGAGGTGCTGGGTTCGATCACAATCGGGCCTGTCGGCCTAATCGTTCGGAGTTTTCGTGGTTTTCTTCGAGCCGTGGATTTATCCATGCGTAAATACGGGTTAGAAAGACCCCCACGAAGGGCACTCCGCCCGGGCCTATATCCCAAGTGTAGATAATTGGCCGTCAATAATCAACCCAACCCAACCCAACCCAACCCACTACCTTAGACAGCAAACACTGGGCGTGCCACACACACTCCCATATATTACCGTAAGTCGAGTCGAAAGAGCCATACCCCTTCATGATCCATCCCATAGAACCAGAGATAGAAAAGCGCCCCTGGTGGTGAAAATCGATAAGCTCTATCTATGTAGAGTCGAATGAGCCATACCCCGTCGTGATGTGACCCATAGAACCCGAGTTAGCTGCAAAATCCTTTAGTTACACCTTCCACCGCTAGCGGACACGATATGTTCTATACGAACATAACTGAAATCATTAAGGTTATCGATGTCGAGTCGAATGAGGCATACCCCGTCATGATCCAGCCTATAGAACCAGAGATACGAAAGCGCCCCCTCTGGTGAAAATCCGAACTAAAATCAGTAAGCTCTATTGATGTCGAGTGGAAAGAACCATACCCCGTCGTGATCCAGACCATAGAAACAGAGATAGCAAAGCAACCCCTGGTTGTGAGAGGAAGTTGATGTAGAACAAATGCGATATTTAATAAAAAGTCGTTCCCCCCCACCCCCTTTATCTCGCCATTTTCGCTAATTATTACAAATATACAAATGTTTCTTAATTACATCTAATGTCCCGATCCAATAATGGGGTTTCCCTATCTACCTATCCTAATCCGCTTTTCCCTATCATAATAGAAAAAAGCATATTTTATCAAAGAATCGCAGGCAAACGTGAATTTTGTCGAAGGTTCGCGAGAAAAACACGAATTTCATCAAATAATCGCTGAAAAAACACGAATTTTGTCAAAGGATCATTAAAAAAGCAAATTTCATCAAAGGATCACGAAAAAATGCGAATTTCATCAAAGGATCGCGGGGAAAACGCAAATTTCGCCAAAGGATCACAGGAAAAATTTGAATTTCATCAAAGGATCGCTGAAAAAAAAACACGAATTACGCCGTAGGATCACTGAAAAGACATGAATCTCGACAAAAATATGTGGAAAAAACACGAATTTCGTTAAAGGATCACAAAAAAGCAAATTTCGTCAAATGATTGCAGGAAAAACTTGAATTTAGTCAAAGGATCGCAGAAAAAGTACGAAATTCGTCAAAGGATTGTGGAAAAAATACTGATTTTGTGAAAGGTTCGAAGAAAAAACTTTCGTGAAAGGGTTGCAGAAAAAATGCAACTGTCTTTATTAAAAACAGCACACACACAAACATCCCATTCCCGCTAATTATTACAAATATACAAATGTTTCTTAATTACATCTAATGTCCCGATCCGATAACGGGGTTTCCCTATCTACCTGTCCTAATCCGCTTTTCCCTATCAAGGTATGAATATGGGATGATCCAGGATCCAGCAACGGCAGTTCATGTTCACAGCTGAAAGCGGCTATCCACAGATTTCATTGTTTTGTTGATGTTTGAGTTTTATTTTAAAGAAAAGGTATATATTTTTGGCTAATTGAGGTTCACATAAGTTAGTTTCAATTGTATTCATTCTTTGTATGCGTAGTTGCCCCCATATATTATATGTTTGGTAAGAATATATTTTGCACTTTACTGAATGTTTTCATAGCGCTAGACATATCAGCTCATGTTCGTAAATGAAACAAACTGTTTTCAATAACAAATCTTAATTAATCAAATTAATCTTACACTTTACTATAAAATGTACAGTTCTACAATTTATCGCATATTACAACGTTCTTGGGAACTAGAAATGTAGTCCAATAACAGTAACAGAAAGAAAAATTGTAAATAACAATAAATAAATAATCATAAATTTCACATCATTGACTTAACAAACTCATATATAAGATACAACTTTAAACTGATATGCCTCATCAACTGTTGTCGAAATCAATATAATGTAAATAATTCTTAAACATTATGAGTTTGCTAAGAAATTAAAACATTCAGTGCAGTCAGTGTAGGATGTATTTTTTCCTCAAAACAATTTAATTTGTAAATATGAAGTAAAAAAAAAATCACCGTTTTCTCACATATTATGAGTTTTATCAGCAAGTTAAAACATTAAGTTAATATGAATGATTTGCGGAGCTGTTTCTATCAAAAATTCAATCACATCGCCCGAAAACCCTCAACAAAAATAATTATAGAGTGTGATGACAACATACATTTTATACCACATTCCATGTCCGTTCTCGGGCGATTCTTATAAAACTCAAAATTTGTCACAAAATGGTGATTTTTTTACAACATGCTTACAAATTAAAATGGTTTATAATTATTTTAAAAAAAACTCGGCCAGAAATAACATTGATTTTACATTTTTAAAGACTTATTCTTTATAATTATTTTGAAACAGCTCCGCTAATCATTGATATTTATTTATTGTTTTACTTTCTGATGAAACTCATTACGTGAGAAAACGGTTATTTTTTTTTACCTCATACTTACAATCCGCAAAAACAATTTAATTTGTAAATATGAAGTTAAAAAAAAAAAATCACCGTTTTCTCACATATTATGAGTTTTATCAGCAAGTTAAACAATAAGTAAATATGAATGATTTGCGGAGCTGTTTCTATCACTAATTCGATAACATCACCCAAAAACCCTCAACAAAAATAATTAGTGCGATGACAACATAAATTTTATATCAGATTGCATGTCCGTTCTTGGGCGATTCTTATAAAACACAAAATTTGTCACTAAATGGTGATTTTTTTACAACATGCTTACAAATTAAAATGGTTTATAATTATTTTTTAAAAAACTCGGCCAGAAATAACATTGATTTTACATTTTTAAAGACTTATTCTTTATAATTATTTTGAAACAGCTCCGCAAATCATTCATATTTATTTATTGTTTTACTTTCTGATAAAACTCATCATGTGAGAAAATGGTGATTTTTTTTTACCTCATACTTACAAATCAAATTGTTTTGATGAAAAAATACAATCTGCACTTCACTGAATGTTTCCAATTCTTAAACAAAATCATAATATTTAAGAAACATTTACATTACATTGATTTCGACAACAGTTGAAGAGGCATATCAGTTTAAAGTTATATCTTATATATATGAGTTTGTTAATTTACAATCTTTCTGTTAAGAGTTTTTTACTACATTTTTAGTTCCCGAGAACGTTGTAACATGCGATAAATTGTAGAACTGCACATTTTATAGTAAAGTGTAAGCTGTAAGATTAATTTAATTCATTAAGATTTGTTTTTGAAAACAGTTTGTTTCATTTCAGAACATGAAAAATGCAATCAGTAAAATGCAAGTTATATTCTTACCTAAAACATAATATATGGGGGCAACTAAACATACAAAGAATGAATACAATCAAAACTAACCTATTTTAATCTCAATCTGTCAAAAATATATTCAATTTCTTTAAAATAAAACTCAAACATAAACAAAACAGTGAAATCTGTGGCTAGCCGCTTCCGTAAAGGAAGGAAATGCTATCGCTCGCTATATCCCGTAATAACCGCTGCTCTCATTGGCTGGCTGCTTCGTTACCGTGAACTTGGCGGAGAGCTGTAAAAAGCCTGGAACCCAAAATCCTGGATCCTGCACCTGCTCTCATTGGCTGGCTGCTTCGTTGCCAAGGATGGCGTTGCCGAGGCTATGGGGCTAAGGGGGTTGTTCTTACGAAAAGGTACATTTTACAGTCCCGAAAGAATAAAAATTAGAAAATGAAGTAAATTTTCTTATATTTTCATTGATATGTATAGTTATGTTTTAAGTACACTATTAAATACATGTCTGACAGTATAATTTTAAAATTTAACTTTAATCTTTTAATGTATATATAAGTCGAAAGTCCACTCCGTAGACGTCCTTAAATCTAAAACCCAATGTGCATTTCACTGACATTTAAACCATTTTTTATTTATTTATTTATTTATTTATTTATTTTGCAATTTTGTTTTTGATAATGACTAATTAAAAGTCTTTAGTTAAGTTACAACTTACTTTTTTTGTAAGTGATTTTATTTTTACTAAGGAATTAACTTATAAAACTTTGATTATGGAAGATTCAGTACGGATTTTCGTTAATACTGAATTTGAATGCGAATTTTAGCATGAGAGTTACAGCTTAAGAAAAATATGATTGCTTCAAAATGTCAGCCACCCTAGAATTTCAAACTGCCATATCTCAGCCATTTTTTAAGATAAAGCCGAAACAAAAAATGTTCCGGAATCCTTGTATCACGATCTAACACTTAACGGAAACAACTTTTTTAAATTTATAATTTTTTACACAGCTTTGATTTTTTTTATTAATAAATTTAACTTGCCGCCATATTGAAACAAGATGGCGCACGAAGCTGGCCAACGAACTCGGTCGAGACCTTGGTATATTCTGTACACATAATGAGCCACATTGATATCGGTTCATAAATATGAGAGTTACAGCATAACAAATGTCAGATTTTTTCAAAATCTCAGCCACTCTAGAATTTCAAACTGCCATATCTCATCCATTTTTTAAGATACAGCAAAAACAAAAAATGTTCCAGGATCCTTGTATCACTTTCTAACACTTAACATAAACAATTTTTTTCGATTTATAATTTTTTGTACATCTTTTCGAATTTTTAAATTTTTTAAATTTTTTATCTGAATGCCATTTTGAAACAACATGGCGGATGAAGCTGGCCAACGAACTCGGCCGTGACCTTGGTATGTCCGCTTTCTCTCTTTCGCCAATTCGCCAAGCTGGTGCTGAAAACGACAGGGGCTTCCTGAAAAAGCACCTGGATTTCTGGAATTACAGAACATAGATGAAAACCATTTTTTACATGAAAATTCTAAAAGATTTTTTACATTTAAAATATTTTTTTCGATCACCCACTACCAAAAAGCTTTTTTAAATTTTTAATTATTAAAAGCGATACTTCAGTATTAGTTACAATATTAGTTATATGCCAGAGGTTAATAGCTGGCGAAATCGCCAAATATTCTGCTAAATTACAGCAGCCTGTTTTATTCTGAGTACTTCAGTGTTTACGCGAGTAGTTCGATTATACCGGGTGTCCGAAAAAGGTTGGACTGATTTGAAATAATCATAACTCTAAAAATAATTGAGTAAATGCAATTTTTTTTTCAAAGTACTCGTCAAATATCCAAGATTTATTAGATGTAGCTGTTTTAAAATCGTGACATTCAAACGATGCGCAGAATCGATGATCGGAAAATGCAAATCGGAAAATGCAAATCGGAAAATCATTTTATAATTAGAAAAAGTCCATTATTTAAATTGTTGCCAATTTGTAAAATAGCGCACATAATAATATTCTCTTTCAATTAAAGAATGTATTTACACGTGACTATTGAAAACAGAAATAAAACTTTAAAATAATACTTAAATGATCGCATGTTAAAAGCAGTAAATGGAGAAAATTATTTCATAAAAAATGTAATTGCGCGTGAATAAAATATATTTACATGAGGGATTCATTTATTTCGAGAAACAATTTCACCTGTTGTTGTAAATTTAAAATAGCACAAGTAATATTATTTCCCTACAATTAGAAACTATATTTTTACGTTTAATAATACAAAGAAAACTTTGGTGAAAATTACATAATATTGGAAACGATACATTTGTTTTAAATGTATCTTACTGAAAACAATGTTCGGTACTTCTCCATTATACCGTTGACAATTTTTCATAAAAAAAAAAAAAAAAAAAAAAAAAAAAAAACTATAGTTAAACTGTTCACCAAACTCTAGCGTCCAAAAAACAAATGGAAGAATGTTGCCATTGGAACATAAAAAAATACAAGAAATTAGAAAAAGAACTACTCACTACATTGTCAACTATCAGCAACTTTAAACAATAAAATTTATAACTCATTAATGAAAAGAGAAAAAAAGTAATATTAAATATTTATTTATGTGCAATATTTTTCGTAATTATCCCCCTCGGCTGTTGGATAAATATTTATGGTGTCAGTTGAAACGGATCGGTTGTGCGTAACTATGCATAGCAACATTTTTTCAGTGCTTTTTCTCTTTTAATATCATGGCGGCGCCGTTTACGGTTATAATTATTATTTAAATTAACAAAATAACTAATAAACTGGTAAAATATCATTAAAAATACAGGTAAACGTCGAATTAAAAAGTACTCGATGACATAACAAACACGTGTAACGCATCTGATATCAATTGAATGTGACGCCACGGTCATGCACTTTTGGCGTTAAATCCTATATTAGTAGAGGAAAAGTGGGCGTCCGGCCCCAGGTGGAGGGCGTAGGGCATGGAGGAGGGAGGAGGGAGGAGGGAGGGCTTCCCTCCACCCGAAGTGCAGCACCTGCCCTCAGCCCTCCTCCTGAAGTGCCCTCCACCACCGAAGGTGCTCCTCCACTCGAAGCGCCCACCACCGGAGTCGTGTTATAGGATGAGGGATTAATTGAGGATTAATGTTAATTAATTTTAATTGGGGAACTTAGAAATTTTTCGAAGCATTTTTTTTTTTTTTTTTTTTGCGGAGAAATATCTATTACAGTACAAGGTGAATTTTAACGAATTACAAATTTAATTAATTCTAATTGGGGAACTTAGAAATTTTTCGAAGCATTTTTTTTTCAACTGTAGAATAGGGTGGGAAATATTTTTTCAGTTTGTGAATTGTATTTAAAAATAGTAATTAAAAATGGTCATTCATTAATTTTAATTGGGAAACTTAGAAATTTTTCGAAGCAATTTTTTTTTCAACGAGAGTACGCAGTTTGATTATGAGTGTATGCAGTAGAAGTGAATGAATAATTAATTAAAAATATTAATTAAAAAAAGGGTCAATAATTAATTTTAATTGGGGAACTTAGAAATTTTTCGAAACAATTTTTTTTCAACGAGAGTAGGGTATTCGATATACATGTTAAAGGTGAATTTTAAAAGTTAATAATGGTTTAATTAAAAATGGTGATTAATTTTAATTGGTAAACTTAGACATTTTTTTTTATTAAACCAAAAGTAGAATTTTTAGAGTTAAAAATAGAATTTTTAGAGTTAAAAGTCACCAAAAGTAGGATTTTCAGCTGAAAGAAATCTAAGATATAAACTCTCAACTGAAAGGAATTTGCCTTAATGTGTGAGCTTTTAGCTAGAAGTGACCTAGAGTCAAAACTTCCTGGTCCCAGGAATCCCCACAAGTGAGATCACCCTATCCTGTGCCTTCATGACATCACCTGGGATATCACTACGCATGCGCGAGGTTATCTAATCAGTGATAAGATTATCAGATAGCAACCCCTAGATAAGGTCGAACATATCGTGTTGAATCATTGCTTAGCTGTTCCTGCCTCGGTGTTCCTGCTTAGTTAGTGATTATTCCTTGACTTGCTTGCACAGTGATTTTCAACGTGTAAAAATGTCTTCAATCATCTTTACGGATAATGGTTTGAACGTCCAATATATAAGTGACTTTATAGAGAAAGCCCATGCTGATCGTTATTTGACGGAGTTAAAAACATTACCATTCTACAGACCTACTTTTTATTTGCGAGGAAAGGATGTGAAACCTAACCGATTGGTTTTAGCTAGAGATGCAGAGGGTGAAAAAAACCGGGTTTATTCCCGGGAATAAACCGGGTTTTTTGGGAGGGAAATATTAAAAATTCCCGGGACTTTTCAAAAAGTTTTTGACATGGATTTCATTAATTTATAAACAAAATATTTTTTTTACATATGTAAAGAAAACCAATAACATAAATACAGAAAAATGGCACATTTTACATGAAAACTAATGAAATACATCCTTAAGCTGCAGAAATATTAAGTAAGAGAAATTAAAATAAGTAAGTTGATATTTTATTCGTGAATAGGTAAAAAGTGCGAGAGGCAGATGAGATTCTTCTTAACTGCCACGAATATAAACATCATCCCTGTTCTCCGATTTAGACAAACAAAAAATAAAACGAACAAAACTAAAAGAAATCAATGCATTACACTACAACTTACAAGAAAATTAATATAGAGTATGCCTGAATAGTAAATATGCAAGCTAACAGAAATTAAACTATTTCAATTATTAAAGAAACATTCAAATACTTACCAATTCACAGCCACCATTGTTGTTAAGCAAATGATATGTTATAATAAATTATAAAAAAAACAACGCACAAAATCATAAGTTTTGTGAATTCATAATGAAAAACCTATTATAAACTTATCAGAACAGTGCCTGAAATTTCGAAAAATAAAAAATTGAAATTGAAAAATGACTAGTTTTGTTTAATTTCAAAACTTCTTTAAAATTTCCAATATTCCCCAAAATTCCGGGTTTATTCCCAAAAATTCCCGAGTTTATTCCTGTCCCTCAAAACTGGGTTTTTTGCAACTCTAGTTTTAGCTTATGGTGATCTCAATACCAGCTATGCCTTCAGTGGAACAAGTGTGCCATCCAAACCTTGGACATCACTTATGATTGAACTTCGTGATAAAGTGGAAAGAGAAACAGCCTGTACTTTTAACTATGTGCTACTTAATTTGTACCAGGATGGAACTACCTATATCAGTCACCACAAAGATAATGAATCCAGCTTAAATGCTATGTTCCCTATCACAGTACTCAGTTTTGGTGCTCAAAGATCTATTGATTTCAAGAGACCTAGTGTACCCTCGACATTCATCAAGCTAGAACATGGATCCTTCTACAACATGTTGCCACCTACCAACGAATTATTCACACACGGTATCGGAGCAGAACCTGCTATTAAAGACGTTCGAATTAGCCTCACTTTTAGACATTTAATAGTTCATCCTCTTGATTTGAAAAAGCCAAGACTGGACTTGAAGAATGATCCTGAACTGAATTTAGACTTGTTTGCTGTATCCCCTTATTATTCTCTACCTACCGCGTCTAAACATGTTTCACCATTAAACAGACCTGAAGAGAAACTGTCTACACATACATTTCATGAATCAGATGGATATTTCTCAATTCCTTGGAATCTTGAATGGAATACCTGTGCTCAAATTGAAATGGATAAAAACTGTAATTTAAAACTGCATATAAGAATTTTTAAAGAAGGTGCACGCGGCGAATTGTTTCCAACCAAAAATGGCATCGTAATGACACCTTTAACGTTTGATCATTTCCAACAAAATATGATCAAGTTCAACTTTTATTCTGTGAAAGACAGTTATGTGTCAAATAATCAACTTTTAACAGCATTTTCCGATGAAGGACATTGACTATTACAACAGATTTTCAAGGCAAACCAACATAGCTTTCATTTTAAACCAGAAGGAATACGTTTATCTATAGATCAATTTTTTAAATTACGTGAAGCAATTCTTGAAATTACCGAGTGCATGATCGATATGCTTCTTGTGAAAGCGATTCCTATGTCTGTATTACGAAAATCAAAAAAGTGTATTCAGACACACACTAATGAGGATACTGCGAAGAAGCATTTCCTTTCTTGTTTTGACCAAGAATTAGAAAGATCTCTTAATCAAGTATATACTTGTTACGCCTGTACCATTAGCCAGTTATCGCAATTAGACCATGACTGTTTAAATACTTCATTAAGAGAAAAATTTGTTCTGTATAGAGATAGTGCATTATTAAACTTTAATGTCTATCAGTTTGTAAAGAATGTCACTGCAAACTGTCTTTGTCACTATACACCTGCATTTTTTGATACTTTGAATTCAAACTTTTATGAAAACTATTTAGAAACTCTGTTTGTAAATTCCCATGAAGTATAATGCTTTTAAAACTAGAAAATGTTTGTAACATTTGCTTGAATAAAAATACTTTTTTTCCCCTAAATAATTTCTATGTGTATATTTCCTAAACATCTTTAAGTGTTTCTTTTTTTCAGATTTGAGATGTGTAGAAAAAAGTTTAGAGTTACGAAAAATAGTTTTGAACTAAGAAAACAGGTTTTAAATAATTTTTGAAAACATATTAATGAATGCTCTACAAGAGGGTACCTTTTATTTATGAGAAAGTATTTATATTTTAAGAAAGTTTTAAGATTGTTCTCAGATCCAAAAAAAAGTATACTTTCTGACACATTTTTAAATTTAATATTTATTCACAAATGTGTTAGAATTTTTCGCGTTGAGAACCATCTTAAAATAGTATCGGTTCATTCTGAATTTAAAAGGATATGAAAGAATGATTTTTTTCCAAGTCTTATAATTATAATTAAAATTTTAGTGAATACTATTTCTAATTAACCAAAGAGTACTTCTCAGTTAGAGGAAATTTCATATATGTTCATATCAGCTATGATTCACCGATAAGCAATCGCTTGGAAAAACCTTATCAGATAACCGATAAGATGAATCACGCAGCGTAGATAAAAACAGATCGCAGACGAATATTCAGTTATAGTTTTTTCCTACTTGTGTAGTGTGACCAAATTTGTTAAAGATTGTTTTAATTTGTGTGTGTTAGAGTTTCTCAAGACCTATTATGAATTCAAGAACTCACCAGCAGATCTCTTCAAACTTTGATGATGATGAAGTAAGTGGATTTTAATATATATATATTTATTATATAATGTACTTTCAAAAATAATTTTAATTCAGCAAATTTATTAAATATTTGTGCAATGACTTAGCCTAAAGCATGAATAATTTTTACCCGAGGGGTATATTAAATATAGTTACTTAACTAAACTAAAATTTTATGAAGGGTTCTGTATATCTAAAATTACTATTTTAAGCTGTGATTATTATTATTATTTATTGGTATATTTTACTTAGCCTAAACCAAGAATGATTTTTACCCGAGGGGTATATTTTACTTTGCCTAAAGCATGACAAAATCTATTTTCAAATTTTATGAAGCGATACCGTATATTCTAAAATTGCTATTCTAAGCTGTGATATTATTATTTTTGGTATATTGTACTTAGCGTAAAACATGATAAAATCTATTTTCAAATTTTATGAAGGGCTCTGTATATTCTAAAATTACTATTCTAAGCTGTGATATTATTATTTATTGGTATTTTTTAATTAGTATAAAGCATGAATAATTTTTACCAGAGGGGTATATTAAATAGAGGTACTTAACTAAATTAAAATTTTATGAAGGTTCTGTATATGCTATAAAATTACTATTCTAAGCTGTGATATTATTATTTATTGGTATATTTTACTTAGCTTAAAATATGATAAAATCTATTTTTAAATTTTATGAAGGGTTCTGTATATGCTATAAAATTACTATTCTAAACTGTGATATTTTACTTAACGTAAAGCGTGAATATTTTTTACCCGAGGGGTATATTAAATAGAGGTACTTAACTAAATTAAAATTTTATGAAGGGCTCTGTTTGTGTATATTCTAAAATTACTATTCTAAGCTGTAATATTATTATTTATTGGTATACTTTACTTAGTGTAAAACATGATAAAATCTATTTTTAAATTTTATGAAGGGGTCTGTTTGTATATGCTATAAAATTACTATTCTAAACTGTGATATTTTACTTAACGTAAAGCGTGAATAATTTTTACCCGAGGGGTATATTAAATAGAGGTACTTAACTAAATTAAAATTTTATGAAGGATTCTGAAGGGCTCTGAAGGGTTCTTATGCTATAAAATTACTATTCTAAGCTGTGATATTATTATTTATTGGTATATTTTACTTAGCGTAAAACATGATAAAATCTATTTTTAAATTTTATGAAGGGACCACCGTATATTCTAAAATTACTATTCTAAGCTGTGATTATTATTTTTTTTATATATTTTACTTGCCGTAAAGCATGAGTAATTTTTACCCGAGGGGTATATTAAATAGAGGAACGTAACTATAAAATTTTATGAAGGATTTCCGTATATTCTAAAATTCTGAAGGTTTTATTTACGAGACATGAGTATAATTTTTTGAAATATAAGATTGATTATTGTGAAGTATAGCAATGATTTTATTAAGGGTAACTATTTTTAATGCATATTTAAACTATTTTTAATGTATATTTAAAACGTTTCACCTTAGACGTATATATGTCTTAATAATGCTACTTGTAATTTATTTTCATACCAGTATAATGTATTAGTTTTAATAATTAATTTTGGGAAATATATATCGAAATGATTTTATTCTGTGGAAATATCTCTCAATATTTTTTAAAAGTTTTGCGAAATGCTATTATTTATATGGAACACTTTTTAGGACTCTATATTTTAAATTGTTAGTTTAAAAAGAACTTTATATACAATTTAATACTTCTCACAAGCAAATATATTTATTATAAAATTTATATGTATTAGGGAAAAAGTTAAACTTTATTTGAAACAGTTTTTCTTATTATTACAAATTTTTAATCCAATGTGTGGACCTTCATTAGAATAATGCAAAGTTAGTTTATAATGTCAGCCATGAATATTATATTTAAAATAGATCCTTTTTATTTGAAGTATATTTCCTTTTACATGAATATTTAAAACAGTATTCACATTACCATACATTTTTTAACTCGTTAAGTATTCTAATTAAACAATCTTCATTAATTCAGTTAATTAGTAGCGATATCTTGTAATGACTCATTGTGGAAAATCCCATGACGTCATACCTGGAAAAACCTATGAGGTCAGAGATCTGATAAGATTCTCTTATCTGATTAAATAGATAAGCGCGCTGATGTGGGTTCATTCTTATAGTAGTTGTCCTAGAGACTGTACGTTATAATTAGTGCTCCAAGCATTCTATATTATTAATATTTTTGAAAAGTAATAAATAAAACGATGAATTCAAAAATTCAAACTCAAGTAAGTTAATTATTTTGAAAAACTGTTTAGTATCATTCTATATTTTTTATAAGATTGTTTCCCTTTGTAAATGATTTTAACCTAAGAGTTTTCCATATGTTATGTGGTTTAATATTGCTAAACGATTTATTTTTGAAACTCTCTAAATGAATCTATTCAAATACCTATCTATTGTGATACTAATTTTCTTGAAAAACTCCTAATATTAAAAAAAATTGTTCTTTTAGAAAGATATTACTTTTCTGTTTTGATCTCGATATTAATATCTGTATGTGTGCTAAATGTATAGTTATTTTAGTGAACGAAATTTTAGTTTAACAACAGTGACAATTTAACTTAATTCAAAATATAAACAAAGTCATTATTCTCTAGCACTATTCTATATGAAATTTTTTATAACACGTTATTGATGAACCCTTTTCGAAAAATGATTTATGTTTTCTAATTTAGTGGAATACTGATTTAAACATCAGTCCCAGAAAAATCGACGCCATAGAGATAAGAGCTCTGAAGGAAATAGCAGAAAAAAGCCGAGAACCTTCAACGCAAGAGTCTTCTCTGGTATATTATTATTATTATTTATTGTTATTATTAGTGTGTAAAAATTATAATAAATGTAGATTGTAAACGATTATTTTCTTTTAAAGTGGTACATGGATTTTCCCCTCACGCCTAACCAAACAAATCTTATGCACCAAGTTGAGAAGATGTATAGGAGTGAGAGAGATAAAAAAAATCTAATGATGGAGTCTCTTAAGGTATTTTTTAAAACTTTATAAAACAACTAAAGTTTAAATTAAATTTTTTTGGTAAAAGCTTATAGGGGATATTCTTTTTTTAGTGTAACCTGCCCAGTATGGTTGAAGCAACAACGACAAAACCACATTCTGATGTTCCTAATGTATGTTTTCTTTAGCATATAATGATTATAAGTTGTTTTAAAATTGCCTATTTCAAACTTGATAAGACAAAGTTTAAATCTTGATAACGTAAAGTTTAATATTTAATAACTCGAAGTTTAATATTTAATAACTCAAAGTTTAGATCTTGATAACTCAAAGTTTAATTCAGTTGATTCACACAAAGCAAAGAGAAGGTCAATCTGATCTTAATCTTTCTGCACCAGTCGCAGGCCCGTCTAATGCTCGCCCTTCTATCGCAGGCCCGTCAAACGTGAAGCCCTCTAAGGTAATTCTTTAAATATATTTTTTTTAATTTTACAGGTCTTTTTTTTATGTTAGTCCTCGAGAAGGATTAAATAGTTTTAAAGAGTTTTTTTTAAGAGTATCATTTAGAAAATTGGGAGGGTTTTGCGAGACTGAAATAAATTTTCTGTTTAACTTTAGGTTTTGTTCAATGAGAAGGGTTTTCTTTTTAAATAAAAAATTAATTCGTTTAAAAAAATATAAAAGATTTAAATTTTAATGAAGGGTTTTCTTTTTTTCAGGGTGTCCACACATGCGATATTTGTGAGAAATCTTTCTCAAAAGCCTTTAATTTGAAACGACATCGTGATACCCATACAAAATCCACGGATACCCTATTTACGTGCGATATATGCAAAAGTTCATTTAACAGAATGGATAATTTTCTTCGTCACAAGAAGACACATTCTGAAGAAACAACCCGTTTTCTTTGTGATGTGTGTGAAGAAATTTTCACCCGTGCTGACAGTTTGAAAAGACATCTCGCCACGCACGTGAATCCCCAATATTCCTGTGAAGAATGTAATGAAAAGTTCTCCAGAAAAGAACACCTCATGCAGCATACACGTGTCAGCCACAGTAGTTCATCAACATTCAAAACTGTAAAGAAACCACGATTAAATCCTCAACCTCCTAAATACAATAGTAAAAGGGTAGACGCTCTCAATATCATCAGCAGTATTTTTCTCGAAACAAATGATGACACTGCTCACGATATAACAATCTTTTCCGAGAGCAAAAGAAATGAGTTAGTAAATTGTTTGGAGGAAGGAGTAGAAGAAAAAAATCTATTAAGTGGCGATTATTGATAAAGATTCTACTTGAAAAAACAAATGCTGGTGGGGAGACTGAAGCGCTATCGACCTATTTTTCATCGAACACCTATGAAGAATTTACATCAGATCAAATCGAAAACCATCTCGATGAAGCTCACAAAAAAATATTAACATCATTTGAAAAAATTTTGCAAAGAGGTAGTGGGTGGGTGCTTAAATTATTTCATCATTTTGAATTAAAATTGCTATGTATGCACCCTTAAAAGGATCAAGCTACATTGAACTACCTAAAGATTTAAAAGGGTGTAAAGCTATTTTAAATGTCCAAAACTTCAATGATCACAAGTGTGTGCTATGGTCGATTCTCGCCCATCAGATGAAGATAGATTATAATAATCACGCTGAGCGTTTGAATAAGTATAAACCATATGAAGATACTCTGAATATGCAAGGAATAGCATTTCCAACACCCTATACTCAAATTCCCAGCATTGAAAGTCAGAATGACTTGAGAATAAATATCTTCGGGTACGAGGAGGGAGAGATATACATTCTTCATGTTTCAGAAAAAACGAACAGCGGCGTGATCAATCTACTTTTGATCAGCGATGGGGAAAACACCCATTATACGCTGATCCGTGATTTTTCACGATTTATGAGTCATCGAAGTGGACATCATGGTGCAGTCTTTTACTGTTTCCGTTGTTTTCATGGGTTTACCAACCAAGAACTCTTAGAAAACCACTCTCCCTATTGTTGTAGACAAGCTCCGAAAATTGTTAAAATGCCAAAGGAAGGTGAAAATATATTGTCTTTTACAAGTACCCACTTACAAGCACCTATTCCCTATATAATATATGCTGACTTCGAGTCTCTCCTCGTACCAGTCACAACCACCGAACCCTCCATCTCTACTTCCTTTCAAGTGCAAACAGCACATCATTCTGCTTGTGGGTAGGCTTACGTTATTGTGGGCCCTGACGGAAGCACCTACAGGCATACACCCGAAGAAGAAGCCGTTACAGTCTACAGAAGAGAAGACGCTGTAGAACTTTTCATCGCGAAACTGTTGAAAATTAAAGAAGACTTTCAAGATAAACTCATGACTATCGCACCTATGCAGTTAACTCCCGAAGAAGAAGAATCATTCAAACGAGCAACAGAGTGCTATATTTGTAGGAAGGCCCTGGGAGATAAACGTGTACGTGACCATTGTCACATCACATCAAACTACAGAGGGGCTGCACACCCTTTTTGTAATTTAAACTACAAACAGTCAAAAATTATCCCAGTGGTCTTCCACAATTAAAAAAAATATGACACCTATCACATCTTTAAAAAGTTAGGCTGCTATCCCAATCTACAAATTGATGTCATCGCCACCACATTGGAGGACTACATATCTTTTAAACTAAAAGAAAAATCATCAAGTATCCAATTTTCTTTCATTGATTCGCTGCAATTTCTCCCCGCTTCGTTGGAAAAGCTTACGTCAAATCTACAACCCAGCGACTTCAAAATTTTAAAACAGAATATTCCCAGTACAATAGACCAAAGCCTACTCACCAGCAAAGGTGTTTATCCTTACTCATACTTCACTAACTTCAGTAAATTTAATGAAACAAAACTTCCCCCACCAGACGCCTTCCACAACAATTTAACAGATGAAAATATAACAGATGCAGACTACATACATGCTCAGAAGATTTGGACAACCTTTAATATGAAGTCGCTGGGGGAATATCATAACCTATATGTTAAAACAGATGTGCTACTGCTGGCTGACGTATTTGAAAACTTCAGGGGCTTGTGTAAGCAGTATTATGACATCGATGCAGCTCACCTCGTCACTTCACCAGGTTTATCTTGGCAAGCCTGTTTGAAGATGACGGGGGTTAACTTGGAACTTTTAACAGACATTGATATGCTGCTTTTCATCGAAAAGTGTATCCGTGGTGGTGTGTCGCAGATTACACCACAGATTTGCGACCGCCAATAATACACAAGTCCCTGATCATAAACCAAAGGAAGAAACATCACATATTCTCTATTTAGATGCAAATAATTTGTACGGCTGGGCAATGTCTCAATACTTGCCTAACGGAGGGTTTCGGTGGTTACAAGCATCCTCTTCATTCACAGAAGAAGACATAATGAAAATACCGAAAAATTCATCAACTGGCTTCATATTCGAAATAGATCTGGAGTACCCTGAATCCTTACATGATCTTCATAATGATTATCCTGTGGCCCCTGAAAGGTTAACCGTCGAAGAAAACATGCTTTCACCATACACAAAAAGTTTTTTGGAGAGAGGATTCAGAGGTACTCCCAAGCTCATCCCCAATTTGATGCATAAGAAAAATTATATCTGCCATTATCGCAATCTACAGCTATATTTAAAGTTGGGGTTAAAATTACAAAAAATCCATAAAGTGTTGGAATTCAAGCAGTCCCTTTGGCTCGCAGAATATATTAATTTCAATACCGAGAAGCGGAAGATGGCAACAACCACATTCCAAAAATACTTCTTCAAGTTGCTCAACAACAGCATTTATGGGAAGTGCATCGAGAACCTGAGGAAGAGACGGAATATTGAGGTGTGTAACATTTCCCGCAGTGGTGAAAAGCTGGTTGCATCCCCCTTTTACAAAACCTTCAAGATATTCGACGAGAGTCTGGTAGCGGTAGAAAGACAGAAACCCAGTATCTTGATGAACCGGTCCATTTACGTCGGGTTCACGATACTGGAGTTATCCAAAGTGTTGATGTATGATTTCCATTACAATTTTATTTAAAAAAAATTATAGTGGAAATCGTTCATCTCTGCTTTTTACTGACACCGATTCTCTGACATATCTCATCAAGACTGAGAATCTACAAAGGGAATTGGCACTCCACAGCTCTGAATTTGACTTTTCAGACTATCCCCCAGAACATCCTCTCTATTCCACAGCGAATAAAAAAGTCTTGGGGAAGTTTAAAGATTAGTTAAATGGAAGAGCTGTCCATCAATTTGTAGGTTTGAAGTCTAAGATGTATTCCATCAAGACGGGTGATGAGGAAAAGAAGAGAGCCAAGGGGATTTCCAGAAACATCGTACAAAAAAAAATTAAGACACAAAGACTACATCAACTGCATATTAGAACAGAAAACATCATTTGAAGTCGAAACGAGAATCGCTCAACAGCTGCACAACCTCTATACAATAAAGCAAAATAAAAAATGTTTATCTCCCTTTGATGATAAACGATATCTACTGGAAGACGGGATAAGCAGCCTAGCTTATGGGCACTATAAAATAATTCCTTCGAAATGAGTTTTAAAAAAAATCTTAAAAAGAAAAAAAAAAGAAAATATCTAAATCTTCTAAAAATATTTTTGGGAATCGTTCGTGTGATCTACCTCCTCGTGGTGATTCCTGGGACCAGGAAGTTTTGACTCTAGGTCACTTCTAGCCAAAAGCTCACACATTAAGGCAAAATTCATTTCAGTTGAGAGTTTATATCATAGATTACTTTCAGTTGAAAATCCTACTTTTGGCAATTTTTAAAACTAAAAATTTTATTTTTAACTCTAAAAATTCTACTTTTGGTTTAAAAGAAAAAAAATGTCTAAGTTCTCCAATTAAAATTAATCACCATTTTTAATTAAACCATTATTAACTTTTAAAATTCTCCTCTAACATGTATATCGAATACCCTACTCTAGTTGAAAAAAAAATTGCTTCGAAAAATTTATAAGTTCTCCAATTAAAATTAATGAACATTTTTAATTAATATTTTTAATTATTCATTCACTTCTACTGCATACACTCATATTCAAACTGCGTAATCTCGTTAAAAAAAATTGCTTCGAAAAATTTCTAAATTCCCCAATTAGAATTAATTAGATTTGTAATTCGTTAAAATTCACCTTGTACTGTAATAGATATTTGTACGCGAAAAAAAAATTGCTTCGAAAAATTACTAAGTTCCCCAATTAAAATTAATTAACATTAATCCCCTTATCTTATAGCAGAAATCCTTATCTTAGGTGGTGGAGGGCACTTCGAGTGGAGGAGCACCTGCCCTCAGCTCTCCACCCGAAGTGCAGCACATGCCCACCGCTCGAAGTGCCCTCCACCACCTAAGATAAGGATTTCTACTATAAGATAAGGGGATTAATGTTAATTAATTTTAATTGGGGAACTTAGAAATTTTTTGAAGCGATTTTTTTTCAACGAGAGTACGCAGTTTGAATATGAGTGTATGCAGTAGAAGGGAATGAATAATTAAAAATAATAATTAAAAATGTTCATTTAACTAGAGTAGGCCATTCAATATACATGTTAGAGTATATTTGAGGAGAATTTTAAAAGTCAATAATGGTTTAATTAAAAATGGTCATTAATTAATTTTAATTGGGGAACTTAGACATTTTTGCAAGATTTTTTTAAAAATTAGAATAGGCTATTCAATATATATGTGAGAAATAATGATTCATGCATTATGGCGCTAGGCATGATTTTTCATTCTTGTTTATTTTATATATACGTTAAAATTCTTCGTTTTGTAGCAATCTGTATTTTTTAAGTGTGTATTGTTAGGCTATCGAAGGGCCCCTCTGGGTAAAAAAAGGGAGGGGGGGAGGGGGCGAGCTGTTAAATTTAGTGCTGTATAATGCATACGGGACCCTGTATTTTTTACTATAACCCCCGTGGTGATTCCTAGGACCAGGAAGTTTTGACTCTAGGTCACTTCTAGCTAAAAGCTCACACCTTAAGGCAAAATTCATTTCAGTTGAGAGTTTATATCTTAGATTACTTTCAGCTGATAATCCTACTTTTGACGACTTTTAAAACTAAAAATTCTATTTTTTTGGCAATTTTTAAACTAAAAATCGCAAAAATTTCTTAAGTTCAACAATTAAAATTAATTAATGACCATTTTTAATTATTCATTCACTTCTACTGCATACACTCCTATTCAAACTGCATACTCTCGTTGGAAAAAAAATCGTAAAATTTTCTAAGTCTCGCAATTAAATTTAATTAAATTTCTAATTTACTAAAATAAATCCGTTGAAACACACCTCATACTCTAGTTGAAAAAAAAATTGCTTCGAAAAATTTCTAAGTCTCGCAATTAAAATTAATGAATGACCCTTTTTAATTAAACCATTATTAACTTTTAAAATTCACCTTAAATATAGTCTAACATGTATATGAAATACCCTACTATAGTTGAAAAAAAAATTTGTTTCGAAAAATTTCTAAGTTCCCCAATTAGAATTAATGACCCTTTTTAATTATTATTTTTAATAATTCATTCACTTCTGCTGCATACACTCCTATTCAAACTGCGTACTCTCGTTGAAAAAAAAATCGCTTCGAAAAATTTCTAAGTTCCTCAATTAAAATTAATTAACATTAATCCCCTTATCTTATAGTAGAAATCCTTATCTTAGGTGGTGGAGGGCACTTCGAGCGGTGGGCATGTGCTGCACTTCGGGGGGAGGGCTGAGGGCAGGTGCTGCACTTCGGGGGGAGGGCTGAGGGCAGGTGCTGCACTTCGGGTGGAGGGCTGAGGGCAGGTGCTGCACTTCGGGTGGAGGGCTGAGGGCAGGTGCTGCACTTCGGGTGGAGGGCTGAGGGCAGGTGCTGCACCATGCACCATGCCCTACGCCCTCCACCCGGGGTCGGACCGCCACTTTTCCTCTACTTATATTTTGGCTACAGTTTTTTTTCTTTTATGGAAAGCGGTCGATGGGATAATGAAGAAGTACCCAATCTTCTTATAGCATCGATTATAAAATTCCCCGACGCAGCGACATTGTTTACTTAGCCATTTTACACAAGTTGATTTTAAAATGTTCAAGTGATCTTATTTAATCAATACCGAAAACAGTTGTTAGCTGTTTCGACAGCAGTTGATTCGGCCTTAAAATCCCTCAGTCAAAGAAAAACGAATGGAAAGCCGATTACAGCAGATCACCACTAGTCGTTTAATTATAATTCAATCTTCCGTAAATGTTTCAGAGTTGATCAAATTAGCATATTTTTAGAGTTTGCTGTGTCAGAACGGCTGTTGCCGAGCGTAGCTCGTAGGGGTGAGAGCCCCCTGGTAAATATAAAAGCCATTTACTTAGCCATTTTACACAAGTTGATTTTAAGATGTTCACTTGATCTAATTTAATCAATCACGAAAACAGTTGTTAGCTGTTTCGGCCTTAAAATCCCTCGGTCAAAGGAAAATGAATGGAAAGCAGATTACAGGAAATCGCCGTTGCAACAGCGTTTTTTTTTCTTTTTTTTTTTTAACCATGATTTTATAAGTATTATAGGGTTATACTAATATGGTTGGAACCTAATATCCTGACTGGAACTCATGTTATTCCAAAACATGTCCGTTACAATACGTGATTTTGACGTGGGCTCCGATTAAGGAAAATGTTTCGTGGTTTATATATACTTGGTAGAAAGAGCAAACTAGTGAATTTATTAAACAATTAATTTTTTATTCAGATTTTTTAACTATATGGCAACAACAACAACAAAAAAGCAGTTTTATATTACTGCAAATGGTTACATTATTTTACCAAACATATATTTATTGCTGGTGCACTTGGTAATAAATTTAAATAAAATTATTATTATTATCTTTTTTTAAAGGATATGGCACTAGAAAATACATAAACAAATTTAAACTCTCTATTCAGGATTCCTAATTTTTTTTCTGAACATAAAATTATAATTTAGTTAATATATTAATATATTAATTGATAATTATAAAATTTATGAAAATATTGTATTGCCATTGGAAAAACACAACTGTAGACAATTTCTAAAACATTAACACATCAGTAAGTGGGTAATAAAGAATTACAAAATTGCATCTTTAGATGCATGAACAAAGGTAAGTTACATAAAATAGTGTAAAAATATATTTAAGCTTACCAATAAAAATCCTAAGAGCATTATTTTTAACAAACTCTTCTATTCGATCTGTAACTACACCTTTAGTTTCATCCAGTGTTTCTACGAAACATGCCGCATGATGATTCATAACAGGAACTATGTTTTTGATAACATTTGGGTAAAATGTTGGCTTCACAATATTCTTTATTTTTTTTAAATGTTTTCCAGAGCTAGAAAAATGACAAAATGAGAAATAAAATTATGCATTTCTCAAAACTTATACTACACCTTCTAAACTTATATGTTAGAAACAATGGTCTGAAAGTAGAAATACCTGAAATGGTAATAATAGCCGTGAGTCAACTCAATGATGTGCATAATTGATCATGGGATGATTCATGGGACATGAGGATTGAATCATGAGATCATGAGATAGTCATAGGGATAAAAAGAATTTACATTTATAGAAAGTTTTAAATGTGATGAAAAAAGAAAGATTATATATATATCACCCATATATTATACTATACATCACACTCATATATATATATATATATATATATATATATATATATATATATATATATATATATATATATATATATATATATATATATATATATATATATATATATATATGCATGTTATGTTCTGCTACATTTTAGATCCATTCATTGGTCAATGAAAGAAATATGGCAAGCATCCCAGAATTTAATGCAGTCGTGTCATGAAGACCAAATAGTAGTAGCTGAGTAAGTGTAGATAGACGAAAAAAGAACACTATTGCACTCTAATATATTTATTTAAACTCCAACATCTTAATTTCTGGGGGAGTGCTCTCTCTACATAACGTTAATCTTAACACTATAACTCCTACATCCTACAAGGTACCTGATTTCTCACTTTAACAGCATCATTTTTATTAGACACTCAAATTGACGGGAAAATCTTGCTCTCTGCCTCCATCAGCTCATTTTAAGCACGGAACGCAGAAGGATAATTCCGTAAAACATGACCTATTTTGACCAATGCATGCACAATTTCGTCTCGCATTACCTTTTAGCTATGAATTAATATTGAAGAAATGCGTCTCTCTGATGCTTTTAGCGGGAAAATAATTTTCTAGAATGTAGTAGCAAATTAAAAGCGCGGGGAAAACTAATAGAATAATTTCGGCTTTTGCGTATTGAGACAGACAAGAAAACAATTTAAAAGAATGATTTTTCAGACTATTAAGAAAGGGAAAATGGTGAATTTACACAGATTAAAAGAAATAAAAGATACTTAAATACGGGAATAAATAGGAAATATTTAATATAATAAACAATTTAAGAAAATAGGTTTTTTTAAGAAGAAATATACCTATGAAATGTGATTTTTACATCTTATTTGACGGGAAATAAAAAGTTAATTTAAGTAGATTAGGATAAAAAGTGTTTTAAATATGGACAGTAATGGAATATTTTTAAGAAAGGAAGTATTTTAATAAACTAGGGTTGTAAATGGAATATTAATAAAAGGAATTTTTTATAGAATAAATTTGATAGAGTATGGAAAATGAACGTTTCTTCAATACTGGTATCTCTCAGTAAATATTTCAAGTATAAAGTCGTTATTTAACGAATATTTGATTGAAAAGTACCCGGAAAATCGCCCGGATTGGGCAAAAGATCACATGTCGTGGAAGTTGGAATATGAAAGAGTAATATTTTCTGATGAAACAAAATCAATTTGAATTGGTCTTATTATTTGCACGATCTGCGCCAGTTGCCCGCAATATTTTCAAACCGGAAACAGAGAAGAGACTCATTTATAGTTTGGTCTGCATTTGAATTTGGTGGTAAAGTCAACGTTGTGCTTCCTTCAGCTCGAATGAATGCATTAAGCTGTCAAGGTCTATTTGAATTTGTTGCCTTTAGCTGAGGAAACTTGTGGATCTTTCCGGATTTTCCAACAGGACAATGCATCCATCCACACGGTAAATAGCACTTGGGAACGATTCCTTAATAATAGCGTACATCTGATTCCATGACAATCTGTTTCTCCTGATTTAAAACCAATGGAAAATGTGTGGAGTCTACTGGCTGGAGCAGTTTATTCAAATGTAAAACAATATGCCACAAATTCAGAAATAAAAGCTGCTACCATCTCCAAGTGGGAAAAAAATCGATGATAATACATTAAGAGGCTTGATATCGCTCCATGTCTGATCGTCTTTTTGCATTAATTAAAAAAATCTAGTGCAAACGCTGGCAATTAAGCTGTATTTTTTGTCAGTGTTCATATCATTGTACAACACCTCAAAATGGAGAAATGCAGTTTCCTTCATCTAAAAATGATTGTTTCAATTATAACTTTTTTTAAAACATAAATAATTGTGCTGCTTCTTCTTTATTCCTGAGTATTAAGTTTCTTTTGTAGCATTTTCTTCTTTTTTACGCTTGAAAAACTGGGTGTTCTTATTATTTTCAAACTTGGTGTACATATTTACTACCATATCACAAAATCTAGTAACTGTGTTTGACATGCAGAATGTTCGGAAAATTTAAATTTATCGATCATTATGAATTTTTTGGATTATGATAAAATATAAAAAGACGTTACCTCACAAATATTGATGTTTCTCCCATGAATTTGAACAAATTGTAAAATTTTGGCTTGTCAGTTAAAGATGCTGCATTGGAAAAGAACTGAAATAGAATTATTTGCTTTTTTAAAATGAGAAAATAATATTTTACTTTCATTTTAAAAAATACGAAACTTCATATATATAAGCAAATATATATATATATATGTATATATATATGAATATGTGTGTGTGTCGTGTATTCCGGTGTACAACGCGCACCTAAAATTTCATATTGCATTTTTATATTTTTAGATATGTTTGCCCTATTGCGCGCACCCATTTTATTTCAAAAACAAGTAATATAAAAACTTTTTTTTTAAGTCAGTTCCTACTTAGGTCAAATAGAAAATTTTTTCCAGCGATCTATACGCTTCGCCACTGACGGTATTTATTCCTAAATTTATATCCTGCTAAATATCTTACATCAGAGAAAATTTTGAAATGTAAAAAAAACTAAATAAAAAATAAATAGCTAAAATACCAAAAATTAAAAGCTCGAAAAGTATTTCTCACAAAATTGTTAGACAAACTGCGTTAGAAAGTTAAAAAAATTGTATTTTTCTTGATATAAATTTAAAATCTAATGATTATGCCGTTTTTCAAATATTGAATTTCAAAAATTACCAAACTTCACAATAAAGTGCCATAGCAATGTTACAGTTAACGATAATACAGTTTTTTTCAAATATTAATTAATTAATTAAATTTTATTATTTAATTTTAGTTTTATACTTCATTTTTGTTCAAAAGTATAGACTCATTCCACATTTATAGTCTCCTTCACCCGCGAGCAGCCTGATCTTCGTCTGTGAACATCCCCATTATCTTTTTACGTGTGCAGGTGAGACTATAAGTATGGAGTGAGTCTATACTTTTGAACAGAAATGAAATATAAAATTAAAATTAATTAATTAAATTTGTTTAATTAATTAATATTTGAAAAAACTGTATTAACATCAATTGTTATCCAGTACAAGTTAAAAAAAATTTATTTGAACTTTATAGGATGAATAGAAAATATTTTATTAACAATTGAAAATTTGAACAAGATATATAAATATATATAGAGTGTGAGCTAATAGTAGGAATTGAATAATATTTCTGTGAGATAAGTAAATTTAAAACAAAATAAAAAAACTGAAAAATACAATAGCTAGAACAGATTGCTTAGAGGTTCTTTTTTGGTACCACTAGATTTGAATAGTGTAAACGCAGATTTCTGTCATTAAATAAGGCGAAGCTTACTCTTTTGAAATATTGGTACCCAAAAATAAGCAGCTTTACTCACCATTTATTACGAACATACACAGAAAAAAAGTGTTAATAAATATAATGTTTATTAATGTAAAAACCACATATAATATCCACATTTTTTTTAAATTTTACCTTTCATTTTTATATCGGGTATATAATACGCAGCTGTAAATTTTTATAATTTTTTGTATCAAAATTTCCCGTTATACGGCGAAAAATACGGAATATACATAGTATGTGTGTGTGTGTGTGATAGAGAGAGAGAGAAAGTGTGTATACACATAACAGATGCGAAAATAAGAATAGTTTTTTTTTCTTTTAATAAAACATCTTCTTGTAAAAGCTTTCAATGTTTAATTTTAAAATCACCAATTTTTTGACTGAAATTCATGTTATTCCAAACGTTCCAAGATGATAATTTAGCCTGAGCCCCCACTATAAACAGTGGGATCTAATAAATTTATTAAAAAATATATAAGTTTTGCTTACATTTGTTTTCTACGATATGGCAACAAGAAAGAAATAAAGCAGTATTAATACTATCTACTCAGGATTTCTAAATTGCTTCTCAAATGATAACCATAATTAAATTAATATTAAACTATTAGTTGATAACAGCGTACTTGTTAAAAACATTATTATACACATTACTTTTTATTTATATTTTGTTCTCTACATTAAAGTGTTTAAAATATTTCCTTGTAGCAATTTCACAACCACTTTTTAAAGAGCATGGTTTTTCACTTTATGCACAGCAATTTTGTAGTAACTCGTATAGAGTTGCGCTACTGACGGAAAAGACCTTGAAATTAATTTATTAATTTATGATTAAGCTTTAAAAATATTAAAATGTTGTATTCTCATTAGTAACAAACCTTTGTACATATTTTTTTTTTATATATAATTCTAGCATATCCGGAAGTGGGTGAAGTAAAAATCAATTACAAAATTCCATCTTTACATAATGAACCGTTAAATAAAAGAGCGTAATATGGAAATTATATATTTTTCAACAAAAAATTATATATATATATATATATATATATATATATATAAATTAAAATCAATAATCTTATTAAAAAGGTGCATTTATTTTTTTAAATATATATCACAATATGTAAAAAATTGTTACTAGATATAAAATCAGTTTTAAAAACTTAAAATTCTAATATCTCTCGCCGAATACATTCGACCACAAACGTAATCATCATCAGGGCTGCTTTGATTCCATACTCCATTTTTGGTAAGAGTATTTATTTTAATTTGTTTAATCCAAGGTGAATATAACATTCCAGTTATACAGGGTGATTATAATTAAAGTCCCACTTTCAAAATGCTGTAAAAAAGGAACCATTGATCAGAATGACTTCAAATTTGAACTGAATATACTGGAAGAAGGGGAAAACGGTAGGGCATAAGAAAAAAGTTCCAAAGTGTATCAATAGATGGTACTGTAAGCGGCATACTATACAAATTAAAAGACACTCATGCGCAATTAAAAACCCAATCATTATGTGATTTTTGACCCAAGGACAATTAAAAACCGATTTTTCCCCTTCACGACTTTGCCGAGGTGGATGGGCTTTCCATTAACTTCAAAATGCCTCGTGTTCTGTTTTATTATAATTTATTTTTATTTTGTCTTAACTTTAATGTTAAGCCATTTAAATATGTGCATGCGTTCCTAGAGATTTTATTCATTTATTGGAAAGCGAGATTTTAATATACGTTAGTAAGTCATGTCATTTTCTGTTAATATATATTTTAAAAGAATTTCTAAATTTAGAATAAAATTAAATTTCTTTTTCCGCAAAAATTCGAAAGTTAAATGAAAAACATTGTTTTTTTTTTCTTTCTTTTTTTGGACCGCTGACCAGGCCTTTACCTGCCGGGTTTTTGCCCAGTTTGATGCCTGGCAAAGGGGCAAGGATTAGCTTATCTCCGCATGGTGAAGATCTGTTTGATAAATCTCTAGGCCGACGTGGCTTCAATGCATCTTGTTGCCTAAGTTGCTTTTCCTTAGTTGGACGGTTGCTAATTGATGTTTGGATGAGACGGTTCAGCACTGCACAGTGTAGCAAAGTCATGCCGGATGGATGTGAGATGCTGGAGCATTTACTAATTTCACGCTACATCGAACACCCATACGTCATGCCATCGGTACTCGAGTTGGTCTCATAATTTAGAACCTTGATCAGGTGACGAGACCTTCACCTGACTAGGCACCTCAGGAGGATTCAGGGAACTTGTAGGACTTTTCCCCCACGACAGATTTTACATCCACCGGGCGCCATTAGCTACATGATGAAAAACATTGGATTATCTCTCGTCTAGTAAACACAGTAGACACTCCAGTAATTCGTCTTCGCTTAGGACGTATAACCGGTTTACAGCAAGGACAATTTAATTTTCCGCCGTCATTTTATATTTGCAAATAATTTTAAGGATACTGTTTATTGCGTATTAAGAAAACTAATCCTGCGATGCTACAGTATATTAAAGATCATGGCATATAGTTTCCAGCCCTGCTTTCTTGACCATGAGCCCTGAGATGGCATACAACATATGTCCAAGTCAGGTGATCAGCCTAACACGGGACCCTCAGTGTTTATTTCCCAAGCAAGCTTGATACTCATTTTATTGATCCATGGTACTCATTTATTATTATTATTTTTAGACCGATGACCAGTCTCCTACCTGCCAGGCTTTTGCCCATCTTAACGAGTTGATGCCTGGCAACGGGGCGAGGATTCACCTGATCTCCGCATGGTGAAGATATTTTTGATAAATCTCTAGGCCAACGTGGTGCATCTTGCTGCCTAAGTTGCTTTTCCTTTGTTGGCCGGTTGCTACTTGATGTTTGGATGGAGTGTTTAGTAATTTCACGCATGGTACTCATCACCATATTACCCATCCTCAGTCCGGAATGGAACTCTGGACCTGTAGCGTGGTGGTGCGACGCGCTGACCACTACGCTAATGGGCTTCTTTAATGCATACTACTCATAGGATTATGTGGACGATTTTTTTCATCAAGTGACCGGGCAAAATTGAATCCGTTTTTGTACATTATTTCTTCTAAAGCAATTTTCGTGTAACTTTGGTTATTGAGAGATGAATAAATTAAGAAAACATTCCACCACAAAAAGCGCGAGAAGTACTAAAATTGCCAATGGCTATTCACCGATATTACCAATCAAAATCTGATGCAATAAATAAAATTTTTCGAGTTTGTCTTAATATTTGAAAATGATAAACAGATAATTTGTTTAACTATTCTAAAGTGGGAGATTACTTTAAAATTAAACTACTTAAACACGGCAATTTTTTGCTTTTTATTGTTGTGTTTCCTGAAAAATTTATCATTTGTATTAACAAATTGTCATCATTTTCCTTTTTTGCTAAAATTACTAAACTAAACTAGAGGTTTTTTTTTTTTTTTTTTTGGGGGGGGGGGGGTAGCATAAAGTTGATACAATATTTAATTTCTGTAAAAAAGTCAATTCTATTTATTGAACACAGTGTATTACTTTAGGCCATTCAAACATTCACATCGTTTAAGGCGGACTTTGGTTAGTTACTAAACTAAATGAAAGCTTTTTATTTCTCTTTTTTAGCATAAAGATGAAACCTTATTTAATTTCTGTCAAAAAATGAATCAATTTATTGAACACAAGCTATTACTTTAGACCATTCAAACATTCACATCGTTTAAGGCGGACTTTGGTTAGTTACTAATCTAAATGGTTTTTATTTCTCCTTTTTAGCATAAAGAAGAAACCTTATTTAATTTCTGTCAAAAAATGAATCAATTTAGTGAACACAAGCTATTAATTTAGACCATTCAAATGTTCACATCGTTTAACCCATTTAAGGTCAAGCATAGAAATTTTATAAAATGTGGTATTATTTGCATTGAAATTTGCTTAAATTACATTCATTAAGACACCAAAAAAATTTCGTGCAAGAAAAATAATATTTTATTTAATTTGACGTTACCATTATTAATTTACCATTAAATTTAAATAAAAAAATTTAAGTTTTCTTATGGCATTTGTTTTATTTTTATTTTATTTACAGAACTTGCAACTTTACTCCATTATAAAAACATATAATTAATCTCAAGTGGAATAAGTATACATTTTCAAAAAGTCGAATTTGTCAATAACCGTTTCAAGTAAAAAACCAGCGTATTTTGAAAATTTCTCAACAGAAAGTGATTACTTCAATTGAATTACTAATATTTTATAGATGTCTCCAGAACCCTGAAAAATAGCAGAAAAATAAAATTAGTGAAAAATATACGTCACAGTGTTAATAAAAATATATTTATTGAAATGGTGCGTTTACACACCTTTGGCCGAAAATGGGTTAATGCGGACTTTGGTTAGTTACAAAATTAAATAAAAGGTTTTTTTGAAGTGAAAACTTCTTTATGCGCGTTGGGCATTTTTTGAGATGGGAAAAAACCATTGAATTCGCGACACTGTTACCGTTACTGTTACCGACACCTCTGTATATTTGGCGACGATTCTGCAATAGCTGGCGCCTTTTTTGAGATGGGGAAAAACCATTGAACTCGCGACACTGTTACCGTCACTGTTACCGACACCTCTGTATATTTGGCGACGATTCTGCAATAGCTGGTTCAGGTAAGCAACCAGATTTGCTTAAATTAATATCTCACTTTGACAGCAAAAGTGATATTAGTCTCTATTTAGCATTATTTGAAAGACAAATTTCTCGAATGAATATAATAAAAGAAAATTGGGTCACACATTTGTTAAGTTTAATTCTGTTAGAAATCGCCAATATTATAGCTAGAGAACCAGAAACATTGGCGAACAATTACGATTACGTAAAAGATTTACTTTTTAAACGCTTCAAAATGACGCCAGAAGAATTTAGGCAGAAATTAATGTCACATAAAAAGAATTTTCAGCCACTTGGCATGATTTAGCATTTGAATTAAGAAATTATTTGGAAGAATGGATTAGCGGTCTTAAAGTATCTGATTTTGAATCCTTAAAAGAATTAATAGTAGTAGATCAAATTAAGAAAAGGTTACCTATAGAAATGAAAGCACATTTTATTGATGATCTTCCAAAAATTAAAAATGTAGACGTATTAGTAAGTAAACTGGACAATTATGATGCGGCGAGACGTAATGTTAAAACCATGAATAGAATTTCACCCCACTTTGAAGATAGAAAACCCGAAGTAAGTAATAATGAAAATTCACAATCTTTCTTTCACACCCAATACCAAAACAAAAGAAATAAATTTTAAATTAGGTGTTTTAGATAGATGTAACTCTCAAGGCCACATAGCGTCTCAGTGTAATAATAGCAATAACAGTCAAACTAATGAGTTCAGTCAAGACTCTACCGAAAACTATCGAAATTATAATCGCCAAAATCACAATCCTAATGCCCATGTACAGGAAAAAGCTAACATTGCTACAATTCGAATCAGAAATAAGTCTAAACCTAATGGAATGGGTAAAATAATTAATATCAAAGGCAAAGAAGCAAATCTATTGTTTGATACAGACAGCTATATTTCTTTATTCAGTTACGAATGTTATGTCAATATTGGATCGCCAAATTTGTCTTCTGTTGATATCTTATTAACTGACATTGGCGGAGAAACTGTAAATCTAATTGGATATTTTGTGTATGAAATACGTGTCGATGGGTTTCTTATATCTACGAAATTTTATGTTTCAAAATCTCTCGCATACGATATTGTAATAGGGCAAGACGTGATCAGCAAACTAAAGTTGGCGATAGATGAAGAGGGAATTAAAATTGTTGGCGAGCGCAATACTTTTCAAGTAGGTTGCCTTAAAGTTAAATAATTCCGATAAAAAATTAAATTATGTTGCCAATTCATACAATGAAGCGAAAGTATCAAAAGGAAATAGTTCACGTGCAGAAAACGAAATGATTGGTATTATGAATAAAAATAATTCAGAAAATAATTTCAAGATAAATTTAGCACGCGCGGTGAAAACAGATAAAATTGATTCAACTCGCGAGACCAAATCAAAAGATGAAAATGAAATAACAAAACACGGAAAATATTATAATTTAACGAGCACGAGAAAAGAAATAGACGGAAGTAATATAAAAAGAAAAAATGAAAATAATGAAATATTTCACGAAAATTTTAAGAAACACGGTTACCGATACGGAAATGAAGTGAAATCATTTTATAGAAAATAAAAGTTTGTTGATAGAAATTATAACCGAAAACAATACGCGCAGTATGAAGATAGAAAAAAGCATAATGTTCACGAATTCCGTAAACAAGACAGGCAGCAAAGAAGTCATCATTTTTGGAGTGATAGGAAGCGCGAACCCTATTTTGCAGATAAATGTTATTACAAAAGATATGAAACTACATCTCATGGAAGAAATGATGAATGTATTGAGAGTTGTTTAAATTGTGGATGAAAATTCATAAGTTTCATTGGTATTCATTTCAAATAATACCAATTGATTAAATTTCATATTTCATGTATTTGTAAATTTACGTTTTAAGCAATAGATTGCAATTTTTGTATGTAAAATAATATGCATTATTTTTCATGTACAATAGTGCATTAAATGAAAATTGTAATATAATTTTTGTAGTAGTAGTTTATAATAATGAATTAAAAAAAACACTCCATTTAAAAGTATTTCCTGCACAATAAAACGTTTCCTGACGATTCAAAAAATACACACGTAATTGTTCAAGTTTTCACTTCTGTCGGCACTCCCGGAGTGCCATTTTTTTTTTCTTCTCTTTAGCATAAAAATAAAACCCTATTTAATTTCTGTCAAAAAATAAATTTGATTTATTGAACCCAGGGAATTACTTTACACCATTCAAATGTTCACATCGTTTAATGCGGACTTTGGCTAGTTACTAAATTGAATAAAATGTTTGTTTTTTTCATAATTTAGCATAAATTTGAACCCTGTTTAATATTCTGTCAAAAACTGAATTCGATTTATTCAACGCACGGGATTTTTTACATCATTCAAATATTCACGTCGTTTAATGCGGATTTCGGCTAGTTACTAAATTGAATAAAATGTTTGTTTTTTCATAATTTAGCATAAATTTGAACCATGTTTAATATTCTGTCAAAAACTGAATTCGATTTATTCAACGCACGGGATTTTTTACATCATTCAAATATTCACGTCGTTTAATGCGGTCTTCGGCTAGTTACTAAATTGAATAAAATGGTTTTTTTTTCATAATTTAGCATAAATTTGAACCCTGTTTAATATTCCGTCAAAAACTGAATTCGATTTATTCAACGCACGGGATTTTTTACATCATTCCAATATTCACGTCGTTTAATGCGGACTTCGGCTAGTTACTAAATTGAATAAAATATTTGTTTTTTTCATAATTTAGCATATTTTTGAACCCGGTTTAATATTCTGTCAAAAACTGAATTCGATTTATTCAACGCACGGGATTTTTTACATCATTTAAATATTTACGTCGTTTAATCGGACTTCGGTTAGTGAAGACCAAAAATGAACTTCATTGGAAGTCCACACTATCGGGAGTTCACTGTATTACTGTATCTGAAACATTAAATAAATACCTTAATAGCATCTTCTCCAAATATAACTAATACTGGTTCTGTAATCCACAGCACAAACATTCCTTCCGCATCATACTTTCTACACAAGCCACAAAATTTCTGAAAAACACCTTTACATACAAATATTTAATCAATTGGATAAATCAACTAAGCAATGACAACAATCTATAATAATATATACATCAATAAATTACAATACTTTAAATTAGTTATTTTTACAACGAAATTATACTATGCACATTTAAACAAATGCAATTTTATAACAGAAGTAAGCGCTTTCAATTAATTCAAGCGCAGTATTGTGATAAGTTCAGCAATACCTCGCCTAATGAACTTTTCTATTAGAGAAAGTTGTTTTTAATATTTTTCGGACTCGACTGGCAAATGTTTTACTGGCTGCTCAACAAACTGTTAAATGAGACAACCATTTATTTTTTTATTGTTGCCTATATAGCTCATTTAGACATGTAATTGATAAACATATATTGTCATTTTTGGCGTGCATATGAAAAAAAACTGTACGATACGGTGGTTATTGTTAAAACGTACAGTAGTTTGTTTAACTAAGCAAAAAAAAAAAAAAAAAAAAAAAATCGTAACGGTAGCCAATTTTAAAAAAAGAGAGCCTACAAATTTTGAAGTGGAAAAAGACAAAAGTCATGAAGGCAAACATAGCATTTTTGTATCCTAGTGGTATTTATGCAGGTCCATCATTGAAACGAGCACTTTCCAACTAAACAGCATTACCAAAATTAGAATATCCGTTCAAACATTATGCCTCGGCATACGTTAATCTACACTGGTGTCCAGAAATTAAGGAGCAGTGACCAATTTCAGACGTTTCGTCGAATATCTTACTGAAACTCGTGAGGAAATGCCCAGAATTCCATGGTGTTAACAAAAGTATAATATTTCACGGGAAGCCTGAGCCGACAACCAGTCCCTCCGACAACCAGTCCAATTTTGGTGTTAATGCTACTAATATTTTGGGAGCTATCGTGTTAGCAAAAGTGTAATTTTTCACAGGAATGCGGAGCTATGCTCCGACAATTATGAATATTTGATGCGAAATAGGTATTTTTATGAAATAAATTTTAACTGCGCATGCGCGAACTACAGCAAAGATTTTTTGTCATGATTTGATAGTCAATACTATAGGGCAACTCATATAAAAAGACCAGTGAAATATCGTGAAAACTCAAAAAGTTACAGCAATAATTGAAAAATTGAGCACGAAATCCCATATAATCCTATGGTATGTTCTCCAAAATCTCTCCAGTTCTTGATGAAATACGCACAAATGTCGAACAGGACCTGCATAGTCATTTGCTACAGTGACAGACCATTTTTAGCATTTTTTTGTTACTTGGGTGATCAAAAATATTATTTTATTATTAAAATTACTATTGCCCCCCCCCCCCTAATTGTCCTCGCGACAAAATCTTCACTGAAAAACATGGAGTCAAACATGTTCTTTACATTCTTGATGTTCAAGGACAATTCGTCAAGAATTTCAGTAGCTATTCGACAAAACGTTTAAAATCGAAAAAAATCGGTCACTGCCCCTTAATTTTTGCACATCAGTGTAGATCTCTTTAACCATCATAAAAAAAATGTGAACGTAGCAGAACTGATTCTTAAGGAAAACTTCTTTACATCCTCAAAGTTCAAGCGCATTCCGGGCATTTCCTCACGATTTTCAGTAATATATTCGACGAAACGTCTGAAATTGGTCACTGCCCCTTAATTTATGGACACCAGTATGATATATCAATCATATATTATAATACGAGCAGGGAAGTCCGAGCTATGCGCACTCAAAATAAGCTTTCAGTTTAAATATCATAATCCATGACCAAAATGACCCACTATCAAATTTTCTCGAACATTTGACCAGGCCCAATTGTCTTCTCGTACCCGAAACCCGTAGGATATAAAATTTAGTCAAGATATACACTCCTACCCGTGAGGGAATCTAATTTGAATGAACTTGAGATTTACGTGTTAGAAATATAATCAATGTTTCTCATGCTTCTTTATAAAAAGAGAAGATTTATCAAACATTGAAAACAGAATGTAATTGTACAATATAAAAAGGAATTTCAGAATTCTAAATAGCTAACGTGACATAAATTGGCTTCATTTGAATGATGAAGACCATCAGGTTTACATGATCCCTTTCTTTTTCTACGTCCTTGTTTAACTAAAAATTAAATAAAATTGTTTCTTTTAACTAAAACAAGTTATCTGAGGATATGAATTTTCTCATATACAAGTAATGTCAGGAAAATATTACATTTTAATTAATAATAATAAGAAATTATGTTTCGTCAATACAAGCTTTAAAAATGTTACTTACGGGCACTGCGTTGCGTCTGCTTTCCAAATAAGAGTGTGCGTATGAGATCCCAGTCAACCCACCATTGGTTAGCAAATTTTGAGTACGGTAAAAATTTCCACAAAATGAACAACGTTATTAATACGAAAATTGTCAATAGCAAAAACAATACTGGCACTGAAAATAAAAATAAAAATATTCGTAAAAAATCAGAATATATTTTTACATAAATAATTAACAAAATATTTAAATTACTGTTAAAAATAAAATTTCCTTTTGGAAATCCTATAAACAGGATTTAAAATTTTTTTCATAGTTAATCGTTTTGTTCATAGTTAATGCAGTAAGCGGCTACAATATAATGTAAAGTATAGTAATATACAAACAATTCAAACGCAGATGCTACTTTATCATGTTGCTTTTGTATTAACTACTGAGTACTGCCGTTAAACTGTAATATTTATATTTATTTTGTAGAATATACGGTGCTATTTCTTAAGATATGATTAAAGTAAATAACACATCATGTATGCATATAGTTTTTGGAAACACATACATATAAATAATATTAATCAAAACTAGTTCCACCATTTGAAATTCGAAACAAGAGATTATATCATATATTCTAATACGAGCAAATCTTGTGTGCGGTTATATATATATATATATATATATATATATATATATATATATATATGCAAATTTTATCTTAAAAACGGCTCTAACGATTTTGGAGAAATTTCGTATCCTACCGTTTTGGGGCACCAGAAAACCATTGGGCTAGGTCACATGTTCGAGAAAATTCGATTAGTGGGTCATTTTGGGTCATGGTTTAGCTAATTGTATCTACAAAACGGTTCAAACGATTTTGTCGAAATTTTGTATCCGACCATTTTCGGGCACGAGAAGACTATTGGGCTGGGTCACATGTTCGAGAACTTTCGATTAGTGGGTCCTTTTTGGGTCAACGCGGGTCAAATTAATTTTATTTAAAAAACGGCTCTAACGATTTTGATTAAATTTTGTGTCCTACGAGTTTCGAGCACGATAAAATCATTGGGCTAGGTCAAATGTCCGAGAAAATTCGATTAGTGGGTCATTTCTGGGTCATTGTGGGTCAAGATCTAAAAATCGGCTTAATTTACACTAAATTTTGCATCCAATGGTTTTCGGGCACGAGAAGACTGTTGGGCTAGGTCACATGTTCGAGAAAAATTCAATTAGTGGGTCATTTTGGGTCATTTTGGGTCATGGTCAAGCTAATTGTATCTAAAAAACGGTTCAAACGATTTTGACGAAATTTTGTATCCGACTATTTTCGGGCACGAGAAGACTGTTGGGCTAGGTTACATGTTAGAGAAAATTCAATTAGTGGGTCATTTTGGGTCATGGTCAAGCTAATTGTATCTAAAAAACGGTTCAGACGATTTTGACGAAATTTTGTATCCGACTATTTTCGGGCACGAGAAGACTATTGGGCTGGGTCACATGTTCGAGAACTTTCGATTAGTGGGTCATTTTTGGGTCAACGCGGGTCAAATTAATTTTATTTAAAAAACGGCTCTAACGATTTTGATTAAATTTTGTGTCCTACGAGTTTCGAGCACGATAAAATCATTGGGCTAGGTCAAATGTCCGAGAAAATTCGATTAGTGGGTCATTTCTGGGTCATTGTGGGTCAAGATCTAAAAATCGGCTCAATTTACACTAAATTTTGCATCCAATGGTTTTCGGGCACGAGAAGACTGTTGGGCTAGGTCACATGTTCGAGAAAAATTCAATTAGTGGGTCATTTTGGGTCATGGTCAAGCTAATTGTATCTAAAAACGGTTCAAACGATTTTGACGAAATTTTGTATCCGACTATTTTCGGGCACGAGAAGACTGTTGGGCTAGGTTACATGTTAGAGAAAATTCAATTAGTGGGTCATTTTGGGTCATGGTCAAGCTAATTGTATCTAAAAAACGGTTCAAACGATTTTGACGAAATTTTGTATCCGACTATTTTCGGGCACGAGAAGACTATTGGGCTGGGTCACATGTTCGAGAACTTTCGATTAGTGGGTCATTTTTGGGTCAACGCGGGTCAAATTAATTTTATTTAAAAAACGGCTCTAACGATTTTGATTAAATTTTGTGTCCTACGAGTTTCGAGCACGATAAAATCATTGGGCTAGGTCAAATGTCCGAGAAAATTTGATTAGTGGGTTATTTCTGAGTCATTGTGGGTCAAGGTCTAAAAAGCGGCTCAATTTACACTAAATTTTGCATCCAATGGTTTTCGAGCACGAGAAGACTATTGGGCTGGGTCACATGTTCGAGAAAATTCAAATAGTGGGTCATTTTGGTCATGGGTCATGATATTTGAACTCAAATTTAATTTTGACCGAGCATAGCTCGGTCTTCCCTGCTCGTTAAATAAATATGTTACAATGTAAGCTTATGAATATAAAAATAATGTAATGAAAAAAAATTAACACTCCAAATCCAACGTATGATATTCACACAATCATACTCAAAACTCCACATTCCATTGAAGTTCTTACCTCAGTAATTATATAGACAATTGCGTCATTTAGCTTTGTAAAAATTGAACTTTTCTGTTTGAAAATGCACGTTTTCTAAATGATATTTTCATAAGCAGACAATTTAGCTTTTAATTTTAGAGTTCGTGGAATACAAAACTTGGAAAATAAAATTATTTTTCTGCATGATTGCCAGTATTTCGAAAAAAATTACATACAAAAATTTCAAATTAAAATATAAAAATGGGAATATTTAAAAAAATAGCTAGTGCGGACACATCTAAATATAACAGCTTTCTATTAAAAAAAATAATTATCAAAATTAGTTCAGTAGAAAGTTCAGGGCAGATGACTAAAAAAACGGCCTTCAGTTTTAAACATACAGATAATGCTGCGTCTTCCGTGTAAAAAGCTTTGGATGATAAAAGATAACAATGAAAAATATATCAAAGCGGTGCCAGTGGTCCATGATATTTCAGTCTCGCCGTATCCTTCCTAGTGTTTTGGTGCCGTGCGTCGTTTTGGTCTTGCCGTTTTGATTTTGTCATTTCGATACTGCTGCAATTTCCGTCCCACCAATTTGTTCCTAGCGAATTTGGTCCCGAGATATTAGAATATAATTTTATGCAAGGCCTCATTAAAACATACGCCGATAAGGCCGTGGCTCTGGGAATCTTGGGAGCTAGAAAAAGTAAGAAGAGAAAGAAGAAAGAAGAAAGAAGAAAGAAAAGAAGAAAGATTATAGTTTATATTTAAAATATGAAAGTTCTATTAAAAGAACCAAATAAAATAATTTAAGACAGACATGAGCACACTTAAAAAATAAAAATTATAAAAATTATACTTAAAAACATTTAAAATATAAATTAGTAAACGTTTCGCCAAGCGACACGCAAGGCATCATCAGTACAAAATCTATCTATTGCATAACAAACGACCTTGCGTAACAATTGTTTTTTGTACTGATGATGCCTTGCGTGTCGCTTGGCGAAACGTTTACTAATTTATATTTTAAATGTTTTTAAGTATATTTTTTATAAATTTTATTTTTTAAGTGTGCTCATAGAAACTCGACAGAGTTTCTCGCCAAGTATAAGAAACAGCAATGCATTGAACCGTAAATGAAAGGAATTTCCGCCAATGGATGCCAAACGATTTTACAATTTTTTTCTAGCACTCTGTCTAGTTTATATTTTGCGGACGGGACAAAACGGGTTTTTGACACATCTATATCTCGCGTTCTATTTATGATAGAAACAAAATTATTATTTCTATGGAAAGGGGCGTGCCATGTGACTAAGAAATCAAAAGTAAAGCAAAATCCGACGAATAGGTTTTCAGTAAATGCGATTTTAAAAGTGCTGTTTTTTGCACTTTTTAAATCTTGTTCAGACCAAAAACTGTTGACAGGGCTGCAGCATAACTATAAATCATTTAAAGTTATTGTTTCCTGTACTTAACATAGAGCAATAAACTGTTGACAGGGCTACAGCAATGTGAAATTATCGGATTTTTACGCGGTTTACGTCATTTGAATTGTTTTTATGAATAGTTCAAACCTTTGTAAGTTTAATGTAAAAATATTAATTAGTTTTTTATTTATATCAGTTTAAAGTTATTGATTCTTATACTTAACATAGAGCAAAAAAAAATAAATGACCCAACTCTTTTAGATGGTCGTATACACATGATATTAAGATATGTTATTACAGTCGACCCATTCCTATTATTAAAAAAATAGTAACATTTAAGGTTCGTTTACAGGGTCTAACAAAAAATCTTTTGATATAGGGCTAAAGAGTTGTGTAATTATCCGATTTTTAAGCGGTTTGCAGCATTTGAATTGTTTTTATAAGTAGTTCAAATGTTTAATATTTCGTGTAAAAATATTAATTAGTTTTTTATGTATGTGTTTAAAGTGATTTATTTCTATACTTAAGATGAAGCAAAGAAATATTAAATGGTCTAACAGTTTTCAAAAAGAACGTATGTGCATGATGTTAAAATATGTTACTACGAACGACCTAAGTTAGCTAAACAGAGTTGTAGAATTTACTGTTCGTTTACAGGGTAACTCAAAAGATTTTTAAGAAGACTAAATAGTTTTGTAATTAGCGAATTTTTACGTTGAAGTACTTGATTCCTGTACTTAACACAGAGGAAAAACAACAGTAAATAGCATAACTTTTGCCAAAGTGGTTATATACACAAGATATTCAAATATGTTACTACATCCGATTGATTTAAACTCTCTGTTGTAAAGCGGCATTGAACCATATACGATTCGTTTACAGGATCTCTTAGAAGATCTTGATTATATTACAACCGATGTATATTTACTTAGTGAGATGTGTTTTAATGATTTTATACTCTTTCAATCTCTGTAAGGTTTTATTATCTTGCTTTAAAGTTTAATACGAGTTCATTTTGTCCGCCTGAAAGCTTGTCGATCTTAAGCTCTAAATCTATTAAAATATAGTATTTTCATCGATTAAAAAAAATGTTTATTTATAAATATATAATTGTAGCGTATCAGGAATTGATTGAAATAGCGATTACAAAATTCCAACTTTACATTTATACGCTGAGTAATAGAATGTAAAATGTTGCTACCCCAAGATTAGAAGTTTTGCGTTTAAATATTTGCCGTTCATCTAATCTTCGCTATGACGAACTTAAAATTCTATAAAATAAGGGTCTAGAGCACAATGAAAAGGAAATAACTTCTTAAATTCCCCATAAAAATTAAAATTGTTAAATTTCGTATACAATAGGTGATCGGTAACGAACTGTTCGGTTTACGAACAAATCGGTTAACGAACACTTTCGCGTGAAATTTTTATGTTCGGATAACGAACACATGTTTGGTTAACAAACACTTTCGAGAGATTTTTATGTTCGGAGAACGAATACCTCACGAAACAAAGCCGTGTTTCATATTTGCCGAGCTATACTTATTGCATCTATTGTCGATTAAGAGAATATTTTAACAGTTGCACACATATGTCGTAATTAATTCATGGACTGCCGGGGATTGGGGACCTATATTTTAGGATCCCCGAATTGAAATGGACAGACTAGAAACATTAATTATGTATTTTGTGTCTTTATGTATTTTGTGCATTTAGTAAATATAGTCCTTTTTGGTTTAATCATGCTCCTTTTTAAAATCTAATTTAGAGCTTTATGAATTATCAGATAAAAAAATTTAATAATATTTTACATCTTTTTAAACGGTTTGTTATGTAACCGCTTTAGTCTTTGCGGTATATTTACAAAATCACACAAAATTTTGGAATACATGTCATCCTACGAACAGTTTCTATTTTGAAATCACTTTTATAGTTTTTATAATTTTGCAAACGTCGTGAATCTTATATTTTTCCGATTCTCGAAACGTTGAGTTAAAAAACTTAACAAATAAAAAAACTTTTAAGGAGCGTACAAAAATCCCTGTGAATTACAAGGGTTCGTAGAAAAAAAATGACTTTTCTAAGTAAAGTATGCTCCATAAACTTATTGTTATAATTGACCGAAAAAAAAAGTGTTTCTTATTTTTCCACATTTTTCTAAAACTGCAGCATTTTAATTAGTTTGTAAACTACTGTAAAATTTTCTATTTTTTTTTGTTTTTTGAATATATATAAACGGAAGAGGGATATAAACAAAAGAAAAAGGAAAATAAATATGTCATAAATAATCTGATGAAGAAAATGTAAGGAAATTAATACAAAAGTTTCCCCGTTGCTATTGTAGCAACATGTACATTGGAATAAGTCACTCAATAAATTGTATAATTCTGATGTATAATTCTGTTTATAGCATCACTATTATTTTGTTTGCCACTTTCATCTTTCTTTTATATTTTCTTTTCTGAATAAAAATGGAATCTGTATAATTGACATTAAATACCTTACAAAAAGGAGTGATATCTCATCAAAAACAACTCGTTGTAAATGATCCCGCCAAGCCAAAAACCTAAAACGTCAGTCACAAAAAGAAGTGATATCACATAAAAAGAAGCGATATAGAAGTGCATACTCCGAGTCCCGTGTAAAAATCTATCACCACTCATAATGTTTCCAAAGGACTCGGAGTGAAGTACAGTATGTGAAAACTGCTTGGCGACCTGCAGGTTTTTATAATATATGCAGTATATCAATTTTGAAAATCAAAAAATAATTTTTTTAATTTTGTTATATCACTTTTATAAATATTTTTGTATGCGAAAGAACTGACAGAACGGATTTTTCCCCAGACCTATGCGATTCCCTTACGCTAGAATTACTGCAATATATCTCAATTTAGTTAACGTTTATTATAAGGTTTATATATATATATATATATATATATATATATTACAAACTCAAAAGCTTTAAACGTTTACTTAAAAAATCCTCTTCTAAAGAGTGGTGTTTTTAGTTTAAATAATGGTAAATAAAATCAACAAATTGATTTTTCAAGCTCATAAATAAGAAAGGACATGCAAACACAGAATCTTCAACTTCTTTACAATTTTATGGGAGCAAAATAAATAAATAAATAAATAAATATAAAATAATAATAATAATATAGTCATATGTAATTGCAGGAAACGCACACATTATAAAAGGCTGCAGGTCGCCAAGCAGTTTTCACATACTGTACCTCACTCCGAGTTCTTTGGAAACATTATGAGTGGTGATAGATTTTTACACGGGACTCGGAGTATTCACTTCTATATCGCTTCCTTTTATATGATATCACTTCTTTTCGTGACTGACGTTTTAGGTTTTTGGCTTGGCGGGATCATTTACAAAGAGTTGTTTTTTATGAGATAGTTTTTAAATTCAGGCGTTAAATGTATACATATTGCAAAATGAAAGTTCTAACCAAAAATTAATGAATAGAAAGTCCTTCAAAGTAACAAAAGTGTAACAGAAATTTAGGAAAATAATAAAATAGCAACTTGTTTCCAAACAGCTTTATTACTACGACTTATACAACTGAAGTTATGAGTTTTACATTCGTAATATTATTATTTTTGCATACATTAAAATTTTACACCTTTGTATTTCATCACTATGTATGTTAACATATTATTTATGTTTCATTTCTTTGATCAAAACACATCGTAAGAAAACTAAGTCCTAAATATTTTCATTAGAATTTTTCATCTGAAAACGGTACCCTAATAAGCCGCATTATTTCAATTTTACTCTCTCCCTTTCACAACAATCAAATTTATCTTTTGAATCATAATTTCACCTAACAACCGTATACTCCTGAAAACAATATTAAACAATATATCATCAAATTAAAACTAGCACTTATTTCGTCCGAATTTTATATCAAAAAACAGCATCAATGGATATCTAAGAAAAAATATTATTTCCCCTTTCCCCTCTCTCTCTTAAACAGCAATTTAATTCATCTTTTGAATCCCCCTTTTACCGAAACGTCGAAGACACTTGAAAACAATATTAAACACTATATCATCTAATTAAAACTAGTTTTTATTTCATCAGAATTTTTCATCAGAAAACGGTACCAATAAAAATATAATTAGCATTGTTTCCGCTTTCCTCCTTCTCTTTTAAAACAATCCAATTAACCCTTTGAATCAACCTTTCACTCAAAAATCGAATCCATATCTGTAATTCACGCTTTCACACAACAGTCAAATTCACCCTTTGAATTAGTTTTCACCCAACAGTCGAAGACCCTTAAAAACAATGTTAAACACCGTCTCATCAAATTAAAAGTAGTTTTTAATTCGTCAGAATTTTGATAAGAAAGCGGTATAATTAGCGATATAATAAGCCACATTATTTTCGTTTTCCTCCCTCTCTTTCACAACAATCGAATTCACCCTTTGAATCACCCTTCACAACAACAATCGAATATATTGAAAAATATATTAAACAATATCTCATCAAATTAAAAATAGTTTTTATTTCGTCAGAATTTTTCATCAGAAAACGGCACGAATAGAATTCTAAAACGTCACTCTATTTTTATTTTTCTCTATCTTTTTCACAACAATCAAATTCACCCTTTGAATCAACGTTTTATCCAACAATCGATTTCACATCTTTGAATCACAGTTTCTTCCAATCTTCGAATACCCTTGAAAACATTGTTAAACATCACCTCATCAAATTAAAAAAAGTTTTTATTTCGTGAGAATTTTTCATCAGAAAACGGCGGCAACCTAATAAACCACATTATTTCCGTTCCCCCCACCCCCTTTTTCACAACAAGCAAATTTATTTTTTGAATCATCCTTTCACTCAACAATCAACTTCTCCCTTTGAATCAACGTTTTATCCAACAATCGATTTCACATCTTTGAATCACAGTTTCTTCCAATCTTCGAATACCCTTGAAAACATTGTTAAACATCACCTCATCAAATTAAAAAAAGTTTTTATTTCGTGAGAATTTTTCATCAGAAAACGGCGGCAACCTAATAAACCACATTATTTCCGTTCCCCCCACCCCCTTTTTCACAACAAGCAAATTTATTTTTTGAATCATCCTTTCACTCAACAATCAAATTCACCCTTTGAATCAACGTTTTATCCAACAATCGATTTCACATCTTTGAATCACAGTTTCTTCCAATCTTCGAATACCCTTGAAAACATTGTTAAACATCACCTCATCAAATTAAAAAAAGTTTTTATTTCGTGAGAATTTTTCATCAGAAAACGGCGGCAACCTAATAAACCACATTATTTCCGTTCCCCCCACCCCCTTTTTCACAACAAGCAAATTTATTTTTTGAATCATCCTTTCACTCAACAATCAAATTCACCCTTTGAATCAACGTTTTATCCAACAATCGATTTCACATCTTTGAATCACAGTTTCTTCCAATCTTCGAATACCCTTGAAAACATTGTTAAACATCACCTCATCAAATTAAAAAAAGTTTTTATTTCGTGAGAATTTTTCATCAGAAAACGGCGGCAACCTAATAAACCACATTATTTCCGTTCCCCCCACCCCCTTTTTCACAACAAGCAAATTTATTTTTTGAATCATCCTTTCACTCAACAATCAACTTCTCCCTTTGAATCAACGTTTTATCCAACAATCGATTTCACATCTTTGAATCACAGTTTCTTCCAATCTTCGAATACCCTTGAAAACATTGTTAAACATCACCTCATCAAATTAAAAAAAGTTTTTATTTCGTGAGAATTTTTCATCAGAAAACGGCGGCAACCTAATAAACCACATTATTTCCGTTCCCCCCACCCCCTTTTTCACAACAAGCAAATTTATTTTTTGAATCATCCTTTCACTCAACAATCAAATTCACCCTTTGAATCAACGTTTTATCCAACAATCGATTTCACATCTTTGAATCACAGTTTCTTCCAATCTTCGAATACCCTTGAAAACATTGTTAAACATCACCTCATCAAATTAAAAAAAGTTTTTATTTCGTGAGAATTTTTCATCAGAAAACGGCGGCAACCTAATAAACCACATTATTTCCGTTCCCCCCACCCCCTTTTTCACAACAAGCAAATTTATTTTTTGAATCATCCTTTCACTCAACAATCAACTTCTCCCTTTGAATCCCCTTTGAATCCAACAATCGAAGAATTTTGAAAACAATATTATATACTATATCATCAAATTAAAAAAAAAAGGTTTTATTTTGTGAGAAATTTTCATCAGAAAACGGCACCAGTAGAAATCTAATAATCCACATTATTTCCGTTTTCCTTCCTCGCTTTCACAAAAATCAAATTCACCCTTTGAATCAGCTTGTCAGCTAAAAATCAAATTCACGTCTTTGAATCACCCTTTCACACAACAATCGAATTCATCCTTTGAATTACCCTTTCACTCTACAGTCGAAGACTCTTGAAAACAAATGTTAAATACCTTCTCATCTAATTAAAAGTAGTTTTTAATTCTTCAGAAGTTTTCATCAGAAAACGGCAACAATAGCGATATGACAAGTCGCATTATTTTCGTTTTAACCCCTCGCTTTCATAACAATAAAACAATATTAAACAGCATCTCGTCAAATTAAAAATAGTTTTTATTTCGTCAGAATTTTTTATCAGAAAACGGCACCAATAGAAATCTAATAAATCCCATTATTTCCATTTTACTCCCTCTTTTTCATAACAATCAAATTCCCTCTTTGAAGTAATTAACGTTTCATCCAGCCGTCGAATTCATCACGTCTTTGAATCTTTCACCCAACGGTCGAAGACTCCTGAAAGCAGTGTTAAACATCATCTCATCAAATTAAAACTAGCTTTTATATCGTCAGAATTTTTCATCAGAAAAATGCACCAATTAAGATATAATAAGCCACATTTTTTTCCGTTTTCCTATGTCTCTTTCTCAGCAATTGAATTCAAACTTTAAATCTTAGTTTCACACAACAATCAAAGACCTTGAATACAATATCAAACACCATCATACCAAATTAAAAAAATCTCTGACGGCTCGGCCTACAGGCACAGGTATATTTTGAAGACGCAGACCGTGGGGCGCCTGTTTGTTGGGAATTGAAGAAGAAGAAGTGACCTTTTTGTCATGATGCGGCAGTGGAACCACCCACTTCGAAACTTAACTTGTTTGCAGGCGGAGCCGGCAGAGATTTTTTTTTTTTTTGCTATACGGGTTAGGCCTATAAAAAACTTGTCAATGTAAAAGTTTTAGATAATATTAAGAGGATTTATAATAAATTTAAGTGGATTTGATATCTTGTGAATTGACGAAGTTATGAATTTTTTTCTTCTAAAACCTCCCTTCTCCCCCTGGGGGTCATTTTTAATGATATCAAAAATCTGACATACATAAATTTTCGGCCCTTTTCCTAGAAGTAATAATAACTTTAAACAGATTCGGTACGTATCATAATTAAGAAATTATGGGTTTTTTCTGTTTTCACAAAAAGCCCCCCCCCCCCCTTATTTCGATTTTGCCCATTAGCGAACTTAACCGAGATTTTATGTATCAGTTTGGAAGAGATTTGTGCAGAATTATTGACGTTATCGTGTCCATAAAAAAGTGACATAGATAGATAGGTGATAGATAGATAAATAGATAGATAAAGTTTTGAACCGGGGGGTGGTTTTAGGTTCTGTGAGTCATAATCGTCGTAGATCTGCAAAATTTTTTCAAAAATTCCAACTTAGGGGAGAATGTAATAGGTAGTATTCCTTACGAAATCTACCTAAAATCATATACATTATTATCCCTTTGTCTATCCATTTACTTAACGCTCGACAATGAATAATAAGGTATAATTCAAGAGGTTTTTGAACCGGCTTCTGACATTGTACACTCACATTTCGTTAAAACATGGTTTTTAATTAAAAATTGAATAAAATGAAATGTAAGGTTTTCTCAAATCAGTGTAGCCACAAAGTAAAAGCATTATATCACGCTCAACAATGATTATAAAAAACATAAATAGTACAAAAATGATAAAGTGGGACATCTCCGAACGCGATGATTAAAAGGCAAAATTCAAATTCAAATGTTTAGAAGAAAAAGACACCACCGATATAATCGGAGCAGTGGTGTTTCACGCGCATCCTAAAATGTATGCTTTGTTATATTAAATTAAATTATATTGTGCATCTATTACATTTATTTTTCTATGTCCTGTGTTTTTCCATATACGACTGTTAATTTTCTTTTCTCGCACGTACGTTCTTTTCTCGCACTTTTTGCTATCTTCGATCAGCTTTTTTTTGTAACTTTGATGGAATAAATGAGATGATAATCTGGCTTCACTAAAGTTGTTTTCAATAATTTTATCCCTCGGAAATCAACTAAAATTTCTGAAAATTCAATAGCTATTGAAATACACTAGATTAATTTTGACACAATTATTCAAATTGGTAAAGAAATCATATAAGTTGTAATTTCTCCAATTGGGCGAAAAGACCGGGCCAGGATTCGAACCAGGGACCTTTTGGCTGAAGCTACCCACTGATCTACCAACTGAACATTCCCGGACAAATCTGACGTATCTAATTCACTCAGTTAACCTTATTGATCATATCATCTAGTCTAATATTGGAATCAGCTCAACAGAATAAAACGCAGGTAATGGGAACTCCAGTGAACGCTGGATATGTGAATACACTAGATTAATTTTGACACAATTATTCAAATTGGTGAAGAAATCATATAAATAATATAATAAAATCACTTGTTAACTTTAAATTAAAGTGTAATTATTGCTTAAAGTGATAAAAAACCTAACACAAAAGGTTTAAAAATACCTTTTAATATAGATGACATATGTTTCCTTCTCTCAAACGGAGACATCTTCAGATCAAAATGATAAATAAAATTTTCTCGCAAAGTTTTTGAAAATGATAAGCATAAATCACAAAAACACATGTCCAATATAAGCATGTGCTTAAATTGGACAAACTGGAAAGCGTGAAAATTATTATTTTAGTTTTATTTTTATTGCTTTTTTAACTTGTAAAGCATCGCGTGTCAAATTTTACGTCATTCAAAAGAAGCGGATTCGTTGCAAATGTTATTGTTTCGCAAATATATGTCTATTGATTCAATCATCGATATATCAGTCAATCTATATATCAAATATGACAGAAGAACTACTGCCTTAGCTAGACTACATAGAATAGAGCCGTTGCAGATTGATTTCAAGAATAGTAAAATAATTTTTCCATCAACAGTTTCTATCCCATCCATTATCCGTGACACAATAGAAATATATTTGCGAAACATTAAAATTTTCAATGAATCAGCTTATTTTGGATTACCTAAAATTTGGCACGCAAAACAAATTAAAAAAGTTTTACAAAAGTTTTACAAAAGTTATTTTTTGCAGCTTCAGCCATGAGATCCCCGGTTCGAATCCTGGCCTGGACTTTTTCGCCCCGTTGGAAAAATTAGAACGTTTATAGCTATTGAAATATCCTCGAATCATTAGGAATAATTTATATTTGATTATTCAACAGGCAATTTGTCATATTGCCAAAGGAATATATGTGCATGAAATGTATGCATACAGCTATATTTTAATATATAAGATGTCAACTTACTATTTCTGTTACTGCGGGTGCTTGACAGAAGGGGATAGGTAAGATTATTCCTTCTCTATGATTAATATTATCCTTAAGAACCTATCGCTAAATTATGTTCTGAAAATTTTTTTTACCGCCAAAATATGTTATTGTAGAAAGATGTGACAAAAGGCTTAGAAAGAAATGGTGAAGACTATGCATATTTCATTTTTGACAGCTGAGTCCGATTTACCTGTACTTAAGATAACAAAATTGTGCAATGTTAACTTATTGCACGTGTAGCACGTGTAGCACGTGTAGCACTGTAAGTGAAGCAGTTGAAAAAAAGTAATATAATAATAGCTTCTTTGCACTAGTTCGACATTTTTCTGTTAAATTAATCATCAGAGAAGTACTTACAATTGTAGATTACACTGTACAACATGAAAAATGTCCTTTAGGTGAAAACATCTGATCCTAGATCAGTCTCTTAAGCTGATTCCGAATATACTTTCCGTTTTTCTTCCAGTGTTTGAGAAATTTGCATATTATGGTTGTGTATGCAAATTTAAGCTTTTTTGTGCCATTTTATCCAAATTTTAGGTACAGTAAATGTCAGATTGACTTACGTTTCCCAGATTATGACTACTGGATCATTTGATTCAGATAAATATCGCAGTCTGTATATTCGTAACATTTACCTGTCAGTTATTAAGTCTAAATTGCATCTTTTTCAATAGTGTGATGTTTATATTACTATCAACTTCAAAGTAGTTGCCACAGAATTGACGTAATTTTTTCTAGACTAGACTTTTATGTTGATTTCGAATCTGTAATCCGTTTTTTATAGTCTAGTTTTACGTCTGCTTCTTGAATAAAATCAATATTTACGTTTGTATGGTATTGGCACACGTTTGATATAAAATGCTTTTTAGAAGAGTGTACCTCATTGTCAAAATGGTAATAGACCGATTAGGTATTTAATCCATTTATTAAACCATTTTCAAACAATTTGCGACCAATTTTATTGGGTAAATCTCCAAGGAAATGTGTTACATATTGTGGTGATATGATCAAACATTAAATAGCATGTTAAGCGCATGTTTTGAAATGTCTCCAATTTCAAAACGAGACGTACAGCGTTCGAATTCAGCCGATTACAATGTGTCAGAAATTTATAAAAATTCTTCGTTAATACTTTCCAACATAGTTGAAAAGTGTTTATAAATTCAGTTTATCTTGCCCTCGGACTGTCTGTCTGTCTGTCCAAGCACTAACTAGCGTAAATATAGTCGGATTGCCATGTAATGCATGTTATGGATGTATGTTACGGTTGATGTATGTTATTGAGATTTGCTATGGAATGTTTGGTATTCAAAATGAAGTGTGTAATAGAGTTCGTTTACGGGGACACTCAAAAGAATTCCGTTACAATATGCGCTATGGGAAAATAATATTTGGTACGCATTTTAATTATGTTATACTATTCCAGACATATTGAAAATTATATGCATTACTGAGTTTCACTACAAAATGCGTACTATGCAATCGGATGTGCGTAGCATTTATCGTTCATTTGCAGATACAGAGAAAAGAGTTCGAGTACAGCAATGTCCATGAGCGGTAATTGTTGGAATTATGAGTTGTAATTTTCCAACTGGACGAAAAATGTCCGGGCCAGGATTCGAAAATGGGATATCTTGGCTGAAGCTGCCATGCTCTACCAACTGAGCCATCCTGGTCGAATCTGGAGAACCTAATTCATCCAGTTAACCTTATTGATCATAGCATCTGGTCTGATATCTGAATCAGCTCAACAAAATAGATCGCAGATAATGGAACTCCAGTAAACGCTGGATACATGATTACACTAGATTAATTTTAACACAATTATTAAGATTAGATTAATTTTAACGCAATAATTGTGTTAAAATTAATCTAGTGTAATCACGTATCCAGGGTTTAATGGAGTTCCATTACCTGCTATCTATTGTGTTGAGCTGATTCAGATATCAGACCAGATGCTATGATCAATAAGGTTAACTGGATGAATTAGGTTCTCCAGATTCGACCGGGATGGCTCAGTTGGTAGAGCATGGCAGCCTCAACCAAGATATCCCAGGTTCGAATCCTGGCCCGGACTTTTTTTGCCCGGTTGGAAAATTACAACTCACATGATTTCTTTACCAATTTGAATAATTGCGTTAAAATTAATCTAGTGCTGGAATTATGTTTTCAGTTCATGTATGCTTCTTTAATTTAACAAATTTTTTGCATATTACTTGTAGAAATTATTTAGATCATATTCAGAGCTGTACATAAAGAATGCAAGTACAATTCCGTTTATTCAAGGAAATTGCTGAAAGGGAAATTTCAACTGTGTTGTGCTTTTTCGAACTTAACTAAATTTTAGCATAATATGTAGTATAAAAACAAATCGACAGATAATATACAGGGATACACAAAATAATTTGAGTTCTTTTCTGACTACAGATGGTTATTGCCGAAATTGAGCTTTCAAGTGTGTTATGCGTCTTCCAAATTACGCATTATTAAACGGTGAAGTTTTGTTACAGTATTCTTAATGAATTGGAAAGTGTTTTATAATCTATGCTTGACGCATGAATTTTTTTTTCTTTTGGACACGTACATCAGTGTACAGAACTTCGAATGGAGACACTCTAGATATTTTTTTTACTAGAAAATTCTCGATCTGCAGATGGTCTAGTTTCAGTATCATTAGGATCTAAAAATAATTGTCTGTCTGTCTGTTTCCATCTCTTTTTCTACTATATAGGCTTTAGAATTCGTAAAACTTCACCTATCGTCGCAAAAATTTAATAATGTGTTAAGTTTACACTCACTACTTTACGTTTCTAAAATGACCGTTGTATCCTGTATAGTTTTATCTCATACAAAAACGTCACCTGTAAAAAATGCAGCCAAGTCTCGTGACTCATTTACCGTAAAAAGTACTGAAATATCGTATAAAGCCAAGTTTAGCTATATCTTATTAACTCTGAAATTTTTATTCACAAATCACTCCTAGTCTCTACATCTTTAGTTAATTATTATTTTGTGACTTGGCAGTTACGCAGCACAGGGAAGTTATTACACCTTACTTTGTTATGGGATGGGATGGAATAATTTAATTAAGGCAAATTATATACGCACAGGGCAGTTATTACACCTTAATATGTTATAGTATTATTTGATTAAGACTAATTATATACATTACATTCTCGTGCTACGTAATTGCCAAGTCACAAAATAATAATTAACTAAAGATGTAAAGACTAGGAGTGATTTGTGAATGAAAATATCAGAGTTAATAAGATAGCTAAACTTGGCTTTATACGATCTCAATACTTTTTACAGTAAATGAGTCACGAGACTTGGCTGCATTTTTTACAGGTGACGATTTTGATGAGATTTCACTTCTTTTTGTAAGTAATACTCCTTTTCTTCATTTTGGGCTGTTTTTGGAGATGACCCACTGATTTTCGCTATGCCCACACTCTGTCCTTATTATTTGAAGGTACCAAAAATTTGAAGCTTTAGTTTCGTTTGCAAAACCTTGTAGATAAAAAGAAGTTTCAGGTAACTAGGCAAGCATTAAGTTATGGGAGGAGGAGTCTAAAGTACTCTGAATCGCTTCCAGGAAATGTACTATCCATCTGAGATATTACTCGCAGCCTAGATACTTGATATTTAGCACAAAAGTTCTGTTTAGGATAAAAATAAAGCCAAAATTAAAATTTCCGGAAATTTTCAATAAATCAAGCTATATTCGATTTGTCGAAGTTTTTTTTTTTTTTTTTCATTTTTTTTTTACGTTTTTTTTTCGTTGTTTTTTTCGTTGTTTCGTTTTTTTTTTTTTTTTTTTTTTTTTTTTTTTTTTTTGGATTTTTAAATTTTTCCTTTGTATCCTAAACCCTACCTTTCTGAAAAAAATGTCAAGCTGGTAGGACTACTACAAAATCGAATTATTTTCAAACCTTCGACTTTTTATAAATTTATTGATTTTCGATTTTACTTCTAAGATTCCTGATTGTCAGGCCAATGTAGGCCAATTCTTTTATCCGTCTTCTTAGGATCATTTAGGTTCAATTTAGAGATAAATCAAGATAATCTTAGAGTCACCATGATTTTATCTAAAAAGGACTATCAAGCCATAACCAGCCAGTAATGTCAAGAGGGGAGGGGGAGCTGTGAAAATTTTTGCGATGCTAACATCATTTAACAATCCATATTTCATATGCAAATTAAATAGAGTATAACCTGTGAAACAAAACAAACATGTTTATAAAGAAACCGCCCATAACGTAGCCAGTCTATAGCGGAACTTTTCTATACCAAAATTCGTAAACAAAAGAAAAAAAACATAATCCGGGGAAAATAACATAAAACAATTAGGGGTGGTGTACTAGCTAATAGGACAATTATCTTAAAACTCATGTTTCTAGCAATACAAAATCGAATTGTTTTCGAATTTTCGATTTTTTACAGATATTACAATTTTTTGATTTTATTTTCGAAATTTCGAATTTTTTTAAATGTTTCTTTTTTTAATCGTAAATACTACCTTTACACTACATTTTAAGTCTCTAAGACTACAAGATCGAATTATTTTCAATTTTTGATTATTTTCAATTTTTTTTCTAATTTTCCGGATTTTTTAATTTTTCCTTATTTTGTATCCTAAATACTACCTTTATTACAATTTTCAAATTTCTAGCGCTACAAAATCGAATTATTTTCAAATTTTCGATCTTCTTCGATTTTTTTATTTTATTTTCAAATTTATTAAGTTTTAATTTTTCCTTTTTTCTGTATCCTAAACACTACCTACACGCTCAATTTTTAGTTTCTAAAGCTACAAGATCGATTCTTTTTCGAATTTTCGAATTTTCCAGATTTTTTAATTTCTCTTTTTTTGTATTTTAATAACTACCTTTATTCCATATTTCAAGTTTCTAGCGCTACAAAATCGAATTATTTTCAAATTTTCGATCTTTTTCGATTTTTTTTTTCAAATTCACTGTGTTTTAATTTTTCCTTTTTCCCTACCTTTCTGCTGAATTTTTAGTTTCTAAAGCTACAAGATCATTTTTTTTTTCAAATTTTCGAGATTTTTTAATTTTTAATTTATTCTTTTTAAATACTGCCTTTATTCCAAATTTCAAGTTCTTAGCTCTAAAAAATCGAATTATTTTCAAATTTTCGTTTTTTTTTTTCGATTTTTTTAATTTATTTTCGATTATTGTTGTGTTGTTATTATTTTTTTTTCTGATTCCTTTTACACAAATTTTCTGTTTCTAAGACTACGAGATCAAATTATTTTCAATTTCGATCTTTTTTTTAATTTTTTTTTCGAATTTTGGGGATATATTTTTTTTAATTTTCCGTATTTTTAATTTTTTTAATAGCATCCTAAATATTACCTTTATTCCAAATTTCAAGTTTCTAGCGCTATAAAATCGAATTATTTTCAAATTTTCTTTATTTTCCGATTTTTTCGATTTTATTTTCGAATTTTATTGTGTGTTTCATTTTACCTTATTCCGAATCCTAAACACTATCTTTACGCCGAATTTTAAGTTTCTAAGGCTAAAAGATCAAATTATTCTCAATTTTTCAATTTTTTTCGACTTTATCGAATTTTCGAATTTTTTTTTTATTTTTTCGAATTTTCCGGATTGTTTTTTTCCCTATTTTGTATCCTAAATACAACGTTTATTCCGAATTCCAAGTTTCTAACGCAACAAAATCGGATTATTTTCAAATTTTCGATTTATTTTTTATATTTTATTAGGTAGCATTTCAATACAAAAAAGTATAAAGCTACCTATTGCAGCCGTTCGGAGGAAAGCTTTTCCGAAATTTTTTTATATTTTTTCACCGATCATGACCCCCGGACACCCCAAAACCACCCTTCGTTCAAATGTTGATTTATATATATATATATATACATATATATATATATATATATATATATATATATATATATATATATATATATATATATATATATATATATATATATATATAACTTTTAAAAGATTCAAAAGTAGATTTGTTGTCTCATAATTTATAGTTTTTATCCTTACGTTGTATTATATTTATCCAATTCACAATTTTATGTAATTTTGTTTTTCAAATTTGGCAACACTCAAAACTTTTTGTTTAGATCTTCAAAAGTTTGTTCTATGAAAATATATCCGACAAGTTAAAGCTGATTTAAATATGTCAGTCTTTTTATTATTTGCAACCTGCTGAAAGTCGTCTGCCCAACAACTGATGACCCGGACGTAATAACTCTTGATAATTACCGATTTGCTTAAAATTTTGTATATACGTTCATTGTGATAAGGAGCTCATTGGTTAAGTATAAAGAGGGGGGGGGGACTTGTGGCTAATCCCACCTTTAATTTATTCATGCAAAATTATAATCCGATAAGTTAAAGCTGATTTAAATACGTCAGTCTTTTTTTTGTATTTGCAAATTCACGTAATAGAATATTTTATGATATTAAATGAAAGTCGTCTGCCCAACAAATTAACTATTTTTAAAATGCTTATTTTTTTTTCGTTTTTATTGAATTTCTGAAAAAGTACTGAACCAATTTTCAATGGGACCAATTCGAGAGTATTCTCTTTCGAATAAAAAAAAATCACATAAATAGGACGCATAGTTCCGGAGTAATCGGTGAACATACACAAAGATTTTAAAAGATTCAAAAGTAGATTTGTTGTAGCATAATTCATAGTTTTTATCTGTACGTTGTATTATATTTATCCAATTCACAATTTTATGTAATTTTGCTTTTCAAATTTGGCAACACTCAAAAGCCAACAAATTAACTATTTTTATTAAAAAGTTTTTTTTTTTTCGTTTTTGTTGAATTTTTGAAAAAGTACTGAACCAATTTTTATAAAATTTAAATGGGACCAATTCGAGAGTATTCTCTTTCGAATAAAAAAAAAATCACATAAATAGGACGCATAGTTCCGGAATAATCGGTGAACATACACAAAGATTTTAAAAGATTCAAAAGTAGATTTGTTGTAGCATAATTCATAGTTTTTATCTGTACGTTGTATTATATTTATCCAATTCACAATTTTATGTAATTTTGCTTTTCAAATTTAGCAACACTCAAAAGCCAACAAATTAACTATTTTTATTAAAAAGTTTATTTTTTTTTCGTTTTTGTTGAATTTTTGAAAAAGTACTGAACCAATTTTTATAAAATTTAAATGGGACCAATTCGAGAGTATTCTCTTTCGAATAAAAAAAAATCACATAAATAGGACGCATAGTTCCGGAGTAATCGGTGTACATGCATAAAACAAAAAATACATACACGTCGAATTGATAACCTCCTCCTTTTTTGAGTCGGTTAATAAATATACAAAAAAGTTAAAAATTCAAATTTCTAGTGTTAGGCCTTATACAAGGATTCCAGAGCATTTTTTGTTTTACCTCTATCTTTTTTTTTTCTTTTTGAGACCGGCGACCAGGCCCCTACCTGCCAGGTTTCCCTAGCTTAAACTGTTTTTTTTTTACCTCTATCTTAAAAAATGACTGTTAAAAATAGCCAAGTTAAAGCCATGTTACCATTTTTAAACATTTCATCTGATGTTATAAATGTGTATTTTCAAATGAGATTAGAAACTATATGTCGACAAACATTGCTTTGGAAATTAGTTCATTTCATAAATCATTTAAATCATTATATTTTCTACCATTTGATGAGTTATATGTACTTTTTTTTATTGTCTCGTATTTATGTAGATATAATTTATACGCGTGTTACGATTTATATTGGATATTTTGTTTTCAATTTTGTACTTGGCTTGGCTGGCACCGACTCCAAAAAATCAAATTAATGTACATAAATATAGTAATATGCATGGTAAATACAATGCTCTTAATTTAATTTCTTATTAACTATTACCGAAAAAAAAATTATTTTTTACTTTGTAGTAGTTTTTGAAGTCGGTTCTATTTTTGGTAAAAAAAATTATTTTTCGCTTTTTAGTAGTTTTTGAAGTCGGTTCTTTCTATTTTTGGTAAAAAAGTTTATTTTTCGCTTTTTAGTAGTTTTTGAAGTCGGTTCAATTTTTGGTTAAAAAGTTTATTTTTCGCTTTTTAGTAGTCTTTGAAGTCGGTTCTTTTTTTTTGGTTAAAAAGTTTATTTATTTATTTTTTACTTTAGTGATATCCATATTTACATTAAACCATATTGTTGCTAATATCTTTTTTATTTCACGTTAACCTGGGCAGTAGACTCGAATATCGAAGATTAGAAAATTTATCATTATTCTCATCTAATGTCTTTAAACCCTTTAACGATATCTATATATACAACAGTAGACTCGAGTACGGAAGATTAGAAAATTTATCTTTATTCTCATCTAATGTCTTTAAACCCTTTAACGATATCTATATATACAACAGTAGACTCGAGTACGGAAGATTAGAAAATTTATCTTTATTCTCATCTAATGTTTTTAAAGCCTTTAATGATATCTATATTAACATTAAACCATATTGTTGCTAATATATTTTTTATTTCACGCTAACCTTGGCAGTAAACTCGATTACGGAAGATTAGAAAATTTATCATTATTCTCATCTAATGTCTAAAGCCTTTAATGATATCTATATTAAACCATATTGTTGCTAATATATTTTTTATTTCACGCTAACCTTGGCAGTAGACTCGATTACGGAAGATTAGAAAATTTATCATCATTCTCATCTAATGTCTAAAGCCTTTAATGATATCTATATTTATATTAAACCATATTGTTGCTAATATATTTTTTATTTCACGCTAACCTTGGCAGTAGACTCGATTATGGAAGATTAGAAATTTTATCATTATTCTCATCTAATCGTCTTGGATAATGTCTCATAATCGGGCTGTATACTACAGTTTTGATAACTGTGTAACTCACTGATTTCGGTGCTTATGCTTAATGTGTACTGATTTTTACGATCCGTACAAGGTAAATACACTGCGCCAACAATGTTGCCTATAATACTATTTGGAGTAACCCCTTTCTTTCTTTCTTTCTATATTGTCTCTCTATAGTTAATATCATGTAGTAGAAATATTAAAAGACAATTGCAGAAGCATTCATATACAACTGTATTGTATAATATAATATAGATATTGGATATTTTAAAGGCAGTTTCCAACTAGTGCGCCACAGGTGATAAATCGCCAAATATTTTCTGTAACTCGTACATTCGTATGGGATTTGAAACAACAATGTATTTAATTATGCGCCAATAAACGCTCGTCAAAATATGCCAAACCGCTGTGAAACTGCAACAATGGAACTTTTAAAAGATTCAAAAGTAGATTTGTTGTCTCATAATTTATAGTTTTTATCCGTACGTTGTATTATATTTATCCAATTCACAATTTTATGTAATTTTGCTTTTCAAATTTGGCAACACTCAAAACTTTTTGTTTAGATCTTAAAAAGTTTGTTCTATGAAAATATATCCAACAAGTTAAAGCTGATTTAAATATGTCAGTCTTTTTATTATTTGCAACCTGCTGAAAGTCGTCTGCCCAACAACTGATGACCCGGACATAATAACTCTTGATAATTACCGATTTGCTTAAAATTTTGTATATACGTTCATTGTGATAAGGAGCTCATTGGTTAAGTATAAAGAGGGGGGGACTTGTGGCTAATCCCCCCTTTAATTTATTCATGCAAAATTATAATCCGATAAGTTAAAGCTGATTTAAATACGTCAGTCTTTTTTTTGTATTTGCAAATTCACGTAATAGAATATTTTATGATATTAAATGAAAGTCGTATGCCCAACAAATTAACTATTTTGAAAATGCTTATTTTTTTTCGTTTTTATTGAATTTCTGAAAAAGTACTGAACCAATTTTCAATGGGACCAATTCGAGAGTATTCTCTTTCGAATAAAAAAAAAAAATCACATAAATAGGACGCATATTTCCGGAGTAATCGGTGAACATACACAAAGATTTTAAAAGATTCAAAAGTAGATTTGTTGTAGCATAATTTATAGTTTTTATCTGTACGTTGTATTATATTTATCCAATTCACAATTTTATGTAATTTTGCTTTTCAAATTTGGCAACACTCAAAAGCCAACAAATTAACTATTTTTATTAAAAAGTTTATTTTTTTTTCGTTTTTGTTGAATTTTTGAAAAAGTACTGAACCAATTTTTATAAAATTTAAATGGGACCAATTCGAGGGTATTCTCTTTCGAATAAAAAAAAAATCACATAAATAGGACGCATAGTTCCGGAGTAATCGGTGAACATACACAAAGATTTTAAAAGATTCAAAAGTAGATTTGTTGTAGCATAATTCATAGTTTTTATCTGTACGTTGTATTATATTTATCCAATTCACAATTTTATGTAATTTTGCTTTTCAAATTTAGCAACACTCAAAAGCCAACAAATTAACTATTTTTATTAAAAAGTTTATTTTTTTTTTCGTTTTTGTTGAATTTTTGAAAAAGTACTGAACCAATTTTTATAAAATTTAAATGGGACCAATTCGAGAGTATTCTCTTTCGAATAAAAAAAAATAACATAAATAGGACGCATAGTTCCGGAGTAATCGGTGTACATACATAAAAAAATATATATACATACACGTCGAATTGATAACCTCCTCCTTTTTTGAGTCGGTTAATAAATATACAAAAAAGTTAAAAATTCAATTTTCTAGTGTCAGGCCTTATACAAGGATTCCAGAGCATTTTTTGTTTTACCTCTAGCTTTTTTTTTTGGCGAGAATTTGGCGCTAACGGATATGAAATATAGTTTTATGCGTATGATTGGGAAAATTATTACAGCAATGAAAATTTTTGTAATGTGCTGTCTTGTTTCAAAATGTCAGACACCCTAGAATTTCAAACTGTTCTATCTCGGCCATTTTTTATGATAGAGGTAAACCAAAAAATGCTCTGGAATCCTCGTATCAAGGCCTAACACTTAATAAAAAAAAATTTGAATGTTTAACTTTCTTGTATATTTATTTTAGTTTTAAATTTTTAAGTGGCCGCCATCTTGAAACAAAATGGCGGACCAAGCTGGCCAACGAACTCGGTCGAGACATTGGTGAGCTTAATACACACAATTAGTTTCATCAACATTGATTTATAAATACGAGCGTTATCGTATGGCATATGTCAGATATATATATATATATATATCACATTGTATAAAAAATAGCTATCAACTCGTCAATATTTTGAAAAATCTTAAATGTGTTAACAATATAATTACATATGATTTCAAAGAGCTATTTAATAATATAGATTTATTAGATCTACATAATATTATAAATGCATTATTCAATAAGTATCATCATTCACTTAATTTACCAATTCATATAGATACAGCTTATTTTAAAACTTTAACAAATTTCATTATATATAATAATCATATAATGCATGATAACACGTTATATTTACAGAAAGTCGGTATACCACAAGGGGGATGTACATCTAGTATACTTTCAGACTTATACTTGTATCATTATGAACGTACTTTTATTAACAGTAATATACATTTATATCGTTATATTGATGACATAATTTTAATTGTCACTGATCACACTAATATTTCTATATTTCCAGTTGATTATCCTACTAATTTAGAATTAACGGAAAACCTCCTTTCTAACAATACTATTAACTTTTTAGATCTTAAAATTACACTTAAAGAAAACAAAACAATAATTGATCTATTTGATAAACGTAAAGAATTTAAATTTAAAGTTAATTCATTTACAATTTTAAATCATGTCTTCATAATTCTGTATATCGTAATATACTCCTTAATCATATTTATAGAATAAAAAGTTTATGTTCTTCTCAACTAATTAACAATAATATTACAAAACTTTCTATGATGCATTACAACATGGTTTTCCAAAAAAATTCATATATTCTTTAATATATAATTAGTACTTAAATGATCTTCGCAACCAAATTAACACATGCGTTAAAAAATGTATAAAAAAAACATATAATCTTAGAAAATAGTAAAAAAAAAAAAAAAAAAAAATTATAATAGGACGGTTGGGTGGGTAGATGTCGAATTGAGGAGGTGTGTGGCGGAGTTGTATGGAAAAAGCGCATGGTTCATTTATATATTAAAAAAAGGGGGGGCATTTTGATTTACACACACGTTTGATATTACACATTTTAAAATGTACTGTGATGTAATATTTTTATGTGTATATTAATTTAATTATATTTACATATTCATTATTTAATTAATTTAAATGAATTTATATTCATTAATATTAAATGTTTTTTTCTAATGCATTTAGATTAATGCCTACGGTGGACAATATCATATTAACTTCTAATATAATGTATACTTTTCTAAAGTGTTAATATAATACATGTTCTAATTTTTATTAAACTTTCCACCCTTACCACTTATATTTTATTATTTAATTTTTAACTTTGTAAGAAGAAACATTGTATGTTAATAATTAATTTCAACATTTAATTATTATTAATTTTAAATCCTTTGTATCTTAATTCAAATATTTAGTATTTTAATTTAATTTAATTTTTGTGATGTTGCATTTTTGGCACAGCTATTTAATAGTTGCTATGTCATTTCATGGTACATATATTTTTATGTTGCTTTAATTATTAATTTTTCCGTCTTACATCTTATATTTAAAATAGAATTATTCATTAATACATCCATTACTTTAATGTAATTGGATATTCTATTTATTATTTATTAATTAATTTCATTTATTTATTATTTAACTAATTGCTATCATCTTTAGATAGTATATGGTTTAATTTTTAAATGTTATTTTTCATCCAATGCTATTTTTATTCAGCGTATATTCACTTTTTATCCTAATAGATGGCAGCACCATGATTTCTGTTGCTTTACAATAATATTCATATTATTCTAACATCTATGCTGGCAACATGGTAAATCATTTTCTAAAACTAAATTTGGCAACATGTATTGATTTATTGCAATTCATTCCCTCTGTTTGGTTGTGTTCATGTGTGGTTCATGTGGTGCACAGGTATCTTTTTTAATCCAAATGGATTATGTACTTTATCACTCTATTTCAAGTTTTATATGTATATTATAGGTATGGTTTCTTTCCTTTTTAATATTGTATTTATTTTTTATTTTTTCACAGGTTTGATTAATTGTTTATGAGTGGTAGTCCCAAAATCATATTCTTTAGCAATGTTATGGCTAATATGATGATGAAACCACTGATTTTATTTGTGGTATTTAGGCATTTGGGACTTGATAATTCTGTCTAAATTCCACGAATTTCAAATCATTCATTCAATTTCATTTATTCAATTTAATTTAATTTCTTCTTCTTTTAAATAAGTTTTTGGTATCTATATTCAGTGTGTTGGGGAATACTTTCATTGTCAACTAATTATTACATACTTAATCATTATTTCATAGTTTAAGTTGGTGTTATGGTAATGTTTCATTTATGGTTTTTATATATATATATATATATATATATATATATATATATATATATATATATGGATATATCTATATATATAAATCAACATTTGAACGGAGGGTGGTTTTGGGGTCTGGGGGTCATGATCGGTGAAAATATATCGAAATTTTCCGGAACTGCTTTCCTCCGAACGGCTGCAGTAGGTAGCTTTATACTTTTTGTATTGAAAGCTACCTAAAACCAACGATTAATTTATGAGTTTTAGTGAACGCGATTTCTCGCAAATTATTTTCTTTCATTGTTGTAATCATTCTCCCAATCATACTCATTAAACTACATATTCATATCCGTTAGCGCCAAATTCTCGCCAAACTTGGCAACATTTGGTGAAATATCGCCAAATTTAGCGACCAAAATAAGTCTTCATAAATGAAGCCAATTTGGCTATAACTCAATAATTTGGCAAATTTCTTATTCAAATTCAGTATTAACGAATCTTTTGTAAACGGTTCCTTTGCATTTTAGCTTGCTGTTTTCGAGTAACATTAGCTAAAATTTTAAAACGAAGATATAGGAAAGCTACCTTATCCTCCCGGTACAGGCCGGAAGGACTTTTTTAGATTTTTATTGTGTTTTTGATGTTTTCTTTTTCTGAATTCTAGACACTACCTTCACACCAAATTTTAAGTTTCTAAGACTAAAAGATCGTATTATTTTCAATCTTCAATTTTGTTGGAATTTGTTGAATTTCTGAATGTTTTTTTTTTTTTTTAATTTTCTGGATTTTATAATTTTTTCTTTTTTTGTATCCTAAACACTACCTTTATTCCAAATTTCATGTTTATAGGCCTGTGGGATCTACCTAATCTTTTTGATGACGCGTGAGTGAGTGAGTGAGTTAGTGACAAAAAATCGAAACTTTGAGTTCATATTTGTAGCGTGTGTCTTTTCGCTTTTTTTGTGTGTATTTCGTTACGTAATAATTCAAGATAGCTGTTTTTTCTCCCACATACTATTTATATATGTTACCATTTCATGCAAGCAATATTTCAGGATTGTAATCGTTTATCACAACCCATTTTTTTTGCGCACAATATTGTACAGTCGGTTATTAGATGATTATGTTTTCCTTCCAGCTATTGACTCAACAATATCTCGAATGGTAAGTGCTTCAGTAACTGGTCGTGGGAATCCAAACCGACAAACTGACACAAAACATTTTTTTGTCTTCTTTTTTCGCATACAGTAACTGTTGTGTTTGTGAGTTTGGTAAGTCACAACCCGTTGATGAAGAGTAGGTGCAATATTCTTATTTGGTATGCTACACGTGATATAAAAGACGCTACCTCCTCCTGTGACGACTCGTTAAGAATAGGGGCATCCTTAATCCTCAGCATCAAATGAAAATGTTGAGCGCTTTGAGATTGGTATTCCCGTCTCCAAAAGTAACGATTTACCTTACCAAGTGGTTCATCAAAAGATGTAATTAAGTCCAATGTTGCTTTAAACTTATTATCTATGAAGCGAGAAGTAGATACAGGATCAAGAGCCACCAACTCACTAATATTTTTGTTAGCCATTTCAGGACCGTTGACTTCCTTAATATATTCCCCTAAATCACTCCACATCCATTCCGAAGGACTTATGGTATGGAACCACGTTGCCGGACCATAATTTTGTGTCATGCAATTGACATCACTTCTTTGTTTTTTCCAAAATTGCTCCATGTTCCGCAATCTACCAAATATTGCAGTCAAATCGCCATCCAACTCATTTTTATTAAGCATCTGAAAATATTGTTCAGCTGTAATTTTTTTTTTCCTTTTGATTTACGCAATTCATTTTATAAAAAATACCAGAACTTATTTGGCATATATTAGCATAATTTAATAAGAAAAATAAATATTGTTGATTTAAGCGCAATTGAGAACATGTTGACATTAATTTGGCTTTAATGAAATCACTAGAAGTTAACTTTTGTGGTCTAGTATGAAATTGACCATATTTTTCTTCTACATAAAGGTGAGGGAAGCACTTCACATTTGTCCCTAGCGTCAATTGGTGGAGCGTTTACCTTGAGTAATTGGTAGAGTTTCGATACTGGAGCATTTTATCTTCTCTCATGCAAAGCGTAGATGGTGTATTGTTCGTAATCAGTTTCTTTTTCGTGAGTTATTTGTATCAATAGTGCACTTTCCTCCCTATTAACATAATCATCTTCCTTCAAATCTGTGCTGCCTACAATATGCTGTACATTTCCGTATAAATGGTTAATTAATTGATGTAAGGATTGTGGCAGTTGTATGTGAGAATAATGTACATTCGCATTTCTGAGGTATGTCAATGCTTCATAAACCCTATTGACGTCTACAATGTCTCCCCACACTATTTTGGATTTCGTTGTAATACCACGTACCATAATGTAGAGTTCTGTGTTTTTATTAAGAAGATCTTCTGGACGAGGGAGCTTTTTTATCGCTTCTTCAAGTGGCAAGGATAGGTGGAAAGTTCTGCCCTTTACTTTCTTTACGAATTGTTGGTTGGGAAGATGTTTCTTTGCGACAGGATTAATCGACATTTCCCCTTGAAAGGCTTTAGCACGCTGAATCAAGAGCTTCTCGTGATCGTTTAACTCACTTATTTGCGGTGGAATGGCACTCACGTGATTAAGGACACACATTGATGATATTTGGTTATTTCATATCTTTAGTAAACATGAATGACAAATTTGCGGGCTATGAGTTATTTCATTTCTATTATAATAGCCAAGAAGATTCCTCCAAATGCTAGTGTCTATAAGTTTTATTAAACGTTTTATAGAGGCAACATCCCTTGAGTAACATAGTTTAAAACATGACATACAGTCCAATTTAGGAGTATCTAAACATTTTTTTGACAATGCTTTGAAAGCTAATTTATGTTTTTGTATAACAGAATCTTTTACGATTTCATATAATTCTTCACTTTGTATAGTTACACTTGCAACTGCGTGTTGTTTTCCATAAACTTTTACTTTGTCCACATCTGCATTTTCTAAAGACTCATCTTTATCCTTCAATAACTTACAATCGCTCTGTATTTGATACATCTCTCTTACAATTGTTCTTAATCGCGGAAAGTACGATTTTATGGTGTTTACATAAGAGATAAATGTAGACAGCTGTCCAGTTTCAACTAACAAGTAACGCTGATGTAAGGTTTTGCTCTCCAAATTTTCGAAAATGTCTTTTAATTTTACAATGGCGTTATCATCTAGTGCGCACAATATATCAAAACAAGGCCAGAGTAAAGCTTTAGACTTTTTTTTAATGTCCCCAAAGAAAGATTTGCCAGTAGCGTCGACTTCAATTGCCCTATATCTTTAGCTTCAAAACCTTTTAAGCTTCATATGCATAAAATGGTTCCTGATTACTTCGATGCTCCCTTTACCTAGAAATGCACCGAATTTGTTATGTATGTTACTGTCTGAGGAGCATTCATACAATTTTTCTAGTGAGGATATTAGTTTTTGTTTAAATTTATCAGCTGTTCTACCGAAGTACTCCAATGTCAATTGTCTGTTGTAAAGAGTCCATTTTATTTAGTTTGTCTGTTTTCAGTCTATCTCCCGTTTTGTTAGTTAGATCTCTGGTAATTTTTTCTAAAGTATTTATTTTAAACTGCAGCTTAACTCTAGATCTTTTTCGTCGGAGAGCTCCGCGGTTTACGTCAGCTTGTGAAGCAATATAACGCACAACTGCTTCCCGATTGATTTCAGCATGCGAAGAACTGTAGCGCGCAATGACTTCTCGATTCACTTTAGGGTGCGAAGAATTGTAGTGATCTACAACTTCTCGATACACTTCAGAGTGCGAAGAACTGTAGCGAGCTACGGCTTCCCGATTCACTTCAAGGTGCGAATAACTGTATCGAGCTACGGCTTCCCGGCTCACTCCAGCGTGTGAATCACTATTGCGTTTTAATATGTCTTTTTGTTTTCCATGATGGTTTTGACGATAGCGAGCTGCAGCTTCTTTGAGCTGTTGAGAACGTGATTCTTTGAAGATTTTAGGCCTTCCTCTTTTGATGTTAATACGTCTTCCAACTTTTTTTTCCTGTAGCTATTTTCTTTCTGTGATAAATATTCAATTGGAGAACTATTGGATTCTTGAGAAGCCTTGAGAACAAGTGAGGAGAACATCATAGTGACCTGCTAAGAAGCTACCAGAGAAACGTAAATTTTTCACTGGGTTTTCTCTACTTTCACCAAAAGATCCCTTCAGATGGCTATTTTCATAGATCGCGAATGTATATGGATAAAGTTTGGAGGCTGCCATGAGCTCTGAGACCGACCCATAAGATGAAGTATTCAGCATAGCTTTCGAGTACAGTTCAGTAGTGGGGTAAGTATGTCCGTGCTTATCACAAGTGTATACTTGCAGCTGATCCCTATGCGCAACCACTTACTCAACAATAGCACACCGATATTATACGACGAGGCTATCTTATCAAAAATACAAAAAGATATACAGTGAAACAGGCAAGAACCATCTCCAGGTATCGGAATTACTCGATGAGGACTATTTTCGCCATCATTAAAATACAACATTTCATTTTTTATACTTTTATCCATTTTTTTGTCAAAGTTTTCTTCGTTCAATAACGTTTCAACGTACTATCACTAATCAACATACTTCGTTATTTAGATTGTATTTAGATTATTGACATATTTTGGCCATGCAAACCATTATCAAAACAAATAAGAATATTCTATAATTGCACGGTCTAATGAAGTTATTATTTGAAACGATATTTAATTTTTCACATACTGTTTAAAATTACGCACGTTATTTTTTATTTTTACTTGGATGTTTATTTCCAAATTATTTACAAATATGGATGCCTCGAGCCCCAATTTTCATAAATTAAATGATGCTTATCGTTTACATATTGTATTTTTACGTTTTACAAACTCTATGGTTTTTCTTATGATGGATGGTTAGTATAGATTCGAGGGAAAATTATATTACGTTCATAAACATGTATTTGGATGGTTTCTTCTTAATACAATCTTGCCAAAGCTGTGGTTGTCCCATTAGACTTAATATCAGCTATATGCTCTATTTTTCTGCAACTAAATTCTCTGCTTGTCATGCCAATATAGTAATTCTTTGATCCGTTTTCTTAGGATCATTTATGTTCAATTTAGAGATAAATAAAGAGAATCTTAGAGTCACCGTGATTTTATTTAGAAATGACTATCCAGCCATAACCAACCAATAATGTTGGGAGGAAGGGAGAGAGCTGTGAAATTTTTTGTGTGGCTAGCATCTTTTGACAATCCATATTTCATATATAAATTAAATAGAGTAAACCCTGTGAAAGAAAATGAACCTGTCTATTAAAAAAAATCTATAACGTAGCCAGTCTATAGCGGAATTTTTCTATTACAAAATTCGTAAACGAAATAAAAGAAAAGCGTAATCCGGGGAAAATAACAGAAAACAATAACGGAAGGTGTACTAGCTCATAGGACAATTATCTTAAAACATATCTAAAAAAAAATTTCCCCATCCTGTGGGATTTGTTTTTCAATTTTTTACTTTATTTAATGCAAATTATTGTAAATTATGTAATGCAAAATAAGCATTAATGTAATTATTGATTGCATCCGATAACTCATAAAAAAGTAACCTTTCAAATTTTAATAAAGAAAAATCGTGCATTGCATACTGGTTAGCGTATAGTTTCCAATTCTCAAAACCCATTACTGTTTTCAATTTGTTGAACATATTTTGAAAATGTATAGTATAACTAAAAATTATTGTTTTTCTTTTTTTAATTATACTACATTCAATAACCACATATCTAAATGCTAAAAGACATAAGAAGATCTTACATGTGAAATTTAGAGTGTTTGTCCTTTGCTAAATATATTTATTTTGTTTATATATATATACGTTTCGCTGACGCGGGTAACTTGATTGATACATCTGATTACTCTAAATTCATATAGTTTAAGAACTAGAAAATTTTTCAGGTTTCTGGGCGACTCCAGCACAAAGATATGGAAGGGGGAATCAAAAGTACCCAGAGTTATTTTCAGGAAAGGTGTTATCGATATAAGGTATTACTCGCAGACCTATATACTTGATATTTGGCATAAAAGTACTGTTTAGAATAAAAAGAAATACAAGATTAACTAGTCGTATGTGCCAATCCCAAAACTTTCTTCTATCTCAGTCATGTTAATACTTCAAAATTCGCTATCACATTGCCAATAAAATCAATATTTTTCGTCATTCTGTTGTACGTCAGCTTCTTGCGAATCGTCGGGTTACCGGAATGCGATCAACTGATGTATACTACACTACAAAAAGTCCTTCTGGCCTGTACCGACAGGAACAGATAGCCTCCCTATTCCTTGGTTTTACGATTTTAGCTAATTTCAATGAAAAATACGAAGCTAAATGCGTGGAACCCAATTAAAGAAGATTCATTCCCAGTTCTCGTCAACATTGAATTTGAATGAGAATATCGCCAAATTAGTCCTCTACAGCCAAGTTGGCTTCATTTATGGCAACCTATTTTTGTCGCCAAATTTGGCGATATTTCGCCAACTGTCGCCACGCTTGGCGAGAATTTGACGTTGGCGAATATAAATATATAGTGTTAAGCACAAAAGAATAGGAACAATGGTTACAACAATGAAAGAAAATTTGCCGAAACCATGTTAACTAAAACTCATAAATTAAACCCGTTTATGGATGAATTCTGCTGAAATCTGTTTTCTGTGAAATCTGTGAAATTCTGTTCGAAAATGTCAGCTACTCTAAAATTTCAAAAAGCTCTATCTCAGCCATTTTTTAATATAGAGACAAAACAAAAATTGCTCCGGATTCTCCGGATCAAGGCCAAACATTTAACGGAAAAAACTTTTAGGATTTCTAATTTTTTTTTACATCTTTTTGAATTTGAAATCTATAAATGGCTATCACAGCGCCTCCTTCCGGCGGAATATCCCCAAATTCAAGTAGGACCTGCTGGCCGTAGCCAAAAACGTAGAAAAAAATTGGTTTAATTATCTGCATAACATCATACACTTTTCGATGATACAATAGTGAAAATCAAACAAAAATCGTGATCGCAGCTCCCCCTTTCATCGAAATATCTCCAAATTCAAATAGGACCTGCTGGCCATAGCCAAAAACGTAGAAAAAAAATTGTGATCAATTTGAAGCATGACTTCATGCACTTTTCGAGGACGGACAGACGGACAGACGGACAAACAGACATTTTGTAAAAACATGATTTTTGGAGTCTCTGATCCCTAAAACGTGTAAATCCGTCAAAAACCGGAAGTCGAAAAAAATTTCGATTCCAATACTTTCTTCTATTATACACTACTGGCCATTAAAATTGCTACACCAGGAAGAAATGCAGATAACAAAATGATATTTACTGGACAAATATATTGTACTAGAAATAACAAGTGATTAAATTTTCCAGAAATTTGGGTGCATAGATCATGAGAAATCAGTACCCAGAACAACCACCTCTGGCAGTAATAACAGCATTTATACGCCTGGGCATTGAGTCAAACAAAGATTGGATGGCATTTACAGGTAAAAATATCCATGCAGCTTCAACACGATGCCACAGTTCATCAACCGTAGTGACTAGCGTAAGGTGACGAGCCAGTCCCTCGGCTACCATTGACCAGACGTTTTCTATTGGTGAGAGATCTGTAGAACGTGCTGGCCAGGGCAACACCCGAACATTTTCTGTATCAAGGAAGCTCCGTACAATACCGGCAACATGCGGTCGAGCATTATCTTTCTGAAACGTAGGGTTTCGCAGGGCTCGAATAAATTGTAGAACCACAGGTCGTGACACACCAGAAATGCAACGTGCACTGCACAAAGTGCCGTCAATGCGAACAAGAGGTGACCGGGACGTGTATCCAATGGCACCCCATACCATCACGCCAGGTGATGGGCCAGTATGACGATGACGAATGCACGCTGCCAATGTGCGTTCACCACGATGCCGCCAAACACGGATGCGACCATCATGATGCTGTAAACAGAACCTGGATTCATCTGAAAAAATGACGTCTCGCCATTCGTGCGCCCAGGTTCGTCGTTGATCACACCATTAAAGGCGCTCCTGTCTATGACGCAGCGTCAAGGGAAGCCGAAGCCATCGTCTCTGAGAGTCCATGCTGCTGCAAATGTCGTCGAACTGTTCGTGCAGACACTTGTTGTCTTACAAACGACCCTATTTCTTGACTCAAGGCTCGTGACGTGGCTGCACGATTCATTACGGTCATGCGGATAACATGCCTGTCTTCTCGGAAGCTAGTGATAGGGGGCCGTTGAGATGCCGCACGGCGTTCCGTATTACCGTCCTGAACCCATCGATTCCATATTCTGCGAACAGTCATTCGATATCGACCGACGCGAGCAGCAATACTGCGATACGATAAACCGCAATACCGGTAGGCTACAATTCAACCTTTATCAAAGTCAGAAACGTGCTGGTATGCATTTCTCCTTTTTACACGAGGCATCACAACAACATTTCACCAGGAAACAACGTTCAAATGCAATTTGTGTATGAGAAACTGGCTGAACAATTTCCTCATTTAAACACTTTGTAGGTGTCGCTACCAGCGCCTGCTTTGTCTGAATGCGCTGAAAAGCTAATCATTTGCATAACACAACACCTTCTCCCTGTCGTTTAAATTTCACGTCTGTAGCATGTCGCCTTCATGGTATATCAATTTTAATGGCCAGTAGTGTAGATAGAAGAAAGTAAAAATTCCGAAAAATTCCAACAATTCAAGCTTTTTTTTATTTGTTTTCGATTTCTTTCAAATTTTCAAAAAAAAAAAAATTTAATTTTCGAATTTTTTTTCGAAATGTCTGGATTTTTTATTTTTTTATTTATTTATTTTTTGTATCTTAAATACAACTATATTCCAAATTTCAAGTTTCTAGCTCTACAAAATCGAACTGTTTTCAAATTTTCGATGTTTTTCGATTTTTCCGATATTTTAATCCTAATATAATATTATAAATATGATTGTGTATAAATGTTATTCTGAAGCCAGCGTCAAAATGGAAAATTTAATGATCCTATATCTTTGCATATAGGTTGATTATAACCCTCAAATGAACATAGGCTGGTTTTTGTTTATTTTATTCAAATATTTTTCTTAATAATTCAAATTTTCGTTATTTTCATAGAGAATAAATGGACATTTTTTTCGTATAATATTTTGAAATGGTTAAATTTACTTTACCGCTGCTAATACTTTATCGTTGCCAAAACTAAATCAAAACCGGGAATAATAATTTTTACTCAACAATTTATTTTCAAATGAAAAATTTCCACGTGAAAAATGAAAACGAAATTAATTATTTAAGAAACAGAATATGAAATGACATCATATTAGAAATAAAACTGGAGTTTTCAAATATTTGATAATAATACAAGGTGCATAAATACAAGTAAGTATGGAAAGCAAGCGAATATGATGTCATATATCGAAAATAAAACAGATTTGCTTTCATGTTGAAATAAAATTATCTTGGGTTATCAAATTATTTGTGATTAATTTCTCTCTTTTTGTTCTTTTTCTATTTCACATGAAATGAATTATTTTAAATGTATGTAATATATGTATTTTAAATGTATATCTTGTAAATTAAAGTTCTGTGTTTTAAATGAAATGAGTGAAAGATTTATATTTTAATACGAATTCAATACGAATGATGGTGATAGGAATAATACTTGGCGGTTTATCGTCTGCACACGGCTAACATAAAAGTACCATATTTTTATTTAAATTTTAAAAAGTAAAAAAAAAAAAGTTTGAAAAGATATTGGCCCGCAAATGTCAATAATATGCACCGCAAAATTATCCGTATAGAAAATCAGAAAATCTTAATAAAAATAACTATTTTTTAAAAGAAAGTAGCATCCTAATCCTAATAATATTATAAATCTGATTGTGTGCAAATGTTAGGCTGAAGCCAGCGTCAAAATGAAGCATTTAATTATCCTGTATCTTTGAATATAAGTTGATTATAACCCTCATATGAACATAGGCTGGTTTTTGTTTATTTTATTTCAATATTTTTCTTAATAATTCAAAAATTCATTATTTTCATAGAGAATAAATGGACATTTTTTCGTATATTTTAAAATGGTTGGTTGGTTTGCTTGGTTTGGCACAAAGGGCCCGGTTTTGCAGCTTTTATTTAAAACTAGCTGCCACTGGCGACCAGTTTGGTCGCCCTTAAATGTATATTAAGCATTGTAACAAATTATTTTTATTCATAATTTATTTTTTTCCTTAATCCCTCGCATAACTGGAAAAATCTAATAGATAAATCAAGAACTTTTGCGATCGCGGTAGCATTTCGCATATTTTTTGTTGTTATGTATTTCATCTTTCTTGACAAAAAACGCTTAACCCACTTAAGAATTTATGCTTCATGTCCGTTTGCTTATCACTTGCAATATGTTCGCTAATGCGGAGATTCTTAAACATATTTGGCGCAAAACAAAAATCGCGCCAGCCCCGGTGCGTCCGTGACAGCTGTTTCAATTTAAAATACATGACGTTCACATTTTTCATTTAAAATAGAAAATAGAAAAATAATAATTATCATAAATCAAAACATTTGATTTCAAATTAAAGTATCGTTTCTAATTTGCACGCGCAAAAAATAAAAGCTGACAATTATTTTCGAAATTTGATCCATTAAATATTATTACATGAGTTCAACTTACGTCAAAAAAGATCCGGAAGTTGAGTTGTATGGAACAGAATTAAGGTAAACTTTGACTGGTGCGGATTATTTTTTTTACGCCAGGCAGCGATCCAAAAATTCATGGTTTAATATTTTAAACATTCACAACGAATGAATCTTTTTTCTTTGTTTACTTTCATATATAGAGAATTTTAACTGCGAACCTAATTTAAACTGAAGTTATTGCAGAATGTATACATAATTGAACGTAAGTCATATCTCAAATATTAATTTATTTTGAACGATCTTTCTAAAAATGTAATTTTTATGCAGTTTTATTTGCAAAAATAATTTTGAATAAAAATGGCCGCCTGGCATATGAAAAAGTGAAACGGACATCCCGGAACTGTTGATGACAGTCACATGACTTACGGTTTTATTATATAGATGGTTAAATATATTTTACCGTTGCTAATACTTTATCGTTGCCAATATGAAATAAACCCCTGAGTAATAATTTTTAATCAACTATTTATTTTCACGTGAAAAATATCCATGTGAAAAATGAAAAGGAAATGAATTATTTAAGAGTTAAACAGAATATGAAATGATGTCATATTAGAAATAAAACGTGCGTTTTCAAATATTTGATAATAATACAAAGTGCATAAATACGAGTAAGTATGGAAAAGAAGCGAATATGATGTCATATATAGAAAAATAAAACAGATTTGTTTTGATGTTAAAATAAAATGATCTTGGGTTATCAAATTATTTGTGATTAATTTCTCTTATTTTTTTCTTTTTCTTTTTCACATGAAAGGAATTATTTTAAATGTACGTAATATATGTATTTTAAATGTATGTGTTGTAAATTAAGTTCTGTGTTTTAAATGAAATGAGTGAAATATTTATATTTTTAATTAATTCAATACAAATGATGGGATAGGTTGGCGATTTATCGTCTGCACACGGCTAACATAAAAATACCATATTTTTAATTTAAATTTTAAAAAGTAAAAAAAAAAATTTTTTTAAATATATTGGATGGCAAATGTCAATGATATGCATCGCAAAATTATCCGTATCGAAAATCAGAAAATCTTAATAAAATAACTATAATTTTTAAAAGAAAATTGCTTTTCTCATAAAAGCTAAAGATTTAATATGATTATGTCGAAGTAACAGCATTTTTCCTCTATCATTTTCCCACAATCGAAACACATTTGTAAATCGTCGTTTCGAACCGGAATTTAATATTACATTTCTTTTAGTTTTAAAATAGGAAAAACTTTGTTGTCGTTTTTAAATATGGCTTTTTTTAAAGTTGTTTCATAATAGATTTTTGTAAAGTCTTGTAGGATAAGAAAAATTGAATAGATTTTAAAGCAATGTTTAAGTAAAATTACAATATTTTTTAAACTTAAAAAACAACAATGTTATCGAAAAGAAAATCGATTTTACCAACAAATTCGCGTAATGCAAAAGCAAAGAAGAAGTCAAAAAGTAATGAATCTTTTCTTCCAGCCGAATTGTGTAAACTTGAATAAGCCGATCGTGCCAATTCATAACATTATAAACGTGAAAGCGCGTTCTATATAGTAGAATTTTTTTTTACATATAGGTAGAAAATTTCCGAGAATAGGAAGGTTAGGGGTCTAAAATTAGGTCCATAGTCAATTTGCCTTTTTTTTATCAAGTGAAATTTGGCGCAAAATTAAATACATTGTTGTAACCAGATTTATTTTTTGCGTGGTAAACACTTAATGGTATTTTAGATGATCATTTCCCCGCTCACCTTTGATGTCAACTATGACTGTAAAACATATTAAAAAATATTAGCCGATAATTTTCTAATTTTCTTATTGCTTCATGATGTAAATAGACATCCTGTTTCATACTTTAAACCTGAATCGGTCATGCCATTGTCGTTCAATTTTTATTCCTAATCCTAACCCTAATCGTGTCCTATCCTGATCCTGATAATAACTTTAAAGAATATTCTTTGACACGAATATGTAAATTAAATCAATATCCATAAATGGAATGAATGGAAAATATAGAATAAATAGAAATGTCAAAATAAAATAACAAGAAAGTACATTTATTCGACACCTAACCCTAGAGAAAGCGTAAAAAATTTCAAGCGCATGAAATAAATTAAAATAATCTTATATATACTAACAAAAATATGTAAAATTTAGATCATCAGATTTGTGTCGTCGGTATTTATTTGCTTATAGTGTTCTTGACGCGATAGAGAAAATATTGAGGTTAAATTGGGCAGAATTTAAAGTACTTCCCAGCAACCTTTATTTACATTTTAGAATCGCATCAGATTGTCATATCTTTGTGAAATAGCTATCAATGTATAAAATCCACAAGCAGTTTGTTCACTATTTACACCACTTAGCGTGAAGCACTTAATTTAATATATACATACATAAACAAGATAATGTAGTAAGAAATATATAACATATGTCTATGCAAATAAACAATATAATAATGCCCATTTAGCAATGCACACATATACAAATTGTACACCAAATACCATCTAAAATGCACTGTTGTATAGAGTGTATACTAGTGTTGTTTTTCGTATTACGAAGAGGTATTCCTCGATTTTCACGATTTTACTTGGTCCTCCTTTTTTCATTAATTGCAGTTTCATTTTCGCAATTGTATATATTATTTGGCATGAAATTTCACTTTTTTAAGACTGGGTTATGTCAAGGCCCCTATAGCAAAGAAATACCGTATGGTCTCCTATAAAATGTGATAAAGCTTTGGTTAATTATATATGTTGTTAATTATCAAGTGAAATGTTTTGCTAAATTAATGCATTTATTCTTTTTTTAATGTTACGTGAACGAAGTCACGGGTAACAGCTAGTAATATTATAAATCTGATTGTGCGCAAATGTTAGGCTGAAGCCAGCGTCAAAATGGAGCCTTTAATGATCCTGTATTTTTGCATACAGATTGATTATAACCCTCATTTGAACATAGGCTGGCTTTTGTTTATTTTATTCAAATATTTTTCTTAATAATTCATAATTTCGTTTTTTCATAGATAGTAAATGGACATTTTTTTCGTATAATATTTTAACATGGTTAAATTCACTTTAATACTTGCTAATACTTTATCGTTGCCAAAACTAATTCAAATTCCGGAATAATAATTTTTAGTCAACAATTTAGTTTCAATTGAAATTTTTTCACGTGAAAAATAAAAATGAAATAAAAAAAATTAAACAATTAAGAAGATTAAATAATATTATTAGAAATAAAACGTACTTTTTTTTAGTTGTTGATAATAATACAAGGTTTCCATATGAGTAACCATAGGAAACAGGCGAATATGACGCCATACATCAAAAATAAAGCGGATATCTTTGATTGGTGAAATAAAATGATCTTGGCTTTTTTTTTTTTTTTTTTTTTTTTTTTTTTTTGCTTTTTTCTTTTGTATGGTAATAATTCTTGGCGTTTTACCGTCTGCGCAGGGCTAATATAATTATACCGTATTTTTTATTTAAATTTTTAAAAAGTAAAAAGAAGTTTCAAAAGAAAATGGTCAGCAAATGTCAATAATATGCTCCGCAAAATTATCCATATCGAAAATGATGTCATGGATTACGAGAAATATTTATTTTCATTCTTAAAACTAAATAACTCGATTACCTAAAAAAAAAATGACGAATGTTAATAGTTCCATTTTTGTTGATAAAAACTAAAGATTTAATATTATTTCGTTAAAGCGACATAATTTCCCCTATGCCAGTACTGAAATTAATTGCCTGGAAAAGAAAATTAACAAGAATTATGTCATTAAAAAGGGATTTCTCTGCGGGAAAAAGATGCGTCATATTTGAAATAAAACGGGAATTTTCCAATGTGTTTTAAAATGAGTGTGAATCAATTCCTCACATTAATAATACAAGGATCAGTAAGTATAGAAAGCAGATGAGTTTCACGCCATATTTATAACGAAAAATTTAAATGTTTTTTTTATCTATACTGATTATTAAGCATGAATATTCGTTATATACAGATGAGAATTTTCTGCTAAAAATCGCATCATAATTTTAAGAAAAGGAAAATGAACACGAATCTATGTTTGTATTTCGCAACTACTCCTCACTGTAAAAAATTGCTGCAGTAAAATTACTGCAGCAGAGATTCCAGGCAATGTCCATAAGAAAACCGGTTTTGTGACTAGATAAACGAGCTTTGTTATTAGATAAACGGTTTTTGCCCGTAAAAACATGAAATTTACTGAAATGGACCGTTTACCTTGAAAAGGGGGCATTTCCCGTAAAATTACGGCAGCAATTCACGGAGAATGCCCGTGAATTTACAATTTTCATTTACAGTACCAGAATATCGAACGCAACGTGATTTACTTTATACTGTTTATCATTGATCCGAGGATGTTACACAAACTGTCAGAATTTAAAAAATTAAATTAGATGCCAAGATTTTTTTTTCTTTTTTGTTAATTTTAACGAAGTTTCTCTAAAAACGGAAAGTAAATTACTCCATATTTGTGTATAAAAAAAGGAAAAATAAAATAGATCAGTATATTTTTTACACCATTTTCTCATTAAAACTGAAAAACAGAATTGTTTTTCACTTTGAATAGATGGTGAAAACAAAATCTTGATTTCAGTAAATTATCCGAAAAATAAAAACATATTTTCACATATTCAAACTTTATGAATCAATTTATTCTAGAGAATGAAAATTGCCTGTCAACATACTGTCATTTAGAAAATAAGATTTGTTTCAGCTATACATTAAACCAAGGAGGCAGAACTGAATTTAAAGAAAAAGCATGTACTATTTCCAATTAATGTTTTTTTGAAGGATGGCTGTTAAAACGTTTCACAAAGGCGTTAAAAGTAAAATTGTTTATCAGGTAAAATTGATATTTGTTTTTACCCAATTCGTCTATTTCCACGATTTTATTTGGCCCTCCTTTTTGCATTGGTTGCAATTTCATTTTCGCGATTATTTGGCACAAAATTTCACTTTTTAAAGTCTGAGTTATGTCAAGGTCCCTATAACAAAAAATACAATATTGTCGCCTATGAAATGTGATAAATAGTTAGTTAATTTTAACGTTTTTAATTATCGGGAGTGAAATATTTTCTTAATTAATATATTTATTCTTCTTTTAATGTTGCTTGAACGAAGTCACGGGTAACAGCTAGTTTTTTCATAAAAGCTAAAGATTTAATATGATTGCATCGAAGTGATAGCATTTTTCCCTTCATCATTTTCCCACAATCAAAACACATTTGTAAATGGTCGTTTCGAAACGGAATTTAATTTTACATTTCTTTTAGCTTTAAAATAGTAAAAACTTTGTTGTCATTTTCAAATATAGCTTTTTTTAAAGTTCTGTTGCATAATAGATTTTTGTAAAGTCTTGTAGGTTGAGGAAAATGGCATAGATTTTAAAGCATAGTTTAAGTAAAATTACAATCTTTTTAAAAACTTAAAAAGCAACAATGTTATCGAAACGAAAATCAATTTTACCGACAAATTCGCGTAATGCAAAAGCAAAGAAGAAATCAAAAAGTAATGAAACTTTTCTTCCAGCCAAATTATGTAAACTTGAACAAGCCGATCGTGCCCTTTCATAATATTATAAACGTGAAAGCGCGTTGTACATAGTAGAAAAGGTTTTCGCATATAGGTAGAAAATTTTCGAGAATAGGAAGGTTAGGGGTCTTTAATCGGGTCCATAGCCAATGTGCTTTTTTTTTAATCATGCGAAATTTGGCGTAAAATTAAATACATTGTTGCAACCAGATTTGTTTTTGCATGGTAAACACTTAATGGTATTTTAGATGATCATTTCCTCGCTCACCTTTTATGCCAACTATGACTGTAAAACATATTAAAAAATATCAGACGATATTTTTTTAATTTTCTTATTACTTCATGATGTAATCCTAGACATCCTGGTTCATCCTTTAAAACTTAATTAATCATACCATTGTCGTCCAATTTTTATTCTTAATCCTAACCCTAATCGTATCCTATCCTAATTCTATTAATAACTTTAAGCAATATTCTTTGAAACGAATATGTAAATTAAATCAATATCCATAAATGGAATGAATGGAAAACAGAATAAGTAGAAATGGCAAAATAAAATAACAAGAAAGTACATTTATTCGACACTTAACCCTAGAAAAAGCGTGAAAAATTTCAAGCGCACGAAATAAATTAAAATAATCCTATATATACTAACAAACATATGTAAATTTAGATCATCAGATTGGTGCTATCGGTATTTATTTGTTTATAGTGTCCTTGACACAATAGAAAAAATGTCGAGGGTAAATTGGGCAGAATTTAAAGTACTCTCTAGCAGCCGTTATTTACATTTTTAAATCGCAACAGATTGTTATATCTTTATGAAATATCTATCAATGTATAGAATCCACAAGCAGTTTGTTCAATATTTACACGACATAGGAAGAAGCACTTTAGTTAATATACGCATAAACAAGACATAAAATAATAATGTAGTAAGAAATATATAACACATGTCTATACAAATAAACAATATAATAATGCCCATTTAGAAATGAATACATATACAAATTTCACACCAAATACCACTTAAAATGAACTGTTGTATAGAAGAATTCTCTCAGTGTTGTTTTTCGTTTTACGAAGAAGAATTGTCGATTTTTACGATTTTACTGGGCCCTTCTTTTTTCATTGGTTGCAGTTTCATTTTCGCGATTGTATATATTATTTGGCATGAAATTTCACTTTTTTAAGACAGGGCTATGTTAAAGCCCCTATAGAAAAGAAATACCGTATTGTCTCCTATAAAATGTGATAAAGATTTGGTTAATTATATATGTTTTTAATTATCGAATGAAATGCTTTGCTAAATTAATGCATTTATTATTTTTTTAATGTTACGTGACCGAAGTCACGGGTAACAGCTAGTTTTATTTTCTATTTTTATTGTGTTTTTAATTTTTCCTTATTCTGAAATCCAAACACTACCTTTACGCCGAATTTTAAGTTTCTGAGGCTAAAAGATCGAATTATTTTAATTTTTTCGAATTTTTCGAATGTGTGAAATTTTTGTTTTGAATTTTCTGAATTTTTTTATTTTTTTATTTTTTGTATTCTAAATACTACCTTTAAATAATAAATAATACCTTCTAAATACTACCTTCCAAATTTCAAGTTTCTAGCGCTACAAAATCAAATTGTCTTCAAATTTTCGGTTTTTTCAATTTTTTCGATTTTTTCAATTTTTGCTTTCGATTTTTTTTTCTGAATCCTAAACACTACCTTCACACCAAATTTTAAGTTTAATACACTAGAAGATCAAATTATTTTCAACTTTCAATTTTGTTGGAATTTTCGAATGTTTTTTTTTTTTTTTTCGAATTTTTCATACTTTTTAATTTTGCCTTTCTTTGAATCCTATAAACACTACCTTTATTCCAAATTTCAAGTTTGTAGAGCTACAGGATCTACCTTATCTTTTTGATGAGGCGTGCGTGAGTGAGAGTGACAAAAATAGAAAGTTTGAGTTCATATATTGTCTGAACTAGAAAAGACAGAAACGTGAAATTTTGATCTTGTGTGCCAAATATTCTATATAAACGAAGTTTCAGATTTTTGGGAAACTCCAGCGAAAAGATATGGGGGGGGGGGTCAAAAGTGCCCTGAGTTGCTTCCAGAAAAGGATGCTTACGACTCGTGCTTTCTCAACTTAGCGGAGGCACTGCCGTGCCTCAACATTTATAGGTGTGAAGCCCACATGGCTCTGTTTAACGTATTGTCATTTTAACGATTTATGTACGCAAAATTCAAAGGACCCCGTTATAGTGGTCGCTGTATTAACGATATATGGCTGAAAAGCACACACAGTCCAATTATTTTGATCCCCGTATTAACATTTTACGGGAATGAGATCACAGTGCCTATTTGCAATGTTCACCATGTATCTTAGGCTATCACATTTTTGTTTATTTTATCTTAAAGCTCTGTCTTCCTCCTAGATAATCAGGGGCAGGGCCGAGCATATATTTGTCAGGGAGCTCATAAAATATATATATATATTTATGTCGCGAAATCTTTACTTGCGTGCTTTTTTGATATTCTTATTAGTTATTTTCGTATAGTTTAAAATAAAGTACTTTATTTATATTTTAATTTTTGCAGGCAAATTGCACTTTCTGGGCCCCACACGAAAGCGAGTGGTTAGACCGATATGAATATATTTGAAGGTCATCAAAGCATAATACACCTCTAAATAAAAAACTAAAAGAACAATGACCCTTTCTCTCAAAACATCAAAATCCTTATATCGACTTTTATGTTTATACAGCGTACATTCATCAAATTTCGTATTTAAGTACTTAATAACTGTTTACATTCCATTTATTAATATCCTTTAGTCACGAATTCTTGCTCGATTTTGGTAAGAATTCGAAAGAATCGCAGTCCAAATCTTTTTTGCAAAAATAAAATAAGAATTTTCTTCTCTAAGTCACTGCCTTACTTAGATAGGGGGAAGGGTGTGGATAGGGCTGGACTTTCCTCGTGTTAATGTGAGATTATGTCGATGTTGTCTATTAACCATTTGATCACTGTTTTGCCTTTCATTTGAAGGTGTTTTTATGTGCTAGTTGTTTTCGCCAGAGTGCCTCATTGTTCGCTGTGATGTTGACCTGGTGGGGTGCATTAGTAAGGGAGCAAATAGGTTCAGTGTGAATCTGTGTAGATACACTGGAAACGTGCCGTAGCCTGTGTAGATTAGTGAAAGTAATTTGCACCTTATTATTCTGTTTTTGTTTACTTTTAGTAAATAGTTGTTTGTCAACCTGACTTTGTCCCTATAGTCTCAGTTTAACTGTCATTGTTTAATTGTGAGTTCTTTTAAGGGTTTTTTTAGTTTTGATATTGGTTTTTCAATGTGGAATGGGAATACTTAGTGTGGATGTAATGGTGCGTGTTTGGCAAGAGCGTCTGCATCCTCATTTCCTTGAATGCGCACATGTGCCTTGACCCAGCTGATTTTGAATCTGTTGTTTGACTCTTTTGCTATTTGCTGTATTGTGTCTATTGTTTTATTAACGTTCACTGATTTGCGTAGTGCTTCTATTGTCGATTTGCAGTTCGAGCAAATGCTATAGTCATGCCCTGTTCTGTTGCCCAATTCGACTGCATTTAGTATGGTCAGTAGTTCGGCTTGATAAATGTCGTTACACTTTCTTATTTGGCACTGACCATGTATTTTTTTTTATCGTTTTTGTGTGTCATATCAGAAGATTTTCTCCTAATAGGTTCTCCCTGGTTTGACTTAAATATACCTAAAATGATCTTAAATATAATATACAAATGAACCTATCAATTGGCTGCTCTTAGTAATGCATACTGGAGATAAGACAGGCTCAGCCCGAGTCCCAGCCTGGTCCCGACACGTGCTCGAGCTCGATTTTCATACCAGTCTTCGAATTCCGTCGATCTTCGGCTCATTCTTTCTGAAACTGAAAATTATATTTATTTTATTTATTCACGTATAGAAAAAATTAAACTTTTATTTTTTTTTCTTGAAATTTACTCATTTTATTTCAAGTTATTTTAATGCTACTTTGATCAGAATGAAGGGAAAACAGAAATGGTGTTTTTGTATTCAAGTATTAGAATGCAGTTTAAAAACTAAGATTTGTGCTATTTGCAGATTTATATTTGACATTGACGGCGATGACCTGTTGATATAGCGCGAATTAAAAGATTTACGTCGATTTTCATTTGTGACATATAAACAGTAGAATATGGCACTTTTCCGTTATACGGACACCATTATCGCCAAGCATACATTTACATACATTTACATAGATTTATATACATACATTTACATACATTTTGGCATGGTGTCTGTATTACGGAAAAGTACCTAGAAAGATTTTTTTTATTGGATTTTTACTAGCTGATCACGTTTCGAAAAACTAATATTATCCACACTACGATTTCTTTATCTTTTATCTTTTTTTTCGAGCATACATTAACCCACATCAAGTTAAAAATATGCAAAGAAACAGTATTTTAGGTACTTCTCCATTATCCCGTCGATCACTTTTCATAACAAAAAGATATCGCCAAACTGTGACGTCAAATAAAAACCAGTCGGAAGTGTCAATCCCAAAACTTTCTTCTATCTCACACAGGTTTCGCATACACCAAAAAGAATCAGCACCAATTTATATCAAGGTCTAACTGAAACTCAAGTTTTATTAAATTCCGTGCATTATTTCTCGAGATAGGACTATCGCTAAAATCGTGTAAATCCTGCAAAATGCTGCATAGCAGCGCCACCTGCTGGGCAATTTTTACCAAAAATTAATCAGGACCCATTTATATCAGAGACTAACTGAATATAAATTTTTATTAAATTCCGAACATTAGTTCTTGAGATAGAGCTATTGCGGAAATCGCGAAAAATGCTGCATTGCAGCGCCACCTGCTACGCGATTTTTACCAAAAACTAATCAGCACCAATTTATATCAGGGACTAACTGAATACAAAGTTTTATTAAATTCTGAGCATTAGTTCTTGAGATAGAGCGCCCACAAAATTTTTGTCACATACAGACAGACAGACAGACAGAGCCACAGACAGAGTCACAGACTGACATTTTCTAAAAATGGTCAATTCGTGTTCAGGACCTTCTAAAACGTATAAATCCGTCGAAAACCGGAAGTCGAAAATTTTCATCAATCCAATACTTTCTTCTTGTAAAGATAGAAGGAAAAAACCCCTACTGGCTCTCAATCCATGTGGTCACGCTTGAAAATCGCTCCCATGGCAGGCTAGGATAAAGGCGTTTAAAGGTAAGTGGGAATGCTCTCTCCGGTCAAATTAATTATTTAAAGTCTTAGTGTACAAATTGAGACCAGCCGCGACCAAATCGGTCATCTTTTTAATGAGTTATATCAATTTTAGTAAAATTACTCTGGCCCTTTGGCACGGTTACATGGCATCCAAGCTTCAGTAGCCGCCATGTTTTTCAACGTCACCCAAATACAAAAACTGTATATATTGTGTATATTATTATTGTTGTTATTATTGTATATGTGTACTATGCCATACAGTAGCCTTTAATAGTTAGTTTAAGTTGTTATTTGTTCAAAATAATTTTTTTTTTTTTTTTTTTTAAATCAACTTCTCATAACTTCTGCCATCGGAGCCACATTTAAATTTTTTTTAAACATACTTCAAATCATCGGATCTCTTATATCTTTGGTGAGATTGTGTATTTAGTGTTCCGATATACTCTCAAAAATTTTCAATACACTGGTGTAATTTTAAGTTGGGGGTTCGGCTTACACATTTTTTGACCCTCACCCAGAAAGCACTACTTTCCAACCATTCTGATTTTTTAAAAAATACTTCCAATTTTTATTTCGCCCTGTAATTTTATGTGAACATACATATAGTGCTCCGACACCCTAAAAAAAAATCGAAACACTGGAAAAATTTTAAAGGGGTGTACCACACTTGATACTATAAATTCAGTGTTGCAGCGAGCACTTGTGGCATGGGTGTTTGTTTACGTTTTAAGCTCCCATTTAATTAATTAAATAAGCGTTCCCGAGAGCTCTAATGTTTCATTTAACTTTGTATAAAGTCTTCTTAAACTCTAAGAAAAGCTCTGGCATCATTTCTGTGTAATTTAATGTATATTATGTGCACTCTACCAAACCTTGTCAACTTTGTCATGTATAGCTTGCTTTTATGTTTTTTACTTTTGAGTGTGTCTTATTCAAACCCCCTTAAAAATTACTAAATATATATTTTTTTCTTTTTTATTAATTGTATCCGATGAACAATTAAATTTCCTACACATAGATGCCAGTTGCTTAACTCTCAGACCATTTTAAGTGTACATTTAACTGCTTTAAAATGTAATTTTCATTTATATTAAAAATGGCTACCCCTTTAGAGCACTCACGCCAAAATTTTCAATGGGTTGGTTGGTTGGTGAAAAGATGACGCTACATAAAAATTGAGCAGGAAAACTCAAAAAGAATTGAGATACCTTCATAAGAGTGGTGGATCTTATTGGTATATGGCAACCAGCCCACAAATAAATATAGTTTATTAGCACATTACACTTTACCCATAGCAGTAAGGAATTTGAATAAAACACTTCAACTGCATTGTGGGTAAAATCTCACATCGTTTAATGTCACATAGGGGCAGCAAGGATATACTAGCAGTAGCACACATCCTCGTAGGCTTTCACGTTAGGCCCTAGGGCCTCTTTTTTAGAATATCTTTATTTATTATCCAAACTTAATAACATAACATATCATTTTAAAGGACTTGAGATGAGCTTTCTGATTATGTGGCCCATTTTAATATTGGCACTGTCAGGTTGGGCCCTGGGCCCCCCCCCCTGAAGTTGATTTCACTTTTCCTATCTCTTAAAGTTACTCCACATTCATGTAAGTATAATAACGCATTTTAAAGGTTTCCCAATGGACTTTTCGTTTCCGAGGCCAATTTCATGTTACGACCTCTCTTTTAGGCCCTGGGGCCCAAAAAGGGGCACTTTTTTGTTTACATACTTGTTGTTTCTTATTTTCCCATTTTCCAATAGCTCTTTCTAAAGGTCCCAGTGTGAGGAGCATTCCATTTCTGGCCCCCTTCTTTTCGTGATTCCATCAAGGGGGCCCTGTGCCCCTTAAAAGGGCCCATTCTTTAAATTTAATCTTCCTTGCTATGTAATATCTCATTTTAAAGGGTCTCTCATGAACTCTCAGCTTAAGGGGCCCTTTCTTTTGGATCTAGCTGTGGCTCACATCTCGTAGGCCTTCGCGTTAGGCCCTAGGGCATCTTTTATAGAAATTCTTTATTTATTATCCATTCTTATTAACATAATATTTCATTTTAAAGGTCTTGAGTTGGGCTTTCTGATTCTGTGGCCCATTTTAATTTTGACCCAGTCAGATTAGGCCTTCCCCCCCCCCTCCTTGTAGTTGATTTCACTTTTTCTATCTTCTAAAGATACTCCACGTTAATTTATGTATATTACCTCATTTTGAAGTTTTTCCAATGGACTTTCCGTTTCCGCGGCCATTTTCATGTTACGTTCTCTATTTTAGGCCCTGGGACCCTTATAAGGGCACCATTTTTTTTTTCTTTTACATTTCTCTTATTTCTTTCTTTGCCCATAGTCCAATAGCTCATTCAATAGGTTTTTGTGAGCTACCCATTTCCAGCCCCCTGCATGTCGCTGGGCCCGTCATGGGGGCCCTGGACCCCCTATTTGGGGCCATTCTCTAACTTTTATCATTCTTTCTGACTATTTTCTCATTTTAAAGGGTCTCTCAGTCTCCGAGGCCTTCATATCCCAGTCAGCCAGTCATTTCATTTATGTGTTATTTCAGCTCATGCCACAAAATTTTATAACCAATAACATCAAGTTTCCAAGTGCAGCATGGGTCAAATTGATTGGCCCCACTGGTAAGCCTGGTGACCTAACATCACACCATAAAGCCTTTTACATTTTATATGTCCACCAATACCTGTATTAAACGTAGCTAAAATTATTTTATTTTTCTTTGTTGCACCAGTGAAACTCCATTCAAAAATTTAAGTACTTTAAAAGTTATATTATTTCAAAAAACTATTGTATACATTGTATAATCTGGCTTCATGGCAGAAAGTCCATACATTGTTAATATCTTGTTAAAGGGGTATTCTCTCATCTAGTACATCTTATAACCTCCAGTATCAATGTTAAAGGAAAAATCTCCCACAGTTCTATAAGTTTACTCCATAGTCAATGCCCTCTTAACATTTTTGTTACAACAACTCTCATCTTTCATGTTCCTATATTGTATAGGTGAATAATACTATTTAGTACCTTTAAAAGTTATTTTAAGTTGTTTGTTCATAATATTTTATTTTTTAATTCAGCTTTTCGTATCATCTGCCATTGGAGCCACCTCTAAACTTTTAATCGTTCCTCCATTCATCGGTTCTTTCAATTTTTTGGTGATGTCTATAAATAATTGTATTTTTCGTTTTTTCTGGCTCAATGGGAGGTAGTCCTTACATTGAAAATTTCTAGTCAAAAGGGTATTTTCTCACTCTAGTATAACTTAAATCTTCCAGTGTTATTGTTTAAGGGAAATTTCCCACAGTCCTGTAAGTTTACTCCAAAATCAATGCCCTTTTGACATTTTATTTTCTCATTTCTTATCACTATTCTCATTTTGCACGTAACAGTAAGATAACTTCAATTCAACTTCGGCTGGTCTCAATTTATTAATTTAAAGGGAAGAAAGGGGAAGGAAATTAAATTATTGCTTAGCCCCTAAGGCTTTCTATAACATTAATATTATATTGCATTTTATGTCTTAATTTCCTTTTTTCTCATGAGTTATTTACTCTTCAACTTTTTACTCTTCAACCTCTGGACATTGATCATTATAGTTTTGATAGTTGCTGCCAAACTTACAAACTTTATCAGAGGAACTTTACACAACAAAGAACTCAAACAGCCTCGAGTTCAAGGTGATTCAATGTAATCTACAACGATCTAAAGGTAATACGGCAGCTTTTATAAATCATGTAATTGAAGAGGGTTTTTCACTGGCGTGCCTCCAGGATGCTTATATTTTTGAAGGCCGACCGGTCTCTCTCCCTTTGAGTGTGCCATGTTACAGCTCCAGCTCCCTTAATTGTCATATTTTGATCTTAAACCAAAACTTAAAACACTGTCTTTCAGCTAAATTCAATAATTCAGTTTTCGTTAATCTAGACCTACCGAACTTAATTCTGAGCATTGGGAGCCTGTACTGTCCTCCAAGGGCTGAACTAGAGATTGATCTCCAAGATTGGAGATCAGCAAAACATCTTAGCGACTACTGTTTAGTGCTGGGGGACTTCAATGCACATGACCCACTATGGGGGTATTCGCGGGAAGACGCCAGGGGAAGACTCCTCGTAGATTTCTTGCTGGCAGAAAACCTTGTAGTTTTAAACGAACCATCTTGCCAACCAACCTATGAGTCGGGCAGAAGGAAGGGCCGACCAGATTTATCAATCTGTTCACAACCCCTCTTCCAACACTTCAGTAACTGGGAAGTTGTCCCAGAACTTTTCGGAGACCACAGGCCAATTATTACACAACTATTTTTAACAGTAACGGATTTACCAAAACGCAGATTTAAAACAAAAACATTCCCCCCTATAAATTTCAAAAAATGGTTCAACATAAATGTTTAACGGACAATATTAATTTTAAAACAATTAAAACATCCGAAGATCTGGACATCCATTATGAAAAGTTCTACCAAATTATTAAAGATTCAGCAATAACTTCATTTAAAAAAAACCCTCATTTCGAAAACCTAAATTTTCCTGGTGGTCGCCGGACGTTAGGGCACATAGGAATAAAGTAAAAGCTTTATATAATAAAGCAAAAAACTCTAATTTCGATCCAATAAACTTCCAAAATTATAAAAAAGAAAAAGCCAAATATAAAAAACAAATCCTCTGTGCAAAAGAGAAAGCGTGGGACAATTTCTGTAAAAAACAAACTGACCCTTTTGGCATATAAAAAAAACTCGCTTTCCAAGATTACCAAGATAAATTAATTAGCTTTCTACCGGACTCATCCTTTCCGGTTTCCAGGTCCACTTCATTAGCTAACCTTACAGAAAGAATATTTGGGCCTTCAGCAGGTATGCCAGTGCAACCTGCCCAGGCATTTAAAATATAACCCCAATCAGACCAACCAAAATTTACAAAAAGAGAATAAAGAAATGCAATACATAGCTTCAATCAAAACAAGGCCCCAGGGCCAGACGAAATCGATCATCGTATGATAAGAGCGATATTTGCCATAATACCAGTTACACTACTAGACTTATTTAATTCAGCACTTTCCTTAAATTATTTCCCGGTGGCCTGGAAGCTTGGGGAGCTTATCTACTTTAGAAAGGAAGGTAAACCACTTGACGAACACACATCTTATAGACCGATAACATTACTTCCAATAATATGCAAAATTTTTGAAAAACTATTGCTGCGGAGAATTAATCATATACTAACGCAAAACAATAGATTAACAAATAAACAACACGGTTTCACACAGTTAAAATCAACAAAAACTGCTCTTCAAAATGCCCTATCATATATCGATATCAATAAAGAAAACAACTACACGACTTTTATATCGCTGGATTTCATGGGGGCATTTGACAACCTTCCATGGGACCTGGCAATTTCATCACTAACTGACTTAGACATCCCGCAGCAATATATTAATACAATTATCTCCTTCCTTTCGAGTAGGCGGGCTCAGGTTGATTGGCACAACCCTAATATCTTGCATTATTTCACAAAAGGCTGATCACAGGGCTCCTGTTTTGGTCCTTTTCTCTGGTTGTCACTCTTGGAGGGATTACTGCGTTACTTTGTCTTTGAGCACTATGCGATTGTGGCATACGCGGACGATGTCCTGTTAATTATTTGGGGTCCATCACGCGCTGTGCTAGAGCATACTGGTGGGATTGCCCTGAATTATGTTCAAAATTGGGCAACGCGCAACCATATTGAAATATCATTGAATAAATCAAAAACAATTACATTTGGCAAACCTAATATCTTAAAAAGGGACCCAACTTTCAAACTAAAAGGACAAAACCTAAAATCAGTCAAAACCTTAAAATACTTAGGAATTACAATAGACCAACATCTTTCATTCCTACCTCACCTAGTAATAAAAAGGGAAGAAATTACTAAAACTACACAAAATTTATATAAATTTTCATCAATTTCGGGCAGGTTGCCAACTCATTTCTTTAAAATATGGTATTCGGCAATCCTACAGCGTCAAATCGCTTATGCCTGTGGGGTTTGGTTCACGCGTATGAGACGGTCGCATGGAGTGCGTCACCTCTTGGCGGCGCAGAGAAAAGTACTCCTACTCATCTCAAGAGCGTATAAAAATACGTCAACAGCGGCATTGCAGGTACTCACGGGTATCCCGCCCCTGGACTTGCAACTAGAAGCGGAAGCTGAATTTGCTAGAGCCACTAGATTAGGGATTTCATCAACACGTATTAATGCACAAACAATAGCCACAAAGATCTCAAAATATAAAACTTCACCAACTCTAGATCAAATAAAAACCTGTCCGGGTTCAAAATTCAATGGGGAATTCCATATTTTTACAGATGGCTCAAAAACTGCTGAAGGCACAGCATCGGCTTTCTGTGCTTATAACAATAATATAATTCATCACACGTGGCGTGCAAAACTTGACTCGGGCAATTCAATTTTCCAGGCCGAACTACTTGCGATTGGAGAAGCTGTGCGCTGGGCTATGAAAGAGGATTCGGTCAACTTTCTAATCTCTTCGGATAGCTTATCAAGTTTAATGGCTCTTTCAAAATTTGACATAGATAATTATTTAGTCCAGGAAATTTTACAACGTTTAAATTTATCCTCCAAAAACTTCTTTTTTAATTGGGTCAAGGGTCATTCGGGTGTAGCTGGAAATGAACTGGCGGATCAATTGGCGCGGTCAGCAACAAACGATGAAACACTGGAAACAACTTTTCTTCCTGTACCACCGTCCACACTCAAAAGAGAATTAAAAAAACAAACCATAGACAGTTGGCAACAACGCTGGTCTACAGCACAGGTGGGTCATTACACAAGAGACTTCCTTCCGGAAGTCTCGCAACAACTAGAAATACACAACAGATATCTATACCTATTTTTAACAAATCATGGACCATTTCAACAACACCTATTCCAAATTAACAGAAGTGACTCACCACTATGTGTCTGTGGATTAGAAGCAACATCATTACACTACATATTAAACTGCACTGTAACTTCACATTTCCATGTCAAAAAATCACCACAAATGTCACTTAAAAACTGGATGCTATATCTCCTGGACCGTCCGGTTCTTCTCCAGCGCATTATCAACTGCATGAAATATATTGAAAAAAATGAATTTCTATTTTCAAATCCTCTTCCTCTGTAGTCGGGCAACCGCTTGTCCAACCTAGCAGGGGCCCTGTTTTCTCTGTACACATGTATATAAATAATATTGAATATAATAACTGTTGTAATGAGAGTTAACACCACACTATCTGTATATTATTAGTATTTGCATATTACTTGTAAATTTTCAGTGTATTCGCATCTGTATATTCATATTAGTATATTATTAATTGTATTAGAAGTATTTAACCAAGAATCTGCATCGCATGTAACCAAAAATCCTAAATATGAAGTCTGCACAGTACTTGTATATAGTCATATTCTGGAAATGGTCTAAACGTATAATTGTATAATCGAATTAATTATAATAACTGTATGTGTGCATCATATTTTTCCATATACATCAATTGTAGTAAAGTATTTGTATAAAATATGCTAGCCAATAATAACCCATCATATTTAACCAATAATAATTTTAGGCATGGTGCTTGCACCGTATTTGTAAATATCTTATCTGGAAATTGTATATTCTGTATACATTGAAATAATAACAATAATCGTATGTATGAAAGTTTTAAAACATTATTATCAGACAAAATTCCAATTACTTTCACTACAAAAAAATCACATGTAAAAGTAAAACTTCTGAGTAGAAGAAAAATATTCTATTGTATATTCTATTGTATTTATTGTATATTCTATTGTATCTATATCGTATTGTAATATTGTAATATTATATTGTAAAATTCTGTAACTGTGGTCTCGCTGGTGATAGAGGCGTGTCAGCCCCTCAGGATTGCACACAAACTCTAAGGCTTAAGCCGGGTTTCCTGAGGTGGTCATCCATGTATAGATAGAAGAAAGTAAAAATGGAAGAATGTTGTCATTGGAATCTAAAAAAATAAATAAATAAAAATAAATAAACACAAGAAATTTGGAAAAACCTCATCCACTAATGTGTCAACTTAGTAAATAAAACTTAAAAAATAAAATTTACAATTTATTAACGAAAACAGAAAATTTTTTTTGGATATTTATCTATTTACATTATTTTTCTTAACTATCGCTCTCGGCTGCTCAGTACATGTTTGTGACGTCGTCCGTCAGCTGAAACTGATCTATCGTACGTAATTATGCATCGCAACATTTTTTCAATGCTTTTTTCTTTTAATATCATGGCACCGCCGTTTAAGGGCGCAATTGTTATTTTAATTAACCTAATGACTAATAAATCAGTAAAACATAATGAAAAATACAGATAAATGCGTCGAATTAAAAACCACTTGACGACATAACAAACATATGGTAACGCGTCTGAGTTTAAGTGAATGTGGTGTTACAATCATGCATTTTTGTCGTTAAATCCCATAGTTTGGCGAGATAGTTTTTTGGGTACTTACGTATTAACGCCACCGCAGCAGAAGCTGCGCTAATGCGCCAATAAAGAGCAATCTTGTTGTTCGCACGCGCACGCAGTTATCTTTTGGATTCCTTGTTGCCTTGTTGTTTGCTGATTTTTGACGCCATTTTTTAGAGCTACGAAAGATTGGTGGATCTTAAAATCCACCAAATCTTTAGCTGTGGTGGCGTTAATACGGAAGTACCGTTTTTTGTTATGAAATGTGGTAAACTATTTCTCCTCTGTTATAAAATACGGTACTTCTTTAGTTGCATAGAGGCATTGAATTTAGTGTCTTCTTTAGTAATGTCATTAATTTTAAATTGAGCCTCAACTTGATAAAACCAGATCTCTGGTCTATCAATCCAGAAAGGTGGAATTTTAATACTCACCTTGTTAATTTACGGCTTTTTCGTGGAAGACGAATTGTTCTTCTCCGGCTCACTCGTAGACATTTTTTAACTTTTCGGATCCCCAGTTTGTGGGGGGAGTATCTCGTACAATGTTAGAACGGAGCGTGAATAATATACTTATTTTCATAGATAAATGTCTTTATAAAACTTATTAATTATCACAATTATACAGCATCCAAACGGCAACATTTTATTTTTTTTCACATTCTAAAAACAACAAACCTGGACAGTTGCCAGATTTCAAATAAAAAATGTGCCGATAATTTTAACAGCAAAATAAATAAAATAAATGGAACAGGGAGTTAATAAAAAGGATACTCGGTTGCTTTAAACTGTGTAATCGAGTCATTACACTTCTCCATTATACAAATGAGGAAGTACCGTATTTTATAACAGAGGAGAAATAGTAAATAAAATAAAACCTTATATTGTTTTATGACATAATGATCTTATACAAAAATTTGCACATCACAAAATTCTAGTATGGAAAACTAACTTTTTAAATGAGCGCTCAATGAAATAAAATGCTCTAACATAAATTATGTGAAGGAGGGGTTCGATCAAGCGCGGATAGTGTCTCAAGAAGATTAAAAAGGATAAGATAAAATTCTCTTACCTTTTCTGTAGGTGTATCTCACTTCGACGAGTTAATCCAGGTAAAGGTAATCCAGGGGTTAAATCCAAGGTGTTAGTAAATTGATCGTACAGAACACATCACTGTTGTTATTAACATCACTATGACACTGAAAAACTAATTATTTAATTAGATGAGTCAGAGTAAATATACTGGTTGTTCCATTTAAGATACTATAATTGAACATAAAATTTACATATACTTCACAGCTTACATTTAAACATTAATAGCGGTTATTTCACATTATAATGGAGCTAGCATCTGCTCCTGTTTACGCAGTTACATTTTGGTAGAGGACTGAAGAAATTAAAGTCATAATAAAAAGTTCAGAGTTTATCATTACATCATTGGAAATTACGCATACGTCAGTGGAAAATACACATTGCAGGGTTTCAGCGTAAGAACGCATTTGGAATAATAATGTTTCATTTGCTGCTATAATTATTTTTCTAAAGTCTTTAATCTATTTCGTATAATAACAGTTTATCAATTTAGAAGAGCTCCTGAACATTTATTCGAAGTTGAGTGGTCATAAATATCACTCTGCAATTCATTATGCGTTGAAAGAAATGTTGAAGGTCTTTCCTTCTTTCCCCTTTGCAAGAGGAAATGAAAGAATGGTTTTTCTGTAAATAAATTTCTCGGATGAGGTTAATATTTATAACATTCCCCCTTAAGCTCCTCCGAGGAATTGATCATAAATAGTTTCATTGAATTTCTATGTCTTTCCAGTGCAGCCTTGGGTATGGGCTTGGTTAACGCGTCTGCTATCATCTGATCTGTAGGACAATATTTTAATTCTATAATTCCTTCTTCTCTAAGCTGTTTTATGGCATGAAATTTGACGTCTATGTGTTTGGTACGCTTACCAAACTTTTCGTTGTGTATCATCTTTATACAACTTTGGTTGTCTTTATGCATTATAATTGGTTTTTCTTGAGTTAATCCTAAATCTTCTAATAATTTAATTAACCATAAAGTTTCTTGAAAAGCGTTTGCTGCAGCTATATATTCTGCTTCAGCAGATGATAAGGCGATGCATGTCTGCCTTTTTGTGATCCACTGTATTGGATTGTCTCCCAACATGTAAATACTGCCAGAAGTTTATTTTCTCGTTTCTGTATCTCCCGCCCAATCTGAGTCGGTATATATTTCTAATTTTGGTTTCTTTTTTGTATTTAAAACTAAATTTAAATTTTTCGTACAGTGTAAATATTTGATTAATCTCTTTACTGCATTCCAGTTCTTGTTTCGCGGTTCTTCATTACGTCTACTAAGGATGTTGACTGGTGCTGATATGTCTGGTCTAGTAACTGTCGCAATGTAAAGAAGTGAGCCTATGGCTTTACGATATTCTGTGTTATTTGGTAACAAATTTTCGTCATCTTCTATTTTATTAAAACCGGGTTCCATTGGTGTACCGTATGGTTTTGCATTTTCAAGATTAAATTTCTTAGATAATTCTTCAATTTTTGATTTTTGGTTTAGTGCGTAACCGTCCGGTATTTTTTCTATTTCGGTTCCTAAGTATCTCTTTATTTGTCCTGAGTTTTTCCAATTCATATTCTTCGTTTAGCGTTTTTACGATTTCTTTTATTATTTCCGGTTTTCTTGCTATAAGAATGTCGTCGACATAGATTATTACGTATGTAAAATTTTCCTTTTCTTTTCTTATGAATAAGCATGTATTGGCTGTGCTTTGCGTGAAATTAAGTGCTTTTAATGAAGTTTCTATTTTCATGTGCCAGGCTCTTGCTGCCTGTTTGAGACCATATATGGTCTTATTTAGTTTACAAACTTTATAATTAAAGTTTGTTTCTGTATAACCCTCTGGTTGTTGCATGTAAATTTCCTCTTGTAAATTTCCATGAAGGAATGCCGCATTTATGTCAATATGGTGTACATCTAGATTTTTGTAAGCGGCTGCGGATAAAAATGCACGAATGGTGGTGTGTTGCACTACTGGTGCAAATGTTTCATCATAATCTTCACCAAATTTTTGGCTAAATCCTTTAGCAACTAATCTTGCTTTATATATCGGTGATTTTCCTGAGCTATCGACTTTTCTTTTAAAGATCCATTTTGATCCTATTATTTTTCTATTTGGTGGTGGTTCTACCAGTTCCCATGTTTTATTTTTCATCAGCGCTTCTATTTCCGCATCTGTGGCTTTGAGCCAGTTTTCTTTTTCTCTAGGATTTTTTATTTCGTTGATTTCTTTCCAATTTTTCGGTTCTACTATTTCATCGTTTTTTACTATACAGATATAACTTTCGGATGTATATCTATTGGGTGGAACTCCCCTGTTTGTCCTTTCTGACCTTCTTAATGTAGGAATGTTTTGATCGGGTTCTGCTTGTATTTGTTCTGTATTGTTTATTTCCGTTTCAATATAATTTTTGTTATCAATCAGGCATTCTGGTTCATTATTTTCTTCATTCAGAATGTGTGTGTTATTCTCTAAGAATTTTATAGTTCTCCCGATTATGATTTCATTATTTTTAGTGAATACTCTGTAACCCTTTGAGTGGTTATCATATCCCATAAATATTCCTTTCCTGGCTGTGTTATCTAATTTTCCTCTATGTATCTTGTTTATGTATATATAAGCTTTACAGCCAAATACTCGAAGGTAATGTAAGTTTGGTTTTCTCTCGAACCAAATTTCGTGCGGAGATTTATTTGTAGCCTTTGTTGGTAGTCTGTTTTAGAGATGTGTTGCTGTATTTATTGCTTCTCCCCAGAATCTGTGGGGTAACCCAGCTTCTGAAAGCATCTCTCGGGTCATTTCTATCAGGCTCCTATTCTTCCTTTCAGCAATCCCGTTCTGGCTCGGGCAGTGTGGAACAGTAAATTGGTGTTTTATACCTCTTTTTCTAAGAAAGTCCTCCGTATTTTTACCGATATATTCGTCCCCGTTATCCGATCTGAATGCTTTGGGATATCTCCCGAATTATGTGTGAACCATTTGTGTATAGTCCTTTATTTTGTCTGAGACCTCATCTTTGTGAGATAGTAAATATATAACAGTAAATTTTGAGTGGTCGTCAATAAATGTGACGAAGTACCTTTTTCTCCTTAAAGAGATTGTTCTTATCGGTCCACAGACGTCTGTATGTATCAGGTCGAGTACCTGTGTCGTCTTATGTTCAGATAATTTCGGATATGGTGCATGAGTAGTTTTTGTTTTTATGCATGTTTCACAGTGTGTATTATGACTGCAGTTGTTTATTTTTATGCCATTGGCCAAGTTATTTTTCATCATTTGTTTTATACTTTCGTAATTCCTATGACCTAGGCGTTTATGCCAAAGTTCTAGACATTCTTTATTTTTGCAGTCGTTTGCTATATTTGCTGTGTTTGGGATATCTTTATCTGAGAGAATTACCTCATATAAGTTATTTTTCTTTTTCGCTTCCAGATACGTTTTGCCGTTACAGGATAGCATGCATTTTTCGTCTTCAAATATTAATTTGTAACCGTGTTGAGTTGCTTTACTCACAGAAATTAAGTTTGTTTCCAAATCTGGAACATATGACACGTTTTTTAATTTTATTTTATTTGAGTCCCCGTTTGATGTTTTTGTTGTAATCATAACTTCACCGGATCCGTAGGAATTGAGTGTGTTTCCGTTCTCAATTATTACGGATGTTTGTTCGGTGTTGTTTATTTCAGTAAATATTTCTTTGCTGTTCGCAATATGGGAAGATGCTCCGGAATCAATAATCCAGGTTGGTCTTCTGGGCTTTTCGATTATAAATGCTGCATCTTGATATTTGTTATGATTTATTTGTACGTTTTTATTTATTTTTTCTTTCGTTTCGTACCTATCATTTTCACTATCACCGATTGTGTTTTCGAAGCAGAGCGACGATGTAAACTTCTTTGGTTTAAATGTTTGTTTTGGTGTAGCTTTTTGTGAATTTCTGTTTTTTAAGTGCCAGCATTCATTATAGTTATGATTATTTTGCTTACAGTACGTGCAATATTTATTATGATTTTGTAATCATTATTTACGAACTTTTTCTGTGTTTTAAACGCTTTTGCCGAATTTTCGGTTGGTTCCGAATTTTCTACTCGTTTAGTATATTCGTCGACAAATTTATTTTTTATGTATTCTGGTGTTAATTCATTTTCCGGCCTGGCTTCCAGAGCCGTTATTAGAGTATTGTAACTAGGTGGAAGTGAGCACAGTAATAGTGCTGATATGTGCGATTCACTAATACTTTCTCCAATTGCGGAGAGTTTGTGGATGGTTTCAAGAATGTTTGTTATGTGACGTTGCATGTTACCGCTTTCTTGTAATTTGGCTCCATATATTTTTTTGAGTAAATACAGTTTTTTTGAAAGATTTGCTCTTTCATGAATATCCTTTAATGTGTCCTATGTTTCTTTCGACGTGTTTAAATTTCTTATATGGACGATTTGAGAGTCCTCAAGACTTTAATTTATTATGGTCCTTGCCTTCTTGCCCTTCTTTTGCCAATCAGGTGTTATTGTGTTTGGCGGTTCTACTGTTATTAATTCAGATAAATCTTTTATTAATAACATTTGGACATTAAATTTCCATATGGAATAGTTATTTGGGTTTAATTTTTCAATTTCACCATTTTCTTCTGCGGTAAACTTTTTTATTTATCAATATTCAATATCCATGCATCACTTCAAAAATATGAAAAATATTTTACTGTAAAATAAAACAGTTTCAGATGACGTCACTTCCCTGTCTAAGTCTACCGTGACGTCTAGGATGATGTATTCGCATGGATCTAAAGGTCTCATAATAACTCTTAAAATTTTGAATTTAAAAAAGTAATATTATTGTAATATTTATCTCTTTTAAAATTTAACGTCATTTCTATAATAGCGGCAACAATTTTTTTTTATTGCTGTACATGAGAGAGAGAAACAGGTAATTGTTCACAGGTATATTTTTATTGATGTGGTTTTCTTATTAAAATTGAAAAGAACACCAAGGAGGAAATTGTAACCTCTTTGCCTTCAGTTGGACAATTATTTCATATACCTATTCGTTTCAAATATCCGAATTAGTCATTTCATAAAATCGTTTCATTAGGATTTTACATATATATATATAGGGTAGATATATATTGTAGATAGTTTATACACTATAAAAATAGAGAAATTGTAAATCGGGTTTTTGAATGCAACTTATAATATTTTTGAAAAAATGCTTTCCGATGAAAGTAATGTCGTGAATCTGTAATGAGAGTACAAATGTTTATTGAACAGAATGGAATCGTCAATGAAAATGACATTATTCTCAAAAGAAATAACGAGACGGGAATAAGAGATTATTTTTAATTATTATTCATAAAAATTAAATATTTTACTGCGATTGTGTCCAAATATCAAATTAGGAAATTATTGTTAGTGAATATATATGTAATATATTCATTAACTTTTATTTAAGCATGTAAATAGACCAAACCCCTTCTTATTTATCCTCTTTAATAAAAAGCTACGTGTTGCTGACGACTGGGATTTTTGCTAATCGTTGTCACAGATTAATATCGGAAAATGAAACATTTGAATTTACTGAAAATATTAATAGCTCGGAAAGTATTTGTCAGAAAATTGTTAGACAAATTGCGTTAGAAAGGTAAAAAAAAAAATGTATTTTTCTTGATATGAATTTCAAATCTAATGATTATGTCGTTTTTCAAATATCAAAAATTATCAAATTTCACAATGGAGTACCATAGCGAAACCTTCACGGGTAAAAAGATAATGATAACAGCAATGTGTCCAGACTGGCTATAGCATGAGTCACAAATTATAGTAGCCTTATTATTCTGCTAAATAATAAAATTGAATTATGATGTCACGAGTACATGATTTTTATTTAGTTTCATATAAAAATGATATTTGGTATTGTTAGTGGGCAATCGATAAGCGATATATATATATATATATATATATATATATCGATCTAATATATATATATATATACATATATTAAATGTAAAAAATCTGTTAGAGTTTTCAATTAAAAGAATGTCTTTCATCTATATTTTGTAACCCGGCAAGCCCGTGTCGGATCCCCTAGTTTAAATATATTTGCCAAGCGCAGAATAAAATGTTTCGGAAAATTACGTTATTTACATGTATTCATAATAAGAATTCAAGCATTTTGAAATAATTTCGGTTTAATAACCCGGAATCGTAAAATGTATCCAGCTGTAATAATGACTTTATTCTTTTAAAAAAAAAGATTCAATTTCCATCCATGAAAATAAAATACTTTACTATGATTGTGTCTTATGATTTCTCAGTCACTAGACTTTTTTCTGCTAGTAACGTTAGTTAAAACTCTATTACTTACTGAAAGGTATTTGATGCGTTTAGTTGGTAAGTAAATAGAAAAACTGAAAATTAAGTGTATAATTATATTATTATAGTGTACAAGAAAAATTTTATAATTAGAAGAAATTAATATGACCATGCTGCTGTGTCGCGTACCATTTATTTTGATTTTGAAATTCTTCAAGAATGTTTCAGGATATGGTGAAGATCGGTGAGCAGATACAGAGCCCCCTAGGATACCCAGGGTACTTAAATATCCTGATATTTTCAAAAATATGCAAATATTCGATATTTTGATATATATTTGATATTTTTATATGCATCCGATATTTTATATATATATATCCTATAGTATTAAAATAACCAACTTATTGATGGTTATAAATTTTTTCAGACTTAATATCAATTAGAAAGTGCATATTGCACTTAACATAAAAAATTAATAAAACAACATAATAAATGTCTTTTTTTTAACTTAACAAAATTGAAGATCAACTAATTGAAAACAGAAACAATTTGTTTTTTAACTAAATGTATGAACAAAATTTTATAGAGCAAAATATTAATTACAGAATATTTTTTAATTGAAAATTTTGAACATAAATGTATCCTTGTCTGCATTTTCAGCCCTTAACCTGTTGTGCGATTTAAATAAAGCAAAACCGAAACAACAAATGATTCTTTCTAATGAAGCTGTATAAATAACTGATTATCTAAATTAGATAGTTTATCTTTCAATGCCTGTTCTAAATTAATATTGTACCATATAATTATTGATTCTACATTTAAAAATTTATCTTCTTATTTTAATTTTTTTTTTGTTATTTATTTACTTTTTGTTTCACTAGGGGGCTCTGCCCCCTGCTCGCTACGCTCACCAACCCCCGTTCTGATTTCACAGCCTCTTAAAACCTGGTAAATGCAATGTATCCTGTTTTAAAAATATGATGATGATGATATCACGAACGGCAACTATCTTCTGTAATCAGGTTATAATGCTTTTTCATTTAACTGGTTATAATGCTTTTTCATTTAATTCATCTTTTTCATTTTTAATATTCATGTGTAAACACAATTTTTATGACGTAATTTTCTTTATTTCCGGCTTTCGACACGTGATCATTTAATTATTATTTTAAACTTTCATTATTGTTTTTTAACAGTCTCGCGCAAATACATTTTTTATTTGAGATAGAACATAATCCTTTGCGCTTATTCAGAAATTGGCAACAATATAAAAAAATGACTTTTTCAATAAAAGATTTTTTACTCGATTTTTAAGAATTTTTTGAGTTTTTATTGTCCGACCGCGATAATTGTTTTAATTTATGAAAGCTTGTTACATTTCGCGTTTGGTGGTATGATTTTCGAATCCGTAGGATGGCTAGAAAAAAAGTAATAGCTCCTCAAAATAGTCCCTAGTAAAAAAGCGATGAGAATAACCCGGAATATCTACGCAGAATTTGATTGGTCCATTTCTAAATCGTTTTTGGCTCAGTTCCAGATTACTTTTTTTTTTTTTTTTTTTTTTAATATAGAAGGATTTAGTTATGTGGGGCACTGTCAGAAACAAAAGTTCTTCATCTATAGGTCGACACGGTTAATGACAGTTAAAAGATTCATTTACACTTATTTGACTGAAAATATCAAAAATATCATAAGGCAAAAATATTTTGAAAATAAATATCAAATACGTGAAAATATCGAAATTATCAAATATCATGATATTTTGAAAATAAATGTCGATATATATTATGATATTCGATATATATCACCGAACTCTGTGAATACCCATACTCTTTTAGAAAATTGTTATAGTTTAGAAAATGTTCATGATTGTTCTTGAATAATTTGGGTATTGTACTTGTGATTCTTGCAATATTTCTATCTTAATTTTCTTACAGAAACATGCAAACTTGAAAAAAAAAAAATTGATAGGAGAGACATATAATACAGAAGAAATTGACGATCATTATATATGTTAGACACAATGCAAAAGGCGTACGTTCCTCTTGCGAAAGAAATGTATTTCAACATTATGAATGGATCAATAAAATTCTGCTGCGACAGTAGGAGATAATTTATTCTTAAATGTTCACTTTACAAGCCTAGGATCGGTAAGACATAATTTGCCCCAGAATAAGGCAATCACCGACAGAGCGAAACTAAAACTATTAAAGGAGGGTGAGCTAGGCATTTGCCCCAGGGCACCATGGGGAAGTTTCCAGCCTTGTGATTGGTTAATATGATCTGTCTCGGCGAGATTATTGGAAATAGGAGTTTTGAAACAACAGTTTAGTAATAGTTTTTTCTTTTTTTTTCTGAAATGCCTATCTTATTCTTAATACTAAACTTTCGACTTCATTTTTCAATGATGTTGAGTCATTTTCGCCAAACGTAATTGTAGTACTTAGAAATGCTAAAAATTTAGAAATAATTTGGAAAAATTACTAATACAAATTAGATTTAAAGAATATCAAAGCCTTGTGGAATGTGGGCAAAGAATTACTTGCGCGTAAATATAAATTAGTTTAAAGATCATTTAAAGCAAAATATGTAATTAAATTTTTATTGTAAATTATTCTTACGTGTAAATGATGTAATTTCTGTAAATGATTGGTAATAAAATTGTGGTTATTTCTATTAATATAATGATGAACATATATATATGATAGATATAATGAAATCTATATATAAATACAAATAAAGATATATATAAAAATTGTTATATACATACATATCTATATTAAATACTTCATTTGAAAGTCCTTCAAAATATTATGCCGAGAACATTCGTAAAATTTCAAATACAAAAATTCATTACTTGTAAAATCTTAAAAACATTTTTCAAGTTGTTTGTTCTCTTAAATCGAAAATTTGGATATGCATTTTTTTTCCCCCGTGTGTGTATGCGCTTCAAGTGTAATTTTTATAAAATAAATTCAAATGTAATTTTTTGTAATTTAATTTCAACAGTCAAAACTTTATTTTAAATTTATAAATATTGAGTTAAATATAAAAACATTATATGTAATAAAAGAAATGAATGCATTATTAAATAAATTTAATAACGATTGATAATTTTTTATTTCTTAGCAACTCAGTATATACCTTTAAAAAGTATTTTCATTTTTTATTTATTTATTTTTAACACTTTCCAACCTAGTTGAAAAGTGTTTATGACTTCGGTTTGTCTGCCGTCTGCCGTCTGTCCGTGCTCTAACTCCTGTAAATATGCTCGGATTGCCCTGCAATTTTTTATATGTTATTGTCGTTATGTATAGCATGTTCCCTATTTCAACTGAAGTGTGTAGCACTTATAGTTTTTTTACAGGGACATTCAAAAGAATTCCATTACATTACGGTCTATGGGGGAAAATCATTTGCGGTTTATTTTAATGATGTTACACAATTTCAAACACATTGTAATTGATATATATCACGAAGGTGCATTACAAGAAGCTTAATATGGAATATGCATGTGCATGTAGATCTGTGCGATATCACAATTTCAATATCGTGATATATCGTCAGCTAAATATCGCGATATGACGATATATCGTGATATTAAAACTAAATATGCAGAATAAATAAAAGAATATTTTGAGAAGAAGAAAGAATAAAAAATCAGTTTTACTCGTATTTCCACAATATGGTTGGCTTTAGACGAAAGCGAATTAGGGCGACCGCTTGAGTCGCTAAAATTATACTTTCTTGAAATAAGACAAAATATATGGTTAAAACTGATAGATATATTTAAAAGATATCATTCGTGGCAATGAATAAAAATTTTGCCTTCAAGGGACCAGGGCTAGTAGAATCGCATCTGGCACCAAAAATAGAAATTTTAAATACCACCATATTCCATTATGAGAACAATTTCTATATACAACATCTTTTAGAGAGCATTACTTGCATGAAAAAAATCTTTAAATAATATAAAATAAGTTTTACTAAATTATTTGCCAATTTGCGCTTTATGAAATTTTAGCTGCTTGCGAAATCGCTAACAAAGTAATGAGACTGGTTATTACAACAATTCAAACAAATATTTTTGGTTTGCTCGTTGTAATTATTGATTTGCTTCACACCCTACTCCGCTCAATTTATAATATAATAAATTTAACAGTATATATTACATTAAAACAATCAGCAATTTCCTGTACTGATATATTCAAAATCCCAAATAACTGAAATAAACACTTCAGAGAAACATTATATATCACGTAAAATATTTAAACAGAATTTGTTTTACTTTAGCATTACAGTCAGTGATGAATTCAGGGGTGACACTGAGCCCCTAGAGTTTCCACATTTTCGGTTATTTAATGTCCCGAAAGTGCAACCCCCCCCCCCCCCTATACACACTCTGAATACCATAATACCATGGACGCTGACGATACACAGAAAGGTATAAGATATTAAAACAATTGTTCTGCTAGCCCCCAACATGCAATACAGAAATTTAACAAATATATATAATATCTATATATATATATATTTGCATTTCTTTTTCGTCAGAGGAGATACTTTTTCAACACATAAACTCAAAATTTAAAAAATAAAAACTTTGTTCCATGGGATTTTCAACGGGGCAGATCTCCCGTGAACAAAATTTCATAGTTCTTTCTTCCGGTAGTGCATAATTAATCATGCTACTTGGGCATAAGTAAATTAATTTTTTTTCAACATAAAAATTTACAGATTTAAAGATTTAAATTTCAAAATTCTGGGAGGGGCAATTAATTGTCCTCTCTCACCGGCGCCTATGATATCCCCCCTCCCCCACCACCTGCCATCCCGAACCTCCGAAATACCTCCCTGAGAAAAATGTTTGAATTCATTTGTTTTTTAATATCTCATTTGTGAAGAAAGGGGGGGGGGGTAAATCGGATAAAAATAGGGAAGAAACATTTCAAAATATTTATTTTATTAAAATTAAAGACTTTGCATAATATTCCTTTCCACCGTTTTCAAATAAAACATAATAATGCTTAATGGTTTTAAAAAATATAAATGCAAAATTTCCACTAAACAATTTTTGGGCAGTGACCAATGGTCATATATACAGAGACAGTCAGATACCAAATATTCACATATATCACGCGAACGCGATTTTTAAAATAAATTCTGGAAAGAAAAAACTCGCGGTGTTGAAGTAAAAATATCTGCATTTTTAAAAACCCTTCTTTGCCCTAGAATATACATTAATGAATACTACTAAGAAATTAATATTTTTTTCATAAAATAATAATTATAAAGAAGAAATAAAAACATGTCTGAATTATTCTTTATTCATGTGTCCCATTAAATCCTCTGTTACAAATAAAATACTTCCTTTCTTTCCATCGGCCTATTTCACACATTATTCAACAACAAAGAGCAAATATTCATCCACACCGCATAGCATGCGAGTAGATATATCATCTACTGTCAGTGGTCGCTGGCGAAACTGTAAACAAGACTATATGATATTTATTACCCGTCTCATAAACACCGAATAATTACCCTTTCCCCTTTGCAAAAACCTTTTCCGCTGCGAGAACACACACTGTTAGTATTCATGAATACGGTATCCCAGCCGTCTCATGCACACCAAACAAATCACCCTTTCTCCTTTTCAAAAATCATTTCGGCTGCGAGAACTCACACCGTGTATTCATGAATACGGTATCCCACGGACCGCTGTTTGATATCGTGGTTTAGGCTGGGAAAATTCACACCGTCAATTCATGAATACTCGAAGTGGAGGAAGCGCTTTTAATATCATGGTTTTCATGGTTTTCGTCAGATTTATGATATTTCCGATATACCGTTGGGTAGACCTCTGTAGGTTGCTCACACCCCTCGAGCTGTGGTAAAGCAAGAGCCGTTGTGGTAGCTCGACATATGACCTAGCGACCGTCTCCCCCTATGGGGTCTCGCGAACGAAGTCGTCGGGGGTTCCATGGCGGTTCATCAAGGTTCCGTCTCTGCGGAAGTTTCCTCCGAGATGCGGGGTTACTGCCGTGACGACTTATGTCACCAACCTTGGTAAAATGACCTGGGGGTCCGCAGTTGGGGAGCGGCCTCAGGCCGATCGCAGCGCCGGGCGAGACAAAGCCCTGGTGCGTTAAAAGCCCTTCAGAGGCTTGGGTGCGATGGTCGTTTACGCGCGTCGGCGACCCCCGTGGGCCCCTGACGGCGCAGGATAGTTTTATACCGTTGGGTAGGATTTTTTGATATCGGTATCACGATATGCATTTTATATCGGTTTTATCTATTTTATCGATATATCGCCCAGCCCTAGTGAATAGCATTTATAGTTACTTTACAGGGACAGTCAAAATAATTCCGTTACATTACGTCTCTGGAGAAAAATCGTTTGCGGTTTAATTAAATAATGTTTCACTATTTTAAACGCATTGAAATTTATATATATCACTAAGGTGCATTACAAGAGGTTTACTACAGAATATTGTGTGTATAGCAGTCATCGTTCATTTACAGGGACACACAAAAGAATTCTCTACTGTCTGTTAACAATATTTCCTGGAAGTGCGTTTTAAGTTGCTGAATGCGATTTTAAATTTAACTCACTTTTTGTCTATTACTTGGTGTGTATAAATTCTGTAGATCCTATACAGGGAAGCACAAAAGTTCGCGAACACATTTCCGTTTATTGACAAAAACTCCAGAAGTAGAATTTTAAACTGTGCTACGCGTTTCCTAACTAAACTGAAATTTAGCATCCTATGTAGTAGATATACAAATCTATAGATCATATACAGGGCTGAATAAAAGTATTCCGATATTTTTCCGAATATTGTATATGTTGGAAATTCCTGAAATTACGTTTTTAAATATGTTATGCGTTTTCCAAATTGTTTACTTAGATGTTATCTTTCAGCTTATTAAACGGTAACGATTTGTAAAATTATTTTGGAAGCGTTGGAAAGTGTTACATAATCTATACTTGACGCATGAATTTTCGTTCTATATTTTTTCGTTCTATATTTTTTCGTTCTATGATTTTCCGTTCTAAATATTTAGATTATATTTGTTACTTATTTAGCCTAATTAGTAATGTATAATGTATTTTCAATTTTGTATTTACAGGGCTCCCCAATATTCCGCATTTTGAATACCAGTATTTTATTAGAAAAATTTTATTTTTAGATATTTCTTGCAAGTTTTGCAGAAACCACCTTCGGACATAAATTTTTGTAGATTCGTTGTAGAAACCTACCATGAAATTTTCTGTTAAAAAATATTATTATTCAGTTGGCGAACCATTTGGGAGCCATTTTATTCTAAGAAATAAAAATTTGCCACAACAGGTCGTTTATGAATGTGTGAATTGTGTCAAATAAAAGAAGTTTTTCGAAAAGTTTATGCTAGACAAAGCAACAACTAAGAGATTCTTATATAGCATTCAGTCAAATTGTAATTATTAAGTTGTTGCATTTTACATTACTTTTAGATTAAAAAAATATTGTGTAAATTAAAAAATAACAAATAAAAATATTTAAAAATATCCTTCTTGCTGTAACCATTATTTTATGCATGGTGTTATTTATGCCAGCAAAGGCTTTAAAATAAAACAATATCGAAGAAATACTTCAATTCTTATGAATTGGTAATTTATAATATTTTTTTTAATCTCAAAGTAATATAAAATATAACAAATAAATTTATATTTTACTTATTCCTACAACAAAATCTGTTTTTCTACTCTCTTAGTTGCTACTGTGTCTTATTTAATTTTTATATTATCGCAGACAGCATGAGCTGCTAGAAAAGCTTCTTTTATATGCCGCTTTCATAAAAGCATTGTGATGGCAGACAATATTTTTCTGAAAATGAAATGATAAGTACCCAAAATTGAAAATATTTTACAAATCATTAACTAGGAGGAAGAAAGAAACAAATGATTTGAACCAAAAATATAAAAAAAAAAAAAAAAAAAAAAAAAAAAAAAACGAAAGAAAAAAAAAAAAAACGAAAGAAAAACTTTTTTATAGGTATTTATTCAGTTGCTAAGGGTTGAAAATGATGAATCGTTATTGAATTTATTTAAAAAGAAATAAAATATCTTTGTATTAGATACCTTTTTTTTAATTGACGCATCATTTAAATTAAATAATATATAAATTTTAATCTGAACACAATTAATAAAAATTAAAAACAGCGTATGCAGATTTTACATTCCAAGAGAAAAACTAGAAAAAGGTTATGTTATTTTACAGTCAAAGAAATTTTGAATATAAATTTTACGAAATTTCTTTACACAAAGCTATGAAAAAAATTAAAATTAAACATTTTTTTAATTAAAAAATATATTGTTACCATTTTTGTAATAGAGGGCGCCACCATTAAATAAATAAACAATCATTTCATAAATTGCAACCATTAATAATAAAGATATATTACAAATGTTGTTTTAAATTATATTTGAACTGATATCGTATTCATGCGAAAGCAACTCTTTGTCCACAAAATTCATGTTTTAGTATTCCAATTTCTGTTAGTCAATTTTCCAAATACTTTCACCTACTTTAGTCTAAATTTTGAACATTACTTACTACATGCTACAATCAAAGAACTCTAGGTCTTTGCTACAATTACTGGATTGGCTAATTGTAAATTGATTCAATTTCATTAAAAAGAAAAAGAAGTCGGAAGTTTAGCTTCTTTAAAGACAACATTTCAGAAAAAATAAATAAATAAATAAAGACTATTGCTGAGCAAATGTTTCAATACCTCTGTTTCTAACAATCGCGCCGAGAAAAAAACACATAGGAGTAACCAACCAATCACAAGGCTGGAAATAAATAAAATTTAGTTCGTCGTTAGGTACAAAAAAAAAGATAACGAAATTTAGGCAATAATGTCATGTAATAAGACAACCCAAATTAAAGATACATTCGTTGATTTTATGCTATTTGCTTTGAACGGGGTCTGTTTTCCAATAAGTGACTGCCTACAAGCGCCAGAACGGATTTATCAAGATACTTTCAAGATAAATACATTATCCCAATTAGGTTTGAATTGGTTCATTATTTCGGACATTATCGTAATGACAAGTTTTGCATGATTTGCTTTTGTGTGACCCTGTAAATCTGCATATTTGATTAACGAATCCATGCAAAATAGACTTGCCAGATCACTGTGCCAATAAGATTCGAATTGGTTTAGTATTTCGGACATGTTATCATGATGACAAGATTTGAATTAATTATAGATAGATAGGTCTAAAATCAAAGTGATTGCAGTAAATTAATTTCTAAAGAAATCAATCAAAAAATATCAAGATTAATGTACTTCCTAACAATTATCTCATATTCAAAATAAAAATTGAAAAAAGTGATTGAAGACTTCTCTTTATAAATTTATTTTTGAAAGGAAAGGTGGGGAGCGCAAAAACTCAGCTCGCCTCAGGTGATAAAGTACAAAATACGGAAATAAGATTCGTATTGTATTACTTATTTTTTAAACTACACATTTTTGTACTATGTTATTGGAGATGTTTTGCCCGGGAAAGTTATTTTCACACTTCCAAGTACAATTACAACTACTGCCACTATCCCTTTCGAAAAAAAAAGTATTTTGTTACTAGGGTTCTAAATTTTTTCAAAATTTTTTCAAATAATTTTGTTTCAAACTAGCAAAAGAAGAACATTTAATAATCACGTATCTATATTATAAAGTAAAGATATGTCCGCGGTAATGAATTTCATTTTTTTTCGCTAATTTAATGACTTCTAATAATTGCCCAAATTTAGTTTTTACACAGTCGAATCGAAAATAAATTACTTTTAAATACAATTTGTTTGAAAATTGTATCTTAATTTACTGGTTTTTCAGGAGTTTTAAAATAACACGATTTTTTTTTCAACGAATGAAAGTAATAGTGACCATACTGTTACTAATAAACAAACTTCCTCAATACTAATTCAACTAAAACTCAATAACTATACATGTAAATGTAGAAATCTTCCGTAATTGTGCATTAATTTTGATAACAATGCTATCCACACAAACGAAAATGATAACTACTAAAAAGTTAAGCAAAAAGCATATTCTTGTTCAGTCATAGGCGTAGCCTCGGGGGGGCACGAGGGGGCACGTGCCCCCCCAACTTTCTGAACATCAATTTCTAAAATATGCTACAGTCAATTAGGGCTTGTCTTGTATTGCCCCAAAATCGAAATGAAATAACTACTTTTATTTTCATTTTATATTTCGTCCTTTTTTTTTAAAGTTTTTAATAAAACTTACTCAGAGGTCAGATCAATAGACAGCTCAGCTCTTTTTCTTTGAAGTAATGAATTTGGTATCAAAAATTGCTGTTTCAAATCTGAGCTGGGCAAAATGGGATGAGGGAAATTTTTTCAGAATTGACTTAATTGTTAATGAAAAAATCGAGACATTTACCTTAAAAAATCTTTCTATAAAGTAGAGGTCTGTACGAGCCCGGGCCTGGCTCGAAGCCCGTGCCCAGCGCGTGGAAGGGGCAATGGTTATGATTTTTTTTCAAAGTGTGAACCTTCTTGAATGAGATGTTTTAAAGTTAATATACAGCCGTACCTTGGTAAACGATGGTAATCCTTTCCAGAAATACCGCTATTAAGCAAAACCATTGCTATCCAAGGTGCAATTTTCCAGGTGCATACGTTAAATCATTAGTACTTCTTAAAAGTGCTGTTTTAACGTATTTTAAAGTTTTAAAAGTTTGATAAATGTCTTTTATTTATTATATTTGTTACAAAAATATTAATTTTAATAAAATGTACTAATGGAGCTTTCCTCATTTCCCTGGTTGGTTATTTTTCCAAATAAAGTTCGAATTAGAGTCCCGCGCGGGCCGGGTGGTACCCGACCCGACCCCGCAAATTCCATTTTAAGTCAACCCGCAAAAATAATTTCCGGCAACCCGATCCGAACCCGAGGTATTTCAACCCGCACCCGGCCTGAACCCGCAATATTTCAACCCGTAACCCGACCCGAACCCGCAAAGTAAATAAAGTAAATCATGTTTCAATGCCACTATGAAAATTAATCAAAAATTTTTCTCTAATACCATTTTTATATTTTACATTAAAAAATGAACAAATCTATATTCTTCAATACTCAAATACGTATAGTAAAACTTCAGAGCTCCTTGGGATCGTTAAATAGAGTCAAACATCGGATCGAGTTATCCCGAATTATTTTTTTTTCGGCTTGGAATGAGTAATTTTCTTTCTGTAGGTTGGTAGAAGAATTCTTTCGGGTCATATATAGGTGTTTTACCACTGAAAGTTATTGGGAGTTTCACAAAAAGTTTGAGTACAACTATCTGTCAGAGGAAAAAATATACACTAGTGTGCAAAACTTAAGCAACAAACACAAAATGCTAATTTCTGAACACGTGAGTACTCAAAAGGAAATTCTATAAACAGCAAGTGTAGAAAATAGGTACTACTCTAACAGCCCGATAGTCGATGTGAAGTCTTCTTGACATCACAAATGGTCACAGTTGTCACAGTCACTACAATGAACAGAAATGTGATATCTTTCATTTGTCTCATTTTTACTCTCATTTGGTCACTCCACTGAACAGTTACCATGACTGCTGCTTTTTGACGAGTCACCAGGTGACTTTACAATGAAGTCATTTTGTGACTCTCATGTGACTCTCATTTTGACACTCCATTGTAAAGTCATCATGATAGCTGTTCTGTGACGAGTTCCCAAGTGACAGAAAATGAAATCATCTGGTGACTTTTCACAAAGGAGCGCAATGATGACTTCACAATAGAGGGTCGATCACCGGAAAGTCACCATGCGACTTCATTGTGACATTATTTGGCGACTCATTACAATGCAATGCTCACAATGAATTCAAAGTTCAGTCTTCAACTGACAGTGACTTGAGAATCACAAGGTGACTTCATCGTAATGTCACCTGGTGACACATCACAAAGCGACAGTCACAGCGACTTTTCAGTGTTAACAATCATTTGAGAGCAATAATGAGACAGTGAAATATCCCATATTTTGATTCACCGTAGCGATTGTGACACTTCTAACCATGTGTGACGTCAAGGGGACTTCACATCGACTGGCCGTGCTGTTAGGGTAGTACCTCTTATCTACACTTGCTCTTTATAGAATTTCTTTTTGAGTACTCACGTGTTCAGAAATTAGCATTTTGTGTTTGTTGCTTAAGTTTTGCACACCAGTATACGTATTTGAATATCTAGGACTACATGTTCAATTTACTGCATGAGAAATAAAATGTATATAAGAGAAATGCGATATATATTATTCTTTCTTTAAGAACCATTTTATTCTTCTTTCGAAATATTAAAAATGTCATCAACATTTCGTTTTTGATACACACAAAAACAGAGGTATCATATTATTGATGGTTTATGTACACATACACATGTTACGTGTGTCTAGATTGAGAGGTGCCCGCTATTCAGCGATATAAGCGTTCAAATATATAAATTTTAGGAATTGAAAAAGTGTCCGCTAAGTAGAGGTGTCCGACTTTCGGGAGAAAAACAAGAATGAAAGTCTTATTGTATATAGATTTTTAACCTGAAAAAATATTTTGGACATTCTTTTGAAATTCGGGTCAACCCGACCCCAACCCGCTAGAGTCAAAACCCAACCCGAAACCGACCCGGACTCGAAACAATGGTCGATGAAATTCAACTTGATCCGCAGAAGTCAACCCAATCTGAATCCGACCCGCAACAAAAAAAATCTAGAGCTAACCCGACCCGATGCAGGACTCTAAACGGTATATAAAACTGAAAATATAATCTTTAAATATACTTTAAAGTTAGTTGCGGTTTCAAAACTTCCATTTATAACGAAATACAATACGCAGCAAAACGCTAAATGATCCTTCTTGTTGATCACGCAGTAGTTTTTTTGTCATAACAAAATTAGAAGTATCAAAAATTAGAATTGTAACTATTCGGCAGAAATGCTTCAGCAGTGCAGAAGAGGCATTCGTTATAATCGTTATCGTACCAGTAATTGAAAAAGTATGTTTATATTAACTTCCGGAAACGAATTCTAAGATTAAGACAAAACAGACACGCACGCATTTTGCTTTTGTGAAACTTTGATCTGCGGTTTATATAGACCTTTAACGTGAAAAAATATTCTGGACATTCTTTTAAAATGACAGGTTAACCCGAACCCGACCCGCAAGATTAAAAAAACCAACCCGAAACAATGAAAGCCAACCCGACCCGCAGCAAAAAATTTGAAGTCAATCCGAACCGGATCCGAACCGCAACGGGAAAATATAGCTCCAACCCAACCGTCGGGTTGGGTTCCGGTAAAAGCGGGTAACTCGACCCAATGCAGGACTCTACCTCGAATTAAATAAATCTGGTAGTGGGGCCCAAATGCCGTCAACAGCGTACACACGGGCAGGCTACTTCTGCTCTGGTCTCGAATCAAAATAACCTTGAATTTTTGTGATTTTTTATTTTGACCCATATTAGTTTAATATTTTGAGCATCGTGGTTCGTGTTACGACGATTTTGTATTCTTCCAACTTTAATTTAATCTCATCAGAGCAAAATTTAACTGAGAGTTAGTTCATTCGGTTTCAAGGGGGGAAAAAATGTCAAAAATCTGCCGTAAAAGGCGAAAAAACACAAAAATACGCGAAATATACTAATTTCACAAAATATACTAATTTCACAAAATATACTAATTTCACAAAATATACTATATTGGTCTAAAACCTTGAAAACGGATTCATTTTACAAGTGTTAAAAAAATTGCTGCTAACCACGAAAAACCGCAGAAAATTTTTTATACGATTTAAATCGCGGAAAAATCAAAAATTTTAGAGGACAAAATTTACGGTATTTGGGCTGAAATATTGAAACCGGTTGGTTTCCTTTTATGAATTTAAAAACGCCGCCGCAAAATGCGAAAAAAAAAACTAAAAATCTCTTTTTTTTTTTTTTTTTTTTTTTTTTTAAATCACAGAGGACAAAATTTACTATATTGGGATGAAAGGTTGAAACCCGATATCTGTAACAAATGTTAAAAAATTGCTGAAAAACGTTAAAATCGCATGAAAAAATTAAAATCATTGAACGGATTCCAAATAAACTTTATTGAAAACAGAAAAAAATTTACTATATTGGGCTAAAAGATTCAAACTAGATTCTTTTTACGAATGTAAAAATATTTCCACAAAACGTGAAAAAAAAATCCCATGAAAAAAATCTCGAAAAATTCAAAAACTGCAGAAGACAAATTTAACTATATTGTGTTCAAAGATTGAAATTAGATTTACTTTACAAATGTTAGAAAAATCGCCGCAAAACGCTTAAAAACTGCAAAAAATAATCGCGAAAAACTTAAAAATTGCAGAGAACAAGATTTATTATATTGGGTTAAAAGAGTGTAGCTGGAATTCTTTAAGGAATGTCAAAAAATTGCCGCGAAACGCGAAAAAAACGTTAAAATTGCAGGAAAAATTAAAGCCATTGTTAAAATTATTGTTTTAATTCCGAATAAACTTTTTGAAAAGAGAAACAAAATTACTCTATTGGACTAAAAGTTTGAAATCAGATTCTTTTTACGAATGTGAAAATATCTCCACAGAACGTGAAAAAAAATAATAAAAATCGCATAAAACAATTCACGAAAAATTCAAAAATCGCAGAGAACAAAATTTACTATATTGGATTAAAAGATTGTAGTTGGATTTCTTTTACGAATGCCAAAAAACCGCTGCAAAGCACGAAAAAACGCTAAAAACACTTAACAAATTAGTAAAAATTCAAAAGTTGCTATACGAGTTCCGAATAAACTTTATTGAAAAGAGGCCAACATTTACTATATTGGGTTAAAAGGGTGTAACCGGATTTCTGTTACGAATGTTAAAATCTTCCGCGAAACGCGAAAAAAACGCCAAAGTATCATAAAAAAAATTATGAAAAATTTAAAAATCGCAAAAACAAAATTTACTAGAATGGGTTAAAAGGTTGAAACCAGATTAGTATCACAAATGTTAACCAATTGCCACAAAACGCGGAAAAACACTAAAAATCGCATAAAAAATTTGCGAAAATTTTCAAAATCGCTGAGGTAAAAATTTAATATATTGAGCTAAAGGATTGAAACCAGATGTATTTTACGAATTTTTAAGAAAATCGTAGCGGACCGCTAAAGAACACTTACAATCGCATAAAAAAAATCTTGAAAAATCTAAAAATCGCAGATCGCAAAATTTTCTATATTGGACTAAAAGATTAAAATTGGATTCCATTTACGAATTTAAAAAAAAAATCGTCGCGAAACGCGAAAAATCGCATAATAAATTTGTAAAAAACCAGGACCCGTGCGAAGATTTCGCACTACAATCTAATATTTTTTAGAAATGTCTAATACTCTTTAGATTCAGGTTTAAATTTCTAAAGGAAAGTTAAGGACTAAAAGTACCTTCAGTCAAAATTAGTCAAGCCAGCATATCATCTCATTTATTCCATCAAACTTACAGTAAAAACTAATCGAGCATAGCAAAGGCAAAAAAAAAAAAAATTGTTGGGGAACCGTCGGTAGCGTAATAAATTTTCTTATTTTTATAAATAGTTAAATCAGTCTTCAAATATAATATACATTTTCATCTTTTGATATGTTAAAGAAGTTTGTTCAGCTTACCTGAGATTTTCCTTATGCGCTGAATATACCCACAGTAGTAATCCAAAGTGTTGTAGCGATATTTATCTGATCCATTGATTCACTTATATTGGAAGAATAATAAATAGTATTAGTAGAAAATGACAATTGTGTGAAATAAACAGAAGATTCATTTTCCTTTGAATATGATATAATTCTTGGCTAGATGTACATGTTTAAAATCGCATTTTGGAGGCTGCGTATAAGTGCTCCAATTTTACATTATATTAAATATATTTACATCATATATATACAAGAGCGTCTTAACTGCTCGGAAACATTTTGGAAACTGAAGGGAGATTGTTATTTGAGTTCTGTGCACACGCGCGGGACAAACAGCTGTACTTTGAAGGAGGGACATCTGCAGTATTTCTCCAATTAGTTAGTTTCGACAGTCTCTGGTTTTGTTCACTATGTTTTTCAGCTGCGGCACTTGAAGTACTTATTGGTAATTGGGGTCTGGTTTTACATGTTTTTCAATCGTTCGCTGCACGTGGAGATTAATTAACTGCATATGAAAGGTTTCTCCGTCAAAAATAATATATAATAATAAAATAATATATATATATATATATATATATATATATATATATCAATAGTATTTTAACTGCTTTAGAAGATGACATCTGTTTCAGAAAAAAAAAAAAAACGTGGGACAAAGAAAAATAAATTGAGCATTTGAATTTCAATTCTTTTTAATCATAAATATAAAATAAACCCGTGCAGCAAACAACTTTATCTTTTTTGTACTATTTATTTTTTTATAATCATTGTTGAGCATCACATAATGCAATATTTTATTTTTGTGGCCACACTCATTTGAGGAAAACCTTTCATTTCATTTATGAAAACGATGCCGATTTCATTTTTAATTAACAGCAATTTTTAAACAAAAAATATGTTTTAATCGAAATGTAAGTGCACTATGTCAGAAGCCTGTTCAAAATCCTTTCATACGGCATCTTATTTGTTGTTGTGCGTTTCGTATTTTCTGAGAAAAAGGGATGTTGACAACAGAAATAATATATATGATTAATAAATAGAAGAGTAGAAAATTTACTATATCTGCTGAAAAAATGAAACCAGATTTCTCCTACGAATGTTTATAAAATCGCCGCAAAAATCTTAAAAGCGCTAAAAATCTCATAAAAATTTCGCGAAAATTTTTTAAATTGCAGAGGACAAAATTTTTGAATTGTGTTAAATGATTGAAACTTAATTCCTAACACAAATGTTACGAAATTGTTGCTAAACGCGTAAAAACGCAAAAAATCACAAACATTACGTGAAGAATTCAAAAATTACTGTATGATTTCCGATTAAACTTTTTTAAAACGAAGACAAAATTTATTACATTGGGCCAGAAGATCGAAACTGAATTACTTTTACCCAATGTGGTAAAATTGCCGCAACGTCGTTAACTGAGGCCACTTTTAACCAAGAAACCATTGTATATATATGGCTTCGTGTGCTTACATGTGTGCGTGTTTAACCCGGGAGCAGTCGCACGGGGTATGACATACCCCAGGGTGCGTACGGTTTTTACAATTGTCACCACTATTTTTCGAAAAGTAATCTACAATTTACATTATCATGGAATTTGTAACAATTGTCTCAGACTGAACTTGACGATTATTAATTGTATTTATTGGTGACAATGTAAAAACCATTCATTATCTGGGTATACGCGACTTCTCCCGAGTTAATAAACATTTGTGCCCCCCCAAAATTTCCGGTCACGCTACGCCTATGTGTTCAGTTATATACAAATCGTATCAGAATACAAATATTGAAGTATAAGCCAAAATTATAGCGAAGAAGGCAATTTCTTAAAATGCTTAGAATATAAAAATATAGCTGAAAGATGAAAGGGTTTATGAGTGAATGATTTTACCTATTTCAGATGCAGTGGTGCTGCTATCTATCGTTTAATGTAAGAACGATTTGCAAAATCAAAATAACCAGGTTATCCAACCCAGGCTTTTCGGATTAAATATGTCCGATATACTGACCGTAGAAATTGAACGAAGATGAAAATCGTTTTATTTCAAAACTTTAATAGACTTCCCTATGCCAACAGTTAATCGCGAAAAATTTCACCATTTATAACAAGCATTTTGATTTTGATTGTGTAAGTGTTTAAAAGCGTGGTAATTCGATTACATATGTGATAAATTCGTTGTTTATTTATTCGAGTTTTAATTTCGCTTGGCAATTTATTCACGGAATATTTCAGGGGGGGGGGGGGGCAAATGATGAATTATTTGCATTGTTTTAAGTACAAACGAGTTAAACTTTCTTAATCGATTTGCACGTAAATATTTGAGATAGATTCTGAAAAATTCATGTTTGAAAAATATTTTTCAAAACGCAAAATATCAGTAAATTGAGAGATGCCGTTTTCAAAACCGTTTCCGCATTTAAAATTACAATCCCCCCCCCCCCCCCTCGAATTTCACGATGTAAAAAATTTTAATTGTGGGATGTTTAAAATATTAAATAATTGTGGAAAAACGAGATTGGTCTATTGAGGTCGTTGCCACCGTCACACAGTGGAACATTTGTCAAATCTAGACAGCCCTTTTTTTTTAATTAATTATTATTTTTTTTTTGTGTATGTGTGTGTGTGTGTGTGCGTGTGCGTGTGTGTGTTTTAAATTTAAATCAATTAGCTAATTAATAAATATTTTTTTTAGTAATAAATATTGTTTTTTAATTTAAAAAAAATTACAGGAGCTGTTCGCACATTTTTTAGGCGGATTTGTTTCGGCGTGAAAAAAAAAAATTGTCTGCTTAGAGAAATTACTTTTCACATCTAATATGTTTTCGGAATTATAAATTCTAGTCTGGCAACAGAAATTTATGTTTAGGGCTAAATGGCGCTTTTAAAGAACCCATCGATGGAAGGCTCTGTTTTCTGCACTTTCCGAAAAGAATTATTCGTATTCAGTTATTTAAAAAGCGCTGTGAAAAACATGATTTTTCTATTTCTAAAGCACAGTGTGTAATATTTTCAATAAGACAAGCAAAAAACGTTAATGTCTGTCTTCAAATGGAAGAATTGTCCCAAATATGTACCCAAGAACAAAAAGGAATTCTTCGAATATTGTAAAGGTAAGATTTTTATGGTAAAAGAAAATCCTTCATGTCAAAGGACTATTACCAAATCGTTAAATGCTCTGTGTCCACTGTTAACAAAATCATGAACACTGATTTCAAATTTGAAAAGGCCAAAAAACACAATGGTCATCGTTTTTCTACACGACACATCGTCGAACGTAGAACACGGGGCAGAAATCTTTATGAAAGATTATTTATTTATTTTTAGAAATATTATTTTACATTTATCCGGAGAAAAGTGGAAAAATATTATAATAGATGAAGCTTGGGTTTATTTAAATTATTGTAATAAAAAGAGGTCCGCTTGTTATCATCAAATTTCTCTTTTTGTATAATTTATGGTCACTTTGGTGCATAAGTTACTTTTTTAAGTTCACGGGTTGAATATCTCTTTACAGAGATTTTCTTACTTAAACTATAAGCACGTTTAGATACTTCAATATATGTTGTAGATAAATGTGTTCAAGATAAAACAAGCAGACACACATCACAATTTACTGTTAATTTCCTGGGGGGGAAAAGTGGTACGATAAACGGGTATGAGGACTATACCCTTCACTGATATACCTCCTAAACTTCATGGTGTATCACTAATAGATTTTTGCGCTTTCGGACATAAAGAACATTATCCAAACGTCGGCTTACAACCCTTCATGGACTTTGGAAAACTGTTCAAGACAAATAGGCCAAAATACCTCTTCCAAAACTACAAAAGACATGATTTGTCATGCAAATTACGGTGTACAAAGGTAGTTCAGAAACAGTATTATCAAATTGAACATTTAAAACACAAATATTTTATATAAAGTAGTTCTGTAAGTACCATGAAAATGGTAAAAAAAATTGCATCAATCGTATAAAACAAACTCTGTAATGCTTTACACTTTTATTCTTATATATGTTAAATAAAAATGAATAACATGATAAAATTAAAATTAATCCTTGTTGGAATCGTTAAAAACACATCTGCATCTAAAAATTTGAGCACGCCTATCTTGTTCACTTGTATTTTCTAGAAATTCATCCAAATTTGTTCACTTGAATTTTCTAGAAATTCAACCAAATGCAATCTCGAGACCCGACTGGTGGAGCAGTCAATATATCACTTTAAATTGGTAGTACTGCAAATAATTTAATACCGCGTTACTGTAAGATTAAGATAATCTTGAATATTATTTTCCGTGCAAGTTTCCATATGACTCTTTGTCTGGGTGAAAGTTTATTTTTGTCTACTGTACAATACAGAGTGTCTCATTTATTTTGCAACCCCCAAAAAAAGAACAATGTACAAACATTAATTTTTTATTTTACAGAAGTGCTTAAATGACTACAAAAGGTGTTGGAAGTGACCACCGTCTTCATCTTTAAATATCTGGGCCCGTTTGAGAAGGTTTCGAGACACATTCTGTAACATGTTTGGTGTGATAGCGTTTATCTCTTCCGTAATGCGAGTTTTCAGTTCAGTAATCGAAGCTACCGGTTCACGGAACACGCGATTTTTCAAATAGCCCCACAAGAAGAAATCGTGCGGTGACAGGTCTGAACTGTGTGGAGGCCATAATCCTTCTGTAATTAGCTGATCATCAAAAAATTCTTGGAGAAATGACAGAGTGCCGTTGGCCGTATGCTCAGGAGCGCCATCCTGTTGAAACCAAACGTAACATTCATCTTACTGACGTGGCTGGTTTCTCCTTGATTTTCGTCTCGATTCCCTTCATTTTGTGGTCAGTTAGGACAAACGACAGTCGATTCTTTCTTTTCGGTTCCACAATCCATTATTTTTCAAAATGGGTCTACGATTCGCTTAATTGTGCTTTTATTCGGCATCACCGAGTCTGGACACTTGTTTTCATATCGTTCCTTGAGTGTTTTGTACGAAGACGTTCGAAAATAATGTTCAATAATAAACGCGCGTTTTTCTGCACCTAACACCATGACGCAAAACTACCTTTCACTTAGTTCTCCTTAGCACTGAAGCTTCTCATACGGTTTTCTAGCGTGTTGGAAGTGCTGCTCACACGCCCCTCCACACCGCTACCTGCGCTAACGGTGTGCGCGTGCACTCATGTTGTTCATTTGCTTTGCGTTTACGTGGGTTGCAAAATAAATGAGACACTCTGTATTTATGGAAGGGTTATTTTCTTTTGTGTCCTTCTTGCATTTTCTTATTGGTGGGTGGACAGGTCATCTTCGATAAATAATAATAACGTTGCAACGGTGATATTTGATTTCTCTTTTCCTTCTGGTGAGTTATCAAAAATCTCTTTTCGTATCATTTGTGGTCACTTTAGTCATTAAAATACATCTCACTCAGTAAATATACATCGGTTGTAATGTAATCAAGATCTTCTAAGAGACTCTGTAAACGAAACGTATATGCTTCAATGCCGCTTTACAATAGAGAGGATGTAGTAACATATTTTAATATCTTTTGTATATAGCCAATTTGACAAAAGTTATGCAATTTACTATTGTTTTTCTTCTGTGTTAAGTACAGGAATCATGTACTTCAACGTAAAAATTCGCCAATTACACAACTTTTTAGTCTTATTAAAAAATCTTTTGAATTACCCTGTAAACGAACAGTAAATTCTACAATTCTGTTTCACAATAGGAAGCTAACTTAGGTCGTTCGTAGTAAAATATTTTAACATCATGCGCATACGTTCTTTTTGAAAAGAGTTAGACCATTTAATATTTTTTTTGCTTCATCTTAAGTATAGGAATAAATCACTTTAAAGTGGTATACATGAAAAGCTAATTAATATTTTTACAAGAAATTTCAAACATTTGAACTACTCATAAAAACAATTCAAATGCTGCAAACCGCGTAAAAATCGAATAATTACACAACACTTTACCCCTATGTCAAAAGATCTTTTGTGAGACCCTGTAAACGAACCTTAAATGTTACGATTTTTTATAATAGGAAGCTCACTTAGGTCGAGTGTAATAACATGTCTTAATATCATGTGTATACGACCATTCCTAAAAGAGTTGGGTCATTTATTATTTTATTGCTCTATAGAGCGTAAACAGCGTAAAAATCCGATAATTACAAATTGCTGTAGCCCTGTCAACAATTTTTTGCTCTATGTTAAGTATAGGAATCAATAACTTTAAACTGATATAAATCAAAAACTAATTAATATTTTTACGTGAAACTTACAAAGGTCCAAACTACTCATAAAAACAATTCAAATAACGTAAACCGCGTAAAAATCCGATAATTACACATTGCTGTAGCCCTGTCAAAAGTTTTTGGTCTGAACAAGATTTAAAAAGTGCAAAAAATAGCACTTTTAAAATTGCATTTACTGAAAACCTATTCGTCGTATTTTGCTTTATTTTTGAATTCTGAGTCCCTTGGCACGCCCCATTCTATAGAATCAAGAATTTTGTTTCTATCATAAATAGAACGCGAGATATAGATGTGTCAAAAACCCGTTTTGTCCCGTCCGCAAAATATAAACTAGACAGAGTTGCTAAAAAAATTTTGTAAAATCGTTTGGCATCCATTGGCGGAAATTCCTTTCATTTACGGTTCAATGCATTGCTGTTTCAATGCGTCTGGTCTGATATTTTAATCAGCTCAACAGAAACAGGAGTTCCATTACCTGCGATCTTTTCTGTTGAGCTGATTAAAATATCAGACCAGATGCTTTGATCAATAAGGTTAACTGGATGAACTATGCCCTCCAGATTCGACCGGGATAGCTCAGTGGTAGAGCGTGGCGACTTCAGCCAAGCGATCCCAGGTTCGAATCCTGGCCCGGACATTTTTCGTCCAGTTGGAAATTTACAACTTGAATAATAGTAGAGTTTGTTTAATGTCATCATTTTTAACATTGGTTTTATGCTTCCCAAAGAGGACCTTAAAAGGTCGCTTGATTTGAACTAATATGCATTTTATCACGCTCGCAAGATATCTTGTAAATTCCTCGATGTGAAAGTCCTGTCTATTGGATGTTTGAGATTTGTAAATTTTATCAAATTCACAAATAAAAAGTGTGATAAAATGTATATAGGTAAAAGATTTAGGCGGCTTTTTAAGGGGACTTCTAAGCGACACTTGGGAGAGCATAAAACCAATGTTAACTAGTCGTATGCCCTAATCCCAAAACTGTCTTCTATCTCATACCTGTTAATACGTCAAAATTCGCTATCACAGTGTCAAAATTAATTGACAATCTGTGCTCATCATGAGAATCCTGAAGGTATAAGTTCGTTGAAATATGTGCATTTAAAAAGGAGATATAATCATCGAATGTATTAAACAAATCATTAAATTTCGCCACCCACCCTTTTAAATGTCTGCAACCAAAATTCCCAACCCAAAGAGCATAGAAACGACACCTGCTGGGTCGCTTAGGCTTGGATGTTATATACACACGTCTGTTACGCTTCGGTGATATATACACTCAAGAATAATTTATGTGAAAGTGTAGCAGAATATGAAGTTTGATTAAATTCCGTGCATTAATTCTTGAACTATTATTATTGCTAAAATCATGTAAATCATAAAAAAATACAACATAGCAGCGCCACCTATTGGACGATTTACAACGAAACCAAATCAGCAACAACTTGCGTCATCGTCTAAACTGAATCTGAAGTTTGATGAAAATCCGTGCGTTAGTTTCTTAGATATAGCTATCGTGAAAAATGCAGTATAACAGCGCCAACTGTTGGGCAAAAAGTGTAACCATTAGATTTTGAGATATACCTATCGCAAAAATCGTGAAATAAGAACCATAGCAGAGTTGCCTGTTATAAGGATTTACACAAAAACCTAATGAACTTAAACTTATGTCGAGGTCTAACAGAATATGAAGTTTGATGAAATTCCGTGCATTAGTTCTTGAGATATGACTATCGCTAAAATCTTAATAATCCGGAAAAATGCAGTATAACAGTGCCACCTGTTGGTCGATTTACACCGAAACCTAATCAGCAACAACTTATGTCAACGTCTAACTGAATCTGAAGTTTGATGAATATCCGTCCATAAGTTCTTGAGATAGAGCTATTGCGGAAATCGTTAAAAATGCAGCATAGCAGTGTCACCTGTTCGGCGATTTCCACCAAAAACTAATCAGCCCCAATTAATATCAAGATCTAACTGAATCTAAAGTTTTATTAAATTCCATACACTAGTTCTTGAGATAGAGCACCCAGAAACTATTTGACACGTACAGACAGACACACAGATAGACAGACTCACAGACAGACATTTCCTAAAAACTATCAAATCGTGTTCAGAACCTTCTAAAACGTATAAATCCACCGGAAACCGGAAGTCGAAATGTTTCATGAATCCAATACTTCTTCTTGTAGAGATAGAAGAAAGTAAAAATGGTGACATTAAACGTTCTACTTTTGCTAAGCATTGCTGGTCTAACAATAACAATTTTAATTTTTCAAAAAATTCAATAATTCAGAAATGCTCGTCAATTTACCATCTTGATTTCTGAGAAGCTTATTATATATGGAAAAATTCGATTTATTTGGTTAATGATTTGTTTGATGAGTGGACACCCAAATTTTCAAAAGTCTGACTCCCATTCTTTAATTTTTTTTTTCTATTCATTTCCCACTCCTTTTATTTCTCCTTCCTGCTTAAGCTCTTTCAGTCTGGCTAAGCGCTTCTCATAGTAATATATAAACAAATGAATATAACAAAGATACGATTTATGGTCGTTCTAAAGGTATTCAATTCCTAAAGCCGAAACTGTACAGTGTGAATATCAAGTAAATCAAAAGTTAACTGAATGCAAATAATTTTCAAATATAGTAGCCACTCATTATACCGCGCTTCGTTATTTCGCTCATTCGGGTGTACCATTTTTCTATGTCTTCAAAAAATTGCTCTAATTTAAAAGGATTTTTGATGGATACGTAAATGTGGGATTGGAAATAATACCCATCTGTAAATTAATATTCTTAACAGTGCAAGATAATAGACTCAAGAGTTCAATTAATAGATATCATACACTGCAAAAAAAAAAAAAAGTGTTGATTTTACAGTATAATACTAGCACCCCAGCTGCTAGTATTATAACGTAAAATTAACAGTAATAAACGGTAAAATAAGCTGCATTACGCTACAGCGCATGCGCGGCAGCGTATTACTACTTATTTTACTCTTTATTACTGTTAATTTTACAGCATAATACTGGCAGCTGGGATGCCAATACTATACTGTAAAATCAACACTTTTTTCTGCAGTGTATGGAATGAAAAGTATAGGAGCGTAGAGAAATTGCAAGATTATTATGAGGCTCGTGAAAGGTGAAGTTTAAACAGAAAACGAGAGATAATAGTTGTTCCATAGTTTGTACTGATATCCGATCATCCGATACATATATAAAATAAAGGATTAAAACTAGAATTCTAGGTGAATTTCTGTCTATGTTTATAAAGATATTATAGTATTGATGAGCATGGAGTATTGTGATCTCATCATCGGATTGTTACCGGTAATCCGATATATATAAAATAAAGGATTACAAATTGAATTCTAGGTGAATTCCTGTTTACGTTTATAAAGATATTATTGTATTGATGGGTATGGAGTATTGTGATCTCATCATGGAATTGTTACCGAAAATCCGATATGTATAAAAGAAAGGATTAAAACTAGAATTCTAAAGTGAATTCCTGTTTATGTTTACAACGATATTATAGTATTGATGGGTATGGAGTATTGTGATCTCATAATCCAATTATATGGTTGAGTAAATAATAAAGATTGTTTAAAATTAAATTGAAGAAATATAGTATTTGTAGTTATAAGTCAAGTCAACATTTAAGCAATTGTAATATTATAAATAAAAATCTTACATAACTTTATCTGTAACTAGCGGCCCTCCCTCGCTTTGCTTCGGGTTAACCTTGAAAACCTTCATCTCTTTGTGTTTTCTGTAGACCTTTGTAATGTGTACAATAATTAGTACATTATTTTGATAAATCTTGTAGGGTTCAGCCTGCGTTTGCAATGTATAAGTGGAAAAAATGAAATTATTTACGACATCACATTAAAAACCTCAAAAATAACAGTATTTCTCCACTATTTAATGGATATACATATAAACCTTCCTCTTGAATCACTCTATCTATTAAAAAAAACCGCATCAAAATCCGTTGCGTAGTTTTAAAGATTTAAGCGTACATAGGGATATAGGGACAGAAAAAGCGACTTTGTTTTATACTATGTAGTGATTTATCTGAAATTACTAAGCAAAACATATGGTTATTATACATATAAACCTTCCTCTTGAATCACTCTATCTATTAAAAAAACCCGCATCAAAATCCGTTGCGTAGTTTTAAAGATTTAAGCGTACATAGGGATATAGGGACAGAAAAAGCGACTTTGTTTTATACTATGTAGTGATTTATCTGAAATTACAAAGCAAAACATATGGTTATTATACATATAAACCTTCCTCTTGAATCACTCTATCTATTAAAAAAACCCGCATCAAAATCCGTTGCGTAGTTTTAAAGATTTAAGCGTACATAGGGATATAGGGACAGAAAAAGCGACTTTGTTTTATACTATGTAGTGATTTATCTGAAATTACAAAGCAAAACATATGGTTATTATACATATAAACCTTCCTCTTGAATCACTCTATCTATTAAAAAAAACCGCATCAAAATCCGTTGCGTAGTTTTAAAGATTTAAGCGTACATAGGGATATAGGGACAGAAAAAGCGACTTTGTTTTATACTATGTAGTGATGGCACAACATAAGTGTTTTTATTGTTATTTTTCTAAAGATTATTTTAATATGCGTAATAAAGAAATATTTTTAAGACAAATATTCGCCATGTACTTGAAAGTTATCATATTTTTTAAATATTTACTTTCATCTATTATACCGCGCATTTGGATATATCGTGCTTTTTATTGTCTCCTGGCAATGCACGATATAACGAGGGACTACTGTATATGAGGCTTAAATGCCCTGATTTATAACGTTTGTTACACCCGCAGTCTGATTTAAAAAAAAAAAAAAAAAAAAAACTCTTGTTTTTAAAACTTTACATCTCATACTTCCGGCTTATTATACGAAAAGGTTTTCTTTCTCTCATAATCACTTTAGTTTGTGTGCTTTGTACTTGTTTACGACTCGAGGAGCTTTTTCTTCTTAGCTCAACATTTTCCATATATTCCTCACTGAAGTAAGTGATGCATGCTTGTTGTTTAATAATTACAACAATGATCATTGTTATCAGTCCATCTTCTTAAAACTTTGTGACGCAAATTTCTTTTAAAACGCTGCCTTTATCTTCAGATCTTTCATTTTAACACATTGAATGATTGGTTTTGTTTTCACTTTTCCCGCTTAATAAGAATCGAAAGAAAAACAATGCTGTCTGCAGGATTGAATACACTTTTGTGAGACATCATTTGGCGTTAGGTGTAGGTAAATATTGCGTCACTGGCCATACAATTTTAATTGTTTAGTAATTGATATATATGCAGTTCATCCATTTCAGCTGGACATGAATGTTTGTGTATGTACGTTGATGATCTCCCAATATTTTATATAATACCGCAAAAGGAGAATTATTCTAACAGGATGATGAAAGGCAATGTGAAAATTATTGTATTTTATGTAAGTAATCTTATACTATTATTTTAAATTATTTATAAAAATAAATTTAAGTTGTAATTGGAGATAACCAGATGAAATATTTAAAATTAATTTTATGCATTTCCATCTACCCCCTACTTTCTTAGTCTAAGTTGTCAATATAAAATTTTATAAATATTAAATTCGACTGGAAAACTTTTATAATAAATGTAAGCTTTACAATAAAGTAACTTTCTTCTCACTTTCGTTTTAAGAAAATAAAATAAAAAGTTGTCTCAAAATTACATTACATATTTGTACAACATCATTTGGAATTGAATATAAATAAATATTTTGTCATTGGTTACACCAGGGTACGAAATTTTAAATCTAAAGGCAATCGTCAGATTAAAAATACAAGTTGTCAAAATTTTATATTAATTGAAAATCTTTTATTTACTATTTTACTATTTAACAAATAAGTAGCTACTGTTGTCGCTGTCGTAATTGAATTTATTGTGACTTCAGCTCTTTCTCGGCTTATATTTTAAAAAAACTAAAGCATATTTAAAATATGGACCAGTTTCCATTTTTGTTTTATATGCGTTAGTTTTTTTTATTAGAGAAATGTATGACAAACACGCAAAAGCAGATAGTTTTTAAATCTAAAGTTTATTCTTAGCGCTATTTAATGTTGCGGTCGATCAAAATAGTTTATTTTAAAAAGTTTTACAGGATCAAAAACTATGCATAGGAATTTAATCATATTTTCCAAACATATACCGGACTAAGTTGCGGTGCGCAGTGTCCAATAATTTTAAATGTGTCTATTTTTCTTTTCATTATCTGAAGAGAATATATCATTATTTCATATTGTGAAAAAGTCACTTATTTACCTACTGCTGTCGGATTAAAAAAAAAAAAAAAAAAAAAAAAAAAAAAAAAGTGGGTAAGTGTGATCGAAGATCGCACAAAGCGTTTCGTTTAATATTCCTTTCAAATCAATTTATCCTTTGTTTAATATATCCAAATAAATTTCATTTTCAAAAAAAAAAAAAAAAAAAAAAAAAAAGTTATGTTTTGTATAAAGTACTCTGTCATAATAATATCTGTCATGTGGACTAAATGCGATATTTAAAAAAAAAATCAATTTCAAAATTAAACATGTTGTATAGAGACCTTCAAAATGTTAAAATATGCCAATATTTCCATAATCGGGTTTATATCATGATTCAATACGTTCCTCAAACTCATATATTTACTATTCTCTATTACTCATATTGATACTCTCTTTGTATTATTCTCAAACATTTGAAAAATCCGTTAAACGTCCAATATGACGTCATATTAATTTTCTTTTTAATTCTCTAATGATGTCATATTAAGCTGCTTTCTGTATTTACACATACTCATACTCCTTGTATTATTGAGAAATGTTTGAAAATTTCCGTTTTATTACCAATATGACGCCATATTATTCTTCTTTTCAATTGGTGAAACTTTTTTTTTTTAATTTCAATTTTTACCTGGAAATCTTTCAATAGAAAATTAATTATTGTAGAAAGAATTTTATTGTGGATTTTTAATTGTTGGCAACTGCTATAACGAAAAATGTTTAAATTTAATAGGCAAAGGCTGTTAGAATTTTGGTTTTTTATCTATCTATATTAAAATAATACGATTTTCTCAAATTTTAATATTTTGAGCTTCATAGTAAAGTATTCAGCTATAAGTACACAAATTTTCATGCCTGTAAGTTATATAGTTTCTGAGAACTGACTCTGTGACAGACAGACAACGAAGCGGGAGTAATAGTGTGTCGTGAGATGAACGAAACCCTAAAAAAGCACAAATAAATATTTCCAAACATTTTTTCAGCAATATTTTTAACATTTTTCAGTAAAATAAGCAGTAATATACTGCCGCGCATGCGCGGTAGCGTATTACTGCTTATTTTACTGTTTATTACCGTTAATTTTACGTATAATACTGGCAGCTGAGGTGTCAGAATTGTACTATAAAATCAACACTTTTTTTTCAGTGTAGTCATGCAATTGATATATGTTATTGAGGTTTACAATGACGTATTTTGGAATTAAAAATGAAGTGTATAGAATTTATAGTTCGTTTACAGGGACACACAAAATAATTCCATTGCATTACAGTCTATGGGGGAAAATCATTTGTTGTGTATTTTAATGATGTTACATTATTTCAAACATATTGAAATTGCTATATATCATAGAGGTGTACTAGAAGATGCTTACGACAGAATATAGTGTGCTAACGTTCAACGTTCATTCACACACAAAATAATTCCGTTACAGTACTGTCTATGAACAATAATTGCTGGACGTGCATTTTTAGTCGTGGTACGCGTTTTTAAATATAACTATATTTTTTTTTGCATATTACTTGGTGTGTATAATTTCTATAGATCACATCCAGGGCTCGAAAAAGATCTCGAGTATATTTCCTTTATTGTTGAAAATTGCTGAAGGAGTATTTTCAACTGTTCTATACATTTCCTAGTATAATGTGTAGTATGTATATAAACCTGTTGATCATATACAGGACTGCACAGAAGAAATAGAATATTTTCCTACTATAGATGGTAATTGCTGAAATTGATTTTTGAAATGTGATATGCTTTTTCCAAATTGTTTATTTAGACATCACCTTATTAAACGGTAAAGTTTCTTTACAGTTTTCTGGCTGTTTTGGAAAGTGTTTCATAATCTATCCTTGACATATGATTTTTCGTTTTCGTTTTATTTTTAATTTAACTCGTTCTTGGTTTACATCTAAATTCTATGGAATTCTATGTATTTTTCATTCGATCGGGTGACTATAACAGTGCTGGTGGTTATTTCTAGCTGTTGGCGTAATGCAACATATCGGTTCATGACATATCGATAAAAGTAACAGAAAAAAATCAAAAATAATTTAACGTGGAATGATAAATGCACCTTGCAGTTAAAACAGATAAAATACTTATTAAAAATATGCTTAAAAGGTGGTGAAATGAGACAGACATATGTGTAAGATATTATAACATATTTAATCCCTAATTAAATATGTTATAATATATTACACATATGTCTGTCTCATTTCAGCACCTTTTAAGCATATTTTTAATAAGTATTTTATCTGTTCTATAAAAGTAATAAAGAATCTTATGTTTATAAACCAAATACAAAATTTAAGGCTTACGCATTCATCTAAATATCATGCAGTTAACGATACAGAAAATTATTTTATAGGATAACTCTGGAATTCCTAATGCACATGTTTTCTTTTTAATTAAGACAAAGCAATCCATCAGATAGGCTTACCCGGGTAAAAGATGCCTGAAAAAGAAATAATAATAATAATAATAATAATAATAATAATTGTTGATTTTACGGTATAACACTTGCACCCCAGCTGCCAGTATTACACTGTAAAATCAACAGTAATAAATAGTCAAATAAGCAGTAATATACTGCCGCGCATGCATGGTAGAGTATAACTGCTTATTTTACTGTTTATTACTGTTAATTTTACGGTATAATACTAGCAACTGGAATGCTAGTTTTATACCGTAAAATCACCAATTTTTTTTTTCAGTGTACCCAAAGTATTGAATGTAGATGAAAATACTTTTTAATTATTTTGCATTTAGTACATTTTCTTACACTGCTCACCAATTAATCCAAAAAGCATTTTTGATACTTTCGTACACTGTAAAAAAAAAGTGTTGATTTTATAGTACAATACTGGCATCCCAGCTGCCAGTATTATACCGTAAAATTAACAATAATAAATAGTAAAATAAGCAGTAATACGCTGCCGCGGTATTGGCTATACCAACCACAGTTGCAGATGATGCTTGAGGAGGCGGAGTTATTGAAGGACGAATTGTCCAACCCTGTTCCGGCAGATGGCGTTGTTTTCGCAATTTCTGGGATGTATCTCCGCATCCTCTTCGCTTGGAGAAATCTTCGGAAAGACGGTAAAGTTGTTCTAGAAAAACTAGTTTACCCATGTCGGCATAGCCAGCAGGCGAGTTCGGCACAAGTTTTCACACACACATATATACACACTTTCATATGCTACGACCATCGCCCCATTAGAAAAATGGGGTTACGGAAAAAGGAAAATTCCTCTTTTATCTCCCGTAAAAAAGGTGTTTGAGTTTATTGTTGATTCTTTTATACGTTTTCATAATAATTTTGAAAAATGGAAAAACTGCTTCAAGAGGGCAAAAATTCTCGTTATAAACATTCGGTTTAAAGACATTGTATTTATTCTTAATCACTTCAAAATGCTATACGAGCTACGCGTTTTGAATGTGTCAATCTTTTCCTTTCAGATTATTTGACACACACACAAGGTTTAATTATTAGGCAAACATCGCTGACTAAGAGAGGGGCTATAAAAATAAGTATCTGCACTTACAAATTTAGCTTAGTGCCATATTATAGCTTGAAGAACGTCCTTAAACAAGTAGCTTTTAATGTAATTTTATTTATATATTTTTTATATTTTTTATTTATTTTTTATTTTATTTTATTTTTTTATTTTATTTTTTTTAAGAATTGCTCTTAAAAATCTTTAAACGTTTTATTTATAATATTTTTTTAAAATATATCTTTCCCTTTTGCAATGTTTGCATTCTAATTCTAAAAGTTTTCATGTAAATGGGTATGCGATGATTATTCGGATAATAAGTTCCAGAACGTTGCTATAATTTCCACATTCGATGGATGGCGCTTTAGATAGATAGGTGATAGAATTTATCTGTGATGTGTACAGTGATGCAGTTATGAGTGATGGAATGGTTAGAAGATGGGTTTGATTGTTCAATTCAGGCAGCAAGAACGTGCACGATAAAAATAGATGTGAACCTGGCCATTTCGTCTGGTTGATGAGAATAATGATTTTCATTTTTAGTTTTAGAACAGGAAATTTCAGTGTGGCGAGTGTTTTCACGACGATGGCGAGGTGAAAACCATCTTTGGTGTTGTCATAAAAATTCGTGAATCTCATTACGACAAATTCCATAATGTGCTGGTTGACTATAACTTTTTGATAAATTTGATATAATTTTATTATTAATTATTATCTTATTATAATCGTCATTTGATTGATATCGTTTTGAGTCGCAACTTTACAAATGTGTAACTTTTTAAATAAATCGTAATAACAATAATACGTTTGAAATAATTTGTAACTTTGTTCATAAATTATAATTTGTTTTCTAGAAGGTTTTCAAAAAAACGTAGCTGTGATGTATTTCAAATACTGCATAATATATTTCACATTAGAAAAAAAAAGAACTAGGATGAAACCACCAGTTATTGACACCTAACCAGTAACTGTCACTTTTGAGTAGAAATATAACTCAAATAAGCATTTTATTGTAAAATTCTGCAACGTAATATCATCTAGTGGTAACTTATTTGACTTAACTGTTATAACTTATTTTTCAGCTATTGGATTTTCAAAAAAGGGATACTGTCAGTTACTGGAGATGTTGACCATATTTATGACAAACATTTATTTTTAGTAATAAAAAGTATATTTTTTCAAAATTTTGTCAACAATAATTTTTTAATGTATCTTCACTACTATACTTTGAAAAACAAAGATAAGTATAAAACTAGTCGTTGGGGGCCACCGTAATACTTACCCATCATGGATATGCATAATGTAAAATATTAAAATAAAAATGTGTAAACTACTTATAAAATGCATTGCAATTCAAATAAAATCGTGGCTTGATGACGTCACAAACTTTAAAGGCTCGATTACTGAATTGCTTGAAAGAGGTTTTTCCTTATAACTCCAAAAATAATAATCCTATTAACTAGCGGTTTATTGCATCTGATTAAGCGTCAAATTTCCAATTAAAATATATCTTTGAAGTGAAATTTGGATGAAATACAGGGTCATGAAAAATCGAAGAGTGTGGAAAATAGGATTCCAAATATCTCGGCAACTCATTATCCGATCGACTTCATGATTTATTCAAAATTTATGTTTTTTTATTGTCTTTTATATTCATTTCTTAAAATAAACAATTTCGAAAATTTTTATATACCTTTCATCAGAACGAATATTTCGAGAGTCCGAAAAATATTGTTCCGGTTAATAGAGGTTATTGAAGTGAAATAGGCTTCTTCCCATTATTACATACTAAGTACATACCAAATTGCAAGTCTCTATCTCAATTTTTTCGGGAGATAGAGCGTTTACAGACACACAGACACACACACACACAGACACAGAGACACACAGACGGACGGCAAAAATTTTTTTCTAAAAATATGTTTTTCGGAATCTCCAGTGTCTGAAACGTGTAAATACTTCAAAAAAACAAATTTCGATTTTCAAAACGATTACAAGACTTACCCTATACTACGTATGATGGGTAAGTAATAGATTTAAAACTTTGCCATAGTGATTTGAACAAGAAAAACCCCTTAAAGTGTCAGTTTCTGGGGGTTTCACCCTATGCTTTTATTTTTTTAAATAATCGAAAAAATACAAAAAAGTTTAAATTATCATATATTTTAACTAAGTATTATCTACGAGGTATACAGGGTGGCCATAAATTATGTCTTATAACTTTTCATTTAAGTACATGACGAAAAGTATTATTACATATTTGTAGTAAACCCTCGATTTAACTGACTAATTGGGACTAAGATGAGTCCGTTAAATCACAAAGTACTATTTATAATATTATTTTGTTATAATTATAGTACATATATATATATTATTACGTACTTGTAATTACATATATTATTACAGTACAAAATACATATATATATAATACGCAATATATACAGTGTATATACATGTATTGTATATATACAATATATGTATATACATAAATATATATTGTATGTACATATATACTGTATATACATATATACTACTATATATATATATATATATATATATATATACATATATATAAACACAGCACATTGCTTTTAATAATACAATATTAGTAATAAAATACAAACGAATTAACACATATGCAATTTTTATGGGAATGAAACACTTTTTGCACAGAAATAATAATTAATGAACAGGCAATAAAAAAGTAGAAAAAAATTACAATGCTCCAAAAAGAACAGGCATCATTTTATGTTATTAACATCATATTAAGGTTACGCCTTTTTTTTACTTTAATTTTTATTTAATTTTTAATTTTTAATTTTCTTTTATTTTTTAAGAATTAGTCCGTTGAATCCGAAGTCCGTTGAACCGAGGTCCGTTAAATCGAGGGTTTACTGTATAACTGAAAAAGTTTTTTAATGACATAAACAAAGTTAACTATTTGTAAAGTTGCACTCAAAACGATATTAATCAAATGACGATTATAATCAAATAATAATTAAGAATAAAATTTTATCAAATTTATCAAAGTGTTATTAATGAATTATGTAATAAATATCTATCTGACTTCGTGTTCATAATTCATTAATAACTTTTTGATAAATTTGATAAAATTAAAATATTAATTATTATTTGATTAATAATCTTTTGAGTTGCAGCTTTACAAATATGTAACTTAGTTTGAGTTATAGAAAAACTTTTTGAGCTGTGCTTTATGAATATCTACTTATAATAAAATCCGAAGGCAAGAAAGTATCGGTAACCATTCCGGTCGCGACCACTCTGGTCTGCGAATCGACTGTAGTTAAACGCCATGTTAGGCTTAATGAAAAACCTAAGCTAACATATGACAGCTAAATGATAATACCTTCTACTTGAAATCATGTCTGTCTTTTGCTACGAGTATTTCAGAATGAAATTTTTCTACAACATTTGAAATTGAAATCTGTGACAGTAATTTCTATTTAGAAATAGTGGCAGCCAAACAGGTGATCCGCTATTGTAGTGGTTTGTCGCTAACACTGTTTCTGAATTAAACTTTTGCTACGAGTATTTCAGAAAGAAATTTTTCTACAACATTTGCAATTGAAATCTGTGATAGTAATTTTCGTTAAGAAATAGTGGTAGCCAAAAAGGTGATCGCTATTTTCAACCAATATACTCTAACGAGTGCAAAGGATTTTAAGTGTTAAAAACAAGTGTGTAGAATTCAGAACAAGTTCTGAAAAATATGTTTTCTTATTTATTTCAGATATTCTTAGCATCCAAGGTCATAATAAGAACAGAAGCAAGGGGCATTCCTACAGGACCCGGCAACAATATTGGAGAATATCCCCCGCAAAATGTAAGTTGATTTTGATATCAATTTTATTGAATGAAATTTTCAAATACAGTGAAAATTGCTGACAATAAAATTGAAGTGTGTGCAAAATCTTTTCGTTATACACGTACATTGTAAACGAATTTCTTTACAACATTATTATTATTATTATTATTATTTTAAGAATTGTAAGTACATATTTGTTACTTGCAACTGAGTAATACATAAAAAGTTTAGAATAAAATATTCAAACAAAAACAGATATTATATTTCCATAATGATTTTTTAAATATTATTAGATTTCCTTAATTATGTTTTAAGTTATGTTATTTTATACTAGCTATACATTAATCCATTGTAAAGATATGACCGGTTCCCTATAAACAAAGAAGTAAAGAATTTTATTTTAACCCATTATACTCTGACGGTACTATTAACCCTTTGCCGTCCGCATGTCTCGTAAAAATACATCTATTCGTAAAATGTTGAAATGATTGATTGACACCAGAATTTAGAAACAAATTTATTCGAAAATAAGTAAAATCTTTTCTTCATGTACGTGATAAAAGGGAATTTTTCATTCCAAAATTCTGGTGCCAATGTAGCATTTAAGGTTTAAAATTAAGTTATTTTACGTACGACACCACTGTGGTGTAGCCGGACGGCAAAGTGCTAAGTACCACTAAGAAAAATTAATATAAAATTTATTCTATTAATAAAAGTAGATTTTATTTTTCGTACAAAATTACTTTGCTAGATAACATTTAGAAAGCTCAGTGAAACAGTCGAAGCTAAATATATATATATATATATATTTAAGTGGTAATTTTCTCAACCATTTACATAGACGTAACTTTTCAATTATTAAAATATATTATTTGAAAAGTTGAATTTAAATGACACACGCGCGCGCATACACACACACACACACACACACACACACACACAAAAAAAAAAAAAAAAAACTTTTCCATTTATAAATAGGATTACAATACATTTATTTACATTGTTTTTATAAGAAATGCGAGATTTCCATAACAGCATTTTTAACACTTTCCACCCTAGTTGAAAAGTGTTTATGACTTCGGTTTGTATGCCGTCTGCCGTCTGTCCGTGCTCTAACTCCCGTAAATATGCTTCGATTGTCCTGAAATTGTTGTATGTTATTATCGTTTACAATAGCATGGTCCCTATTTCAACAGAAATGTGTAGCACTTATAGTTTTTTACAGGGACAGTCAAAAGTATTCCGTTATATTACAGTCAAAGGGGAATAATCGGTTCAAGCGCATTTTGATGACGCTACTTCGTTTACTGAGGTGCACTATAAATTGCTCTCTTGTGTGCATTGCGTTTATTTACAGGGACACACAAAAGATATTGGTTACAGTATACACTGAGAAAAAAAATATACCTCCTTCAACTAGAATGAATAGTTAGGCTGTTTCTAAATCTCTAAACTAGAAATATAGAAGTTCGAGCTATGCGAATAGGGCAAGCAACTAAACTGAATAGACGAAATGATCGAGAAATTCTAGTCTCTTGTTTTCTAGGTGACGAAACGATAATGAATCGTGCAAACTGCGAGAAATTATCACTTTATTTCTGGAATGGATTTATAAACTAGCATTATAGTTACTAAGACTAGCGTCTTGTGTTCGCATCTATTTGCAGACATTTTAAAATAAGTCTGACCACGAGAATATAGGAAAACACTCTTGAATTCTAATAGGAGACTCTAGAACTCTCTGGTAAAAGGAACTAGAATTTATAGGGATGACATGGAACTATTTTTTCTAGAGCCACAATTTAGATTCTAGTTGAGAAGGGCAGATTTTTTTTCTCAGTGTATGTGCGATATTTACATTCTACGTGTGATAAGTGCGTTTTCAACTTTGGTTTGCATTTTTAACTTTATTTTTCACAGTACGTGTGTGTTTATAAACTCGATTGACCATATACAGGGGTACACAAGGAGATTCGTGAGTACTACAGACTATGGGAGTGAATTGCTTAAGGGTAGTTTTTAATTGTGTTTACGCATTTTCCTGCTGAACTATACTTAGTAGATTAATAGAAGTTTGTGGAATATAAATAAATTCATATACAGGGCTACGAAAAAAAAGATACATTGTCGTTTACGTTTGGTAATTGCTGCAAGTGAGTTTTAAGTTGCCTTTTAGCTTAATAGGTGTTGTGCACAAAAGTCTTCAGATAATATACAGGGCTGTACGAAAGATTTCGAGTGCATTTCCATCGATTGGCGAAAATTGCTAAATGTGATTATTCTAACTGAACTAAATTTTATCGTACTATATATCTACATCTATTGATCATATACAGGGCTGCACAAAATAATTTTACTACTGTTTTGACACTGGAAGGTAATTTCGAAAACTGAGGTGTTATGTGTTTTCTAAACTGTTTACTTACATTATCTTCTTTCCCCTTATTTAATGGTTTAAAGTTTCGTTACAGTTTTCTGGCTGTGTTGGAAAGTGTTTCATAATCTATGCTTGACGCATGATTTTTCGTTTTTGTTTGTTTATTAATCTAATTATTCTTATAAATATTTTACAAAATGAGCTATAACTGTCGATTAATTAACACAGTTTTAAGAAATATATTTCATATTATTATTATGTCAAGTTTTTAATATATCTTCAGATATTAAGGCAGATAATTACTGAGGTAGAAGATTTCTTTGTTTACGCATTAATAGGAATCGGCAATTTCTGTACATCATATTTTTGTAAAGATTATGTAAGTCAAATTAAAAATACCCTAAATTTATTTTTGAAATTAAATTTTACTCCTATAAAATCTTAAGTAGTTTCAATGTACGTGGCCACATACATTGGTTTTTCAGATTTGATTATATGGTAGTTTTAACATATTTTTAACACTTTCCAACACAGTTGAAAAGTGTTTATGAATTCGGTCTGTCTGTCTGTCTGTCCGTGCTCTAACTCACGTAAATATATTCGGATTGTCATGCAATTGATATAGGTTATTGAGGTTTACCATGGCATATTCGGTGTTGAAAATGAAGTGTTTAGTACTTATAGTTTTATTCTGTTACTCTTGAATGTATAAATTCAAAAATTTTTAATTGAGAATTAATAGCATCCTAAAACCGATATTTTGGTTTTAGAACAGTGATTAATACACTATAGAACCTACACGGAAACGTTTCCGAAAATCAGTGGCAGGAAAAGAAACTTTTTTTAAGAATATTTAAATCTCTAAAATATATTAGTTTAAGGTTTCTAAAGATAAAGAACGCTTTTATGGAATCGTGGTTAACTCGGAAGATTGTATATTTTCATTCGCGGTTATTTTATATTTTCGTAGATTAAGAAACATTTGTCTTTCTTAGAGTGCTCTGCTATAATGCGCCAACACAAAACACCCAAATACAATGTGTTAACTTTACTTACAGTATGAACAATAAAGCCATAATCGTCTTTGATTTTTTTTTCATGTAAAATGGATCTTAACCCCTTGCCTGTGGAATATATTTGAGAAAAACGTGCCAAAAATGAAAAAAAAAAAAAAATTAAATAATGCAAAGAAACTTTTAACTTGCGAAAAATTTATATGCCTGCCTGTCAAACATAATGTGGTTTGAATGAAATTAGGAAAGAACTACAAAATTACAAAAATCCGACAAATGACGCGAAACTGCCGAACTTTTCGTGGGAAAGTATCGCTATCTATTGGGAAAATGGTAAATTACATATTATGCATTGGACGAACTGAGTTCGCGCTTCACGGAATTGAAATACCGATTTTTCTCTTGCCCGAACTCAGATCGGGCATTCCAAAATTGTTGTATTTGTGTTGCCCGAACTGAGTTCGGGCTTTACGGAATTGAAATACCTATTTTTCTCTTGCCCGAACTCATGTCGGGTACTCCAAAATTGTTGTACTTGTGTTGTCCGAACTGAGTTCGGGCTTCACGGAATTGAAATACCTATTTTTCTCTTGCCCGAACTCATGTCGGGTACTCCAAAATTGTTGTACTTGTGTTGTCCGAACTGAGTTCGGGCTTCACGGAATTGAAATACCTATCTTTATCTTGCCCGAACTCATGTCGGGTACTCCAAAATTGTTGTACTTGTGTTGTCCGAACTGAGTTCGGGCTTCACGAAATTGAAACACCTATTTTTCTCTTGCTCGAACTCAGGTCGGGCACTCCAAAATCGTTGTACTTGTGTTGTCCGAACTGAGTTCGGGCTTCACGGAATTGAAATACCTATTTTTCTCTTGCCCGAACTCATGTCGGGCATACCAAAAGTGACGCATTTGCATTGCCCAAACTGAGTTCGGGCGTCACAGGCAAGGGGTTAAGTATTTTTAGGCATGCAAATTTCCAGGCTCTTGAATATTTTTTATAGTTATAAAAATACAGTGTCTACGGTAAATGTACAGAATGGTTTGTCTCTTTTTAACACTTTCCAAACATATAGTTTAAAAGTGTTAGGAATTCGATTTGTCTGTCTGCCTGTCTGTCGTCTGCCTGTGCTCTAACTCTCGTAAATATACTTGGATTGTCATGAAATTTATATATGTCATCGGGGTTTACCATGGCATGTTTGGTTTTTTGTTTATAGGGGTAGTCAAAAGAATTCCGTTACATTACGGTCAGTAGGGGAAAATCGTTTGAGGTGAATTTTAATTATGTTACACTATTTTAAACATATTCAGATTGATACATATCCCTGAGGTGCACTAAAAGGCGCTTTCTCTAGAATATGGTGTGCATTGAATGCATAGTTAATTTACAAGGACACTCAAAAGAATTCCGTTACATTACGGTTTATGGGGGGGAAATCATTTGCAGCGTATTTAATCGACGTTTCACTATTTTAAAGGTATTTAAATTGATACATATCCCTGTGGTTCACTACAAGGCGCTTACTGTAAAATATGGTATCATAGACTGTATCGTTCATTTACGGGATGCTCAAAATTATTTGGTTACAGTACTGTGTATGAACTATAAATGTTGAAGCTCGGTTTCAGTTGTGGCACGTGTTTTTCAATGGAATTAATTTTTGGTATATTAATTGGTGCATATAAATTCTATAGATTATATACAGGGCTGCTCAAAAGATCTCATGCACATTTCCGTTTATTGACGGAATTTGCTAAAGGGGAATGTTCAATTGTTCTAAGTATTTCCTAACTGGAGTAAATTTTAGCATACCGATAGTATAGATACAAATCTATGGATCATAATAACGGGCTACGCAAATGAAATCGGATATTTTGTTGGACTATTGGTAGTAATTGCTGAAAGTAGGTTTTCAAATGTATTATGTATTTTCTAAATTGTCAAGTTACAATTTCAATAAAAATGTCACAGTGAGACAAAATCTAAATATAAACTCTGTTTGATCCTTCAAACTACGATAAACTAAAAGAAAATTACAACATTCTGAATAAACGGTTCTCCTTTATTAAAAAGGATCTATGATCCTTTTTTCCTACATTTATAAAGTATTTTTAATAGGATCTATTTTGTTTTTGAAATTTGTGTATTATTTGCATAAATGTGATCACATACTCGTCACATTTTTGTACTCATACTGTTCCTATTTCAGCTTACTGCTTGAGCCCTGCAAAATTACTAGTTGTGTTATGATTAAGTATTCTTTTCCTAAATTTTCTAATTACTTTCTTTTTACTTTTTCTTATTATTATCGATATATTTAAAACGCTAAGCGATTTCTTCCGACAATCCGTGAGAACAAACTACTGCATCAAATTACATCATTCTTTTTTTAAATGAAAGATATTTGGACACAGATTTGTTATCGTGCATTCGTTTGTTCGAAAATTTAATTAATTAACCGCAATTTTCAATTAAACTTTTACGTCTGCTAATGACGTCATAATCGGATAACGCCTACTGTTCCGAAGCACAGAGTTTATTTTCTAAACTCTGTGGTTGAATAAAAGAGAAATAATAAATATTAAAAGCACGCGGTTTTAAGGCCGAGTTTGTTAATTTACAAGTTAAATTTCGGTAAAAATACTTATCCGCGTGTTTTATAAGCGAATAAAAATTCATATTTATTGTGACGTCACGGGAATATTGTCCATTGGGTTTATTTTATCATTATGCATTATAACTTTGTTGATGCCATTTTTTCATTAAAATTAAATACAAAATATATTTATATTTGTGTGCATGGTGTTTAAGCATTAATGTAAAGTATATCTCATCAAAAAGTCACCTGTAAAAAATGCAGCCAAGTCTCGTAACTCATTTACCGTAAAAAGTACTGAGATCGTATAAAGCCAAATTTAACTATCTTATTAACTCTGAAATTTTCATTCACAAATCACTCCTAGTCTCTACATCCTTAGTTAATTATTATTTTGTGACTTGGCAATTACGTAGCACGAGAATGTGATGTATAGTTAGTCTTAATCAAATCATACTATAACATATTAAAGTGCAATAACTTCCTTGTGCGTATATAATTTGCCTTAATTAAATTATCCCATCCCATAACATAGTAAGATGTAATAACTTCCCTGTGCTGCGCAATTGCCAAGTCACAAAATAATAATTAACTAAAGATGTAGAGACTAGGAGTGATTTGTGAATGAAAATTTCAGAGTTAATAAGATAGTTAAACTTGGCTTTATACGATCTCAGTACTTTTTACGGTAAATGAGTTACGAGACTTGGCTGCATTTTTTACAGGTGACTTTTTGATGAGATTTCACTTCTTAATGTAAGTAATCCTCTTTTTCTTGATTTTGGGTTCTTTTTGGAGATCATCCACTGATTTTCGCTAAGCCCACACTCTGTCCCTATTATTTACAGGTATAAAAAATTTGAAGCTTTAGTTTCGTTTGCAAAGTACTGTAGATAAAAAGAGATTTCAGGTTCCTAGGCAAGCACTCAGTTATTGGAGGGGGAGTGTCAAAAATACTCTCAATTGCTTCCAGGATAGGTGCTATCCATCTGAGATATTACTCGCAGCCCTAGATACTTGATATTTAACATAAAAGAACTTTTTAGTATAAAAAGAAAGCCAAAATTAAAATTTCCGGAAATTTCTAATAAATCAAACTATATTCCTTTTTTCGATGTTTTTTTTTTTCGTTTTTTTTAGTCTTTTTTATCATTTACGGATTTTTTAATTTTTCCTTACTTTGTGTACTAAACCCTGTCTTTCTGCCAAATGTCAAGCTTCTAGGACTACAAAATCGAATTATTTTCAAATTTTCGACTTTTTATAAATTTATTGATTTTTCGATTTTAATTCTAAGTTACCTGATTGTCATGCCAATATAGTAATTATTTGATCAGTCTTCTTAGGATCATTTAAGTTCAATTTAGAGATAAATCAAGTGAATCTTAGAGTCACTATGATTTTATTTAGAAAGGACTATCAAGCCATAACCAGCCAGTAATGTCGGGAGGGTAGGGGGAGCTGTGAAAATTTTTTTGGGGCTAACATCATTTAACAATCCATATTTCATATGTGAAGTAAATAGAGTACAACCTGTGAAAGAAAACAAACCTGTCTATAAAGAAATCGCCTATATCGTAGCCAGTCTATAGCGGAACTTTTCTATAACGAAATTCGTAAACGAAAGAAAAGAAAACCAAACCATAATCTGGGGGAAATAACATAAAACAATTAGGGGCGTTGTACTAGCTAATAGGACAATTATCTTAAAACTAATTTTTCTATACAAAATCAAATTGTTTTCGAATTTTCGATTTCTTAAAGATATTTCGATTTTTCGATTTTATTTTCTAATTTAACGAGTATTTTAATTGTTCCTTTTATTGAATAGTAAAAACTACCTTTACACCAAGTTTTAAGTTTCTAAGACTACAAGATAAAATTATTTTCAATTTTTGATTTTTTAGAATTTTTTTTAGAATTTTAAGGATTTTTTAATTTGTTCTTATTTTGTATCCTTTATTACAAATTTCAAGTTTCTAGCGCTACAGAATCGATTTATTTTGAAATTTCCGATCTTTTTCGAGTTTTTTATTCTATTTTCGAATTTATTGTGTTTTAATTTTTCCTTTTTCTGTATTCTAAACAATAAGTTTACGCCGAATTTTAAGTTCTAAAGCTACAAATTGGAACTTTTTTCAATTTTTCGAATTTTACAGATTTTTTATTTATTCTTTTTTTGTATCCTAAATACTACCTTTATTCCAAATTTTAAGTTTTTATCTTTACAAAATCGAATTATTTTCAATTTTTCGTTCTTTTTTTTTCGATTTTTTGATTTTATTTTCAATTTTTGTTGTGGTTTTAATTTTTTCTTTTTCTGAATCCTAAACACTACCTTTACACCAAATTTTCAGTTTCTAAGAGAACGAGATCATATTATTTTCAATTTCTCTCTTTTTCTTTCTTTCTTTCTATTTTTTTTTTGTTTAATTTTCGATTTTTTTTTTTTTAATTATCCATATTTTTTAATGTTTCCTTATTTAGTATCTTAAATATTACCTTTATTCCAAATTTCAAGTTTCTAGCGCTATGAAATCGAATTATTTTCAAAATTTCCTTATTTTTCGATTTCTTTCGATTTTTTTATTTTATTTTCGAATTTTATTGCGTTTTTATTTTAACTTATTCTGAATCCTAAACACTATCTTTACCACGAATTTTAAGTTTCTAAGGCCAAAAGATAAAATTATTTTAATTTTTTTCATTTTTTTCGAATTTTTCGAAATTTTAATTTTTTTTTTCGAATTTTCTGGATTTTTTAATTTTTTCTTATTTTGCATCCTAAATACTACTTTCGTTCCGAATTCCAAGTTTTTCGATTTTATTTTAATTTTTTTTTTGTGTGTTTTTGATGTTTTCTTTTTCTGAATTCTAAACACTACCTTCACACCAAATTTTAAGTTTTTAAGACTCGTGTTATTTTCAATTTTCAATTTTGTTCAATTTTTTTGAATTTTCGAATGTTTTTTTTATTTTTTTTTATTTACTATTTTTCCTTTCTTTGTATCCGAAACACTAGCTTTATTCAAATTTTAAGTTTCTGTGGCTGCGGGATTTACCCAATCTTTTTGATGACGCGAGAGTGAGTGAGTGACAAAAAATCGAAACTTTGAGTTCATATATCGTCTGTACTAATTTATGGGTATTTTTTGAATTATCCATATTTTTTAATTTTTCCTTACTTAGTATCTTAAATATTACCTTTATTCCAAATTTCAAGTTTCTAGCGCTATAAAATGGAATTATTTTAAAATTTTCCTTATTTTTCGATTTTTTCGATTTTTTTATTTTATTTTCGAATTTTATTGAGTTTTTTATTTTAACTTATTCTGAATCCTAAACACTATCTTTACTGCGAATTTTAAATTTCTAAGGCTAAAAAATCAAATTATTTTAATTTTTTCAATTTTTTTCGAATTTTTCTAATTTTTGAAAAAAAATTTTTTTTCGAATTTTCCGGAATTTTTAATTTTCCCTTATTTTGCATCCTAAATACTACCTTTATTCCGAATTCCAAGTTTCTAGCGCAACAAAATTGGATTATTTGAAATTTTTCGATTTTTTTCGATTTTTCGATTTTTTCAATTTTGCTTTCGATTTTTTTGGTGTTTTTGATGTTTTCTTTTTCTGGATGCTAAACACTACCTTCACACCAAATCTTAAGTTTCTTAGACTACAAGATCGTATTATTTTCAATTTTAAATTTTGATGGAATTTGTTGAATTTTCGAATGATTTTTATTCGAATTTTCCAAATTTTATAATTTTTCCTTTCTTTGTATCCTAAACACTACCTTTTTTCCAAATGTCAAGTTTCTAGAGCTACGGGATCTACCTAATCTTTTTGATGACGCGTGAACGAGTGAGTGAGTGAGTGACAAAAAATCGAATGTTTGAGTTCATATATCGTCTGAACTAGAAAAGACAGAAAGTTGTAATTTTAAATTTTGGTCCTGTTTGCCAAATACTCTAGAAAAACGAAGTTTCAAATTTTTGGGATACTCCAGCGCGGAGACATGGTGGGGTCAAAAGTGCCCTGAGTTGCTTCCAGAAAAGTATGCTTACGGCTGTCCTCTCTCGACTTGGTCACTGCCGTGCCTCCAGATGAAGTACGTGTGAAAAGTTTGCGCCGGTGAAAATGACGTTATGCTTAGCTTGAAGTGCATTTTAAGATTGATCAAACTAAACAGAAAAATGTACATGATTGTGTTAACATGACATAATTTTACTGATTTTTGCATTCATAATTATAATTGGATATATTAGAATTGGAGCCGTCATTGATTTCTTCATCTTGATTGCATACCTTCATTACATGTTACCAATTGCTTTTTTTTTAAATTATAGGATAGAAGATTTCCTTTTTTAATAAAAAAAAATCACAAAAGTAAAGTATTTCAGGAAATTTAAAGTTATTAAAAATAGTGTTATGGTAGAAAAAAATCTTGAAATAATTATTGTATGTTTAGCTAGAATAAACAATGTAAGACTAATATTTCATAGGAATTATTTTGATAGATTTATTATAAGTTCATTTAACAGTTCCTTATTAGCGCAAAGTCCTATTTCTTTCACTGTGAATTTCTCTTTCGATGTCAAAAAATATTTTCCACTTTTGGACGCCAGCCAAAATACAGTGGCAATTTTTAGAAATGTACAACAATTGTGACAACAAAGGCGTTATCGCTATAGCTGTCATCGCACTTACATCACTTCGAAATACTACAAATTTCTGTTTTTTACTACATTTTACAATTTCAATTCTTACATCATCAATTAGAAAAAAAATTAGCTTTCGATTGAAATTTATTTGAAAACTGTCGATTAATTTAACGACTTTTTAAATAATTTTCAAGCATGAAAAGTTTTTCAATTCTATCTTATCAATGATCACCAGTTTACTTCAATAATGTAAAATAGCCCCTGGGAAAGTTGCCACAATTGAAAATAGATTTCCCTAACCATCATAAAGAGTGAATAATAATAATAATAAAAAAAAAAAAGATAAATCATAAGATCAGATTATCCATAAGATAGAACATTTTGGCGCTAAACAAAAATCTGTCAGGAAAAAAAAAAAAAAAAAAAAAAAAAAAAGACTATTTTTAGTTTATGTTGAACATAAAATTGATATGTTGAATTCGTTGATGAATATGTTCCATCAGATATCAGGATGTGCTAGGAATTACATTTTTTTATTTTTTTACATTTGCCAACTGTATAAGAGGAAAAATATCCCCGACTGTGATGAAAAAGGGATAATCATCCTGATTATGTCAAGGAACCGAAGAAACTATACAAATAAATTACACTTGAAAACATTAAAAATCTCCCTCATCTGCAGATAGATTTATTACTGTAAAAAACTTCTTAATCTTTGCATAAAAATTGATTAGCTTAAAACAATGGATGCGTTTTAGAAGATATGGATTTGAAACGAACAATGATTAAAGAGGACATGTTAAAACTTTTAATTTAATCATTTTAAAACTTTTTTAACGTCGAATTTCGACGGTGCTTTTGGGCAGATGCAATGCACATGCGCATAGGAGCTCATTTGGTTGCATTATCACAGGGGGGGGGGGGCGGGGGGGAGATGTGTGCTTTATTTACTATGTTCTGTTATTTACTGAATATGATATGAACGTAGGAATATACTATTTGTATATACTTCATAGGTCCATGAATTTTTTTATCTTGCCGTGGGGAATATGGTGGTAATGTCAAACTGATTTGCATTACACAGTTATTTACGGATTGTTTGTTTGGAGTTTGCATCGGAAATAGTACTGTATTTGGCGGAGGAAAAAAAATTAAATAAAATATTTGAAAGACTGTTTTATACGCGCCCCTTCATAAATAATAAAGAAGCTTATTTTACTGATATTGTAATAGTATATTTTTGCGTCAAGTTTTGACGGGTTCCATCTAGTTATTATTTATTATTCTTATTATTTTAATATTAAGAAATGTTGTGATCTGAATTAGTATTGTACAAACTAACTTTGTACTAATTTTATTTTAATCTCTGATGTAATATTCAACATCTGTAATCTGAAATATGAATTTTCAATAAACATTTCCTCTCGAGGAGAAAAGTTCTTATGCTTAAAAGCTGGATCTCCACGAGAGGATGATTTCATTTCATTTCATTTGTTAACTTAGTAAACTGTGAAGTTTTTCTTTGCAGTACTTTGAATGTGTTGGAAAGTGTTTCATAATCTATATTCGACGCATGATTTTTCGTTCTTGTTTATTTATTACGTTTCGTTCTTGAAAATTTATATGAGACCTAAGCTAAATTATTATGATATTCTCCATAATTTTTCCACAGAACTTTTATTTAACAGTGTATTAGTTTGAAATATTTCGTTAGATACGTACCAATTTTTTTAAACAATTTTATTTAACTTAATTTGGCTCATGCAAATAAAGAAGAAATTTTTAATCAATTTTTCACTAATTTCCTGATAGGCTAAAATTATAAAAAGTTACACATGGGTGTTTCAGATGACTATATAATATTTTGATAGTTTTAGAATTTAATTATGAATTGATAAATTAATTTTAATTCATTTTCCATTAGCAGGCCGCAGACGATAAATCGCAAAATATTCGTCACGGTTATAACTTAATACGAGATACAATGGCAATGGAGTTCATTATGCGCCAAACCACGCTTGCTAAAGTATTTCAACTGGCTGTGAAACAGCAGCAAAGAAGTATTTTAAACACTAAAAGAAGAAAATCAAATACAAATAAAAGATAACGAATGTAATCCTTTTTTTCAATACGCTTTTATCCTTTAATATTAATTAAAGTTTTAAGCTAAGTAAACAACTTAGAAATTTTGAATAGATAGTTTTAGTAACGCTTTTTTGCTAATATGGTAGAATTATAAAATATGTGTACACAGGTTTGTTTCCGATGGCAATACACAATTTTAATATTCATAGACTTTAGTTATAAATTAATTTTAAGGCATTATTTCGTTAGTTTAATATTAATTAAACTATAATTATACCTTGAATAACCAATTTATAAATCCTGAATTGATGGGATATGGCTGATAATTAATTGGTATGGATATATGAACTTTATGGTTCTGCGTCAATTCGTCGCGCACAATTCATCGCGGAACAATTCATTGCGCACAATTCATCTCAGCGTCAATCGCAGCGACAGCTCATCGCAGCCTCAATTCGTCGTGGTGTCAATTCGTCGCGACGTCAATTCGTCGCAACGAAAATGTTTTGATGATAAAATAAAGATAATTTAGTAAAATTATTTAATGATAATTCGTTTTTTAGATATAGAGAATTATAACTAACAATTTATAGATCATTAAATAATTTTAATAAATTATCTTTATTTTATCTTCATAGCCAACAAAAACATTTTCGTTGCAACGAATTGACGCTGCGATGAGTTGTCGCCGCGACAACTTCACGCTGCTATGAATTGTTCCTCGATGAATTGTGCTGGACGAATTGACGCGACACCATACTTTATATGTGGCTTTGTTTAAATAAAGATTTTTTTTTCATTCCTGTTGCATATCTTTAAAAAAGAAACCAAGCAAAAATGATAATATTTTTTAATAAATTTACTAGTTAGCGTTTTCTGTCTACGAAGCGTAAATCAAAGCGGTGCATTTTCCATAATCAGACCCACGATAAATTAAGCTATTTTTGTTTTTCAATCTTTTGAACAACATGAGCAGCAGTCGTGAAGTTAGTTGCGGTAGATAAACATTGAATGCTTATATAAAAGTGTTTTAAAAAAAAGATTTTTAATTTTATACTTATTCTCATATCCAATTCTATTTGTAGCTGACTCCAAAACCTTACTCCTTCAACTACGAAGTCACTGATGAACTCGGGAACACCCACTATCGACGAGAACAGGGAGATCCTTCCGGTATCGTAACAGGTTCATACGGTTATATGAATATAAACGGGTTGTACAGAATGGTTGAATATATGTCAGATGAATCTGGCTTCAAGGCCAGAGTAAAAACAAATGAACCCGGTGCTAAAGGTCCAGGATCCGCAGATGTTGATGTGCAAGCGGAACCTGTTCCGCAAGGAATATTGGGGATGTTTGAAAGAAAAGCCACTGTCAGTCCTTCTGTGGTTAATCCAACTAGTAGACCGAGATATCCAATGATGAAAGGTTGAAAATAAAAGGAAGACAGTTATGATATTGTTGAACACTTTTGGGAAAACAAACAAATGAAGGAAGTGATATGTAACATGTAAAAAATTATATTTGTCTGTCCCGATTTTCTGTAAATATAGTGTGAGATCGTAATTAAAGTTGTGACAAAACTGCCAGTAGTCTTGTTTGTTAAATGTGCAGTCAGTATATGAGAGGGTTAGAATGACAGTGGAGTAAGTCAATATTTAGTAATTTGAGAAATGAAGGGTTTTTGACAAACTTGTCGTACTACCGTTGCATTAAGTGGTACAACTTGTTTTGCCCTCTAGCGACTCCCTAAGTGAGCTATGACTTATTTGACTGTAGCACTGAACATAAATTAATATACGTTCAAAAAAAAAATATGGTTATGTAGATTTTTCAAAATTTTGACTTACTCCACTGTTATTCTAACCTCCTCATATATAAAAAAGAACTTTCATTTTGAGACCGTTTACAATAAAAACACGCCAAATGTGTCATTAGACACAGAATATTGTCTTCTTTCATAATATGAATGCAAGTTTTGAAATAGGGATCGTCTATGCATATTAAATATAGAACAAACTTCGATTTTTCAAATGGTAACACTCACTTTTGACACCGTATTTTAGCTCACTGGATTAAATCAGTCCAGAAAATATATATAGTTTATGTATTTTTGTTAAATCTTCATGGAATTAGAAGAGATCAAAATTTAAGGATGCCAATCCACTGTTAAATTTAAGTTTTAATTTATACAAGTTTTTATTTATATATTTCCAAAAAAAAAAAAAAAAAAAAAAAAAAAAATCACCTGATTTAAAATTTTGGTTTTCAGTGAGATACATTGAATAAACCTAAATATATACTACACATTTTTTTTTTTACTCAAATGCATAATTTTAATTATGAAATTTAATAATAATTTCATATTAAAAAAATTATGAATTATGACCTGCATTAATTTTTACATAAATAGAATAAGCATCGTCAAAAACATCGGTGTGTAAGGTTAGAGTTCATTCCGATTATTATTTTTTAAGAAATAGCAGAATTTTACTTTTTGAAAGTCTAAAAGAATTACGTATTCTGCTATCGTTTAATTACACTTAACAAAAATCGAAAATAGCAACATGAAAATTTATGCTAAAAATTCTTCTAAAAAAACATTTCAGAGATAATAATTCATTTTAGTTTATTTTATACAAAAATTGCTTCTACACTTTGACTGGTGTAATCCTGGAAATTTTCCAGTGAGATCTTAATTTTTTTTTCTCAATTTATGGATACACAATAAATTATCTTTTATAACGCTGTGAAAATTTAATAAAGAGTATCTAAACTATACCTTTTTACACCTGTCTTGAAACAAGGGAGCAAAATATGGTGTCAAAAGTGGGTGTTACCATTTAAAAAAAAAGGCAGCAATGGTTAAATTTTTACTATGTAGACGATTCCTATTTCCAAAATTGCATTTATATACTGTATGATGACATTATTCCGATTCCGAGTCTAAAGACCCCATAGAAGAAGGAACTTAATTCTATGAAAGACCCCTGTGTTGTCATTTTATTGTAAACGGCGATGTATCGTTTACGATCGGCAGGTGTATCGTTTAAAGCGGCAAGTGCATCGGTCTTTATTACAGTAACTATACTTGCTTCATAACCAAGTTCACAAATACAGCATACCTCATAAATTGCTAGTCATTTTTTTTATAAATATGAAATAAAAAGAAATAAACAATGCTGTAGATGCTGACTTATTGTCATATATTAGCTAGATACCAGATTAGTTATGATAAATAAATATTTTTAGATTTTTAATTACTTTCACGGTAATTACTCTATATTTAATATATTATCTCCATACACTGTTAAACATTAGCAGCAAACTCTCCAGTCATTGGACAATTAATCCTGACCAATGAGACCGCTTCATAATGCGATCAAGTAATCGTGGAAATTTTGCTGCAGATTTTTAACAATGTAGTTACATTCATTAATTTCATATACATATATTGATATATACGTAATCAAGTACAACAACTTTCAATACGAAAATTTGACATAGCAATTTTTTTAACAAATGAAACTAATGGTGATTAATGTGGAATATTCTATAATCTATAACCTGGATTCAATTAAAACTCAATGTCTATTAGTCTGAAGCAAAATCTAGCTGCGTTTAGTTTTTATTTTGGAAGAATAACATGAAGTAAATCAATAATAGATTCTCGCCCACAATACAGCAGTGGTCAGGGCCTATTTACCGAATAGGCCCGGGAAGCCCGTACTTACCCAAAGAAATATAAAAGGGCCCCCAAATTTACTTTTCAAAGTAAATTTTTAGAAAAAAAATTCAATCCGGATAAAAAAATGAATTTTTTCCTTACGAAACTTTTATCTAAATTATGAAGTTTGCTCTTTCTAAAATGTTGTTTACTCGAAATTTTGAACGTCAAATTTCAAATTGTTGTATAATACGAAAAATGGATTTCGTAAATAACAAAGCAATTGGTAGAGTAATAGGGGGCCCTCTGAGTAACGTCGGGCTTTCCCAACTTCTATGTCATAAGCGGGCCCTGGCAGTGGTACAGTTGTTCAGAAAGATACAAAAAAAAGAGAAATCTCTTATTGTTTTATCACCAAATTATCGCAAAAAATATGCTAAGGGTACCATTCTACAAGGAATACTATCCACTTTCCGAATGTGGATGTAATTTTTGAAATAGAAGTCGTTTGCGTAATATCAAATTGTAATAACTTTGATATTTCAACCAGTAACATCCACTTTTGAAACTTATATTTTAGTTCATTGAATCAAAACAGCTCTGAAAAAAGTACAATTCATATAATTTTTCTAAACTCTTTATAGAGTTTCGAAAAATTGTATTAGGGATTTATCCATAATCTTCGAGAAATAAAATTACGATCTTACAAGGAAAAATACCGAAGACACTCGATTAGTCACCAGTAAAATTCTAAGAAATTTTAAATATGTTGAACAGTAGAACAGCATAAGGGGACTTCTTAGTTGCAACCAACTTTACGCCCCGTTTATGGATTAATTGTCTTACTATTATTTGAGCCATTGGGTAATAGTATAGCTGTAGTTTTAAGATTGCGTATAGAAGTTAAAATATTATTTATGAATATTTAAATAATTAAAATACGTAGAAGGTAGTAAAATTTTAAAAAAATATATAAATATATATGTTATGCTTTTGTTGCCTTTCTGCGGTCACCGTAGCACTTCTCCTAGCCTTGAGACCTTAGTAGTATGGTATTTGCTGCCACCACCGGTATTAAACTGATACTGGACACGTTGTGAAAAGAAGTTCTCACTTAAATAATCAACTAATGATTTATTGATTAAATTAGCATGAAATAAATGTTACAGTGATAGTCCTTAGTGGCCCATATATGTTATTAGTACTTGCCGTATGCGACTTTCGAACGACAATCTCCCTGATCGCACGTTTTACCCTAGTTAGCTACGCACCACTAATTCACACCGTTCCGTCTACGCTGTAATTCGTTCGCCCCGGACCAAGCTGTCCGATGCACGTTCTCTCTGCGGTCTGCCCGTCTACGCAGCTGCTCTCTCTCTCTCAGGACACTCTGGTCCTACACTTTCCACTGATAGCTGGGCTCTGCGGTCCTACACTCTCCTCTGCACGCTGGGCTCTACGGTCCTACACTGTCCGCTGCTCGCCAACGACTGACTCGTGTCACACACTTTTCGCCACTCTCTAGATCAACGGGGCCTGTGGTTCTTCCTTCAAGGATTTTCACACCTGTAGAAACATTTCTCTAGAACATTCCCCCTTCATACTATCTTCTCAACCCAATTGGCTAGGAATCCAGTGTTCATTGTATCCACATTCCAAAACCTGATTAGTTCTTTTCACAATGACCCTGAGAACATCCTACAAATATCTGAGTAGATCAGGGAAATTCCATTGTCAATCACATACGGAAGCTTACAGAAAATGAAAATATATATCTGAATGCAGTAATATACAATAATGATTAAATATAATTAATTAAATTAACTAGATATATACAACATAGGTTCTGTTAAAGTCAGAAACCTGACAATATATAATGAAAAATAAAGATTTTGCTTGGATAAATCAATAATAAATTACGTTAGAGTTAGAAGTCCAAGTATAGCTGTATTTAGGTAAACTACGAGGGTTGTTTAATAAGTTTTGCCTCCATGTCTGTAACTACTTTATTAACAGAACAAAATAAAATATTTTACATTGACAAGTAACTTTGAAATGTCCTCCTTTGAAGGGATACCTTATTTTTAGATATAGTCGCGACTGGCGGCGATGCACTTCCGCCATCGATACACTAGTTGTTGCAAGCCATCACAGAAGAATGAGACCGGCCGTTGACGACACCAAAAATTCAAATTCAACCAAGCAGGGTGCCCTACCATACGGCTTAAGCTCTACAAGCCCTGCTTGGCAAGTTTATTAAAAAAATAAAAAATAAAAAATACAAATGAGACCAATAGGCCATTAGGCTTTTACATAGTACTGAATTGAACAATGAATAAGAATTATATATATATAATACAATTTGACATATATACTCTCATTTGAGTAAGGTATTTACAATAACTCCAAGAGTTTAAATTTTTATATTTGTGGACTTGAGTAATATGGGTCTATACAATTTACGCTATTAAAGTCTAGTTGTGATGCTGATAGAGAGAGTCTATACAATTTGCGATATTAAAGTCTAGTTGTGATGCTGATGGAGATGGAGAGAGTCTATTTACAGGCGTGTATAATGATGAGTCTCTTTTACTGTTGTTGACGGTGGATGACGGTGTGGAGGGGTTGTGGATGATTATTACTTGTTGTTGTCTGGTGTTTATTTGAAGTTGTTGCTGGTGGTGGAATGAGTTTTTGATGAGGGAATGGAATTATTTACACTACTGTGTTTCTGCTGTTGTTGTGGTCAATGATGAGGGTTATTCTTCTTCATCATCTTCTGAGGGCAGGACATTTCCTAGAAGGTGTGCTGGAGGCATTTGAAAGAGTTGCTGATTATGTTCTAGGAGATGGATACAGTCTATTATTTTTTGTTGTAGATTTGGTGTGCGGAGGACGTGGTAGAACCAAACTGAGGTCCTCAGTGATGCCGGTTTCCTTATGTGATATGCTGACGTTAGCGGGCAGTTGAGTATGTAGTGGGTGGCATCTCCTATTTTTCCACATGTGCAGAATGGAGATGGGGCTTTATTGAATAGATGGAGATATGATGGGAACGGGCCGTGGTTGGTTATGTACAGGTAGATGTTTCGGTGGGGGACCAGGAAGTCCTCGGTGACTTTTGGACAGAGGCTGTAGGCTTTTCGTCCCCTGTGCTCCGCTGTCCATTGGTCTTGCCATTTTGATGTGTATTTGTGTTTTAGTTGTCCTCTGAGGTAGGATGGAGGTGCTGGGTGGAAGATGTGTTTTATTGATGTGTCGGTTGTGTGGCTTCCTTGGCGAGTCTGTCAGCGTGTTCGTTGCCCGCAATTCCTGAGTGGCCTTTTATCCAGTTGAAGAGGATATTTTTTGTTGTGTCTTGCAGTTTCTTTATTATTTGACCTATTAGATAATTTTCTGTGTTCATGTCTGTAAGTGCCACTAAGCTGGAAAGGCTGTCTGAATTTATTGTTGCTTTGTCGTGTGTGGATGTTTGCAGCCAGGAAATTGCGTCAGAAATTGCGAGCAGCTCCGCTTGGTAAACGGAGTTTGAGGTGTCCAGGTGTATTTGATGTTCTGTTATTGTGACTTCTTTGTTGTAGATGCAGAAAGCGTATCCTACACCAGCGTCAGTCTTCGATCCATCCGTGTATACTTGCAAATTTGGCTGCTCCTCTGCATCCTCTGCCCATTCAAAATATGTTTTGTATGGTATAATTTCTGTTGGTATAAATTTCGGTTGATACATATCTGGTTGTATTCCAACCATGGGGATGCCTAGCCTAAGGATTGCTCCTTGGGCTGCTATTTTCTCTGTTCTTAGTGAGAGTGGCATTGTTCCCGTGAGGACGCTGAGAGCTGAGGTTGCTGTCTTCTTGTATGCACGGGAGATCAAAAGCAGACACTGTGCCTGAATTGCCGAGAGGATTCGCAGACCGTGGGATTTTTCAAGAACGCACCGCATGTGTGATCACGAGGTTATCACGAATCAGTTCACTGACACGTTTTCGATGCTCTGCACAGTCTGCGGTTTTCGGCCGTCCACAGAGGTGCTTATCGTGCATACTCGACGTACCTGGGTTCTCCGTCCAGCTTCAACGTACCCATCTCCTGACGGTGCTTCTGTCCACTCATGCTTCGCAATACGCACCACTCATTCACCTGTGGATATCGATTGGTGCAACACCTTCCGTTGTCAGGAATTCGATCACCGCACGCTGTTTTAACCGCACTTCTATATAATGCGACATTTTCCGTTTCACTGTATACACGTCAGTGGTCCCACCTGCAACATAAAAACAGCATGAAATCAAGGACATTTCAATGTCACCTGTCAATGTAAAATATTTCATTTTGTTCTGTTAATAAAGTAGTTACAGATGTAGAAGCAAAGCTTATTGAACAACCCTCTTACTAATAAAAAATAAAAGGAAAATTGTTGATAGTTAAAGTTGAAAATAATATTAGCACTAGTTCAGTTCAAACCAACTAGGCGCAAGGCAGTTTAAGTAAAAGGAGGTGGCGAAAGCCAAAATAAACGTACTTTATATAAAAGAACATACTATAGACTTTTTTCGGTACATTACTAAGATTTATTTTTTTGTGCAACCTTTGACAACAGAAACAGGTTCCCCACAGGCAATCGATAGGTAAAATATATCTCTATCTCGAAAGCTAATGAATCGAAAGAGTTTTTGACAATTGTGCATAATTTTATGTAAAAATTAATGTCGGTGGTACTTCATAAAATTCTTAATATGAAATTATTAATGATTTTCATAATTATAATTATGTTTTTGAATAAAAAAATGCCTGGAATAAGTTTGAGGTACATTCATTCTATCGTATTAAAAAAAAAATCTGTTGGAAATTATTTTATGAAGATATAAATTGAAGTTTATCACGCACATCATCTTTAATAAAAACGGTATGCGTTGCTGAGGAATGGGATTTTCGCTAATCGTTGCCACAGATTAATCTCGGAAAATGAAACATTTGAAGTTACTGAAAAAATTAATTGCTCGAAAAGTATTTGTCAGAAAATTGTTAGACAAACTGCGTTAGAAAGGTAAAAAATTGTATTTTTCCTGATATAAATTTCAAATCCACTGATTATGCCATTTTTCAAATATTGAATTTCAAAAATTACCAAATTTCACAATGGAGTACCATAGCGAAAACTTCACGCGTAAAAAAATAGTAATAACAACAATGTGTCAGCACGAGTCACAAATTATAGTAAACGTATTATTCTGTTAAAATATAAAAGGGAATTATGATGTCACGAGTGCATGATTTTTATTTAATTCTCGACAAATACTAGATTCGCCATTTCTTTTTAGTTGTGAATAATATAAGTTAATTCACGTTATTAAAAAATGGAGCTATAAAACATATAAATCAATGGAAAACGGTAGGTAATAAATTGTAAATGTAATAATAAACCGTATTAAAAAATTATAACTTAGTGAAATAAGTATCCGTTTTTATGTTATTCCAGGTAAAGGTACAGATTACTTTAAAATACAAGGTTAAATTCACCGATATATTTCGTTTGATTCAAGGTTCTTCTGGAGAAACCGACCAGCGCAGCGGGCGCAGTCTGCTAGTTTAACATAAACATCCTCATGCGTTGACATTGTTCAACTCTATGGAAATCTATGAAAAAATATATACCCTTTTTTTTCGGGCTGCCTTGGCATTTATTTTTTGACTTCCTTAGATCAAAAGTGGCTGTTACCATTTTAAAAATCCAAGTTATTCCAATTTTTAATATATAGACGACCCCAATTATCAAAACCTGGCTTCATATTCAGAAAACAGAAAGGATTCCCTATCGAATGGTACCTTTCGCATCTCTCTGTGATAATTTTGTGATTACTAAGTGGGGATTCCGATCCTTATATATTATTTCTCCTGTCAACATCCCTTTTACTCAGAAAATATGAAACGCAGAACAACGAATGAGATACCATATGAAAGGTTTTAGAACAGGCTTCTGACACAGCCCACTTAACAATTCGTAAAAACATGTTTTTGATTAAAATTTGCTGAAATTGAAAAATTAAATCGACATTGTTTTCATGAAAGAAATGAAAGGTTTTCCTGAAATTATTGTTGCCAAAAAAATAAAATACCACATTATATGATGCTCATAGCAATTATTATAAAAAACACTGCACGGGTTTATTTTATACTTATGATTAAAAAGCGAAATTGAAATTGAAATGTTTAGATTGATATTTGAAGTCCCATGGTTTTCCCGAAGCGGATGACGTCATCCTCTAATGCAGTCAAAATACGATTGTTAATTTTTTTTCTCGCGCATGCCTTTAGCAATCTTTGATCAGTTTTTAGTCTAACTTTGATGGAATAAATTAGATGATATTCTGGCTTGACTAACAACTAAATGTTGTTTGCAGATATTTTTATCCTTGCTTTTTCTTTAGAAGTTTAAACCTGCATCTAATAAATATTACATATTGATAAAAAATTATACTTCTCTATTATCCCGTCGACCACTTTTCATAACAAAAAACTATCGCCAAATAAACGGGAGAACGTTGCCATTGGAATATCAAAAAATAAATAAAATATAAGAATTTAAGGACACAATTGTTATTTTAATTAATAAAATAACTACTAAATCAGTAAAACATAATGAAAAATATACGCAAATATCGAATGTAATACCACTAGATGACGTAACAAACACGCATAATGATTCTGACATCAAGTAAATGGGACTGCATTTTTGGCGTTTAATATTACAGTTTGTCGGTAGTTTTTTGTTATGAAAAGCGGTCGACAGGTTAATAGAGAAGTACCTAAAAATATTAGATTTCAGTGCGAAATCTTCGCACGGGCCCTCTGGTATATATATATATTTCCTATTTTTGACCGACTGTACAACAATGGTTTCCATGATCAGTCTTTTTTCTTCTTTTTTTTTTTTCAGAAATGTCATGACGTCTTTCTGGCGATTGAAATAAAGAAGCAGCTTTCTCGTTTAAAAATACTAAGAAATTCTATAATATTTAAATTTTTACAACAAAATCAATGTTTGTTATGCCACCTTCCCTGAGTCTATTCCGGGCAAAAATACAGAGAGACTCTTTTTTTAACATTAACGTCTTCTATATAGTCGAATTAACTTAAAAATAGATGTTTTGAGAAAATAAAAGACAAAATGTCCAATTTTATGTATATAAATTTAAAGAAAAATAAATGAGAAAGGAAAAACAACTAAAAGGGAATTCTTTTAAAATTAAAGCAAAAAAGTGCAAAAAAAAGTCAAAATTTTCGATATCATAGAAATTCGACAGAGTTTCTCGCCAGGCATAAGAAACAGCAATGCATTGAACCGTAAATGAAAGGAATTTCCGCCAATGGATGCCAAACGATTTTACAATTTTTTTTTTTAGCACTCTGTCTAGTTTATATTTTGCGGATGGGACAAAACAGGTTTTTGACACATCTATATCTCACGTTCTATGTATGATAGAAACAAAATTCTTGATTCTATGGAATGGAGCATGCCAAGTGACTAAGAAATCAAAAGTAAAGTAAAATACGACGAATAGGTTTTCCGTAAATGCGATTTTAAAAGTGCTGCTTTTTGCACTTTTTAAATCTTGTTCAGACCAAAAACTGTTGACAGGGCTACAGCAATGTGTAATTATTGGATTTTTACGCGGTTTACGTAATTTGAATTGTTTGTATGAGTATTTCAAACCTTTGTAAGTTTCATGTAAAAATATTAATTAGTTTTTGATTTATATCAGTTTAAAGTTATTGATTCCTATACTTAACATAGAGCAAAAAACTGTTGACAGGGCTACAGCAATGTGCAATTATCGGATTTTTACGCAGTTTACGTCAATTGAATTATTTTTATGAGTAGTTCAAACCTTTGTAAGTTTCAAGTAAAAATATTAATTAATTTTTGATTTATATCAGTTTAAACTTATTGATTCCTGTACTTAACATAGAGCAAAAAAATAATAAATGACCCAACTCCTTTAGGAATGGTCGTATACACATGATATTAAGATATGTTATTACACTCGACCCAAGTAAGCTTCCTATTATAAAAAAAAATAGTAACATTTAAGGTTCGTTTACAGGGTCTCAAAAAAGATCGTTTGATATAGGGGTAAAGTGTTGTGTAATTATCCGATTTTTACGCGGTTTGCAGCATTTGAATTTTTTTTATGAGTAGTTCAAATGTTTAATACTTCGTGTAAAAATATTAATTAGTTTTTTATGTATACCACTTTAAAGTGATATATTCCTATACTTAAGATGAAGCAAAGAAATATTAAATGGTCTAACTCTTTTCAAAAAGAACGTATGCGCATGATGCTAAAATATGTTCTACGAACGACCTAAGTTAGCTTCCTATTGTAACACAGAATTGTAGAATTTACTGTTCGTTTACTGGACAACTAAAAAGATTTTTTAATAAGACTAAATAGTTGTGTAATTAGCGAATTTTTACGTTGAAGTACGTGATTCCTGCATTTAACACAGAGAAAAAAATATAGTAAATAGCATAACTTTTGTCAAAGTGGCTATATACACAAGATATTCAAATATGCTACTACATCCAATTCATTTAAACTCTCTATTGTAAAGCGGCATTGAATCATATACGTTTCGTTTACGGGCTCTCTTAGAAGATCTTGATTACGTTACAACCGATGTATATTAACTCAGTGAGATGTATTTTAATGATTTTATACTGTTTCAATCTCTGTAAGGTTTTATTATCTGGCTTTAAAATTTAACACGAGTTCATTTTATCCGCCTGAAAGCTCGTCGATCTTAAGCTCTAAATCTATTAAAATATAGTATTTTCATCGATTAAAAAAATGTGTTTATCTATAAATTCTAGCGTATCAGGAATTGATTGAAATAACGATTATAAAATTCCAACTTTACATTCATGCGCTGAGTAATAGAATGTAAAAATGTTGCTACCCCAAGATTAGAAGTTTTGCGTTTAAATATTTGCCGTTCATCGAATCTCCGGCTATGATGAACTTAAAATGCTCTAAAAACGGGCCAAGAGCACAATGAAAAGGAAATAACTTTTTTAATTCCCCATAAAAATTAAAAATGCTAAATTTCGTATACAATAGGTGTTCGGTAACGAACTGTTCGGTTTACGAACAAATGCGTTAACGAACACTTTCGCGTGAGATTTTTATGTTCGGATAACGAATACATGTTCTGTTAACGAACACTTTCGAGAGATTTTTATGTTCGGAGAAAAAACACCTCACGAAACAAAGCCATGATGAAGCAATGCCGTGTTTCATATTTGCCGAGCTATACTTATTGCCTCTATTGTCGACTTACAGAACATTTTAACAGTTGCATACATATGTCCTAATTAATTCATGGACTGCCGGAGATGGGGGACCTATATTTTGGGATCCCCGAATTGGAATGGGCAGACTAGAAACATTAATTTTGTATTTTGTGTCTTTATGTATTTTGTGCATTTAGTAAATATAGTCCTTTTTGGTTTAATCACGCTCCTTTTTAAAATCTAATTTAAAGCTTTATGAATTATCAGATAAAAAATTTTAATAAAATTTTACATCTTTATAAACGGTTCATTATGTAAACGCTTTAGTCTTTGCGGTACATTTACAAAATCACACAAATTTTTGTAATACGTGTCATCCTACGAACAGCTTCTATTTTAAAATAACTTTAATAGTTTTTATACTTTTGCAAACGTTGCGATTCTTTTTTCCGATTCTGGAAAAGTTGAGTTAAAAAACTTAACAAATAAAAAAACTTTTAAGATGCTCAGTAATTTTCAAAAATAATATTTAATATATATTAGTATAAAAATCCCTGTGAATTACAATAGTTCGTAGAAAAAAAAGTTATTATTCTCGGTAAAGTTTGCTCCATAAACTTATTATCATAATTGACCGAAAAAAGGTGCTTCTTATTTTTCCACATTTTTCTGAAACTGCAGTATTTTAATTAGTTTGTAAACTACTGTAAAATTTTCTAATTTTCTGCTTTTTGAATTTATATAAACGGAAGAGTGATATAAACAAAAGAAAAAGGAAAATAAACATGTCATAAGTAATCTGATGAATACAATGTAAGAAATTAATAGAAAAGTTTCCCCATTGCTATGGTAGAGTCATGTACATTGGAATAAGTCACTCAATAAATTGTATAATTCGGATGTATAATTCTGTTAAAAGCATCACTATTATTTGTTTGCCCCTTTCATCTTTCTTTTATCTTTTCTTTTCTGAATAAAAATGGAATCTGTATAATTGACATTAAATACCTTACAAAAAGGAGTGATATCTCATCAAAAACAACTCGTTGTAAATGATCCCGCCAAGACACAAACCTAAAACGTCAGTCATAAAAAGAAGTGATATCACATAAAAAGAAGCGATGTAGAAGTGTATACTCCGAGTCCCGTGTAAAAATCTATCACTTACATAATGTTTCCAAACATTATGTAAGTGTTATTCATGTAAGTGTTATTCATGTAAGTGTTATTCATGTTTATTGTTGTTTATGTAAGTGTTATTCATGTTATTTACATCACTTACATAATGTTTCCAAAGGACTCGGAGTAAGGTACAGTATGTGAAAACTGCTTGGCGACCTGCAGGCTTTTATAATACATGCAGTATATCAATTTTGAAAATCAAAAAAATTAATTTTTAATTTTTGTTATATCACTTTTATAAATATTTTTGTATGCGAAAGAACTGACAGAACGGATTTTTTCCCAGATCTATGCGATTCCGCTTACGCTAGAATTACTGCAATATTTCTCAATTTAGTTAACGTATATATATATATATATAATACAAACTCAAAATCTTTACATGTTTACTTAAAAAATCCTCTTCGTAAGAGTGGTGTTTCTAGTTTAAATAATGGTAAATAAAATAAACAAATTGATTTTTCAAGCCCATATATAAGAAAGTGATGCCCGTGATACGGAATTAAGCCTCCTAATTACGATAAGTGTTAAAACAAAAATAAAGAAAAAGTTACATCTCCATCTCATAGAACTTACATCTGGACCGTTTTCTGTGCCGCTCACATCTGGTTAGCTGACAGTAACGATGCAAATTCATTGCCTCTTAGGAAAGACTGCTGATTCCGTTCGCCTCTGCAGAATATTTGTACAAAACAGTGGCAGACACTTATAAAGACAGTTTAGCTCAACTTCTTTTTAACGAGACTTTGACTGACTCTATTTTATAAACACTTGAATTTGACTTTAATGATGCAAAATGGCCAATTTTAGATAATGATGTTTATCACGCATATAACATTTGAATGTAACCCACTTTTTGAGAAAATCACGTGCGTATTTTCGTATATATGTTTTTTGCTCACTTCTTGCTTGAACACCCGACTAAGAGGGTGCAAAATGTTCAGTCTCAATTTTATCTTATATTAAATTCTTTCTTTTCCTTTAAATGTGTGAAGATGATTTTCTCTACATAGTGTACCACTACGATACTACGGAATACATAATTTTACAGCAGTGATCATCTATCTAGTGAAATCATATAATTTCCTTTCCAATTGGATACACGAATAAAATAATATTCACACAACAACAAACAAAGTTGTTTCAAATGTATTACTCAGATATAGATGTGACGAAGCTACCAAACGGTAAGAACATTCTTATTTATTTCTATAAGATGTTGTGAAGAAATATGATTAAGTAGTTAGAAATAAAACATAGGAGGTAATTAACCGTTCTCACGCCTTAATACTCGTTAGGTAAAATATTGTCTAACATATTGATTATGAGACTGAGGTCTCGTTAAGTAGATAAAATAAAACATAGATCCTCAAATAATAAAGAAAAATCCGGTAATCCGATAAAAGAAAAGAAAAAATAAATATATTCAATTAACTTGAAGAACTTAAAAGAAAAGAAAAGAGAGATAATGGCATACGCAAAGGACAGTGCGGCTATTGAAAAACTAAATGCGAACAACTACTCAAATTGGCGATTTAAAGTTGAGTTGCTATTGATACGTGAAGAGCTTTTTGAAGTCGTCACTGACGAAGCTCCAAATCCAATAACCGCTGATTGGACGAAGAGGGACCGCAAGGCAAGGGCCTTGATAAATCTTAGTATCGAAGATAGCCAAATAATAAATATAAAGCATCTTAACACAGCTAAAGAAGCCTGGACCACTTTGAAAAATATACATGAGCGTTCTAATCTTTCAAGCAAATTAGATCTCCTTCGCAAACTTTATAGCTTAAAGCTGAATGAAGGAGGGAATTTAATAACACATATTACCAAATTATTGGAACTTGTAGATAAATTGGCCGGAATAGGAGAAGATATCTCAAATTCACACATATCTGCCATTTTATTATGTTCGTTACCCCCGTCATACGATACATTGATTACCGCGATTGAAGCGAGAAATGAAATAGATTTAACACCTGATTTTATTAAAGGAAAGCTTATAGATGAGTATACTCGCAGAGTCGAGAATTCGGAAAATTCATGCAATGGGTTTAAAGCCTATAAAACACAGGGTAAATTAGGCTACACAGATCAAAGAAGAAACAATAAATTTTGTTCGTATTGTAAAATGAAAAATCATTCATACAGCGAATGTTGGTTTCAAAAAAGGAAAAATAATCATACAGTACAGCATAACAAACCGTTCAAAAATAAAAATCATTCTACTTCTTTGTGTTTTGAAGAAAATGTACCCGACAAAATCGCGGAACGGCGTGATACAAAACAAACTGAAAATAAAAATGTAGCGTTATTGACTGAACAATGGGAAAACAAACAAACATTTATTATTGATAGTGGAAGTTCAAGTCATATTGCTAATTCTAAAGAAATGTTCTTGAAAATAACCAGCAACGATGAGACAAATGTGACTGTTGCAAATGGTAATAAATTAATTTCATACGGGTCAGGCAAAATAGTAATAAACACTGGAAAACAAGACAGGCAAATTACACTTCGTGACGTATTGTATGTACCCGATATCGAAACAAACTTGCTATCAGTTAGCAAGGCAACTAAAACGGATGTCAAGTAAAGTTCGATAAAGATACGTGTGACATCATAAACAATGGAGAAATAATTCTACAAGGTAGATTGAAGAATTAATTATATGAAGTGCATGTAAATAATATTAAACCAGGGGATAATAATTACGCGAACATTACGCAGAATTGTACAAATACAAGATGTATAGACTTATGGCATAGGCGACTTGGACATAGAAGTTACGATGTAATTAAAACCATTGTACAAAAACAACTTGTAAATGGCATAACCCTAAATTTCTGCAAACACAACACCTATTGTGGGGTATGCATTAAATCCAAAACAAACGATACCCCATTTCCAAAATCGGTCGCATATAGAGCCACAAAAAGGTTAGAGTTAATGCACAGTGATGTGTGTGGTCCGATGAATACTCCTACCATAGGGGGAAAACGCTATTTCATCACTTTCATAGATGATTACTCCAGATTCTGTGTCATCTATCTAATGACGGAAAAAAGTGAAGCGTATGAAAAGTTAAGGGAATACATTTCGACCGTGAAAAATAAATTTGGAAAAATTCCAACCGCCATCAGATCCGATAATGGCGGAGAATATGTTAACGATGAATTAGAAGAATACCTCAAGCATAACGGTATTGAGCATCAGCACACAGTACAGTACTGCCCGAGCCAAAACAGGATTGCTGAGCGTAAAAATAGGTCACTTTTAGACATGACTAGAAGCATGTTAAGTGAGGCTAACCTCCCAGATAGACTCTGGGGAGAAGCCATATGTACAGCCAATCATTTGCTGAATCGCTTACCATCGAAATCCATTAGCTCTACCCCCTACGAACTATGGTTAAACAGAAAACCAAATATAAAATATTTGAAAGTATTTGGGTGTACCACCTACGCATATATTCATAAATCTAAACGCGGCAAATTAGACGACAGAGCTGAGAAAGGCACGTTCGTGGGATATGACAACCGGTGTAAAGCATACAGAATATTTAACGGAGGCGGAAGAGTAATTTTAGCCAGAACCGTCAGATTCGCTGAAAATAACATGTGTAATTCAAATGTTGAGAAAAATGTTGACACAATTGAGCTGATGTCAGAAACAAACAAACAAGCGCAACAGAATGACACTAGTATAGTAGAATTTGATCTAACACCAAACCAAACTGCTCCAGATACACCATCCGCATCTCAACAAACACAACAACCGAGAAGATCTGAAAGACACAATAGAGGTGTGCCACCGGACAGGTGTGCATATGCAGTCCGGCACGATCCAGTGTATGAACCAAAAGGTTGGCAAGATATGCTAAACATTGAGAATCCGCAAGAAAAAAATAACTGGATTGACGCGACACGAGACGAAATAAATTCACTTATGGAAAATGAAACCTGGATTTTGGTGAAACCATCACAGCGAGCCAAAGTAATTGGATCCAGATGGACCTACAAGGCTAAATATGACGAAAATGGACAAATAAAGCGTTATAAAGCCAGATTGGTGGCTCAAGGCTTCAAGCAAAAATACGGGATAGACTACGATGAGACATATGCTCCCGTAGTATCACACACCACCTTAAGATGTTTCTTAACTGTCGCAGCTTACAAAAATCTTAATGTTAGGCAAATAGATATAAAAACGGCTTTCTTGCATGGAAAAATTGATGAAGAAGTGTACATGGCACAACCCGAAGGGTATGTGAACGCAAACGAACCAGAAAAGGTCTGTAAACTTCGTAAGGCCATATACGGGCTGAAGCAAGCAGCCCGGGCTTGGTATACAAAAATTACTGAATCACTTAAAGAGTTAAATTTTATACAGAGTAAAGCAGACACCTGTCCATTTTCTAGAGGACAGGGAGAAGATACACTGTATATAGTTGTGTATGTCGATGACATTCTTGTTGCAGGAAGCATCCATTTAATTGAAGATGTCATAAATAAATTAAAAACACAATACACACTCGAAGATTTAGAGGAAATCAGCAATTATCTTGGGATAAAAAATCAGTGCACACAATTCAGTCAAACACAATGACTTTAAATTAAATCAAGTTGCGAAAATAATGGAAATTGTTAAGAAATTTAATCTCGAAGAAACAAAGCCATACGGGACACCAATGGAAACGAATTTCCTAAGATCCGAAAAGGAAGAAAATCCAATGCCCAATAACACAAAATTTAGACAAGCGATCGGTGCGTTATTATATATCGCGACAATTACAAAGCCAGACATATTATTGGCAGTGAACATTTTGAGTCGAAAATGTGAAAATCCGTCCGAAGAAGATTGGAAAGGTGTTAAACGGCTTATTCGTTACCTAAATCACAGTAAAGATCTAAATTTGGTAATCAGCAACGAACATCCACCAGTGTTAGAAGTGTACACCGATGCTGATTGGGCCGGTGATACACAAACCAGAAGATCTACTACTGGAAATTTATACCTATTAGGGAAGAATCCAATACAATGGATAACAAAGCGCCAGTCGTGTATTGCTCAATCCTCAGCAGAACCTGAATTTGTAGCAGCTGCAACAGCCGTTCAAGAACTTACATGGTTATTAAGATTGTTAGAAGACTTAAATTTAATCCAATCTCTTCCGATTACTGTCTATGAAGACAACATTTCATGCATTAAGATGATTGTATCGGACAAATATACAAATAAAACAAAGCATATAGATTTGAAATACCATTCAATCAAACATATCAAGGAAAATGGAACAATAGAAATGTGTTACTGCCCAAGCAAATCTATGATTGCAGACGTGTTTACCAAACAGGAACCCAAACCTGTATTTCAAGAAAACAGGGACAAACTGAAACTGTTAAGTGATCTTCATTAGGGGCTTAAGGGGGGATTTGTTGCCCGTGATACGGAATTAAGCCTCCTAATTACGATAAGTGTTAAAACAAAAATAAAGAAAAAGTTACATCTCCATCTCATAGAACTTACATCTGGACCTTTTTCTGTGCCGCTCACATCTGGTTAGCTGACAGTAACGATGCAAATTTATTGCCTCTTAGGAAAGACTGCTGATTCCGTTCGCCTCTGCAGAATATTTGTACAAAACAGTGGCAGACACTTATAAAGACAGTTTAGCTCAACTTCTTTTTAACGAGACTTTGACTGACTCTATTTTATAAACACTTGAATTTGACTTTAATGATGCAAAATGGGCAATTTTAGATAATGGTGTTTATCACGCATATAACCTTTGAATGTAACCCACTTTTTGAGAAAATCACGTGCGTATTTTCGTATATATGTTTTTTGCTCACTTCTTGCTTGAACACCTGACTAAGAGGGTGCAAAATGTTCAGTCTCAATTTTATCTTATATTAAATTCTTTCTTTTCCTTTAAATGTGTGAAGATGATTTTCTCTACATAGTGTACCACTACGATACTACGGAATACATAATTTTACAGCAGTGATCATCTATTTAGTGAAATCATACAATTTCCTTTCCAATTGGATACAAATAATACAAATTGGATATAAATAAAAATAATATAGTCATATGTAATTGCATGAAACGCAAACATTATAAAAGCCTGCAGGTCGCCAAGCAGTTTTCACATACTGTACCTCACTCCGAGTCCTTTGGAAACATATTATGAGTGGTGATAGATTTTTACACGGGACTCGGGGTATGCACTTCTACATCGCTTCTTTTTATGTGATATCACTTCTTTTTATGACTGACGTTTTAGGTTTGTGTCTTGGCGGGATCATTTATGACGAGTTTTTTTTTTTTTTTATGAGATTTCATTATATTCAAAGCGCAAACTTTAAAAATACATTTGTTTTTACTGGTAATAAAATAAAGTATGCTTTATAAATACCGTTTAATTACCGAAAAATTTCCGTTTCACTGTTAACCAAAGAATTCTAAACCTTTTTAATTATTTGTTAGTTGACGCATATCGATTGCATCCATGGAGGCGAAGGAGGATCTTTCTTTGGCATCTATGAAGCATCCACCTATGGTGAAGGTGGAGATATAACTGTTACCTCCCCCTTTTTAAGATCAAGAGAGAATCTTTTTCGGCAGTGAATGAAGATGTTGATGGAAAAGAGCTTCTTTATGTATGGACTAGCTGCATAGCAACCAGTTGTGTTGTGTTCGTATTTATAAGATCGTTCGAGTTTCAAGGGGGAAATACTTACGAATCCAGTTTTTAAATTAAATTGCATAAATCATCAGTTAAAAATGTGATTATTATCATTTATAAATTTTAATAGCCTTTCAATCGCCGTAGGATTCCTTAAAATTGAAGAATTATTTCTCCAGTTTTTGAGCATTTGAAAGATTGGTTGATTGATTCTTCCATTTTTCCGTGTTTTCCCAAAAACTGTTTTAGATTCGTCGCTATCATGTCAAACTATCGAATATGATAAAATGCATTTTTCATTACTTTTAAAAATGGGCCGATTGTCATGCACCACTAAATGTTATTAGAATTCTTCGCCTAGTAAAAATACAAATAATATCTGTGAAGAACGGGTTGCTAGTTTCACCTTCCTTTTCAATTCATAGATGCCGAATTCATACCAGAAATTTTGAAAAAATATTTTTACTTTAAGTAGTCACGAAATGTCTGTTATTAAATAAAGCAAAAATTTGTATTTGAAATTTATGGTGTGGATTCGAAAATTTTAAATAAAAAAGGAGGCGAAACTGGCACCGCTGCTGAAGAATACTCTTAAATTTTAGTGGTGACAGTCAACTCATTTTTAAAAGTAATGAAATATGCATTTTTTTCACATTCGATAGTTTGACACGGTAGCGACGATTATCAGAATGAGACAAACTAAAGATTGTAGCCAGAAATACTTCTATATCTATCGCTGATATATTTAGTGTTTGTTATGCAACCGTTCCTGAGTCTATTCGGAACAAACAAACAAACACTTTTTTTTTTATGTTAACGTCCTCTAAATAGTCGAGCGAACTTAAAAATTGATGTTTTTCTGAAAACCAGAGACAGATTTTCTGATTTTATATATATATGTATAAATTTAAAGAAAAATAAATGAGGAAGGGAAAACAATTAAAAGGGAAGTCTGTTAAAAAATAAAGAAAAAAATTGCAAAAAAAAGCAGAATTTTCGATATTTCATTATCTTCAAAGCGCAAACCTTAAAAACACATTTGTTTTTACTGGTAATAAAATAAAGTATGCTTTATAAATACCGTTTAATTTCCGGAAAATTTCCGTTTCACTGTTGAATAAAGAATTATAAACTTTTTAATTATTTATTTCACGTAAATGCAACTTGGAAGTTGATATGACAGCAACACAAATGAGAAGCCACAGATGGAAGATGGAGTTGAAGCATATATCGACTGCATCCATGGAGGAGAAGGAGGATCTTTCATGCTCTTTGGCATCAATGAAGCATCCATTTACGGAGGTGGAGATATATAACTGTTACCTCCCCCTTTTTAAGATCAATAAGCGAGAATCTTTTTCGGCAGTGAATGTTGATGAAAAAAAGCATCTTTATGCATAGACTAGCTGCATAGCAACCAGTTATGTTGTATTTGTTGTTTATAAGATCTTTCGAGTTTTAAGGGGGAAATACTTACCAATCCAATTTTTAAATTAAAATGTATATATCATAAGTTAAAAATGTGATTATTATCATTTATAAATTTTAAGTAGTATTTCAATCGCCGTAGGATTCCTTAAAATTGATGCACTATTTCTCCAGTGTTTGAGCATTTGAAAGATTGGTTGATTGATTCTTCCGTTTTTCCGTGCTTTCCCAAAAACTGTTTTAGATATCAGAATGAGACAAACTAAAGATTGTAGCCAGAAACACTTCTCTTACTTCGCTGATATATTTAGTGTTTGTTATGCAACCGTTTCTGAGTCTATTCGAGACAAACAGACAAACAAACTTTTTTTTAAATGTTAACGTCCTCTAAATAGTCGAACGAACTTAAACATTGATGTTTTTCTGAAAATCAGGGACAAATTTTCTGATTTTATATATATGTATAAATTTAAAGAAAAATAAATGAGAAAGAGAAAACAATTATAAAGGGAGGATTGTTAAAAAAGGGTAAAAAAAAAATCATTTTTTTTAATGTTTCATTTACTTGAAAGCGCATACTTTAAAAACATAAATATATATTACAATCAATTAATATATATATAACCATTAATGAAACATTACCGAAACACCAACAAAAGCTATGAAATTAGGAATTAGAATGTAATAATTAATTGACAACAATAGTGTTCCCCCAACACTCTGAATATAGATTTCACATACATAATTTAAAAAAAAAGAAAGAAAAAAAAAGAAAAAGAAAGAAAAAGAAAAAAAAGAAAAAGAAAGAAAAAGAAAAAAAAAGAAAAAGAAATCAAATTAAAAAATGGAAAAAATAAAATTTGTGGAATTTAGACAGAAGCTTCAGGTCCCAAAAGCCTAAATTACCACAAATAAAATGTGTGGTTTCATCATCATATTAGCCATAACATTGCTAAAGAAAATGTTTTTGGAACAACCACACCATAATAGAGAAATAAACTGTGAAATAATCATAAAGTTCAAAAAATAAAAACAACATTAAAAAGGAAAGAAACCTTACCCATAAAAAAGAGAAATAAACTGTAAAATATAATCATTAAGTTCAAAATACAACAAGATTAAAAAGGATATAGGGGGAAAAAAGTTACCAGATAGACTACATGATCCAAACAGGAGTCAACACATAACTCAGGCAATGAATTGGAGAAAATCAGTACATGTTGCCAAAATAAGTTTTAAAAGATGATTGACCAAGGATTATTATTGTACAACAAAGCCAAACACAAACCAATATATAGAACCAGCTCTATCTATAGAATATTTAAAATAGAACACCAAACATGTATTCAAATGAATTAATAAGGTGCTGCCATCTATAGTAAATTAGTGAATATTCTACGAATTAATAAAAGTATTTGATTACTATTATTAGTTAAAGATTAAAACAAATACTGTCTAAAGAATGATAACTGATAGTTAAATAATAAATAAATATAATTAAATAATAAATAAAATTATGTTGATAAATTTTCAATTACATTAAAATAAAAATAAATAAAAGAAAAGAAAAGTAATTGATGTATTTAAGGAAAATTCTATGTAAAATGGTGAAATTAATAATAATTGATTAATGCTTCAGATAAATATTTGTACCTAGCAATGACATAGCTACAATTAAATACCTTTGCCAGAAATGGAACATCACGTAAATTAATTTATAATCAAATTTAAATAAAAAATTATAATAATTAAGATGCTAAGGATTTAATATTAATATTAATTAAATATTGAAATTAATTAGTTACATTTAATGTTTATACAAACTTTGTTAAAAATTAAATACACATGATTTAAGTGGAGAGGGTAGAACAATTAATAAATATTAATACAAATGCATTATATTAGCATTTAAGAAAGAATACATTGTATTAGAAGTTAATATGATATTGTCCACAGTGGGCATTGATCTAAATACAATTAATCGTTAACATTATTAAATATTAATGAATATGAATACATTAAAATGAATATATATATTATTTTTAGGGTTTCGTTCATCTCACGAAACCCTATTACCCCCGCTTCGTTGTCTGTCCGTCACAGAGCCATTCTCAATAAGTATGTAACTTCAATGAATGTCAATGAAGAGATCAAAATATTAAAATTTGAAAATTTCGTATTATTTTAATAAATAGAGATAAAAAAACAAAATTCTAACAGCCTTTTCATATTAAATTGAAACATTTTTCGTTATAGCAGATACCAAAGATTTAAAATCCACAATGAAATTCTTTCTACAATAATTAATTTTCTATCAGACGATTTTCACGTGAAAAATGAAAATGAAATAAAAAGTTTCACCCATTGAAAAAAAGATAAATATGAAATAAAATTGATTGACGTCATAGTCGTAATAAAACGGAAAATGTCTAAGATTTCTCAATAATACAAGGAGTATGAGTATGTGTAAGTGGACAAAGCAGATTAATATCACGTCATTAGAGAATTAAAAAGAAAATCTGACGTCATATAGGAAGTTTAACTAATTTTTCAAATGTTTGAGAATAATACAAAGCGAGTATCAATATAAATAATAGAGTAAATATATGAGTTTGAGAAACATATTGAATCGTGATAAAAATTCGATTATGGAAAATATTCGCATATTTTAACATTTTGAAGGTGTACAATTTGCTTAATTTTGAAATTATTTTTTTAAATATTGCATTTAGTCCGTATGACGGATATTAATATAACAGAATATAATAGCGGGCATGGACCGCTATCCGGCTGGTTTAGATATTCGAAAAAAGGAAAAAATAGACCGGTAAATTTTTACTTTATAAAAAACATGACTTTTTTGTTGTTGTTGTTGCTAAATGAAATTTGTTTGAATTTGTTAAAGAAAGAATAAAGTGTTTTGAAAGTAATATTAAACGAAACCCTTTGAGCGATCTTCGATCACACTTACCCACTTATTTATTTTTATTTTTTTTTAACTGGTAATAAAATCTAGTTTGCCTTATAAATAGATAACTTTAAGGCATTTAAAACACGGAAAGTGTTTGTGTTTCAGGTTTAAAACAATTAGTGACTTTTTTAATGAAAAAAGCGATATGGAAGCATGCTCGCCTGATTACTCAAAATAGCTTAAATTTAACAGAAAAGTCTATTTTATGAACGTACTTCAAGTGCTCTGGCAAAATTTGAACCTGAATTTAGATATGCACTAACAAAATTTATATTTTTAAAATGAAGTTGAATCTATTGCATTTTTGTAAAAGAAAATTTAGAATCCTACTTATGTATTTTTATTTTTATTTTTATTTATTTATTTATTTATATTTTTTTCTTTTTTGTTGTGTGTTTGCGTCTGAATCAGTATGCAAATTATAGGTTCGTTTTTAAAGTGTAGATACAATCCATTATCCATGAAATATTTTATGTAAAGATGTTAAATAATTTAAGCATCTTGCGCGCAATTAAAATAACTACAACAGCAACAACAAAAAAAAAGGGGGGGGGGATAAATTACTTAAAAATATTTTTTAAATCATTGGTTACAGAAATATTCTAATATTTTTTTAGTCGTAATTTTTGTGCAATTCTAGAAAATTTTTATGCGTTTTTTTAAATGTGCCATCCAATAAAAATTGAATTATATTTTTTAATCTTTAAGAATTTTTATCATATTACAACAAAAGGGAAACTTAAATTATATATATTTTTTTTAATCGGAAGGGGAGTGATTGGGTAAAGGTGTACCCTAAATACCATTACTGGGTTAAAATAATTAAACGCAATAAAACAATAAATGAATAAATTTAATTATTTTGTTTCTTCAAAATCACCAGAGATATTTAATTAATTAATTTCGGTGTCCAATGAGGGTCATCGGTTGCCCCCCCTCTACCCCCCCCCCCCCCTTGCCTACAGTATTGCTCTTTTAAATGAATCAGCATTCACAGAGGAAATCTGTAAATGGTGATTTCAGATATTCTTCTCTGAAAGAGAATTTGCATTTCCGTATTTGAAGAGGGGGGGGGGGGGGGATAATTTCTACTTTTTCTCTACATAAGCACATAACCTCTAATCTTCTGGGGGGGGGGGGGACATTTTGATGTTCCACGGGAGTATATACTTCCCCGGCCACTCCCCGAAGTCATCACGGATCTCTGTAGTAAATAACATTAATAAAGAAAAGCTATAATTCTTATTAAATTTTTATGGATATAACACTGTTTTTTCATGATGCTTGTGTATTATTTAAGCACCGTTAAAATAACTGTTGTTTGTATTACTAAATAATTTTAATAAGGTGTTTACCAATTAATTACTCTGTTTTAAGTGATTTCGCTTGGTTTTGATTTATAGCTCATACATTTGTCACTAGATAGCAGCACCTAACTTTGTCAATCTGATCATATTACAAATGGGTAATTCTTATAATAGGCGCTGTTTTAGGAATCTCTATGTACATATATTCTTAATTCTATAGATATGTTGATATGTAAGTGGTTGGTAGTTGGTAACTCAATACACATTTATATTCCGCAATCTATATTGCTTTTAAAAGTACAGTAATGAATTTGAAAATAAAACAAAACCTTTTATCAGGGCTGGTCGTTTTATTGAGAGCGGCAGGGCTCACGAAAGTTTTTGGAATTCAAATATTTTTCTGAGATAAAAATGGATTTTCAGTTTTGTTGGAGCCGCTGACAGGAGTTAGGTCAGCCATACACAATCTTTTTCCTCACGAGCCGCAAACATATGTTTGGAACGTTAGGCGGGCCACAACACAATTATATTATAATGTAAAATAACAAACCTATATAATAAAGTTAATATAATCAGTAGGATTGAAAGTTTGTCGCAAAAGAAATATTACCAAAAAACTTTAGCCCACTCTTTCCAAACAATAAACTTTGTGGTAGATTTCAATTGCAAATGATGTAGAAAAAGTGGTATAAAACATTTTGCTGTCACTTTTTTTCCTGTGTAAACTTTCAACCCTAATAAGAATTAATAGTTAAACGTAATAATATAATTAATAAACGTAATAATATAATTGCACTAGCAAAATTTCTATTTTTAAAATGAAGTTGAATGTATTGCATTTTTGTAAAGAAAATTTAGAATCCTACTTATGTATTTTTATTTTTATTTTTATTTTATTTATTTTATTTATTTTATTTTATTTATTTATTTATTTATTTATTTATTTTTGGTGTGTGTACAAACACCAAAATATTTGTATGTTTTTTTTGTACATCACAAAATGTAACATTTCCAAGTAAAAAAAAAAAAAAAAAAAAAAAAAAAAAAAAACTGGTGATTTGTTTTAATAAATCAATCATTTTCTCAATACAAAAACTTTTTTTAAGTATAGAAATGTATAGTGCAAATGTATAGTGCACCAAAATATTTGTATGTTTTTTTGTACATAACAAAATGTAGCATTTCCAAGTTTAAAAAAGAAAAGAAAAAAAAAACTGGTGATTTGTTTTAATAAATCAATCATTTTCTCAATACAAAAACTTTTTTTAAGTATAGAAATGCATAGTGCAAATGTAATAAATTTGGAATAATATTAATTTAGTGTTAAAGATCAAGAAATGTACATACTACTATAGCACAAATAGAACTATATGTAAAAAGAACATTTGACTAAGGAAACGGTATTTAAGATAATTTTAAATTAGTAATTTTAAATAGTAACAGGACAAATTTTGTCTTCCCATGAAAATATATAAAAGAACAGTGTAGGTCTTAAAAACTTTTATACACATTTCAATTAATGTAATAAATAGAGGTCATTGAATATGTATCTCGGGCTTCACATAAAAGGTCTCCGGATTTTCAGAGCTTAGGACCGCCCGAGTCCGATACCGAAATTATACAATCTAAATTTAAAAAAATGCATAATATTTAAAAATTGTTTCAAAAGTAATATCTCATTTTTTAAACAACTTCTTACTTAGTAGAAATAACTGTTAAATGAAAATTTATATTCAATATTATGAAAAATTGTATTCAATATTACTCGATATTATTATTTCATACTTAAAAGAATTCTCATATTTTTTATTCCTGTGCAAGCAAATCTGATGCCATAAACGAAGTGCGTTCTATGAATAAATGTATGAAATTTGCTGAAATAACTTTGTATATGTCGAAGAATCGAACAACGTTTTTCAATGTTCCTATAAAAGGTGCACATTTTTAACTATAATCGATGCCGTCCTAATAAAAATATTTCATAGTTGTTGTATGTTTTCAAAGGAAAAGAAGAAACACTGCTCGATTGCTTTCTATCAGAATAATAATACATAACAATTAGATATCAACTTACGCATGAAAATAACTTCCTAAATGTGCAGAGTACAATCGCAGTATGAGCAGAGTTCGTGATGAATAATCGGTCAAATGCGAATTTAACTCGCGTACAAAGGGTTTCGTACAATAAAGTTATTAATTACTAACTGCAATATTACAAAAAATCGTTGCTAAATGAATACTCCACGTACCTACTTATGCCTAAGAGCTAGGAATATAGCAGAACGTAAGACCTTTGAAAAAAAAGTAGATAGTTAAAACAAAATATCAGAACTGTTCAAAGACAATATACTCGTACATAAAGCAATACCACAAGGCATAATTGAATTCTATTGGAATGAAAAATGATGAATATTTCTCACTCTAAAATGAAGACCTTGTACAAAGTTTAAACTTGGCAGAGTGCCAACCAATTTTCGGAAAGAGGTCGCAGAGTTGCTCACGAGGAGTCACCTGTCAATCATATTTGACGTAACAGTAGACAATTTTAAGTGATTAAAAAACAAATTACGCTGAACAACGCGAAACTTTCTGACTCATTTTTAAACATAAAAGCAGAATACTTGCAGGTATGATTATTGAAGTGATTTTGAAATCGAAATTTTTTTCATTATAAATGAATTACATATTGAGTTATAAGTGATTGTTGCCTGAAAACTACTGACTTTTAATGCCTTTGAATTATTCTATGAATTATTTTTCAATAATTGACTCAAAAATTGACATTAGTTGGAATGAAAAACATTGATTATTTACCACCATGATTCGCCTTACCTAAAACAAAGACCTTGTACAAAGTTTAAACTTGGCATTGTGCCAAGCGCACTTCAAAAGAAGGTCGCAAAGTTTCAACGCCACTTTGGTCCGTTCCGGGTTTTTCTAGATAGGTTTTTAATTAACTCTTAAAGAGATAGGTGGTGCATTGAGTGAGCCAGTAAATGAAAACCAGTTGCGAATCCCAAAGTAATTCCGTGATTAATTCTAATGAAATTAGTCTTTTTATAACAATTTGATATTTATTGCTTTTATAATACTACTGGGCATTGCATTGCACAAATATATCATGGAAAGTTGTCATTTAGGCTTTAAAAGTCGATGGCACATATAGTGCACCCATGTCTTTATATGTATACAAACCGTCCGTGCGTTTAAAGGCATTTCTCAACTAATTACTGACATTTTTTTTTTCAAAAATCATTACCAACAGACCTTAGATGCTTCTACGTCGATAGATACCTCGAATGCCCCTCAACTCCCCCACTGAGCGCCCAAAGTTAAGTTTGTGTGTAACAAAAAAATGCGTTTTCCTCAAAAACTATAAGCCCTAGAAAAATCATTATAGTTTTCCTACAAGGTTTAAATAAACTCCTACTACCGCTAACTTTTTTAATAATTTTAGTTTCAGTAGATTCGGAAATAGGGTAAGGAGAACATACTTTTGCAGTATATTTTCGACAAAACATATAAATTCTTAATACATTTCTCTATACATATAATACCTAAAATTAAAACAAATAGATTTTTGAGTTCAGGGTTACGAGATCTTTCGATCGATACCCCACACGATATACAAGAAAATATATTTTTCAAGTAACTTAATTAGTTCGTATAATTTTTTCCTAAAATATTTGTGAATGGCCAATAATCTATAAATTTTGGGGTCAATAGCCTTTATATAATTTTGCCAAATTTGAACCTTCCAGGTTCCACAGTTTTCGAGAAAAACTAGTGTGACAGACGGACAGACAGACACAAGAGTGATCTTATAATGGTTCCGTTTTTACTTTTTAAGTACTGAACCCTAAAAATAGATATAAGAATCACCAACGTTATTTTTCTAGGAATTGCGATTATGACTCATACACAATAATAAAAATCGCAAACCTCAAGCTAATGCTCGAAAAATCGAAAATTTCACTGTCCGTCGTCGAGAATAGGACCCGGAAACTTTGGGCTAGAAGGGAAACGCGCTACCACTGAACAACCTAACCTATGTGAAAAAAACTGAAATTAAGGTTTTGTTTTTAAATATAAATCGCAGAAATGGTTGGATGTCATTAAATTGATTCATTTAATTAAAATAATATACCTTTTCAAAATTATATGATTTTTCGTATGTCAGGAGGTGAGTTATAAGTATGCAAAGTTTCAAATCTTAAATTTATACAGTTTCCGTGAACGAACTCTATAACAGACGGACAGAGGAGTTAGACGAATAGGGTTTTGTAAGATAAACGAAACCCTAAAAATAAAAGTTCTTTTTATTTTTTCTGTACATGAATAAATAAAATGTTCAGTTTCAGAAAGAATGAGCCCGAGCCCGAAGACTGGTGTAAATATCGAACCCGAGCTCGTATCGGTCCCGGGCGCAAATTCACAATCACTCAACGTCCTACGCACTTGACGCCAAACGGTTTGGCGAGAAAATAAACTGTAGCACGCATTCTCCTGTCTTATACGAATTTGCAAACGGTTGAAACTACTTGGATATTTCGAACGCGCATTTCTTGTTTATGTAAGAAGTATTTCTGACTAATTATAATACATATGTATGCATATATATTGTGAACATGTGCAATATGTTTTAGATCCGCTTTATAACTTAACCTTCCTTAAAATGATTACAATAAATAGATGAAAGTTTATTATAATTACCTTGTTAAGGAAATGCTAAGATAAGTGTTTTGTTGCTGATTGATAATAAGGTAAATGTGACATGACAGTAATGGACCCCTCTCCCTCAAAGTTTTTGCTTTATAAAAAAATATCCCATAAAAATTCATCTTTTATTATTTTTTTCATAACTCTTCCTTGCATGTTTTATAATGTGGTATCGCAAACGACGGCGATTCGATAAACAAAAATTTACCCGATCTTATATTATCGCCATTCAGAACACGTGAAAATAATATATTTCAATACGATAAGTGAAAATCATATAAAACTCAACAACCTTTTATTCATTTTGCTTTTGTGTCATTAAAAAAACCATTCCACACACCTCAAAGTTACAGCCACGTCGTGAAATCGTATATTTTCATTTTATCAGTGTATGGTGTATGGTGGTGCCCTCTCTTATTACATTAGATAAACTAATTCGAGACTCAAACCCAGGGATAGAGAATAATATTCAATATATCTTATTGAATATTCAATATATCTTATTGAATATACACTATATCTGATTTCAATATCTGATATTCAATATATGTTATTGAATTACTCAAGCATAAAATATTGCTTCACAGTTCCACTGTCTTTCAGGGAAATTTTTACTGAACAAGCTAAGAGATGGTTTTACTTAAATCATTTATATCTTCTTTGTTTTCTTACAAAAATTGTATATATATTTTTGTTTTGTTTTGTTTTCCCAGTAATAGAAATCTGGATTTTTTTTTATACTAATGGTCATTTACAAAATTTCATTTATTTTTAAGATTTTTAAGATTTAATATTCATTACTGGAATGCTCAATTAGGTTTCTTCTCTAATCTACTAACAAATTTATTTAAATATATATATATATATATATATATATATATATATATACTTAATTAGGATGAATTTGAAAAGTAAAAACCTAACGATCCTAATTTACTTTATTGAATTTGGTGTTATTGCAGTGCTGTATTACCCCCTTTAGAAAGTATCTCATTCTATCAATGCTTAACAAACTATATATATATATATATATATATATATATTTTTTTTTTTTTTTTTTGGGGGGGGGTGGGGGGATAATTTAAAAGTGAAAAAGCGTTTAACTAAATATAATAAATAAGTATCCGTGTTTATTCGAGATTAAATAAAGTAGTATAAAAGGTAAATAATGTAAATAACATCATGTATTATAAAATGTATTTTTACATCTTTCTAAGCTTATTTTATAAAAACAATTATTGTTTATTTAATGTAACTGTTTACAAAACAGGAAATGATCCATTTTCATGAGCTTGGTAGCCTAAGCTACCAAGTAGCTACTGAATCTTTGTAATATCTTTAAAAAATGAAAGCTTTCATTTATTTTTAAAGCATTTTAATGCTGACGACAAAACTCGATTTAAAAATGTAGGAGGAATGTTGTAGGATGTACAATTGTAATAAAACATCTATCTATTTGATGGTACTTGTACGATTTTGAGTTTGCCGGCCAAATGTCACGCATGCGCGAAGTTCATTTTCTCGCCAAAGCGTTTGGCGACAGAGGTTGGCGTCAAGTGCGTAGGATGTTGAGTGATTGTGAATTTGCGTCCCGGGCACGGGCTTTTGGGCTAAGGCTGTGAGCCGGTCTCATCCCTATTAGGCACAGGACAAACTGGCGCAGCAATGAATCTGGGGAATTGGCTGCTTCACTCGCGGGAAAACACCCGCTCGCTAATGTTAATCCTATCGAGGAAATATTTTAAGATATTTCGTTCGCATTTCAATGTTTTTAAATGATTTTTTTTCATTCGAAAGCTGAGGTCGATCTCTGCGCAGGCCCTTCTTTCTTTTTCTATTTTGATTGCAGTTTTTTTTTTTTTTTTTTTTTTTTTTTTTTTAATTTCACTTTTATTTTCGAAATCGGTTCCGAAAGTGAAAGTATCTTAATAAAAAAAAAACATCGAAAAAGTACAAAAAGACCTGCATAGAGATTGACCTCGGCTATTCAATGCAAAAAAAAAATCATTTAAAAATATTCAAATGTGAACGAGATATCTTAAAATATTTCCCCCATAGGATTAACATTAGCGAACGGGTGTTTTCGCGAGCGCGAAGTAGCCTCTTAACCTTTCCATCCAGAACACTTATAAATGGCAAGATTCATACAAAAACCACTGTATTAAGATGAATGTATGATGTGTAAAAACAAATTAAAGGAAAGGGGTAACCATCTAAAATACATTTTAGCATGCAGCTATTGCAAAACTTTATAAAAGAAAACCTTTTTTCAGTACGACATGGTAGAGAGGTGGGATAAGTAGCAGCAAAATACCCGTGTTACTATTTTTTCAGTTTAACCCCTTTTGTTTTATTTTGATTCGAAGATTAAAGAAAGGGCTCCATGAAGCCTTCCAAATTCTGAAAGTCTGCTTGTGCATATCATTACCTGTGTTTTTAGATAGCATAGTAATAATAATAATAAAGCAATAAACATGTAAAATAAAAAAATTGTTCATTTTAAGAGTAAGGATGTTCAATATCCGTTTCATGTGAAGGTACTATCTGCGTCAATGAAAAACATTTTCGAGCCTTCTTTTTAACACTTTCCAACATAGTGGAAAGTTTGTTGGTCCGTGCTCTAACTCATGTAAATATATTTGGATTGCCATGCAATTGATATATATAATTGAGGTTTACTATGGCATGTTCGGTATTGAAAATGACGTGTGTAGCACTTATAGTTTTTTCACAGGGACACTCAAAAGTATTCCATTACATTACGGTCTATGGGGAAAAATCGTTTGCTGTTTATTTTAATGATGTTACTCAATTTTAAACAAGTCGAAATTTATGTATATATCACTAAAGTGGATTACAAGAGGCTTACTAAAGAATATTGTGTATGTAGCATTCATCGTTCATTTACAGGGACATACAAAATAATTCGGTTAGTATTGCTTGTTAATAATAATTGCTGGAAGTGCTTTTTCAGTTGCTGAACGCGTTTTTAATTTAACACATTTTTTTGTCCATTACTTTGTGTTTATAAATTATATAGATCCTATACAGCGCAGCACAAAAGTTCTGGAGTACATTTCCGTTTAGTGACGGAAATTCCAGAAGGGGAATTTTAAACTGTTCCATATGCTTTTCCTAACTGAGATAAAATGTAGCATTCTTTGTAGTATATATACAAATCTATAGATCATTTACAGGGCAGCACAAAAGTTATCGAGTACATTTCCATTTATTGCCGGAAATTCCAGAAGAAGAATTTTAAACTGTTCTATGCGTTTCCTGAACTGAGATAAAATTTAGCATTCTATGTAGTATATATACAAATCTATATACAGGGCTGCACAAAAGAATTCGGATATTTTTCCGAGTATTGTTAGTAATTCCTGAAATTGAGATTTTAAATATGTTATGCGTTTTCAATAAACATTTCCCCTCGTGGAGAAAAGATCCAATGCTTAAGGCTGCTCGTCAGTGAACTTCCCGATTCTCCTCGCTAATATTAATCCTATGGGCGTAGGATGCGTTCGTATTTTTTAAATATCTCCTCAGGAAATGAATATTTTTAACTTCTGTTTTCTGTGTACATACTTCTTAAAAGATGTCTCTTTTTTTCTTAGTTATCAAAATATTTCTAAAATATGTGCTTAATTTATAATTCTATCTGTTCAAATCTTAGCGAAACTAAATAAGATTTTAACACGTCACATAAAATTAAGTGTATATTTTAGAATAATTTTGACAACTAAGGAAAAAACAGACATCCTTTAAGAAGAGTAGAAAGAAAACAGAAGTTAAAAATATTAATTTACAGAGGAGGTATTTTAAAAATACGAATGCATCCTACGCCCATAGGATTAACATTTTGGGAAGTTCACTGACGAGCGGCCTGAACTGCTGGCTCTCCACGAGAGGGTAATTTCATTTTGTTTACTTAGATATCATTTTTCACCTTGTTAAACGGTATAGATTTGTAAAGTTATTTTGGAAGTGTTGGAAAGTGCTACGTAATCTACCCTTGATGCAAGATTTTTTGTTTTTGTTTATAGTAAAAGAGGAAAGAACGCATAAAAAAAATAAAATTCCATAACAACCTAATAGCAAATCAGTATTAGTTAGGTGATTATACCGGATCAATATTGCACTAACACTGCATTTATCAGACATCTTTCCTGGACCAATATTGCACTAACACTGCATTTATCAGACTTTCTTTCCTACTGAAATACCGCTTTTGGTTACATATTGGGTTTATATCATAGGGTTTATCATTGGGTTTATATCATCCATTTGGGGAAGGCTAGGGGAGTTGCTCCCCCTACTTCCTTAAGGGTCCTCTTCACGCACTTGAAAACACCCGCTCGCTAATGTTAATCCTATGGGCCATTATTTTTCTAATATCTCGTTTGCATTTCAATATTTTTAAACGATTTTTTTTTTTTTTTTGCATTGGATAGCAGAGATCAATCTCTATTTCCGCCGTTGATCACTTTTTCGATTTTCCTTGCGGATTTCTTTTAGGAAGATACTTTTACTTTCGAAACCGGTTCAGAAAGTGAAAGTATCTTCGTAAAAAAATCCGTAGCATATGCCCCATGCGATTAACATTAGCGAGCGGGTGTTTTCAAGTGCGTGAAGAACGCACTTAAGGGGAGTCTTCACTCACTTGAAAACGCCCGCTCGCTAATGTTAAACCTATGGCCAGGTTGTTTTCGAATTTCTCGTTTAAATTTGAATAATTTTAAACGATTTTTTTTGCATAAGACAGCTGAGGTCGATCCCTAATATGACTATTTTTTACTTTTTCGATTTCAGTTGCAGATATTTTTAATAAAGGTACTTTCATTTTCAAAACCGGTTCCGAAAGTGAAAGTACCTTTATTAAAAAAAATCTGCAACTGAAATCGAAAAAACAAAAAATAGCCATATTAGGTGAGCGGGTGTTTTAAAGTGCGTGAAGAGGACCCTTAATGAATTTGATATTTCAGACTGTAATCACTGGTCAAACTAAGAAAAAAAATCAGAAATTACACAAAAGCTAAAATAACTAATCACATTCAGGGCCCGTCTAAACCTATAGGAGGAAGGCGGCTGTGGCAAGGATACATTGTGGACACCCATGACATTTTTGTAAAAGTAATTTGCACTAATTTTAAGAAAAAAACCTTTTTTTCTTGGCTCATTTTTTAGAAGTGGGGGACAGGGCCAACTATCCTGTTTAATAACTGTTATTTTTTTTTTGTTTCTATGTTTGTTTGGAGGACACGTTTAGATGTAAGGGCCATGGACAGCTGCTCCGTTTGCCTTTGCGATAGTCAGGAACTAATCAGAATTGATTTAAATGCAAACATTAGCATTAAATAAACTCTTTATGCACAGAAATGAATAATTATTGATATTATTTCCTAAAGTCATGGATTTGCAACATAGAGTGAGACACATATATTATTAATGAGTACTTTGGCTAATTTTAAAAACATATGTGAGAATAAAACTGTGTCAATTGTTTTTCAGATGTGCACAAGAAGATCAGATACATTTATGCCCCCATCAAAACCTTTCCCCCCTCTTCTGAAAATGATTTGAAAAGGCGCCCATGCATTGCAATGAAATGCCACTTTCATATAATATCTTCAACTATTCTAGTTCGAATTCAATAACAACTTGATCTTGAAATCATTTTTAGCTTTGCAAATTTATTTTGACAACATCGAAATAATCCAAATTTATCCAAATAAGAACTTTTTTTAGTAATGCCAATACACAAAAGCAAATTTACCAACACTAGTGAATAACAAAAACACAATACAACGAGCTATATATAATATGATGACAGGCATTAAGAATACTAAGTACTACAATTGCTAACTGTTATATAACTGTACAAAATTTACACCTTAAAAGTGCTCTCATCCAAGTAACGAAGTTACGTTACAATCCATATAAAGAAAAAATACTAATTACAACGTTAATAATGTACTAAAATTAAAAAGTATTCACAAATATATATGTGTGTGTGAGTGGACTAATCCTGAAATGTCACAGGAAGTTTAATCGTTCGTACCGTAAGTGACTATTTTTAGGAAGTTTTTGGACTTGAGGGGGTGAATCCTGTAGAGGTTTTGCGGGAAGTTTTCTCTGTGTTGATTGTGTTGTAGCAAAGTCTGGTGTTTGCAAGAAGTACGACCCCTTTAATCTATCAGTAGACACAGTGACAGTTTTGTCTTTGGTTTTCAGTGTGAAATATTTTCTTTTTTTTCCAATGACTTGAAACGGACCTTCGTATAGGGGTTTCAGTTGTTTTGTAACTCTGTCTTTGTTCTGTCTTTGAACTCTGTCCTCAACTATATTCGGCAGAATAAGACAGCGGTGGATGCAGCCTCGAGGGCTGCAACATATCTCAATCAAAAAAGAAATGAACTGTATTCCGATTACGGAAGATTGAAATATATTGCCGCAACCAGCGGCGATCTTCGGTAATCGGATTACCATTCATTTTAATTTGACAATGCAGGTATTGCGCTTCCGAGGCCGCATAGGCAGCTGATGGATGTTTTCTAGAAACTTCTAGAATTCGATTTCTGTTTTTAAAAATATATAGATTACTATTCATATGTTTTTCGAAAATTAATTTTAAAAAATTATATATTTTTTAATTGATTTTTGAAAAAAATATTACTTTATACATATGAATTTTTTTTTGACAAACATCAATTTTTAAAAACTCCAAATATGTGAATCGAAAATTACAGCTGATTTCGCCAAGTAGTTTTTGAGTTATGTTTTAAAAACTATCTATATTGTAATCTGTTTTGCATCGATTAAAAATGAATTTAACATTAGAAATTCCAAACTAAACAACTTACACGAAAGATACTAATTTGGTATCCGAAGGTAAAATTTACCAAATAATGCAAATATGATGTCAAAATTAGGTGTTAGTATTGAAAAAATTAAAATTTCTTACGATTTCTTTATCAAGACCGGCTTCAAAGAATAATTTATGTGTAGCATTATTTAGCAGATATCATTACTAGTCGGTTGGTACTAGTAATAGTTTTGTTTGATGATTTGGGACAGAGTTAGTTGTGGAGCATATACATTTTTTTCCACGCCTGTACAAACTCTGTATACAAAAATATATATGCACATGCGGGGGAATGGAAAAGTTTCAGAAAAAATATACAGAACATCCACTGTACGTGCCATTTCGGTTTCAAAAAACTTAGAAATTGTCTTACAAAATTGCTTATTATGAAATAAAAGTATCATTACCAATTTATTTACATGAATAATAGATTTTGAAATATGAAATTATATATGAAGTCGTGTTTTAAAAGGCGTTGGGCACAGTTGTAAAAATAATTACGGATATAATAGCATAAGAAACAAGCTGTTATAGATCAGACAAAAAGTAAATTATCATTTGTAACAATTCTTCCAAAAGTAATTTCTTTTCTAGCGATGTAGGTCATCGCAATAACGACAAACTCGCTAGCAAGGAAATCAAAATTACTTTCTATTATGTTATGCTTTTTCAAAGCAATACTAAATAGAAAATTTTAAAATGGCATGATGTTATATTCCTTATGCGGATATACAAAAACCGATTACACAAATGTTTCAGATTGGCAAGATTTGTTTTTATTAATGTAACAAATTAGGTAAATAGTTATTCAGAATCTTTTTAAAATAAACAAAAGTGCATTTCGATTTCTTCTCTTCACAACTTTTTACTCTAATGCAGTTTTACATTGAAAAAGTTAATAAATGTTTAGTGTTATTTGAATATTTAACAAACTTCAAAAGAAAAACTGCCTAGTTAGCAGGATCAGGATCACCCAACCGGAGCATCAACCCAAAAATTTGGCATAGGCAAATACACTCCGAAAAGAAATCCCACACCTTCATCCAGCCTCAATCAGATTAAGGAAACCGGCCCAGACTAAGACTCCTACAAAGGGGAGCTGACGCATATCCATCTTGTTGCCCAAAATAACCGCCATATTGTAACTCAGCTCAGCATTAGTTTACCGCCAGAGCAGGGGTTTGCCCACTACTACGGTAAGCTGACCTGTTTTAGCTTGGTTTTTGGTCCGTTGGGTTATTAAATGGCGGTATGATTCAGCCATTCAGTATAGGATCTCTAGCCCAGATCAACGGGCGAATACTTTAAATGTACAACTGGTATACAGACAAATAAAAAAGAAAACTGCCCAGTTAAACTGAGGGCATTGAGCTCACAGGCTATTCACACTAATTGTATAGTATATTCTTATTTCAAAGAATTTGAAATAAGCCCCTCGAAAAATAAAGAAATCAACAATATATTAAGGGGGGGTCATCCCCCCGTTACCCCCCTCATAGTTAACTAATGAACCCCTTAAACTAATCAGGGAAGTCTCTAATTACAACGAATATATATACAAAATTTGAAGAAAATCGCATAATTCTGCATGAAAAATCCATTTATCTAAATTAAGGGGGGATTAGACCCCCTTTCCCCCCTTTATACCTAACCAATGTACCCCCAAAACTATTCAGAGAAGCGCATTATCACAACGAACCTATATACAAAATTTGAAGCAAATGGGATAATTCTGCATGAAAAACCCATTTATATAAATTAAGAGGGGATTAGCCCCCTGTTCCCCCTCTTTATACTTAACCAATCAATCCCGAAAACTAATCAGGGAACCGTCTTAACCCAATGAACCTATAAACAAATTTTGAAGCAAATGGGATAATTCTGCATGAAAAAAACATTTATATAAATTAAAGGGGGATTCCCCCCCCCGTTCCCCCCCCCCTTTATACTTAACCAATTAATCCCGAAAACTAATCAGGGAAGCGTCTTAACCCAATGAACCTATCAACAAATTTTGAAGCAAATGGGATAATTCTGCATGAAAAATCCATTTATATAAATTAAGGGGGGATTAGCTCCCCCGTTCCCCCCTTTATACTTTACCAATCAATCCCGAAAACTAATCAGGGAAGCGTCTTAACCCAATGAACCTATAAACAAATTTTGAAGCAAATGGGATAATTCTGCATGAAAAAAACATTTATATAAATTAAAGAGAGATTAGCCCCCCCACCGTTCCCCCCCTTTATACTTAACCAATCAATCCCGAAAACTAATCAGGGAAGCGTCTTAACCCAATGAACCTATCAACAAATTTCGAAGCAAATGGGATAATTCTGCATGAAAAACACATTTATATAAATTAAGGGGGGGATTAGCTCCCCCGTTCCCCCTTTTATACTTTACCAATCAATCCCGAAAACTAATCAGGGAAGCGTCTTAACCCAATGAACCTATAAACAAATTTTGAAGCAAATGGGATAATTCTGCATGAAAAACCCATTTATATAAATTAAAGGGGGATTACCCCCTCCCGTCCCCCCCCCTTTATACTTAACCAATCAATCCCGAAAACTAATCACGGAAGCGTCTTAACCCAATGAACCTATCAACAAATTTTGAAGCAAATGGGATAATTCTGCATGAAAAACCCATTTATATAAATTAAGGGGGGATTAGCCCCCGTTTCCCCCCTTTATACTTAACCAATCAATCCCGAAAACTAATCAGGGAAGCGCCTTAACACAGTGAACCTATAAACAAAATTTGAAGGGAAACGGATATTTCTATGAAGAGTTATCGCGTTACGTACATACATACGTACGTACATACGTACATACATACATACAGAACCGGCGGGCACATAAGCTCTCAGGCTTTGATAGCCTGTGAGCTAAAAATGAAGTATAACAAAAAAATTACAGAACACTCTGCCCAAAAAAAAAACACCAAACGATAAAATCTAATAATTGGAATAAAATAATACTGATAACGACTTTAAAGTCAATTCAATTACAAGAGACTGTACTACCGCTAAATTAAAAAAAAAAACCTGTATCTAAATTTAAATAATAAACTAGGAAATGTGAATACAATATTTAAAGTCATTATACTTTACAAATGACTGAATACTACTAAAAATAACTACCAATAAACACTAAAAACTAAAAAGTATGCACATGCATAAAGACCAAGACGAAACCAAAGACGTACAGTAACAACTTTATATTCATTTATAATTTATACAAATGACTCTTGTCTAGAATGGTCGAAACCCATTAGAATGTCCCATGTATTGAGTTCGTCACAAACGGACAGCCTATGTTTGTATAAAAGTTCAGGGATAGATCTCTGAGCCTGAATCATTATTACCTAAGATAAGTAGTTCAGGAGACACCAAACCACAACCAACAATGATTCCATTTCAGATACCGGCATAGTCATCACAGAGATGTTGTCGTTTAAACACATATCCAGTAGCCATGTCCAAAACCTGTACTGGATGAACGAATAGTTTGCGTTCAAAATATTGTAAATGCAACACAAGCTGTGATAATTTTTTTCCATTTAAAAAAACTTTTCTCAGATTCCACCTGAGAGTGTGGTTTGAGTCAAAACTGAAGAATATCGGCATCAGAGGGCAATTACCAAAAAGATAACGAATAACTTTTCTCACCACAAACTCATTTGTCAGTTGATCTTTTGCCAATTTTATAGAGGTACGTAGGACACGATCCATGTCCCATCAAGAAGTATTCCGTCACTTGCGAGTCACACAAAAAATCACAGATCACTCTCTTCAGAATTTTGTATGTTTCCTTTCCGTCGGCAGAGTTAGGCCAGTCATACTGCCATGTCTCTTTTATCTTCTTTTTATACCAATATGTTAATAATGACATCGAGTAAGGGATATTACCAAACTCATCATACACCTCATCTTCTATGACTGGCTTTGCCGACATGTCTGCTCCGACGTGTGTCTTAATCCATCCTAGATGAATTCGCTTATCCCTAGCCTGCAACTTCTCGAATATTTTCTTTATAATATTGTTTACTAGAAACAGCTTTTTCAGTGACATAACGGAAGACAAACTATCAGTGTAAATATGAAAATTACTGTATTGCAATTCTAAACACCTGTCGATAACAGCTCCAATGGCCACCAATTTGGCCTGAAAAGCTGAATTAAGTTTTTTGTAGTTTTATACGATGATCGTAAATACATGCATTTCTGTAATAAACAGTGTAAGCAGCACGCACGCCTTTTTCCATTCTTTAGTCATCAGTGAACAGTACAGGATGATCAAAACTCGGAATTACATCTGTTACAGCACTGACAAAACGAATACAAGAATCCGTATTATAGTTCGAATAATCAGCTGTCGCCAGTTTCAGCATTAGGTCATCACCGGTTATCTTTGTGCCTTCAACAGTAACACTTGTGCTGCTATGAATTACACGGTACATCTAAACACTTGCTTGTATGTCAATCGCTATTGGGACGATCCCGGTTGTAACACATAGTTTAGCTATGGAAGTTGTTCTGTGTGAACGAATTATGCTTAGAAGCCATTGCCTCTGACATGATTTTAGTTTCTTAATTGCAGGTTGTCGGAAGTTCTTCTACCAAATTCTACCTAGATAACAGATTGGCTAAGATGAATAAAATATCATTGTGAAGAACCATAAATACCATATTTGTTTGTACCTATACTCTTAATGCATGAATCGTCCATAAAAGCTATATAATGAAACATCCAAACATCGGGAACAAAACGAGAAACACTTCACTGAATTTAAAAAGTTTCATTTAAAAAAAAATTCTTATTACAGTTACACATCATTCATTATCAAGCGCCCCCATAACACCTTTAAATTCTGCGACTGATCCGAAAACAGGGATCACAGGTTCACTTTTTTAACTTCGAGGATGAAATAACCCTATCGACATCAAGGTCTCAAACGTCTGTTTCATCTATCTGAAATGAAAGAGGGAAAAGGCGCCACGTTTTCAAATTAGAGTTGTTATAGAATATTCTACACATTCTAGTGGATAATTTTTTTTTCAGAGATCTCTTAGCGACGAATTGGATCCGTCAAATGCAAAGAGAATTTTAGGAGATTTACTTAGGTAAGTTTATATGGTAGTTTCATATCTTATATTAAAACGATGTTTAAAGCAGAAATTGGGATTAATTAATATTTGTTGAATTAATAAATTAAGAATTTCTACATGATCATACACTAGAGTTTTCTTTAGCTGGGTACTTAAATATGTGTTTTAAATGATCAAAATAGAAATATCCATGTATTTAAAAAATTTAATCAAAGATATGATGCAATTATATCGACGTATATTTAAGCAAAGAATAAAGACATATAATCATTTGATTATTCAATACTCTTATAATTATTGAAGCATTAAAAATACTTGTGCAGATTGTAAATACTTAAATTTAAAGTGGATTTAAGAAAAGGCATTTTCCCATTCAATCGGTATCCTGTTCTAGAATCATCTTTCAATCGCAATGCCCTTCAGCATTATTTAAAATTTACAAATCCAAAAAAGATGAATTAAATTAATTAAATGCTTCTAGACGAGACATACCCACCACTGATCTGGCTGATGGGAATTTAGCTATTATCTATATTGTGCATTGACATGTTTCCTGCCTATAAATCGATTTTTACCGATGATTTTTATGTTAATGATTGATTAACAATAATAATTGATTATCTTCCCACTAAAGAGGACAATATTTCTATTTATTTAGATGTTAACAATGATTTAATAATAAAACCGTAAGTCATGTGACTGTCATCAACAGTTCCGGAATGTCCGTTTCACTTTTTCATATGCCAGGCGGCCATTTTTATTAAAAATTATTTTTTCGAATAAAACTTCATAAATGTGACATTTTTAGAAAGATCGTTCAAAATAAATTAATATTTGAGATATGACTTACGTTCAATTATGTATATATTCTCCAATAACTTCAGTTGAAATTAGCTTCGCAGTTCAAATTCTCTATCCATGAAAGTAAACAAAAAAAAAAGATTCATTCGTCGTGAAGGTTTAAAATATTAAACCATTAAACCATGGAGATAATCGTTCGTAAAGTTAGTTTTCCATGAAAGATTTTTTGGAGCGCTGCCTGGTGTCAAAAAAATAATTCGTACCAGTGACACAATCAAAGTTTACCATAATTATGTGCTATACAACTCAACTTCATTCTTTATCTTTTCTTGATGTAAGCTGAATGTAAACAAATACAACTCATGTAATGATATTTAATGAATCAAATTTCGAAACAAATTGTCAGTTAATTTGGTATTTATGTATTATACGTGAAAGGAAGAGAGATCACCGAAAATGATTGTTAATCACAATCATATTTACCATTATTAATGACCAATCGCTTTCAAAACAGTAATTTAATATACATTTACAAAATACATAACATCATTAAGTACTTTTGTGTTATTTGGGCGCAAATCTCGCCAATAGAATTTTTAAAATCGCCAATACCAGCTTTTATTTTTCCGTGTGCAAATTAGAAGCGATACTTTTATTTTGAAATCAAATGTTCTGATGGAACAGCTGTCGTAGACGCACCGGGGCACTATATTAACTACAGAGTTGCAATATAGAGAGAAAAAACGGGTTGCTGTAATTAGAATTATAGGCGGTAATGTTGGTGTGACATATTTACGTGATTATCAAAACTGGCTTCCAAAAGTTCAATGTTTCACCAAACCATACTCGAAAATTACGTGTTATAATATGCACTCCAATTATGTCACATTATTCAAGACGTTTTAAATGAGAATAATGATAGATTTTCTTCTTGATTCTCCCGTAATCAAGTCTACAGCCAAAGTTAGCGAGAAACAAACAAACAAACAAACAAACAAAAAAATATTGGCAATAATATGGTTCAGTGTAAATGGTGGATATCATTAAAGACTTTCACAAAATAGACTTCATTGCACCAAATCGTATTAACTAAAATACACCATTTGGCAATGGATCCAATTACGGAAAACTACTTAATATGTTTAAGAATCTCCTCATTAGCAAGCATATTGCAACTGATAAGCAAACGGATATGAAGCATAAATGCTTAAGTTGGTTAAGCGGTTTTTGTCAAGAAAGATGAAATACATAACAACAAAAAATATGCGAAATGCTACCATGATCGAAAAAGTTTTTGATTTGTCTATTAGAATCTTCCGGTTTGGCGAAGGATTACGGGAAAAAAATAAATTACCGTATTTTCGGGTGTATAGCCCGCACCCCTAAATCGAGCAATACAGTAAAAAAGTTCGTGTATAAGCCGCGGAGCTGCATCGGTGTATAGCCCGCGGGCTATACACCGTCTACGAACGTATATTTCGATCAGGATTTGAACAGGTTGGCCCTATTGAACCCGTATCATGTTAAAAATCCGATTATGGAAAATTAGCATATTTTAACATTTTGAAATTGATTTTTTTTAATATCGCATTTAGACGGATATATACTTAGTAATTTAATTTAAAAATAGGTGATTTTTTTCTGGTCAAGTATTATTATATTTAAATTAAAACAAACTAGCAAAACGGTATGAAAAAAATAAAAAATCACCTGGCGTATTCAGTACACCACGTGTGTAGTTACGTGATTATTTTTAGCACTTGTATATGAGGGTTAAAGATTTTTAATTAAAACTATTAGACCCACTTGTACAAAATTTTAAAGGAATATTTTTAAATATTTATTACTTTTAAATGATAAATAGTTTTAAATCATGTATAATTAAAAATCAATCCTATTTCATAAATCTTGCAGAGTGCGCAGGACAACATTCATGTAAAAGGGACCAGAAAGGTTTAAATGACGAAAATGGAACAAAGTTACCTTTGTCTATTTACATTACCTCTGTTTGCGTAATGCTTTAGTTAGAAGTATTTGTGCCGCACATTTTGTACATTTGTTAACACGCTTTTAATCTAAAGAACGTCATGATCAATTTGTGAATGGTCCTTATTTTTACTGATGAAAAAGCCTTTTAAATTTTTGAAAAATTGGTATAAGTCAATGTTTTTAACTTAGCAAAATTCGGTTAATTTTTAAGATACAGATACAAGATGTAATTTTTAGTTTGATCGTGGATTAAGAGCCTTGTAATTAATTTAAACTAGTATTTGTTTTTGCATTTATTTATTATTTTTTATATAAATAAGAATAAAAAAAATTCTTGTTAAATTGTAAAATACAATAACAAAAGTTTTAATAGTATACGACAAATTAATCTTGAGAAACTAGTTTTGCCACAATTTTAAAGTGCGGATTCCATAGTTTTAAGTCGTATTTCTTTATATATAATTTTTATTACATTATCTCTCTAACTGGGAAAAATAAATAAAAATCGGTACGAAATTAAGAAAAAATAGTTTTAATAAAAAGTTCAAAATTCATTAAAATTAATAAAATTTGTATAACTTACAAAAAAAGATTATTTTTTAAAAATAGTTTGTAGAAAATTTAATTCCCTTTATTATTTTTTTAAGAAAAAAAAAGAAACATGTAAATGCTTTAACTTATTCAAAAGTTATCGCGGCAAAACTGCTGAAAAACAGTATTTGGAGCTAACTGAGTTTAAAGTTATACCTTCGCAAGTATCGCAGGTTTGCACGGCTCGTTCGACCGTAATTTTAAGAATTTATCTATCGGACTAATGAAAACAATTTAAAAATATATTATATTCTTCATTTATCATTTATTTTATACTTAAAGAAATGGTGTTTTATTAAAATGACCTGTTATTGAAAAAAAAGTCTCGTATAGTTTCAATAATAAAAAATAATTATTCTTAAAAGTCGGATTTTTTAAAAACTTGAAACAAACATAATTTTATTAATATTAGCTGAAGGACCTAAATTTTGTTATTTCATTTGCATACATTTACTAAGCAAGGCGCTGAAATTTCACAAAAAACTGGTTAGCCATTTTCACGAAATCGTATATGCAATCTGCACAATAGCTGGTTTGAATAAAAATTAATTTAAAGAGAATATTCCTTATGTCGTACATGGTGATAGCTAAAGTAGAGCGCCTAGAATATTTAGTGTGGAAAACATTATATTACTGGTTTCCAGAGCATTTGGACCCCCCCCCCCCCTCTTTCTAGCTACGCCACTATCTGCTAGCTCTTTTCAACGCAAACACGATTTAAAAATCGAACTGAGAAAACGTTTCAACTGGTGGTAAATATTTTAAATAATTAAATTATACCCTATTTCCTTTGACTTGAATAGTGATTTTCATAAGCTTTGAAAAGATGAATGACATTGATGATGGCCAGAAAACGTGATACGCATTCTTTTGTGCCTGTACTCGATACAAGACAGGAAACTAGAAACTATCCCTATTTAGCATACCAAAGGATGAATCTCTGCTAGAAAAGTGGAAAAAATTAATTCCCTGATATGATAAAAAAACTAACTTCAAAATCAGTTACATCTGAAGTATACACTTACAAGAAGATTTTATTAACAGAAATTATGGTCATGTTGTCAATAGTGAAACGGTTACTTTTGCTTGAGGTAAATCTACTTTTAAAGCAGATGTCGCTGCGATTATTGTTAATTATTGTACCGCATCGTGGTGCAATTTTAGTGCACGTTTATCTGGTACAATGTTTTAGCACTTTTTAAAGCGTTACCAGTTTGGCTTTTTCTAAATTCCGAAATTTTGCATTCATACCAGAAATTCCCTATAATGTTCTTTTCGTAACTTAATGACAGATATTTCGTGACTTCTAAAAGTAAAAATTCTTGTTTCATAATTTCCGGTTTGAATTCGAAAATTTTGAATTAAAAAACGGTAAAACCGTTTCCACACTATGTATTCTAGGCGCTGTAGCTAAAGTTTCCTTTATGAACTTTTATTTTTACACCAAGTTCTGAATGCGGCTTTGATTAAAATACCTATTTCAAAACAAATAACTTTTTAATATGAGTGAGTATAACAGTTTCCTATTTTTTGGTCCGTAGGTACACGACTATTTAAAAATGCATTAAATGTGAGTGTAACCTGAGATTTTGTTTAAAGTATTATTATAAAAGAGGGGGATTTTTTAAAATCATTTTAGATATCTGTTCATAACATTTAAATAGTTTAATGGGTAACACCACTTTGACGCCATAAAATTTAAGGCTGTTTCGGGATTTTTTTTTTTTAAGTGAGTTATTTGTAGAATTCATTTACAATAATCTATAATATTACATATATTAAAGTAGAAAATTGTATTTTTTTAGTTTATATATTAAAAAATAGCGGTTTGAGTAATGATGGGCGGCAGCCCTTTAAAAAAAGAGGGTCAAACTGTGGTACGATAACACATCGTAGACTTGACTTAAAACAATAAAAGAAAGTTTCTTTAGTTAAAAAGCTAGTAAAATAAATAGCCATTTAAGTATAAATATGCATTTTTAGTGAAATGGTATTCATTCAAACTCAAATGCAAAATTTCAACTAAAACCTTCGTTTCGTACAGTTATAGAGAAACACGATCGATCGTTGTTAAATATATCGAATAATATATTATATAATATCTATAACGTATAACATCTATAATATACAACATATAATAATATATAATATCTATTAGTATATCGAAATAATCTCACATATTTCACTAGAAAATATGTAACGATTAATTTTCAAAAAGATCAAGTTTATTGATTGAAAACTGGCGGAGCTGGAATGTCCACTGATTTTGAAAATTGTTGTTCTTAATTTTTTAAAAACTTAAAGTGTTTGTTACTGTTTACTGGCTGCGGTGCACTCTGCTTCTATAACTTCAAAATTACCCTTTCACTTTCTATACAGATTTCTGGCTAATAAAATATGATTTATACATGTGTATAAAGAGAACTATAATCAACAAAAATGTTTTTTGAAATTTTGGACAAGTCCAAATGGTGTTACTCCTTAATTTGTTTTATTAATTCCTCATTTCACTTAATTTTAGTTGGTTTTTCTATCATGTACAAACCTAGTTACTTTTTTTTCTTTTTAGTAATTTCCATTGAAATTACTTATATGAAAGTTTACACGGTATGTACTACCACAATTTTCGTATAGAATTTTTCGCCTTGTTTAATAGCAGAACAACTTTATAAATTATGCGATTAAACACAAAGATTTCTTATTTAAATTAGCGGTGCTGTTGGAAATTCCAAGGAGTGCACCTACATTGCCTCTTATTTATTAGTAATAGTACTTTGGTCAGCTTTTATAGAAAATGTTTCACATGATTATGGTTTGTCTGTATATCACTTATTATTACTATTTCTCGAACTTTGGAAAAATACTCAGATCATTACAAAATGTTATTGTATTTTGAACTATTCATATCCAAAATGTATGGAGGAATAACAATTGTTTCGATGGTATATTTTTTCAAATATTATATGACTAATTCTATTTTTTCTTCAAAACGTTTCTAACTTCTGACAAAATAAATAATAAATAAATAAAAAGATGACTATTGGTCTTGCATAAATCGTCTCTCGCTATATATTTAGCCTTAGAGCAGCATTAGAAAGCCTAATTTTAAGTTAAAATGTTATCTGGGATACGCTAAAATGCATTTTTAGATATAAATATTTACTGTCTAGAAGTAATAATGAAGTCGATAGAGTCTAGATGAATCTAAAAGTCGATAATGAATATATATATTTTTTTTATGTTGATACTTCCTGGTATTATTTATATGATATTGATTAATCTACGCCTAATATTACAGGATGGCTAGTGGTCAGGGAAAAATACAGTCAAAAAAAGTTATAAACACCAGTATATTCTTATAGAAAAATTTATGTTCATTATTCGATCAAATAATCAATTTGAATTTTTCTATAAGAATATACTGGTAATTATAATTTTTTTTACTGAATTTTTTCTGACCACTAGCTACCCTGTATTAACCGTTCAAAAATAAAAGATACGTTTAATGCAGTGTCGCCATTTGGGGGAGGCTAGGGGGGAGAGCAATTGCCATCTTATGGAATTTGGTATTTTAAAGTGTATCAGTTATTACAGATCAGATTTTTAAAAAAGAGTGAAATTGCACAAATGCTAAAATAATTTGTTTTATTTGATTAAAATAGAAACAGTAGGTATTAAATAAACACTTTAAGCACATAAATTAATAAATATCAATATTTGCAAACGCCTTGCTATTGCAATTTTCGCATAGTGAAGCACATTTATCAATAATGAGTATTTTGGCTAATTTTATAAACAAATGTCAAAATAAAACTGTATCAATTTCTTGTTTCTTAACTATGCATTTGCATAACAAAATTAAAAGATTTTTGTTTCCCCCCTCATTCAAGAAATTTTTCAAATGGTGTCTCTGTTTTAACGATGTGGATGATTTCAGACGCTCGAACAGAAATCAGGTGGAAAGTTTAATTAAGTAACATGTTAACGTTTCGATTTTATTTCTATCACACTTTTAACTTTTTCATTCAAAATTAATTGATGAATTCAATTAAAATTTAATTATATTTTCAATATTTTAAATTTATATTTAAAGTCGTTAGATAGAAAAGTGTTATTTCAGAAACTATAATACTGTAAAATAAAATACTAATAAAATAGTTAGGAAATACTATATAGATTTTCTAAAGTACTATCAACATCAAATTTATTTTCTAATACAGTAAAGTTTGTTTATAACAGAATCGTGCTATCAACGAAAAATATAGTCCAGCCAAAAAAAAAAAAAAAAAAAGTCATGCAATTTTCTAAGACTCGTCTGTTGTATCACGTTTTATTGTATCATACTTATGGTGTGCACCCGCACTGGTGTTATTACCGGGGCCCGCGGTATCTCTGTACGGCCCTGATCGTACGAGTAAAAATACAAAAAAAAAAATAATAATAATAATCTTCTTAGTAGTAGCACGAGGTAGTCGAACAGAATCGGAAATGAGACACCCGCCTGATTTTTCGCTGAAACCTGTTAGGTCAAAGATTACATTAGTTTGAAGCGGAGGTCAGGTAGCTATTATAGCTCTGTTAGTGTAATAGTTGGCGATAGTTACAATAATTCTTCCAAACACAGAAATAAATAATAATAGCATTTAAACAGTGGAAAAAATATTACAAACACGGCAAAATTCTTTAAATTTCGCGGAATAGCGAAAAAAATTCACAAATTTCGACGATTTTTGAATTTTTTTGTGGTTTAAAAATTGTAGAAAAATCACACGATTCCCGTTTTTTTTTAAAGAAAAAATCTTTGTATAACCCGCACCATGTATAAGCTGCAGCGGCTATTCCAAATATTTTTTTCTTGTATAACCCGCGGGCTATACACCCGAAAATACGGTATGAATAAAAGTAACGTGTTACAGTGCTTAACATACATTTAAGGGAGACCAAACTGGTCGCCAGTGGCGGCTAATGATTTAATAACTATGCTTAATGAGGACTTAACAACTAATGCTGACTATTCTGACAGCACAAGGTTTTAATTGAGCACCATGAAGATAAGTAGTAATACAAATTCAGTTAAGTGGTTAATGTTGAATAAACAATCTCATGTAATCATTATTTAATTTAATAGAATTTAATGAGATTTTGCATTTTACAGATAAGTAACAATTTACAAATTACCATAAAACATGACTGTTAAAAATGACACATGGCATTGCATGAATAACTTTTAACAAAAATAAAGCCAAAGAAAAGCGCAAAGATACTACTACATTTATGATATAATCAAATTATTTTAATATTAAGAGCCGTACGATTTCGTTTTCCACTCCTAATTTTTTTAGTTACATTTAATTACTATTCGCGATGAATAAATGTTTGAATTTTCATAACTTCGGATATTCTCTAGATAGAACGACCATTTATAACCCTTTTGGAGATACTATCCGTTTATTCCAACCAAAATAGGCTATATAACTATAACATCTGACACGCAGGGAGCGAAAAGAATTTTTTTGGTATTGCATTTTATTAAAATTCATCTCCCATTTTTCATTTTATCAGAGAAACAAGAAAGGAAAATCATCCGTGAAAGTATAGATTATGAAACAGTATCCAGCACAGTCAGAATATTGTAACAAAACTTCACCGTTTAGTAAGGTGAAAGATTATGTCTAAATAAGCAGTTCGGAAAACGCATAACACATTTGAATAAGAACGAAAAATCATGCGTCAAGCATAGATTATGTAACACTTTCCAACACCTCTAAGATACTTTTAGAAACTTTTACCGTTTAATAAGGTGAAAGATGATGTCTCAGTAAACAATTTGGAAAAAAACATAACACATTTAAAAATCCAATTTCAGGAATTATTAACAATATTCGGAAAGATATCCAAACGCTTTTGTGACACCTGTATATGATCTATAGATTTGTATATATACTACATAGATTGCTGAAATTTAATTCAGTTAGGAAACGCGTAGCACAGTTTAAAATTTTTCTTCTGGAATTTCCATCAATAAACGGAAATGTACTCGAGAACTTTTGTGCTATACTCTGTATATGATCAATAGAATTTATACACATCAACTAATAGATAACAAACAACAAATGAGTTAAATTTTAAAACGCGTCCAGCAACTAAAAACGCGCTTCCAGTAATTATTGTTAACAGACAGTAGCGAATTCTTTAGCGTTTCCCTGTAAATGAACGATGAATGCTATACACACAATATTCTATACTAAGCCTCTTATAATGTATCTTAGTGAAATATATCAATTTAAATATGTTTGAAATAGTGAAACATTATTAAAATAAACCGCAAATAACTTTCCCCCATAGACCGTAATGTAACAGAATACTTTTGAGTGTCCCTGTAAAAAAACTATAAGTGCTACACACTTTATTTTCAATACCGAACATGCCATAGTAAACCTCAATAACATATATCAATTGCATGACAGTCCGAATATATTTATGCGAGTTAGAGCACGGACAGACAGACAGACAAAGCGAATTCATAAACACTTTTCAACTATGTTGGAAAGTGTTAAAAACCAAACTCAGCAATTACTCTCTATTGTTCGAAAAAATATCCGAATTCTTTCGCGCACCCCTGTATATGATCTATAGGTTTGTGTTATACTACATAGTAGGCAGTTAAGAAACGCATAAACGGTTGAAAACTACCCTTTACCAATTTCCACCAATAAGCGGAAATGCACTTGAAATATTTTGCGCAGTCACTTTCATGGTCTATAGAAATTATACAACAAGTACCGTGCAAAAAATTATTTAAATTTAGAAATGTATGCCACAATTGAATCCGCACTTCTAACAATTATTGTTTATAAACAATACTGCACCGAAACCTTTTCTGTGTCCCTGTAAATGAACGATACATGCTATGCTCACGCTATTGTATAGTCAGCATCTTTTAATGCACCTCAATGATATACATCAATTTCAATTTTTTTGAAATAGTGTAATATCATTAATTTGCACTGCAAATGATTTTTCCCCCATATACCATAATGTAACGGGATTTTTTAGAATGCCCCTATAAACAAACTATAGATGCTATACAATAGCAAACATCCCATGGTAAATCTCATATGAATTATAAGGCAATCCGAGTATATTTACGCAAGATAAAGTGTGGACAGACAAATTGAATTCATAAACACTTTTCAACTATGTTAGAAAGTGTTAAAAAGTATCTTACACTGTTCATTGTGAAAAACATTAACTTTTGTTTCTGCAAACAGTCGGGTAATAAATGATAACTTACGGCAAACATAAAAATATTTAAATCAATTTTACAAAATAAATAGACAAACTAGTCGTTGGGGGCCACCGTAATACTTACCCATCATGGATATGTATAATATAAAATATGAGAATAAAACATGTGTAAAGTATTTATAAAATGTATTGCAATTTGAATAAAATCGTGGCTTGATGACCTCATAAACTTTAAATGCTCTATTACTGAATTGCGTAAAAGAAATATCCTTATAACTCCAAAATTGATAATCCTATTAACTAATGGTTTACTGCGTCGGATTAAGCGTCTCATTTCCAATTAAAATATATTTTTGAATTGAAATTTGAATGAAATACAGGGTCATGAAAAATCGAAGAGTGTGGAATAGGAATACAAATATCTCGCAACTCATTATCCGATCGACTTAATTCTTTATGCAAAATTTATGTTTTTTATTGTCTTTTATATTCACTCCTTAAAATAAACAATTTCGAAAATTTTTATATACCTTTTATCAGAACGAATATTTCTAGAGTCCGAAAAAAATTGTTCCGGATAATCGAGGTTACTGACATTCAGAAGCTTCTTCTCATTATAGACATGCTAAATACATACCAACTTTCAAGTCTCTATCTCAATTTGTTCGGGAGATAGAGCGTTTACAAACACACAGACACACAGACGGACGGCAATTTTTTTTTCTAAAAATATGTTTTTCGGAATCTCCAGTGTCTGAAACGTGTAAATCAGCCAATTTTTTTTTTCAAAATGATTACAAGATTTACCCTATACTACGTATGATGGGTAAGTAATAAATAAACGTCTCATGCATTCTTTGATATACACTGCTCAAAACAATTAAAGGATATTGCAGTTTTAGGTGGATTTTGTATCTGGGAAACTTTTTAGCTGATTGATACATGGTCGACAGACATAGTAGGTTATATGAGAATAAATTACACATGTTTGGCAGAAAAAATGCATTTTATTGCGCATTTGTGTACAAAAGGAAAAAAACACAATTTGTGCATATGAGAAAAAAAGAATAAGAAAAGGTGTTTTCTTAGAAAATCATTTTCAGTAGGGGGTATGGTTTCCAGGGGCGGCCAGCAACGTTGAACACCTTTGAGGCATGGACTCAATGAGGCTATTAATGACGATTTGGGGTATTCTGCCCCACTCTTCCAGAAGAGCTCTTTCCAGTTCTTGTAGAGGTTGTGGGGGTTGTTGGCGGCCAGAAACTCGTCTTCCTAGAGCGTCCCAAACGTGCTCGATTGGATTCATGTCTGGAGAACACGCTGGCCATTCCATTCGAACGATTCCTTCCTCGAAAAGGAAATCCTCCACCAGGTTTGCACGATGTGGCCTGCAGTTATCGTCCATTAAAATGAAGTTATCTCCGATCGCTGCAGCGTAAGGGACTACAATAGGTCTGAGAATCTCATCCCTATATCGGCGACCAGTCAGAGCTCCATCTCAAATGATGTAGAGGTCAGTGCGCCCGTCAATGGAGATGCCACCATACACCAACACTCCTCCACCGCCAAATCTGACACTTTCGTGCACGAACGCAGGATTATTCCTACTGCCACGGTCCCTCCAGATGAAAATACGCCTATTATCCGGATGCACAGAAAAACGGGACTCGTCAGAAAACAGAATATTGCTCCATTCATTTCTCCTCCAGTTGACATGCTCGGTTGCCCACTCCCTGCGGTCGCGACGATGCCTTGATGTTAATCTAACACATACCATCGGTCGGCGAGCATACAGACCTACAGCATGGAGCCGGTTTCGGACAGTCTGAGTTGAAATCGTGGTGCCTGTAGCCGAGCGAAGGTGTTGTTGGAGAAGAGTAGCGTTCATGTTTCGGTGTCTCCGAGCTGTTAACGCTAAATACCGATCTTCAGTGGGCGTTGTTGCCCGTCTACGACCTTGCCCTGGTTTTCGGCCTGCACATCCACTCTCCAAAAAACTGTTCCAGATCCTGGAAATGACACTTTGTGACACTCCAATGGCTTGCGCTACTTCGGCTTGAGTTTGGCCCCCTTCTAACCTACCAACAATTCTCCAAGCTTCTGAATCTGTCAAATGACTTCGCTGAGACATCGTACTCATCGAAACAAAGCAATCACTGAATGCCGATCATCCTTGTCTTCATTCTCTTTTATCCAGTTGAAAGTCAAATTTCATTCGCTGCCGCTGAAGCGACGTTTTTGACGTCGAACTCAAAATTTGCATACTCCACAGTTTGAAAACCAGAAAAATTTGCATTTGTGATTCTCTTCTTCTATTTTCGGCAAAACAAATTTCGTTTATATCTTTATTTTATATAAAACTTCAAATATCCTTTAATTGTTTTGAGCAGTGTATATATATATATATATATATATTTCTTTTTTTTAAGTTTGAATTAAAAAGATTGTTATACTGATTTTTTCTTTAAATGACATTTTTATGAGCTTCAGAACTTAAAAATAAACAATAATTTTCGGAAAATTGGCAGCAAGTGTGTATTTCTTAAATAGGTCTGTTAAATCTTCAAAAAATCAATTTTTTGAGAAAAAAAAAAAAAAGTAGGAAAGAGCAATGTTTTTTGGGGATAGAAATAAAAAGAGAAACATTGAAAAGTTCTTAAAATGCTATGACTAAAAATATATCAGGTGTTCTCTGTAAATAAAGATTAAAATAAATACTTTAAAGTGATTTATTTCAAAAAAATTATCTTTTGAACTATACTTCATATTTTTACATGAAAGTTACAAATATTACAACATTTTAACACTGCACATATATATATTTTTTTACTATTTCATACACGCGCACTGAAGCATGCGTAGAAAAACTCTACATTTTGATGAAAAAATATGTAACTATTTCAGCTTTATTCTAAATATAAAAAAATCGGTCAGGTGCGAATATAACTTGCGCTCAAAGTGTTCCGTACATTAAATTTATTAATTACTATTTATTAATTAACTAACTACTACTATCCTTAATTTTTTCATAATTTTAGTTTCAGTAGATTCGGAAATTGGAGGAGAGAGACATATTTTTGAAGTACACTTTCGGCGATATCTCTGAAAATATAATACCTAAAATTAAAGCAAATATAGTTTTGAGTTCGGTGTTACGAGATCTTTCGAACGATACCCTACACTATATATATATATATATGTTATATAAAAAATTTATTTCCTTCGCAAATCCTTCACATTTATTTCGCATTAGTTCTTTAAATTAATCTAACTTCTGACATAGTCAGTATTTCCTTAATTCTTAATAATATTTATTCTTATTTAATGTCCTTTTAAAAGTATTAACTCGTATTCTCTTAAAACGAAAGAGTGGATTTTGCTTCTCAGAAAAGAGCTCTAATTTATTGGATCGTGAATGAGTTGATTTTTAAATGTTTCACTCATCTTGATTTGAATTTTTATTTTTCTAATGCACTCCAGAAGAGCGAATACTAAACAACTCAACTCGATAAAAAAGCACTCATTGGCGAGCGGAAATCGAAATACCAGTAAGCTGACGCAGCTGACGTGACCTTCCACTGTCCCCTCTACAATGCATATCCACTGAGCAGACGACAGGCGTGTGGTGTGTTTACGCGGCTAACAGCACGTTGTTGACAATTTTAAAGAAGGAATACTTGAAAAGGTAAGAATTTCTGCTGATTTAAATACTCTAATTATGCTTTTTATAATGATTCTGTTTTATATTAATTGTTATTTTAAATATGGCGTGATATTTTTCAGTTTATATCAATATTTTTATTAAATATGTCTTAACCCTAACATTTAGGACTATTTATACGAGCAAACATTTAGAGATCTTTTAAGTTGGAAGGATAAATATTAAAAAATACTCTAAAATATAATGAAATAAATCCTTTGCCTCTCCTTTATGTTTTTTTTAAATGTTGTTTCAATAAATATGATTTATATAAATAGCATTTAGTAGCAATTTAAACTTTTAAAGAAAATATCTTTGCGGTACGTTCGTTTATATAGTATATATTTTTAGCGATGTTTCACACACAGAACTCTAACTTTTATAATACTATAAATTGAAAATTGACTTGTCTGACTTTAAAAATATTGTTTTAAAGTAAACAAATTATATTTCTTATTTTATTCTCAGTCTGAAGAATTTTTTCCTGGATGTTTTTATTGACCTGCCTTGCTTTTCGAAAGTGCATACATAAATTTCAGTCATTTTATGTTGCTGAGAGTTGGATTATTTGAAATGTATCTAAAACATATAAGAATGGCTTTAGTATATCTATTTCATTTTAATGAAATTTTTTGAAAAGTACCTGTATTAGTATACACGCTGTTTTTCTAATATTTTAAAATATACTTGATTTATGAAACTGTATAAATCCCATATTTTTTATCATATGTTGTTAAAAATAAGGTAAATATCTACATTCCCGGATATTCACGGTGTGAATATTCCTAAATAGTATTAGGATTAAAACATATTTAATGATAATATTGATATAAACTGAAAAATATCATATAATATTGCATAGAAAACATAATCATTAAAAAAAAAAAAAAAAAAAAAAAAAAAAAAAAAAGATTAAAATATTTAAATCAGCAGAAATTCTTATCTTTTCAAATATTCCTTTTAAAATTCTCTTTTTGGGTCGGGAGGGGGGGGGGGGGGTATATATTTCCAGCAGCTCAGAAAAAAAAAAAAAAAAAAAAAAAAGATACTTTTTACTTAATTGTTCAATATATACATATATGTAAATATAAATATGTATACATTCAATATGCAAATTACTTTTTTTTTTTCTAAAATAATAATCTACCTGTTCATGAAATTTATTATTTTACAATGAAATATTACATTTTACCATGAATTTTAATTCCCCTTCCCCTCCTCAAGTATGAGTTAGTTATAAATCACTCAAGTGCTACTGGATTTAACCTTCATTGATTTGATTTCACTCAAGTATGAGTAAAATAGAGATCACTCAATCATGAGTTGCTTAAAAACAACTCGTTCACTAGAGTTGTTTCAACTTTTCATGAGAAGCTCACTTTCAAATCGTGAGATGAGTGGATTTTGGCTCAACTTGAGTTATTTTGGCTCTTTCGTTTTAAGAGAGTATATTAATAATTATCTTATTCCAAATCTTAATCTAAAATTTTAAGTTCATTCGTAACTTTATCAGCTCCCTAATGTATAAAATTCCGAGAGAGGCTTTCTCATTTCGAATGTTTTTAAAAAGCCATTTTTTTATTATTATTATTCCATGCTCGATTTCGCGCGCTAGGTATTTTTCACTTCAAAATTAATGCGCGGCTCGAGAGGAATTCTTTCGCGTTAGAGCTTCTCCCTCGCACCTCATTCGCTGGGCTGGAGCTCGCCTCTCACTCATTGGTTTGTGCGCACGGGACGTCGTATTTCTGTATCACTACGCTCAGTGAACAAAACTTGCTTGCACGCTTAGGAGAGCGGATTTTTGACGTGTTTGGAAGTGTAACCAAATGGGTATCTGGTGTTGTAGTCTCGTAGAATTTTCATACAGTTCTTTAACATCAATTAAACGATGTAGTGAGCCATCGTGAAGCCTGGGGGCTATAAGTTTATACTTGTGGGAACCGTTACTGCATCGCTCTTATTCATAAATGAACTATTTTTCTGGAAATTGGCTGGTCTTTACTGGAGAAACTGTTCTGGTGTCTTTTCATTGCCTCATCTCTTCGCCATGATTATTGATATCGACTGCAACCTTCTATATCTTTAACAAACTTCCATTTTCTCGTGGAATATTACATCTCGTGGTATCTCATCTTCGTAAAAACGACACACACACACATATATATATATATTTTTTTTTAATTAAAAAATAATAATTTTTTTAAGTAACTTAATTAATATCTCAGCTAATTACCGACAATTTTTTTCCAAAATCATTATCAAATATCCTTGGATAATGTTGCGTCGATAGATACCTCGAGCGCTCGCCAGCTGCCTCGCTGACTGGCCCGCCCATAAACTAAAGTTTGTGTGAAACGGAAACATGCGATTTTCTCAAAAACTATTGAACCTAGGATAATCGCTACAGTTTTCCTACAATGTTTAAATAAATCCTACTAACCCTATTTTTTTTTTTTTTCATAATTTTAGTTTCAGTAGATTCGGAAATAGAGGGGGGGGGGGATATTTTTGCAGTACATTTTCGACAATATCTCTGAAAATATGATACCTAAAATTAAAACAAATATATTTTTGAGTTCGGTATTACGAGATCCCACACGATACCCCACACGACATGCAAAAAGATAATTTGTTTTTTCAAGTAACTTAATTAGCCCCCTTAAATTTTTCCTAAATTCAATTGTGAATGGCTAATAATTTGAAAATATGTGGGTCAATAGGCTTTATAATTTTCCCAAGTTTGAACTTTCCACGTCTCATAGTTTACGAGAAAAAGGGCTCTGACAGACGGACAGACAGATACGGGAGTGGTCTTCTAAATGGTTCCGTTTTTTCTTTTTAAGTTCGGAACCCTGAAAATCTAACTAAAATGTGTACAAATATAGGTTTATATTATGCTTAATATATGCATTTTTGTTAAAACAGGATTTTAAAGTTAAATTTAAGGCATTTTTAATAATTTTACTTCCATATCAATTTTTTCAACAAAAACTTACTAATTACTTTTAATTCTCGAACACAGATAGTTTTTTTTTTTTTTTTAAATTATAAGCCCAAAAAAGGTATTTAAGTATAAAGCATATATTATTACCGATAAAAAAGGATGCGGTTTTAAAGATTGTTTCTAAGATATATAGTGTAAAAAATTATATATATATTTTTGCAGTTTTATGATTTTTAACAGTTGTGTTACCCTTTTAGGGAATTAAATAATAATAATAAATACTAATAATAAAAAAAAGCTTTACGCATTCTTCGTTACGCACGATTTCACCTGACTCTTGTCATTATAAAAATAAATTAGTGTACACAGGATATATATACTAAGCATAAACAGGTTAAAAAAATCCAATCAGTTATTTCAATCTCAATATTTCATGTCTAATGATAATGCATATAAAAATATAATTATTGTGAACATCAGTATTGTTTATAGCGATATTCAAAACCTCATCTAAGCAGGTAAACCTCAACCGATACACTTATCAGATTTGCCAAACTTTGAAAGAAAATTATTCCACTTAGTAGGTTTGTCAGGTCATGGTTTTATATTGTTTAGATTAACATAAAAAAGATCTTTTGTTATAAAACAGGAAGCTACAGCTTTAAAAGATTTATCATTTTTCTCATTTAAACTGAGAACATTTGGAATTACAGCATAACTTCCTTGTTACATTTTTGACTAACAGAATAAAAGATAACAATCGGTTTCTTCTTTTTGATCTTACCTTTCTGAAATATGATGTGTGTAAGTGATGTATTAACCGATTTTACATAATTTTGCTATGCGTGTGTTCTGGAGGGTTTTAATGTTGGCTATTTTGTGTTCGATAAGAAAGTTTTTCACCAAGTTAAAAAATATCACAAAGAAAGTTAAGATATTTGACGAGCATATGTTTTACAAGTTATGTTATCCAAATTGTATATCACAAAAGTCCATACAACATCACACTGCTAGATGGATGACAGAAAAATTTCGATATATCGAGTCAGAAATATTTATATTAGACTCTCGATATATATTAACATATCAATATTTTCCATCCGTAATATCGATACTTCTTAGAAATTAACATTTTAAGTGGGAAATCATCTTTAAGCATTTTTCACATATATTTCTAAATAAATCTAAATAAAATGATTATGTACTTAAAAAAAAAAAATTTAAAAAAGTATTTTTAACACTAAAATTCATTAAGATACAACTAATGTAAATATATTGCTTGAAGGTGCGTAAAAACATACATAAAAGCATTTAAAAGCACATTAAAGTCCTTTTAAAATTTCCAAAACGTTTTCAACCGAAACCCGGTCATCATCAGTGGAAAAACTAAATTGTTGAGTTGAGTTGTTATCTCTTTGCGTTTTCTTGCTTGCCCGGAATAAACTATTTAACTTCAAGGGTTTGGAAATAAGGTGGGATGGGAAAGGTAATCAATGATGCATTAATTCATTCCAGACTGCGTGGATATCATATGATAATACATCGTTACAGACTATTTCTTTTTTATACATTATTTCTAGAGACTCTTTCTTCCCATCCCACCTTATTTCCAAACCCTTGAAGTTAAATAGTTTATTCCGGGCAAGCAAGAAAACGCAAAGAGATAACAACTCAACTCAACAATTTAGTTTTTCCACTGATGATAACCGGGTTTCGGTTGAAAACGTTTTGGAATTTTTAAAAGGACTTTAATGTGCTTTTAAATGTTTTTATGTATGTTTTTACGCAACTTCAAGCAATATATTTACATTTAGTTGTATCTTTATGAATTTTAGTTATTAAACAAGGTGAATTTGCACTGGAATTTTAACTTTTATTGTATTTATAACACGTTCAAAAAAAATTGAAAATTGTTTGTGACTTCGGTTTGTCTGTATGTCTGTCCGTCAGTCCGTCCGTCCGTAACCAACGACTGTAAATAAACTTAGATTGCCATGTAATTTATATATGTTATTGAGGTTTGCAATAGCATCATCTCTATTTAGAATAAATTAAGGGACATTTATAGTTCTTTAGAGAGGCACTCAAAAGTATTCCTTTATATTACGGTCAATAGGGAAAAATCGTTTGAAATGCATTTTAAATATGTTACACTATTCCAAACATAAAGAAATTTTTCTGCGTTTCTGAGGTGCATTAAAACATGTTTTCTGTAGCATATGGAGTTCAAAGCATTTGTCTATTCATTTACCAGGTCACACAAAAGTATTTCGTTACATAATAATCATTTTGCAGTGAATTTTAATGGTGTTATATGTTATTTCAAATTTAGTGAAATTGGTATACATTACGGAGGTGCACCATAAGATGCTTACTGTGAAATATGGTGTGCATATAGCATTTATCGCTCAATTACAGAGCGAAAGGATTACAGGGAATTATCTGCGAAAGAGTTCTGTTAGAGTGCCGGGAAGTGCTTTTTCAGTTCTGGTATGCGTTGTTACTTTTAACTATATTTATGCATATTCCGTGGTATGTATAAATTCTATTGATCCTATACGGGGCTACACAAGAGAATACGCAAGAATTACTGCCTATGGGCGAGAATTACTCAATGGTGTGTTTTAATTGAGGGGGTCGGGGCAAGAAAGCGCCAAGCCACATTTTTGGTAAAATAAATCTAACACTAATCTGTTGCTTAATGTGTGAGTAGTGCTTGCGATAGTACGTGGATTGATCGTTCGGTGTCGAGTTCGATTGCTGGTCTGGACAGCGATGATGACTTCGAGCTAGTCGCAAAGCGTCCAAAGTGAGCCTTGGCTCCATGATGCGATAAATTGTGATGCTTGCATGCATCCGTATTTGTACTTTCACAGTTATTTTGCATGGAAAACCTGTTTTTTCCGGGGGAAAATTTAGTCTGTTGATTATATACACGCTGTATAAAAGAATTCGAGTGCATTTACGTGTATGCGTTTTCTAGCTGAACTAAATTTTACCATGCTATATAGTATATGCAAATATATAGATCATATACAAGACTGCACAAAATAATTCGACTACTTTTCTCACTACGGAGGTTGATTGCTCTAACTGAATTTTTAAATTTGTAATGTGTTTCTAAACTGTTTATTAACAAATTTTCTTTCATCTTATTTAACGGTGAAGTTTCTTTAAACTTTTCTTCATGCGCTGGAAAGTGTTTCATAATTTATGCTTGACGCAAAATTTTTCGTTTTTAGTATAAGCTTGCAGTTGTTTAATATAGCTAAAAAATTTAGATACAGTGAAAAATTTCTTCGAACCGTCAGAAAAGCTCCCTTTCTAATTTACATGGATTTTTACTAAACCTCATCAGCGAAATCAGAAATTAGGAAAAAAAGACCCTGTCTAACTACATTTCATTGACTCAAATGATGATTCCGCTCACCAAGGTGTCAAAGATTCTTCGGCGTGCTTTGCATTTTGTCTTTACTTGTTCGGGAATCTTATCAAATGAGTAGATTGTTGTGTTTTTTGAGAACGTGTTAAATTTGCAGTTCTACTTGTGTAAGGATTTTTCCCCTATTACTACAGAACAAGTTAGTTTATAGAAATAATAAGGCTTCTAAAAATTATATTTGGAGATATTTAACCAAAATTAATAAAACTGGTGTTATGTAAGCATTGTGGCGGAATATTAAAAACTTCACTGAATCTAAATCGAACTTAAAAATATACATAAACTGAGATGTACCAACCAAATCAGAATCTAATAAGACGTCTAGTGTAGTGCTCGCGAGTATACGTTTATATACGTATACATAGTTAAGCCTTTTTTCCATATTATACCTATCCAAATTCGTTACCGGTTACAATACGTTTTAAACGTATTATACGTATATTCGCGAGCACTAGTCTAGTGTAAGAGCGCATTCAAAACCCAATATTAAGAGATCATATATCTGGTACAGTATCACAAGAAATTATTCAACTCTCAATATCAACAGAATAATATTGTAAAACAGCTTTAATAACATGTTCATACAGCTGTGTTTCAATCCTTTTCTGGAAATCTACATTCTAGGATATTTTTGTAATTACCAAAACCTGTAGCTAGAAATCATAAAGCAAATCCTTATGTAAGCCCTAAAAAATTTTTATTTAAAATTTTATGTTTCAGCAAAACAATATTTAGGTAATTTTACGACTTCTATCTGTCCTTAGTTGAGAATCTGTTTTCTAAATTTGAAAATAATATAATTTCCGAAAGTAATTATCTGAGAGGTAAAGCTATTATCAAAATCTTTTTTTAAATCGAAGGGCCTGAAAATAATTTCATCGACTTAATAAAGATAAATTTCAAAAATATGTGTGTGAAAAGCTTATAAGACATTTTTAAACGCCAACTTAAAAATAATTTTTAAACTTCAATATTACGTGACATGAACAGAAATAAATGGTTTCGTGTATTAAAACATTAAGTAACAATGAAAATGCTACATAACATTAAAGGGGAGATCACGCTGAGCAGCATGAAAGTGACAATTATTAAATCAGTAAGAAAGCCTCTCGAGTTTCAAAACTAATTAATGAAATACAACATTTTTTTCTATACTTTCACACATTGTTACGATTTTAAAAAAATCAAGCAATATTAATTAATTAAATGATAACGACAAAAATGGCTTTGAAAATATAAATCTTAAAATATGCATTTTGCGCGAAAGATTAAAAAAAATCCTACTGTAGATACATATTTAATATTTCATTTACTTTCCACTTACACTACTATATTTTATACTGAACCTAAATTTAAAAGTTTATTCAAAGTCATAATTAACGGCTGTTATAATCACATTCACTAAATTTACCAAAAAGTTTAGAGTTAATTTTTCACTACACAAATTTCTATGACAAAAATAAGAACGAATTTAGGTTCAGCATAATAGTATACATGAAAGTTAGTAAAATGCAAAATTTTATGTTTCTATGATAATTAGTTTTTAAATGAGAGTGCGCGCAATGCCAAAAAATGCAGTTTTAAGAAAAGGGGCCTCAAAGGTAATTTTATAGTATGACAGGAAAAGGCTCTTTGCAAGATATTTTTGACGATAACGTCTGCTCTAATTAGAATTTTTATAAAATTATTGTAACATTTTATAACAATTTAAAGTATCCAAGCAATTTTTTTTTTAAATCGAATTTTTTAACCTTCAACTTGATGTTCCCTCTTAAAGGACTTTTAGGACTCTTAAACCTTCAAAAAATTTTAGACATCTGTCAATAATATTCAGTTTATATAGCTTTGAGTTTCATACAAAAACCTTGTTTTTTTTCTGTGTTGAATATGTCAAATTTTCTGTTAACTAAGCAGCATATGTGGGACGTTTCAGTTTTCTGCTTTAATTGGAAGAAAAATGCATCTGAAGCCTATCGAATGCTTGTGGAAGTTTATTGTGACGCTGCTGCAAGCTAAGCTGCAACTGATAAATCATGTAGGGTAGGGAATGATTTCGACGTTTCAAGAATGGTGATTTTAGCGTTGAAGACAATCCTCGCTCTGGACAGCCAAAAAAATTCAAAGACAAACATTTAGAGGCATTATTGGATGAAAATCCAAGTCAAACGCAAGAGGATCTTGCAGAATCATTGGGAGTGGGTCAACAAGCCGTCTCCATAAGATTGAAATCCCATGGGAATAATTCAAAAGCAAGGAAATTGAGTGCCTTATGAAACCGAAACACGTTGAAAGGCGATTTTTCACTTGCGAGCAGTTGTTTCAAAGGCAACAAAGAAATGTTTTTTTATATCAGATTGTAACTGGAGATGAAAAGGGGATATTCTACGATAACCCCCAAAAGAAAAAAATACTATTCTATACCCGGTCATTTGTTACTAGCGACATCAACATCAACATCATACATGGTTCCAAGGTCATGCTCTGTATCTGATGGGACCAAGAGGGTGCTGTGTACTATGAGCTGCTGAAACCTGGCGATTCTATTACGGGCTATCGGTATCAACTGCAATTGATTCGCTTGAGTCGTGCATTGCGGGAAAAAGAGTCGCAATAATAGCAAAGACATGACAAAGTTATTTTTCAGCACGACAACGCTCGGCCTCATGTCGCAAAAGTCGTAACAAATATTTGGAAACGCTCAAGTGGGATGTTTTACCACACCGTATTCTCCAGACATTGCTCCTTCTGATTACTGATTGTTCCGACAGATGCAGAATGATTTAGCAGGTTACCAGTTCACTTCTTTCGCAGAAATCGAAAATTGGCTCCAAACTTGGATCGCCTGAAAAGACGGGTTATTTTTTCGACATGGAATTCAAAAATTGCCTGAGAGGTGGTAAAAAGTAGTAGCCATCGATGAACAATACTTTGATTAATCTGTTCATTCATTTTGTTTTGAAATAAATGAAAATGTGAACTCAAAATGTGAACACAATGTGAACACGATATGTGAATACAAAAAACCAGACCGAACTAATTTGTACTTCCAATATAAAACTATACAAATGGTCACTTTTCGACATTTTAAGAGTCCTAAGACCCCCCTTAACAGAAATAAATCTTTCCGTGTATAAAAACATTCAGTAATAATGAAAGTGTTCCGATATATAATCTAAAAAGTAATATATCGAAATTTTGAAAAAAACAAAAAAAACAAGTGGACAAGTGTGATCGAAGATCGCTCAAAGGGTTTCGTTTAATATTTTCCTTTCAAAAAACTTTATCCTTTCTTTAATAAATTCAAACAAATTTCATTTAGCAACAACAACAACAAAAAAAGTCATGTTTTTTATAAAGTAAAAATTTATCGGTCTATTTTTTCCTTTTTTCGAATATCTAAACCAGCCGGATAGCGGTCCAAGCCCGCTATTATATTCTGTCATAATAATATCCGTCATACGGACTAAATGCAATATTTAAAAAAATAATTTCAAAATTAAACAAATTGTACACCTTCAAAATGTTAAAATATGCGAATATTTCCATAATCGGATTTTTATCACGATTCAATATGTTTCTCAAACTCATATATTTACTATTCTCTATCATTTATATTGATACTCGCTTTGTATTATTCTCAAACATTTAAAAAATTAGTTAAACTTCCTATATGACGTCAGATTTTCTTTTTAATTCTCTAATGACGTGAAATTCATCTGCTTTGTCCACTTACACATACTCATACTCCTTGTATTATTGAGAAATCTTAGACATTTTCCGTTTTATTACGACTATGACGTCAATCAATTTTATTTCATATTAATCTTTTTTTCAATTGGTGAAACTTTTTATTTCATTTTCATTTTTCACGTGAAAATCGTCTGATAGAAAATTAATTGTTGTAGAAAGAATTTCGTTGTGGATTTTTAGTTTTTGGCATCGGCTATAACGGAAAATGTTTCAATTTAATAGCAAAAGGCTGTTACAATTTTGGTTTTTTTTATCTCTATTTATTAAAACTAGGGGGCTCAGCCCCCTACTAGCTAACGCTCGCCAACCCCCCGTGAATTGAAAAGCAATTCACACTGAGACCGCTACGCGGTCCCAGCTCGCTCACCCCTTTTTATTTTTCTAATAATTTTAGCCGGAATAAGTACTACAATAAATCATTTGAACATATGAAATTGACATTTTTTTTAATGTAAAAAAGTAATCGAAAACTCCGTTGAAAACACAACTAAAAATGCATTTAGTTGATGCTACTGGTGGACATATAAATCATTTAAATACTATGAAAAAAGGATCTTGGAAGCATAATTAATTTAAAACTTATTGCACCTATAATATTGTACAGCACGGCTTAAATTCACTAAAAAAAAAAACACGTGGTAGGAAGATAGTTTATCATCAATGATTGTTTAAATTTCGTTCAACATTTTACTATTCTAATTGCTTATAGATTTCTGCAAAAGAAATTTTTACTTCATTGAAATTGAAGAAAAATCATTTTTACTTCAATAAAACATCAACAGATGGCAGCAGGGGATTCTAGAAAGTTTATATTTTATTATCTCCGATTTTTTGTGTGAGTGAAATTCGTAAATAAATTCTAAATAAGAGTTGAGAATTCAATATTAGTCATAACTAAACGACAATATTACTCATAATTAAAATGAGGAATAATCTCAGACGCTTTGGATTTGGATTACGTTCATATTATTTTATTTTTAATAATTGCTAGCTTGAGTTTCAGTGCACTGACACTGACGGCCATATTGGAGGTGGAGCTAACACAATATTGTCTGTTCATTGGTCTGAGCTCTGTAAACTACGGTTGTTGCCAACGATAAGGTAGAAATTCAGCCCTATTTCCGCGCCACGTAAGACAAATATATATATAGATAATACGAATTTTTCAAATTTTAATATTTTGAGCTCTTTACAGCTGCTATTCAGATTTATACACTAAGTTTCAACTCTGTAAGTTACATACTTTTTGAGAATGGCTCTGTGACGGACAGACAACGGAGCGGGTGTAATAGGGTTTCGTGAGATGAACGAAACCCTAAAAACGGTATAAATATATATTGCGTTATTAAAAATCTGTAGCTAACTGTCCAGTCATTCGACCGTTTTTATAGAAAACGGTTACATAATCATAACTTATCTCTATTCTGACCAATGACAGCGCTTCATAATATGGTCAAGTAGCCGTTTTCTATGCAAACGGTTGAATGACTGGACAGTTTGATGCAGATTTCTAAACTGCGTGCGTTCTGAAGTGGGGTACTTTAGTTTTCATTAATCTTGTAGTTTGCAAGCAACTTAAGATTCTGAATATTTTAGTGAATATTTTGGGAATAAAGATTTTACGGTTTTCATAAAAAGTTAAAATTTGAGTTCTGTTTGATGTTTAAAACTAGTTTAACAACAACAAAAAAGAAAAAAAAATTGTACAGAAAACACAAACTGACATGATAATAAATGACCTTGCAAGATTTTTATTTTTATTTATTTTTTTATCATAATCAGCTTACAAAATGAGTACATTAATACAGACAGATAAATGTACATTACAATTAAATGAAAAAGTTAATGTTTATAGCGTTCACAATTAGTGCATGACTGACACAAAATAAATAAAGAAAGAAAACCACTCTGTTTTATTTAATCGTTTGTTATCGGAATATTGCTTAACGAAAAAATAGTCAAGGTTATTTTTTTATTATTACAGTGGCTTCACACTTATGCACCTCTTATTCATACGATTCTTTTTATAATACGCGACCTCTTCAGATACAGCTCCCTAAGGGAAATAATGCAACACTTCTCTCAGATACCCTCACTTATCCGATGCTAATAGTTTCTCGCTAATGTTTTCCCTTTAAGATAAGTTCTAGTCGGAATATAAGCACTAGCATTATTTTTCATGATGATTGCTAAGATTCTGAAAAATAATGGGGGTGGCCTGGGGGGGGGGACATTCCCCCTCGGAGCATTGATTTTATGCTTTTAATGGTTAAAAAAGTGCAATTTCCCCCCCGGAACTCTACAATGTCCCCCCGGAACCACAGAAATCCCTCCCGGAGAAAAGTGTCTGAATTCAACACTGTTAGCAATACAAGCGCTAGCCCTACCACAAAAATACGCCCGTCTGACTTTCTGAAAATAATAAGTTTCTAAGATAACAACTTAATTTTAAAAATGCACCTCATCATGGATAGGGATTTAAGCAATATATTTAAATCCTTCTAAGTCATTCTTTTAGGTATAGCTTTCATTATTAGGTAGCTTTCATTACAGAAAGCTGCCTATTGCAGCCGTTCAGTGGAAAGCCATTCCAAAAAATTTTGTTAAATTTTCACCGATCATGACCCCCAGACACCAAAAACATCCTCTGTTCAAATGTTGATTCATATATATATATATATATATATAATTGTAATACTTTTGAATTTCATGAATGTGTACAGGATATACCAAAGGTCTCGACCGAATTCGTTGGCCAGCTTCATGCGCCATCTTGCTTCAAAATAGCGACCAGTTAATTTTTTTTTTAATTCTAAAAGATGTACGAAAAAAATGATAAATTTAATAGGCTATTTCCGGTAAGTGTTAGATCGTGATACAAGGATTCCGGAGCATTTATGTTTTAGCTTTATCTTTAAAAAATGGCTCAGATATAGCTGTTTGAAATTCTAGGTTCCTGACATTTTGAAAAAATCGGATTTTTGTTATGCTGTAACTCTCATGCTGAAATTCGCATTTAAATTCAGTATTAACGAAAACCGGGATTGAATTTTCTATAATCGGGTTCCAGGCATTTTAGCTTCGGATGTTTGAGTAAAATGAGTTGAATTTTTAAAAACATTGAGTATGGAAGCTGCCTTTTCCTCCCGGTACAGGCCGGAGGGACTTTTTTATTTTTTAATCATCTTAAGGCGATTCACAAAAATTATTTTTTCCCGCTGAACAATGCGAAACTTAATGACCCGCTTCTTGACTCCTTTTTGAGCATAAAAGCATTATGATACTTGAAGGCATGATTATTGAAGTAGTTAGTTAATCGAACAGTTTTTTTTCCGATAAATAAATTTCATGGTTTGTTAATCGATCAGTTTTTTTTTTCATTTTCCGATAAATAAATTTCATGGTTTGTTAAAAGGGGGCTCAGGGCTTGAACGATACCGAAAAACATGTAAACAGAGCTCTCGCTTCGAGTCTATACAAAAACAAAAATATTCAATGTAACTAATTTAAACTTTCTGATATTTTTAAGGTATGTTTGTAGTCTTATAAAATTATAAAATGAAGTACTTCAATGTAATAAAATTAAAAATATAGCAAAATTTATACAACACAATTTTCAAAAATAATTTTAGGTGTCATATCACTATCCGTAAGATATCTTAACGTTGAATTGACCTAACAACTTAATTTTTGCTTTAAAATGATCAACAAACTTTACTATATAGAATGAATTAATATATTTTAGATAGTTTAATATTTTGAGTATTTTTTATAAAAAAAAAGTTGTATTTTTTAAAAGTTTTTAAAATTTTAAAATTTGAGAGTTTTTTTAATAATGTTTCCTTTGAGTGGTGATTATATCCTTAATTCATTCTATAGAGTAAAGTTTCTTGATCATTTTAAAGCAAAAATTAGGTTGTTAGGTCAATTCAACATTAAGATATCTTACGGATAGTGATATGACACCTAAATTTTTTTTCGAAAATTGTGTTACATAAATTTTGCTGTATTTTTTAATTTTATTACATTGAAGTACTTCATTTTATAATTTTATAAAACTACAAACATACCTTAAAAATATCAGAAAGTTTAAATTAGTTACATTGAATACTTTTGTTTTTATATGAACTCGAAGTGAGAGCTCTGTTTACATGTTTTTCGGTATCTATCAAGCCCTGAGCCCCCGTAATCAAACAGTTTTTTTTCTGATAAATAAATTTCATGGTTTGTTAATCGAACAGTTTTTTTTTATTCATTTTCCAATAAATAAGTTTCATGGTTTGTTAATCAAACAGTTTTTTTCTGATAAATAAATTTCATGGTTTGTTAATCGAACAGTTTTTTTTATTCATTTTCCGATAAATAAGTTTCATGTTGAGTAATAGGCGATTGTTGTCTCAGGAGGACTGTTGTTTATTTTGGTTATTTAAATACTTTAATTAATTATTTAATTATTTCTTTTACTTGTGAGTCATCCATCTTTGTTATAATCTTTCATGAATAGATGTGTCATCGTAAGGTATGTGATTTGTATGACGATCGTCAAATATTCTTTGTTTTCTATTTATCCAAAATAAGGATTCCAATTTGCTGTTTTTTTCATATCCTGTGCTGTCGCTTCCTAAATTTCAGTTCAAAACGACAACTTTCACAGCATTTTCTGAAACATCTTCTGCTTTAACCTGAAAATGAAAAATAAAAAACGTTCCATTACATATTTTCTTAATAAAAGAACTTACCAATCCGATGCGTTTGCGAACAAAATTAATTTAAAAAAAGTGTCAGAAAGTAGCCAGTTTGTATTTGAGTAAAGCCTTAAATTTGTTGTGACGACTTGGCAACATATTGCATTCGTGCAATACAAGAATGTACTTTTCGATTTTGATACACATCACGAGAAACTTTTTTCTTTTTTTGTTTCATTTTTTAAATCATTTATATAAATTTATCCATTTTTTATGGTTATATGTACGTTAACCCAAGTATTGCGCTTTTTTAGCTTAATGGTGGTGTAATCACGAGAAATCGTACATATATTGTTTTGTGGATAACACGGGTCTGAAGTCTCTATTTCAGATGTCGTCATTTTTTAATTCTTTTAATTCATTCATATTTTTTTTTCAATTCTGGTTTATTTTGGTTATTTTAATTCTTTAATTTATTAATTTTGTATTTCTTTTACTTGTGAGTCATCCATTTTAATTAATAATCTTTCATAGTCTCAATCTGTCATCGTAAGGTATGAGATTTGTACGACTATCGTCAAATATTCTTTATTTTATATTTATCCAAAATAATGATTCAAATTTATTTGACGCTCTATTAATTATGTCACTTCGTATGTAATTAGAAACTAATTAATGCTGCAAAAGTAACAAATAGCAGTTTATTTCATTATATGCATCCAGCATTTCAATAAAACATTATAACGCGGCAAAGCAACGCTCACGGAACACATTCTACATATACACCAAACGGCAAATGAAAATAAACCTAGCTCATTTATCAAAAGCTAAAAATTAAAAAATATATAGTATTTATCATGGCATAGTAAAAATGATAGGGTTACTTAGTCAAAGTGGATACAGAACAAAAGCATAAACTCACGGTGTGAATTTCCATCGTTTATGTAGTTCATTAATTAAAAGATGAAATCAATGCTAAAATGAAGATCTTAAAATTCTCTATAGAAAAACGTAGGGATGCTTCCTAAAAACTGGGTATGTACAGTGCACGCCTCCAAAATTTAACACTATTTTTCGAAACTTCTTTAGTTCATCAATTAAAAGATGATATCAATGCTAAAATGAAGATCTTACAATTATCTATTGAAAAACGTAGGGATGCTTCATAAAAACTGGGTATGTAGAGTGGTACGCCTCCAAAATTTAACGCTATTTTTGGAAACTTCATTAGTTCATTAATTAAAAGATAAAGCAATGCTAAGATGAAGATCTTACAATTATCTATTGAAAACGTAGGGATTCTTCCTAAAAACTGGATATGTACAGAGGACCCCTCCAAAATTTAGGGCTATTTTTAGAAACTTCCTTAGTTCATTAATTAAAATATGAAATGAATGCTAAGATCTTACAATCATCTCTTGAAAAACGTAGGGATGCTTCCTAAAAACTGGGTATGTACAGTGGCACGCCTCCAAAATGTAATACTATTTTTCGAAACTTCTTTAGTTCATTAATTAAAGGATGAAATCAATGCTAAAATGAAGATCTTGCAATTGTCTATTGAAAAACGTAGGGATGCTTCCTATGGGTATGTAGAGTGGTACGCCTCCAAAATTTAACGCTATTTTTGGAAACTTCATTAGTTCATTAATTAAAAGATAAAATCAATGCTAAGATGAAGATCTTACAATTATCTATTGAAAACGTAGGGATTCTTCCTAAAAACTGGATATGTACAGAGGACCCCTCCAAAATTTAGGGCTATTTTTAGAAACTTCCTTAGTTCATTAATTAAAATATGAAATGAATGCTAAGATCTTACAATCATCTCTTGAAAAATGTAGGGATTCTTCCTAAAAACTGGGTATGTACAGTGGCACGCCTCCAAAATTTAATACTATTTTTCGAAACTTCTTTAGTTCATTAATTAAAGGATGAAATCAATGCTAAAATGAAGATCTTGCAATTGTCTATTGAAAAACGTAGGGATGCTTCCTATGGGTTTGTACTGTGGCACTCCTGCAAAATTTAACGTTATTTTTGGAAACTTCCTTAGTTCATTAATTAAAAGTTGAATTGAATACTAAAATGAAGATCTTACAATTCTCTATTGAAAAACGTAGGGATGCTTCCTAAAAACTGGGTATGTCCACAGTGGCACGCATCCAAAATTTAATACTATTTTTCGAAACTTCTTTAGTTCATTAATTAAAGGATGAAATCAATGCTAAAATGAAGATCTTGCAATTGTCTATTGAAAAACGTAGGGATGCTTCCTATGGGTATGTAGAGTGGTACGCCTCCAAAATTTAACGCTATTTTTGGAAACTTCCTTAGTTCATTAATTAAAAGTTGAATTGAATACTAAAATGAAGATCTTACAATTCTCTATTGAAAAGCGTAGGGATGCTTCCTAAAAACTGGGTATGTACACAGTGGCACGCATCCAAAATTTAATACTATTTTTCGAAACTTCTTTAGTTCATTAATTAAAGGATGAAATCAATGCTAAAATGAAGATCTTGCAATTGTCTATTGAAAAACGTAGGGATGCTTCCTATGGGTATGTAGAGTGGTACGCCTCCAAAATTTAACGTAATTTTTGGAAACTACCTTAGTTCATTAATTAAAAGTTGAATTGAATACTAAAATGAAGATGTTACAATTCTCTATTGAAAAACGTAGGGTTGCTTCCTAAAAACTGGGTATGTACACAGTGGCACGCATCCAAAATTTAATACTATTTTTCGAAACTTCATTAGTTCATTAATTAAAGGATGAAATCAATGCTAAAATGAAGTTCTTGCAATTGTCTATTGAAAAACGTAGGGATGCTTCCTATGGGTATGTAGAGTGGTACGCCTCCAAAATTTAACGCTATATTTGGAAACTTCATTAGTTCATTAATTAAAAGTTGAATTGAATACTAAAATGAAGATCTTACAATTCTCTATTGAAAAACGTAGGGATGCTTCCTAAAAACTGGGTATGTACACAGTGGCACGCATCCAAAATTTAATACTATTTTTCGAAACTTCTTTAGTTCATTAATTAAAGGATGAAATCAATGCTAAAATGAAGATCTTGCAATTGTCTATTGAAAAACGTAGGGATGCTTCCTATGGGTTTGTACTGTGGCACTCCTGCAAAATTCAACGTCATTTTTGGAAACTTCCTTAGTTCATTAATTAAAAGTTGAATTGAATACTAAATGAAGAACTTACAATTCTCTATTGAAAAACGTAGGGATGCTTCCTAAAAACTGGGTATGTACACAGTCGCACGCATCCAAAATTTAATACTATTTTTCGAAACTTCTTTAGTTCATTAATTAAAGGATGAAATCAATGCTAAAATGAAGATCTTGCAATTGTCTATTGAAAACCGTAGGGATGCTTCCTATGGGTTTATACTGTGGCACTCTTGCAAAATTTAACGTTATTTTTGGAAACTTCCTTAGTTCATTAATTAAAAGTTGAATTGAATACTAAAATGAAGATCTTACAATTCTCTATTGAAAAACGTAGGGATGCTTCCTAAAAACTGGGTATGTACACAGTGGCACGCATCCAAAATTTAATACTATTTTTCGAAACTTCTTTAGTTCATTAATTAAAGGATGAAATCAATGCTAAAATGAAGATCTTGCAATTGTCTATTGAAAAACGTAGGGATGCTTCCTATGGGTATGTAGAGTGGTACGCCTCCAAAATTTAACGCTATTTTTGGAAACTTCCTTAGTTCATTAATTAAAAGTTGAATTGAATACTAAAATGAAGATCTTACAATTCTCTATTGAAAAGCGTAGGGATTCTTCCTAAAAACTGGGTATGTACAGTGGCACGCCTCCAAAATTTAATACTATTTTTCGAAACTTCTTTAGTTCATTAATTAAAGGATGAAATCAATGCTAAAATGAAGATCTTGCAATTGTCTATTGAAAAACGTAGGGATGCTTCCTATGGGTTTGTACTGTGGCACTCCTGCAAGATTTAACGTTATTTTTGGAAACTTCCTTAGTTCATTAATTAAAAGTTGAATTGAATACTAAAATGAAGATCTTACAATTCTCTATTGAAAAACGTAGGGATGCTTCTTAAAAACTGGGTATGTAGACAGTGGCACGCATCCAAAATTTAACGTTATTTTTGGAAACTGCCATAGTTCATTAATTAAAAGAGGAAAACAATGCTGAAATGAAGATCTTACAAATCTCTAAATCTTTATTGAAAAACGTAGGGATACTTCCTATGGGTTTGTACTGTGGCACTCCTGCAAAATTTAACGCTCTGTTGGAAACTTCCTTAGTTTATTAATTAAAAGATGAAATCAATGCTAAAATGAAGATCTTACCATTCTTTATTGAAAAACGTTGGGATGCTTCCTATGGGTATGTATGTACAGTAGGGTAGAACGAAAATAATGGTTAATTATCTTTTTTTTCACGTAGAATTTTGCTATAGTCGGCAAAACTTGCCTTTTGGGATTAGAATGAAGAATATAAAATTTTGTTGCTGTACTAAAATATTTCCTGGTGCCGCAAAGAGCTTCAAAATTTACGCTTCTTTGAAAAAACGATAAAATTTGCATTTTTTAAAAAAAATTTCTTTTTTGATCGTTAAAGTAATATACATATATTTTTTAAACCGAATATTCAAAATATGATACTTTTGCAGAAAATTTACACAATCTGTGTATTACTAATTTTTAGATGCCATTACAGAAAAAATGTTTTTGTAGAATTTAGCGATTTTCATCATATTATTTTTTATAAATTTTATGGTAACATATTCTTATAATAGTACATTGAAATGAAAGAAATGCAGTTTTTAATTATCGTACCTTAGTTAAACAAATGACACTTACTTAGAAAAAAACATTATAAGAGTGAAACCCCTGATTAACGGACACCCATGGGACAAAAGAAAAGGTCTGAAAAAGGTCAGATGACTGCAGGAGAGAGATTGATAGTTATAACGATAGGTTAATTTTAGGTAGGAAATTTTAATTTGGCGGCACGAGAGGGATGGCCTTATATAAGAGTGTCCGTTAAAAGAGGTTTGACTAGATAATGTTTCTATAGGCAAAATGTTATTTTTAAGAAACATTTTTTTTTTCAAAAGTCCATAGTAATCACACATTGTCCATAATAATCACACTGACTCATTGGATGTTTTTTTGTTTCAAATTTTGGTATTATCTTTTGAAAATGTATTTTGGTTTTTATCAATGCATTGCATTGCACGGACAAAGATGACTCCGTAACTAATTTAACAATCACTTCAATTGTTTATGAGTGACATGAGGAAAAATTGAAGTCAATACGTTGACTCTGATAATCAGATTTCCTTTGCTTGCTTTATTTACTGCTTTAGTTTGTCATCAGAAATATACATCGTCATAGGAGTTTATGCTACTTTAACATCATGCCATTGAATCATTCAATATAATCCGTGACTTCAATGTATACAGGAATTAAACATTTTCTGATACCAACTTCACTTCCAGCCCCTGCTTTTACAATCCGATGGAATGCAAACTCTCTTACATGACTTTCTCCCCTGATAGCATACAAAGGAGGACATTTTCATATGCAGCAAAGTATACATTTCTTTGACTAATTTGTAATAATTACAATTTTAAGGGTCTAATTGAGGTAACGTAAATAGCTAACAAGTTTTCACAAGTGCTTCGATTCATAGATACAAGATGGTTTCAACTTTATGTTAAACGAAGACATTTGCATACACTTTCAAAATGTACTCAGTCAGTATTTGGAGATTTTGCGATTGATATTCTGTTCCCACATACAAGCGAAGTTATCTGTTTGTTAAGGTAAGCCATCGTGAATGAAAAAGCTTTTCTGGTTTCTTCATAGACAAATCATCAGAAGAGCAATTCCCAAAGGAGATTGTGTTACACATTTCTAACAAATATTTTTGGTCCATACTTAAATTATCCTTAATTTTAGCAATGGAATGTTATTTTCAATAGGTGAAAACTCAATCACTGGAAGTTCATAACACTTTTCTAGTTGTTTCCTTATTTTTCCTCCAAATACATTTGGATCTCTAGTTTTTCTATCTAAGAAACAAAATAGATGACATACGGGCAGTTCATTTGCATGAAATAGTAAAATTAAGCACTGCAGTTGCTTTCATAAATATTTTTCCAATAAAGCAATCACACCATTATTCAATCCATTGTTCGCGGCAGTTCCATCATATCCAATTGCAGTAATGTTTAAGTATTGGTTATTGCCATTGAAAAATATCATTTTGCTGTCTTTTATATCTTTTCCAGTGCCATAAATCGGTTTTACGAGTCCCAGAAACTTTGATCCAGGCTCTGCAACAACTGATACATGTTCTTCGATAACAGTTATTTTGTAATACTTAGTTACTTTCTTCTGTTGCACAATAGTCTTGTCTTTTCTTAGATTAAAAAAAAATACTTTCAGTAACTAGTTTTACAGTTTCTTCTATATATCTTTTTAGGTTCTTTATTCGTTCTCGTCTAATTTTCAGTCTGTCAATTACTATACTTCTTTCTTCTTCACTAATCAGACCAACATCCCCCAGAGCGGCGCTTGCAGTTGCTGTAGCAATTTTGTCTGATACTCAAGTTCGATCGCAAGTAGAAGCCGCACATCGCAATGTCATGCGCATTTGAATATGATTTTGATTACTTGAGGTTTCAGAGACACTTGACGTAAAGGGAATGCAAAATTGGGATCTAATACTGTGTCCTCTTCAGAGCTTTGTTCCATTCCTATCTCTTAAATTAAAGATAAAGTACAATAAAGTAAAGTAAAGAGTAATAGTAAAGTAAAGATACTATTTATGTTTCATTATTTTTTTTTTATTAAAATGTATTACGTAGTCAGTTGAGTATGTTTTCTGATTAAAAACAATGTGTAATTTATTTTATTTTTTACATTTCTACTACAAATGTATTCAGTAACTCAGTTGTGAATTTCAACATAATTGCGAAATTTGTCAATATTTTAATAAAAACTCTTCTCGCGGCATCTCTAAACATAATCAAATTACGCTGATATTTAATTCAGTCTTCCTTTTGACCAAAGGCAACTTATGAAAACTATAGACTATTGAAAAAAAAAATAAACATAATTGCGAAATTTGTCAAAATTTTTAAAAAAACCTAAAGTTTGCCCTTCTTGAGGCACCTCTAAACATAATCCAACTATGCTGATATTTAATTTCCGTCTTTATTTTGATCAAGAGCAAGTTCTGAAAACTATGGCATATTGAAATTTAAAAAAAAAAAATTGTTTTTTTAACATAATTGCGAAAATCGTCAAAATTTTAATAAAAACATCAAGTTGACCATTCTTGCGGCACCTCTAAACATAATCCAATTACGCTAATATTTAATTTCCGTCTTTATTTTGATCAAAGGCAAATTTTGAAAACTATAGCATATTGAAATTTCAAAAAAAAGTTTTTTCGTTCCACCCTAATGTACAGTGGCAAACCTGAAAAATTTAACGCTATTTTTGGAAACTTCCTTAGTTCTTTAATTAAAAGTTGAAATCAAAACTAAAATGAAGATCTTACAATTCTCTATTGAAAAACGTAGGGATGCTTCCTAAAAACTGGGTATGTACACAGTGGCACGCCTCCAAAATTTAACGCTATTTTCGGCAACTTCCTGAGTTCATTAATTAAAAGATGAAATCAATGCTAAAATGAAGATTTTACAAATCTCTATTGAAAAACGTAGGGATGCTTCCTATGGGTTTGTACAGTGGCACTCCTGCAAAATTTAAAGCTATTTTTGGAAACTTCCTTAGTTCATTAATTAAAAGATGAAATCAATGCTAAAATGAAGATCTTACAATTCTCTATTGGAAAACGTAGGGATGCTTCCTAAAAACTGGGTATGTACAGTGGCACGCCTCCAAAATTTAGGGCTATTTTTGGAAACTTCCTTAGTTCATTATTTAAAAGATGAAATCAATGCTAAGATAGAGCATACGTGTAGAAATGTACAACCAGTGGCAGCACTGCAAAAATGACATTTTCCATTACATTTTTCCTTGTTTTAAATCAGATATTATTGTTTTGGACTAGTAGCCCCTATTTTTAAGTTTCAAAAATGAAACACGTTTGAAATAAAGATTTTATCAATGGTGTTTAAGAGTGGTCAGTGAGATCTTAAATCCTCCTCACTTAATGTTAAACCTATGTGGATGTGGGATACATTCTTATTTTTAAAATATATCATTAAGAAATTGATAATTTTAACTTATCTTTTCTGTGTACTCTTCTTAAAGGATGTCTCTTTCTCTTTTAGTTCACAAAATATTTCTAAAATATACACTTAATTTTATATGAATGTTGGAAACGTTATTCATTGCTCGTGAATTTTTAACCCATAAAATATTAAATTAAGAATAGATTTTAGAAAAATTTGTCAACTGAAAAAGAAAAAGACATTCTTTGAAAAAAATATAGTGAAAAAAGAGTTAAAAAGTTAAGTTTCTGAGGATATATTTAAAGAATAAGAATATATTTCATGCCAATAGGTTTAATATTAGCGAAGGGAATGTGAGATCTCACTGACTTAAGATTATTATTATTATTATTACTAAATGCTCAAGCATAAATGATTTGGTATTAAGTGTAAAGAACTATATTAGTTTTACTACATGAAGATACTCATTATAGTAATTATAAAGACAAAATAATAGTAAATGTAAAGACATTTAGCATCATTACGATGCTAGGGGTAAATTGGTCATATAGCTATTAAAAATTTAGAATTTTTTTTATTGTAATTTAAATAGTAATAAGTGTAAAGATATGTAATAGCACTATGATTACATATATAAAAGAAAAATAACAGTAATTGCAAAGAGACCATAACAATAAATGTAGAGACATTTATTATTATGGTGGTATTCATTATTATTAGTTATAAGAACATTATTATTAAGACGCCAGATGTACAAAGGTTAGTAAGCGCAGTATATGAAACAACAAATTTAAAAAATAATAATAAAAAAAAAAGACTAATAAATAAGAATGATAATCTTTCTATTGAGCGATTTTCAAACTGAAGAACATCGCCATGTTTTCAGTAACAAATATTTTTACGATTTTGTTATTGGAGAAATTGTTTTATCTAAGAAATCAGAACATTATTAAGTTTTTATAAATGTTATAAATATTTAACGCTTTACCTCATGTATTTTTGTCTTTCTTTATGAAAGAAAACTATTTGATGCAGCCTCTTTAGATTAAAAATGGGAAAATAATATATTTTTAAATATAATTTAAATTGTCTTTCAAAATTTCGAATTTTATCTTTTGTTAACGTATGAGGCAAAGTACAGTTTACCTACTTGAAACAGAATGACAAATATGATACAGAGCCCACTCTAATTAATGAAAAGTCCTATTTTTACCTAATAGTCAGGAAGGCAGCGTCACATTTTTTAAAGCAATTTTAGTGTCGTTGAAATTGATATATATGGTACATTTGAATGGTACAAATAACGTAACTGCTAATCAGCTGGCATACTAGGGGGGGGGGGGGTGAAATAGCAACATAACACAGCTCGTTGCAAAGTGTGATGAATGGCACCTGGATTACGAACTTGTGAACTATCATCAGTAATTGGAATGCCATTCATTTCAATTTACAGCGGCCTGTGCAATGTTACTAATTTAACACTTCCCGCTGCTGCGCCAGCTAATTAGTAGTTTCGTTATCTATATCATCTAATTCAGCCGTACTCAACCTTTTTTTCTCGCGGGCCGCAAACATATATTTTTGACGTTAGGCGGGCCGCAACACACTTGTATAATAATGTAAAAAAATATAGATTTCTATAGCAAATGCGCGAACATTGTTGTATTAAATAGTGGTATAAACCTTTTTGCTGCCAATTTTTTTCTCCGATAAATATTTAAACCCAATAAGCCTTATTAGCCATATGATAAGTATAAAACGTAACAATAAAATAATGCAACAATTCCAAATTCTCAAAAAAAAATCAAAGGCTTTTTTCTAATAATCAATTTTTTTTCTCAATGCAAAAACTTTTTTTTGTCTTAATGTAGAAATATATAGTGCAAATTAAATTAATTTTGAATATTTTTTGTTTAGTGTTCAGGATTAAGAAATGTATACACTACTGTAGCACAAGTAAAACTATATGTAAAAGAACTTTGACTAAGGAAACGACATTTAAGATAATTTAAGATAATTTTAAATTAGTAATTATAAATAACAAGAAATTGTCTTCCCATGAAAATATATAAAAGAGCAATGAAAATATTAAAAAAAAATTATACTCATCTCAATTAATTTTATAAATAGTGATTAATAATGTGTCTCGGGCCGCACATAAAATGTCGCCGGGCCACATGCAGCCCGCGAGACAGCTAGAACAAAATTGGTTGCATAAGTATGATGCTGCCTCTCGGACTATAATAATATTTTACTTTCTGTCCTGGAGTAGTTATTAATTTTAAAAAAAACTACTTACTACCTAATTAAAATTAATTTTAACTTTGCTCGACTTTTTAAACATTTTATACAATATTTCGCATTCTGATACCAGGTAATATAAAAGAAATTGAAAAAATATGTAATACAATATACGCAATTTAGTCTAATAAAATAGTTCAATTATACAGTAAATCTTTCGTTTTCCGATTCACAGATTATTGGCATCAAACATGAGTAAGTCTAGCAACAATTAATTTCACGTTGCATAGGGATTACAACCTTTTTTTCATCAAAAGGGTTTTTTCAGTGTATTTTAGCATATTTTGCAAAAGTCGATTTTTTAAAATGTAAATATTGTTTTCTTTCTTCTTCTACAAAATTAAAAATATTTTATTTTAAGTAAAAAGAAAAGGTGGGGGGGGGGGGTAAGGAAAAGGAAATAAAGGCAAAGAAAAAGAAAGAAAAAAAAATATTTTACTAAATTAAGTCACGTTCTGGTGAAACACAGTTGTTGCATCGACGTAAGATGGACAATGAGTAATGAAAATAATTATAAGAGAAAATGCTTATCAGACATCGTCACAGAATGGTTGAAAATATGTTTTTGTAACAAACCCGTCGGCCCATTTCTTCGAAAATGTGTACAGTTCTTGAGACAGCTGACTGTAACATATTCACTAAATGGGAGCTCAATCGACAGTATAGACAATGTAAATTTTTGCCCTTCCCCTGTGTCAGATCTATTACTTATCAAGCGCAATTTTAAATGATGCATTTTACATGGATCAACTAAATGCGATATACAAAATGATACAATCTGTACCAATTTTATTTTAGATCAACTAAATATGAAGTTTTATTTAATTCTCTTAATTAGTTCTTGTGTTAAAATGGCCACAAAATGAGACACAAACAGAGAAATATTGGCCCAAAAATAGTCAAATAATATCCAGAACATTATACAAAATGTGTAAATTCTTTAAAAAACGAAAGTCTAAAATTTTCATGAATATCCGATTCTTTCATTTTATGAATATAGAAGGAAGTAAAAATAATGATAACCTGGCAAGGACATACATTCACTTCCTCCTCTCACGTTGTATCATTGTACGGGACGAAAATTTTTATTGTGCATATCTCTGATTTGTTTCGACGTTTCGAGTAACTATTTACTACTAACTTTCTGTGTATACAGGTTTTACTTTCCACCGGAAGTCTTTTCAACTTTCAATAACTGACATTATTTGATGTGATTTTTTGATGTAAAAATTCAATGAATATGCCGATAATGGTGTTTAATTTCCGAAACGCGTTTAATATATTATTTAAGGAAGGATGTGTACGATAAACACACGTTTGACAGAGAACATGTGCGTGACTCAATTTTTGAAATGTTAAACCTGAATGAGTTCTCAATTACTAGCGCTTTGCATCGTTCAATTTCTGTGTCACTCAGAAATATTATACCATACGATTCTTCAAATGTAAATATTCAAAATCACACGTGAATAGTATTTATTTTCAAATAATTTTTAAAGTATAATTTTGAGATGCATGCAATTTATGCTGCATTATTCGGGTTAATTTTTTTTTCTTTTTAAGTGGAAATACTATTTAAAGCAATAAAATATTATATATTAAAATATTAAACAATTTCAGTTGATAATTTTGAAATTTTAAATGTATAAGTTGTATCATTTCGGAAATACATGGAACTTCAATACATGGAAATATGCAAAGCATTTAACTTAAAGTAATAAATCATTCACACACGCGCACATATATACAGGTTGATAGAAAACTGTTTAAAAAAAATAAGAGGAAAGGTAGGGAATATCATGACGAACACTTTTTCTATAGAAAACCCAACTTTTCAAGTCACTTTATCTAGGAGTCATTCCATGTCAAATCAACACACTTTTTGAAGAAATTTTACCTCACCATCTCAGATTTTAATGAACTGTGGCACATAGTTAGTATTTGTATAGACTAAGAAAAATACCAAATGTTTTTGAAAAATATCAGTTTGTTTTGAAAATATGGCTATATAAACTTCTCGAAAATTGTCAAAAAATGCTAGTCCGCTAGATTTTCAAATTGTCATAAAATCTGTCCTAATTAAGATAGGAAGGAGAAACAAGTGTCATATTGCAGCATTTTAATGAACTTTAATATGATATGCAACATGATAAAGGTTGTAAAAAAATAAATTCAAAATTTAAATTTTAATTTTAAAATTTAAATAGTAAAAAAATATATTTTTTAAATTTCAAAAAATTAAAGAAAATATGTTGTATTATTGTAAAATAGTATCCAAAGTTTGAAAATGGGACAACAATGGGTTTATAGAGAAAATAATTTTTTAAAAAGGCATTTTTCATCAATTTCAAGTATGATAAAATAATCCATAAAAATTTGACTTTATTACGATATGCAACAGGATAAATTTTGCGGAAAAGAATAAAAATTCAAAATTTGAATCGCTTAAAAATTTTTATTTTTAATTTTATCAAAAAATTATAAAAGTAAAATGGGACAATAGTAGGACAGGGAGAATGTAAAATGGAACAACAATGGGTGCACAGAAAAAATAATTTTTTTAAGAAAGACAATTTTCATCAATTTCAAGTATGATACAAATACAATAATCCATAAAAAGTTGACTTTAATATGATAGGCAACAGAATATAATTTGTTAAAAACAACAAACAAAATTTAAATTAAAAAAATTTAATTGTGAATTCTTCCCCCCCCCCCTGATCCCCTTCCAAAGAATTGTAGAAAATACTTTCTATTAATGTAAAATTTAAAAAAATGGGGGGACAACAATGGGTTCATAGGGGGAAAATTATTTTTTTAAGGCGTTTATCATCAATTTCAAGTATGACACAATACAATATAATACAATGATGTACTACAATAGTTCAAATATTGGGTTCACATCAAATATTTGGGGAACAATGGGTTCATAGGGGAAAAATTATTTTTTTAAAGTGTTTATCATCAATTTCAAGTATGACACAATACAATATAATACAATGATGTACTACAATAGTTCAAATATAAACTTTGCACAAAATTGTCAAATTCTTTATAAAGTAACATAAGACTTTACCAATGCATGTCCTTTAACACATTGAATTTAATTGGATAATGACTTGTTGGTTTTTAAAATGTCATTTTGTGATAAAACATATATTTTCCCAGTGTGTCAGAGGATCAACTGAACACAAAATATCTATGAGAGGTATCTATAGCACATCTGGCTTGCTAGGATAAGAAAATGATGGAGATAAGCCATGTGGATGCAAAAATGTAACCTTAAATTCATCACGTTCTTTATCATTATCTATGATGTAAGGAAGCAACCAATGGTTGTCATATAGAGCAGTGATATACACATTGAAGTCTTATGAGTCATTCCATGTCAAATCAACACACCTATTTTACCTCACCATTTCAGATTTTAATGAACTGTGGCACATAGTTAGTATTTATATAGACTAAGAAAAATACCAAATGTTTTTGAAAAATATCAGTTTGTTTTGAAAATAGGGCTATATAAACTTCTCGAAAATTGTCAAAAAATGCTAGTCTACTAGATTTTCAAATTGACATAAAATCTTTCCTAATTAAGATAGAAAGGTGAAGCAAGTGTCATATTACAACATTTTTAATGAACTTTAATATGATATGCAACATGATAGAGGTTGTGAAAAAATAAATTCAAAATTTTAATTTTAATTTTAATTTTATAATTCAAATTGTAAAAAAAACGTTTTTTTTTTAATTCAAAAAATTATAGAAAATAGGTTGTATTGCTGTAAAATAGTTTCCAAAGTTTGAAAATGGGACAACAATGGGTTCATAAGGAAAATAATGTTTTAAAAAGGCATTTTCATCAATTTTAAGTACGATACAGTAATCCATAAAAATTTGACTTTATTACAATATCCAACAGGATAAATTTTGTAAAAAAGAATAAAAATTCAAAATTTGAATTGCGAAAAAAAAAATTTTTTTTAATTTTTTTAAAAAAATTATAAGAGTAAAATGGGACAATAGTAGGACGGAGAAAGTAAAATGGGACAACAATGGGTTCATAGAAAAAAAAATTTAAAGGCATTTTTCATAAATTTCAAGTTGATGCAATAATCCATAAATTTGACTTAATTACAATATGCAACAGGATAAATTTTGTAAAAAAGAATATAAATTCAAATTTTAATTTTAAAATTTGAATTACGGATTTTTTTTTGTTTAATTTTTAAAAAAAGTATGGAAGTAAAATGGGACAATAGTAGAACAGGGAAAATATAAAATGGGACAACAATGGGTTCATAGAAAAAATATTTTTTTAAGAAAGGCAAATTTTATCAATTTCAAGCATATTACAAATACAATAATCCATAAAAAGTTGATTTTAATATATGTTACAACACAATATAATTTTTTAAGAAAAAAAATTAATTGTGATTTTTTACCCCCCAAAAAATTACAGAAAATACATTCTATCAATGTAAAATTTCAGGAAAGAAAATAGATTGTAATATTGTAAAATAGTTTCCAAAATTTGAAAATGTGTTCATGGGGAAAATTATTTAAAAAAAAAAGCATTTTTCATCATTTTGAAGTATGACACAATACAATATGATATAATATGATGCACTGCAATTGTTCAAATGTAGACTTTGTACAAAGTTGTCAATTCCGTTATAAAGTAACATAAGACCTTACCAATACATGTCCTTTAACACTTCTTGCTATTGAATTTACTTCGATAATGACTTATTGGTTTTCAAAATGTCATTTAGTGATAAAACATATATTCTCCCAGTTGGTGTCAGAGGATCAACTGAACACAAAACATCCATGATAAGTATCTATAGCACATCTGGCTTGCTAAGATAAGAAAATTAGAGATTGACATGAGTTGAAAATGTAAAGTGTCTCAGTCATAGACATCTAATATAAATCCCTCCTCTATGGTCTCACTCCAACCAGAATATTCGCTCCTAACTTTATAAGTAATGAAGATATTGTAACGATATTTTCGTCAGACATACTTTGTTCCCTTTGAAATTTGATGACACTGTCCGACAATTGGGTTTATGTATGTGATTTAGGTATGATAAATATTTACATTTATTAATACATTTGTAAGTCATAAGATTTGTGCACCCAGATTCGTCTTGTCGTTGGATCGTGGAATTGAAATATGTGAGACATGAAATAGTCTGTACGTATAGTCAATTAATTCATGGTTTATTAAGATGCAAATATTCATTTTAAAACAACAGATTTCAATATACAATCGCAACATTAAATAAAATCTAGCAATAAAATTAAGATCAGTATTACCAAAGACGCCCGTTACCTTTGTAGGTCTCCACATCCCTGGAGTTCTGGTAAAGCAAGTGCGGGTCGGGAAACCCTGACTTAAGGCCCAGGACCTGACTCCCTTTTGTGTGGTCAGCTCCAAAGCTGTTGGGGACTCCGTCCCGTCCCCAAATGTTTTCGTGGTGGTCTCGCGCCCCTCAGGCACCTGGCGGAACAGCTCAGTTTTACCAAAGATGCACAGACGCACCTTTTATATAAATACACTGATTATTACGAGTTTTGATTGCAAAGATTAGATATCCAAAATTACCCACTCACCTTAGACTCCTTTTAGCAACATTTCATAGACAGGAGAGGATCCGAGCATTCGTGCTTATCTTCAATTATAGTCTTTATCAGGCCCCGGGCCTAGATTGCTGATCACACTCGGCTGCTAATTAAAATCACTCGGTTTAAAATTCACAGTTCGTTTAATGATCCAAGGGCCTTGGGCCAAGATTCCTGCCTCGCGTTTTCACTATCTTCATATTCCTCCTCTGTTTTTTAACTTATCTCCCTATCTTTTAACTTACATTACCTTTCACTAAAATCCAAACGCTCTCTTCTCTCCTAAAATTCAACGTCATTTTCCTCTCCTCATCCAAATTCGCCTTTTTTTTAAATTTCTCTCCCCTTCTTTTTCGACCCCCTTGAAACATTTTTTCTCTGATCAAATCCTCTTACTTAATCCAATATCGTCTAAAGTTTTATTTTCTCGTCCTGTCTTATTCTCATTAGCCAATTCACTAATCTTCAGCCCGACTTTGTTACCTCCACAACATATACATGCCCTCTTATAACATTTCCATGTTAAAGCAACGCTAGGTTCAACTGCAAATTGAGAATATCTCCCCAACTTGTGTAATCTCTCTGACATTTTTATCGATTTGTTTTCTTCCTACCTAAATGTTGATAGCGAGCCCACAATCCCTTGTTTTTACCAACGAGAAACACTGGTCTGACGTTCTCGGGGTTCCTTTTCTTGAAAGTAGAAAAACTCAGGATTCGCAGACATATTTATTACCAAGTCCAACCATTTCCTAAATCCCTTTAGTATTTCCATTCGACGATTGACACAAAACAGAACCGCTCCGTGGAGGGTCTTTGAGTTTAGGAGTCTTTAAACTCAGACATGTTTATCGTTGTGTTCCTATAGCGTCCATATTCTCAACTCCCCTTTTCAGAAATTCTATCTTTAGTACCATCTGTATTTTTCTGCAAATTTAACTGACTCCCGCTTTGATTGTCAGGGTCAATCACTTGACAACACCACGAGCAGTGTTTTACTTGGACTCATTCGCATCCGAATAACACTGATCTAATCGTTCATTTTTCAAAATGCAACAACTGACAGTAGATACAGTGCTACTGACCGTATCACAGCGTACTTCCCGCACTTATCGGGAGGATATCCTTTTTCACACAATAAAAGTTAGTTTGATAAAATCTTCACAGCCATATAAATTTGTTACTGTTAAAGTTACGAACAAAAAAGCAAGTTTGGAATCAAAATCCAGGCTCTATACTTTTAATTGAATAAGTGAATTGCGACCCTACATATAAATTGTTCGTCTTAATGAGTCCTACTATCACCTCTCTTATTTTGTGGAAACAGTTTACGATCACCCTGTGTATATTGGGCAGATACATATACTTTTTCAATTTTGTTTAATCCTCCATTTCGCAATACACACACCAAAGCGCGCCTCTTTTATTGAGCTGTAATTCTGGAAAATATTGAGACAGGAAAGTTCAAGTACATCTGTTTCTTTGGGCAGGACCGACACTGAGGGGTGGGGGGTGGGGCAGAGTATGTGGCCCGGGAGCCAGAACGGAAAGCGGAGGGAGTGGCAAATGAAGATGATTTGGTTTTTCGTTTTATACAAAAAAAATGTATGAAATTTGTATTGAAATTTTTTGCAGCTGTAACAAAAAAAAAAAAAGCCGAGTCAAGTGTAATATGTAATACAACAACTACAATAAAATATGCAAAAATGAAATCTGTCTATAACGGAAAGCGGAGGGAGTTACAAATGAAGAAGATTTGGTTTTTCGTTTTATACAAAAAAAATGCATGAAATTTGTATAAAAATGTTTTGCAGCTGCCAAAAAAAAAAAAAAAAAAAAAAAAAAAAAAGCTTAGCCAAGTGTAATATGTAATTTTGTCGTATTTTAATATGTGATTTTCTTTTAAATGGAGCCCTGTCTTAAATGAAAATATTACATGGTCCCAACAGAAAGAATATCAAGAATTATACATACTAAGAAGGAAATCTCTATAAAACGAAATTTTTCCTGTTCTTTTCGATTACGGTTTCATAGATTTTATCACAAATATTTGACAAGGCTGATTGCGTATTTTACGATTACATATTTTAAAATTCAAAATAAGTCGGCTATTAGAAACTTAATAAAATTCTCATTGTAAATTTGTTTTGTGGAGAAGGGAAGAGATGACGCCAAAATCCATGTTTGCCCCCCCCCCCCCCCCATGAAAAAAAAGCTAGTTTCAGCCCTGTCTTTTTGAATTAGTGAAGCTTTTGATATAAAGAGTGTCCGTAAATTATTGTTGGAGTTTCCTCACTCCAAAACTTTAGATTTAAGAAGATGGCGAAAAATATTATTACATATTCGTACAGTACAACCCAAAAAGCTTTTTTAATAACACAAACAAACTTACATATGCCTAAAGTTGCAGCTCAAAACGTTATTAATAAAATAACGATTATTATCAAATAATAATTGAAATTAAAATTTTATCAAAAAGTTATTTATGAATTATATAATATCTATCTCTTTATGCGCATAATTCATTAATAAGATATTAGATTTGATAAATTTGATAAGATTTGATAAATTTAATGAAATATAATATAAATTATTATTCGATTATAATCGTTATTTGATTAATAGAAATATAAGTTGCAACTTTACGAATATGTAACTCTGTGTTATTAAAAAAAATTTCTTCAGGTGTACTTTACGAATGTGTAGCAGTATTTTTCGTACTGTTCTTAACCCTTTCCGGCACAGACAAAGTCTGTTCGTAAAATGAGAAATTTCTGACTTACACCGGAATTTACAAACAACTTTTTTCGAAAATACGAACTTCTTATTTTAAGCTTTCATTATAGAAACAAAATTGTATTAAAATATTCTTGGTGCCGTAAGCAAGTTTGGAATTAAAATTAGGTGTGCCCGGAGTGGGACCATTGTGCCGGAAAGGGTTAAATGAAAAATTATGAGGTAAGGAAACCTCGACAATAATTTATGGACACTCTGTATAATCAACACTTGCTGTTATAACCTGACGTTTTTTTTATAATTTTCCAAACTTCCTCGTGTCTTTTTGATTCGCGACATTTCGACATTACATAAATTTTGTGTTTACCATGACGTAAAAACGATGAACACTTATATTACTTCTCAATTTGTCGTTAGTAGAATAGTTTTTTACCTATTGTGTATGGAAATTGTCAATGAATTATTACTCCATTGTAGTGTGCGGTACCATAACCACATAAAAAAAAAATAAAACAGCATATAATTATCGTATTTCGAGGTTAAAATACTAAAAATAATTGAAGAAAAATCCTGCGTCGAGTTTAGATTATGAAACACTGTCCAACACATTCAGAATACTGTAACAAAGTTTACCGTTTATTAAGGTGAAAAAAGGTATCTAAGCCAACAAATTGGAAAATGCATAACACATTTAAGAATTCAATTTAAGCAGTTACCATTTATAGTATGAAAAATATTTGAATTTGTTTGTGCAGCCCTGTATATATCTAGAAATTTCTAGTATGCTAAAATTTAATTCATTTAGGAAACACATAACACAATTGAAAATTTCCCTTCAGCACTTTTCGTCGATAAACGGAAATGTACTCAAATTCTAATCTATAGCTCTGTATATAATCTATAGAAGTTATACACTTCCAGCAATATGCAAAAAATTAGTTCAGTTTAAAAAAGTATACTACAACTGAAAATGAACTTTCAGCAATTATCGCTCATAGATAGTACTGTAACCGTATTTTTTGTGCATCCCAGTAAATGAACGATAAATGCTATGCACACCCTATTCTACAGTAAACATTATCGTGCAGTGATACAGCAATTTCAAAATATTTGAAATAATGTAGCATCGTTAAATACAATGCAAACGATTTTTCTAGATCCTATTGTAGCGTAATTCTTTTGCGTGTTCCTGTAAACGAACTATAAATGCTACACACTTCATTTTGATTCGGAAACATGCCATAGTAAACCTTAATTACTTATATCAATAACATATCAATCCGAGCCTATTTACGTGAGTTACACTGAAAAAAAAAAGTTTTGTTTTACAGTATAATACTGGCATCCCAGTTGCCAGTATTATACTGTAAAATCAACACTTTTTTTTTGCAGCATACAGACAGACGACTTGACACACCGAAGTCATAAACACTTTTCAACAACGTTGGAAGGTGTTTAAAAAGAAAATTGCTTTGGTCAATGCTACACTGCAAAAAAAAAAAATTAAAAAAAAAATTGCTGATTTTACGGTATGATACTGGCATCTCAACTGCCAGTATTATACCGGAAAATCTATCTATCTATCTATATATATATACATATATATATATATATATATATATATATATATATATATATATATATATATATATATATATATATACTATATATATAAACATATATGTTAGATATTAGATCATTTTATTGACGTCGTCACTTTATTTTTTTAAGCGTTTTTAACAAAATTCTGTAACTTTAGAAGAATTTTTAACGAAATTCTGTAACTTTAGAAGAATTTTTAACGAAATTCTGTAACTTTAAAAGAATTTTTCTTTGAATAGGCAATAGAAATGCATAAAAACGTTACAAAAATGTTAAAGTTACAAAAAGGATAGATGCAAATTATCAGATATGAAAAAAAGCCGAATTCACAAATTGACGTCGGATGAGAAATTGTCTTATAAATTTTTTGTTTCTGTATTCATTAATATATTGTAAATTTGGTACTTTCGTGTTATAGCGGTCCCCAAGGATGAATCGAAAAGCGACCAAGATTTATCGCCAAATTATAAAGCATGTATGACATTATGATAATATATGATATATATGTAGCATTTTTGTTTCTGTTTTCATTAATGTATTGTATATTTGGTACTTTCGTATTATAGCGGCCACCAAGGATGAATCGCCAAGCGACCTATATATAAACTTTGCGATGATCTCGGCGAAATTATAACTGCAACCTTGGCATAATCATAATTGTAGAGGGCACTATAACACAAAAATACCTTTTTTTTTTTAAAAAAGCTTTCGGAACATTTTCCCAATGGTTATTGTAATTTGTTAAATTATATATATATATAATGCTGACTCAAGTTAAGATTGTGCTTTCAAATGGGGTAATTTCATGTTTTTTTTTTTTGTTGTTGTTGTTGTTTCCCTCAATCCTTTTTAATCATATTTTATTTTGAACTTAATTGTTGTTTCATTGTGTATTTCTCTACATTCTGAGTGTGGTTGTCCCAAATTCATATTCTTTAGCTATATTATGGCTAATATGAAGATGAAACCACACATTTTATTTGTGAAATTTAGGCATTTGGGGCCTGAAGATTTTGTCTAAATTCCACAAATTTCTGTTATTCAATTTCTGCTCCTTTTTTTTTTTAATACTATGTTTTTGGTATCTATGTTCAGTTTGTTAGGGGTTATGTTTTGTTGTCAATTAGTTATTTTAATCCTTATATATTATTTCTCCTGTCAACATCCCTTTTTCTCAGAAAATACGAAACGCAGAACGACGAGTGAGATACCATATGAAAGGATTTTGAACAGGCTTCTGACATAGCACACTTAAAATTTCGTTAAAACATGTTTTTGATTAAAAATTGTAGTTAATTAAAAATTAATTCAGCATATTTTTCATAAATGAAATGAAAGGTTTTTCTGAAATTTGTGTTGCCACAAATATAAAATACCGCATTATATCATGTTCAACAGTAATTATAAAAATAAATAAACAGTACAAAAAACATAAAGTATGATTTCTCCGCACAAGTTAATTTAAATATTTATTGTTAAAAAGAAAATTGAAATTAAAATAAAAGATATGCTTTCTTATATTAGAAATGCATTCAATTTATTTTTCTTTGTTTCATGTTTTTCAAGAAACGGATGACGTTATCTTCTAATGCTTCAATTCATTATTTACAAAAATTGTATTTATTTTTTATTATTTCATTATGCTAAGTTATTATGTTATTTATTAAAGCTTCATTATTTCCATAAGCTAGAAAAAAATCATGTACCAATATTGATTTATATGCTCAAGACATTTCTGGAACAGTTGTGAAAAGTATGAGGAAAATGCTTTCATATGAATTCACGTAATCTCTGATTCAATGATTCATTTTTAGGGTTTCGTTCATCTCACGAAACCCTATTTCCCCCGCTCCGTTGTCTGTCTGTCACAGAGCCATTCTCGAAAACTATGTAACTTACAGAGTTGAAACTTTGTGTATAAATCAGAATATCAGCTGTAAAGAGCTGAAAATATTAAAATTTGAAAAATTCGTATTATTTTAATAAATAGAGATAAAAAACCAAAATTCTAACAGCCTTTTCCTATTAAATTTAAACATTTTCGTTATAGCCGATGCCAAAAATTAAAAATCCACGATGAAATTCTTTCTACAATTTTCTATCAGACGATTTCCACGTGAAAAATGAAATAAAAAGTTTCACCAGTTGAAAAAAAAAGATAAATATGAAATAAAATTGATTGACGTCATAGTCGTATGTTACGGTTGGTTTCAACCAATTTTTTTTTAATCTACATTAATTACCTTAAATCACTCTCTCAACATTTATTTAAAAGCACTCTTTTTTCTGTTTCTAATAAAAATTTAAACAAATAAAAGTAATTGTAATAATAATAATAAAATCAGTTTTTATTTTTTCTTCTTTCTTTTTCTTTTTGCAAAGTAATTTCAACGTTTATAGTCTAGCTTAGCTTCCTGTTTTTCAAATGCGAAAGCAGACAGCAAGGAGGGATGTTTGTCAGTTAAAGACCGCACAGATGGAAAATTTGGAGTCATCTAGTCTGACTTTGATATAAGAATGACCGACCGCCCTGTATAAGAATTACGTTATCTTATGAGTGTACTATACACGCAATTAGGCTTTGTAAGTTTACGACAGGCTTCAATTGGCTCTGCTATCAGGCGGATAGCTGGCGCCCATGTAAACAGAGGCTCACAGGACCCCCCTTCAGCACACGCCATGGGGGTGAGGCACGGTTGTCTTCCCCCATGTAGCGGCCGGGTGGGAATGAGCGACACAGTGCCGCCACCAGGGTTAGTCCATTCCTATAGTTTCCATTCCCGTACCCCCTTTGACAGAGTGGTTCCGGCCAGTTTTTGTAAGCAGCGCGGGAGAGAGAATGTTTACGAATTTACTTGGCACGTAAACTGACTGGTTGTTTGGATCGTGAGCTGGTTGGAGGATGAAACACTGGGAATAGCATGCGAACACCCGTGTTTTATGACGGCAGTCGGTTCTCGTGTTTAAATAATTATTGATTCGTGACCGGTAGAATGCGACTGAATGAAAAAAATAAATTCTTGTAAAAAGAAAGGAGTCCGGCGAGGAGCGGTTGAAATGAAGTGATATTATCAGAGATACGTGAAAAGCATGAAAGAGGACTTAAGTGAAGTTCTGATACGGTGACACCGAGTATGCCCTTGCGAATATTTGAGCGTGTGGTCAGTGTGTCGTTCCAAATTAACATGATTGTTATTTTAGAATAAAGATACATCTCAGTCAACCCAGTAGTAAAAATTCAGTGACCCAATAGTTGATGCTGCTAGTGTGAAATCTGACTGTAAAGGTCTCTATTGTGGGACAAACCCCCTCCTGACAAGATGCGAAAGCCAATAATTGACGACGTGGTGACTGATAGTGAAGCTTAATAAGATGTGCGGAGTAGTGATCTAACCCACGACTGTGAAGAAACCTGTCAGCTCGCCTGCTGGTATATAGCAATAGTTTTTCTCTCAAAACAAAGAGGAAAGAAAAATATGTTGTGCAATCGGCTGCAACATTAAAAGAGGAAAGGGGAGTGTAAAAACCTGCCCACTGATTCAACCATTGAATTCTTCATCCTCTGTAAGTAGAAATTACATAGTTTTTATTTACATGTCTCCCTGATGAGGGAATATATATATTTGTGTGATTTAGAGTTGGAGAGTAAGATGCAAAATAAGCAAAAATAACTTGTAAATCCATATATGTATATTAATATTATAATATGTTAAGCATTACAATGCGTATTTGAAAGGTAATTAATGACTTATCTCAGAAAAGTTGATCATCCTTTAATTTATGATGTTATGTTAGTATTGAGAACTTTAATGTTTGATTTAAAGACATTTAATAATCAATATTAATCAACTTTTATTTGGTGTTGTTATAGTAAATTTTTTTTTGGGGGGAATTACATTGTTTTTATAAATTTTAAGTATTCAAATAAAGATTGTTTTTTTTTGTTCATTCTCAAATTTGGTATGTTCTTCTTTATAAGATCTTTAATTAGTATTCTTATATCTACAGCAATCCTATAAGAGAGGCTTAACCTCTCAATTACTGTGAGTAAGGTTATGAAAGCTGTGATCTTACTAAATTAATATTTTTTTTAATTTCTTAAATTTTTAATTCATGGTAATAATTTATTTGAAAATTAATTGAGGTTTACGTAAGGTTATTAGATGTAATTATTGTTCCTATCTCAGTAATGGATATACTGATAATTGATGCTAAAGTAAAATTAAGTCTAATTTCATAATTGATTAATTTAATTTTTAATTATCCTTTCTTTGAAGTATTATTCAAGGCAAACAACAAAATGGTTGTTTAAAAAAAAAAAAAAAAAAAAAAAAAAAAAAAAGTATCCAGTTATTTTATACCACTATACGATTCTTGGTTAACCGATCTGATCTTGTTCAGAATCTCCATGGTTGTTCTAAAATTTTAGTACATCATCATATCCCTATTCTATTAACGGATTTAACTCCTTCTCCTTTTGGTCCTCATAATTGGAGGAATTTCAGATTGTCTGCATTTTTCCAAATTATATGATGATTACACTTTGTTAATTTAATGTATATGGAGATTTGAGCTTGATCGGGTTGGAGTGGAGTTGGGTGTTCTTTATGCAATCCAGTATGCTACTTGATTTAGAAATCTGTTGCCCCTTACTACATTTAATATTGTCTTAAGATGATGAGTTCAAAATTATCATGTTGTATTAACCTATTCGGATTCTTAAGTTTTGATATTTTGATTAGTTTAATATAATTTGCTCCCTTTTCCATGGCAACAGATTTCAGTGGAGCTAATCAGGGTATACTTATTTGTTTTTGAATCAGTTAATTGTCAGATGAAGACTGAGTTGTAAATAAGTCTATTAAGTTTAAGTAAATTATTTTAGAAAGAACCCCAAACCCCACAACAAATGGAGCCGTAACAATTCGGTCTCTGGGTTATTTATTATTGTTTACTTGTATGTATTTATATATCAAAGAGCAACTGGGTGTTTTTGCAATTAAAATTTTATTTATATGTTCAAGTGTAAAAAGAGGTTCATACTCTCTCTCTGTGCTATAAGCTACAATTCCCAGTCAAAATTATGTCTTGTGAGCATAACCTTTTCTTATTTACAAAAACCATAGTCCTGTACTTAAGTTTTATGTGTATGTAGGTTTCCTTTTTTTCTTTTCCTCTCTTTTTCTCATTTTTAAGCTGCCCCCCCATTTTCCCTTTTTTGTGGTTGTTTGTTTATCAATTTTCTAACCCTAACCATGGCTGATAAGCATTCAGAGGCAATTGCCACTATTCAGCGGAAAAATGCACTAGTGGACAATTTGTCAAACATTCCCCCATTCAATGGAGAGGCCAGCTCAGTCTGCTTCTCAGATTTTTCTGAGAAATTTGAGAGTTTTGCCAAATTATTCGACTGGAATGAGGAGGAAAAAAAATTCGTTTTGTTAGCTAGATTATCAGGAGCTGCTTCTAGGCGAATAAAAATTCACAAAGCGAAAACATCTGATGAGTTATTGAAAATACTAAAAGAGAGTTACACTTCACAGGCCACACCAGATGTTGCACTCAGTCACTTTCTAAATTTTAAACAGCCACCCAATATGAGTGTTCAGGAGTTTTATGACAAGGCATATGATATGTCATTAAGAGCCCTTGTAATTGAAGGTATCCAGGGTGAAGTAGTCGATAAAAGCCGAACGGCTCTACTCCACTCCATGCTTTTGAGCAACCTTACACCAGAAGTGCGAAAGGGGGTAATTGCGAGAAATCCACAATCCCCAGAAGAAGTTCTCAAAATTGCGCTTCTTGAGGAAAAAGCTTATAGGAGCATTAACCCTTTTTACAACCACCGCGAGGAAATTCTCAGCCCAAATTTGACCCAAAACCTACCCTGCGCTGCAGTTTTTCAGCAAAATAACTCACAAAAGAAGGAGATAGACCAACTAAAATCTCAAATTGATGTTTTAGCAGCAAAGATAGACAGTTTAGTTGATCTTAGGGCTCGGGATATACAGGAAAAAAACCAGGAAGTAAGACCCGTAACCTGCTATAGGTGTTCCGTACAGGGCCACTATGCCAGAGATTGTCCACTAAATTTTGTCGACTATAATTTTAGAAGGGGAGGTGGTCAAAATTTACGGAGCCGTGGGCAAAATTATAGAAACAGAGGTGAAAATCCTAGAGGCAACCAGACTCAGCGAGGCGGATATAGGGGAAGAAGAGGTGGTTATTACCAAAACAGTAGGAATATAGCTGTGAACAGAAATGAAGAGCAGGCGGTAAATAACACCCCAGTAGCTAACAATGAAAGTGAGGCTTTAAACTATTAGTGGCCGGATCAAATGTGGTCAACTCGATCCCCCACAGGCTCCTGGACCCCCCAACTGTGTATAGTATGTTTCAGCCCCAATCATATACATTACCAACTGCAAGAATTTACATAAATAAAGTTTGCCTGAATGCATTATGTGACACGGGTTCTGCAATTAATCTCCTGAGTGGTACTGATTGTAACTATTTAGAGAATTTTGAAATGGAGAATTGCAATATCCCCATTATGACTGTCACTGGTGAGAAAGTTCACCTAAATAAGAAAGTATTTTTAAAATTTGTTTTTGATAATGTTCAATGTCAAGCTGAATTCTATGTAGTTGAAGTAAAATTAGCTGAGGAATTTAATATGATTTTGGGAATGCCATTTTTGAAAGAGTACCGGGCAAGTATAAATTGTGATACAAATGCTGTCGCTCTTAAAGTGCCAGTTGCAGGCCAAAGTAAACAAAGCGTAGAAACCCCAAGTAATACTTCAGGGTCTAATACTTGCCTTGCTACTAATTCTGTAAATATTTCTAATTCTGTATATAGTGTAAATTCAAATAATAATTGTATAAATAATGATTGTGTTGAAAATAGTTCTGTAAATATAAAATGTGTCAACAAAGTAGAGGAAAATACAAAAAGTAGTAATGCCAATAGCCCCCCTGAAAGTTTTGCATGTATTAATGTTCATGACTCAGTCAATGTTGAAAATGGGAATCATAGTAGTGAAGATATGGTAGTTCAGGACCCGCAGTTGAGTAATATGGGAAAAGATGTTGAGATAATCATTCAAACTGAGTCAGATAAGGAAGTTAAAAGTGTTGCGCAGAACTTTTGCATGCAAACAATATCAGGCGGTAGCTCTGAGGGTAATAATACTGCAAATTTTTCAAGTATTCAAAATGTCGACAATAATCTATCAGCAGCGAGTCAGGTAACCCAGGGAAATTTAGCTGAAGATACTACTGAAATTTGTAATATTGATGAAAGTGAAGATTTGGTAAGTATAGAGGATAAGGTACCTGAAGTCGAGGAGGAGAGCAATGAAGATAGCAGTAGTGATAAAACCAATAAAAATAAAAATATAAGTTTCGCTGTGTTATGTAGTAAAATTTCAATTCCCCCGCAGTCAAAAATGTTAGCCCAGTTAAAAGCTATAAGGAAAATTTTATTAAGGAAAATGATATTGTTATGTTAGAACCTTTGGCGAAAAATTTAAATCAAGGTCTCCTTACCTCCAGAGCCATTTGCACTAAAGAACATGGCCTATATATCTCATTTGCAAATTTTTCAGAAAATAGTATTCATTTAAATAAAGGAACCTTTGTTGCCAAAATTCAAAAATGTGTAGACAAGTCAAATGTACCCGTAACTAAAAATAACCTTACTTGTAATGTAAATTTGGCCCCTCCAATTGGTGACTTTGATCACGCTGATCTCACTTGGAGCTCTGAAATTAATTTAGATCATTTAGAGCCCCCACTAAAACTTAAAATGCAAAATTTTCTAGACAAAAACAAAGATGTATTTGCAGCATCGGTCTTAGATTTACCCGGCTGTGATACAATCCCTCATGAAATTAACTTAACTTCAAATAAACCAGTTAAAGGCAAAGCTTATAGAGTCCCCTACAAACTACGTCAAGAAATGGAAGACCAACTTAATACTTTGTTACAGGCGGACATAATTTCACCTTCCATGTCGGAATTTGCTTCTCCGGTTATTCTGGTTCGGAAATCAGACGGTTCCTATCGACTTGCTGTTGATTACAGAAGATTAAATAAAAATCTTGTTAAAGATGCTTATCCAATACCTAACATCACCGACTCTGTTGATGCTTTAAGCGGGGCTAAATTTTTTTCAACGCTAGATTTAACTAGTGGGTTTTTTCAGCAGGTTATTCGCCCAGAGGATAGGCATAAAACTGCAATAATCACCCACAAGGGACTTTTTGAGTGGACCCGTAACTGTTTTGGGCTCTCTAATTCAGGTAACAGTTTCCAAAGACTTATGAATGCTATTTTCGGTGATTTAGGCAATCTTGGAATTCTTGTTTATATCGACGACATTGTAATTGCCTCCAGTGATGTTAATTCTCATTTTGAGAAGCTTAGCATGGTCTTTGAAAGGTTAAGACTGCATAAACTTAAACTTAAGCCCAGTAAATGCACTTTCCTTTCGAATAAAATACAATATCTAGGTTTTGAGATTTGTAGTGGCCAAGTATCACCTATCAATAAAAATATTGCCGTAATAGAAAATTTTAAACCTCCAACTACCCGAAAGGCTGTTAGGTCATTCATTGGAACTCTATCCTTTTATAGGAGATTTATACCAGATTTTACTAAGAGAGCTAAAAATCTAATCAACTTAACGAAAGAGACAGGAAAGTTTTCATGGAATGAAGATGCACAGAAAGAATTCGAAGACCTTAAAATGGCTCTTATTTCAAAACCATGTCTTGCACTCCCTGATTTTGAGAAAGAATTCCATTTATATAGTGATGCCAGTGGCGAAGCATTAGGGGCAGTGTTATCACAATTAGATGAAAATAACATGCTCCATCCTGTTGCCTTTGCCAGCAGAAAATTGAAAGATGCTGAGACCCGCTACTCCACCACTGAAAGGGAATTACTAGCTTTAGTTTGGGCTACTGCCCACTTTAAATGTTACATTGCTAATACCCATTTTTTCATCTATACAGACCATGCGCCTCTAACATTTATGTTAAAAATTCACGACCCTACATCTCGCATGGCTAAATGGATCTGGACTCTCTCAGACTTTAATTTTACAATCAAGTTTGTTAAAGGTAAGTGTAACAGTGTCGCAGATTTCCTTTCGAGTTATGTCAACAATGATAACTCCAATGATACTGTTAATTGTAATTTTTGTATACAAGTCGAAAAGGAAGTTACTTTTATGCCTCATTCCAATCTACTTGAAAAAATTGGTGAATTACAAAAATCAGACAAGAAATGCTGCGAGATTGCAAGAAAATTAGACCAAGGTGTAGAAATTGCTCCTAAATACATGAAAATTTTTTTTAGACATGACATTTTAGTTTGTGAGGATACAAGGGAGTCAGCTATTTTGAATAAATCTGTAAAGTTAGTCGTGCCAAAAGAATTGGTTACTCAAGTTTTTGCACTAACACATGAGTCCCTAGCGGCTTGTCATCAAGCCTTTCAAAAGACCATTGATCGCATTCGTGAGCACTTCTATTGGCCAGGAATGTCGTCAGATGTCAAACATCTAGTGGAGTCATGTATTAGTTGCCAGCAGAAGAGAGCTTATAGAGCGAACCAGCTCGCCCCTCTGCAACGTATGCCGACCCCCCCAGTTTCCCATGAACAAGGTTCATTTGGATCTCATTGGACCCTTACCGCAAACTTTTTCGGGAAATAAGTATATTGTCGCATATATAGATTCATTTACTAAGTGGCCAGAAGCATATGCGGTAGTTCAACCACTTCAGATGTCATTGCGGACACTTTAGCTGACTTCATCTCACGCTACGGAGCGCCCTGTTTTATTACGACGGACAACGCGAAGAATCTAATTTCAGATGCGATAGAGCACGTATATAAAATGTTTGGTATTAAACATATTAAGACCTCATCTTATCACCCGGCTGGCAACTCGCAAGTGGAGAGACAGAATCGTACTCTTAAAAATGCACTTTGTCACATAGTCAACCAAAATCAATCTGACTGGGACACTAAACTAAAATTTGCGCTACTAGCTATGCGTTCAGCTGTCCACTCTTCAACTAAACTTAGCCCAGCTGCAGTTATGTATGGCAGAAATATGAATCTACCATATAATCTCTTTTCTCAACCACCTTCTTTTAATTATAATGATGCACCCTCTTTTTGCGAACTCTTAATCCCAGCTCTTCAAAAAGTATACACTGAAGTACATAGTAATTTAATTAAAGTTTCTGAGCAGCAGGAAAAATACCGTGAAAAGACAGCTGTTGATAAAAATTTTAAAATAGGAGATCTTGTGTGGTTATTTACACCCACAGTCGCCCCTGGTAATACAAAAAAATTAAGCAAGCAAAATAATGGTCCTTTTACTATAATTGAGAAGCTAAATGAGGTTAATTTTAAAATAGCGCTAGTTGCTAATCCCAAAAATTGTCAGGTTGTCCATGTTGACAGGTTGTCTTCTTTCAAAGACAGACTTCCCATTTGGTCCAGTGAACCAAAACAAACAATTGGCCTGGGATCGACTGAAAACGTGACCATCGATTCACCACACCAACCGTGCGATTCTCCTCCTGTACGCAGGTGTAAACGCAACAGATTCATTCCCTGGGCACCATATGATAATAACCGCGCACCAGCAGTAGTGAATGTCAACAATAACGAAACTCCGGTAGCGCCGGAAGTGGAAGAAACAGACAGCGACGCGACTGAAATCATAACTCCCTGTTCCCCACCTCCCGTGTCTCCGGAGGTAGAGACGACGGAAAGCAACGAAAGGTATACTTTAGCAGCGCCAGAAAATAACGAGATGTGCGTAAATAAAAATTTAGCAACGGCAGAAGGCAGCGAAATGCGCGTAGGTAAAAATTCAGCCACGGCAGAAAGCAGTTCAACTGCTGAGCACAGCGATTCGCGCAGGTCTCGTTCATCGATTCGTCCAGCTGCTAAATCGAATAGAAGTAGTCGTTCAATATCGATTTCTAGAACCGACTATTCGCTACGGGATAGGAGAGACCGTCCGAGTTATAAATACTAACTACCATTTTTCGTTATTCAGGCATTTTTATTCAATTTTACCTTGTTTATTTGTATTTATTTATAGTTTAGTTAATGTGTATATATATTTAATTATTTTTTTTGGCATTTTTAAAACGGAACTTAGTTTTTCTAGCGTTTTAAAGGTTTGTTTTGATTGTGTTTTGATACTTTCATGTAGGCATTTTTAACCCTTTTTATGCTTATACTGAAGGTTTTTGTCTGTTTTATGGTAGATTTTGTGGTATGTACCCTTCCGCACACCGTCTTCGTAGATTTTGGGTGTATTTTTGAAAAAAAACGAGTGTAATTTTCGTTAATTTAACATTTTTTGGGATGGTATGTGTGGTACACCCTCTTGCCGAAGTTGTTCTGTGTTTTTATTTTTTTTATGCATCTGTGTTCTATACATAACCTTTTAAGGGTGTGTTTACATTAATTAATGCATTTTAATTAGATGGATTTATTATTTACTATGCAATTTGTGGTTTTATTTGAACTTAAACTTTAAGGAGTGTGGACCCTTTTTCTTTTTTCTTGTACATACGTTCTCATGTACATACCTGGATGTGGTTGTGTATGGCTAAAATTACTAGAATTAAGTATTTTCTTAATTTTACTTCCTATTTTTGGTGGTGTATGTGTTTTTCCTCCCTGGTGATATATGTCACCACCCCTGTTTTTTATTTTATTTTGTGGAATGTTTTCCCTGTAGTGCCCAAAAGCCCGAAACTGCTTTTGCTATAAGTAGCACAGAGGCAGAGATACTCTTTCCCATGCACATTACTTGTAAGTGCATTTGTAAAATCTGCACAGTGAACCGAATCATGGGACTTTTTTCAAAAACAACATGGCTTCATGTAGAAAAATGTTATAAATGTGTGCGTAACTCTCTACCATGGTCTGTGATACCATAATATGTGTCTTACAATACGTATATGTATATATTTTTATTTTTATGTCGCCAGTTGCTCTTGTGTATTTTTGTATAATAGAATTAATATGTGTTTTACAAATTTCATTGACATTTACAGTGTTATAACTATAATATTACTAGTACTTTTTACATTAATATATAGTGTTGTAATATACTGTGATGCCAATTATTGAAGTTATGTATATAAGCAGTGTAATGAAACTTAATCAGTGGGCACTTCCTTCTTTTTCGGCTTAATTTTTCTCTCAAAATTCAATTTATGTATTGTTTACAGTTCTGTTACCAGAAATTTCAGGTGAGATGTAGTTATGCGTAGGAATGACAGTAGTAGGGAAGTGAGGTTTCACAGTCCAAGTGGAACTTGTGTTTTTTTTACAGGTGCAGAATGTATCTTTTTCATTTTAGTGGTAAAATCAGCCTTGTGGTCCCTCCTCTGGTAGTACTCTTTTATGGTCATGTTTCAGGTAATATTTTAGGTAATGGTTTCTACGGATGTGCGAGCTCTGGTTGTATATATCCGGAATATATTGTCAGGGTGGTATTTCAGCGGTGAACTCTCTGGATCCCGTCCCGGATCGATGTATGATTTGTGTTTGTGGGTCAGTTTTTTCAGTGTTGAGGTCCCAGCATGCCATGTGGTACCCAGTTACCTTTCAAAAAAAAATTTGTTTTCTCAAAAAAATTTTTTTTAATTAGCCGGGGGGAGCAATCTTGTTACGGTTGGTTTCAACCAATTTTTTTTAATCTACATTAATTACCTTAAATCACTCTCTCAACATTTATTTAAAAGCACTCTGTTTTCTGTTTCTAATAAAAATTTAAATAAATAAAAGTAATTGTAATAATAATAATAAAATCAGTTTTTATTTTTCTTCTTTCTTTTTCTTTTTGCAAAGTAATTTCAACGTTTATAGTCTAGCTTAGCTTCCTGTTTTTCAAATGCGAAAGCAGACAGCAAGGAGGGATGTTTGTCAGTTAAAGACCGCACAGATGGAAAATTTGGAGTCATCTAGTCTGACTTTGATATAAGAATGACCGACCGCCCTGTATAAGAATTACGTTATCTTATGAGTGTACTATACACGCAATTAGGCTTTGTAAGTTTACGACAGGCTTCAATTGGCTCTGCTATCAGGCGGATAGCTGGCGCCCATGTAAACAGAGGCTCACAGGACCCCCCTTCAGCACACGCCATGAGGGTGAGGCACGGTTGTCTTCCCCCATGTAGCGGCCGGGTGGGAATGAGCGACACAGTGCCGCCACCAGGGTTAGTCCATTCCTATAGTTTCCATTCCCGTACCCCCTTTGACAGAGTTGTTCCGGCCAGTTTTTGTAAGCAGCGCGGGAGAGAGAATGTTTACGAATTTACTTGGCACGTAAACTGACTGGTTGTTTGGATCGTGAGCTGGTTGGAGGATGAAACACTGGGAATAGCATGCGAACACCCGTGTTTTATGACGGCAGTCGGTTCTCGTGTTTAAATAATTATTGATTCGTGACCGGTAGAATGCGACTGAATGAAAAAAATAAATTCTTGTAAAAAGAAAGGAGTCCGGCGAGGAACGGTTGAAATGAAGTGATATTATCAGAGATACGTGAAAAGCATGAAAGAGGACTTAAGTGAAGTTCTGATACGGTGACGCCGAGTATGCCCTTGCGAATATTTGAGCGTGTGGTCAGTGTGTCGTTCCAAATTAACATGATTGTTATTTTAGAATAAAGATACATCTCAGTCAACCCAGTAGTAAAAATTCAGTGACCCAATAGTTGATGCTGCTAGTGTGAAATCTGACTGTAAAGGTCTCTATTGTGGGACAAACCCCCTCCTGACAAGATGCGAAAGCCAATAATTGACGACGTGGTGACTGATAGTGAAGCTTAATAAGATGTGCGGAGTAGTGATCTAACCCACGACTGTGAAGAAACCTGTCAGCTCGCCTGCTGGTATATAGCAATAGTTTTTCTCTCAAAACAAAGAGGAAAGAAAAATATGTTGTGCAATCGGCTGCAACATTAAAAGAGGAAAGGGGAGTGTAAAAACCTGCCCACTGATTCAACCATTGAATTCTTCATCCTCTGTAAGTAGAAATTACATAGTTTTTATTTACATGTCTCCCTGATGAGGGAATATATATATTTGTGTGATTTAGAGTTGGAGAGTAAGATGCAAAATAAGCAAAAATAACTTGTAAATCCATATATGTATATTAATATTATAATATGTTAAGCATTACAATGCGTATTTGAAAGGTAATTAATGACTTATCTCAGAAAAGTTGATCATCCTTTAATTTATGATGTTATGTTAGTATTGAGAACTTTAATGTTTGATTTAAAGACATTTAATAATCAATATTAATCAACTTTTATTTGGTGTTGTTATAGTAAATTTTTTTTTGGGAATTACATTGTTTTTATAAATTTTAAGTATTCAAATAAAGATTGTTTTTTTTTTGTTCATTCTCAAATTTGGTATGTTCTTCTTTATAAGATCTTTAATTAGTATTCTTATATCTACAGCAATCCTATAAGAGAGGCTTAACCTCTCAATTACTGTGAGTAAGGTTATGAAAGCTGTGATCTTACTAAATTAATATTTTTTTTAATTTCTTAAATTTTTAATTCATGGTAATAATTTATTTGAAAATTAATTGAGGTTTACGTAAGGTTATTAGATGTAATTATTGTTCCTATCTCAGTAATGGATATACTGATAATTGATGCTAAAGTAAAATTAAGTCTAATTTCCTAATTGATTAATTTAATTTTTAATTATCCTTTCTTTGAAGTATTATTCAAGGCAAACAACAAAATGGTTGTTTTTAAAAAAAAAAAAAAAAAAAAAAAAAAGTATCCAGTTATTTTATACCACTATACGATTCTTGGTTAACCGATCTGATCTTGTTCAGAATCTCCATGGTTGTTCTAAAATTTTAGTACATCATCATATCCCTATTCTATTAACGGATTTAACTCCTTCTCCTTTTGGTCCTCATAATTGGAGGAATTTCAGGTTGTCTGCATTTTTCCAAATTATATGATGATTACACTTTTGTTAATTTAATGCATATGGAGATTTGAGCTTGATCGGGTTGGAGTGGAGTTGGGTGTTCTTTATGCAATCCAGTATGCTACTTGATTTAGAAATCTGTTGCCCCTTACTACATTTAATATTGTCTTAAGATGATGAGTTCAAAATTATCATGTTGAATTAACCTATTCGGATTCTTAAGTTTTGATATTTTGATTAGTTTAATATAATTTGCTCCCTTTTCCATGGCAACAGATTTCAGTGGAGCTAATCAGGGTATACTTATTTGTTTTTGAATCAGTTAATTGTCAGATGAAGACTGAGTTGTAAATAAGTCTATTAAGTTTAAGTAAATTATTTTAGAAAGAACCCCAAACCCCACAACACGTAATAAAACGGAAAATGTCTAAGATTTCTCAATAATACAAGGAGTATGAGTATGTGGATGTACGCAAAGCAGATTAATATCACGTCATTAGAGAATTAAAAAGAAAATCTGGCTTCATACTGGAAGTTTAACGAATTTTTCAGATTTTTGAGAATAATACAAAGCGAGTATCAATATGAGTAATAGAGAATAGTAAATAAGAGTTTGAGAAACATAAAAATCAGATTATGGAAATATTCGCATATTTTAACATTTTGAAGGTGTACAACATGTTTAATTTTGAAGTTATTTTTTTAAATACCGCATTTAGTCCGTATTACGGATATTATTATGACAGAATATAATAGCGGGCTGGTTTAGATATTCGAAAAAACAAAAAATGGAGTAAATTTTTACTTTAAAAAACATGACTTTTTTTTTTCTTTTTGGTAAATTAAATTTATTTGAATCTATTAAAGAAATGATAAAGTGTTTTGAAAGGAATATTAAACGAAACCCTTTGAGCGATCTGCGATCACACTTACCCACTGGTTTTTATCAGTATTGGGGCCTTGGCAAGGTAAAGAAAATGACATTGGCGAGAGAAGAAAATTTGCCAACATATTTTTTGGCAACCTATTCACACAAATTATTTTATCATAAAACGCTCACAATGATCAATTTATAAAAAAACGTACAATGTTTAATTTAATATAAAACACACGCAATCTTTTCTACCGAGTTGCCATACGAAGCAAAATCTCGCCAAAATCGTCGTGGTACAGATGTCGCAGACACACTGGTTTTATTCATAATTACACAGTTTTTGTTGGTGGTTGTAACGTTCATTTAATGGATATATATATATATATATATAATGCAGTGTATTTGAGAATGGAGGGATTAATTCCACTGAAAATCTCCCCTATAATGTAGAAAACGCTGGATTTCAATAACTCATTATTCTACGTCCTAATTATATTTTTACTCTGCTTCTTATTATCGTGCCACGTTCCACCAACTATTTTCAATAGTGATTACATCTTTTCCATAACTTACGAACACAAAATTTCGCCACACACATCTATCTAATGGTTCCGAAAAGAAAGAAAACACTTTCGCTTTTTTTTTCGTAAACACGGGTACGCGAATGCAATTAAGGTCAAACACGAAACACTGAGTTTTGTGCTCTATCTCAGACAAAAACGTGAATCTCGCTTGCTAGCGTGTTCCAATCGCAGAGGCCATCGGAATTGCTTTATTATAAGTTCAAGTAAAGTATTTTTCTCCCCTCTACTAAGGAGTTACACCCATTCAAAAAATGAGGAAATATTGTAAATTTACTTAAGTTATCGGATTATGTTTTGTTTATGTTAAATAGTTATATCTCATTATCGTTGGTTTGCACGCTTCGCGTGTGTTTATATAAAGATTTGTGTGGTTGATAATGCAAATATATATATATTTTTTTTAATGTACCTTAAAAGTGTTGTTTTGAATCGGAAAAATAAGTATCTCCACACGTGGAAATATAGATATATTTCTTTTTTAAGGGGTTAGATTAATACTGCGAGGAAATAGAAAAGAAACAAAAGAGTTTTTGGAGTTTCCTTATGATGAAGTGTTAGTCTAATGCAGCGCTTTTCAGCATTTGTTATATCACACCACTCTTGTACAACAGTTACACTATACATGGCACGCTTAAGGCTGTTCTCAAAGCCAAACTGGTCATTTTAAGGTACATTTTGTAATTCATTTTTGTTCGGAAACGCATAAAATTGGCTGGTGTTAATATTCAGAAACTTTGTAATCGAAAGATTTTTTACATTTTTTGGACAAGGCAAAAGATCTTGCAGAAAATACCGTCAAAGTTGGCGTTTTGAACCGAATCCTTGACGCGGTAGGATGAGAAAAGTTAAAAACGTGTCACATCACGCGAATAGCTTATAACAAATATATAATATATATTCTTAAATATATATATATATATTCTTTAATTTCGCACTTTTTGCTTTCAGCGCCGCAAACCTCTTAAAAAATACGAATTTTAAGACTTTTCACAGGCTATTTACAGATTATATTTTTGACTCGTAAAATTTCAAAGAGTTTGGACAATAACGACTATTTTTTTAAATATTTAATGTACCCGACGGTCTCCTCCATTCCTTTTTTAGGCATACTTCAAAATGACTTTTTGAATTATGGGGAAGTCTTGGGAAATCAAAATAAGATGAAAAGAAAAATATCGAATTATATGTACATTTATTTCTCTTTCCAGTGGTACAATTTGTAAAAAAGATTAAGAAAAATAATCCTCTGAAAAAAGTTCAATTCCGAAAGTCACTTTAGCGAATTTCTTTTTGTAGATTTCGTAAGAAATACTACCTATTACATTCTCACCTAAGTTGGAAATTTTGAAAAATTTTTGCAGATCTACGCCGATCATGACTCCCTGAACCCAAAACCACCCCCAGTTCAAAACTTTATATATATATATATATATATATATATATATATATATATATATATATGTCACTTTTTTCTGACCACAATAACTGGAAAAATTCTACATAAATCTCTTCCAAACTGATACATAAAATCAAGGGTCATAAAATCTCGGTCAAGTTCGTTAATGGGCAAAATCGAACCAAGGGGGAGGAATGGGGGGGGGCTTTTTGTGAAAACAGAAAAACCCTTATAATTTATTTATTATTATACGTATCGAATCCGTTTAAAGTTATTATTACTTCTAGGAAAAGGGGCAAAAATTTATGTATGACAGATTTTTGATATAATTAAAAATGGCCCCAAGGGGGGGAAAAAGGGGGATTTTAGAAGAAAAAAAATCATAGCTTCGTCAATTCACAAGATATCAAATCCGCGTAAATTTATTATTAATCCTCTTAAATCCTCTTAGTATTATCTAAAACTTTTATATTGACAAGTTTTTTATAGGACCAACCGTTATAGCAAAAAAAATTAAAAATAAAAAAAATCCCTGCAAACAAGTTTTTTTTCGAAGTAGGCGGTTCCAACTCCTGCATCTTTTCGAAACTGATACATAAAATCAAGGGGCATAAAATCTCGGTCAAGTTCGTTAATGGACAAAATCGAACCAAGGGGGGGGGGGGGATGGGAGGGCTTTTTGTGAAAACAGAAAAAAAAACATAATTTCTTAATTATGATACGTATCGAATCCGTTTAAAGTTATTATTACTTCTAGGAGCAGGGCCAAAAACTTATGTATGACAGATTTTTGATATAATTAAAAATTGCCTTAAGGGGGAAGGGAAGAGGGGTTTTAGAAGAAAAAAATTCATAACTTCGTCAATTCCCAAGATTTCAAATCCGCTTAAATTTATTATAAATCCTCTTAATATTATCTAAAACTTTTATAATGACATGTTTTTTATAGGACCAACTCTTACAGCAAAAAAAAAAAAAAATCCTTGCTGGCTCCGCCTGCAAACAAGTTTGGTTTCGAAGTAGGCGTTTCCAACTGCAGCATCATCGCAAAAAGGTCATTTCTTCCGCAATTCCAGACAAACAGGCACCCCACGGTCTGCGTCTTCGAAATCTACCTGTGCCTGTAGGCCGAGCCGTCAGGGATTTTTTTCACATAGGATTACGATATGGAGAAAAAAAAGTGAGAAGATAAACACTGCTTTTTTTACAATTAAATATCAATATTTTAAACTAAATTATACACAGGCTTCAGAAATATTATGTTTATAACTCATAAAAATTACAATAATACAGACAATATAAAAAATATACGTTTTTAAATGTATTCGATAGTAATGGATGAAAAAAAAAAATAGAAGAACGCTTCTTGCAAGCCTTTTTTACTTAGATTTTCGTTTAAAAATATAAAATAACTCAAGATTTATTTCAGAAATATTTAACGCCCGGATTACACCTGTCTTTCGTTTAAAAATATAAAATAAAAACAGACCGTAGCATGCGCCTGGTATACGCTGCCGAAGTCTTTTGGGTCCCCAACTCTAGGTTCGTTCGGATATATTTTCATTTGAAAATGTAAAATAATACAAATTCGAGGATGTGCACTATGGAAGGCAGTGGGACCCGCAACATTAGGATCGTTCAGAAAGAGTTTCGTTTAAATATAGAAAAACATTCAACACTGATGTTAGATATATTTACGACTATTATCAGGGGCCCGGGCAACGCCGACAGGGTCAGCTAGTAAATAAATAAACTAGTAAATCTTCAGATTAGAGGCTTCGACGTCAATTTTGCAAAACATTTTAATTTTCATCCCACTTCACATAATATCTAACATAGGCTAATTCCATGCGTGAATTTAGTGTAAGTCACATAGCCATAGACTTCTGCGATTTTTGGCCACCGGCATTTAAAAAAAAAAAAATTCTTCACCGTATTTAATTGTAGATATATGGGATTGGTTAGGTCAAAATTTTCCTTTACTATAATACTGGTAGTTATACATAGTAGCCATTTACATTTCTGTGACTGACACTACATCCACGCATGGAATTAACCCATATTGAAATCTGCAATTTAATAATGTTAGACTATCGTAAGTATATTTCTAGGCATATAAGATTTCCAAAAGATTCAGAAAATCTAACTTTTAAAAGCTGTTATATTAAACACGATTTCATACTATTATACTCGTCAACTGTATATTGTTCGACTACTTTAGAATAAAAATGTAGAATTCTTCAGGGGGGCTCTCTTCAGGGATTTCTATTTTCTATTTTATTTAAACTTTTCTTTTCCAAATCCTTTGTAATCGGGAAAGTCACAATGAATGAATTATTTTAATAAATTTCCTTTTTCTAACACGTTACGAAATAAAGTTGCTACACTGTAAAAAATATTAGTGTTACTTTACACCAAAAATGGTGGCAACAAAGTTGCCACCAAAAACGGTGTAAAGAAACACCCCTTGTAAATTGGTGTAATGAAACACCAAAAATTAATTAGTGTAAAGAAACACCATCATCAATTTGGTGTGCTTTAACACCAAATTGGGTGTCCTACTAACTAATTCAGGATATGCCACTTCGATGCAGCATCACACCAAATTTGGTGTTCAAAATCTGTCGTCCCAAATTATCCTACGAGGAAAAGTGATTGAAAGGTTATGGATATTTATGTAAAGCTACAGGCATTTTTACTGGATTTTTCCCCTCTTAATTAAAAGATAACATATTTTGAAACAACTTTTATAATTAAAATTTAAAAAAATATATTGAGGATTTCAATTACAAATTTGCGAATTAATTTTGAAATATCCTTTTCTGAATCAAAGAGAAAAATATGTCTAAGTTTTATATAAATGTATAACAGTTTACAGAAAATTTAGAGATCTTTTTCTCTTTGATTCAGAAAAGGATATTTAAAAGTCAATTCGCAAATCTGTAATTGAAATCCTCAATATAATTTTTTTTAATTTTAATTATAAAAGTTTACTGATGTTTCAAAATATGTTATCTTTTAATCAAAAGAAGAAAAATCCAGTAAAAATGCCGGTAGCTTTACGTAAATATCCATAACCTTTCAATCACCTTTTCTCTTAGGATAATTTGGGACGACATATTTCCGGTCAAAGACTTGAAAAGAGCTATAAAAAATAATTTGGTGCTGCAAGATTTATCGGGTGTTTAATTACAACAATTATGATAGCAACTTTGTTGCCACCATTAATAAAACCTTATTCAATTACAGTTATAATTAAAAAGAATTCCATATAGAAATTTAACAATATAAATGTTGTGATTACATAAATGTTAAAATAAACTTAGTCAGGAAATTCTGTTAGACTTTGTATTTTTTCATGTCAAAATACTTACGTATTTAACAATGAAGCCACATGAAACTATTTGCACTTATTTTTAGTAGTGAAAGGGTTTAATCGATTTTCAATATAGCATTGTAGAAGTTATGGCCATCCCCCACTCTTATTAACACCTAATATTTTATTATCCTAGTAATGAATGTTTTGCGTTTTGAATAAATTTCTTAAGAAATACCCCAAGGAAAATGTTACTCACTTTAAATAAAAATTAATTTTAAAATATCACTCTTAAGAAGCTTAAATTAATTGGATTTAATTACAAGTATTACTTGTTAGTGATATTTAACTATGGCATCCCAACACATCTTACATTTCTGGTTATAACTTAGTTGGTCAATAGAATAATCAGGTAACCATGTATGCAGAATTTATTCAAAATTTTAATAGTAAGAATTAAGAACAAAATAACTTTTATGATATTTATTTAACTAATACTGAATTGGAAAGTATAATACACATTTGTCAATACTAAAAGTATTATATGAAAATAATCAGAGACTAATAACTAAGTAAGAACGAATGAAATACAGTGAAGAAAGAAAAAAAGTTAAATTCAAAATATCTTAAAGAAATTTGAATGCATTAATAAACAAAATAACCTAACTTAATTTGAACAGGCAAGCAATGCTTATAATAATTCTTAACAGCTTGCAGACCAATGGGTTAGACACATACTTTTCTCATAAAGTTAGCAAAAAAAATTATAGAATTTTCTCTGAAGACATTTACTTACTCATATCTTAGGTGGGCAAAGTTCTGACAGTAAGCCTTTGGTCAAATCAGTATATTTGTAATTTCACAATAAAAAAATGATTTTTATAAGCACATAAAAAAGCATAAGTCAAGGTTAAAAGTAAAGAACGGTTTTAGCTAATCATAAAAAAAAAATTGCATATTGCAGTGTACCAAACCACACAAACAGCATATAATTATTACTTAACATTATCAAAACACATTTCATGGTTAAATATATTGATATTAACCAAAATAGTATACCTACAGTTAAACCCAAAACAGGCTTACACAATTTTTTAATTGTCATTTTGGATTTGTACTGTTCAAATTGCCCACTTAAGATATATTACACACAATATTATACAATTTTTATATGTAACAAAAAAAAATCTTAAGTATTACATTCCATGTATGAAACATCATTTAATGTTACCAAAATATGTTTTAAGACAATGTACCAGTTTCCATTTTTGTAGTAGCTGGAAAATGGATATCTAAATTGCAAGAGACTTGCATCCATAAAAAAAAATCTTGAACAGTCCTTATTAGACATTTTTTTAATTTTATATGCACCAAAATGATCATTGAAAACACACTCATAATCTTCTAAAAGAAAAAAAACTTTATCACTATCTGTTATAATGAGCAAAATTTTTGAAAAAATTGGTTCTTCTTCAACTAATTTCCTAACAATAAATAAACCACTAACATATTTTAAAAAGTTAATAGTAAAGTGTGAAACAGAATATAGTTCCCTAGTAAATCCTTTGTCTTTCACAATAACCTGAGCAGCTTCTGGTTGTATAGAACTTAATTCAAGTGGTTTGGTAATCCCAACCGATTTATTATGCTGAAGGTATCCATTTGAATTACAAGCATAATATGCTTGACGTAATTGATGGCGATTTGCTAATGTGAGAGTTATATTTTTAAAATTTTTTCCTATTGCAGCAAGTCTCTTAAAATAATAATGCTTCGCTTCAAATCTCAATGTCCAACAGTGACGGAGAGGCCCAAAATTTAACATGTGAGAAGGGTAATGAATAAGAAAGTGCTGCTTTGGTATCATCATTTTATCAGGAAAAAGTTCTCTAAAAAAATGTAGGTGGTCATCAATTCTAATTTTTAAATAAGCAATATGGTCTACTGTGAGAACAGGGGCAAAAATAAGTTCAACAATACCCTTTAAATCTATAAACAATTTCCAATATGAATTGTCTTCAGGAATGACAGCAGCACACATTAACGGGAGTAATCTGACAAGTGTCCACATTCGAGCAGCTGTCTGATTTATTTTACATTTTTTATTTATTAAAGATGGTTTATCAATAGAATCTAAAGGTCCATAAGGCCACATTTCAATTTGTTTATTTATATAATCAATAGAAATTACTTTGTGTGTGTGTAAAGCTTCTAAAACTAAACCTGTTTCATATGGGACAACTCCTTCTAGCAAATCATGGGCAATATCAGGAGGGAGACCACGTGTAACATGAAAAAATTCTGAATTAAATGGAGAATTGTTTTTTATTCCATACTGAATTAACTTTGTGTCATCAGCAAGCAACTCTGTTACATGTTGTTTATAGTTTTCAGGAGTCCTCAATGTAATATGATCATCAGTATATGTGTTTTGTATCTCAGCCTTATTACACAAGCATGTTCTGCAATAACAGTTTACTTTATTAGTGAATGATTCCACAAAACCACCAATCATATTGCTTCCTAAATTGTCACCACTAATAAAAGACAGACAGCCAACAAAAGTTTCAGCTCTCACAGAAATTCCATCAGTTGCAAGAATATTCAAATCCTTAACTAAGGGTTCAACAATTTTACCAATACCAAAATATTTCACATCTGTACTTTTACAAATAATAACTAATTGAATTATATCAGTTGAAGATCTATACTGTGGATATACATTTCCTAGAAAATAGTAAAATGCCAGTAATTTGTGAGTTTTTCTATGAACACCTAATGGGTTACAAATCTCAAATTCATCACAAAACAGATTTAATTTTAAGGAATGGAAGTTGGTAGAAAACAGGGGATGAGTTTTACAGAATTTACCATCATCAAAACTTGTTATAAGATTTTTGGCTTTGTCACACTTAGGGTTCACAACTTGTGTAAATACATCATCTTGCATCAACAAAAATTTCAAAGTTTTTAATATAGACACATAATGAAAACAACACGACTTGTTGAAACTATTATTTCCTAAAATATACTCAACAGGAAGAACCATTTGCATGTTTGTTTCATAGTACTTCATTCTCCTATAATTATTAGATAATGAATCAATGCTCTCAAAAATACAATTTTGTTTCAAAATTTCATTAATCTTTAGAAAACTCTCATTACTTATACTTAAATTAGAAGTTTCATTTTTAATTTTGTTAATTAAATAATCACTCTGCATTTCCAACAAAGAATTAAAATCCTGCAAGATTTTTTGGGTTGTGGACAAAGGTAGCATGTGTTTTTCCTGAGCTTTTAATAATAATAAACTAACATGTCGTTTCATTTTTGAATCAAAATTTTCTTCAGTTGCACCTATATCATCTTCTACATTTATTGATTCAAAGTCCATTAACGGATCTTTACTACAATTAATGTGACTTAAAAATTCTTCATCGCAATTATTCAAATTATTTTTACTTTTATCAGTGTGCGTATAATATGTATGTTTTCTACTCAAATGTGATCGATAAGAGGAAAAACTTTTGAATTTGGCTGTACAGCTTATGAAAGGGCAAAATATTGTTTTATTTTGTTTTGTATGTACATTCAAATGTTTTGAAATATCTGGCAGATTTTTAAAGCAGCTTACTTGTGGACAGTTGATACATGTTTTACATATGTAATGGCCAGGAAAAATAGATCTATCTTGAGAAAATGTATTCCTGTGTTTTCTATAAACATGAGATTTATATGCGTGAAAATTAGTAAACGTATTTGGACAGTCATGAACAGCACATTGCAAAAAAAAAATTGTTTTCTTGGCTATGAAACAAGTTTAAATGAGTAAGATACTTGGTAAAAACTGTAAATGTTATGTTTGGGCAAAAATTACAAATTAAAACCATGATTATAAAAAAGATAAAGCACTAAACAATATAAATTGACTTAAGTATAAAATGTCTTTCTAATTGTTATCCTTACATACAATTTTTAAGTTTTTGTGCAAAGTTTACAACAATTGATGGTAATTTCTTCTTGTCTGACTGAATGTCAAAGATGAACTTTTCTATAAAATTAAGGGTTTTGATGCAACGTTTTGGATACTCGCAATTAAATATAAAGTATGATGCTATCAGATTGGTGACTGCTTCCGATAATGAATTGCAGTGGAGAATAATTTCATGCTCAGCTAGCACATAGTATTTTTCTTGTTTAGTCTCAAACCCAATGATTCCTACATGAGGCGATGAATAACCTGCTTTCTTAATGTCATCAATAGAAGTAGTTGCCTATAAGAGAAATTAAAATTAAAATCAGTGCTACTCGATTTCACTGCATGACAAATACAATTTTAATTTTTTTCTTTAAATATAGCATAAACCTCATCATGCGGTCGATGCAGTTTTTTTTTTTTTTTTCTTGGGGCCCATTTTGTGAAAAATAAGTTATTATTGTGAAATTTATCATATTTTTGTGAAAAATAACATTTTGTAACAAAGGATGAAATTTAGCTAACTCAAATTCAAACGAAGCATTTAATAATAATTTCTTCTTTAAGTCCTTCTGTTAAAGTTTTACTTTTCAGTGAACTTGTTTTGTTGGCAAATTACAAATTTTAAAACATAACGAAATAAAAATAATCAATGAAGAGTATGTTTTTATGGAATAGAAATTTGTGAAAGTGTCTATTTTTTTAAAATGAATTTTGTGAAGGAGAATGTTTTGTTAAATAAGATTTTTGTGAACGGGCTCTAAATAGACCCCAAAATTTTCCTGGATCGACCCTTGATCATCCAAGCATGCTATTATAAAACTTGATAACTGATAATGTAGAAGAAAGATTAAGACAAGATTTATCGTTTTATAGACAAAACATTTACCACATAGATTTTAGCTATATTTCACTTATACAAAGAGTAACGTGCAGAAAACAAACCAACTTAGAAAGTATGGCATGCAGGAAGAAAAATTATAAAGAAATATTTATTGATACTACAAGTTTAGTAATCCTTTAACAAACAGTTAAAGAGATTTAGCAGATTCTGATATGTAAAATAAAGAATGTATTTTTTCTCTTTCATCTGTTGTAACTGACTATAAATGCTTTATTTTGGCAGTCTATTGTAAATTACATAAATATGGGCAACATCAACAACAACAAAAAAGGTTTGTACAAGCAAATATTTATCATTTTGATGAGATCTTTAGTTTGATTCTTTATCAAGCAATTCAAATCTTTAATGAGATTGTGACATAAGGAAACAGACTACATTATCAGGGTTGTTTAATTTAAATGTAAGATTTGATAGATAAATATTTTTCTAATACTAGGTGAAATCTAAAAGTTATAGCTTCTAATCAATCTTAGAGACAAGTGACTCATTTTTTTAGCATATGAAAGTAATTTATAAACACATGAGCAACAATAGTTAAAGCTGATATTTGCAGTCTCCTTTCATAGAAACCTGTGAAATATTAATTGAGGCGTATAATTTATTTATAAAATGTGAAAACATTGCCGTATTTATTATAGTGCTACATTTTACCTATTATTCAATTGTAATGTTGAAAATCCCCAACATTTTGCACAATCAGCCTTCACCCCCATCTCCCAACCCAAAACCGACCCACAGGGCTTTGTACGGAGGCTCTATTAAATATTATTTAAACTGAAATTTAAATCATGATGAAAATCATTTTTATAAGAATGTCTTTGATTAAATGCAGAGCTAAAACTAGGATTTTTCTAACATATTAGGCAGGAATCTTAGAAATCTTTTCCTGAAAATTTAAGGGCAATGGAAGACATTTTAAACATTTACATGTATGTAATAACAATACTTTTTATGCAAGTCAATAACAGGTGGCACACTGCTAAATAATATTCCTATCATTTTCAACCACATTAAATTCATTTCTAACACATGCAAATAAAATACATACTTTTCACACATTTCATAAAAAAGAAAAATAATGTTACAAACCAAGACATTTTAATTTAATATCAAAGAAATGTTTCTAATATAGATGCACAGAAAATAAAAGTGGGCAAGAAAAATATGGTTACTTTTCCATTATACGGATACCATTGTCGCCAAGCATACATTTAATATATACATTATGCATTAACATACATTTTGGCATGGTGTCAGTATAATGGAAAAGTACCAAAACATGTTATTGTCTTGTACGGTCACTAACACTGTAAATAAATTAAATAGCATGTTATAAAAACTTTAAACATTTAATAAGAGCGATAAAAATTGTATAAAAAAATGCTGTCATTTTGTAAATGTGAAAGCAACATTGCATATAAAATATTACCTAACTATCTTATGTAAACATTAGGCACAACATCCCTCGAGGAGGGGAAGGGGGAAACTCTTACTCTTATGTTAAACCTTTCTTCTCCAAAGACACCTTATTTTTGCAGATAATCAAATAAATTAATAACAGTATTTGTAATTTATCACTTACCGTGTATGTTAAAAATAGCTGGTCTTCAGAAAAATGCACAGGTAATGAGATCAGCAGAAATTCATCTTTAGCTATTGCTGTGTCAGCTTGCTCTTGGAGACATTTCAGAGTTTCAACCCATGAAGGAAGGCTTTTTCGTGCCAATAATAAATTATAGAGCTGCTTATTATATAAACTGAGAAATTTTGGAATACACTGAAAAACGTTAGATTTCCCTGTTATTCGGAAAAATTCATCAGCAAAGTGCTGTTTATTAAATAAGTTTGGATATTTAATTTTTAAATCAGCAACTTTCATATATTGATTGACAATTTCATCTCTTCTAATGTCAAATGTTTCATTTAACTCAGATGAAGCACTAGCCTGTTCATTAATAACCATGAGTTGTTTTTTGAACTGTGGTATTTCTTTCTTTTCATTCGCTTTTTCTCCTTTGTTATGGAACTTATTGGTTATTTTCTTTTTCTTCTGCTTTACTTCCTCACTTTGATCAAATCTACGCATATTTTTCAATTTATCTCGAATAGCCTGTCGCCATCCACCATATCCAGTTCCAATGGACTCTTTTAAATATGGGTATTTAGAAACAATGGCTCTTGCCATGTCGGTCACCATAACTGATGTCGGATATTTTGAATGTTTCACAACAGATGAACATATGGTATGTATTGATTCTGACCGCAAAACCCTAGGTAAGGGTACCTCATCTTGCAAAGCTTGTCTTAGGCGACTTGAAAAGTCTTTAGCGGGTATTGTGAAATTATCTAGGGGAAAAGATGACTGTGGAGTTGCTGCAGCAAATAGATCTGGTTCTGATGATTCACAGGAACCAGAAGCATTTCTCTCATCAGTGAAAAATGGTTCAGTTATATGGGATGATGATTTCGATTCAGCACAGTCAGGAACTGAATTTTCAATATATAATACTTTGGGTGTATCTAACACAATTCTATATTTCTTACCTGGAAGAATGTTTTCATCTTTTTGTACATCAATGTACTCCTGCCAAACTTCATTAAAAAACTGTATAATAATGGATACTGTCCGATCAATACAAAATCTAGCATACACCTCCTGAAACATCAAATAAGAATGCATAAGTTTCAAGTACATCTTGTATAAATTCAGTAACCATACCAGGAGTTGATCCTGACAAAATTGGAGGCCTATTTCATAAAAACTCATTTAATAAAGCAAGCCCATTCTCAAAATCCATTTTACTAACATAGCCATAGGCTTCTTACAAAATTCATTATTTATTAAATAAAAACTACCCTTACATGATTTAATGGAACAGATGTCGCAGACGCACCGGGATTTGTGCAATTTTTCTTTGCGCCATTTTGGCAAAAAAACCCAATTTTCCCAATCTTTTTATTACACATACGCATTTAATTGAATTTATTATTTTTATATTATTTGATTTATTTACACATATATTCATTTTTATTATAAAAAAACAGGTTGCTATACACAGCAAAAATCGCCATTTATGGTGCCAAAAAGAAAACCCTGTGCAGTGACATCTGTACCGATTTAATCAAAATTGTTTGGGTGTACTGAAATTAATGATTAAAAATTGAAAAATTAATTAAATCCATGATTATTGTTTCTTTCTTAGCTTAAAAATCAGAAAATATAATGATTAACGAAATACAATTATTTGATCGATTGGAAATTTTTTTCTTATTTACGGCTATACCAAAAACAACCATTTTACAGATAACAGAAAAATCGCCAAAAATAACTGCTTCATCAGCAGTTATGACAGTTGAAGTTGAATAAAATCTAATAATCTTAATTTTACAATGTTTATGAGAAACACCATAGAAAACACATGCTATTTTTTTATGTAAGTAGAGGATATTTAAAAGAATAACAGGACAATCTTCAGTAATGTAATGCATGAAAAAGTAAACAAATAAGTGATTCAGCAAATCTTAAAAATGTATTTTTATTAATATAACTATAAAATGCAGAAAAATATTCTGGTACTTCTATATTATCCAGTCAACCAATTTCCGTAAAAAAAAAAAAAAAAAAAAACTATCGCCAAATTATTTGCCAAACTGTAGCATCCAATAAACAAATGAAAGAATGTTGCCATTTGAATCTCAAAAAAAAAAAGTAAGGAAAAGAAACGAAAGAAAAAGAAATTAGGAAAGCCCCATTCATTAAAGTATCATTTCTCAGCAAGTTTAAACAATAAAATTTACAATACATTAAAGAAAAAAGAAACCAAAATAATCTTTGATATTTATTTATTTACATTATTTTTTTAAATTATCCCTCTCGACTGTTGGATAAATATTTGTGATGTCAGTTGAAAGTGATCTATTGTACGTAACTACACATTGCAACATTTTTTCAATGCTTTTTCTGTTTAAATATCATGATGTCGAAGACGTAATTTTTATTTTAGTTAATGAAGTAACTAATAAATCAGTAAAACATCATTAAAAAATCATTAACATCCAATTAAAAATCATTTGATGAAATAACAAGCACGTGTAACGCATTTGACGTCAACTGAATGTGACGCCACGATCATTATTTTTAGCTTTAAATCCCATAGTTTGGCAATAGCGAAAATTTCTCCATCTTTGCATAAAAATTGATTAGTTTACAACAATGGATGTGTTTTAGAAGATATGGATTTGAAACGAACAATGATTAAAGAGGACATTTTAAAACATTCTTTTATATATTAAAAAAAAAAAATTAAGAGTATTCAAATCCAAACTGCTTATTTTGATACATATTTTTAAATTCAATTTTGCTCTAAAATGCCTCCAATTGGCAGGTTCTCTTATTCAGAAACTTTTATAATGTCTGTATTGTCACAATGTTTTGATAAAGGCAGAATATATTTCAAAAAATGCTGTCAAAGTGGACATTTTGAACAAAATTTCCCAAAGCGATAGCGCTGAAAACAAAAAAAAAATTATACTGTGAAAATAAATGTTCGTAATTCAATTTCTAATTAATTGAACGAAAAATAAAAACATAGGTCCCTTATAAATCTCTTCATAAATCACACCGCCAAGTTTCATGTTTTTACTTTTAAAAATGAGTCTGAAAATGTGTCTCAAAATTTTGAGTTGCTGAGCGTGGAAAAATATTTTTTTAATACCGCCTTAACATAAAATTTCCATGGTGCCTTTGAGCAGATGCAATGCAGAATGCGCATAGGAGCTCACTCGGTTGTATTATCACAGGGTAATGTACTTTATTTATACTACGTTCTTTTATTTACTGAATATGATATGGACAAAGGAATATACTATTTGCATGATCATAAGTCCTTGAAAATTTATTTCTTGCAGTACTGAATATAACTGCAATTTCGAAATGATTTGCATTACACAGTTGTTTACAGATTGTCTGTTTGGAGTTTGCATCGAAAATAGTACTGTGTTTCACTAGGGGAAGAACTTCTAAAATAAAATTTATGAAACACTTTTTCATACTATCCCCCTATTAAATAATAAAGAAGCTTATTTTACTCATATTGTTATAGTAATTTGTTTCTGTCAGGTTTTGACGGGTTCCATCTAGTATACATAAAATAATACATATTTATATAAAGATTGTGTATATTTTTTAACATGTGACACATACAACGTTTATTATTGTCCACCCTGGGTCACCTCCTGAATTCAACACTGTTTGTATCTTTACATTTAAAAATTAGCCCGTCATTGTGTCAGAAAATTTTGAATTTGTTGCACAGTGAACTTGAAAACAGCTTTAATAGAGCTTTAGATTTAACTTTTAAAGTTCAAAGTTGATAAATTTTGGGGAAAATGAAACAATAAAGAAGAAAGTTAAAATTTAATATTTACTTACGTATTAACACCACCGTAGGTACAGATTTGGCGGTTTTTAAGTGCCGCCAATCTTTTATAGCACTAAAAAATGGCGTCAAAAATCAGCAAACAACAAGGAATCCAAAAGATAACTGTGTGCGCATGCAAACAACAAGATTGTTCTTTATTGGCACATTAGCGCAACTTCTGCTGCGGTGGCGTTAGTACACAAGTACCATTTAATAAAGTAGCATTAAACATCAATATTGTTTAGAAAATAGTAAACATTAATTTCTTTACAAAAAACATTGCAAAATTTAAATATCTTACATTTTCAAATTCATCCAATGATGCTGGTAAATTAAACAATTTACTTCTTGAATTATAGGATACCAAAATATCTTTTTCCATGCTAAAAATGATAAAATATAAACTAAATCAAATTTTAGAATAATACCATATACAAGAGCATAAATCAAGAAAAAATAAGTAAAGTTTCTAATATTTAAAAATTAGGGCTGTAGCTAGATGTGAATAATAGGGGGGGGGGGGGTCTCAAGAAAATGTAGCGGAGGCTCATATTTTTTTTTCTCTCTCTCTCTGACACATGCACGCACAAAAACACACACACATATATATATATAGATGATCAAAGTATTATGCAGAAAGATAAATTAGTGTATATTCATATTCTAGGCACTATGTTTTTTATTAAATTGTTGATAACATCATTGTATACTAAGAAAAGAAAAGGCTGGAGAATAAAAATTTCCAGTGTAAACTAGTGTATAATTATACTGGTGAAATAATAAGTGATGATGTCAACAATAAATAAAAAGCTTGCGGTTCACCCGTTTCATAAAGAGTTGCAACCTTTAATCAAAGTATTATGCAGAAAGATAAATTAGTGTATATTCATATTCTAGGCACTATGTTTTTTATTAAATTGTTGATAACATCATTGTATACTAAGAAAAGAAAAGGCTGGAGAATAAAAATTTCCAGTGTAAACTATTGTATAATTATACTGGTGAAATAATAAGTGATGATGTCAACAATAAATAAAAAGCTTGCGGTTCACCCGTTTCATAAAGAGTTGCAACCTTTAATTATTTTATTAAAATTCCCTACCCTTAAGGATTTTAAAGTTGTATTTGTATACGATAAAAAAAATTGACAAAATCAAGGATGTACTTTGCATTTTAAAGTTATTGTTTTTAAAACACTTATTTAAACTAATTTAAAACACTTATTTGCAGTTTTTATACATATTACAATTTAGTATTTGTAAGTATGTTAAAAAATGTAAAAGGATCCCAAAACAAAGTTCGATTTTTGAACAGTTTCATTTGGTGACCTGAGAATCTTTCCTAAGGGGGTGGGGGGGGGGGTCATTTATTTTTTAATCTAGAAGATTTGTAAAAAATACTGTTATTAGGATTATATTAATTATATCACAACTATTGCAGAATTATAAAATAAATAAAAGTAGATTTCCAAAAGCTAAAAATCTTCTACGGAAGCAGCAAATTATATTTTTATAATCACAAAAGTTTGCTTTTGAGCAAATGTTTAACAAATGGTAATACGAATTTCTAGAAAAGCCAAACACAAAGAGAGTGTAGTCCAGGGAATAAGCTTACTTTTAACTATGCTGCATACAAGATTTCAAAACTCCTCACAGTACAGAGGAAAAATTATGAAAATTCAAATCACTATGGACTGCTTAGATATTTAACAATAAATACTGTTTTTTTTTCACATAAACAATGATTTCTAAACGTTATTATTCAGATACAACATACACTACTGATTTTTTCCCCTTTAAAATATGATTTAAATGTTCTTTTAATGCAATCCACAAGTATTTTGCTTTAAAAATAAAACAGGAACAAAATATTATGTTCTAAAATATGATAATTTTTTATTAAGGGCTAATGTTAATTCTATAGGGCATTATTTTTCTAATATCTCGTTTGCATTTAAATATTTTTAAATGATTTTATTTTATTTTATTTTATTTTTTTTGCACTGGATAGCAGAGATCAATCTCTATTTCCGCCGTTGATTACTTTTTCGATTTTTTTCTACGAAGATACTTTCATTTTCGGAACCGGTTTCGAAAGTAAAAGCATCTTCCTAAAAAAAATCCGCAAAGAAAATCGAAAACGTAATCAACGGCGGAAATAGAGATTAATCTCTGCTACCCAATGTAAAAAAAAAAAAAAAAAAAAAAAAAAAAAAAACATTTAAAACTATTCAAATACAAACGAGATATTAGAAAAATAATGCCTATAGAATATAGAATTAACATTAGCGATCGAGTGTTGTCAAGTGCGTGAAAAGGATTATTAAGCAAAAACAACTAACAAAGTAAAAATTCTCATGCTTTGTTTAGTTAATTTCCCTCATCTAACTATACAAACACTATTTAGTATTATCTATTAAATATATAAGGAATAATTACTAGGCTTACCTTATGTTTTTAACAGCACTTCATAATGAAATCAAAATGGTTCATTCCGTTCTCTGCTCTGTTATCGTCTGCTGACGCAACACTCTGACGTCATCGTATATTTCAACACCACAGAGCTGGATTGCGAGATAAAAATGTACACCTATATTGGAGTTTTGGTTTCCGGAATTAATTTCAAATTGTCATTCTTGGTGTGTGATATCACCGATTTTTTTTTAAAGAGTACAGATAAACTATTTTAAGTGTATTATAACACTTAATTCAGTGTTGACACCAAAATTAGTGCATATTTAAACCTTATTTGGCATTTCATAAACCCAAATTAAGCGTAATTATACTCCCCATTTTTTACAGTGTAGGCAACTGGTGAAGTAAAAGAGAAAAAATAATTACTTATGATAAGCAAAGTACAAAAATTAAAAAGTTACAATAATTTATATTTTTCTAACAGATGCACAAAATTCCATCAAAAAATACATAGAGAATTTATAATGTGTGACATATGCATTGACTAAATTTCGCACTAACCAGAGTAATTTAAGATCCCCACTATGGGAAATTGTAGCATCTATAATTTAACATCTAAATCAATTACCCAAATGCGCCATCTTCTTTTCAATGAATGATAAAGTTTAAAAATCATCTGAAATCCCATAGAAAAGCATTATAACGTAAAATAAATTCTTCTATATCTTTTTCGGACGAATATACCAAATTTAACCAAAAACTATACAGCTAATTTCGGGTATCTCACCAGCATACGCACCTAATTGCAAATTAATCATATGTTGTATATATAATTTGCAGAATTGGCATACACCTGTAGAAATACTAGATGAATTTATAATCTCATTATTCTAATTATAAGTTCATCTATAGTATTTCTACAGGCGTCTGCGAATTCTACAAAATTTACATACAGACACACACACATATACATAACAAAATTTAAAATTTATCGCGATCCGCTAAATTATTTTCATCCCATCCTATTCTGAATTACTCTATAATATTTATTTCCTCCGTTTATTAATGTATCCTAACTCTATTTATTCCAAAAACCTCATATCTAAATTCAATATTTAAAGGCGACTAGTTAACTAAATAAATTGTGTCTTTATCTTTAAATTATAAAAGCTTCCTAATATTCGTCCCGTAAAAAACTCGTGTTGTTTCCTTTTCATATTTCAAAATTCCTAAAAAGTCTGTGTTTATTTTAATAATTTCCGATATTAAATGTACCTCTCAAAATCATAAAATATTTTTCTTATTTTAAAATGTAAAACATTTTGTTCTAATTCCAGTCTGGCTTTGATCCAAAATCAATAAACAATTTCTCTTATTTTTATTTCTTTCCTTTTCGTAAACGTCAAATTTGTTCCATAGCCTCGATTCAGTAATTAACAATAATCAGTTATCTTAAAACACATCCCAGTTCACAGCTAGTCTAGAGAACATGAAGGAAAAATCACGAATTTTCGTTGGCGCGCTTTTAGACCAGAAACCATTTTTCCCTAAAATTCTGACCCCACTTGTAAAGAATCCCAGTCCTCTATTGGCACATCGGCCGTCACGTAATCCCTGTATTCATACTCTTCTCCAAACCATATATCACGGTCCGTGCTTCCGAAAGTCAGACGAAAAGAGAGACTCGAAGAGTGTGTTTGGCGTCTGAGCTACTAATACATTCGAATAAGTACCTGGTATTGGTGAAATGGAGATCAAACCTTTTCCTGGATACTGCTTTTTTTAATAGATTATTAAGTCTGAGTTATTCTAGCATCTTTTAATGCCTGTATTTTGTCTTTGAGTTGATTTGAGCTAATAACATCTGCTGCTATAATGTTATTACTAATTGGAACCTGTCTTAAGATCTGAAATGACGGATAATTGTGAAAGAAGTTCTCCGCCTAGCCTATTAATCTGCAAATAAAAGCCTTTGGGTGATTACTCGAGTATTTATTCTGTCTATTTACACCGACATCTGCTATGAATACGACGATTGCACCTTGAAACTCCTAGCGTGGAACCGCCCTTGGCTGCGTATCACAAAATCACATTCAGCATTTAGAAAACCATTCATATAAACATGGATCTGCCACTGCAATATATTATCTCTCATCCTGAAATCGTGACACACACTCACACACACACACACACACACACACATATATATATATATATTCATCGTTGCTGGATTAAATGACAGTTTGCATCTCATACTTGCGGCAGGAATTGTGGTTTATGAAGACATTTCATGTTGTGCTGCAGGATTGTAGCCTGGCCAACTTATAAGAGTGACATGTACCAGGCTGGATATCGTCCAGGTAGCTTAATGGTAGAGCATTGCTGCGCAATGCCAATAGTCCTGGTTCGAAACCAAGCTTGGACACTCTTTCACACTGTTGGTTTCACGCCTGATTTAGCGAAACACACAGACACCAAAAAGTTTTTGGGTCTCCACACAGTAAGTCCTTCACTTGACATTTCAGCAATAAACGAGCTACAGAGATAGACGAACTGGAATTAAGCTCCCGATATTACTGATTTTCACTATTCCTATACTATATTGTGGTTCATTTTTTATTTCGACGTTTTATAAGAAATGTTGAGTTGTTTATTTTGAATAAACGACAACATATTACGTGACTGAGTACACTGATTTACACAGTTTATATGCTTTCGCCGAAATGTGTATTTTCTCATAGATTCTAGTGCACTGATTACGGGAAAATTATTGAAAAAAAATCTGTCACGTCTAGTTTTAAAAATATTTATTAAATACTTAAAAGAAAAATAACATGAAATATAAAAAGAAAAAGTTAGAAATGATTGATTTTACTCTTCTTTTTATAATTTTGTTGATCTGTTTCTCTTAAAATAGACCAGCAGCAGTCCCCTAACATACTTTCGTCCCAAAACCTATGTGTCTGTCTTCAAAAAGTTTAAGGTCTTTGTGAAAACGCTCGCCCTACTCGTCACTCATAGCGCCCAAATTTTCAGATAAAAATCAAGGTGTGAATAGAGAAAATGTATCTTCAGAGACATGTTCACACCGATTGCATGATAGTATTTTAATAAAAAGAAATATTTTTTTCATATTTTCATCTTTATGATTTCTTAAGAACCCATAGATGACCGTTTTAAAGGAATCCCAAACATTTTTTTTTTCATTATTAGATAAAACTTTTTCAAAGTCCTTATCTTGCATCAGTTTATTTATCTGTGGACGGATAAAAATTCCCTCTTTTAATTTTGCGTCTAAAATACTTGGAAAAAATTTGTGTAAATATTTAAAAGCAGCACTGCTTTTATCCATGGCTTTGACAAAAAAATTTTATTAGACCCAATTTAATGTGTAATGGTGGCAAAATTATACTTTGCGGATCCACTAATCCACGGGATCTGCAAAATCCATTTAAAATGCTGATCCACTAAATTTGTGTTTATTTGTTGAATTAAAGCCTGCAGTTTTTGTCAAACAAAAATAAAAATCATTTTTGTGATTTGAAGGTTTTCTCCACAGCATTGGTGATCCAAATTGAAGATACTTTTTTTCCTCCCGAAACCCAGCATATAAGAGTAAGTCTACAGTTTTCACAAAAAACATTTGGAAACCAATTTTTATCTTGATTAATCACTGAGAATCCAAAATAATGCAAATATACTGTTTTAGAACATTCCGATATCGGTCTTCCTTTTTTTGCGAATATAAATTGTCCACAGACACAACAAAAACGACCAGAATTTAATTTACATACTCTATTAGACATTTTATCAAAAACAAAACCGCTTTAGTTCACAAAAACACAAGAATACAGAATATAGAATCCAAGTTAACAATGCGAGTAGGTTGAATGTGACGTGATAGATATATTACAGAATTAAAAATGTGAATATTGAAAATTGTAAAAATTTTAAAATGTGACGTGATCGATTTTTTTCAAACATCGCCTATCATTAGTAAGAGGTAGTATAATAAGAAAATAGGTGTTTCATCAAAAGTATATAAAAAATGTTTAAATTTGTAAACCAGTGTTATTTATAATGTTATTAGAATCACACACATTTACCCTTTTGAAAAGTAAAAGCTATCTTCACATTATCTTGAATATTCTATTGTGTTTAACCACGTCTCCCTTTTTATTACTTTCATAATGTTGTCCATGTACATATATCATACATGTTTTTTCGAAGTATTGTTTTTTTTTTTTTTTTTTTTTTTTTTTTTTTAAGAGAGAGAAAGGGAAACAGATATATTATAGAATTAAAAATGTGAATATTGAAAATGTAAAAATTTTAAAAATGTGACGTGATAGATTTTTTTCAAATATCGCCTATCATTAGTAAGAGGTAGTATAATAAGAAAACAGGTGTTTCATCAAAAGTATATAAAAATGTTTAAATTTGTAAACCAGTATTATTTATAATGTTATTAGAATCACACACATTAAGCACATTAATGTGTTCTAATACAGTGTTTATATTCCGTTATTATACACCGTTTATTTATGTCGATATTATTAAGTGTATAAAGTGTTATTAAGCACATTATACACAGGTAAGCTTATTGGAAAGAGAAGGCCTCAATAAAAATGCAATGTCCCATTTTCTTCGGTAATCAAATCCTGAACATAACCCTTTTTAATATACAGGGTTGTTATAATTAAAGTTCGCCTATTCAGAAGGCTCTAGAGCCGGTTCTATGGTTCCAAACGAAACAAAATTTCACTAGTACGTAGTTGAAGAGATGCGCTCTGCGAAAATCGAAAAAAAAATTAGTTACATTTTTCGTCAGTAGGTGGCGCTGCGCCAATATTTAAGCCGATGTTTGCAGATTCATTATATCAATTTCAGTCAATCCAGATGAAGCACACAAATTTAAAAGTTTCAACAAACTTCGACGAACTGCGAATTGTTATAATTAAAGTTCACCTAATCAGACAGCTCTAGAGCCTGACCTATGACTCCAAGCAATACAGAAAAATGAATATAATTTCAAGTGATGTAATCTGCATCAACAAAAATAAAACATGTCGCTCGGCAGCGAGGAAATAAGGAAGAATAACATTACGCATGCTCAATGAATCCTCCACCATTTTCAATAATGCATTCCATTCTCAGAATTGTGTTTTCTACAGCATTGCGTAAACTGTCCTGTGAGATTGAGCGAATATGAAGTCTAATACTGTCTTTCAGATCAGAGATTGTCTGACATCTGTCTTTAGATACAGAATCTTTCAAAAATCCCCACAACCAAAAATCGCATGGTGTTAGATCAGGCGATCGTGGTGGCCAGACTGTTTGAAAATAACGATTTATGATGCGGTCTTCTGTAAAATGGCTGTAATGTGCTGTGGTGCACCGTCATGCATAAACACGATATTTTGAAGGCAGCCTCGCTGTTGTAGCTCGGGAATCAGAAAATTTGACAACATATTGAGATACCTTCTCCCATTTACGGAACATTTAATGGGTCCTGTGGATGTTAGTTACTCAAAAACATATGGCCCTATATACATATCATAAACGTAGCTGTGAAACCGCACCACACGGTCACTTTAGCTGCATGCAATAGAACTTCTTGGACAACATTAGGATTCTCTTTCGCCCAAATTCGACAGTTGTGTGTGTTCACTTGTCCGTTTAAATAAAAATGCGCTTCATCAGTCCATAGAATATTCCAGGGCCAAGAATTGTTAGTGAAAATGATAGCCGACTTTCGGTATCACCCTGTATTAGTTGTTGCACCCTCTGAATCTTGTATGGATAGTAGGGAAAAATTTGACGCATCACTTTTCTCATAGTGGAAATCGGCATATCGACTTCATTCGCAATAGCTGGCACACTTGCATTACCAAATGATGACTGGCTTGCTAAATCCACGGCAGCAGTAGCAATAGCTTTATTGCTAGAAATGTCTACCTTTTTTTGTCCTCTGCCAGGAAGAATGTCAAGTTTTCCTGTTTCCTCGAACTTTTTAATCATTTTGTGAACTCCACGATCTGACATTGGTCCACGTCTAACATCTTTTAGTTTCCGGAATTCTCGAAGAGCTGCAGCTGCGTTGCTGTTATTTTGATAAAATAACTTTACAAGAAGTGCCTTTTCTTTCAAAGTTACCATTCTCCACAAAGCGTAGATTCAAATGCTTTTCAGAAACAATCAACTGTTCCAGTGTCAAAGAAATCGGAGACACACTTTATCAGCAAGTTTTAAATCGTCAGGTGGTTAGAAGGGTATTTCAAGTTTTCGAAGTTGCGACGTCACTTTGACGTCGTTCGTCGAAAATTTGAATAAAATGTGATCTTTTTCAAGCGTTGGGTGAAATTTTGTGATTTTGTGCGTTTCATCTGGATTGACCGAAATTGATATAACGAATCTGAAAAAGTTTACTTTTACCAACTGTGAAATAAAATTTCCTGTATTTTGTTTTTCTACAAAATAAAGGAATCTGCAAATATCGGCTTAAATATTGGCGCAGCGCCACCTATTGACAAAAATTTTAACTAATTTTTTTTTCGATTTTCGCAGAGCGCATCTCTTCAACTACGCACTAGTGAAATTTTGTTTCGTTTGGAGCCATAGAACCGCCTCTAGAGCCTTCTGAATATAGGCGAACTTTAATTATAACAACCCTGTACTTATTAACATAAATAAAAGACTCAATCATGACAAGCAAAAGAGTTTATTGTAATTTTCAATAGAATATCGCGATTAAAAGTTTTTTCAATTTTTTAAAACTTTTTTTTTTGTTACATTTTTATAAAAAATAGGGTATCTAACCCAGGTTTTCCGGTTTACAGAATACAGGTGAAAACCCTTTGTTTTTTTCAAAACTCTAATAGATTTTTTACATTTAACATATATATATATATATATATATATATATATATTTAGATTACCCACTATCAATGTTAAATGAAATGAATGTGTATATGAAATATATCAGTAATGTATTCAAATAAAATTTTAAATTTTATTAAAAGCGATACAGGAGTTAATAGCCAAAGAAATCGCCAAAGATTTTGATACTTACAGCTGCCTTTTTTATTCTGATAATTTTAGTGGTTTAAGCGCGTAGTTCGATTACAAATCTGTTAAACTTGTATTTTCTTTATATTATTCATTTATTGATGAAGTTTTAATTTCTTTATGAAATATTAATCCTGAAGCAAATGATGAACTTGTTATATTAATTTAAGTGCAAACGAATCAATCTTGCGTAATCGGGTTGCACACGATAGGATAGATTTTTTTAAAATCATGCTTGAAAATTATTTTAAAAATCATAAAAATATGTAATTGAGATACAATTTTCAAATAAATTGAAAATGAAAGAACCTTTCTTCCGTATTCTACGGTGTAAAAATTATAATTGTGACTGTGCAATGTGTAGAAGTTTTTTGAAGAAGAAGCGAAATTGATCCGGTGTTGCCACCTTCAATATGACGTCAGCATTACTCACAGACATGTTTTTGCTTTAAAATATAGGTGAGTACGATATATTGCCCAGTACAGAGATGTACCTTGTTGAAGATTTCGAATCGTTTGCTATGTGGGAAAGTGTTTCATAGTGCATGTGTGGTGCTCTGTTTCCCCCATCCGATTTTTTTATCGCAGATTCGGATTCCATGGGAAAAAATACGCAACTTTTGCATTTAACATTTTCTTCGGAAAATCGTAGATGGCGCTGTAATCGAGTACGATGCAGTGAGAATCGTTTCCATTGAGAAGTCTGAAAACGGTCGAATAACTCGAGAAATATACATTGGATTGAAAAGCGGAAAAATGCATGTTCAATATTTTTGAAAAATCAATTTAGGTATATCAAAGTAGTCCCTCCAACTCTGCCCCCTGGGGGGGAGGGACTTTGAAATAGTAAATGATAACCCCCCCTTTTTTTTTGCGGATTTGGATTCTACGGGAAAAAAATATGTAACTTTTAGGTAGCTTTCAATACAAAAAAGTATAAATCTACCTATTGCAGCCGTTCGGAGGAAAGCAGTTCCGGAAAATTTCGATATATTTTCACCGATCATGACCCCCAGACCCCAAAACCACCCTCCGTTCACATGTTGATTTATATATATACGTATATATATATATATATATCTCCATATAATATATATATCTGACCTATGTCATACGATAACGCTCGTATTTATAAATCAATTTTGATGAAACTAATTGTGTATATTAAGCTCACCAATGTCTCGACCGAGTTCGTTGGCCAGCTTGGTCCGCCATTTTGTTTCAAGATGGCGGCCAATTAAAAATTTAAAACTAAAATAAATGTACAAAAAAGTTAAAAATTCAAATTTATTTTTTAATTCAGTGTTAGGCCTTGAAACGAGGATTCCAGAGCATTTTTTGTTTTACCTCTATCTTAAAAAACGGCTGAGATAGAGCAGTTTGAAATTCTAGGGTGGCTGACATTTCGAAACAAGACAGCACATTACAAAAATTTTCATTGTTGTAATAATTTTCCCAATCAAACGCATAAAACTATATATTCATATCTGTTAGCGCCAAATTCTCGCCAAACTTGGCGACATTTGGCGAAATATCGCCAAATTTGGCGACCAAAATAAGTCTTCATAAATGAAGCCAATTTGGCTATTGCTCAATAATTTGGCGAATTTCTTATTCAAATTCAGTATTAACGAATCTTTTGTAAACGTTTTCTTTGCATTTTAACTTGCTGTTTTCGTGTAACATTAGCTAAAATTTTAAAATGAAGATATAGGAAAGCTACCTTTTCCTCCCGGTACAGGCCGGAAGGACTTTTGTATTTAACATTGTCTTCGGAAAATCGTAGATGGCGTTGTAATCGAGTAAAATGCAGTGAAAATCGTTTTCATTGAAAAGTATGGAAACGGTCAAATAACTCGAGAAATATACATCGGATTAAAAAACGAAAAAATATGTGTTTAATATTTCAGAAAATGGCAACTTTTATATCCCTAATTAGATTTTTCTAAAATATTGAACACGTATTTTTTTGTTTTTCAATCCGATGTGTATGTCTCGAGTTATTCGACCGTTTCCAGATTTTTCAATGGAAACGATTCTCACTGAATTTTACTCGATTACAGCGCCATCTACGATTTTCCGAAGAAAATGTTACAAAAGTAACATATTTTTCTTCGTAGTATCCGAATCTGCGATAAAAAGAGGGGGGGGGGGGTATCATTAAAGATTTCAAAGTTGCTCCCCTTTTCCCCCCAAGGGGTAGAGTTGGGTGTCAACTTTGATATCCCTAAATAGATTTTCCAAAAATATTGAACACATATTTTACGTTTTACAATCCGACGTTTGTTTTTCGATATATTACACCGTTCTGGGACTTTTTATTCACCCGATGGACAGTTAAAAAAGCAGTTCGTATTAACCAGAGAAAAAAATATTTTCCTGATACTATCTTGAGAGTTTATTGTTGTCATCTTATATTTTATCTAAATTAATTTCTTTTTGATAACTGCTTATACAATAATTATAATACTAACATTTTGAAGACAATAATATAAATTTTAATTACATCGTTTCGATGTTATCTGCATTATCGGGAAATCTCAAAGAAAATTTATTTACATAGTGTTTAATTTTTTTTTCTTTTTTTAATAATCCTTAAATCTCGACTGAATCTACACGAATAGAAGTAAAATATTTGTAAAAATATATAACAAATAATATACCATAATAACCATTCATAGATATCAACGTTGATAAACTTCGTAAAAAGCACAAAATTATTTAATTATACTAGTGTAATAAGAGATTTGATTCATACTCTTAACATAATGTTCATAGATAACAGTAACAATTACGGTTGTGAAAACAGTAACTATTTAACTGTGATAGCGATCGCTTGAACTGTAAAGCGTATTTAGTTCATATTCATAAAACGATGAATTTAAATGCTAATCCATACATCTACACCGCCCGCATACATATATACATACATCTGTATCTACATGCATACAGCTGTACTAGTGCTGGAATAATTGGCAAATTAGTTGACAACAAGAACCAAAAATTGTGCATCCGGCATAGATTATGAAACACTTTCCAACACTAACAGGATATTATTAAGAAATTTAATATTTCCATACTATGAAGTGAAATATCTAAATAAGCAATTTAAAAAATACATAACTCAGTAAAAATCCATTTTCAGCAATTGCGCCCATATTCGAAGTATGTCATGCGGCCCTGTAATTTGTAAAGAATACTTAATACACTAAAAATTACATAAAATTGCATATCACAGCCGGAAAAAGCACTTGTAGCAATTGCCGATCATAGTCAGTCCTTTAACCGAATTCTCTTGTGCGTCTCTGTACATGAACGATAAATCCTACGCACTCCATAATCTACAAAAAATATCTTGTATGAAACTTTAGTGGTCCTTTTAAATTTCATTATGTTTCAAGTATCATAACATGTTCAAAATGTACCGCAAACGATTTTTCCCCGCATAGATCATAATGTAAAGGCATTATTTTGTACGTCCCTGTAATCGAACTATAAATGCTACTAATTGTATACTCCAGTAAAAGCATGCTGTTGTCCACTCCAGTAATGCATATTAATTTTATTATGTTTGAAATATCGTAACAAAACTAAAATGCGACGCAAACGATTTTTCGCCATTGACCATAATGTAATGGAATTCTTTTGCGTGTCCCTCTAAATGAACTATTAGTGCTACGCACTTCATTTTCAATACCAAACATTCTATAGTAAAATTCAATAATGTATACAAATTTCATGACAATCCCAGTATATTTACGAGAGTTAGAGCACGGATAGACGAACAGACAAACCGAATTCATAAACACTTTTCAACTATGCTGTGGAAAGTATTAAAAATGAAATAAAAAGAACTAAATTAACCCTTTGATTAGATTTGAACGACTATTTTTATATTTAGTCGCACCGCAATTTACACAAAAATTCTTTGTGATAGAATTCTCTTGAAAATATTCTAATACTAGCTGACCTGCCGGGTTCATGATAATAATAATAATAAAATAAAAAAAAATACTCAAGTTTTCGATATCAAGTCGAATGACCGAAACCCTGTTGAAATCGAGCCCACAGAACCCAAGAAAAAAAATGAGCCAACAGGCGGTGGAATGTGCCCCCCTGTAAATTTTACGAATTTCCTTTAACATTAGCGAGATATTTAATTTTCGGATGAAATCCCCCCGCCTCTCTCTAAACTTAACGATTTTTAATTTACGGCTTTAGTGGGTAAACGTAAGTTGATGCCAAAAAAGAAGCTTGGTATTAAAAAAAAAGGTGGTAGTTAGGGATCTAAGGAAATGTTTAGTAGTTTATAAAGTAGCTGGGCTACCTAGAATTATGTTAATTAAAATTGCAAGAGAATTGGATCATTGTTTAAGAATCTGCATCAAGGGCCCCAAGAAAGAGAACAATATTCAAAATTGGTGGCAGTTGAAGTCCAAGAAATTTTTTGTAGTGCACATAGTAGCTGGAAGTCCTAAGAAGTTGTTAGAAAAAAAAAAGCTAGTGAATCGGACAATTTTTAAGAGAGCTATAAAAGGGGGCCCAAAAGAGGCCAACTGATAGTTTTCAGCAGGACCTTAAGAGGAAAACATCTTGAAAGATCCTAGTACTTAGTGCTTTAGATCTTTAATTAGTCGAAATTAAGCATAGGGTATAAATAAATCATTAGAATAAAATTTTAAAGAAATCTTTAAACAATCTTAAGAAAATTATAAAAAATATTTAAAGAAAATTTAAAAAAGGGCCCTAAGGCCCCAATAAAAATATGAGGATGGTGGCCCGTGGAGAGAAGTCCAAAACTCAACTTTTAAGTTATGCATTGAGATGGTGACACAATTAGGTGGGGAGTTGAAAATGCATGGCGCACAAAAAGTGCAAGGGCCCCGGACAGAACCCCAGGCGGCCAGGATCCTAATTGGAATTCAGAAATGGGGGAATAACTAAATAGAGAAAAGGCCCCAGAACCGAAAAAGATTGGATAAAAGGGGGCAAGTTTTTAAAAATTTAGGGCACAAAAACATAAAGGAGCCCAGGGGGACGGGTAATTTTGTACAGGAAATTTTTTTGTCATTCATGTAGTAGCTGGAAGTCATAAGGAGTTGTTAGAAAAAAAGCTTGTGAATCCGGCGATTTTTAAGGGAGCTGTAATAGGGGGCCCAAAAGGGGCCGCTGATAGTTTTGAGCAAGGCCCTAAGATGAATGGTCCTAACTGGGATGTAGAAATGGGGGAATAATTAAATAGAGAAAAGGACACAAAAACAAAGATCGGAATAGATGGGGGCAAGGTATTAACAATTTAGAGAACAAAAACTTTAAGGAGCTCAGGGAACCCGAATCTTCTCCGATTTTTTTTTCTTTTTTTTTCATTTATGTAGTAGCTGGAAGTACTGAGAAGTTGTTAGAAAAAAAAGCTAGAGAATCGGACGATTTTTAAGGGAACTTTAGTAGGAGGTCCAGAAGGGGTCAGCTGATAGTTTTGAGCAGGGCCCTAAGATGATAGGCTCCTAATTGGAAAGTAAAAATGGGGGAATAACTAAATGGAGAAAAGGACCCAATAACTAAGAAAATCGGATTAAAAGTTATTAAAAGTTTAGGAAACAAAAGCTTCAACGGGCCGCGTACCGGGCCCAGTGGTCTAAAGAACTTAACTGGAACGTTGAAATGGGGGAAAAGCTAAATGGAGAAAAGTCCCCAAAAACGAAAAGGATCAGATAAAAATGGGCAAGTTATTAACAATTCAGGACAAAAATCTTAAAAGGGCCCCAGGGGGACCAAATCTTTAAAAAAAATAAAGATTCGAGCCTTAGGTTCATCAGGACCTGCCTTGCATCATCCGCACCAAAATTTTCATATTTCTACGTGAGGTAGAATTCGCTAGCCATCGCACACAGACACACATACAGGCAAACAACTTTCTTTTATTAGTATAGATGGATAAGTGTGTGGCAGAGATTATTTTCCAAAAAGTGGTACGAACTAGAATAAAAAATAGTCCATTGGGATGTATATGCACCAACGTATATGTCTGTACACAAAGAGTTAAATGAAGTAAACTTTGAAAAATTCACAGAAAGACAAATGAATTTTGACAGATTTAAATACATTATTTAAAATCGTATTCCTTTAGGATTTCTTAAATTAGGATATAAAACTTAATAAATAGAAGGGGGAATAATAGAAACCCATGCTTGCCAAGCTGATTAAATGCTGCTAATAAAAAATACATGAAACATGCACTTCATGGGAAAATACATTAAATATTAGTAGCCCTAATCTATTTCTTTAGAAATACTCTTGTAAATCCTTGGTACAAGCATGATATTTGATTTATTCTTTCAAATATAAATCAGACATAATGAGATATGGATATAAAATCGATGAAAGAAGTTCCGGAATACCTTCATTGTCTACTATAATAAAAAAAAAATTTTATTATCTGTTCTATTGTGAATAGTTGCAAATCTGATAATTATTGTGATATTAAGGTTTTTGAAAAAGAGTTTTAAAAATTGCATAATCGATCATTAAGAAATAAAACAGGAATTGACATTAATTATGAGTACCCCTAATGTATTTATTTTCTCGTAAATCCTTGGTACAAGAATGATATTTGATTTATTCTTTGAAATATAAATCAGACATAAAAAGTATATGGATATAAAATTGATGAAAAAAACTTCCGGAATACCTTCATTGACTACTATTATACAAAACTTTTTATTATCTATTCTGTTGTAAAAAGTTGCAAATCTGATAATTATTGTGATATAAAGAATTTTACTAAAAAGAGTTTTTAAAAATGACATAATCGATCATTGAAAGAAAACATGAATTGACATTAATTATGAGTACCCATAATATAGTTATTTAGGACTATTCTCGTAAATCCTTGCTACAAGTATGTTATTTGATTTATTCTTTGAAGTATAAATCAGACATAATAAGTATTTGGATATAAAATTGATGAAAAAAGTTCCGAAATACCTTCAGTGACTACTGTTATACAAAACTTTTTATTATCTATTCTTTTGTAAATGTTTCATATCTTATAATTATTGTGGCATTTAGGGTGGATCTAAAAAGAGTTTTTAAAATTGACATAATCGAACATTAAGAAAGAAAACAGGAATTTACATTAATTATGAGTACCCCTAATATATTGTTTTTGGCTATTCTCGTAAATTCTTAGTATAAGCTTCATGTATAATTTATTCTTTTAAATATAAATCAGACATAATAAGTATATGGATATAAAATTGATGAAAAAAGTTCCGAAATACCTTCATTCACTAATGTTACACAAAACATTTTATTATCTATTCTTTTGTAAATGTTTCATATCTAATAATTATTGTGGCATTTAGGGTGGATCTAAAAAGAGTTTTTAAAATTGACATAATCGAACATTAAGAAAGAAAACAGGAATTTACATTAATTATGAGTACCCCTAATATATTGTTTTCGGCTATTCTCGTAAATTCTTAGTATAAGCTTCATGTATGATTTATTCTTTGAAATATAAATCAGACATAATAAGTATATGGATATAAAATTGATGAAAAAAGTTCCGAAATACCTACATTGACTACTGTTATACAAAACTTTTTTATTATCTATTCTTTTGTAAATGTTTGATATCTGATAATTATTGTGGCATTTAGGGTGGGTCTAAAAAGAGTTTTTAAAAATGACATAATCGAACATTAAGAAAGAAAACAGGAATTTACATTAATTATGAGTACCCCTAATATATTATTTTTGGCTATTCTCGTAAATTCTTAGTATAAGCTTCATGTATAATTTATTCTTTTAAATATAAATCAGACATAATAAGTATATGGATATAAAATTGATGAAAAAAGTTCCGAAATACCTTCATTCACTAATGTTACACAAAACTTTTTATTATCTATTCTTTTGTAAATGTTTCATATCTGATAATTATTGTGGCATTTAGGGTGGGTCTAAAAAGAGTTTTTAAAATTGACATAATCGAACATTAAGAAAGAAAACAGGAATTTACATTAATTATGAGTACCCCTAATATATTGTTTTCGGCTATTCTCGTAAATTCTTAGTATAAGCTTCATGTATGATTTATTCTTTGAAATATAAATCAAACATAATAAGTATATGAATATAAAATTGATGAAAAAAGTTCCGAAATACCTACATTGACTACTGTTATACAAAATTTTTTATTATCTATTCTTTTGTAAATGTTTCATATCTGATAATTATTGTGGCATTTAGGGTAGGTCTAAAAAGAGTTTTTAAAATTGACATAATCGAACAATAAGGAAGAAAACAGGAATTTACATTAATTAAGAGTACCCCTAATATATTGTTTTCGGCTATTCTCGTAAATTCTTAGTATAAGCTTCATGTATGATTTATTCTTTTAAATATAAATCAGACATAATAAGTATATGGATATAAAATTGATGAAAAAAGTTCCGAAATACCTACATTGACTACTGTTATACAAAAATTTTTTATTATCTATTCTTTTGTAAATGTTTCATATCTGATAATTATTGTTGCATTTAGGGTGAGGCTAAAAACAGTTTAAAAATGACATAATCGAACATTAAGAAAGAAAACAGGAATTTACATTAATTATGAGTACCCCTAATTTATCTTTTTCGGGATATTCTCGTAAATTCTTAGTACAAGCATAATGTATGATTTATACTTTAAACAGGTGTCGCAGCGTCCTATATTTTTTTATATATTTGATACCACTATTTTCAGATTATAAATATCATGGTAGATTTCTTTAAAATTTGCAATAGAAGAATATTGTGAATATTATATTTTGAAAATAGTGGTGGGGATTATTAAATAATATATAGGATGCTGTGACCCTTGCTTTAAAGTATAAATCAGACATAATAAGTATATGATTATAAAACTACTGCAAAAAGTTCCGGAATCTTCAAAATTGTCATCGGCTACTATTATTCAAAACATTTTATTGTCTATTCTGTTGTAAAAAAATTACAAATCTGTCAATTTTTGGGGCATTTAGGGTGTGGCTATAAAGAGTTTTTCAAAATGGCATAATCGAACATTAAGAAAGAAAACAGGAATTTACATTAATTATGAGTACCCCTAATGTATTTATTTTCTCGTAAATCCTTGGTACAAGAATGATATTTGATTTATTCTTTGAAATATAAATCAGACATAAAAAGTATATGGATATAAAATTGATGAAAAAAACTTCCGGAATACCTTCATTGACTACTATTATACAAAACTTTTTATTATCTATTCTGTTGTAAAAAGTTGCAAATCTGATAATTATTGTGATATAAAGAATTTTACTAAAAAGAGTTTTTAAAAATGACATAATCGATCATTGAAAGAAAACATGAATTGACATTAATTATGAGTACCCATAATATAGTTATTTAGGACTATTCTCGTAAATCCTTGCTACAAGTATGTTATTTGATTTATTCTTTGAAGTATAAATCAGACATAATAAGTATTTGGATATAAAATTGATGAAAAAAGTTCCGAAATACCTTCAGTGACTACTGTTATACAAAACTTTTTATTATCTATTCTTTTGTAAATGTTTCATATCTTATAATTATTGTGGCATTTAGGGTGGATCTAAAAAGAGTTTTTAAAATTGACATAATCGAACATTAAGAAAGAAAACAGGAATTTACATTAATTATGAGTACCCCTAATATATTGTTTTTGGCTATTCTCGTAAATTCTTAGTATAAGCTTCATGTATAATTTATTCTTTTAAATATAAATCAGACATAATAAGTATATGGATATAAAATTGATGAAAAAAGTTCCGAAATACCTTCATTCACTAATGTTACACAAAACTTTTTATTATCTATTCTTTTGTAAATGTTTCATATCTAATAATTATTGTGGCATTTAGGGTGGATCTAAAAAGAGTTTTTAAAATTGACATAATCGAACATTAAGAAAGAAAACAGGAATTTACATTAATTATGAGTACCCCTAATATATTGTTTTCGGCTATTCTCGTAAATTCTTAGTATAAGCTTCATGTATGATTTATTCTTTGAAATATAAATCAGACATAATAAGTATATGGATATAAAATTGATGAAAAAAGTTCCGAAATACCTACATTGACTACTGTTATACAAAACTTTTTTATTATCTATTCTTTTGTAAATGTTTGATATCTGATAATTATTGTGGCATTTAGGGTGGGTCTAAAAAGAGTTTTTAAAAATGACATAATCGAACATTAAGAAAGAAAACAGGAATTTACATTAATTATGAGTACCCCTAATATATTATTTTTGGCTATTCTCGTAAATTCTTAGTATAAGCTTCATGTATAATTTATTCTTTTAAATATAAATCAGACATAATAAGTATATGGATATAAAATTGATGAAAAAAGTTCCGAAATACCTTCATTCACTAATGTTACACAAAACTTTTTATTATCTATTCTTTTGTAAATGTTTCATATCTGATAATTATTGTGGCATTTAGGGTGGGTCTAAAAAGAGTTTTTAAAATTGACATAATCGAACATTAAGAAAGAAAACAGGAATTTACATTAATTATGAGTACCCCTAATATATTGTTTTCGGCTATTCTCGTAAATTCTTAGTATAAGCTTCATGTATGATTTATTCTTTGAAATATAAATCAAACATAATAAGTATATGGATATAAAATTGATGAAAAAAGTTCCGAAATACCTACATTGACTACTGTTATACAAAATTTTTTATTATCTATTCTTTTGTAAATGTTTCATATCTGATAATTATTGTGGCATTTAGGGTAGGTCTAAAAAGAGTTTTTAAAATTGACATAATCGAACAATAAGGAAGAAAACAGGAATTTACATTAATTAAGAGTACCCCTAATATATTGTTTTCGGCTATTCTCGTAAATTCTTAGTATAAGCTTCATGTATGATTTATTCTTTTAAATATAAATCAGACATAATAAGTATATGGATATAAAATTGATGAAAAAAGTTCCGAAATACCTACATTGACTACTGTTATACAAAACTTTTTTATTATCTGTTCTTTTGTAAATGTTTCATATCTGATAATTATTGTTGCATTTAGGGTGAGTCTAAAAACAGTTTAAAAATGACATAATCGAACATTAAGAAAGAAAACAGGAATTTACATTAATTATGAGTACCCCTAATTTATCTTTTTCGGGATATTCTCGTAAATTCTTAGTACAAGCATAATGTATGATTTATACTTTAAACAGGTGTCGCAGCGTCCTATATTTTTTTATATATTTGATACCACTATTTTCAGATTATAAATATCATGGTAGATTTCTTTAAAATTTGCAATAGAAGAATATTGTGAATATTATATTTTGAAAATAGTGGTGGGGATTATTAAATAATATATAGGATGCTGTGACCCTTGCTTTAAAGTATAAATCAGACATAATAAGTATATGATTATAAAACTACTGCAAAAAGTTCCGGAATCTTCAAAATTGTCATCGGCTACTATTATTCAAAACATTTTATTGTCTATTCTGTTGTAAAAAAATTACAAATCTGTCAATTTTTGGGGCATTTAGGGTGGGGCTATAAAGAGTTTTTCAAAATGGCATAATCGAACATTAAGAAAGAAAACAGGAATTTACATTAATTATGAGTACCCCTAATGTATTTATTTTCTCGTAAATCCTTGGTACAAGAATGATATTTGATTTATTCTTTGAAATATAAATCAGACATAAAAAGTATATGGATATAAAATTGATGAAAAAAACTTCCGGAATACCTTCATTGACTACTATTATACAAAACTTTTTATTATCTATTCTGTTGTAAAAAGTTGCAAATCTGATAATTATTGTGATATAAAGAATTTTACTAAAAAAAGTTTTTAAAAATGACATAATCGATCATTGAAAGAAAACATGAATTGACATTAATTATGAGTACCCATAATATAGTTATTTAGGACTATTCTCGTAAATCCTTGCTACAAGTATGTTATTTGATTTATTCTTTGAAGTATAAATCAGACATAATAAGTATTTGGATATAAAATTGATGAAAAAAGTTCCGAAATACCTTCAGTGACTACTGTTATACAAAACTTTTTATTATCTATTCTTTTGTAAATGTTTCATATCTTATAATTATTGTGGCATTTAGGGTGGATCTAAAAAGAGTTTTTAAAATTGACATAATCGAACATTAAGAAAGAAAACAGGAATTTACATTAATTATGAGTACCCCTAATATATTGTTTTTGGCTATTCTCGTAAATTCTTAGTATAAGCTTCATGTATAATTTATTCTTTTAAATATAAATCAGACATAATAAGTATATGGATATAAAATTGATGAAAAAAGTTCCGAAATACCTTCATTCACTAATGTTACACAAAACTTTTTATTATCTATTCTTTTGTAAATGTTTCATATCTAATAATTATTGTGGCATTTAGGGTGGATCTAAAAAGAGTTTTTAAAATTGACATAATCGAACATTAAGAAAGAAAACAGGAATTTACATTAATTATGAGTACCCCTAATATATTGTTTTCGGCTATTCTCGTAAATTCTTAGTTTAAGCTTCATGTATGATTTATTCTTTGAAATATAAATCAGACATAATAAGTATATGGATATAAAATTGATGAAAAAAGTTCCGAAATACCTACATTGACTACTGTTATACAAAACTTTTTTATTATCTATTCTTTTGTAAATGTTTGATATCTGATAATTATTGTGACATTTAGGGTGGGTCTAAAAAGAGTTTTTAAAAATGACATAATCGAACATTAAGAAAGAAAACAGGAATTTACATTAATTATGAGTACCCCTAATATATTATTTTTGGCTATTCTCGTAAATTCTTAGTATAAGCTTCATGTATAATTTATTCTTTTAAATATAAATCAGACATAATAAGTATATGGATATAAAATTGATGAAAAAAGTTCCGAAATACCTTCATTCACTAATGTTACACAAAACTTTTTATTATCTATTCTTTTGTAAATGTTTCATATCTGATAATTATTGTGGCATTTAGGGTGGGTCTAAAAAGAGTTTTTAAAATTGACATAATCGAACATTAAGAAAGAAAACAGGAATTTACATTAATTATGAGTACCCCTAATATATTGTTTTCGGCTATTCTCGTAAATTCTTAGTATAAGCTTCATGTATGATTTATTCTTTGAAATATAAATCAAACATAATAAGTATATGGATATAAAATTGATGAAAAAAGTTCCGAAATACCTACATTGACTACTGTTATACAAAATTTTTTATTATCTATTCTTTTGTAAATGTTTCATATCTGATAATTATTGTGGCATTTAGGGTAGGTCTAAAAAGAGTTTTTAAAATTGACATAATCGAACAATAAGGAAGAAAACAGGAATTTACATTAATTAAGAGTACCCCTAATATATTGTTTTCGGCTATTCTCGTAAATTCTTAGTATAAGCTTCATGTATGATTTATTCTTTTAAATATAAATCAGACATAATAAGTATATGGATATAAAATTGATGAAAAAAGTTCCGAAATACCTACATTGACTACTGTTATACAAAACTTTTTTATTATCTATTCTTTTGTAAATGTTTCATATCTGATAATTATTGTTGCATTTAGGGTGAGTCTAAAAACAGTTTAAAAATGACATAATCGAACATTAAGAAAGAAAACAGGAATTTACATTAATTATGAGTACCCCTAATTTATCTTTTTCGGGATATTCTCGTAAATTCTTAGTACAAGCATAATGTATGATTTATACTTTAAACAGGTGTCGCAGCGTCCTATATTTTTTTATATATTTGATACCACTATTTTCAGATTATAAATATCATGGTAGATTTCTTTAAAATTTGCAATAGAAGAATATTGTGAATATTATATTTTGAAAATAGTGGTGGGGATTATTAAATAATATATAGGATGCTGTGACCCTTGCTTTAAAGTATAAATCAGACATAATAAGTATATGATTATAAAACTACTGCAAAAAGTTCCGGAATCTTCAAAATTGTCATCGGCTACTATTATTCAAAACATTTTATTGTCTATTCTGTTGTAAAAAAATTACAAATCTGTCAATTTTTGGGGCATTTAGGGTGGGGCTATAAAGAGTTTTTCAAAATGGCATAATCGAACATTAAGAAAGAAAACAGGAATTTACATTAATTATGAGTACCCCTAATATATTGTTTTTGGCTATTCTCGTAAATTCTTAGTATAAGCTTCATGTATAATTTATTCTTTTAAATATAAATCAGACATAATAAGTATATGGATATAAAATTGATGAAAAAAGTTCCGAAATACCTTCATTCACTAATGTTACACAAAACTTTTTATTATCTATTCTTTTGTAAATGTTTCATATCTGATAATTATTGTGGCATTTAGGGTGGATCTAAAAAGAGTTTTTAAAATTGACATAATCGAACATTAAGAAAGAAAACAGGAATTTACATTAATTATGAGTACCCCTAATATATTGTTTTCGGCTATTCTCGTAAATTCTTAGTATAAGCTTCATGTATGATTTATTCTTTGAAATATAAATCAAACATAATAAGTATATGGATATAAAATTGATGAAAAAAGTTTCGAAATACCTACATTGACTAATGTTATACAAAACTTTTTTATTATCTATTCTTTTGTAAATGTTTCATATCTGATAATTATTGTGGCATTTAGGGTAGGTCTAAAAAGAGTTTTTAAAATTGACATAATCGAACAATAAGGAAGAAAACAGGAATTTACATTAATTAAGAGTACCCCTAATATATTGTTTTCGGCTATTCTCGTAAATTCTTAGTATAAGCTTCATGTATGATTTATTCTTTTAAATATAAATCAGACATAATAAGTATATGGATATAAAATTGATGAAAAAAGTTCCGAAATACCTACATTGACTACTGTTATACAAAACTTTTTTATTATCTATTCTTTTGTAAATGTTTCATATCTGATAATTATTGTTGCATTTAGGGTGAGTCTAAAAACAGTTTAAAAATGACATAATCGAACGTTAAGAAAGAAAACAGGAATTTACATTAATTATGAGTACCCCTAATTTATCTTTTTCGGGATATTCTCGTAAATTCTTAGTACAAGCATAATGTATGATTTATACTTTAAACTGGGGTCGCAGCGTCCTATATTTTTTTATATATTTGATACCACTATTTTCAGATTATAAATATCATGGTAGATTTCTTTAAAATTTGCAATAGAAGAATATTGTGAATATTATATTTTGAAAATAGTGGTGGGGATTATTAAAAAATATATAGGACGCTGTGACCCTTGCTTTAAAGTATAAATCAGACATAATAAGTATATGATTATAAAACTACTGCAAAAAGTTCCGGAATCTTCAAAATTGCCATCGGCTACTATTATTCAAAACATTTTATTGTCTATTCTGTTGTAAAAAAATTACAAATCTGTCAATTTTTGGGGCATTTAGGGTGGGGCTATAAAGAGTTTTTCAAAATGGCATAATCGAACATTAAGAAAGAAAACAGGAATTTACATTAATTATGAGTACCCCTAATATATTGTTTTCGGCTATTCTCGTAAATTCTTAGTATAAGTTTCATGTATGATTTATTCTTTGAAATATAAATCAGACATAATAAGTATATGGATATAAAATTGATGAAAAAAGTTCTGAAATACCTACATTGACTACTGTTATACAAAACTTTTTTATTATCTATTCTTTTGTAAATGTTTCATATCTGATAATTATTGTGGCATTTAGGGTGGGTCTAAAAAGAGTTTTTAAAATTGACATAATCGAACATTAAGAAAGAAAACAGGAATTTACATTAATTATGAGTACCCCTAATATATTGTTTTCGGCTATTCTCGTAAATTCTTAGTATAAGCTTCATGTATGATTTATTCTTTGAAATATAAATCAAACATAATAAGTATATGGATATAAAATTGATGAAAAAAGTTTCGAAATACCTACATTGACTAATGTTATACAAAACTTTTTTATTATCTATTCTTTTGTAAATGTTTCATATCTGATAATTATTGTGGCATTTAGGGTAGGTCTAAAAAGAGTTTTTAAAATTGACATAATCGAACAATAAGGAAGAAAACAGGAATTTACATTAATTAAGAGTACCCCTAATATATTGTTTTCGGCTATTCTCGTAAATTCTTAGTATAAGCTTCATGTATGATTTATTCTTTTAAATATAAATCAGACATAATAAGTATATGGATATAAAATTGATGAAAAAAGTTCCGAAATACCTACATTGACTACTGTTATACAAAACTTTTTTATTATCTGTTCTTTTGTAAATGTTTCATATCTGATAATTATTGTTGCATTTAGGGTGAGTCTAAAAACAGTTTAAAAATGACATAATCGAACATTAAGAAAGAAAACAGGAATTTACATTAATTATGAGTACCCCTAATTTATCTTTTTCGGGATATTCTCGTAAATTCTTAGTACAAGCATAATGTATGATTTATACTTTAAACAGGTGTCGCAGCGTCCTATATTTTTTTATATATTTGATACCACTATTTTCAGATTATAAATATCATGGTAGATTTCTTTAAAATTTGCAATAGAAGAATATTGTGAATATTATATTTTGAAAATAGTGGTGGGGATTATTAAATAATATATAGGATGCTGTGACCCTTGCTTTAAAGTATAAATCAGACATAATAAGTATATGATTATAAAACTACTGCAAAAAGTTCCGGAATCTTCAAAATTGTCATCGGCTACTATTATTCAAAACATTTTATTGTCTATTCTGTTGTAAAAAAATTACAAATCTGTCAATTTTTGGGGCATTTAGGGTGGGGCTATAAAGAGTTTTTCAAAATGGCATAATCGAACATTAAGAAAGAAAACAGGAATTTACATTAATTATGAGTACCCCTAATGTATTTATTTTCTCGTAAATCCTTGGTACAAGAATGATATTTGATTTATTCTTTGAAATATAAATCAGACATAAAAAGTATATGGATATAAAATTGATGAAAAAAACTTCCGGAATACCTTCATTGACTACTATTATACAAAACTTTTTATTATCTATTCTGTTGTAAAAAGTTGCAAATCTGATAATTATTGTGATATAAAGAATTTTACTAAAAAAAGTTTTTAAAAATGACATAATCGATCATTGAAAGAAAACATGAATTGACATTAATTATGAGTACCCATAATATAGTTATTTAGGACTATTCTCGTAAATCCTTGCTACAAGTATGTTATTTGATTTATTCTTTGAAGTATAAATCAGACATAATAAGTATTTGGATATAAAATTGATGAAAAAAGTTCCGAAATACCTTCAGTGACTACTGTTATACAAAACTTTTTATTATCTATTCTTTTGTAAATGTTTCATATCTTATAATTATTGTGGCATTTAGGGTGGATCTAAAAAGAGTTTTTAAAATTGACATAATCGAACATTAAGAAAGAAAACAGGAATTTACATTAATTATGAGTACCCCTAATATATTGTTTTTGGCTATTCTCGTAAATTCTTAGTATAAGCTTCATGTATAATTTATTCTTTTAAATATAAATCAGACATAATAAGTATATGGATATAAAATTGATGAAAAAAGTTCCGAAATACCTTCATTCACTAATGTTACACAAAACTTTTTATTATCTATTCTTTTGTAAATGTTTCATATCTAATAATTATTGTGGCATTTAGGGTGGATCTAAAAAGAGTTTTTAAAATTGACATAATCGAACATTAAGAAAGAAAACAGGAATTTACATTAATTATGAGTACCCCTAATATATTGTTTTCGGCTATTCTCGTAAATTCTTAGTTTAAGCTTCATGTATGATTTATTCTTTGAAATATAAATCAGACATAATAAGTATATGGATATAAAATTGATGAAAAAAGTTCCGAAATACCTACATTGACTACTGTTATACAAAACTTTTTTATTATCTATTCTTTTGTAAATGTTTGATATCTGATAATTATTGTGACATTTAGGGTGGGTCTAAAAAGAGTTTTTAAAAATGACATAATCGAACATTAAGAAAGAAAACAGGAATTTACATTAATTATGAGTACCCCTAATATATTATTTTTGGCTATTCTCGTAAATTCTTAGTATAAGCTTCATGTATAATTTATTCTTTTAAATATAAATCAGACATAATAAGTATATGGATATAAAATTGATGAAAAAAGTTCCGAAATACCTTCATTCACTAATGTTACACAAAACTTTTTATTATCTATTCTTTTGTAAATGTTTCATATCTGATAATTATTGTGGCATTTAGGGTGGGTCTAAAAAGAGTTTTTAAAATTGACATAATCGAACATTAAGAAAGAAAACAGGAATTTACATTAATTATGAGTACCCCTAATATATTGTTTTCGGCTATTCTCGTAAATTCTTAGTATAAGCTTCATGTATGATTTATTCTTTGAAATATAAATCAAACATAATAAGTATATGGATATAAAATTGATGAAAAAAGTTCCGAAATACCTACATTGACTACTGTTATACAAAATTTTTTATTATCTATTCTTTTGTAAATGTTTCATATCTGATAATTATTGTGGCATTTAGGGTAGGTCTAAAAAGAGTTTTTAAAATTGACATAATCGAACAATAAGGAAGAAAACAGGAATTTACATTAATTAAGAGTACCCCTAATATATTGTTTTCGGCTATTCTCGTAAATTCTTAGTATAAGCTTCATGTATGATTTATTCTTTTAAATATAAATCAGACATAATAAGTATATGGATATAAAATTGATGAAAAAAGTTCCGAAATACCTACATTGACTACTGTTATACAAAACTTTTTTATTATCTATTCTTTTGTAAATGTTTCATATCTGATAATTATTGTTGCATTTAGGGTGAGTCTAAAAACAGTTTAAAAATGACATAATCGAACATTAAGAAAGAAAACAGGAATTTACATTAATTATGAGTACCCCTAATTTATCTTTTTCGGGATATTCTCGTAAATTCTTAGTACAAGCATAATGTATGATTTATACTTTAAACAGGTGTCGCAGCGTCCTATATTTTTTTATATATTTGATACCACTATTTTCAGATTATAAATATCATGGTAGATTTCTTTAAAATTTGCAATAGAAGAATATTGTGAATATTATATTTTGAAAATAGTGGTGGGGATTATTAAATAATATATAGGATGCTGTGACCCTTGCTTTAAAGTATAAATCAGACATAATAAGTATATGATTATAAAACTACTGCAAAAAGTTCCGGAATCTTCAAAATTGTCATCGGCTACTATTATTCAAAACATTTTATTGTCTATTCTGTTGTAAAAAAATTACAAATCTGTCAATTTTTGGGGCATTTAGGGTGGGGCTATAAAGAGTTTTTCAAAATGGCATAATCGAACATTAAGAAAGAAAACAGGAATTTACATTAATTATGAGTACCCCTAATATATTGTTTTTGGCTATTCTCGTAAATTCTTAGTATAAGCTTCATGTATAATTTATTCTTTTAAATATAAATCAGACATAATAAGTATATGGATATAAAATTGATGAAAAAAGTTCCGAAATACCTTCATTCACTAATGTTACACAAAACTTTTTATTATCTATTCTTTTGTAAATGTTTCATATCTGATAATTATTGTGGCATTTAGGGTGGATCTAAAAAGAGTTTTTAAAATTGACATAATCGAACATTAAGAAAGAAAACAGGAATTTACATTAATTATGAGTACCCCTAATATATTGTTTTCGGCTATTCTCGTAAATTCTTAGTATAAGCTTCATGTATGATTTATTCTTTGAAATATAAATCAAACATAATAAGTATATGGATATAAAATTGATGAAAAAAGTTTCGAAATACCTACATTGACTAATGTTATACAAAACTTTTTTATTATCTATTCTTTTGTAAATGTTTCATATCTGATAATTATTGTGGCATTTAGGGTAGGTCTAAAAAGAGTTTTTAAAATTGACATAATCGAACAATAAGGAAGAAAACAGGAATTTACATTAATTAAGAGTACCCCTAATATATTGTTTTCGGCTATTCTCGTAAATTCTTAGTATAAGCTTCATGTATGATTTATTCTTTTAAATATAAATCAGACATAATAAGTATATGGATATAAAATTGATGAAAAAAGTTCCGAAATACCTACATTGACTACTGTTATACAAAACTTTTTTATTATCTATTCTTTTGTAAATGTTTCATATCTGATAATTATTGTTGCATTTAGGGTGAGTCTAAAAACAGTTTAAAAATGACATAATCGAACGTTAAGAAAGAAAACAGGAATTTACATTAATTATGAGTACCCCTAATTTATCTTTTTCGGGATATTCTCGTAAATTCTTAGTACAAGCATAATGTATGATTTATACTTTAAACTGGGGTCGCAGCGTCCTATATTTTTTTATATATTTGATACCACTATTTTCAGATTATAAATATCATGGTAGATTTCTTTAAAATTTGCAATAGAAGAATATTGTGAATATTATATTTTGAAAATAGTGGTGGGGATTATTAAAAAATATATAGGACGCTGTGACCCTTGCTTTAAAGTATAAATCAGACATAATAAGTATATGATTATAAAACTACTGCAAAAAGTTCCGGAATCTTCAAAATTGCCATCGGCTACTATTATTCAAAACATTTTATTGTCTATTCTGTTGTAAAAAAATTACAAATCTGTCAATTTTTGGGGCATTTAGGGTGGGGCTATAAAGAGTTTTTCAAAATGGCATAATCGAACATTAAGAAAGAAAACAGGAATTTACATTAATTATGAGTACCCCTAATATATTGTTTTCGGCTATTCTCGTAAATTCTTAGTATAAGTTTCATGTATGATTTATTCTTTGAAATATAAATCAGACATAATAAGTATATGGATATAAAATTGATGAAAAAAGTTCTGAAATACCTACATTGACTACTGTTATACAAAACTTTTTTATTATCTATTCTTTTGTAAATGTTTCATATCTGATAATTATTGTGGCATTTAGGGTGGGTCTAAAAAGAGTTTTTAAAATTGACATAATCGAACATTAAGAAAGAAAACAGGAATTTACATTAATTATGAGTACCCCTAATATATTGTTTTCGGCTATTCTCGTAAATTCTTAGTATAAGCTTCATGTATGATTTATTCTTTGAAATATAAATCAAACATAATAAGTATATGGATATAAAATTGATGAAAAAAGTTTCGAAATACCTACATTGACTAATGTTATACAAAACTTTTTTATTATCTATTCTTTTGTAAATGTTTCATATCTGATAATTATTGTGGCATTTAGGGTAGGTCTAAAAAGAGTTTTTAAAATTGACATAATCGAACAATAAGGAAGAAAACAGGAATTTACATTAATTAAGAGTACCCCTAATATATTGTTTTCGGCTATTCTCGTAAATTCTTAGTATAAGCTTCATGTATGATTTATTCTTTTAAATATAAATCAGACATAATAAGTATATGGATATAAAATTGATGAAAAAAGTTCCGAAATACCTACATTGACTACTGTTATACAAAACTTTTTTATTATCTATTCTTTTGTAAATGTTTCATATCTGATAATTATTGTTGCATTTAGGGTGAGTCTAAAAACAGTTTAAAAATGACATAATCGAACGTTAAGAAAGAAAACAGGAATTTACATTAATTATGAGTACCCCTAATTTATCTTTTTCGGGATATTCTCGTAAATTCTTAGTACAAGCATAATGTATGATTTATACTTTAAACTGGGGTCGCAGCGTCCTATATTTTTTTATATATTTGATACCACTATTTTCAGATTATAAATATCATGGTAGATTTCTTTAAAATTTGCAATAGAAGAATATTGTGAATATTATATTTTGAAAATAGTGGTGGGGATTATTAAAAAATATATAGGACGCTGTGACCCTTGCTTTAAAGTATAAATCAGACATAATAAGTATATGATTATAAAACTACTGCAAAAAGTTCCGGAATCTTCAAAATTGCCATCGGCTACTATTATTCAAAACATTTTATTGTCTATTCTGTTGTAAAAAAATTACAAATCTGTCAATTTTTGGGGCATTTAGGGTGGGGCTATAAAGAGTTTTTCAAAATGGCATAATCGAACATTAAGAAAGAAAACAGGAATTTACATTAATTATGAGTACCCCTAATATATTGTTTTCGGCTATTCTCGTAAATTCTTAGTATAAGTTTCATGTATGATTTATTCTTTGAAATATAAATCAGACATAATAAGTATATGGATATAAAATTGATGAAAAAAGTTCTGAAATACCTACATTGACTACTGTTATACAAAACTTTTTTATTATCTATTCTTTTGTAAATGTTTCATATCTGATAATTATTGTGGCATTTAGGGTGGGTCTAAAAAGAGTTTTTAAAATTGACATAATCGAACATTAAGAAAGAAAACAGGAATTTACATTAATTATGAGTACCCCTAATATATTGTTTTCGGCTATTCTCGTAAATTCTTAGTATAAGCTTCATGTATGATTTATTCTTTGAAATATAAATCAAACATAATAAGTATATGGATATAAAATTGATGAAAAAAGTTTCGAAATACCTACATTGACTAATGTTATACAAAACTTTTTTATTATCTATTCTTTTGTAAATGTTTCATATCTGATAATTATTGTGGCATTTAGGGTAGGTCTAAAAAGAGTTTTTAAAATTGACATAATCGAACAATAAGGAAGAAAACAGGAATTTACATTAATTAAGAGTACCCCTAATATATTGTTTTCGGCTATTCTCGTAAATTCTTAGTATAAGCTTCATGTATGATTTATTCTTTTAAATATAAATCAGACATAATAAGTATATGGATATAAAATTGATGAAAAAAGTTCCGAAATACCTACATTGACTACTGTTATACAAAACTTTTTTATTATCTGTTCTTTTGTAAATGTTTCATATCTGATAATTATTGTTGCATTTAGGGTGAGTCTAAAAACAGTTTAAAAATGACATAATCGAACATTAAGAAAGAAAACAGGAATTTACATTAATTATGAGTACCCCTAATTTATCTTTTTCGGGATATTCTCGTAAATTCTTAGTACAAGCATAATGTATGATTTATACTTTAAACAGGTGTCGCAGCGTCCTATATTTTTTTATATATTTGATACCACTATTTTCAGATTATAAATATCATGGTAGATTTCTTTAAAATTTGCAATAGAAGAATATTGTGAATATTATATTTTGAAAATAGTGGTGGGGATTATTAAATAATATATAGGATGCTGTGACCCTTGCTTTAAAGTATAAATCAGACATAATAAGTATATGATTATAAAACTACTGCAAAAAGTTCCGGAATCTTCAAAATTGTCATCGGCTACTATTATTCAAAACATTTTATTGTCTATTCTGTTGTAAAAAAATTACAAATCTGTCAATTTTTGGGGCATTTAGGGTGGGGCTATAAAGAGTTTTTCAAAATGGCATAATCGAACATTAAGAAAGAAAACAGGAATTTACATTAATTATGAGTACCCCTAATGTATTTATTTTCTCGTAAATCCTTGGTACAAGAATGATATTTGATTTATTCTTTGAAATATAAATCAGACATAAAAAGTATATGGATATAAAATTGATGAAAAAAACTTCCGGAATACCTTCATTGACTACTATTATACAAAACTTTTTATTATCTATTCTGTTGTAAAAAGTTGCAAATCTGATAATTATTGTGATATAAAGAATTTTACTAAAAAAAGTTTTTAAAAATGACATAATCGATCATTGAAAGAAAACATGAATTGACATTAATTATGAGTACCCATAATATAGTTATTTAGGACTATTCTCGTAAATCCTTGCTACAAGTATGTTATTTGATTTATTCTTTGAAGTATAAATCAGACATAATAAGTATTTGGATATAAAATTGATGAAAAAAGTTCCGAAATACCTTCAGTGACTACTGTTATACAAAACTTTTTATTATCTATTCTTTTGTAAATGTTTCATATCTTATAATTATTGTGGCATTTAGGGTGGATCTAAAAAGAGTTTTTAAAATTGACATAATCGAACATTAAGAAAGAAAACAGGAATTTACATTAATTATGAGTACCCCTAATATATTGTTTTTGGCTATTCTCGTAAATTCTTAGTATAAGCTTCATGTATAATTTATTCTTTTAAATATAAATCAGACATAATAAGTATATGGATATAAAATTGATGAAAAAAGTTCCGAAATACCTTCATTCACTAATGTTACACAAAACTTTTTATTATCTATTCTTTTGTAAATGTTTCATATCTAATAATTATTGTGGCATTTAGGGTGGATCTAAAAAGAGTTTTTAAAATTGACATAATCGAACATTAAGAAAGAAAACAGGAATTTACATTAATTATGAGTACCCCTAATATATTGTTTTCGGCTATTCTCGTAAATTCTTAGTTTAAGCTTCATGTATGATTTATTCTTTGAAATATAAATCAGACATAATAAGTATATGGATATAAAATTGATGAAAAAAGTTCCGAAATACCTACATTGACTACTGTTATACAAAACTTTTTTATTATCTATTCTTTTGTAAATGTTTGATATCTGATAATTATTGTGACATTTAGGGTGGGTCTAAAAAGAGTTTTTAAAAATGACATAATCGAACATTAAGAAAGAAAACAGGAATTTACATTAATTATGAGTACCCCTAATATATTATTTTTGGCTATTCTCGTAAATTCTTAGTATAAGCTTCATGTATAATTTATTCTTTTAAATATAAATCAGACATAATAAGTATATGGATATAAAATTGATGAAAAAAGTTCCGAAATACCTTCATTCACTAATGTTACACAAAACTTTTTATTATCTATTCTTTTGTAAATGTTTCATATCTGATAATTATTGTGGCATTTAGGGTGGGTCTAAAAAGAGTTTTTAAAATTGACATAATCGAACATTAAGAAAGAAAACAGGAATTTACATTAATTATGAGTACCCCTAATATATTGTTTTCGGCTATTCTCGTAAATTCTTAGTATAAGCTTCATGTATGATTTATTCTTTGAAATATAAATCAAACATAATAAGTATATGGATATAAAATTGATGAAAAAAGTTCCGAAATACCTACATTGACTACTGTTATACAAAATTTTTTATTATCTATTCTTTTGTAAATGTTTCATATCTGATAATTATTGTGGCATTTAGGGTAGGTCTAAAAAGAGTTTTTAAAATTGACATAATCGAACAATAAGGAAGAAAACAGGAATTTACATTAATTAAGAGTACCCCTAATATATTGTTTTCGGCTATTCTCGTAAATTCTTAGTATAAGCTTCATGTATGATTTATTCTTTTAAATATAAATCAGACATAATAAGTATATGGATATAAAATTGATGAAAAAAGTTCCGAAATACCTACATTGACTACTGTTATACAAAACTTTTTTATTATCTATTCTTTTGTAAATGTTTCATATCTGATAATTATTGTTGCATTTAGGGTGAGTCTAAAAACAGTTTAAAAATGACATAATCGAACATTAAGAAAGAAAACAGGAATTTACATTAATTATGAGTACCCCTAATTTATCTTTTTCGGGATATTCTCGTAAATTCTTAGTACAAGCATAATGTATGATTTATACTTTAAACAGGTGTCGCAGCGTCCTATATTTTTTTATATATTTGATACCACTATTTTCAGATTATAAATATCATGGTAGATTTCTTTAAAATTTGCAATAGAAGAATATTGTGAATATTATATTTTGAAAATAGTGGTGGGGATTATTAAATAATATATAGGATGCTGTGACCCTTGCTTTAAAGTATAAATCAGACATAATAAGTATATGATTATAAAACTACTGCAAAAAGTTCCGGAATCTTCAAAATTGTCATCGGCTACTATTATTCAAAACATTTTATTGTCTATTCTGTTGTAAAAAAATTACAAATCTGTCAATTTTTGGGGCATTTAGGGTGGGGCTATAAAGAGTTTTTCAAAATGGCATAATCGAACATTAAGAAAGAAAACAGGAATTTACATTAATTATGAGTACCCCTAATATATTGTTTTTGGCTATTCTCGTAAATTCTTAGTATAAGCTTCATGTATAATTTATTCTTTTAAATATAAATCAGACATAATAAGTATATGGATATAAAATTGATGAAAAAAGTTCCGAAATACCTTCATTCACTAATGTTACACAAAACTTTTTATTATCTATTCTTTTGTAAATGTTTCATATCTGATAATTATTGTGGCATTTAGGGTGGATCTAAAAAGAGTTTTTAAAATTGACATAATCGAACATTAAGAAAGAAAACAGGAATTTACATTAATTATGAGTACCCCTAATATATTGTTTTCGGCTATTCTCGTAAATTCTTAGTATAAGCTTCATGTATGATTTATTCTTTGAAATATAAATCAAACATAATAAGTATATGGATATAAAATTGATGAAAAAAGTTTCGAAATACCTACATTGACTAATGTTATACAAAACTTTTTTATTATCTATTCTTTTGTAAATGTTTCATATCTGATAATTATTGTGGCATTTAGGGTAGGTCTAAAAAGAGTTTTTAAAATTGACATAATCGAACAATAAGGAAGAAAACAGGAATTTACATTAATTAAGAGTACCCCTAATATATTGTTTTCGGCTATTCTCGTAAATTCTTAGTATAAGCTTCATGTATGATTTATTCTTTTAAATATAAATCAGACATAATAAGTATATGGATATAAAATTGATGAAAAAAGTTCCGAAATACCTACATTGACTACTGTTATACAAAACTTTTTTATTATCTATTCTTTTGTAAATGTTTCATATCTGATAATTATTGTTGCATTTAGGGTGAGTCTAAAAACAGTTTAAAAATGACATAATCGAACGTTAAGAAAGAAAACAGGAATTTACATTAATTATGAGTACCCCTAATTTATCTTTTTCGGGATATTCTCGTAAATTCTTAGTACAAGCATAATGTATGATTTATACTTTAAACTGGGGTCGCAGCGTCCTATATTTTTTTATATATTTGATACCACTATTTTCAGATTATAAATATCATGGTAGATTTCTTTAAAATTTGCAATAGAAGAATATTGTGAATATTATATTTTGAAAATAGTGGTGGGGATTATTAAAAAATATATAGGACGCTGTGACCCTTGCTTTAAAGTATAAATCAGACATAATAAGTATATGATTATAAAACTACTGCAAAAAGTTCCGGAATCTTCAAAATTGCCATCGGCTACTATTATTCAAAACATTTTATTGTCTATTCTGTTGTAAAAAAATTACAAATCTGTCAATTTTTGGGGCATTTAGGGTGGGGCTATAAAGAGTTTTTCAAAATGGCATAATCGAACATTAAGAAAGAAAACAGGAATTTACATTAATTATGAGTACCCCTAATATATTGTTTTCGGCTATTCTCGTAAATTCTTAGTATAAGTTTCATGTATGATTTATTCTTTGAAATATAAATCAGACATAATAAGTATATGGATATAAAATTGATGAAAAAAGTTCTGAAATACCTACATTGACTACTGTTATACAAAACTTTTTTATTATCTATTCTTTTGTAAATGTTTCATATCTGATAATTATTGTGGCATTTAGGGTGGGTCTAAAAAGAGTTTTTAAAATTGACATAATCGAACATTAAGAAAGAAAACAGGAATTTACATTAATTATGAGTACCCCTAATATATTGTTTTCGGCTATTCTCGTAAATTCTTAGTATAAGCTTCATGTATGATTTATTCTTTGAAATATAAATCAAACATAATAAGTATATGGATATAAAATTGATGAAAAAAGTTTCGAAATACCTACATTGACTAATGTTATACAAAACTTTTTTATTATCTATTCTTTTGTAAATGTTTCATATCTGATAATTATTGTGGCATTTAGGGTAGGTCTAAAAAGAGTTTTTAAAATTGACATAATCGAACAATAAGGAAGAAAACAGGAATTTACATTAATTAAGAGTACCCCTAATATATTGTTTTCGGCTATTCTCGTAAATTCTTAGTATAAGCTTCATGTATGATTTATTCTTTTAAATATAAATCAGACATAATAAGTATATGGATATAAAATTGATGAAAAAAGTTCCGAAATACCTACATTGACTACTGTTATACAAAACTTTTTTATTATCTATTCTTTTGTAAATGTTTCATATCTGATAATTATTGTTGCATTTAGGGTGAGTCTAAAAACAGTTTAAAAATGACATAATCGAACATTAAGAAAGAAAACAGGAATTTACATTAATTATGAGTACCCCTAATTTATCTTTTTCGGGATATTCTCGTAAATTCTTAGTACAAGCATAATGTATGATTTATACTTTAAACTGGGGTCGCAGCGTCCTATATTTTTTTATATATTTGATACCACTATTTTCAGATTATAAATATCATGGTAGATTTCTTTAAAATTTGCAATAGAAGAATATTGTGAATATTATATTTTGAAAATAGTGGTGGGGATTATTAAAAAATATATAGGACGCTGTGACCCTTGCTTTAAAGTATAAATCAGACATAATAAGTATATGATTATAAAACTACTGCAAAAAGTTCCGGAATCTTCAAAATTGCCATCGGCTACTATTATTCAAAACATTTTATTGTCTATTCTGTTGTAAAAAAATTACAAATCTGTCAATTTTTGGGGCATTTAGGGTGGGGCTATAAAGAGTTTTTCAAAATGGCATAATCGAACATTAAGAAAGAAAACAGGAATTTACATTAATTATGAGTACCCCTAATATATTGTTTTCGGCTATTCTCGTAAATTCTTAGTATAAGTTTCATGTATGATTTATTCTTTGAAATATAAATCAGACATAATAAGTATATGGATATAAAATTGATGAAAAAAGTTCTGAAATACCTACATTGACTACTGTTATACAAAACTTTTTTATTATCTATTCTTTTGTAAATGTTTCATATCTGATAATTATTGTGGCATTTAGGGTGGGTCTAAAAAGAGTTTTTAAAATTGACATAATCGAACATTAAGGAAGAAAACAGGAATTTACATTAATTATGAATACCCCTAAACCGTTTTCGGTTATTCTCGTAAATTCTTAGTATAAGCTTCATGTATGATTTATTCTTTTAAATATAAATAAGGCATAATAAGTATATGGATATAAAATTGATGAAAAAAGTTTCGAAATACCTACATTGACTACTGTTATACAAAACTTTTTTATTATCTAATCTTTTGTAAATGTTTCATATCTGATAATTATTGTGGCATTTAGGGTGGGTCTAAAAAGAGTTTTTAAAATTGACATAATCGAACATTAAGAAAGGAAACAGGAATTTACATTAATTATGAATACCCCTAATATATTGTTTTCGGCTATTCTCGTAAATTCTTAGTATAAGCTTCATGTATGATTTATTCTTTTAAATATAAATCAGACATAATAAGTATATGGATATAAAATTGATGAAAAAAGTTCCGAAATACCTTCATTGACTACTGTTATACAAAACTTTTTATTATCTATTCTTTTGTAAATGTTTCATATCTGATAATTATTTTGGCATTTAGGGTGAGGCTAAAAACAGTTTAAAAATGACATAATCGAACATTAAGAAAGAAAACAGGAATTTACATTAATTATGAGTACCCGTAATATATCTTTTTCGGGATATCTTCGTAAATTCTTAGTACAAGCATAATGTATGATTTATACTTTAAACAGGGGTCGCAGCGTCCTATATTTTTTATATATTTGATACCACTATTTTCAGATTATAAATATCATGGTAGATTTCTTTAAAATTTGCAATAGAAGGATATTGTGAATATTATATTTTGAAAATAGTGGTGGGGATTATTAAAAAATATATAGGACGCTGTGACCCTTGCTTTAAAGTATAAATCAGACATAATAAGTATATGATTATAAAACTACTGCAAAAAGTTCCGGAATCTTCAAAATCGTCATCGGCTACTATTATTCAAAACATTTTATTGTCTATTCTGTTGTAAAAAAATTACAAATCTGTCAATTTTTGGGGCATTTAGGGTGGGGCTATAAACAGTTTTTCAAAATGGCATAATCGAACATTAAGAAAGAAAACAGGAATTTACATTAATTATGAGTACCCCTAATATATCTTTTTCGGGATATTCTCGTAAATTCTTAGTACAAGCATAATGTATTATTTATACTTTAAACAGGGGTCGCAGCGTCCTATATTTTTTATATATTTGATACCACTATTTTCAGATTATAAATATCATGGTAGATTTCTTTAAAATTTGCAATAGAAGGATATTGTGAATATTATATTTTGAAAATAGTGGTGGGGATTATTAAAAAATATATAGGACGCTGTGACCCTTGCTTTAAAGTATAAATCAGACATAATAAGTATATGATTATAAAACTACTGCAAAAAGTTCCGGAATCTTCAAAATCGTCATCGGCTACTATTATTCAAAATATTTTATTGTCTATTCTGTTGTAAAAAAATTACAAATCTGTCAATTTTTGGGGCATTTAGGGTGGGGCTATAAAGAGTTTTTTCAAAATGGCATAATCGAACATTAAGAAAGAAAACATGAATTAAACTGAAATGACATATAAAATACATAATATGCGGGTGTCATGAGAGAAAAAAAAACCCTGTTTCATATGTACCTACTAAAAGCAAAAAAATAAAATAAAATATTCATTGCTTTCTGCAACGGCAACAGCAATGCAATAAGAAAGTGTTACGTCAATTTGCGTAAATCTCTATGAAAGCCATGGAAGGAATTTGCTTCCTCTTTACGTTTTACGAAATGATATCGCATTTTTTTTTTTTTTTTTGCACAATCTAGTCTCTGTACTTTCCGACAATAACGGAACATTTTCAACAATGGACTTAACACAGTTGTGTCACTTGCTCAGTGTTGGAATAATGGGTCATTAACGATTTGTTCTTTTGTTCGTGATACGGTGATTATATGATTATCCAATGTGCATCGCGATTATGTGGTTCAGAATACTAAGTGAGGAATTATAATTCACGCTGTTTGTTCTTGGAAAGTTTATGTGAGGTTATACTTTCTGTATCATGAAGATCCCATGAGAATTTCAGAAAAGAGTACTTATGTGCGATTTGTTCTAGAAATTAGTTTCTTTTAACGAACTTGTTTTGAATATTAACCCCTTAACTGCCGACGAAATCTGACGTGATCTTCAATATCTTATTTAATCACCTAATTTTGCAATTAAATAACGCGGCGATTAGTTTTCTGATATAACAGTAAGAAAGTGCACCTGTTATACGTGTTCAAAACACGGCTCTGCTGCTGAAAATTGGCTCGCGGTCATGCAAGTTCGCCATTCATATGGTACATGACGGGATTTTTCAAGGAAGTATATATACGCTCGGGGCAGTTAAGGGGTTAAAACATCATTTAGGGTCTACACACAATGCATTGTCAACCGCCATCATTGATAGATTTTTTTATACTTTTACGTATCTCTTTCTATCGTCCCACTCAGCGATGCCGATGGGCTTCAATTTAGTTAAAAAGTGACTTCGGTTAGTCTGTTTATCTCTTCGCGCTCTAACATTAGTATAAATACTTGACTTCAAACGAAATGTGTATATGTTATCGAAGTCCCCTATAGCATACATCTTATCCAAAATAATGTGAATAAGAATTCATAGTTATTTTATCTACACAAAGGAACATTGCGATCGTTTTGAAGTAATGGTTTAAAATGCGTTTACGGACATTATATTATTTCGAACTCACCTAGGGGATTATGAGATATTATGAGAAACTAAGCATGTTCCATATTGGAAGGAAGATGTGTAGCATTTGTAATTCTTATCTAGAGCTGCTCGCCCGCACAGAAATAAATAAATAAATAAATTCATTATCGTCTATTGTAATTATGATATTGTTATGAAATATTAGAAAGGGTTCCTTCCATTTCCCTATATGTGTAACCGAAAAATCATCTTTTACAGGTATTCGTGGCTAATGAGCAAAATGATTGAAATATTCGGGTAATGCCAACTTTCATGGAAATTTTGCGACTTTGGAAATTAACTTTGATACCAAATTTTTTCTACAAAATTTCAGATATTAAGCCGCTATATGATACTTTATAGCCGAATCACCAAGAATTTTTTAGGTTAACTGTAATACCTGACAATTAAGATGATACTTGGCGCAGTACAACACAAGCAGATAAATCAACGTTTTGAGTACCAGGACTTTTTATCTTATTGGAGACTACTGTGTGGCTCTGATTAGAAAAACCCTGAGTAGGTTCTTTGTTTTCAAAGATTACAAAACTTGCAGGGAGGGAACTTCATCCGTAAGAGCGGGAGGATAAAAGACTGCGATAATTCTCGGAATGATCGATTGAACGGGAGAAAATTGGCAAGAAAAGAAAAAGCCGGACTTCCCTAAAATAAAGTCGACTGACCAGTTACCCTGGCAACAGGACTGAGCCAAAACCGGTTCCAGAGTCTTTTTTATCGCAGCCACACAGTAGTTTCGGTAGCATTCAGCCATGAGCATAGAAAATATAAGGACTTCTAATGAAATAGCCTTTCGAAGAAGAAAATCGTTCTTCGAAAAATGTTTCAAATAGGTGGCTCCTGTGTAGCATAGTTGTATCAGTTCGTCTGCTTCTTCAAATATTCTGCTTAACAACATCGTCTGATAGGTATCCGATATACGAATTGGATTGTCATATTGTTATTTGTTTTAATTAGATATTAATATATATATATATATATATATATATATATATATATATATATATATATATATATATATTTACTAGCAATGGGTGGAAAGCATCATTGTGGCATTCATGGATGCCAGAATATTTTTGGTGACAGTTTCGTTTGTTGTTTGTAGGTGGCGCTACCTTAGCATAGTTGTACGCCGGCTTCCATGTAGTTCCAAAGTCGAGACTCGATATTAACACTGTTTCGTTAGAAGTCCTTATCTATTTCTATGTTCATGCATTCAGCGCACTGATGACGCTAAGCTGAATGCTACCGAAACTAGTCTGCAATGAGATAAAAAGTTCAGGCGCTAAAAATGTTGTTTTATATAACTGTAATACTGTCACAAGATTTTCTCTCCAAGACAAGCGTATGAATACGACTGCTAGAAAAATGTTGAATTATTTAAATGGCAAGAAGTAAACTGTTGCTCGCAATGTGAGACGCTGTTCTTTGAGTCTTATGGTACTTATATTTATATTTTGATTATTGCATTCGTGATTATTGTATTCGTGAATTTTATGATAAGAATTTTGATCAGTGTGTCATGGTTGTGAAATATTTGCTGAATAAAGAGCATCCTAAAGAGCCTGCGTATGCATTTAAGACGATTCTCAAAAATAGAAAAAAATCCGCTCAACAATTCGAAACTTTTCGAGATATTCCCGGATTCAATTTTTAAGATAAAAGCATGCAATTGACAGACATGACAATTAAAGGTATTTGAAATAGAAGAGCGCTTTTTATTTTATAAATTATATTTCATCTTGAATTAAAAGTGATTGCTCTCTCATGACAACCTTTCTCTGGCTGTCAAAAATTCGATTCAAAAATGCTGACTTTGATAGCATTTTCTGAAAGAAATTTTATAATTATTGAGAGATAGAAAACACTATTCGATTACATAGTTTCTGAATAAAAACACCTGCAAATACGATATGCCTAAGATTAATAATGACTTCGTGAATGTGTCAGAAAATAGTCGCTTTGAATTTAAGTACAGCTTTAAAAATCTCTTTTTGCTGTACCGGAAGAGGAGATTTTATAACAATATATATTGTTTTTCGATATCATAGCTCTGAAATTTGGGGTTTAATCTTGCGTAGAAAAAGCTCATACCATACCAAAATTAGAGTATCTAAAAATATTTAAATTGGAAGGATTGAACTTTGTGCCGTTATATTGAAATAAATTATCAACGTAAAAATAGCACAAATAAAATACATATAAAGTCGCAAACATCTGTTTCGGAGCCTCTAAAGTGTCCATCATCAGTGCCAAAGTTAAAAAGATTAAAACGATTAAAACTTTGGCACTAATGATGGAGCTTTAGAGGCTCCGAAACAGATGTTTGCTACTTTATATGTATTTTATTTGTGCTATTTTTACGTTGATCATTTATTTCAATATATAAAAGTATTCATAATTTTTTTTTTATAGCAAGCCTTTATACACGGTACCAAAAAACTTTTAAACTTTTGTCAAACAAACTTTTTATGTAAGTAATATGAGTAGTTTACCATAACCTATGTGCGAAAGTTTTTTTTTTTTTTTTTTTTTTTTTTTTTTTTTTTTTTTTTTTTAATTATTACTTGGTAATAAAAGTAAAAATAGTTTTTTAAAAAATCATAAGAATTCAATTTTTATCTTAAAAATCATGCCAATTTCTATGACAGCAATTCATGTAGTTCCAAAATACTTAGGTTAAAATATAATTATTTGGCTTGGGTCCCAATTATTAAAAATTCACCGTTTTGAATTGCGCTTGACGGAAAGCGCACACTTATGAATTTATTAAAAAATATATATAACTATTGATATGTATCTTTTTTAAAGTATGGTAATAGGATATAGAGAAAAGCATAATTTAAGCTATCGATTTAGGACTTTTAAATTGTTTTCCAACATTAATATTAATTTAATTAGTATTAAGCTATCAATTGATTAAAGAGTATTTAAAAATATATATATTCCGCCGTTTAATTTTTACTTATATTTTATCATTTTAATGTTTAAAATATTTCGTTTTTGCAGTTTCACAGCCATTTAGCTTATTAAATGTTCGCGTGTTTCCCGACTACAAAGGATTAACCCGTTTATACTTACAACAATATAAATAGTTCAAAAATTGTTTCCGCTAATATTCCATAATTAAATTAAAACTTTATCAATAAATAAATAAAATAATACACGCTTAAAGGTTTAAAATTATCAGAATAGAAACGGCTGCTGTAAGTACCGAAATATTTTGTCTATTAATCCCTGGCGAGCGACTAATATGAAATTATCGCTTTTAATAAATTTTAAAACTGTATTTGAATACATAATTTATAATTTCCATATGAAAATGGTTTTTGGTGTATTTGTGGTCAATGTAATATATATATATGCATTACATGTTGTTCCTTGATCCATGGTCCATCAATCTTTAAATAACCTTCTTCTTCTTTTTTTTTTTTTTTTTTTTTTTTTGCAACATATGCTTGAATCTCCAATTCTTGTAATATATGCTGACTCAAGTTTGGATTTTTCTTTCAAATGGTGTAATTTCATGTTTTTATTTTTTTCCCCTCAATCCTTTTTAATCATATTTATTTTGAACTTAATTGTTGTTTCATAGTGTATTTCTCTACATTCTGGATGTGGTTAATATCCCGAATTCATATTCTTTAGCTATTTTATCGCTAATATGAAGATGAAACCACACATTTTATTTGTGGAAATGTAGGCATTTGGGACCCGAAGATTCTGCTTAAATTCCGCAAATTTCCAAAATTCATTTTCTGCTTTTATTTTTTATGTTCAGTATGTTGGGGGATCTGTTTTGTTGTCAATTTGTTATTTTAATCTTATTCATAATTTCACAGTTTTTGTTGGTGGTTGTAACGTTCATTTAATGGTTATATATATATATATATATATATAATTATAATATCTATGAATTTCAAAAAACATATCAAGTTCTATTCTACTTAAATCTCCAAAGAGATAATCAATGATACTGTGTATACAGAATACCACATAGCTAATAATTAACATGTGCAAACATAATATTACCATAGCTGATGCTTCAATGGTAATTGGCTAAATTTTACTCATACCAAAAGAATATTGAAAAAAGAAATAGAGAGAAAGGGGAAAAAAAATTATAAATTGGAGTTGCAATTAAGTAAACACAAATGGATTAACAAATTAAATATGAACCATACACAATGGAAAATTGGACCACATGAGAATTAAATATGAATTGGACATGGAAAAACACATGCACATGTACTCATCAGCCTGGATGCACCCACATGTGTTTTAAATAATAATTCAGTGTTTCATAATTCTACTGGCATAATGCTAAGATCAGTAGAATCATCCAGGTACACTGAATTATTACCAGACAACAATTGGAAATATTAAAATTTGGAAATATTTAAATAAGAAATAAAAAACCATTAAGAAAATACAATATATTTCACTCACATCGATTATCCAAAAAACTGTAATTAACACCTCACTAAATTACCACGAGATAACAGTTTTGAAATAATAAAATTGGAAATATGAACGCGTAAAGTGTAGATAAAATATTTTACTCACAATAATTATACAGAATCCTTAAAATGTCACAACGTCTACATAATATTCACATCCACATGGCAATGCATCATATATATATATATATATATATATATATATATATATATATATATTATGTATATATAACCGTAAAAAGACAAAACAGAAAAATCAATAAAACATGAGGGGAAAAAAAGAAAATAAAAAAAGATTAATTAATGAAATATTTGTGGCACTGTAGCAGAGTCGTCAGGCCTAAATTACTATAGATACCACAAAAAATGTACGATTTCATCCATGTATAAGCCATAATTAGCGAAAATAATACACGATTCGGACAATCGTACATTAATAAACCAGAATATTAAAGAAATTACACACACACACACACACATTTATATATAATATATTAGAGTTATCAATTAAAAAAAAAAAGAATTGGTACAGTTACCTTAAATATTTCATGTGCCTTTTTCTTCATCGCTCTCTTCATATGAATTTCCTCTTCATTGTGTGATATAAATTTTGTGATGCTATGAAATTTTAATTTTCTCACAAAATTCTCATTTCAGCAATTATTTCACTGAAGGCATGAATAACAATTTGAATTTTAGAAAAACACTGCAATAGGACATTCTTGTGAACGGTATTTATACTTTGTATTAAGTTGTAATATTACAGATATTCGACAATGAATAAAATATTTTTGAAATTTGAAAACTGGATTTTTAACTGAATAGACTAATTGTGTATGTTACGTATCTGAAACACACACTGTAAAAAGAGACGAATGTTTCTTAATCTACTTTTATCTTTCTATTATTTGCGAAAATATATTATAACCACTTATGCGTTACCATCGATTTCGATAATCCGTTAAATATATATATATAAATAATACACAATTAATTATAAATTTTTCCAATCATGTATTTAATAATATAAATTTACACAATATAATAAACAACATTAATAATAATTTTCCAATAAAAAATTTTACCATTCACAAGACATATAAATATAATCGCACACTTGGACGTAAAATTTTCAATTACAATTCTTTTGCAAAAAATTTGGTCTCTTCAAAGAATTACCCATGTTATTGTAATGACCCAAAATATCAAAAGTATATAAATACAACACATGGTCATATCATTAATGGTGATCTTAATATTGTAGAACAACCTATTTTACAAAACTTAATGCACTGTTAAAAATAATCTGAAATTCACGGGTATTTTTTCCTGAATTTCACAGAATATGTCCCTTTTCACCACAAAAGGGCATTTTCCGTTAAAAACAGAAAGTTTCTTCATATTTCCTGAAAACAACGGAACAGAAGGAGAAGAAAGTGGCTAACGGAGATATTCCGTTATCTGCTGCATATTTATTTCCAATGTTTTAAAAAACTGACATGTTGCAGCACAGAAGAACTAAAAATTCAATAAATTAAAAATTCGAGTTTATTTAAAAGAACAAAATAGTTCTTTCGAATTTAAAAAGCAACACATTATTTTCCCATGCTTTAAAAATTATTAGCAATTTATTTTTTAAAGTTACAAAGAAATATTCACACTTAAAATATATTCGAAACAAATAGCTTAGTATACATACAGGGTGATTCATAAAAGATGGGCAGAACTTTAAGGGGTTATAGTACACTTAAAGACAAATAATATTAAATAGGAGACTAAGGGTCCCAGACGTATTCCCAAGGAGATAGGGGGCATTAAAGTTTAGGGTCCGAAATTTCAAATGATTATAAAACATGGAAAAATTGGTCGATTCGTTTGCGGTTTTTGCAAAAAATTTTCTTTATGCCAGTATTTTCTTGAAATAAAATTTTAAAGTTCAATTTCAAAAAATGCCGATAGGGGGCGCTTTAGACTTTGGAGTAACAAACAACTATTTTTTAACGTTATTTTTTGTATTTCTTTAAATGATTTCGAAAGCTTAGACTTAAACTTAAATTTTGATCTAAAAATCTGAGTCCTAACGAGTAGTTAAGTAGCGTAAACTGAAATTTGAAATTTGAAACCCTTCTCCCCCCAGAACAAAAATCAGTTATTCCCGATCTTTGTGTCGTAGATTAGGCTCTAACTACTGCCGCGTTTTGCTAAAATTATTCTTTATGTCAGTATTTTCTTGAAAATAAATTTTAAAGAAAATTTTCAAAAAATTCCGATAGAGGGCGCTTTAGACTTTGGAGTAACGAACAACTATTTTATACCGTTATTTTTTGTGTCTCATTAAATGCTTTCTAAAGCTTAGACTTAAACTTAAATTTTCAGCTCAAAATCTGAATCGCTGAGCGTGGTTCAGTAGCGAGGGGAGGGGGTTCAAATTTCAACTTCTGAACATAGTTCAGTTTGCACTACTTAACCATGCCCAACGATTCTGTGCTGTGATACGAGGCAAAAATACAACTTTCGTCAAGGACTGCATAGTCAGAATTCACTCATAAAGGCACTGGCACAGTTGGAAACGTCGCTTATGCAAACGTTAAAGCTCCATTCCTGACGCTAGTCACCGGGTGAAGAAGGAAACAGAAAGTATGCAAATGTCAAATGGGGAAGAAGAAGAACACGTATGCAAAATTTCGACACGATTCAGGCAGAAAAACCACTGAACGGTGAGTCAAGTGTAAGTCGCTGTAGTAATGAATCGGAAGATGGTGCCCTTCACGAATAAGGAAAAGGCTGAGATGCATTTAATTTACGGAGCGGCAGATGGAAATGGTGCAGAGGCACAACGAATGTACGGAGAGCGATTTCCTAACAGGCGGTTGCCTAACCGCAAAACTTTCGAGCGCTTGCACAGACAGTTGTGTGAGACGGGATCATTTCTCGCTTCCCGGTCGAATGCAGGTCGTGCAAAAAAGGACGAATCAGTAGTTGTTGCAGAAGCCATTCTGGATGTAGTAGCGGCGCAGCCAAGTACAAGTACACGAACAGTGGCTAGCCAGGTGGATACCTCACAGTCCACGACTTGGAGGGTACTGAAGGATGAACATTTGCTCCCGTTTCATGTGCAACGAGTCCAGAAACTGTCTCCAGGGGATTATCCAAATCGTATTGAATTCGCCCGCTGGTTTCTGCAGCAGAACGCGCTAAATCCACATTTTGGACGAACTGTGCTTTTCACCGATGAATGTACCTTCATGAAATGAATGTACCTGTGGATGTCAATCCACATGCTACGTATCCACATGCTCATCAGAGACGCTTTTCCATCAATGTTTGGGCAGGAATCCTCGGAGACCACCTAATCGGACCGTACCTTCTTCCTGAACGCCTCAACGGTAAAACATACCTCACATTTCTGCAACATGTGCTGCCAGACCTGTTAAACGTTGTTCCTCCACGCATCCGGCGGGTCATGTGGTTCCAGCACGATGGAACGCCAGCCCATTACGTACGAGACGTCCGCAACTATCTGGACATCACATTTCCGAACAGATGGATTGGTCGAGGTGGTCCTGTTGCTTGGCCTGCTCGCTCGCCAGATCTTTCACCCCTCGATTTCTTTTTTTGGGGACGATTGAAGGCTCTTATGTATGAGACACCCATTGAATCCCCCGAGGAACTGGTCGCCAGACTTTCCGCCGCTGTAGGGGAAGTGCTCGAAAAGCCTGATGTTTTCGCGAATGTTCGCCGTTCCATTCGTCGCCGTTGTTCTGCGTGCATAACCTCTGGTGGTCACAATTTTGAACATTTATTGTGATTACATGTTAATAAATATGCTTTGGTAACATAATCCTAATTTGTGTCTTTTTACCTCGTATCACAGCACACAATGTGTGGACATGGTAAACTGAACTGTGCTCAGGAGTAGAAATTTCAAACCCCTCTCCCCAGAAACTTAACCACGTCTAACGATTCAGATTTTGGGCTGAAAATTTAAGTCTAAGCTTTAGAAAGCATTTAATGAGACACAAAAAATAACGGTATAAAATAGTTGTTCGTTACTCCAAAGTCTAAAGCGCCCTCTATCGGAATTTTTTGAAAATTTTCTTTAAAATTTATTTTCAAGAAAATACTGACATAAAGAATAATTTTAGCAAAACGCGGCAGTAGTTAGAGCCTAATCTACGACACAAAGATCGGGAATAACTGATTTTTGTTCTGGGGGGAGAAGGGTTTCAAATTTCAAATTTCAGTTTACGCTACTTAACTACTCGTTAGGACTCAGATTTTTAGATCAAAATTTAAGTTTAAGTCTAAGCTTTCGAAATCATTTAAAGAAATACAAAAAATAACGTTAAAAAATAGTTGTTTGTTACTCCAAAGTCTAAAGCGCCCCCTATCGGCATTTTTTGAAATTGAACTTTAAAATTTTATTTCAAGAAAATACTGGCATAAAGAAAATTTTTTGCAAAAACCGCAAACGAATCGACCAATTTTTCCATGTTTTATAATCATTTGAAATTTCGGACCCTAAACTTTAATGCCCCCTATCTCCTTGGGAATACGTCTGGGACCCTTAGTCTCCTATTTAATATTATTTGTCTTTAAGTGTACTATAACCCCTTAAAGTTCTGCCCATCTTTTATGAATCACTCTGTATATATATGCTTTTTTGCGTAAAATCTATTTTTTTTTCACTTAATTTAACTTATCTATATATATATATATATATATATAATAGTTAAATTAAGTGAAAAAAAATCGATTTTACGCAAAAAAGCAACAAACAAAAATAATGCTTCCGAATAAAAAAAAATAAGAAATAACTTTCCCATTCCTTTGAAATTATTCGTAATTTGCTTTTTAAAGTTATAAAAGACACTCTCAATGAAAATATATTCTAACGGAACACATTTAAAAAATATATAATAGTTGAAAAAAATCGATTTTCTCAAAAAAGCCAACATACTTTATCGAATTTAATTCATCAAAATACAATATTCATATTTTGCATCTAACAATCAAATTAAGAATTAATATAATTCATGTTTCAATCCTCTATTAATACTAAATTTTTCAGTCATAATCTTATAACAAAATAATCTCCCACTTAATTTCAAAGTTACTAGGTTTCTGAACCCTAGATTGTTTAAGTTCCAAGCAGCGATTTGAAGAAATCTCCGTATCATCCTTTCAAACTCCTATTCTTGCAAGGGCCCGCTGGTCTTGAGGTAAAACACTCGGTTCAAGGCGCTGTCATCCCTAGTTCGAACCCCAAGGGCAACCAGTATCAGGTATCTCTACCAGGGAGTATTTAATATTAAAATATCAAGTATTAAACTAAATACTCCTGTTATAGTCAACAGATGGCAGCACAAACAGTTTTTTTTTTTTTTTTTTAACCGAGGTCATTCATAACAGAAAGTTTCCGTTTCTTCAATCTTTCAAAACGGAAAATCTACTAACGGAACGGAAAAAGTCCGGCAACTTAGCTGACAGTGCTTTTCCCGTGAATTAACGGATTTATTTTTGACAGTGTGCATAATGGCAAAAAATTTCGTCTTCCATATAAGTGTAATATCAAATCCATAATATTGCAGTTTATTCAAGATATTGATTTGTTTATATATAAAATTGCTGTTGATTACAATAAACCAATCGAATATTTCAGTGAATGGAGATTTTCTGTAATTGATAAATTAAAAAATGAAATTATAAAAAAATATCATCATATTACACATGCAGCTTTTAAAAACATAAATAAACATATATCAGAATTACAAAATAAATTTATAATTACTTATGTAGATAAATCTCCAAATAATTATGCTATCATTTGTAAAGAATACTATAAAGTGTTAATTCACAATGCAATCAACACAAGTAATATTTTTAATAAAACTAAATTAAATATTGAAATAAATAACAGAAAATTATTAAATTATCACAAATTACTAAAAATCAAATGTAATAATTTTAATTATCCTTATCTTGTTATAATTCCAAAATTTCATAAAAATCCTATTAAATTTCGCACTGTTACCATCGGTTGTAACACATATAATAAAAATGCAAGCAATTTACTACTTAATATTTTAAAGAAGATATATGATATAACGTTAAAACATAATAACCAACATTGCCTAAAAAATAGTTTTCAACTCATTAATAAAATACATAATATCAATCCGGTAAAATTCATAAAAACATTGGATTTTAATGATTTATTTAATAACATTGATATAAAAGACTTACATAAAACAATGTGTATATTATTTAAAGAATTTAAATCTCAATTAAAATTAAAAGAACATATTTCAGTAAATTTTTTAAAAACTTTACTAAATTTTACATTGCATAATAATTACATTATATATGACAATATTATCTATAAACAATGCCAGGGAATTCCGCAGGGCGGAACCGCATCTAGTATTCTCTCTGACCTTTACTTATATTATTATGAAAGAAATATAAGTCCGAACAATGATTATGTATTTTATCGCTATATTGATGACATTATCATATTTTATTTCAATGAAAAAAATTGCACATCACCACTCAATTTTTATCCTACTCAGCTTAAATTAAGCGAAAATGATTTAATTAATAATAATATAAACTTTCTTGACTTAAAAATTAATATTACTCATAATTATAAATTAATTTTTGATATTTATGATAAGAGATTTGATTTCCCATTTAAAGTAAATATTTTTACCAATTTTGCTTCATGTTTACATAAATCTGTTTATAAAAATATAATTATCAATTATCTACATCGTATAAAATACTTATGCTCAGATATAAATAAAAACAAAAATATTAGATATATTCAAGATCAAGCAAAAATATATGGTTATCCAATTTTTATGATAAATTCAATCATCAACTCTTTTAAATAACATTTATTATATAATTTAAATATAAACATGGTATGTAATAAATTATTGTTTTAGTGTGCGATAACATATAACAAAAGATATAGAAAATAATAATTATAACATACATTATTACAATTATAACATATTAGGAAATTTAATATTTAATATTTGTTTGAACATTATATACACTTTATATAGAAAATTACAATTATAACATATTAGGAAATTTAATATTTGATTGAACATTATATACACTTTGTATAGTTGTGATTGTGCGTTGCCGATCACCTCTGTTTAAGGTGTTATTGATGTGCAGTTTTCATACATTTATAAATTAACTTATACAATAACAAATTAAATTATACATGGATAACATTGGTGATTATAACTCATAAACATATCTATTTGCAATATATATAAATATAAATATATATAGTTTTTATTTTTGTCTATGAATAATTAAATTTAACAAGTATTTTAATTACTGCATTGCATTAATTTGATTGAAAAACAGTAGTAATACTATTAATTATCAATTTTATAAATTTTGAGATATTTTGAATTGTTTATGAATTATTTAATTAGATATTTAAATTAATCTATGAAATATAAAATATATTTACAATGTAGTATAAATTAAACATTAATTATTTAATAACAAGTCTAATATATATTTAAGTAGTAGTAAAAATAAAACATTAATTATTTAATAATATGTCTATAATATCAGTGGATTAACACAGCTGGCAGCAAAAACAATTTGAATTAAAATAATATCTCTTTTACATAATATATTCTTGTTAAGAATATCTGTAATGCTGTGCAAGTTGAATTAATTCTGTGTAGATTTATTCATATAGTAGTATTATATTTTATTTGAATTTAAAGTAAAACTACAAGTTAGTATTGTTTTTTAAAGTTTATTTATATAATTAAATCTACTGAAGTGAGTATATAACTAATAAAGTGGATATCTAACTAAATATTAATTATGAATTATTATAATACCAATAGTTGGCGACACTTTACCTTTCAGGTAGTTGTTGATAATATTGTTAATATTATATTTAATTTAACTATAGAGGGAGCTATTGATTGTATATTAATTTTACTTTCAGGAATTAAAATTGGATGGAGTAATATATATTCACGGATATAATTTTGTTATAAGTGTATTAAAACCAGAATTATTTTGTGTGTTTTTGAATCATTTTGTGTTTGGGTGTCATCGATGGGGATGTGTTTTAAAAAAAGTGTGCTCTCAACTTGTCTTTCAAATCATTTCTCTCAACCCGACTTAGTCAACATGTATGATGCATTGCCATGTGGATGTGAATATTCTGCAGAAGTTGTGACATTTTAAGGATTCTGTATAATTTTTGTGAGTAAAATATTTTATCTACACTTTACGCGTTCATATTTCCAATTTTATTATTTCAAAACTGTTATCTCGTGGTAATTTCGTGAGGTGTTAAATACAGTTTTTGGGATAATCGATGTGAGTGAAATATATTGTATATTCTTAATGGTTTTTTATTTCCTATTTAAATATTTCCAAATTTTTATTTCCTATTTAAATATTTCCAAATTTTTATTTCCTATTTAAATATTTCCAAATTTTAATATTTCCAATTGTTGTCTGGTAATAATTCAGTGTACCTGGATGATTCTACTGATCTTAGCATTATGCCAGTAGAATTATGAAACACTGAATTATTATTTAAAACACATGTGGGTGCATCCAGGCTGATGAGTACATGTGCATGTGTTTTTTCATATCCAATTCATATTTAATTCTCATGTGATCCAATTTTCCATTGTATATGGTTCATATTTAATTTATTAATCCATTTGTATTTACTTAATTGCAACTCCAATTTATAATTTTTTTCCCCTTTCTCTCTATTTCTTTTTTCTTTTTTCAACATTCTTTAGGTATGAGTAAAATTTGGCCAATTACCATTGAAGCACAAGCTATGGTAATATTATGTTTGCACATGTTAATTATTAGCTATGTGGTATTCTGTATACACAATATCATTAATTGTCTCTTTGGAGATTTAAGTAGAATGATAATAGAACTTGATATGTTTTTTGAAATTCATAGATATTATAATTATATATATATATATATATATATATATATATATATTCAGAAAGCTCTGAATATAAAGATTTCCGAAATTTGCAGAAGCGTTTCAGAAATAAAAGTTTCTTCTGCTGCCCGAAATTTTCGGAAACGTTTTCCGTGTAGTTTTTACATCTATATTAATCTTGTTTCTAAACCCAAAGTATCGGTTTTTCGGATGTTATCATTTCTCAAGTAAACATTTTCATGTACAACAGGTATGATAAATTAGCAGCATTAATAATACCATTAAAATTAATAGCCTTAATATTAACAATAAAATGAACACTATTTTGTTACTCTTACATGTATGACTTCTGTTACGCAGCTGAAAATGTTTACTTGAGAATTGATAGAATCCAAAAGAAAACAAGAACAAAAAATCACGCGTCAAGCATAGATTATGTAACACTTTCCAACGCTTCCAAAATAATTTTACAAATCATTACCGTTTAATAAGCTGAAAGATAACATCTAAGTAAACAATTTGGAAAACGCATAACATAGTTAAAACGTAATTTCAGGAATTTCCAACATATACAATATTCGGAAAAATATCCGAACACTTTTATTCAGTCCTGTATAGGATCTATAGATTTGTATATATACTACATAGGATGCTAAATTTTAGTTCAGTTAGGAAACGCGTATCACAGTTTAAAATTCTCCTTCTGGAGTTTCTGTCAATGAACGGAAATGTGTTCGCGAACTTTTGTGCTGTCCTGTATAGGATCTACAGAATTTATACACACCAAGTAATAGACAAAATTGAGTTAAATTTAAAATCGCGTACAGAAACTTAAAACGCACTTCCAGGAATTATTGTTAACAGACAGTAGAGAATTCTTTTGTGTGTCTCTGTAAATGAAGGATGACTGCTATACACACAATATTCTGTAGTAAGCCTCTTGTAATGCACCTTAGTGACATATATAAATTTCAATGCGCTTAAAATAGTGAAACAATATTTAATTAAAACGCAGACGATTTTTCTCCATAGACATAATGTAACGGAATTCTTTTGACTGTCTCTGTAAAGTAACTATAAATGCTATGCATACCCTATTCCATATTAAGCTTCTTGTATTGCCCCTTCGTGATATATATCAATTACAATGTGTTGGAAATTGTGTAACATTATTAAAATAAACCGCAAATGATTTTTCCCCATAGACCGTAATGCAACGGAATTCTTTTGAGTGTCCCTGTAAAAAAACTATAAGTGCTACACACTTCAGTTGAAATAGGGAACATGTTATAGATAACGACAATAACATATAAAAATTGCAAGGCAATCCGAGCATATTTACGGGAGTTAGAGTACGGACAGACGGACAGACAAACCGAAGTCATTAATACTTTTCAACTAGGTTGGAAAGTGTTAAAAAAAAGATTTTCTGGGTAGATAATATTGAACACTGTAAAAACTAATCGGAAACGTTTCAGAAAATTAAAAGCAGCAAAAGTACATTTTGTAACTGTAATGCTTGTTTATATCTTGGTCATCTAATCATTTTGCCCTTATTTTTCCGTTTCTCAAAAACTACTTAAATCGACTCTAGACAAAAATATTTTTAACAAAGTTGTATTTTAAGATATATGTAAAATAAAGAGATATGAAGTGTATTTTAGAAACAAACTGGGGAAAATTTTTTTAATAAGTTTTACAAATATTTTTATGCAAATGCAGGAAAGCCCTCATACGCTCAGAGGGTTAAAGTTTTCTTTGAAAATATTCCATATTTAACAACTATTAATTGCATTTTAAGAATCCCTTTTGTTTTAAAGTGTTCATAAATTATTACTGTTTAATATATATTTTAATTGAATTTTTTGAAGTGTTAAAAGTTCTAAATCTCCTTAAGAATTAAAATTCCTTCGTCAATGTGGCATAAAGTAATGAGTTTGTATTTGAGAACAACCTTAAGTCAATTTTTGCAATCTGAAATTCACACGAGCCTTTTCGATGTCTGACAGTAAACTAACTCAAAATATTTTTTCAACAAAAAAAGATGAAAATTTAGGTTCACTTTATAGAGTTTACCATACACTGTATATCCTGAAAATTTCATGACAAAATATTGAAAAGTTTTTAACTACCTTGCGCACAATGCCCCAAAATCACATTTTGAATAAAAATGACTTTAAAAATTTCTCTTTGAAAATATTCCATATTTAACAACTATTAAGAGTGTCATCCACTTTGTTTTAAAGTGATCAAAAATCATTACTCTTTAATCTACATTCTTTTCCCAAAAATTGAATTTTTTAATGGGTTAAGAGTCCTAAGATCCCTTAAGAATTAAAATTACTTCGTCAATGTGTCAGAAAGTAATGAGTTTGGATTTCAGAACGACCTTAAGTCAATTTTTTGCGATCTGAAATTGGCATGGTTTTTTCTCAAAGGTGGTTATTTTCTTCTTTATTTAATTTCAAAATGAAAAATGATTAAGTTATTAATTAATTAAGAAGTTGGTTTTATATTAACTATATTAATAGTTAATTTGAATGAATAATTATTCTTATAAATATATTGTAATTATTAATAATTCCAATAATTCAATTATTCAATTCATTGAAAGTGACTATTTGAATTCCTCTGTAGCAACACAGTTTTGTAAAATGGTTAAATATTTCTATGATAAATAAAAATTAAAAACCTGTCCTTGTTACAAATCTGCAGTTGTAAAAGGAAAAATAAAGGAAAGAAAAAATATAAAGATAATTTCCCACCTTACTTCTTTTTTGAAACGTACCCTATGTTCTTGTGAGTTCCATCTATCCAATTTGTTCCGCTAGGCGACCCCAGAAGGTCAAACAAAATCCAACACAATAGATGAAAATATACAATGTGATACAGTGACATGACTCATAAAAAACACGTATTAAATCGTTTTTGAGCGTGCAGCTTAAATGTTTTTACGTTTGCACTAAATTTTATTTTAATAGAAAGGGTTTTATCATATAGTCATTTCATTTAGACATTCTACTGTACTGCTTAGTTTAGATGTCTTCCTGTATAGTCAGGAAGGAAATAATATGAAAACATTCTCGTTTTTAAAGATAAAATCGGGTAAAATACATTTGTAACGTTTTTGTGCAGATCGTGAGTCTTTATTATCTTGTATTTTTTTTAAGTACATAATTATAATGATATTCTCATATGTTGTTATGAAAAAAGTTCTCATTCATTGTTGTCAAGTCTGTTAGAGTAATTAAAAGTGTAAAATCTTTTAGAGTAATTTTAAAATAGGAAGCCAAGAAACTTTAATTTGCAGTGTAGTAACAAGGTCGATATCTGTCTAACCTAATCTCTACCTTAATAATAATAATAATAATAATAATAATAATTTAAAAAAAAGGTCAAGAAATTTATCAACACTTTGAGAATACTGGAACAGAATTTTACCGTTTAAAAGGTGAAACCAGATTTCAGCAATTACCATCTATAGCCGAAAAGGTACTCGAATTACTTTGTGCATCCCTGTATATAATCTATATTAAATCTGTATATACATTACATAATGTGCTAAAATTTAGCTTAGTTACAAAACGAACAGTCGAAAATTTCCCTTCAGCAATTTTTACGAATAGACTGAAATGTACTCGAATAACTTAAAAGCCCTGTATGTTATCTCCAGATTTTTATACTCTCTTCATACTAAACTGAAATTTAATTAAGAAAAAAAAAACTCACAGCACAACTGAAAGCGTACTTAGTAACTTTAGAAAGCGTACTTAGTAACTTAGAAATTTTCGACTGTTCGTTTTGTAACTAAGCTAAATTTTAGCACATTATGTAATGTATATACAAATTTAATATGGATTATATACAGGGATGCACAAAGTAATTCAAGATATATAGAAATTACCATCTTTATACGGTTATGTATCCGGTTCTTTTCGTAGCCCTGTATATTTATTTATATAATTGTATCATTGAGACTTATTACCGTACCAAATAGTTTTGGCAGTTATTCTGAATTAAAATTAGTTATTAAGCTTAAGACATATATTGAATTGTCATGGGTGCGAGAGTTTGTGCGAGAAGTTGAACTTGCGAGAGGTTGAACTTGATGCAAACGTTTCTAAGAGTCTAATTATTTCTTTCAAAAAATAAAAAAATAAATAAAATAACGAAAAGAAATGGTATTTTAGTCCTGTAAAAAATGAAAAATGAAAATAAATTAAATGAAATTTAAAATGAACAAGAACGAAACATTTTACTAAGAATTTTACTAAATTTTACTAAGACATTTTATTTTTTCATTACAGTGAAATGAAATATCCTAATAATCACTTTAAGTAAATTGCAAGGCAAACGTCTTTTCAATATAGGCAATAATGTAACGGAATTTTTTGTGTGTCCCTGTAAACGAACTATAAATATATATACTTCATTTTCAATAGCGAACATTCAATAATAAACCTCATTAACATATAAAAATTTCATCTCATCCCAAATATATTTACACAAACGGGCAGACAAACCGAATTCAATAAACACTTTTTAATTTCAAGTACCTTGGAAAGTGTTGAAAATGATATTTTCTTGATTGCCTTTCGGACACGCATACGTCTAAGCTGTCGAAAACAAAATTCATATCAGCAGTAAACGTTTTTGTATTTCTCAATAAGTATAATGTTAGCAGAGCCGCAGCAATGGCGGTGCGAGAAATACCGGGCCTAGGCGCAAAGACGAGTAGACGTTTCATATGCGCTGTCAGTTATTGCTACCGATGCACCAGCAGCGAATAAATACAAATAAAACCTTTCACACCCAAATCCAAATGGATTTGTTCAATGTACAGTACGCCAAAAATAAATAAATATATAAATAAAAAATCCGAACGCTAGTCATATCTCAAATTCTTATAATCTATACAGGGTGTCCCAGGATTATTAGGACAAACTTTAAGGGGAGGTAGAGGACATCACAAGGATTCAGATTTGCATAACAACCCATGGTCGGAAACGGCTTCGTTGCGGTGTTGTTCACAAGAACACTGGAGGAAACCTTATTTGTTGCCAGCACCTCTAACATCTGCAGATTATTTCATTTTTTAGCAAGAGGTACTACCAAGCTTACTTGACACTATGTCAAACATGTCAGACGCCATATGTGGTTTCAACATGATAAGGCACCTGCCCATTATATCAAATGTGTTCGTGAACATTTGAATCAGGTGTTTGGTCACCGATGGGTTGGTCCACCCTCTCCTGATTTAAGCAGCATAGATTTCTTTCTTTCGGGTGCACTGAAAAGTGCTGTGTACGCAACGCCTGTGGATTCCGATATGGATCTAGTTGCAAGACAGATTTGTGCTGCTGGGGATATCCAACAAAATCCAGGTGTATTTGAGCGAGTCCGCCAATCCATGGTCTGACGGTGTAATGCATGCATCACTAGCAATGGTGGAAACTTTGAATATTTTTGTGACATTCTCACACATTATCTACCACAGAACATGTAATATCTTTTGGCCAATAAATTATTTCAGATGATCTCAGCCTTGTGTCTCTTCGTTTCTTGTACCTGTCATACTACTTTCCCATGACTTTTCCGACCATGGGTTGCTATGCAAATCTGAATCCTTGTGATGTCCCCTAGCTCCCTTTAAAGTTTGTCCCAATAATCCTGGGACACCCTGTATATATTGTACTCGTATATGTATGTAAATAGACGCCTATGTCCCTATACTTCACTTTACAGCCACAACTACCCAGCGCAGACCACTGTTGTTTGAGTGTAGTAGCCTTGAGTCTCCCATCGTGCACTATGGTGGTTGCATGCAGGTAGCTGTGGGGGTGTGGGAAATAGGATGGTTGAAAGTGGTCAACCTGCTGCATTTTCATATTTAGAGCAAAGTGTTCTAAAAAATGTTTGAGATCTTCTTTAACGGGAATTGGTTCATTCAACTTAATACAAACTAATTAAGATATAGATATCTAAGTAAAATGATTTCGCCCCCCTATCGGCGGAAATTTAAACTAAACGATATTGCAACGCGTGTGTAGCACTCCTGCTATACAATACCGTAGACAGAGGGGACGAGTGCAGGAGTTTCGTTCGGAAAGAGGTTTGTTTAGAACCGAATGCGCGCCCAAAATAGCCATTTTAATCGAAAACGCAAAATAAATTTACTGACTTCCGGCAACGCCGGACGGATCAGTTAGTCACAGAATAAATTCCTTGTTTTTCTACAATCGTGTTATAATAAAATTTCCTTGAAAATACATACTTGTTTTTATACAAAATCGTTAAATCTTAATACGAATCATTGTATATTTTTATCTCTTTCGAATTGCATGCCTCATTTACACTGGCAAAAGTGTTTGTCCAGGCCAGGATTTGAACCAGCGACCTTAACAAGTATAATTACGTATCCAGTTTTTACTTGGAGTCCCATTACCTGCGATTTTTTTATCTGTTTCAGATAACAGCCCAGATGCCATTATCAAAAGGTTGACTGAGTGAATTATGCCCGCTGGATTTGTCCAGGATAGCTTAGTTGACAGAGCATTAGCAAATTAAGCCAAAAGGTCCCAGTTTCAATTTCTGGTCAGGACACTTTTTCACTCAGTTGGAAACTTACAACTCATATAAATTCGTTAAGACTATTCTCAAATCCAGACTGACTAATTTTTAATTTTTAAATTCCATTTTTATTCGCAAACTTGTCAAACTGGCAGGTGCTCTTATTAAGAAACTATGTAATCGAACTGTTTCTTTCATTTAGAGGTAGAAGCAGAAGATTTTTCAGACAATTCTGGAAAAGTTGGCGTTTTGAACCGAATTTCCGGACGCGACATCACAGGAAAGAAAAAAAAAACTGTTCTCATGCGATAGCAATCGTTTATAAGTCAAGATGTAATTCATTTATCGGAATTTAAAAAAAAAACTGTTAAATTACAAAACTCTTTAAAAATCATGCTTTTATGTATATGATCAACCCTGTATATGATCTATAGGTTTGTATATATGCTACATAGTATGCTAAAATTTCGTTCCATTAGGAAACGGACAGAATAGTTGTAAATTCAGCAATTTCTGTAAACGGAAATATACTCGAGATATTTTGTGCGGCCCTGTATATCATCCATAGAATTTCTGCACGACAAGTAATAAACAAAAATATTAGTTTAATTTAAAGACGCGCACCGAAATCAATTATTATTCTTAGACAGTACTGTAAGTACTGTAACCGAATTATTTTCTGTATTTCTGTAAATGTACGATGGATGCTATGCACACCATATTCTGCAGTAAACCTCTTGTAGTGCCCCTTAGTGATATATATGAATTTAAATATGTTTGAAATAGTGTTAAAATCATTAAAACATCATCCTCATCATCCTTAAAATACACCACAAATGATGGTTTTTCCCTGTACACTATAATGTAATGGAATTTTTTTAGTGACCTTGTAAATGAAATATAAACGCTAAATACTTCATTTTCAATATCGAACATGCCATAGAAAACCTCGTTAACACATATCAATTGAATGGCAATCCAACTATATTTAGGCGAGTTATAGTACGGACAGACAGATAGACAAACAAACAGTATTCATAAACACTTTTCAACTATGTTGGAAAATTCTGAAAATGTGTCAGAAAATTTTGCGTTGTTGAACGGGAAAAAAATATTTTTTTTTGTGAACCTCTTTAAGAGAAATCCTAATGGAGGATGGAGATCACTCCCCTGTCGCTCTGTTGACGCATGCTCACTGCATCTAAAGGCAAGACCTCCTCCACGAAGGTGGAGAGACATCCGTGAAACAGGAATGTGCCAGTTCAACTGAATCACTATACCAAGCGTCCAGATACAGTAACAAACTCTTCCAAAATGCAAGCAAATTTCCAAATAACAAGAGAATAAGGACATTGATTAAAAGATTAAAAAAACTGTTCTCCTGCGATAGCAATCGTTTATAAGTCAAGATGTAATTCATTTATCGGAAAAAAAATCTGTTAAATTACAAAACACTTTAAAAATAATGCTTGCAAGTATCAGGATTTTATGTTTAACAAGAACAAAAAATCATGCTTCAAACACAGATTACGAAACACTTTCCAACAATTCATCAATACTTTAACAAAACTCCACCTTTTAATATTGTGAAAGATGATGTCTAAGTAAACAAATTGGAAAACGCGTTATTTGATAACCCAATTTCAAGAATTACCACCAATAGTCGAAAAAATATACGAATTATTTTATGCAACCCTGTATATGATCTATAGGTTTGTGTATATACTACATAGTATGCTAAAATTTCGTTTCGTTTAGGAAACGGATAGCACAGTTGTAAATTCAGAAATTTCTGTAAACGGAAATATATTCGAGATATTTTGTGCTGCCCTGTATATCATGAATAGAATTTCTGCACGGCAAGAAATAGACAAAAAAATTAGTTTAATTTAAAGACTCGCACCGAAACCAATTATTATTCTTAGACAGTACTGTAAGTACTGTAACCGAATTATTTTGTGTATCCCTGTAAATGTACGATGGATGCTATGCACACCATATTCTGCAGTAAACCTCTTGCAGTGCCCCGTAGTGATATATATCATATATTCTAATACGAGCAAATCTTGTGTGTGGTTATATATATGTACTAGCTGTTACCCGTGACTTCGTTCCCGTATCATTAAAAGAAGCAAAAATGCATTTATTAAGCAATATATTTCATTCCCGATAATTAGAAAGGTAAATAATTAACTAACTCTTTATCACATTCCATAGGAGACAATACAGTATTTCTATGTTATAGAGGCCTTGACATAACTAAGTTTTAAAAAAGTGAAATTTTGTGACAAATAAGTACGAAAAGGAAACTGCAACCAATGAAAAAAGGCGGGCCAAATAAAATCGTGGAAATTGGCGAATTGTGTAAAAACATGTGTCAAGTTTACCTGGTAAGCCATTTTACTTTTAACGCCTTTGTGAAATGTTTTAATAGCCATGCTTCAAAGATAATGGAAATAGTATATTCTTTTTCATTAAATTCAATTCTTGTGAATAGAGAGCAAGAATTGTAGACCTAACTGCAAGGAGCTTAAATTTGCCTCCTTGATTTAATCTATAACGAAAAAAATCTTTATTTCTAAATGAAAATATGTTGACAGACGATTTTTGTTCTCCAGAATAAATTTATTCCTAAAGTTTGAATATGTGAAAATACGTTTTTATTTTTCCAAAATTTTACTGTAATCAAGATTATTTTTTTCTTTCACCATCTATTCAAATTGAAAATAAATTCTTTTTTTAAGTTTTAATGAGAAAAAATATATTAATCAGTTTTATTTCTTCTTTTTTATTCACAAAAATGGAATAATTTAGTTGACATTTTTAGAGAAACTTCGTTAAAATTTACAAATAATAATAATAATAATAATAATAATAATAATAATATCTCGAAATTTAAATCATTTTTTTAGGTGCGTTCGTAATTATATAAATACGTAGCACCTATAGTCGTCGCTTGGTCCGTCCGTCTGTCCGTCCGTCTGTCTGTCTGTCTGTCTGTCCGTCTGTCTGTCCGTCCGTCTGTCTGTCTGTCCGCATATAACAACGCAAAAACTACCCAACCAAATGGTTTGCAATTTAAAATATATTATCTTTGCAGAATTTTGTCGAGACATTTCAAATTTTATTAAAATCGAATCAAAACTTTAGGAGATATTAATAAAAATATTTATTAAGAAATTTGATTTTTTTTTTAAATCGGTGCTTTTTTGTTATAGGAGCTTCCGAAGTTTAATCGTCAAGCGACCGAGATACTTATTTTATTACAGAAATTAATTTGCAGACGATATAATTCATTTCACAGAATTAAAAGTCATCAAGATCTGAATATTTATATAACTAGCTGATACATATATATCTGAATATTTATATAACTAGTTAAGATATTTGTATGAACAGTGTCACAAAATATATACTTAACTAGCTGTTTAACCCGTTCTACGCACGGGATATCATGAATTTAATTCTAAAACGTGCGTACGAACGCACCTCGTTTGTAACAACTCGTTTGTAACTCGTACAATTTCCAACTTGTTTTAATTCTGAGAGTTTATGACATCCTCGGATCAATGATAACCGGTGTCAATACCGGTGTTAAGTAAATCGCGTTGCATTTGACAATCTGAAAGGAGTAGTTGCAAAATACAAACAGGCGGTCAGATTTTAATTTAATAGATTCGTATTTATTTTTCTTTTCCTAATAATCATGGTGTGGTTTTTGGCAAAAAACTCTCATCTGTATGTAACTGATATTCATGCTTAATAATCGGTATAGATAAAAAAAAATCGTTTTAAATATGGCATGAAACTCATCTACTTTCTAAACTTACCGATCCTTGTATTATTAATGTAAGGAATTGATTCACGCTCCTTGTAAAACACATTTGAAAATTCCCGTTTTATTTCAAATATGACGTCACTTTTTCCTCACAGAAATCTCTTTTTAACGGCATAATTCTTATTAATTTTCTTTTTCTGGCAATCAGGGTGTAAACTTTAGCGGAAAACTCACATTTGTATGTAACTGATATTCAAGCTAATTATTAATCAGTATCAATAAAAAATATTTCAGTTTTTCATGTTAAATATTACGTCCATTATCTATCTACTTTCATTAAACATTGATTTCATGCTCCTTGTATTATTACGAACATTTGAAAATACATGTTTTATTTATGACGTCATATTTGCCCAAGCCGAGGAGGATCCTTTTCATAGTTCCATGGTCAAAGCGAAATCTATTTTTAATAATATAATTATTGTTCATTTTTCATTCTAATTATAACGCAGTTTTTGACAGAAAAAGATCTTTTTAATGTAACCGATATTTACACTTCATGTATAATAACAAATACTCCATATTTTTGTTTCAAATATCACGGAAATTCATCTTCTTTTGAATTATTTTTAATTTTCATTTTTCACGTGAAAATCGTTCAATTGAAAATTAATTGTTGAGGAAAAAAAAATTTCCGTGTTTTTATTTATAGGCAACGATCAAAGCCCTAGCAAGGATAAAGTAAAATGGTTAAATTTTATGGAAAAATGTCCATTTATTCTCTATGAAAATAATGAAATTTTTAATTATCAAAGAAAATATTTGAATAAAATAAATAAAATCTAGCCTATGTTCATTCCCGGGTTATAATCAACCTACATGCAAAGATACAGGGTAATTAAATTATCCATTTTGACGCTGGCTTCAGCCTAACATTTGCACACAATCGGATTTATAATATTATTAGGATATATATATATGTGCAAATTTTATCTTAAAAACGGCTCTAACGATTTTGACGAAATTTTGTATCCTACCGTTTTGGGGCACCAGAAAACCATTGGGCTAGGTCACGTGTTCGAGAAAATTCGATTAGTGGGTCATTTTGGGTCATCAAGGGTCAGGGTCAAGCTAATTCTATCTAAAAACGGTTCAAACGATTTTGACTAAATTTTGTATCTTACCATTTTCGGACACGAGAGGACTATTGGGCTGGGTCACATGTTCGAGAACTTTCGATTAGTGGGTCATTTTGGGGTCAACCCGGGTCAAGTTAATTTTATCTAAAAAAACGACTCTAACGATTTTGATTAAATTTTGTATCCCTAAGTGTAAATTCAATTAGTGGGTCATTTTGGTCATGGGTCATTATGGGTCAATCTATCTTATCTTAAAAGCGGCTCAGACTAATTACACTAAATTTTGCATCCTATGGTTTTCGGGCACAAGAAAACTGTTGGGCTAGGTCATGTGTTCGAGAAAATTCGATTAGTGGGTCATTTTGGTCATGGGTAATTATGGGTCAAACTATTTTATCTTAAAAACGGCTCAGATTATTTACACTAAATTTTGCATCATGTGGTTTTCGGGCACGAGAAGACTGTTGGGCTAGGTCACATTCGAGAAAATTCAATTAGTGGGTCATTTCGGACATGGGTCATTATGGGTCAAGCTATTTTATCTTACAAACGGCTCAGACTATTTAGACTAAATTTTGCCTCCTATGGTTTTTGGGCACGAGAAGACTGTTGGGCTAGGTCATATGTTTGAGAAAATTTGATTAGTGGGTCATTTTGGTCATGCGTCAGGATTTGAACTGAAAGCTAATTTTGACCGAGCAAAGCTCGGTCTTCCTTGCTCGTCAATTTAAATATGTTTGAAATAGTGTTAAAATCATTAAAACATCATCCTCATCATTCTTAAAATACACCACAAATGATGACTTTTCCCTATACACTATAATGTAACGGAAGTTTTTTAGTGCCCTTGTAAATGAAATATAAACGCTAAATGCTTCATTTTCAATATCGAACATGCCATAGAAAACCTCGTTAATACATATCGATTGCATGGCAATCCAACTATATTTAGGTGAGTTATAGCACGGACAGACAGATAGACAGACAAACAGTATTCATAAATACTTTTCAACTATGTTGGAAAATTTCGAAAATGTGTCAGAAAGTTTCGCGTTGTTGAACGGGAATTTTTTTTTTTTTTTTTTTGTGAACCTCCTTAAGAGAAATCCTAATGGAGGATGGAGATCACTCCCCTGTCTCTCTCTTGACGCATGCTCACTGCATCTAAAGGCAACACCTCCTCCTTGAAGGTGGAGAATGAAATAGGAATGAGTCTGTTCAACGGAATCACTACCAAGCGTCCAGATACAGTAACAAACTCTTCCAAAATGCACGCAAAGGATCAGGGCCCATAAGCCGTGTTTTTCGCCCATGAAATAACACTAAAATTCGATTTGTTATACTGACTTAATTATTTCACTTTTTAATATTAGAAGGTTTATCCTGTACGTTTCCAACAACAGTTTTTGCATTTTGTTCGGATTTATATAACTTACACAAGCTCAAAGTTCGTATTATTCGTAGTTTTTGATGAAAAATACGCAATTTCTCTTAATTTTACCTCAATTTTTAATATATTTTTTAATATTTTACTATGAGCGCAGCTTTGCAACACTTTTATTTTTGCATATATTGTACATTTTGATGTATTTTGTAATATATGTAAAGAAGAAAGTGTTGCACGATTGCGCTCATATGAATAATTGAGGTAAAATTAGGAAAAATTGCGTATTTTTCATCAAAAACTACGAATAATTCGAACTTTGAACTTGTGCAAAAGTCATATAAATCTGAACAAAATATAAAAACTATTGTTGAAATCGTGCAAGATAAACCTTCTAATATTAAAAAGCGAAATAATTAATTCAATATAACAAAATCGAATTTTAATCTTATTTCATGGGTCAAAAACACGGCTTATGGGCCATGATCCTTTCCAAGTTACAACAGACTAAGAACATTGATTACAATATAAGTTGTAAATAATTCTCGTTAGTACAATATTATTTTCAATATTTTCAAACGAGTTGAACCAAAATGTGTTTAAGTAATTGAAGACACGAGTGGAAAGAATTGCAGTGAAAGCTTTTTCTTGTATTTTTTTTTTTTTCATGGTAAAAGTAGAAAGTTCTTTTCTAAATTGTATCAGAAAATTTAATAATCCATTATTAAGTATTAACTATTTTTATTATTAAGTATTTAAAATCATTGTTATTACACTGGACAACAAATCTGAATTTTTGCTCTGTTCCAAAATCGAAATCAGTTGTTTTTCTTATTCAGTTTTTTGAGCTGATTCTGAATCCAGTTTTAGAGTTTCTCCAGCACGTCCAGATTTTCGGGTATTTGCATATTTCGATTTACGCAAAGTTTAGAATTTGTGTACAATTCCGTGTGTTACATGGCGTGTGTTACATAGAAATTTAAGGCCTGGAGCATTCTCAGACCGGGTCTTTTGTTTTATGTTATGATTACTGGCCAGTTTACTTTACAAAAACGTTGTGTCCGAGGCTATACTGACATGTGACCGTGAAATATTGTGCCTAATTTGCATATTTTTCATGTTTTTCTAATTACATTTCTTGACGTCCAAATATTTTTGCCATATGAGTACGCTAACATGTTTCTAAATCAGTTTTTTTATGCTAATTTCAAATCTGGTGTCCGTTTTTTACTATCAAGTATAGGTTTTTTTTTTTTTTAAACGGAAATTTTATTTTTTGGTCAAAAAATACAGTAAACGCTTTTAATGCTACTTTGTGATCTACTTCAGCTATTTAGGATAGATTCTGCTACTTTTTTTCAATTGTTCTTGAATTATACCCATTGATGATTATGTCTTTGATAGGAATCTCACCCTGTTAACCCTTTTGACAAGGAGGTACATTCCAATAAAAAGCATTTTATATCAAACGTGTGCCAATACTATATTGTGCTGTCCTCTAAAAAAAACACACTGAAATGTATCCTAAAAAAACCTTCCTAGCACTGCACCAAACATTTTACTAAAGTCAATTTTTTTGTTTTGTTCTGTTTTTATGCACCATTTAGAGTAATAAAAATAGTTAAAAATACCTGAGGAGTGCTTATTCAGTTTTAAAATAATTTAAATTAACAATTGTAGAATTCTGCCAAAACATGAACTTCATTTTTACAGATTTTCTTTTTATAATAAAATTTTAGAATGATAGACATAAGTTTTTATTTTTTTTTTATGTTAAACCATTAATATGTAATAAAATGCTTCATTTTCAGCTAATTATGTCAGGTGTCGGTTGTTTTCAGCTAACATAGATCAAATTTGCGAAAAGTTTCAAATTTTCGCACAATTGGCTGCCATTTTGTAATGAAGTGATGAAATGAAAAATGCTCAACATTAAGATCTTAGTCAGAAGAAGCTGTAATTATTTAGCCATGCTCAATTTTTACAAATTTTCTATTAGACTTTATATAGAGATAAATTTCAAAAAATGGGGTTTTTTTTAGAGGACAGCACAATACAAGCATAGATATTCATTTTACTCAAAAACTAGACGTGATAGAAGGAACGGATTACAATATGGCCATATGCAGGTAGTATCCCATAGGTGATATAAAATGGAAAGGTCTATATTTAACGCTGAAAAAATACCATTTATTCCAAAAAAATTATATTTTGAAAATTTATAAAAATAATAAAAATGCAATATAAAGTAAATTTAGAAAGAAAATTTTTAAAAAATTAAATAAATTTACGGGAAAACGTATTTTTTTTTTAATGTGTAGAGCAAATAAAAATTTCTGTTTCTTAACTAAGAAGGCCGACACATTTCTCATGCACTAATTACGACAAACAACACATAATCTCATATCTACAGCTATTCCTCTGATTTGGCCGTATTACCAACAAAAACCAATTTTATAAAAGTGTTCGCAATTCTGTCTCCGTTCTCCGATATTGAAATTCGTGTATACAGTTAAAAAGAGCATTAAACAAACTAAAATAACATGCATACAAATAATTGTAAACACTTTGTTTAAATAAGATAAATAACTAAATTACCAGAGACAGATTTATAACGTGCCAAAGCAACTATCAGCAAAACAACAATGAGTGCTCTCTCGTGCACGCTGTCTGGGCATATACCCAAGAAGGGACTAAGGCAAATTTCTGACTTCCCGCAGACTGGATTTAAGCGATTTCACTCAAACTATTAACATTATTACGAGTTGGTCATATTAACTGCACTGGCCATATTACCATCAGGTACCTTATATCTTTTGAAGCACCATCAACCCATCGAGTAGTTAGAACGCTATCTTCTGAGAAATTTCGGCTTTGAATATTCTTGTCTCGTTCTTGGAAGTTTCTGGCGGTTTAAAACCGTGATCGACAATCGTTTGGACATAATTTTCACATGAGTCAGAAAGTTTCGCGTTTTTGAGCAGGTAAATATATTTTTTTGAGAACCGCATTAAGCAAAAATAAGGTACGTTAATAGAGTTAAAATTAGTTAATGTTAAATTGATTAATAGAGTTAAAATTAAATCAGGACTAGACTGGTCCTGAAAGAAAGTACTGCGTCTTTTTCGTGTATGCCGCATGGATTTCTTTCTATCAAAATTTACTTTAAAACTCTAGTTACGCGTGATATATGAATATTTGTCTGACCCCTGTATATATGACCATAGGTTACTGCATAAAATCCTTAGGCAGCAAATTTGTATTTACAATTACGGAAAAATTAATTAATACATTGCGAATATTGTGCTACTATTCAATTTTAAAACTAACTATTCGATTTTAATAAAACAAAATCCGTTTTAAATACATTTACGCTATTTTTCATACTATCTATACACACACAACACACACCCTCCTATCTTAAATAAGATATGGAAACTCTGGAGACGCTTGATGCACGAAGGTGCAACATACACGAAAAAATACGGCAATTATAATGTGCAATTTTAAAAGATGACATAAAAAATATGCAAATTCTTTCTCATATTATATTGCATAATTAGCAACAAAGTTCCATTTATTTCACAACGGACTTTTCTGTCGTCTCCAAAAAGCCGGAGTTCATTTGTAACGACGATGACAACGTCAGGCGATATAGCTTTCGTTTTTATTGCTCTTAAATCATTTGTAAATAGAACATACTTTCAATTTTTACATCATCTGATAGAGAAAAAAATGTACTTCCCAATGGAATTTATTTAAAAACTGTAGCTCAAACTACTGACTTTTTATAGCTTTTCAAATAAATTCAAGTATGAATTTTTGTTTATATCTTTCAATATTAAACATTTGTTTGCTACAATAATAAAACTATCTAGTGACAGATGAGTTGAAACAATTGGCAACGGAGAAAATTAAAAAACATTAGAACACCGGAGTAAATTAAAAAACGTTCTCTTTGGGATTTTTTCCTTTTTTAACATTGATTTTCTGTAATTAAATCCATTTGCAAGCGTTGCCATCATGGCTATAATGTTCTTTAAAATGAACGAGAAGATTTTAAACAACAATTTTGCACAAAATAATAATTGCTCAAATTCGCCATTTGTTTGTGGACCAGATTACAGAAGATTAATCATAAGATCATATTAACTATGAAACAGGGGTCGTAAAAACTACTTTTTTATTGTAGCGAACTACAACTACAACTACTTTGTCGAAAATGTATTTAACTACAACTACAACTATTTGTTTTAAAAAGTAGCGACTACAAAATTCTTTTCAAAAGTAGTCACTACTTCGCTACTTTCAAATTTTGTGAAAGTGCCAATTTGCACTAGAAATTGAAGACACGGATTAAATAATAAAGTGACCCCTCGTTATATCGTGTCTGCCGGGATACAATTAAATAAATGCGACATAACGGAGAACATTAAAAATTAAGAAAGGTAACTTACAAGAAAATGTTTTGTGTTTGTCCCCAAAACGTTTGTTTATATAAACTTTACACATTCCGTAGCAAAATTAAGAGAGATGTTATAATCTAGAAAATTTACAGAAAAACAACCCTAAATGCAAACAATAAATAAATCTGTAAATAGAGCAATTCCGAATAATAAGAAACCCGGCGTTAAAACATGAAGATATAATAACGAGTAAATAGACAAGTGTTGCCTACAAGAAAATTAATTCTCTTGGTGGGTTAGTACTTTATTTCAGCAGCAAGTGTCAATGGAAAAAATCTATGTCTTCATGCGATGCGTTGCTATACACTGCAGCTGAGATTTGCCACTACGATTCGGAAATTGTTGAGCAGAACAAATTCTGCACAAAAGAAGCAAGTTTCGACCACGTGATTTGCATTTTTCCTGAAGTAGCGTTAAAAGTAGTGCCGGTTCTCACTACAAACTACTGATTTTTTGTATCGCGTTACTCGCTACACTACATTGTTCAAAATGTAGCACGCTACACTACAAACTACTGTTAAAAGTAAGCGACTACAATAGTTTCGCTACTTGTAGCGCGCTACTTCCGACCCCTACTATAAAATACGGCACTATAATGGTAAACTGAAATCTGTCAACGAAAACACACATTTCAATTTTCTAGTATATTTTTATTAATTTTATTACATTTTAGGTAGCTTTATTTTTTTTATTATTATATTTTAGAATTTACCTTTATTTGGTTTGCGTGCTAAGAGCGTAGGATGTTCTTTTGTCCGTCAACAAAATGATCAGAATTGTATTTGTCAACCGAAAGGTCGTGGAAGTCCATTGTGAAAATAATCTTATGCAAAGAAAAAAAAAGAGACCGAATCTCCAATGGAATTACAGAGAATGAGCCAAAAACTAAGTAGGCCATTCTGCGATCGTTTGTGAAATGAATCAACGACAGTGATGGAAACAATAACTAAGTGTGACGCTGCAGAATGATTTCACACGTGAATTAAAAAAACTTATGTGAGAAATGTAAACTAGTAAAAGTTTGTAAATATATTTTAATTTGTGGTTTACTTGTGCAATGTTGTAAATGTATTTTTATTGCAAATGGAGGACGAGGTTTTGGTGAGACTTTAGCTTATAAATTGCAGTAACAATGACTTCCTTAATACATGTGTATTAAGGAAATTGGATACATGCAGGAGAAATTGGATATATGTGTATTGTTGCAGGATTTTTCCAAAATTTTAAAGTAACAAACTAGTTTTAAGATAAAAATAAATAAATGTAATTTTTTTAAATATGCTTTCATTAAAATTTACAAAAAAGTCAACTTATATTATAGAAAGTATAAATATGTGCGTCGTTCAATACTGACGTCATAATGATGAGGGCAACAACGTGGCTAAAATGGATGAATGTTGCAACAATGGAGCTATTTTTTTCAATTCCTACTATTAGTTCACACTCTCCCTATATATATTTATATATCTTGTTCAAATTTTCAATCCTTCCTTAGTAAAACACTTTGTATTCATCCACTCAAGTTCAAATATATTTTTTTTAACTTGTAGTGGATGACACTTGATGTTAATACAGTTTTTCCAATATTAATTCTTTAATTAAATTTAATTAATTAATTTTAGTTTTATATGGGATAAAAAATATCAACACGCAGCCGACCTATTTCAGACATTAGTTCCATTTAAAAGCACTCACTCACAAGTCTGGATAGCGCAGTCGGTTAATCTCTGAGCTCGTAACCATAAGGTGCAAGGATCGAGCCTCCCCGGGACGGAAGGAAATTATCCCGTACTCGAAAATAAATTTCTCTTATATGAAATATTTAGCAGGATGTAAATTTTGGAATAAATACCGTCAGTGGCGAAGCGTGTAGATCGCAGGAAAAAACGTACTTGCCGGAACAACCCTGGGATTGGAAGACATTTTTCTGCTGTTTGAAGAAATTTTCGTCTTTTGCCTGAAGAACATCAGATAATTTTAGGCTTATGTTTGAGAATTTTTCGTGTTTTGAGGACAAAAGGCATACGTAAAAATTCCGTTTCTAACACGAAAAACTACTAATCTGCACACTTGCAGGAACACCCGTGTGATTTACTGAAAATGCTGCTTTAGACTTGAAGATTTCTGGGAACTTTTATGCTATATTGGGGAATTGTCTGTATTTTGGATGAAAATGGGCAACACAAAGCGAAAATTTTAGTGTTTTAACGAAATATAATCAACGGAAAAATTCGTTGAATTCATGGATTTTTTTTCTTATTGCAACACCTGTCGACGAATTTTAACGAGAATGATTTAGCACAGGCAAAATATTGTATTTTTTGGCAACCCGTTTTCGCTCTCCACATTCACGTTAAATCACATTTTTGACATTTTGGCGCGCCGTGGACGATGATACATACATACATATATATTCCGTTTCCCTTTAAAAAAAATCTGTATATTATACGACAACAATTTTAAAAACGTGAAGTATGTAAACAATCTGTGTGCCTTAAAACATAAAGTAGTGCTGTGTTTCTGTATGCTTTAAAAACATGTTGCAGTTTTACGCCAATTAGTCAATTTTTGCGGAAATTAGAGCCTATAAAATAAAAAAAGAAATAAGAAAGAGAAAAAGAGAAATATTGTAAGAAGTTCAAAAATTCCTTTTTTGGAACCTATTGGAATACAAAAGGGACCACCACCAGAATGAGTCCTTACTAACAAAGAACGAACTACCAAAATGGGAGCATCCGTTCAACAGTGAACGTATCCAGAAAGTAATTGCAAAGTTATTCTTTAACCACCATACACTCCTTTAAACAAATGTACAATATCACTAATACTTTTTTACAAATAAAATAAAATAAAAAATGAAAAGCCAACACGATGCAGGCTTGATTCAGTTTTCTGCCATTACACTCGACCCAATCTGCATCGGACCACAAAGTAATGAAGCCTGGGTCCGGCCCGGCTAGAGTTTGCAGAAACATGTAAACTCGGGCAAGGCCGAATAAAGTATAATGAACATTGGACCGAGCCCAGTTAGAGCACCGGGTTAAGATTGACTTTCACAGAATTCAAGCTTCATTTCATTTTTTCCCCTTTTTTTTTTAAAGTCGTAAGATTCTACACTGCAAAAAATAATTGTTGATTTTACAGTATAAAACTGGCATCCCAGCTGCCAGTATTATACCGTAAAATTAACAGTATTAAACAGTAAAATAAGCAGTAATACGCTGCCATGCAAGCAGTAATACGCTACCGCGCATGCGCGGTAGCGTATTACTGCTTGGTAGCGTATTACTGCTGAAATTTCAATCATTTTTGTTTTAAAATTCATTAAGATACAACCAAATGTAAATATATTGCTTGAATGTGCGTAAAAACATACATAAAAACATTTAAAAGCACGTTAAAGTCCTTTTAAAATCAAAACGTTTTCAAGCGAACTTACTCGGTGATCATTAGTGAAAAACTAATTTTTGTTTTTTATTTGTTTTATATGCTATTGTGTTTTTTTAAAAATTTATTTAACGCAATTGAAATTTCTCATGCTGATGAATTTTGGGACGTAAGCAAGGAATAGCAAGTTTTTTTTAAAATTGCACCTGACCCACTAAGGGAGGAGGCAATGCAATATTTCACAATCTTTCAGGGTCATGAATTTTGCACAATGTTGAATCTCGGTACATAAGCAATATGTAATAAGAAAATTTCTAAAAAATCCCCCCTCTCCTACACACACACAATCAAACACTCTTTGAGTATAAAACTATATCTAATAATGTAATAGGGGTTATACAGATATAATTCTATACAACAGTAAATTCTGACCTTTCAAGGATATCCCGGACAACGTCAAGTGAGTCTGCTAGTATAAAATATTGTAAAAATCACTGATCGTGATTCCACTGTATCATTAGTATCTAAATAATATTGAGCTAGTAATATTTTTAATGACCATATCTTGACCAACATTAACAGTATTGATAAGATATGTGTGTTTACATTATGCCAATGTTGAAATAACATAGTCCCTTTTATAGCCAATGTAATTTTAATAGCCAATGTTCTTGTAATATTGGCGTTTAATCGGAAATATTCCTAATGTGAAGCTCATATATTTAATCAGGATTGTTATTTCGTTGGAAGTAATTCCGATGAATGTAATGTTATATATGCATTGTAAAATACTGACCTCCAACATCAACAGAGTTGTTTTTTTACTAGACTATATTTATGAATTTTTTAAAGAGAAGTGTGTTTTCAGCATGTGACAAGACTTCTGCGTCCACCACGCATTTTGAAGTCTGAATATTTTATTTGTAAGACGAAGATTTCCTTGCTGCAACAATGAATTTCAGAACATGATCTAGCAGCTTTTACACTTGCATTTGGATCTATATTACTACTTCTTATTACATTGTAAAAAAAAAAAAAAAAAAAAAAAAAAAAAAAAAAGACAAATATTTCCCAAAGTATAGATATTTAATACAGTTTACGAAAGTATTATATTACCACTTCAGAGTTACCCACGAATCCGAAAAGTGTTTCTTTATCTTCCGAAACCTCAGAAACCAATGTATTTCCGAGATTTAAAGAAGCATTTCTGGAACAACACTTTCTCATGCTGCCCATAATTTTAAGAAACATTTGTGAGTGGTTATTAGTGTATTACGTATTAATCAGTTTTAACCGCACGAAATATCCGTTATTCGGATGCCTCGATTTCATCCCCAACTTATCATGGCTTGAGTATAACCAACCATCAATCTATCTTAGTCATAGTGCTAAAGGAATTTCTGTGTTTTAAGAGATTTCCTCAGAATATTTGAACAGAAATATTCGAAATCTCATTATGTGTAAAAAAACAGCTATAATACTGTCACGTTCAGGGGTCGAAAAAACTACTTTTTGATTGTAGCGAACTACAACTACAACTACTTTATGAAAAATGTAGTTAACTACAACTACAACTACTTGTTTTAAAAAGTAGCGACTACAAACTACTTTTTAAAAGTAGTCACTACTTCGCTACTTTTCGCTACTTTAGTTATCATCGCAAACAATTTTTCCTCATAGACCATGATGTAACAGAATTCTTTTGAATGTCCCTGTAGGCGAGATATAAATGCTACACAATTCAATTTCAATACTGAACATTCTAAGGTAAACTTCAATAACATATAAAACTTTCATGGCAATGCGAGTATATTTACGAGAGTTAGAGCACGGACAGAAAGAGAAAGCGAATTCATAGACACGTTTTAATTATGTTGAAAAGTGTTAAAAAAAGAAATTTGAAAACAAAAATTGTAATAATCTTACAAATTTATGAGAGTGATATAGCACAGTAGCGCTTAAGGTGGTTCTCAAATTCCTTGCTCAACAACGCGAAACTTTCTGACACATTATCTGACTCACTTTTAAACACAAAGGCATAAAATAGGCAGGTCTGACTATGGAAGCGATTTCGAATTGAAATGAGTTTTCCATTTTTTTGATAAAGGAATTACTTATCGGGTTATAAGCGATTCGTGTCACGCTTTTTCCCTTTCCCCTGCTGCGGCGTCGGAAATTCGGCTCAAAACGCCGACTTTGACAGTGTTTTCTGAAAAATCTTCTGTCTTTATCAAAAAATAAATTAAATTAAAGAATAATGGAAAATGTCTTTCGGTTACAAAATTTCTGAATAAGAACACCTGCATTTTCCTGCATTTCCGTACAAAAATGAATTAAAGAATATGTCATAAAGTAGCCAGTTTCACATTATTTAAAAATATATATAGCTAAATTGTCCTGTCTCTTTATAATTTAAGTATAGTTTCTGAAAGCAATTTAAAAATTGAGCAAGATCATGTAGACTTGCATAAGTTAAATCCTAGCTTTTCTTTTCCTTTCTATATCTTTTTGTTTGTTTCCTTTTGAAAACCCAAATTTCAAAATACTGGGCTTTAGATTCATTCTGGAGACAAAGATAAAGATATTTCATTAAAGCACCAAGCTAACCAAAATGAAATCCAATATCAAAACATTACAAATCAATTATTTTAGCGATAAAAAACCTGTGCAGCTAAATCAAAAATAAATAACCATAAAAATAAAATTAAGCATTCTTAGGTATTTTTAAAAATAATATATTTTTATTTCCAACCACTTTTGTTTTATCTATTGGAATCTTCAAAAGGAAATATGCAGTAAATTAATTTGTATGCATACATTTGACAAATATTTCACTACGATCAAAAGTCTTATTAATAAAATAATTTTTTTGTGATAATAAACAGTTCGATAAGAATATTTTCTGAACCAGGGATCTTAATTCGAAAATACTCTTTTTAATGATTTATGAATTTTAATGATTATAGACTTTCAATATTCGGTGTGAGATGCGATCCAGTAATGATTATTAATAAAGAAAATGCTAACTCACCTCTATGTGCAACTTCAGGTTGTAAGCAGATGATTTTGATACTGATAACTTCTTATTAATTGGACAAAGTTTACATGTTACAGAATAATTACTCCTTTCTTGTTGTTCTATAACTTCAAAATATTCATTAAATGCCAACCAGGGCAGTTCTATACTATTTTTGTCTGTCATTCTATTACATCAATCTCAAAAGAAGAATTCCCACATTAAAACACAAGATCTAATAATGAGTAAGAAGACAAAGGGTTGCCAGCAAGAAAATTTGCGGTTTTTTCAGAAAATCCAGCAAATAATAGATCACGGGCATGTTGACGCTTTACGTTTCAGCTGCTACTTTGTATGAAGTTAGAAATCATCCCTTCCTAGTGCACTTTTCTCTAATAATAAAATGGTGTACTTGTTTTTTTTCTGTGCTTATTCGAATATATATATATATTTTTAATTAGTGTTCTGACAATTTTAAACTGGCAGGAAGCGAGCAGAAATTTTGTTCGAAGAGGAATATTTTAGATGATTGATTATTTATTTAATGTTACTAGACAGCAAAGAATACGGAATTTAAAAAAAAGGGGGGGGGGAGGGAGATAATTTATATTACTGACGTCACTACAGAGCACTATTTAGGGCAAAAGATTTTTTTTTTTTTAATATAAAAATAAAAATAACTTAAAGATTTTCGATTTATTTGTATGCTGGGGGGGGGGGGGGGGGAGAGTAAATTATGGGAGATTAGGAGACAATTTACTTATATATTATTATACAGGGTGTTTCAGTTAAACGTTTCAGTACTTTTAAGAGGGGTAGGGTACATCCTGACAACTCGAAATCATATAGCAATGTGGGGTCGGAAATGCTTTCCTGAAGCGGTGTTGTACACAGAAGCACCATATAGAAAAGAGACAGTAAGTGAGAAATCGTTTTAATAATACATGAAAAGAAGCAAAAGGTACATGGATTAAAGTAAGTGTTCGAAGTTGCTTCCACGGGCTACAATGCACGCGTCACATCTCCGACGCATAGACATCCGAACATTCTCGAATACTCCAAGCTAATTTCGAATTTCTCCGGCAGCTACTGCGAATCTTGCAACCATCTCCTCAGCATTGTCAACAGGGGTGTCATAAACTAGCGTTTTTATATGACCCCAGAAATAAAACTCAAGACATGTTAGGTCGGGTGACCGAGCAGGCCAATGCACGGGACCACCACGTCCGATCCACTGTTGACCAAATGTGACATCCAGGTAGTTACGAACAGCTCCGCTATAATGGGCAAGGGCTCCATCGTGTTGGAACCACATTGTCTGTTGCGTCGATGCAGAAATCTGTTCATCTCTCAAAAGTTGTGGCAATACTTGCTGCAGAAAGAGCAAGTAGTTATCTCCGGTTAGACGACACGGTAACAGGTAAGGTCCGATGAAGTGATCTCCCATAATACCGACCCATACATTGACCGAAAATCGAATCTGTGCTGCACGACGTCGTATTGCATGCGGGTTCTCGACCGCCCAGATATGGTTGTTATGCGAGTTGAAAATTCCTTCCCTTGTGAAGGATGCCTCATCGGAAAACAACACTTCAGCAGGAAAAGTGGGATTTGTAGCACATTTTCCAAGGTACCACTGTGCGAAAGCAATACGAGGTGCATAATCCTCCGGTTGCTGTGCCTAGACACGCTGCACGTGAAACGGATGCATGTCTTGTTCTCGGAGAATTCTCCAGACGCTGCAAGGGGAAACCCCGACTACGTTTGCTAGACTTCGTGTACTCGTTCTTGGATTCCTCTGCTGCAGCACATTCTATTCGACGGCTGAAGTCCGTGCTGTTCTTACCCTGACCCTGTCAGCTCTTTCAAATGAACCTGTCTCAGCTAACCTCTGGTGCAGTCTTGCAAATAAATTATGACTGGGAATACGCCTCGTCGGATATCGTTCCGCGTACAAACGCTGTGCGGCTGGCCCACTACAATTTGCAGCCCCGTACAGCAAATGCATATCGGCTAATTCTGCGTTCGTGTAATCATCCATCTTACTAACTTGGTGTTCTTGTGCGAAATGAAGATTCCCTGCACGAAAGCTCGGAACTTTCGCACAACGCCATCTACCGCGTCAGGAAAGCATTTCTGACTGCCCATTGGTATATGATTTTGGTTCGTCAGGATGTACCCTACCCCTCTTAGAAGTTCTGAAACGTTTAACTGAAACACCCTGTATATTATGATTACTTATATATTATTATTAGGTAGAAACGAATGTGGCTTTTTTTTTTTAATAAAGAGCTTTAAATATCTGAAACTGTATGCTGGAGGAGGTGCAAAAAGGGCAGCGTGGACAAGGAAATAATTTTGTAGTAGTTTTGGGGACAAGGAAATAATTTTTATTTATTGTCAATTAGAGAACAATAAATGGAGTGAAATATTTTATTTTTGTATAAAAATAGAGATTTAAAAATATTTTAAACTCCTTTGTAGGCTACTAGGGGGAAACGTTAATTTGAAAGGTTAGGGATAATTTAGATGATATATGTTTAGATAAATCAGTTGTTTTTCTTTTTCTTTTTAAAAAAAATAAAGATTTTACATTTCTTTGCTTACTGGGGGTGGGAGACAAAAGAGAAGAAATTAGTCAGATAAAGACTTAACATAGCCAGATGACTATATTTTGGTAAAAACAGTCGTAGTCGTATAAAAATACATTATATTGAGAAGATTTCCATGGATTTAAATGACAATACAGGAAGTTTTTGACACCCAAACTGTGAAAATGACAGTTAATTTGTGACAGTGCCTGTCATCTATGGAGAAATCTATGACACTGCAACTGAGATTTGTCGGTGACATTCGCAAATTGTTGCAGAGAACATATTTCGCACAAAAGAAACGAGTTATGATCACGTGATTTGAAAATTGCCACTTTTTTCCTCCTCCCTCCTAAAGTAGCGGTAAAAGTAGCGTCAATGCTCGCTACAAACTACTGATATTTTGTATTGCGCTACTGGCTACACTACACTTTTTTTAATGTAGCGCGCTACACTACAAACTACTAGAAAAAGTAGCGGCTACTGTAGTTTAGCTACTTGTAGCGCGCTACTTCCGGGCCCTGGCTCACGTTGTACTGAAAAATCGTTCTCTTTTGTAACAAAACAGTAGGAGTAAATCTTTTTTACTTTCTTCTATCTATAATAGAAGAAAGTACTGTAATCGAATTTTTTTCGACTTCCGGTTTTCGGCGGATTTACACGTTTTAGAGGTCAGACCATTTTTTTAGGGGTCAGTCTGTCTGTCCATGTGTATGTCCTCTTTGTATCATCGAAAAGTATATGAAGCTATTCTTCAAATTGAACCAAATTTCATTTTCTTTTATTGTTAAAGTTATTTTGGTTTATGCACCTCACAAAATATCTCAAGGGAATAAATTCAGGAATCGAGAAGAAGCAGAAAATGCCTTTTCAAAACTTTATTGCATCAAACAAAACATTCGCATTTCTTTCGAACTGATATTGAAGCATTAGTATCCTCATTGGTAGAGATGTTCAGATGCCGCTGGTACTTAGTTCGTATCAAACAAAGTTGATTACTATAAGTTATATTGTTTTCATTTCTTTGATCCTTAAATCAGACATTATTTTCCAAACAACCTGGTATAAACATAATTTGGTATTGCTCCATTTTACACATTATAGATTTCAAGCGAAATTGTTTAATCATTTTACTACAAAGTGTGGATAAAATATATGTACACTTGATCAGGGTTCCCAAGTGTCCTAGAATTAGTATACCACTATTTACGGACAGTAATATTCGCCCTATGTAATTGCAAAAACTATGAATATTACTCTTCAGAAACAGTGGCAATCAAATTCAAGGACCCGTAGGAACCCTGATCAGGTGTATACAACCACTCTTGCTAATTTATAGGTTGATAAATGTGCTTGTACATTTTGGAATTATTTTAAGGAATGAAAGCTGTGTACTTGAAATATGGCTAACTATGTCTTAGGGTGGTTGCATTGAATCTGTGTGAGGCCTTTGTCTAGTGGTTCAAACACAGGGTAGAAATCAAAAGGTGGTAGGTTCCAGTTGCGGTTCAAGCTTAGATGATCGTAGAGACATCCAAGGAGATCCCGGTTTACTTAGCCGTTGCGTCGGGACCAAAAGACAACTCTTTCTTATTTACCTTGTTTTGTGATACACACACCAAAAAAAAAAAAATAATAATAATAATAAAAAATAACTGGATACACTTGTTTTCGAAATTAAAGTTTAAATACTCGGAGCTTTTATAAGCCCAGAAAATATTAAAAAATGAGTATAATTTGCTTATTCTTAAGTACTCATTTAAAGATAGTGTTACAGCATTTAAAAATAGTATTTACTTAAAAATTAAAAATTGTTGCGAAATATCTCGAAGAAAAGAATATTTTTCAAACGATTCTATGATATATTGGATTGATGGAAAATTCCTGACACATAGTTGACAACTTTTATATTTTTTGTTACCACTATTTCTAAATAATAATCTTCGCCTTATATTTTATACAATTAACTAAAGCGAAAATTACAATTTGAAAGTAGTGGTAAAAGTGTAAAACTTGGCAGCTATAATTAATGAAATTCCCGACCACCCAATATTTCTTAAACTTTAGAAAACATTGAAACATAACTAATGAAAATGATTGTTTTCAGTATCATTACACATTTTGATACATCGTGATAACGTTTAACTGCTCAAATCCAGTTCTTCGCACAATAGTTACATTATAAAACAACATAACTTTACTTCGAACCATAAACCGTATTATCTATCGTCAATTTCCTTAGAATTAATGGTCTCAAACTACAACAAATATTAATACTGTACAAAATTTCATTTATAAAATCACGAATTGATGGAGAAAATTGCAATTAACCCATTTTTCTCTCACTCACCCATTGTTAACTAAAACCAATATCTTTCATTCGAAAAAGCAGCCAATATTTAACTCGCTTTTACCTTTTCCAGGCATATCGAAAAAAAAAATTGTTAACAACATTTCGAAATTTCTTGTCTGTTTTGATATTAACGTTTAAAGGCGTGGTGTCATATAGCACTCTTGTAAAAGCACTTTCACTTGTTCTACAACATAACAGTGTATTTTCATTTGGCAGGCATGCTTAACCAGCACTCGTTTAACTGGACAATAGGAATTTCTTCCCAGACCTTTTGTATAGACATTTGTTCAGTTCACAATGCCCCTGTAATCTCGTCTCGGAATCAAAAACTGACCTAGAATTCCATCTCGAAAAGATATCGCTTCCTATCCAGCATGTTGCCACAGGTCGAAGTATAAATACTGTGAGCAATTCGGAAATGGCTGGATACGAAATTGAAAGTGGACATTGTAGGATTAGAGGAACAAAAGGTTTATTCTTTAAAGATATTCTTTCAAGATGGTGCTGAAGGTAGCGTGGCATTTTGTTTTATATTCTCAGTAGAGAAATTTTTAAATTGAGTTTATGGAAAATGTGCGTGAATTTTAATCTTGAATAAAAGTTAAAAACAGATTTCAATATAATTTGAAAGATATTTTTGTTTTATATTAAGTCCATTAAACTATATAATAAATTTTAACCTCTTAACCAGTGTCGCCCGAACTCACTTCGGGCATCTCAAACTTGCATTGCTTATGATTATTCAAATGCAATTGGATTTGTACAATATTTCATTATTTTACATAAAAGCCGAATTTAATTAGTGTTATTTTCAAATACACATTTAAATGTATAATTCTCTATCTTTTTATTAATTTAATTGTACTTAGAAGGAAATAAACCTGGTGACAATGGTAAAGGGTAAAGAATTTTCGCATTTTTAAATTATAAAGTTTTCTTAAAAAAATTGTTGAACTACTTTAAACGATAATCAATCACATTTTATACGTGCAGGTCCTCTAAAGTTTTTAAGGTTAAGTAAATTATTAAAACTTAACAGAATACTTCTAATAACTTATTTATTGGCAAAATTTTATAAATTCTTTGTTAACAGTATTTTATTATGTTTTATATAGTATAAAGTTTAATGAATTTTTATAAAAAAGGTTTAAAAACCTTTCATCATTTAACTAATGTCATAAAAGTATTGAGAAATTTCGATCAAAAACACAGATAATATATTTTTTTAAGTTATTTTCTACTCTAGAAATGTCTGCTTTGCTATATAGTGGGTGTTACAAAAGCCAAGAAATTAAAATTTTTATACGATCCCTGTATCCTACAAGCTATTTTTAGAAAACATTCTCCGTACTGTGACAAGCAAACCAACAAAACATTCAATTCTTTTAAGACCAAAACTTACGAAGTTATAATACTTTGAATCTTATGAATTTTCAGCGTTTAAAAACGGAAAGGCATGTTTTAAGTGCAGGAAAACGCTGAAAATTCGTTAAAAGCTCAATATATATCTCGGTAAGTTTTGGCCGTAAAAGAACATTTTTTTTTTCTATTTTCCTTTTTACAGGGTGGAGAATGTTTTTCTAAATGTAGCTTGTAGGATATAGGGATCGTATAAAAAATAAAGATTGCAACTTTTTTTTTAAATAACGCTTTCTTTTTCGTAAATGGCTGTTAATATTGTAGAGAATGACATTTATAACATTTTCCGCGTTTGGAAGTCTGTCTCTGAAACTTAACGGTTCAGAAAGTAGTTGTTGATCAGCGGTTAGAAAAAATAACCTATATACTTTGATTAGCTACGGAAGTTGTATGTTTTTCAGTATTAATGAATTATCAAGAAAACTTTATTGATAGACACAAAGATATTATTTTTTACGCAAATAAGTATTACTTTTATTATAAGCCAAAAGATCTAACCCGGTCTTCCTGAGTTACAGAACATACTGCCTGGTCCTGGTGTACAGAACAATAAAACATAGGTGAAAACCATTTTTGTAAATTAAAAACTCTAATAAGATTTTTTTTTTATATTGTCCACTGACAACACCAAAAACTATTTTTATATAAAAAAAATATCAATAATGCATTCAAAGAAAATTTTAAATTTATAAAAAGTGATACTTACGTATTAGCCGCATGTCAGAGGTTAATAGACGAAGAAATCTCCAAAGGTTTTACGACTTACAGCAGCTTTTTCGTCTGTGATTTTTTTTTTCATTGTTTAAGCACGTAGTTCAATATATCTATTAAATTTGTGTTTTATTTATTTTATTTATTTATTTATTTATTCAGTCATGGAGTTTTTATTTCGTTATAGAATATTAGCCTAAAACAAATGTTGAAACATTTATAATAATTCAAGTGAAGAGCGGTTAATCCTTCATAATCAGGCTGCAGGCGATAAAGATAGATTTTAAAAATATTCATGCTAAAAATTTATTTTTAAAAGCCATTCAAAAATGCGTAAACAGGGATACAAATTTCAGACAAATTGCATTCGAAAGTACGATTTTTTCCTATTCGGCGGTGTAAAAACTGAATTTTTTTAGAATTTAACATATTTGTAAAGTAAAAAAAAAGCGAAAATTTTTAGGCAGGCCATTTATTAATGCTAATATAACGTCAGAGTTACTCACGGGCATGTTCATGCTTTATTGTGTAGATTGTTTTTTTAACTGCTATTTTTGTTTTTAGATTTAACTTTAATGCAGCAGAATTTTTAAAATTGTTTCTTGCTTTTTTTAGAGATATTTTACTTTGCAGTAAACACTTTTGAGTATTATTTACCATGCAGGCATAATCTGGAGATATTAGTTTTAAAAAAAATTAAAGGCTGTTGAAAAACGGTATTTATAGCATGTTTGTACAAAGAGAGAAACGTGAATTACTAAAGAAATATATCTTATAAGAGCTTTTGTTTTATACCGCTGACCAGACCCCTACCTGCCAGGCTTTTGCCTAGCTTAACGAGTTGATACCTGGCAACGGGGTGAAGATTCGCCTGCTCTCCGCTTGGCGAAGATGTGCTTGTTAAATCTATAGGCCGACGTGGCTTCAGTGCGTCTTGTTGCTTTAATTGCTTTTTCTTAGTTGGCCGGTTGCTAAGTGATTTTTGATGAGGTGGTTCAGCACTGCGCAGTGTAGCGAAGTCATGCCGGACGAATGTGAGATGCTGGGATATTTACTATTTCCTCGCTGCATCGCTCATCCATACGTTATGCCATCGCTACTCGAGTTGGTTTCGTAATTTAGAACCTATCTTATAAGAGCTTTAGTCTTATCTAAAGATGACATTATCTGTTGTCTTATCAGATGATTCATATATTACATAAAAAGTCTTTTTGTTTTGACATAATTGCTTTTTCAGCATTAATGCAATATGTGTCTTTATTTATTACTTCGTATCAACATTACTTAATACTTTTATCGCAGCTTAACATGGTTTTCAACTTAATAACTAATAAATCACATGCGTTAATTGTAGAATTTAGTCATCAACTAAATTCTTCTTAAATTGAACTGTATGTTACTCCTCTTGCCTTATTATATGTTAAACATTATTATGACGCAGAAAAACATTTGTAATTTTACTATTAATTTAGTCAGGTACGCAATTTATAAAAAAATATCATGCATTTTTAAATGTGCATGTACTTAAAAGGTCCTTGTATCTTATCCAAGATGATAAATTCGATTGAGAAGCTTTAAAAAAATTCACATACTTTGTTTAGTTGATTAAAGTTTTATTCATATTCTGCATTGAATTTATCACAAATTTGAGCAGTTTAAATGTTTATGTATTTCACAAATGTGCTGACACAATTTATCTTTAACTTTATAATCCATTCTTTTTACTTATTCTTTTATTATTTCATTCTGTTTCTTATACAGCCAAATGTATTTTTAAGTATTATTATTATATGAAAACTATTATTACTATATGAATATCTGACATTAACACTGTGTAAAAATAAAACTGCATGCCTAAAATAAAAATAATTCATTTGAGAGAGAACTGAACAGCGGACTTTAAATTTTTTCTTTCGGTGATTCTCTACTAAAAATTATTTTATCTGCTCATATGTATATTATCGTTTAATATCCAAAACCCATTTAAGATTTGAAATAAGCCTCCCAATTACATTTCATATTTTTATATTTTAGAAGGTACATTCAAATCTTCACATTCTATTCAAACAGCACCATTTATTTTAATGATTAAAAATTTAAAACATAAAAGTATAGATAAAACTTCTCATTTCCTGTCGGCTTTATAAAGAAAACAAACTGATATTGAAGGCTTGGAAATTATCTTTTTGTTTTTGTTTTTGTTTTCTTTCTGTTATATGTTCAAGAAATACGATATGTAGTTAGAGACTTCATCAAATGTCACAAGATATTTAATATAACTGTTTCAAAAATAACCAACATATGTGCAGTTTTAGAAATAAGTTAATTTTGATAGTTCAATATTTCTAAAATAATGATTTTTATTTCGATATTTTTCTGGTTAATAAAAATAAATTTTGCAGTCTATCCAATCTCTTTATTGCGCATATTTAAATAAACTATCTCTTTAGCATTTAAAGATAGTTTATGATTAGCTATATATGTCTTTATTCGGTAATTTAAATTTATTCTCTTTTAGTTTGTCTTGAAGATTGTTTTTTATTGACTACATACTTATTATCATATCTATCATAGCATCTTTCTATCCCATTACTGTCGAAAATTATTATTGTTATTATTGTTAATATAGTTTTCCTTCTTCTTGTCATTAATGTTATTGATATTATTAGTGTGCCTTTTCTGTAATTGAGGTAATTGTGTAATCACAATTTTCAAGAAATTTATAAATTTCTAAAATAAATTAACTAGATTATCACTCACGCTTTCTCTAACAGCTAAGTGCTTGTCTAAATTAATTCTGTATGGTTAAATTTTTTGCCTGCTACATTATTGTCTTTATTTTCGTAGCTCTAGCTCTTGCATAATAATTTAAAATAACTGTTGGTTAAATGAAAATCTCTGGAAAGTAGAACCACAGCTTCAATATAGGAAGTGAAAGTAAAAAACCCTATTTATATGGTACTAACTCAATTTTCTTTTTAAGGGTAGCATTCTCTGAAAATTAAGCCCAATAATATTTTCATAGAAATCCTCCATAAAAACTAATTATGGCTATAAAAATGTGGTTAATCGTTTGTTCATTTTACAATAACTAACCATTGAAAAACTTTGATTACAGAGTAATTCACAATTTGAGACACGCCCTTGTTCCATATAGAATTACGTTTTTATCACCCGCATCCTTGATCTATTTTTTGAAAATGTTTCGGAAATGAAACACTGTTCATTCATGTTATTTGTTCGTATACCAACACAAAGCACCATTGACTGATGTTGCTTTATTCAACATAAGTCAAAAGATAAAGCAACTCCGTTTGAGATGTGTGGACTACTTATATATAGTGGCAGATTTAAAATTTGTGACACACCCATAAGCAGTGTCAGACATAAATTTTAATGCTAAAAGTTAATGTTAAATCTACTATTAGTCATTACTATTATAGTTTATTATCAAAACCACTATGTATATTTACTATAATAATTATCCCATACTTAATATTTATATTTCATTTAAGGTAGGGGTTCTTCAACCATGTCCTGCGGTTCGTAGATCCCCTACAGTGTTATTTGCTGTATTAAGTGGCTACTTCACTCACGCGAAAACACCCGCTTGCTAATGTTAATCCTATGGAAGTAATACTTTAAGGTATCTTGTTCGCATTTCAATATATATATATATCATCATCATCATCATCATCAACCGTTTTCAATCCACTGCTGGATGTAGGTCTCCCCCAGATTTTTCCATTGTTGCCTGTCTAGTGCTTTAGTCATCCAATTAACACCGGCCACTTTTCTGATTTCGTCACTCCATCTTACTTGAGGTCGTCTTCTTGGTCGTTTTATATATATATATATATTTTTTTTTTTTTTTCATTGGATAGCTGAGGTCGATCTCTCTATGCAGGCCGTTTTATACTTTTTTCGATTTTGGTTGTTTATTATTATTATTATTATTATTACTGAGGCTACTTTCACTTTCAAAATCGGTTCCGAAAGTGAAAGTATATTACTAAAAAAAAACTTGTAAGCAAAATCGAAAAAGTACAAAAGGGCCTACACAAAGACCAACCTCAGCTATCCAATGCAGAATAAAATCATTTAAAATTATTGAGATACGAACGAGATACCTTAAAATATTTCCGTTATAGGATTAACATTAGCGAGCGGGTGTTTTCGCGTGAGTGAAGTAGCCTCTTAAAATCAAAAAGTTTTCAGCGACATTGAAAGATTTCCGTAGTGCCTAACTAGGGCAAATTAATAGTTGCCAAATTCTATGCTTGTTTTTGCGGTAAATAAAGTTGTTTCGCACCAGAAAATTTAATGTGGCTCTTACTGGATTTAATTCATAAAAAAAAAAAAAAAAAAAAAAAAAGAATTAATCTTTCTATTTAACTTTTTTTAAAAAAGCGTAAAATTTAGTTGTTATGGCAAATATCTTCTTTCCGTACAAAATTATCAAGAAACAGGGGAGAAAACCACTCGGTAAAATACAATTTTTCTCCACATCAAATCAAATGCCGGCTTTAATGTGTTCCTTTCGTGCCGTAAGCTGGAATTTTTTGAGCACTACAGATACCACCTTTTGCTAATAGCTCCCGATAGCATAGGTAAATGCAGTCTCATATGTTATTAGGGTACTGTAGTAGACTGAGATGTGCTAGCATATTTACTTTCGTAAGTGCTACCACTGAAAAAGAAATTGCTGATTTTACTGTATAATACTGGCATCCCATCTGCCAGTTTTATACCATAAAATCAGCAATTTGTTTTTTGCAGTGTAACCGTCAGATTATCACTATGTACTGTTATCACTATGTATAGTACTGTTATTACTATACCAATAAATTTTATAGATTCTTTGCTATTAAAAATAAGTATTGAGTGCAAGTATAAACAAATTAAATGAGTTTCAGTATTCAAGAACAAAATGAGAATTCTGTTGTTCCGTAGTGCATATACGCAATGCCCGAAAAACATTGACCTCTGCTTTTATTCCTTAAATATTGATCGTAGACATATAATATAAATTACAAAGTTACGTAAAAACAAGTACAGAATGTTATGAAATCGATTAAAATTTTCCGGCGATTACATTTGAAGTAATACAAAATTTAAATTTTTATACGGACCCCGTATAAAAAAGTTCCTAGTGAGTAAAATGTGTCCCATACACTAATAAGGTCATGTACAAAATGTCAGCATTTTATCATAAAAAGACGCAGAGATATGTTTAAACAAAGTTGGTGCGGGGTTATTCATAAATTATAGCGTAAATGTTTACAGCTAGAGTATGCAATCATTGTTTTATTTCGTAATTTGTGTCCGACCCCCGAAACGCGATCATCCAACTTAATTTTTCCCCTTTGCCAACTCATATCCAGGCATCGAATAGTGGTTTAAGTCAGAATTTATGTATTTTCCTATCTCAGCGACTTTTTATGATAAAATGCTGAAATTTTTTACACGACCTTATTAGTGTATGGGGCACATTTTATTCATTGGGAATTTTTTGTACGGGGACAGTATAAAAACTTCAGTTTTGTATTCAAATTTAATACCCTGAAAATTTTAATCGATTTCATAAAATTCTGTACCGTGTTTTACGTAACTTTGTAATTTATAATATGGTCAACATTTAAGGAATAAAATCCGAGGTCAGTGTTTTTTGGGACACTCTGTATACAAACCTTCAGCCGTCTTCAAACTTAAAGCAGTTATGCATTTTGTGCTTATTTATTTAATTGAATTATGTGTGGCCCGCGGAACTTTAAGATTTTATAAATATGCCCCGCGAGTTTACTTGAAAACTCTTAATTTTAAATATAGTTTCTTTATAAATGGCATAATTTTATCTGTTATGTCAATATTATTCATGATTTACATAACAAAAAAAAAAAGAAAAGGAGATAAATATTTTATTTTATAATAATTTCTATAAGTGCAGTCGGGGGGGGGGGGGGAGGTGAACACTCCTTACTACTATTATTTTAAAATGAGCATAATTTAGGGGCTGTATCCAAATTGAAGTTCGGTACTATATTGTTGAAATGATACAGAATAACTAAGTGACTTCTATTAATGTATTATTTCTCGCCAATAGGACAATTTTATTCACTTAATATGTTTTAGCCATTGTTACATTACGATAAAATCCTTTTCAATATTCATTTTATAATGTTTACAAGAGTTGAATTATCCGATTCAAAATATATATAAGGTTATCTGTAATAAAAATAGTTTTTGAATATGTGAATGGGATTTGAATTTCATAGGTGTTTTTATAATGTTTTTTCTCGGTGATTACAAAATTTAGAATAAAAAATAGTAAAGTAGTATAAGGAAACGATGTAGAAAAAAAAAAACAAATTGTTTTTCAAAATGAATATGAATCTTAACTCGAATGCTAATGGCATATTTTTAAAACTTTTTCAGCAAGTACACAACACATATGCATTTATAAGAAACTTTGCTTCAAGCATATATACCACAGAAAAAATAAAATAGGTTTATTAGACTGGAGAAGAAGCTAGAAATTCAATTAGAGGTAACAAAAATAATGAGTAATATATATTTTTTTAAGGTAGGACTGTTCATTTTTAAAAAATGAGTTTTGTTAATTTAAAAATAAAAGCAAAACTAATTTACATAACTGACGTAAAATCATATCTAATGCAAATACGATTTAATTAATTTTAATACAAAATTTTAAAGCAGACACAGAAAAAGTAAAAAAAAAAAAAAAAAAAAAAAAAAAAACATCTTATTCTAATCAACAATAAAATGAGTAAAATATTTTTTCAAATTATTCTCTTCTGCACATTATAGACGGCCCCTTAAACCAGCATCTTGCCGTTTTTAAGCATAATTTAAAAACTACTTGGAAGAAAAACTTTAAATTTTAAATGCGCATAAAGAAGGACATAATAAATATAAATCCATCAAAAAAATTGCAGATTGGAATTCATATTTTTTTCGAGTATTAATTTCATAATTCATATTATAAAATTATAAAAATTACAAATCCAATGTATTTATGTTTAATAATTTTAGTATTATAACCAAACAAGAAGTTATCACATTAGGATTATAATTTCAGGAGTTATTAATAAAAAAAATGAAAATGTAATTTAACATTAGAAGCTGTAAAGTTTGAATGTTTATAATTCAAAAACTTGAAATTTCGTATCTAGGCATAGTTTGAAACAAATATTTGAAATACCGTGTCCAAATTGGGTGTTGCTATTGAAAAAAGCAAAGTTTTGGTTGGTTGTGACATGTCGATGGCTCCCTAAGCAAATGTTATATACATCATTTAAAAGTAGACTTTATTTCCAATCGCTTTGTACCAAAAACTTTCTTCTACGATAATTTGTTGCAGAGTTAGTAGGGGATGTTTACTTCCCCCCCCCCCGCAACTGTATATTACATATTAAATTAGCGGGCTTCTCCTGCTATACGCTGGTCGGTTTATCGAAACGAACCTTGAATCAAAGGAAATATATCAGTGAATTTCATCTTGTGTTTTAAAGCAATATGAACCTTTTCCTGGAATGTCCTTCCACATTGCTGAAAACGATACGAACGCTATTGACCTATCCTATTTTCTATTGTGTCAGACAAAATTTGGGCTCTTAGGGAGTAACACTTTTAATTGATCATTAACAGTAGGATTTGGTAAAGATCGATAAAACGATATGCAATATACTAAAACCATTCCATAAAAATTGCCTAACTAACAGTGCAAGTTCCATCGAAATCCGACCAGAATAACTTTGTAAAAAGGCTAATCTTTTATAATTGAGTTCATCTGATTATAGAATTTTACCCCATAATTCTATAACTAAGCAACGTAGAGCGATATGCAATATATTAAAACCTTCCCGGAAAAGATATCTAACCAACAGTGCAACAGTGTACCTTCCATGAAAATCCATTCAGCAGAATGCCAGTTATAAGCGGCCGGAACGAAATTCCCATTTCATTTCATATATATATAGTAGATTAGATAGACTGACCGGCTTCGATAGACTGAAGGCTTCGGTCGCTACGCTGGTCGGTTTCTCTAAATGAACCTTGAATCAAACGAAATACACTGGTGAGTTTGATCTTGTGTTTTAAAGCAATGTGAACCTTTACCTGGAATGTCCTCCCGCTTTGCGGTAAACGATACGAACACCATTGATATTTTCTAATGTGTCAGACAAAGTTTGGGCTGTTAAAGACTTTTTAGCTCATCATTTATTTTTAAATATGATAAAAATGACAACTTTAGGCATTCATTTTGAGGAAGTAAAACTTTCTTAACCCCTTCAGCCCTGACGTTCTACTAATAGGACATATCTTTTATTAAGTATTATTTTGTCTTAAAAATTATTTTTATTAATTCCAGCACCTAATAGTGATAGTATGAATCTCTACATTTCCTATTATGACTTCACTTATGTTTAGCATTTAGTAATAATAATAATAATAATAATTTTCATAATTATTAGGAAGCCGTTGGCATTTCTTTTAATTAAAACATACGTTTCACTCTTTAAATTAAAATTTTGGAATCCTTTTCCGAATTGGTAATTTTGTGATAAAAGATAAAAAATATTACTAAATTTTTATGCTTGTTTAATTTAGTTGTAATACGACATTTTCCAAACGTCTTCAAAAATTCTTCCTTAGACTGTTGTTATATGAAAAACACGGAAAATAACTACATTTGTGAGGTTTTGATAAAGAAAGCATTCGTTAACTTTCATTAAACCCTAACTTCTGTGATTCCGATAGCTATTTTTAATTTTGTTAACATAACAGTAATTTTTTCCCAAAATTGAAAAAAAAAAATCAGGGCCGAAGGTGTTAAGTTGATTATCAATTTTCCATGCTAGATACAGATAATATATATATTTTTTAAAGCATAGAATTAGAAATGTTGATAATTTATTAAATTGACAATTCAAATATTGTCATTTCATTTCATTTTTTTTTTAAAATATATTCTGAATAAATTTATGATTCGTCTTGAGAGTATAAAAATCGTGCGTTGCGCGCAGTACTAACAACACACTATTTTATTCTTTACAGATTGTGATATTTGTAGCTTTGGCTACTGTTGCAGCCGCACAGTATGGTCATGGTCATGGTCATGGTCATCATTACCCTGCTCATGGACACGGATACGGGCATGGTTATGACGGACACCACGATTATGTGAGTATAAATTGTATTTCTAGAAAAACAGGTTTTCAAAAGTTAACATTTCGGGCACAGTGTAGAGATAAATATCGGAATTTATTTTAATTTTTGGTGTTGTTAGATTATTGATGAGTTGTGCTACACTTTAAAAAAAATGACGAAAACTGCCGTAACGTAACATTTACAAAAATTTTGTGTATTTTCGTTGTTACAAAGATTTTGGAAACCTTTTTATTATCCTCAGAAATTATATGAGGTAGGATCAATTATAAATTTAGAAAATAATAGGTTTCTAAGTTTTACATAAACGTTTTTGATTTAAAAAAAAAAAAAAAAAAAAAAAAAAAAACATTTTTGATTCGCAAATTTTGGAAAAAAAATTATTAATTTCGGAAACACATTGCTTTTTGAAATTTCTTATTATTTTTTTCTCCAAAATTGTTCTGAAGATAAGAGAAAAGTTTCTACAATCGAGGATAATTACGATGTCATACAGAATTTTTATAAACCTTTCTTCAGTATAAAGTAATTTATGCATAAATTTTTACAATGTATTTATACTAATGATAAATATTCAATATGCACTATATCTCTACGTATTATATTAGGGTTGAGTAGATGATATATTATAAATTTAAAACAAAATACTTCTTGTGATTAAAATGAGAAAAAAAGTTTAATGTCAATGATTTAAAAATTCAGTTATAGCAAAAAATTACAAGATTTTTCTGAAGTTTATGCAGTTTATTTTGATGAATTTTTATAGTTATGAATGTTTCTGTTGCTGTTGTGTTATTTTATTTTTATTGATTTTTCATGTATCATTCTTTTAAATAGTAAATATTAATCTTAAAAAAATAATTAATTTAATTTAATTTTTCCATAGAATTCTTTGTCTTATAAATCGTTTTACTTTGAAATGGCAAAGGTACTTGTCTCTTCGTCAAAGATTTTCCATAATACTTATAAAAATTTCTTTGTGAAGTATTCAAGTATGAGCGTAAAAATTGCGTTCGATATGTGTCCTTACAATTACCATTAGAACTTTTAATGGGGATGATTTCATCTACTTGTTTCCAAGGATTAAAATTTTTCAATTTTTTTTTTAATATATATTTTTTGTGCACTGAAAAATTTTTTGAAACGTTTCTTAATATAGAAGAAAAGTTACGAAAATTCATCAAGTATAACCTCGCAGAAATTCACGATTCTGGAAACTTTTCCGGTATCAACAGAAATCTTTGGGAGAAGGACAAATCAGAAATTTTAGAAAGCAATAAGTATCCAAAATTAACAGAAATGTCTCTTCCGAAATTTTAGGGAAGCAAAAGGACTTTTTTATTTCGGAAACCTATTATTTTCTGAGGTTTCTTATTGTTTCTTCTCCCAAGCATTTTTCAAGTAACGGAAAGATTTCTAGAACCATGGGTAACGACCAGTTACATTCAATGTTCTTAAACTTTTAAATTAAGGCAGCATTTGACAATTTTCCTCCCTGCATGTTGTTTTTGTTTTAACGAAATAAAAAGAAAGTTGCAAAAACTACAATTTAAGAAATATATGAATTAAACGTGAGTTATATTTATACATTCGAAACAATTAGACGATGAACACATAATCAGTATAAAGCATTTCAATCCGCCATTGCTCTTGGTAATTTTAGAAGCACTAATAATGTGCTTGGAAGAGCACGCGTGTTTTCTGTTATATCAGCAATTCCTGCTGTAATTTATGTACTTATTAATGTAGCATTTTAAAGGGGTGAAAAATGGACTGTTCTCATTTTAATTTTAGAATAGTAAAATGTATTTCATACTTTGCCATTTTGTTGAGATTTTCATAGCGCCTTTAAATAAAAATTTCTTTCTTCAGATAAATTTAGAAAAGATTAATAGCTATAGAAACATAATTTGGCGTGATATCTTTAATACATTGTTTTCATCTAAAAAACAAACTGAATTGTTAAACACATAAATCTATATAGAAATAAATACTATAGAGCGTTTGAAAAGGTATAAATTATCAGTCCGTAAACTTTAAAGAATAATTTTAATTACATGTATTAAAAATAAAGGAAGAAATAAAGTAATTTTTCTCCTTTAGCAATTATGCACCACTTAGTGAATATAGAAATTTTATCTCATTTGTTCATACACAATGAAAAGATTGTATAAAGATTTGACATCTGTTGTGTAAAGTATGTTTATTTTGATATTTGTGGATGTCATAAAATATATTCTTAAATCTTTCTATATTGTGTTAGAAAGAAAGTACTTAGTTACATAAAAATGTTTCTAAAGCCTCAATGTAAAATTCACTATTTTGAATACGTTGCATTTTACATTATTATTTTAAAAAGTACAAAATTTAATTTAAAGAAATTTGCATTTTTTGTAGACATAAAATTATCACTGTAATTAGTAATTTTCTTTTTAATTTTCTCTTTGCTCACCTTTTCTTTATAAATTAAGATTTTTTTTTTTTTTTTTTTTTTTTTTTTTTTTTTTTAAGAAAGGATTTTTTACAAATTTGTTTTTAAAGTATAAAGGTAATTCTTGAATTGTTTGGTATTTCTTTTACTTTCTTTCTTTTTTCTTTTTAAAAATAATAAAATCTCTGTAAAATAATAAAATTAAAAACAAAAAATGCACAAGAAGGATTTGTCAAAAACGATATAATATTTAAAAATATTCCAAAATAATTAACTGCTTCAGGAAAATGACAGTGTACTTAATTATGCTTGAAATTGAAAAAAAAACAGTTTTTCTATGTAAGCGATAATGCCAATTTTTATACTTACTTTAACTACAATAATCTTATTTTTCTCTCCCTATCCCCCCCCCCCTTACACACACGCACTCAGAGCACGATTTTACACAATTTGGGATGCAAAGCATATCATGAATTTCAGAGACCCATACACTTATATACTTGATGTTTGGAGATTGTGTGAATTTTATGGTTCTAATTATTTACAACTTGCTTTGTACATATTGAGGATTATTAAGCATTATAAAAAAATTAATGTTTATTCAGTTTTTAAATAAACATTATCAAATCCTATAAAGAACCTTTTCCTAATTAGTTAAATCAATTTGGAGAGCACCCAAAATGTATGGGCAAAATGCCAGGCCCCAAAACTTACAGTTTGCGGGCCTAGGCTAAAATCAGGCCCAGCCCCCACTCGATTACTTTCTAAAGAATTTTACTCTCATAATGTTTACTTTTCATTGAATTTCAGCACGCACCTATCCCTTATGATTACGGCTTTGACGTAAAAGATGAATACGGCAACCAGCAATTCCGTAAAGAAACTGGTGACGGAAAAGGAGCTGTAAAGGGTAGTTACGGATACGTTGATGCACATGGTATTCACAGACAGGTTGATTACGTTGCTGATCACCATGGTTTCCGAGCTCAAGTGAAAACAAACGAACCAGGAACTGCCAATCAAAATCCAGCTGCTACCCATGTTCATTCAGCTGCTCCAGCTCACATTCCAGCACCAGTGCATGCTCCAGCTCCTGTATACGCTGCCCCAGCTCATTACGCGCCAGTCCATCATGGACCTCATTATGCTCCATCCCATGCTGTACCATATCGTGTACCCAAATATGGTTACTACTAATCAGTCAGTGGTAAGTATGCTTATTTTGCATAAAGATAATTTTAGTGGAATGCATTTTTGTGTGATTCGTTTTAACCAACTATGAAGAATTAACCCTTTACTGTATTGCAGGGGTCGTCAGCATTTCTTATATCTCAAATGCATTTCAGTTTTTTTTTTTACCCACCTTCGCGTCGTGAGCGCACTATCTGCGCACGCACATGTATACCTTTACATGAGTGTAAGTGAAGTGTGCACATACATAAGTATACATATTCAAACATACACAAGTATTTAAAAGACAAACTTTTGTTTTAATGAAAATTTCATACTTGCAAGAGACAGCAAAGTTTAATTGAAACTATCAACGATAAAAAGAATGAAAGAATGCTGAAAAATAATCTATCTTTCACTGTTAATTAATGTTTCGTTGGTTTTCACACAGTAGATTTCGTTTTAAAAATAAACTGTATAAAAGTCGATGACTCATTTTTGCCTCTTTTCATAAAATCTAATTCATACTATTATTTCAATAAGTGTGAAATTATATAAATTTATAAAGATTTCGTGGTTTCAAGATAAAGGGTCTGATGTGGCCACAATTACGACCACAGCCACGTAGTTGGCGACTTCTGTTGTATTATGCATCCTATGTGATGCATACCAACGTGTCCTAATGTATTTTCCCATATGCAATGCATTTGCAAAATAATAATCTTGTACTACATCTGGAGCAATCAAATCATATATCTAATGCGAGAAAATCTTGTGTTTGGTTATATATATATATATATATATATATATATATATATATGCAAATTTTATCTTAAAAACGGTTCTAACAATTTTGACGAAATATTGTATCCTACCGTTTTGGGGCACCAGAAAACCATTGGGCTAGGTCACATGTTCGAGAAAATTCGATTAGTGGGTCATTTTGTGTCACCATGGGTCAGGGTCAAGTTAATTGTACCTAAAAAACGGTTCAAATGATTTTGACTAAATTTTGTATCCTACCATTTTCGAGCACGAGAAAACTATTAGGCTGGGTCACATGTTCGAAACTTTAGATTAGTTGGTCATTTTTGGGTCAACGCGGGTCAAGTTAATTTTATATAAAAACGGCTCTCTAACGATTTTGATTAAATTTTGTATCCTACGAGTTTTGGGCACGAGAAAATCATTCGTCTAGGTCACATGTCTGAGAAAATTCGATTAGTGGGTCATTTTTGGGTCATTGTGGGCCAAGCTAATTTTATCTAAAAAACGGCTCAGACTATTTAAACTAAATTTTGCATCGTATGGTTTTCGGGCACGAGAAGACTGTTGGGTTATGTCACATGTTCGAGAAAATTCAATTAGTGGGTCATTTTGGTCATGGGTCATTATGAGGCAAGCTATTTTTATCTTAAAAACGGCTCAGACGATTTGGACTAAATTTTGTATCCTACGGTTTTTGGGCACGAGAAAATCATTGGGCTAGGTCACATGCTCCAGAAAATCCAATTAAAGGGTTATTTTTGGGTTACTATGGGTCAAGCTAATTTTATCTAAAAAACGGCTCAGACTATTTTGACTAAATTTTATATCCTACGGGTTTCGGGTACGAGAATACAATTGGGCTTGGTCACATGTTCGAGAAAATTTAATTAGTGGGTCTTTTTTTGGTCATAAGTCATGATATTTGAACTCAAAGCTAATTTTGACCGAGCATAGCTTGGTCTTTCCTGCTCGTGTATTAAATAACACCAGTTTAGGCCATTTAATGACATTATTATTATAACAAGGGGATACAAACCCTAGCTTTCCGAGTTACAGAATATAGCTGAAAACCAATTTTTAGAAAACTCTAATAGTATTTTTTTTTTATATTTAGTATTTTTTTTTTTTTTAAATAGTCCACTATAACAAAAAAACATTTTCATATGAAAAATATCAGTTATGTATTCAAATAAAGTTTTGAAATATATTAAAAGCGATACTTTCTTATTAACAGCATGTCAGAGGTAAATAGCTGAAGAAATTGACAAATATTTTGTTACGTATATATCAGCCTTTCTTATTCTGGTTATTTCAGTGTTTTAAGCACGTAGTTCGATTACATGTCTGTTAAATTTGGGTTTTATTTATATCATTCTATGTATTTATTGATGGAATGTTAATTTCGTTATAGAATAATAGTCGGAAATAAATGCTGAACAATTTGACAAATATTTTGTTACTTATATCAGCCTTTCTTATTCTGGTTATTTCAGTATCTTAAGCACGTAGTTCGATTACAAGTCTGTTAAATTTGGGTATTAATTTTGTTCTAGAATAATAGTAGGAAATAAATGCTGAACAATTTACATTGTTTTAAGTGCAAACGCATATTCCATACGGATTAATATTTCATAATCGCGCTGCGCCCTTCTTTTTTTAAATATTCATGCTGGAAAGTTATTTAAAAAAGACGTACAAAAATCAATAAAATCAATAAAGTTTCCAAACAAAATGCATTTAAAAGTACATTTTTTAATTAGTTAACGGGGTAAAAATTTAAATTGTGCGATGTTTAGAAGTTAAAAAAAAAATTACAGTAAAAGCGAAATTTATTAATCAGGTGTTGCCACCGTCAATATGACGCCAGCGTTACTCACGGACCTGTTTTTGCTGTATAGCGGGGATTGTTCTATTTTGTTTTACAAATATAGGGTATCCCAGAACTTCACTTAGAAATTTTGAAGGGATTTAGAGCATACTAAAACAAACAATTTTTATATAAGAAACTAGAGTCTCAATCCATTTACTTAGTCAAAAATACAGAGCTTCTCATTTCAGTCCCAACACCGATTTTTGTTCACAACTTTAACAAAAATAAAGATATTATATGGAAAGTTTAAAAAATCTTGCAATCCGATGTGCAAAATCTTGTGACGTAGCGAAAAGCGCTGAAAAAAGAGGGTATAATTTTGTCAGAGCCACCATATGTGATGTGAAGTACATTCTGAAAAGATATCTAGTTTAAAACTATTTGAATGCGCATTCTAGCCATATGTCCATTATTTTTCGTAACATCGTTACATTTTACACAAAGAAAGATGAGTTTGGGGCAAAATGCGTTAAAATAGCCTCATTATTAGATTTCTTTATTATATCTTGATTAACATCTTTATCATGTGAAGTTATGAACAAGAACCTGGTTTCTGACTCTAGAGATGCCGCCTATTTTAGATTTAATAAATGGATTGCGACTCCTATTGCTTCAGAAGTCCGTATTTACGCGGGCCGTCCTGATTTTTAGGGATTCCAAGACCCGTTCCGTGGAATCACTGCACGGAACATCGAAAATCATTATTTTCATCATGCACAAATTATTTTAAATTTCTTTTACTTCCATACTATTCTATAGTCTGCATCGATTGGAACTTAATGCAGTGAGAATGCTGTGATAGCAAAACCTGTCCATAACGGAAAATTTTTATAAACTCGCCAAAAGAAATAGCGTGCAAAACTACCTGCTAGACAGAAAACTGTCTAAGACAGAGAACTATTTTTCAATTTAAACTTTATTTTGGTAGTTTTGGCTAAATAGGATATCATCACAATCCCTATAATAAAACAGTTTTATCTTCTTTTTATTTTTTTTAAATGAACGAAGGTATTATAATGAGTTATATTTTGTTTTTGACGATAATGCAGCAAAAGAATTGTTTTTCAATTTAAACTTTATTTTATTAGTTTTGGCTGAATGGGATATCATCACAATCCCTATAATAAAACAGTTTTGTCTTCTTTTTCTTTTCTTTTTTTTATGAACGAAGGTATTATAATGAGTTATATTTTATTTCTGTCAATGATGCAGTAAGAGAAATATTTTTTAATTTAATCTTTATTTTGTTAGTTTTGGCTGAATATGATATCATCACAATCCCTATAATAAAACATTTTTATCTTCTTTTTCTTTTCCTTTTTTTAAAAAGAACGAACGAAGGTATTATAATGAGTCATTTTATTTTGAAAATAATGCAGTAAAAGAAATATTTTTTAATATAAACTTTATTTTGTTAGTTTTGGCTGAAAAGGATATCATCACAATCCCTATAATGAAACAGTTTTATCTTTTTTTTAATATATATATCTTAAACGAACGTACTTTTTATAATGAGTCTTATTTTACTTTTGACAATAATGCAGTAAGAGAAATATTTTTCCATTTCTTTATTTTGTTAGTTTTGGCTGAATAGGATATCTTCACAATCCCTATAAAAAACAGTTTTTTTTTTTTTTTTTTTTTTTTTTTTTTAACGAACAAAAGTATTATAATGAGTCACATTTTATTTTTGACAATAATGCAGCAAGAGAAATATTTCTTAATTTAAACTTTGTTTTGTTAGTTTTGGTTGAATAGGATATCATCACAATTCCTATATAAAAACAGTTTTATCTTTTTTTTTTTTTTTTTTTTTTTTTTTTTTTTTTTTTAAACAAACGATGATATTATAATGGGTCGTATTTTATTTTTTTTAAATAATGCAGTAAAAGAAATATTTTTTAATTTAAACTTTATTTTGTTAGTTTTGACTGAGTAGGATATCATCACAATCACAATCCCTATAATAAAACAGTTTAGTTTTCTTCTTTTTATTTTTTATTAAACGAACGAAGGTATTATCATGAGTCATATTTTATTTTTGACAGTAATGCAGTAAGAGAAATATTTTTTTTAATATAAACTTTATTTTATTAGTTTTGGCTGAATAGGATATCATCACAATTCCTATAATAAAACAGTTTTATCTTTCTATTTTTTTTTTCGAAGGTATTATAATGAGTCATATTTTACTTTTGACAATAATGCAGGAAGAGAAATATTTTTTAATTTAAACTTTTTTTGTTAGTTTTGGCTGAATAGGACATCCTCACAATTCCTATAATAAAACAGTTTTATCTTATTTTTCTTTCTTTTCTTTTTTTATTATTATTTTTTAAACAAACGATGGTATTATAATGAGTCATATTTTATTTTTGACAATAATGCAGTAAGATAAATATTTTTCCATTTCTTTATTTTCAAAGTTTTAAGTGAATTTGGTATTAGTCTAATACGTAAAACAAAAACATGTTTTATTATTTTTTTTAATGGAGGTATTTTAATGAATAATTTTTTTGAGAGTAACACTTCGTTTTCAGCTTTATTTTCGTCGTTTTGCCTAAATGTGGTGTTCTTTTTATGAGTTTTAATGCAATGACAACTGTAATTTAAACGAGCAAAATATAGTTACCAGATAAAACATCTACTAGACCTAATAAAAAGTAGATAAAATGTATCCAGTAGATAAAACTAGTACATATCTAGTAGACAATAATATTTTATATATCTAGTAGATAAAACATCTACTATAGACCATTACTAAGCCTAAAACATGATTTATCTTTAGGTACAACAAGCACAGAAGAATTTAGAATGCATTTTTGAAACATGCAGAAATATGCTTTTATCCATCTGTCTTTCTCCAAGAGATTAAAATTTCACTTGCAATGAAATAGTTTAATTCCCATATTTCATATGCTAATTAAAGTTTCTTGAGAATTATAATAGTTTTTCATTTCTTTATTTCACAGACTAGACTTTTTAAAAAGATAACATCTAAATTTAAGCATTTTTGTCAAAAATACACATTAAAGTTATTCAATCATTTTTTCAATATATTGGTTATGGAATTGCTATCAAGATTCTTAATATTTCATAATTAAAAAATGAACGTCAAATAGTTTAAACCATTATTGAAAATTAATGAAACGTTTTAAAATGAGAAGGAAAAATTAATATGAGCTAAATAAATTAAAAACGACTTTTATAGACATTTTTTCATTATTTTGGTTATGAATTGCTATCGAGATTCTTAATATTTCATAATTGAAAAATAAACTTCAAATAGTTTAAACCATTATTGAAAATTAATAAAACGTTTTAAAATGAGTAGGAAAAATTAATATGAGCTAAATATATTAAAAAACGACTTTTATAGACATTTGCTACACTGTTATAAATTTGCAACTAACTGTCCAGTCATTTGACCGTTTTTATAGAAAACTGTTACATAACCGCAATTTAACTCTATTCTGACCATATTATAACCCATATTATGGTCAGATTATAGTTACATTACGATTATGTAGCCATTTTCTATAAAAAGGGTCAAATGACTGGACAGTTTGTTGCAAATTTTTAACAGTGCACTTCTCACACATCTACACTGCTAAAACTGGTTCTCCTAACTGAATCATACTAGCTTTTATATATATATATATATATATATATATATATAAAACTTTAAGTAAAATTTAACCATTGAAACATAAGAAACATATCGTGTTCTCAGTATTGTTCTCAAGACAAAATTACTTACATTTGAAATCACACATTCTTAAATTTAAGATGCATCTTCTTCTCAAAAATTATTCAACATGTGATCATTTTTAACACTTTCCAACATAGTTGAAAAGTGCTTATGAATTCGGTTTATCTGTCCGTTTGTCTGGACGTTCTCTAATTCCTATAAACACACTCAGATTGCCATTGATAGTTGTTGAGGTTAACCATGGCATGTTCGGTATTAAAAATGAAGTGTGTAGCAGCTATAGTTCGTTTACAGAGACACTCAAAAGCATTCCATTACATTATGCTCATTCCTGTACATTTCCGCTCTTATTGACTAAAATTACTAAAGAGGAATTTTCAATTGTGCTATGCGTTTCTTAACTATGAACTAAAATTTTCTCATACTATGTAGTATATATACATATCTATAAATTTTATTCAGGGGTCCACAAAAAAATTCGAACACTTTCCAGACTGTAGCTGGTAATTGTTGAAATTCGATTTTCAAATGTATTATGCATTTTCCAATTGTTTACTTAGCAGCTTGGCATCTTTCCTTTTATTAAACGGTGAAAAAAAAAATTAAAGTATTGTGAATGTGGTGGAAAGTGATTCATAATCAATGTTTCATGCATGATTCTTCTTTCTTGATTTACATTAAATGTGTGACACAAATTAGAAAAAAAAAAGTTGACTTTAATAATATGAAAAAAAAAAGCCATGTGAAGGGACTGTTTTACTCACGCGAAAACACCTGCTCGCTAATGTTAATCCTATGGAAGAAAGTTTAAAAAAAATGGTTTGGGTTAATATGCAATATTATTTGTTAAATCTTTTTATATTTTCCATTTCTGTAAGTATACAAGTTTTAATTGCAAAATTTTCTTTTTCAGATTTATCAAAACATAGTGGCATACATCTTTACATTTTGTGCTTCTGGTCTATGGTTATGGAATGGAAAATGGCAGAGCATCTTTTTCACTTGATCGCTCCTGGAGATGGTTTTATTGTAACGATGCAGTACAACTTCGATCTGGCGACAGCTTTTACGTTTTGTGTAACTAAACTGCCAAGCTCTTGGAAAACTTAACAAGGATTCTGTATATTTATGAATGTGTGGTGTAATGATTAAGTTTTTGTGTGTTATTTCTTGTGTATGTTCTCTTAAAGCTTGCGGTAGCTTGTTGTTCGAAAGAAGTGAAAGAACTTTTGTAAATAAATGTTTATATTATAAATTATTATCTTGCTTATTTTTGCATTTTTTTACTATGCCTCTTTCGAACTCAAAAATCAGTCAATGAAATATATACGGTAAAGTTGTCATATACAGTAAAGTTGTCATATACTAGTAAAATTTAATGTGATTTTTAAGGTTCGTTTACATTATGCTCTATATTAGAGTCCTGCATTGGTTCGTAACCCGGTTTTGACAGAATCTGATCCGACCCTCGGACGGTGTGTCGAAACGATGGATTTCCAGGACATAAGCGAAAATTGTGTGTATTTTCCAAGGTTCGTCAACTATGTACAGTTGTTCTATAAGTACCACAGTATGAGAAACCATGTATATCTTTTCCCTTATATACCGTCTAGCCCCGTTTTTAGACGGAAATGTATCGGAAAGCTTAAAAAAATAGGTAAAAACAAAAAATTCCTGACGTCTCGTGCCTACAGGCACAGATAGATGTCAAAGATGCAGACCGTGGGGCGCCTGCTAATTGGGAATTGCAGAATAAATTACCTTTTTGCCATAATGCGGCAGTTGGGACCGCCCACATCAACATCCACCTGTGTTTGTAGGCGCAGCTGGCAAGGGTTTTTGTTTTTAATTTGTTTTTTCTGTAAGAGTTGGTCCTACAAAAAACTTGTCAATATAAAAGTTGTAGCTAATATTAAGACGATTTACAATAAATCTAAGCGGATTTGATATCTTGTGAATTGACGAAGTTATGAATTTTTTTCTTCTTAAACCCCTATCCCCCCCCCCCTCTTGAGACCATTTTTAATTATATCAAAAATCTGTCATACATAAATTTTCGGCCCTTTTCCTAGAAGTAATAATAACTTTAAACGGATTCGATATGTATTAAGAAGTTATGGTTTTTTTTTCTGTTTTCACAAAAAGCCTCCCCTTCCTCCATCCCCATTGGCCCGATTTTGCCCGTTAACGAACTTGACCGAGATTTTATGCCCTTGATTTTGATATTTGTGCAGAATTATGGAAGTTATCGTGTCCTTAAAAAAAGTGATATGTAGATAGATAGATAAAGTTTTGAACTGGGGGGGTGGTGTTGGTTCTAGGAGTCATGATCGGCGTAGATCTGCAAAACTTTTTCAGAAATTCCAACATAGGGGAGAATATCATAGGTAGTAATTCTTACGAAATCTACCTAAAAGGAGTAACTAATGAAACATTTGTTATGTAAATCCAATTTTTAATAATGTTGCAAATTATTTTTTTTTCGTCTTGTGAGCCACAATATGAGCTTTTGTAAAATTAATTGTTTTTTTATAATTTGATTATTTTTAATATTTTCGTCTTGTAAAGTCAAGGTTTCTCTATATCCCAAAAAATCAATGGTAACCTCCTCTTCTGTAGACATTTGAAGAGAGAAAAACGTTGGGATTACATGCGCCCAGATGCGATTTTGTCAGCCGCGTTTGATTAACTGAAAATCCTTGTGTAAAAAAAAAAAAAAAAAAAAAAAAAAAAAAAAAAAAAAAAAACATGTTTTTGCATCAATATTATTAAAACAAGTTGGAAATTGTACGTCAAACGTGACAAATGAGGTGTGTTCGTACTATAACTAGTTTTATAAATATTCATATCTTGGTGCAATTGCTGCTGCACTCTTATGCAAAAATGCAAGAATACAAAATTTATTTTATATGCAGATTTTCATATTATAGATATTAATTTTATTTTATTAAATTAACTTTCAATACACTTTTACAAACAATTAATTACAGTTCTGTTACATTAAAATTATACTATGCGCAAATATTCACTACAAGACAATGTAAAAACTAGTCGTTGGGGGCCACCGTAATACTTACCCATCATGGATATGCATAATGTAAAATATTAAAATAAAAATGTGCAAACTACTTATAAAATGCATTGCAATTCAAATAAAATCGTGGCTTGATGACGTCACAAACTTTAAAGGCTCGATTACTGAATTGCTTGAAAGAGGTTTTTCCTTATAACTCCAAAAATAATAATCATATTAACTAGCGGTTTATTGCATCTGATTAAGCGTCAAATTTCCAATTAAAATATATCTTTGAAGTAAAATTTGGATGAAATACAGGGTCATGAAAAATCGAAGAGTGTGGAAAATAGGATTCCAAATATCTCGGCAACTAATTATCCGATCGACTTCATGCTTTATTCAAAATTTATGTTTTTTTATTGTCTTTTATATTCATTTCTTAAAATAAACAATTTCGAAAATTTTTATATACCTTTCATCAGAACGAATATTTCGAGAGTCCGAAAAAAATTGTTCCGGTTAATCGAGGTTATTGAAATGAAATAGGCTTCTTCCCATTATTACATACTAAGTACATACCAAATTGCAAGTCTCTATCTCAATTTTTTCGGGAGATAGAGCGTTTACAGACACACACACAGACACACACACAGACACACAGACGGACGGCAAAATTTTTTTTCTAAAAATATGTTTTTCGGAATCTCCAGTGTCTGAAACGTGTAAATCCGTCAAAAAAAAAATTTCGATTTTCAAAACGATTACAAGATTTACCCTATACTACGTATGATGGGTAAGTAAAAAGAATCACCGTTATTATTTCAGTGAAATGAATTATATCGTCTGTTATTATGATATGATTCATTTCCGTAATAAAATAAGTACATCTTAAGTTGGCAACATTTTTTGTTTTGTTGACATTTTCTGAAAATTCCAATGGGAAACTTAAGCCTAGCTTTGAAATTTTCAAAACTTGAAATCTATATTTAGACTCTTTTTCCAAATCTATTTCTCATGAAACATCTATCCAAAAAACTGTCGGTAGATTATAGGATTGCTATAATTAAACAATTTTAGTATACAAATTGGGTTTTTTAATTTAGTAATACGGAAATAATAGGACTCCATCTTAAATAGAACGTAAGCACCATGGGAACTTTGAATCATTACATATCATGGAATATCATTACATTAATTACGTATGATATAGGATATGATAGAGTGAAGAAAACTTAAATTAATATATTTTTAAGTTTTGATTTGATTTTCCTAAACTTTTAAATGACGCGATAATTTTCTGCAACAATTATATATTTTAAATTTCAAACCATTCGGTTGTGTAGTTTTTGCGCTGTTATATGCGGACAGACGAACAGACGGACGGAGCAGACGACGACTATAAGTGCTACGTATTTATGTAATTAATTTATTAAAATTAACATTTTGTATAAAATTAACAAAAAATGCATGATTGGTACACGACAAACACTGAAAATCGCTTTGTCTATGCCTGAAAAAAAAGTCACTTCGTCACAGTGTGACCTAGTTCGGGTCAGGTCGGATTGGCTCTAATTTTTTTTCGCTGCAGTCAGTTTCCGGTTGGGATTTTAGGTAGATTTCGTAAGAAATAGTGCCTATTACATTCTCCCCTAAGTTGGAATTTATTGTAAATCTCCTTAAAATTATCTACAACTTTTGAATTGACAAGTTTTTTATAGGACCAACTCTAACGGTAAAAAAAAAAAAAAAAAAAAAAAAAAAAAAAAATTAAAAACAAAAAAATCCCTGCTGGTTCCGCCTACAAACAGACGTGAAAACAGAAAAAAACCCATAACTTCTTAATTTTTATACATATCGAATCCGTTTAAAGTTATTATTACTTCTAGGAAAAAGGCCAAATATTTATGTATGATGGATTTTTGATTTCATTAAAAATGGCCCCAATTTGGGGGGGATAGGAGTTTCAGAAGAAAAAAATTCATAACTTCGTCAATTCCCAAGATATCAAATCCGCTTAAATATATTATAAATCATCTCAGTATTATCTACAACTTTTATGATGACAAGTTTTTTATAGGACCAACTCTTACGGTAAAAAAAAAAATAAATAAATAAATAAAAACAAAAAAATCCCTGCTGTCTCCGCCTACAAGTGGGTGGTCCTAACTGCCACATCATGGCAAATAGGTCTTTCTTCTGCAATTCCCAATAAACAGGTTCCCCATTGTCTCCGTCTTCGAAATCTACCTGTGCCTGTAGGCCGAGCCGTCAGGAATTTTTTATTCTTGCAATTCGGTTTCGGAAAACACTATTTTTCAAAAGAAAGTGCAGAATATTTTTTTTCATATGAAAATTATATATATTTGAATGTAAGTGAGGAAATACATGTGACTATTTTTCCATTCTCATGAAGAACTTTTCCGGGATGTCGCTTCCCAAAAACTTGCTTTCCGAAGCTACAGCTCTGAAGGAATTTTCTGAAGGATACTTTGCTTATACCGAAAAATGAAAACCCTGTTTAATTTCTTAGTTTCTGGAGGAGTATACCAGATGATTTCATGCATTGAGAAATGAAAATGAATTCCTAAAAATACCAAAAATTAGGCAGTTATAATTATAGAACAGCTTTAAGAGGACCAAAAACTTATGAAAGTTCGAAAATTGGCGTGAAATTTGATCGGGCCTTTTATCTAGTCTGTAATTAATTATTTAGACTGTTACTTCTTTTTCATTCATTTATTTGTATTTTATAGAAAAAAATATACATTTGTTAATTAGTAGAAAGCAATAGCAACAGTTTTTACATTGTATAAAAGATCTATTCTTACAAAACAAATTTTACGACGAATTTGAATTCCAAGGTCCATATTTTCGAGTGGTCATTTTTTTTAAATTTACATTGCTTATTTTTTTGTCTCTCAATTATAACTAAAACCAAAAAAAAAAAAAAAAAAAATTCAATCTTTTAAAAAAATACATAAAAAAAAGTTAATTTAAAAAAAACATTATCTTTTATTATAATTTGAAAAAAAAAAATGTCTGTTCATTTGTTTTTCACATATAATCAAGAAACAACAAAATAAACAGTATAAACAAAATATGTCGATTCAAAATTATGAAACCTGGACTTCAAAATCGTGGGAAAACTAGTTTTGCAAGACCAATTTTGTCGATCAATATTTAAAACTCTTATCATTGTTGTTAACAATTTAACAAATATATTATATATTTTTTATAACTTACATAAATTAATAGAAAAACAAGTAACAGTTTAAATTAGTTACATGTTTTCTAACACACGTTCAAACTTCAGTCATTTCAAATTTTTCAGGCTCCATAAGAGAAATCCTAATGGAGGATGGAGATCACTCCCTTCTCTCTGCTGACGCATGCTCAATGCATCCGAACGCAAGCCCTCCTCCATGGAGGTGGAGAAACATCCATGGAATCAGGAATGCTAGTCTGGCCTCCATTTTTTCCCCGAAATTCCGAAAGAGGAATCTTTACTTTAGGTAATCATAAAATGTCTGTCATTAAATAAAGCAAAAAATACTATTCTTAATTTCTCGTATGAATTCGGAATTTTTTGAATAAAAAGAGAAGCCAAACTGGCAACTCTGCGTGAAATAGGCTTTAGAGAATCGCTATAATGCGTCAAAATACAGTAAAAATCTCTTCCAAAAATGCACGTAAATTTCAAAGTAACACGAGAATAAAAACATTCATTAAAAGATAATTTGAAAAATAATTACTCGTGGGGACGATTATATTAAAAATTCAATCTTTTTAAAAAATACATCCAAAAATAAAAATTAATTAAAAATAAAAATTAATTAAAAAAAAATTATCTTTTATTATAATTTGAAAAAAAAAAGTATGTTCATTTGTTTTTCACGTATTATCAAGAAACAACATAATAAGCAGTATAAACAAAATATGTCGATTCAAAATTATGAAACCTGGACTTCAAAATCGTGGGAACACTAGTTTTGCAAGACCAATTTTGCCGAACAATATTTAAAACTCTTATCATTGTTGTTAACAATTTAACAACTATATTATATATTTTTTAAAACTTACATAAATTAATAGAAAAACAAGTAACAGTTTAAATTAGTTACATGTTTTCTAACACACCTTCAAACTTCAGTCATTTCAAATTTTTCAGGCTCCATAAGAGAAATCCTAATGGAGGATGGAGATCACTCCCTTCTCTCTACTGACGCATGCTCAATGCATCCGAACGCAAGCTCTCCTCCATGGAGGTGGAGAAACATCCAGGGAATCAGGGATGCTAGCCTGGCCTCCATTTTTTCCCCGAAATTCCGAAAGAGGAATCTTTACTTTAGGTAATCGTAAAATGTCTGTCATTAAATAAAGCAAAAAATACTATTCTTAATTTCTCGTATGAATTCGGAATTTTTTGAATAGAAAGAGAAGCCAAACTGGCAACTCTGCGTGAAATAGGCTTTAGAGAATCACTATAATGCTTCAAAATACAGTAAAAATCTCTTCCAAAAATGCACGTAAATTTCAAAGTAACACGAGAATAAAAACATTCATTAAAAGATAATTTGAAAAATAATTACTCGTGAGGACGATTATTTTTTTTTTAATATTTTAAAACGAGTTCAACTAAAATGTATTTAAGTAATTTAAGACACAGGTGGAAAAAGATGTAATAAAAAGTAAATTCCAAAAAAATTAAAGGGAATTTTTAATTTTTTTTTTATTGTACGCGGCCAATCTTTGCCTCCCTATACGAAACAAATATGTGAACTATATAGATCTGATCTTCCTAAATATGGCAACCAAATAGCTCCAACATGTACCATTTTCACGAGAAACAGTTATCTAATAATAACAAATAATGAAGGTTTGTTATATTAATTTAGAATGTTAGATAAAAATGAAAACATGAAAAAGATACCTTCAAGTCTTACATTATATCATGAAAATATAGGATGATCATAAATTCAGGGTACAAACTTTAAGGGTTGGTACAGGACACTGTAACAGACAATTTTTGTATCGGAAACTGGAGTGGGAAACCCATTTATATAGTCAAAAATACAGAGCGTCTCACTCCAATCCGAAGTCGCGTTTTCGTTCAGAACTTTAACAATAGTGAATATATTTTAACGAAATACTTACATAACATTCAAATTTTAATTGCTTAATAGGCGTATAGCCAATATAGTAAAAAAGTACTCAAGCCGGGACTCGAACCCGGGTTATCAGTGTAGCGCACTGACGTTCTACCAACTGAACTACTTGGGAACGATACTCAGCCTGGAATTTTCTCACCATAACACGTTGGCAAGGCTACAAACGCAGCATAAGATGGAATATTTTTTCGTGAGGCTATTTTGGCTATACGCCTATTAAGCAATTAAACTCACGGAAAAATATTCCATCTTGTGCTGCGTTTGTAGCCTTGCCAACGTGTTATGGTGAGAAAGTTCCAGGCTGAGTATCGTTTCCAAGTGGTTCAGTTGATAGAAAGTCAGTGCGCTACACTGATAATCCGGGTTCGAGTCCCAGCTTGGGTACTTTTTCACTATGTGGGATATACGCTTATTAAGCAATTAAAATTTGAATATTATGAATGCAAGGCGTGTGAAATTTTCTATGGAAAAATTTCCAAAGTATTAAAAATATGAAATACTTACAATTCATACAAGGATGACTCTGCTGCAAATTTTGTTAAATTATCTTCACACTGTTAAAGTTATGGACGAAAATCTTTTTTTTTTATAGGAAACCAGGGTCAAAAATACATTTATTTAGTCAAAATTACAGGGCATCTCACTCCAATCCAAAGTCGCATTTTCGTTCATAACATTAACAGTAGTGAAGATATTTTAACAAAATTCACAACAGACTCATCTTTGTATGAATTGTAAGCATATTGTAAGAATTTCGTTAAAATAGGAGAGATTAGCTGAATTTGGACCACTTCACTTATTTTCAGGCGTAACTCACTTCATTTTTTGGAATATCTTCAAAATATCACAACACGGGGTCAATCTATTCATCTACAAACTAAATAAATCTTTAGAACAATTTATTTTTGAAAATATTAAGTTTTATTTTAATTTTATAAATTTGTCAAAAATGGTCCAAATTTAGCGACTGGTCGCCTAAGTTGGACCTCCAGTCAAATTATACTGAACAATATTAATCTGTTTTAATGAGTAGGGAATGTAACTAATTTTATAAAAAACAAATTTTGCGGTTAATGAAACAATAAAAGAAAACAAAAGCAATGGAATATAATGAAATCAAATGTTTGAAAGTAAAAGTAATTGTTTTAAATCAAAATGTATTCAAAATATAAATCAAAGTTATAAGTAACTAAGAATAGAAATTATGGAACTAATTGCCAATAACTTGAATATCATGTAAGAAGTGATGCAATGCTTACACTTGAATTTCTTTTGTTCATCTTTTATTCCAACACACACAATATGGAATCATATTTGGCAATCTGAACACTGACTCATTTCTGCTATTTTATATTTCTTACAAATTAGGCAAAACCAATAATCATTGTCTTGATATTTCTTTTTAGATTCTGAATTATTAGACATTTTTTTTTTTGCAACAGAAGTTTTCTTTACCTTACGTCTGTAGTTCTTCGCTTCCATCATTTTTTTTCAATTGAATTACACCTATTTTTTTAAACTTTATGTTCCAATTGCTTTTTTGCTTTGAGAGCTTCCATTTTGTCGTTTTATCTCTTTTCTTTTCACGGTTTATTTTATATGGCAAATATGTTAACACAGCTGTTTTTTGGCTTCCTCTGTACTTTGACTTAAATGATTTTGGCAAGGGAGATAAAATTTCTAATGATTTATTGGTTTTTTGGGGGATTTTGTAGCTGCAGCCTTTTTGCCGGTCAATCTGTTCACAACTTAATCTTTCCTTATCGATTCCTATAATCTTTAACAAATTTTGATGTCACTGATGTTTTTCTGTGACGCTCTCATCATTTTTCTTACTCTCTTAGTTTTAGTAGGTTTCAGGATTACTGATTCTGACTCCAAAAAATAGTGTTCAAAGCATACAGCCCATGAAACAGAAGTTTTCTTTACCTTACGTCTGTATTTCTTCCCTTCCATCATTTTCAAAATACATTCATTCCATCATCTCCGATCATTTTCAAAGTTCATTATTTACTTTTCAAATTTATGATCGTATATCTGGTTCAATTTAAGCAACCCAAATTGGTCCAATTAAGGCAAATGCGCCATTTTTTAAAACAGATAATCTTAAGACTAAAAAAAAAAAAAAAAAAAAAGCAAACAAATGCGCATGAAAAATATGCGTAATAAACACATGAATTTAGATATGCATATGAAAGCATAACAACTTACCTAGCCTTAAACTATTCTCTTACGATCTCTTACGAAAAAATTAGATCAAAACAGCCAATTTTATGATTTTTAAAATTTTCTGAACACAGCACGTGGAAGGCGGGTACCTTCTTCTAATCATAAATGACGTCATTCTAGTGAGTAGGATTTCAGCGGTAGATGGCGTCTCTTTCTGTGATTAACGGCAGAATTGCAGCGGTCCATTTAACCTTTTCTGGCACGGTGATCCCACTCCGGTCACACCTAATTTTAATTCCAAACTTGTATTCGGTACCAAGAATATTTTAATAAAATTTTGCTTCTATAATGAAAGCTTAAAATAAGGAGTTCTTATTTTCTAAAAAAGTCGTTTGTAAATTCCGGTGTCAGTCAGAAATTTCTCATTTTACGAACAGAATTTGTCGGTGCCGGAAAGGGTTAAAGCGGCGGTCCAAATATGGCTGCTCTTCCCTACGTTCACTACTGTTAAAGTTATGAATGTAAACGCGACTTCGGCTGAGAGTAAGATGCCCTGTATGACTCATATAAATTGATTTCCGACCCTGGTTTCCTACACAAAAAATGTTTGTTACAGTGTCTTGTACCAACCCTTAAAGTTTGTACCATGAATTCAGGATCACCCTGTATATTTTGTTGATATTTGTCTCATACATTGTTCTTTCGTGTCCAGCAGTAACCACTAATACATATTTTATTTCTTTTTTTCTCACTATATCTTCGCTAATGTTTATATACATTTATTTATAGGTTATTTATATACTAGCTGGCCTGCCCGGCGTTGCTCGAGTCCGTGTAATAAACTTAAAACAATTAAAAAACGAAACTCTCGCCCAGGGTCTTCGATGGTTTCGGCACCGTATGCCGGGCATGCTCGTACGCTCCGGAAAATATTTTATTCCCCCCTTCCACCGCCAGGGGAGCATTCTGTTCTCTGGTATGAAGAAGATGGGAACATTATTAGCAAAGTTATTGAAATTAGGCACAGTTACAGAAAATAGCATTGAGGGAAGGGGGGGGGGGGGTAGGGGATGTTCAAGCGACCTTCAGCAAATGACTAATTAGGAGGACCACTGTGCATCTTTGAAAATTCGTTCGTTTGGTTAAGCTAGAAACTTAAATATAAATTTGGCTTAAACTGTTATTCGGAAATAGTGGTAACCGCTACTCATAAATTTACTTTAATGTTATAGAGGGTGACTACTAAGTTAATTATAATGTTTGGAATCATTTACGTGGAAATTGGAAATATAGTTGCTGAGTTATGAAAACGAGGCATAGTTACAGAAAAAACGTTGAAGGAGGAGCCGAGGGGGGGGGGATGTTCAAGTACCCCTCAGCAAATAACAAATTAGGAGAATCACTATGCTTCTTTAAAAACTCATTCTTTTGATTAAGCTAGGAACTTAATTGCAAATTTGGTTTAGACTATTATTCGGAAATAGTGGTAACCGCTACTCATAAATTTACTTTAATGTTATATAGCCTAATTATTAAGTTAAATATGATGTTTAGAATCAGTTCCGTTGAAATCGGATAGATAGTTGCTAAGGTGTGAAAACGGGGCATAGTTAGAAAAAAACCTTGAAGGAGGGGCCGGGGAGGAGGGGGTGTTCAAGTACCCTTCAGCAAATAATTAATTAGGAGGACCACTATGCATCTTTAAAATTTCATTCGTTTGGTTAAGCTAGGAACTTAATTAGAAATTTGTCTTCGACTGTTATTCGGAAACAGTGGTACACACGACTCATAAATTTATTTTAATGTTATAGAGATTGATTAGTAAGTTAAATATGATGTTTACCCCCACCCCACTCCATCGCCACAAATATAACAAATAAAAAGTTTTCTGTATTAATAATCTCTATCATACTAATATATGTCATGTAAAAAATACCGAGGCTACCGAAAAAGACAGGCTACCGCGGTGCATTCCACTTATCTTTTTTTACAGACCGCTAGAGTGACGTAATGCTCTTTTCGTACACCTGCATTGGTGGATTCGAGCATCACGTGACTCCCGCGGTCTGTAAAAAAAGATACGCGTAAAGCATCGCGGTAGCCTTTCTTTTTCGTTAGCCTCGAAAAATACCCCCTTAAATCCAGCTAATTATCATTCATTAAGTCGATAAAAACTTTTAACATTAATTTTTTTTTTTTGCATTTGGCAACGTTTAATAATTAATTGTCTACCTGTCATATTATCTCTGATCCATCGATTTTAAACACTCGACTCGCAATTACAATGATCCCTACCTTGATTTATTTAATGACTTCCGCTATGACTTTATACAACCAACCAACCGAAAATAAAAAAAGGGTATTTTTATGAGATCTCTTTGTGGATTTTAATTAATATTTCTGTAAATAATTAAAATATTAAAATTCTGAGTGTCAGGTGCATCAGGAGAGGCCTTGGACTATCCCCACCTAAATTTTCAGACTTCTATAGGTGGGCTAGATTTTCCTACCGTCGCAGACAGACACACACACATGGACACACAGAGCGAAACTTTCTTTTATTATTATAGATTAATATACTATACATATATTTTTGTTTACGCAATTTCCACGTATTTTAGTAACACACAAATTAGCTTAATTTTTTAAAAATATCATCCCCTCAAAAAAAAGGGGGGGGATACATGATACAGTGATTCCATTGCCATATTTAGATTTAGTAAGCTGAAATCTATATTAACCGTTAGAATGCTACGCGGCGTGATAGCGCTGCAATGTAATCCGCGGATTAAAAAAACCTGTTTCAATCCAGAAATTTTATTCAATAATTGAAGTCAATTAATTTTTATTAAATAATTAGAAGTATTTACAGTGATCTGAAAGCTCATAAAATAAAATAAAATTTCTGGTTTGAAACAGAATTGTTTGATCCTCGGATTATAGGCCGAATTTTCAGCACTAAAAACGGTTAATCAACCATTAATTTTTACAGAGAGGATTTTGATGCCAACTAGTGTAATCAATACACTGTTGAGTGTATAGAACGTGTCTGAAAATTGCTTTTAATTGAAAGCTCTAATAAATTTATTTACATTTAGTATAGTTTCTTAGATTGTCCTTTAACGACACCATAAACCATTTTTTGTACTTTTGTATTAACCGTACGCTAACGGTTAATCGCTAAAGATATGTAATATAACTATTTAGAGCAACTTTTTTTTTCTCTGATTATTTCCGTATTTTAGTGTGTAGTTCGGTTACATATCTTTTAAATTCGTGTTGTATTTAATTGCAAAGTTTTAATTTCATTTGGCTATTTAATTATGGAATATTGCACGGAAACAAACAATTACTTACATTGCTCAAATGCAAATGGATTAATCTTCAGTAATCCGGTTTTACGCCATATTTTGCGGGACAGATTATTTCTAAAAAACCCATACTTGAAAATTATTTAAAAATCATAAAATATCCAGTAAATTTAGATATTGTTTTTAAACAAATTACATTTGAAAGTAAATTTTGTTTTGTATTCGATGGTGTAAAAACTGAAATTGTTTATATTGTTGCCACCATCGATATGACGTCAGCGTTAATCACGGACATCTTTTTAATTTATAATATAGATTTTGTGTTATTTTCTTTTTTAAGCATATGTTTAAAATGTTAACAGGTGGTACTGAACTTTCTCAGAAAGTTTAATAACATTTCATTATTAAGTTTTAAAATTATTATTGTTATTATTATTTAAATTTTTAAATACAAAAATACTAAATATCAAAAAGTAATGTCTCATAATTTCACGACATAAGAATCTTAATATACAAGGGTAAGTTATTAAGTAAGGTCACAAAAGATAATTAAATAATAACCTACAATGATATTCACTTCAAAACTATTTTTTATTGCTCAACATATTCTCCCCCAATATTTATGCATTCATATCACCGTTTCATCAGTGCCTCAACACCAGCTGCATAGCATTCTTTGGGTTGCTGTCTCAGAAACATTAGGACTTCAAGTTGAACACGGGAGACAATTCAAAAGTTTGGTTGTCAACTTCTTCAACATCCACCATACAGCTTCGACTTAGCCTCAAGCAATTGTCATCTGTTTAGTCCACTAAAAAACCATCTTGGAAGCAAGATGATGTTCACAGATGTTGAAACGGTTCAACTTGAAGTCCTAATGTGGCTGAGACAGCAACCCAAAGAAAGCTATGCAGCTGCTGTTGGGGCACTGGTAAAACGGTGATATAAGTGCACAAATATTGATGGAGAATATGCTGCGAAATAAAAATCGTTTTGAAGTGAATATCATTGTAAGTTACTATTTAATCATCTTTTGTGACTTACTTAATGACTTACCCTCGTATTTTAGCTTTACAATAAGACCAGTTGATCTGTGCAAGAATTCGCACTGTAGTCGAATATTATTTAGCAATATCTAATATTTTTTAGATGCAGGTTTAAACTTATAAAGAAAAATTAAAGACTAAAAATATCTGCAAACAACATTAGTCAAACCAGAATAGCATCTCTTTGAATCTATCAAAGTTACAGTAAAAACTGATTGAAGATAGCGAAAGGAACACGCGAGGAAAAAAATTAACAATCACATTTTAACTGCATTGGAGGATGACGTCAACTTTTGCTATAGTATTCTGAATGGGTCGGAAAGTGTTTCATAATCTATGCTTGACACATGATTTTTTTCATCTTGTTTATTTTATTAACAGAAATACAAGCGTGAAAATGTCAGATCAATGTCTAACTCTCCTAAGAGGAGAATGTCCTCTGCGTATTCAGAAAACACTTGCTCTTGAGTAAATACCGATTCTGAAAACCATGACAAAAAAAAAAAAAAAAAAAAACTGCAATGAAGCATGTGCGTGTCAAATTAAAATTATCCTGTCCCATTTAAGGGGCGTTATTCAGGCCAATCATTTATAAACTAATAGTTTTCTTTTCTCTGTGCAAACTAAAATGTTAATTTCACGCATGACCTCATAAGAAGAAATATATCCATGGTTTAGTTTAGATAGTAAAAGATATTTTAAAATAAATAGAATGTCCAAAATAAGTATATTTCAAAATATCGTAGACTGTGCAATTAATACTTTTCAATACAATCATTTATATGTATATATATATATAAATCTACACAAACTAAAATGTTAATTCCATGCGTGAATTGATGTCCAGAAGCATATAAAGCATTTATTTAAAATAATAATGCGGCAATTTAAATGAAATGACGATAATTAATTTTTTCTTGAAATGGCCTGTTTCATTGCGTTATTGTTATTAAGGAAAAGTTAGTGTTGAAATTAAAAGATTTGAAATTCCATATATAGATGTATGTAAGAAAAATTGAGGAGAAACAAATTGTTTACATGGTAGTTTATTTAGAGATTGGAAAGCGGGAATAGCTGCATCAGGTTCAATACTGAAAAAAAAAGGCAAAATGATTTTTAAAAAAGTGAGACGATTGTTTCTAAATCGGTATTTAAAAATATATTTTTTTCAATACATCAAAGTAATCAAATTTTAATTACTTAATAGGCGTATAGCCAACATAGTGAAAAAATACCCACGCCGGGACTCGAACCCCGGTCATCAGTATAGCGCACTGACGTTTTACCAACTGAACCAGTTGGGAACGATACTTAGCTTGGAACTTTCTCACTATAACATGTTGGCAAGGTTACAAACGCAGCACAAGATGGAATATTTTCAGTGAGCCACCAATCCTGGGGCAAACACGAAACAAAAGAAAATCCAGCATCGATAATTGAATAAATTCATATTTAATACTCTGGAAATTTTTCCATAGAAAATTTCTTACGCCTTGCATTCATAATAATCAATTTTTAATTGCTTAATAGTCGTATAGCCAACACAACCTTTTTCACTATGTTGGCTATACGCCTATTAAGCAATTAAAATTTGATTATTATGAATGCAAGGCGTAAGAAATTTTCTATGGAAAAATTTCCAAAGTATTAAATATGAATTTATATCAAAGTATTTGTGAATTCCACAATCTCTAAGAAAGACATGAATAAATAACACATGGGCTGATAAGTTCCCGGTCTGGCACACAGATGGCGTTGCAATCGCCGAACCGATGTTTTTTTAGTAAATACTAACCTTTAAAAGGTAGTAGAAAAATGCCATGACGATTCGCTTTGTGGATAAAACGTTAGAGTGGTTTTAGTTGAACGACTTTGTTGATAAACAAAAAAATGGATAACAAGAATTTCAAGAATTGTTATTTGATGGGGAAAAAATACCGTTCAAACAAAAGCTTGGCTAGATAAGCGTTATCCGGACACTGCACCAGGTAAATCAACCATTATTGACTGGTTTGCTGAATTTAAACGTGGTCGTACGGACACCAGTGATGCACCACGCAAAAGAGGTGGTTACTCCGGAAAACATAAAAAAAGTCCACAAAATCGTTTTGGGGAACCGTAAAGTGAAATTGCAGGAGATAGCTCAGACTCTGAAGATATCCAAGGAACTTGTAGGTTTTATTTTGAATGAACATTTGTCTATGAAAAAGCTGTTGTCAAAGTGGCTGCCGCGCGTGTTGACTTTTGACCAAAAACAACAACGAGTTCTGAGCACTGTTTGGAGCTTTTTCGTTATAAAATTATGTTATTTATTATTAAATTATTATTATTAATCATTTATTAAAATATTATTATAAAATTATTATTATTAAATTATTTTTAAAATTATTATTATTATTATAAAATTATTATTTTTAAATTATTATTATTATTATTAAATTATTATTATTTATTATTAAAGTTATGTTATTTATTAAAGTCATAAAGTTATAAAGTCATAAAGTTATAAAGCTTTGTTAAAAAGTTGTGTTTTCTTTATTAGACCGGGAACTTATCAGCCGATGTGTTAAGTAAGAGGGTATGGGACTTTTTCGGAATTAAAAAAAAAATCAGCACATTTCATGAAGTTGTTTTTAGGTACGTTCGTTAGGTACGTTTCGTTATATAAATACGTAGTACCTATAGTCGTCGTATGGTCCGTCCGTCTGTCCGTCTGTCCGCATATAACAGCGCAAAAACTACCCAAACAAATGGTTTGAAATGTAATATATACGTTGAATGGCCAAAAAATTACACCCTCTAATAACGAGTTGGTCCACCTTTAACTCTGATCACAGCCGATATTCTTCTTCGCATGGACTCAACAAACTGCTGATACCGTTACTGAGGTATGTTGGCACATGCTGACACAATGCCAGATGTAAGTTGGGTCAGATTGGATGGTGACGTTTCGAAGCTTTAGAGTACACTTTCGACTTCGTCCCACACATGCTCAATAGGATTAAAGCCAGGAGACTGAGCCGGCCATGGAAGCAGGTTAAACACTGATTGATGTTCCTCAAACCAATTTAAGACCGATCAAGCACCGTGGCAAGGTGCATTCTCCTGCTGAATGTGACCATCTCCATAAGGGAACATTATAGTCATAAACGAATGCATGTGATTCGCAACGATGTTGAAGTAAGCTGTGCTGTTCTGAGTTGTGTCCACGGATATCAAGGGACCCAGTGAACTCCAGGAAAACATTTACCACACCATAATTCCACCAGCCTGAAGAGTTGTCATTTGGCACGATGGTCCATAAATTCGTGCTGTTTGCTCCGTATTCTGATCCTGTCATCTGCATGATGGGAAAAGAAACAAGATTCTTCGAACCAGGCTACTTTTTTTTTCCATTGACCAATTTCGTCGTTCCTTTGCCCACCAACAGGAGGCTTTTCCTATTTTTCTGTGATACGAAAGACACTCTTGATGGTCTCATGCTGCTAAAGCCCATCATTTGCAAAGTCCATCGTGTTGTGCGTTCGGATATGCTTTGTGCTGCACTTGCATTGATTTCAGCTGTAATTTGTCGTGTTTTGGTCCTTCTGTTGATGCTGACTATGCGTGCTACTCGTCTTTTACCTCTCTCGTTCACCAGCCTTTTTCGACCAGAACGGTCCTTATTGCTTGAAGTTTTTTTTTCTCAACTGCCATTCTCTAAATTCCGAGATGCTGTTGGGAGGGAAATTCCTAAAAGAGTCGTCATTTCAGAGATGCTGGCACCAGCTCTTCTTTCACCGATAATCATCCCTCGCTCAGAGTCACTTAAATATTTCGTCTTACCCATTTTTACTTTCTTCTATCTATAATACAAGAAAGTATTGTAATCGAAATTTTTTTCGACTCCCGGTTTTCGACGGATTTACACGTTTTAGGGGTCAGAGATTCCGAAAAACATGTTTTTACAAAATGTCTGTCTGTCCGTCTGTCCGTCCGTCCGTCTGTCCGTCTGTCCGTCTGTGTGTGTCTTTTTTGTACCATCGAAAAGTGTATGAAGTTATGCTTCAAATTGAACCACATTTTTTTTCTATGTTTTTGGCTATGGCAAGCAGATTCTATCAGAATTTGGGGATATTTCGACGAAAGGGGGCGCTGCGATCGATATTTTTGTTCCATTTTCACTGTTGTATCATCGAAAAGTGTATGAAGTTATGCTTCAAATTGGACCAGATTTTTTTTCTATGCTTTCGGCTATGGCAAGCAAGTTCTATCAGAATTTGGGAATATTTCGACGAAAGGGGGCGCTGCGATCGATATTTTTGTTCCATTTTCACTATTGTACCATCTAATAGTGTATGAAGTTATGCTTCAAATTGAACCAGATTTTTTTTTATGTTTTTGGCTATGGCAAGCAGGTTCTATCAGAATTTGGGGATATTTCGACGAAAGGGGGCGCTGCGATCGATATTTTTGTTCCATTTTCACTATTGTACCATCTAAAAGTGTATGAAGTTATACTTCAAATTCAACCAGATTTTTTTTCTATGTTTTTGGCTATGGCAAGCAAGTTCTATCAGAATTTGGGGATATTTCGACGAAAGGGGGCGCTGCGATCGATATTTTTGTTCCATTTTCACTATTGTATCATCTAAAAGTGTATGAAGTTATGCTTCAAATTGAACCAGATTTTTTTGTATGTTTTTGGCTATGGCAAGCAGGTTCTATCAGAATTTGGGGATATTTCGATGAAAGGGGGCGCTGTGATAGCCAAATTCAAAAGGTCAAAATAGCCAAATTCAATTTCAAATTCAAAAAGATGTGCAAAAAAATTAGAAATCCTAAAAGTTTTTTTCGTTAAATGTTCGGCCTTGATCCGGAGAATCCGGAACAATTTTTGTTTTGCCTCTATCTTAAAAAATGCCTGAGATATAGCGGTTTGAAATTTTAGGGTGGCTGACATTTTCAAACAAGACAGCAGAATTCATCCATAAACGGGTTTAACTTATGAGTTTTAGTTAACATGGTTTCGGCAAATTTTCTTTCATTGTTGTAACAATTAATCCTATTATATGCTTATCACTATATATTTATATTCACCAACGTCAAATTCTGTCCAAACTTGGCGACAGTTGGCGAAATATCGCCGAATTTGGCGACCGAAATAGGTTGTCATAAATGAAGCCAACTTGGCTGTTGAGGACTAATTTGGCGATATTCTCATTCAAATTCAATGTTGACGAGAACTGGGATTGAATCTTCTTTAATTAGGTTCCACGCATTTTACCTTCGTGTTTTCCAGTAAAATTAGCTAAAATCGAAAAACCAAGAAATAGGGAGGCTATCAGTTCTTGTCGGTTCAGACCTGAAGGACTTTTCGTAGTTTAGTATTATACATCAGTTGATCGCATCCCGGTAACCCGACGATTCGAAAGCAGCTGACGTACAACAGAATATCGAAAAATATTGATTTTATTGGCGATGTGATAATGAATTTTGAAGTATTAACATGACTGAGATAGAAGAAAGTTTTGGGATTGGCACATCCGACTAGTTACAATAACTTCCGTGCTAAGTACGTCGTACGAAGCTAAGAGTTCCTTATATAAGAAACTCTGCGTTGTTACGTCAGTCTACGTCACAGTCGGACTGGTTACTTTCAAATTAGGGTTGTCTCTAATTTTTTGTTTACTCAGTGTATAACCGTTGCAGAATTTTGTCAAGTCATTTCAACTTTTATAAAAATCGAATCAAAACTTAAAAATATATTAATAAACGTTTTCTTCATTCTATTAAATCCTACCATACGTAATCTATATAATAAAAGTGCAAAGTACTTGACTGTCATCAACGGTTACGGGATGGCCGTTTCGCTTTTTCATATGCCAGGCGGCCATTTTTATTCGAAATTATTTGTTTGGATAAAACTGCATAAAAGTTACACTTTTAGAAAGATCGTTCAAAATAAATTAATGTTTGGGAGATGACTTATATTCAATTATGTATATATTCTGCAATAACTTCAATTGAAATTAGGTTGGCAGTTCAAATTCTCGATCCATGAAAGTAAACCATGAAGGTAATCGCTCGCAAAGCGAATCGCTGGTAAATCTTGGCGTTGTAGCCCGGTGTTTGCAGTAGCGATCATTGCAGGAAAAGACATAGCGATGTAGGCCAATGATATGATAGACATGTTACACGTACGCCAATCGAATCAACCGTACTCATGTGTATAGTAGGAGCCATAAAGAACAGATAGGTGTTTATTGCTATACAAATAATTTGACAAACTATGCCTACAGCTGCTTTTTCCTTAAAAGCCAATCAAGGTTTAGCGAAAATATGTTATGCTAGGTGCACACGATATAATTCACTTCACTGAAGTAATAACGATGATTCTTTTACATTGTCTTATACTGGATATTTGCGCATAGTATAATTTTAATGTAACACAATTGTAACTAATTGTTTGTAGCTATTGCACCCAGATCTGAATATTTATAAAACTAGTTATAGTACGAACGCAACTCATTTATCTCGTTTCACGTAAAATCTCCAACTTTATGTTTAAGAACGAGCTAGATCTTTGAATAATAAAATACACATATTTTGACCTTTCAAAAATCACATTTTTATAATTTTTATTGAAAAGCGTGCCTTTTGGACTCGTTCTTCCTCGGTGTTGCGTTCCGTGTTATCATAGATTTGTCTGAGTTGTTTCATCTGAAGCCAATGAAAAAAAAAGCACTTTAAAAATTATATAACTGTCTAGCCTCTGGACGACGATTTTTTGAAATTTTGTATTAACAAAACGCTGCGCTGTAAAAAAAGATAGATGTTTCTTAATATAGGAAATATAATAAAACCCCGATTGGAAATTGACAATAACCTTTTTCGAATTATCCATGTTTCCTAAAAGTGTTCATTAGATCTTTAGAAACTTCAGAAAACAATACGTTTTCAAGATTTAAAAAATCAGTTTTAAGAACAAAATTTCTTTTGCTGCTGTTTATTATCGGAAACATTTTCGAGTAGTTTTTATAGTGTGTTAAACAGTTTTCTCAACCCGGAATATCGGTTTTTCGTATGATATTCAATCTCGGGTAAACATTTTCATGTTTAACAAACATGTTTTACTATCAAACATGATAAATTAACAACATTAACATTAACATTAAAATTAATATTATTTTGTTAGTTTTGTATTTATAAATTCAACTAGCTGAAAAAGTTTAATTGAGAATGGATAGCAACCAAAAAACTGATATTCTGGTTTGAGAAAACTAATTCACTACACTATAAAAACTTACCGAAAATCAGTGGCAATAAAAGAAACTTTGTTTTTATTAATGCTTCTTTAAATCTCGAAAACATATTGGTTTCTGATGTTTCTTATAATAAAGAACGCTTTTCGAAATCATAAGCAACTCGTAAGAGGTTATTGCATATTTTTGTTTACGGTTGTAGTATTATGTCTTCGCAGATTAAGAAACAGTTGTATTTCTTTTTCTTTTTTTTTCTTTTTATCCAATTTAATGTATCAGATTTCAACAAAAAATTCTGATATTGATTTGTTCATAAAAAACGAACTAATTAAAAATTTAAAAAAAGAATTAGTCAAGGACAAGCAAAATATTAACTTTCATTAAACAGAAAAGCAAAGAAATCGGTTTGTCCGATGCCAAGATATTTCTGTTACCATCTTAAAAATAATTATTTCGCGTTTAACGTTTTGCAAAATGTATAGCTCTTGTTCGTGCACTGTGCGAAGATAAACTCTATATCTTCTATATGTGTTGAAATTATTAAAAAAAAGCGTCGAGTGAATATTTATAAAATGCCAGACATTCAGAAAACTCAAGCATAAAAATCATTTTTTTCTGATCGAAAAACTCTCATGCCCCCTCAAACTTAATTCTTTCCAGAGAAGAGCGACCTTTTTACTTCCTAAGGCAATATGGATGTACTTTTTCAAATAAATGAACTGTTTTTAATTTATTTACTTACTAGCTGACCCAACCAGTTACTAGCATGTGCTAACCTTTTTCCAAGCGCATGCGCACAAACGAAAACCCCATCGGAAAGCATTCTACAGCGGAAAGACGAAGAGAAACAAAAGTCTGGAGGTGTTTTTTTCTCACTTCTTTTTTTCACATCGAGTCATTTAATATTTAAAAAAAATACTTCTTATTGTCCAAATACTTTGAAATGTTTATGAAATATAAATATAATGTTTCGAAAGTCTGTGTAAAAAAATCTTGAAAAAATCTTGATATTTAATGATAAAAAAACTAGTAAAAATGTTCTTCCTTTTTTTTTTTTTCTTTCTTTGGGTCATTTAATTCTAAAAAAAAATAGTTCTTATTGCCCAATCTCTTTGAAATTTTTATGAGTTATACATATTCACTTTTTTTTTTCACATCGAGTCATTTAATATTTAAAACAAAATAGTTCTTATTTTCTAAACCCTTTAAAATTTTTATGAGCTATAAATATAATGTTTTCAAAGCCTGCTTGTAATTTTTGCGCAAAAGTATTGATATTTAGTTGTAAAAAACGGATCTAAAACCACTTGCATATTCACGTTTTGAACGAATATTGAGCAGATTTTATTTTTCTAATGGTCCGAATGTTTCGAGATTTTTATGTATGATATAAATTAAGTGTCCAATGAATGCGTATAACATTTGTGTTAAACACTGACATTTAGTTATTTTTAGCCTAGAAAGAAAGAGTGTGTCAGGAGAAGTTACAAAGTGACTTCTTTTCACGAATTTTTTTGAAAGGATTAATATTCGTATTTGTCAAACAAACTACACCGTCGTAGAGAAGAAAGTATCAAAATTAAGTGAATATTTTTCTGTTTTCTTTCTCTAAAAGTGAGGCCGATGCGGACTTCGAAAAAAAGGTAAAAAACACGAATTCAAACTTTCTTTTAAAAAAAAAATCAAAAGGGCTTAAATTCGTATTTTTTTAAACGTATTGCACCATTCGAAAGTAAAAAGTACAATATTTAACCGTGTATTTTAAGATAAATTGAACGCCTTAATCAAAGGGGGTTTCGAAAGGCGCGTAATAAAAAATAGTTGCTTCCGACTTCGGCTCTTCTGTACTGGCGATCTCTCGAAACGGGTGCTGCGGGCCATTTTGAGAAAGACAATGTCTTTTTGATGACAATGTCTTTAAGACAATGTCTTTGTTCGTTGTGGTTTTTAATTAATATCTCGGTTAATTTACAAAAAAATTAAAATCTGACGTTTCAGATGTATCAGGATCTACCTTGAACCATCCTCATTTCCATTTTCAGATCTCTACGTGCGGTAGATTTTCCTAGCCATCACAGACACACATACATCTTTCTTTATTCGCATAGATAATGTGATACATATTTTATTATAATCCTTTGAAAGATAATTGCTACTTGTTTTCAATGCTTTGGGTGCTTGAAATATTTAGGCTCCATATAATTAGACTGTTTCTATCACTTTCCAACATAGTTATTTACACTTTCAAATATAGTTGTTAACAATTCCCAACATATTTAAAAAAATGTTTATGCATTTGGTTCGTTTGTTTATCTGTTTCTCTGTCTGTCTGCGCTTTAACTCTCGTAAATATACTCCGATTTTTACATCGTTGATATATATATGTTATTGAGATTTACCATATCGCATATTCGCTAATGAAAACAAAATATGTGGCATTTATAATTCGTTTATAGAGACGCTAAAAAAATTTAAGTTACATTATAGTCTATGAGAAAAAGTCGTTTGCAGTGTATTGTAATGATGTAACACTATTTTAAACATAATGAAATTGATATGCATTTATGAGGTAGGGTAAAACATGTTTTCTGTGGAACAAGGAGTGCAAAGCGCTTATCATTAAATTAATGGATCACACAAAACAATTAAGTTACATAATGATCTATGAGAAAAAATCGTTTACAGCGTGCTTTAATGGTTACACATTTTCAAATATAATGAAATTTATAAACCTCACTGGGATGCATTACTCTCTTACTTTGTAAATACTGACGTACATCATACTCTTACTAATAAAATACAGTTTGCGTAGCTTCCATCGTTCATTTACAGGGATACACAAACTAATTAGGTTACAGTACATGCAGTCTATGAGCGATAATTGCTGGAAGTGTATTTTCAACTTTGGAATTTAATTACAATTTTACATACTGCATATGTGTAACTTCTAAGATCGTATACAAGTCTTCACAAAAGAATTCGGAAAATATACTGTTTACGGACTTGAATTGCTTAATGGTATTTTTTAATTGTGTAATGCATTTTCCAGCTGAATTATATTTAGCGCAATAAAACATATGTGTAGACTATAATCAAAGTCATATATAGGGCTACGCAAAGAAATGAAAACATTGCTGTCTATAAATGGTAATTGTTGGAAGTGTTTTTAGTTGTGTTTTATGTTTTTGATCTGAATTAAATTTTAGCTTAATATGTGGTGCATTGCATATGAAAATCTGTCAATGACAAACAGAAGGTGACCTTTTAACAGTGTTTCGTTATCTACCTGGACTGTATTATGTAGTACAAGGGGGCTTTACCCACAGTACCTTTCGTGCGCCAACCCCAAACATTTTTTGTTTCTCTCTTTCTCACCCTCTTTCTTTCTCTATCCCTATCCTTATCTATCTATTTGTCTACCTATATCTCTCTCTCTCTATATATATATATATATATATATGTATATATCACTATCTCGCTTTATATTTATCTCTATCTTTATCTCTATTTACATAATAGTATGTAAATATCTTTATATTTTGTTATAACGATTACTTTTGTTATTATCTGCATGTTGCATGTGTAGCAATGATAGTAAATGTCTTTACATTTACTATAATCACTTCATTTATGTTCCATCATTTACTAATAAAACAACAACAACAAAACAAGTTAGCTTAGAGTCCGTACCGCTTCCTAAGGGTTTTATTTCAAACATGTTTTTAATCATTTAAATTTAAAAATGTGAGGTGCTTATCGGAACCTATAATTTATGAAAAAAAAAAAGAAAAGACAAAAGAAAAAATACTGGACGTTGTTATGTCTAATTAATTACGTTACAATATTTTTTTCTGTAGCCTATTTCCATACACCGTTAAAAAAGACAAAGATTTCTTAGTTTCAGAAAATGTAATATAACCGAGTACAAAAATATACAACAACCTCTTCCGAGATACCCACGATTCCGAAAAGCGTTGGGAAGCATTTCCGAAAAGCGTTTTTGAGGTTTATTTTTAGAAACCTCTAAAACCAATATATTTTTGAGATTTAAAGTTTCTTTTGCTGCCAATGATTTTCGGAAACGTTTCCGAATAGTTTTATAGTGTATTAATCAGTTTTCACAAACCGAATTGTATGTTTTTCGGATGCTATCCATTCTCAAGTAAACATTTTCATGTTCAACAAACATGTTTTACGGACAAACACGATAAATTAACAGCAATCAGATTAACATTAAAACTAATATTATTGTTGTTACTCTTGCAGATATAAGTTTATGAGAATGGATAGCATCCGAAAAACCGGTTGCGTAGTTTGAGAAGACTAATTAATACACTATAAAAACTACTCGGAAACGTTTTTGAAAATGAGTGTCAGCAAAAGAAAAATTGTTTTATAAATGCTTCTTTAAATCTGGAAAATATATAGGTTTCTGATGTTTCTAAATGTAAAGGACGCTTTTTGGAATCGTGGGTAAATCGAAAGAGCTTATTGTATATTTTTGTACATGGTTGTATTATATTTTCGATAACTAAGACACATTTTTTTTTACAGTGTATCTTTTGCCTTAGTACATCTTTTTTTTTACAGTGTATTTATAGTACGAAAAAGGACTATATTCGTTAAATTTCAGTAAATGACAATTTTGATAGATTTCAATAAACGGTAATTTATGCGCTTTAGATATAGCTACTTTTATTTTATTTTATTATTTTTTTACACCTAAAAACAATCCCCACCCCCACCTCCTACACTCGAAAATGTTAAACATTTAAAAATTTATCGTTATTTGACTGTGCAGTTGATTTTTATATCGATTGATTTCCATTAAACAGAAATTTCCATGGTCCTCCGAGAAGAATACAGTTAGTTCAATTGACGTTGTTCTTGTGAAGACGGAAGACTATGTAAAATGCGTTTTTCTGTCTGAAGACTGACGAGCCAATCCATTAATTACATCACACTTCAAAAGTGGAAGGGGGTCCAAAAACTGTGACACAATATGACAGGAGGGGTGGGAGGGGAAAACAGGTTGAGACATCTAAGCATTAAAATATGACAATATAATCACTAATATAAAAATAATAATATAAAATATATATAAAAATAATATAAAAAAATCACATGTGCAATCAAAATAATAAATTTTACAAAAAATATTAATTTTTACTCGGGTAACATTAGGTATATATTTCCTTGAATTGCAGCAGTGTGTAGTGAAAGCACACAATATCTTAGCAGTTTTATAATATTATATGAATCAGTAATAGATTTTTATAGCAACAAATGTGATGCCACAACAAGGAGGAGAGGGGGAGGACATCACTTGAATGTTACAATTTGTGACATAGCGAGAGGGTGAGGTCGAAAAACAAAATTATTTTTATGACGTACTTAATGGATGACAATTTATCAGGCTTTACCCTACATGAAAAAACTAGAAAACTTGTTAAAATATTTTTATAGTAAATGACGTTAACCTTATCTTGTAAAAAACATTGACATGTTCGTTATTGAATAATGCAGTATCGTTTGAAATTTGAGTATAGTAAAACCCGTGAAATCGGAATCTCAAAAAAGATTACCTTTCTTAGAAGGTTTCTGTTTTATGAAGTAGATTTTTAGTGATCCCTGAAAATATTTCGTTTGAAACGCGATTCCATTATTGACAGGTCCTATTTTCACAGGTATTACTGTGCAACCTTCCGGTAAAAGCCGTGCATGATGGAAAATAATAATAATAATATATATTTTTAAATGTAGCATGTCATATTTACTTTAAAATTCCCTACATTCATTTAAAACACACACAGAAAGAAAAGAAAGGAAAAAGGAAAAAAAGCTTTAAATTTTGTTGAGCCGTTTTATAACTTAACTCATACTATCTAATAAAATGTTTTATACAACGGCGGCATTTCGATTACATTTTGTAAAATCAATTAGCATAAATTCATCGTAACACAAAATTTTATGTTTGTAATAATACGATAGTTGGTTAAAATTCTCTAAAAGTTTTAATTTTAAAGAATTAACCTCTCCTGTGATTATAGTTACACCAGTTTACATATATTATTATTATTATTATTATTATTATTATTATTATTATTATTATTATACAAGTTATGAATTGCAATCAACTTTTAAGATTTTTCTCTGTTTTGCAACGTTAACTTGTATAACATTTTAAATAGCATAGTTAAAGTTATGCGAATTCTTCATTTCCTGAAGGATGTTTCAGTCATCATAATAAAATTTACAGAATAAAAATATCGTTATTTAAATTTCTGTTTTGATGTTTTCGTACGTGTCATTTTATTGCTATTTTTATGTATGTTTTGAGCCAAAATATCAAAATATTTAAAACATAGAGCTATGTTAGATAGGAACCAAAGTTTTTGCCACATTCTATAATATAATGCACAGGTCCTTTTTAATGAGAATCATAAATTAAGAAGAATAAAGTGTGGCCGGAATGAATTAAGGCGCAACTAAAATCTGAAACAGATTTATAAACTCAGCTTTTTATTCCTTATCCAAAATCCACATTCACAAATGTTTAAAATTAAAAGCTAATGCAGTATTTGCATGATTTCATTGATATTTTTGTAAAAGTACTAAGTAAGGTATAAATATATAAGATAATACGTAATAATTGTATAGTATAGGATTATTATAACTTAGGCTTATAGTAATTTTATTATGTATAATATCATTGCTTTCTATTATTTAGTACAATGCTCGGCTTTGCTTATCACTAGAATACGTGACTCTTCTACCTGCGAATGCCTCAGAGGTTATGTGAAAGGTGCCTGTGTCCCCTATGACCTTTATCTCCAGGTAAACATTGTTCGACTGTCCAAGTCCGGTCAGCCAGGAGAACGTCAGCCGTGAGCATGCATCCGTATTCGCACAAAACATTTACAATTGGTAAATTCACTTGCTACTGGAAGGGAAGATTAGTTTTAATTACAATAAAGAAATTTCATAATATGTGTAATTACAAATCCCTAAATACATTTATTAAATTTTAACTTTGTATGTAATATTAGCCGGAGACAAATGCTGAATTATTTATATTGTTTTAAGTGTAAACGGATTATTTTCTTCCATAATCCAGCTGCACGCAATAGGGATAGATTTTTTATTGTTTTTGTTTTTGAAAAAAAAAAAAAACAGGCTCTAAAATTGTTTTAAAACCATAAAAAATGAGTAAATTTCGATACCGTTGAAAACAAAAAATGCATTTAAAAGTACAATTTTTTCACTATTCGAAGGTGTAAAAATTAAAAGTGTGCGATGTTTAGAAATTTTAAAAATTGCAGTAAAATCGAAATCTATTAGTCAGTTGTTGCCACAGTCAAAATAACGTCAGCAGCGTTACTCATGGGAAAGTGTTTTCTTTATAATATAAATTTATCGATTTTGGAGAATTTTTTGAAAAAAATGTATGTTTTTAATCTCGCGTACAAATGTTAATTATATTCTTTCTGTTAGCAACATCGAAAATGGCTTTCGACAAACATACGGAAAAATGGCACAATGGTAAGCAGTGACATGTATACTAATTGCATCTGAAAGTACATTTTGTTTTCTATTCGACGGTGTAAAAATTGAAATTGTGTAATGTTTAGAAGTTTAAAAAATTGCAATAAAACGAAATTTATTTGTTTTGTTGTTGCCACCGACAATATAACGTCAGAGTTGTTAATGTTCATGCTTTTGATTTATAATATAGATTTAGATAATATTACACTTGCAGTTAATTTTGTTAAAATTGCAGTTAATTAAAATTTAATGAAAAAAGGTATCTACAAGTAATCTCAGCGATAGCAATGGGAAAGCTTGCACGGGTCTGACGTCAACATCCCTTTTCTGTGCATGTACAATGCGCACAACGATGAATGTATCTTTCTCAAGGTTTTGAACTGGATTTTCACTCAGTTCACGCAAATTTCGTTTAAACACGTTGTTTGATTAAAAATTGCAGTTAATTGAAATTTAATGAAAAATCGTATCAGCAAATAATCTCAAAAATTGTAGTGCGAAAATATATTTATCAGAAAAATGTTTAATTGAGAATTAATACCATCTTAAAAACTACATTGCGGTTTGAGAAAACGGATAATTGCACTATAAAAACTACTCGGAAACGTTTCCGAAAATAAGTGGCAACAATAGAAACTTTGTTTTTATAAATCCTTCTTTAAATCTAAAAAATATATAGGTTTCTGAGGTTTCTAAATAAAGAATGCTTTTCGGAATCCTGGGTAACCCAGAAAAGGTTATTGTATATTTTCGTTTATGGTTATATTATATTTCCCTAGATTAAGAAACATTTTTCTTTTTTTACCTTGTAAACTCGACAAAAAGAAGAAAAAAATCATGACACACCAGAAAATTTCCCGCAATACACCGATTGAAAATCACTATTATAGATAAGAATGCATTTAAAAAGATAAATAAATAAATAAACGCCGAAAACACCGATATGAGACTGAGTATTAATCGCTTTGTTGTTGTTATTATTATTATTATTATTATTATTATTATTATTATTATTATTATTATTATTTTATTATTGTTGCATGGGTTGTAATAAGGTAAGCTAAATTCCTACAAAAATATTTAGCATTTTATTGTAATTGATCGATAAAAATTAACTGTAAAGATTTATTTATATATTTTTTAAGAGTGGTAATTAAAGCAGTGAATGTAAATGCACATATTTGAGGAGGTTTATGAAGTTTAATACTGCTTTGGTATAAATGTTATCCTTTATGCAGTGCAACTTTTAAAGTGTATAGTGATAAAATGTACATAAATTACTTAATATGTGTTTGAGTACAGCATGTAACTTTGAAAAATTTCATTATTAATTTTATAGAAACTGATCACTTTACTCTTTGTTTGCAAATTTTTGAGTTATTTTTAGCGAAATTGAATATGGAATGCTGTATAAGTTATATCAGTATTTTCCAACTTTTTTTTAATCTAACGGCACACATGAATCCATAGTTAAACTTTTGCGGCACACTCCAGCCAATAATTAAAATTTGAAAACACCCTTAAATTAAGGTGGTTAAAAAACATATGATGTTAAAAAATATATATATATAAACATAAAAAATAAATGTATTTCTTTATATTTACTTTTTTATAATTTACCTTTTTTATATTCTACAAAAACACCCAAACTGTTAAATTTTATCATAGAGTTTAAAAGAAAAAGCAAAAAGTTACAATTTGTAACAAAAATGTAATAAATAACTTTTTGAAAACGTGTTTTTTATTTTTATTATACATTAATATTTAATCATGTATTCGTATTACACAATCATTCATTGCGCTAGACTTCATCTCAAAATAAATCATGTAAATTTAATGCATATATAATAATAAAGATACTTCTGTTAGTTGGCAAAATCTTGATAGAACTTGACTAAAAGTTTTCGCGGCACACCAGTGTGCCGCACCACAGTGGCTATCCCTGTGTTATATTCGTAGTGTATTGCATTATCTTAAAAAAATGTAACAGAGAAATCTTTGTACAGAAAATGAACTATAATGCAGCAGTGAAGTTCATTTATGGTACAATTTTTTCCTGTTACATTTTTTTTTTAAGAGAGTCCCGTAAAAAGTTTATAATTGGCAATTCGCTGTGTGTCTGTAATCTTCAATTTAAAAAATGTAAAGCTCATTTCGACCTTGCCCTTCATAGTCCTTTGAAACCGAAACTTCAAACGAATTCCCGAAATTTTCTGTCTGCTTACTTTTCACACCATTTTTTCCTTTCTTGATATTCCAGGGAAGGGGACGTCTTCTCCCCTTATCGTAGAGCTACGTGACCATTCTAACAATAAAGGTTATCCCGGTCATGCAAGACTATATAAGGGAGGTTAAACCCAATATCAGGCAGTTTGTAGACCTGAACTGTAAAATATTAACATATACTGCTCTGTCTTGATATTACAATAATCGTGAATTCGTATTGGAAGTGATTGTAGCAGACACCTTAAAATGGTACATACAAAGGTAAGCTTTCTTTCAAAAACATTTTAAAATTCTCTGCATAAATTAAATTAAAGAAATGTATTTATTTTTTCTACCCGTTCTTTTAGTCAGCAATGATTTCATGTTATTTTCTTTTTCTTATATTATGTTTTTATACCATTTCTCTCTTTCCCCTTTTTTTCCCTTTTTTCCCCTTTTTGTAAAATAATTTTGTTTAGGACGTTTTATGAATAAAATTGAAATCAGATTTTTTTGTTAAATGTGAATTTTGTTTAATTAAATAATTAATTTCAACTATTAATTAAATATAAATATTTTTAATGTTAATCGAAATGGATTTAAATGTTTAGATTCTTAGAAAATCAACAGTGATTTGAAGAGAAATACTCATCGTGTAATTTGTTATTGTAACAAAGACAAAAACAAATTTCAATTTACGTTTAACAAAATAATATTATTTATATTTAATATGCATTTAAAAGTTCATCTTTTATTTGAATAAAAGTAGTTTAATTTCTTTTTGTTTGCCTTTATAATACGATAAATTTAATTTAAAAATGGATTTATTTATAAGTATATTCATAATTTTTCTCTTATTATTATTATTATTTTCTGAGCATGTATTATTATAAATGAATATTTACAAGGTAGCCACTGATCAGGGAATTATTGTGACAGGGAATCAGTGAAAATCTGAAAATATAAGTATTCTCAATTAATTACTCGATTAAATATGGCTCGAGCGACCCTATATAATGATCTCGTTCCAAGTTCAAATTCAAGGCGAATTTTTCTATGAGAAAATACTGATATTTTCCCTGAAAAATTCCATTATCTGTTGTCCTCCTGGATTAATATAATTTTGAACATCTTACGTAGATATTACACGTAGTAATTACTGATTTAGATTATGAAACACATTGAAATTTTATAGTTCACAGATTTTACTATGTTCTGAAAATTTTTCAAATATTTAACTGTTATGTTTCTAATAACAGACAGAAGAAATGGTTTACTTTACGTTAAAGGTTTATTATATGTTACAGTTATTAGATGTTACGTAATAAAAATGTGTGTATATATGTTTATTATATGTTACACTAAAAAAATTAATTTTTGATTTTTAAAATGTTTTATATAAACGAGTTTTGAAATTTTTAAGAAAATAAATTTAGTCTAGTAATTTTCAAGATTTTTTTTTAATTTATTAAAGTAACTCAAGATAATTTTCATTCTTTTAGTATACATTGTGTGCGGCATTTTAATATATTAAATTTTTATATTAACATTACTTGCTGATTTTGAACAATGTTATGAAAGGAAATTCAAATCTAAATGAAAAGAGAATTCAACTTAAATTTCATTTTTCATACTTAGCAACTATGCTGTTAATATTAATCAAGATATATTTTGAGATACATAAAGAAAAATTACTCATAGTTTGAGCTCTTAAACATTTAAATATAAATTTCATGAAAGAAAATTAATGTTTAATGCCTATGCTTCCATTACACAAAATACTGACATTTAAGTAATTTTATTTATATTAAAAAAATATGTTTTACTTCCTATATAAATTTTATTTCATAAAAATTCTCACTTCATTAAATATGACATTGCTGTTTTTCAATAATGATCATTTTTACTTTCTTCTATCTTTACAAGAAGAAAGTATTGGATTCGTGAAAATTTTCGACTTCCGGTTTTCGACGGATTTATACGTTTTAGAAGGTCCTGAACACGATTTGACTACTTTTAGAAAATGTCTGTCTGTCTGTATGTGACAAAAATTTTGTGGGCGCTCTATCTCAAGAACTAATGCTCGGAGTTTGATAAAACTTTATATTCAGTTAGTTCCTGATATAAATTCGAGCTGATTAGTTTTTGGTAAAAATCGCCCAGCAGGTGGCGCTGCTATGCAGCATTTTTCTTAGGATATCCATTTAGTATAGCAGTGAAAGAGAAAAGTCCATTTGGTTTTGAATTTTTATATTTTGCATTCTTCGCACAATAAATGAATTACCTAGTTATACTTGCTATTTATATACTGAATCAAGTTCCTTTTTATGAAAAATATAATTTTCTAACAATTTTCAGTTAATTTTTCAGTTAAGAAATCAATTCAATTTGTCTCTCTGCCTCGCCATTTTATTTTTTGTAATACATTCTTTATTCCATATTCCATTACATTATTACATAGTTTTTTTTAAAATGATTTTATGCCTTGTGAAAATTGAAAAAAATTTAAATTTAAATTTAAATGAAGATATTTAAATACCATGTTTCATTCCATTTTCTTATTGCATTGTTTCTTCCTTCTGTTTTTGGAATTTTATGATACAGTGAATTTAGCACTATTGGAATGAAGTTATTTTCTAACGTTTTACTTACCCATCATACGTAGTATAGGGTAAGTCTTGTAATCGTTTTGAAAATCGAAAAAAAAAAATTGACGGATTTACACGTTTCAGACACTGGAGATTCCGAAAAACATATTTTTAGAAAAAAAAAATTGCCGTTCGTCTGTGTGTCTGGTAATAATGGGAAGAATGTGTAATAATGGGAAGATGCCTATTTAATTTCAATAACCTCGATTAACCGGAACTATTTTTTTCGGACTCTCGAAATATTCGTTCTGATAAAAGGTACATAAAGATTTTCGAAATTGTTTATTTTAAGAAATGAATATAAAAGAGAATAAAAAAACATAAATTTTGCATAAAGCATGAAGTCGATCGGATAATGAGTTGCCGAGATATTTGGAATCCTATTTGCCACACTCTTCGATTTTTCATGACCCTGTATTTCATCCAAATTTCACTTCAAAAATATATTTTAATTGTAAATTTGACGCTTAATCAGATGCAATAAACTGCTAGTTAACAGGATTATTATTTTTGGAGTTATAAGAATGTTTCCAGGGGCGTAAATCCTGGGGGGTATGGGGGGGTGCAACACCCCCCCCTCACGAAAAAATCAGTCGGAAAATTTCCCGTTCGATCGGAAAAAGTACGTTTAGTCGGAAAAAATGGTATTAACTTATAAAAATTTATAAATTGGAAAAACGAAAAAATCAGTCGGAAAGTTTCCCGTTCGATCGGAAAAAAAAATGGTATTAACCTTTAAAAACTTATTAATTGGAAAAAATGAAAAAATCAGTCGGAAAAATTCCTTTTTGATCGGAAAAAAGTACGTTTAGTCGAAAGAAAAATGGTACAAACCTATAAAAACTTCTGAATTGGAAAAATGTTTTTGTAGTTTTTAATTAACTAAGAAAAACAAGTTAGATGAAAGAAAATCTATAGAATTTTATTCTTAGTCGGATTTTTTTTAGTTTATTTTATTTATTTATTGTAGTTCTTAATTAGAAAAATAAGAATAAACAATTTAGAGCGAAGAAAATCTATATCAATTTATTCTTAGTCGGAAATATTACGGATTTTCTTTTTCTTATAAAACTTTACAGAAAAACTTTGATTTGTCGAATATTGTGAACTCGAAAATCTCGATATGACGAAAAAAATATTTATCTGCATATTCCCGCAATGTTAATATTATTTGAAAGCTCGATGTTTTGTTCGAAAACCTTGATAATCCGAATTTTTTTCTGTGTCCTTTGATTTCGAGATATCGATATCCAGCTGTATTTATTTAGTTGGAAAGTTTTTAGTGTAGTCTGGAAATTTTCAGATATACTGATTGAAGTGAAGAAACTTCTGCTTTTTATCTAACTTTAAATTCAGTTAGAAATGTGTATCACGAAATTTAGTTGATATCCGATGAAAATTCAAAACTGAATTGCAAATATTTAGTACTTTTCCGTATCAAAATCTGGATATTTCCCACTCTACACGAATTTTACCTTTAATCGAAAATAATTATGGCTTTATTTTTTCTATTAACTAATTTTGTGTTTTATTTATATATTTTTTTTTATAAAAAAAAAAAAGATTGTGAAATTTTTTTATCTTTTTACTTAATTTTAGATTGATTTAAAAATGGGTTTCAAGTAATTTACATGATACAGGATGAAAATTAAAAACACTCAAATACTTCTCAATGATACTCCCAAAATGAATGTTTATCTCGAAATAATCGGGATCTTTTACAATCTGTATGAGTTTACTTCTATCAGAAATAATACGTTCGTTTTCTTTTTCCTTAACCAATTGTATTAGATTGTTTTTTATATTATTATTATTATTATTATTACGACATTTTGTTTAGTCGGAAAAAAAAAGGGATTACACCAAATTTTTACGCTGCTTTAAAGTACGTCATTAAAAATAATTATAAACTTAAATTAAGAAATACCGTATTTTTGACAAATGTTTGTCTTTAAAATATTCCGCAAGCAAACAGATTTCAATTTTACTCAGAAGGAAACGCTAAAAAGATTTGAAATTACTTATAACCAAGTTTTCATTTGTGATTAATATTAAACATGTATATTTGTAAAGTAAGTTTCTCCAATTAGAAGCAAGACAGATATCTGTACTTATAAAAGAGTAGCTTGATTTTCTCATAATCAACGCCGAGCCTCAACCATTTGTCCTAGAACAATGAAATTTGGAAGACATGTTCTTTACACAATGAAGGCACCCACTAAGAAAGGATTTTTGAAAATTCAGACCCTAAGGGGGTTAAATGGGGGAGGGCGTCGAAAGTTTTAGATAATTTCTTCTTTTCGGCATATCTCAGCAGGAGTTTTAAGTAGGAGCGTTAAATTCGGGATAAGAATTCTACTAAAGAATAGTTAAACATGTATTTCAGGCGATTTTAGAAATTCAACCACTAAGTGGGTTAAATGGGGGGTCGAAACTTTTCGGGGATATCACATTTTCACCCTATCTCATCAGAAGGTTTAAGTAAGAGCATGAAATTCAAGATAACAAATCTACTAAAAAATAATTAAACACGTATTTCAGCGATTTTAGAAATTCAACCACTAAGAGGGTTAAATAGGAAGTCTAAAGTTTTGGGTCAGTTTGCCTTTTCGCCATATCTCAACAACAGTTTTAAATAAAAGCGCGAAATTCAAGATAACAAATGTACTAAAAGTTAGTTAAACACATATTTCAGCGATTTTAAAAATTCAACCACTAAGGGGGTTAAATTGGGGTCGGAAGTTTTTAGTCATTTTGCGTTTTCGCCATTATCTCAGCAGAACGTGAAATTCCGGATAACAAATCTACTAAAAAAATAATTAAACACATATTTCAGCGATTTTAGAAATTCATCCATTAAGGGGTTAAATGGGGTGTCGAAAGTTTTAGGTCATTTTGCCTGTTCGCTATATCTCAGTAGCATTTTTAGTTAGGAGCTCGGAATTCGGGATAACAAATCTACAAAAAATATAGATAAACCTATATTTTAGCAATTTTAGAAATTCAGCAACTGAGGATAAATAGGTTAAATAGGATGTCAAATATTTTAGGTCATTTTGCCATATCTCAGTAGAAATTATAGGTAGGATCATGAAACTCGGGATAACAAACCTACTAAAAAAATAATTAAACATATATTTTAGGCGATTTTAGAAATTCAACTACTAAGGGGGTTAAATGGGGGGGTCGATAATTTTCGATGATTTCACCTTTTCACCATATCTCATCAGTAGTTTTGGATAAGAGCGTGAAATTCGGGATAACAAATCTGCTATAAATATAATTAAACAGATATTTAAGCGATTTTAGAAATTCAACCATTAAGGGGGCTAAATAGGGGTCGAAAATTTTAGGTCATTTCGAATGTTCGCCATATCTCAGTAGCATTTTTAGTTATGAGCTTGAAATCACAGATTCAGGATAACAAATCTACCGGCCAGTCGTTGAAAAAGGTCGATGAAATTCTTAACAATATCGAGGTAGACCAACATTTTTCATCTCGCGACATTGCTATGAAACTATATATCGATCAAAAAACAATTTTGAACCATTTACATAAGATTGGATACCAAAAGAAGCTCGATACTTGGGTTCCGCATGAATTTAATGGACCGAGTTTCCATTTGTGAATCGTTGCAGAAACGAAATGAAATCGAGCCATTTTTTAAATGAATGATTACGGGCGATGAAAAGTGGATCCCGTACGACAATAATGTGCGAAAAAGATCGTGGTCGAAGCCCGGAGAAGCTTCACAAACGGGGGCAAAGCCCGGATTGACGCCAAGGAGGGTGATGCTGGGTGTTTGGTGGGATTGGAAAGGCATTGTCCATCATGAGATGCTCGAACCTGGCCTAACCAATTATTCGACTTTCTATTGTTAACAACTAATACGATTGAACCAGGCAATTAAAAAAACGGCCAGAATTGATCAATAAGAAAGGCGTTGTCTTCCACCACCACAACGCCAGACCACACACATTTTTAGTGACTGGGCAAAAATTGAGAAAGCTTGGCTGGGAAATTTTGATGCATTCACCCTATAGCCCGGACCTTGCTCTGTCCGACTACCATTTGTTTCGATCTCTGCAGAACTCTCTTAATGGTGTAAAGCTGGATTCAAAAGAAGCTTGTGAAAACTACTTGGTTCAGTTTTTTGCCCAGAAATCTCAGAAGTTCTTCAGTAACAAAATTATGGTTTTACCGGAAAAGTGGCAAAAGGTCATCGATCAAAACGGCACATATATCATTGATTAGTGTTTGAAATTTATATGAATAAATTATCTTTGAAAAACATGAAAAAAAAACGAAATTACTTTTTCCTCAACCCAATATATATATATATATACATACATATATATATATATCATTCGGCATTCATTTTGTTTTTCATAGTACTCAGAAATTTTCCTTTTTGGAGTCGGAAATTTATGAGTCTACACCCCCCTACGCGACTAGGGTGGTTTACGCCCCTGAATGTTTCTTTCCAGCAATTCAGTAATCGAGCCTTTAAAGTTTATGACGTCATCAAGCCACGATTTTGTTTGAATTACAATGCATTTTATAAGTAGTTTACACATTTTTATTTTAATATTTTACATTATGCATATCCATGATGGGTAAGTATTACGGTGGCCCCCAACGACTAGTTTTAATACTTAGTCAGTTTTTCTTGTGGCAATTTTGTTTTATGATTTAATAGTCATTTTATTTACAAAAAGTTTTGTTTACATACATATTATATGTATAGAATATCACAGTGAATTGTAGGTTGTGAATCAGTGATTTGTAGGTTGTGAATCAGTGAATTGTTGAGAAAGGTTTATTAATGGTATTGTTGAAATAAAAAATAATTTTAATTTTTTTCTTTTAATTAAATAGAAGACCACAATGACGATCTTTGTATAATATTTTCAAACATTCATTCACTATTATTTTTACATGTATCTGACGATAAATTTGTTGATTCACTTTGTTGATTGATAAATTTGTTGATTCACTAGCTTTATTTTTACGTTGTAAGTCTTTTTGTTTTTAAAAGTTTACCAACTTTTATCAGTTATCAGCCATCAGGGTAATGGTATCATTTATTTGCACCGCTCTTATATCAGATATATGTTTTTGTACATTCTTTTTTTCTAAATAGCAACTAGAGTTTCGACGCGAACCCGAAATTTCTACATAAAGTCAACCCGAAGTCTGACCCAAACCCGACTAAAAAAAAAAAAAAAAAAAAAAAAAAATCATCACCCCGAATCCGAAACACATCAACCCAAACCCGAAATATTCAAACCATAACTCGAATTCGAATGTTATTATATTTCAAATAAAGTGGAGAGTCAAAATACGTCCATTAGAATTAACTTTTAAATTTAAATATACACTAAAACACTTTTTATTTTGATTAAATGACGTCAACATAAACATTAAAGATGTTAAAATTTAAAATTTACATGTTTCGATTTGTTCATCAAATCGTCATCAGAATATACGCAAACCACAAATACAATGTACATAAAAACAGAGATTAAATTAATTAATAAAAACCAGAGAGTCTGAACAGTCACTATGTGAAAGAAGGTACAACGCCCTCTATACCCCTCTCTGGTTTTTAATAAATTTAATCTCTGGTTTTTATGTACATTGTATTTGTGGTTTGTGTATATTCTATATTCTGATGACGATTTGATGAACAAATCGAACCATGTAAATTTTAAATTTTAACATATTTAATGTTTATGTTGACGTCTTTTAAGCAAAATAAAAAGTGTTTTAGTGTATATTTAAAACCATAACTCAAAGTAAAAGAAAATTAATCCATATTTTAACAAAATTTTGAAAAAATAGTCTAATTATATCTCTTATATCAATTTTATATTTTCTGTATAAAAATGAACACATATACACTCATTAGTAATCAAATATATAAAATATATAGTTTTTTTTTTTTTTTTTTTTTTTAACTTTAGAAATATAAAGGACTTTCTATTGGAAAATCGGGTCAACCCAAACCTGACCCAAAAGAGTCAAAACCTAGCTCAAAACCGACCCGAACCCGAAATATTTAAAGTCAACCCTACTTGCAACGAAAAGAATTAGCATCAACCAGACCCCGGGTCGGGTCGGATTCAGATAAATTTGGATTATTAGACTCAAAAAAAATATATATATATATTAAATATATATATTAAAAAAATATATATATATACATATTACGGAGAATGAATTAAGTTAGACACGAGCATGGTGTTTTGACAGCCTATACTAAATAGCTCTAGCTATACAATATAATTTATTGATATATAGATTGAATGTATTTAAACAGTGATAAATTGCACTTCAAAACGAGATAAAAACATTTTTTAAATAAAAATATTTTTTATATAAAACAAAATAATTTATATGTATTTTAAGTGAAATTATCTGACAATGCTTGAGATCATCTATATTTACCAAACAGTGGGTTTTGATGACTTAGAAAAATGATATATTTAACTGATTATAATTCACTTTATATAAGGTTTTTGTTGTTGTTGTTGTTTCTTCTTTTTTAGTCTTTTTGCTCTAAGAAGTTTCGTAACTTATACTATTAATAAGTCCTCGTGACGAGAAAATTATCTTTATATGTTGAGAATGTTTAATGTTGAAAAGGGAATTGGGAAGAAGATAATATGTGAGGTTATTTTGGTGCATTTAAGAAAACACACACAAAAAAAAAAAAAAAAAAAAAAAAAAAAAAACAATATATACAAAAATAAGTTAAAAATTGCATTCAAAATAAAAATTTAAAAAATATATTTTAAAAAGCTTGTTGGAACTCAAAAGAGTTATTTGTGCCACGTTATTTTTAATACTCTTTTCAGTAGTGAGAAAGAGAGCTTTTCACTAAATGATTTTCATTTTATATATGATTAAAAAAAATTATGAGGAAAAAGTAAGATTATTACTTTAAGTCCTTAAAATTAGTTAAGTAATAAAATATATCATTAAGCAGTTCAAAAAAGTATTTATCTTTTTTTTTTCTTTTTTTTTTTTATTATTAAACCCAAGTTAAAACAAATAAAGCAGTTTGTATGCCTTTTTAAAAATTTTCTTACTTTTTGAAACCCGGCTACATATCTACATGACTCAATTATGTGTTATTAATTTATTAATTTTCTCATTATTAAGTAATAATATTAAATTCTAACTTGGTAAAACATCATTAAAATTAGTTAAACCATATTTAAAATTTGCAGTTTAAAATTAAAATACTTTTATTTTATAAAAGCCAATTTTGACCAAAAAAAAAGAGAGCCAATTTTAGCCAATATAAGCCAGTTAAAATCAATAAAAGCCACAGACGTGATTTTTTAAAAAATATATTATTTTAGCCGATTTTTTTTTTCAACCTTGCTTACAATTGAAACAATGGTTTTTGAAAAAATAACTTGAGAAAAGAAAAAGTGGAAGACAAAAATATCCTATGTGGATTTTGTTGTCGATTGGGTAACATGATCTTGCTTCTTGAGAAATTTTCCCACAAAAGAAAAAGAATTTTGCTAATCATGTGAAGAGTGTGCTTAGGAGAATAAATTTACTTAATTATTACAGTGATTTTAGGCTATTAAAATCTCTATTTTGTTCTAGTTCCTGTGTAGAAACTTTGATAGTGCAATATTGCTTCATCATTTTAAGAATGTATAAAGCCGATGCGAAATCAGGACCTGATCATCTGTATGTGGGGACCGGCGCACACAGGCCATATTGGGCCCCCCTTTCACAGAAAAATTCATGCATTATATATAAACATGATATGCATTTTAAATTTTAAACCACAGCTTCATAAAAAGTACGTAACTGTAAACACATATAAAAATTCATTAAAAAATTATATGAAGGTAAAATCTTCTGCTGTATATGCTATTTAGAGTGAATAAACCTTTAAACCCAAAGTATTGAATGATACCTGCTTGATGCAATATCATTTCTACGAATTTTAAAGTTTACATGACAATTCATTGTCGTTAGTGAAATACAATGCGATAGTTAAGTTTACATGACTGGGAAAAATAATTTTTCTTATGAACTATAAAGGGAATTTTGTATTAATTTGTATTTTCAGAGAGTGCACATAATTCATTTTGGATCCCTCTGAAAATTAAGACCAGGGTCACATGTCATGCTATTTAGAGTGAATAAACCTTTAAACCCAAAGTATTGAATGATACCTGCTTGATGCAATATCAGTTCAACGAATTTTAAAGTTTACATGGCAATTCATTGTCGTAATTCATTGTCATAACAATTCATTGCCTCATGCAACCCTGTGATAATAAAGCTCTGTGCGAAATACCTTTTCGCCTCCAGACTGTCCTTTTGTCCTATTCCATTATCCCAAATGTTGCAAATGTGACAAGTATTATTTTCACAAGCAGCAAGTCTTATTTTTACATGAACATTCAATTACCCCTATAGTATGTAGTACATTTGTAAAGAAGATAAATAAGCATGAATTTTAGTTTTAAAAATTCCGATTTTCATGCGAAACAAATACTTTTGTTCTGAATATAAATGTTTTTTGAATGAAGCTTGTTTGCATATTTTCTTTCTTTTCTTTGTGTGTGTGTGTGTGCGCGCGCAGTGAGGGTGACTGCTGCGACCACATTTGAAGATGTAAAATTGATGAAAATTGTAAATAATGATGAAAATTGTAAACAAACAGCATTTACTTATCAGGACAGGACTTATGGTTATATCAAGTAATGACAAATTTGTTAACGTACGTAGATATCTGTTGAAAGAAGAAGTAAAATAGAAAATCCTAAAGTTAGTATCTGTCAATCTACTACAAGGTAATCTGCTTTCAACCTTCTGAAGTTTTTGAATACCGAATAACTTGCTATAAAACACTGTGTAGCAAATGCATTTGATGGCTTCAAAAATCCACGCGAATATAACGTAATCCTCTCGCCAGGCTGAGAGATATAATATCCAGCAATTTCATACTTGGGGCTATGGGAATGTGTTAAACCTTGTAAAGTCAAATACTACACAAGCGGCCAAAATGACGCGAGTTCATTAAAATATTTGAGTTCTCTGAAAATAGAAAGTTTCCTTCATTTTCTATGGCCCTGTCCGACCCTGATACAAAACATTTAAAATAGCGTTTACGATTTTAATCAAATAAAAACTTTTTACTGTAATATGATATTTCTTTAGTAGAAAATTAATATATCTTGTAATTTTATTAAATGTAATCATTATATTTAAAATGTTTTTATTAACATTTACATTTATGAAAGACTGATCACATAATATAAATTTATTTATATTGATCTTGCTATCTGAATATTAATAATAAAAAAGTTTTGACAAACAATAAAATTAAAGCAGATGTTATTACTGTAATTTAATATGCCGGTTATTTGCTACTGTAATGCGAATACAGTAGGTGCCGCTTATACAAATCACTGGTTAGTAGAATAAAACGCATTATAAACTAATCAAGAACAGAACACAAAAGATATTGTTATTTTTGACGTATATTGAAAAATGGTATTGAATCAGCTTATGGATCAAATGTAATTCGAGTAAGCACCACATACTGCTCATTTTAATATACAGCATTTTATGAAACAGAATTTACTTTCGTAGAAGCATGTAAGAACAAGTGGGTAAGTGTGATCGAAGATCGCACAAAGGGTTTCGTTTAATATTCCTTTCAAAACACTTTATCCTTTCTTTAATAAATCCAAATGAATTTCATTTTCAAAAAATCATGTTTTTTATAAAATAAAAATTTACCGGTCTATTTTTCGAAAATCTGAACCGGTCCGATAGCGGGCTATTATACTCCGTCATAATAATATCTATCATTTGGACTAAATGCGATATTTAAAAAAAAAAAATCAATTTCCAAATTAAACATGTTGTATAGAGACCTTCAAAATGTTAGACGTCAGATTAATTTTCTTTTTAATTCTCTAATGACGTCATATTAAGCTGCTTTCTGTACTTACGCATACTCATACTCCTTGTATTATTGAGAAATGTTTGAAAATTTTCGTTTTCATACCAATATGACGTCATATTAATTTTTTTTTCAACTGGTGAAATTTTTTATTTCATTTTCATTTTTCACGTGGAAATCTTTCAATAGAAAATTAATCATTTTAGAAAGAATTTCATTGTGGATTTTTAATTATTGGCAACCGCTATAACGAAAAATGTTTAAATTTAATAGGAAAAGGATATTAGATTTTTGTTTTTTATCTCTATATATTAAAATAATATGATTTTTTCAAATTTATGATTTTGAGTTTCATGGTAGATATTCAGCTGTAAGTACACAAAATTTCAAGTATGTAAGTTAAATAGTTTCTGAGAAGCGGCTCTGTGACGGACAGACGGGAGTAATAGGGTTTCGTGAGATGAACGAAACCCTAAAAAGGGTTAAATTAAATTTGGATATTCAAATTTGAATATTTAATGTAGTCGCTCGATTCTAGATTCTTATCTAGACTAAATCATTGATAAATATATCTATTTTTTTCTTCTTCTTTACTTTTCCATTCTAATATATTTTATCTTCTAGCTTCAAGTTCGCATGAATGGCATTTTGCCTCCTCATTTAAAAGCAGACAATACTGTTTACCAAAGATTTTTGAAAGGTAAGAAATTTCTTTTATTTTTACCTATTCAAATGCTTAGAAAAATAACAATAAATGTAAAAAAAATATATATAATAATATTTAACAGAAAGTTGATTGCGAATAATTTATAGCCATAAAATCTTATTAACAGTAATATTGAATACAATTTTTATTTTATTTTATTAATTAAATAAATGTTATTCAGTTTAAATTTAAATGAACATATGCCATTTATAAATCATTCTCATTTAGTTTTTGGTCCATTTTTGAACAATTCTAAAAAAATATGCAGAACATGACATTCAAGAATTCACAAAATTTCTTGAAAAATCTTTGCATTTCTTGAGTTAGAAAATAGCATATTGATTGCCCCTAGGGTAACAGTTTTTATTACGCACAGTGGAATATTACTCTTTTAATTTTTCTCATTTCGAGAAGTATTGCATGCTTTTTTACTTTAAAACCTTGTATATTTTAATTATAATAAAATTATTCACCTGCACATCTAATTATAGCCTGTACGCTAAAATTAAGATTTTTTTTCCAACTTGAAAAAATTAAAAACAGTATGTTTATCTTATGTCTCCAAGATGCCTTTTAAATTTAAAGGTCACTTTGTTCATATAGTCTGCATTTAGTACACAGACTATATTATGCCTATGAAGTGAATGTAAGCATGATTATTATATATTATAGTTTTTTATTCAATTTCAGCCCGAGATTACGATTTGGAAAAGGCAGAAATAATGCTGAAAAAAGTAAGTTATCTCATTTTTTATTTACTCTGCAATACAATGTATTTTTATTACTTTTCTTCTGTACATACTTACAATATCGATACAAAAACTATTTAACGATTTTTAAAAGTTAATGATTTATTTTTTTTAAAAGAAATTAATTAAATAAAAAATTTTTGCAATAAAAAATAAAGGAAAAGTTAAACGGAAAAGAGATTACTGGGAAAAATGTAACGTAAAACATGACAAAAGAGATTTCGTTTCTTTGATTTTTCCTTTTCTTTATTAGGTATCTCGTATACCTAAGAAGCAGACATGCCATGTCTTCTGATTTTGGCATGCGACTCATTTTTACTTTATTTTCCATACTCCTGATTTTCTTAATTTATATTTATATTTATTTAAATATGTTGGAAAAATCTCGGACATTCATTCATTTCTCTGTGTTTGATTAGTGCTATTTGATATGATAGAAATTCAAGTCTAATATATATGATGAGCAAATTTTCAATTTTCATTCTTAAATGCAAAATCTGATACCATTAATTTTTATTTTCTATAACGCATAAATTGTAACTTTAAGTTGCAAACTGTAAATTCATTTTTTAATGTAATTATCGTGTATTATTTTATTTTTGTTATTGTTCATTTCTTTATTAATAAAGAATTATCATTCCTAACTTTCCAAATTGTATACATTTGTATCAGAAGGCAAAATCCATTCCTGGTATTTACAATGAAGTTTAAATTATTTTAAAGCACATTTTATGTCATTTGTTTAATTAAAAGTATGCAGAATATCACATAACCTTAGTTAAAATAACTTATTTATTAAGTATAGGCTGTAATATTATTTAAAATGCATGAAATTATTATTATTATTTTGTGTTTAGATTTAAAAACAGAAAAAAAAAATTGAAAAAAGAGTCTCATGATTTCTTATTAAAAATCTGAATTTTGCTGTCTGGAACTTGGCAACTCTGCAGAAGTAATTTTGAACCCAAAAATCTGAAAATTACGAAAAATCGCATAAATAAAATTTAAATAAATAAAATAAATAATCTTACAAACAAAACATTTACCTTTAAAATACATTAGGAAAGGATATAAACCTAGGTAGACATGAAAAACAATCTGTTCAATTTATTTCCCTTTAGATAAAAATTGTTAATTTCATTCGTAAAGTCGTTAATTCATTTTTGAAATTAAAATTAATAATATTTCAGCGCACATGTGGAAAATTTGAGCGATTTTCATATTTCAACATTCATTCATTCTTTAGTACCTATTCATACTTCAGTATTCATTCTGCGTGTTAGAAACTAAGGTATTCAAATCTCACAAATATTACTTCATTCATTATTTTTATTTTAAAGTATGATTTTTATTTCTTATGTCATATTTATGCATTCTAAAGTCTGTTTTTTTTTCTTCCAATTTTTAGCATATCATCTGGAGAAAAGCACATCAAATCGACACTTTTTTAGATAACTTCCAGCCAAAAGAGGTAATTTTATACATTACTGATATTTATTATCATTCATCAGGTCACTAACATAATAATGAAATCTAAAATTTGTATTTTTCAATAAATAGTAACAGTCATGGAATGCATCTCACAAATCAATCTTTTCCTTCAATAAATTCAGCCCCACCAGTGGCTGAGAGGTTGTGCTCTCGAAGCTGGTAGACGGGAGGTGCTGGGTTCGATCCCAATCGCGCCCGTGTCGGCCTAATCGTTCGGAGTTTTCGTGGTTTTCTTCGAGCCGTGGATTTATCCATGCGTAAATACGGATTAGGTTCCCTTTGAAAGACCCCCACGAAGGGCACTCCCCCCGGGCCTATATCCCTAGTGTAGATAATTGGCCGTCAATAATCAACCCAACCCAACCTTCAATAAATTCAACTGAATGACGGAAACTAGCTATCATAAACTTAAGCATTTCCTGAGATAGCGATACTGATTAATTTAAGAAACTAATAGCCAAAGCCCGAATCAGCTTAACTTAAAAATTCCTAAAAGAAATTAAAGATATGACCTTAAACTAAAATAAACAAATCAATAACATAACACTGCAAATTCCCAGCACACATTGGGAACACATTTGGAACACTTTGATTCAAAAAATGTGTTCCAGTTACCTTAATGTGTACTGAAATGTGTTCGGAATATGCTCCGCTGTAATAGAAAGTGTTCCGAAAGTGTTTCGAAAGTGTTCTGCTCAGGATATTTGTTAAATCTAAACTTGGGATCACATTTGAGAACAGATTGGGAGCACATTTGGGCACACATGTGAAATCATCGCTTTCAAAAAGTGCGCTAGAAAGTTGTGCTGAACAAAAGAAGTGTTCTCAGAAGTGTTCTAAAACTTGTTCCAAAAAGTGCGCTTTAAAGTGTACAAAAGAAGTGTTCTAAAAAGTATTCTGAAAAGTGTATAAAGATTTGCAGTGAAAACAATGCTCGAAAATATTTTCAATAAAACGTTAAGCAAAATGTTTCGCTTATTAACATTTTTTTTTTTTTACTTTCTTCTATCTTTACAAGAAAAAAGTATTGAATTCATGAAAATTTTCGACTTCGGGTTTTCGATAGATTTATATGTTTTCGAAGGTCCCGAACACGATTGGCTGTTTTTAGAAAATGTCTGTCTTGAATCTGTGACTGTCTGTCTGCATGTGACAAAAATTTTGTGGGCGCTCTATCTCAAGAACTAATACACGGAATTTAAGAAAACTTTATATTCAGTTAGTCCCTGATATAAATTGGTACTGATTAGTTTTTAGTGTAAATCGAGCAACAGGTGGCGCTGCTATGCTGCATTTTTCGCTATTTCCGCAACAGTTCTATCTCAAGAACTAAAGCACTGATTTTCATCAAATTTCAGATTCAGTTAGACCTTGACATAAATAGACGTTGATTACGTTTTGGTGTAGATATCCAAACAGGTGGCACTGCTATGCTATTTTCTTCCTGATTTTCATGATAACTATATCTCAAGAACTAATGCCCAGATTTTCATCAAACTTCAGATTCAGTTAGACGTTGACATAAGTTATTGTTGATTAGGTTTTGGTGTAAATCTCCCAACAGGTGGCACTGCTATGCTGCATTTTTTAGAGTTTACACGATTTTGGCAAGAGTCATATCTCAAGAACTAATGCACGGAATTTAATAAAACTTTTGCTTCAGTTAGACCTTGATGTAAATTGGGGCTGAGATTCGTTTTTAGTGTATGCAAAACCTGTGTGAGATAGAAGAAAGTTTTAGGATTGGCACATCCGACTAGTTTCCGAATACACCGTTTATTTATACTCGTAATATGATCTTTTGTTTGCATGTATGTATGTGAAATTTCTTAGAAATATTCTAGCATTAGAACCAAAAATAATTGATATACTATTTATTTTCAGTTTTTCCGTAACTATATTGAGCCTTCTACTCTTGGATTTGGAAAAGAAGGAGAAATACTTATATATGTCCCTGTCGGGAGAATAGAAATAGAAGGTAAGTTTTTAAAATACATTTCTTCATAGGATATTAAAGTTAAGTGAATAAAGGTTTAAGAAAAAGAATAAACATTTCATCGGACCTGTATGTCCCTCAGAAATAGCAACTAGATATTCTCATACAATGTATATACATTTTCTTTTTAAAAATATATATTAAGGCTGTACTCAAATCCGAAGGAGTAACTTTCTGACGCATATCTGAATTCATTTTTGTTTGGAAACGCATAAAAATGGTAGGTGTTCTTTTTCAGAAACTAAATGTAACCGAATGGCGTTTTCTATTTTTTTTTTTTTTTTTGGTAAAGGCAGGAGATCTTTCAGCAGATTCTGTCAAAATCGGCGATTCGAACCACAAATTCCCGACACGGCAGTGCGAAAATGGGGAAAAACTTGTCTCACGTAAAAAGAATCCTTGTAACTCGATAAGTAATTTATTTATCAAACACGGAAAACACTATTCGATTCCAAATTGCTACAATAGTCAGTTTTATGCTTGTCAATTTTTTGCCTTTCCGTTCAAAAATGTGTCAGGAAGTTTTGTGTTGTTAAGAACGGAATTTGAGAACCACCTTAAAGGCAGATAAAATAGAAGGTGTTAAATTAAAAGTTAGAAAAATACAAATTCATGGGATTTTTGCAAAACTTTTAACAACAAGAAACCAAATGAATTATTTACAAAAGGAATACAAACAATATTTTTACAAAATATTTCGTGGATATATTTGTTTTTTATAACTATCTAAATCTTATTTACATCCTTTAGTTTTCATTACTTTCTAAATTTTATTTACATCAATTGCTACATTGTCTGTAATTTATTTTAAGCAAACTGTTTATGTATAGTTCCAGCTTCTCCTTTTATCTGATAGATATCAGCAACCGGCTTTTTCATCTCTAGTGTTTGTAGCTTCAGCTATTCCTTTTTTTTTATTTAACCATAGATGGCAGCACCAACTTTTTCCTCTTCTTTTATTATAAAATTTTACAATTTGCAATGACTCAGCTTTTCAGTTCTTCCGTGCCCATGGATATGTGAAGTGCTCTTGAGATTGTAAGCATTTTCAATCCTGTTTCATCGCATACACACTTTATTTTTATGGTGAGCTATATCCATTGCTTTATGGTATATTACATATCGTTGTTCTATCATGGTTTATTTATTTGATCTTTTTGGGTCTCACTTTTTTTAATCCATGTATATCTCATTTTGGTTTCTCTGTATGTTATAAGGGGCATAATATTGTCCTTTTTAGGATTAATGCCGACAATATTTGAGGAAATAACATATATTTACTATGAATTATTCTTATGATGCTCCTCTGAAGAATCCATAAGATAGTCATAGTATTCCATTCTTGATTTTCTTTTTATTAAGTTTAATCCTTGCATTATCCTTTCCATTGCTTTTTATAATATCTCTTCCTTTATTTCTCACACATGTAGTTTCATTATATATATATATATATATATATATATACATATATATATATATATATATATATATATATATATATATATATATATATATATATATATGTAAGTAAATGATATGTAAATAGTCACTTCACTTTACTGAACCAATAATCGATGACCAACAAAATACGAACTTTTATTTCAACTAATACACTTTTGGTTATATAACAAATTTACCTTACAATAATCCAACTAGGCCTAATAGCGCCTTTACCGGCTATATCTATTTTATATATCCTGCTTCATAACAAAAATTAGAAGACTGGCTCCTAGCCAAATCTCGCGATTCAAACTATTTACAACTCGCGCATGTCTAACCATGGATAATAATAATAGTTAGTTCATTTGATGTAGTGAAGTGTTCAAACTGAAATCCTGCAAATCGGTCATCCTGACGTGATGGCGTTTCGACATCAGCATCTTGGTTTGTTATGTTTTTTTCATGTTTAACAGTTATTTTTAAAAGATTTTTATTTCTTTCTGGATATTGCTCTCTTTAGAAGCTATATACTTATTGCTTCTAGAATGATAAGAATTTGAATAATCATCTCGTCCACTATCAGCTCCTTTAAATCCATGATGAGAATTATTTTTATGTGATGGTTGTGAATATTTTTGTTCATTATAACTATCCATGCATGATCGTTGGCCACCATAATTATAATTAATCCGACCATGATAGTAACCTCTATTCATGTATCTAGGGGAAATTTTTGGACTATACCTTGCTTTTGAATTAGGTGAACTATTTTCTGTTATGTCTTGAGGTATCAAAGAATCTTTAGTCTGCACGTTTTCAGGAATCTCGGATTCATTTTGATAAGAATTCTCGTAACTCTGTTTCCCATATCTATATTTATTGTAATTTCCATGGTTAAACGACTGTTTAAAATATCTCTGGCCATATCTATTATTGCTTCTGTTATCAAATGGTCTATTAAAATTTCTGTTCTTTCCCTTATGATCAAAATTCCTATTGCGATCTTTCACATAATCTTTTCTATCATGTGCAGGACTACTAATTTCATAATTTTCTTCAGGAGATGGATAGCCAATATTCCCTTCATCAGATAATCCTTTATCTTTTGTTTTATTCGGCTTATATGATTTTATTACTTTTTTTATTTTTTCTCTGTTTGCTAAATTTGTAATATGAGTCAAACTTGCCTCGTTATTTACGCAGTCAATATTAACCATATCTTCCCAACCTCGATTATGTTTGTTTATACTTGCTTTATCAATTTTTGTCGGTATTTCGTTGATTTTAATGTATCCTACTCTTACTGTGTTGCCGCTTATTATTCTAACATCCTCTTCCGTTACTTTTAACGTCATGCCTTCTACTGCTTTTCTACCTATTATTAAGTCGCAGTCCGTCTCTTGTACCACGTAAAATTTATCCTCGATTTCTGTATCATCCACGTAGACTTTATGCCAGAAAAAACCTGTTGGCTTAATTTCTTTTTCACATATGCCTGATATAGATATATTGTCGCTGGTTAGTTTTGGCGAGTTTATTGCAGTATGATATCTTGAACTGGCGATTGAAATATCGCTTCCTGTATCGATTATTACCTTTGTTTTTATTCCGCTAATATCTAAGATTCTTCCTTTTTTACCATTTAACATTCCCATATTAACTATTTTTCTTTGCGTGTTTTGGGTCTCATTTTGGTATTTTGTTTCTCGCCAATTTTGATTATGTTGCGGGTAAAAATTTGAATATTCTTGTTCTGTATTTTTCGCCATGGCACATTTTGCACTCACGTGACCAGGGTTGCCACACGCAAAACAGATTATATGCGACTCTTTGCTTTCGTGATCTACATAATGCTTATTATTAACTTGGCGTCTTTTCGAATTGGCGTAGTTAGCCACTCTCGATCTTCTGTCATCAAAATCGCTGCTTGTATCCTTAACTGATTGTTTACTGTAAACCCTTTGTGCTGTTTCGTAATTATCTAATTTATCAACTAATTCATCAATTTTCTTTATTACTAATAATTCTTCTATGAAATGTGTCTTTGTTTCCGTAGGTAAATTATGCCTGATTTGATTAACAACAATTAATTCTGCTAAATCTTCAAAGTTATTTACTTGAAGACCTTCAATCCATTGTTGAAAATACACCTTTATCTCATAAGCGAAATCTCGCTAAATGGCTGATGGCTCCTTTTTAGATGAGAAAATTTCAGCCTAAACTCCTCTGGTGATAGCTTGTAGCGTTTTAGTAGAATATTTTTTATGTAATCATAATCGTGAATTTCAGGTTCGTTTTCCCTTGTTATTATATTGATCACATCTAACGGCATTAGATTAATTAAATAATTTACCCATTCTTTTTTATCAATACCCGTTTGCGCCATTTGCCTTTCGTACATAGCTAAATATAAACTGATATCATTCGAGCTATCATATTTAGTTAATAATCTAAGCAATTCAAATTGCTTACCTGGATTTGTCCTTGGGTTTTCTTCAATGTGTTCTCTTGAATTTTCTTGTATCTGCAATTTCTTAATTTCAAAATTTTGCTCCAATTCTATTTTCCATTTTCTCTCTTCCATTTCCATTTTCAATTTCTTTTCTTCAATCTCTGCTTGTAATTTCTTCTCTTCCAGTTCTGCTTGTAATTTCTTCTCTTTCTTCTTTCTCTTCTCTTTCGTCTTTCTCTTCTCTTTCTTCTTTCTCTTTTCTAGCTGTTATCACTACTTCCAATTGATCTCTTATAAATTCTTCTTCGTAACTCTCCCAAGTCTTGATCAGCTTTATTAGGACGGGTATTGTCAGTTTTTCTGGTTCTTCAATTCCGCATTCTTCGCAGAGGTTTATTAGATCAATTCTCTTAGCTTTATTGAGAGTTCCCATGCTTATCTTTCAAAAATTGTACTTGAAGTGATACGATTACGGTTTCACCTTGCTAATTCGTAACCCAACTTTTGATACTGGCGTTTTACAACACTTTACGTTTAGTTTCCATTTCACTACTAGTGGCTTTTACTTTTAATAATCTTGGCATCCGAACCCCCAAAAATGTAAGTAAATGATATGTAAATAGTCACTTTACTGAACCAAAATCGATGAACAACAAAATACGAACTTTTATTTCAACTAATACACTTTTGGTTATATAACAAATTTACCTTACAATAATCCAACTAGGCCTAATAGCGCCTTTACCGGCTATATGCATTTTATATATCCTGCTTCATAACAAAAATTAGAAGACTGGCTCCTAGCCAAATCTCGCGATTCAAACTATTTACAACTCGCGCATGTCTAACTATGGATAATAATAGTAGTTAGTTCATTTGATGAAGTGAAGTGTTCAAACTGAAATCCTACAAATATATATATATATATATATATATATATATATATATATATATATATATATATATATATATATATATATATATATATTATAAGATTTGCAATTCATTTACTTTCACTGATTTAATTTCTTTTTATTTGTTTAAAAATTTAAAAATGAAATTTAGATGTTACATGACAAGTGTATGAGACGTCGTTTTAATCGGCAAATGTATTTACCTTTTCTGAGATTATGGCGATTGATTTTATTTATGTGGTGTTTGATTGTCTAAAACAAAGTTAATTTAGAAACGCAAATAGAAAATTAGAGTTCTATATCATTTTGGAATTGCCGCATCTTTAAAGGCAAACTAATCAAGTTAGCTACTTATGGAGATTCAAATTATTTTCATTTTGATATATTTTTAAAGCTTTGAAATTTTATTTTATTTTTATTTTATTTATATTTTTTTTTACTGCTATATTTTTTAGTATTATATGAATTAAAAAATAATGGAATGCATACTCTTTCAGACATTTTGAAATGTACGACAATAAATGATTACATGAATAGCTGGATATGGTACATTGAAAAACAATTAAGGATACTGAAAGAACAGAGCGAAAGGGTATGTAAGCATTTTAGTAAGATTATGAGCTGTAGCTATGTTTTATGATCCCGAGTATGCATTTACGTTATCATAATAATGATAGTCGGCTTCAATGTTAACACTAGAACGACCATAGTGGTCATTTTGACCGGAACCAAATAAATATATTTTGATTGGAATCAGAAATTCGTTTGTAAAAAAATTAAAATACAAACGACGCAAAAATTAGTTAAATAGTTTTAAATAAAACTTCTAGTATAAAATATTTTTATATAACTTGAGTAAAATTTCCGGGCGTTCTAGTGTTAAATAAAATTAGAGAAATCTTTAGGTTTATTAATTTCTGAATTTTATTGAATTTATTTATTCTTTATTTATTCTTTTTTAGGATTTCGTTCATCTCACGAAACCCTATTGCTCCCGCTCCGTTGTCTGTCTGTCACAGAGCCATTCTCGAAAACTGTGTAACTTACAGAGTTGAAACTTTGTGTATAAATCAGAATATCAGCTGTAAAGAGCTGAAAATATTAAAATTTGAAAAATTCGTATTATTTTAATAAATAGAGATAAAAAACCAAAATTCTAACAGCCTTTTCCTATTAAATTGAAACATTTTTCGTTATAGCCGATGCCAAAAATTAAAAAATCCACGATGAAATTCCTTCTACAATAATTAATTTTCTACTGAAAGATTTCCACGTGAAAAAGGAAAATGAAATAAAAAGTTTCACCAATTGAAAAAAAAAAAAAAGATTAATATGAAATAAAAATGATTGACGTCATAGTCGTAATAAAACAGAAAGATTTCTCAATAATACAAGGAGTATGAGTATGTGTGCATGTACACAAAACAGATTAATTACACGTCATTAGAGAATTAAAAAGAAAATCTGACGTCATATCGCAAGTTTAACGGATTTTTCAAATGTTTCAGTATAATACAAAGCGAGTATGAATATGAGTAATAGAGAATAGTAAATATATGAGTTTGAGGAACGTATTGAATCATGATAAAAACCCGATTATGGAAATATTCGCATAATTTAACATTTTGAAGGTGTACAACATGTTTAATTTTGAAATTATTATTTTTTTCTAAATATCGCATTTAGTCCACATGACAGATATTATTATGACAGAATATAATAGTGGGCTTCACCCGCTATCGGGCCAGTTCAGATATTCGAAAAACCGAGAAAAATAGACAGTTTTTTTTTTTTTTTTTTTTTTTTTTTTAGAAAATGAAATTTATTTGGATTTTTTAAAGAAAGGATAAAGTGTTTTGAAAGAAATATTAAACGAAACCCTTTGTGCGAACTTGGATCACACTTACCCACTTGTTCTTTCTTTCTTTTGCTGAAAAATTAATGTTTTGATGAGTTTATCATAATTCTTTTTTGCCCAATCAGTTTTTATTAGCTCTCTCTATAATAATAAGAAGAAGAACTTGGAAACTAAACACTGGAGGTACCACGTCACGCTGACCTCTTAAAAGGCTACTTCACTGACGGGAAAACACCCGCTCGCTAATGTTAATCCTATGGAAGAAATATTTTAAGATTAAAAAAAAAAACGTGTAATCAAAAACGAAAAAGTTCAAAAGGGCCTGCATACACATTGACTTCAACTATCCAATGCAAAAAAATATCATTTAAAAATATTGAAATGCGAACGAGATATCTTAAAATATTTCTCCCATAGGATTAACATTAGCGAGCGGGTGTTTTCGCGTGAATGAAGTAGCCTCTTAACCAGGACATATGCCTCAGGACCGATGATCGAGAAAGCAGAGTTGGTCACCGCAGGCTATGATACTTCATAGATCGTATATCGCCATGGAGTTTAGTTTAGTTTTAGGTAGATTTCGTAAGAAATACTACCTATTACATTCTCCATTAAGTTAGAATTTTTAAAAAAATTTTGCAGATCTACACGGATCCTGACTAACAGAACCCAAAACCAATTCAAAACTTTATCTATCTATCTATCTATGTCACTTTTTTATGAACACGATAACTGCAATAATTCTACACAAATCACTTCCAAACTGATACATAAAATCAAGGGGCATAAAATCTCGGCCAAGTTCGTTAACGGGCAAAATCGTACCAAGGGGGGGGGGAAATGGGGGGGTTTTGTGAAAACAGAAAAAAACCCATAATTTCTTAATTATGATACGTATCTAATCCGTTTAAAGTTATTATTCCTTCTAGGAAAAGGGCCGAAAATTTATGTATGACAGATTTTTGATATCATTAAAAATGGCCCCAAGGGGGTTTTAGAAGAAAAAAATTCATAACTTCGTCAATTCAAAAGATATCAAATCCGCTTAAATTTATTATAACTTCTCTTAACATTATCTAAAACTTTTATACTGACAAGTTTTTTATAGGACCAAGCCTTATAGCAAAAATAAATAAATAAATAAATAAATAAATAAATAAAAATCCCTACCGGCGCCGCCTGCAAACAAGTTAGGTTTCGAAGTGGACGGTTCCAACTGTCGCATCATGGCAGAAAGGTAATTTCTTCGGCAATTCCCAACAAACATGCGTTCTACGGTCTGCGTCTTCGAAATCTACCTGTGCCTGTAGGCCGAGCCGTCAGGGATTTTTTTTAGTATAGGGCCACCTATAAGCTAAACTCTCAAACCAGTGCACTTCTGGTTAATATACCCGTTAGCCGTGATACACTCCCACCTAATGTCGCGACAGCTAACGGCTATTTTCATGTTTGATTAAGTAATTAATTATACATTTGAAAATCAGGCTGCATAAAATAGTTCAGTAAAATATGTCGTTGCATACCGGACTTCTATAACATGTAAAAGCAGTTGTTTTAGACTCTATAAGAAATGTTTTATATTTTCAAACTAAACTTATAATCTATTATGTATATATATTTAATATTAAATTTCTGAGAGGCTTTTTAAAATGTTTTCAGGGATAATTAGTAAGAAATAATAATTGCATCATCAACATGGAATTTTTTCTCATGCATTCTACAATAATAGTGTCGTTTTATTTATTTTAAAGCTAATGCATTAATCCATATATTGTTCTTTACAGACTGGAAAAAGTTACAATCAAATGTCATTTATCTTCGACTTGGATAAACTTACATTTCGCAATGCATCTAATAAATCAAGTAAGTGTATTTGTTAGTTCTTGTTCAATATAGTTTAAATAAAATTTTTAAAAATGAAACGTCAGATTCCAAATGTCGCAACTCCAAAAAAAATCCTGTTGATTTTACAGAATAATACTGTCAGCTAGAGTGCCAGTATTACACTGTAAAATCAACAGTTTTTTTTGCAGTGTACAAGTTAACCTAGCTCGAGTATAATTATCAATGATAGACTGTAGCTCAAATATTCCTTTTAAAAATTAAATAACAATAATAAGCTTTAAAAAAGTTTAAACAACAAAGAAAATTCATGCGTCTAGCATAGATTGTGAAACACTTCCCAACACATTCAGAATACTGTGACAAATCTTCCGCGTTCAATAAGATGAAAGATGTCATCTAAGTCAACAATTTGGAAAACGCATAATACATTTGAAAAACCAGTTTCAGCATCTGCTATCTATAATCGGAAAAGTATTCAAATTCTTTTGTAAAGTCTTGTATATGATCTAAAGATTTGTATGTATACTACACAGTATGCTCAAATTTAGTTTAGATGAAAACGCATAACACAGTTCAAAATTTCCTTTCACCGCTGTCAATGAAAAGAAATGCACTCTAATTTTTGTGCAGCCCTGTATAGGATCTATAGAATTTATACACACCAAATAATAATAATAAAAAAAAATAGTTAAATTTTAAAACGCGTGATTTTTGACTGTTGATTTTCTGCTATCTAATTTTTAAAAGTATGATATTATGCACAGTTTGAATTTTTAATAACCACTCATGTACTGCAGAAAAATAATTAGTAGATAGCTATAAACTCAAATGAAAAATAAATATGATATAACAGTTTCTATCAGACAAAACACAAATTGTGAACAACAGAAGTGACAGAGAGAGTTAGTAATATTTTTTTTTTGCAATTTTGCCACTTTACTTAAAAAAAGAACATTTTTGGAATGTTGGGTGCACTATTTTAAACGACATCTCAAACCTACGATTAAATGGCTAGACATTGATTTATCTAAAAACATAAATATTTAAATTAACAGCGGGAACAGCAGTGACGGTTAATAAAGGTACGCTTACCTTTTCCCCATTCTTTTAATCTAGAAAATCTTCATTATGAACAAACAGCAAGCAATAATAACTTTTTAAAAACAACGCGTGCTTTCCCCTATTGGAAACAATATTGAAAATGACTGCATACTTCCATCGGGTGGAAATATGAGGAAATTCATACACCGGGACAGTAGTGACTAGAAAAGTGAAGAATACAACTTTAAACCCAACAAAAACGAATATTACACATTTCACTCATATAAAAAATATATTATTATGCTCCATAAGATTCATATTTATCATAAATACATTGTTTTTTCAAAATTTGTTAATAATTAATGTTTGTTGATGGTTTTAATGATCAAATTATGATTTGAATACATGGGACAGCAGTGACTTTTGAGATATTTAAATTCCATTTTAAAGATTAAAAAACCCATATTTTCACAGTAGAAGTAACATAATATTCTAGAACAATCAAAGAGAAATATTTTAACATTAAATGGGAAATTGTATTACAAATAAATGCCGAGAGAAATACTGCGGACTGAGAAACCACACTTAAATTGAACATTATTGAAAAACATTATTGAAAAACATTGCAAACGATTTTCCCCTATATACCATAAAGTAACGAAATTCTTTTGTGTGTCCCTGTAAACGGACTATAAATGCTACACACTTTACCCAACACGCTACAATAACCTCAACAATTTACATGGTGTCCGAAAAGTCTATAAACGGTCGAGAAATATACATCGGATTGAAAAACGGAAAAATGTATGTTAAATATTTTTGAAAAATCTATTGAGGAATTTGTCCCCCCAACTCTGCCCCCCGGAGGGAAAGGGGGCAACTTTTAAATCTTAAATGATAACCCCACTTTTTTATTGCAGATTCGGATTTTACGGGGAAAAATATGTAACTTTTGTATTACATTTTCTTCGGAAAATCGTAGATGGCGCTGTAATCGACTAAAATGCAGTGAGAATCGTATCCATTGAAAAGTCTGGAAACGGTCAAATAACTTGAGAAATATACATCAGATTGAAAATAGGAAAAATGCATGTTCAGTAGTTTTGAAAAATGGCAACTTATTTCGTATCCCTAAATAGATTTTTCTAAAATATTGATCACGTATTTTTCCGTTTTTCAATCTGATGTATATTTCTCGAGCTATTCAACCGTTTCCATACTGTTCAAGTGAAACGATTCTCATTGCATTTATTCGATTACAGTGCCACCTACGATTTTTCGAAGAAAATGTTAAATAGAAAAGTTACGTATTTTTCCCCTTAGAATCCGAATCTGCAATAAAAAAGGGGGTTACTATTTAAGATTTAAAAGTTGCCCCCTCTCGCCGAAAGGGGGCAGAGTTGGGGGGGCAACTTTGATATCTCTAAATAGATATTTCAAGACAATTGAACATACATTTTCCGTTTTTCAATCCGATGTATATTTCTCGAGTTATTCGACTGTTTCCATACTTTTCAATTAAAATGATTCTCATTGCATTTTACTCGATTACAGTGCCACCTACGATTTTTCGAAGAAAATGTTAAATACAAAAGTTACGTATTTTTCTCCCGTAGAATCAGAATCTGCGATAAAAAAAAAGGGGGGGGGATTACTATTTAAGATTTTCCGTTTTTCAATCCGATGTATATTTCTCAAGTTATTCGACCATCAGAGTACATTTACGCGAATTAGAGGCAGACAGCAAGACAAACTGAATTCAAAAACACTTTTCAACTTTCCTGTAAAGAGATGAAAAGAACTGTCAAGATGTGCCAAAAAGTAAAATAAAATAAAATAAAATAAACTTCGTATATGTGACATTTTTTTCTTCGCCAACTCACTTATTTCTGCTATAAATTCGTTCAGATAAACTTTGTTTAAATGCTAAATCTATAAGCATTTAAACAATCGTTACAAATAATTAATTACATTTTAGCACGAATAGAGTTTGCTTTTGTGTTTTATTTAATAACTAGCCGCCTCTGGCAACCAGCTTTTTCTCCCTTAAATGTATGCTAGGCATTGCAACATGTTACTTTTATTGATAATTTAATTTACTTTATATAGCTACAAGATTAGTTTCAAAACCTTCTATTTTATTATTATATATACAGGGTGATTACAAATGAATATCCCAAATTTGAAGGGCTATATCTTCTGAACAATAAAAGGTAGTGTTCCATTTCACACATCAAATTGAGTAAGAAGTTATAAAGTTTCTTAACTGTAAAGGTTCGTTTTTTTGGCGAGAGATGGCGCAACGAGCGGCGGGTTAAAAATGGACCGGCATATTCCGTTGCGGGTTCATCTAACAGTATAGTGCACCACCCCATTAGCACCTTTCAGTACGAGAGTTTTTGAACGAGCAACAGCTGCAACAGTGGATTGGTCGCAGAACAGATTTCGACTCTGCTCTTCATCAGTGGCCCCCGAGAAACCCGGACTTAACTCCGTGCGATTTTTTTTGGGAGGGATACATAAAAAATAAAGTGTTTTTTCCGCTTCTACCAGCTGCCACTGCTGAACTGAAAACGAGGATAACTGCAGCTATTGCAACTGTAACACCCGACATGCTGAAAACCGTGTGGGACGAATTCTCCTACAAAATGGATGTCGCTCGTGTTTCTGCTGGTGGTCACATTGAACATTTTTAAATTTTTGCTATTAGTAATTTCACAATCTTCTTTCTCTTATCTTTTTCAAAAATGCGTGTATCTTCTATACTTTTGTTAATAAAGCCCTTCAAAGTTGGGATATTCATTCGTAATCACCCTGTATAGCGCACTATAGCTATTTTCAGTAGTTTATTAATAACCTGTGTTTCGCATCTTTTTAGACTTACTTTAAATATTATTTTTTTCTATAGATATAGATCTATATCTACGGTTAATAGATCTTTTCCAAGACAACTATCCAGAGCGTCTGAAAGCAGTGTACCTAATAAATGGTACGTATTATTTCGACTCATGGAATTTGTTAATTCTGTATGCAACATAATGACACTTTCGGTCGAGATAATTATTATTTCTATTCTTTTCCAGCTCCCGCTCATTACGTATTAGTATATAACATCGTAAAAAAAATTATGTCAGCAGCAATGGTGAAGAAAATTCATGTTTTAGGTCAAAGTAAGTATAAATTCTTTTTCAATTGCATAATAACTAACATTTATTTTTATACTACACTGAAAAAAATTCTGCCACTGACATCTAGAAAATAAATTGTGGCTCTCTAGAAAAAATAGCTCCACGTCATCCTTATAAATTTTAGTTCTCTTTGCTTAGAGAGTTCTAGTCTCCCCTATTCATATTCAAGAGCGTTTTCCTATATTATCGTGGTCAAACTTATTTAAAAATCTCTGCAAATAAATGTGAACACAAGAGGTTAGTTTTAGTAACTGTAATTCTAGTTTAAGAATTTATTCCAGAAATCAAGTGATAATTTCTCGCAATTCAAACGATTCATAATATAATGTAACATTTCATCACCTAAAAAACTATAGACTAGAAATTCTCGATCTTTTCGCCTATTCAATTTATTTGTTTATACTTTATTCGTATAACTTGGAAATCTATATTTCTCATTTGGGGATGTAGAAAATGGCTACTTATTCATTCTAGATGAAGGCGGTATAAGTTTTCTTTCAGTTTAGCTGATCCGTCCGTCGTTGCCCGGAAATCAGTAACTTTCTTTTGCGGTTTCGATAAAAAAAAGTCACTTTCGGTGCGCATTCTGTTCTAAACAAACCTTTTTCCGAACGAAACTTTGAAACTCATCCCCGCTGCCTACGGCATTGTATAGCAGGCGTGCTATACATTGGAATATAGTTTAATTTCAATTTCTATAGCAATTCAACGGTATTCTATAGCAGGAGTGCTACGCACGCGTTGCAATATCGTTTAGTTTCAATTTCTGCCGCTAGGGGCCGCAAAATCATATTACTTAGTTATCTATATCTAAATTAGTCCATGTTAATTTGTCTGAACCAATTCCCGTTAAAGAAGATTCCAAACATTTTTTAGAACACTTTGGTCAAAATATGAAAATGCCCTATGTCGACCACTTTCAACCACCCTATCTCCCACACCACCACAGCTACCGACATGCAATCACGATAGTGGATTTGGGAGACTCGAGGTTACTACCACACATAAACACCAGTGGTCTGTGCTGGATAGTTGTGACTGCAAAGTGAAATATAGGGACACACACGTCTATTTTATGTAGTAGATATATAGATTTATGGAGATGAGTATTATTTTTAGAATTTCTTAAGTCATCAATGAAACAGTTAGCGTATTTTGATTTCAACAAATAAAACAAGACATATAACTCTGAAAAAAATATGTAACGCGCTTTTAGTTTGAAAATTGATATGATTTCAAACAAACAACGCAAAAGCGAGTTTTGCCCCTGGAACCCGTCCCTAGCGAGACCCTGAAAATATACATCGTCAACGATAAAGAACTTTTATGCAGAATTTAAACAAAATAGGTTCGTTTACATATATGATTTCAATCAAAAACGTAAAAGATAATTTTGCCCCTAGATCCTGACCCTAATGAGGTACAGGGCCCGAAAATACTTGAATATTGCGTCGTCATCGATAATGAACTTGTATGCAAAATTTAAACACATACGTTCTTTTACATAAATGATTTCAATCAAAAACATAAAAGAGAATTTCGCCTCTAGATCTCTGACTCTAATGAGGTACGGTCCTGAAAATACTTGAATATGCGTTGTTATCGACGATGAACATGTGTGCCACATTTAAGGAAAATCAATTTGATGGAAGTGGGTCAAAAATCGATTGAAAAATTTGACCCAGACATACAGACAACAAATGAGATTAAATAAAAGCGTATAATAAGTTAAAAAATGTTTTAAAGACAAGCTTTTATTATATATATATAAACTCGGTTTATTGGCGTCAGGTGTCTGTCAAAAAATCTACATGAGACCACTCCATTTCTTCCGGTCAAGGGTCTACTCCTCCTCCAGACCCTTATCCCTCATGGCTTTTTTTATACCATCCATCCAGATCTTTCGTGGTCTTCCTCGTTTCCTCTTTTGGTTTGTTCTATGATTAGATGCGATTTTGGGTAGTCTCTCGTCACTCACTCTTTTAACATGACCATACCAGATTAATTGCTTCTTTTGGAGATCGTCTATTATGGTTCTCTTTTATTATAATGTACTAAAAAGGTCAAAAATGTTGAAGGACAATTGATTGAAATAAATAAATAAATAAATAAAAAGTAAATTAAATTGCAAAATTGCAAATGATTTTTTATCTTTTTTTAAAAATAAAATGTATTATACAGTTTTAAATCCAGCTTAATGGCAAGAAAAAAATTCTATTAACATCATCCTTGGAATCGAACCCACATCCACTCATACAGTCCGCGAAATTGAAAGATATTTACCAACCATGCTACGGTTTAATAGAAGAACATCAGCTCATTTCAGAAGCAAACAATGACATTTACATCATCACATATACGATGACATTTACGAATCATCACATATACGATGACATTTGCATACTCTTATTGGGCAAATGTTTTGCTCCCTGGAAGCAAATTTGAAATATTTTTTTTACAAACTATCGTATTGTTACCGGAAATACGCTACGCTAACAATTATTAGGTCAATTGTAGCAGAGGAAGTGTGTTAAAATTGGATTTGAGCTAAACGGATAGACAAAGCAAGTTAAGTAAAAGCTCGAAAAACCATGGAACTACGAACTTCCTACGTAATCCTTCCTAGTTCCATGGTAAACTCTTATAATAAACTCTTACAAGGGCTTCAAACCGAAAACCGAAAAGAAACATTATTTTTGATGGAACGAAAACCGGAACAGAAAATAAGTTGTTTTTTCAGTTCCTCAAATGAACTGAATGATTTTTTTTCTGGTCCGGAACTGAACCATGAAAATCTTTTGATCTTTAAAAATTCATTTTTTAAAATTTCAGCTATTAAAAAGAAAATATAAACGATTGACTTAATTTACTTCTGATGTTTAACTTTTTCAAATGACGCATTGTCAAAAGTTAAATAGAAAATTATCTATACTTCTATACTAAAAATGATCACTTAATTTTATCAAATATTCATTAACTTGATTTTTTGAAAGGTCAGTGCCAACTTTACGCATGTGCCCAATGGACCACCCGGAGGAACGGACCCAATAACCACAAATTATTTTCTTGTTATAATACCGAAACAAAGAAACGCGGAAACATATTTTGTAAGCTTCAATTTGACATAAGAAATAAGAATTCTATCTTACGAAGGGAGTCTATAAGGTACCGAATACTGAGATCTATTATAAACAAACTTCTTCAACTTTTTTATTTATGTATTTTTTATTTTTATTTATTTATTTATTTTTTATGAAAGAGAATTATTAAGTAATTTCAGAAATTCTTGATAATAATGATAATAATAAAGACATTCAAATGTTCTACTATTTGATCCTTATCTTTAACATTTTTTTTTTCCAGACGATTTTCAAGACAAACTTCTAGAAGTGATCGATGCAGACATTCTTCCAGCATTCTTGGGTGGCAAGAAAACTGACCCTGACGGCAACCCCCTCTGCCAATCATTTGTAAGATATTTTTTTGTTTTAATTCATTGGATTCCTAAAATGCATTTATTATTTCATTTGAATCGTTAGGATAATGTATACTTATAAATGAGCAAAAATCAACCAAAAATAGATTTTTAACACTTTCCAACATAGTTTTAAAGTGTTTATGAATTCGGTTTGTTTGTCGGTGAACTAACTCGCGTTAATATAGTTGAATTGCCATGTAATTGAGGTTTACCATAGCAGGTTCGATATTGAAAATGAAATGTGTAGCATTTAAAGCTTCTTTACAGGAACACTCAGAAGAATGCAGTTACACTGTGGTGTATGGGGAAATATCGTTTACAGTGTATTTTAACATTGTTAAACTAAAATAATATAATTGTAAATTGATATACCTCACATAGGTGTACTACAAGATATACTTTAGAATAGGGTGTGCATAGCATTTATCGTTCATTTACAGGGACATACAAAAGAATTCGTTTACACTACTGTCTATGAGCGATGATTGTTGGAAGGGCGTTTTAAATTGGGGTATGCGTTTTTAAATGTAACTAATTTTTTACATATTACTTGGTGTGTATAAATTCTATTGATCATATACAGGGTTTCACAAAATAGTTCGAGTTCATTTCTGCTTATTGACGAAAATTGCAGAAGGAGAACTTTCAACTGTGTTATGCGTTTACTAACTGAGCTAAATTTTGTCATACTATGATGTAGTATATATACAAATCTATAGATCATATACACGGCTGCACAAAATAATATTTTTCCGACCATAGAAGGTAATTTCTAAAATTGTGTTATCAAATATGTTATGTGTTTCCCAATTGTTTACTTTGAGATCATCTTTCACCTTATAAAACGGTATGTTTTTTTAAAGTATTCTGAATGTGTTGGAAACTATTTCATAATCTTGCTGGACGCATAATTTTTTTCTTGTTGCTTTTGTGCTAGAACTCATTAAAATTATATATATATATATATATATATATATATATATATATATATATATATATATATATCAACTTATTACCAAATATTGGAAGAAAGTGTACTTTCATACTTCGTAAATGTGAGTAATGAAAATAAAATGCATTTTTTCAAGAACAAATTTTCGCAGTCTGTCTATCTTCAAAATGCTCCGTATATGTTTTAATTTTTGTTTACGATTTCATTATGTCTATGAGACAATCTTGACACGTACTGGAACAAATTTCTACATCCGTTTTCAGCTCACAGGCTATCAAAGCCTGAGAGCTAATGTGTCCGTAGGTTCTATATTTACGTAACGCAATAACTCTTGATAGAAATATCCGATTTGCTTCAAATTTTGTATATAGGAACATTGGTTAAGTATAAAGGGGGGAAATGGGGGGAGCTAATCCATTCTTAATTTAGCTAAATGGCTTTTTCATGCAGAATTATCCGATTTGCTTCAAATTTGGTATACAGGTTTATTCTGATAAGGCACTTCGCTGATTAGATTTGGAGGTTCATTGGTTAAGTATAAATGGGGGAAACGGGGGAGGGGAACTAATCCTCCCCTTAATTTAGCTAAATGGGTATTTCATGCAGAATTATATAATTGTGTGAGTATAATATACAATTAGTGTGAATAGCCCGTGAGCTTAATGCCATCAGTTTAACTGGGCACTTATTTAATGTCGATTTATTAAGGGGTTCTCTAACATCCTTTTAAGTAATAAAGTGAAAAAATTGAGGGAACATTTTCAAAATTTGAACGCATGGAGCGTTTACAATTTTTTAACAGTTTTCTATTTTTTTTTTTTTCATTAAATTGATTTTTTTTTCAAATATTCATTGAATTTATTGTACAGAATATTTCCTTGAGGAATTGTTTTACAGGAATAACTAAAATAATAAGAAAAATATAATATAAAACATAATAATAAAGTAAATCATAATAACGTAAGATAATGTATCAAAAGTAGAATATTTTTTTTTAATTATTAATAAAGTAATATTTTTTTATTACTTATTAAATACTGTTTTCAATTGTATTAGAAGCATACTATCAGGAAAAAAAAAAAAAGAAAATGTTTTCATATGTAATGAATATAAAATTATAACTTAATTTTTAGTACAGTTTATTTAAACTTGAGTTAAATAAAATGCGAACTTAATATCTATCAAATAGGTTTTCACGATACATACCTAATGTTAGATTATTCCATTTTCGTTCGCTCTATTCTGTTTTCTGATTGGTATGCTCTGCCTATTTTTTTCTAGAATTCTTTCCAAAACGGGAAAAGTACATGGACCTTACATGAAAACCTTATGTACACACTTTATATAATTTTAAATATAAGAATAATCAAAAGTATTTTAATATTTTTTTCGTGTTCTGGGCTAACCTACAAGTATAATATAACAAATTCGAAAAAAAAAAAAAAAAAAGTTAAAAATCTATTTTAAAGCATACACCAAATGTTCAAAAGTCCTGGCTTGTAACCAGAGCCATCTGTGTTGTTCTGAATGTTAAATAAATTAATAATAAAAATAGTTTTCTAATAACAATTAATTTAATACATTCATAATAAAGTAGTTTATACAATGAAAATAATATAAAAAAAATTCATTATTTTTTCATAATTAAAAAATTACTGAAATGTCTGCAACCCAAAAAGAATAATAATTTTACTGGCTGATTCCAGCAATATTTTGCCTACAGATAACATCAGGGTTCTATTTTTGATTCTAGTGCGAGAGCTTTTATTTCTTTAGTAAACTGTGTAAGCAGATATTCTCTGTTTGTAGCATTTTCCTTTTTGTTGAATTTTGAATTTTTTTACCTTCAGTGTTATGTTTAATTTGAATCCTTTTTTTGGCATCCTACAGAAAGAAACTAGATGAGCAGAAAATCGGGTACATTACAATAAAGAATAGCTAAAAAAGTTATATTTTAGAAAATATATACATTAACTTTAAAACTTTTAGACAAAATGTGCCAGCTTCTAATTACAGCAGTTTCATGACCATCATTGTCTGAAAAAAAAAAAAAGGACAGAACAATGGCAGTAAATCAGAGATTTAAAAGATATTTTTCCTCCTCAAAAACAGTTTTTTTTTTTTTGCGATGTTGGTATTTTTTTCTTGTTATAGAGCCTAAATAATAGCCAAAATACGTATACCATACATTTATAGTACCCCCTTTTTAAATGTTTTAATACTGAAGTGTTGCTTACTTTGGAAGAATGACCCAATTATTGTATATGTTTTCAAATATTAAGCTCTGGCAAAAAATTTGTGATGAATAAAAAAAAATAGTACTTGAAACCAATATTTATTTGCAGAAAAAGTAATGTAACTTATAAATTAAACATTTTAATGAAATACTTTATTTTTCATTCTAGTAATCCCCCTTCCCACCTCCCTTAATGTTTTCTCTTTGCTACTAGTGAGGGATTTGTCATTTCTTGTTATTACCTTCCTATATTATGCTATATTATATATATATATATATATATAAAACTTTAAGTAAAATTTACCATTGAAACATAAGAAACTGACCACATACACTGAAATCCCGATACCAAAGAGCCCTGTCAATTTACAAATTAAAATTGTAGTCCTAATAAAAGTAACATTATTAATTCAAATTAAGAAGAAGAAAAAAAAAATTAAATAAATAGAAAATAAGGAATGAAATATAAACCACACGAGTATATACACAAATAAAAGCTTATAAAGTAATTTACTTTTTCAAGGGCAAGAAAATCACATTTATAAGCAAAGAACGATTGTTTTCTGTATATGACACCAGCTTTTGCTAAATATAGTGCCATATCTTGCCCGAACAATCGCTGAAACAATATTGAATAACAAGACCTTTACAATGGAATATTATAAATTATACATACAATTTGAAAAGGAGTGTGAAAAAGAATTAAAAAAATTAAAAAATATATATATTACTTATATTAATAATATCCCAAGATATTTAGTATATTGTGAGCACATGTACAAAGTTGTATCCAAAAGAAGAGGTTAAATTCACAGTTAAATAGAGAATCCTTCAGATCATAAATTGTAACCTACAGTTACAGTTATTTAACTAAATAGATTACAACATTTTAAAAAATGTAGAAAAAAAAATTATTATATACATATAAATAAAAACCATTAATTATTTTATTTTAATTTTAATTTAATAAATTAAAATATATAATATTACTTGATAATTTGAAAGTATTTCATAGATATTATTACCTCCATACTAAATTTCCAAGTTTTAATATTTTAAATAAGCTATACTACTGCTATCTATTGTAAAAATATTAGACTATTTTAGCATACTATCAAATACATTGCTGCTGACATCTGGTGTACAGATATTCAACTAAAACTTTAATATTGTATGTATAATTACTTATATGCAGCTGTAATGTAGTGTAAATATATTAATTTTACTAGTTAATATTAATGATATATATAGAGAATAAGAGTTACTAGTATAATATAATTTATATTTTAACTAACCCATTTAAAATATATATTAATTTAACCCAAACATTAATGTAGAATCCATATGATGCTTTCATTTTATAAATTAGTATTATACTTAGAAATAACATAGATTATTCAATATGGTAATGCACTTATTATAATTTAAATCCAGCTATTTAAATAATATCTACCATGAAAAAAATATATAAAAAACATAAATATTAATCAAATTAAATGATCTAATAATAAAATAAAATAAATAATATAAAACTAAGAGATATGTTTATTAGTGTACTATATTTAATAAATATTTAATATTTACTAAAATTAAATATGTTTAACATATTAATATTATATTGTATTGATTAACCCATTGTAACATCCTTGATAATTTTAACTTTTGTTACAACCCCAATAATATTAACTCCATATAATCATAACAACAATTATAGAATTTGCCCACATGTAAATTTTAATTTATGAATGACTTTTAACTAAGATGATCCTATGCAGCACATGCTCTTAATATAAGTTATAATTTAGCGAAATATATCAACAGTCAAAAGTTGAAAATTAACGTTAAATTTTTAAAATATGAATGACATTAAACTAGGATAATCCTATGCAGCAACGCACACAATAGGATTCATAGTTCAGCCAAATATATCAACAATCAAAAGTTGATTATCATTTTTATCAAAGAGATTTTAACAAAAAAAAAAAAAAAAAAAAAAAAAAAAAAATACAGACATTTAACCCAAATTAAATCTATATTTATATGTGTAAAATTGATTTAACTAAATAGTAAGGATATCCATAAACTTGTGCAATTTGAAGGATATGTTTTAAATTTTGATTTTTAAAGTTATTTGAACAAAGATTATTAATTCTATGTGCGAAATTTAGTAAAATATTTACAAATACTGATTTATGTATACATGACAAATAGTTAGTAAATAAGTTAACCTTAAAAGTAAAATCATTTCGCTTGTCATAAATGTCAAACAAAAGTTTATTATCTTTAAGAATTATCTTAAGATCAAGAAAATTAATTTCATTATTTGCCATAACATTGAAACTATAAGTTAAATTTTTATGATATTTTATAGGTAATAAATAATTTGAATTACTATTAAAATAGAAGACAATAATGTCATCTATATAACGGTATATTTTACAATTAGCAATATTAGAGTTACGTTCATAATAATATAAATACAATTCTGCAAGAATTGAAGAAACAATGCCACCTTGAGGGAGTCCACAGCTTTGTATATATATAGTATCATTAAAAACAATATAATTATAATGGAGAATAAATTTAGTTAATGTTTTAAAGTAATTTAACGAAATTTTATTTTTTAATTTAATAGAATCCTTGTATTCTTTATATAATAAATTTACTATCTTGAACATATCGTTAATATCAATGTTATTAAATAAGTCATTAAAATCAAACGTCTTCATGTATTTTATGTTATTTAAATTTTTAATATTATTGACAAGTTGAAAACTATTTTTTATGCTATACAAATTATCTTTTTGTTTTGTAAGTTCAAACAATTTAGTGAGAATACTTAATAAAAATTTGCTTGCATTATTGTTATAAGTATTACAACCGATTGTTACAGTTCTAAATTTTAAAGGAGTTTTGTGGAATTTAGGTATAACAACTATGTATGGATAATTAAAGTTATAGTTTTTAATTTTTAGTAATTTATAAAATTGAAATATATGTCGATTATTAATGATTTTATCTAGATTAGTTATTTTAAAGTTTAAATTTGTATTTATAGCTTTAGTTATTAACTGCGAATAATAATATTTGCAGATGAAAGCATAATTGTTTGGTGATTTATCAACATATGTAATAATAAATTTGTTTTGTAAATTCGTTATTTCACTATTTAGTTGTTTAAAATTAAAATTATATATGTCCAAATTCCTATGAAGTTCAGCATTTAAATTACTTAAAACATTTAATTTCCATTCATTAAAAAATTCAAGAGGTTTATTATAATCTATTGATATTTTATAAATAAAAAGGTCAAGATCCAGATTAAATTGTTTTAAAATAGAAAAAATTGTATAACATGAAGGTAATCGAAATTTAGTCCCATTAGTCATAAGATTACGCAAGTAATCATTCTCTACAATATTAATATCCCCTGTAATAATGTGACCATGTACCTTATCTACATAACTGCTATAATTAGGATTATTACATAAGCAAGGAGGTTTATCATTTGATGTTAGAAATTTTGCAAATTTATTGTAATTGAAAATCCTACGTCCTAATGTAACGTTGTATTTGTATGATTTATGTATTGTAAAATTTTTTATGGGGAATTTGTTCTCAATGTTATTAATTACATTGTGTATATTTATTTTATTAAGTACAATATTGGAAAAAGTAATTATAAGTAGAGTGTTGTTAGTTTTTTTGTAAGTGTTTTTTGAAATTTTTACATTAAGTTGATTAATTCTAAATAATAAAAGATCAAAATAAACATCACTAAAATGTGGCGATAGATTTAATGATAAAAAAACTTTATAATACTTGTTAAGATTTTTCTTTTTGATCGAAAAAATATTTTTCCTAATATTAAGCCATTTGTAAGAATTATTGAATTCATATTCCAAATTAGATAATTGCCGTTCAATATCATTACTAGAGATATACTGTGAACTATTACAATTTTTACCCCTTTTTGTACGTGTAGTTTTTGTATTTGCTGTATAATTTAATATAGCATAAGTGCTACTGTAATGTTCATGTTTAGTAGTATTAGTATAAACAAGGTTTGTACGATTAAATAATTTAGAATTAAGACCATAAGGATATAATGAGTTACGAGATTATATAATACTTTATTAAAAATAAATTTTTCTTTAAAAAAAAATTGGTTAATATCAATTTTTTGACTCGATATGTAAACTTATACCACAACTTAATTTTTTAATTATTATCATTAAAAACTAGAAACTGTATCTAATTATTTCTAAATTATACGTATTTGATATCTTTACTAAATTAAGATGATTGAATTTTTTTTTACTGACATATATACATGCTAAAGAAATTGTTGAAGAGCGTCTCGTGATTCAAATATGTGAATTTCCCTATTTCCCTTGAAAATATCTTCTGTTGCATTTCAGTTTTGTTTGTTTTAGAAAAGCAATCTATATTGAAACGAAAGAGAATATGTACATTCAGCCATAAATTAAGACCATTCTTAATACTAGTACTTATTCACCGGATTTGGTAGTGTTTAAACTACTATTCCAGTGTCACTTTCCCGGCATAAATCTGGATATGTTATCAATTATCCCAGTACTATCTATTCGTGTGAATTATTTAATATTAACCTATCATTCTATAAGGACCAATATTGACTCAAATCAAAATAAAACGATCCGTCTTTCGATAAGATTTTCAAAAATGTGTGTGAAACACTAACAGTATATTAAGCGCTACACTGCGTGATATAATATGAAGAAGTGAATCTTGAGTATAAAAAAGTATCCTTCCCTTAAGTATCAAGAAGTGAATCTTGTATAAATATCATTTGTTTTTTAATTAACTAGCAGGCTTCGCCCGCTACGCTGGTCGGTTTCTCCAAGCGAACATTCAATCAAACGGGATACATCAGTAAATTTGACCCCATGTTTTAAAGTAATATGGATCTTTGCCTAGAATGTACTTCCGCATTGCTGAAAACGATACTGACGCCAATGCGCTATTATATTTTCTAATTTGTCAGGCAAAATTTGCGCTGTTAAGAACCAACTTTTTTAGTTAATTACTTACAGCAGGATTTAGTAAAAAGCGATAGAACGATATGCAATATTATAAATCCATCCCCGAAAACACAATGCGGGTTCCATCAAAATCCATCCAGTAGAACTTTTAAAAAAGGCTAATCATTCATAATCGGGTTCTCCCCCGACCATTCTATAACTAAGCAACGTAGAACGATGCGTTATATACTAAAACATTTCCTGGAAAATTATCTAACTAACAGTGCAAGTCCCATCAAAATCCACTCAGCTGAATTCAAGTTATAAGCAGTCGGAACGAAATTCCCATTTGAATTATATATATATATATATATATATATATATATATATATATATATATATATATAGTAGATTGCACACTGTCTTTTTAATGCTTAACAAATTTGCGTCTTTGAATATTTTAAAGACAGGGTGAAAAACCTAACAAGAATAAAACTTAACCTGTAAAAATAATAATAAAAATATTTAAAAATAATACGAGGGAAAGTCATTAAGTAAGTAACAAAAGATAATTAAATAATAACTTACAATGATATTCACTTTAAAACTATTTTTATTTCTCAACATATTCTCCATCAATATTTATGCACTTATATCACCGTTTTATCAGTGCCCCAACACCAGCTGCATAACATTCTTTGGGTTGCTGTCTCAGCCACATTAGGACTTCAAGTTGAACCATTTCATCATATGGGAACATCATCTTGCTTCCAAGATGGTTTTTAAGTGGACTAAACATATGAAATTCGTTTGGGGCTAAGTCGAAGCTGTATGGTGGATGTTGAAGAGGTTGCCAACCAAACTTTTGAATTGTCTCCTGCGTTCAACTTGAAGTCCTAATGTGGCTGAGACAACAACCCAAAGAATGTTATGCAATTGATGCACTGATTAAATGGTGAAATTGGTGCACTGATTAAATGGTGATATAAGTGCATAAATATTGGTTGAGAATATGTTGAGAATTAAAAATAATTTTGAAGTGAATGTCATTGTAAGTTATTATTTAATTGTGACTTACTTAATGACTTTCCCTCGTAATAATTGATTACCAACTGATTTCCGTTGTGGCCTGAGGCCTGACTAGAGCATGCAGCCTGCGAATCCTTTAGGCCTCTATATTATATTTTTAAATGTCAAAGTTTGTGAGGATATTCATAATTTCTGATATTTCTTTATTTTAAAATTATTTTTATGTTCTACAGGTTTCAAGAGGCGGCTCTATTCCCGAAATCTACCGCTTGGCAAAAGAAGACAGATATTTCAAAGAAAATTCAGAGGTCAAAAAGCTAGTTATCCCTAAATGTGGAAAAGAAGAAATCGTTGTCGATGTTGCAGATAAAGCTGCCTTGCTTCACTGGGAATTTTGCGTAAAGGGTAAAGGAATTAGTTTTGGATTGTACCAGCAAGTTTCTGACGAAGATGTGGCAGAAATTCTTCCCATGGAAATATATCATACCCCAGATGGAAAAGAATGGGGCTCTTACAGATGTCATAGAGCTGGAAGATGTACGTATCAAAATAATTTTAACAATTTCATATGTCAAAACATAGTGCAAGCAGAGTTTCTCCTAGGTTTAAAAAAGGGCAGGGTGCTGCTGGTGAGAAAAAGGCACCTTTTTTATTCTTAAGGGCACTTTTTGGATTTTTGAAGGCACTTTTCTGATTCTTAAGGGCACTTTTTTTAATTGTTAAAGGTATTATTTTGAATTTTAAAGCCACTTTTGATATTTTAAAGTCAAAACACTCTTTTTAAGACAACATTGAGTCAGTTTTTACTATGAAAGCAAATTTTTTAATGCAAAAAGGAGAAAGGACACTTTTTTTTTACTGAGGGCAAGAAGGGTGCTAATTATTTCACTGGAGGGGGCAAGAAGGGTGCTAATTCTTTTATGACGGGCAAGAAGGGTGCTATTTTGTAACCCAAAGGGCGGCAGGCAGGGTGCAGCATCCTTCTGAAACTGTCTGTCTAGGAGAAACTCTGGTTCAAGGATTGATCCAAAACGAACATCATAAGGATCATGTCCTCCATCGGTTTTCAATAAGCGAATAAACTATTTAAAAATATATATATATATATATATTGTGCGTGAATGAACATTAAAAGTAATTGGTGAATACACAAAAATAGTAACCATTAATCATGAGTCGAACACTTTTACAATGTCTTGAAAGAAACTTCTTAAATATATCAAAAAAAAAAAAAAAAAAAAAAAAAAGAGAGAGAGAGAGAGAGAGAGAGAAAGAAAGAAAGAAAGAAAAAGAAAAGACAGCAAAGTATTTCGAAGGAATTAATCTTTTTTCTTCCGGCCCAAAAAAGACGTCCTAACGCTAAGAGAGCATAAGCAAGACGTGTCTTTCTTCTGTACTCTTTTTTGATTAAAAAAAATAATTATGGTGTATTTAAAAAGTCAGAAAAATTAGTTTATGTTTTTTTAATTATTATTCGAATGCTTTTTAATTAAGTAAAGTTTAACACCCAGCAATATTTTTACAAATTAACAATTGTATTAAAACTAAAATAATATAAATAAAAAATATTTGTATTAAAAATATTTAAATAAAAAAGTTGTATTAAAAATATTTAAATTTTTAAAAATTTAACGTAATTATCGATTAAATAAATTGAACTGATCTACATCTTTCGCTATATTTTGTATGACAAGAATATATTGAATTATATCATGAATTATATATTTGTATCAAGAATATATTTATATGCAAAGAAAAAATAGATGAGAAAAATATGTGATTATTTTCCGTAAAACATAAAAAGAAAAGAAAGAAGGGAAAATATTCGTCTAAGAACTATAAAATGAAATTTCGTGATAATTTAATAATTAAATAATGATGAAAATGTTAAATTAAATTCACGTTATTAAAAAAATATATATTTTTAATCGTTACCTGAAAACTGCAATTTTTAATTTCGGGGTTTTAGAGTGAGACTGATAAAAATTAAATTAACGAAAAATTTTAATTAAAGGTCGCGTATTTTAAAAAAATTAGAAAATACTAAATATTGTTATTGTTTTTTTCAAAAAAAGAAGAAAAATTGCGACTGTGATAAGTATAAATAAATGTCCTACCCACTCAATTAATATTTTTAATTAAACTTCTGATAGAAAACAAGCATAATATGTTATAAATTACAAGTTTAATTTTTTTTTTCATTACTTTGAGTATGTTGGACTGAAAATAACATCTATCATCCTATATCTATAGGAATCGCTTATACAAAATAACAATTGTTCAAGTTTTTAATACTTATTTAATTTAAAAGCAACTACTATTTAAAAATTCAAATATTTTTCTAATCAAACTTTCAAGTTGTTTACCGTCAAATCTTGACGGGTAGTATCCAACTTTTGATTAGAAGGGTGAGATGAAAGACGCTGTTTGGATAAAGAAACTGCGAATGGTTTACGATAAACTGTTTATCGTAGACCATTATTAGGTGCGTTCCTAATTATATAAATACGTAGCACATATAGTCGTCGTCTGTTCCGTCCGTCTGTCCATCCGTAAGCATATAGCAGCGCAAAAACTACCCAACCGAATGGTTTGAAACTTAATATATATAATCGTTGCAGAATTTGGTCGAGTCCTTTCAAATTTTATGAAAATCGAATCAAAACTTAAAAATATATTAATAAGAGTTTACTTCATTCTATTAAACCCTATCATACGTAATCTATATATAATAAAAGCGCAAGTCATGTGACTAATGAAAACAAATATGGGCTAACCACTTTTTTTTCATATGCCAAGAGGCCATTTTTATTAAAAATTACTTTTTTAATAAAATTGTATAAAAATTACATTTTTAGAAAGATCGTTCAAAAAAAAAAGTTTGCTTGAAAGATGAGTTACATTAAGAAATGTATAGATTTTGAGATAACTTCAGTGGAAATTAGGTTAACATCCGAATATCTCAATTCATTAAAGTAAATAAACACAAGAGATTCGTTCAACGTGAGTCATAGAAGTATTAAACCATGGATGTTATCATTCGCAAAGCAAGATCTCCATGGTGAAATTTGCAGCTCTGTCTGGTATCGAAAAATAAATTCGTATCTGTAAACGCATCATACTTAATAATAATAAAAAAAAAGTCATGTTCATTTCGCTCATGACACGATATAATTTATTTTACTGAAATAAGAACTGAAATAAAAATGATTTTTTTTTACTGAAATAAGAATGATTATTTTTTTACATTGTAAAACTAGTAATAGTACGAACGCACCTCATTTGTCACGTTTTGAACGTACAATTTCTAATTTGTTGATAATAAGTACCAATATCTTCATTTTCAAAAATTAAATTTTTTTAATTTCAGTTAAAAAGATAAATTGAAATATAAGCCATTCACATCCTCAGAAATTATGTATACTGAAATAAAACTGCCAAAACCGGAACTATTTATTAACTTAACTAAGGTTTAGGAATGAACAATACCCTCCTTGAACATGTGCTTAAAGTATCAAGCAGGAGATTTTTCTTCTCTAATTTCAAGGCTAGATATGCAGGATTGTCATTAAAATAAACAAGTAATATAAATATTAAAAAATTTTAAGTCAATTCCTACTTTTTAATCATAAATATATAAAATAAACCCGTGCAGCATTAATGTTCCACGTTATCTTTACGGAACATTTTTTTTATAATCATCGTTGCGTTATTTTATTTTTGTGTCATCATTCATTTGAGGAAAATCTTTCATTTCATTTATGAAAACAATGGGAGATATTTTTTTATCCCATATAAAACTAAAATTAATTAATTAAATTTAATTAATGAATTGATATTTGAAAAAACTGTATTAACATCAAGTGTCATGCAGTACACGTTTAAAAAAATGTATTTGAACTTGAGTGGATGAATAGAAAATATTTTATTAACGATTGAAAATTTGAACAAGATATATAAATATATAGAGAGTTTGAGCTAATAGTAGGAATTGAAAAAGGAAGTTAATTGAATGCGAATTTTTAACATTCAATATATATATATATATATTAATTGGGGAAGGCATGGAACGAAGACCAAATAAGAATTTGATAATTTTGTATGATGGTATTTTGTATTAGCTTAAATGTATATATTTCGACGATTTATTAAAATCGGCACTTTATCCGAAGTAAAAACTCGGAAAAACTTTTATTTCTGATGCAACCGAAAACTTAAACTAATCAAAAATTGGTATTTTAGGAAAGCAAGAACCGGAAATGAAACTAAATACATCTTAATTAAACAGAAACAAAAAAATTTTGGTTGAAAGTCCTATGAACATATTCAACATTTTCTTTTCTTTTTATAACTGGCATGTCTTTTAATCAATCAAGAATAGATTATTGTTTCGAATCTTGCAGATGTCATCTGTCTTGAAATAATAAATTGCGTGAAAAACTTTTATGTCATCCAGTGATTTCATTTATTCATATATATTCCTTCCTTTTGATGTAAGCCCCACCAGTGGCTGAGAGGTTGTGCTCTCGAAGCTGGTAGACGGGAGGTGCTGGGTTCGATCCCAATCGCGCCCGTCGGCCTAATCGTTCGGAGCTTTCGTGGTTTTCTTCGAGCCGTGGATTTATCCATGCGTAAATACGGATTAGGTTCCCTTAGAAAGACCCCCACGAAGGGCACTCCCCCCGGGCCTATATCCCTAGTGTCGATAATTGGCCGTCAATAATCAACCCAACCCATCCTTTTGATGTAATGCGTAATTTTTTTTTTTTTTTTTGAAGTTTAAGTAATGTTATATATATGTGTGTATTTATTTATTTATTTATTTTTTTTTTCAGATATTTTTACATTTGAAAATTCTCAGAGTTGGCTGAGCTCCAGAATTGTCGAATATTGTATAAACGTACAAAATTCCACCCTTGAATCTTAAGTCAATATTTTCATCAGTCGATATACGGAATGAAAATATTTAGTTCATTAATAATGAGATGTATATAATTTGTATAAAGATATTATTATTTATGGTTAATAAAAATGTTAAATTTTTCACTTGTTTTCTTTCTAATGACCTACAAGTAACACTGCTTACATAATGGTGTCCAGATTCTGGTTGGTCGGCGTTTGTTAGGCCGATTATCTGCTTGAAGGAGGAGGGGAGGGGGTTGACCCCCGGGGGAACTCTCTAAAACCTTACCCGTTTTTACACATAGTTCGGGGAAAAACACCGAAAGCGCGATATGGATTCGAATCCAGCACCTCTCGTGCTGATGGAGCATCCGGGAAAATCAAGCAAATGAAATAAGATCAAGGAAAGCAACAGTTAAAAAAAAAGGCTATGATGTCATACACTCACGCACAGTTTTTTTTTTAAAAATCGGTTATAAAAAGGAAAAGAGTCGCCAAATTTAGGGGATTTTTTTTCCTTTAATGGCAACCTAGCCATTGGATTAAGTTATTCGTTTGGCGCGGGCTTGAAAATCGCGCCAACCAAAAAGTCGCCAAACTTATGTTTATATGTTTGCGTGTGTGTAAAGCATCTGTTCCAAAATAAAGATATATCAGTCAAAGTTTTTTTATTATTATTATTTCAATATAATTTTGTTATTCTATTCATAGATGGCGACACCAACACTTAGTTTAACAACTGCTGTAAGATACATGGTATTGAATTACGTTTGCAAGAAACTGCTCTGGGGGGAGTTGGGTTGGGTTGATTATTGACGGCCAATTATCTACACATGGGATATAGGCCCGGGGGTAGTGCCCTTCGTGGGGGTCTTTCTAAGGGAACCTAACCCGTATTTACGCATGGATAAATCCACGGCTCGAAGAAAACCACGAAAACTCCGAACGATTAGGCCGACGGGCGCGATTGGGATCGAACCCACCACCTCCCGTCTACCAGCTTCGAGAGCACAACCTCTCAGCCACTGGTGGGGCCTTCTCTGGGGGGAGGCTGGTAGAATAATTAGAAAAAAAGAACAACTTATATGTATGTCTTCTAAGTAATTTTCTGTTAACATCTTCTTTTTGCAGATAAACAAAATAATAATAATAATAAAAAGACTAGAATAAAATGAATTATGCTTATTAATTTATGTAATTTTTAAAATAAGAATTTCATGGTTTTTTGTTTGCGATTATGCATATTTGTATTATCTTAATTTAGTCAGAGAAAATAAAATCTGAACTTCTGCGGACAGAGTGGATCTCTGATTCTTAAAAACGCATTGTTACTAAAAATTAAAGAACATTCCCATTATGGGACATATTTACAGAGAGCCAACTTGGGCCTCGGGGATGAAGTTTCCTTAGTGTCCCTAAGGCCCTATACATATATTCATATAAAAAGGGGAGAATTTAAAACATACAAACATTTATAACAATTCGTTTTAAATTAAATAACTTCAATAATATATTTAATTAATTCAATTTTAGGTAGCTTTCAATACAAAAAAGTATAAAGCTACCTATTGCAGCCGTTCGGAGGAAAGCAGTTTCGGAAAATTTTGATATATTTTCACCGATTATGACCCCCAGACCTCAAAACCACCCTCCGTTCAAATGTTGATTTATATATATATATATATATATATATATATTATATATTTTAATTTATTAAATTAAAATTAAAATAAATTAATTAATGGTTTTTATTTATATGTATATCATAATTTTTTTTCTACATTTTTTAAAATGTTGTAATCTATGTAGTTAAAAATAACTGTAACTGTAGGATACAATTTATGATCTGAAGGATTCTCTATTTAACTGTGAATTTAACCTCTTCTTTTGGATACAATTTTGTACATGTGCTCACAATATACTAAATATCTTGGGATATTATTAATATAAGTAATATATATATTTTTTATTTATTTTTTCTTCTTTTTCACACTCCTTTTCAAATTGTATGTATAATTTATAATATTCCATTGTAAAGGTCTTGTTATTCAATATTGTTTCAGCGATTGTTCGGGCGAGATATGGCACTATATTTAGCAAAAGCTGGTGTCATATACAGAAAACAATCGTTCTTTGCTTATAAATGTGATTTTCTTGCCCTTGAAAAAGTAAATTACTTTATAAGCTTTTATTTGTGTATATACTCGTGTGGTTTATATTTCATTCCTTATTTTCTATTTATTTAATTTTTTTTTCTTCTTAATTTGAATTAATAATGTTACATTTATTAGGACTACAATTTTAATTTGTAAATTGACAGGGCTCTTTGGTATCGGGATTTCAGTGTATGTGGTCAGTTTCTTATGTTTCAATGGTTAAATTTTACTTAAAGTTTTATATATATATATATATATATATATATATATATATATATATATATATATATCCATATATATATATATATGACCTATGTCATACGATAACGCTCGTATTTATAAATCAATTTTGATGAAACTAATTGTGTGTATTAAGCTCACCAATATCTCGACCGATTTCGTTGGCCAGCTTGGACCGCCATTTTGTTTCAAGAAGCGGCCATTTAAAAATTTAAAACTAAAATAAATATACATAAAAATTAAAAATTCAAATTTATTTTCTAATTAAGTGTTAGGCCTTGATACGAGGATTCCAGAGCATTTTTTGGTTTACCTCTATCTTAAAAAATGGCTGAGATAGAGCAGTTTGAAATCCTAGGGTGGCTGCCATTTTGAAACAAGACAGCACACGAATCGATAAATCGCAGCCGTCCAAAACTCCAAAAGTTCAGTTTTCTCAAACATAGTGTAAAATAAATGTGGTGGCGCCATCTAGCGAGCATTCGTCATGTTTAAGCTGATATTTTTCTACAGTTATTAGCAATTTTATTTAAACTGCTTTGAAACAAAACGGGAAGGGGGGGGGGGGACTCTATATGAGGGTTGATATAAAAAAAATTTTGTGAAAAATAAAATTTTGCAATTAAAGACAATTTAAATTAAGAATTTATTAGTAATAGATTTTTTTTTCAAGGGTCCCTTTTGATTAAATTACATTTTGTGAAAGGCCCTTTTTAGTAAATAGAATTTTGTAAAGAGGCCCCAATTTTTCCGTATATTGACTTTAGATATAAGCTGTATTTATCATTATATATAAATATAAATTATATTTTCCAGCTTTTATTGGTAATATTTGTAATTATTAATAAAATATTTATAATGATATATTTTAAAACCAAAATCTTGTTAAACATTTAAACTGTAATTAAGTAGATTTTGTCTTTAATTAATTTTGTACAATCTTTTTGGGCCTTTTTTTTCAAAAATACATGTAGATTTTTTTTCTCTTGTAAAAATACGGCTATTGTATCGAAATTGTGATTTTACTTTAAGAAAATATTCAAATGTTGTAGTGTCTTCACTGGTGCACCCAAGATTTCCGTTTGGGAGCGGTTTTGAATCATTGTTATTGAACCAGGTGTCGATCCAGGCAAAACTTGGGCATATTTAGGGCCACGTCACAAAATTCCATTTAATACAATAGAGCTCTTCTCAAAATTTCTCCTAATAAAACGACTTATTTATAAAATTCCTTTCATTTAAAGCAGACTTCTTTGCGAAATTTTTCTTCATAAAATAGACCCCTTCACAAAATTCCAGTTCATAAAAAACATACTCTTCATTAATTATTTTTATTTTGTTAGGTTTTATAAATATGTAATTTGCAAATAATATGAGTTCATCAGAAAGGTAAATTTTAGCAGAAATACTTAACAAAGTTATTAATAAATACTTGTTTCGAATTTCAGTAATTGGATTTCATCTTTCTTTACTTAATGTTAATATTCACAAATATATAATAAATTTCACAAATCCCCCCCCCCCCCCATCCCAGGGAAAAAAGAAAAGAAAAAAAAACTTCCATCGACCCTTATGAACAATTTCATTGTTTTATATGTGTATGACTTTTTTATTTCCTTAAAAAAAATGTGTTATAACCGAAGTAAAGCAAACCACATAGTCATCTAGATATGAGTTGAAAGCTACTTCAAGGCTTCATAAAATAGCCCCTTTTAAAACGAAACGAAGAGTAGTGGCGTCAAAATGCATGCTGCTATTTCTAACTAATTTCTCTCTATCTTTCTTTTCCTCTCCCATTTTGCTCTTAAATTGCTTCTTTTTATGAAGTTTTGAAATGCTAAATTTTTAGCTATTTTGTGTTTCAGTTACTTTTTACACATTATTTATTCACCATAACGGTCCTTGTACTCATCTTATATGCTGTCAATTGGTCTGGGAGGAGTTTTAAAAACCGTAAATCCAGTTTTCTTCTGTGGCAGTGCTAGCTCAAATATTGACTGCAAAATTTTTACTGCTTTTAACAAAATTCTGATTTTTAGTAAAAGGCTCCTTATAGTTCTTTCTTATTAATAAGTAAAAAAGAAATTTATAAGTATAAAATTTAATCTTAATAATAAGGTTAAATTTAATACTTATAAATTTCTCCTGAGTATCATTCTAGTGCTATACAATCATGTTGGGTGGGTGGGGGGGAGGGGTCATTATCTTTTACCTAAAAAAAGTCAAGTGACTGAACTGTGAGCACATTAGATATAAACCCATATAAATAGAAATAAATTATTTTAAAATGTTACGGTTATATATGCAATTTAAGATAAAAAATATTACATAATCATAAGGGGGGGGGGGGAAGAGCCAGAAATTAGCTAATTTTAATTTATAAGGACTTGTAAAAAGGCCAAAATTACACAAATTCATTTATTAGGTACATTCTCTTTTTCCTGCATCAAAACAAGTATTTTTAAAGAATAAAAGTGATCAACAGATTCAAATTCAGTAGAATCATTTAAAATTTCTTCTTGTAGATCAATTATTTTTCCTTTGTACATAATTTTTGAAAATTTTGTTTTGTTTTGTTTTATTTTTTTTCTGGATTCGTTGAATAAAACTAACATTGTTTTTCTACATTTTTATTTCGTGGAACTTTCCTGAAATTTAATTTCACGTTTCGTACGTCCACAACGACCTAACATTAACAAAACACAATCGAAACAAACCACAAATAAATCCCAACTCCATGCGCATGCGCGGAACAGTGCTTGAGAAAACTGAACTTTTGGAGTTTTGGACGGCTGCGATTTATCGATTCGTGACAGCACATTACAAAAAATTTCATTGTTGTAATAATTTTCCCAATCATACGCATAAAACTATATATTCATATCCGTTAGCTCCAAATTCTCTCCAAACTTGGCGACATTTGGCGAAATATCGCCAAATGTGGCAACCAAAATAAGTCTTCATAAATGAAGCCAATTTGGCTATTGCTCAATAATTTGGCGAATTTCTTATTCAAATTCAGTATTAACGAATCTTTTGTAAACCTTTTCTTTGCATTTTAACTTGCTGTGTTCGTGAAACATTAGCTAAAATTTTAAGACGAAGATATAGGAAAGCTACATTTTCCTCCCGGTACAAGCCGGAAGGACTTTTTAAAATCAAATTAACGTTTAATTAATAATTATGTACTATTCAGGGAGTCTAGCCACCTGGAAAAGTCAGGGAAATTTACCATTTCTGAGGAAAAATCTGGGCAATTTGAAAATTGTGAGAAAAAGCTAGAAAAATTTGAACATTGAAGAAGTTTCTTATAAAACTAAGTATTTGAAATTGCAGCGCCATTAAAATAAAATTTTGCTCTTCATAAGTACTGTATTTCAACCTCTTGTGCAAATCCTTTTGTCTTTGTAAGAGGAAAGAAACATACATACAAATCTGTTTTCATGCGGCCAAATTTAAAAGGTTGTCTAGGTTATATTTGGAAGGGGGGGATTAAAATTTTATTTGAAGATATTAAATTGATTTTTATTTCGAATTATTACCGCAAGTCCCTTATAACAGTCCATCGAAATTTATTTGCGGAAGGGTTTAATCTGTAATGATACTTTCTCTTTTGTTATTCCACCTTTATGGTTAGAGCTTTTAAATAAATATTGTGGAGCTAATTCGAATAGAGGGCGGCAATTTTGTATACATGCTTGATTTGATGTTTCATGTTTTTCTGTTCTTTTACTTTGTATGTTTGATTGTAGATGGCGTGTTTGTTGTATTGTATTTTGTATATATTGTAGCGTCCAGTGTCATTCGGGTTTGTTTTTGACGATGTATGTGTGCTTATGATTATGGTTTTATACTTTAAACCGAAACGTGTCAAGTTTGGATATTTTGTTTTACATGTATTTGACACCTTGCTTAAGTAAAAGATGTTTTTAATTTGTGTATATGTTTTAGAAAAGGTGAAGTTTTATGTTTTTAAATTTTGGAATTTATAAAACAGTTTTAACGTTTGTATTTATTGGCAACGATAATGCTTTTGCAACGTAAAACGGTTAGTTAAATTTTACAGGAAGAATATTCATTGATTCTCTATGAAAATAGTGAAATTTTGAATTATGAAAAAAAATATTTGAAAATAATAAACAACCATCTACCCTATGTTCATTTCTGAGTTATAATCCATCTATATGCAAAGATACAGGGCTATTAAATCCTCCGTTTTTACGTTTATTTCAGCCAAACATTCACAAACACAATCGCATTTATAATATTACTAGCTGTTACCCGTGACTTCGTTCACGTATCATTAAAAGAAGAATAAATGCATTAATTAAGCAAAATATTTCATTGCCGATAATTAGAAACGTAAATAATTAACTAACTCTTTATCACATTCCATAGGAGACAATACAGTATTTCTATGTTATAGGGGTCTTGACATAACTAAGTTTTAAAAAAGTGAAATTTTTTTACAAATAATACGAAAAGGAAACTGCAACCAATGAAAAAAAGCGGGACAAATAAAATCGTGTAAATCGGCGAATAATACAAAAACATATGTCAAGTTTACCTGGTAAACCATTTTACTTTTAACGCTTTTGTGAAACGTTTTAATAGCAATCCTTCAAAGATAATGGAAATGGTATATTCTTTTTCTTTAAATTCAATTCTTGTGAATAGGGAGCAATTATTGTAGACCTAAATGCAAGGAGCTTAAATTTTCAAATTTTCCTCCTTGATTTAATCTCTAACTGAAAAAAAAATCTTTATTTCTAAATGAAAATATGTTGACAGACGATTTTTGTTCTCCAGAATAAATTGATTCATGAAGTTTGAATATGTGAAAATACGTTTTTATTTTTCAAAAATTTTACTGTAATCAACTTTTTTTCTTTCACCATCTATTCAAATTGAAAATAAATTCTTTTTTTTTTCAGTTTTAATGAGAAAAAATATATTAATCCGTTTTATTTCTTCTTTTTTATCCACAAAGATAGAATAATTTAGTTGCCATTTTTAGAGAAACTTCGTTAAAATTTACAAAAAATAAAAATAATAATAAAAATAGAAATAATAATATAATAATATGTCGGAATTTAAATCACTTTTTTTAAATTCTGAGAGTTTGATATCCTCGGATGAATAATAACCGATGTTAAGTAAATCGCGTTGAGTTCGACAATCTGAAAAGAGTAGTTGCGAAATACAAACAGGCGGTCAGATTTTAATATAATAGATTCGTATTTATTTTTATTTTCCTAATAACCATGGTGTGGTTTTTGGCAAAAAAACTCTCATCTATATGTAACTGATATTCATCCTTAATAATCGGTATATAAAAAAAAAAAAAAACATTTCAATTTTTCGTTTTAAATATGTCGTGAAACTAATCTACTTTCTATACTTACTGATCCGTGTATTATTAATATACGGAATTAATTCCCGCGCCTTGTAAAACACATTTGAAAATTCCCGTTTTATTTCAAATATGACGTCACATTTTCCTCAGAGAAATCTCCTTTTAATGGCATAATTCTTGTCAATTTTCTTTTTCTGGCAATCAGGAAGTAAATTTTAGCGGAAAACTCACATTTGTATGTAACTGGTACTCAAGCTAATTATTAATCAGTATCGATAAAAAATTATTCAGTTTTTCATCTTAAATATTACGTCCATTATCTATCTACTTTCATTATACATTGATATTCATGTTCCTTGTATTATTACGACTATTTGAAAATACATGTTTTATTTATGACGTCATATTTGTCCAAGCCGAGGAGGATCCTTTTCATAGTTCCATGGTCCAAGCGAAATCTATTTTTAAGAATATAATTATTGTTCATTTTTCCTTCTAATTACAACTCAGTTTTTTGACAGAAAAAGATCTTTTTATGTAACCGATACTCATACTTCATGTATAATAACAAATACTCCATATTTTTGTTTCAAACATCACGGAAATTCATCTTCTTTTGAATTATTTTCATTTTTCACCTGAAAATCGTTCAATTGAAAATTAATTGTTGAGGAAAAATTATTTTTCCGTGTTTTTATTTATTGTCAACGATCAAAGCCCTAGCAACGATAAAGTAAAATGGTTAAATTTTATGGGAAAATGTCCATTTATTCTCAATAAAAATAACGAAATTTTGAATTATTAAGAAAAATATTTGAATAAAATGATCAAAAACCGGCCTATGTTCATTTGAGGGTTATAATCAACGTATAGGCAAAGATACAGGATCATTAAATGCTCCATTTTGATGCTGGCTTCAGCCTAACATTTGCACACAATCCGATTTATAATATTACGAGCGTTATCGTATGACATAGGTCAGATATATATATATATATATATATATATATATATAATGGATATATCTATCTATATAAATCAACATTTGAACGGCGGGGGGTTTTGGGGTCTGGGAGTCATGATCGGTGAAAATATATCGAAATTTTTCGGAACTGCTTTCCTCCGAACGGCTGCAATAGGTAGCTTTATACTTTTTTGTATTGAAAGCTACCTAAAAGCGTATTTTTGATGATATCTCTTTGTGGAAGGATTTTAATTAATATTTAATCTATCAAAAATCTATTTAAAATTGGGCTCCCTGCCAGCTACCCGTGTGCAGAATTTCGTATCCCTGAGCTCTGTGGTTTTCGAGTTTTTGAGGTTACATAGATACGCGCACGGATTTTAATAGTATAGATTCTTGTTAATTTTCTTTTCCAGGCAATTAATTTCAACACTGTCATAGGGTAAATTATGTTATTTTAACGAAATAATATTAAATCTTATGTTTTATCAACAAAACTGGAACTATTAACATTCGTCATTTTTTTTTTTTTTTTTTTTTTTTTTTTTTTTAGGTAATCGAGTTAATTCGTTTAGTTTTAAGAATGAAAATAGCTATTTCTCGCTATCCATGACATCATTTTCGACATAGATAATTTTGCGGAGCATATTATTGACATTTGCTATACTTTTTTAAAATTTAAATAAAAATTACGGTATAGTTATAGTATTAGCCGTGCGCAGACGGTAAAACGCCAAGTATTTTACCATACAAAAGAAAAAAAAAACCAAGATCATTTTTTTTCACCAATCAATGCCTATCCGCTTTATTTGTGATGTATGACGTCATATTTGCCTGTTTCCCATGGTTACGCATATTGAAACCTTGTATTATTATCAAAAATTAAAAAAAGTACTTTTTACTTCTAATAATATTATTTAATCTTCTTTTTAATTCTTTAATATTTTTATTTCATTTTCATTTTTCACGTGAAATTTTTTTAATTGAAACTAAATTGTTGAGTAAAAATTATTATTCGGGGTTTTAAATTAGTTTTGGCAACTATAAAGTATTAGCAACGGTAAAATAAATTTAACCATTTTAAAATATTATACGAAAAAATGTCCATTTATTCTCTATGAAAATAACGAAATTTTGAATTATTAAGAAAAATATTTGAATAAAATGAACAAAAACCAGTCTATGTTCATTTGAGAGTTATAATCATTCTATATGCAAAAATACAGGATTATTAAATGCTCCATTTTGACGCTGGCTTCAGCCTAACATTTGCACACAATCAGATTATAATATTATTAGGATTAGGATTAGGATTTATTATTTGTTTTAAAATATGCTAAAGCAATCTGTATTTAACTGTGACTGATGTGATAAAGAATTTCATCATGATTTGACGAAGTGAATTGAACCTGATGCTAAAAATGTGTATCTGCAAACTCTTTAGCCTGTAAAATGTTCAACAATTTGTAAATTTTGTCAAAAATTATGTAACAAATTAGAAATTTGTGCCTCAGAATCAGTTGTGAAAATTCCACTCTCAAATTCACAACTTTGAGATTTTTTGTGTGTAACATCACAAAATCTCGATACCTGGAAATTTTTTTTTTATTGGTATGGAAAACCTGGAAAAGTCAAGTAAATTTGTTGCTGATCTGGAATAGACATCCTAACTATTTGTGATATCATTTTAAATTAAATAATTTCAATAACATACTGAATTAACTTCATTTTTTAATCAAATTAACGTTTAATTAATAAGTATGCAATGCACTACTATTTGTAATTTCTATGCAAAATACTATCTATCCATAGTGATGGAGCGAAATGCTATTTATCTATCCCCCTTGGAGCATCAAAATGTCTCCTCCCCGGAAGGTTTGAGATTCTGTATTTGATAATAGTTAAAAAGTAACCCCCCCCCCTCCCTAATCTCCTGAGCTACAAAATTCCCTCCCGGAGAAAAATGTCTGAATTCAACACTATGTCTTTTTTACTAAAGCAAAAACGTGTACGTGAGTAAACCAAAAACGCGTTCTTGAATATCGCTGACATCATACCGATGGTGACAACGACAATGACTAATCTATTTCGCATTTTGCAAATTTATTAGCTTATAACAATCACACAATTAAATTTTTACACCATCGAATGGGGGGGGGGGGGAAATGTACTTTCAAATGCAATTCGTCTGAAAACTGTATCTCAATTTACTGTTTTTGTATAGTTTTAGAAATATTTTTCAAGCAATATTTATTTTTAAATAATTTTTTATTGCGTGCAACACGATTACGTGAGATTAACCCGTTTACACGTTAAAAAAAAAAAAAAAAACTATATTTTAAAGGAAAACATGTCCGTAACTAACCCCGATGTCATATCGACAGTGTCAAAGACCTGGACAATCAATTTCGTTTTTTATCGCAATATTATTAACTTCTAAAACATCGCACAATTTCAGTTTTTATACAATCGAATAGAAAAAAAAAGTACTTTCAGATGCAGTTTGTTTGAAAACTGTCAGCCCAATTCCGGCAGGATACGAAACGAAAAGATGGCGGACGAGGCTAACGAAAAAGACAGGCTACCGCGGTGCTTTACTCGTATCTTTTTTTACAGACCGCGGGAGTCACGTGATGCTCGAATGCACCAATGAATGTGTACGAAAAGAGCAACACGTCACTCTAGCGGTCTGTAAAAAAAGATAAGTGGAATGGACCGCGGTAGCCTGTCTTTTTCGTTAGCCTCGATGGCGGACGAGGCTAACGAAAAAGACAGGCTACCGCGGTGCGTTCCACTTATCTTTTTTTTACAGACCGCTAGAGTTACGTGATGCTCTTTTCGTACACCTGCATTGGTGGATTCGAGCCTCACGTGATTCCCGCGGTCTGTAAAAAAAGATACGCGTAAAGCCAGGGCTACACTACATACCGGGCTTGCTCATTCATTATGATGTCGTCACAAAAGGTGGCTGACTAGGAGGAAAGACATACAGCGATTGGCACGAAACGATGGGCGCATTGCTTTGGACCAATCGCTGGTCGCGGTCAGCCACCATTTGTGACGTTTTGAGAGTGAATGAGCAAGCCCGGTATCTAGTGTTGCCTTGGTAAAGCACCGCGGTAGCCTTTCTTTTTCGCTAGCCTCGATGGCGGACACATGACGTCAGGTGAAAACTCTCTTTTCGAATGCGATCCATTTCGCATCTGGGAAAAAGTGCTATTCTGGGATCAGGTTTCCGTACGTTCGTAAGCAATTACGTATGCTATCCAGGGTTCGAAAAGGCGGGAATTAGCGGCGACCGTCGCGGAATAGCTCCTCCCAAAATCACGTCAGTTTTACCGATTACGATGACCGATATTAAGAGATAACCAATGAGAATCCGTCATATTTCAATCATCGTATCGTAATCGTAGTTTCAATAGTTGACATAAAACTTTTTCAATGGTTGTGTTGTACCGTTTGTTATTCGCTTGGCGAGGATAATTTTCGTCTTATTGATAATGTAATGTTACAATTGTAATGGAATTCCTGTTATAATGAAAGGTAGCTGTTTCAGAATGTCTGTCTATTAAATAATTAAGTGAGCATTTTCCGAGAAATAAAACTTTTACTGAATAAGTATTGCCATATGTATGTGTGTTTATTATAAGACACATACTTTGGAAATAATGATTCAGTTCTTACTACGACTGATTGCAAGGATCTTCCAGCATCAGAAGCAAGTGTATAAGAATAGAATATTCTATGCCATTATACAAGGAACACTTGGCAATTTTCCAGAAATATACAGGCCTTAATAGGTAGGAAGCCAGCAACTTGCATTTTAATTAGTATTTACTTAAGAACCGACTGCTTCAGGGAAAGTTTTCAGTTTTAGTATATAAAAGTATTTTTTATAATTTAGAAAAAAAAATTGAATGTGTGAATGTTATTATTTATTTCATGCTTTATATAATTAATATATATTTGATTACTGCAGATTCATATATGAAAATTAATATACATTGAGATTTTCTAAATCTTAACATATTTTTTCCCCTTTGAAAGTTATAAAAACCAAATTAATGAAGCTCAGATTTTCAAATCATTTCTGTAAATAACTGAAGAATATTGAATTTCAGTGACATGTTCATTTTTTAATAATAAAGTATGGAACTTTTTTTCTGAGATAGTATACAGAAAAATGCAGTTTTGATTAAGAGAAACCCAGAAGGAAATTTGTTTATTGTTTATTCAATATTTTACAATGTAGTAAAAAGTTATGCTTTCAGAAACAAATTAAAGTAAAGATTTTCTCTTTTTGACACTATTTAAAGTTTGTACGCTTCTGCAAGGGAAAATAACGAACTAAGATGTTTATGGTGAGGGGGGTCAGGTAATTACATCAATTTACACACTACTGATGGAATGATTTTCTGATGAGATAAGAAAAAATGTCTATATAATTTTTTTCATTATTCATTGATTATATGTCATGTTACTCCCAAATGTTAATATTTTATTGAATGTTTAGGCATATTTTACCTAGTGGGTAAACTGAATCATCTCTTTAAAAAAATTATGAATGTGTCAGGCTGTCCAATATATTTAAAGAATAAAACATTTACATTATGAGTAGAATGTATTTCAACAGAATACAATTTTGAATCTTAATTATTTTATTTAAATAAACTAAAATTTGAAACATTTGCCACATTATTTTTACTGTTATCAAAGGTATTTCCTGTAATGTGATTAAATTGGTAAATAAAATCCCCCCCCCCCCCACTTAAAAAAATACTTTGTAAAAATGAATCATCACATGAACTTAGCTTTTTTTAATTTCATTTCCTAAATTTGCATTTTAAAAACAAATGATAAATAAATTTATTTCATTTTTAATTACTTATTTTTAAACGTCAAACAAAATCTCAGTTTTTCAAGCTCTGTTTTTTTTTTTTTTTTTTTTTTTTGTTGTTTTTGTCTAAGATTGTGATATAAATTTAAATTATTATTAGAGATTTCTGTGAAAAATTCTGTAAGAAATAAAATGCTTGAAAGTTAAACTTGTAGAAAGCTTTTAATCACCATTTCAATATTCCCTTCCAACCCTAATATTATATTTATATGTAAACAATGCTTATTCCTTGCATCTTATTAAAATAGGGATTGAAAGTTCTAAAAGTCAAAAGACTCATTAATGCAATTTATTTTTAATTTATATATTTATAACTGTAATAAAAATGCATATTTTCAACTATAAACAAAATAGAAAGAATGGCTTTTAATAAAACCTGCTAAAAATTTAACTTTGTATCAAGTGCCAGAGCTGTTTATACAGAGATAATCAGCAGAAGCTTTCAAAATATTATTTATTTTCATTGGTATATTAAAGTTTAATATCTTTCATATGCAAAATGCAAATTCAACAATTAAATCTTATTTTAACATTTGTTATTATGGCTCTCTTTTTTTTTATTGTTATATTAATTATTATGATTACTAGAAATACACAAGTATTTAATAACAAAGCCAGTCTGATTTAGTAGAGTAGTAAATTAGAAATCTGAAATACAGAATTTTTGATACTTCTTTGTTATAAAGGCACACACAACTCATTTTTTCAATATTTATACAATTTATTTACTTATACAGAAGTCTTATCTGTTATATACAAACAGAAGTGATTTGCCTAATATGAATCAGAAGCAATTTTTTAATACGTATCATAAACAGGCATACTAGTTCATTGGTTTTGTTTATATCATTTGATGATAAATTACACGTTCTGAGGCCCAAATTGCACCAAGCTTTTTAAGAAGAATCCCGAAAAAATATAGCAGAGAAGTAACCAGTTTTTTTACTTTTTTTTTTTTTTTTTTTGCTTTTATTAATGTATTTAAAAGTATAGTATGTGTATTATTTCTTTCCTTTTTTTTTTTTTTTTAATTAAACACATGATGAGCTGATAGAAATACTGTATTTATTTTGGATTTTAATCATATTACTAATATTTTTTAAATTAATGTTTAGGATTTTTTTATTATGGCTTATCTCTGTATTTGCTTATTTTGTTTTCAGCCCCTCATGCTTTGACGATTTTTTTTCTTTTTAACTTTATAAAAACACCAATAAAATCATATTTTTATTTTATTTTCCATCATTAATATTACAAGATTCATTATTGTAGCAGTTACCTTATATGCTTCATTATAAAAACTAAACTGATTTATCCATAAGATAAATAATAATGAAATTATGTACATTGTGATTGTATTATGATATGCAATGCACCACTAGATTGAACATGCTATTATGCTTTGACATTAAATCACATTGTTTGGTGATAAATTTTGTTTATTGTAAATGGAAGATAAACAAGTACCAATTTAATTGTGCAGTATTAATACATCTTTATGAAATAAAATAGTTACAAGTTAAATGTTTAAAAGCTTTCAATCACTATATTTCAGTATATAGTAACATATCATGACCTCCTTTTTTTCTTAGCATATTTCTACATAACTATCAGCTAATATTTATTCATCATGTATCTTATTAAAATAACGATTAAAAATTTAAAAAAACAGAAAAGAAAAAATCAAACCTTCTTTTCAAAGATTAATTAATACAGCTTTTTTTTTTTTTTTTTTTTTTTTAATATGAATCTAAAATAAAAAGCACATTTTTAACTGTAAACGAAGAAAAAAAGTGGGTTCATAAAAATCTAAAAAAATTGAACTTTCTCATTATCTGTTTTATATTTAACATGCAGTTTATAATTACATGCAAGTAGGTGATTTGGTTCTTTTCCATTATATGGACAACATGCCAAAATGTAGGATAATGCATAATGTATGTATTAAATGTATGCTTGGTGACAATAGTGTCCGTATAACGGAAAAGTACTGGTGATTTTTCTTCTTTTGAAATTACTTGAACAATTTCTATAAAATCAATAATTATTGTTTTTTTTTTTCTTTTAATAACACTAATTTCAAGTTCAAACTTTAATTTTTTTTACAATAATAAAATTTCTGATGTATAAGTGATTAATGCTATAAAACACAAGAATAAAAGTTTCACATTCCAATTACATGAACATCCCCCCCCCCCCCCCCAAAGAGAGAAGAAAACAAATATTTATAAAAAACAGTTCTTAAAGAATATAAACCCTAAAAATGAAATAACTTTAAACAATGATGAATAAATAACACGTATATATATATTTTTTAATCTGAAAATTTTATTCATGTAGGGATGAAATTGATTTTGTAATTGTAGTAAAAAGATTGTAACTAAAATTATGTTTTGAGTATCTTTTCATTGGCATTTTAATGTTTAGATTATCATACCACATAATATGCAATATTTTGAAAAAAAACTTCAATAATTAAATTTTACCATGTATTTTTTATTCTTTTGCATGTTATTTTAAAAATATTGCAAATGCAATGAAATATTTTACAACAAAAACATTCAGATTTAGTAGCAATAGAAAATTGGGTACTTTTCTGTTAGCCGGGCGCCAGTGATATATGTACATATATAAATATGTATGTGTATACATGTATTTATTTATACATATATGTATATATATGTGTATGTATATATATGTGTATGTGTGCCGGTGATATATATACACATGTATGTATATATATCACTGGCACCCGGCTAACCGAAAATTGCTACTATATTTGAAAAGTTGATTTCAAGAACTTTATTCCTTTTCAAATGTATTCGAATATAATTCTGACACATTGATTAATTATTCTCTTAATAAGATTCGAAGCAGATTACAAAAGAAAAATGCAAATTTTAACTGTCATAGAACTGCGACTTTTTTTTTTTTTTTACGTAACTGCTACATATTTTTTTAAAAAAGAAAGTCCAATAAAAAGTAAAAGAAATTGATTATTGTTTCTAATTTTATTTAATGTATAAATATTTAAAAGATAAACATTTTTAAAATGCACAAGTTATGTAAGATAAGAACAGCAAAAGATGGATAAGGATTTAAAAAGAAAGAAAAAAATCTCTAACTTATCATTTATAAATCGCTGCCGCTGACAATTATTATTATTTTATCCACCACTATTTCAAAACAATGACCTTCATCACAAATTTTTGGGGTAGATTGATTTAGAAATAGTGGTAGGGAAAATAATAAAAACCACCAGTGGCAGCCCTGTTTATGTACCTTACCTATTAAATTCAAATTAATGCATTATTAATCAGTAATTAAAGTTCAAATCTTATTTGTAACTGAGTTTTTGGCTATTCAAGTTAAAAAGTGTGTATATATAAAAAGTGTGTATAAGCTAATTAATGAATAAACAATTTGAATATATAATAATACACAAATAAAATGAAATTAAATAAAAATATTTTATTCTTCAACATTTTTCAAAAATACAAGAAAGTGGCTACATATATTTTTTTTCTAGTAGATAATACACATGTAGTTCAAAAAATTATATTATAATTAATAATTACTGCAATAAAAAAAGATGCAGCATAGGAGAAAATTTTCACCTAAGCACTCATCAAAACATACGGTTATATGTAAAATAACTAAATAAAATCACATTTTAATAGCATGTATTTCTTGAAATAAGTATTATGTTTAAAAAATATGCAGCACATAACAATTTAATTAGTAGCTCTTTGTATAAAGACACAAGAAGAGAATCAGTTCCACCCCCCCCCCCCCCCCCCCCCTGAATTTTGAAGCTTTAAATATTTGTTTTTTTAACTTTGACATCTAAACAAATATGTTTAAATTTACTTAACACATGTGACTTAAACTAGTTAAACACTTAGAGAGAGCAGTTATATTTGAATGTAAAAGTGCTTTTTATATGTTATAATAGTAGTCATCATCAATTTATTGCCCCCCCCCCCCCCCACTTTCATGGATTTTGCTCAATTGATACCAATGCTATGAGAATATCCTAGGTACTTCTAATTAAAAAAAAAAAAAAAATATATTAAACGTTTAAAAAATATCATCTAATGGTAAAAATAAATATTTCAAGTAAACTGCTTGTTATCTCAAAATTAAATTGAGGTTGCAAAAAACATTTAAAATCTGTACATTACTAACATAACATTATAAAACTAACTAAAATGTGATTCTCAAGTGATCATGACATTCATATAATCTTTTCACAACTAAAAATAATTCATTAATATATGTTACAAGTCATATTTATCTACTCAAGATGGGTACCAAAACTTTTTATATTCAAACACGTGTCTTTATAAACATACACAATTTTTATTTGATAAATATATTCACCTTTAATTCCTGCAATCCATGGTTCATATTAATATATCTTTAAAAAGAATACTATAACCTTAAAATCATCTTTCACCTGCCTTAAGCAATTTTTAGAATATACGTAATTTATTTAATAATTAAATAAAAGTTTTTTATTAGCAAAATTCAGATAATTGTAAGCAAAATATCAGCAAGGACAGGTCAAAAATATCGTAATAAATACTTAGTTTTTAAGCAAAATATACTATAATACTCCTCACAAATGGGATTAAGGGGTCTTTTAATATTGAAAAATACTAGAAACTTTCTTATTAAATTGCCCTGTCAAATGTAAACAATCACAAAAGTTGTGTCCGAAAAGGGCTTTTCACCTACTTTGAGAGGGTGAAATCAACGTCCGAAATTTTGTAAACATTCAAAATAATATTTCGCATCTAACTTTTCACCATGTACGAAAATAAGTGCCCCAGAATACCGATTTCCTTCCCGTATGATACGATGACGTCAAAATGATGTCACGGAGGAGGCGTTTCCACCGAGTTTCCGTACTCGTATGTTGTTAGAATTGGGCTGTGTATCTCAATTTACTGAATTTTTATCAATTTTTTTAATTAATTTTCATGTTTTTTTAAAAATCTATCTAATTAAATTAACCTGGTTGCAGAATAATAACACGATTGCACTTGAAATAATGTAAAATAGTTCGGAATTTGTTTTCGGCTGATATTCCATATAAAATTTTAAACTTAAATGAAAAATAAAGAAATAAAACATAAGTTTAACAGACGTTTAATCGAACTGCGCGCTAAAACATTGACATAATCCAAATAAAAAAATTGCTATAAATAGTGAATTATTTCACTATTAACCGCTGGCTTGTAAATAATTCGAAAGTAATACCGTTTCTAGTAAATTTAAAAACTTTATATATTATTTGAATGCATAACATATATATTTCATACAAAATTTCTTTTTGATCTAATTGGTGAACAATATAAAAAATATATATAGTATTAAATATAAAAAATCAATTAGAGTCTTCAATTAAAAATTATTTTCACCTCTATTCTGCATAACGGTTAGCATATTCTGGGGGGGGGGGGGGGGGGATTTTGGACATTTTTAACTTCTTGACCTCAAAGACAGTAATGATTAGCAACAAAAGCACAATAATAGAAACAAAATATATAACTTCAGAGTTTGTTATTGGTAGTTTAACAACTTTTCCAATATCTACTTCCGTTTTCGTTTACCTTATGACTATTACACTCTACATGCCCAACCGATGATGCCTCATAGTCCCAAAATCGGACGTATGTCATAAGTGCAAAAAAGTGTTTTATTCTAAAATATTCTGAACAATTGAACATACTCATTCTTCAGAAAGATAGATGTCTTTCTGCCAAATGTTCCGAAAAAGCAAGGAATTTTAAATTTCGTATAGTTTAAAAGAGAAATATAAACATTTTTCGTTGAAACAGAAAGTGTTTTAAAAAATATACCTCTCATTTGTTAAATTTTTAGCACCCAATCCATTCTCAGAGACGTCTCAAAATTGTAATTCTTACCCTCAACGCAAACAATAAAGATTTATTCTAAAACTTGACAATCAACTTAAGGTCTCTTCAGTGAGAAAGATAAAATTATTTCAGAAAAATTTGTAAAAGAAAATGTTTTAAATATGACGTAATTTAAAAGCAATAACAAAAGTGTCCGTCTCTTTTGCTCAATTTTTAGCGTATGACAAGCTCGACCCATGATCATAAATGTCCCAAAACAAACACACGTTTCGTACACACAAAGAAAAGCGTTTTATTCTAAACTAGCAGAAAAATCTAGCTTTGCCCATGTTAACCATGAGGGCCTTGGAGTAAATACAAATACTTATAGCATGGTGATCACAATAACGGGCTCTGTACATTCCTGCACATAAATCGTTAAAAGACAACCAGGAAAAAATAAAGTTATTTTGCCGCAATCATAGAAAAAATATCTTGGCTTTATAATTGAGAATGTGCAGTTTCTTTGGTGTATGTAACAGAAAAATATACAATTACCTTGAAAATACAAAAAATAAAATCAACCAAATGGCGTAGCATTTAGTGAAACTCTTCCGTATGTCATCTATATATATTATAAACCTTGGGAAAATGTCTTACGAAGAATATCTAATCAAAAATCAGCAATAGTTATATTGTTCGTCTAATCTTCCATAATAGGGTCCATAGCTGATGTTGGAGACGAAATCGCTAAAATAGCTTTAAAATAGCTGAAATACATGTTTAACTATTTTTTAGAAGATTGGTTTAGCTGTTTTTTATGCTCCTACCTAAAACTGTAGCTGAGATATGACGAAATGACTTAAAAATTTCGACCCCCCCCCCCCATTAGTTGTTGAAATTATAAAATCGCTGAAATACATGTTTAACTATTTTTTAGTAGATTTGTTATGCTGAATTTTACACTCTTACCTAAAACTGCTGATGAGATATGGTGAAATGACCTATAACTTCCGACCCACTATTTAAACTCCTTACTGGTGGAATTTCTAAAATCTCTAAAATATGTGTTTAACTACTTTTTAGTAGATTTTTTATGCTGAATGTTACGCTCCTACATAAACTGCTGCTGAACAATGGCGAAATGACCTAAAACATTCAACCCCTCCACCTTTTAATCCCCTTAGGGGTGAATTTTCAAAAATTCTTTCTTATTGCTTACTCATGTCATAACAGCAATCTACTGTTCAAATTTTTTGTGATCCTGACTTTAGTCGTTTCAGCTCTGCGTTAATGAGTCAGTCAGGAGTTATCTCTTTATTATATTAATATAGATAAAACCAAACATTTTAACGTGTCTTCATTTAGAAAGAACTCTTTCAGTTGTTCATATTGAAACAGAAAAGGTTTTATAATTTCGTATAATTTATAAGAAAAAATGAAGAAGATACGTCCATCTCTTTTGTTTAACTCTTTGGGCGTTTACAAGCCTAACATATTCAAAGGTGTCCCAAAAATGTAAATTTATCCTAAACGCAAAGAATAAAATTTTATTATTAAATTTTCCAAACAATTTAAGGTTTCTTTATTAAGAGAGATACAATTTTTTCAGTCGAACGCGCTTGCATAAAACAGTATTCGTCTATTATTATTTAGCATTGTTTTAAAGAAATAATAAAAAAATTTTCGTCTCTTTCATTCAATTTTTAGTGCACAAGCCCCCAATCTTATTCACAAATATATCAAAATCGTACTCGTATTCTAAACGCAAAGAAAAGTATTTTATTCTAAATAAAAACAAAAACAATTTATTTTCTTTTCAATTAGAAATATAGAATCTTTCCAGTAGCGTGCGCTAAAACAGAAAATGTTATTAAATTTTACATGGTTTTACAGAAACAGTAATAAATGTCCGCCACTTAGTTCAGTTTTTAGTGCATGACAAGTACTCGTATTTTGCACACAAAAAAGCATTTTATTCCAAATAAAATTAAATAAATATATATATATTATTTTTATTTAGAAAAATAAAATCTATTTAGTAGCATGCGGTGAAATAGAACATTGTTTTAAATTTTGCAGGAATTGTAAGAAATGGTACAAAATGGCCACCTCTTTGGGTCAATTTTTAGTTCATCATAAACCCCACCCATGCTCAAAAGTGTTCCAAAACCGTACTGTTATTTAAAAAAATAAACAAGCATTTTATTGAAAATAAAATCAGACAAGTTATTTTCTTTTCACGTAAAAAGATATAATCCATTCAGTTGTATGCGGTGTAAAAGAAAAAGTGTTTTAATTTCTTGTGGTCTTAAAGAAATGGTAAAAAATATCTATTTGTATGGTTCGATTTTTAGCGCATTACAAGTCCCTCCCATGCTCAATATTGCCCCCAAATCGTACTCGTATTTTATACGAATAAAAAGTATTTTATTTAAAATAAAATGAAAAAATTTCTTTTCATTTCATTTAAAAATATGGAATCGATTCAGTAGCACGCGCTGAAATAGAAAACGTTAAAATTTTTGCATGATTTAAAGGAAATCAAAAAATGTCCGTCTATTTGGTTCAATTTTTAGCGCATCTCAAACCCCACCCATGCTCAGATATATGCCCCAAAATCCCAGTCTTATTTTATACACAAAAAAAATTATTTTTTTTTTCAAAATTAAATAAAACAGTTTTATTTTCTGTTCATTTAGCAATATAGAATCCATTTAGTAGCATGCACTGTAACAGAAAATGTTTTGTGATTTTTGTATAGTTTTAAAGAAATAGTAAAAAATGTCCGTTTCTATGGTTCCATTTTTAGCGCAAGATAAGTCCAACTCCTGTTCAATATTGCTCCAAAATTGTACTTTTACTTTATGCTAGTGCTCCCTATTAAACGTTTATACGAGTATACGTATAATACGTATTATACGAATAGATTTTGGATACGTATGATACGATCAAGGCTTTTTGTTATACGTATGGTACGAAACAGTATATACGGTACAGCGTATATACGGAACTTATCTGCGGTTAAACGTATAAACGTTTAAACGATGTTCATTCATTGCGTGAAAAAAAGATGCCTGCAATATTAAGAAAAAAATATTGACCGATTCATTTTAAACAGTTTTATGGAAAAAAAAAAAAAGAGTTAACTCTGGATATGGAATAACATGATAGTGGATTAACTGAAAACAAATAAATGCATACATATTTTCTTATGTGAACGAGTTCTAAAAAATATCAAATCCGAAATAATAAGTTTTCGCGTAGAACATTTAATCGTAGAATAACATCATTGAGAGTGTAGCCGAAAAAAAAAAAAAAAACTCTCGCAATTTGAGATATTAATCTTTTGTTTTTTCTCCAAATGTAACATTTTGTCGCGATCTGGAGAAAAGGGGATCGGCAGCGAGAACACTGTAGAACACAAACACAAACACTGTAGAACACAAACACACACATATATATATATTTCAATATAGTATTTTCAAAATTTACATATTTTTTAATTAATATTTGAAAAAGTCAAATATTAATATGCTTATTGATTCAGAAACAATTTTTTTTAATATAAAAATATAATTATCATTATTAGTTATTGGTTTATCAGTCGATAATTTTTTGATATTGCTAATTATATCACAGTGTAGTTCACTTATGCTTGTTTGACAAAAATTTTATGTTAATTTTTTTTTTTTTTTTTTTTGAAAGTTAGTCAAGGACTTTTCTAAAACTTGGTATAAAAGAATAAGAGAATAAAAGCTTAAAAATTAAGAAAAAAATACAATAAAAAGAAAGCAGCCAAAGTATGTCTGTATGTCTTTATAAATCAATAAACTATAGCGAAAAAATATCGGATATCTAACTCTAAAAATAATTACTATGGTCGAAGGTCTCAAATTTATTTATACAGAAACTTTAAGCCAAAATAATACATCTTGAAACAATAAAAAACCCTTTATGGTCTATTGAACACTTTTTACAATCCTTCACTTAAAAAAAAAAAATAGAACAATATAAACATTTTGGTTACACCTAATTGATTGGAACTTGTTTTTTATGTGCATCGCCTTGAATCAGTATGCACAAATCTAAAAGACAAGATAAAGTTTCGTGATTAAATCACACCGAAATAACATGTTAAATAATAGGGTGGGTTTAGATATTTGTTTTTTTACACTGACATAAAGGCAGATTTTTTTTTTTTTTGTATTAATTAGTGACTATCAGAAAAGTATTGAATTCTGTGATATTTTATTAACTTTTTTACATAAAATTCCATTGCCATGAGGCTTAGAAAGTTTTGTATATAAGGTAAGGTCTGTTGGTTATTATACCAGTTAAAGAAAATGATCTTTTAAAGTATAGTACATAATACCCGAACTGTTCCTTAAGATGTTTTATCAAGTGAGTTTTTATAATTTTTCTCTCAATATTTTATCGTAATGTTTGGTGTTAAATAAGTGAATTATATACAAGTATTATATGCTTCGTTTGTTATATTATTTAAATTTTGTTATTAATATCTCATTTTTTTTCTTAAAAGTTTTACCACAGTAAGATATATATAACAAATAATACGCATATAAAATATATTTTATCTTCATTTCGTATTATTTTTAACACTTTCAACCAATGAAATAATCATCAAAATAATTGTAATAACAAAGGAAATATTTAAGAATAATAAATATTTAACAATAATAAATATTTAATAATAATAGAATAATCAATTGTTATTTTCTAGAAGTATCAAACTTTGAAATTAATCGCTGGAACACATATTTAAAGGTTTTCTTGGCGCGAAACGCATATACATTCGTTATAGTTATCGCAACAGCATTGCCGAATTTCATTAATTTTGATATTATTATACAACGATATTGCTGCATCCTGTGATTTTGTCTTTGTTTTGTCTTCATAGGCACGAAGCACACATACAATCGTTATACTGATCGCGTCATTGCGAAATTTCATGTATACACTATCTTTGATTATTAAAACTCTTCCGGTAACTATATATGTAATTTTGTGCATATTTCAATTGTGGTTTTATCATGAACATTTCAATAATATCATAGGAGAGTGAAAGTTTCTTTATAAAAACTCTTTCGATTTATCCATAGCGTTAAATCTCCCTTTTTGTTTAATCGTAAACTGGAGTTGTGGTTAAAAGAAAACATTTTTTGTCTTGATTGACCCTTTGAGCGTTAGGCAACATTTATGCATATCTATGTAGCGCCTCACAATATAATATCTATTCAAAATATTTTTATGTAAATTGATATTTGAATACCTTAATAATTTGTTTTTCTCATGCAATAGTAAAGAAAGTACAAATTTAGAAATTTTATCATAGCATTCATTTTAATTTGACGCTCATAGGTTTTGGGATTTAGAACTGGAAGTTGATACTTTACTTATGCTAAGTTCTACGCAGCTTTTTACTTTTACTTTTCTCTTTCGGCTTCAAACGCATACCATTTTGTAATATCTGTTGTAATCTGTTTGTAATAACTTTGTATATTCTATTCGGCACAATATTCGGAATTTTTATGAAACGGTTCAGTATTCCCCTCCATAATTCTTCTAACTGTAATTATTTCATAAAATGAAATTTAGTAAAGTAGTAATTATTTAGTAAAGTTATTCTTTAAAATTCAGTAAAGTAATAAATTGTAATTATTTCATGAAATTAAATAAGTAGTTTTGCATTAATATGTTAATATATTTACAATTATGTAATTATTTAACATTCTATATAATTAAATAACTAAATTAAAAATTATTAAGATATTTTTATAATTTTGTATTTCAGCTAACAACTTTCTTTGCCATTATGAGCATTGTCTTTGCTAATGGTTATGTTGAAGTAAGTGAGCTCTTTTTTTTTTTTTTTTCAATATTCTTTTTTTTACAAGCCTCTGCATGATACTCTACATGATGTTTACAATAAAAGATATAACTGCTTATAGTGAAAATAAAAGTATTTTGATACATTTATATATCACAATATTAAGATAATAAAATGGGTCAGCCCACATACATTTACAACGAATGATTTTGTACAGAGAAGAAAAAGTGCACAATTAGACTGCAGTGAATGCTGGCCAAAATCCTGAAACAAATGTTAGACTCTTTCTACACGCTCTTTCTTTGCAAAATTGTATATCAGTGTCCTTAAAATATGTTTAGCTCATTTTTACAACTTAAAATAATAGAATTACAGTTCATTTTAGCTAATGTAATCGGGATGTTGAATATTTAAAAAATTAATGATCTTTCCATTGTTTAAAACGTTACACTGAAAATTAATCTTTTCTGATGATACGTTTTGGTGTTTTATAATGAAATGCCCTTTAGAAAAAAATGTATCAGTATGTTTGGTCATAAGCATTTCTAATTTTTCCAAACACCGAGATTTTCCAAACACATGTGTACTTCTCAATCAAGCATTGGCAGTTAGCAGTATGATAGAAAGGAAATGTTGTCTTTTAGCACAGAATGTTGGAATGATAGTTTGAGGAGAGGTACATTAGCTAATGTAATCGGGATGTTGAATATTTAAAAAATTAATGATCTTTCCATTGTTTAAAACATTACACTGAAAATTAATCTTTTCTGATGATACGTTTTGGTGTTTTATAATGAAATGCAATTTAGAAAAAATGTATCAGTGTAGGTTTGGTCATAAGCATTTCCAATTTTTCCAAACACCGAGATTTTCCAAACACATGTGTACTTCTCAATCGAGCATTGGCAGTTGGCAGTATGATAGAAAGGAAATGTTGTCTTTTAGCACAGAATGTTGGAATGATAGTTTGAGGAGAGGTTCATTATGGATTTTATTCAACTTCAGAGCGTTATTATGATTCCTCAAGATAAGTTTTTTAACATGCATGTTTTTTATTTGTAGTTTGAAGCATCTTCTTTACATTCAAACTTTCTCTGACGCTCATCGTTAGGTCAGGAGCGGCCGACATAATTTTTAATACTGTAGTCTTAAATTCGTACCCCTCAAATGCCACAATCACATGGTCAACCAAAAGTGACAAGCCAAAAAATAAATGAATAAATCCAGGAGGTTCCTATAATCTGACTTTTCACTTCTGCTAGAGTTGGCAGATGATTATTTGGACAGTATCTTCCCACAAAGAGTCAATAAAAATCTCACAAGAAGAAAAAAAAAACTGTACCAGAGGAAACGATTTCGAAGAAAATAATTCTTATTACGAAAGTTACTTGTCTCTTTTCCAAATGCTCCCCATTTCAAATAATGTATGAATCGTAAATTTAAGAAAAAGGATGAAATTAGGATTCCTTCGTTAAAATTGGAAAATGTTGGTTACTTTCGTTTTTACATACTCAGGAGTAAGAGCAGTTAATTCTGCCCAGTGACCATACTTATTTTTATTGATAAGGAGCAGATTTACTTAAATTGATATTTTTTTGGTGTTAATTTTTAGCTATATCTTAACTTTTAAATTACGATTTTTTCTTTAATGGCACGATATATGGTCATTTACCCCTACCTATGTTTCTCTATCAACATGTTTTTTCGAAGTAGTTTTGAAAAAAGTGCGTTTGTTTTCTCGCACAACAGATTAGAACGTTCATATAAATTTTATTATTAAACATTTTTATAGCTTGTAAAACAAAATATCTGTAACGGATAACGCTATCTGGTTATTCTGATTGCATTAGTATGTCATTTCCGTATTTATAATTACTGAAGCATGCATGTACGAGTAAGATTGAAAAACCTGTATATCATACACAGGGCCACAAAGGCTAACAAACCCTTCATTCATATAAATACACTCTTTCATTAAAGGTAATCTTTGCTTTTTTTCAGCATCACCCCCAGCATTATGATTTCGGCTATTCGGTTAAAGACCACCATGGAGAACAACACAGACATGAATCGGGTGATGGTGGGCACGCTGTAAAGGGCAACTATGGCTTCACCGATGATCGCGGTGTCCACAGAGAAGTAGACTACGTTGCAGACCACGGAGGTTTCAGAGCTGCAGTTAAGACTAATGAGCCAGGAACTGCCAATCAGCATCCAGCTGCAGTTGAAATCGAATCATCAGCTCATGAAATGCATGATGGACCTGGGCATGCAATGGATGGACATGAATATCCTGGTTATGAGTATGGCAGACACGGATGGGATGGACCTGGTTATGGACTTCTAGGTCATGGTGGATATGGTCCTGATGGTTATGGCTATGGTGGATACTGATGCAGGTAATAAAAAATAATACAATTTTTTTTGTGTATATTATTTTAATTAGAAATTGAAATGAAGCATGGTACATTTTAATATTGCTCGCTGACTTAAAAAGATGGAGATACAAAATTTAAATACTGCACACACACACGTCACGAAAATCCTTAATTAATTGTTGATTGCTAGTTAATTTGAATTAATAATACTCTTTTAAATAAATGTTGTTTTAAATTTTCTTTTCCCTTCCACTTAAGTTTGAATTCATATACCTTTGTTTCAGTGAAAGAAAAATCTTTTTTTTTTCTCGCTGGGTAATTTTAATTTATTTTATTTCAAGCTTAAAAGCAGTTTAGTCAGGTTAAGTCCAGACTTAAATTACACCTTTCGCTTAACTGGCATCCCTTGGTCAATCAATCATAATTCCTCATTCGAAGCGAGGTTCAATTAAATTAATTATTTTCTCAGCTATAAAATTCAATGCGTTCATATCTTCACAGAGCATATGTAATTATGATTGTCTGAGAGCAACGCGCGCTTATTTAATATGAAAATTTAATTGTATAAAAATCAACAGTATGTCATTAGATCTTTATCGGATTGGTTTAGAAGAAAGCATTTGCGGTGATTAAAAATTAACTAATATGTATGTCGAGAATATCAAGTTTATTGCGGACTTTTCTTAGTTATTCGTTTTAAATAAAAACATATGTCCATGATTCATAGAGTCGATCTGATTCCGGTTGTATCTTTGACAATTCTTTTTTACTTGGTGAGTTGTTCAATATATTTAGTTTATTATCTCCTTTTGATGAATTTTCAATTATTTCTGGGTTGTCTTAATCTCATTCCATCATCGGTTTTTCGATACGTAATAAGGAAGTTAATATTTTCATTTTTAAGCTGAATGCTGACAATATTCGACGAAATAACATATTTTTGCTATGAATTATTCTCATGAAGCTCCTCTGAAAAATCCATAAGATATTCATTGTAAAAATTATGTTTTAAGCAACAATATAAAACAAGAAATGAGATAAGTAAATAAATATTATTAAGAATGTTTGTACAGAAACTTATTATTTAATTTCATTTTGCAGGATCCTGAAATCCATCGCCATTCATCTATATTTTATGTTAGGGAAATCATCTGTAATTGTCTAACAGGTGCAAAAGCTAACTTTGGTGATAGTTATGTTTTTCTGAATCTTCAAAAAATGTTTTCTGGTGCTGCTACTTCAAATTAGTTTATTTTCTATTATGTTACAGTAATCTTTTCATGTGTATACCATTTTCCACATTTTCTTTGTGTACATATATTTTAAATAAAAAGCATTTTTACAGTTTGTTTTTAAATATTTTCTCAACATAATGTTAAAAATAATTCAACTAATAATCACTAAATTAAAATAATAAATTGCATTGCTTTATGAAAAACTAGCTGTTACCCGTGACTTCGTTCACGTATCATTAAAAGAAGAATAAATGCATTAATTAAGAAAAATATTTCATTCCCGATAATTAGAAACGTAAATAATTAACTAACTCTTTATCACATTCCATAGGAGACAATACAGTATTTCTATGTTATAAAGACCTTGACATAACTAAGTTTTAAAAAAGTGAAATTTTGTGAAAAATAATCACGCAACCAATCGGAAACTGCAACCAATGAAAAAAGGCAGGCCAAATAAAATCGTGGAAATTGGCGAATTGTGTAAAAACATATGTCAAGTTTACCTGGTAAACCATTTTACTTTTAACGCCTTGTGAAACGTTTTAATAGCCATCCTTCAAAGATAATGGAAATAGTATATTCTTTTTCATTAAATTCAATTCTTGTGAATAGGGACCAATTATTCTAGACCTAAATGCAAGAAGCCTCCTTGATTTAATCTATAATTGAAAAAAAATCTTTTTTTCTAAATAAAAATATGTTGACAGACGATTTTTGTTCTTTAGAATAAATTGATTCATGAAGTTTGAATGTGTGAAAATACGTTTTTATTTTTCAAAAATTTTACTGTAATCAAGATTTTTTTTTTCTTTCACCATCTATTCAAATTGAAAATAAATTCTTTTTTTCAGTTTTAATGAGAAAAAATATATTAATCCGTTTTATTTCTTCTTTTTTATTCACAAAGGACGCGTTCACAGACCGAACCCCGAGTTACATAGGGTAACACATGAGTAACCCGAAGCGTTCAGAGAGCGATATCACGTGACTTTTTGCGAGTTACCCGTAGCCTTCAGAGCTGGAAATTACCCAGACTTCTGGTAATCCACATTACCTGGAGAATTTTGTTGGGTAAAGTGATCACGTGGTTGGGAAATCTGATTTATTTATTTGCTTTATAGCTAACTGCAACTGTTAACTGTTGTTCTTTATGACTCCTACTGTACTCTTGAGTCCTGAACATTTGATTGGTCTACCTTTAACAGGACAATGATATAACTGCCCAACATCGGCTAGGATGGTTACTGAAATGTTCGTACAATCAAAATGTAATGGTAGATTGGTTGACGGAAGTGTTTGATTGTAAATATACCCATAACTTTACCCAAAAGTGTTCACAGCCGTTTTAACCCAACTTTGCCCTGAGAAAATCAAATGACGTCATTTCCCAACTATCGGGGCTAACGAGAAAGACGGGCTACCGCGCTTCTCCAATTTAGAGTAGTCACGTGACGCTCCCGGTCTCAGCTGAGCTAGCAAACCAATTGACATAATAGATTATTGACTCAATTTTAGATTACTCTTATATCTGAGTCATTCTTTAATTTGATAAAATCCGTTACTTGCCCCATGCAGCGGAATAATGATTATCAAATCTTACAAAAACATTGAGATATTTTAATTATGTTAAATAAAATAATTTGTAACCAGATATAAAGTTGTCAAAAGGGGAAAAAATAAGGAAAATTGAGCCTTTTATATCGTAAAAATAATTTAACATTTAAAAATTTCAAAGATGAATCGCAATTTAAGAAAAGAATGATTTTTAAAGAAAAAGAAAATTAAAAAGCAAAAAAAAAATTTTTTTTTTGTTCAAACAGTTTTTTTATACCCTAAATGACAATATTTTTCCCACCAAAATTATATGCAGCCATAGGACATATATTTTATATAATATATATATATATATATATATATATATATAATTTTCAAAGCTTTAGAAGAAAAATATGTATATTTTACAGAAGAGCTCCTTCTACCCTACAAATCACTGTAAATACATAGAAATTTAACACATATTACTTAAGAATGATTTATTTAACATATTCAAATCTCAAAGTTGTAGAACAATTTTAAGTTATTGAGGGGGGAAAAATGTTTTTTTTTTTTTTCAAACCGGACCTTTATAATCAAATATCAATATTTCTGAACCAAAATTATGCATTGGCCATTGGATACATACTTTATATAATATATAAACTTTTCAAAGTTTTAGTACAAAGATAACTTTTTTTTTTTAAATTAAATGTGCTCATTATTTATCTCTGAGTATAGAAGTTAATAGCAGAAAGAAAACAATTTTAAGACACAAACTATCTAAAAATTAATATTTTTTTTTAACGAACATTTTCCCAAGCAACGGATTTATGATTGTTAAATCGTATTAAAATTTCAAAACACAGGCATAATTTTAAGTATATTAAATTAAAACACTAGTATGTTGTATAGTCATCACAAGACTTTCTTCATAATCGTTCTAATATATTGATTTAAATAGATCCTAACACCAACTATTATGAAGATGAAGTACAGTGCATTTATTTGAATTTAACATGGAGTTACAGTGATCAGTAAATACAGTTAACGTAGACATATATTAATAATATTAATAATTCAGAAATACTTTTAAAGGTATGCGTGTATGCAATTTTTTTCAAATGATCTGTTACATCAAAAACACAAAAAATGTCTAACTGACCAAATTTGTCTAAGGAGAATTGATTAAAAATAAAATAAAATAAAAAAATAAAAATAAAGTGTAACTTTTTCAAAATTATTTTTTAAAGTGTTTCATTGACATAATTTTATTTCTTACTTAATTTTGAACACTTTGGCAATTTACATTGCCACATTACCCCCACCCCATCATGTAAAAAAATTAAAATGTGTTTCAATCTTTTGGGACATCATGTATGTCAGTCCTGAGTAATGGTACATACCCAAAGACAAATATAGGAAAATATGGAAATACTTTAAACAGAAATTATGAGAAAAATGATAAGCAGACATTGTGTGGCAAAAAATTAGTATAGAAATGTTATAATAAAAAACGTATATGATTTCTCACTATCGAATTTTGATTTGGAAAAAAACAATACACTTAATTGTGACCAAAATTTAGGACTTGTTTACTTTCCCAAATCGCTATTGCTGAAACTGTTTTAACAATATCTATTTGGAAAAGTATGCAAGTCTTAAATTTGCATTACAATTAAGCATGTCGGATTTCCTTGTAAAACAAAGTTCGATTGTTAGAAATTCATACAAAACATAATTGAAAATAAATGGTACCAATGTAAAAGTTTGAAACAATATCTGGCAATTTGTTCTTTGTGCTCAGTCAAAAACTGAATTTATTGATTTATTATTTTATTATAAACATTTTTTTTTTAATTTAACACATTTATTAGTGGATTGTATTCAGTTTGCTAATAAATAAATTAAAATAACATTTAATTCATGTATACATAAAAAAATCATGAATTGTTTAATAGAATCAAAATGCAAAGTATCATATATATAGTATATTCTTAATGTTAATCCGTAATAATATTACAGGTGTAGTATCCTGAATATTAAATCTTTAAAAATAATCTGAACTTATTAAAAACTTCGACTTATTTCTATCCTGTTTATATTAATAAGTGAAAAAGTTTTAGAATAAATAGTGCAAGTAAAGACATATTCATTTAAAATGAATTATGTTTACTTATATTTAAACAATTAAAAACAAACATTATCATATTGCAAAGGTTAAAAAAAAATACATCACCAAGATTAGTAATGCAATGTTGAATTCAAGGAGTGATATTCCCTACTGATGATTTCGGATTTTACATTTATTAATGGTCTAGAAACGAAAAATCACCCCCCGAAACTCTGTAATGTTCTAAACCCGAAGCTGCAACCCCACCCCACCCCCCACCCTCCCTTAGAAAAATATATGTAATCGACACTGCAATAAAGGTACGTTATATTCAATACAATAATATTCTTACGATTTTACTGAGCTATTTTATTTCACATAAAGTAAAGTTCCCGGCATTTTGTTTTCCAACGATTTAAAGTATATAACATTGCACAATTAAATGTTACGCAGATAACATTTATTAAAGCGGAAAAATGATTAATACTTACATTCGATAGATTATCCGGCGTAAATGGATTAAGCATTACTACTTAAGATAAGCTTAACAAAATTAAAGTAAAATAAAAGATTCGCAATGAAAATAACGTTTGTTTTTATAATTAAAGAATATATAACAACACGCACACGAGTTAAAACCAAAGTAATGGAATTCCTTTGTGTACAGCTGCGCGTCAAAGTACGTTTTGAGTATAAGACCGCGACTATCACGTGACTTTCAACCACGGTAGCCCTTTGCGTCAGCCCGGCCAACTATACGAGTAACCCGCGTTTCGGTCTCTGAACGCGCTCAAAATTGGAATAATTTAGTTGCCATTTTTAGAGAAACTTCGTTAAAATTTACAAAATATATATATATATATATATATATATATATATATGTAATAATAAAAAATTTTCGCCCTATTTCTTTAGTTAAATTATTCCAAATTCTTCAATTCTTTTTTCCCTCTCTTTTTAAAATATCTCTTAAATCTATTTTGTATTTTATTCCATAACTTAATCAAAATATTCTGTTATTTATCATTCTAAAAATCTTAATCTGTTAAAAGCTACACGTATTTATTAAAACCTTATTCTCTTAAATTGCAACACTGCCTCTAAACGCACCTGCCTAATTTCTTCTTTTGAGACATTTAATTTTTATTCTTTGGAACTTTTATAATACCATTTTTATTTCTATTTAATTCATTCGGCATCCCATGATTCCAAACTGTTTTCGCGCCCAAAGGCCTTTTTACCTTTTTAATTTGCCGCTTCTGTTAAAGAGTTTTAATCATACGTCAGAGACACGTCTTCGTGGCCTCATTTTTTCATCCATTAGCGAGAAAGCCCCGCCTTCTTTATCCCCCTAGCGCCCTCCGAACCTGGATGCGAGTGGACCAGCTTGTTCGCGCGTTTTGTACCTTTGGGCCAAATTTTGAAGTACTTATACGGTTACACTGGCTTCGGAGACAGAATTTACACGAATTAGTGGTTGTCATCTAATTGCCGTCACTGGGGAGTCTACACTAATGCATCGGTAGTGTGTTCTTCAAGTTTTGCTAAATCTTCAATATCTTCAAATGTGTTCAGTTTTTAATGAAGCGAAAGTTGGTGGAGTTGCTTTCATCTCTGTGATCACAATAAAGCCACTGCTCATCTATTAAGTTATTAAGTCTTCTTTTTAATGTTTTTGGGAATTTTCTTCTGGATTTCACTGCCTCTGCTCAATTTTTACGACTGCTAATACACTACGATTTCCGATGTGATATACTTCGAGATTTGTCTTCATGGTGAGCGACTCGAAGTGATGCCCTGTCCGGGTGTCATGACTACATTTCAACGATCTCGTCTGCGGCTACCTCGATATGATTATCAGGTAATTTTAGTGGTTTCGGACTGAGATGTTCCGATTGTCTGGTGGAAAGAACGTTCAAGTCGACAGCAATAGCGATCGTCTATAATGTGCCAATTTTCGACAGGAATGTATCATATATATATATATATATATATCGGAATTTAAATAATTTTTTTTTAATTCTGAGAGTTTATGATATTCTCGGATCAATGATAACCGGTGTTAAGTAAATCGCATTGCGTTCGACAATCTGAAAGGAGTAGTTGCGAAATACAAAGAAGCGGTCAGATTTTAATATAATAGATTCGTATTTATTTATATTTTTCTAATAATCATGGTGTGGTTTTCGGCAAAAAACTCTCATCTGTATGTAACTGATATTCATGCTTAATAATCGGTATAGACAAAAAAAAATTAATTTTGCGTTTTAATTATGGCGTGAAACTCATCTACTTTCTAAACTTACTGATCCTTGTATTATTAATGTAAGGAATTGATTCCCGCTCCTTGTAAACACATTTGAAAATTCCCGTTTTATTTCAAATATGACGTCACTTTTTCCTCAGAGAAATCTCTTTTTAATGGTATAATTCTTGCTAATTTTTTTTCTGGCAATCAGGACGTAAATTTTAGCAGAAAACTCACATTTGTATGTAACTGGAATTCAAGCTAATTATTAATCAGTATCGATAAAAAATATTTTATTTTTTCATCTTAAATATTACGTCCATTATCTATCTACTTTCATTATACATTGATATTTATGCTCCTTGTATTATTACGAATATTTGAAAATACATGTTTTATTTATGACGTCATATTTGTCCAAGCCGAGGACGATCCTTTTCATAGTTCCATGGTCCAAGAGAAATCTATTTTTAATAATATAATTATTGTTCATTTTCCTTATAATTATAACGCAGTTTTTGACAGAAAAAGATCTTTTTAATGTAACCTATATTCATACTTCATGTATAATAACAAATACTCCATATTTTTGTTGCAAATATCACGGAAATTCATCTTCTTTTGAATTCTTTTTAATTTTCAGTTTTCACGTGAAAATCGTTCAATTGAAAATTAATTGTTGAGGAAAACGTATTTTTCCGTGTTTTTATTTATTGGCAACGATCAAAGCCCTAGCAACGATAAATTTAAATGGTTAACTTGTATGGAAAAATGTCCATTTATTCTCTATTAAAATAATGAAATTTTTAATTATTAAAGAAAATATTTGAATAAAATAAACAAAAACCAGTCTATGTTCATATGAGGGTTATAATCAACATATATGCAAAGAAACAGGATCATTAAATGCTCCATTTTGACGCTGGCTTCAGCCTAACATTTGCACACAATCAGATTTATAATATTACTAGCTGTTACCCGTGACTTCGTTCACGTAACATTAAAAAAAGAATAAATGCATTAATTTAGTAAAACTTTTCACTTGGTAATTAATAACATATATAATTAACCAAAGCTTTATCATATTTTATAAGAGACCATACGGTATTTCTTTGCTATAGGGGCCTTGACATAACTCAGTAAAAAAAGTGAAATTTCATGCCAAATAATATATACAATCGTGAAAATGAAACTGCAACTAATGAAAAAAGGAGGACGAAGTAAAATCGTGAAAATCGAGTAAAATCGTGAAATTCCTCTTCGTAAAACGAAAAACAACACTGGCAGAATTCTTCTATACAACAGTGCATTTTAGGTGGTATTTGGTGTACAATTTGTATATGTGTGCATTGCTAAATGAAAATTATTATATTGTTTATTTGCATAGACATATGTTATATATTTTTTACTACGTTATCTTGTTTATGTATATATTAAATTAAGTGCTTCACGCTAAGTGGTGTAAATAGTGAACAAACTGCTTGTGGATTTTATACAGTGATAGATATTTCACAAAGATATAACAATCTGATGCGATTCTGAAATGTAAATAAAGGTTGCTGGAAAGTACTTTAAATTCTGCCCAATTTAACCTAGATATTTTCTCTATCGCGCAAATAAATACCGACGACACAAATCTGACTATCTAAATTTACATATTTTTGTTAGTATATATAGGATTATTATGATTTATTTCATGCGCTTGAAATTTTTTACGCTTTCTCTAGGGTTAGGTTTCGAATAAATGTACTTTCTTGTTTTTTTTATTTTGCCATTTCTATTTATTCTATTTTCAATTCATTCCATTTATGGATATTGATTTAATTTACATATTCGTGTCAAAGAATATTCTTTAAAGTTATTATCAGGATTCGGATAGGATACGATTAGGGTTAGAATTAGGAATAAAAATTTAACGACAATGGCATGACCGATTGAGGTTTAAAGTATGAACCAGGAAGTCTATTTACATCGTGAAGCAATAAGAAAATTAGAAAATTATCGGCTAATATTTTTTAATATGTTTTACAGTCATAGTTGGCATCAAAGGTGAGCGGGGAAATGATCATCTAAAATACCATTAAGTGTTTATCACGCAAAAAACAAATCTGGTTACAACAATGTATTTAATTTTGCGCCAAATTTCACTTAATAAAAAAAAAAAGCAAATTGACTATGGACCTAATTTTAAACCCCTAACCTTCCTATTCTCGGAAATTTTCTACCTATATGTAAAAAAAAATTCTACTATATAGAACGCGCTTTCACGTTTATAATGTTATGAATTGGCACGATCGGCTTATTCAAGTTTACACAATTCGGCTGGAAGAAAAGATTCATTACTTTTTGACTTCTTCTTTGCTTTTGCATTACGCGAATTTGTTGGTAAAATCGATTTTCTTTTCGATAACATTGTTGTTTTTTAAGTTTTTAAAAATATTGTAATTTTACTTAAACATTGCTTTAAATCCATGCAATTTTTCTTGTCCAACAAGACTTTACAAAAATCTATTATGAAACAACTTTAAAAAAAGCTATATTTAAAAAAGACAACAAAGTTTTTAAAACTAAAAGAAATGTAAAATTAAATTCCGGTTCGAAACTAAGATTTACAAATGTGTTTCGATTGTGGGAAAATGATAGAGGAAAAATGCTGTTACTTCGACACAATCATATTAAATCTTTAGCTTTTATGAGAAAAGCAACTTTCTTTTAAAAAATATAGTTATTTTTATTAAGATTTTCTGATTTTCGATACGGATAATTTTGCGATGCATATCATTGACATTTGCCATCCAATATTTATTTTTTTTTCACTTTTTAAAATTTAAATTAAAAATATGGTATCTTTATGTTAGCCGTGTGCAGACGATAAATCTCCCACCTATCCCATCATTCGTATTGAATTCATTCAAAATATAAATCTTTCACTCATTTCATTTAAAACACAGAACTTTAATTTACAACCCATACATTTAAAATACATATATTACGTACATTTAAAATAATTCCTTTCATGTGAAAAAGAAAAAGAAAAAAGAGAGAAATTAATCACAAATAATTTGATAACCCAAGATCATTTTATTTCAATATCAAAACAAATCTGTTTTATTTTTCTATATATGACATCATATTCGCTTGCTTTCCATACTTACTCGTATTTATGCACTTTGTATTATTATCAAATATTTGAAAACGCACGGTTTATTTCTAATATGACATTTCACATTCTGTTTAATTCTTAAATAATTCATTTCCTTTTCATTTTTCACGTGGAAAATTTTCACTTGAAAATAAATTGTTGATTAAAAATTATTACTCAGGGGTTTTATTTTATATTGGCAACGATAAAGTATTAGCAACGGTAAAATAAATTTAACCATTTTAAAAAAAGCTGCCAAACCGGGCCCTTTGGGCCAAACCAACCAACCATTTTAAAATATACGAAAAAATGTCCATTTATTCTGTATGAAAATAATGAAATTTTTAATTTTTAAGAAAAATATTGAAATAAAATAAACAAAAACCAGCCTATATTCATTTGAGGGTTATAATTAACTTATATGCAAAGATACAGGATCATTAAATGCTTCATTTTGACGCTGGCTTCAGCCTAACATTTGCACACAATCAGATTTATAATATTATTAGGATTAGGATAAAATAAAATTATCCTTGAAAAATATATTACTTCGTCATGTATAATGTTCAAATTTAATCCTTCTTCCATCATATCTAAACCAAAATGCCAAACATTGTATATATTTTTACTAATATTACGTATTCAGGTTGCCCGTCTTATCGTTGACCAATAGCTAATTATAAATCGACAGTTATAGAGACATAGTTCCAGTTACAAAAATATTTCAAATGTTGTTCATTATCATATCAAAAGTCATTTTTGCACATATACAAGCACACATTTGCACACAGTACGTACATAACTGTGTCCGCCAGCGTGAAATTTTCGGTCAACCTGGTGATAGCTGATTAATTTGGCAAAATTCTCATTTAAATTCAGTATTGACGAAAACTGAGAATCTTTTATAATCGGTTTCACTCATTATAGCAGCGTGTTGTCGAATACAATTATCTAAATTTTTAAAACCAAGAAAAGAGAAGCTGGGAATACTATCTTATACTTTTTTATAATAATATGTCTACCATGTACAGTATTTAATATATTGTACCATACAATTATATCATGCTAGTAAAACATGCGGCTTTGCACGCATGGTTGTTAACTTATGCCAAGTGATATTTGTGTGCCTATGTACATTAGGGAAAATTATATTACTATGGATAATTTAAATATTACTAGTTAAGTCACTTTTGAGGAAACCTCATTCTTGGACTGTATAAAGTGAACATGATATTTGAATTAATGAGAAAATCATCATTCCAACTCATTTCCAGCCACCCCCTTCCAAACAAACAGATACAATGGAGTGTTACGTGGTAACTGTATTTCCTACAAACAAACATTTGTTTATTTTAAAAAGAAAATAGTATGACTTAAATCACCATAAAAATTAAAATACCATTAAGTACTAAGTTGAAAAACAATGGTTTAGTATATTTAATCGTCATTTTTGTACGGCGAAAATAATTATAAAATACTTCCTTACATAATTGGCAATCATGATTCTTTATTTCTATCATTTAAAAATATATTAGCATTTACTAGTATACTTTATTTCAATCGCATTGCTCAAAAAAGTTGTATTTAACACTGATATGACATATAATTGATTTTTTTCTTTTGAATAGTTTAAAATTTAATTTAAAAAAAAATTGTACACTTTTATGTCTTAGAAGTTGTAACTATGCTACATTTGAAGTTTTTAGGCTTATACTTTCACAGAAATTATAGTGAAAATATAAATGTGAAACATTTCGTCCCAATCCACTCATTTGAAATCAATTTTTTTTTTAACTTTCGTTTGTTCTCTATTAGAACCTGTAGTCAAATTAAAAATTTCCAGCCCCAATACTTTCTGAGTAATCATGATTATACAGTTTTTCTAATCATTTCCCCCTTTTAAATCGCTAAATATTTTAACAAACGTTTTTATCGAGCATTTACGTCTTAAATGTAACCACATATCTTCATAGTTTTCCACATATTTTTTAGCATCGAAATAGATCCGAATTTTAGAATATTTTTTACTCTTGTAATCCCTGGAGGGTAGATTGCAAAGAGAGAAAATATAGCCTATTTTTAAGCAGAAACTGATATCATAATTATCCTGAGAGAAGATTTGATATCGGTTCAGTATTTCCAATGTAATCGTTATTTTAAAACGTTTTCCACTCAATTCGCCGTTTTAAATCTCGAAATTTTAGAAAGCGTTCTGTGCAAAAATTAACATCTCAGAAGTAAGAGCCATGTCAAATTTCAAAGTTTCTAGGTTTAAAAATTCCAAATAAATCCTAATTAAAAATGTTTAGAACATCTACAATTCCTTTCACCGTTTTAAATTTCGAATTTTTTAGAAACCTTCCTAGTGAGCATTTACATCTTAATTAATTAGAATGCCAAATTTCAAGTTTTAGCTCAAACAATAACACAGAAATTGAATTTTTAGAACGTTTCTTGCTTCTGCAGCCTTTTAAATGTCAAATCTGATCAAAACTGTTCTGGGGGCGCATTTATGTGGTAAAAGTACAGCCATGTCAAATTTCCTGATTATATCCCTAACAATTCCACTTAATGTAGAACGCCTTTAGACCATTTTCTGTAATTTTACCTTTTTTAATTTCGCTTTTTTTAAAAACAATTCTTAGCGAGCTTCCACATCTTAAAAGTAAACATCATGCCAAATTTCAAGTTTCTAGCCCCTTCAGTATCACAAAAATATAATTTTAGAACGTCTTTTGCTTTTGCAGTCGTTTAAATTTCGATTTTTTAAAAAACTGTTCTGTGGGATAATTTACGTCATAAAAGTAACAGCTGTGTCAAATTTCCGGTATCTATCCCTAACAATTCCAAATGAATCGTAAATAAGAACGTTTTTAGAATGTTTTCCGCTCATTTCACCCTTTTAAATTTCGAATTTTTTAGAAACCGTTCTTAGCAAGCATTTACATCTTACTAGTAACCATCATGCCCAATTCCTAGTTCCTAAGTCCCAACAATTTTACAGAAATCGCAATTTAGAACGTTTTTCTCTTGATCACCTATTAAATTTCGAATTTTTTAAAAACTGTTCTGTGTGAGCATTTACATCATAAAAGTAACAGTCATGTCAAATTTCAAGTCTCTATCACTAACAGTTCAATATAAATCGTAATTTAGTACGTTTTTTAAAACCGTCTCCGCTCATTTTACCCTTTTACATTTAGATTTTTTTAGAAATTGTTCTTAGCGACCATTTACATCTTATAAGTAAACCACCATGCTAAATTTCGAAATTCTAGCCCGAACGTATCACAGAAATTGTACTGCTAAAACTTTTCTTTCTCCTTCGCCCTTTTAAATTTCGAATTTAAAAAGAAAACTATTCTGTGGGAGCATTTAAGTTGTAAAAGTTACAACCATGTCAAATTTCCAGTTTCTGTCCCTAATAATTACAAATAAATTGTAAATTAGAATGTTTTTAGAACGTTTTCCGGTCATTTCACCCTTTTAAATTTCGATTTTTGTAGAAACCGTTCTTATCCAGCATTTACATCTTACAATTAATCACCATGCCAAATTTCGAGATTCTAGCCCGAATAATGTCACAGAAATTGTAACGCTAGAACTTTTGTTTTCTCCTGCACCCTTTTACATTAAAAAAAAAAAAAAAATGTTCTGTGAGAGCATAAAGTAAAAGTCATGTCAAATTTCCAGTTTCTGTCCCTAACAATTCCAAATAAACGTTTTTACAACGTTTTCCTCTCACTTCAAACTTTTAAATTTCTATTTTTTTCCCCTTTAGAAACCGTTCTTAGCAAGTATTTCTATCTTACAAGTAAGCACCATGCCAAAATTCAAGTTTCTAGCCCAGTTTTACAGACAACGCAATTTACAACGTTTTTCTCTCGCTCACCCTTTTAAATTTCGAATTCTTTAAAAACTGTTCTGTGCGAGCATTTACGTTTTAAAAGTAACAGCCATGTCAACTTTCCAGTTTATATCCCTAACAAGTCCAAATAAATCATAATTTAAAACGTTTATAGAATGTTTTCCGCTCACTTGATCTTTTTAAATTTCGAGTTTTTAAACCATTTTCGGGGAGCATTTACATCTTAAAATTAAACACCCATGTCAAATTTTAAATTCCCTCCAGTGTCACAATAATCGCAAATTTAGAAAGTTTTTTGCTCCTTCATCCCCTTGGGTTTAGTGGTACCAACATAAAATACAGCCTATGATGGATCAGAGACTATCTCCATCATTTTGTCATCATTACTTTTGAAATCGGTTCGGTAGTTCCAGAGATTATCCCCTACAAATAAACAAACGTTTCTTCTGTATAGTTGCCGCAACGCCGGTTGGGGCTTACTGTAGAGACACGGAAAGCTTTTGGTGTCTGTTTGTTTGTTTGTTTGAGTATGTGTCTCGTGATAAATGCCGCAAAAACCATCCGATTAGTCTGTAATTAGGTAAGTAGGTTGGTGAGGTATCCGGAATTAGCTGTACAGTTTTTGATTAAATTTGATTCATTCGTTCGAAAAATATTGAGCATTTTCGTTTACGCCATTAATGCTTTTTTTATGCGAATTCAGACGATTTAAAAATTTTAGCGTTCATTGGGGAGAAAATGACGCATTTGAATAATTAATTTAAACGTTAAATTATGGATGTTAAAATTTTCCAATAAGGGTTTTAAATTACTCCGCTTTGTTTGAAATTTTGTCAATTCATATGTGAGACATTATAAATTATCTATGCATTTTTGGATCGAAAAAGTATAAAACATTTTAACTTTTGAATTTTATATTTTTTCTGTCATAAATAATTTTTCTTTCTCTTTTGCTTTACCGGTTGACTAGAAACTCTATTTCATAACGTGTCAGAAAAAGAAAATTTATTAAAATGATTCATTAATTGAGATTTTGTCAGTTACGAACGATTTGGAGAAAATGTTTAAATAAAATATAAAATCGTTACTTCTGAAGAGAACCTACACCCCCCCCCCCCTCCCACACATACGCACTTCCCAGAAAAGTTGTAAATTTTTATTCTAAAGAATTCGAATAATAAGCAGTTGAAGAGCATAATTGCATGTAATCGTGTTTAATATAACAGTTCTTAAATGTTAGATATTCTGATTGTTTGGGAAATCTTATATTCTTAGAAATATACATATAATATAATAATATATATAATATAACACTAGAAATGCTGATTTCAGGATGTTAGATATTGTGTGGAGCGAGATAAAAATTAAAATGTCTTGCAAAATTGACGCTGATGCTCCTGATCTGAAGATTTAGTAGTATTAGTACACTGCAAAAAAACTGTTGATTTTATGGTATAATACTGGCACCGCAGCTGCCAGTATTATACCGTAAAATTAACAGTAATAAGCAGTAAAATAAGTTCAACATTTTTTTTTTTTTTTTTTTTTGCAGTGTATAGATTTAATATACCTTTTCCTCCTATTGGAGTCCAATAATGAAACAATATTGTATTCATTGAAAATGTTTCAAATGAAATACCAATGTTGTTAAATGGTGGTTTTATATCGGAAATATTGCAACGAAATGTCAATATTGAAGAAATATTACCTTTACTACATTCAAAATATTAGCAATGAAATGTGGAAAAAATCTTGCAATATTTATGCAGCATTTGCACAACACCCAAATTTTGACCCAATATTTCTTGCAAATATTGACCCAAATATAAAAAGTGCATATGATATTGTCTCAAATTTGTTCTGTTCTTAATGATAGAATTTACTAAGAAAAATAGAAAATAGAAAGTAAAGATACCAAGCCAATAATAAATACAATAATTTATTTTAATCCTTAATATATATACATTATACAGTTAATATGTTAGATGAATCATTCCTTCAGTAAAAGATGGGTAGAAAATCCAGCCTCCAAAGACAATCACCACGGATGTAGAAAAGACAGAGATTGCACAAATTCGACAAAATGGCATGAGGTACCATTACCAGCTGGCATGAAATGCAGGTTATCACATTTAGGAAGGGTACTTTTTGGATCAAGTGGATGTTTTCAACATTTCTACTGAAACAAAAAAAAATTATAATTAGCTTCTTATTTCCCAGTACTTCCAATTTGAGGAATAATTTACTTAAATAATGTAATTGGTGATTTACTGAACACACTGGTATTGTACGATCACTGAATTGTAAGGCTAAACACCACTTTGACACCCTGAAATTTAAGATTTGTTCGGGAATTGATTTTTAAAGCAAAGCGAAATATTTATAAAAATCCATCTGCAGAAATTTATTAGCATGAATTAAAGTCACAAACCGTATTTTTGGTTAGTTGATATATTTCAAAAATGGCGGCTTGACAGATGATGGATGGGAGCACTTCGAAAAAAAAAAACGAGTTGGAAATTGTACGTCAAACGTGACAAACGAGGTGCGTTCGTACTGTAGCTAGTTATATAAATATTCAGATCTTGATGATTTTTAATTCTGTGAAATGAATTATATCGTCTGCAGATTAATTTCTGTCATATCTCGGTCGCTTCACGATTAAACTTCGGAAGCTCCTATAACAAAAAAGCATTGATTTAAAAAAAAAAAAATTCAAATTTCTTAATAAATATTTTTATTAATATCTCCTAAAGTTTTGATTCGATTTTCATAAAATTTGAAATGTCTCGACAAAATTCTGAAAAGATAATATATCTTAAATTTCAAACCATTCGGTTGGGTAGTTTTTGCGTTGTTATATGCGGACGGACGGACAGACAGACGGACGGACGGACGGACGGATGGACAGACGGACGGACAGACAGACGGACGGACCAAGCGACGACAATATGTGCTACGTATTTATATAATTACGAACGCGCCTAAAAAGATGGTCAAGCGGTGGACACGTAAATGTATCGTGTTACTTGACCTAGAGCAATGTAACAAAATAATTTATTTTCTTAGTACAAAAATCTTCTGAAATACGTAGTATATTTTTTAAATGCATTTTTAATGAAATGTCACCGATTCAAAGGAAAATGTAAGTTTTTAACCACAAATTTCTTTACTTAAACGGATATAGAGCAGCGAAAATCAATATTTCGAAAAACTCCTACGTATTTCACTAGAACAATATGTGATGTATTTTCCAAAAAGATAAAGTTGTTTGATTGAAAAATGTCGGAGGTAGAGTATCTACCGATAAAAAAAAAAAAAAAAAAAAAAATTAGTTTAAAGTTTTAATTACTGTTTACTCTCTATGGCGCACTTTGCTTCCTATAGTTCCAAAATTACCCTTTCATTTCTGATATCGATTTCCAACTAATAGAATATGATCGTATGTATAAAAATGTTTTAAACGACAAAAAGAAGAGAAAAATAAATAAAATTTTTAAACCAGTTAAAGTGGTGTTACTCCTGAATAACAAAATTTTCGAATAGTAATCTTCACCTTTTTTAATCAGAGACAGTCTGTGATTAAATGAGGCAATATTATTATTCGGAAAAAGTTGTACTTAATTTCAAGAACCGTGCGAACCCTGTATCACTACCCAGTGAAGCACTCGGTAAAATGCGCATGGTATGGTGTTTTTAATCTCCCATATAAAGTGCAGTATTCTAATTTCATGGCAAAAAATAATAAAGTTTGACAATGAAAATTCTCTAAAAATCGTGATTAAAATAATATCTTCTTTTCTAAATTACCATATTTAGTTATGTATTTAACAATCGATTATTAAAATACCTTAATATAAAGGTTTTAACAATATGAACTTTTCACTCACCATAAAGTCTCTGCTTATTAAAATATGTTCGCTAATACATCAAAACTTTTGGTATACTTTATTTTGTTTTAAATCGATAGGCACAACAGGTGTTTATGGAGTAGTTTTAAAAAATTGACCATACTTAAAGAACTATCAAAATTTATCTATATTAATAAAAGAAAGTTTTTGTCTGTGTGTGCGTGTCTGCCTGTATATTTCTTTGTTTGTTGGCGATGGCTAGGGAAATGTATTGCACGTAGAGGTCTTCAAATTTGGGTCAGAAGACAGGAATAAAGGTATGAGTGTACCCGAGTCTCAGATTTTGGATTTTTGTTATTTTATATTGAACGGAGCAATTCGCAAATTTTCCCCGATGTTCCAAATTCATCGGCAATTTTAACCTTCTCAAATAAGCTATCCAAATTGAATCTTTTAGCACAATATAGTACATTCTGTCTTCTTTTCAATAAAGGTTTTTTTTCGAAATTCGTTCAGCGCATTTTGAATTTTTCGCAATTATTTTTAAGTTCTCATTTTGCCGAAAATCAGAAGTTTCTTTTTTTATTAATCAATATCTATTTGCTGCTTTAACAATTCCATCTTATATTTTATACCACTGTATAGAACAGATTTTCGTTAATTGTATATAAAAAAAAATAGAATGAGTTATTTTAAGATTAATTATTAAAAAAAGTAAGGTCATCGATACCCCCCCCCCCTCCTGAAACGCAGCGGTGAAAAAGTCGAAAAAATTTCAGTGTTGGTTGTTTAAGTAACTCCTTTATCCCCCCCCCCCAAAAAAAAAAAGAAAACAAAAAAAAAAACAATATTTTTCTTTATTATTCGGTGCGTTGAAGGAGGTTCATTTGGAAACACCGATTAGCGTAAAGAAATATTTTTAAAGTAATTCCGGAAAACGGTAAGGTAGTTTTAGGTATATTTAAAGTTGTTAGTGCGAACCCGGGCAAATCCTGGCCGGCCTGCTAGTATGGAATAAAAGAATCATGTTTAAATTCAAAACTGTTTAAATCCAGTTTCATATAATTCCGCTGGATGAGGTAGCATCTATGCGTTGTATTCAGGGATTTACTCAAAAAATGCATTGTTTCGTATAGCTTTCGGAATTATTCCGTATAAACCTTGCACCGTACATGGGGGTGGGGGGCGGGAGTGCGTATTATATGCACGTAAATACGATATTATAAAAATTCCTTTAAACATAAAGAAAAAAAATTAAAATATTAAAAACAGTAAAGAAAATGTTATGGATCAAAATCTAATAAAAATTTCCTACCAAAATTAAACAACACACAAGTATTATAAATTATTTCACACAATAAGTACTTTTATATTGAACTTGTTTCAATATGTTTGATCTGTCCCCAAAACACCATTTACGGGGTATGGTACATTACATCTGATACATACGAATAAATTCTAATAGATTTACACAATTGGTGTTTTTCCATATCAGCAATATTTAGACGTATCGAATGGCAACAGTTATGTCTACTAGACGACACTGCTATGCAAATTATTGCAATTTGTTTTACAAAAACACAATTAGGCAGAATCAAGCATTAGAAGCAAGTTTTTGTCTATACATATTTAAAAATAATCAAAAATATATTTAAAAAGTTATCTGTTTAATATATGGTCCTTGTTAATTTAAGTGAGCTTTGTGGCATATATGCGAACGGCTTTTAATGAATTGCTTTTGGTGCTACATATGTCGTGAATGACATACATCAAAATTTCAACGATAAAATTGTCCTAAAACTTTAAAATTATTTTCTTCTTTTTTATCACCCCTTTCCCTTCAAAGAGTATCTAGGGCTGGAAGGAATAAGAAGCTGATCATTACCGAAACTTTTGTTCTCATCCAAAAAGAATGACTAAATCTGCGTCACATTAAGTTTATAAAAGCTAGCGGGAATAATCAGTATGGTAGCATTAAGAAAAAATATGTTTTACAATTATAAAGATTACATGAAGGAATTACTTATATACTAAATACCTTGCACGTATTTTTTATGTAGCTTTATTTATATCAATTTCTCGATATGAACGAGCTTTTCTTAAATCCAAGCAATATATTTATATGCCAACGACACAACATTGTATCTGTAACAATATTGAATAAAATTTCGGGCATGACAAAATATTTATACAAATAATATTTAACCTAAACATATTCTTCCCATAAAAAACGAACAGACATCAAAAATTTTCAAAAATGTTGTTTATAAAAACATTTTTACTTACTCTAATATCCATAACCGTAACCATGGCCACGTCCGAAACTAGCAAGACCAATACCATGGCCATAACCCTGTCCTCCAAGTCCACCGTGTCCATATTCAAGTCCTCCATGCCCAACATGGCCATAACCGTGTCCTCCAAATCCACCAAGGGCATATCCATGTTCTCCAAATCCACTATGTCCGTATCCATGTCCTCCATACCCACCATGTCCGTATCCATGACCTCCATAGCCACCATGGGCAGCATGGTTACCAAAGTATGGATGTGCTGAAGAGTGAATTTTCACAGCAGCAGGATTCTGATTGGCAGTTCCAGGTTCGTTTGTTTTTACTTCTGCTCGAAAACCTGCATGATCAGCAACGTAGTCAACTTGTCTGTGAATGCCACGATCATCTTTAAATCCATAGCTTCCTTTCACAGAATGTCCACCAATGCCAGATTCCTCTCTATGTTGCTCACCATGGTGATCTTTAATGGAGTAGCCAAAAGCATGAGGATGGTGGTGGGGCTGAAATGAAGAAAAAATTGCAGAGTTTAAATCGTGAATATTTAATGAAGCATATCTATTTTAAGATACACTTCCAGTCATTTCTAGGAATTTATCATTGGTTAATATTAAACTGATGAGAAAGTACAGTGTGATTCGATAAGAATATATGTATAACAAACTGGTACATTTGAAAACAAATAAACAAACTACAAGCAACAATAATAAAAATGACAGAAGTGATACAACTATGAAACTGTTGTCGCTCTCTTACGAATATCATTGAAACTAGGCTACGTTATCTTCTCCCACCCATCTACTGATCACCGTGCTGATCAGTAGCTTCAACATCATATTGACATGCGTATATTATGACTGAATCAATTTGTATATTTTAGAGAACTATATTAGAATTGGAAATATGTACACTGTAAAGAAAAAAAATTAATTTTAAAGTAAAACACTCTCAGTCAGGACGGCAGTATAAAACTGTTTATTTTAGAAAAAAAAATCTGTAAACCGTTTATTTACAGGAAAATCTACTAAATTAACAAAAATTTCGTAATCAATACAAAAAGTTTTTGGAAGAAATCAGTAAACTATTTTTTTTTTAAACCAAAATCTGTTAAGTAACAGAAAGTTTGAAATAAATACAGATTTTTTACATAAAATAAGCAGTTTTATACTGGCGTCCTGGTTGACTGTCAAACAGATTTTTGCATTGGGTACTGAGGAACAGACCATTTATTTTACTTCCTGTTGTCCTGAAAATTTGTAGATAATGTTTTACAAAATAAATCTAACAGTCGAATATACGTATAGTATAGCATTTTTCCTAGTAATATTTTTCAGCTCGTTTAAGGTTCAATTACACTTCAAGTATTGAAATCCTGACTCACAAATTTTTTCTGTAAACTCAACAGACATATTTTTACAATGTATGTATATATAAATCAAATGTTAGAATTCTGAAAATCTTTTAATTAAAAAAAAAAAATTTTTTTCAATAAGATACTTTAAATGCTTTTTTTTTTTTTTGGCTGTACATGTAATAAGGATAAAATTCTTTGAAAGAAAGAAGAAAAAAGAATAACAGTAAACTTACTCCAATATGGCCAATAGCAAACGCCATGCTGATAACTGCACAAACACAAACAATCTGTAAATATAAAATAAATATTAAAGCGATGTGAATTTCAGTAAAAATAAATGTGAAATGAACAGTTAATATGTGATGAACTATTCACCTACAATTATAATGATCGATGCCTATGTAGTTTTAATGTTAAAATATAGTAAATCAGAGAGTTTACCTCTAATTATTAACTTATGTTATGGGAATATTAAGAAAATTAACTTTAAAGCATCACCAAAATAATATATTTCTAAAATTTATTTTATACGTTTATTAATAAAAAGTATACTTTAACGTCTATGCTGAATATTTCACTTTTCTTCTTTTGAGAAGTAAGTATTCAGGATCTGCTAATCTTAAAATTTTTTTAAATGAATTATTCTGCCATTCTGTATTTGTTTAATTTTTCTATTGTTAAATGGTAACTTTCCATTCAGAAAATTCCTTCATTTGTAAATAAGCTTATGGAATATGTAGTTTCACATTAATCTATTAGATTCCATAGTTATTGCGATTATATACAGCTAATATTTCCATACAAAAATAGCGGTACTCAAAATTCCGAGGATCTGGCAACTATGAGATTTCCAAAATTTTATTATTGCCTGACATAAGTAATTTTTAAAGTATTTCACAGAAGTTCGAATTATTGTTATTTTAAACAGACAATGTGTCTCAAACAACTAAATAAATAAAAATAACAATAATAATAACAATATATATATATATATATATATATATATATAATTAGTATTATTTTTCTTTTGAATACCGTCTCCTTAATGTTAAAACAAGTAATATAAAAAAAAAGTCAATTCCTACTTTTTAATCATAAATATATAAAATAAACCCGTGCAGCATTAATATCCCACGTTATCTTTATTGACCATTATTTTATAATCATCGTTGCGGTATTTTATCTCTGAGGCATCACTCATTTGAGATAAATCTTTCATTTCATTTATGAAAACAATGGGAGGAATTTTTTTCTCCTATTTAAAAGTAAAATTAATTAATTAAGTTTAATTGATGAATTAATATTTGAAAAAACTGTATTAACATAAAGTGTCATCCACTACAAGTTTTAAAAAAATTATTTGAACTTGAGTGGACGAATAGAAAATATTTTATTAACGATTGAAAATTTGAACAAGATATATATATAGAGAGTGTGATCTAATAGTAGGAATTTAATAATGATAAAATAAGCAGTAATACACTGCCGCGCTGCGCGGCAGTGTATTACTGCTTATTTTACTGTTTATTACTGTTAATTTTACGGCTAATTAAATTAATTGTTAAATTTATTTAATTACTGTTAATTGGTTTATAATTACGGTAATTATACTGGCAGCTGGGGTGCCAATATTATACTATAAAATCAATTTTTTTTTTCATTGTAGACCGCCCCATAATTTTAGTATCTCTAATGTTTATTGACATGATAATTTGTTATTATACAGGGTGATTTAACACTAAATAAAATAGCGGGAAGAAATCTAACCTAAACATAAGAAGATGGTCATAAATTTAAACTGGGTGTGGTTAAAATAACGTACGATTAATTTAATTCTTTTAAACGAACATGAAGAAAGAAAGTAAAATTTAAATTTTCGGTTAAACACAATTTTATACCCGGAAAATATAAGGAATGAAAGCTTACTTACATGATAAAGACTCATTTTTTCCAGCTAGCAGATTTGTTCTTTAAAGTTCTGTAACTTCGCAAATTTTGATGCAGATGGGGATCCGAACTACTCTTTTATATCCTTAATCCAACACTTAAAAAATCCAGTTTCGGTATGTAACTTATTGAAGAAACAAATTAAAACAGCCTGAAGGTAAACATATAGTTACTGTCACCAAATTACTGAAAACGCATTCTTTACAAGAGTAGAAATCATATATCTCAATGAGAAAAAAAAAGTATAAAATATTTCTTATGTATGTATTGTTTTCTTCAAAAAGCGGCATTGCCATTTAATCGTTATGTGAGATTTATATTTAATGGAATCTGATGTAACAATTCTGCTGTCGGAAAAAAAGCAAATTCTAGGTTGCATTCAATTTGGGTGTAACCCAAGTTGAAGTATGCTAACTTTCTGTGATCTATCCGACCACAGACAAAAAATACGATAATATATCCTTTCGATATATAATTTTCAACTTTGCTATTTAATTTTCTATTTTATGAAAAAAAAAAGTAAGTGTCACGTTTCTACTGCAGCGCAAATAAAATATTAGAGCATATATGAAACACGTGGGAAAATTAGAAAATTATGTGTTGATTTTTTAAATAGTTTATACATGAAAGGCATTTTGAAAATGTCTTCTCATATATTTTAATGAATTAATGTTTAATACTTCCTTGTTCTGTATTTCTGCCATTGTAAAAATTTTGTATTACAATGTGTAAACATTTCTTTCAGTCTTGCCGCCAGTAACTTTTATGTGAAAGAAATAAAAATCCTGGTGGGTATGAATTGTGCTTTCTGAGTTGAAAAGTAAATCTTAATTAAAATATGAGAAACTTTTCACTGTTGTTGAATACCGATTCATGTTATTACATATTTTTCACGTTACAAAATATTAACATTTTTATTATTTCAGTCAGGAAAATTCGAGTTTAATTATTTTTACATATTTTTTTTAAAGTACGAATACAAATAATATACATATTATTATTATTATATATCTAGATTGCCTTTGTGACGTATAAAAATTCGTACAAACGGTCAAAAGTAGAAAAAAAACAAGAACGAAAAATCATGCGTCAAGCATAGATTATGAAACACTTTCCAACACAGCCAGAAAACTGTAACGAAACTTCACCGTTAAATAAGGTGAAAGAAGATATGTAAGTAAACAGTTTAGAAAACATATACCACATTAAAAAATACAGTTTTCGAAATTACCTTTCAGTGTCAAAAAAGTAGTCGAATTATTTTTTGCAGCCCTGTATATGATCAATAGATGTGGATAGATGTGGCATGATAAAATTTAGTTCAGTTAGAATCTTCATATTTAGCAATTTTCTCCGATCTATGGAAATGCACTCGAAATCTTTTGTACAGCCCGGTATATTACCTGAAGACTTTTATATACACTACCTATTAAGCTAAAATGCAACTTAAAACTCACTCGCAGCAATTACCAACCGTAAACGACAATGTATCTTTTTCTTTTAGCCCTGTATCTGAATTTACTATTTATATTCCACAAACTTATATTAGTATACTAAATATATTATAGTTCAGCAAGAAAATGAGTAACACAATTAAAAAATATCCTTAAGCAATTCACTCCTATAGTCTGTAATACTTACGGATTCTCTTGTGTAGCCCTGTATATGAACAACCGAGTTCATCACACATGTACTATGAAAAAATTTAGTTAAACTTAAAACGCAAACCAAGTTGAAAACGCACTTATCGTTATCACACACAGACTGGCAAATATCACACATGTACTGTAACCGATATCTTTTGCGGGTCCCTGTAAATAAACGCTATGCACACCACACTTTCAAGAGAGCAATTTATAGTGAACCTCAGTAATGCATATAATTTCTATTACGTTTGAAATAGTGAAATATCACTAAATTACACTGAAAACGATTTTTACCCATAGAACAATGTGTAACAGAATTCTTTTGTTTGACCCTGTAAATGAATAATTAATGCTTTAAACCCCATATTCTGCAAAAAGCATGTTTTAATGCCCTTCATAATTATATATCAATTTCTTCATGTTTTAAATGAAGTAGCATCATAAAAATGCACTTTTGAAACAATTATTACCCATTGACTGTAATGTAACGGAATACTTTTGACTGTCCCTGTAAAAAAACTATAAATGCTACACACTTTCGTTGAAATAGGGAACATGCTATAGTAAACGACAATAACATACAAAAATTTCAGGGCGATCTGAGTATATTTACGCGAGTTAGAGCACGGACAGACGCGAACGGCAGACGGACATACAAACCGAAGTCATAAACACTTTTCAACTAGGTTAGAAAGTGTTAAAAAGGAATGAAATAAGGAGGAATACATCATAATAATTATAACTGAAACCGGAAGAAGACAGTCTTCATTTGGAAATTGAGCCAAATTTTAAAATTTTCAATGATACTAAAAACATTCGACGTCATATTTCGATTCTCCTTTAATTTTAACTTCAGTTACTAAATTTGAACCTATTAGGTGAAGAAGTTTAGGAATTATATGCATGTAAAATTTTGGACTTTTCAGCGAAATTCATTTTTAATACTTTCATTCATATCTCCAGTAATATTTATTTATTTCCGCTGACTTTGCCTGTGGTGTTAATATTTAATTTGTATATTATGGCCATCACAGAACTTTATTCTATATCATTCTAATACATTAACCCATTCCCTGTCGCACCATTCAAAATAAAAGTGTATGAAAAAAAAACCCTGCCAAGCTACCATCATTTTAATATGTTAAAATATACTTTATTTAATGACAAAAACTTTGCTATTAAAGATACCGAATATTATCTTTCAAAATTTTTGGTGGCAAACGAATTTTAGTAAAAACATTGAAGACTTCGCCCATGTAGTTTCGGCAGTTAATGAGTTAACAGCATATTCACACAGCAACAATTATGGATACCAGGCATAATGTTTTTCTTTGAATTTAACATAGAATTAAAGTGATCAATGAATAACAGAAGAAATCCCGTTTGGTAAATTGCATCAATTGATTGTGGACAAGCTTAGGGACAGGATACATGATGCGCAGTGCCCGACTTAGACTATCTGGGACTCCGGAGCAAGCATCATTCTGGGAGGGGGCCCTTCTATCTGTCCATTGAAATTTTATGGGAATTATGTTGAAGTGACTAGTATTAAACTTCATACCTATTGTATGCATACATAAATTTCAAACCAAGTACTATTTACATCTGTATACAGGGTATCTCAAGAAAGATGGTCACAACTTTAACAGATGACAGAACACTACTTTTTATATATAAATATAACGACTCATATGAGCTCTTGAAGTGTAAATACAGGTATTTCAATCACTCTTGGTTATTTGTTATAATATAAAATTTTCTACCACATTATAAAATTTAATCTTTGTATTGCATCAGCATGCATTTGAGCAATTCCATAATATGGAAAAACAAGTGAAGGCATGCACTTATACTAATAGCAACAAATTCCAACACTTGTTATGTTGTTTTTTCATTCCTCATGCTTTTTAAAGTACTTTTGTATAAAATTTTATAACTATAGTTTTAGGATGATGCAGATTATTCCTTTTTGGGGAGGAGGGGACATGGGGCACAGGAAGAAGAAGGTGGAAGTAGCGGGCTACACTCCTTTCCTGAATCTTTGAAAATGTAAGAATTTTGGTCACTTTTGGCCAGTTTGAACCATTTTGCACCCCTTTAAGAAAAATCCTGATTAAGCCCAAAGGGGGACCCTCTCTCAAATGGGAGGCCCGGGGCAGCTGCCCCGCATGCCCCTGTATAAGTCGGACCCTGTACATGCGCCCCCTGGTGATTGATCAAAGTCAAAATTGAATCAGCATCTTTTTATGCCAAGGTCTAACAGAATATGAAGTTTGATGGAATTTCGTGTATTTGTTCGACAGGTATAGCTTGTTTGGAAATCGTGAAAAATGCAGCATAGCAGCGCCACCTGTTAGCCGATATAAACCCGAAACTTATCAACATATATTTATGTCAACGTCTAAGATAATATGAAGTTTGATGAAATTTCATATATTTGTTCTTTAGACATAGCTTTTTTGTAAATCGTGAAAAATGCAGTATAGTAGCGTCACTTCTTGTCCAATATACATTCATACTTAATCAGCACCAATTTATCTCACGGTCCAAATGAATCTGAAGTTTTATTAAATTCCGTGCAGTAGTTCGTGAGTTACAGAGCCCACAAAATTTGTGTCACATACAGACAGACTCACGGACAGACATTTTCTAAAAGAAGTCAAATCGTGTTCAGGACTTTCTAAATCATATAAGTCCGTCGAAAACCGGAAGTCGAAATTTTTCACGAATCCAATACTTTTTTCTTCTATACAGAAGAAAGTATCGGACTACCCAAGCATAATCATGGTATTTTTATGCTTAAAATATAAATTGTGAAATAAATATGCGAACGAATCGCATTGCCTATGCATATTTTAACAGAAATCAATTTGTGGAGACATGTAATATGCGAATACAACATTTCAACTTTTCCCGTCAAAGACGCAGTCCGGTGAGTTTTGCGTTAAAAACATCAGTATTTCAGTCTGAGAGACAATTTATTATAGTCAATGAAAAAAAATTTACTGTCATAAAAACATTAAGCATAACAGATGTTTTTTTATTCCTAGCAGACAATATTTTAAAAACATAAAAACCAGCGTTAATATATAAGCGTTAAAATGGGTTCTGAACCACATTTTATAAGTGTGTTTTGTTGCGAGTGTTTTCTGTGAAAATCCTAGAATAAATAAAAAAGTAAAAATGTATTTTATTTTTACACTTTTTAATAAGCATTAAATGTTTATCTTAAAAATCACACGTAATTTCATGACTGCAATTCGTGTTGTTCTAAGAGATTTCCATTACAATACGTTAAGCTGGCGTGGAGCCGGATTATGAAAAATTCCCCGCTTTGATTTACGCTTGGTAGAAAGCGAGAACTAGTGAATTTATCAATAACATATATAATTGTTGCTCATTTTATTTAAGATATGGCAACAGGAAAAAAAAACATTATTTAAAAATCTATTCAAGATTTCTAAATTGTTTTCTCAACGTATAATCATAATTTAATTATTATTAAAGTACAAAAAATGCTTATTTTAAAAAAAAAAGTTGTTACACTCTTTATTTATTATTTATATTTAATCTTCTACTTTTTAGCGTTTAAACTATTTCACTGTTGCCGCTTCACAGCCAGTTGGCATATTATCTCGAGCGTGGTTTGGAACATAATTAACTCCACACTGTTAAAAATTTGGAGCAAGGTTGCAACAATTTTTGGTGCCGCAGTAGCTGCCACCATAAGGTGGTCAAACGTCTTTCCAATATTTGGTGCTAAGGTTGCACCATAAATTGGTGCAACATTTCCCAATATTTATATATCCTCATAAGAAGAATATTCTGTAATTTTTTTCAAATTTTTTTGAGTATGCGCTTACGGAGACCTTTCTTGTTAGCTGAATCTGAAGCTCAGTACCGGATTTTGCTTTACCGGATTTCACCTATCGAATAAGATCAGATTTAAAAATTGAATGTCTCTGGAACTACTTGAAGATAATTGATGAGAATTTATATTTCTTCTTCGTCTCGTCTATATGTTTTATTCTGTTTCGATAGAGAGATTAACTTCCTAAAATTATTTTACTTGTATCGATTTAAAGAAGGCATTATTATTCGTGGAATCGTACTATTTGCATCTTTCTGATGATAATTCGATGGTAAAAGAATACAGCATGTTCAGTTTTTATCTCTTGGACTGACTGCATATATATGAATATCCCCACCTCTCTTTTACACTGATATGAAGCTATTTAGTCCCTATTCTTTTTTTATTGTTTTAAAATCTAAACTTGCTACTTTCAGATACACTCAAGGAATAATTTTTATCGCTAAAGTCATAAAACTTGTTAATATTCCCATTCAAGTCCTGGAGGTCCAGGTAAAGGAGCTGAATACAACTTTCCATATTCCTATAAAAGGAGTATGCACGGCAGCGTATTACTGATTATTTTACTGTTTATTACTGTTAATTTTACGGTATAATACTGGCAGCTGGGATGCCAAGATTATACTGTAAAATCAACACCTTTTTTGCAGTGTAAAGGAGCTGAATATAACTTTCCATATTCTATAAAAGTATTACAAATCTTTCTGAAAATGCCGACAGATTCAGTGTAAACTGATATGACAATAATTAACAGGTAACCAATCGGCTCTAATCTATACTAATATTATAAAGAAGTAAGATTGTTTTTTTGTTTGTTTGTAGGGGGTAATCTCTGGAACTACCGAACCGATTACACAAAAGTAATGGTGGCAAATTGATGGAGACAATCCCTGCTCCAACATAGGCTAAAGTGTATGTCGGTGCCGCTACCCCCAGGGGGGGGGGGGTGCAGGAGCAAAAAACGTTTTAAATTTCGATTTTTTTTATACTGAAGGGATGAAAACATGAAATTTGGCATGGTAGTTACTTATAAAATGTAAATGCTCTCTAAAAACAAATTCTAAAAAAAATCGAAATTTAAAAGGGTGAGATGAGCGAAAAGCGTTCTAAAAACATTCTAAATTACGATTTGTATGGAATCTCTGGAACTACAGAACCATTTTCAAAAGTGATGGTGGCAAATTGATGGTAAGAGTCCTTGCTGTAACATAGGCTATATTTTATGTCGGTGCCACTACCACAGGGGGGGGGGGGGGTGCAAAAGCGAAAAACGTTCTAAAATTTCGATTTATTTTTTATACTGAAGGAACTAGAAACTTGAAATTTGGCATGGTAGTTACTTATAAGATGTAAATTCTCTCTAAGAACAGTTTCGTAAGTTCGAAATTTAAAAGGGTGAAATGGGATAAATGTGTTCTAAAAACATTTTAAATTACAATTTCAATGGAATCTTTGAAACTACTGAACCGATTTTAAACGTAATGCTCGCAAATTTATGGTGACAGTCTGTGACACAGATTATATTTTATGTCAGTGCCAGTACCCTCAGAAGGTTATAAAAGTGAAGAACGTTCTAAAATTGCCATTTTTATTATACTGAAGAGATTAGAAACTTGAAATTGGGCAAGATAGTAACTTATATATGCTCTCTAAGGACCGTTTTTAAAAAATTCGAAATTTAAAGGAGTGATATGAGGGAAAAATGTTCTAAAAACAGTCTAAATTACGATTTCTATGGAATTGTTAAGGACAGAAACTTGAAATTTAACATGTCTGATACTTTTTACGACAAAAGTGCACACACAGAACAGTTTTTTAAAATAAATCGAAATTTAAAGGGCTGAAAGAGGAAAAAAAGTTCTAAATTACGATTTTTTTTTTACTAACAGGATTAAAAACTTCAAATTTAGCATGGCGGTAACTTATTTTAAGATACTAATGCTCGCTAACAATGGTTTGTAAAGAAATTAAAAATTTCAAATTGTGAAATGAGCTGAAAGCGTTTAAAAAGTGTTCTAAATTACAATTACTATGGAATTGTTAAGGGTAGAAACTTAAAAATTTACATGTCTGCTGATTTGGTCACACAGAACAATTTGAAAAAAAAAATCGAAATTTAAAAGAGTAAAATGCGCGAGAAGCGTTTTAAAAACGTTCTAAATTACGATATATTTGGAAATCTTAAGACTAAAAACTTAAAATTTCGCCTCGCTGTTACTCACGTAAATGATCACTCAGAACAGTTTACTAAAAATGAAAAATGTAAAAAGACCAATAAAAAAACGTACTAAAATTGCAATTTATGTGATACAGCTGGTATTTGGTATGCTGGTCGGTGCTTTGGTAAGCTTCGTATTTGGTATGGTGGTTACTCTTAAAATGCAAATGCTCGCTAAGACCGGTGTCTAAAAAAGTCAAAGTTTAACAGGCTGAAATGAGCGGAAAACGGTCTAAAAACGTTCTACATTATGATTTAATTGGATTTATTCGGGTTAGAAACTGGAAATTTAGTATAGTTGTAACTTTTAAGATGCAGACGCTCAGTATAAACAGTCTATTAAAAATTCGAAGTTAAAAGGTGTAAACTGAGCGGAAAACATTACAAATTATGTTTTTTTCTAAATTGTTAGCGATAGAAACTTAGAATTTAACATTCTTGTTATTTTTTATACGTAAATGCTTCCACAGAACAGTTTTTACAAAATTCGAAATTTAAAAAAAGCGCAGAAGCAAACAACATTCCAAAAATTTGATTTTAGTGATACTGCTGGTATAGGAAGTTGAAATTTGGAATGGTGGCTATTTTTAAGATTTTAGTGCTCGCGCTAAAAACGGTTTCCATAAAAAAAAATCGAAATTTAAAAAAGTGAAATAAGCTGAAAAAGTTATAAAAACATTCCAAACAATGATTCATCTGAAATTCTTAGGGCTAGAAACTTGAAATTTTACATGGCTGTAATGTTAGAGACACAAATGCATCCATAGAACAGTTTTTAAAATTTTTGAAATTTTAATGGGAGTAGAAACAGAAAAGTTTTAAAATTGCAATTTCTGTGATATAGTCATTACAGAAATTTGCTTAATTAGTGTGGCTTAATTAGTAATTTCTGAATTATCTGTGGCAGTAAAATTTCCTCTAATGAAAATAGTCCAACGAATACCACTTGGCATTTTCCAAGAATTACGCGAGCAAAGCCGCGGGTTTTGCTAGTTCAAGATATTTTGGATTCATAGGAGACTGAAAATCGCTATTCCTTATATATGCACGGAATCGTAATATTTGAAACTCTTTTCAACTTTAAAAAATAAAGTATCATTTATGTCAAGTGTAAATCAACTTTTCAAGAAAAATACACAGGATTTAAAATGAGTTTGTGAATATTTCAGAAAGTTAGATTTTATGTGTCCTAACAGCTCTGATGGTGCACTTATTTTTTCCAACAAACTTATAGAAGTTTATATAAGTTCTTGAAGTATTTATATTTATTTACTAGCTGACTCGCCCGGCGTTGCCCGAGCCCATGATAATAATATTAAATGTGGGAAAAATGAGTATAATTTTATATATTTAACCCGATTTTGTATGAAATTATTTATTTAAAAGTGCTGCGCACGCGACGGAAAATCTTTCAGTTCCACCTTCCGAACGAAACTCCAACACGTATCTCCGCTGTCTGCTGCACTGTATAGCAGGCGTGCTGCCTACGCGCTGCAAATTTTTTTATTTCCACTTTTCACCACCAGGGGGCGCAATTTGTTCTATACGAACATCCGACAGGGGTACCTGTTGTATCAGGGGAGTTGAAAGACCCAATTCCCGTCGAAATCGGGATCTTAGAACTCGAGAAAATAATGCCCTCCCTGGCGGTGGAAGGTGGAACTAAAATCTGAATCGCGATCGAAAACCAAGTCGAATAATCCAAACCCCGTTGTCATCGGGCCCATAGAATACGAGATAAGAATGCATAGTTAGAGAAAAAAACTTGTAGGATTGTCCGTCAGGTAGCGCTTGGTTAAACGCTCAGCAACAAATCAGTTACTTTAATTGTTGGTTTACATCCAGTAAATACGGGTTGTGTACTTTTATTAGGAACGTAAATTTAATTTTTACGAAAATTGTTATTTGAAATTTTCGGTATCACATTTGTAAAGTGCTACGGGAAAAGCTAAAAATGAGAAATTTCTTAAATGGAATTTATTTTGTGTAAATCAGAGCAAGGCGTTAACTTGCCTCCCCATATCCGCAAATGTAATGAATAATTTGTTTAAAAAAAAAAACCTCTTCCCCTACATTAGCGCGGTCATTAAAAAAATAATTGTATTTTTCGGATAATTTGAACATAACGAAGGTGCTACTCTAAAATAACCGCCATATAGCACCCCTTCCCATCCTCAAATTCAAATCTATATCTTAATTAGTTATCTTAATTTTTGTTCATTAGTAAAAATTGGCAAGTATTCCCTTTCATTTTCGCAAAGTAAATGGAGTGATCGGCCAGAGAAACGGATCTCTTTGTAGTTCAAGTTTAGGTAGATTTCGTAAGAATACATTACATTCTCCCCTATGTTGGAATTTTTGAAAAATTTTTGCATATCTACGCCGATCATGAGTCCCAGAACCCAAAACCACCCCCAGTTTAAAACTTAATATATCTATCTATCTATCTATGCCACATTTTTATGGACACGATAACTCAAAAAATTCTGCATAAATCTCTTCCAAACTGATACATAAATCAAGGGGCATAAAATCTCCGTCAAGTTCGTTAATGGGCAAAATCGAACCAAGAGGGGAGAATTGAGGGGGGGGGGGGCTTTTTGTAAAAACAGAAAAAAACCCGTAATTTCTTAATTATGATATATATCGAATCCGTTTAAAGTTATTATTACTTCTAGGAAAAGGACCGAGAATTTATGTATGACAGATTTTTGATATCATTAAACAAGGGAGGAAAGAGGGGGGGGGGGGTTAGAAGAAAAAAAATCATAACTTCGTCAAATCACAAGATATGAAATCCGCTTAAATTTATTATAAATCCTCTTAATATTATCTAAAACTTTGATATTGACAAGTTTTTTATAGGACCAACCCTTATAGCAAAAAAAAAAAAAAAAAAATTTAAAACAGAAAAATCCCTACTGGCTCCGCCTGCAAACAAGTTAGGTTTCGAAGTTGACGGTTTCAACTATCGCATCATGGCAAAAAGGTCATTTCTTCCTCAATTCCCAACAAACAGGCGCCCCATGGTCTGCGTCTTCGAAATCTACCTGTGCCTGTAGGCCGTGTCGTCAAGGATTTTTTAAATGAAAGCGGATCTCTGTAAGGCACTTCCTGAAATTTTTTTGACTGCGGCCGCCATATTTTTGCAGTTTTTTTTGCAAAAATTAAAAAAGATTACCTGTCTAATTTTACAAAAATTGCATTGTCGTATGCAGAAAATTTTCTACATATACTCAGAAAATTTCAAATCGATATCTTAATTAGTTTTCTTAAAATTCTCTAATTAGTAAATAAATTTCAAATTCGTTCATTTCTCGTTGCAAATCGAGAGCAAGTGTTCTTTTCTTTAGACATTTTGATAAATTTGATGGCATTTTCGATGCGATGTTTAATGAGATTCTAATTAATATCTTGTGTAATTATCAAAATATTAAAATTCTGAGTCCCAGATGCATCAGATCAGGCCTTGGACTACCTAAATCTCAATTTTCAGACTTCTAGGTGCACTAGAATTTGATGGCGTGCGCAGACAGACAGACAGACACGCAGACACACACACAGAGCGATTTTGACTTTTATTAGTATAGATAACAAAATCTCACTTATTTGGAAAATTTGAAATGCAAAAATCGAAAAACTGCAGTTTGTAAATTAATATTTTACGAGTTAATTTGAAGTACCTGAATATAATGATTTTTGATATTTCTTTTGTTAAATTCAGGAAAATTTGTAAGCTTTTTTAAAACACAGAATGAAACAAAATGTTATTTTAAAAATATTTAGCAAAAAGTATGTTTATAGAATTTCACACCAATAATCTTTATTCTTTACTTCCATTTAATCCTCATGATCGGAAATTTTTGGAAAAATTCTTATCTTTCTACACTGCGGAGATATCAGATTTCCGAGTAGTAATCAACATCTTATTTAACCACATAATTTGTGTCATTAAATAAGTTGAACATTACTTTTCGGAAATAGGGGTAGATCTTGACCTACTGTAGATTAGTCGGGAAACTTTAGCCTAACATATAAATGCTCAGAAGAGTTTTAATTATTTTTTATACCGCTAACCAGGCCCTTACCTGCCTGGCATGAGTGCCTTGCTTGAGGAGTTAGTACTTGGGAGTGGTGGGGGGGGGGGGGGGGGATCGCCTGATCACAGCATGACTGTGATCTACCTGACTATAGTTCTGTTGGCATCGTTGCAGTGCTCTCTATGATTTGCTACAGTTCTCTTTGTTTGCCGGTTCAAGGCTTCTATTTAACTTTGTTGAATTGGGAGATTTAAATGAAAAGCAAAAAAGTTAGGAAGATAAAGTAATTGGTCTCGTAATTTAGAACCTGGATCAGGTGACGAGACCTTCACCTGACTAGGCACCCCCAGAGGTATAATTCACAGAGAACTTGGAAGACTTTGCACCCACGATGGATTTTACATGCACCAGGCGCCTTTAACGTACATATATTTACATATTTGCCATCTCTGTTCGCTTGCCACGCTCCTGGTGGATTGTCGCTGTAGTGTTTATCGCCTTTTTTTTGGAGGGGGGGAGGGGGGCTGATTTCACTTTTCGTTTTTAATTGTCTCTGTTAGGGTTTTTTGCCTTTTTTAGGGGCTCTCCCTCTTGTGGGTTGTTTCTGTATATTATCATTCGTTGGGTTTTTGTCTCTTTCTTGATAAATTGATATCTCTAGCTTGTGCTAGAGCTGGTTCTCACAAATTGGAACTTGGTCTTCTTTCGAGAGTTTCACTGGTTATTATGTCACTATCGTGTATTTTGTCACATTGTAACTTTTGTTATTGGTGGTTGTCACATTGTAACTTTCGTTACTGGTGGTTGTCCCATTTCTGGATGTTGCGCACTCATTTTTAGGGTTTCGTTCATCATTGCTCCCGCTCCGTTGTCTGTCTGTCACAGAGCCATTCTCGAAAACTATGTAACTTATACAGTTGAAACTTTGTGTATAAATCAGAATATCAGCTGTAAAGAGCTGAAAATATTAAAATTTGAAAAATTCGTATTATTTTAATAAATAGAAATAAAGAACCAAAATTCTAACAGCCTTTTCCTATTAAATTAAAAAAATTTTCGTTATAGCCGATGCCAAACATTAAAAATCCACGAAGAAATTCTTTCTACAATAATTAATTTTCTATCAAACGATTTCCACGTGAAAAATGAAATAAAAAGTTTCACCAAATGAAAAAAAAAATAATATGAAATAAAATTGATTGACGTCATAGTGGTAATAAAATGGAAAATGTCTAAGATTTCTCAATAATACAAGGAGTATGTGTAAGTACACAAAGCAGATTAATATCACGTCATTAGAGACGTGATATAACGAAAATCTGACGTCATATGGGAAGTTTAACTAATTTTCAAATGTTTGAGAATAATACAAAGCGAGTATTAATATAAATAATAGAGAATAGTAAATATATGAGTTTGTGGTTTGAGAAACATATTGAATCGTGATAAAAATCCGATTATGTAAATATTCGCATATTTTAACATTTTGAAGGTGTACAATCTGTTTAATTTTGAAATTATTTTTTTAAATTTTGCATTTAGTCCGTATTACGGATATTAGTATGACAGAATATAATAGCGGGCTTGGCCCGCTATCCGGCTGGTTTCGATATTCGAAAAAACGAAAAAAATAGACCGGTAAATTCTTACTTTATAAAAAAACATGACTTTTTTTTTGCTAAATGAAATTTGTTTGAATTTATTAAAGAAAGGATAAAGTGTTTTGAAAGGAATATTAAACGAAACCCTTTGAGCGATCTTCGATCACACTTACCCACTTGTTGTTGTTTTTCTCACTTTAACTCACCCGTGAATTATAGCTGAGGGTTTTGATTTAATTTTTTATTCCTTCGTGAATACGCTTAATGCGATCAGTCCATTGAATTCGAATGGCTGTTGCTGCTTTTGAATTTTGTGCAACTTGTTGATTTGTTATTTGAGAAACTTGTCGTACTAATGGAGCGGGGCTTGTTCCGTGGCCGTTAGTTTGTCATATATCTATGAGGCTGTATTCGCTTGATGAGACACTATTTTTCCCCTATTCACTTTCTTTGGCAGGTGTGCTTTGTGCATTCACCAGTTAATTACTTTGGTGTGTTTTGTTCATTTTGAAGAGTTTTAATTAAATTTTAACAAGTATGTGGTTAAGTGTTTTCTCCGTATCATTATGCAACCGGTCATCGTGCAATCAGTCTGGTGATATTTAGATCTTGGCACAACCAAAAGGTTTAAAAATCTTTTCATAGAAATTTCTGATCTGTTTTACTATCTTAAGAGGTTTCATTTGGCGATGTTCCGTCAAGGCAATGTTTTGACAAGCGGTGTTTCACGGGCGATGTTTTGACTTAAAATTTTAAATTTTAGATCATCAGGATGAAAATTTTCGAAATTATTGAAAAATGTATCTATCTAACGATCAATTACTTTATAGATCATTTTATTATCATTATATAATCATATTAACATCATTATCACTTTTAAATACTTCCTAAAATTCACCATTTTACCATAGTGATTTTCTGCATAATGCATGCTACTTGAAAACTCAAAAATAGTATGTCAATGTTGTAATTTTTAGAATTTTGTAGTATGAAATGGGAAATAGGAAATTATATATTATTCGAATAAAAAAAATTAATTTAAGCCTATAAATATTTTAACAAAATCGATTTCTAGAGGCTGCTAATATGCGCATACAAAATTTCAGCTCATTCTGCCAAGTAGTTTTGGAGTTAGGGGCTTAAGGATGTTCTTAAATCCAAACTGGCTACTTTTTGATGCAGGTTTTAATTTTTTTTTCAAACGCATCAAATTAGCATGTGCTTTTATTCAGAAACTATGTAATCGAACAGTTTTTTCGTTTTCCGCTAAAAGCAGAAAATGCTGGCAAAGTTAACGTTTTGAACCCAATTTCCAAACGCAATAGCGCAGGAAAGAAAAAAAAAACTGCTGTCTTGAGATAACAGTCACTTATACCTCAAGTTGTAGTTCATTTATCGAAAAATGAAAAAAAAATGTTCGATTACAAATCATTTCAATAATCCTGCCTGCATGTGTCATACTTTTATGTTTAAAAATGAATCAGAAAACGTAAAAACATAACTAATACCGTTTTTACTATACTATATAAAGAACTCTGTGTAGGGATAATGGTGTTTTTTTTAATGTAAGCAATTGTATTGTAGTCTTCAAAAACTTGTTATTATGAACAAACACAATATAATGATATAAGAACATGGTTTAAATTTATGATTTCTGACTAACAGTTAAAACAATCTCTATCGTTAAAACACTTTCCAACATAGCTGAAAAGTGTTTAGAATTTCGGTTTGCCTGTTTGTCTATTTATCCGTCTGTCTGGCTGTCCATGTTCTAATCAGGCCGCACACTGAGGCGACACAAGCGACACAGCGCGCGTCTTAAGAGAAGAAACAGGTTGAAACAAAGAAGAAACAGATTTGAATTTTAGAATTTGTCTCCTGATTCGCGCGTTTTGTCGCCCCGCTGTGCAGCCTTGCCTAACTCACGTAAATAGAGTCGGATTGCTATTTAATTGATATATATTATTGAAGTTTAATATTACATATTCGGTATTAAAAATGAAATGTGAAGTATTTGTAGTTCGTTTACAGGGACAGTCAAAAGTATGCCATTATAATATAGTCTAGGGAGAAAAGTGGTTTACAGAATATTTTAATAATGTTACACTATTTCAAACATATTGAAATTGATATACATCACTGAGGTCACTTACGAAATGTGTACTATAGAATAGGCTTTGCATTGCATTTATCGCATAAGAATTCGGTTACAGTTCTGTCCATGAACTGTAATTGCTAGTAGTGTGTTTTCAGTCGTGGTATACGTTTTAAAATTTAACTTTTTTTTTTTTTTTTTGTGCATATTACTTAGTGTGTATAAAGTCTATAAATCATATACAGGATCATGCACAAAATCATTCAAGCACATTTCCGCTCATTGACGGAAATTGTTGAAGGGGAATTTTCAACTGTGTTACTCTTTTCCTAATTGAACTAAATTTTGGCATACTACACTATATTGCCAAAGGTGACCGGTCACTTGCGATTTTAGACGTTTTGTTAACTATTTAGAAAAATACATGAGGAATTAACCTGAAATTGCAGGTGTGTAAACAGTATAGTATAGGTTACATATTTCCGCGAAGATTTTTTCCCGAAACCTCATAGGGGACTGTCAACAAATTGAAAAAGAACGAATATCTTTTGGATTACCCTGTAAAAACTAATGTAGCAAAAGCGTTCAAACTCGAGATTATTAATACGTGGCTTATTGTAATATACTGTGTTCATTTTTATGAGGATAGCATGTATACTTGAAGAGAAATTAAGGTTTTTATAAAAACAGTCCCAAATTTTGCCAAGTTTTTTGCTCATAATTTGCAGAGTTCTTAATATAAAAAAAAGTTATTTTGAAAAAATATGTCAAACAACATTGTACATAATACTCTGCAATTGATTTTGGGTCTTATGGGAACGAATATATTTCTGGAGATCTAACACATGCCATTGATTCGTATCTTTCTGATACAAGAATGAACAAGTGGACAACACTTATGATTGTTTCTCTTCTTGAATATATTGTTAAACGAGAGAAAGAGGACTCATAGAAGCCAAGGTCATTATAGGTAAAGTGCATGTTTGTCAACAAACTGGCTGGCTTGTGGCGTGTCTACTCAACTCAACTCAACGTAGGCAAAATTTCGATCTAAACTAAGTGCCCGTAGCTTCGCTACTCTCAAGAACTTGGATTTTCCGAATAGAAATAGTTCTTGGTGCTCCTGATAAAGAATCTCCCGAATACATCAATTTCGCAAATCTAAAAATTTTTCACTCGATAAATCTGTATTTTTTTGTTTTTTTTTTTTTTTTTTTTTTTTTTTTTTGTCAACAATTTGGAAAATTTTGCCTGTTATCGATAATTTAGTTACTATCTCAGAGAAAATTGTCTTTCCGCAGTTCAAATAAACAACTTTATAATTCGAAAAATAGTAACTTTCTGCGTGCTGTTGAATAAATTTTGAAATTTTATCCAGTGCAGCTTGAACAATTTTGTCGTATCTCCAAGGGTTAATTAAAAATCGGGGATTACTTTGGAAACAGGATTCAAAATGCATTTATTCAGCTGATAAGGGGAAATACTTTGGAAGCTATTTCTCTTTAGTTAGAAAATCAAAATATTTTTCAGTAATTTTGGATTGTACTCCAGATATTGATCACCAAGATCAAATGACAATAGTTCATTGATCAGTTAACTTTTCTGAAAACAATACTAAAGAAGTTGAAAATTTTTTTGGGGGTAGTAGATGATAGCACAGGACTAGATTTAACGGGTCTTTTTAACATAATTATCTGTTAGGTCTGTCATTTGAAGGCTTGAAGATTTGATTGCCGTGAACAGGGCTATGGTAAGGGAGAAAAGATGTCAGAAGGGTTTTTAAGCTAGAATATTAGGAATAAATCTAAAAGCATTGACCTATTCATGTGGATGTCACAGCTGGAATTTAGTATTAAGAGATATAGCCAAATCACCAGTTATTGCAACATCGTTCTTCGGAATTACTAAAAAGATATACGTTATTCTGCTTCTGCTCAAAGCTAGCGCATATTTAAAAAACACGTATAAAAGATAACGGTTAAACCCCTGTCTGATATGAGGTGGGAATGTCGAATTGAAAGCATTAAGGCTATTCACAACCAAATTGGGAATGCTTATGATGCGTTAGACGGTAGAAGTTTCTGAAACGTTAAATGACATGAAAAGTAATATAGAAAGCAGCTTCATTGGCAAAATAAATAAACTTTCAATTCCGAACGACAATGTGTATCTGGAACAATATTTTGACACAATTCACCTCATTAGTAAAATAATACAACGTTCTGACATAAAAATCGACTATGATTCGCAATTAATAAAGGATATGCTTCAAGTTTTAAAAGACTATAACGAAAATGGTCTTTCTAATGTTCAAATTTCAGCAAAAGAACTAGCTGAAGAGCTAGAAGATGAATCCTGGAGAAATGAATTTTCCACCCGTACCATCACTTCGCAGAAAAAAAAATAGTAATAATTTTCTAATGAAACTAATAATGAACATATTCATGATCCAGAAAATAATTTTCAAATATAGTTTTTTAATGCCCTCTTGGATCAAATCACAATGTCGTCAAAGGAGAATTTTTATCAAATGAAAACATTTAATTCAACATTTGGCTTTCTTTTCGACCTAACTCAAATCCTTAATATGCGTGTTGCTGATTTATTTAAAAAAAAATGCAATGACCTGCAAAGTTTGAGGGATGACGTAATTTTTTTTAGAATTACTCACAGAATTTAAGGGTTTATGTACCACAGTTCCAAGTGATGTAAATTCTCCATTGGCAACCTAAAAATATTTGTCCAGCCATAGATTTCAAGAAGTTATACCGAATATTGTCATTGCATTGAGAATTTTACTCACTACTCCTGTAACTATTGCTTCAGCAGAACGCTCTTTTCAAAGTTAACATTTATAAAGGTCAACTATGCTAAGATCAACTATGCTTGATGTATATCTCTCTGCTCTCGGTCTTATTTCGATTGAAACGATTTGGCAAATTCAATAAAATTTACAGAACTAATATACATAACTTTGATGTCAAAAGCAAGAAAAAATGCTTTATGATAAATAAATATAGCTGATTTAGTATATTCCAACAGTTTCGTTAATAAAAATGTGTTTTACAAACTCTGTTGTTCAATTACTTTATTTCGATTTCGACTGTTAGAGAGGTACTGATGCGGAAACGAAGTTTAGTTTATAGATTATCTGCCTTTGTGCGTGGCAAAAAATCTCATATGGATTAAAATTCCTAATGGATTAAAATAAATTTTAGGATAGATGTATTATATTATTTTACTCGCGAATTAGGATACTAAAACCTTGGAATTGAAATTAGGGGACTGAAATTTTAGGAACTGAAATTTATTCTGAATATTTCATGAGATATGAAAGTAAACCAATATCGTTATTATGAATACTTGTGTGCATGGGAATTTGATTTATTTTTGATATCAATTTTTTAATGATGCATTTTCTACAACCTTTTGTGTTAAAAAGTGCATACCAATTCACTCTTGTGGTATGTTTTGTACAATGTGTACAGTATGTAACATTTTATATCCTTTTAACAATTTTCAGAAAAAAGGCCGCCAAAAAATATTTTGCTTAGGGCCACCAAAGTCCTAAGCACGGCCCTGCACATGTGTGCCGGTCAGTTAACGCTTTGATCTTTCCGACCTGGGCTGGGAGATTGTTCAAAGTCGTAAATTATATCCGCCCATTCGGTGTGGGGTAATCCTGATTCAGCTAAAATCTCCCGCGGTGACCCCTACTAACCAACGGTAGATAATCAATGTGACAAGGTTGACAAGTAGGGTGAAAGTTAAACATTGATCCCAAAAGCTGATCTCCAAAAATACGCCATTTTTGAGCTGTTTATAAAAAAAAAAAAAGATTCTCCTCTGAAAAACGATGTGACTGGTAATTACATTTAACGATGTCCGGTTGACATTTCTAAAACCATTAAGTGATCAAAGAGAAACTGTTTCTTATCAGTTAATTATGGCTCCCAAACTATTAACTTTCCCGGAAATTGTACTTTTTTTAGCAAATAAGTGTTACAAGCTCCTTTTAAAAAATAAGATACTTTACTAAAACATAAGTGAAGTTTTCCCACAAAATTTCATATGTATGTGTGGATGATTGCGTGTATATTAAATTTTTCTCGCGTTTTCAGGTCCCCAGAGCTCTTACCTTTGTAAAATTAGGAACATTTTTAAAAAAATTTATTGTTATATTACTATTTATTTGAACTCACAGTATTCTGTAAAATATTCGAAAAGTCGAGTGGAGCCACTCCGGATTTTTTTTTTAAGTAACTATATTTAAGTATTAATTGTATTATGAATCTCTCAAAATTTCGCTTAGAATTTTATAATAGGTGTGTGTATAAACTAACATTTTGGAGGCAAACACAAAACTTTTTTTGCATGTTATCTTTCTTAAAATTTTAATTGACCAAATTATATCGCACTTATTTAATTGTACCGATATAACAAAAGGCCACTGTATTATTTAATCCGTGCCTTTAATTTCGCACATAAATAGAATCTTTTGGCAAAATCCGAAAGTAACGAAGTAGTGACTACTTTTGAAAAGTAGTTTGTAGGCGCTACTTTTTAAATAAAGTATTTGCAGTTAGCTACATTTTCTATAAAGAAGTTTTCATGACTGCAATTCATGATTTTTGCAAAAGAAATCCTATACAATACGTTACTTTGCCGTGAGCACCGAACCCGATTATGGAAAACTCGCAGCTTTTTAAAGCATGGTGGAAAGCGCAAGCTAGTGAATTTATTTAAAAAATATATAATTTTTGCTCTGTTTCTTTTTTAAGATAGAGCAGCAGGAAAAAGAAAAAAAAAAGTTATTTAAACTACCTTCAAGTTCAAGCTAGTACAAAAAAAAAAAAAAAAAAAAAAAGAGAAAGAAAAAGAAAGAAAGATAAACTGAAAACTGAATCTGGAAATTGTTCTAAACAAATAGTTTTTAAGGGAAAAGAAACGACTGCAAGGGGCATTTTTTTACAGTCATTTCAGTTAATTTCTGTCTATTATCTGTCCGTTCTCTAATATTCGTAAATATACTTTATTTGTATTTTCGTGTAGTTGGTACATGATATTGGGGTCTAATTTTGGACATTCTTAATTGAAAATGCAGTTTGTAGCAGTTTGTACAGTTCGTAAACAGGGACACGCAAACAAATTCCGTTACATTATGGAATGTTTGCAGTATACCTTAATGATATTACTCTACTTCAAACATAATAAATTTGATTTGCGTACTACAACATGCTTTCTGAAGAACATGGTATGCATTTTAAGTTTAACTAAATTATAGTATATATATTACGTAGTTGGGAAAAAAAAATAAAAGAAAGAAAAAAAAATCTGCAGCTTAAATGGTGTTTGGAACTGTGTTATTTACTTTTCAGCTAAACTATATTAGATTATTCTAAGAAATGTTTGTAAAATCTAAATAAACTCATATATATGTATATATGCTTGCTCTGAATAAATTGGACATATTACCGTCTATGGATGGTGATTGTCGGAAGTGCGTTTTTAGCTATATGCTATGCGTCTTTTAAGCTGAAATGAATTTTAGCATTATAATTATTATTATTTATAATTATTATTATTCATATTATTTTCTTCAGATTAAATAAATGCTGAAAAAAAAATCCAATTAATGACACGTTTCTAGAAAAAACAAAGAATGCAAAAAATCGGTCTTACTGTCAGATGTGTGTTTCATATTTACAATAAGAAATGTGTATTTTTAAGCTTACTGAACATTTTATACATATCTAATAAATACTTAACGATGAAATTATTTTTTAAATAGCAGTTTTTATGTATGCCTACTTTAGAGAAGTTTAAATTAGTGCTTATTATCAAGTAAACATTTTAACAGAATTTATCGTTTTAATAACGTCACATAATAATAATAATAATAAAATGGCATTAATAATAATAATAAAACAAGTCATAAAATAATTTAAAACAACATAAATTCGATCTAAAGCCGGGCGTTCTAGCTAAATGTTATCTATATTTAAATATAAGGTGACTCGGCTGTGATTGAGTAGAGGCCAATAGTTGAGTAGTGAAACAGAAAACAAGGATTGGTGTGTAATTTTTTTTTTTTTTTTTTTTTGTGGAAAATATATCTGAATCCAAACAAATGCACTCTTTCAAATAAAGCTATGGGTGGATCTTAACTTGGAACAATTATAAATGTTTTCATATACAAACTTCGAATAAGTAGTTGTCATATATATATTAAACAACCATTTTGATTTTTCATATTTTAAATTCCATAATGGAAAATAAATTATCTGTTATTGTTGAAATCTCATTTTGCAACAATTACTGTAAATACTGTAAATATAAATAGTGTAAAAAAAAAAAAAAAAAAAAAAAAAAAAAAGTTTCCAAATTGTTAATCTTCATGCATTTATTGGTATTTAAGGAAATTTATAGAAAAAGGTCTAAATAATTTTATTAGAAAAAAAAACTGAAGAAATTTTTATTAAATAGTTAATAATAGTAAATATATTGTGCTGAAAATATGAAACAACTGTTACTTTGTTTGAAATCTAAATCACGAAAAATGCTGGAAAATCACAATAATTTAATCAGTGATGCAACATAAAATAGCAACAATGTTCAGTTTGGACTGTCCGTTCCTGCTGTTTGTGCGCGGAAAGTGAAAATTTCTAGCACTTGCCTATATGTTATCGAATTTCGCACAAAGCAAATTAAGTCTCGTTCTCATGAAATTCTCATTGCAATTAATTTCATTTTTCTAAGGTTATTAAAAGCGAGGTGATACAGATAATATATTTTTGGGGAAATGAAACATTATTTTAAAAAATGAAAAATTACTGAAACAGTGAAATCCAGATTGGGTGCTTTCTGGCATATTCACGAAGTTATTATTATTTTTAAATGCCCAAAATATGCAACTTCCTTATTCATAAACTAAGGAATCGAATAGCATTTTCCATATTTTGACTATGACAAAAAATTGTTCAGAAAATTCTGTCCAAGTTGGCGCTTTAAGTCAATTTTCGGGATTTTATAGCCCAGGAAAGGTTGTCTTGAGACAACATTAAATTCTAATTCAATATGATATACAGTAATCGAAAACGCGAAATGCTATTCGATTTCAAATTACTTTAACAGTCGTGACTGCAAATTATTAAAAATTTTATTTAACATTTATTTTTTAAAAAAGGAGTCCGTGAATATTTGTCTTGATTTGCTGAGTTGGGGGAAATATTTTTGTAAACGCCTTAAGTGTTATGGTATTGTATAGACTTTCAAATTCTAGTGCAAAGCATTTGAAAAAAAAAAAAATTAAAAAAAAAAAGTAGCATATACTAATATATTACTGATAAGGTAAAGCTAGGATAGTCTGCGCACAATTCAAAAGAATAGCAATAAAAAATTTAAATATTAATTTTTTGCAAAACTATCCATGAATAATTTTGACTTCATTTGTTTTTATGCGTTTCCATTGCTATTTTGTTGTTATGTTGCAATTTAATAGAACAGTTGTAATAAAACCAAGAAAGTTATTTTGCGCAATCTCTCCTTACAGGGTTGGTGTGATTGCGCACATGGGTAGGAGAGATTGTTACTAATAATAACTACAATTAAATTGTTAACAATAATAATTACACTTAAATGACATTGCTGTAAGGTTTTTGTGCACAAATTTTATTGTATTGGGAGTGAATATTTCAACCTAATGCTTAAAGAATCAGAAAAAGGAAATAATTTAAAAACGATTAAAAAATTTTAATTAAAGGGGGGGGGGAAATTAAAGAATTTGAAAAAGCAAGTCCAGATAAGATTACAAAATAAAATTATGCAACTTAATAACACGTTTAACGTAAAATTAGTCCATTTTCATTTTTCATTTTTTATGCAAATTTACCAATAAGCTGCGTAATCTCTCCTAGAATGGAAACTAATGGGAACAATGCACCATCTCTCCTAAGTAGCAGATGCGCAAACTCTCCAATTTTGGTAGGAGAGATTGCGTGGCCTTTTATTTAAACATGGCCGCTACTAAAATGAACCGTTGATGTTCACATTGTTTCTATAGATTAGTAGCTTATGAGAAATCGTTTAAGTTTAAAATATTTTGTACTATTGATATTGTACAGAAATTCTGATGAATAGCTATGAAAATTTAAGCATTTACTTTGGGAAAACAAAACAAAATAGCAATACTTTATCTTAGACGCTCAAAGCAATGAACGTGTACTTTCAAGTAGACACTCCACTACTGTTGTTGCACAACTACCTGGAGTCGCTGCGCTCTCACTCTACTCCTTCCCCGCGAACCTCTATGTGCACAATCTCTCCGACCGCGCCATCTCTCCTGGCTTTACCTTATATCAGTGTACAAATAGCTATTATCAGAATTGTTTCGCGCATAATAATGGTATTAAGAAGAGTGTAATATTTTAATAGTAACAGAATCCGGTCTAAGAGTTGTAATTCATATACTGCTTTTTATTTGAAAGTACCTCTTACTTTATGCTCGATATAACTTAAATCAACTTTTCTTCTTCTTTTTTTTTTTTCTTTCTTCAAACCAATTTTTTAGAACAACTCTAATTACAGTATCCCCCTCCCCGTTTTTTTTTTTTTTTTTTTTAATAAAACCAATTTTTTAGAATAACTGATTACAGTATTCCCCCCCCTCACACACACACACCTTTTTTTTTTTTTTTTTTTTTTTTTTTTTGTATTTTAAGTGCTTTAAATTATAGGATACAAATAATTTCTACTTTCAACTCCTTCCATATTTCTCAAGTATGTTAACTTCTTCACTGTCTAAAAATAAATAGATATCCATATGAAACACAAGGAATAAGTATCAAAGTTATACTTATCAAATGCAATATTAACGGAAAATATCAAGAAAGGTCGCCCAATTTACGGAAAACGTATCTTATAATTCTAAATAATAATTGAACTACATCAAAACGAATACATATATATGTGTACTTTTAGGAGCATGATTTTTATTAAGGCTGTTCTCAAATCCAAACTGGATTCTTTCGGAAGCATTTTTTAATTCATTTTTGTTCGCAATATCAAATTGGCAAGTGCTCTTATTAAGTAAATATCTAATCGAACTTGTTTTTCATTTCGATAAAGGCAAAAGATTTTTCAGAAAATGCTGCCAAAGTGGGTATTTTTAACTGAATTTTGGGACGCGACAGCTCAGGAACGAAAACAAACTGCCTGTCCTGAGACAATAATAGCTCAAAGATGTAATTCACTTATCGGAAAATTATAAAAACTGTTTGATTACAAACCATTTTAATAAACATACTTGCAAATATCATTATGCAAGTATGTAAAATAAGTCGGTAGGTGTGTCACAAGTTTTGCGTTGTTGAGCGGGAAAAATATTTTTTTGAGAACTGCCTTATGATAATCATTATTTTTAAATTATTTAGAAATTTCATGAAAAATTTGTAAAAAAATAATTTCTTCTTATTATTTTTTTATTACAATTATTTAAATGTAATTTAATTTGTTAAAGCATGAAAGTCTTGGTATAGTATGTATTTTTTTTATGTTGCTTACTAAACCAAATAATATTTGAAACTGTTTAGATTTAAAGCTTATGAAGTAGTATATACTCGTATATAAGTCGAAGAATTTTAGACAAAATTTGGAAGCTGAAAATGGGGGGTCGACTTATACACGAGTAAGTAAAAAGAAAAAAAAAATACCGGAGTGAAATACCGGAGTCATATTTTTTTCACAGATAATTGGTGAATGTGCAAGTCTTTTAATTAATCACATGTGGGTCTAGGTTGGAGAGACAGATAAAAGCGGACAATGGTGATTGATAAAAAAAAAAATCTCAACAATAATGTTTCTGTAATTGTTCTGCACTCATTTTCTCTTGGGATAGAATTCCCTTCCATACAGGGGCATCCCTTTCAACATTTTAATCCCTTTTTTAAAAAGAGTTTAACTTGAGATTGCTTCTGATTTCTCTCCTAAGAGTACTACAATACAAAGAAGTACTCTATTGTAGCAGTTTAAGAAGTTGTTTACCTTTGTAAATAAGGCTTAAATAGATTTTTCAAAAAAAAAAAAAAAAAAAAAAGCAAGTAATCATTAAATTGATGTAAATAGCTTTCAAAATAGTTTAAGCTTCTTCAGTTTTACATAATTATACAATTTTAAAATGTTGAATTTAAAAAAAGATGAAGTCTGATTAGAAACGTAAAAAGTTTACTAATTTAATGAAGATTTATTATTATTTTTTTTTCATCCTCGATTACAAATTATTTTTCAACATACTTACCAAAAATGTGGTTCGACTTATACACGAAAATTCAATTTTTTCCAAAATTTTGCGTAAGATTGGGGGGGGGGGGGGGGGGTCGACTTATACACGAGTATATACGGTAACTGTTTTTGGAAACCAAATTAAGCTGTTTTATGAAAAAATTAACTTATCTTGTTAATAAAACTCACAATATAGTGTTTCAAGAAACATTAGGTAATGTATGATAATATAAAGTTTAAAAAAGAAATATAATCAATATAGTTTTTAACACTTTTCAACATAATTTAAAAGTATTTATGACTTATCTTTGTCCCTCCATCTTTTTGGCGGTTTGTCCGCACTCTGACTCTCGTAAATAGACTTGAATTTCCACGATTTAAATATACGTTTTCGACGCTACATATTCCCTATTGATATTCAGAATGAGGTAGGTAGCTGCTATAGCTCGTTTACAGGGATAGACAAAAGTTTTCGGTTACATTATGGTCTGTGAAAAAAAAAATCATTTGCAGTACATTTTAGTGATGTTATGAAACATCAAATATGATGGAATTGGTATGTGTCCCAGACGTGGGCAACAGTATGCTTTCTATTATAGAGTATGAAGTAAGTAGCATACATGTAATTCGTTTATAGAACTATGAAGCATAATTTTTGGATGTGCGTTTTCAGCTCTTGTATGCATTTTTAAATGTAACAAAATTTTAGTGCATTACGTGGTGAGTATGAATTCTATAGATCATATGCAGAGCTGCACGAAAGAAATCATAAGCATTTCAGTTTATGGGAGTGAATTCCTCAAGTGTGTTTTTAACTGTGTTAAGCATTTCCAGCTGAACTATATTTTATTATGCTAAAAGGTTCTTGTAGAATAGAAATAAATTCATATGGCTGCGTAAAATAATTTAGATATATTTCCATTTATAGATTGTAATTGCTGTAAGTGCATTTTTAGTTTTCAAGAATTAAATATTAGTATATTACGTGATGTGTATAAAACGTATAAGATACAGGTTACCCCCCCCCCCCCACCCCAAAAAAAAAATCATATTGAAGGGTTTTCTGAAAATGCACTTTTAACCAGTTTACATGTTTTTTAGCTCAACCAAATTTTGCTGTATCGTTCATACACATGGCTGCTCTAAAGAATACTGATACATAATCATCTAGTATAAGTAGCATTTCTCTTTAAAAAAAAAAAAAAAAAAAAAAAAAAAAAAAAACTTTTTTAGTTGCTCTATACGTTTTCCAGCTCATTGAAATTTTAGTTTCATTATGTAGTATGTTTAAAATTCTGTTAGATCATATACAGGTTTATACGAAAGGATTCTCATACATTAACTGCTATGGACAGCAATTCTTGAAAATGGATTTTTAACTGCGTTCTGTGTTTTTAAATTGTTTATTTGGATGTCTCATTACATTATATGAAAGAAGGAAATTTCTTAACAGCATTCAAATAATGTTGGAAAATGTTTCATAATCTATAACCCATGCACGAGTTTTCGTTCCAGTTTTTCTTCAGTTTAGCATTGTTGAGACGGAAAAATATTTGTAATAAATAAAACGTTATTTTATTTTATGTAATTGACTATTTTTATGTTAAAAAATCTTAACCATATTTTACTTCAAAAAGAAAGCAAACCAGTTTCAGCTTTTTTTTTTTTTTTTTTTTTTTTTTTTTGTATAATTCTTTATATAAATAGTTAGAGAAATGCGAAATCCTTTTTACAAGAAGAAAAAAAAAAAAAAAAAAAAAAGAGAAAAGATTGATTGTTGATTTGAAACGTTCACCTATTTAATGGCTGTTCATTTCCTGTTTGCTTTTGCTAATGGATTATGTTTATGGGGGGTCAATTTCCCTGATCACCGGTTACGAATACGTAAGCTTCTAAGCATCAAAATGGCGGTTTGGTATTTTTAATACTAAAATACATCGAAGGAAAATACTTCTTTAGGGATATATTAAGTATTTGATTGATAATGATGGAGAGATTTAAACCATGGGAGATTTTAGCCCAATCCGGGCAGAATCATTCGGTGATTCTGTGTAGCTCTTAGAAACACAGGGGGCGCTCGCTAGATATCTGAGTTCGGATTTTTTAAGTGAGTCGCCTTAACGAACTTGACCGATTTTTTATGCCACTTGATTTTATGTATCAGTTTGGAAGAGATTTGCGCAGAATTATTGCAATTATCGTGTCCATAAAAAAGTGACATAGATAGATAGATAGATAGATAGAGTTTTGAACTGGGGGTAGTTTTGGGTTCTGGGAGTCATGATCGGCGTAGATCTGCAAAATTTAAAAAAAAATTCCAACTTAGGGGAGAATGTAATAGGTAGTATTTCTTACGAAATCTACCTAAAATCCAAATTTTAGAACGTTTTTCGCTCCTGCATCCCCCTGGGGGAAGTGGCACCGACATAAAATATAGTCTATGTTGGAGCAGGAATTGTCACGATCAATTTCACACCATCACTTTTGAAATCGCTTCGGTAGTTCCAGAGATTACCCCCTACAAACAATCGTTACTTCTTTATAATATTAGTATAGATTAGAAACTGGCTAATATTTTACTGAATTTTTCATTGTTGAAATTAAAATAGCTCTTTTTTTTACTCCGTAAGTGATTGCGCGCTTGATATCTTGAGAACGTATGCTTGAATTGTTATGAAATTTAATTTAGATAATATGCGCATATGCGTGTTTAAAATGATCTACTTTCAAATATTTACAATGATAAGATTTTTAATTATGAATATTTTTATTCATTAAAAAATCCAAAATTTTAAACTTTTTACAAAAATATTTTTTTTACATGGTTAATGAAATAATTTTGACATAAGAGTAGATCATTTTTAAATATATATGTGCTTATTATCTATATCAAATTTCATAACAATCCAGTCATACGTTCTCCAGATATCATGGGCGCAATGACTTTCGGAATAAAAAGAAGAGCAACTTTATTTTCAACAATGATCAAATAATGTAAAAGACTATACAGTTTCTAATGGTATTATATTAAAAAGCACAATCTGCTTAATCAATAGTCAAATTTTCATGCTTATACATAAAAAAGTTTTGAAGATACACTAATTCAAAGTTTGAAAGTTTTTGTTGATTTTCGGTGAGTTTAAAAGGTACAAGACCCCTTAATACAGGTGCGAACAAGTATGTGAACATCTGGGAAACCGGTGTCACAGTGACAACAGGATGCAAAGGTCCTAGAAGGGGCTGTCTGTCCATTTAATGAAAAAAGGTAAAAACCAAGAGAAATTTCCTGCTTTTCGAAAGGAGTCAATCATTCGCTAATGACCAGCAACACCGGAAGTTATTGAGAAAGTAATTACGAATCAAAATGGCGTCGTTTCTGCTTTTTTCAAATTCTGAAAGGGGTGCCTGTCACTTTTGACAGTAATCGTCTTTCTTGGCTCTTATGGGAAATCCCCGTTCCCAAAAGGAAGCAAAAAGATGAGGGGTTGTGTCCAAATATAGTAGTACGTGCAATATTGTGTACGCTATCTTGACACTAATCAACAGATATTTGATACAACCCCTCATCTTTTTGCTTCTTTTTGGGAACAACGGATTTCGAGCTTATGCTATCGACGATTATTTTCAGAATTTTCAAGCTATGATTTTGAGACTTTCATAAAAGTTGCTCTATATACTTAGCTAATACATTATGCATATTATATTTTGATTGCATTCGCACATGCGCAGTGAAACATTTTTTAGTAAACCTGCTCATTTTTCATCCAATTTTTATTATTTTTTAATTCCGATTGCAGAGTATTATGTACAATGTTGTTTGACATATTTTCTCAAAATAAGTTTTTTTTTATATTAAGAACTCTGCAAATTATAAGCAAAAAACTTGGTGAAATTTGGGACTGTTTTTATAAAAACCTTAATTTTTCTTCGAGTATACATGCTATCCTAATAAAAATGAACACAGTACATTACAATAAGCCACTTATCAATAATCTCGAGTTTGAACGCTTTTGCTACATTAGTTTTTACAGGGTAATCCAAAAGATATTCGTTCTTTTGCAATTTGTTGACAGTCCCCTATGGGGTTTCGGGAATAAATCTTCACGAAAATATATAACCTATACTATACTGTTTACACACCTGCAGTTTCAGGTTAATATTCCTCATGTATTTTTCTAGATAGTTAACAAAACGTCTAAAATCGCAAGTGACCGGTCACCTTTGGCAATATAGTGTATTTTACAAATCTGTAGATCTGATACAGTGCTGTACAAAAGAATTCGGATAGTTTTCCGACTGTGGATGATAATTGCTGAAATTATGTTTTAAATTGTGTTATGCATTTTCAAAATTGTTACATCATCTTCCGTCTTATTAATTAATGAAGTTTTGTTGCAGTATTCTGGATGTGTTGGAAAGTGTTGGACAGTGTTTCGTAATCTATGCTTGCCGTATGATTTTCTTTTCTTTTTATTTACATGTTTGAGAATTATAGCAATATAGAAAAAAAATGACATTTTGTATTGAAATCATTTTTTTTTTTAAATAAGCAAATATTTAAATGCATAAATAGGCACATTAAAAAAATAATAATAATAATAATATAATATAAAATAAAATAAAATAAATAAATAAAATAGAAAAAATTGTTGATTTTGCTCGGCAGCGTATTATTGCTTATTTTACTGTTTATTTACTGTTAATTTTACGGTATAATACTGACAGCTGGAATATCAGTATTATACCATAAAATCAAGATTTTTTTTTTCAATCCAGTTTCACATAATGGATTTCGGATCTGTAGGAATCTTAATCATGACTGTTAAATGTTGGTGTAATTATTTCTTGGTTCGAGAATTCGGATTTTAAAACGTAATAACCTGGTTTATAAAAATCAGCTATTTCAAAATTATTATTGAAACATTTGCGGCAGACGAATATATCTAATTAACGGAAAGCTGCATTTGTTTTTTCACTGAATTTTTAGTAAAAGATCTTTAACGCTATATCTACAGATATTAAATAAAATTTTTATTTATGGTTAATTTAATTGTAATTTTAAAATTAAATTAATCATTCATCCGTTTCAATACATTGAATGCTTTATGTGTGAATATTTTAATTCAAAGTTACAAATAAAATAACCATAAATCAAAATCTTGAAAGGCATCATTTGACACCGTTAGAAATAGTGGTACATGTAGTAGTACATGTTATTAAATAAAGAAATTTCTGAAGCAAAGTTATATCCCCATTCGGTAGGATTTTTATTTTTATTTTTATTTATTTATTTTTGTAGACGTTTTGCTATTAAAATCATATATTATATAAATATTTGCTTGAGTAAAATATTCATATATATATATATATATTTTTGTCTAAATTCAACTTTTATAATACGCAATTATTGTATTTAAAAGAAAATTGTAGTTTTAAAACGAAGAGTCATTAAAACTAATGATGTATGCTTCTAATAATCAGGCAAAATTCTAATAATTGAAGAATAAAGGGCAATTTAAATTTTGAAAGTATTTAAGTATAGTTCATTATTTTTCTTTTTAACTTTCGTTTTCATTCACGATATTTCTATTTTTCCATAGTTCACCTACGTTTAATAAGATTTTACATAAGTCGTTCAAATTATTTTATAAATATATTTTGTTGTCCTTTGACGTTGCAATGAATGTAAGTCCACGCTTTCACAACCGGGGGAAAACTGGCTATTGCATGTGAAATTCTCAAACTTTAACCTATATAATTTAAGCAAAAAGAAAACAATCGTTTGATCTGCTGTGTTTAGTGTTTAAACTTGTTAAATATAAATGTGAAAAACTGTCCAGGCCGGGATTTGAACCAGAGACCTTGGCTTAATAACAACTTGGCTTGGAACATTTTCAAAAAGTTGTCTGAGTGTAGAGTGTTGGTAGTTGAAGAAAAGACTCCTGGTTTGGAGAGCTTTTCATTGAGTTAGAAAATTATAACTTGTATGATTTACCCGGTAACTCACCGTAAACTTCAACTCTCCAGTTAGGCCTTAACTCTCGGTTGACCCTTAAATCCAATTCTCCGCTAACCCAACCAGGAGAAATGTGATCTAAAAACGAAAGTCGAGTTGACTATTAGTTACCAAGAAGAATAGTTGTGTTAATGAAGTATAAGGATATAACCGAAGATGAGATTACACGTTCGATTCCGTTCCGCGCCAGTGCATATGTTTAAGATCTGCAGAGTTTTCTACGCAATGTAATTAATATTAGAATATTTTTTTGATAGAAAGTCTACCTTTATGTTTTTTCATTGTCTAAGAAAATACCCTCTGCATGCACACCGATCAATTTTAATATAACTTATGTATAGAAAAGCAGTTTAAAAATACTGTAATAATTGTAAAATCATTAATAATTATAATATTTTGGTCAACGAGTTTAAATCCTTTTTTTCAGACGATAGAGTTTTATTAGTGCAATTATAGGAAAGGCTTGCTGCTAAAAAGAGGCAACTATTTTTTTCAAGTTTCAGAAAACAAGAAAGAATATTTCCAAATTTCACTGTTTCAGTTTTGACTAGACTGATACTGAATACTAAAAGCACACTGACAGTAGAAGCGATACCTTGTTTTCGTATTAATTGAAAAAAAAACATTAAATGACATGTATCGTATTACATGTAAAAACTGTAGATTTTTTTTCCCTCAACTATATACATTTTTTATATACATGGTTGATTACTTTCTTAGTAACTTGATTTTATACGGATTTTTCTTATTATTTTTTTTTACTTCAAAATTAACTACTGTTGATTTGTATGCTCATTTTCCCTGTATACGCGTAGATGAAATGCTTGCTATACAGACTTGTAATAAATATTAATATACATATCTGAGGACGTAAATATATATATATATATATATATGTGTGTAATGTAAAACTTAAAGGGTATTAAATGAAAAACTCCAACAGCCAAATTTTTTAAGTTTCAGAAAACAAGAAACAAAGTTTTGAAACTTTACTGTTTCAGTTTGAACTAGGCAAATACTGTATAAATGAACTGTCAATAGAAGCTACCTTGTTTTTGTACTAATTGAAAAATGCATTTCTCCTGCCAATAAACGATATGCATCTTATTACATATAAAAACTGTGTTTTTCCCGCAAATCCATATATATATATATATATAGGTTATACATATGGTTGCTTACTTTCTTAACAACTTGATTTTATACAAATGCTCATTTTCCCTGTACACGTTTCGATGAAATGTTTGCTATGCAGACTTGCAATAAACCTTAATACATATCTGAGGATATAAAAAGAAAAAAAAAATCTATGTCATGGAAAATAGAAAGCATATTAAACGAGAAACTTGTTATCGTATATGAAGTTCATTTAATATTGTCATTAATTTATTCAATAATCTGACCAAAAAAAAAGTTTTACAGTTTATAACTTAGACAGTTTAGCCTCCTTTTTATTTAGTAATTCCGAGTTCATACCGGAAATTTCGAAAGAGGAAGTTTTAGGGTCTTTCTTCGTCAGGCGCAAAAAGACGTGCGTCTACTATGAAAGCAGCAACAAGACTGGGCATTTTAAAGTTTTTGATGGTGTTTTAAGAAGTTATTTTAGTTCTTATTGTTTCACACCAGTTTCAACTTATTTTATTAATAAGTTTTGCTTTATGTAATCACGAAATATCTGTCATTAAATATCACCAAAATTGTTGTCCGGAATTTCTGGATTGAATTCGAAACTTCGGAATAAAAGAACAGGTCAAACTGGCAAATTAAGCATTCATGATCAATTAGTTGTATCTCTATTTCCGAACAATGGATATTTAGGTTGACACTTATAGGTCCCTACGTTTCGGTCTCGGAATTTCGGTCCGTCCATTTCTATATGAATATTTTGATATATTTCAGTTTTTTAATGTTGTTGTGTATTCGCAGACATGGGAACAATGAAGTTTTTTTTTTTCGAAATATCTTGATATGTGAATAATAAAGTGTTTTCAAAAAATTTTAGTTTAATGCATATTGTAATAATGGATCTTTACAAAACATTTAATATTAATATAATAAATAAAATAATGTAGATGACAGCGAAAACCATGTACATGTACACATAGACACGTTTACCATTGTGTTTCTCTGCACCCAAATGTATGAAAACATAGAGAACTGGGTGCAGGAAAACACAATGGTAAACCTACGAGTCAACCGCTAAAATCGGGTTTTCACGTATTTTCCACCAAGATATGACTTGGCAGTATGATTGCGTTTTAATATGCGAATCGAGTTGTAACTAATTCTGGAATTTCAGCCGTGAACTCGATGAGGTGATTGTCTGTGCTGCCGCCTCCCGGTCTAATATTAAAAATTTTTACAGTTTAGAATTTATATATATGTTATTACAATAAATTTCTTTTAAGGCTATCCTCAAATCTGAATTGGCTACTTTCTGACACAAACTAGGTCTATTTTTAGGTGTGTTCGTAATTATATAAATACGTAGCACCTATAGTCGTCGTCTAGTCCGTCCGCCCATCTGTACGTCTGTCTGTCAACTTGTTCTTCAGCATATAACAGCGCAAAAACTACCCGATCAAATGGTTTGAAGCTTAATATATATAATTGTTGCAAAATTTTGTCAAGTGATTTCAAATTTTGCGAAAATCGAATCAAAACTTAAAAAGATATTAATAAAAGTTTTCTTCATTCTAATTAATCCCATCATACGTAATCTATATAATAAAAGCGCAAGTCATGTGACTCAGGAAAACAAATACGGGCTAACCACTTCCTTTTTCATATGCCAGGCGGCCATTTTTATTCAAAATTATTTTTTTCCACACTCTAAAAAAAACCTGTTGTTTTAACAAATATTCTACAGTACTTTTAACAGAATATCTCCATTTTATGCAAAGTACAGATTTTCTCTGTAATCCTGGGAAGATATCGTATATGCCCTCTGGCGGATAGTTTCAAAGTCACGCGGTTCTTCTTTTTCAACGTGTATTATAGGAAAAGTTGCTTCTCTACGATCGTAGTATTAGTATCTCTACTCTAGGCTAGTCTTGTGTTTGTGTGTATGTTTACCTCGTGGTCGGCGCCATAACTGGATAGACGGAAAAGCAGAATATTATGTAGTAATATTTTGGTAAGTCTGTTTTCATAATATGTTCGTTAATTTGTTTTGTTATATCCACCTTAATCTGTATAAAGTTTATTATTTTTTAATACATTTTATTTCGTAAAGTTATAATATCTTTAAAGAATTAAATTTGCGTTGATATTTTCGTTGTAGAAAATGATAGTTGTCGTGAAATTAGGGAAATATGTTTCTGCATAGCATCTTTATTATTTAAGCTTTTATGAAATATGGCATATTTTTATATTTTTAGTTCTTTTTAATTAGTGCGAATGCTTCGTGACAATGCGAATCGTCAAAAATTTCGATTGTTTAATAATAATAATTTATAATATTTGAACTTTAACTTATTCAAAGTTTAATTCATTTATTTTTCGAGTTATTTAAACCATTTTTTTCCCGTATCCTAGTACTTTGATCTGTATAATTTTTCATTTAATGATACTATTCAACTCCAGATAATTTTGTATGCGAAATCTTAATTTATTAAATTTTTGTTGTACAAATTGCTTGAATTTTAAAGTATTATTAAATTTGTTCAAGACATTTTATTTCTATGAACTTTAATATAAGATAATTTTGATTAAATAAATCTATTTAAATGTTTGACATTTTAAATGTACATAATAATATACATGAGAGATTTTGAAAATGTTTATTTATATTTGAAAATGAAAGATTTAGAAAGAAAAATACGTAAATAATGTTACTTGATTTAAATAAGAATGAAATTATGGAGCATCAAATTAGATATAATGTAAGATGCAAAGGATTCTGAAAAATTTATTGTCCTTCTGTTTAAATGAAAATATATTTAGAGAATTTAATTAAAAAAAAAAAAAATATGCAACATGTAGATCATATAAAAATATTTTTTAATAGTGCTGCGGAAATGTATTTTTCTAATTTTGTACAGAAAATATATAAACCAGGGGTCGATGAAGGTTTTTTTTTTTTTTTTTATCTTGGGGTCCATTTTGTGAAGTAAAGGTTATTTTTGTGAAATTTATTATATTTTTGTGAAAAATAACATTTTGTAACGAAAGTTGAAATCCAGTTACTCAAATTCGAACGTAAAAATTACATATATAATATAATGTTTACATACACTATATTACATAATATAGTGTAATAAACTAATAGTCGTACGAATAAATGCTTGCATTTATTAACAAAAACTTTTTAAAATCCTTTTGCTCAAGTTTTCCTCTCTGGTGCACTTGTTTGTTTACAAATTACACATTTTAAAAGTCACAAAATAATAAATAATTAATAAATAGTAAGATTTTATGAAATAGAATTTTGTGAAGGGCCCCATTTCATTAAATAGATTTTTGTGAAGGGACCCTAAATAGGTCCCCAATTTTGCCTGGATTGACCCTTGTAAACTCAAAATTTTGTTTATATATTTCTTAAAAAAAAAAAAAAAAAAAAAAAAAAAAAAAACGAAATAAAATTATGCCGAAAAATTGAACTTGTTTAAGATTGTGGTGGATTTAATAAAACTTAAACAATTGAGCATATTTATGACAGACTTAACATTTTAAAAAACAAACAGAAAAGAAAGAAAATCACAATTATTTCAGGGTTTTTATAAACAGGGTACATTTTAAATTAAGTAATTAAAAAAGTTTTATTTTGACAGTAACGTCAATCAAAAATTTCCAATCCTGTCATAAACAAACTCGCAGAGTGATGAAATATTTTAATTTTTAATGAAAACTAAACAGATTATTTCTGTTAACGTTTAATCTTATTTTCTGTTTACTTCTTAAGAATACGAATGTTTTTGTAATAAACTAATTGTGTAAATATTAACCTCATAATAAATATTTAATTAAATGAAATTGTTGAACACATTAAACTTTAAAATAAAAAAAGTATATCCACTGTTTCAGAAAATAATCTCTTTTAAAATATTCGTATTCTTCACGCCATTATAAATTTAAAAAAGTAAACAGAAAATACAAAGATTAAAAATTTAAATAAATACATAATTTGATTAGTTTCATTAAAAATTAAAATAACAGGTCTCCCCTGTCTATACTACAGATAAATTTTGTACAAGATAACAGGTTTCCCCTGTCTATACTACAGATAAATTTTGTACAAGATAACAGGTTTCCCCTGTCTATACTACAGATAAATTCTGTACAAAATAACAGATTTCCTCTGTCTATACTACGGAGAAATTCTGTTGCATACAGGGAAAGTCTGTATCAATTTAACAGATTTTCTCTGTACAAACTACAGGGAAAATCTGGTAGCATAGCTGACAAATTTTCTCTGTTAAATCTACAGGTTTTTTTTTTAGAGTGCAATGAAATATCATAAAAGTTACATTTTTAGAAAGAGCGTTCAAAAAAATTGTTTGTTTGAGAGATGAGTTACATTAAAAAATGTATAGATTCTGAGATAACTTCAGTGGAGATTAGGCTAACAGACGAATATCTCAATACATTAAAGTAAATAAACAAAATATTCATTCATCGTGAGTCATAGAAATATTAACCATGGAGGTAATCATTCGCAAAGCAAGATCTCCATGGTGAATTTTACAGCGCTGTCTGGTGTCGAAAAAAATTCGCATTTCTAAACATGGCATACATAATTTAAAAAAAAATAATAAAAGGCATGCTCATTTCGCTCATAACAGACGATATAATTCATTTCACTGAAATAATAACGATGGTCTTTTTACATTGTAAAACTAGTTATAGTACGAACGCACCTCATTTGTCATGTTTACCGTACAATTTCCAACTTGTTATTCTTAAATGCATGTAATATGCAGATATGCTTATTCATATTTTAAGAAAACAAATAGTGCCTCTCTATTTTCATTTCAGAAAATAATATATAAATTGGCATATTGAATCCGTTTTCAAAACGGGGTCGTCATTGTGCAACAATCTGCAATAACTCATGATTTAATACATTTAACAAAAAACAGAAAACGCTTTTCCAAATCTCTTCAAGTGTCTCCACCTATAAAAAAGATTTCGTGGATGCATCAGAAAATTTGCGTCGTTGAACGAGGAATATATATTTTTTTAACATATTTGAAAAAGTGTTTATGAGTTCGATTTGTCTGGCTTCCATCTATCTGTCTGTCGAATCTGTAACTGTCGTAAATATAGTGAGACTGCCATGAAATTGTTATATGTTATTGAGGTTTACTATAGAACGTTCAGTATAGAAAATGAAGTGTGCAGCATTTATAGTTCGTTTACAGAGACAGTCAAAAGAACTCCGTTACTTTATGGTCTATTGGGATATTTGTTTGCGAGATATTTTGTTTATGTTACGATATTTCAAACATAATGAGATTGATATGCATTACTGAGATGAACTACAACATGCTTTCTCGGTTATATAGAATAAGTAGCATTTATAGTTCGTTTACAGGGACGCGCAAAATAATTCCGTTACATTATGGTCTATTGGGGGGAAATGTTTGCGGTGCATTTTAATGATTCTATGATACGTGGAATATAACGAAATCACTGAAGTTCGCTGACACATATTTCTATAGATTATGGAGTGTATAGCATTTATTGTTCATTTACAAAGACTCACCGAACAATTCGGCTACAGGAATGGCTAAGATCGATATTTTCCTGAAGTGCGTTTTTGCTGTAGTATGCATTTTTAAACTTATTTAATTCTGAATGTATTAAGCGGCGTGTATAAATTATATAGAGAGCATGCAGCGCTACACGAAATAATTCGCATTTTATGTTTCTTATTTAGATATTTCATTTCATTCTATGAAAAAATAAAATTTCTTAATAATATTCAGTTAGTGCTGGAAAGTGTTTCACAATCTGTGCTCTATGCAATTTTTTTTTTAACACTAGAACTGCGAGAATTTTACTCAAGTTTCTAAAGAAATATTTTACACCAGAATCTATATTTAAAACTATTTAACTTATTCAACTTATTTTTGTGCAATATTTATTTAACTTAATTTATTAAAAATTTTCTGGTGCGAATAAACAATTATTTATTTAGTATGGGTCAAAATGACCCTTCATCGCGGTTATAGTGTTAAGTACAGCTAGGGCTTCTCAATTCAGAAATTCTTAATTCTTTAAAATATAAAGAGATTTAAAATCAAATTGTAGTTTTATTCAAACCACCGGAAAATTTGTGATTGTGTTTAAATTAATACATAGTTTTCAGTAAAAAGAACGTTTCAAGATATTTTAAGTAAATCCTTCTTTTATTTTATTTATAATTCAAACAGGAAAACTTTAGAATATTTTATTTCGTAAACGTAAAAATTTATTACGTTTAAGTATAACTAATTAATAATAACTTTTTTTTTGACAGAGTTTGTAGTAGAGCGGGGTGGTTATTTCCCTTCCAGGACTGTTCAGCAGTATGCAGCCGTAGGCTGGTGGTATTGGTGTTACGGACAGAAATAAGGTTCCATAATTAATTTTTTTTATCAATAAAATTAAAAAAGTTTTACATTAAAAAATCGTTCTTTAATTATGAAAATTCTAGTTTACTAAAAGTATTTTTCCAACAGCTGATAAAAATTAAATTATAAATTTTGTCCATGCGACAACGGTATCGCCAATTATTAAAATTATTAATGAAAAATGTTTCAAAATAGTGTGTTTCACTATATAAATAATGTTTAGTTATATCAAGGAGAAAAAAATGAAAATAAAGACGCAATGTTATAAATAAATACAATTTTTTATTCTAACCCTTCATATATATACAAGTAAACTTAATATGTAGATGAATGGAATCATTCCACCAGCAAAAGGCGAGTAGAAAATGCAGCCTCCAAAGACAATCACCACTGATGTTGGGAAAACAGAGATTGCAAAAATTCACCAACATGGCATGAGAACGAACAGGTGCCATCACCAGCTGGCTTAAGAAGAAGGTAATCTCATTCAGGAAGAAAAATATTTGGCTCCAGCATATTCTTTACACATTTCTATTAAAAAAGAAAATAATGATAATTAGCTTTTTTTTATATCACAACACTTTCAATATGAGAAATAATTTACTTCAACATGATAAATGTCCTTTTAAGAATTAAAATAAATAAATAAATAAATAAAATTAAATATTAAATATATCTGTGTCACTAGGTCCTACCCCCCCCCCCTTCCCTGCCAAATTCAACTAATAAAAAAAAAAATAGAGAGTTACATATATAAATGCGTATTTCAAAAGGTTAACAAACCGAATTCGGTTTCATCTAAAAGAATAAAATATGGCATAAATTAAATCGCATTTGAATGATTATAAATGCACAGTAAAAATAAATCTGTTGCTATTACAGAAAAAAAAAATCTGTCAACCAGGACGATAATAATAATAATAATAATAATAAAATGTTTATTTTATAGAAATAATCTGTGTTTATAACGCACTTACAGGAAAAATCTGTCAAAATAGCAGGATTTCGTAACAAAAACAGAATATTTACGTAAAATAAAGTGTTTTTACTGGCGTCCTGGTTAACAGTCTTTTTTCTGTAATATCATCAGATTTTTTTTTTTTTTTTTTTTTTGGTACAGTGCCGTGCAAGTTCTACTTGCCCAAATTGGGTTCAGGCGACATAGACAAGGATTTAAATACAACATTGAAAAATGTATTGATCAAAATGTGAGCGAATTTATTTACCAAACAGTGTTATAACGGGTACATTAAAAAAAAATTGTACTTAAAAAATATATATATATTTTCGTCTTATAATATCTCCGACTGTTCTAGTATCAGTCTTGAAAAATATAAACTTTTTGTGAAATATAAATAAAACAGACGCGTATGGTAACAAATGATTGAACGGATTTTTTATTTTATTTTTTTATTTTTTTTACGTTACGGTTAGCTTTGTACACGAAGACTAAATAAACATCTAGCGCTCACATTTTTTAAATTTTCATCCTGATCCTGATGCGCTCTGCGCATACCCTTCCACGCATGATGTAGCAGTTTGTTTAAAAAATTGTTCTAAGCTATTTTGAAATGATTGCGTATTATAGCGCGTCATTTCTCTCCTGTTCTGTGGACTTGAGTTCGAATCCAAGCGGTGGAAAGGTTTTATTTTTCGACATTTATTTGAAATATAAAAAATAATTTGAATGAAAAAATGTAAAGTTTCTATTTTCAATATCTAAGTTAATAAATAATTTCATTATTTAAGTTAATAAAAATAATTTTAAAGAATATTAAAAAATTACATGATGTGACTATTTTTAATATTCGCTATAGTGGTTGCGGCTTTAACGAATTTCCTATTTTTAGAGATTGTAATACAACATTACAGCTTAGAACGTATTTTAAACACAAGCGTTCCGAAAGCTCGTTACATCATGCGCAGAAGCGTATGCGTAGAGTGCTGATCCATGGGATCAGGATAAAAATTTAAAAACTGTGAGCGCTAAACGCTTGTCGAAGACTAAACAGTTCATGATCTCCGTTTAAATTTGAATCCGTCTCGTTACGAACATTCACGCCTGGAACAGTGTTTGAATTCATCCCCCCCCCCCTTCATTTGTAGCACAGATTCAATGCAACTGGTATGAGGGGTATAAGGTTAAGTTTGAAAGGCAAATTCTTATTTATGTCATTTAAAACAACATTATAGTTTTAACAATCCCTAAAGCAATTACAGGAACTACATATTCGAAATATTGGTTTAAAAAATACATAATTATGCTACCTATAGGGAATTTTACTAATTTGAGTTAGTGATAGCGTAATTAAAGGGTTACAATTTAAAAAATATTTTTCGGAAATTCAAATTCAAAATTTAAAAAAAAAAATCAATTTTGTGTTGCATATCTGTAATGGGGTAAATTAAAACTTGAAACAATTAAAAAATTTAGAACTAGATATACATATCAAGTAAAGATCAAAGTACTGATATAGAATTCATTTGTTTTAGTACTTTTATACAATATCTTAATTGATTTTCGGCCGGTAAAAAGTGAATTATGACATATTTATTTGCCTTGAACCATAAAAAAATATTTAAATCACATATGCTTTAATTAAAAAAACAAAACACAACAAAATTTTAAAAAAAGCATAAGGAAGGTGAAAAAAACTCATCATGAAAAATTAAAATTCGTCTTAAAAATTATTTTAAATTTTTAATTTTAAAAACAGAAAAATACTGTTTAAGTAAAAAATAATCTAATGACTAACAAAGGTCACTTTTTATAATAATTTTAATAATAACAAATATTGAAGCTAATTAACTGTCTATGTTCCGGTTTAGCTTTCGTCCTTCTTACTTCCAGAAGCTCAACACCATTTTCGGATTTGTTTATTTTGGGATTCTTACACATTAAGCTAGATATTTTATTTGTTTTCTTAAAATTATTTTGCTGAGTAAAGTTGCACTATCATACCGTTGTGAAGCAAAATCTGCTTGATACTTATATTCTAAATAAATGTAATTGACATGGTGCACAAATTTTTCTCAATAAATTATTTTTAATGGATAGAATATAAAAGTGCAATACTTAATTGAACGCTGAAGATAATTTCATAGAGTTAAAAAATATATTTACTCATATACTGGTTATGAGTCCCAAGGATACAATGCTAACTCACCCGCAAAATATGACGAGTATTTTTAGGGAATATTTTTACAATGATTTTATTTGCATCAGTATCTAATTATGAACTAGGTTTAAGTCAATAAAATATTTAACTAAATTCAAACGACACAACATTGCAAATATGGGATAAAATAATGTGCGTCAAAAATTGCTGATGCAAATAAAACTCAATGTAAGAATACTCATATTCGCAACAAAACAGTCTTAAACATTTCTCACAGATATTACTTATTAAATTAATTTAACTTACTCTAATATCCGTGACCATGTCCACCATATCCGGCACCGGCTAAACCAATACCGTGGCCATATCCATGTCCTCCATGTCCACCATGTCCAGCGCCGGCTAAACCAATACCGTGGCCATATCCATGTCCTCCAAATCCACCATGGCCATAGCCATGCCCTCCAAATCCACCATGACCATAACCATGTCCTCCATATGCACTATGTCCTCCATATGCACCATGTCCTCCATATGCACCATGTCCTCCATAGGCACCATGTCCTCCAAATCCGCCGTGGCCATAACCATGTCCTCCATGGCCGTATCCATGTCCTCCATAACCACCATGGACAGCATGGTTACCTAAGTACGGATGCGCAGATGAGTGAATTTTCACAGCAGCTGGATCCTGGTTGGCAGTTCCAGGTTCGTTCGTTTTCACTTGTGCCCGAAAACCTGCCTTGTCGGCAACGTAGTCCACTTGTCTGTGAACACCACGATCATCTTTAAAACCGTAGCTTCCTTTCACAGAATGTCCACCAATGCCGGATTCATCTCTATGTTGCTCACCATGGTGATCTTTAACAGAGTAGCCGAAAGCATAAGGATGGTGGGGGTGCTGAAATGAGAAAACAAAAAGTTACAGAACGTATTTTCTATAAAGAAATTGTTTAACACTTTGCGACGAGGCGGTATGTATACGTACCACCGGGGCTTTACAAATTTGATAAAACCAGGTAGCTAGCAAAAAATTCTAGTCGCCAGTAAAAAATATTTATCACCCCTTTCCCCGTCATTGATTTTCAAAAAAAAAACAGAAAGGTTCTTTTTAAATTAATTGAGAAAAAATAATAACAAGTCTAGTTTAGAATTATTAGTTACATAGTTTAGAATATCACATAATTCACAAAGATAATATCTAAGAGTTTTTTGATGAAACTTATCAAAAGTATATACTCTGAAAAAAAAAAAAGACAAGAGATATTACAAAGGCTGAATTAACCGGCATTTTCGGAAAATGCTGATTGCCAAATGCTTCAAATGTCCTGATAGTTGAATGCTACAAAATCTATGTCAGATGAAGGGGCATTGATAAAATATTGAAGCAGGAAAACAATATTTTGCTTATTTTCCTGTCGAAATCAGTCAAATTATTATGGTTTAATTATTTTATAATTTAAAATTGATGAACTTATTTTTTCCAAATTAAAAATAAGAGTAAAAATATTTTTTGTCTGAATATAGTTTCTAAGTTTATTTCTTAATATTGGGAGAGAGAAAAAAATTCCGTTTGTGAACAATTTTTATACAATTAAAAAAAAATTTCTTAGGTCAAATTTTTTGGCGACTTGGCGAACGCATTTGTCAAGCCCTGCGTACCACACAGGAAACACGAAATCGTTGAATTTGAACACTAGTAAATTTAAACAGAATTTTTTACCTTATATCATCGTAGAGATTTAGAGATTTAATAAGATGAAAAATTCTATTTAGAAAAATTGGGTGCCGATAAATTAAAAATAGCATAACGGACGATCGTCCCAAAGAAGTTAAAGATATGCTTGAAATCAGATTTTTGACAAATAATAACCTCTCACTAGTTTTAAATTGATTAAAAAATATAATATATATTTAGCTTTTTCACCACTACGGAGACATATATTTTCCACAAAAAGAATATATTTAGCGATAAAAGGGTAAAGAAACTATACAATAGAAGAAAAATTGCGAAAATTAGAAGCTAGAACTATGCGCAAAAATGTTCATTTTGTAAAGTCAAACTTTTTAACAAGAAAATTTTTTTGTTTTAATGTTTGTTACACACATAATAAGACTAAAATTCTTTAAAGGAGGGAAAAAGAAGAGAAAGAATAATATTAAACTTACTCCAATGTGACCGTCAGCTAATGTCATGCCGAAAACAACACAAACAACAGCAATCTGTAAATTAAACTAAGTATTAAAATGGAATGCATTTCTACAAAAATAAATGACAGTGTGAACAGATATAAGCAACTGTCATAAGGTGAACAATTTATCTAAATTTATAAGGACAGATGCCTGTTTTAATGGTACAATACAAATATACAATATTAAACCACTTATGTACAACATACACCTTTCCTGCGAAAACATTAAGAAAATTCTTTTTGAAAAAATACAAAAATAAAACTAGTATATATATATTTTTTAATGCTTTCATTAATAAAAGCAAGTTTTGACATTGGTGGCAAATACTTATTTTTATTCGTAAAAAATGTATTTTAGCTACATGAAACAAATAAGAAATTAAAAAGATTATTTTGCCTATTGTATTTATATAATGGTACTTTTGTTATAGGGACCTTGGCACGAGAGAGAAAATGGTGAGGTTGAATTTGGTGGGAAAAGTAAAGTTTTCAAAAGCATATAATGGTATTTTGCGTTACAGTTCGCGAGAATTATATCCTGAAATTACTCAGTAATACTAACAATTATATTTAACAGTAATACTAATATATTAAATATAATGAGATTGTTTGTTGAAAGTTTCAAATATTAAATAATGAGAGTTCAAAATCTAAATTCGATTTACAGCGTCCCCCTGATTTCTATATTTCTACCATAGAAATAGATTCGGCATCCTTGGGTGTTGACCGAAAACTTTATTATTTAGAAATCCGTATTATTATTCCTAAGTTGCTTCACGCTCTTCCTAATCTGCTAGAGTTATAAAAATTAGATACGCAGGTGTGTTTCTGATAACAATAGAGCATTTTAATATTTTTAGAACTTAATTATAAATTAATAAATTAATTTTAAGTGCTTTCTAAGTTAGCCGGGAGCAGATTATAAATCGCCAAGTATTTTTTATGGTTACAACTGTTTACATATTAGAAAAAAAAATGCGGGGTTAATTTTACTCAAAATTACTCTTGCTAAAATAGGCCAATTGGCTGCGAAACTGCAACAACGAAATATTTTAAACACTTAAAAGTAGAAAATATAAACAAAGTATAAAGTGTATAATAATTCTTTTTAAAGACTGTTTTATCATTTATTAGTTTAATATAATTAAATTATCATTATATGTTAAGAAAACAATTTAAAAATCATGAATAGAATGTTTAAATAACACTTTTTTTCTGTTGCCATATTTTAAAAAAGACAGAGCAAAATTATAATGTTTTTAAAATAAATTCACTAGCTCGCGCTTTCTATCAAGCGTAAATCAAAGCTGTACATTTTCAATATTCAGTGCCCATGCCAAATTAAGGTATAGTAACGAATATCTTTTGCAACTACCTGAAATTAGACAGGATTTTTAAGATAAACATTGAATGCTTGTAAAAGAATATTTAGAAAAAAATATTTTTACTTTTATTTCTTTCTCGCTTTCTACGTTTCTTTTTTATTCCCTTTCATCGATTCCGGTTCCATAATTTCAATTTCATTATAATTTTTTCCCTGGCGTTACTTTCGAATAAAACATTTTCATATATCAAAATTACACTTCTAAAAATTAAAGTCACTATTAACATTTGAACGGGCTATAAATCCTTCCAGAAATAAGTTATCTCTAATTCAAAAATTCGTTATTACATGTGACTTTGTCTTCATGTGAATAAAACAAGAGGAGTAATGCCAACTTAGGCAAAATATGTATGTAATTTTAATGATTTTAATGTAATTTTAATGCAAAATGTAACTTTCGATGTAACTTTAATGTAACTTTCGATGGCGTGAAATCCTTCCCCGTAAATAATATGTTGTCTGTCAAGCCGATCTCGAAAGTATTGGGAATGCACGAGTTATCTTGTGGTTGGCAGTCAACGTGTTAAAAGCAGGGGTCTGTCCAGGCAAAATTTGGGCTCACAAAATTCCTCTTAATTAAACGGGCCCCTTCACAATATTCCTTTCCATAAAAACATACTCTTCATTAATTATTTTTATTTTGATAGGTTTTAAAATGTGTAATTTGCAAACAAAACAAATTCACCAGAGAAGAAAACTTTTGCAGAAGGACTTTAAGAAGTTATTAATAAATATTTGGTTCGAATTTAAATAACTTTGTGACTTTGGTTACAAAATATTACTTTTCACAAAACAATATGGTAAATTTCACAAAAATAACTTTTACTTTTTACAAAATGGGCCGCTAGTAAAATCCCTGCACCGACCGCTGAAAAGGTTTCTTTTTTTATATTAATACAATGAAAAAAGTAAAATAATAAAAATAAAAAAAGGTTAAAATTAAATCTTATATCCGGAAAATAATTAGAAATGAAATCTTACTTACATGAAAAAGCGCCATTTTTTAGCTGGAAAGTCTGTTCTTTAAATTCCGATAAGCTCGTAAGTTCTGATACTGATGGGGATTCGAACAGTTCTTTTATACTGTTAACCAAACATAAAAAATTCCAGTTTTGGAACGCAACTTATTGAAAAAAATAAAACAGACGGGAGGTCAAGTATAATTACTGTCACCAAATTAATGAAAACGCAATCTTTACAATTGCAGAAATCATATGTCTGACTGTAAAACAAAATAAAAAAATGGGTCTCATGTATGTATTGTTCTCTGCAAAAGGTGTTATTACTTTTTAATCGTTAAATGGATTTTATTTGATGGAATCTGTAATAATTCCATTGCCGTAAAAAAAGCAAGTTCTAGGCTGCATTTCCTTTGGGTGTAACCCAAGCTGAAGTATGTCAACTTAGCGTGATCCATCCAACCGTAGACAAAAATTACGATAACATATCACATACCATAGTATTGCGATACACAATTTTCAACTTTGTTATTTAATTTTCAATTTTATGAGACTATTAAAAAAGGGATAAAAAAAAATACACTTTTTTATTACATCGCAGACAAAACGTAAGGCAAACCGGTACAGCATTTATGAATTACGTGGGGAATTTAGAATATTATGCCTGGAACTTTTAAATATTTGTATACTACTTAAAATGTGTTTTTCAAATTCATTCTGATATAATGTTTTAATGAACTAATATTTAAAATTCCCATGTTCTACATTTCCGCCATTTCGAAATATTTGTAGTAAAATATGTAAATTTTTCTTTTATTCCTGTCCCAAAAACTTTAGGCGGAAGAAATAAAAATGATGGGAAAGTACATTAGTGATTTCTCAATTTTAAATGAAAATCTTAATTAAAATATCAGAAACATTCTATCTTTGTTTGATACCGATTTGTGGTATCGTAACGTGCAATAATACAAAACTTTGTAATTCTGATGTTGTAATCTGGAAAAGTCGAGTTAAATTATTTTGACTTATAAAGAAGAAATGATAAAAAAGAAGAAATGAATAAATGTAAGATCCTTATTTATTTTTTCGATCTGGATTTGCTTTGTAACATAGAAAAAGTCGCACTTGTGTGTTCTACTTGAAAATAATAATAATAATAACAACAATAAAACACTGACATACCGACCGTCTATAGAAGTGTAAAGTCAAAAATTTTAAGTGCACACACGATAAAAACATTGTTTCTCGACATTTTAATATTTTAATAAAATTAACAAAAAATAATATTCATAAAAAATAAAATTTACAGAAATTATATTGAGTTAATTTTTTAAACTTTAAAACTCAACTTATAAAAAGTCGGATTTAAAATTCATTATTGGTATATTTGTTATTGTAAGTTCGATTTCGAAAGCCTTACATGTTCTTCATATTTTGCTATTTTCAGCAATATGCTTGAAAAAATAGGTTCAATGTTTAATTTAATTTATTTTTTATAGTAGTTTTATAAAGTTATTCTGAAAAATAAATAAAAATAAAAATTCCGTAAATAATTGACAAATCCTTCCAGTTCCGTCTGAAGAGTCGATTGATCCCAAGTCAGCATCAACTGCTGTTTCGACAGCATACAGCTGTTTCCGTGATTAAGTAAGACAAATTACATATTTGAAAATCTGCTTGTATAAAATGGTTAAGTAAAAAAATGTCGTTGCCTCACGAACTATTATAACGACTATATGAAAAGTTTTCTTTTAGAAGGTATCAGAAAATCGCTTTAAATATGACGTAATTTTCACCACTTCATTAAGATTTTTCGCACGTATTAATTTAATTATTTTAAAATTTTCATTCTTTTTCAATATTCACGTGTAAATATATATTTGAAATGAAAGTACTGTGTTTGGAAATATCATTATTCGGGTTTTTCAAAATCTGGCAATAGCAGATAAAAACGGCTATTTCAAAATATGAATTAAATCTTTATTCAAATAATGGAATTTAAAATTTAAAAAAATAAAAATAAAATCTAAAAAACAAATTAAAAAAATTATTGGGCACTGCACGACATAATCAAGTCAAGCATATTTCTGAAAAAGATGGTTAAATTGCTGTGCATAGTTTTTGATCCTATAAAACTTATGTAACTGAACTATCTTGGCTAATTTCAACGTTAAATGGCGCTTAACATATTTCTTCGATTAAAAAACTGTCTGCTTCAGCGTATTTATCGTATATTTATCTATATAACTACCATCTTTCCTGTTAGGTAGCTTTCATTACAAAAAGCTACCTATTGCAGCCGTTCGGAGGAAAGCAATTCCAAAAAAATTGGCATATTTTCACTGATCATGACCCCCAGACACCCAAACCACCCTCCGTTCAAATGTTAATATATATATATATATATATATATATATATATATATATATATAATTATAATATCTATGAATTTCAAAATACATATCAAGTTCTAATATCATTCTACTTTAATCTACAAAGAGATAAATAATGATATTGTGTAAACAGAATACCACATATCTAATAATTAACATGTGCAATCATAATTTTACCATAGCATGTGCTTCAATGGTAATTGGCCAAATTTACTCATACCTGAATAATATTTAAAAAAGAAAGAGAGAGAAAGGGAAAAAAAAAATTATAGATTGGAGTTGCTATTAAGTAAATACAAATGGATTAATAAATCAAATATGAACATTATACAATGGAAAACTGGATCACGAGAGAACAAACAAGAATTGGATATGAAAACATACATGTAGATGTACTCGTCAGCTTGGTTGCACCCAAATGTGTTTTAAAAAATAATTCAGTATTTCATAATTCTACTGGCATGATGCTAAGAACAGTAGAATCAACCAAGTATACTGAATTATTACCAAATAACAATTGGAAAAAATAAGATTGGAAATATTTAAATTGGAAATAAAAAACCATTAAGAATATATAATATAATTCACTTACATCGATTATCCTAAAACCATTATAAATCACCTCACTAAATTACCACTAGATATCATTTTTGAAATAATATTGGAAATTAGAACCTTTAAATTGTAAATAAAATATTTTACTCACATTAATTATCCTGAATCCACAAAATATAGAAACTTCTGCATAATATCCACGTCCACATGGCACGCACATAATTTTGACAATCGAGTTGAGAGAAATGATTTGAAAGACAAGTTGAGAGCACATTTTTTTAAACACAACTCCATCGATGACACACCAACACAAAATGATTCAAAAACACACAAAATTATTCTGGTGATAATACACTTATAACAAAATTATATCCGTGAATATATAATTACTCCATCTAATTTTAATTCCTGAAAGTAAAATTAATATACAAGCAATAGCTCCCTCTATAGTTAAATTAAAAATAATATCAATAATATTATCATATCTACCTGACACGTAAAGTGTCGCCATCTGTTGGTATTATAATTATTCATAATTAATATCTATTTGCATATCCACTTTATTAGTTACATACACATTTCATTAGATTTAATTATATAAATAAATTTTAAAAAACAATACTACCTAATAGTTTTACATTAAATTCGAATAAAATCGAATAAAATCTTACAATATGAATAAATCTACACAGAATTTATTCATCCTGCACAGCATTTCAGATATACTTAATAGAGTATATTATGTAAAATAGATATTATTTTTAAAAAAAAGTGTTTTGCTGCCAGCTGTATTAATCTACTGATATATATTATAGACTTATAATTAAATAATTAATGTTATTGTTACTACTACTTAAATATATTTTAGACTTGTTATTAAATAATTAATGTATTATTTATACTAATACTTAATTATATTTTAGATTTCATAGATTAATTTTAATATCAAATTAAATAATTCATAAACAATTCAAATTATCTCAAAATTTATAAAATTGATAATTATAAGTATTACTACTGTGTTACAATCAAATTAATGCAATGCAGTAATTAAAATACTTGTTAAATTTAATATTTCATAGATAAAAAATAAAAAACTATATATTATATATTTGTATATATTGCAAATAGATATGTTTGTGAGTTATAATTACCAATGTTATCCATGTAAATTTTTATGTGTTATTGTATAAGTTAAATTATAAATGTATGAAAACTGCATATATATATGACATATGTCATGCCGTAACTCTCTTATTTATGAATCAATTTGGATGTGACTGAGTATGTGTATAGGACATACCAAGGTCTCGACCGAGTTCGTTGGCCAGCTTCATCCGCCATCTTGTTTCAAAATGGCGGCCAGTTAAAAAAATTTAAATTGAAAAAAATCAAAAATATGTACAAAAGAATTATAAATTGAAAAAGATTTTTCTGTTAAGTGTTAGAACGTGATACAAGGATTCTGGAACATTATTTGTTTTTCTATATCTTAAAAAATGGGTGAGATATGGCAGTTTGAAATACTATGGTGGCTGAGATTTTGAAACAATCTGATATTTGTTATGCTGTAACTCTTGTATTTATGAACCAATATGAATGTGACTGATTATATGTGTACAGAACATACCAAAGTCTCAACTGAGTGCGTTGGCCAGCTTCATCCGCCATCTTGTTTCAAAATGGCGGCCAGTTAAAAAGAAATTAAATTTTTAAAACTTCAAAAAGATGTACAAAAAAATGATAAATTGAAAAAGATTTTTCTGTTAAGCGTTAGATCGTGATGCATGGATTGCGGAACATTTTTTGTTTTGGTTTTATCTTAAAAAATGACAAATATATGACAGTTTGAAATTCTAGGGTGGCTGAGATTTTGAAACAATCCGATTTTTGTTACGCTGTAATTCTCGTGCTGAAATTCGCATTCAAATTCAGTATTAACGAAAACCGGGATTGAATCTTCTATAATCGGGGTTCAAGCAATTTAGCTTCGGGTGTTTGAGTAAAATGAGTTTAATTTTTAAAAACATGGACTATGAAAGCTACCTTTTCCTTCCGGTACCGGCCGGAAGGACTTTTTTAATATCCAATAGTTTTTGCAGGACAATACGTGAAAATGAAAAGTCACAATAGATTCAATAGATTACGACAGCGGCAGAATTAGTAACTTTTCTTTTCTTTTTCTTTTCTTCCCCCCACCCCTTTTTTTTTAGAATAGCGAGATTATTTTATATTTGCTTACATATTATTTAACAGTTTTTAATAGATAAAAAGCATATGATAGTTTTTACATATTATTTAATAGTTATGCTTACATATTATTTAATAGCTTTTAATAGATAAAAGTCATATGATAGTGTTTAATAGATAAAAAGTGATAAGACCAAGGTATAAAAGAGAAGCAGAAGAGATCTGACAAAAAATATTAGCAAATGAAGATTCATTAAAACTATAAAATGATTTGTCGAGTGTCACAGAAATTGATAACGAAGAACAATTAGACACGTCAGATGAACACATAATGACTATAAATCAAATTTCAAACAGTGAAAATGAAATTGATGATGACGACAAAGTTATGCGCGAGACTGAAAAAGCCAAAACGCGTTACATGTGTACATTGGACAAGCAAAGACATTCTACTTATTTTCGTTGCGATAAAAATTGAAAACAAAACAAATTAAATTATCTACCCCATATCTATAAAATCTTAATGTAACGATTTTATGAACGAATTTATGAAATGTTTTTGAAACGCTTAAGGGGGTAACCTATTGAGTTGTTTTACATGTTAATCAAAAGTACATTTTTCTCCTAAACCCCTCATCCGATCATCACAAAAAAAATGTGTATAACTTTATTGAATCTGTATTTATGAAATTAATTAAGTGTTTCTTAAAAGAATAAATACTATATTTTATTGAGGTTTTGAGAAATGGCTATTATGGTTATGGAGGAAAGGTACAAATTGTGGTAAACACATCGATGGTAATATAATTTTAGTATGTTGTTATAGTCACCTACAGCGTGATTTTTCTTGAAAATGGTGTATGCTTGAAGACAGGCGCACAAAAGAATCCGATTACACAGCCGTATATGACGAATAATTACATAAAATGCTTTATGTTACTACGCCAATGCGTTATTTGTGAAACTACGAAATTTGTATATGTTACTGAGAGATGCTCATGCTCAAAAGTGTCCCAATATCGTACTTTTGTTCTCTACACAAAGAGAAGGATTTTATTCTGAAAGAAACAAAACACTTTGCATTTATTTTTTGTTTATAAATATAGAATCCATTCAGTAGAAAGCACTGAAATAGAATTTTTTTTTTTTTTAATTTCATATTATTATAAAGAAAAATAACAAGTGCCCGCCTTTTTTGTTCAACTTTTAGCGCTTAACAAGACACGCCCATGCTCAAAAGTGTCTCAAAATCGTACTCGTATTTTATACACAAAACAAAAAGGATTTTATTCTAAATAAAAATAAACAATTTATTTACTTTTTATTTAGAGAGATAGAATCATTTTTGTAGCAAGCGCTATAGCAGAAAATGTTTTAAAATTTCAAACAGTTTTAAAGAAATAGTAGAAAATGTCCGTCTCTTTTATTAATTTTTTAGCGCATGACAAGCCCCGCCCCTGCTCAAAACAGCCCCAAAATGCTACTGGTATTTTATACGCGAAGAAAATCATTTTATTTTAAATAAAACGAAACAATTCATTTACTTTTCATTTTAAAAGATAGAATCCATTCAGTGGCGCTCGCTGAGACAGGAAAGATATTCAAATTTCGCATATTTTTACAGTAATAGTAAGTAAAAACTGTCCGTAGCATCCGTTGAATTTTTAAAGCATCTTCATGACAAGCATCGCCCATTCTCAAACACGTCCCAAAATCATACTCGTATTCACTAGAATAAATAAATAAATAAATAAATAAATAAAATAAAATAAAATAAAATAAAATAAATTGAAATAAAATAAAATAAAATAAAATAAAATAAATTGAAATAAAATAAAATAAAATAAAATAAAATAAAATAATCATGTTATTATAAATAAAAATAAACAATTTATTTTCTATTCAGTTTGAGAGATAGAATTCATTCATACTACGCTCTACAACAGAAAAGATTTCTGCTCCCAAATTGGAAAAACACAACTGGAGTATTCATGAAAACAAAATTGTCAATGTTACAATAAATTGCTTTTATTGCAAGATCAGCATTTTCTCTTTAATATAAAGTACATGGGTTAATACTAGTTATATGGGATATAATTTTTCCAACTGGGTGAAAAATGTCCATACACTGAAAAAAAAAAAAAGTGTTTATTTGACAATATAATACTGGCATCCCAGCTGCCAGTATTATACCGTAAAATTAACAGTAATAAACAGTAAAATAAGCAGTGATACTGGCAGCTGGGATGCCAGTATTATACTGTAAAATCAACACTTTTTTTTTTTTTTTTTTTTTTTTTCCAGTGTAGGACAGGATTCAAACCAGAGACCTCTTGGCTGAAGCTGCAATGCTCTGCCAACTGAGCTATCCTGGTCGGATGCTATCAGACCAGATACTATGATCAATAAGGTTAGTTGGGTAAATTAAAAATCGTCCAGATTCGTCCAGTTGGTAGAGCATTGGCAGCTTCAGTCAAGAGGTCCCTTGGTCTGGACATTTTTCTCCCAGTTAAATCATATAATTTTGAATTAATTTTTCAATTAACTTTCATCAATGAAATTACGCCATTATTGAATATTAAACATGTGAAGTTATTTTTCAAATTGCTCACAAAGTGGAAAACCGACAGAGTGAAAAACTGTCCAGGCCGGGGATTGAACCTGGATACTTTGGAATAACACTCCAACGCTCTACCATTGAGCTACGAGGACGATACCCTGTCTGGCATCTCTCACTCTAATATCTCGGAAAGGATGCAACTTGCAGCATGATATGGAAAAATCTCTAAAACAATTTTTTACTCTGTCGGTTTTACGCTTCGTGAGCAATTTGAAAAATAACTTCACATGTTTAATAAATCATATGAGTTGTAATTTTGTAGAAAAATTGCAACTCATATGATTTATTTATCAATTAGAATAATTGTGTTAAAATTAATATAGTGTAATACTAGTTATACTTAAAAATATATTGAATTATTATTTAAAGCAAATTCGTTACTTTTTCAGCGTTTACATTATTCCCAAAGTCCGTATTTCAATGTTATGTATAAGGATAACTACAAAACTACTCGCTGGAAAAAAATAATAATCTTATACGCGTATAAGAAGCATTGATGAATCGAATGCAGTGAAGTTTTTTTGTAGACTCATATTTCATATTGGTTTCGAATATTAATTTCGGATTTCAGATTTCATATCAGGAAATTGTGGGAATTGCAAGACTAAGATATTTATGTTTAGGTTTTAAGAAATGTGTTCATACAAAAAATAAGATGATAAGATTAATATTTTAGGAAATATAAATAAGTAATAAATACAAAGGATATGAATTATCACTTTACTACACAGCGTACAACCAAGAGAGTGAAAAAACCCTGAGATCGAACCCGGAACCCTTGGTATTACGCACCAATGCTCTATCATATACTCTATCATATATACACCAATGCTCTATCATCTGCCTATACATTATTTATATTTATATATAAATAAGTAATTTAACCATTAAAGGGTACAATTTTTGAACCATTTTAAGTCCAAAACTTATGCTCCAAATGACTTGAAATTTGATAAATGACAATAAATTTAGTATAAAAGTAGATTTCAATGGATCCAAAATTATATTCCGCACAAGTAATCACCAGGAAGCTATCATAAGAGAGTCTCTGGAAATAATATCTAAAAAAGAAATAGTCTGTAACGGTGTATTCTCATATGATATCCACGCAGTCTGGAATGAATTGATACATGATTGATTAACCTGTACTTGTTTTTGAAATGTGACCTTTCCCATCGCACCTTATATTCCACACCCTTGAAGTAAAATGGTTTGTTCCGAGCAAGCTAGAAGACGCGAAGAGACAACAACTCAACTTAACTATTAGTTTTTCACTGATGATGATCGAGTAAGTTCGGTTGAAAACGTTTTGATTTTTTAAAAGGACTTTAATGTGCTTTTAAATGTTTTTAAGTATGTTTTTACGTACCTTTAAGCAATATATTTACATTTAATTGTATATTTACGAATTTTAACAAATTTAACGTACACTGTAAAAAATGACCAATGTTTCTTATTTTATGAAAATATGCTACAACCACGAACGAAAATATAATATAATCTTCTGAGTTATCCGAAATTTCAAATAGCATGTTACATTGTCTTTTGAATCCCCAGAAACGAATACATTTTCAAAATTTAAAGAATAATTTATAAAAACAAATTATTTTTAGCTGCCCGAATTTTTCAGAAACGTTTCCGAAGGGTTTTTATAGCGTATTAATTAGTGTCCTCAGGCTTGAATACCTGTTTTTCGAATGTTATCCATTCTTAAGTACACGTTTTCAGCCGCATAAGTTAATTTATACATGAAAGAGTAAAGAAATAATCTTAATTTTAATGTTATTGTTAACGCTGTTAATTTTGCACGTTTGTCTGTTAAACATTTTTTTTTTTAGCATGAAAATGTTTACTTCAGAATTGATAGCATTCGAAAAACAGGTATTCCAGGCTGAGGACACTAATTAAAACACTATAATATCCCTTCGGAAACGTTTCGGAAAAAATCGGGCAGCTGAAAATAATTTGTTTTTATAAATTATTCTTTAAATTTTGAAAATGTATCGGTTTCTGGGGGTTCAAAAGACAATGCAGCATGCTATTTGAAATTTTGGATAACTCAGAAGATTATATTATATTTTCGTTCGTGGTTATAGCATATTTTCATAAAATAAGAAACATTGGTCATTTTTTACATTGTAGGCTAAAAATATGTTGTCAAAATTCAGTGTTGGTATATGACAAATTGGAACACCCAAAGATAATATACTTCATTAATTGCTAAACTGTATTAAATAAAAACCATAAAAACAATAAAATAAGTTTTTATATATAAACTGTCTACATGTTTCGGTTTCGTCGAAGCCTTTTTCAAGATGAATGAAAATTTTCTACAGCTGCGTGATCTATATAATGCAGTGATTTGAAACGTCATAATTGACGTTTTTCACGTTTTCTATTCACGTTAAGCGATATTAAAATAAAATATCTTGAGTACTCGGAGAGAGAACGTGAAAACGTGAATGGTGGCGTTTATAAAATCATTGCATTACAGATTGTGCATCTGTAGAATATTCTGATTTGTCTTGAAAAAGGTTACTTAAGAAAACATATATAAACTTTTTTACTGTTTTTCTGGTTTTTATTTAATACCCTTTAGCAATTAATGAAGAATGTTTATTTTTTTATTTTTCCGAACACCACTTAAACCTATAATACACTGTGGAAAAAAAAAAAAAAATATATATATATATATTCAGGAACGTTCATTGGAAATAATAGGCAGATAGTTTCCCAAAAGTTTTTAAAGAACGTACTTTGAAACTATTAGATATTTTTAGGAAGCCCTATTTATATAACTTTGGTATTGTTTTATTTATTTATTTATTTATTTTTTATTTATTTATTTTTTTTTTTTTTGACAGCTAGCTGCCCATTTATTTTCAGAAACATATCTGGATTTTTTTAAATTTTTAACAATATTTTTAGAGATTTTGTTTAAGAACAAATTTTATAGATACAGCAAGACACAACCACGGAATTCGTCTTTTCTATTTTGCTCGTAGTTATTCATTTTTATTCCACATTCGTAGACACAAGAGAATTGCGAATCGCTGAATAAAACCTGCTTTATACTACAGGCTAATCAAGATTTTTTATCTCGCTATATGTTTTGAACAAATTCAACTCTAGTTAATATAATTTATCAATCACCAAGCATGCTGACTGTATTTTTTTTATGTTTATGAATCATCATATCGAATTTTATTAAATTTTACAGTTTCTGTTAATTAATCATTCTTTATTCATAGAGTACTTTCACATGCTTATCAAACAGCTGTAGAGATCCTAATGTAGAATATAAAATATTCATTAAAAGTCCTTAAACGGTATTTTTTGCAACATAGGGGAAAAAAAACATATAGAGCAGAACTCGGTTAATACAAGAGGCAAGGGAATTCCTATAGTGTAACTCAGTGATATATATATATATATATATATATATATATATATATATATATATATATATCAATATGTTTGAAATACTGTAACATCATTAAAATAAAACACAAATGATTTTTCCCCTTAGACACCGTAAATAACGGAATTATTTTGAGTGTCCCTGTAGATGAATTATAAATGCTACACACTTCATTTTCAATACCGAAGATGCCATACCCCATCAATAACCTATATTATCAATTGCATGGCAATCCGAGTATATTTACGCGAGTTAGAGCACGGGCAGACAGACAGACGGACAAATCGAATTCATAAAAAAAATTGAACTAAGTTGGAAAGTGTTAAAAATCGAGCATTATCCAGTTTCGGTCCCGAGCACGGGCTGAATCCTGTGAACCAAATTAAGTTAAATGAAAGAGGGTAAAAAGAGTTTGTGTACTTTACATATTAGAATCTTTAGAAATCGAGAAATTACATTTAAATATCTATATTTTTCAGGGTATGAATTTGGTATATTGCTTACCCATCATACGTAGTATAGGGTAAGTCGTTTTGTCGTCGTAATTGTAGTCGTTTTGAAAAGCGAAAAAAAAATTGACGGATTTACGCGTTTCAGACACTGGAGATTGCGAAAAACATATTTTTAGAAAAAAAAAATGCCGTCCGTCTGTCTGTGTGCGTGTCTGTAAACGCTCTATCTCCCGAACAAATTGAGATAGAGACTTGAAATTTGGTATGTACTTAGTATGTAATAATGGGAAGAAGCTTATTGGATTTCAGTAACCTCGATTACCCGGAACTATTTTTTTCGGACTCTCTAAATATTCGTTCTGATAAAAGGTATATAAAAATTTTCGAAATAGTTTATTTTAAGGAGTAAATATAAAAGACAATTAAAAAAAAAACCTAAATTTTGCATAAAGAATGAAGTCGATCGGATAATGAGTTGCCGAGATATTTGTAATCTTATTTCCCATACTCTTCGATTTTTCATGACCCTGTATTTCATTCAAATTTCAATTCAAAGATATATTTTAATTGGAAATGAGAAGCTTAATCCGACGCAGTAAATCGTTAGTTAATAGGATTATCAATTTTGGAGTTATAAGGATGTTTCTTTTACGCAATTTAGTAATAGAGCATTTAAAGTTTATGACGTCATCAAGCCACGATTTTATTCGAATTGCAATGTATTTTATAAATAGTTTACACATGTTTTTTTTTTTCCTATTTTATATTATGCATATCTATGATGGGTAAGTATTATGGTGGCCCCCAACGACTAGTTTTATTCAGATTCCGATAACCTATTAAAAGTGTTCCAATATATATATATATATAAATAAAAATTAAAAAAAGATTTTCTATACATTTGCTAGATTATTTACGACTCTTTTTGAAATTACATAAAACTTTATTAAATAATGAATATTTCCTCATGGGTGGAAGAAATTTGTGCCGATGTGACGCAATTTTTAAGCAAATATCCAATCAAGGAAATATGTTTGATATCTGTAGTTTGTCTCAAGTAATTTCCTCAAAAATGAATTCACAGCCGTCCGAAATCATAAAAAAAAAATTATTGCCTCAGACTGGATTCATAAAATGCCTTTATTTGCGGAAAAAAGCATAGAATGTGTTTGAATACACAGTCATGGTCTAGCTCATACTGTTGCATGTTCAATAAAAGACTATTTATTTTCCAGCCTGATGCACTTCTTTTGACAGGTTTTACATCTATTATCTGTGTACAGTTGTAAAGTTCCGTTGGTCACATTAAAATAAAAGAGGAAACGACAGGAAATTTGCGACCCCCTGTTCTGGATATGCTGACTTACTTTATAGGGTAAGGGAAAATGAAAGTGGAAGTTATTAACTCTTTCTCGTTAATTGTGAGTTAAGGGAGTGAAAGCGGTTTCAAATAGGGTGTTCCGGGGTGAATTGTGGCAGAGGTGACTCAGATTGTGAACGTGCCGGTATGTGATACTTATTCCAAAGGCACATGATCAAGTTCTTCGATTTTGGATAAAAATGCTTATTTATTATAAGGTAATGAAATTTTTTTATTTAATATTGAAACGTTTGTTGGATGGGTAGGCCTAAGCATGGATTATTTGTATTGTAATTTATAATATTAATTTATACGGGTTTTTTTAAAACAAAAATTTGATTTTAAAATTTCGTAAAAATGTTCTGCTAGTGTTGAAAAGTGTTTCATAATCTATGACTAATACATGATTTTTCATTTATCTTTTTCGAAATCGACAGAAAAAAAAATTGCAAACTAAATCAAAAAAGTAAAAAAAAAAAAAAAAAAAAAAAAAAAAAAAAAAAATACCCGGTTAAATAACAACCTCGGCTCACCGATCCAAAGGGGAAAAAAGAAGAAGAAGAATAAAAATAAATAAATAAAAATTAAAAATATTATACAGTAATCCCTTAACATTCGCGGTTTTAATATTCGCGAATTTTGATTATTCGCGAACATGAAAATGCGGAAAACTTAACATTCGCGAGAATCTGACTTGATTATTCGCGATTTTTTAAAATTATATCTTTGCTTTTTCAGAATTTACAGTGGTTAAAGACTGTTTCCCTGTGTTTTCTCAGTATGTATTTACAAATCAATTTTCAGTTGTCTGCTGAAAAAGGAACGAGTGTTGTAGGAAAACAAAATAATAACAGCAGAAGAATACTCATTGCAATGGGAATATTACAAGTGGTAAGGTCACGGCATCTTCAATCTATTAATTACAAATGTGCAGGTTCCCGTAGAGATGGAGCTGAAGCTGCACTTAGAAAATAAAAGTATCTCTAAATCATTTAGCAGTATTTAAATATCGTATTTTAATATTGTATCGCATACTGGCCTACTAATATACATTATCATCTCTTTGAGAAAGTTGAAATTACTTTATAAAAAAAAACTATGCTTTTTAGCTGTAATAATTTCTTCAGTTACTTAGTTTGAATTATCTTCATTAAATAAATTTCATATTTATGAACATGTCTGTATATTCCCCTTCTACATACATGTTATGCATAAAGTATAGTTAAATAAATATTTTCTTTTGTTCTTTAAAATGCTGTGTCACACTAATTAAAATTGTAGAGAACGTAACTGCTTTTTTAGTGCAGAGAGATAGACTCAACATTCGCGAGGTTTTTCTGGAACGTAACCCTCGCGAATGTTAAGGGATTACTGTATATATATTGAATTGCAAACGAAAAATTACGGTTTCAAAAAGGATGATCCTGGAGAAATTGTTACAGAGATGACGTATCGGCATGTAATACTTATTCTGAAGGCACGTTATCAAATTCTTCGACTTTGGTTTAAAATGCCGAGTTTAAGATAAGATAATTTTATAATTTTATTTGAAAGTGAAACGTTTGTTGCATGGAAATTTATACAATTAATTTAAATATTATTCTGTGTAGTGAATTAATTTTTTTTAACCAAAAAATTATATTAAAATAATTCTGCATATAGAGATTTTTATGAAGAATGAATTTTTAAAATATTCTCAATATAGGCAATTGGTATATTTTTTATTTATATAAAAATTATTTTATAAAGAGCAGATGTCTCAAATAATGGTACACATACCAGATCTGTAATGCAATTTAATTAAATACAACAATTTATTGTAAAATTCCATTCGCCAACATTTTCGATTTTATTCTACAATATTATTTCAGACCTACGAAATTTTCTACTTGACGAACTACGGATTTGTTAGCTGGCATAGTTAGCATATGTGAGATTGGAATAATAAATAATACCCATCTGGTAAATTAATATTCTCAACAATACAAGATAACGAACTCATGGGTCCAATTAATAGATACACGATATCATATGGAAAGAAAAAATATAACACTAAGAGCTTGGAGAAATCACAAGATTATTATGAGGCGATATTCTCGTAAAAGGTCAATTTATAAAAGAAAGAGAAATAAATGCTCTGTTCCATAATTTTTATCTCAACGTGAGGGTTGAAAATACGTTATATGCCAAATAAAGGATTTGAGATACTTTTATATTTGCCGGGCCATTTTTTTTAAATCTCTCCAACTCTTTTTTTCTTGACACTCTTTTAACGTTATCTAATAACAAATAGCCAATATTTTAACATTGCAATATAATATCTTAAAAAACTTACTTAAAAGTAGCCAGAGTTTCCTCCAGACAGTTTTAGAAGGGTGGTGCACCCTGCCTGCCCTTTGTTTACAAAATAGCACCCTTCTTGCCCATCATAAGAATAATTAGCACCCTTTTTGCTCCTCATAAGAATAATTAGCACCCTTCTTTCCCTCCAGTTAAATAATTAGCACCCTTCTTGTCTCTTACTAAAAAAAGGGCCTTTTCTGCTTTTTGCATTCAAAAATTTGCATTCATAGTAAAAATTGACTCAATGTTGGCTTGAAAAGAGTGCCCTGACTTTTAAATATCAAAAGTGTCTTTAAAAACCAAAAGAATACTTTTAACAATTAAAAAAGTACCCTTAAGAATCTGAAAAGTACCTTCAAGAATTCAAAAAGTGCCCTTAAGAATGAAAAAGTGCCTTTTTCTCCCCAGCAGCACCCTGCCCTTTTTTAAACCTAAGGGGAAACTCTGAATAGCTAAAAAATAATCATGATAAAATACGTAAACACAAACATATCAATACAAATAACAAAATCTTACGTAATCGTGTCTATTAATGATTAGCTTCATCCATTAGAAAAGTGTTAAAATGAGATATAACATAAATTATAAATATTTTATTTCATAATGATTTTATATATACAAAAATAGAAATTTACGTTATATAAGATCCCAAAATCTTTTAATATCATTTAGAATTTGTAAAAATGTATCATTAGTTATTCAAATCGTTGTTCAATGTATCGTTAGTTGTTTGCAATTTAAATGATGCTAATTGAAACAAGACTCGGCGAGTTATCACTGGCATCCAGCTAACATAAAAGTACCGGATTTGAGCTAGAATTCTAGGTGAATTACAGTATTTATGTTTACGAATGTGTTATATTATTGATGTGTACGAATTGTCATTATCTACTCATCATATTATTTGTTCCAGTGAGTAATAAATGTTGAATAAAATTGAAAGAGACATATTCATTTGTAGTTATAAGCCAAGTGTGGATCTTTAAGTAGCTGTAAGATAAAGTCCTATACATAGATGCAGGGTTATTCTAAATGATGGACCCATTTTCAAAAAATTGTATTTATTAAAGTACAAATCCAAAATGAACAATCTTTATACAAATGAAAAGAGGAAGTTTCAAAAATTTTTTTAATACCGAATTTGGTACGAAATGGCCGCTGCACTGCAATTTGCGACTCACTTCTTGCGAACTCAAGAACGCAGAAAACCTTGTGCTCCACAGTAGCCATTTCACTCACAACTGACAGTGAAACGAAATCGCGGCCTATTGCCGCGCGACCTCTACCGGCCGCCTCTGGAACCATCACCGCTTTGAAAGCCATGCACTCAGTAGCAGCAGATACGCTTTCTCGTGTGTGGGATGAGTTTGGCTATCGCGTAGATGTTTGCCGTGCAGCAAACGGTGGACACATTGAACATTTATAATGCCTTTAAAAAAAACTTAACTTCCTCTTTTCATTGTTATACAGATTGTTCATTTTGGATTTGTACTTTAATAAATACAATTTTTTGAAAGTGGGTCCATCATTTAGAATAACCCTGTATTTTGGGTTACGAATGAATTAAATAAGAACCCTTTCGTGACGCGCATCACGCATACGTCACGTACTCAAAATCCTTCATTTTTTTCCTGCCACTAATTTTGTGCAGTAATTTTCGCCTTATTTAATCACAGAATTTCTGCGATTGAATTAGGCAGACATTTCTGTGTGGAATTACTGGTGATAAAAGTTTAAAAATTCTGTACAGGACACTCGTCCGGAAGAGGTTAAATGAATTCAGTATTTTCCAGTCCATCATACACAAAAGCTGTCAGAAATAAAAAAAAAATATTCACTGAAGCTGATTTATTAAATCAGCCTTTGTGTAAAATATTTTCAACAATACTTATATTATTGTTAATTAATATTACTCTTTTGTTTTGTTTTTCAAAACTCTCTATATTGTTATAAAAATAAATCTGTCAAGTAAGAGTATAACTCACGCTCAAATGGTTCCGTACATTAAATTTATTAATTGCTATTTATTAATTAATGAACTTCTACCACCCCTAATTTTTTCATAATTTTAGTTTCAGTAGATACGGAAACAAGAGGGGGGGGGGGATCTTTTTCCAGTATACATTCGACAATATCTCTGATATACCTAAATTTAAAACAAATATATTTTTGAGTTCGATGTTATGAGATCTTTCGAACTATACCCTACACGATATATATATATATATATATATATATATATATATATATATATATCAATTGTCAAGTAATTTACTTAATATCTCAGCTAATTACCGACAATTTTTTTCGAAAATCATTATCAAATATCCTTGGACGATTCTGCGTCCGTAGATATCTCGAGCGCCCTTCAACTTCCGCGCTGACCACCCGAAAATTAAAGTGTTTGTGCAACGGAAAAATACGTTTTCCTGAAAAACTGTGTTATCTAGGAAAATCGCTATCGTTTTACTGCAAGGTTTAAATAAACTCCTACTACCTCAAATTTTTTCATAATTTTAATTTCAATAGATTCGGAAATATATCTCTGAAAATATAATACCTAAAAGTAAAACAAATATATTTTTGAATTCGGTCTTACGACGTCTGTCACACGATATCCCACACGATATATAAAAAGAAAATTTCCTTTTTTGAAGTAACTTAATTAGACCCCTAATTTTCTCCAAAACATATTTGTGAATGGTTAATAATCTTAAAATATGTGGGTAAAAATGCTTTATAATCATCCGAAGTTTGAACTTGCCACGTCCCATAGTCTACGAGAAAAAGGGATCTGACAGACGGACAGACAGACACGGGTGACCTTATAATGGTTCCGTTTTTACTTTTTAAGTACGGAACTCTAAAAAATTATTGCAGTTTTATCTGTAAGTAAAATATTTTTTTGTGCGTATTTAAGACCAATTTTCTACGCCAAGACCGTAACCAGACGAGAGCTACCCCCCGCCCCCTTTTCACTCTGTTTATATTTATATTTCATTTAAGTAAAGGGGAAAAACAAACTGTGAATTAGCTTCACCAAACAATTTCAAAGCCGCCTCTGATTTTGCCGACTGGTTGCGACCCTGTTTCCACCTTATACACCTTTGAACCACTTAAAAGCTAACTTTAGAAAATTGGCTCAGAAAACGTCCATTTTTATAAGTATTTCACTATTTTGCTTTCTAAACATGGTAAAGCATTTTTATTATTATTATTTTTTTTTGTATAAAATCTAAACTCATCTGTTATTAACAGACGTTTTAAATAAATTTTATATAAAATGTTCATTAAAGAAATTTAACATCGGGGTATAAAGGTTTTATTTATTTATTTATTTTTTTTAATATGAAAAAGTCTAATAATAACGAATACTTGACTTCTAGAAACCAAGGTAAACAAAAGTACAAAGAATCGAAAAAAAAAAAAATAGGATAATTTTTTTTTCAAAATCTGATAAAGGAGCTCCTTTGTCAGAGCGTAATTTTAAAAGAAAAAGGATGTCAAAAGACAGCAGACAACACGCATCAATACGTGCTCAATACGCATTCCCGAGTTAGTGCTCCCTATTAAACGTTTATACGAGTATACGTATAATACGTATTATACGGGCTACTCATTTTAGATACGTATGATACGGTCAAGGCGGTTATACGTATTATACGAAACAGTGTATACGGTACAACGTACATACGGATCTTACCCCAGTGGTTAAACGTATAAACGTTTAAACGGTTTCCATTCATTGCGTGAAAAAAAAGATGATTTTTCTCCTGCTGGTCTGCGGATCTGAGACATTGAGAAACACCCTCTACAGACCTGCATTCACAATGGCATATAACAGACATAATGGCAAATATAAGAAATATAAAACAATTTAAATTGCTCTAGCAAATTTATATAATATTTTATCACTTAATTCTATAAAAATTAGAAGTAACATAAATTAATTAAAATATTTGTAGGGAAAAATAACAAGAACCTATGTATGAAACATATTATGCAGATTGCTACGGGAATGAAACGATTTCCAGCTTTTCCTCCCTTCAGTGACGTAAGACTGATGACGTCATTCGCATTAAAAGTAAATACGTATATTTGAAATATACGTATACTTGAATTATACGTTTAACCGGTATACGGTTATACGTATACAGATACGTTTAAACGTATAATTTTATGTATACGTATTCCAAATATACGTATTATACATATATACGTAAATCGGTTAAACGTACAACTGAAATACGTATCGCGTCGGGAGCACTATCCCGAGTCCAGAATAGCTGTTCATTTTGAATATTAGTGTGAGTACTATAAATTTAAAATTATGTTAAAATCTGGAAAAGATGAAAATCGGCGAAAGTTGGAAAAGAACGAAAGGGACAGACAGACTGAGAGATTATACACATCTACATGAGCACATTACAGTGGACTCCATTTACTATAATTATAATACTTTACAGTCATTTTAATAAGGATAATATTCGGCAAAAAACATACTTACAGATATACTTTATTATTTTATCACAATCATACTAATTGAAAATGAATTCATACGAGTTAATATTTGCCACTTGAGTGGAGGGAAAAAAAAAAAAAAAAAAAAAAAAAAGTCCAATTCAGGAATCGAACTCCAGACATTTCCCCTAACATGATAATGATCTACCAACTGAGCTATTCCGGTCAACACATTCCATTCAAACAACAGTTTGGCATTAATATACGACCTGTCAACAGATTAAACCCCGAGTATAAACGACGGATACATAACTATTAAGTAATTTACAAATAATTCGAATAAAATTATTAATTATAAAAAAAAAAAAAAAAAAAACTATTAATTTTCGGTGGTATAAGCTCCAACAAAAATTATTATCTTTCTTCAAAAAAAAAATTTAAAAAATGAAGGAAATGGGTCGAATAGTTCTCGAGAAAAATGGTCGCCCAGTTTGAAGAACACGATTTCAAGCATTGTTTCGAGGAAAACAAGTTTAACATTTTAAAATAGCGTTACGTTCAATGAGCGGTTTTACGTTTAACGAGCCAAAAAAAATTGTAAGGAATTAGAATAACGGGAAACCGCTTTAGGGCAACAATGTGCACACTGAAATAAAAGTACAAAAAAATAAAAATCGAAAATTTTGACACAAAGAAGTAGAACCTCTACTTAAAAGCGTTTAAAATTACAATTCTAGAACCAATATAGTAACAGATAGTGTTTTAAAAAAATAATTCCATCAAAAATTCTCCTGCAAATATCATTTTTCACTACTTGCTTCCCCATTATAAATTGAAAATATTCATAGGATTTTATAATTTGAATTATTAAATATAATTACACTGTAATAAAGTGAAAGTTAATCCTTGATTTATAATTAAATTTATTTTCAGATATGCTTCGTGATTTTCTGCAGTGTTGCATCTTCTGAAGGAAAAATAAAGAACGTAAGTTGATCAATTTATATGACTTTTATATCAATGGTTTTAAATACCTCATAAAATAACTTTTTTACTGTCAAGCAAATGTGCTTCTAAGGACGTCGAAATTTGATGAAAATAAAGCAGTTTCATCAGCGCTATTTACGCTCTTTAGCCTTAATACAAACTAAATTTGTTTACCAATAAAATAGCTATGGACCCTTTTATTTTCGCAGTAAAAACAATCAATCGTTTAATAATCTTCACTTATGCAAATAAATAAGAATTTGGTTTTCCGTTATATCTAATAACAAGAATTCAATTTTTCTTGATATATGTTAAAGAATTTTGATGCTACTAAATTGCATCAAAATTTAACTCAATTTGAGAGCTCAATTATCTCTTTTGTTCATCTCCCTCCAAAAAATAAGCACGAAATTCAATTTCAGAAACAACGTACGAACGACTGAATTTATTTGAATAAAATTTGCTGCTTAAGTCCAGTAAAATATGCAAATACAAATACACATTCGCAATATCACTTGCCTATATGCAAATTGAATCATTCACCAAAATGATGAAAACGGGTGTCTCTTTCTGTGGGCCCATATTTCTGCTGTGAACATAACAGTGAAAATCTGAAATAGCATTTCATTTATTATGTCTCAAAGGAGGTGTTCAGATGTCAGATCAATGATGATAACTAGAGGATAGGTTGAAATTCGATCAATCTATTGGAAATTTTTCTGCATTCTTCAGAGTGTAACATTCTGTCATTTCACGATAATAGAAACGAATTTTAAAGCAGCGAAATAATAATCAGATAGCCCATCTCGAGTGCTCTTTAAGTTATATCATCTGCCGATAACCGCTAATTAGCTTTATTGGTCAGACGCAAAACACATACAACAACATTTGCGTCATGTCATAGACTCGTTGCAGCTGTAGGAAGTAGTGTTTCCGACGCGATACGTATTTCAGTTAAAAGTTTAACCGATATACGTATAATACGTCGGTATGAAATACATACACCTCAAACTATACGTTTAAACGTATCCGAATACATATAAGCGTACATCGGTTAAACGTATAATTCAAGTATACGTATTTATTTTTAATACCAATGGACCTCATCCGTCTTATGTCACTGAACGAAGAACAAGTTGAAAATTACCCGCTACCCATAGTAAAACATTTCATAATTAATAGCTTAGTGTTGAGGGAAAAACAATCAAAATCTATACTGAGGAAAAAAATGCTTCGATTTTTTTTTTCTTGCAAGCACCCGCTACCTGCACAGGAACCGAAAAGCAGGTAAGCCCTGTGCCATCTGACCAAGGTAACAGGCCTCAGTAAACCGCGAGAATGCAGTGTTAGCCGGTGTTTCTTCCTGATCCGCAGACGAGCAGAAGAAAAGTATTTCTTTCACGCAATGAATGAAAACCGTTTAAACGTTTATACGTTTAACCGCTGGGGTAAGTTCCGTATATACGCTGTACTTTATATACTGTTCCGTATATACGCTGTACGTTATATACAGTTTCGTATTTTATGTTCCTTATGTACTGTTTCGTATACTTATAACCTCCTTGGCTGTATCATACACATATAAAATCTGTACTCCATAAAATACGCATTATGCGTATACTCGTATAAACGTATAATAGGGAACACTAAAAGGAAGGTTTGTATCCGTTACAATTGTAAGAAAGACACTCATGCAAGTGGCTTCTATGCATGGGCATCAAACTGCAGTAATCAAAGTGCACAGAGCAAAGTGCGTATATAATCTTATACGCACTTTGGCACAGAGCAACCAGCTTCCAAACGTGTCACGTACACATCATTTGCACCATAGCTGATTGGAGTAATGTCCTATTCATCGATAAGTACGGATTCGCTTCCCAGGTGGACGATCGATTGATTAACGTCTGAAGAGAGGCTGGTACACAATATAAAGCAATGAACATATATCTCATGCTAAGGATTACTGGTTTCACATGACATGAATTGTCATTGCCAAGCATGTATAAACGTGAGAGGATGTCATATGCTTTATTGATTAACACCTTCCATTCAAACTATGATCTGCCTTTTTCTCCATTTTTTCTCATCTTGTTTGCTGTGTAATTATATATCGGAAAATATCTTTCTGTATGCAAATAATAGGCAAAGATCTGTTTTATATTACTAAAAAACTTGAAATAATTGAAAATTCATTTCAGATTTGTGAATCATTTTTACTTTCGTGTTTAATTTTTGGAGGGGAGTGTAACAGAAATATTTCATTAATAGTTTGCAGTTCTGAAACTGCATAACTTAATTTTTGTAGGTGTTTTCTGTTTTCATTCAGAGTTTATATTGTCATCTAGAGTGTATTGTCTGTGTTGTATACAGTATTTGAAATTTCTTTTCATAATATAACTTTCTGCACATGGAGGATTTTAGGCATAATTGTAAAAATGCGCGTCCCTTTCTCAAGCTTCCCTTGATTTATCGAATTCTACCATCATAAAAATTATATTATAACAATGGCGTTTGATGAGCGTAGTAATATTAAAATAAAATAAAATGTAGTCCTGCTGATTTTCTAATGATCAATTCGAAAAAGTGCAGGCTAAAATTTATCTTCTTATACGAGAAATATTAACATTAACACCTACACTGTTAAAAATGTGCCGCAAACTGTCCTGTCATTCGAGCGTTTTTATAGAAAATGGTTACATAACAGTAATTTAACTCTATTCTGACAATAATATGGGCAATAATATGGTCGAAATAGAGTTAAATTACGGTTATGTAACAGTTTTCTATAAAAACGGTCAAATGACTGGACAGTTTGTTGCAAATTTTTAACAGTGTACTCAGGCAGAAAACAAATGTGGCTTCCATATGTTTAACTTTTTATAATTTTTTCTTATGCTGCCACCATCTAGGCTATAATGCATGATTTGATTCGTTACAGTGCTTAATATTTCTATATATCTTTTATTTAAATTGCATTATACCAGTATCAGATCTGCTACATAATTTCATTATGTTTTATTATTCTTAATTGACATCAGTATTTGTATGCATAATGACATTTTACTTATACATGCAGAGGGGAATGGAAAAGCGCATAACTGGGAAATATGAAGCATTACTTTCTGTGGAAGTGCCATTCATCGAGTTATTCAGGGCCCGATTAACTACTGAATCTAGAAGAAGCATGGTTTCATTTTGGGATCCCCTTTCATTTGGCAAAAGTGTTCTTAATTCTTCATTCATGAAAATTACCAAAATGATACTAACATTCCAGGACGAAATCACATACATTTCACTAAACAGCTTTTTATGTCCCTGTATATACTTTAGATATATTTAGTACATATAGCTGTATGCCCAAGTTTCAGGTAGTTTCTAACAGGAACATTAGGATGCTATATGATTAAATAACATCCTATTGATGACATTCATATTTCCCTGTTAAATAAGTTTCGTGAAATAGTGATTTGATTTCCTCTTGGAAGAGGCAAACTTTATTTTCAAAAAAAAAAAAAAAAATACACTGTAAAAAATGAAAATGGGAATTATAGAGCGCTCTTCACAGTTATTTTGGGGGCTTTTTTAAATTTTAGAAGAGAAGCATGTGCTTCACGTACCTTTTGGAAAATCAGGCCCTGGAGATACTGAAAAATTGCGTATAACTGAAAGACGATTAAATGAGGGGGCATTATGTATCATTGTCTGTCTACAACTGTATCCGATTCTCTCTCTGTATATAAATGACTTCCATTGTGAACGTGCAGAATGTGTACATATTCGTGCATTTAGATATAAGTGTGTATTTATTTTGATGTGCAGTGAAGTGATTAAATAAATATTTAAACGAATGACAGCATATTATTCGATACTTATTATTAGTATTAATGTAAATTTCAACATCCTAATGAATATCTATATAATGTATTATATATAGTTTAAATTTATTTTTACAGAATGAAAAAACAATACCAATTGAAGTTTTGTTAAATTCGAAGAATGATGGCAGAATTCCAGTTCCAGAAACAACGTTTTTGAAAAACAGGGAAATAGAACTGAAAATTCGCTCGGATGACGTCAAAAATGGTGGTAAAGTTGACCTCATTATTCAAGCGACAAAAGAAGTTCAAGCCACTGAAACGAAAATAGACAGATATTCTCCTGCGTTCAATTCAGAATTGAGTCTAAATAATGAATCACCAGGTGATCTAAAATCCGGTTTGAAATTAAACAGGGACTGGGATACTTCACGTCAAGATTCTCATATACATTATCCCACTGGTGGTACAGAGTTGTTTCCTCTCCTTATGCTAAGACAGATTCTCCAATCTCCTCACCCAATTATTGGTCAGAATCAGTTTTCTCCTTCACAAAATTTGAGACATTTTGAAGACAATCTACATAGAGAAATTATGCCTTTTCAACACGAATGGGAACCAGCCCATAAGTTACCAATGCACCTGGTAGTTTCTCAGCCCATTTTTACAAGAGCAGTCTCACCTAATGTATTGAATCAGCAACATCTTCCACAAGCACCTCATCTATTTAGTATGTTTCAAAATGGCTTGTTACAAAATGTTGAGCCACAAAATTATAATCTGCCTCCCAATAATCATCAGACAAATAACTTAGCACATAATCTACCATTCAATAGATATTCCCTAAATCCTGCTGTACCTCAAAGCGGATATTTAACCAACAACCACAATTATCCTAAGAATAACGACTTATTAAACATTAGCCCACTTCAACTTAATGAAAAATCTCAACATTTACATCCATCTTCAAAAAGTAACGTTCCAATTTTGCAATCTATACCTAACAGTTTGGGTAATAACAAGACACCGCTTCCTATTAATAACCAACCGGGTTATACTTTGGAAAGGAATCTTGGAAATGTTAATAATCCTGTTCAAAAACAAATACATCCCCAAACAACAATGCCATATCAGCAAAACCACTTACATACGATTCCTAAATTACCCGATCATGGAGGTCAGAATTATCAACAAAACCGCGAAGCTCAGCTTGCAAATTATAAACAGATAATAACACAACAACCGAATCAAATTTCATATCATAACCCACTGCAACGACCTTTGCATCATCATCAGCAGCAGCAGCAACCTTTGCCTGGCATTCATTCACCTAATTTAAACACATATTCTAATAATCAGCAATATCCAAATCATCAGAGAAGTGTTCTACCAACAAATGTCCGAAAAAATACATTAGGAGAGAATTATACGCCTTTTCTGAGAGAATCTCCTTTACAAAGTCAGTCGTTAACCAACCAAAATCGTTATAATTTACATAATGAGCAGTCCTCACCTCAGTCATTATCACATAATTACAGAAATCATGCTTTGAGCAATGAACCAATAAACAAAACACCTCAAGATGACAAGAAAATTCCAATTTATTATCGTTCTCCAGAAGGTTCAAGGCCATTATATTACCAGCCACAATCTCATGAGTCTCCTGATAGTCAAAAGTACCAAACTAACACAGAGCAAAGTTACTCTCGATCATCAAGTTTATCTAGTTCATCAAGTCCTAATCAAGATCATTATTCTGAACCAGAAATGGCACACAGAAATACTTACCAAGAACCATCATATGGAAGTGACACTCGAAGTTCATCAGTTGGAATAAAAGACACAGTTAACCAATCTGATGAAATTATTGATCCAGAACGACCAAAATATGATGACAGTTACATTTCAAGCAAACCAATAAAGAAACGTAAATCACGAAAGAAGAAAAGATATGAAACGAAAGAAAATATGGACGATCTTGATGGACATTCATCCCATCAGTATATAATAAAAATTGGTTAATATTTTTCTGCAATATTGTAATATTTCAAGCACTAAGTTTGTACAAAACAAATTCCTTCATATTTCTACTAGATTTTTGTAATTTTTATTTTAGAACTGTTTGATTTTTAAAAAATATATTTATAAATAGTTTCAGGAGTTTTAAAATTGAATAAAAAGGCAAAACGAAAAGAGACTTATTTATTTTAATTTAATACATTTTCGGACAGTTATCTAAAATAATTTTTATTGCCTGTATTATACGTAGGAAGGGGGGGGGGTGTCCAGCTTGGGACATGGCCTACTTTGGGGCTACTAATGTTTCAGCAATTGTAAAAGTAAACAGTTAGTACTTATAAGTAGTGACAGATGACAGCACAATTTACTCCTCTGTATAATATTCATGCCATAAACAGATTAGAATTTCTATCCCTTCGTTTGTTTTGATAACATTGCAGTAATTTTACTTTATTGATTCCTATATTTATAAATATTTTATACATATATTAAGAGTAAAAATTTGTAAACAGAAATGTCAACGTTTTAAAATACACACGATTACTAGCTTAACCAGCAAAAATTGTAAAACCAGAAGACAGGAAGACGGACAGTTTAGAACACATACTAATGGGGTAAATTATGCCCAGCATAACATGCCCACAATTAGAAAATTTGTATTTTTCGTACTTAAATAGCTATTAATATATAATTATGAATAAATAGCATGATAAGTAAAAATTATTTAGTAAAAATAGCTCAATTACAATAATTACCAATACCTTCGTGCATATTTTTAATTAAAAAAAATCTTTTTTCACGATTATAATTTATTATTTAATAGCTGGCGAGTTTTATTATCATATATCACTATATCAAATCCTTCTTTACTGAATAATGTATCTCAAAGTTGTAAATAACATATAAAACAATGTGTTGGTATAGTGAAAGGGGTGTACATTTCTTTAAATTAAACTTTTGTTCTAAACGTATATATTTAAATTTCCAATTAAATTTTCAGCAGGACTGAAACTATGCGTAAATTTAATAACACTGACAAAGGAAGTGAATTAATTTTCACTTTGCTAAACAACGCATAACCAACAGAGTGAAAAAAAATTCAGTCCTGCTGAAAATTTAATTGAAAATTTAGATATTATCCGATGCTGGGAATTTATTAGTCTCGTGTACGCCACTGGGTATTGTGCTCATGTATGATTCCATCTTGCGCAGCGACGTTGCAGCCTTGTCAACGTATAAGTGAAAAATGCCAGACTGGATGTCGTCCAGATGGCTTAAATGGTAAAGCCCTTGGTACGCTATACCAGGATATTTGGGTTCGATCCCCGGTCCGGACGCATTTTTCACTCTGTTGGTTATGCGTTGTTCAGCAATGTGGAAATTAATTCACATCCTTTGTCAGTATTTACTTATTTTTTACTAGTAAGCCAAGAGATTAGGCAATACGTTGAATTCATTGCATAAAAATAGAGCAAAAAAAAAATGTATAAAAATGATTTATCAAAAAGTGTCCAAAGGTGCCTCACCCTTATCTATATATAATATAGTACACTGCTGTCGAAAAATTAAGTGGCAGTGACCGGGCGCTTTCGCTTTTTACACGATTTGTTGAATATCTACGGAAATTCTTGACAAATTGTCCTTGAACTTCGAAGATGTGGAGCACATTTTTGACAGTAAAAACAGTATACACCAATTAATTTATTAAAATAATAAATATTTGATGAGATATGGGCATTTGTATGAAATAATTTATAACTGCGCATGCGCGAACTATACGAAAAAAAATTTTTTTTTCATGATTTTGTAGTCAATTCATATAAAAAGCACCTCAATTGCACCTCATATAAAAATACCAGTCAAATATCGTGAAAACTCAGAAAGATATCGGAAATACAGTGAGCAAACTGACAAATCGGGATGAAAATCCAATTGGATGATAAGGGATTCCCCCCGTCCCCCCAATTTGTCAATTAGCTCTCTTTATTGCCGATATCTTTCTGAGTTTTCACGATATTTGACTGTTTTTTTTTCTATGAGCTGCTCTATAGAATTGACTACCAAACTATGAAAAAAAAAAATCTTTCGTATTAGTTCGCGCATGTGCAGTTAAAAAAAACTTCATACAAATGCCCATATCTCATCAAATATTCAATATATTATTTTTTTTTTTTATTGCAGAACACTGTTTCTGCTGTTCTTGAAGTCAAACATGCGCTTTGCATCCTCGAAGTTCAAGGACAATTCATCAAGAATTTCAGCAGATATTCGACAAATCGTGTAAAAAGAGAAAGCGTCCAGTCACTGCCACTTAATTTTTGGACAGCAGTGTATATAGCAATTAGCAAAGACACATTTTATTGTAATGATACTTGAACATTGCTCCACGATTTCATATACAAAATAAAAGGAATACGTTTATGTTCGATTTTCATATGAAACGGAATGTTGAAGGGTCATTCTCAGGAAAATGCACATTTTACAATTCCATAAATATTAAGAAATACAGCAAATTTCCTTATGTTTTCATTCATATGTATTTAAGTATTAAGTAAGCGATTAAATACATTTCTGATAGTATAATTTTAACATTTAACTTTAATCTTTTAATGAATATGTCTCTCATCCGTGGACGTTTCTACATCTAAAACCCAAAGTTCATTACACTGATATTTAAACAATTTAGTTTTTTTCACAATTTTTTAATAACTAACTCAAAGTCTTTAGTTAAGTTCTAACTCAATATCTATCTATATTATAAAGGACAAACGTGTCCGTGCGTAAAGTTGACTTCATTTTGCGAATGGCAACACTGAACGATGAAATTTCAGTTTTGCGATTTTTTTTACTGCAATTTTTTAAAATTTATAAACATCGCACATTTTCAATTTTTACACTGTTATATAGGGAAAAAATACTTTCAAACGAAATTTGTTTGAAAACTGTATCGCAATTTACTCATTTATTGTAGAATTTAAATTAAATTTCAAGCATAATTTTTTTTTAATCTTTATCGCTTGCAAACGATTCCAAAATATTAATCTGTTTACACTTTAAACAATATAAAAAGTTCAGCATTTGTTTCCAGCTAATATTCCACACCGAAATTAAAACAATTAAGCAGTAAATAAAATAGTATAAAGGAAGCACAAATTTAACAGACATGTAATTGAAATAAGCGCTTACAAGCGCTGAAATTATCAGAATAAATTAAGAAAATCTGCTATATAACGAAATTTTTAGCGATTTCTTCGGCTATTAACTTCTGACACAAGGCCAATACGAAATTACCGTTTTCAATAAATTAAAAAAAAAAAATTATTTGAATATATAATTGACGTATTTCATATAAAATTGTTCTTTGGTATTTTTAGGACAGAATCTAAAAAAAAATTATTAAATGTAAACAATATATTAGAGTTTTCAATATAAAAAATAAATGGTATTCACATATATTCTTTATCCCGGGAAGCCCGGGTTGGAGACCCCTAGTATTTTTAATGGATTTATTTTTAATAAGGAATTAACTTATAAAGTCTGTCCCTAGCCAGAATAGTCTTTAATTATAGACATTTTTTTTCTTTTAAGTGCCACAGATAACAGTACATGGCAAATTATCATTAGTTAGTTTGGGAGAAAGAAGGCCTCTTTGTTTTTTACATATACCTTTTTTTATGTTGTGAAATTATTGAATCTTTTCAAATTTATTAGTTCCATTAGGAGTTTGGCAATGTTCTCAGCGTATGCTCCGTCGTCATCATAAATAAGGTAAGAATAAGCTAATTTATAATTATAATACAAATTTTAGACTGCTTTAACATTGCATTTAATAAAATGGAATGCACCATTTTAGAAAAATGAAAATCAACGTAGCTAAAAATTGAAAACTTAATTTTTGTCTCCTCCGTTAAAATGGCGTCCCACCAGTGGCTGAGAGGTTCTGCTCTCGAAGCTGGTAGACGGGAGGTGGTGGGTTCGATCCCAATCGCGCCCGTCGGCCTAATCGTTCGGAGTTTTCGTGGTTTTCTTCGAGCCGTGGATTTATCCATGCGTAAATACGGGTTACGTTCCCTTAGAAAGACCCCCACGAAGGGCACTCCCCCCCGGGCCTATATCCCAAGTGTAGATAATTGGCCGTCAATAATCAACCCAACCCAACCCAACCGTTAAAATGGCATATCCAATTTTACCGATATTGTCTAGTTTATTGGTCATTTATCGAACATTGTGTGCAGTATAAGAAAGTATTAGAACAAAAATAAATGTGAAAAGTAATAAAATCCCAATGCGAATTATTTTTCAGAAAACAACATTCTATAAATTCAAAAGTTTAAAACAATTTTTTTAGCCAATTTTGCCTTTTTTGTGGGAATGACTCTGAAACACTTCGGGCATCTTTGTATACAAGTTTTTGCATTTTCTTTATCACACGAGAATGTGGGCAATACAGAGCGTAAATCACATATTCTTTGTTTATCCAAGTTAAAGTTCATCCTTCATGAAATATTTGGTTATTTACTATCACTTTAGAGATACAGAGTGCAACTAATTACAGAGGCCAATTTCTGTTAGGTGAAAAGATTTTTGATTTTCTTCAGATTTATTAAAAGTTTACACAATATAATATAGTCTCTAATATATTGCTAAATAAAATTATTGCAATATTAGATGATTTGTTAAAAACATAGTCCACTTTTTAAAGATGTTTTATGGATTTAAAAATTAATGATTGTATAGTAATCGCTAATGTAATTTATTTCCATTTTTTCCCCACTTTACCTCCTTGTAAGTTATTAAGAGATTACTGAAATATGTCTTTCAGATAGTATCTATAGTATAATGCAAAAATATATCCGTGCGTAACGCTGAAGTCATTATAGACGGTGGCAACGATCTTTTTATCAATTTCGCATTTTTCGGGAATCTATTTTCTAACCATCGCAATTTCAATTTTTATACCATCGAAAAGGGGAAAAAACTGCACTTTCAAATGCAAATTGTCTAAACGCTGTATCTCAATTACTGATTTTTTTTTTTTAAATAATTTTTAAGCACGCATTTTTTTAAATCTGTATCCATTGGGTGCAAATCTATTACGGAAGCTTAACACGATTGCACTTAAATCTAGTAGATTTCTTACTCTAACAGATTTTTTACAGGTAATATATATTTTAATAGATTGTCCTCTAACAAAAGCAAATATATATATATATATATGAGAAAGTCAATTATGTATTCAAATAAAGTTTTGAAATTTATTAAAAGCGACACTTTTCTATTAATCGCGTGCGGGCGCTTATTAACCGAAGAAATCGCCAAAGATTTCGCTATTTACAGCAGTTGTTTGACATTAATCATTTCAGTGTTTAAGCGCGCATGGTTCAATATATCTGTTAAAAAGGTGTTTTATTCCTTTTATTTTGTTTATTTATTTATTTATTGATGAAGTTTTAATTCCATTATAGAATATGAACCGCAAACGAATGTTGAACTCTTTATATTGCTTTAAGTGCAAGTAGGAATATTCCGTAATCTCACGAGATAGTAATAATTATTATTTTTTTAATCGTGCTTGAAAAATATTTTAAAGACCATAAAATATTAGCAAATTGAGATACATTGCATTCAAATTGTATTTGAAAGTCAAATTTCCCCCCTATTCGATGGTGTAAAAATGGAAATTGCGCCATGGTTCGAAGCTAATAAATTTGCGAAAAATGCGAAATAGATTGGTGAGGTTGTTGCCATCGTCATATGATGTCATCGTTATTCATGGATATATTTTTGCTTTATTATAATGTAGATTTTTGTCATGTCATAGTTACGACTAAAAATGCTTTTGCCAAATTAAAAGGTATGCATGCAAGTATCGTCCTTTTATGATTAAAAATAAGTCTGTAAATGTGTCAAAAAAAATCGCGTTGTTGAACAGACGTTTTTTTTTTTTTTTTTTTTTTTTTTTCTATTTTTTTTTTTTTTTTTTTTTTTTTCAGAAGCGCCTTAAAAAATGTTAAAAGATAGAAAATAATAATAAGATGTAATAATAATAATTATTATTATTATTTTAAATAATTCTAGCTATATTTATAGCAAATGATTTTAAAAAAGGATTAATTCAAAGTTGAATTGTTTGTTACATAAAAGCTGACAAGTTTGCTTGTTGTAATTTTGTACAAATGGAATAACTTTTAACAAGAAAATTCATAAATGTATGCAGTTACAGCTGTTCTCAAATCCATTGTGGATACTTTCTGACTCATTTTTAGCTCACAGGCTATCAAAGCCTGAGAGCTTATGTGCCCGCCGGTTCTGTATGTATGTATGTATGTATGTATGTATGTATGTACGTATGTACGTACGTAACGCGATAACTCTTCATAGAAATATCCGATTTCCTTCAAATTTTGTTTATAGGTTGACTGTGTTAAGGCACTTCCCTGATTAGTTTTCGGGATTGATTGGTTAAATATAAAGGGGGGAACAGGGGGGGCAAATCCCCCCCTAATTTATATAAATAGGGTTTTAATACAGAATTATTCAATTTTCCTTCAAATTTTGTTTATAGGTTCACTGTGTTAAGGGGCTTCCCTGATTAGTTTTCGGGATTGATTGGTTAAGTATAAAGGGGGGAATGGGGGGGGCTAATCCCCCCCTTAATTTATATAAATGGGTTTTTCATGCAGAATTATTCCGTTTTCCTTCAAATTTTGTTTATAGGTTCACTGCGTTAAGGCGCTTCCCTGATTAGTTTTTGGGATTGATTGGTTAAGTATAAAGGGGGGGGGGGAACGGGGCGGGCTAGTCCCCCCCTTATTTATATAAATGGGTTTTCCCTGCAGAATTATTCCTTTTTCCTTCAAATTTTGTTTATAGGTTCACTGTGTTAAGGCGCTTCCTTGATTAGTTTTCGGGATTGATTGGTTGAGTATAAAGGGGGGGAACGGGGGGCTAATCCCACCCTTAATTTATATAAATGGGTTTTCCATGCAGAATTATCTCATTTGCTTCAAAATTTGTTTATAAGTTCATTGGGTTAAGACGCTTCCCTGATTAGTTTTCGGGATTGACTGATTAAGTATAAAAGGGGGGAACGGGGGGGCTAATCCCCCTTAATTTATATAAATGGGTTTTTCATGCAGAATTATCCCATTTACTTCAAAATTTGTTTATAGGTTCATTGGGTTAAGACGCTTCCCTGATTAGTTTTTGGGATTGACTGATTGAGTATAAAAGGGGGGAACGGGGGGCTAATCCCCCCCCTTAATTTATGTAAATGGGTTTTTCATGCAGAATTATCCCATTTGCTTCAAAATTTGTTTATATGTTCATTGGGTTAAGACGCTTCCCTGATTAGTTTTCGGGATTGATTGGTTAAGTAAAAAGGGGGGGGGGACGGGGGGTGCTAAACCTCCCCCCTTAATTTATATAAATGGGTTTTTCATGCAGAATTATTCCGTTTTCCTTCAAATTTTGTTTATAGGTTCACTGCGTTAAGGCGCTTCCCTGATTAGTTTTTGGGATTGATTGCTTAAGTATAAAGGGGGGGGAACGGGGGGGCTAGTCCCCCCCTTAATTTATATAAATGGGTTTTCCCTGCAGAATTATTCCTTTTTCCTTCAAATTTTGTTTATAGGTTCACTGTGTTAAGGCGCTTCCTTGATTAGTTTTCGGGATTGATTGGTTGAGTATAAAGGGGGGGAACGGGGGGCTAATCCCCCCCTTAATTTATATAAATGGGTTTTCCATGCAGAATTATCTCATTTGCTTCAAAATTTGTTTATAAGTTCAATGGGTTAAGACGCTTCCCTGATTAGTTTTCGGGATTGACTGATTAAGTATAAAAGGGGGGAACGGGGGGGCTAATCCCCCTTAATTTATATAAATGGGTTTTTCATGCAGAATTATCCCATTTACTTCAAAATTTGTTTATAGGTTCATTGGGTTAAGACGCTTCCCTGATTAGTTTTTGGGATTGACTGATTAAGTATAAAAGGGGGGAACGGGGGGCTAATCCCCCCCTTAATTTATGTAAATGGGTTTTTCATGCAGAATTATCCCATTTGCTTCAAAATTTGTTTATATGTTCATTGGGTTAAGACGCTTCCCTGATTAGTTTTAAGGATTGATTGGTTAAGTAAAAAGGGGGGGGGACGGGGGGTGCTAAACCTCCCCCCTTAATTTATATAAATGGGTTTTTCATGCAGAATTATCCCATTTGCTTCAAACTTTGTTTATAGGTTCATTGTGATAAGGCGCTTTCCTGATCAGTTTTTGGATTTGATTGGTTAAGTATAAAAGGGGGAACGGGGGGCTAATCCCCCCCTAATTTATATAAATGAGTTTTTCATGCAGAATTATTCCGTTTTCCTCCAAATTTTGTTTATAGGTCCACTGTGTTAAGGCGCTTCCCTGATTAGTTTTCGGGATTGATTTGTTAAGTATGAGGGGGGGGGTAATCCCCCCTTAATTTATATAAATGTGTTTTTCATGCAGAATTATCCCATTTGCTTCAAAATTTGTATATAAGTTCACTGTGTTGAGGCGCTTTCCTGATTAGTTTTCGGGATTGATTGGTTAAGTATAAAGGGGGGGTTGAACGGGGGGCTAATCCCCCCCTTAATTTATATAAATGGGTTTTTCAAGCAGAATTATTCCGTTTTCCTTCAAATTTTGTTTATAGGTTCACTGTGTTAAGGCGCTTTCCTGTTTAGTTTTCGGGATTGATTGGTTAAGTATGAAGGGGGGGGAACGGGGGGGCTAATCCCCCCTTAATTTATATAAATGGGTTTTCCATGCAGAATTATCCCATTTGCATAAAAATTTGTTTATAGGTTCACTGTGTTAAGGCGCTTCCCTGATTAGTTTTCGGGATATATTGGTTAAGTATAAAGGAGGAAACCGGGGGGGGGGGTAACCCTCCCTTAATTTAGATAAATAGGTTTTTCATGCAGAATTTTCCGATTTCCATTAAATTTTGAATATAGGTTCACTGTGGTAAGGCACTTCCCTGATTAGTTTTGGGGGTGCATTGGTTAAGTGTAAAGATGGATACGGGGGGGCTAACCCCCCTTAAATTAGATAAATGGGTTTTTTATGCAGAATTATCCGATTTGCTTCAAATTTTGTATATAAGTCCATTGTAATAAAGCGCTTCCCTGAATAATTTTGGGTGTTCATTGGTTAATTATAAGGGGAGGGAGGTGATCCCCCTTAATATATTGTCGAATTCTTTATTTTCGAGAGGCTTATTTAAAATTCTTTGAAATAAGAGTATAATATACAATTAGTGTGAATGGACTGTGAGCTCAATGCCCTCAGTTTAACTGGGCATTTTTCTTTTTTATTATTAGCTCACAGGCTATCAAAGCCTGAGAGCTTATGTGCCCGCCGGTTCTGTATGTATGTATGTATGTATGTATGTATGTATGTATGTACGTATGTACGTACGTAACGCGATAACTCTTCATAGAAATATCCGATTTCCTTCAAATTTTGTTTATAGGTTGACTGTGTTAAGGCACTTCCCTGATTAGTTTTCGGGATTGATTGGTTATATATAAAGGGGGGAACAGGGGGGGCTAATCCCCCCCTAATTTATATAAATAGGGTTTTAATACAGAATTATTCCGTTTTCCTTCAAATTTTGTTTATAGGTTGACTGTGTTAAGGCGCTTCCCTGATTAGTTTTCGGGATTGATTGGTTAAATATAAAGTGGGGAACAGGGGGGCTAACCCCCCCTAATTTATATAAATGGGGTTTTAATACAGAATTATTCAATTTTCCTTCAAATTTTGTTTATAGGTTCACTGTGTTAAGGCGCTTCCCTGATTAGTTTTCGGGATTGATTGGTTAAGTATAAAGGGGGGAATGGGGGGGGTTAATCCCCCCGTTAATTTATATAAATGGGTTTTTCATGCAGAATTATTCCGTTTTCCTTCAAATTTTGTTTATAGGTTCACTGCGTTAAGGCGCTTCCCTGATTAGTTTTTGGGATTGATTGGTTAAGTATAAAGGGGGGGGGAAAGGGGTGGGCTAGTCCCCCCCTTAATTTATATAAATGGGTTTTCCCTGCAGAATTATTCCTTTTTTCTTCAAATTTTGTTTATAGGTTCACTGTGTTAAGGCGCTTCCTTGATTAGTTTTCGGGATTGATTGGTTGAGTATAAAGAGGGGGAACGGGGGGCTAATCCCCCCCTTAATTTATATAAATGGGTTTTCCATGCAGAATTATCTCATTTGCTTCAAAATTTGTTTATAAGTTCATTGGGTTAAGACGCTTCCCTGATTAGTTTTCGGGATTGACTCATTAAGTATAAAAGGGGGGAACGGGGGGGCTAATCCCCCTTAATTTATATAAATGGGTTTTTCATGCAGAATTATCCCATTTACTTCAAAATTTGTTTATAGGTTCATTGGGTTAAGACGCTTCCCTGATTAGTTTTTGGGATTGATTGGTTAAGTATAAAGGGGGGGAACGGGGGGGCTAGTCCCCCCCTTAATTTATATAAATGGGTTTTCCCTGCAGAATTATTCCTTTTTCCTTCAAATTTTGTTTATAGGTTCACTGTGTTAAGGCGCTTCCTTGATTAGTTTTCGGGATTGATTGGTTGAGTATAAAGGGGGGGAACGGGGGGCTAATCCCCCCCTTAATTTATATAAATGGGTTTTCCATGCAGAATTATCTCATTTGCTTCAAAATTTGTTTATAAGTTCATTGGGTTAAGACGCTTCCCTGATTAGTTTTCGGGATTGACTGATTAAGTATAAAAGGGGGGAACGGGGGGTCTAATCCCCCTTAATTTATATAAATGGGTTTTTCATGCAGAATTATCCCATTTACTTCAAAATTTGTTTATAGGTTCATTGGGTTAAGACGCTTCCCTGATTAGTTTTTGGGATTGACTGATTAAGTATAAAAGGGGGGAACGGGGGGCTAATCCCCCCCTTAATTTATGTAAATGGGTTTTTCATGCAGAATTATCCCATTTGCTTCAAAATTTGTTTATATGTTCATTGGGTTAAGACGCTTCCCTGATTAGTTTTCGGGATTGATTGGTTAAGTAAAAAGGGGGGGGGGACGGGGGGTGCTAAACCTCCCCCCTTAATTTATATAAATGGGTTTTTCATGCAGAATTATTCCGTTTTCCTTCAAATTTTGTTTATAGGTTCACTGCGTTAAGGCGCTTCCCTGATTAGTTTTTGGGATTGATTGCTTAAGTATAAAGGGGGGGGAACGGGGGGGCTAGTCCCCCCCTTAATTTATATAAATGGGTTTTCCCTGCAGAATTATTCCTTTTTCCTTCAAATTTTGTTTATAGGTTCACTGTGTTAAGGCGCTTCCTTGATTAGTTTTCGGGATTGATTGGTTGAGTATAAAGGGGGGGAACGGGGGGCTAATCCCCCCCTTAATTTATATAAATGGGTTTTCCATGCAGAATTATCTCATTTGCTTCAAAATTTGTTTATAAGTTCAATGGGTTAAGAGGCTTCCCTGATTAGTTTTCGGGATTGACTGATTAAGTATAAAAGGGGGGAACGGGGGGGCTAATCCCCCTTAATTTATATAAATGGGTTTTTCATGCAGAATTATCCCATTTACTTCAAAATTTGTTTATAGGTTCATTGGGTTAAGACGCTTCCCTGATTAGTTTTTGGGATTGACTGATTAAGTATAAAAGGGGGGAACGGGGGGCTAATCCCCCCCCCTAAATTTATGTAAATGGGTTTTTCATGCAGAATTATCCCATTTGCTTCAAAATTTGTTTATATGTTCATTGGGTTAAGACGCTTCCCTGATTAGTTTTAAGGATTGATTGGTTAAGTAAAAGGGGGGGGGGGACGGGGGGTGCTAAACCTCCCCCCTTAATTTATATAAATGGGTTTTTCATGCAGAATTATCCCATTTGCTTCAAACTTTGTTTATAGGTTCATTGTGATAAGGCGCTTTCCTGATCAGTTTTTGGATTTGATTGGTTAAGTATAAAAGGGGGAACGGGGGGCTAATCCCCCCCTAATTTATATAAATGAGTTTTTCATGCAGAATTATTCCGTTTTCCTCCAAATTTTGTTTATAGGTCCACTGTGTTAAGGCGCTTCCCTGATTAGTTTTCGGGATTGATTTGTTAAGTATGAGGGGGGGGGTAATCCCCCCTTAATTTATATAAATGTGTTTTTCATGCAGAATTATCCCATTTGCTTCAAAATTTGTATATAAGTTCACTGTGTTGAGGCGCTTTCCTGATTAGTTTTCGGGATTGATTGGTTAAGTATAAAGGGGGGGTTGAACGGGGGGCTAATCCCCCCCTTAATTTATATAAATGGGTTTTTCAAGCAGAATTATTCCGTTTTCCTTCAAATTTTGTTTATAGGTTCACTGTGTTAAGGCGCTTTCCTGTTTAGTTTTCGGGATTGATTGGTTAAGTATGAAGGGGGGGGGAACGGGGGGGCTAATCCCCCCTTAATTTATATAAATGGGTTTTCCATGCAGAATTATCCCATTTGCATAAAAATTTGTTTATAGGTTCACTGTGTTAAGGCGCTTCCCTGATTAGTTTTCGGGATATATTGGTTAAGTATAAAGGAGGAAACCGGGGGGGGGGTAACCCTCCCTTAATTTAGATAAATAGGTTTTTCATGCAGAATTTTCCGATTTCCATTAAATTTTGAATATAGGTTCACTGTGGTAAGGCACTTCCCTGATTAGTTTTGGGGGTGCATTGGTTAAGTGTAAAGATGGATACGGGGGGGCTAACCCCCCTTAAATTGGATAAATGGGTTTTTTATGCAGAATTATCCGATTTGCTTCAAATTTTGTATATAAGTCCATTGTAATAAAGCGCTTCCCTGAATAATTTTGGGTGTTCATTGGTTAATTATAAGGGGAGGGAGGTGATCCCCCTTAATATATTGTCGATTTCTTTATTTTCGAGAGGCTTATTTAAAATTCTTTGAAATAAGAGTATAATATACAATTAGTGTGAATGGACTGTGAGCTCAATGCCCTCAGTTTAACTGGGCATTTTTCTTTTTTATTATTAGCTCACAGGCTATCAAAGCCTGAGAGCTTATGTGCCCGCCGGTTCTGTATGTATGTATGTATGTATGTATGTATGTATGTATGTACGTATGTACGTACGTAACGCGATAACTCTTCATAGAAATATCCGATTTCCTTCAAATTTTGTTTATAGGTTGACTGTGTTAAGGCACTTCCCTGATTAGTTTTCGGGATTGATTGGTTATATATAAAGGGGGGAACAGGGGGGGCTAATCCCCCCCCTAATTTATATAAATAGGGTTTTAATACAGAATTATTCCGTTTTCCTTCAAATTTTGTTTATAGGTTGACTGTGTTAAGGCGCTTCCCTGATTAGTTTTCGGGATTGATTGGTTAAATATAAAGTGGGGAACAGGGGGGCTAACCCCCCCTAATTTATATAAATGGGGTTTTAATACAGAATTATTCAATTTTCCTTCAAATTTTGTTTATAGGTTCACTGTGTTAAGGCGCTTCCCTGATTAGTTTTCGGGATTGATTGGTTAAGTATAAAGGGGGGAATGGGGGGGGGGTTAATCCCCCGTTAATTTATATAAATGGGTTTTTCATGCAGAATTATTCCGTTTTCCTTCAAATTTTGTTTATAGGTTCACTGCGTTAAGGCGCTTCCCTGATTAGTTTTTGGGATTGATTGGTTAAGTATAAAGGGGGGGGGGAACGGGGTGGGCTAGTCCCCCCCTTAATTTATATAAATGGGTTTTCCCTGCAGAATTATTCCTTTTTTCTTCAAATTTTGTTTATAGGTTCACTGTGTTAAGGCGCTTCCTTGATTAGTTTTCGGGATTGATTGGTTGAGTATAAAGAGGGGGAACGGGGGGCTAATCCCCCCCTTAATTTATATAAATGGGTTTTCCATGCAGAATTATCTCATTTGCTTCAAAATTTGTTTATAAGTTCATTGGGTTAAGACGCTTCCCTGATTAGTTTTCGGGATTGACTCATTAAGTATAAAAGGGGGGAACGGGGGGGCTAAACCCCCTTAATTTATATAAATGGGTTTTTCATGCAGAATTATCCCATTTACTTCAAAATTTGTTTATAGGTTCATTGGGTTAAGACGCTTCCCTGATTAGTTTTTGGGATTGATTGGTTAAGTATAAAGGGGGGGAACGGGGGGGCTAGTCCCCCCCTTAATTTATATAAATGGGTTTTCCCTGCAGAATTATTCCTTTTTCCTTCAAATTTTGTTTATAGGTTCACTGTGTTAAGGCGCTTCCTTGATTAGTTTTCGGGATTGATTGGTTGAGTATAAAGGGGGGGAAAGGGGGGCTAATCCCCCCATTAATTTATATAAATGGGTTTTCCCTGCAGAATTATTCCTTTTTCCTTCAAATTTTGTTTATAGGTTCACTGTGTTAAGGCGCTTCCTTGATTAGTTTTCGGGATTGATTGGTTGAGTATAAAGGGGGGGAACGGGGGGCTAATCCCCCCCTTAATTTATATAAATGGGTTTTCCATGCAGAATTATCTCATTTGCTTCAAAATTTGTTTATAAGTTCATTGGGTTAAGACGCTTCCCTGATTAGTTTTCGGGATTGACTGATTAAGTATAAAAGGGGGGAACGGGGGGTCTAATCCCCCTTAATTTATATAAATGGGTTTTTCATGCAGAATTATCCCATTTACTTCAAAATTTGTTTATAGGTTCATTGGGTTAAGACGCTTCCCTGATTAGTTTTTGGGATTGACTGATTAAGTATAAAAGGGGGGAACGGGGGGCTAATCCCCCCCCTTAATTTATGTAAATGGGTTTTTCATGCAGAATTATCCCATTTGCTTCAAAATTTGTTTATATGTTCATTGGGTTAAGACGCTTCCCTGATTAGTTTTCGGGATTGATTGGTTAAGTAAAAAGGGGGGGGGACGGGGGGTGCTAAACCTCCCCCCTTAATTTATATAAATGGGTTTTTCATGCAGAATTATTCCGTTTTCCTTCAAATTTTGTTTATAGGTTCACTGCGTTAAGGCGCTTCCCTGATTAGTTTTTGGGATTGATTGGTTAAGTATAAAGGGGGGGGAACGGGGGGTGCTAGTCCCCCCCTTAATTTATATAAATGGGTTTTCCCTGCAGAATTATTCCTTTTTCCTTCAAATTTTGTTTATAGGTTCACTGTGTTAAGGCGCTTCCTTGATTAGTTTTCGGGATTAATTGGTTGAGTATAAAGGGGGGGAACGGGAGGCTAATCCCCCCTTAATTTATATAAATGGGTTTTCCATGCAGAATTATCTCATTTGCTTCAAAATTTGTTTATAAGTTCATTGGGTTAAGACGCTTCCCTGATTAGTTTTCGGGATTGACTGATTAAGTATAAAAGGGGGGAACGGGGGGGCTAATCCCCTTAATTTATATAAATGGGTTTTTCATGCAGAATTATCCCATTTACTTCAAAATTTGTTTATAGGTTCATTGGGTTAAGACGCTTCCCTGATTAGTTTTTGGGATTGACTGATTAAGTATAAAAGGGGGGAACGGGGGGCTAATCCCCCCCTTAATTTATGTAAATGGGTTTTTCATGCAGAATTATCCCATTTGCTTCAAAATTTGTTTATATGTTCATTGGGTTAAGACGCTTCCCTGATTAGTTTTAAGGATTGATTGGTTAAGTAAAAAGGGGGGGGACGGGGGGTGCTAAACCTCCCGCCTTAATTTATATAAATGGGTTTTTCATGCAGAATTATCCCATTTGCATCAAACTTTGTTTATAGGTTCATTGTGATAAGGCGCTTTCCTGATTAGTTTTTGGATTTGATTGGTTAAGTATAAAAGGGGGAACGGGGGGCTAATCCCCCCCTAATTTATATAAATGAGTTTTTCATGCAGAATTATTCCGTTTTCCTCCAAATTTTGTTTATAGGTCCACTGTGTTAAGGCGCTTCCCTGATTACTTTTCGGGATTGATTTGTTAAGTATGAGGGGGGGGGTAATCCCCCCTTAATTTATATAAATGTGTTTTTCATGCAGAATTATCCCATTTGCTTCAAAATTTGTATATAAGTTCACTGTGTTGAGGCGCTTTCCTGATTAGTTTTCGGGATTGATTGGTTAAGTATAAAGGGGGGGTTGAACGGGGGGCTAATCCCCCCCTTAATTTATATAAATGGGTTTTTCAAGCAGAATTATTCCGTTTTCCTTCAAATTTTGTTTATAGGTTCACTGTGTTAAGGCGCTTTCCTGTTTAGTTTTCGGGATTGATTGGTTAAGTATGAAGGGGGGGAACGGGGGGGCTAATCCCCCCTTAATTTATATAAATGGGTTTTCCATGCAGAATTATCCCATTTGCATAAAAATTTGTTTATAGGTTCACTGTGTTAAGGCGCTTCACTGATTAGTTTTCGGGATATATTGGTTAAGTATAAAGGAGGAAACCGGGGGGGGGGTAACCCTCCCTTAATTTAGATAAATAGGTTTTTCATGCAGAATTTTCCGATTTCCATTAAATTTTGAATATAGGTTCACTGTGGTAAGGCACTTCCCTGATTAGTTTTGGGGGTGCATTGGTTAAGTGTAAAGATGGATACGGGGGGGCTAACCCCCCTTAAATTAGATAAATGGGTTTTTTATGCAGAATTATCCGATTTGCTTCAAATTTTGTATATAAGTCCATTGTAATAAAGCGCTTCCCTGAATAATTTTGGGTGTTCATTGGTTAATTATAAGGGGAGGGAGGTGATCCCCCTTAATATATTGTCGATTTCTTTATTTTCGAGAGGCTTATTTAAAATTCTTTGAAATAAGAGTATAATATACAATTAGTGTGAATGGACTGTGAGCTCAATGCCCTCAGTTTAACTGGGCATTTTTCTTTTTTATTATTAGCTCACAGGCTATCAAAGCCTGAGAGCTTATGTGCCCGCCGGTTCTGTATGTATGTATGTATGTATGTATGTATGTATGTATGTACGTATGTACGTACGTAACGCGATAACTCTTCATAGAAATATCCGATTTCCTTCAAATTTTGTTTATAGGTTGACTGTGTTAAGGCACTTCCCTGATTAGTTTTCGGGATTGATTGGTTATATATAAAGGGGGGAACAGGGGGGGCTAATCCCCCCCTAATTTATATAAATAGGGTTTTAATACAGAATTATTCCGTTTTCCTTCAAATTTTGTTTATAGGTTGACTGTGTTAAGGCGCTTCCCTGATTAGTTTTCGGGATTGATTGGTTAAATATAAAGTGGGGAACAGGGGGGCTAACCCCCCCTAATTTATATAAATGGGGTTTTAATACAGAATTATTCAATTTTCCTTCAAATTTTGTTTATAGGTTCACTGTGTTAAGGCGCTTCCCTGATTAGTTTTCGGGATTGATTGGTTAAGTATAAAGGGGGGAATGGGGGGGGGGTTAATCCCCCCGTTAATTTATATAAATGGGTTTTTCATGCAGAATTATTCCGTTTTCCTTCAAATTTTGTTTATAGGTTCACTGCGTTAAGGCGCTTCCCTGATTAGTTTTTGGGATTGATTGGTTAAGTATAAAGGGGGGGGAACGGGGTGGGCTAGTCCCCCCCTTAATTTATATAAATGGGTTTTCCCTGCAGAATTATTCCTTTTTTCTTCAAATTTTGTTTATAGGTTCACTGTGTTAAGGCGCTTCCTTGATTAGTTTTCGGGATTGATTGGTTGAGTATAAAGAGGGGGAACGGGGGGCTAATCCCCCCCTTAATTTATATAAATGGGTTTTCCATGCAGAATTATCTCATTTGCTTCAAAATTTGTTTATAAGTTCATTGGGTTAAGACGCTTCCCTGATTAGTTTTCGGGATTGACTCATTAAGTATAAAAGGGGGGAACGGGGGGGCTAATCCCCCTTAATTTATATAAATGGGTTTTTCATGCAGAATTATCCCATTTACTTCAAAATTTGTTTATAGGTTCATTGGGTTAAGACGCTTCCCTGATTAGTTTTTGGGATTGATTGGTTAAGTATAAAGGGGGGGGAACAGGGGGGCTAGTCCCCCCCTTAATTTATATAAAGGGGTTTTCCCTGCAGAATTATTCCTTTTTCCTTCAAATTTTGTTTATAGGTTCACTGTGTTAAGGCGCTTCCTTGATTAGTTTTCGGGATTGATTGGTTGAGTATAAAGGGGGGGAAAGGGGGGCTAATCCCCCCCTTAATTTGTATAAATGGGTTTTCCCTGCAGAATTATTCCTTTTTCCTTCAAATTTTGTTTATAGGTTCACTGTGTTAAGGCGCTTCCTTGATTAGTTTTCGGGATTGATTGGTTGAGTATAAAGGGGGGGAACGGGGGGCTAATCCCCCCCTTAATTTATATAAATGGGTTTTCCATGCAGAATTATCTCATTTGCTTCAAAATTTGTTTATAAGTTCATTGGGTTAAGACGCTTCCCTGATTAGTTTTCGGGATTGACTGATTAAGTATAAAAGGGGGGAACGTGGGGTCTAATCCCCCTTAATTTATATAAATGGGTTTTTCATGCAGAATTATCCCATTTACTTCAAAATTTGTTTATAGGTTCATTGGGTTAAGACGCTTCCCTGATTAGTTTTTGGGATTGACTGATTAAGTATAAAAGGGGGGAACGGGGGGCTAATCCCCCCTTAATTTATGTAAATGGGTTTTTCATGCAGAATTATCCCATTTGCTTCAAAATTTGTTTATATGTTCATTGGGTTAAGACGCTTCCCTGATTAGTTTTCGGGATTGATTGGTTAAGTAAAAAGGGGGGGGGACGGGGGTGCTAAACCTCCCCCCTTAATTTATATAAATGGGTTTTTCATGCAGAATTATTCCGTTTTCCTTCAAATTTTGTTTATAGGTTCACTGCGTTAAGGCGCTTCCCTGATTAGTTTTTGGGATTGATTGGTTAAGTATAAAGGGGGGGGAACGGGGTGGGCTAGTCCCCCCCTTAATTTATATAAATGGGTTTTCCCTGCAGAATTATTCCTTTTTTCTTCAAATTTTGTTTATAGGTTCACTGTGTTAAGGCGCTTCCTTGATTAGTTTTCGGGATTGATTGGTTGAGTATAAAGAGGGGGAACGGGGGGCTAATCCCCCCCTTAATTTATATAAATGGGTTTTCCATGCAGAATTATCTCATTTGCTTCAAAATTTGTTTATAAGTTCATTGGGTTAAGACGCTTCCCTGATTAGTTTTCGGGATTGACTCATTAAGTATAAAAGGGGGGAACGGGGGGGCTAATCCCCCTTAATTTATATAAATGGGTTTTTCATGCAGAATTATCCCATTTACTTCAAAATTTGTTTATAGGTTCATTGGGTTAAGACGCTTCCCTGATTAGTTTTTGGGATTGATTGGTTAAGTATAAAGGGGGGGGAACAGGGGGGCTAGTCCCCCCCTTAATTTATATAAATGGGTTTTCCCTGCAGAATTATTCCTTTTTCCTTCAAATTTTGTTTATAGGTTCACTGTGTTAAGGCGCTTCCTTGATTAGTTTTCGGGATTGATTGGTTGAGTATAAAGGGGGGGAAAGGGGGGCTAATCCCCCCCTTAATTTGTATAAATGGGTTTTCCCTGCAGAATTATTCCTTTTTCCTTCAAATTTTGTTTATAGGTTCACTGTGTTAAGGCGCTTCCTTGATTAGTTTTCGGGATTGATTGGTTGAGTATAAAGGGGGGGAACGGGGGGCTAATCCCCCCCTTAATTTATATAAATGGGTTTTCCATGCAGAATTATCTCATTTGCTTCAAAATTTGTTTATAAGTTCATTGGGTTAAGACGCTTCCCTGATTAGTTTTCGGGATTGACTGATTAAGTATAAAAGGGGGGAACGTGGGGTCTAATCCCCCTTAATTTATATAAATGGGTTTTTCATGCAGAATTATCCCATTTACTTCAAAATTTGTTTATAGGTTCATTGGGTTAAGACGCTTCCCTGATTAGTTTTTGGGATTGACTGATTAAGTATAAAAGGGGGGAACGGGGGGCTAATCCCCCCCTTAATTTATGTAAATGGGTTTTTCATGCAGAATTATCCCATTTGCTTCAAAATTTGTTTATATGTTCATTGGGTTAAGACGCTTCCCTGATTAGTTTTCGGGATTGATTGGTTAAGTAAAAAGGGGGGGGGACGGGGGTGCTAAACCTCCCCCCTTAATTTATATAAATGGGTTTTTCATGCAGAATTATTCCGTTTTCCTTCAAATTTTGTTTATAGGTTCACTGCGTTAAGGCGCTTCCCTGATTAGTTTTTGGGATTGATTGGTTAAGTATAAAGGGGGGGGGGAACGGGGGGTGCTAGTCCCCCCGTTAATTTATATAAATGGGTTTTCCCTGCAGAATTATTCCTTTTTCCTTCAAATTTTGTTTATAGGTTCACTGTGTTAAGGCGCTTCCTTGATTAGTTTTCGGGATTAATTGGTTGAGTATAAAGGGGGGGAACGGGAGGCTAATCCCCCCTTAATTTATATAAATGGGTTTTCCATGCAGAATTATCTCATTTGCTTCAAAATTTGTTTATAAGTTCATTGGGTTAAGACGCTTCCCTGATTAGTTTTCGGGATTGACTGATTAAGTATAAAAGGGGGGAACGGGGGGGCTAATCCCCCTTAATTTATATAAATGGGTTTTTCATGCAGAATTATCCCATTTACTTCAAAATTTGTTTATAGGTTCATTGGGTTAAGACGCTTCCCTGATTAGTTTTTGGGATAGACTGATTAAGTATAAAAGGGGGGAACGGGGGGCTAATCCCCCCCCTTAATTTATGTAAATGGGTTTTTCATGCAGAATTATCCCATTTGCTTCAAAATTTGTTTATATGTTCATTGGGTTAAGACGCTTCCCTGATTAGTTTTAAGGATTGATTGGTTAAGTAAAAAGGGGGGGGGACGGGGGGTGCTAAACCTCCCCCCTTAATTTATATAAATGGGTTTTTCATGCAGAATTATCCCATTTGCTTCAAACTTTGTTTATAGGTTCATTGTGATAAGGCGCTTTCCTGATTAGTTTTTAGATTTGATTGGTTAAGTATAAAAGGGGGAACGGGGGGCTAATCCCCCCCTAATTTATATAAATGAGTTTTTCATGCAGAATTATTCCGTTTTCCTCCAAATTTTGTTTATAGGTCCACTGTGTTAAGGCGCTTCCCTGATTAGTTTTCGGGATTGATTTGTTAAGTATGAGGGGGGGGGTAATCCCCCCTTAATTTATATAAATGTGTTTTTCATGCAGAATTATCCCATTTGCTTCAAAATTTGTATATAAGTTCACTGTGTTGAGGCGCTTTCCTGATTAGTTTTCGGGATAGATTGGTTAAGTGTAAAGGGGGGAGGAACGGGGGGCTAATCCCCCCCTTAATTTATATAAATGGGTTTTTCAAGCAGAATTATTCCGTTTTCCTTCAAATTTTGTTTATAGGTTCACTGTGTTAAGGCGCTTTCCTGTTTAGTTTTCGGGATTGATTGGTTAAGTATGAAGGGGGGGAACGGGGGGGCTAATCCCCCCTTAATTTATATAAATGGGTGTTCCATGCAGAATTATCCCATTTGCATAAAAATTTGTTTATAGGTTCACTGTGTTAAGGCGCTTCCCTGATTAGTTTTCGGGATATATTGGTTAAGTATAAAGGAGGAAACCGGGGGGGGGGGGTAACCCTCCCTTAATTTAGATAAATAGGTTTTTCATGCAGAATTTTCCGATTTCCATTAAATTTTGAATATAGGTTCACTGTGGTAAGGCACTTCCCTGATTAGTTTTGGGGGTGCATTGGTTAAGTATAAAGATGGATACGGGGGGGCTAACCCCCCTTAAATTAGATAAATGGGTTTTTTATGCAGAATTATCCGATTTGCTTCAAATTTTGTATATAAGTCCATTGTAATAAAGCGCTTCCCTGAATAATTTTGGGTGTTCATTAGTTGATTATAAGGGGAGGGAGGTGATCCCCATTAATATATTGTCGATTTCTTTATTTTCGAGAGGCTTATTTAAAATTCTTTGAAATAAGAGTATAATATACAATTAGTGTGAATGGACTGTGAGCTCAATGTCCTCAGTTTAACTGGGCATTTTTCTTTTTTATTATTAGCTCACAGGCTATCAAAGCCTGAGAGCTTATGTGCCCGCCGGTTCTGTTTGTATGTATGTATGTATGTATGTATGTATGTACGTATGTACGTACGTAACGCGATAACTCTTCATAGAAATATCCGATTTCCTTCAAATTTTGTTTATAGGTTGACTGTGTTAAGGCACTTCCCTGATTAGTTTTCGGGATTGATTGGTTATATACAAAGGGGGGAACAGGGGGGGCTAATCCCCCCTAATTTATATAAATAGGGTTTTAATACAGAATTATTCCGTTTTCCTTCAAATTTTGTTTATAGGTTGACTGTGTTAAGGCGCTTCCCTGATTAGTTTTCGGGATTGATTGGTTAAATATAAAGGGGGGAACAGGGGGGCTAACCCCCCCTAATTTATATAAATGGGGTTTTAATACAGAATTATTCAATTTTCCTTCAAATTTTGTTTATAGGTTCACTGTGTTAAGGCGCTTCCCTGATTAGTTTTCGGGATTGATTGGTTAAGTATAAAGGGGGGAATGGGGGGGGTTTATCCCCCCGTTAATTTATATAAATGGGTTTTTCATGCAGAATTATTCCGTTTTCCTTCAAATTTTGTTTATAGGTTCACTGCGTTAAGGCGCTTCCCTGATTAGTTTTTGGGATTGATTGGTTAAGTATAAAGGGGGGGGGAACGGGGTGGGCTAGTCCCCCCCCTTAATTTATATAAATGGGTTTTCCCTGCAGAATTATTCCTTTTTCCTTCAAATTTTGTTTATAGGTTCACTGTGTTAAGGCGCTTCCTTGATTAGTTTTCGGGATTGATTGGTTGAGTATAAAGAGGGGGAACGGGGGGCTAATCCCCCCCTTAATTTATATAAATGGGTTTTCCATGCAGAATTATCTCATTTGCTTCAAAATTTGTTTATAAGTTCATTCGGTTAAGACGCTTCCCTGATTAGTTTTCGGGATTGACTCATTAAGTATAAAAGGGGGGAAAGGGTGGCTAATCCCCCTTAATTTATATAAATGGGTTTTTCATGCAGAATTATCCCATTTACTTCAAAATTTGTTTATAGGTTCATTGGGTTAAGACGCTTCCCTGATTAGTTTTTGGGATTGACTGATTAAGTATAAAAGGGGGGAACGGGGGGCTAATCCCCCCCCCTTAATTTATATAAATGGGTTTTTCATGCAGAATTATCCCATTTGCTTCAAAATTTGTTTATACGTTCATTGGGTTAAGACGCTTCCCTGATTAGTTTTCGGGATTGATTGGTTAAGTAAAAAGGGGGTGGGACGGGGGGTGCTAAACCCCCCCCCCTTAATTTATATAAATGGGTTTTTCATGCAGAATTATCCCATTTGCTTCAAACTTTGTTTATAGGTTCATTGTGATAAGGCGCCTTCCTGATTAGTTTTTGGATTTGATTGGTTAAGTATAAAAGGGGGAAGGGGGGCTAATCCCCCCCTAATTTATATAAATGAGTTTTTCATGCAGAATTATTCCGTTTTCCTCCAAATTTTGTTTATAGGTCCACTGTGTTAAGGCGCTTCCCTGATTAGTTTCCGGGATTGATTTGTTAAGTATGAGGGGGGGTAATACCCCCCTTAATTTATATAAATGGGTTTTTCATGCAGAATTATCCCATTTGCTTCAAAATTTGTATATAAGTTCACTGTGTTGAGGCGCTTTCCTGATTAGTTTTCGGGATTGATTGGTTGAGTATAAAGGGGGGGGGGAACGGGGGGCTAATCCCCCCCTTAATTTATATAAATGGGTTTTCCATGCAGAATTATCTCATTTGCTTCAAAATTTGTTTATAAGTTCATTGGGTTAAGACGCTTCCCTGATTAGTTTTCGGGATTGACTCATTAAGTATAAAAGGGGGGAACGGGGGGGGCTAATCCCCCTTAATTTATATAAATGGGTTTTTCATGCAGAATTATCCCATTTACTTCAAAATTTGTTTATAGGTTCATTGGGTTAAGACGCTTCCCTGATTAGTTTTTGGGATTGACTGATTAAGTATAAAAGGGGGGAACGGGGGGCTAATCGCCCCCTAATTTATATAAATGAGTTTTTCATGCAGAATTATTCCGTTTTCCTCCAAATTTTGTTTATAGGTCCACTGTGTTAAGGCGCTTCCCTGATTAGTTTTCGGGATTGATTTGTTAAGTATGAGGGGGGGGGGTAATCCCCCCTTAATTTATATAAATGTGTTTTTCATGCAGAATTATCCCATTTGCTTCAAAATTTGTATATAAGTTCACTGTGTTGAGGCGCTTTCCTGATTAGTTTTCGGGATTGATTGGTTAAGTATAAAGGGGGGGTTGAACGGGGGGCTAATCCCCCCCTTAATTTATATAAATGGGTTTTTCAAGCAGAATTATTCCGTTTTCCTTCAAATTTTGTTTATAGGTTCACTGTGTTAAGGCGCTTTCCTGTTTAGTTTTCGGGATTGATTGGTTAAGTATGAAGGGGGGGAACGGGGGGGCTAATCCCCCCTTAATTTATATAAATGGGTTTTCCATGCAGAATTATCCCATTTGCATAAAAATTTGTTTATAGGTTCACTGTGTTAAGGCGCTTCACTGATTAGTTTTCGGGATATATTGGTTAAGTATAAAGGAGGAAACCGGGGGGGGGGGGGTAACCCTCCCTTAATTTAGATAAATAGGTTTTTCATGCAGAATTTTCCGATTTCCATTAAATTTTGAATATAGGTTCACTGTGGTAAGGCACTTCCCTGATTAGTTTTGGGGGTGCATTGGTTAAGTGTAAAGATGGATACGGGGGGGCTAACCCCCCTTAAATTAGATAAATGGGTTTTTTATGCAGAATTATCCGATTTGCTTCAAATTTTGTATATAAGTCCATTGTAATAAAGCGCTTCCCTGAATAATTTTGGGTGTTCATTGGTTAATTATAAGGGGAGGGAGGTGATCCCCCTTAATATATTGTCGATTTCTTTATTTTCGAGAGGCTTATTTAAAATTCTTTGAAATAAGAGTATAATATACAATTAGTGTGAATGGACTGTGAGCTCAATGCCCTCAGTTTAACTGGGCATTTTTCTTTTTTATTATTAGCTCACAGGCTATCAAAGCCTGAGAGCTTATGTGCCCGCCGGTTCTGTATGTATGTATGTATGTATGTATGTATGTATGTATGTACGTATGTACGTACGTAACGCGATAACTCTTCATAGAAATATCCGATTTCCTTCAAATTTTGTTTATAGGTTGACTGTGTTAAGGCACTTCCCTGATTAGTTTTCCGGATTGATTGGTTATATATAAAGGGGGGAACAGGGGGGGCTAATCCCCCCCTAATTTATATAAATAGGGTTTTAATACAGAATTATTCCGTTTTCCTTCAAATTTTGTTTATAGGTTGACTGTGTTAAGGCGCTTCCCTGATTAGTTTTCGGGATTGATTGGTTAAATATAAAGTGGGGAACAGGGGGGCTAACCCCCCCTAATTTATATAAATGGGGTTTTAATACAGAATTATTCAATTTTCCTTCAAATTTTGTTTATAGGTTCACTGTGTTAAGGCGCTTCCCTGATTAGTTTTCGGGATTGATTGGTTAAGTATAAAGGGGGGAATGGGGGGGGTTAATCCCCCCGTTAATTTATATAAATGGGTTTTTCATGCAGAATTATTCCGTTTTCCTTCAAATTTTGTTTATAGGTTCACTGCGTTAAGGCGCTTCCCTGATTAGTTTTTGGGATTGATTGGTTAAGTATAAAGGGGGGGGAACGGGGTGGGCTAGTCCCCCCCTTAATTTATATAAATGGGTTTTCCCTGCAGAATTATTCCTTTTTTCTTCAAATTTTGTTTATAGGTTCACTGTGTTAAGGCGCTTCCTTGATTAGTTTTCGGGATTGATTGGTTGAGTATAAAGAGGGGGAACGGGGGGCTAATCCCCCCCTTAATTTATATAAATGGGTTTTCCATGCAGAATTATCTCATTTGCTTCAAAATTTGTTTATAAGTTCATTGGGTTAAGACGCTTCCCTGATTAGTTTTCGGGATTGACTCATTAAGTATAAAAGGGGGGAACGGGGGGGCTAATCCCCCTTAATTTATATAAATGGGTTTTTCATGCAGAATTATCCCATTTACTTCAAAATTTGTTTATAGGTTCATTGGGTTAAGACGCTTCCCTGATTAGTTTTTGGGATTGATTGGTTAAGTATAAAGGGGGGGGAACAGGGGGGCTAGTCCCCCCCTTAATTTATATAAATGGGTTTTCCCTGCAGAATTATTCCTTTTTCCTTCAAATTTTGTTTATAGGTTCACTGTGTTAAGGCGCTTCCTTGATTAGTTTTCGGGATTGATTGGTTGAGTATAAAGGGGGGGAAAGGGGGGCTAATCCCCCCCTTAATTTGTATAAATGGGTTTTCCCTGCAGAATTATTCCTTTTTCCTTCAAATTTTGTTTATAGGTTCACTGTGTTAAGGCGCTTCCTTGATTAGTTTTCGGGATTGATTGGTTGAGTATAAAGGGGGGGAACGGGGGGCTAATCCCCCCCTTAATTTATATAAATGGGTTTTCCATGCAGAATTATCTCATTTGCTTCAAAATTTGTTTATAAGTTCATTGGGTTAAGACGCTTCCCTGATTAGTTTTCGGGATTGACTGATTAAGTATAAAAGGGGGGAACGGGGGGTCTAATCCCCCTTAATTTATATAAATGGGTTTTTCATGCAGAATTATCCCATTTACTTCAAAATTTGTTTATAGGTTCATTGGGTTAAGACGCTTCCCTGATTAGTTTTTGGGATTGACTGATTAAGTATAAAAGGGGGGAACGGGGGGCTAATCCCCCCCTTAATTTATGTAAATGGGTTTTTCATGCAGAATTATCCCATTTGCTTCAAAATTTGTTTATATGTTCATTGGGTTAAGACGCTTCCCTGATTAGTTTTCGGGATTGATTGGTTAAGTAAAAAGGGGGGGGGGGACGGGGGTGCTAAACCTCCCCCCTTAATTTATATAAATGGGTTTTTCATGCAGAATTATTCCGTTTTCCTTCAAATTTTGTTTATAGGTTCACTGCGTTAAGGCGCTTCCCTGATTAGTTTTTGGGAAAGATTGGTTAAGTATAAAGGGGGGGGGAACGGGGGGTGCTAGTCCCCCCGTTAATTTATATAAATGGGTTTTCCCTGCAGAATTATTCCTTTTTCCTTCAAATTTTGTTTATAGGTTCACTGTGTTAAGGCGCTTCCTTGATTAGTTTTCGGGATTAATTGGTTGAGTATAAAGGGGGGGAACGGGAGGCTAATCCCCCCTTAATTTATATAAATGGGTTTTCCATGCAGAATTATCTCATTTGCTTCAAAATTTGTTTATAAGTTCATTGGGTTAAGACGCTTCCCTGATTAGTTTTCGGGATTGACTGATTAAGTATAAAAGGGGGGAACGGGGGGGCTAATCCCCCTTAATTTATATAAATGGGTTTTTCATGCAGAATTATCCCATTTACTTCAAAATTTGTTTATAGGTTCATTGGGTTAAGACGCTTCCCTGATTAGTTTTTGGGATTGACTGATTAAGTATAAAAGGGGGGAACGGGGGGCTAATCCCCCCCCTTAATTTATGTAAATGGGTTTTTCATGCAGAATTATCCCATTTGCTTCAAAATTTGTTTATATGTTCATTGGGTTAAGACGCTTCCCTGATTAGTTTTAAGGATTGATTGGTTAAGTAAAAAGGGGGGGGGACGGGGGGTGCTAAACCTCCCCCCTTAATTTATATAAATGGGTTTTTCATGCAGAATTATCCCATTTGCTTCAAACTTTGTTTATAGGTTCATTGTGATAAGGCGCTTTCCTGATTAGTTTTTAGATTTGATTGGTTAAGTATAAAAGGGGGAACGGGGGGCTAATCCCCCCCTAATTTATATAAATGAGTTTTTCATGCAGAATTATTCCGTTTTCCTCCAAATTTTGTTTATAGGTCCACTGTGTTAAGGCGCTTCCCTGATTAGTTTTCGGGATTGATTTGTTAAGTATGAGGGGGGGGGGTAATCCCCCCTTAATTTATATAAATGTGTTTTTCATGCAGAATTATCCCATTTGCTTCAAAATTTGTATATAAGTTCACTGTGTTGAGGCGCTTTCCTGATTAGTTTTCGGGATAGATTGGTTAAGTGTAAAGGGGGGAGGAACGGGGGGCTAATCCCCCCCTTAATTTATATAAATGGGTTTTTCAAGCAGAATTATTCCGTTTTCCTTCAAATTTTGTTTATAGGTTCACTGTGTTAAGGCGCTTTCCTGTTTAGTTTTCGGGATTGATTGGTTAAGTATGAAGGGGGGGAACGGGGGGGCTAATCCCCCCTTAATTTATATAAATGGGTGTTCCATGCAGAATTATCCCATTTGCATAAAAATTTGTTTATAGGTTCACTGTGTTAAGGCGCTTCCCTGATTAGTTTTCGGGATATATTGGTTAAGTATAAAGGAGGAAACCGGGGGGGGGGGTAACCCTCCCTTAATTTAGATAAATAGGTTTTTCATGCAGAATTTTCCGATTTCCATTAAATTTTGAATATAGGTTCACTGTGGTAAGGCACTTCCCTGATTAGTTTTGGGGGTGCATTGGTTAAGTATAAAGATGGATACGGGGGGGCTAACCCCCCTTAAATTAGATAAATGGGTTTTTTATGCAGAATTATCCGATTTGCTTCAAATTTTGTATATAAGTCCATTGTAATAAAGCGCTTCCCTGAATAATTTTGGGTGTTCATTAGTTAATTATAAGGGGAGGGAGGTGATCCCCCTTAATATATTGTCGATTTCTTTATTTTCGAGAGGCTTATTTAAAATTCTTTGAAATAAGAGTATAATATACAATTAGTGTGAATGGACTGTGAGCTCAATGTCCTCAGTTTAACTGGGCATTTTTCTTTTTTATTATTAGCTCACAGGCTATCAAAGCCTGAGAGCTTATGTGCCCGCCGGTTCTGTTTGTATGTATGTATGTATGTATGTATGTATGTACGTATGTACGTACGTAACGCGATAACTCTTCATAGAAATATCCGATTTCCTTCAAATTTTGTTTATAGGTTGACTGTGTTAAGGCACTTCCCTGATTAGTTTTCGGGATTGATTGGTTATATACAAAGGGGGGAACAGGGGGGGCTAATCCCCCCTAATTTATATAAATAGGGTTTTAATACAGAATTATTCCGTTTTCCTTCAAATTTTGTTTATAGGTTGACTGTGTTAAGGCGCTTCCCTGATTAGTTTTCGGGATTGATTGGTTAAATATAAAGGGGGGAACAGGGGGGCTAACCCCCCCTAATTTATATAAATGGGGTTTTAATACAGAATTATTCAATTTTCCTTCAAATTTTGTTTATAGGTTCACTGTGTTAAGGCGCTTCCCTGATTAGTTTTCGGGATTGATTGGTTAAGTATAAAGGGGGGAATGGGGGGGGTTAATCCCCCCGTTAATTTATATAAATGGGTTTTTCATGCAGAATTATTCCGTTTTCCTTCAAATTTTGTTTATAGGTTCACTGCGTTAAGGCGCTTCCCTGATTAGTTTTTGGGATTGATTGGTTAAGTATAAAGGGGGGGGGGAACGGGGTGGGCTAGTCCCCCCCTTAATTTATATAAATGGGTTTTCCCTGCAGAATTATTCCTTTTTCCTTCAAATTTTGTTTATAGGTTCACTGTGTTAAGGCGCTTCCTTGATTAGTTTTCGGGATTGATTGGTTGAGTATAAAGAGGGGGAACGGGGGGCTAATCCCCCCCTTAATTTATATAAATGGGTTTTCCATGCAGAATTATCTCATTTGCTTCAAAATTTGTTTATAAGTTCATTCGGTTAAGACGCTTCCCTGATTAGTTTTCGGGATTGACTCATTAAGTATAAAAGGGGGGAAAGGGTGGCTAATCCCCCTTAATTTATATAAATGGGTTTTTCATGCAGAATTATCCCATTTACTTCAAAATTTGTTTATAGGTTCATTGGGTTAAGACGCTTCCCTGATTAGTTTTTGGGATTGACTGATTAAGTATAAAAGGGGGGAACGGGGGGCTAATCCCCCCCTTAATTTATGTAAATGGGTTTTTCATGCAGAATTATCCCATTTGCTTCAAAATTTGTTTATATGTTCATTGGGTTAAGACGCTTCCCTGATTAGTTTTCGGGATTGATTGGTTAAGTAAAAAGGGGGGGGGACGGGGGTGCTAAACCTCCCCCCTTAATTTATATAAATGGGTTTTTCATGCAGAATTATTCCGTTTTCCTTCAAATTTTGTTTATAGGTTCACTGCGTTAAGGCGCTTCCCTGATTAGTTTTTGGGATTGATTGGTTAAGTATAAAGGGGGGGGGGGAACGGGGGGTGCTAGTCCCCCCGTTAATTTATATAAATGGGTTTTCCCTGCAGAATTATTCCTTTTTCCTTCAAATTTTGTTTATAGGTTCACTGTGTTAAGGCGCTTCCTTGATTAGTTTTCGGGATTAATTGGTTGAGTATAAAGGGGGGGAACGGGAGGCTAATCCCCCCTTAATTTATATAAATGGGTTTTCCATGCAGAATTATCTCATTTGCTTCAAAATTTGTTTATAAGTTCATTGGGTTAAGACGCTTCCCTGATTAGTTTTCGGGATTGACTGATTAAGTATAAAAGGGGGGAACGGGGGGGCTAATCCCCCTTAATTTATATAAATGGGTTTTTCATGCAGAATTATCCCATTTACTTCAAAATTTGTTTATAGGTTCATTGGGTTAAGACGCTTCCCTGATTAGTTTTTGGGATTGACTGATTAAGTATAAAAGGGGGGAACGGGGGGCTAATCCCCCCCCTTAATTTATGTAAATGGGTTTTTCATGCAGAATTATCCCATTTGCTTCAAAATTTGTTTATATGTTCATTGGGTTAAGACGCTTCCCTGATTAGTTTTAAGGATTGATTGGTTAAGTAAAAAGGGGGGGGACGGGGGGTGCTAAACCTCCCCCCTTAATTTATATAAATGGGTTTTTCATGCAGAATTATCCCATTTGCTTCAAACTTTGTTTATAGGTTCATTGTGATAAGGCGCTTTCCTGATTAGTTTTTAGATTTGATTGGTTAAGTATAAAAGGGGGAACGGGGGGCTAATCCCCCCCTAATTTATATAAATGAGTTTTTCATGCAGAATTATTCCGTTTTCCTCCAAATTTTGTTTATAGGTCCACTGTGTTAAGGCGCTTCCCTGATTAGTTTTCGGGATTGATTTGTTAAGTATGAGGGGGGGGGGTAATCCCCCCTTAATTTATATAAATGTGTTTTTCATGCAGAATTATCCCATTTGCTTCAAAATTTGTATATAAGTTCACTGTGTTGAGGCGCTTTCCTGATTAGTTTTCGGGATAGATTGGTTAAGTGTAAAGGGGGGAGGAACGGGGGGCTAATCCCCCCCTTAATTTATATAAATGGGTTTTTCAAGCAGAATTATTCCGTTTTCCTTCAAATTTTGTTTATAGGTTCACTGTGTTAAGGCGCTTTCCTGTTTAGTTTTCGGGATTGATTGGTTAAGTATGAAGGGGGGGAACGGGGGGGCTAATCCCCCCTTAATTTATATAAATGGGTGTTCCATGCAGAATTATCCCATTTGCATAAAAATTTGTTTATAGGTTCACTGTGTTAAGGCGCTTCCCTGATTAGTTTTCGGGATATATTGGTTAAGTATAAAGGAGGAAACCGGGGGGGGGGTAACCCTCCCTTAATTTAGATAAATAGGTTTTTCATGCAGAATTTTCCGATTTCCATTAAATTTTGAATATAGGTTCACTGTGGTAAGGCACTTCCCTGATTAGTTTTGGGGGTGCATTGGTTAAGTATAAAGATGGATACGGGGGGGCTAACCCCCCTTAAATTAGATAAATGGGTTTTTTATGCAGAATTATCCGATTTGCTTCAAATTTTGTATATAAGTCCATTGTAATAAAGCGCTTCCCTGAATAATTTTGGGTGTTCATTAGTTAATTATAAGGGGAGGGAGGTGATCCCCCTTAATATATTGTCGATTTCTTTATTTTCGAGAGGCTTATTTAAAATTCTTTGAAATAAGAGTATAATATACAATTAGTGTGAATGGACTGTGAGCTCAATGTCCTCAGTTTAACTGGGCATTTTTCTTTTTTATTATTAGCTCACAGGCTATCAAAGCCTGAGAGCTTATGTGCCCGCCGGTTCTGTTTGTATGTATGTATGTATGTATGTATGTATGTACGTATGTACGTACGTAACGCGATAACTCTTCATAGAAATATCCGATTTCCTTCAAATTTTGTTTATAGGTTGACTGTGTTAAGGCACTTCCCTGATTAGTTTTCGGGATTGATTGGTTATATACAAAGGGGGGAACAGGGGGGGCTAATCCCCCCTAATTTATATAAATAGGGTTTTAATACAGAATTATTCCGTTTTCCTTCAAATTTTGTTTATAGGTTGACTGTGTTAAGGCGCTTCCCTGATTAGTTTTCGGGATTGATTGGTTAAATATAAAGGGGGGAACAGGGGGGCTAACCCCCCCTAATTTATATAAATGGGGTTTTAATACAGAATTATTCAATTTTCCTTCAAATTTTGTTTATAGGTTCACTGTGCTAAGGCGCTTCCCTGATTAGTTTTCGGGATTGATTGGTTAAGTATAAAGGGGGGAATGGGGGGGGTTAATCCCCCCGTTAATTTATATAAATGGGTTTTTCATGCAGAATTATTCCGTTTTCCTTCAAATTTTGTTTATAGGTTCACTGCGTTAAGGCGCTTCCCTGATTAGTTTTTGGGATTGATTGGTTAAGTATAAAGGGGGGGGGAACGGGGTGGGCTAGTCCCCCCCTTAATTTATATAAATGGGTTTTCCCTGCAGAATTATTCCTTTTTCCTTCAAATTTTGTTTATAGGTTCACTGTGTTAAGGCGCTTCCTTGATTAGTTTTCGGGATTGATTGGTTGAGTATAAAGAGGGGGAACGGGGGGCTAATCCCCCCCTTAATTTATATAAATGGGTTTTCCATGCAGAATTATCTCATTTGCTTCAAAATTTGTTTATAAGTTCATTCGGTTAAGACGCTTCCCTGATTAGTTTTCGGGATTGACTCATTAAGTATAAAAGGGGGGAAAGGGTGGCTAATCCCCCTTAATTTATATAAATGGGTTTTTCATGCAGAATTATCCCATTTACTTCAAAATTTGTTTATAGGTTCATTGGGTTAAGACGCTTCCCTGATTAGTTTTTGGGATTGACTGATTAAGTATAAAAGGGGGGAACGGGGGGCTAATCCCCCCCCCCTTAATTTATATAAATGGGTTTTTCATGCAGAATTATCCCATTTGCTTCAAAATTTGTTTATACGTTCATTGGGTTAAGACGCTTCCCTGATTAGTTTTCGGGATTGATTGGTTAAGTAAAAAGGGGGTGGGACGGGGGGAGCTAAACCCCCCCCCCTTAATTTATATAAATGGGTTTTTCATGCAGAATTATCCCATTTGCTTCAAACTTTGTTTATAGGTTCATTGTGATAAGGCGCCTTCCTGATTAGTTTTTGGATTTGATTGGTTAAGTATAAAAGGGGGAAGGGGGGCTAATCCCCCCCTAATTTATATAAATGAGTTTTTCATGCAGAATTATTCCGTTTTCCTCCAAATTTTGTTTATAGGTCCACTGTGTTAAGGCGCTTCCCTGATTAGTTTCCGGGATTGATTTGTTAAGTATGAGGGGGGGTAATACCCCCCTTAATTTATATAAATGGGTTTTTCATGCAGAATTATCCCATTTGCTTCAAAATTTGTATATAAGTTCACTGTGTTGAGGCGCTTTCCTGATTAGTTTTCGGGATTGATTGGTTGAGTATAAAGGGGGGGGGGAACGGGGGGCTAATCCCCCCCTTAATTTATATAAATGGGTTTTCCATGCAGAATTATCTCATTTGCTTCAAAATTTGTTTATAAGTTCATTGGGTTAAGACGCTTCCCTGATTAGTTTTCGGGATTGACTCATTAAGTATAAAAGGGGGGAACGGGGGGGGCTAATCCCCCTTAATTTATATAAATGGGTTTTTCATGCAGAATTATCCCATTTACTTCAAAATTTGTTTATAGGTTCATTGGGTTAAGACGCTTCCCTGATTAGTTTTTGGGATTGACTGATTAAGTATAAAAGGGGGGAACGGGGGGCTAATCGCCCCCTAATTTATATAAATGAGTTTTTCATGCAGAATTATTCCGTTTTCCTCCAAATTTTGTTTATAGGTTCACTGTGTTAAGGCGCTTCCCTGATTAGTTTTCGGGATTGATTTGTTAAGTATGAGGGGGGGGGGGGTAATCCCCCTTAATTTATATAAATGTGTTTTTCATGCAGAATTATCCCATTTGCTTCAAAATTTGTATATAAGTTCACTGTGTTGAGGCGCTTTCCTGATTAGTTTTCGGGATTGATTGGTTAAGTATAAAGGGGGGGTTGAACGGGGGGCTAATCCCCCCCTTAATTTATATAAATGGGTTTTTCAAGCAGAATTATTCCGTTTTCCTTCAAATTTTGTTTATAGGTTCACTGTGTTAAGGCGCTTTCCTGTTTAGTTTTCGGGATTGATTGGTTAAGTATGAAGGGGGGGGGGAACGGGGGGGCTAATCCCCCCTTAATTTATATAAATGGGTTTTCCATGCAGAATTATCCCATTTGCATAAAAATTTGTTTATAGGTTCACTGTGTTAAGGCGCTTCCCTGATTAGTTTTCGGGATATATTGGTTAAGTATAAAGGAGGAAACCGGGGGGGGGGGGTAACCCTCCCTTAATTTAGATAAATAGGTTTTTCATGCAGAATTTTCCGATTTCCATTAAATTTTGAATATAGGTTCACTGTGGTAAGGCACTTCCCTGATTAGTTTTGGGGGTGCATTGGTTAAGTGTAAAGATGGATACGGGGGGGCTAACCCCCCTTAAATTAGATAAATGGGTTTTTTATGCAGAATTATCCGATTTGCTTCAAATTTTGTATATAAGTCCATTGTAATAAAGCGCTTCCCTGAATAATTTTGGGTGTTCATTGGTTAATTATAAGGGGAGGGAGGTGATCCCCCTTAATATATTGTCGATTTCTTTATTTTCGAGAGGCTTATTTAAAATTCTTTGAAATAAGAGTATAATATACAATTAGTGTGAATGGACTGTGAGCTCAATGCCCTCAGTTTAACTGGGCATTTTTCTTTTTTATTATTAGCTCACAGGCTATCAAAGCCTGAGAGCTTATGTGCCCGCCGGTTCTGTATGTATGTATGTATGTATGTATGTATGTATGTATGTACGTATGTACGTACGTAACGCGATAACTCTTCATAGAAATATCCGATTTCCTTCAAATTTTGTTTATAGGTTGACTGTGTTAAGGCACTTCCCTGATTAGTTTTCGGGATTGATTGGTTATATATAAAGGGGGGAACAGGGGGGGCTAATCCCCCCCCTAATTTATATAAATAGGGTTTTAATACAGAATTATTCCGTTTTCCTTCAAATTTTGTTTATAGGTTGACTGTGTTAAGGCGCTTCCCTGATTAGTTTTCGGGATTGATTGGTTAAATATAAAGTGGGGAACAGGGGGGCTAACCCCCCCTAATTTATATAAATGGGGTTTTAATACAGAATTATTCAATTTTCCTTCAAATTTTGTTTATAGGTTCACTGTGTTAAGGCGCTTCCCTGATTAGTTTTCGGGATTGATTGGTTAAGTATAAAGGGGGGAATGGGGGGGGGGTTAATCCCCCCGTTAATTTATATAAATGGGTTTTTCATGCAGAATTATTCCGTTTTCCTTCAAATTTTGTTTATAGGTTCACTGCGTTAAGGCGCTTCCCTGATTAGTTTTTGGGATTGATTGGTTAAGTATAAAGGGGGGGGGGAACGGGGTGGGCTAGTCCCCCCCTTAATTTATATAAATGGGTTTTCCCTGCAGAATTATTCCTTTTTTCTTCAAATTTTGTTTATAGGTTCACTGTGTTAAGGCGCTTCCTTGATTAGTTTTCGGGATTGATTGGTTGAGTATAAAGAGGGGGAACGGGGGGCTAATCCCCCCCTTAATTTATATAAATGGGTTTTCCATGCAGAATTATCTCATTTGCTTCAAAATTTGTTTATAAGTTCATTGGGTTAAGACGCTTCCCTGATTAGTTTTCGGGATTGACTCATTAAGTATAAAAGGGGGGAACGGGGGGGCTAATCCCCCTTAATTTATATAAATGGGTTTTTCATGCAGAATTATCCCATTTACTTCAAAATTTGTTTATAGGTTCATTGGGTTAAGACGCTTCCCTGATTAGTTTTTGGGATTGATTGGTTAAGTATAAAGGGGGGGGGAACGGGGGGGCTAGTCCCCCCCTTAATTTATATAAATGGGTTTTCCCTGCAGAATTATTCCTTTTTCCTTCAAATTTTGTTTATAGGTTCACTGTGTTAAGGCGCTTCCTTGATTAGTTTTCGGGATTGATTGGTTGAGTATAAAGGGGGGGAAAGGGGGGCTAATCCCCCCATTAATTTATATAAATGGGTTTTCCCTGCAGAATTATTCCTTTTTCCTTCAAATTTTGTTTATAGGTTCACTGTGTTAAGGCGCTTCCTTGATTAGTTTTCGGGATTGATTGGTTGAGTATAAAGGGGGGGAACGGGGGGCTAATCCCCCCCTTAATTTATATAAATGGGTTTTCCATGCAGAATTATCTCATTTGCTTCAAAATTTGTTTATAAGTTCATTGGGTTAAGACGCTTCCCTGATTAGTTTTCGGGATTGACTGATTAAGTATAAAAGGGGGGAACGGGGGGTCTAATCCCCCTTAATTTATATAAATGGGTTTTTCATGCAGAATTATCCCATTTACTTCAAAATTTGTTTATAGGTTCATTGGGTTAAGACGCTTCCCTGATTAGTTTTTGGGATTGACTGATTAAGTATAAAAGGGGGGAACGGGGGGCTAATCCCCCCCCTTAATTTATGTAAATGGGTTTTTCATGCAGAATTATCCCATTTGCTTCAAAATTTGTTTATATGTTCATTGGGTTAAGACGCTTCCCTGATTAGTTTTCGGGATTGATTGGTTAAGTAAAAAGGGGGGGGGGACGGGGGGTGCTAAACCTCCCCCCTTAATTTATATAAATGGGTTTTTCATGCAGAATTATTCCGTTTTCCTTCAAATTTTGTTTATAGGTTCACTGCGTTAAGGCGCTTCCCTGATTAGTTTTTGGGATTGATTGGTTAAGTATAAAGGGGGGGGAACGGGGGGTGCTAGTCCCCTCCTTAATTTATATAAATGGGTTTTCCCTGCAGAATTATTCCTTTTTCCTTCAAATTTTGTTTATAGGTTCACTGTGTTAAGGCGCTTCCTTGATTAGTTTTCGGGATTAATTGGTTGAGTATAAAGGGGGGGAACGGGAGGCTAATCCCCCCCTTAATTTATATAAATGGGTTTTCCATGCAGAATTATCTCATTTGCTTCAAAATTTGTTTATAAGTTCATTGGGTTAAGACGCTTCCCTGATTAGTTTTCGGGATTGACTGATTAAGTATAAAAGGGGGGAACGGGGGGGCTAATCCCCTTAATTTATATAAATGGGTTTTTCATGCAGAATTATCCCATTTACTTCAAAATTTGTTTATAGGTTCATTGGGTTAAGACGCTTCCCTGATTAGTTTTTGGGATTGACTGATTAAGTATAAAAGGGGGGAACGGGGGGCTAATCCCCCCCCTTAATTTATGTAAATGGGTTTTTCATGCAGAATTATCCCATTTGCTTCAAAATTTGTTTATATGTTCATTGGGTTAAGACGCTTCCCTGATTAGTTTTAAGGATTGATTGGTTAAGTAAAAAGGGGGGGGACGGGGGGTGCTAAACCTCCCGCCTTAATTTATATAAATGGGTTTTTCATGCAGAATTATCCCATTTGCTTCAAACTTTGTTTATAGGTTCATTGTGATAAGGCGCTTTCCTGATTAGTTTTTGGATTTGATTGGTTAAGTATAAAAGGGGGAACGGGGGGCTAATCCCCCCCTAATTTTTATAAATGAGTTTTTCATGCAGAATTATTCCGTTTTCCTCCAAATTTTGTTTATAGGTCCACTGTGTTAAGGCGCTTCCCTGATTAGTTTTCGGGATTGATTTGTTAAGTATGAGGGGGGGGGTAATCCCCCCTTAATTTATATAAATGTGTTTTTCATGCAGAATTATCCCATTTGCTTCAAAATTTGTATATAAGTTCACTGTGTTGAGGCGCTTTCCTGATTAGTTTTCGGGATTGATTGGTTAAGTATAAAGGGGGGGTTGAACGGGGGGCTAATCCCCCCCTTAATTTATATAAATGGGTTTTTCAAGCAGAATTATTCCGTTTTCCTTCAAATTTTGTTTATAGGTTCACTGTGTTAAGGCGCTTTCCTGTTTAGTTTTCGGGATTGATTGGTTAAGTATGAAGGGGGGGAACGGGGGGGCTAATCCCCCCTTAATTTATATAAATGGGTTTTCCATGCAGAATTATCCCATTTGCATAAAAATTTGTTTATAGGTTCACTGTGTTAAGGCGCTTCACTGATTAGTTTTCGGGATATATTGGTTAAGTATAAAGGAGGAAACCGGGGGGGGGGTAACCCTCCCTTAATTTAGATAAATAGGTTTTTCATGCAGAATTTTCCGATTTCCATTAAATTTTGAATATAGGTTCACTGTGGTAAGGCACTTCCCTGATTAGTTTTGGGGGTGCATTGGTTAAGTGTAAAGATGGATACGGGGGGGCTAACCCCCCTTAAATTAGATAAATGGGTTTTTTATGCAGAATTATCCGATTTGCTTCAAATTTTGTATATAAGTCCATTGTAATAAAGCGCTTCCCTGAATAATTTTGGGTGTTCATTGGTTAATTATAAGGGAAGGGAGGTGATCCCCCTTAATATATTGTCGATTTCTTTATTTTCGAGAGGCTTATTTAAAATTCTTTGAAATAAGAGTATAATATACAATTAGTGTGAATGGACTGTGAGCTCAATGCCCTCAGTTTAACTGGGCATTTTTCTTTTTTATTATTAGCTCACAGGCTATCAAAGCCTGAGAGCTTATGTGCCCGCCGGTTCTGTATGTATGTATGTATGTATGTATGTATGTATGTACGTATGTACGTACGTAACGCGATAACTCTTCATAGAAATATCCGATTTCCTTCAAATTTTGTTTATAGGTTGACTGTGTTAAGGCACTTCCCTGATTAGTTTTCGGGATTGATTGGTTATATATAAAGGGGGGAACAGGGGGGGCTAATCCCCCCCCTAATTTATATAAATAGGGTTTTAATACAGAATTATTCCGTTTTCCTTCAAATTTTGTTTATAGGTTGACTGTGTTAAGGCGCTTCCCTGATTAGTTTTCGGGATTGATTGGTTAAATATAAAGTGGGGAACAGGGGGGCTAACCCCCCCTAATTTATATAAATGGGGTTTTAATACAGAATTATTCAATTTTCCTTCAAATTTTGTTTATAGGTTCACTGTGTTAAGGCGCTTCCCTGATTAGTTTTCGGGATTGATTGGTTAAGTATAAAGGGGGGAATGGGGGGGGGGTTAATCCCCCCGTTAATTTATATAAATGGGTTTTTCATGCAGAATTATTCCGTTTTCCTTCAAATTTTGTTTATAGGTTCACTGCGTTAAGGCGCTTCCCTGATTAGTTTTTGGGATTGATTGGTTAAGTATAAAGGGGGGGAACGGGGTGGGCTAGTCCCCCCCTTAATTTATATAAATGGGTTTTCCCTGCAGAATTATTCCTTTTTTCTTCAAATTTTGTTTATAGGTTCACTGTGTTAAGGCGCTTCCTTGATTAGTTTTCGGGATTGATTGGTTGAGTATAAAGAGGGGGAACGGGGGGCTAATCCCCCCTTAATTTATATAAATGGGTTTTCCATGCAGAATTATCTCATTTGCTTCAAAATTTGTTTATAAGTTCATTGGGTTAAGACGCTTCCCTGATTAGTTTTCGGGATTGACTCATTAAGTATAAAAGGGGGGAACGGGGGGGCTAATCCCCCTTAATTTATATAAATGGGTTTTTCATGCAGAATTATCCCATTTACTTCAAAATTTGTTTATAGGTTCATTGGGTTAAGACGCTTCCCTGATTAGTTTTTGGGATTGATTGGTTAAGTATAAAGGGGGGTGAACAGGGGGGCTAGTCCCCCCCTTAATTTATATAAATGGGTTTTCCCTGCAGAATTATTCCTTTTTCCTTCAAATTTTGTTTATAGGTTCACTGTGTTAAGGCGCTTCCTTGATTAGTTTTCGGGATTGATTGGTTGAGTATAAAGGGGGGGAAAGGGGGGCTAATCCCCCCCTTAATTTGTATAAATGGGTTTTCCCTGCAGAATTATTCCTTTTTCCTTCAAATTTTGTTTATAGGTTCACTGTGTTAAGGCGCTTCCTTGATTAGTTTTCGGGATTGATTGGTTGAGTATAAAGGGGGGGAACGGGGGGCTAATCCCCCCCTTAATTTATATAAATGGGTTTTCCATGCAGAATTATCTCATTTGCTTCAAAATTTGTTTATAAGTTCATTGGGTTAAGACGCTTCCCTGATTAGTTTTCGGGATTGACTGATTAAGTATAAAAGGGGGGAACGGGGGGTCTAATCCCCCTTAATTTATATAAATGGGTTTTTCATGCAGAATTATCCCATTTACTTCAAAATTTGTTTATATGTTCATTGGGTTAAGACGCTTCCCTGATTAGTTTTCGGGATTGATTGGTTAAGTAAAAAGGGGGGGAACGGGGGGCTAATCCCCCCCTTAATTTATGTAAATGGGTTTTTCATGCAGAATTATCCCATTTGCTTCAAAATTTGTTTATATGTTCATTGGGTTAAGACGCTTCCCTGATTAGTTTTCGGGATTGATTGGTTAAGTAAAAAGGGGGGGGGACGGGGGTGCTAAACCTCCCCCCTTAATTTATATAAATGGGTTTTTCATGCAGAATTATTCCGTTTTCCTTCAAATTTTGTTTATAGGTTCACTGCGTTAAGGCGCTTCCCTGATTAGTTTTTGGGATTGATTGGTTAAGTATAAAGGGGGGGGAACGGGGGGTGCTAGTCCCCCCGTTAATTTATATAAATGGGTTTTCCCTGCAGAATTATTCCTTTTTCCTTCAAATTTTGTTTATAGGTTCACTGTGTTAAGGCGCTTCCTTGATTAGTTTTCGGGATTAATTGGTTGAGTATAAAGGGGGGGAACGGGAGGCTAATCCCCCCTTAATTTATATAAATGGGTTTTCCATGCAGAATTATCTCATTTGCTTCAAAATTTGTTTATAAGTTCATTGGGTTAAGACGCTTCCCTGATTAGTTTTCGGGATTGACTGATTAAGTATAAAAGGGGGGAACGGGGGGGCTAATCCCCCTTAATTTATATAAATGGGTTTTTCATGCAGAATTATCCCATTTACTTCAAAATTTGTTTATAGGTTCATTGGGTTAAGACGCTTCCCTGATTAGTTTTTGGGATTGACTGATTAAGTATAAAAGGGGGGAACGGGGGGCTAATCCCCCCCCCTTAATTTATGTAAATGGGTTTTTCATGCAGAATTATCCCATTTGCTTCAAAATTTGTTTATATGTTCATTGGGTTAAGACGCTTCCCTGATTAGTTTTAAGGATTGATTGGTTAAGTAAAAAGGGGGGGGGACGGGGGGTGCTAAACCTCCCCCCTTAATTTATATAAATGGGTTTTTCATGCAGAATTATCCCATTTGCTTCAAACTTTGTTTATAGGTTCATTGTGATAAGGCGCTTTCCTGATTAGTTTTTAGATTTGATTGGTTAAGTATAAAAGGGGGAACGGGGGGCTAATCCCCCCCTAATTTATATAAATGAGTTTTTCATGCAGAATTATTCCGTTTTCCTCCAAATTTTGTTTATAGGTCCACTGTGTTAAGGCGCTTCCCTGATTAGTTTTCGGGATTGATTTGTTAAGTATGAGGGGGGGGGTAATCCCCCCTTAATTTATATAAATGTGTTTTTCATGCAGAATTATCCCATTTGCTTCAAAATTTGTATATAATTTCACTGTGTTGAGGCGCTTTCCTGATTAGTTTTCGGGATAGATTGGTTAAGTGTAAAGGGGGGAGGAACGGGGGGCTAATCCCCCCCTTAATTTATATAAATGGGTTTTTCAAGCAGAATTATTCCGTTTTCCTTCAAATTTTGTTTATAGGTTCACTGTGTTAAGGCGCTTTCCTGTTTAGTTTTCGGGATTGATTGGTTAAGTATGAAGGGGGGGAACGGGGGGGCTAATCCCCCCTTAATTTATATAAATGGGTGTTCCATGCAGAATTATCCCATTTGCATAAAAATTTGTTTATAGGTTCACTGTGTTAAGGCGCTTCCCTGATTAGTTTTCGGGATATATTGGTTAAGTATAAAGGAGGAAACCGGGGGGGGGGGTAACCCTCCCTTAATTTAGATAAATAGGTTTTTCATGCAGAATTTTCCGATTTCCATTAAATTTTGAATATAGGTTCACTGTGGTAAGGCACTTCCCTGATTAGTTTTGGGGGTGCATTGGTTAAGTATAAAGATGGATACGGGGGGGCTAACCCCCCTTAAATTAGATAAATGGGTTTTTTATGCAGAATTATCCGATTTGCTTCAAATTTTGTATATAAGTCCATTGTAATAAAGCGCTTCCCTGAATAATTTTGGGTGTTCATTAGTTAATTATAAGGGGAGGGAGGTGATCCCCCTTAATATATTGTCGATTTCTTTATTTTCGAGAGGCTTATTTAAAATTCTTTGAAATAAGAGTATAATATACAATTAGTGTGAATGGACTGTGAGCTCAATGTCCTCAGTTTAACTGGGCATTTTTCTTTTTTATTATTAGCTCACAGGCTATCAAAGCCTGAGAGCTTATGTGCCCGCCGGTTCTGTTTGTATGTATGTATGTATGTATGTATGTATGTACGTATGTACGTACGTAACGCGATAACTCTTCATAGAAATATCCGATTTCCTTCAAATTTTGTTTATAGGTTGACTGTGTTAAGGCACTTCCCTGATTAGTTTTCGGGATTGATTGGTTATATATAAAGGGGGGAACAGGGGGGGCTAATCCCCCCTAATTTATATAAATAGGGTTTTAATACAGAATTATTCCGTTTTCCTTCAAATTTTGTTTATAGGTTGACTGTGTTAAGGCGCTTCCCTGATTAGTTTTCGGGATTGATTGGTTAAATATAAAGGGGGGAACAGGGGAGCTAACCCCCCCTAATTTATATAAATGGGGTTTTAATACAGAATTATTCAATTTTCCTTCAAATTTTGTTTATAGGTTCACTGTGTTAAGGCGCTTCCCTGATTAGTTTTCGGGATTGATTGGTTAAGTATAAAGGGGGGAATGGGGGGGGTTAATCCCCCCGTTAATTTATATAAATGGGTTTTTCATGCAGAATTATTCCGTTTTCCTTCAAATTTTGTTTATAGGTTCACTGCGTTAAGGCGCTTCCCTGATTAGTTTTTGGGATTGATTGGTTAAGTATAAAGGGGGGGGGGAACGGGGTGGGCTAGTCCCCCCCTTAATTTATATAAATGTGTTTTCCCTGCAGAATTATTCCTTTTTCCTTCAAATTTTGTTTATAGGTTCACTGTGTTAAGGCGCTTCCTTGATTAGTTTTCGGGATTGATTGGTTGAGTATAAAGAGGGGGAACGGGGGGCTAATCCCCCCCTTAATTTATATAAATGGGTTTTCCATGCAGAATTATCTCATTTGCTTCAAAATTTGTTTATAAGTTCATTCGGTTAAGACGCTTCCCTGATTAGTTTTCGGGATTGACTCATTAAGTATAAAAGGGGGGAACGGGGTGGCTAATCCCCCTTAATTTATATAAATGGGTTTTTCATGCAGAATTATCCCATTTACTTCAAAATTTGTTTATAGGTTCATTGGGTTAAGACGCTTCCCTGATTAGTTTTTGGGATTGACTGATTAAGTATAAAAGGGGGGAACGGGGGGCTAATCCCCCCCCTTAATTTATATAAATGGGTTTTTCATGCAGAATTATCCCATTTGCTTCAAAATTTGTTTATACGTTCATTGGGTTAAGACGCTTCCCTGATTAGTTTTCGGGATTGATTGGTTAAGTAAAAAGGGGGTGGGACGGGGGGTGCTAAACCCCCCCCCCCTTAATTTATATAAATGGGTTTTTCATGCAGAATTATCCCATTTGCTTCAAACTTTGTTTATAGGTTCATTGTGATAAGGCGCTTTCCTGATTAGTTTTTGGATTTGATTGGTTAAGTATAAAAGGGGGAAGGGGGGCTAATCCCCCCCTAATTTATATAAATGAGTTTTTCATGCAGAATTATTCCGTTTTCCTCCAAATTTTGTTTATAGGTCCACTGTGTTAAGGCGCTTCCCTGATTAGTTTCCGGGATTGATTTGTTAAGTATGAGGGGGGGTAATACCCCCCTTAATTTATATAAATGGGTTTTTCATGCAGAATTATCCCATTTGCTTCAAAATTTGTATATAAGTTCACTGTGTTGAGGCGCTTTCCTGATTAGTTTTCGGGATTGATTGGTTGAGTATAAAGGGGGGGGGGAACGGGGGGCTAATCCCCCCCTTAATTTATATAAATGGGTTTTCCATGCAGAATTATCTCATTTGCTTCAAAATTTGTTTATAAGTTCATTGGGTTAAGACGCTTCCCTGATTAGTTTTCGGGATTGACTCATTAAGTATAAAAGGGGGGAACGGGGGGGCTAATCCCCCTTAATTTATATAAATGGGTTTTTCATGCAGAATTATCCCATTTACTTCAAAATTTGTTTATAGGTTCATTGGGTTAAGACGCTTCCCTGATTAGTTTTTGGGATTGACTGATTAAGTATAAAAGGGGGGAACGGGGGGCTAATCCCCCCCCTTTAATTTATGTAAATGGGTTTTTCATGCAGAATTATCCCATTTGCTTCAAACTTTGTTTATAGGTTCATTGTGATAAGGCGCTTTCCTGATTAGTTTTTGGATTTGATTGGTTAAGTATAAAAGGGGGAACGGGGGGCTAATCCCCCCCTAATTTATGTAAATGAGTTTTTCATGCAGAATTATTCCGTTTTCCTCCAAATTTTGTTTAAAAGTCCACTGTGTTAAGGCGCTTCCCTGATTAGTTTTCGGGATTGATTTGTTAAGTATGAGGGGGGGTTATCCCCCCTTAATTTATATAAATGGGTTTTTCATGCAGAATTATCCCATTTGCTTCAAAATTTGTATATAAGTTCACTGTGTTGAGGCGTTTTCCTGATTAGTTTTCGGGATTGATTGGTTAAGTATAAAGGGGGGGGAGTGGGGGGCTAATCCCCCCCTTAATTTATATAAATGGGTTTTTCAAGCAGAATTATTCCGTTTTCCTTCAAATTTTGTTTATAGGTTCACTGTGTTAAGGCGCTTTCCTGTTTAGTTTTCGGGATTGATTGGTTAAGTATGAAGGGGGGGAACGGTGGGGCTAATCCCCCCCTTAATTTATATAAATGGGTTTTCCATGCAGAATTATCCCATTTGCATAAAAATTTGTTTATAGGTTCACTGTGTTAAGGCGCTTCCCTGATTAGTTTTCGGGATATATAGGTTAAGTATAAAGGAGGAAACCGGGGGGGGGGGTCACCCTCCCTTAATTTAGATAAATAGGTTTTTCATGCAGAATTTTCCGATTTCCATTAAATTTTGAATATAGGTTCACTGTGGTAAGGCACTTCCCTGATTAGTTTTGGGGGTGCATTGGTTAAGTATAAAGATGGATACGGGGGGGCTAACCACCCTTAAATTAGATAAATGGGTTTTTTATGCAGAATTATCCGATTTGCTTCAAATTTTGTATATAAGTCCATTGTAATAAAGCGCTTCCCTGAATAATTTTGGGTGTTCATTGGTTAATTATAAGGGGAGGGAGGTGATCCCCCTTAATATATTGTCGATTTCTTTATTTTCGAGAGGCTTATTTAAAATTCTTTGAAATAAGAGTATAATATACAATTAGTGTGAATGGACTGTGAGCTCAATGCCCTCAGTTTAACTGGGCATTTTTCTTTTTTATTATTAGCTCACAGGCTATCAAAGCCTGAGAGCTTATGTACCCGCCGGTTCTGTATGTATGTATGTATGTATGTATGTATGTATGTACGTATGTACGTACGTAACGCGATAACTCTTCATAGAAATATCCGATTTCCTTCAAATTTTGTTTATAGGTTGACTGTGTTAAGGCACTTCCCTGATTAGTTTTCGGGATTGATTGGTTAAATATAAAGGGGGGAACAGGGGGGGCTAATCCCCCCTAATTTATATAAATAGGGTTTTAATACAGAATTATTCCGTTTTCCTTCAAATTTTGTTTATAGGTTGACTGTGTTAAGGCGCTTCCCTGATTAGTTTTCGGGATTGATTGGTTAAGTATAAAGGGGGGAATGGGGGGGGCTAATCCCCCCCTTAATTTGTATAAATGGGTTTTCCCTGCAGAATTATTCCTTTTTCCTTCAAATTTTGTTTATAGGTTCACTGTGTTAAGGCGCTTCCTTGATTAGTTTTCGGGATTGATTGGTTGAGTATAAAGGGGGGGAACGGGGGGCTAATCCCCCCCTTAATTTATATAAATGGGTTTTCCATGCAGAATTATCTCATTTGCTTCAAAATTTGTTTATAAGTTCATTGGGTTAAGACGCTTCCCTGATTAGTTTTCGGGATTGACTGATTAAGTATAAAAGGGGGGAACGGGGGGTCTAATCCCCCTTAATTTATATAAATGGGTTTTTCATGCAGAATTATCCCATTTACTTCAAAATTTGTTTATAGGTTCATTGGGTTAAGACGCTTCCCTGATTAGTTTTTGGGATTGACTGATTAAGTATAAAAGGGGGGAACGGGGGGCTAATCCCCCCCTTAATTTATGTAAATGGGTTTTTCATGCAGAATTATCCCATTTGCTTCAAAATTTGTTTATATGTTCATTGGGTTAAGACGCTTCCCTGATTAGTTTTCGGGATTGATTGGTTAAGTAAAAAGGGGGGGGGGACGGGGGTGCTAAACCTCCCCCCTTAATTTATATAAATGGGTTTTTCATGCAGAATTATTCCGTTTTCCTTCAAATTTTGTTTATAGGTTCACTGCGTTAAGGCGCTTCCCTGATTAGTTTTTGGGATTGATTGGTTAAGTATAAAGGGGGGGGAACGGGGGGTGCTAGTCCCCCCGTTAATTTATATAAATGGGTTTTCCCTGCAGAATTATTCCTTTTTCCTTCAAATTTTGTTTATAGGTTCACTGTGTTAAGGCGCTTCCTTGATTAGTTTTCGGGATTAATTGGTTGAGTATAAAGGGGGGGAACGGGAGGCTAATCCCCCCTTAATTTATATAAATGGGTTTTCCATGCAGAATTATCTCATTTGCTTCAAAATTTGTTTATAAGTTCATTGGGTTAAGACGCTTCCCTGATTAGTTTTCGGGATTGACTGATTAAGTATAAAAGGGGGGAACGGGGGGCTAATCCCCCCCTTAATTTATGTAAATGGGTTTTTCATGCAGAATTATCCCATTTGCTTCAAAATTTGTTTATATGTTCATTGGGTTAAGACGCTTCCCTGATTAGTTTTAAGGATTGATTGGTTAAGTAAAAAGGGGGGGGGACGGGGGGTGCTAAACCTCCCCCCTTAATTTATATAAATGGGTTTTTCATGCAGAATTATCCCATTTGCTTCAAACTTTGTTTATAGGTTCATTGTGATAAGGCGCTTTCCTGATTAGTTTTTAGATTTGATTGGTTAAGTATAAAAGGGGGAACGGGCTAATCCCCCCCTAATTTATATAAATGAGTTTTTCATGCAGAATTATTCCGTTTTCCTCCAAATTTTGTTTATAGGTCCACTGTGTTAAGGCGCTTCCCTGATTAGTTTTCGGGATTGATTTGTTAAGTATGAGGGGGGGGGGTAATCCCCCCTTAATTTATATAAATGTGTTTTTCATGCAGAATTATCCCATTTGCTTCAAAATTTGTATATAATTTCACTGTGTTGAGGCGCTTTAAAGATTAGTTTTCGGGATAGATTGGTTAAGTGTAAAGGGGGGAGGAACGGGGGGCTAATCCCCCCCTTAATTTATATAAATGGGTTTTTCAAGCAGAATTATTCCGTTTTCCTTCAAATTTTGTTTATAGGTTCACTGTGTTAAGGCGCTTTCCTGTTTAGTTTTCGGGATTGATTGGTTAAGTATGAAGGGGGGGAACGGGGGGGCTAATCCCCCCTTAATTTATATAAATGGGTGTTCCATGCAGAATTATCCCATTTGCATAAAAATTTGTTTATAGGTTCACTGTGTTAAGGCGCTTCCCTGATTAGTTTTCGGGATATATTGGTTAAGTATAAAGGAGGAAACCGGGGGGGGGGGTAACCCTCCCTTAATTTAGATAAATAGGTTTTTCATGCAGAATTTTCCGATTTCCATTAAATTTTGAATATAGGTTCACTGTGGTAAGGCACTTCCCTGATTAGTTTTGGGGGTGCATTGGTTAAGTATAAAGATGGATACGGGGGGGCTAACCCCCCTTAAATTAGATAAATGGGTTTTTTATGCAGAATTATCCGATTTGCTTCAAATTTTGTATATAAGTCCATTGTAATAAAGCGCTTCCCTGAATAATTTTGGGTGTTCATTAGTTAATTATAAGGGGAGGGAGGTGATCCCCCTTAATATATTGTCGATTTCTTTATTTTCGAGAGGCTTATTTAAAATTCTTTGAAATAAGAGTATAATATACAATTAGTGTGAATGGACTGTGAGCTCAATGTCCTCAGTTTAACTGGGCATTTTTCTTTTTTATTATTAGCTCACAGGCTATCAAAGCCTGAGAGCTTATGTGCCCGCCGGTTCTGTTTGTATGTATGTATGTATGTATGTATGTATGTACGTATGTACGTACGTAACGCGATAACTCTTCATAGAAATATCCGATTTCCTTCAAATTTTGTTTATAGGTTGACTGTGTTAAGGCACTTCCCTGATTAGTTTTCGGGATTGATTGGTTATATATAAAGGGGGGAACAGGGGGGGCTAATCCCCCCTAATTTATATAAATAGGGTTTTAATACAGAATTATTCCGTTTTCCTTCAAATTTTGTTTATAGGTTGACTGTGTTAAGGCGCTTCCCTGATTAGTTTTCGGGATTGATTGGTTAAATATAAAGGGGGGAACAGGGGGGCTAACCCCCCCTAATTTATATAAATGGGGTTTTAATACAGAATTATTCAATTTTCCTTCAAATTTTGTTTATAGGTTCACTGTGTTAAGGCGCTTCCCTGATTAGTTTTCGGGATTGATTGGTTAAGTATAAAGGGGGGAATGGGGGGGGTTAATCCCCCCGTTAATTTATATAAATGGGTTTTTCATGCAGAATTATTCCGTTTTCCTTCAAATTTTGTTTATAGGTTCACTGCGTTAAGGCGCTTCCCTGATTAGTTTTTGGGATTGATTGGTTAAGTATAAAGGGGGGGGGAACGGGGTGGGCTAGTCCCCCCCTTAATTTATATAAATGTGTTTTCCCTGCAGAATTATTCCTTTTTCCTTCAAATTTTGTTTATAGGTTCACTGTGTTAAGGCGCTTCCTTGATTAGTTTTCGGGATTGATTGGTTGAGTATAAAGAGGGGGAACGGGGGGCTAATCCCCCCCTTAATTTATATAAATGGGTTTTCCATGCAGAATTATCTCATTTGCTTCAAAATTTGTTTATAAGTTCATTCGGTTAAGACGCTTCCCTGATTAGTTTTCGGGATTGACTCATTAAGTATAAAAGGGGGGAACGGGGTGGCTAATCCCCCTTAATTTATATAAATGGGTTTTTCATGCAGAATTATCCCATTTACTTCAAAATTTGTTTATAGGTTCATTGGGTTAAGACGCTTCCCTGATTAGTTTTTGGGATTGACTGATTAAGTATAAAAGGGGGGAACGGGGGGCTAATCCCCCCCCCTTAATTTATATAAATGGGTTTTTCATGCAGAATTATCCCATTTGCTTCAAAATTTGTTTATACGTTCATTGGGTTAAGACGCTTCCCTGATTAGTTTTCGGGATTGATTGGTTAAGTAAAAAGGGGGTGGGACGGGGGTTGCTAAACCCCCCCCCCTTAATTTATATAAATGGGTTTTTCATGCAGAATTATCCCATTTGCTTCAAACTTTGTTTATAGGTTCATTGTGATAAGGCGCTTTCCTGATTAGTTTTTGGATTTGATTGGTTAAGTATAAAAGGGGGAAGGGGGGCTAATCCCCCCCTAATTTATATAAATGAGTTTTTCATGCAGAATTATTCCGTTTTCCTCCAAATTTTGTTTATAGGTCCACTGTGTTAAGGCGCTTCCCTGATTAGTTTCCGGGATTGATTTGTTAAGTATGAGGGGGGGTAATACCCCCCTTAATTTATATAAATGGGTTTTTCATGCAGAATTATCCCATTTGCTTCAAAATTTGTATATAAGTTCACTGTGTTGAGGCGCTTTCCTGATTAGTTTTCGGGATTGATTGGTTGAGTATAAAGGGGGGGGGGGGAACGGGGGGCTAATCCCCCCCTTAATTTATATAAATGGGTTTTCCATGCAGAATTATCTCATTTGCTTCAAAATTTGTTTATAAGTTCATTGGGTTAAGACGCTTCCCTGATTAGTTTTCGGGATTGACTCATTAAGTATAAAAGGGGGGAACGGGGGGGCTAATCCCCCTTAATTTATATAAATGGGTTTTTCATGCAGAATTATCCCATTTACTTCAAAATTTGTTTATAGGTTCATTGGGTTAAGACGCTTCCCTGATTAGTTTTTGGGATTGACTGATTAAGTATAAAAGGGGGGAACGGGGGGCTAATCCCCCCCCCTTTAATTTATGTAAATGGGTTTTTCATGCAGAATTATCCCATTTGCTTCAAACTTTGTTTATAGGTTCATTGTGATAAGGCGCTTTCCTGATTAGTTTTTGGATTTGATTGGTTAAGTATAAAAGGGGGAACGGGGGGCTAATCCCCCCCTAATTTATGTAAATGAGTTTTTCATGCAGAATTATTCCGTTTTCCTCCAAATTTTGTTTATAGGTCCACTGTGTTAAGGCGCTTCCCTGATTAGTTTTCGGGATTGATTTGTTAAGTATGAGGGGGGGTTATCCCCCCTTAATTTATATAAATGGGTTTTTCATGCAGAATTATCCCATTTGCTTCAAAATTTGTATATAAGTTCACTGTGTTGAGGCGTTTTCCTGATTAGTTTTCGGGATTGATTGGTTAAGTATAAAGGGGGGGGAGTGGGGGGCTAATCCCCCCCTTAATTTATATAAATGGGTTTTTCAAGCAGAATTATTCCGTTTTCCTTCAAATTTTGTTTATAGGTTCACTGTGTTAAGGCGCTTTCCTGTTTAGTTTTCGGGATTGATTGGTTAAGTATGAAGGGGGGGAACGGTGGGGCTAATCCCCCCCTTAATTTATATAAATGGGTTTTCCATGCAGAATTATCCCATTTGCATAAAAATTTGTTTATAGGTTCACTGTGTTAAGGCGCTTCCCTGATTAGTTTTCGGGATATATAGGTTAAGTATAAAGGAGGAAACCGGGGGGGGGGGTCACCCTCCCTTAATTTAGATAAATAGGTTTTTCATGCAGAATTTTCCGATTTCCATTAAATTTTGAATATAGGTTCACTGTGGTAAGGCACTTCCCTGATTAGTTTTGGGGGTGCATTGGTTAAGTATAAAGATGGATACGGGGGGGCTAACCACCCTTAAATTAGATAAATGGGTTTTTTATGCAGAATTATCCGATTTGCTTCAAATTTTGTATATAAGTCCATTGTAATAAAGCGCTTCCCTGAATAATTTTGGGTGTTCATTGGTTAATTATAAGGGGAGGGAGGTGATCCCCCTTAATATATTGTCGATTTCTTTATTTTCGAGAGGCTTATTTAAAATTCTTTGAAATAAGAGTATAATATACAATTAGTGTGAATGGACTGTGAGCTCAATGCCCTCAGTTTAACTGGGCATTTTTCTTTTTTATTATTAGCTCACAGGCTATCAAAGCCTGAGAGCTTATGTACCCGCCGGTTCTGTATGTATGTATGTATGTATGTATGTATGTATGTACGTATGTACGTACGTAACGCGATAACTCTTCATAGAAATATCCGATTTCCTTCAAATTTTGTTTATAGGTTGACTGTGTTAAGGCACTTCCCTGATTAGTTTTCGGGATTGATTGGTTAAATATAAAGGGGGGAACAGGGGGGGCTAATCCCCCCTAATTTATATAAATAGGGTTTTAATACAGAATTATTCCGTTTTCCTTCAAATTTTGTTTATAGGTTGACTGTGTTAAGGCGCTTCCCTGATTAGTTTTCGGGATTGATTGGTTAAGTATAAAGGGGGGAATGGGGGGGGCTAATCCCCCCGTTAATTTATATAAATGGGTTTTTCATGCAGAATTATTCCGTTTTCCTTCAAATTTTGTTTATAGGTTCACTGCGTTAAGGCGCTTCCCTGATTAGTTTTTGGGATTGATTGGTTAAGTATAAAGGGGGGGGGGAACGGGGTGGGCTAGTCCCCCCCCTTAATTTATATAAATGGGTTTTCCCTGCAGAATTATTCCTTTTTCCTTAAAATTTTGTTTATAGGTTCACTGTGTTAAGGCGCTTCCTTGATTAGTTTTCGGGATTGATTGGTTGAGTATAAAGGGGGGGAACGGGGGGCTAATCCCCCCCTTAATTTATATAAATGGGTTTTCCATGCAGAATTATCTCATTTTCTTCAAAATTTGTTTATAAGTTCATTGGGTTAAGACGCTTCCCTGATTAGTTTTCGGGATTGACTCATTAAGTATAAAAGGGGGGAACGGGGGGCAAATCCCCCTTAATTTATATAAATGGGTTTTTCATGCAGAATTATCCCATTTACTTCAAAATTTGTTTATAGGTTCATTGGGTTAAGACGCTTCCCTGATTAGTTTTTGGGATTGACTGATTAAGTATAAAAGGGGGGAACGGGGGGCTAATCCCCCCCTTAATTTATATAAATGGGTTTTTCATGCAGAATTATCCCATTTGCTTCAAAATTTGTTTATACGTTCATTGGGTTAAGACGCTTCCCTGATTAGTTTTCGGGATTGATTGGTTAAGTAAAAAGGGGGGAGATGGGGGGTGCTAACCCCCCCCCTTAATTTATATAAATGGGTTTTTCATGCAGAATTATCCCATTTGCTTCAAACTTTGTTTATAGGTTCATTGTGATAAGGCGCTTTCCTGATTAGTTTTTGGATTTGATTGGTTAAGTATAAAAGGGGGAACGGGGGCTAATCCCCCCCTAATTTATATAAATGAGTTTTTCATGCAGAATTATTCCGTTTTCCTCCAAATTTTGTTTATAGGTCCACTGTGTTAAGGCGCTTCCCTGATTAGTTTCCGGGATTGATTTGTTAAGTATGAGGGGGGGGGGGTAATCCCCCCTTAATTTATATAAATGGGTTTTTCATGCAGAATTATCCCATTTGCTTCAAACTTTGTTTATAGGTTCATTGTGATAAGGCGCTTTCCTGATTAGTTTTTGGATTTGATTGGTTAAGTATAAAAGGGGGAAAGGGGGGCTAATCGCCCCCTAATTTATATAAATGAGTTTTTCATGCAGAATTATTCCGTTTTCCTCCAAATTTTGTTTATAGGTCCACTGTGTTAAGGCGCTTCCCTGATTAGTTTTCGGGATTGATTTGTTAAGTATGAGGGGGGGTGGGTAATCCCCCCTTAATTTATATAAATGTGTTTTTCATGCAGAATTATCCCATTTGCTTCAAAATTTGTATATAAGTTCACTGTGTTGAGGCGCTTTCCTGATTAGTTTTCGGGATTGATTGGTTAAGTATAAAGGGGGGAGGAACGGGGGGCTAATCCCCCCCTTAATTTATATAAATGGGTTTTTCAAGCAGAATTATTCCGTTTTCCTTCAAATTTTGTTTATAGGTTCACTGTGTTAAGGCGCTTTCCTGTTTAGTTTTCGGGATTGATTGGTTAAGTATGAAGGGGGGGAACGGGGGGGCTAATCCCCCTTAATTTATATAAATGGGTTTTCCATGCAGAATTATCCCATTTGCATAAAAATTTGTTTATAGGTTCACTGTGTTAAGGCGCTTCCCTGATTAGTTTTCGGGATATATTGGTTAAGTATAAAGGAGGAAACCGGGGGGGGGGGTAACCCTCCCTTAATTTAGATAAATAGGTTTTTCATGCAGAATTTTCCGATTTCCATTAAATTTTGAATATAGGTTCACTGTGGTAAGGCACTTCCCTGATTAGTTTTGGGGTTGCATTGGTTAAGTATAAAGATGGATACGGAGGGGCTAACCCCCCTTAAATTAGATAAATGGGTTTTTTTATGCAGAATTATCCGATTTGCTTCAAATTTTGTATATAAGTCCATTGTAATAAAGCGCTTCCCTGAATAATTTTGGGTGTTCATTGGTTAATTATAAGGGGAGGGAGGTGATCCCCCTTAATATATTGTCGATTTCTTTATTTTCGAGAGGCTTATTTAAAATTCTTTGAAATAAGAGTATAATATACAATTAGTGTGAATGGACTGTGAGCTCAATGCCCTCAGTTTAACTGGGCATTTTTCTTTTTTATTATTAGCTCACAGGCTATCAAAGCCTGAGAGCTTATGTGCCCGCCGGTTCTGTATGTATGTATGTATGTATGTATGTATGTATGTACGTATGTACGTACGTAACGCGATAACTCTTCATAGAAATATCCGATTTCCTTCAAATTTTGTTTATAGGTTGACTGTGTTAAGGCACTTTCCTGATTAGTTTTCGGGATTGATTGGTTATATATAAAGGGGGGAACAGGGGGGGCTAATCCCCCCTAATTTATATAAATAGGGTTTTAATACAGAATTATTCCGTTTTCCTTCAAATTTTGTTTATAGGTTGACTGTGTTAAGGCGCTTCCCTGATTAGTTTTCGGGATTGATTGGTTAAATATAAAGGGGGGAACAGGGGGGCTAACCCCCCCTAATTTATATAAATGGGGTTTTAATACAGAATTATTCAATTTTCCTTCAAATTTTGTTTATAGGTTCACTGTGTTAAGGCGCTTCCCTGATTAGTTTTCGGGATTGATTGGTTAAGTATAAAGGGGGGAATGGGGGGGGTTAATCCCCCCGTTAATTTATATAAATGGGTTTTTCATGCAGAATTATTCCGTTTTCCTTCAAATTTTGTTTATAGGTTCACTGCGTTAAGGCGCTTCCCTGATTTGTTTTTGGGATTGATTGGTTAAGTATAAAGGGGGGGGAACGGGGTGGGCTAGTCCCCCCCTTAATTTATATAAATGGGTTTTCCCTGCAGAATTATTCCTTTTTCCTTCAAATTTTGTTTATAGGTTCACTGTGTTAAGGCGCTTCCTTGATTAGTTTTCGGGATTGATTGGTTGAGTATAAAGAGGGGGAACGGGGGGCTAATCCCCCCTTAATTTATATAAATGGGTTTTCCATGCAGAATTATCTCATTTGCTTCAAAATTTGTTTATAAGTTCATTGGGTTAAGACGCTTCCCTGATTAGTTTTCGGGATTGACTCATTAAGTATAAAAGGGGGGAACGGGGTGGCTAATTCCCCTTAATTTATATAAATGGGTTTTTCATGCAGAATTATCCCATTTACTTCAAAATTTGTTTATAGGTTCATTGAGTTAAGACGCTTCCCTGATTAGTTTTTGGGATTGACTGATTAAGTATAAAAGGGGGGAACGGGGGGCTAATCCCCCCCTTAATTTATATAAATGGGTTTTTCATGCAGAATTATCCCATTTGCTTCAAAATTTGTTTATACGTTCATTGGGTTAAGACGCTTCCCTGATTAGTTTTCGGGATTGATTGGTTAAGTAAAAAGGGGGTGGGACGGGGGGTGCTAAACCCCCCCCTTAATTTATATAAATGGGTTTTTCATGCAGAATTATCCCATTTGCTTCAAACTTTGTTTATAGGTTCATTGTGATAAGGCGCTTTCCTGATTAGTTTTTGGATTTGATTGGTTAAGTATAAAAGGGGGAAGGGGGGCTAATCCCCCCCTAATTTATATAAATGAGTTTTTCATGCAGAATTATTCCATTTCCTCCAAATTTTGTTTATAGGTCCACTGTGTTAAGGCGCTTCCCTGATTAGTTTCCGGGATTGATTTGTTAAGTATGAGGGGTGGGGGGTAATCCCCCCTTAATTTATATAAATGGGTTTTTCATGCAGAATTATCCCATTTGCTTCAAAATTTGTATATAAGTTCACTGTGTTGAGGCGCTTTCCTGATTAGTTTTCGGGATTGATTGGTTGAGTATAAAGGGGGGGGGGAACGGGGGGCTAATCCCCCCCTTAATTTATATAAATGGGTTTTCCATGCAGAATTATCTCATTTGCTTCAAAATTTGTTTATAAGTTCATTGGGTTAAGACGCTTCCCTGATTAGTTTTCGGGATTGACTCATTAAGTATAAAAGGGGGGAATGGGGGGGGCTAATCCCCCCGTTAATTTATATAAATGGGTTTTTCATGCAGAATTATTCCGTTTTCCTTCAAATTTTGTTTATAGGTTCACTGCGTTAAGGCGCTTCCCTGATTAGTTTTTGGGATTGATTGGTTAAGTATAAAGGGGGGGGAACGGGGTGGGCTAGTCCCCCCCCCTTAATTTATATAAATGGGTTTTCCCTGCAGAATTATTCCTTTTTCCTTCAAATTTTGTTTATAGGTTCACTGTGTTAAGGTGCTTCCTTGATTAGTTTTCGGGATTGATTGGTTGAGTATAAAGGGGGGAACGGGGGGCTAATCCCCCCCTTAATTTATATAAATGGGTTTTCCATGCAGAATTATCTCATTTGCTTCAAAATTTGTTTATAAGTTCATTGGGTTAAGACGCTTCCCTGATTAGTTTTCGGGATTGACTCATTAAGTATAAAAGGGGGGAACGGGGGGCTAATCCCCCTTAATTTATATAAATGGGTTTTTCATGCAGAATTATCCCATTTACTTCAAAATTTGTTTATAGGTTCATTGGGTTAAGACGCTTCCCTGATTAGTTTTTGGGATTGACTGATTAAGTATAAAAGGGGGGAACGGGGGGCTAATCCCCCCCCTTAATTTATATAAATGGGTTTTTCATGCAGAATTATCCCATTTGCTTCAAAATTTGTTTATACGTTCATTGGGTTAAGACGCTTCCCTGATTAGTTTTCGGGATTGATTGGTTAAGTAAAAAGGGGGGGATGGGGGGTGCTAAACCCCCCCCCCCCTTAATTTATATAAATGGGTTTTTCATGCAGAATTATCCCATTTGCTTCAAACTTTGTTTATAGGTTCATTGTGATAAGGCGCTTTCCTGATTAGTTTTTGGATTTGATTGGTTAAGTATAAAAGGGGGAACGGGGGGCTAATCCCCCCCTAATTTATATAAATGAGTTTTTCATGCAGAATTATTCCGTTTTCCTCCAAATTTTGTTTATAGGTCCACTGTGTTAAGGCGCTTCCCTGATTAGTTTCCGGGATTGATTTGTTAAGTATGAGGGGGGGGGTAATCCCCCCTTAATTTATATAAATGGGTTTTCCATGCAGAATTATCCCATTTGAATCAAAATTTGTTTATAGGTTCACTGTGTTAAGGCGCTTCCCTGATTAGTTTTCGGGATATATTTTTTAAGTATAAAGGAGGAAACCGGGGGGGGGGGGGGTAACCCTCCCTTAATTTAGATAAATAGGTTTTTCATGCAGAATTTTCCGATTTCCTTTAAATTTTGAATATAGGTTCACTGTGGTAAGGCACTTCCCTGATTAGTTTTGGGGGTGCATTGGTTAAGTATAAAGATGGATACGGGGGGGCTAACCCCCCTTAAATTAGATAAATGGGTTTTTTATGCAGAATTATCCGATTTGCTTCAAATTTTGTATATAAGTCCATTGTAATAAAGCGCTTCCCTGAATAATTTTGGGTGTTCATTGGTTAATTATAAGGGGAGGGAGGTGATCCCCCCTTAATATATTGTCGATTTCTTTATTTTCGAGAGGCTTATTTAAAATTCTTTGAAATAAGAGTATAATATACAATTAGTGTGAATGGACTGTGAGCTCAATGCCCTCAGTTTAACTGGGCATTTTTCTTTTTTTTAACACTTTCCAACCTAGTTGAAAAGTGTTTATGTTTGTCTGGCCGGATGGCCGTCTGCCGGCTGGCCCTCAGGTCGTATGGCCGTCTGCCGTCTGCCGTCTGTCCGTGCTCTAACTGCCGTAAATATGCTCGGATTGCTCTGCAATTTTTATATGTTATTGTCGTTATCTGTAGCATGTTCCCTATTACAACGGAAGTGTGTAGCACTAATAGTTACTTTACAGCCACACTCAAAAGAATTCCGTTACATTACGTCTATGGAGAAAAATCGTCTGCGGTTTATTTAAATAATGTTTCACTATTTTAAACGCATTGAAATTTATATATATCACTAAGGTGCATGACAAGAGGCTTACTACAGAATATTGTGTGTATAGCAGTCATCGTTCATTTACAGGGACACACAAAACAATTCTCTACTGTCTGTTAACAATAATTCCTGAAAGTGCGTTTTAAGTTGCTGAACGCGATTTTAATTTTAACTCGCTTTTTGTCTATTACGTGGTGTATAAATTCTGTAGATTCTATACAGGGAAGCACAAATGTTCGTGAACACATTTCCGTTTATTGACAGAAACTCCAGATGGAGAATTTTAAACTGTGCTACGCGTTTCCTAACTGAACTAAAATTTAGCATCCTATATAGTATATATAGAAATCTATAGATTCTATACAGGGCTGAAAAAAAGTATTCGGATATTTTTCCTAATATTGTATATGTTGGAAATTCCTGAAATTACGTTTTTAAATATGTTATGCGTTTTCCAAATTGTTTACTTAGATGTTATCTTTTAGCTTATTAAACGGTATGATTTGTAAAACTATTTTGGAAGCGTTGGAAAGTGTTACATAATTTATGCTTGAAGCATGATTTTTCGTTCTTGTTTAATTACTTTTTGCTTGCAAATGTATCAAATTATCAGGTGCAGAAACTGTGTAATAGGACTGTTTTTCCGTTTACTGGTACAGACAAAATGTTTTTAAGAAAATGCTGTTAAATTGGCGTTATGAACCGAATTTCTGGAAGCGACAGTGCAGTATGGGAAAAATACTGCCTTCCTTAGACAAAAATCGCTTGTAAGCAAAGAGATATCGCTTCGGCAAAACCGTTTCTTTTCCATATTTCAAATTATTCTAGAACTATTCCTGCGCAATGAAACCACTTTTAGGACGTACAGTACAAAAACATTCAGTTTGAATTTAAGCATGATGCGAAGACACTTGACAATTGACGGTAAACCAAATAGGAGGTTTAATTTCATATTTCTTAATTATATTTTAATACAGGGTTCGTACGCATCAGGGGATTCAGAAGATTTTAAGTGTTTCAGCACCAGAAATTTCGTAAAGTACTGGTCGCTATATCTGAAGATAGAATTTTTTTTTTCATTAAATAAGCCAAATATTTTACGAAAATTCTGGTAAAGGGTGCTTCAAAGTCCTTGAATTGTACCAACCAACCCTGAAATATTTTTTATTTATTTTATTACTATTTCTATTTTTATTAATTTATTATTATTTTTTAGATCCGCTTTAATCATTTGTTCCTGACTATTATATTAAGGAATGTTTTAAATATGAGGGTGCTAATACTTAATACTTTTTGCCAAGACTTATCACAATTCGAGATAGCATGGTGTGGTAACTCCGCCTCCTTGGAGGATGGTTTGCGACGTGGATGCAGAAAGGATGCGTTAAGAGATGTGGAGATGCAGAAGGGATGCTCCTCATCCTCCTTCGGGATATCGCTTCGGCAAAACTGTTTCTTTTCAATATTTCAATTGATTCTAGAGCTATTCCTGCGCAATAAAACCACTTTTAGGACGTACAGTAACAAAACATTGAGTTTTAATTCAAGCATGATGCGAAGACACTTGCCAATTGATGGTAAAGCAAATGGGTGGTTTAATTACATATTTCTTAATTATATTTTAATATTTTTTATTTATTTTATTTTTATTTTTAAATTTATTTATTTATTATTATTTTTTAGATCTGCTTTAATCATTTGCATCTGACTATTATATTAAGGAATGTTTTAAATATGAGGGTGCTGATACTCAATACTTTTTCCCAAGACTTATCACAATTCGAGATAGCATGGTGTGGTAACTCCGCCTCCTTGGAGTATGGTTTGCGCCGTGGATGCAGAAAGGATGCGTTAGAGATGCCAGATGCAGAAGAGATGCTCCTCATCCTCCTTCGGGATATCGCTTCGGCAAAATTGTTTCTTTTCCATATTTCAATTGATTCTAGAACTATTCCTGCTCAATAAAACCACTTTTAGGACGTGCAGAACAAAAACATTGAGTTTGATTTTAAGCATGATGCGAAGACACTTGCCAATTGACGGTAAACCAAATGGGAAGTTTAATTTCATATTTCTCAATTATATTTTAATATTTATTCATTTATTTATTTATTTATTTATTTATTTTTACAACCGTTTTAATCATTTGCATCTGACTATTACATTAAAGAATGTTTTAAATATGCGGGTGCTGATACTGAATACTTTTTGCCAAGACATATCACAATTCGAGACAGCATAGTGTGGTAACTCCGCCTCCTTGGAGGATGGTTTGCGCCGTGGATGCAGAAAGGATGCGTTAAGAGATGTGCAGATGCAGAAGGGATGCTCCTCATCCTCCTTCGAGATATCGCTTCGGCAAAACTGTTTCTTTTCCATATTTCAATTGATTCTAGAACTATTCCTGCGCAATAAAACCACTTTTAGGACGTATAGTACAAAAACATTGAGTTTTAATTTAAACATGATGCAAAAACACTTGCCAATTGACGGTAAACCAAATGGGAGGTTTAATTTTATATTTCTTAATTATATTTTAATACTTTTTATTTATTTTGTTTTAATTTCTATTTTTATTTATTTATTATTATTTTTTAGATCCGCTTTAATCATTTGCATCTGACTATTATATTAAGAAATGTTTTAAATATGAGGGTGCTGATACTCAATACTTTTGTCCAAGACTTATCACAATTCGAGACAGCATGGTAAGGTAACTCCGCTTCCTTGGATGATGGATTGCGCCGTGGATGCAGAAAGGATGCGTCAAGAGATGTGTAGATGCAGAAGGGATGCTCCTCATTCTCCTTCGGGATATCTCTTCGGCAAAACCGTTTCTTTTCCATATTTCAATTGATTCTAGAACAATTCCTGCGCAATAAAACCACTTTTAGGACGTACAGTACAAAAACATTGAGTTTGAATTTAAGCAAGATGCGAAGACATTTGAAAATTGACGGTAAACTAAATGGAAGGTTTAATTTCATATTTCTTAATTATATTGCAATATTTTTTATTTATTTATTTATTTTTTATTTTTTTTTATTTTGTTTATTTTTATTTGTTTATTTATAATTTTTTTAGATACGCTTTAATCATTTGTATATGACTATTCATTAAGGAATGTTTTAAATATGAGTTTGCTGATACTCAATACTTTTGTCGAAGACTTTTCGCAATTCGAGACAGCATGGTGTAGTAACTCCGCATCCTTGAAGGATGGTTTGCGCCATGGATGCAGAAAGGATGCGTTAAGAGATGCGTAGATGCAGAAGGGTAGCTCCTCATCCTCCTTCGGTATATCGCTTCGGCAAAACCGTTTGTTTTCCATATTTCAATTGATTCTAGAACTATTCCTGAGCAATAAAACCACTTTTAGGACGTACAGTACAAAAACTTTGAGTTTGAATTTAAGCATGATGCGAAGACACTTGCAAATTTACGGTAAACCAAATGGGAGGTTTGATTTCATATTTCTTAATTATATTTTAATATTTTTTATTTATTTTATTTTTATTTTTATTTTTATTCATTTATTTTATTCATTTATTTATTTTTATTTTTATTTACTTATTTATTATTATTTTTTAGATCCGCTTTAATCATTTGCATCTGACTATTATATTAAGGAATGTTTTAAATATGAGGGTGCTGATACTCAATACTTTTTCCCAAGACTTATCACCATTCGAGACAGCATGGTGTGGTAACTCCGCCTCCTTGGAGGATGGTTTGCGCCGTGGATGCAGAAAGGATGCGTTAAGAGATGTCCAGATGCAGAAGAGATGCTCCTCATCCTCCTTCGGGATATCGCTTCGGCAAAACGGTTTCTTTTCCATATTTCAATTGATTCTAGAACTATTCCTGCGCAATAAAACCACTTTTAGGACGTACAGTACAAAAACATTGAGTTTTAATTTAAACATGATGCGAAAACACTTGCCAATTGACGGTAAACCATATGGGAGGTTTAATTTTATATTTCTCAATTATATTTTAATACTTTTTATTTATTTTATTTTTATTTCTATTTTTATTTATTTATTATTATTTTTTAGACCCGCTTTAATCATTTGCATCTGACTATTATATTAATGAATGTTTTAAATATGAGGGTGCTGATACTCAATACTTTTTGCCAAGACTTATCACTATTCGAGACAGTATGGTGTGGTAACTCCGCCTCCTTGGAGGATGGTTTGCGCCGTGGATGCAGAAAGGATGCGTTAAGAAATGTACAGATGCAGAAGGGATGCTCCTCATCCTCCTTCGGGATATCGCTTCGGCAAAACTGTTTCTTTTCCATATTTCAATTGATTCTAGAACTATTCCTGCGCAATAAAACCACTTTTAGGACGTATAGTGCAAAAACATTGAGTTTGAATTTAAGCATAATGCGAAGACGCTAGCAAATTGATTGTAAACCAAATGGAAGGTTTAATTTCATATTTCTTAATTATATATATATATATATATATATTTTACATCCGCTTTAATCATTTGCATTTGACTATTATATTAAGGAATGTTTTAAATATGAGGGTGCTGCTACTCAATACTTTTTCCCAAGACTTATCACTATTCGAGACAGTATGGTGTGGTAACTCCGCCTCCTTGGAGGATGGTTTGCGCCGTGGATGCAGAAAGGATGCGTTAAGAAATGTACAGATGCAGAAGGGATGCTCCTCATCCTCCTTCGGGATATCTCTTCGGCAAAACCGTTTCTTTTCCATATTTCAATTGATTCTAGAACAATTCCTGCGCAATAAAACCACTTTTAGGACGTACAGTACAAAAACATTGAGTTTGAATTTAAGCAAGATGCGAAGACATTTGAAAATTGACGGTAAACTAAATGGAAGGTTTAATTTCATATTTCTTAATTATATTGCAATATTTTTTATTTATTTATTTATTTTTTTTATATTTATTTTGTTTATTTTTTTTTGTTTATTTATAATTTTTTTAGATACGCTTTAATCATTTGTATATGACTATTCATTAAGGAATGTTTTAAATATGAGGTTGCTGATACTCAATACTTTTGTCGAAGACTTATCGCAATTCGAGACAGCATGGTTTAGTAACTCCGCATCCTTGAAGGATGGTTTGCGCCATGGATGCAGAAAGGATGCGTTAAGAGATGCGTAGATGCAGAAGGGAAGCTCCTCATCCTCCTTCGGTATATCGCTTCGGCAAAACCGTTTGTTTTCCATATTTCAATTGATTCTAGAACTATTCTTGCGCAATAAAACCACTTTTAGGACGTACAGTACAAAAACTTTGAGTTTGAATTTAAGCAAGATGCGAAGACATTTGAAAATTGATGGTAAACTAAATGGAAGGTTTAATTTCATATTTCTTAATTATATTGCAATATTTTTTATTTATTTATTTATTTTTTATTTTTTTTTATTTTGTTTATTTTTATTTGTTTATTTATAATTTTTTTAGATACGCTTTAATCATTTGTATATGACTATTCATTAAGGAATGTTTTAAATATGAGTTTGCTGATACTCAATACTTTTGTCGAAGACTTTTCGCAATTCGAGACAGCATGGTGTAGTAACTCCGCATCCTTGAAGGATGGTTTGCGCCATGGATGCAGAAAGGATGCGTTAAGAGATGCGTAGATGCAGAAGGGTAGCTCCTCATCCTCCTTCGGTATATCGCTTCGGCAAAACCGTTTGTTTTCCATATTTCAATTGATTCTAGAACTATTCCTGAGCAATAAAACCACTTTTAGGACGTACAGTACAAAAACTTTGAGTTTGAATTTAAGCATGATGCGAAGACACTTGCAAATTTACGGTAAACCAAATGGGAGGTTTGATTTCATATTTCTTAATTATATTTTAATATTTTTTATTTATTTTATTTTTATTTTTATTTTTATTCATTTATTTTATTCATTTATTTATTTTTATTTTTATTTACTTATTTATTATTATTTTTTAGATCCGCTTTAATCATTTGCATCTGACTATTATATTAAGGAATGTTTTAAATATGAGGGTGCTGATACTCAATACTTTTTCCCAAGACTTATCACCATTCGAGACAGCATGGTGTGGTAACTCCGCCTCCTTGGAGGATGGTTTGCGCCGTGGATGCAGAAAGGATGCGTTAAGAGATGTCCAGATGCAGAAGAGATGCTCCTCATCCTCCTTCGGGATATCGCTTCGGCAAAACGGTTTCTTTTCCATATTTCAATTGATTCTAGAACTATTCCTGCGCAATAAAACCACTTTTAGGACGTACAGTACAAAAACATTGAGTTTTAATTTAAACATGATGCGAAAACACTTGCCAATTGACGGTAAACCATATGGGAGGTTTAATTTTATATTTCTCAATTATATTTTAATACTTTTTATTTATTTTATTTTTATTTCTATTTTTATTTATTTATTATTATTTTTTAGACCCGCTTTAATCATTTGCATCTGACTATTATATTAATGAATGTTTTAAATATGAGGGTGCTGATACTCAATACTTTTTGCCAAGACTTATCACTATTCGAGACAGTATGGTGTGGTAACTCCGCCTCCTTGGAGGATGGTTTGCGCCGTGGATGCAGAAAGGATGCGTTAAGAAATGTACAGATGCAGAAGGGATGCTCCTCATCCTCCTTCGGGATATCGCTTCGGCAAAACTGTTTCTTTTCCATATTTCAATTGATTCTAGAACTATTCCTGCGCAATAAAACCACTTTTAGGACGTATAGTGCAAAAACATTGAGTTTGAATTTAAGCATAATGCGAAGACACTAGCAAATTGATTGTAAACCAAATGGAAGGTTTAATTTCATATTTCTTAATTATATATATATATATATATATATTTTACATCCGCTTTAATCATTTGCATTTGACTATTATATTAAGGAATGTTTTAAATATGAGGGTGCTGCTACTCAATACTTTTTCCCAAGACTTATCACTATTCGAGACAGTATGGTGTGGTAACTCCGCCTCCTTGGAGGATGGTTTGCGCCGTGGATGCAGAAAGGATGCGTTAAGAAATGTACAGATGCAGAAGGGATGCTTCTCATCCTCCTTCGGGATATCTCTTCGGCAAAACCGTTTCTTTTCCATATTTCAATTGATTCTAGAACAATTCCTGCGCAATAAAACCACTTTTAGGACGTACAGTACAAAAACATTGAGTTTGAATTTAAGCAAGATGCGAAGACATTTGAAAATTGACGGTAAACTAAATGGAAGGTTTAATTTCATATTTCTTAATTATATTGCAATATTTTTTATTTATTTATTTATTTTTTTTATATTTATTTTGTTTATTTTTTTTTGTTTATTTATAATTTTTTTAGATACGCTTTAATCATTTGTATATGACTATTCATTAAGGAATGTTTTAAATATGAGGTTGCTGATACTCAATACTTTTGTCGAAGACTTATCGCAATTCGAGACAGCATGGTTTAGTAACTCCGCATCCTTGAAGGATGGTTTGCGCCATGGATGCAGAAAGGATGCGTTAAGAGATGCGTAGATGCAGAAGGGAAGCTCCTCATCCTCCTTCGGTATATCGCTTCGGCAAAACCGTTTGTTTTCCATATTTCAATTGATTCTAGAACTATTCTTGCGCAATAAAACCACTTTTAGGACGTACAGTACAAAAACTTTGAGTTTGAATTTAAGCATGATGCGAAGACACTTGCAAATTTACGGTAAACCAAATGGGAGGTTTGATTTCATATTTCTTAATTATATTTTAATATTTTTTATTTATTTTATTTTTATTTTTATTTTTATTCATTTATTTTATTCATTTATTCATTTTTATTTTTAATTACTTATTTATTATTATTTTTTAGATGCGCTTTAATCATTTGCATCTGACTATTATATTAAGGAATGTTTTAAATATGAGGGTGCTGATACTCAATACCTTTTGCCAAGAATTATCGCAATTCGAGACAGCATGGTGTAGTAACTCCGCATCCTTATAGGATGGTTTGCGCCATGGATGCAGAAAGGATGCGTTAAGAGATGTCCAGATGCAGAAGAGATGCTCCTCATCCTCCTTCGGGATATCGCTTCGGGAAAACGGTTTCTTTTCCATATTTCAATTGATTCTAGAACTATTCCTGCGCAATAAAACCACGTTTAGGACGTACAGTACAAAAACATTGAGTTTCAATTGAGGCATCATGCGAAGACACTCGCAAATTGATGGTAAACCAAATGGGAGTTTTAGTTTCATATTTCTTAATTATATTTTAATATTTTGAATATATATATATATTATATATATATATATTGCATAGGATATCTGAGATTTATATCTAAACGGGGTATGTTTTTACTATTCAGATTTTGATTGCATTTTTTTTTTCTTTTCGGGGACACTTTCATTTTCGGAACCTATTCTGAAACTGAAAGTGTCCCCAAAAAAGGAGGAAAATCTGAAATCAAAATTCAAAAGTACGATATTACCCGGTTAGACAGAGCTTTAATATATCCTACGTAAAAACAAATATTAAAAATTAAATCATTTAAAAATATTAAAATATAAATGAGAAATTTGAAAAGAACGTTGAATTTTATTTAATATCAGCTCCCGAGTTCTTTAAATTTACTAGCGTTTTTTCTTAAGACCTGTGGATGAAATTTTCTAAATTAGTAAACTGTGTTTTAGAAAGTCTGGTAAATGAATATGATTCCTTTACAATTCTGTTTATTATTTCAAACTAAATTAACCCTTATCACGCATGAGTTATTTTTAAATCGATAGAAAAAAATATTTTGCACTCAAAATCGATATTTAAAATTGATTATTAAAAAGAAATGCCATTGAATTTTTAATAATCTTACTTTCATTACAAAATTAAAAAGAGAACTTCAACAGTTCAATAAAAAAATATTATTAACAATAAATAAAAAAATATTATTAACAGTTATTAATTATTTTTCGTGATTATTTATGCGTGGGATGCATTAAAAAAAAAGTAGGAGTAAAAAACATTTTTGCTTACCATTGTTATTTAGATTTATAAATATTATGATAGTGAATATTTCATAGAAAATTGTCCTTGAATATTCAATTTGGAGAATTCATTTGAATTAAGCTATTTAATAATGATAGAGTACTATTTCGATTTTCCTGCACACAAATTTAAATATAAAAATTTCTTTATAAATATCTCTTACAGTAAATCTTTATGAAAAAATTCATAAATTCTGTTAATTTGTTTGGGAAATGAAATAGCGTTGGTGTAAAATTTCTAGAGTCAACAACTTACCGAAAAAATCAATTTTGAAGATATTCTAGTCAGATATTCACCATAGCGGTCGATGGCGTCCCCAGGACTTCTCGGGGTAGTGTTGCCAGATGTATCTCTTAAGAAAACGGAAGATTTTTACTGCACAAGTCTGTTTTTCTTTTATCGAACTACAGTCATTTCACACATCCTACTGAACTGTGTTAAAGGTGTATACAATGCCTTCTTTAAAGAATTTCCTTAAAAAACAATCATTAATTGTTATCATATATATTATTTCTGTTGTCAGCATCCCTTTTTCTATGAATTTACGAAACGCACAACAACGAATGAGGTAGCATTCGAAATGCTTTTGAAGCGATTTATGACATAGTACGCTCACATTATGTTAAAATGAGTTTATCGATTAAAAATTGCTGTTAATTAAAAATTAAATCGGCATTGTTTTCATAAATGAAATAAAAGGGTTTTCCTCAAATCATTGTTGCCGCAAAAATAAAATACCGCATTATATGGATGCTCAACAATCTATATTATAAAGGAACAACGTGTCCGTGCGTAACGCGGACGTCATTTTGCGAATGGCAACACTTGAAGATGAAATTTCGGTTTTGCGATTTTTGCTACTTCAATTTTTTTAATTTCTAAACATCGTCCATTTTAAATTTTGACACCGTTATATAAGAAAAAAATTCTACTTTCAAATGCAATTTGTTTGAAAACTGTATCTTAATTGACTGATTTATTATAGCATTTAAATTAAATTTCAAGCATGATTTTAAAAAAAATCTATCTCAATCGCTTGCAGACAATTACTAAATATCAATCCGTTTGCATTTTAAACACAAAATTAAAAGTTCGGCATTTGTTTCCAACTAATATTCAATAACGAAATTAAAATTCATTAAACAATCAATAAATTAGTATAAACACAAATAAAACACAAATTTAACAGACATGAAATTGACATAAGCGCTTAAAATCGCTGAAATTATCACAATAAAACAAACTGTAGTAGATAACGAAATTTTTAACGATTTCTTCGGCTATTAACTTCTGGCACGAAGCCAACACGAAATGACCCCTTTTAATAAATTTCAGAATTTTATTTGAGTATATAATTGACATATTTCATATAAAAATGCGCTTCGGTGTTGTTAGGGGGTACTCTAAAAAAATATATAATAAAAATAAAAAATCTATTCAATAAAAAAAATTTTTTTTTTTAAGTTTTCAATAAAAAAATAAATGATTTTCAGATATATTCTGTATCCCGGGAAAGCCCGGGTTGGATGCCCTAGTGATTATAAAAAAATAAATAGTACAAAAAAGATAAAGGGACAACTCTCCACGGGTTTATTTTAAATTTATGATTAAAAAGCAAAATTGAAATTACAACGTTTAGGATAAAAAAAAAACACCATCGATAAATCGAAGCAATGGTATTATTTCACTTAAACTGTATGGTTTGTTATATTAGATAAAATTATATTTTATACGTAGGGGAGACTGGGGCAAGATGACTATGTTAACAATTTTTGTTGTTTATTAATTTATTTTGAAGTAATAGTAAAATTAATTTTACATGAACTGATAGAGTATACCTTTGTAGTATTAAATACATTACCATTTAATTTTTCAAATAAAAAAAATAAAGGATAATTTTATTTTTTCATAACATTAACAAATCGCCATCTTGCCCCAGTACTGGGGAAAGATGACAACACTGAAAAAAATTGAACATATTTTATCTTTTGAATATGTTACATGGTTTAACAAATGATAACTGTGTTTTTACATCTTACAAAGTATCAAACTAAGCATAATGCATTGATTGTAACGTAATTTTGAAGTGTTTAGTTGTGCAGCCAACAATAGTCACAAATAAAAATGCCATTTTCATAATTGGAACATTCCTCATGCCACCACTCTTGGCATTTATAGCACTGGATCCATTCTTCTGTTGGTGGGTCACAATGCCAGAAGTTGGCCTTAAACGCTTTTTGAATTTTTTGGGAGGTGGAGGACCAGCGGGGGAGGGGGGAGGTCTTGACCCCGTCGAACGGTACTCTCCTCGTACCGATCGGACGCTTGGAAGTGGAGATATGGACCCCGATAGGGTTTTTCTTTCGCGAGGCTAGGAGGGGCTTAGCGGATGGCAAAAATGTCTTCCTCTGGTCGCCCCCTTTCGAACGACACCTCCCCCGATCCTATGCGCCCCTTAGCCCCAGAGGAGATAGAAGCGCACGGTCGTGCGAACAAACACACAGACAAACAAGCGTTTACAGGATTTAAATAGAATGGACAACATAGTTAGTTTAATAAATTTCGAAACAGAGGGCCAGATGACGAGCTCGTCATCTTGCCCCGGACTGCCTGTTTAAAAATATTCGTTTTCATTGCCATGAAGGAAGGCGATTAATTGACATTTATCCATGGTAATAGGTAGTATTTAAACTAAGTTACTCATAAATATTAAAGAGAAACGATATATCTTACCTGTATCTGTAGCAGAGCTTTTTTACACATGCATAAAAGTTATAACGTGGCAGCGGAAAACAATCAAAGCTTCACAACTGACACAAAAATGGCGATTTCAGTGTCTCTATAGTATTGTTTAACGAACGGCCGATAGGAGAGCCAGTAGTGTCCGGTTGATGCTGCCACCTAGCGGAAAACGGAAAAATTAAGACATTCGTCATCTTGCCCCGGTCTCCCCTACTCAGTTTGTTTTTTGTTGTCCCATGTTTTTTTTCAAGCGGATGACGTCATCCTCTAATTCAGTTAAAATACGATAGTTTCTCCCCCCCTCCCTCGCTGGAACATTTTCCTGTCTTCGATAAGTTAATATTGTAATTTTGATGGAATAAAATGAGATTATCTAAAAATGATTAGATATTGCAATAAAATGTTAGAATGCAGTGCGAAATCCTCGCACGGATCCACTGGTAATTGTTATTTCCTAACTGTAAGGTAAAGCCAGGAGAGATGGCGCAGTCGGAGAGATTGCGCACATAGAGGTTCGGGGGGGAAGGAGTAGAGTGAGCGCGCAGCGACTCCAAGTAGTTGTACAACAGCAGTAGTGGAGTGTCTACTTGAAAGTGCACGTTAATTGTTTTGAGCGTCAAAGATAAAGCATTGCTATTTTGTTTTGTTTTCCCAAAGTAAGTGCTTGAATTTTCATAGCTCTTCATCAGAATTTCTATACAATGTCAGTAGTACAAAATATTTTAAACTTAAACGATTTCTCATAAGCTACTAATCTAGACTAACAATGTGAACATCAACGGTTCGTTTTAGCAGTGGCCATGTTTAAATAAAAGACCACGCAATCTCTCCTACCGAAATTGGAGAGTTTGCGCATCTGCTACTTAGGAGAGATGGCGCATTGTTTCCATTAGTTTCTATGCTAGGAGAGATTACGCAGCTTATTGGTAAATTTGCATAAAAAATGAAAAATGAAAATGGACCAATTTTAAGTTAAACGCGTTTTCAAGTAACTTAATGTTATTTTGTAATCTTGTCTGGACTTGCTTTTTCTGATTCTTTATTTTTTTTCCCCTTTAATAATTTTTTTTTAATCGTTTTTAAAATTATTTCCTTTTTCTGATTCTTTAATCATTAGGTTGAAATATTCACTCCTAATACAATAATATTTGTTCACAAAAAACTTACAACAATGTCATTTAAGCATAATTATTACTGTTAACAATTTAATTCTAGTTATTATTAGTAACAATCTCTCCCACCCATGTGCGCAATCACACCAACCCTGTAAGGACAGATTGCACAAAATAACTTTCTTGGTTTTAATACAACTGTTCTATTAAATTACAACATAAAAACAAAATAGCAATAGAAATGCATAAAAAAACAAATGAATTAAAAATTATTCATGGATAGTTTAGCAAAAAATTAATATTTAGATTTTTTATTGTTGTTCTTTTGAATTGTGCGCAGACTCTCCTAGCTTTACGTTATATGTATATTTATTGCATTATTCTAACAACATTGTTTATTTAATTTTGCAGTCAAATTTTTGTGTCAAAAAGCGCATCGAAAGTGAAAATTTTGAAGGAAATTGAAAGGTAAATGGATAAAAATACTGTTAGATGTGTTTAAAAAAAAAAAAAAAAAAAAAAAAAAAAAAAAAAAAAAACGGAAGAAATCATCGTACGGGAAAGGTTTAAGCGTGCGACGTACAATAAGCCTTAGAAACCTACAACTTACGTAGAAAACATACACCCTGGCAACCCTACTTAAGTGTCAATTAGGGGCGATTGCTCAAAATTATTTAAAATTATCTGTTATGATAAAAAACAAGAATTGCCAGTTCGGCTTTATTTATTCAAAAATTTCGAATTCATGCCAGAAATTCCCAATAGTAATGTGTGATTTGTTTAATGAGAAACATTTTATGATTACATAAAGTAAAAATTCCTCTTTTGGAATTTCTGGCATGAATTTGAAATTTCTGAACAAAAACAAAAGGCCAAACTGGCAAACCTGTAAAAGATCAAAAAGCTGAATGGTCTGTGGAGCGCCTTTCCCTTCTCACGTCATGATCCCATACCACAATTGATATTAGATATAAGGGGAAAATACTAAAATCCGGGAAATAGAAATTTTAATTGCAGCATATAATTACGCACAGTAATATATATATTATTAATAAATAAATAATTTTTGTCGGATTAAAACTTATGATACTTTGAATTTCATAAATTTTCAGCGTTCTCTAGCACTAAAAAGAGCAAAACGCATTTTTGATATCTTGTTTGGATAGAATCATATTGCGTCAAATAACAATAATAATAATAATAATTTCACTCTGTTTTCTTAAAATCACTGAAGCATGTACTGCATGCTATGGTATAAACTTCGTTAGCTTTATAAATGAAAAACAAGCTCTAATTAGCAACTGAATAACACAAAAGTATCCATTAAAAATAAAATAAAATTTCTGAATTATAGTTTTGACCAGTTTTTTCATTACTCGCATATGCTTACTGCGAAAACAACAAAAACGAAAAATTAAAACATGTACTTATTTTAAAGACAATGAATCGAGATTTGAAAATGCAATTCGGATGAACAATTGAGGTTCTCGTACCAGGGAAGTCACTTAACGATGTCTCTGATGAAAATTTCCTTGAGGGACATGATTAATAAGAAAAATAGTAGAGTAAAATTAAGACGTTATGCGTCAATTTAATTGATGACCGCATTTTATATAAAAGGCATGACATCACAAACTTCCAGAACCTGGATATGATCACTGCGCACTGTACAGTCATGTGTCGCTGTTCGCACGTGAGTTTCTCGGATATAACTGTTATCAAGGTGGCAAAGGTGAGACGTTCTTGCATTAATTTATATTTGGTAGTTAATTACCTGAGTTTTGTATTAGTAGAATGGAGGAAGAAGTAATTTTTCACTCTTATGCGCTGCAATATTTTGGATATTTCGTCTTTATAGGTACCATGGCCGTAACTAGATAGGGGAAGGGGAACAGTGCCCTATTAACTTCTGAAGGTAGGGAAAACATCATTTTGGGGGTCATCTTTCACGCATTAAGTGTTTTCTAAATTCAACATACATGATAACGTATATAAGTGCTACAAATCTTGGAAGTTGCTCAGCCAAGTTCACAAATATTTTACTAAACAACTTTTTTATGTTCCCTGTATATTGTACTATAGATGGAGTATATTTGTAGAATAAATATTATAGTTGTATGCTCAGTTATACACAGGTGGTTACTAACCAGTATATCAGCATATCATATAATTGGTTAGCAGTCTACGGATCATATTCATATTTAAAGTTAGATAAGTTATCTAAAGTAGCATGGATTTCTTTTGCATTGTGTGCAAACTTTCTTCTACAAGAAAATTAAAAATTCAGCGTATAAAAATAAAAATGTGAATTATGGGGCCCCATTTTACAGTCAGTTTTTAGTTCACAGTCATTTTATAGTATACAGTTTATAGTACAGTCAGCACTATCAAATTTTAGAGAGGAAAATTCAGTTTCACGTGCTATTTGGATAACCAGGCCTTGCAGAGGCGGATGCCCCTCTTAGAAATAAGTTATTGAGCCCCCTATAGACTTTATAATATTTTAATAATTGTTACATTTAAAATGTTTTAAACTTTGTTATCTGAAGTGTTATGGCAGTAAGGAACAAGGTAGGTTATACCCATGTCTATATTTATTTATCATTAAAATAGAGGAATAAAGATCAGATGTGAATTAGTTCCATCAAAAATTTTTAAAGCCCCTTCTGTCTTTACCAAATTATTAAGGTCCTGAATAGTACAATGATATCACGGTTAGTGAGTGCGTCTGCTATCGAATGTGCTAGGGAGCATAGGCGTAACTTGGGCACTAAGACTAGGGGGGCAAAAATCTCGAAGACTTTTCGTGATAAAATAACCCCCCCCCCCCCTCTATCCCATCAGCATAAACATACACACACTTAAATTAAATACTTAAAAATTTTAATATTTAAACAAAATTTTAAATGTTTAACCATATACGCAAAAATAGGAAAAATCCTGTTACACATGTTTTTAAGAGAATATTTAAAAATATTGAATGCTCTTATGTTTGATGCAATGTTCAATTAGAAAAACATTCAAACAAATTTAATAAAAAATAGTCAAAGCCTTGGGCTTTAGAAGATTTCTTTTAATGGTGAGGGTGATGGTGAGGAATGTGGTTGAGATAAATATTTTTAAAGCTTTTATTCAGAGTGGCAACGATTGATGAAAGTTTTTTAAATACAAACACTCTAGCTAGCATTTTGAGTAGAATGACTCAGAAATTTTGCTGTGATGCATTTTAGGGTACATGGAATATTTTTAGCTTAAGAATTTAAAAATTAATATTGCCCTTTAATTTCGAAAATTTCGAACTCTACCTTTTCACAGCGTTTCAAGGGAAGAAAAACAAGAACGAAAACATATGCATCAGTTACAGATTACCAAATATTTTCCAACAATATTAGAATACTATTAACCCTCCAGCCGTGGGTAACGCTCCTATCGCATTTCACTTATTCTATACAATTTCGCGGGGAACGCTATTTTGACGTTCTCTACAATTTTTATAGTATACTTAAGCATCGGGAGATTCTATTTCTTCGTTGAATCTATCTTATTTTATTTAGGAATAGAGAGATTCGTTTACAAATTATAATGCACTAGGGGGCTCTGACCCCTGCTCGCTACGCTCACCAACCCCCGTTCTGATTTCACAGCCTCTTAAAACCTAGTAATGTATCCTGTTTTAAAAAGATGATGATGATGATATCACGAACGGCGACTTTCTTCTGTAATCAGGTTATAATGCTTTTTCATTTAACTGGTTATAATGCTTTTTCATTTAACTGGTTATAATGCTTTTTCATTTAATTCATCTTTTTTATTTTTAATATTCATGTATGTAAACACAATTTTTATGACGTAATTTTCTTTATTTCCTGCTTTCAACACGTGATCATTTAATTATTATTTTAAACTTTCATTATTGTTTTTAATAGTCTCGCGCAAATACATTTTTTATTTGAGATAAAACATAACCCTTTGCGCTTATTTAGAAATTGGCAGCAATTTAAAAAAATGACTTTTTCAATAAAAGATTTTTAACTCGATTTTTAAGGAGTTTTTGAGTTTTTATTGTCCGACCGTGATAATTTTTCTAATTTCTGAAAGCTTGTTATATTTCGCGTCTGGTGGTATGATTTTCGAATCCGTAGGAATTCTAGAAAAAAAGTAATAGCTCCTCAAAATAGTTCCTAGTAAAAAAGCAATGAGAATAACCGGAAATATCTACGCAGAATTTGATTGGTCCATATCGTTTTTGGCTCAGTTCCAGATTACTTTTTTTTAATATAGAAGGATGTATCATTTCATTTATTAGGTCATTCTGAAAGTTCTGCGGTTTTTGAAATATTTTGAATCCATAAATGCCACATTCCCATCGGAATTTTGAAATAAAACTTTGTTTTTATAATGTACATGAAGAAACTGCTTTTATTTATTTGGAAATAATTTTGTTTGTAAATTCTGGTGACATTCATTCCTTATAATTATTATAAGTGACGGATAAAAATAGGCCGCGGTTTTATATAAGAAAATGGAAACATCGCCCGCGGCTAGAGGGTTAAGAAAGTTCATTCTTTCATACAGTGGAATGAGATATTTAAATAAACAATTTTAAAAACACAGAACGCAATGAAAAATCCATTTCCAAGAATTAATGACTATGGCAGATAGAGATAATCTATGCGAATTCTTTGGTGCAACGTTATTACTAATTTATAGATGACAATATATCAATATTCTTTTGTGCAGCCATATATTAATGAATAATACAGTAAAATTTAACCTGAATAATTTTAACACAAATGAACATGCAACTATTTATATTCTATAAGCACCTTTGAATAATAAAATATAATTCCACTAGAAAATGCCCAACACTGTTAAAAACCTACATTGGGAATTCACGTCCATAAACTGAATTGCTTCATTTTTTTTCGTGGAGCGCTGTATATGATCTGTAGAATTTATACTCATGGTGTAATATACTAAAATTTAGTTAATTTTAAAAATGTACACCACAGCTGAAAACGCACTTCCAGTAATTATGGTTCGTATAGTCATAAAGAGTGCTATAAGACCACCTCAGTGACACATTTAAATTTCATCATGTTTCATGTATCATAACATCACTAAAATGCACCACAAACAATTTTTCGCAATATAGCATAATGTAGTTTAAAACTTTTGTATCCCTGTAAACGAGCTATAACAGTTATATACTGCATCTTCAATAAGGAATATGTTGCAGTAAGCCTCAATAGCATATAGTATATAAAGGTTCGTACGGACTCGGGTTAATTCCCATTCACGAGACTCGATCTGGGCCGAGCCTGATCTTCACTCTTTCGGGGCCAGAGCTTACACTTTTCTGCAAACTTGGACCGATCCGATACAGACTTCTTTTTTCCAGCTCGATCTGGAAAAAGAAGGACTTCCAGGACTTCTGAAATTAATTCTTCCTAGAAGTCTGCACGGACCGAAATTTTCAAGCCCTGTCCCGACCCAGCCTGTATGAAAATCACTGAACCCTTGAAAAAATCAGTAAAATGAGGCCCGACCGAACATTTTTGTGCAAAAAAGTATATACTTTTAAATTGCACTTATGCTACAATTAAAGTTATTTTTAACGAATGGTACATACATTTTTAGGCCAAAAAAGAATAATAATAATAAACTACAGTAAAACCTCTGAAAAGGAAAATGGTTTATGACGAAATCTTGTCTTAAACGGAAAAATGTGTTGATCCATGCAAAGTGAATATAAGAATTTGTGCGAAAAGGATATATTACATTTACAAAAGACGATGTACCTGCTAAGAATAGAACCTGTCTATAACGGATTTTTTTACTCTCTGATACGATTCTGTCTTAGAAGATTTTACTTCATAGCATTTTTGAGATTTTTAACTCTCCAAGCCATGGAATGTGGATTAACGATATTAATGATAACTCAAGCATTTACATACAAATAGAGATTTATTAAAAAATCAATATTTACTCGACAAGCAGAAAGAAATCTAGGTAGGGTCAGTATTTTGATACAGATGTTCCTATATTTCGCAGCCCAGGGCACTTTTTTAAAATAAAAAATATAAACATTTCAAACAAAATCTGAAATAAGTATTTTTGTCAAAACTCCTCGCACAAGACAATTTTTATACATATTAGTCTAAAAACCTACACAGAGCAATCTAGAAGGCTTGGCCCTTTTAGAGGCTACAGAGGGTTCCAGAGGGTTCGACCCCCTGAAGCTCCTGTTTAAGATAAATTGGAAACACATAAACGTAAAAAAATAAACATAATTAAAAATTATCTTCCACTAGGATTCCGGAAGCAGAGCCTGAAGTCGAAAGATTCTTATTTTTTGTTTTTGTTAGTGTTTAATTATTTTATGTCACTTACGATGAATAAATTTTACTTTTTTGTTTTCAAATCATCAGAAATAAAGGAAATTTAACTATCCTGCTCCCCCCAATACTTCCCGCCGGCGCATATAGTAGTTTACAGATGTTTTATTTTTTTTAAAGATGATTTCAAACTATAAGAAAAACTTTTTTCCATGAAAAATTACTTTATCTATATGTTACTAAAATAGACGTAAGATAAAAATAAATGTACAGAATGCTTTAAAAACTTTAAAACATAAGATCTTAGTAGTACATAACTCTCCTAGCGCTTTCGGTTCCAAACTAAGCCATTATCAAGGACCCTCGACCATCGGAGACCACAGTACAGATGTTGTTCAAGAGCAGCACTCAAAGTGACAGTAGAACTCAATTCTGGATATGGTTATGATTTCAAAATATCATAATCTTAAAACTCTACAAAGATAAAATAAATAAAAAATTGTCCCTGTACTTTATTAAACCAAGTTAATTGTAAATATAACAGAATACTGTTATCGAAAAGCTTTGATGAAGAAATATAGAATAACACAAATTTGTAACTTCTATTTTTACGGTATAGCCACTGACTGATATCTTACACAGTCCTGTAACAATGAAGTCCAGACCCGGCCAATGTCTTCGGACAAAAATAAAACTCGGACTCGACCTAGAACGGGAACAATACAGTCTAGGCTTGGCTCGGCTAAATTCCAATTAAATAAATCTCGGATTTCAGGCCAGTCCCAGTCTCCTGCAGACCTCTAAATTCTTCCCCCCGAGCCCATGTTGGAGTCCCTTTAAAATTATAGTAATGTTCTACATTTGTTTAGCAAAATTTATAGAAATTTAATTTGGTTTAATAATTTAGAGAGATATTTTTAAAATCTATCTTTTTTCTTTGTGGAGCTTTAAAATTATGATTTTCTTTTGTAATCTTTTTCTTTCATTCTAAACTATGTTGATTTTTCTTACCGAATCTTCATTTGAATGCAAGTCTAAATAAAAGTGAAAATAACGAATTTTGCTTAGTCGCCACTGGCCGATAGGTGGATTTTTTTTAGTAACCAGTTACTGGCTAATGAGAAAAATTTCTTTAGTAGCCAGTAAGTACATTAATGTTACTGAATATTTAATTTTAAAAAATTCAAGAAGGGCTCTGCGCCCTATGAACTACGCTCGCCAACCGCCGTTCTTACAACGCAAACTTTAAAAACACTCTGATTTGATCATCTCTAAAACGATTACGGAAGATTGTATTATAATTAAATGACCAAAATAAAAATATTCAGTTTTTTAATATTGTTTTTATATTTTAAATATTAAATAGAATGTTATATAAAAATTTATAGTATTTTTATGAAAGAATGAAAAAAAATGTCACGTTTCCAGTACTTCTGTTCCGATTTCTCTAAAGAATATTTCATTTTTCCCCCGTATTCTTCAATTGTACTTAAGTTAAAAAAATGCGAAATATAAATATGTTTTTAAGCTTATGAATTTCAAAATGTCACAAAAACAAGTGGATATTAAAAAATTTAATAAGATTGCAGATTTATCTATTCCTTGCAACATTCATTGCAACTTTTCTGCTCAGTACATATAAAACGTATTAAACAAGGATTTGTTCTATGAACAGAACTTGCTCTTTATATTTCTGTTACGATGAATCTCCCCAGTGAAATCCTGTGAAGTTCTATTGGCACCGTTAATTACTTAATCTGTTACTGGCACCTTGAAATACGTAATGATATAGCCGGGAGGGTCAGAGAGTTACTTTATCTTAAAGAAAATCACAATGATCAGACACATAATGAAGACATCAATCCCACCCGTGCATATGAACAGCTCTAAAATGGAAAAGGGAAAATAGGTTCCATTTTTGTGAGAAAAAAAAAAAAAAAGAGCAGGGGAAATATTGTTACTCGAACTTTGACTACGGCATTAAAAATTTTGCTAGGAAGAAAGACAGACATTACTACTATGAACGCAAAACCATTAATTATGGGTTTTCAGAATTATCAACTATTTACGCTAGTTTAAACTCAAGATAGCAAATAGGTGGTTAAATTAAAATTAAAATAAGAAAAAAATGAAATAGAAAACTATGCTTTAACCACAAATCTATACAAAAAACTGGAGGGGCAAAAGATAAGTCTTGCCCCTGCTTCTGAAAAACTATGGGGGCATGTGCCCCCCCTTTGCCCCCGCCAGATTACGCCCATGCTAGGGAGGTATTTTTTGCTGTATTTCTGACTCGTTTATGCTTGTTTTGTTGGATTCGCGTGCTAATGTAACGTTGAATTTTAATTGGATGGTAAATCACGTTTCGGTTAACGAATATTTTTGTTAGCGAATGTGATTTCGGGAGGAATTGTCTACTTTAGCCGAGGTATCACTAGTCAGTGGTGTAGTCGTACAAAAGAAAAAAATAATCAGAGGATATGTGATATAGGCGATGGTATACACCGGATACTGTACGCTATAACTACGACAAATATACGGAGCTAGCCAGAGATTATACGGCGTATACCACCATATGCCCTTTACTACATCCTTACCTGTAGTTAAAAAAACTGATGGAGTATTGTAATTATTGAGTGGAACTTATTTTACTCGAACTTTTAAAGATATTTTTCATCTGTTTTTAAGGTTCAAAATATATTATAAAGAGCAAACATGTTCGCAAGTAACGCTGACATCATACTGACGTGGTAACACCTCACTAATAAATTTAGCTTTTAATACAATACTTAAACATCTAAACGTCGCACAATTTTAGCTTTTACACCACCCAATAATAATAATAATAAATTAAATGCTATTTGTTTGAAACCTGAATCTCAATTTACTGATAATTTATGGTTTTTAAAATAACTTTCAGGAAGGATTTTTTTTTTATCTATCTCTATCGCGTGCCGTCTTATTACAAAAGATTAGCCTGTTTGCATCTTAAAAAATTATAAATAGTTCAGCATTTGTTTCCGGCTAATATTCCACAAAAAAAAAAATTAAAACTTCATCAATAAATAAATAAAATAATAAAATATCACAAAGTCTGCTGTAAGTAGCGAAATGTTTGGCAATTTCTACTGCTATATGAACTCTTGGTGTGCGGTTAATACGAAGGTATCACTTTTAATAAATTTCAGAACTTTAGTTGAATATATTATTTATATTTCTCATTTTTCATATAAAAATTCTTTTTGGTATTGTTAGTGGGCAATCTCTCTCTCTCTCTATCTCTCTCTCTCTCTATATATATATATATATATATATCTACTATATATATATAAAACACAAACGGAAATTTCGTTACGTTCCTTTATAACTCGAGTTCTGCTGAATGGAATTTGATGGAACTTGCACTGCTGGATGGATAATTTTTCAGGGAAGGTTTTAGTATATAACATATAGTTCTAGGTAGATTAGTTATAGAATTATGATGAAAAGTTCTGTTATTTTGGAAGATAAGGTTACCATAGGTCATTTTTTGGCTACCATTAGCGTTGGTGTAAGAATTGAAACGGCTCTATCAGAAAATAATGCAAACACATAGAAAAATAAAACAAAAATTCTGTTATTAATTTTATTTAAATTTTCCCCCGCAATAAAAAAAAAAGAAAAAAAGAAAAAAAAGAAAAGAAAAGAAAGAAAAAGTAAGAAAAGAAACGGTTTTAATGAGGGTTAATATTATAAAGCGAAAATATTTAATTTAAACCCTAAAGGAATGTTTGTAATGCTTAAAAATATTTTCTATTAAGTCAATATTTGGCGATTTATCGTTTGCGTCAGGTTAAAAAAAATGCATCTGATAATTTGATTAGATAAAATATGAGTGACAATTTTTTTTCTGTTAATTTTTTTTAATATAACTCCCTTATCATGTGACTTACAAGAGGAACTAGCAGACGTAATTGTAAAAATTACTGCATTTATACAAAAATGAATTTATCCAAAAATGCATAAGCGTGACATCAACTTGAACGATATTAGCAATAATAGTGTTTTTTCGTGTATACAAGATCCTTTTTGGAGTAAATTTTTATATTCAAATGCAAATTATATAAATAGCAGTTATGGTTATAAATATGGGATCAAATATTTAAATTTTAGTGAATGTCTGCCACTCAAACACCTATAGTAAAATAATTAAATTTTAGACATTTAAAAATTTACTACGGAAACATGCCGGTTTGTTTTCACCAAACATATGATTTTTATCGCCAATTTTACTTATAGAAATATTCCCTGTGTCAAAAGTTAGGAACTAAAGAATATTCTTAAGGAGATGTGTGCAATTATGCGTTATTACTATCACAAAAGACGACATTTTGAAATAAAATTTTCTTGCTGAAAAAATTTTTCGATGCTCTTTTTGATTCAACATTTTTTTTAGTTTTTTCTGCATATCTTCCTTTCTCTCAGGAAGGGCTTTTAAAAGGTATTGGACTAATCGTCCGTATTCCGGTCACCTGCCAGTTCACATTTTGTTGGATGTTTCGTTTATGTTTGAAGGTTACTGTTGACGACGATTCAGATTACAGAAGATTAGACGACTTTTGAAATTAGAGATTGCTAAATTTATGGGGGTTTTTTTCATTATGTTTTACCAAAAAAGCTATGCTTCCAATGTAGGCAAAAACTTTGTAATGTCAATGGTGGCAAATTAAATAAATAATATTTGTCGATTTATCATTTCAGCCTGGATAAGAAAAATGAGTACCTGAAATTTTAATTAGATAATTTTTCGATCATTATAAAGCCTTTTCGACTTACACACAGCCCTAGAAGCTAAACATAGTGCTAGTGATTTACCGACAGATCCTACTAAAGGCCGGTTACACCTGTCAATTAAAAGTTTATCATCATACATAAGGAAAATCAGGTGTGGGGTGCACCTTTACCATTACTCATTAATTACCTATAGGGGGCTTCAGATTGCAGAAGACTCCGTGATCGTTGCCTAATTAGATACTAGAGAATTATTTATCTAAAGAAAATTAATTGTTGCGTTGTGTGTAGAGTATCTAATATATGGCAGTTTGGTTTTGGAAATGGAGTGTATAGAGTTCCATAAGACACTTACCAAAATAATCCTACAGATAATTTTTAAGTAAAGCCTTCTAAGATTAAAGTTAAGAAAATTCTAGAGAAATATTTAGGTTTTTAAAATTAATTATGCAAACACTAAATTAAGACATTTTTTTTAAACAAAAAAAACAATTACTTTATTTACATAAAAAAATAAACATATAAAAAAAAACATAGTAAGGATATATAAATCAATCCTTTTTTTTCTTTACAATTTACTTTAAACATTAAACCTTCTTAATTACTGTATGATCAAGTTCTCCTGCCGAACAAAAATTACAATTAAATTCGAGCGGTACAAACACAATTGGGTTGGTAATTATAAAGGAAAACATCATACCTGAGTCGTTAAAAGACAGACTCAACTCCAGTTATTATGGGATTCACTGGTTCCAGGTCGGACACTGATGAAGACTAGTGTAAGTGACTCCTTATGGGCATACCCTCATCGACAAGCCCGGTAGCATATTTTTTTACAGGAATTATATGCAGCACACTTTCACATTATTTTCCAACTATAGCACTTATACACTCTCTTTTACTAATTCTTTTCAACTGCACTCATTCACATTTTTTTATCGATTTTTTTTTCTCAAAGTTCTGGCTTTTTACCAGTCGGTGGTGGCACCTCCCACTCTACTTGCCTTTTTAACGACCTTGTGCCTAAATGGCCCAGTGTGTCAATAACCACACCTACCTTCGCTGCTCATAGGAGAACTGTCCAGCCAATGACCACAAACTATCTGGCCACCTTAAATTAACCAGGCACCTATGTGTCTACCCTGAGTCCTCTAGCTTCGAACTCAAGGTACCACACACGACGCATGACTGACAGCCTCCCATAAATTTACAGTCATAAAAACTTCACAACATGGTTCCAGTGCACTTTTTGCGCCAGACAGCGCTCATAAAAATGTCCGTCACTTTGTTAGCTAAATTTATACCAACCATTGTACCGCTCTGATGTCTAAATAATTATATATATAAATGCAAGGAGAAATATTTACTTGTACTAATTATAGAATTTAAAAAAAAGAAGAACACTCAATATTTACATATACATTTCTAAGTGTGTAACACAAAAAAAAAAGATGGTGAATACTTTCCACCACATAGTGACAAATGAATTTATTTCTGTGTGTTATTATGATCTTTAGAGAAATGCAAAGAAAATCGTCTGTTTAAGCACCCAAAAGATTATTGCTAAATATTTTGCATAACTAACTATCATTGTCAGTTTTATTTAAAGTGTGGAATTTTGTTAATGGAATATCTATAATTGAATTAACAATAATTTGACATTATTTAATGGAACATAGTTTGGAGCGTAAATAACTTCGTTTTGTAACTAACTCTGGTACATTAGTAACCATATCGTTTCAAGCACTTCTAATGTTTGACGTCAAACTTGGATATCGACAAAATTATGGAAGATTAGGAAGATTTTATTGGATGCAAACTAGAGGTTTATTCTTCTACCAGAGTTAATCATCGTTTTTTTTTTCAGGTTAACGGTTACATGAATGCAACTGGTCTGCAAAATGGAAAGACTGTGAAAATGGCGTCATTTTAATTTTATTCAAGCTATTCAGCTTTAAAAATGCACTTTTTTTATGTTTCACCATTTTTTTAATATATGAAAGTTAAACACTGTTCTTTAAGTGCAAACAATTTATTACATTTTTGGCTGTATTTACTCTGCTGGAATCGAAAGAAGAAAAACCGTAGTAGACTTTCCAGAGAAGGACGTATATTACGAAATATAACGTAACATGAGTGAGATTGTACTTACGTACCAGAACCTCACATAGAGACAAGAAAGAGGGACGGAGTTCAAGAACTGACAGACGAAAATGAATCACCGAACATTATTTAAGTTCAATGGTCAATCTATGCAATCATTGTAATGCTCTCTTTTTTAGTAGTATGTTGACTAGAGAGCATATTAGTTTCTGTTGCCATAATCTCATAATGGCCTCATTTCCCTACCAAACTCTACTATAAATGATCAACTAAATGAGTTACTTCTTATTAGCCCAAATTTTGTCCAATGTATGATATAATATAACGCAATGCCGTTCGCATCGTTTACAGCAATATTGAAGAAAAAACCAGGTGAACGAAATATTGCTTTAAAATACATGCTCATATCCATTGATATAATTCGTTTGATTCAAGGTTCGTTTGAAAATTTTAACTAAGGTAGCATTCGTAGGTGAAGATCCATATTCCTTTAAAATACAAAATTGCAATAAAATACGCAATTCCTTAAAAATTTGTTTGATTTAAGATACATTTAGAAAAATGGCCCAGCGCAGCGGGCGTAGCATGCTAGTATATATACATATACATTTTAGACAAACTGGAAAACTGAATAACTATTAAAAAAAAAAAATCATAGTTGTATGCCGTTAAACAGTTCTACCTGATTATTCTTCTTAAGGGTATGATTTCACGCACTTATCTGATGCTCAAACTTTATTTATCACATTTCAAAAGAGCATGTTGGTAACTTCGCCTCCTTGGAGGATGCCTTACGCCGTAGATGCAGAAGGGTTGTCAAGAGATACATAAGATGCGTCGATGCAGAAGTGATGCTCCTCATCCTCCTTCGCGATATCGCTGCGGCAAAGCCGTTTCTTTTTAATATTTCAATTGATTCTAGAGCTACACCTGCATAATAAAATCACATTTAGAACGTACTGTCTAGTACGCGCTAGTCCAGCGAAGAGACTCGCAAAATGATGTTAAATCAATGGCAGCGTTCTTTTTAAAATTCTCGTTTGTGTTTTAATATTTTTAAATGATTTAAAATCGCATAAAAATATTTAAAAATAAATAAATAAATACATACACATAAATAACGTGTAATATATATATATATTAAATATTTTTAAAAAAAACTCTTGATTTTTCATAGCAAATGATTTAATTAACAGGATTAATTAAAAGTTGAGTAGAACAAACTGGAAAACTAAATAGCTATTAAAAAAAAAAAAAAAATCATAGTTGTATGTCGTTAAACATTTCTACCTGATTATTCTTCTTAAGGATATGATATAAATATGGGGGTTCTGATACTCAAACTTTATTTATCACATTTTGAGAGAGAATGGTGGTGACTCCGCCTCCTTGGAGGATAGCTTGCGCCGTAGATGCAGAAGGGATGCTCCTCATCTTCCTTCGCGATATCGATGCGGCAAAGCCTTTTCTTTTCAATATTTCAATTGATTCTAGAGCTAAACCTGCATAATAAAATCACATTTAGAACGGACGGTCTAGTACGCGCTAGTCCAGCGAAGAGACTCATAAAATGATGTTAAACCAATGGCAGCGTTCTTTTTAAAATTCTCATTTGTGTTTTGGTATTCTTAAATGATTTAAAATCACTTAAAAATATTTAAAAATAAATAAATAAATACATACACATAAATAACGTGTAAAAAATATATTTTTTAAATATTTAAGAAAAAACTCTTGATTTTTCATAGCAAATGATTTAATTAACAGGATTAATTAAAAGTTGAGTTGTTTCTTTATTGTCATTTTAGACAAACTGGAAAACTGAATAACTTTTTTAAAAAAATCATAGTTGTATGCCGTTAAACATTTCTACCTGATTATTCTTCTTAAGGGTATGATTTCGCGCACTTATCTGATGCTCAAACTTTATTTATCACATTTCGAAAGAGCATGGTGGTGACTCCGCCTCCTTGGAGGATAGCTTGCGCCGTAGATGCAGAAGGGATGCGTCAAGGTATACGTGAGATGCGTAGATGCAGAAGGGATGCTCCTCATCTTTCTTCGCGATATCGATGCGGCAAAGCCGTTTCTTTTCAATATTTCAATTTATTCGAAGATGCATCTGCATAATAAAATCATATTTAGACCTTACGGTCTACTACGCGCTAGTCCAGCGAAGAGACTCCCAAAATGATGTTAAACCAATGGCAACCTTCTTTTTAAAATTCTCATTTGTGTTTTAGTATTCTTAAATGATTTAAAATCACTTAAAAATAAATAAATAAATAAATACGCCTAAATAACGTGTAAAAAATATAGTCTTTAAATATTTTTAAAAAAACTCTTGATTTTTCATAGCAAATGATTTTATTAACAGGATTTATTAAAAGTTGAGTTGTTTCTTTATTGTCTTTTAGACAAACTGAAAACTGAATAACTATGAAAAATAAATAAATTCATAGTTGTATGTCGTTAAACATTTCTACCTGATTATTCTTCTTAAGGATATGATTTCACGCACTTATATGATGCTCAAATTTTATTTATCTCATTTCGAAAGAGCATGTCGGTAACTCCGCCTCCTTGGAGGATGGCTAACGCCGTAGATGCAGAAGGGATGTCAAGAGATATGCGTAAGATGCGTCGATGCAGAAGGGATGCTCCTCATCCTGCTTCCCGATATCGCTGCGGCAAAGCTGTATCTTTTCAATATTTCAATTGATTCCAGAGCTACACCTGCATAATTAAAACCACACTTAGAACGTACGGTACAAAAACATTGAGTTTGGGTTTGAGAAGGGCCTTAACAGCCTGCGCTAGTCCAGCGAATACATTCGCAAACTGATGTTAAATCAATTTCAGTGTTCTTTTTAAATTTCTCATTTGTGTTTCAATATTTTTAAATGATTTTAAAACACTTAAAAATATTAAAATTAGAAATTTGGAAAGAACGTTGCCAGTGGTTTAATATCAGCTTCTAGGCGTCTTCGCTGGATTAGCAGACCTATTGAGGAAGTTTTCTAAACCAAAAAAGTCCTGTACCGAGAGGAAAAGGTAGCTTTCCCATATCTTCGTTTTAAAATTTTAGTTAATGTTACTCGAAAACAGCAATCTAAAATGCAAAGAACCCGATTACGGAAGATTCGTTAATACTGAATTTAAATAAGAAAGTTGCCAAATTAGTCAGCTATAGCCAAGTTGGCTTCATTTATGGGAACTCATTTTTGGTCGCCAAATTTGGCCATATTTCGCCAAGAGTAGCCAAGCTTGGCGAGAATTTCACGCTAATGGATATGAATATAGTTTTATGCGTGTGATTGCGAAAATGACTACAATAATGACAGATAATTTGCGAGAAATCACGCTCATTAAAACTCATAACTTAATCTCAGATCTGTTTTAATCTGCTGTCTTGTTTCAAAATGTCAGCCACCCTAGAGTTTCAAACTGCTATATCTCATCCATTTTTTAAGAAAAATGTAAAATAAAAAAATGCTCCGGAATCCTTGTATCAAGGCCTAACACTTAAACAAAAAATAAATTTGATTTTCTAATTTGTTTTAGTTTTCAATCTTTTAGTGGCCGTCATTTTGATACAACATGGCTGACCAAGCTGGTCAACGAACTCGGTCGGGATATTGGTGAGCTTAATACACACACTTAGTTTCATCCAAATAGATTTAGAAATGCGAGTGCTATCATATAACATAGATCAGGTCGAGGAATTCGTAGGCCTAATACACACGCTTAGTTTCATCCAAATCGGTTTATAAATACGAGTGCGGACGTATGACAAAGATAATATATATATATATATATATCAACATTTGAACGTTGTTTTAGGGTCTGGGAGTCATGATCGGTGACAATATACAGAGATTTTCCGGAATTGCTTTTCTCCGAACGGCTGCAATAGGTAATTTTTAACAATTTCTAATGTAAGCTACGTAAAAGTTTGTTTTAAAAAGCCAAGTAAATAAATATGACACCTTTACAATTATGTTTAGCATTTCAAGCTAACCCCGATCACGCATGAGTTACGTTTAAATGGATAGTAAAAAAAATATTTTGCATTCAAAATTGATATTTAAAGTGATGGAGTATTAACAATGAATACAATTGAACATTTGAGAATCTTACATTTTTAACAAATTACAATTTATGAGTTTTTTTTTTTTTTTTTTTTGTGGGAAAATTTAAGCGCAAATACATTTAACAAAATGTGGAATAATAAAAATTAAATGTAAAAAAAAAAAAAAATAATAAAAAAAAATAATAATCATACTTTCATTAAAATTCGCAAAAAAGTTAACTTATATTATAAAGCACAAATATGTGCGTCGCTCAATTTCTGACGTCAGAATGATGCGGGCAACAATGTGTTTAAAATGGATGAATGTTGCAACAATAGAGCTATTTTTTAAATTAAACAATCGTAACGTTATTTCTGTGGGGAAAATGCAAGTTTTGGGCCGACGTTGACCCCTCTTAAGGATCGAATTTTTTTTTTTTAATGTCCAATTCATGTATCGCCCTCAGGAATACATATATATTCAAAATTTCAAAGCTCTACGTCAACAGGAAGCGGGTGACAAAAAATTATAAAGATTTGACTGCCACATACATACAGAAATGTAAGTTAAAAGAAACAGTGGATTGAAAACGGTTGTTGATGATGATGATGATGATATAAAAAAGAGCATTTGTGCTTACTTTCTTGTTTAGATCCGGGAGCAGCACTTATTTGAAAAACATCTTCTTTCGAACACAATAGAAATAAAATTATCAAAGGTAAATTTTCCGATTGTATATTTGATAAGAAAATAGTTGTGCCATGAATTGCTGTATTTCACAAGCATTAGTGAACTTCGTATGAGGTTTATGTGTAATCTACAATAACAAAGATAGGAGTTGGTCTGTGTGTGTCTGGCTGTGCTTTGAAGAGACCTCAGCACGCAGAGCTACAAGATTTGGCAGGAATAAGTTACCTTTATGTCTGAAGTTATGCATCTTGAAAGCACATTTTAGATTTTTTTATAATTAGCCGAGATATTAGTTAAAAACTATAATGAACATCGAAAAATGACAAGCTTCATTCGTTCCTCCGATTGTACCTACTCCTAGACGGACATCATTGAATCTTCACGTAGACGAAGGGAAAGTGTACTGTTTAACTGCATTTTGAAATCGCGGTCACTATGGTCACCCCGTAAAGTTACAAAAAAAAAAAAAAAAAAAAAAAAAGAAAGAAAACAAAAGAAAAAGAAAGATACAAAGAAATAGAAAAACAGAAATATTTTTTTTGCCGTACTTTCTCTGTTCTAAAAGTATCCTTCGTCTTAAAAAAAAAAAAAAAAAAAAAAAAATCCCTGACGGCTCGGCCTACAGGCACAGGTAGATTTCGAAGACGCAGACCGTGGGGCGCTTGTTTGTTAGGAATTGCGGAAGAAACGACCTTTTCGCCATGATGCGGTAGTGGGAACCACCCACTTCGAAACCTAACTTGTTTGCAGGCGGAGCCGGCAGGGATTTGCTTTTGTTTTGCTATAAGGGTTGGTTTTATAAAAAAACTTGTCAATATAAAAGTTTTAGATAATATTAAGAGGATTTATAGTAAATTTAAGCGGATTTGATATCTTGTGAATGGAGGAAGTTATGATTTTTTTTTCTTCTAAAATCCCCCCCCCCCTTTGGGGCCATTTTTAATGATATGAAAAATCTGTCGTACATAAATTGTGGGCCCTTTTCCTAGAAGCAATAATAACTTTAAACAGATTCGATACGTATCATAATTAAGAAATTGTAGGGTTTTTTCTGTTTTCACAAAAAGCCCCCCCCCCCCCATTTTCTCCCCCTTGGTTCGATTTTGCCCATTAACGAACTTGACCGAGATTTTATGCCCCTTGATTTTATGTATCAGTTTGGAAGAGATTTGTGCAGAATTATGGAAGTTATCGCGTCCATAAAAAAGTGGCATAGATAGATAAATAGATAGATATAGATAAAGTTTTGAACTGTGGGTGATTTTGGGTTCTGGGAGTCATGATCGGCGTAAATCTGCAATTTTTTTTTTTTTTTTTTTTTAATTCCAACTTAGGTTAGAATGTAATAGGTAGTATTTCTTACGAAATCTACCTAAAATATTAAGATTTACTATTTCGAAAAACATTTTTACTGGATCTCGATTCGCTTCATTTTTCAAGTTTCGCATTTTACTACAAATTGAAAAGTGTTTATGAATTCGGTTTGTCTGTCTGTTTGCCAGCCTTCCCGTACTCTAACTCGCGTAAATATACTCGGATTGTCATGCAATTTATATAATGTTATTGAAATTTACTATGGCATATTCGGTATTGAAAATGAAGTGTGTAGCACTTATAATCAAAGTATTATTGTATTTTATAGTTGTATTAATCAAAAGAATTCTGTTACATCACGGTCTATGGGGAAATATTCATTTCGGTTTATTTTAATAATGTTTCACTATTACAAACATATTCAAATTTATATACATATCACTGAGTTGGGTTACAAGAGGCTTACTATAGAATGTTGTGTGTATATATAGCATTCATCGTTCATTTAAAGGGACACACACAAAGGAATTCAGTTGAAGTACTGTCTGTTAACAATATTGCTGGAAGTGCGTTTTCAGTTGCGGTGCGCGTTTTTCAATTTAACTAATATGTTTTGCCTATTACTTAGTGTGTATAAATTCTATAGATAATATACAGAGCAGCACAAACGATCTCGAATATATTTCCGTTTACTGATGGAAATTTCAGAAGGGAAATTTTAAACTGTGCTATACGTTTCCTAACTAAAATAAATTTTAGCATTATATGTTGTATACATACACAGATCTATAGATCATATACAGGGCTGCAGAAAAGAATTCGGATATTTCTCCGAATATTGTTGGAAATTCTATAGAAATTGGGCTTTTTAAATGTGTTATGCGTTTTCCAAATTGTTTACTTAGACATCATCTTTCACCTTAATTAAACGGTAAAGATTTGTAAAACTTTTTTGGAAATGTACGAAAGTGTTACATAATTTATGCTTGACGCATGATTTTTCGTTCTTGTTTCTCTCTGTACCACTATTTGTGAAAGTGGAACTGGCAAGATTAACAAGACCATTCGTTACAGGGTATGAATATCCAATTAATAAACATCGAGGGAACCACAATATCATTTTGGTGGTAATGTTTAATGCAATTAAGATCATTTTAATACAACATTTTTAGCAGTCTGGTTTCTTTTTAAAATTTATTATATTTGTTTACAATAATTCGAAATTATATAATCATATAATAAAATCACTAATTATCATTAAAATACAGATATAAATGCTTAAGTGATAAAAACGGAAGGCAAAAAGGCTTATAAAAACCTTTTAATATAATGATCGACATGTTTCGAACCCGCAAACGACGCCAATGTCACGATCTACACGATAAACAAACTATTCTCGCAAAAGTTTTTGAAAATAAACTTGAAAAACATAAACCGTGAGATCATATGTGTAATAAATGCAGGTGCTTAAAGTAGTCAACTGTAAAAGTGAAAATTAATATTTCCTTATTGTTTTTTTAATTGAAAAACAGCTAGTGCCAAATTTTAGGTAATTCAAAAGAGGCTGATTCATTGCATATGTTCTCGTTACGCATATAGATTTCTATTGATTCACGGATAATAGATAGGAAATAAAGTCGTGACATATAAATTATTTTACTATTATTAAAATAAATTTTTAAAGTCTCGGTCATATGTAGTCTAAGCCAAAGCTGTGGTTCTTCTGTTATATTTAATATGTAGATATTACATGGTATATTATCATGTAGATCTTGAAAATGGCGTCGTTTGTGTGCTCGAAACATGTCGATCATTATATTTAAAAGGTTTTTATAAGCCTTTTTGTGTTCTGTTTTATTACTTAAGCATTTATATCTGTATTTTAATTCCAAATTGTTTTAAATATTTTCAACACAGCTTGCCATTGCCTTTGTTGTCGTTGCTATAGTTAGTGCTGAACACCATGACATTATAGAGGAAAACGATCATGTGAGTATCTTTACATTTTAATAATTTATTTTATAACTGTCTATTTTTTATTAACACTTTCTAACATAGTTGAAAATTGTTTATGACTTCGGTTTATCTTTCGGCCGTCTGTCATTTCTCCGTGCTCTACCTCTCCTAAATGTCGTCGGACTGCGATGTAATGGATATTTGTTATTGAGTTTATGCAGGCCGAAACTAGCTTTTTTTGCGCCCGGGTCAAGCATGAATTTAGGCGCCCCCCCCCCCCTTCCAAATAAATTTGAAAAGAGAATTTTACGAAGTTTCTAATAGCCGACTCGACTTGTTTTAAATTTAAAATATATAATCACAAAATACGTAATACTGAACTACGTAATCAGCTTTGTCAAATATTGATTCAACCTTCTAAAACCTTCAAAACGGAATAGAAAGGAACAGAAAAAAATTCCACTTTATACAGGTTTTCGTCTTAGCAGGTATAATTGTTGGTATTCCTTCTGTTGAGAACATGTAATTTTAAAATTTAAAACTGTATTCCGTTATAGACAGATTTCATTTTCCCAGGTTTTACGGTTATGTGTATCATCTATCTACTTCTACTATCTATCTATCTATCTATATTATAAAGGCCAAACGTGTCCGTGCGTAACGCATACGTCATTTTGCGAATGGTAACAGCTGACGATGAAATTTCGGTTTTGTGATTTTTGCTATTGCAATTTTTTTAATTTCTAAACATAGCACATTTTCAATTTTTACACCGTTATAGAGGAAAAAAAATTTACTTTCAAATGCAATTTGTTTGAAAACTATATCTTAATTGCCTGATATATTATGGCTTATAAAATAATTTTTAAGCATGAATTTTGAAACGCCCAATAAACAAATGGAAGAATGCTGCCATTATAAATTTTTAAATAGTTACAGGTAGTAAAATTAATGAATTTTGAAATAAAAACGTCACAAGAATAGGGTGCCTTTATATGAGAGTAGCGTTATACCGGATACAAAATTTGATTAGTTCAGACGATTTTGGAGAAAAGGAATCTTTGTAATAATTTAAAAATTTAAAAGAAAATTATTTGTTTACACCATAAACAAACATCGGATATTTTAACAGATAATATAAACAGAAGATATTGTTTTAGATATTGCATTTTTATGAATAAAATATAAAAAAAAATATTTCACAAATTTAATAAAAATGCATATAAAAAGTTAATATGAGCAGTAAGAAACAACGTTTTAATTCCTATTTCATCAGTATTACAAATAATGTTAATGGTCATTTCGAAGTTGGAAAAAACGAATATACATGAAATTCGTTAATATCGCGATCACTATATCGGATATCATGCATAAGATGATGAATGATAAATTAACAAAGAAGCATCACTGGATGCAGCGAACTCCCTGTATTAATAATACCAAAAAAATAAAAAATAAACAAAACCCTTGAAATTCGTTAATGTTGCGATCACTATATCGCATGTATGCACGCTTAGTACAAAAAAAAAAAAAAAAAAAAAAAAAAAAACTGGATGGATACCGCATGTATGAGAGCTTCACGCACAAGAAAAGCAAAGAAACCAGTAAAAAAATGCCCGGGTTCGATTCCCTAGTATATATAAAACACAAACGGAAATTTCGTTCCGTTCCCTTATAACTCAAGTTCCGCTGAATGGATTTTGATGGAACTTCCACTGTTCGATAGATATTTTTTCAGGGAAGGTTTTAGTATATAACACAACGTTCTACGTAGATTAGTTATATAATTATGATGGAAAGTTCTGTTATTTTGGACGATAAGGTTACCATAGGTCATTTTTTTGGCGACCGTTATCGTTGGCGAAAGAATTGAAACGGCTATATCAGAAAATAATTCAAACACATAGAAAACTAAAAGAAAAATTATCTTATTAATTTTATTTATAATCCCCCCCCCCTCCGAAAAAAATGAAAAAGAAAAAAAACTGTTTTAATGAGGGATAATATTATAAAGCGAAACTATTTAATTTAAACCCAAAGGGATGTTTGTAATGCTTAAAAATATTTAATATTTGGCGATTTATCGTTTGCGTCAGGTTAACAAAATCTGATCATTTGATTAGATATTATATGAGTGGCATTTTTTTATTTCATTTTTTTGTCTTTCTGTTAATTTTTTTATATATAACTCCCCTATCATGTGACTTACAGTAGGAACTAGCACATGTATTGTAAAAATGACTGCATTTATGAGTTACATGTTATTTGTTTATTTACGATTTTGATTTTACCTTTGGCGCCAAACAATGTGATTTTAAGCCAAAAATGCATAATCGTGACATCAGCTTGAGCTTTATGAGCAATAATAGTGTTTTTTCGGGTATAGAAGATCCTTTTTGGAGTAATTTTTTATATTCAAATGCAAATTATATAAATAGCAGTTACTGTTATAAATATGCGATCAAATATTTACATTTTAGTGAATGTCTGCCACCCAAACACATATTGTAAAATAGTTAAAATTTAGACATTTAAAAATTTACTACGGAAACATGCCCGTTTGTTTTCACCAAACATATGAATTTTATGGCCTCGAATTCAGATCAGCGAATATTGTCTATTCTTTTATTTTTGTTTTTTTAATATATCGCCAATTTCACTTATAGAAATATTCACTGCGTCAAAAGTTAGGAACTAAAGAATATTCTTAAGGATATGTGTGCAATTATGTGTTATCACTATCACAAAAGGCAACATTTTGTAATAAAAATTGCGTGCAGAAATAAATTTTCAATGCTCTTTTTGATTCGGCATTGTTTTTAAAAGATATTGGACTAATCGTCCGTATTCTGGTCACCTGCCAGTTGGCATTTTTACTATATTGTTGGAAGTTTCGTTTATGTTTCAAAGTTACTCTGGACGACGATTCAGATTACAAAAGATTAGACGACTTTTGAAATTAGCGATTGCTAAATTTATGGGTTTTTTTTTCATTATGAAGCAAAGTTTTACCAAAAAAGCAATGCTTCCAATCAATGTACGGAAAAACTTTGTAATGTCAATGGTGGTGAATGGAATAAATAATATTTGTCGATTTATCATTTCAGCCTGGATAAGAAAAACGAGTAGCTAAAATTCAGATTAGATAATTTTTCGATCATTATAAAACATTTTCGACTTACACACATCCCTAGCAGCTAAGCATAGGGGCAAATGAATTTATTTCTGCGTGTTATTATGCTCTTTAGTAAAATGCAAAGAAAATATTCGGTTTAAGTATTCACCAAAAAGATTATTACTAAACATTTTGCATAACTAACTTTATCATTGTCAGTTTTGTATAAGGTATGGAATTTTGCTAATGAAAGACCTATAATTGAATTAACAGTAATTTGACATTATTTAATGGAACATAGTTTGGCGTGTCAAAAACTTCGTTTTGTAAGTATAACTCTGGTACATTAGTAACCATATCGTTTCAAGCACTTCTAATGTTTGACGTCAAACTTGGATATAGACAAGATTATGGAAGATTAGGAAGATTTTATTGGATGCAAACTAGAGGTTTCTTCTTCTACTGGATTTAATCATCGGGGTTCTTTTTCAGGTTAACGGTTACACGAATGCAACTGGTCTAAAAAATGAAAGACAGTGAAAATGGCGTCATTTTAATTTTATTCAAACTATTCAGCTTTAAAAAAGCCCTTTTTATGTTTCCCCAGTTTATTTAAATAGGAAAGTTAAACACTGTTCTTTATGTGCAAACAATTTATTACGTTTTTGACTGTATTGACTCTGCTGGAATCGAAAGATGAAAAACCGTAGTAGACTTGCCTGAAGAGGACGTATATTGCGAAATATAACGTAACATAGAGTGAGATTGTACTTACGTTACCAGATCCTCACATAGAGACAAGAAAGAGGAACGGAGTTCAAGAACTTACAGACGAAAATGAATCACCCGAACATTATTTAAGTTCAATGGTCAGTCCATGCAATCATTGTAATGCTCTCTTTTTAGTAGTACACTGTAAAAAATTTTCAGAAACGTTTCTGAAAGTAACGGAGACCTGTGCTGCACGATACTAACAGAAAGGTTTCTGATTCGATCAGAAAAATGTTTCGGCTAAAACACGGAACCTTTCCGATTCGTAATGAAACCTTCCTGAATATATCTGAAACCTTTCTGAATATATCGGAAATGTTTCATTACGGATCGAAAAAGTTTCTAAATATATAGGAAATCTTTCAAAATATATTGGAAAAGTTTCTGATTATATCGGAAACTTTTCTGAATTTATCTAAAACCTTTCTGAATATATCTGAAGTGTTTCTGAATATATTTTTATCTATTTTTATTATATATTATCTGAATTTTAAAAGAATACTTGAAAAGATTAGAATTTCTGTTCTTTTAAATATTCTAATCAAACTTTTTTTTTATAATGATTCTTTTTTCTAGGCGAAATTATTCGGTATAATGCGTGACATTTTTCAGTTTGTATCAAAATTTTATCAAATATGTTTTAACCCTAATATTTAAGAATATTCACGCAGTGAATATTGGGGAATGGAGATATTTACCTTGTTTTTTAACAACATATCATGAAAAAAAATATGGGATTCATACAGCTTCACAAATCAAGTATTTATTTTTAAAAATTAAAAAAAAAAAAATAGCATATATACTTAGAAAGAAAACTTTCAAAACTTTTCATTAAAATGAAATAGACAAACTAAAGCTATACTAATATATTTTCGATACATTTCAAATAATCTAACTCCCAGCAACATAAAATGATTAAAACTTATGTATGAGCTTTCCAAAAGCAATGCAGCTTCAGAGATCTGTTTATCTGTTAATTTTTTCGGTCCTTAAAAGGTAATTTTTCATATTAAAACAAGACATTTCACAAAAATTCTCATCTTAAAACTGAGCCCTTCACAAAATTTTTCGTTCCAAAACAGTATCCTTCACAAAATTCTTTGTCTTAAAAACAAGACTTTACCACCTCAAAAACTGAACTTTTCACAAATTTAATGATTTAAAAATAAAATCTGACCTATCACAAAACAATTGAACTTATCAAAGTGCATTAGCTTTTTTATGTGTAAAGGATAGATACAAAGGAACCTGATATAACGATAATTTCAAATTCACAAAATTATGACCGGAATTTTTAAAAATATTAAAAAATACTTCAGTTTCACAATAACAGGACCCTGTGAGAAAAATCTGGACATAACCCTGAGATTAATAAAAACACCTAGGAATTTTCTTTTCAGAATTAGAATAAAATAAATAAATATAGTTTGTTTACTTTAAAACGATATTTTTAAAGTCAGACAAGTCAATTTTCAATATATAGTATTGTAAAAGTTAGAGTTCTGAAATATCGTTAAAAAAATATATATAAACAAACACACAGTACCGCCGGTAGATATTATTCTTTAAGAGATAAAATTGCTACTAAATGGTATTATAAATCATATTTATTGAAGCAACATTAAAAAAAAACTTAAAATGAGAGACAAAGGATTTGTATTTTTAAATTTTAGAGTATATTTTAATAATTACCCTTCCAACTCAAAGTATCTAAATGCTCATGTAAATAGTCCTAAATGTTAGGGTTAAGACATTTGTTAAAAATATTGATATAAACTGAAAAATATCACGCCATGTATGAGATAATAATGAATATAAAACAGAATCATTATAAAAAATATTATTAGAGTATTTAAAATAGCAGAAATTCTTACCTTTTCAAATATTCCTTTTTTAAAATTCTCTTTTTGGACCGCTCGAATAACTAACATAATATTTTCCACAGCCCCAACAACGTGCTGCTTTAGCTTTGCCGTTAACAGGGTAAACTGCTTGAAATAGTTGAGAAGAGAAATATTTGGAATGCGCACAAACTGGTTTGCTATAGAAGAGGGTCGGTTTCAATCATCTAAACCTAAACATTCGGAAAGGTTTCTGATGGTTTCAGAAAGTGAAAATAGCTCTCAGATATCCGATGGTATCAGAAACATTCCTGTTAGAATACTAAACGTTCCAAATATTTTTTACAGTGTATGTTGACTAGAGAACATTTTAGTTCCTGTTGCCATAATGGTCTTGTGGTTATAATGGCCTCATTTCCCTACCAAACTCTACTACAAATGATCAACTAAATGAGTTGCTTCTTATTAGCCCAAATTTTGTCCAGTGTATGATATAATATAACGCAATGTCGTTTGCATCGTTTACAGCAATATTGAAGGAAAAACCAGGTGAACGTCCCTATTGCTTTAAAATACATGCTCAGATCCATTGATATAATTCGTTTGAAAATGTTGACTAGGGTAGCATCCGTAGGTGAAGATACATATTCCTTTAAAATAAAAAGCCATTTCGTACGATTTAAGGTACATTTAGAAAAATGGCCCAGCGCAGCGGGCGTAGCATGCTAGTTACAAATAAGATGTTTAAAGTCCAGTAATATAAATCACATTCTCTTAAGAGTTTACACTAATCATGAGAAGATATTCGGAAGCTAATGTTAAATCTGTGGGAGAGTTCTTAATACTTTTAATTTTTTTTTTCATGTGATACTTGCGGTCCATATCTAATGTTGTGCGTTTGTACTTTTTCGGGTTTTGTTACAATTTTTTTTTGAAAAGTTTCCCTTTTTTTTTCATTGTCTCGGCAGTCGCCCAACGGCCTGACCTCGCCTCGTCTATAGCAAGACGGGGTAAAAGAAAGCTCCACGCTGCTCAGCGAGAAAGAAAAAAGAAATAGTACACCCTTCTTGGAATTTTTTCGCAGGGAATCGCTTGGTAATTATCCTTGTTGAACACTGGACAGTGACATGAGACTGACCTTGAAATATGTTAGTGATTCTTACTACACGGGAAGTGATTTCCCTGATAGATAGAAGACATAGACATCTTCTTTTTTTTGGACAGGGCAAAGATTCTATACACTAGTGTAGTATCTTTGGACAGGGTGTATTTGGAATAGGATAAAAATTGCCTAAGAGAACAGTTCTTTCTTGTTATTCATTTGCTAGTATTTTAGGCGAATCTTTTTATCTATTTGTCAATTTTAATGCATTTGGTTCAGTTTTTACTTAGCCATCATACGTAGTATAGGGTAAGTCTTGTAATCGTTTTGAAAATCGAAAAAAAAATTTTAACGGATTTACACGTTTCAGACACTGGAGATTCCGAAAAACATATTTTTAGAAAAAAAAATTTGCCGTCCGTCTGTGTGTCTGTAAACGCTGTATCTCCCGAAAAAATTTATATAGAGACTTGCAATTTAGTATGTACTTAGTATGTAATAATGGGAAGAAGCCTATTTCATTTCAATAACCTCGATTAACCGGAACTATTTTTTTCGTACTCTCGAAATATTCGTTCTGATAAAAGGTATCTAAAAATTTTCGAAATTGTTTATTTTTAGAAATAAATATAAAAAACAATAAAAAAAACATAAATTTTGCATTAAGCAGGAAGTCGATCGGATAATTAGTTGCCGAGATATTTCGAATCCTATTTTCCACAGTCTTCGATTTTTCATGATCCTGTATTTCATCCAAATTTCACTTCGAAGATATATTTTAATTGGAAATTTGACGCTTAATCAGATGCAATAAACCGCTAGTTAATAGGATTATTATTTTTGGAGTTATAAGGAAAAACCTCTTTCAAGCAATTCAGTAATCGAGCCTTTAAAGGTTATGACGTCATCAAGCCACGATTTTATTTGAATTGCAATGCATTTTATAAGTAGTTTACACATTTTTATTTTAATATTTTACATTATGCATATCCATGATGGGTAAATATTACGGTGGCCCCCAACGACTAGTTTTTTAATTTTCCGGTTACGAGACATTTTTATCCAAATTTCACATATATATACAATTTTGTATTAAACGACAAACGAAATCTTCATTTGGCGCCCCCTTCGGCTGGCTCCTGGGCACATGCCTCTCTGCCCCCCCCCCCCACCCTAGTTTCGGCCCTGAGTTTATGATGGCATATACGCTATCAAAAATGAAGTATGTACCATTCATAGTTTGTTTAAAGGGGCACGCAAAAGAAATCCGTTACATCATGGTATGTGGGGGAAAGTTGTTTGCGGTGTAATTTAATGATGTTACACTATTTCAAACATAATGAAATTGATATTAATGTATGAGGTGTACTAAAACATGCTTTCTGTAGAATATGGAGGACAAAGCATTTATCACGAATGTCACTTCAAAAAAGTGTTGATTTTACAGTATAATACTGGCATCCGTATTCATCTCATATTCATTCAGGAGGATATAATATACAGTCAATAAATCTACCATCGTATATATATTAACTAAAAGCCGTCAATCTGATCTTATGTGTTTAATAAATGTGTTACTAAATTATTGATTTGTATTATTTTAGTTTGCTTCTATATTATTTGCCATTTTTGATGATGTTATGTATTTTATAAATGTATATTAAATAGCTGTTTTCAACACGATATTCACAATGGTAATTGTGATAACAATCATTTTCAGTGGTGTATCTTCCTGGTACGAATTGCGAATAATATGCAAGTACCAAATTAACAGATGATTTTTTTTTCAATTTGATTCATTAAATATTATTACATGCGATGAGTTTGTTTAAATTTAAATAACGTCAATAAAAAATCGTGAAGGAAGTTGAGTTGTATAAACTGCACCTTTTGATTAGATTACAGGCGTGAATTATTTTTTGGACACCAGACAGCGCTGGAAAAATTCACCACCTGAGAACTTTTTTTGCGAATGATTACCTTCGTGGTTTAATAGTTTTACCGCTCACGAGGAACGAATCGCTTCTGTTTATTTACTTTGACGGAGTGAGATATTGGATTCTCAACCGGATTTCAACTGAAGTTATCTGAGAATAAATACATAGTAGACTGCAACTCATATCTCAAACGTTATTTTCTTTTTTGAACAATCTTTCTAAACATTTAACTTTTATGCAGTTATATTCGAAAAAATAATTTTGATTAAAAATGGTCGCCTAGCATATGAAAAGCACAGCGGATAGCCTGCATTTGTTTTTCTCAATCACATGACTTGCGCTATTATTATATAGATGCATATATGATGTTAATTTGATAACATAAGGTAATTTTCCAGTTATGAGACTCTCTCAGTTGCAACGACAATTCTCTTGAATCTACTTAATAATAAAATCCGAAGGCAAAAAAGTGTCTGTAACCATTCCGGGCGTGACCACTCTGGTCTACGAATCAACCGTAATTAAACGCCATGTTAGGCTTAATGAAAAACCTATGCTAACATATGACAGCTAAATGATATGCTATCTTCTACGTGAAATCATGTCTGTTCAGCATATTTTTCCTTTAAAACATGTATATCATATCCTATTATAATGTTTTAAGTTCTTAATTAAAAATCCAGATTAAACATCGGAATCTCATATATAAACAACAAACACTGTTGCGAACAATATATGTTTTGGTGCCATCTATCGGCTTTAAAATGTACTTTTCTACAATAGAAACCTTTGAATAATAAAACCTTAATGCTGTTTGTTTGTATAAAGTCTTATGAAAATGGAACGCAGATCAACAAACCGTCATTTTTGACGGGGGTTATTAATCTCTTAATAATCGTAATAAGTGAGAGATTCACTGCATTATTTTTTAACCTTTTGAGCATTTTTAGTAATATTTTGCACATTCTGTAGCATGATGATCATCCCCATTATGAAAAGCCAGCACCATACCATTTCGGTTACGACGTCGCTGATGAGCACGGATTGAAGCACCATTATGAAGAATCTGATGGACAAGGAAACGTGAAAGGAATCTACGGTTATATTGACAAGCATGGAATCCACAGACTTGTGGAGTATGTGGCAGATGAACATGGATTTAGAGCCAAAGTTAAAACCAACGAACCAGGGACAAAAAGTGAGAATCCAGCTGATATTCAGCTCTATTCTGACCATGAAGTACATGAAAAGAGTCACCATGAAGAACCTTATGTGGATGCAGCAGAACATCATTCGAGTCCCATTCATGAAGATGAACATGGAGGTCACAAATCGGATGAATAATCATCAAGATCCTATATTAACACAGTAAGACATTTATTTTTAGCTCTTTATGTCCTAAATAACAATCAAAGTTCTATATTAACAATGTGAGACATTGATTTAATAATCAAGGTTCTATATTAACAATGTAAGACATTGATTTTTAACATTTTATTCAACAAATAATTATCAGTATCCTATATTAACAAAGTAAGACATTGATTTTTAACTCTTTATGTCCTAAATAATAATCAAGATCATATGACATTGATTTTTAACCCTTTGTGTCCCAAATAATAATCAAGATCCTATATTAACAAAGTAAGACATTGAATTTTAACCCTTTATGTTCTAAATAATAAATAAGATCCTATATTAATAAAGTAAGACATTGAATTTTAACCCCTTGTGTACTAAATAATAATGAAGATCCTATATTAACAAGACATTGATTTTTAACCCTTTATGTCCAAAATAATAATCAAGATCCTATATTGACAATTTAAGACATTAGACATTGAACTTTAACCCTTTATGTCCTAAATAATAATCAAAATCCTATATAAAGAGTAAGACATTGATTTAAAGAAAGATGTTTGGCATCAGAAACTTCTCTGTAAAAATAACTATTCTTATACAGGGTGGCCATAAAATAACTTTTCCTATTTGGAGGTATCTGTAGCTAAATCTAATGAACGGCATTTGTGCAAGTTTTATATTTAGATTTTTGAAAGGATTTGAAGAAGTCCTTGAAACATATATAGTATCATAAATGATATACGAAGATTTTTTTCTGTACTCTTGTACAACAAGGCTGTATGCATACTGAGCACAATTCGCCAGTCATTCAAATGAATAATTCGTCGAAATGAATAATTCGTCTGTTTTATTCTCTTTTGTCTGCAGAAGTATGAATGAAAAACTTTATCCGTTTATTAATTTTAGCTACAGATACCTCTAAACAGGGAAGGTTATTTTCTGGTATATTCGACGTTGCTAAATCAAAATACGACAGCCAAATTGCACTATCACGTACCGTTTGTTTTATTAGGAAAGGTTGTTTTAAAATTAAAATGTTTTATCTCTTACTAAAAATTAGCGGTAGATACTTCCATGATAATATATTAATAAATATGCATAAATAATATGTAAATAAAATATATAAAACATTAGCGAAGATGCAATAGAAAATAGAAAAAAAATATTTTAGCGGATTACTGCTGAATACTTAAACTAGCATTTTAAATGTATATGCACATAGAAAATATTTTTAATGTTAAAAAATAGTGCTGTCAAAAAGGAAAAAAAAGAAAACCCCATACATTTTATACAGGAAATTTTTGCAGAGAAAAACTAAATTATGTCTTCCTTAAACTTATATTTAAAAAATAACGCTAGAATGCCGTCTCCATACTAAAATATAGTAATAAACTTTAAAATTTTGAAAACTAATATCGAAATTTGTTTTCATAGTTCGATTCCAAATTAAATTTTAACTGAAGATAACAAATTTGAAGTCATTCAAGTGTAAGTGATGAGGTTTGGGAATTTTGAAGATACAAAGCTTTAACACTGCAAACTGAAATGTCTGAAATTCAGACACATAAGTGTTTGAAACGGATGATTGTGTCTTAATTTTAAGATACTGGTACATGTTTTAATTTTAGACACTTTAAACGTCTGAAATATTGCCCTTTTTTTACCCGAACAAACAGCTAGAAAATAATTGAAAAAAAAAAAGAATAACCGGCAGTGCTGTAATTTATGGAAACATCTTTATTTTCGATTACGGCAGGATAATCTAAGTTTACCTTTCTCCCCATGCCAGGATTGAATTCGGTACCTTACAAATCCAACGCTTTACCGATTAAGCTAACGAGACATACGAGTAAGTACATTTAAATGCAAGTAATGGAATGATTCGGCTGCGTGTTTATATTCTTATAGGAAAGATGCTAATTTATCGGTGCTGTCATAATACCCACTACTTTTAATTAATGAAGTTCATTTATTATTAGAGTTTTCCATGGTTAATGAATATTTAGAATGTGATTTGATTATAGGTGTAGCTTCCCAAAATCTTAAAGGAGCTAGTGGCTCCTGAACCCAAAAAATCCTGTGGCCACAATGTGAAACAAACACATAAAAACAATATTTTCTCTCCATTAAATTTGGACGACGGGATTTTATAGAATCTTCCCACTATAATTGTATACAGTTTGTGGGAATAAGTGTTTGTAATGTAAGGACTCTACATTTTATGAATAAACAATTCTCTAAAGTTTTTTGTTCTATATATAAACTCCCCCCCCCCCCCCAAAAAAAAAAAAAAAAGTATTCTTCATAGTTGAAAATAAACGCTCAACATGCGGATTTGCATAAAAAATATGTCTATAAAAAATATATATATATAGTATATGAAAAAAATGCAGAAAATTTTCTTTTAGATTTTAATAATAAAATAAATTTACAATTTCTGACATTCAGGGATGATGGACAAAGATCGAACACTATAAGCCTCGTTGCAACTTTTGTTGGCAAGGGGATTTTTTTAATGATTTATTAAGGATATTTTTAACCCCTTTGGAGACAATAAATTACAATTTTCGGGACTGATTGCCGATTTTCATGTTTTATTATCGCAACTCCTTGACGAAATTCGCTATTTTTTTTCTTTCACGACCGATTGACGAAATTCATATTTGATAAGATTCGAGGTTTTACTTAACGAGTAAATAACGGAATTTGCAGTTTTATTTCGCGACCGATTAACGAAACTCACTATTATTTTCCGCAACAAATTTGCAAGATTCACCATTTTTTCTGCAATCGATTTAAGAGCTTCGCAATTTTTTTACGACCAGTTTATGAAATTTGCGTTTTTTTCTTTACGGCCGATTGGTGAAATTCGCGTTTTTTTAAAGACCGATTGAGGAAATTTACGGTTTTATTTCTCGACGATTGACAAATTTGCGATTTTATTCGGTGAGAGATCGATGAAATTTGAGGGATTTTCCCGTGACCGTTTTCACGAAGTTCAAGACCGATTGAGGAAATTTCAGATTTATTTTCATGACCGACTAATAAGTTCATTTTTTGGAAATGTAACAAATAAATTAATAAATGATAATTCGAAGAGTTCGGCTAATTTGTTGAAGAATTGCATGCCGATATCTATGTCTAACTGTAAGAGCATATATGAAAAATCCCAGAGCTACAAATTTAATGAATGAGATCCAAAATTCTCTTCTCGGCACGAATTTTTTTTAGTCATGGGCAAATTGCAGTATGCCGCCGCCGCCGCAGAGTTCATTCACGACGCATTTCAATATGATTTGTTTTCTAACTCCGCAAACATCGCAGATTTTTTTAAAAAGAAGAAAACAGGAAATTTGCGGATCAACGGAAATGTGGCACCCATGTTCAATCATATTTATTTTATTAATTTAGGACAAAAGAAAAAAGAAATACAGCACTAAATATCGCGGAATTATGGAGGACAATCCGCGGATTTTATAATTAAAAAAAAAAAAAAAACAGAAATCTGCCATTCAGCGGAAAAGGGGCATCTCTGTAAAACATATGGCGACTAGACAACGAAAGTTAGTGGCCAAAGCAAAAAATTTAGTCGCCACATGGCGACTGGTGACCATGAATCTGCACCTGTACATTTGATTAATATAATTTATTAGAGAAATGCTTTTATGAGATATAAATTATACATCTATTCAATTCGATTGTTATCAATACATTTCTTAAATGAAAAAGCGCTCCCTGGATATTGAAATTTAATTGACTAAATTTTCTTTTTGACTGATTTTGAAAAACACAGTAAAATCATTCTTTTCCAGCAACTTAAAATAATTGAACATTAAGAGAAAGTACAGCTAAGAATTTTCCATTGAGGGGAGGGGAGGGGGCTTTCATCCGTAAATCCACCAGGGAAATTAACTTTTTAGTTGTATTTTATGTTTATTTGTTAAAAATTCTCAAACGGGTGGTTCAAGGCAGTTTTGAATTAAGGCGGCGTTGACATCTCACCCCCCCCCCCCCCCAACCTGGTTTTGAAATTTTAAATGTGATTATTAAAAGATAAAATTTAATCTTCCAAGTAACTGCAGAATGATTACACGTAACAGAAGAAGGAACATTGCATTTTTTGTCAGGGGTACATCTCTGAACATCCTAACAGCCTTTTAAAAGCACAAGATTTATTCATTACTCACTAGATGCCATCATAATTAAAATTTAATTTTAGGTAAATGAAATGAGTTTTTAACATTTTCCAAGATAGTTGAAAAGTGTTTATGAATTCGGTTTGTCTGTCTGCGTTCTCTAACTCACGTAAATATGCTTGGATTTTCATGAAATTGATATATATTATTAGGGTTTACTACGATATGTTCGGTATTGAAAATGAAGTGTGTAACATGCATAGTCCATTTACAAGGACACTCAAAAGAATTCCGTTATATTACAGTCTATGGGGAAAAATCATTTACGATGTATTTTAATCACGTTACACTATTTCAAATATATTGGCATTGATATATATATATATATATATATATCTCAGGTGCACTGCAAGATGCTTACTATAGAATATGGTGGGCGTATAGCATTTATCGTGCATTTACAGAGACACTGAAAAGAATTCCATTACATTACAGCCCATTTCAAAAAATCGTATGTGGTGCATTTTAATGATATTACATTATTTGAAATATATTGAAAATGATATATAACACTGAGGTAAAGTGCAAAATGTGTACTATATATTACAGTGTGCATAGCATTCATTGTTCATTTACAGGGACACACAAAAAAATCCGTTACAGTACTGTCTATTGACAGTAATTGCTGAAAGTGTGTTTTCGGTTGTGGTACGCGTTTTTAAATTTAACATCCCGCCCCCCCCCCCTATTACTTGGTGTATATAAATTCTATACATCATACACAGGGCTGCACAAAACATCTCCAGTACATTTCCTTTTATTGATGGAAGTTATAGAAAGAAATTTTTTAAATGTGCTAATGTATTTCTTAACCATTCCTAAATTTTTGCCTGCTAGTATATACGAAAATCTATAGACCATATACAGAAAATCACAAAACAAGAGGGGAAATTTCTGCTATAAGGCAGAATATAGATTGCCACACACGGTTTTTATTGAAAAAAAAAACCCCTGACGGCTCGGCCTACAGGCACAGGTAGATTTCGGAGACGCAGACCGTGGGGCACCTGTGTGTCGGGAATTGCGGAAGAAATGACCTTTTTGCGATGATGCTGCAGTTGGAACCGCATACTTCGAAACCAAACTTGTTTGCAGGCGGAGCCAGCAAGGATATTTTTTTTTTTTTTTTTTTTTTTTTTTTTTTTTTTTTTTTTGCTATAAGAGTTGGTCCTATAAAAAACATGTCAATATAAAAGTTTTAGATAATATTAAGAGGATTTATAATAAATTTAAGCGGATTTGAAATTTTGGGAATTGACGAAGTTATGAAATTTTTTCTTCTAAAACCCCCCTCCCCCCCCCCCCTTAAGACAATTTTTAATTATATCAAAAATCTGTCATACATAAATTTTCGGCCCTTCTCCTAGAAGTAATAATAACTTCAAACGGATTCGATATGTATTATAATTAAGAAAGTATGGGTTTTTTTCTGTTTTCACAAAGAGTACCCCCCATTCCCCCCCCCCTGGTTCGATTTTGCCCATTAACGAACTTGACCGAGATTTTATGCCCCTTGATTTTATGTATCAGTTTCGAAAAGATGCGGGAGTTGGAACCGCATACTTCGAAAAATAACTTGTTTGCAGGCGGAGCCGGTAGGGATTTTTTTTTTAATTTTTTTTTTTTTTTTTTTTTTTTTTTTTTTTTTTTTTTTTTTTTTGCTATAACGGTTGGTCCTATAAAAAACTTGTCAATATAAAAGTTTTAGATAATTTTAAGAGGATTTATAATAAATTTAAGCGGATTTGAAATCTTGGGAATTGACGAAATTGTGAATTTTTTTCTTCTAAAACCCCCCTTCCCTCCCCCCCTTAAGGCAATTTTTAATTATATCAAAAATCTGTCATACATAAGTTTTTGGCCCTGTTCCTAGAAGTAATAATAACTTTAAACGAATTCAATACGTATCATAATTAAGAAATTATGGGTTTTTTTCTGTTTTCACAAAAAGCCCCCCCCCCCCCATTCCCCCTCCTTGGTTCGATTTTGCCCATTAACGACCTTGACCGAGATTTTATGCCCCTTGATTTTATGTATCAGTTTCGAAAAGATGCGGGAGTTGGAACCGCCTACTTCGAAAAATAACTTGTTTGCAGGCGGAGCCGGCAGGGATTTTTTTTATTTTTTTTTTTTTTATTTTTTTTTTTGCTGTAAAGATTGGTCCTATAAAAAACTTGTCAATATAAAAGTTTTAGATAATATTAAGAGGATTTATAATAAATTTAAGCGGATTTGAAATCTTGAGAATTGCCGAAGTTATGAATTTTTTTCTTCTAAAACCCCCCTTCCCCCCCTTTAAGACAATTTTTAATTATATCAAAAATCTGTCATACATAAATTTTCGGCCCTTCTCCTAGAAGTAATAATAACTTCAAACGGATTCGATATGTATCATAATTAAGAAATTATGGGGTTTTTTCTGTTTTCACAAAAAGTCCCCCCATTTCCCCCCCCCTTGGTTCGATTTTGCCCATTAACGAACTTGACCGAGATTTTATGCCCCTTGATTTTATGTATCAGTTTCGGAAAGATGCGGGAGTTGGAACCGCCTACTTCGAAAAATAACTTGTTTGCATGCTGAGCCGGCAGGGATTTTTTTGTTTTTAATTTTTTTTTTGCTATAACGGTTGGTCCTATAAAAAACTTGTCAATATAAAAGTTTTAGATAATACTAAGAGGATTAATAATAAATTTACGCGGATTTGATATCTTGTGAATTGACGAAGGTATGATTTTTTTTCTTCTAAAACCCCCCTTTTTTCCCCCTTTTGGGGCCATTTTTAATTATATCAAAAATCTGTCATACATAAATTTTCGGCCCTTTTCCTAGAAGTAATAATAACTTTAAACGGATTCGATACGTATAATAATAAAGAAATTATGAGGGTTTTTCTGTTTTCACAAAAAGCCCCCCCCCCCTTGATTCGATTTTGCCCATTAACGAACTTGACCGAGATTTTATGACCCTTGATTTTATGTATCAGTTTGGAAGAGATTTATGCAGAAATTTTCCAGTTATCGTGGTCAGAAAAAAGTGACATAGATAGATAGATAGATAGATAGATAGATAGATAGATAGATAAAGTTTTGAACTGGGGGTGGTTTTGGGTTCTGGGAGTCATGATCGGCGTAGATCTGCAAAAATTTTTCAAAATTTCCAACTTAGGTGAGAATGTAATAGGTAGTATTTCTTACGAAATCTACCTAAAATAAATAAACTAGCTGTAACTCAGAATAAAAACGCAATGACAACAAACAATTTTAAAATATCTAAATAACAAATAAAAATTCCCCTGTTAAAGTATTGAGTTGTTCATGTTCAATAACCATTCGATTTAGAAAATATTTTTCTACCACTGAGCAATTTTTTTAAATGAAATTTAAATCATGTTGCTATGGCAGCAGACGATAAAACGATATCTTTGGAATAAGGGAATAAATAGAATAAAAAATTTTGTTGATGTTTGTGATAAAATGTTTTTCTTTATTTTTTAAAAATGTATATACATAATTCACTTTTATATTTTAACAGAATAATAAGTTTACAATAATTCGTTACTCATGCTATGGCCTACACGATACACGTCGAGCCACAATACCTTTATCATTATCTTTTTACGTGTAAAAGTTTCGCTACGGTACTCCATTGTGAAGTTTTGTAATTTTTGAAATCTAATACTTGAAAAACGACATAATCATTAGATTTGAAATTTATATCAAGAAAAATACAATTTTTTACCATTCTAACGCAGTTTGTAAAACAATTTTGTGACAAATACTTTTCGAGTTATTAATTTTTTAAGTAACTTCAAATGTTTCATTTTCCGAGATTAATCTGTGGCAACGATGAATTGCTGTGACTTTTCATAAACATGAAAAATGATAGAGATTGAAAGAATAAGCTACCCTGTGTGTGGCTAATAAGTCGGACATTTTCTGACTATTGATGTTAAGTGCTAAAATTGTGTTTTCAAATATGTTATGCGTTTTCCAAATTGTTTATTTAGACATCATATTTCACCTTATTATTAAACAGTGAAGTTTTGTTACAGTATTCTGAATGTGTTGGAAAGTGTTTTATATTCTATGCTTGACGAATGATTTTTTGTTCTTGTTGTTGTTAAAATTGAAATAAGTTCAATAAAATCAAATCTATTAGACAAAAAATATTGCACATAACACATGTCTGTCCGTGTGTCCATATGTCTAACCACAACTTTTTTTGTTATTTAAAAAAAAAATTGCAAACCGCAATTTTTTAGCATCATTTGTTTCTTTTTAACGTTTTTTTAAAATTTTTAACGAACTTATGGTGCATATTTGATGTATGTAGAAGTTAGGCGACGACCTTGGCGAAATCGTAACTGCCATCTTGGCGTAGTCATGTGGATGTTTTTTCCTATGTGTTGTACGATGTTATGTACGATGTTATTTCCTATATGTGGATGTTATTTCCTATAACAAAGATTTGTTTTTTTTTTCTTTTTTGTAAAAAATTTAATTTTTGAGATAACAAAAATAATTTCTTTATTTTTCAGAGTTGAAGGCGTGTTTTCATGCAATCATCATTATATTTATTGAACAGAAATAACACAGTCATCTGAATCTCACCTCATATGTTGCTTGCCAACTACTCAAAAGAAATTCTGATAATGTCGTGAAGGTTCATCGTGTACAGCGTGGAAAGAAGATAATTATAATGAATGGAAACAGATATCGCAGACGCACCGGGGTTGGCGCAATTTTTCTTTTGCGCCATTTTGTGGAGAAAACTCCGTTTTCCGGTACCTGTTCAACCTAGCTTCCGAAAACAGCATGTTAATTTTGTTTTATTATGAAACTGTTTATTTTATTATAAAACACACAATTTTTTATTATAAACACACGCAAGGATTAATTTATTATAAAACACACGCAATCTGCTCGACAGGGTTGCCATGCGAAGCAAAATCTCGCCAAAATGGCCGGGTTGCCCAGGCATAAAATCCACATTTTGGCGTCAAAAAATACCCCGGTGCGTCTGCAACATCTGTATCAACGAATGTTATCACTTGAGTTCGTTCTAATTGAATTTCAAAAAATAAAATTCAAATAAAAATGTTTTTTAAAAATTCATGCTTTTATTAGTATTTCTAAAAATTGAAAATATTTATACATATATATAATATATATAAATCAGGAGGTCAAAACGAAAATCATAAAAGTGTGAGGCGCTAATAGAAATATTCTATTTAAAGCGAAATTTTAAGAATGAAACGAATTTTACCTTAACGAACGAATGTCGTCATATTTGTGACAGCCAATTTTTATCGGTCAAATATCTTGTCTAATTATTATTGTTTTGGCACAACTTTTTCTAACAAACTTTTTTTGCATTATTTAATTTCTGAAATTTTGAAATAAGATAAGGTGAAATTTTCTGTGCAAAAATACTGGTGACCAATTGGAAACAACACATTTCGACAATAAAAATTGGTTATCGCGCCAAATTGGTTGTCGCATTCGTCCATTAAGGGTTAATCAAATTCACAGTATATTTTAATTTTCAATAAATGTTTAGGAATTCTCCTAGGAGGATAGAACAGGAGGAGACGGAAATGTTGACGTTTCGGGAAGGAAGTTCCTTACCCACCCCCAGCACCTCCGTCCGCCGTGTTTGACCGCGTCTTGCACTGGAGAATGGAGACTGCAGACTGTTATAGGTCAGAGTTAAATATAGTGGACGCAGGATAGAGGGAAAGAACTCGTTTGTCGGCTTCAAACTTTCCACAGGGGATGATTGATATGTTAACTCCACCTATTCTATCCTTCTAGGAATTATCTTAGTTTTTATTATTATTATTGTACTGCTTACAGCGTCTGACGTTTTTTACATTTTTGTTTTGATCTCCAGGTTCTAAATGAAAAGGATACAAACTATATCAAGTTTCTTGAATCCTTAATTCACCTTATTGTGACAAATCATATTGTAAATAATTTCGTAAAAACTAAATTCCATTTAAAATTACTTAAAAGTGTTTCATTATACATTGTGCAAAATATTAACCAAGTACTTTCGAGAGTCTCACGTGCTCATCATCAGGGTTAAAATCGTTAAAATGTTGTACAAACCAGAGGTCGAGTTAAATCATTTATACTTGATGGACTGTTCCAAAACTGAAAAGTGGGGGAAAAACTTATGGTGCCTGGACTGTTACAAAATTCATCTAAAAATGAAAAGTGGGGGAAAAAAACTTATGTTGCCTGGACTGTTCCAAAAATTTCCAGATGTTTAATAAAAACTATTCTCTTCTTTTAAGTGCACCAACAAAAGCGTGTATTAAAATACATATATAGTCCCCTACTTTTAAGTAAACAAATAAAAGTTTGGTTAAAAAAATATATTTTCTTTTATTTTATATTCTACTTTTTAGAATTTATTATATTTCATAATTCATTAATTTAATCTATACTAAAATTACAAAGAAGTAAAGTTTGTTTGTTTCTCTGGAACTACCGAACCGATTTCAAAAGAAATGGTGGCAAATTGATGGTGAGAGTCCCTGCTCCAACGTAGGCTATATTTTATATCGGTGCCACTACCCCAAGGAAATGCAAAAGCGAAAAACGTTCTAAAATTGCGATTTTTGTGGTAGCGAAGGATAAAAAAACTTGAAATTTTGCATGGCAGTTACTTATAAAATGTAAATGCTCTCTAAGAAGTTAAAATTCCAAATTTAAAAGCGTGCGGAATACACGAAAAGCGTTCTAAATTACGATTTTTATGAAGTTCTTAAGAATAGAAACATGAAATTTTACATGGCTGCTACTTTAAGGACGCAAATGCATGCACAGAAGAGTTTAAAAAAAAAAAATCGAAATGTTAAAGGGTGCAGGGGCGAAAAAGTTCTAAATTATGATTTTGTAATACTGAAGGTACAAGAAGCTTATTTGATATAGCGGTTACTTTTAAGATACAAATGTTCGCTACAAAAGGTTTCTAAAAAAATTCGAAATTTAAAAAGGTGAAATGAGCGAAAATCGTTCTAAAAACTTTCAAATTAAGATTTGTGTGAAATTGTTAGGAAAAGAAACTCGAAATTTGGCATGGTTGTTACTTCTAAGCCGTAAATGCTAACACAGAAAAGTTTAAAAGAAATTTAGAAATTTAAAAAGGTGAAATTCGCGAAAAGAGTTGTAAATTACGATTTCTATGGAATTGTTAAAGATGGAAACTTGAAATTTGACATCGCTGCTAATTTTAAGATGCAAATGCAGATACAGAAGAGTTATATATGTATATATATATATATATAATTATAATATCTATGAATTTCAAAAAACATATCAAGTTCTATTCTACTTAAATCTCCAAAGAGATAATCAATTTTTATATGATACCATAATTTAGCCTAATTGGCTCACAAATCACTTTGATTAACTTCTATATATATATATATATATATTGAAAGTTAAAAGAGTGAAATGAGCGGAAACTTTCTAAAAACTTTTTTAAATTACGATTTTTATCGAATCGTTAGGGATAGAAAATCGAAATTTGACATGGCTGTTACTTTCGAGCCATAAATGGTCGCACAGAACAGTTTTAAAGAAAATTCGAAATTTAAAAGGGTGAAATGCACGAAAAGCATTCTAAATTACGATTTCTATGGATTGTTAAGGATATAGAAACTTGAAATTTGACGTGGCTGCTATCTATAAGACACAAATACACTCACAGAAGTTATTTTTTTTTTTTAGGGTACAAGAAAAATCGAAAAACTCATTTGACAATCTGGTCTCATGGCACTGCATATAAATATTTTGTGAACAGATGAAAAGCTGTTTACAGAGGAACAATTTTTTAACGAATAAACTTATAGGATACTACATAACCCGCCCGGCGTTGCCCGGGCCGAGAAAATTAAAATCTCAGAGAAAGGCGTTAACCTCCTCCTTTCCTATACCCGCAAAAATAACGAATAATTTGTTCAAGAAAACCACCGTCACCTACATTAACGCGATCATTAAAAAAAGAATTACATTTTTCTGATAATTAGAACATAACGAAGACGCTCCACTAAAATAGCCGGCAGATGACTAACCCCGGCAGGTGACACCCCTTCCCGACCTCAATTTCAAATCTATATCTTAATTAGCTGTTCATTAGTATTGGCAATTATTTCCTTTCATTTTCGCAAACTAAATGGAGGGATCGGCCAGAGAAACAGATCTCTTTGTAGTTCAGTTTTTAATGAAAGCAGATCCCTGTCTGAAACTTTCTCGGATTGTTTTCACTGGTGCCGGCAGATTTTTGCATAAATTAAGAAAAATTACCGACGGAATTTTTGAAAAATCACATAGTCAGATGCAGAATTTTTTTTTACATATGCTCAGAAATTTTCAAATTGATATCTCAATTAGTTTTCTTAAAATTCGCTAATTAGTAAAATAATTTCGAATTCGTTCATTTCCGCTTGCAAATCCAATGCGCCTGTTCGTTTCTTTAGCCATTTTGATTTAAAAAATGTCATTTTAGAAGCGATGGTTAATGAGAATCTAATTAATATCTTAGGAAATTATAAAAATATTAAAATTCTGAGACTCAGGTGCACATGGCCAGACCTTGGACTATCCACACCTAAATTTTCAGACTCCTAGGTGGGCTAGATTTTGCTAGCCATCGCAGACAGACAAACAAACACACACACAGAGAGCGAAACTGTCTTTTATTAATATAGATTAGCTCCTGACGAAAGTTCTGCACTTTCCACTTCCAGGACTAGGAGTGGTAAGCTACTCTTGAAAAAGAGAGAAAAGAGACTAAATCGTAAAAAAAAAAGACTGAAAAAGAGATTAAAATGTAGAAAAAGAAACTAAAAAGAGATTTTTAAAAAAAGAGCCAATTTTTATCTGCCACATAAATGTTTAGGGTAAACAGACAGATACTATTATAGATTTAATAACATCTGCAGAATGAATTTTCAAAACATGTCAATCGGTTGCGGAAAAAAAAAAAAAAAAAATCACTAATTTAGTTAATCGGTCGTAAAAATATCGTAAACCTCAACAATTGGTCAAGGGGAAAAAAAAATAATGAATTTCGTCAAATGATCGTAGGGGGGAAATAGAAACATTCGTGAAATGGTCTAAAGGGGGGGGGGGGATTATAATCGTGAAATGGTCTAAAGGGGGGGGGGATTATAATCGCGAAATTTGTCAAACAGTCTAGTCACGGAAAAAATCGAAAAATTCACCAAACGATCACGGAAAAAGTTAATTTTATCAAAAGATCGCGGAAACAAATAGCGAATTTCGTCCAACGATCGTGGAAAAAAATTGCGAAATTTGTCGAGCGATCGCGGAAAAAACTCTCTGATTTTGTCAAAAGATCACTGAAATAGATAGTGAATGCCGTCCATCGGTCAGGAATAGCGTTTTCCATAAATGCATTGCATCTTTAATTATAATAAATCGTTGTCGTCTCATGACAAACTTTCCAAGGCTATCATATACTGAAAATCCGCTGAAAACGACAAATTTGATAGTATTCTCTGGAGGACCATTAGCCTTTAACAAAAAAAATTAAGCATGCTATTAAATTTCTTAGCTTTTTTTAAAAAAAATAAGAACACTTGCTGATTTTGTGTAATTAAGATAAACTAGTCGGATGTGCCAATCCCAAAACTTTCTTCTATATCACACAAGTTTCGCATACACTAAAAAGAATCAGCACCAATTTATATCAAGGTCTACCTGAATCTGAAGTTTTATTAAATTCCGTGCATTAGTTTTTGAGATATGACTATTGCTAAAATCGTGTAAATCTTGCAAAATACAGCATAACAGCGCCACCTGTTGGAAGATTTAGACCAAAACCTAATCAACAAAAACTAATGTCAACGTCTAACTGAATCTGAAGTTTGATGAAAATACGTGCATTAGTTCTTGAGATATAGCAAATAATTAGTTATCGTGATAATAATGAAAAAACTAGCACAGCAGCGCCACCTGTTGTGGCTATTTACACCAAAACGTAATCAGCATCTATTTATGTCAAGGTCTAACAGAATCTGTAGTTAGATGAAATTCCGTGCATTAGTTCTTGAAATATAGCTATCGTACAAAATCATGAAAAAAGTGGTATAGCAGTGCCACCTGTTGGGATATCTACACCAAAACGTAATCGGCGTCTATTTATTTCAAGGTCTAAATGAATCTGAAGTTTGATGAAAATAAGTGCATTAGTTCTAGAGATAAAACTATTGCGGAAATCGCGAAAAATGCAGCATAGCAGCGCCACCTATTGGGCGATTTTCATCAAAAACTAATCAGCACCAAATTATATCAGGGACTAACTGAATATAAAGTTTTATTAAATTTTGTGCATTAGTTCTTGAGATAGAGTGCCTACAAAATTTTTGTCACAGACATTTTCTAAAAACAGTCAAATCGTGTTCAGGGCCTTCTAAAACGTATAAATCCGTCGAAAACCGGAAGTTGAAAATTTTCATGAATCCAATACAGCGGGTGATCGGTTAACGAACTTAATCCGTTCCAAAACAATGTTCGCTAACCGAATTGTTCGTTAACCGATCATAGACTTAGTATAGATTTGTATGGTAATTTGATTAATTCGTTCTTAAAAGCTAAATAGTATATAAAACTTAATATAAATTCTCCCTAAATTTTTTCATATTTAATATGAACAGATAGTATTTTAATGGTTTTGTCCGTGTCGTGCCGTACTTTTTACATTCATTGGTTACAGCATTAAACCATATGAATTTATCCCTTTGCTCTATCAAAAACTCAATTAGTTCTCAAAAAGATAATGTTTACTGCAGAGCCTGATAAAGCTCAAGTGGAACCTAGAGCCTGTTAATAATTTAGGAACTTAATTTTCAATTAAAAATATTTCTTTAAATTTTACACAAAATATAAAAATTAATGTTTTTAATCTGTTCATTCTAATTTGATGTCCCTAAAATGTAGGGCCCGAACCCCCGGTAGATTAATTAGGTAGGTGAATTAATTAGGCCATAAGTATACAACTGTTAAAATGTTGTCATGCAATTAAATACAGCATTGCTTCTTCTTGGCTTTGTTTTGTGATGTGTTCGTTATCCGAACATAAAAATCTCTCGCGAAAGCGTTCGTTAACCGATCATCCACTGTACCTTCTTCTTGTAAAGATAGAAGAAAGTAAAAATGAGTTCAGGAATCAGTCAGAAATTAGTGAGTTCGCGACCAACGTTATACCTGGCCGGTTCTAGACTTTTAAAACGTCACACGGTGTGGATCATCTTTACACAGCGATTGGCACAAAATGATGGTCTAAGGCCTCTATATACATTTAGTAGCTCTATGATGGACCAATCGTTTGTACCTTTGCACCAATCGCCATGTAAATATGATCCCATCCGTGTGACGTTTTTAACGTCATGAATCCGCCGTGTATTTCGTTTAAGCTCTAATTTCCTTGGTCGCAGTCAACTTTGATTTGAGGAAACAACCTTCATAAAAATCTATAATAACGAAGATAGAAGTTCGTCTGTGTGTGTGTGCTGTGTTCTGGAGAAACTGCTGCACGCAGAGCTACAATATTTGGTAGGAAGATACCCACTTATCTGCACATCTGAAGTCATACATCTCGAAGCCAGTTTTTGGATTTTTTAAAGTTTTTTTATACGATTTTTGGAATGTTACGGCGATTTTTTCACATTACAATGTAAAAAATGGGTACTCAAAATTGAGTAAAAAGTACTCAATTTTGAATACATCACATACTCAAAATAGCTCCGATCCAAATGTACTCAAAATTGAGAAACACATGTACTCATTTTTGATCCCATGGATGTATTCAAATTTAAAAAAAATTATGTCGTTAAAATAAAATTTATAGGATAAAAAAAAAAGTTGCTTCGCGAGGACAACCTTATAAGGGATATATACATTTTTGCTCATTTTTTTCATTCCTACGTGAGTTTATAGTAATTAACCAACTCTTGCCCAAGAGAGGAATCGAGCCCGCGATGTCCTGTTTACTAACCTGACGACCCAAACTACAGACCCAAACCAAAGCAACATGACTGGTCACGCCTCCTTCTTAAATGTTGTTACTTACTTTGAAACCCTCCCTCTATCCCTTCCTAACAGCATGTGGCGCCATCTGTTAGGAAGGGTTAGAGGATAGTTATTTTTATATAGATATAGATATTTATATAGATATATATTTATAGAGGATAGATTTGTTAGGAAGGGATAGTTTTAGAAAAATCGGACTGACAGAGCAGAAATACGAGATATCAGTATTGACGATGCCTGAGCAAACGGGCGAAAATATTCTACTTTTACGAAACTTTTAGCGTGTGGACTGGTTTTATGTGTTTTTAAATATGTTTTTAAGGATGTACAGTGCCTGTCTATATGTGTTAAAGATTAAAATAATATCTGAAGTAACAGGTAGTTCGAAGAATTATTAATTAAAAAATGACATTAGAAAAGATCATAGATTGAAATACTAAAATTATAAACTTTGTAAAATTATAATTTATAAAATAATAAATTTTAGCGTAATTCATAAATTTGTAAGCCAAATCAGTTTAGTTTAATACCAATTTGCATAGCTATAATTTGCAAAGATTTTATGTTATGAAACTTTTAAATAACACAATATTGCCTCACGTTAAAAAAGTTAAAATAAATTTTAAAAAAATTAGTGGAAAAAAAATCATAATTTTGAAGTACTATCAAGAAAAGAAAAAAAAGTAGATGTGTAAAATGTGAGGAAAAAAAAAAGAGTAAATGTGTTGTAGTGGATCCACTTTGATGAAAATCCAGAACAACCAGATCCACTTTTCATTTCTCTTATTCTTCGTTTTTCCTTCAAATAATAGCTTTTTAGGCTCCGAAATTTCGTCATTACACATTCTGAAATATACAAGTATGTTGGGTTTGATCATATGTTCATTTTTGATCCAAAAATACTCATTTCGAAATAAGTACATGAACTTACTCATTTTTGAGATTACATATGTTCATTTTTTATCCAAAAATACTCATTTCGAAATGAGTACATGAACTTACTCATTTTTGAGTACTTCATTTTTTACAGTGTAGTAAAAGGAATTCGGTTTTAATCTTTTAGAAAATATAGTAAATTTTGTTCTCTTTTCAATAAATTTTATTCAGAAATTGTACAGCGATTATAATTTTTCGCGAATATTTTTTAGCGATTTTTAGGGTTTTTTCACGGTTTGAGGCAATTTTTTTTTATAAAGAAATTCGGCTACAAAAGGAAGGTTCGTAAAATGTTTTCGGTTTCAAACTAATACAGTAAATTTTGTCTTCCGCAATTGTTGAATTTTTAGCGATTTTTAGATTATCGATGAGATATCGAAATAAGCAATTTAAAAAACACATTAACTCAGTAAAAATCGATTTTCAGCAATTACAGTCCATATCCGGTTACGTTTGAGAAGTATTTCGTGTAACCCTGTATGTGATCTATAGTATATACTCACCACCTCAAACAATCAAAATTAGATCAGTTTAAAAATGCATACCAGAGGAAAACGCACATCCAGCAATTATCGATCTTAGTCTGTTTTTTAACTGAACAGTGATTATTTCGTTATTTTTGATATATCATTAAAATGCACCGCAAACGAATTTTCTCCATAAATCATAATGGAATGGAATACTTTTGTGCGTCCCTGTAAACGAACTATAAATGCTACTTATTCTATATCCTGAGAAAGCAAGCTGCAATCCATCTCAATGATGTATATTAATCTCATCCTGTTTGAAATATCGTAACATCAATAAAATGCACCGCAAATGATTTTTCCTCAGTAATCCGATTTTTACTAAAGTAACGGAATTCTTTTGTGTATCCCTGTAAATAAACTATAAATTCTACATTTTTACAATTACAATTTTTTACTATAAATTCTACATTTCTGCACATTAATTCTATTCACTTTCAATACCGAACTTTCTACTATAGTAAATATAAAATTTACTCATTAACATAAAAATTTCACGGCAATCCGAGTATATTTACGGGAGTCGAGCACGGACAGACAGACTGAATTCGTAAACACTTTTCAACTATGTTGGAAGCAGGGCTTGACAAATGCGGTCGCCAGGTCGCCCAAGTTTTTCTACCTGACCACCAAGTTATTTAATCTGGCGTTATTATTATTATTATAATTTTTTATACAAAAATTGACCTAGGAAATGAGCAAAAACTGCATTTTTTTTCCCTCTTTTTCGGGATAATTTGGTAAAAATAAGTTTAACAAGTGCAAATTTTAAAATAATAAAAATAGAATTATTTGACTGACTTTGACAGGAAAACAGACAAAAATTGTTTTCCAGCTTCACCGTTTCATTGATTCCCCCTCTCCCCCTACTCATCAGATATAGATTTTGTAGCACTCCAACTACCTGGACATTTGAAGCCTTCGGCAATCAGCATTTCCCGAACTTCCCGGTTAATCCAAGCCTTTACAGAATTTCTCCACTTACTTTTAGATAAATAATTTTGATAAATTTCACATTAGAAAACTTGGTTTATATTATCTTTCTAAATTATGCTTGTTGTTATTTTTTCTCAATTAATTCGCAATAAAACTTTTGTGCCTTTTGAAAATCAGTGACAAGAGCGGGGGGGTGGGGGGGGGGGGGGAATACTTTTTACTGGCGACTAAAATTTTTTGCTGACTACCAGAGTTTATCAAATTTGTAAAGAAGCCCTGGTTGGAAGTGTTAAAAAGAAAACACTTTATAATCCAGCATCATTTTGATTTACAGTTACCAAAATTTCTCAATTTGTTTAATTATACAGCTATTACAGAAATAAATATAATAAAAAAGAAGTTTTTTAGTTTTCCATGAAACCACAATAAAGAATTATTCTTCCTGCTCAAGCATTTTTAATCTGTATGTAGGTGTCAAACTAAACTTTGTGTCCAGTGCTGCCATCTATGCGAAAGCACGCGAACCAAACGTTTTACTTGAAAAGACAAAGTATTTCTGAAAATCTCGCTGAAAATAAATAGAAACTTGAATTTAACTGTAAGATCCGGGCAATTTTCAATAACATACGTATATACCTCAACTTCATAACAGATATTTACAAGTTCAGAGGTTTTTTTTTTTTTTTTTTTTTTTTTTTTTTAAATATAAGGCTGTTTTTTAAAAAGATTCTTTCAAGTTGCATATAAAATTTCAGCAAACTTTTTAAGGTAAAAAATATAATTTTTTTTTCATTTTTCATGATTTCAATAAAGCTTGAATATAAAACTTTAATGTTGAAACATTGAATAACTCTACATTGATACTAGCAGAAAAAAAAAAAAAAAAAAAGAATCCTTAAAATAGAACAGCTGTTGTTTTGCAAGCCTAGATTTTATTTATTAAATTACAAAATGATTAAATTCAGATAAAACAAAATAAAAATTTACCATAATTTATAGAGAGTTTAGCAAAAATTTAGTTATTAGATAATTTTGGTAACATAGAAACATTTTATAATAATTAAATTACAGAGGACATTAATTTTTATCTTTTATATACAAGATGATTTTAATAGTAGTAATTATTTTTTTGATTTAGTTAGAGTTTTTATTTTTTGCTTAGATTTAGAATACGAACATTTTAGAGTTTTATCGTGAAAAGACACAAGATTGAACCAAATCTAGTTTTATTTTCATCTTATTATTTCAGGCACACAGGAGAACATGAAAGGGGGGAACTCAAGCCCTCTCCATTCAAATTAAATCAGTTTTCTAAATCATATAAGCTACCCTAAAGATTATTTTCAATGTTTGATAATTTATCTCTGAAAAACAACTTCATACATCAGTGATACCAGGGATGTGCAATAGCACATCATTTAAGCAAAAAAATAAATAAAATACAAATAACAAACATTGAAAATTAATAATAAAATAAAAAATGTGATTGATCTTTGGGAGGCATAATTTTTCTCTTGCAAATAATAAAATATTTTTTGGATATTCCAAAAAAAAAAAAAAAAAAAAAAAAAAAAAAAAGCAAATTTTGTATAAAATGCAAGGGGTATTTTTTTTTTCAGTCTCTGAGAAGGGCTTGTAAAATAAAGAGAAGTGTGAATGACAAAATGATTATACTTGACTCCTGGTAATAAAACCAAAGTTACTTTTGACATAATAGTTACCATGAAGATTGAGACACTTGTCATACCAGTGGATGTGTTGATATAGGTCTCCTCCGCACCTTGAAGATTTTTGTTGCCATGGAAGCGCTGCCACATGTCTTCAGCTCTCAAAAAAGGTGAAAGTCACACGATTCCAGGTCAGGGCTGTATGCCAGATAACAAAACTTTTCATTGAAATTGTGAAAGAAGCTGTTAGGTTACCGCAAAAGTATGCAGTGATGCATTGTCCCAAATCAAAACAATTGCAGAAGACAGTAGCCTCTTCTGCTATGCTATTCCCTTCTGCCTGTAGAAAATGAATGATGCTGTGCAACTCACACTTGGCAGGAGAATCAAGCTCTGCTCTAATTGATGTGTTGCACTAAACAATAATTCACATCATGGTGAAAAAGCTGCAGATCTGTCTCCTATCGCTCGGCTAGTCACTTAGCAGTGCAATTGGAGGTTGAAAAAAAATCCCCTTATTTATTAAAAATCTTATATCAAAAAAGGGAACCAAGTTTTTTTTAAGTGTTTGGGTCCCAGCAGCCCAGGATTCAAAAAGCTCAGCGGCATCACTGATATACAAAGAAGTACACTATAAATATTGATTACATTTCTAATACAGTAGATCTTTACAGTATGGGATGAGAGTTTGGGTGTATTATAGAATTTTGTGTTATATGGCTCACATTTCACACATGACACATCATTAAACTTACCTTGTAAACATGGTCAGATATTTGCTGAAACATATCGATGAGGATCTTTATATTGCATTCCTGTTGTACAGATTATAAATTTTTACATAATTTTCATTTACCTTATTATTAAATTACCTTATAAACATGATCTAAATATGCCAGGCCCAAATAATTATATTACTCTTCAAAAATTTTTATTGTAATAATAACAATGAATAATAAGGTTCAGATGAAATGATGCATCAAATTAGAGAGTAACACTTTTCCTATAATGTGTAATACAAGTGCTTCTTAACTGCAAAATTCATAGTTTACATCTGAAAAGTTGTGCATTACATAGAATTGTCATGAATGTAGTGGAGGGTATTATACGCTATACGGTAGTAATATATACTGTACACATTCTGAATTTTTTTTAAGGAACTCCATGTATCCTGTGTTTTTTAAATAAAGCTACAGCGTATGCTCTCCACCTAGAGTGGACCTTTACCCTCTGGTTTTCCATGATTGCACCACTGAGAATTAATAATTATATTATAAAGATCTTCTACTGTGTTAATATCTGTAGATCAGGGACCAGTCAGCTCTGTATGTCATTTAGAATTTTTTTAATTTAACATTTGACACTCTCAACCTGTATCACATTTCATATCTTCCACATTAGTATTATTAAAAAGTTACAGGAAATTTAAAACTTGTGAATTGCATTGCAAAATACAATTACAGACACCAAAACTCCTAAACTATTTATTTTCTGCGAGATTGAGCATCCCATAGTCTTATAATTTCATAATTCAGTAAAATTCAGTATCTTAAATATTCTATCTAAAATAATTATAATATTGATTTTGTATTAATAGTACACTAATACTTCTGCCATACAGTACAAGAGGTGGAAACCATCAACAACTCTGCCCCTTCCTCATTTTTTCTCTTCCATAAATGGAAAGAAAACATACTTCAAAACAATGCATTGTTGATAACCAATATACAACACACATTAATATTTCATTCTAAAGTAAATTTATACATTTAGAGGTACAGTAGACTCTCTCAAATCCGCACAGCTTGGGACCAGAGGTTATGCGGATTTTAGAATTTTGCGGATTTCTGGTCACTGTTTTGTTTACATTTTTTAAACAGTAATTTCAATGTAATAATGCACTCAAAATTATCATGAATGCTTACAATAAAGTAAAATATTAAAATAACTATGGCAAATAATGTAAAGGTTACATAAATAATTAATAATACATGACTAAATATGCATAATAATGATGAGATAAGTTTTTCTTGAATTATTTAATGAAACTCGCCGCATAAAGGTACACTAGTAATTTACATCAAAACCATAAAATTACAAAATTTTATTTGATGTTTGACCAGATTTAATAAACAAAAAATCTTGATTAATACATAAATGTATTTGATAAAAAGATCAATCATCATTTATATCAGTGTTATCTTGAAAAATTTCAGAGATAAATTTATACTTCCTTTATGAAAAAGCAAGAGTTAAATGATATTAACCAGAATTACATAATAAAATTAGTACAGAATGATATAAAAATAAAAAAGCTTAAATTTCCTTCCTATATCTTAACTGTAAGTTTCACTGTTTACATCTGAAACAATGTGCGGATTTTAGAAAATTGCGGATTTTAGGGTTGCAGATTTGAGAGAGCCTACTGTAACATGACAGAAAAGTAAATTAGGTATAGAGTAACTCTCTAAGCAGTGGTCAGAAGTAGCCAGAAGTACATAATAACATTTCCCATATTATTAAAATACTTTACTACTTGTAGTCACTACTATACTTTGTAGTGACTACAAGTGGCGAAAGTACTGTAGTCTACTTTTCCTAATAGTTTGTAGTGTAGTGCACTAAAGTTTGAAAAATGTAATGCAGTGAGTAGTATGATACAAAAAGTGAGTAGTTTGTATCATACACTGGTGCTACTTTTAACACTAGTAATAAAAGGGCCATTCTTCAAATCATGTGATCACAACTTGCTTTTTTTTTTTGTGCAAAATGTGTTCTGTGCAACAATGAATGTAAAAAGATAAATTGCTGTATGAATAGTAAATACAAATGAAGTGTATGGTTATGCATAAAATGTTAAACGTAGCCCCTCATTATATCACTTATTCATATATATATACATATATCAGCTCTATGTTCGTATCTCCCTAAAAAATAAATAAGCTGCAGTTTAACCCTATTTTTATGAAACTATACATAAATGTTTCTTATATTATGAATATCTCTCTTAATTTCACCAAGAAAAATGCAATATGTGTATAAACTAACATTTTGGAGACAAACACAAAACATTTTCTTGTATATTGATATCTTTCTTAATTTTTTAATGCGCTGGGTTATATCAAACTTATTTGATTGCATTTCGGCAGATGGCATATAATGAGGAGTCACTGTATTATTTAATAATTGTCTTCAATTTCATGTGTAGATTGAAATCTTTGACAAAATCTGAAAGTAGTGAAGTAGTGACCATTTTTGAAAAGTAGTTTGTTGTCGCTACTTTTTTAACCTGCGGGAACTCGCTAGATTTCTTGTCACACCAGAACTTGCTAGTGAGAAGTTTTCTCACAGTGCCCAATTGCCTTCACTTTTACCTTACACCTTACACATTCGTTTAATATCAGCATTTTTTGTTTGTCTTAATACTTTATTCACAAAAAGATGTAAAATGATTTAAAAAAAAGTTTCTAAAATTTAATTTAAAATGAAAAAAGGGGTTTAAATAAGAGTCTTATTGCAACAGCTGGGACAAAAAAAAGTATGATGGTGAGAGAAAATCTCACGCGCAAGTTCTCCCGGGTTAAAGAAGTAGATGCAGTTATAGTTAACTAAATTTTCAATAAAGTACTAAAAGTAGCTGTAGTTTTTCAGACCACTACCTCCAATGACAGGATAAATGAACTCCAAGAATACCTAATTTGAAACATATAATTCATGGGTGGGTCAAATAAACATATTTACTATCAAAAATTTTATCAAATAAAATTAACGTATTGCTATGTGGTACTTATTTAGCTTTATTTTATAAACAAAATTTCTGGTTCAAATCATGTTTATTTCATCCTAAGATTACACACAAGAAATTAGGGCAAATGAATGTTATTTTTCACTTTCATGTGCAGGTAATTTTTAAGAAAGTTCACAAAGTATAATAGATTATGCAACTGTTTCCAAAGTTGATTAAATCACTCTTATCATACAAGTCAAGCTGAATCAATTTGTCATCATTGAAATTCATGATAGTTTTACAGATTACTATTTTAAAAATAATCTTCAGTGTGGGAATGAAGTATCCAATAAAGGAGCTAATAAAGATAATTGAATGGGTGTCTGGAAGAAGCGTCTGATTTTGGAAAGTTGGGTTTTTTCTTGAAAAAAAGGCCTATACGGAATGGATCGAATGTGTTAAAAATTGCAATTTCGTGATATACATATTTGTTTACTTTAAATAAAAAAATTAAAACAAAAAACTAAAAGTAATATTATCACTTTTCTTACCTAATTAATTAGTTTTTTATGACTCGTCAATACTTAGCATAGAGACAAAAGTAGAGGGTAAATTAAGATCGAAAGAATGTAAGAACGAAAGAGCCTATGATGCACTAGGTGTTCAGAACATCGTTAATCAATGACATTTAGTATTTTCCCCATTCCTGTAAAATTTTAAATTTGTAACATAGGTGCTTCTGCCTGACATCCATTCAATTAATCTGGTATACTTCCCCCCCCCCCCCCCCAAATCCCTATTTTTTCAAATTTCATCTAAAACAGCTTGTACATTTTCTTCAAAACTGAAATTTCTAATATTTCCAAAGGTTAAATTCTTTATTTCTTCTTATCTTTTAAATATCACTATTTATCAATGGATGTTACTACATTAAAAATAAAATGTAAATATTTAGTGTATGTGTGAAGAATAATAAATGATTCAGCATAAATGATTAAAGCTTTCAACTGAATCAGAAAATAATTTAATTACTTACAAAAACTTTCAGATCAATTTGTTGTGTATTATATATTCGTTTGCATGTTTATATTTTTAATAATTTCTAAATAAATGATTATAGATGACATACAGCATCCTAGAATATGCTAAATGAAATAAGCATAAAACTTAATACTAGTAATAATAATCCAAACTTATAATTTAGTCTTTACAGTTATTATTTCAGTAGCTTAACCTTTCATTTTAAATAAATGATAAAATTTTGTAAAATATTGATTCATTTATTTTGCAGAATTGGAGGATGAGATAAGATGTATCTTTCTTTTTTAGTTGATAAAATATTTCTGAAATATATACTTTAATTTTATTTGAAGTATTAAAATCATAGTACTAAAGTTTTAATGCAAAAAATATTAAATTAAGCAACTATTTTGTCATCTAAAAAATAAAGATACATCCTTTAAGAAGAGTATACAGAAAAAAGAAGTTAAAATTTTTAATTTCCTGGTGAGATATTTTAAAGATAAAAATGCATTCCATGCACATAGTTTTAACATTAGTGAGGGGAATTTGAGATCTCTGACCAACAGCTCAATGCCACTGATAAATTCATCTATTGTTTCCATAGGTTTGTTATACTAATGGAATATATATTGAATTCCCTTTGATTTATTTGTCAAATAATTTTTGTGCACATTTCAAGTGTTTGCTATATTATTTTGTAATCCTTTCTGATGAATTATTGGAATAAAACAAGAATTAGATTGATTTCAATGGAATGTAAATAATAATAAAATTTCCCAATTTCTATCAGAAACTTGCACTGTGAGGAATCCAATTAAAAAATATTGTCTTGAAATATATATTTGGTAATATATCTAAATTAATGTAGACATTAAAGTGTTAATTTTCATTTATTTATATTTGAACGTGTAGACACATTAGAGATGATATAAGTTGTAATTTTCCAACTGGACGAAAAATGTCTGGGCCAGGATTCGAACCTAGGATTTTTTGGCTGAAGCTGCCATGCTCTACCAACTGAGCCATCCCGGTCGAATCTGGAGGACCTAATTCATCCAGTTAACTTTATTGATCATAGCATCTGGTCTGATATTTGAATCAGCTCAACAGAATAAATCGTAGGTAATTTGGAGCTCCAGTAAATGCTGGATATGTGATTACACTAGATTAATTTTGACAAAATTATTGAAATTGGTAAAGAAATCATATAAGTTGTAATTTTCCAACTGGACAAAAAATGTCCGGGCCAAGATTCAAACCTGGGATCTCTGAGCTGAAGCTTAAAGATGAGTTTGAGTTTTTTTTTCTTTTTTGAGAGGTTGAGTCCAACGATTTGAAAACAAGAGCTTTTCCGAGCCCAAAAAATTTGGTGTCAACTAAGCCCAAGCTTGATACCAAAAGTATGCAAAAAAAAAATTTACATTTAAAAATTGTTTCAAGATTAATTTTCTCATTTAAAAATCTCTTAATGTAGAAATAAATATTAAATCCTAAATACTGCCTTATCACAATGCTTCGTAATTTTCATGTCCCTGAAAATGTTTAAAATAGCAAATTTGTTATTCATACCCACCCACAGATAGAAATCTGCAAAAGTCACAATTCTTATTCTTTTAACCAGTACACATTTTTGTAACTGGGATAAATTTCACCCCATTTTCCTCACATTATCTTCTTGAATAAATACATTTTAAAAACAAATCTACTCCCTTATATTGTAAAATGCATTAGTTCTACTTCTTTTTAAAGGAAAAACCATATTTTTTATATTTATTTAAAGATTTTGTAGCAGTTTGTAAAAATCGCAACTTTTTTTCGAAGAAAAAAAGTAGTGCATATTTTTCTTTTTTTTTTTAAATTCATTTTGTCACCAACCACCGATAAATTGCCAAAACATGATTTTTTCATAATTTTTTTTATGGACATTATATTGAGGTTCTGCAGCAATTTTTTTTTATAAATATATATACCCTTATGAGAAAAATATTCTGTAATTTTTCCTATTTTTTCTGAGTATGCACTTATGGAAACCTTCCTTGTGAGGGACTCCAAGAGCGCGTCCAGTAGACCTAACCAAAGTGACCGGTTAGTTACCGGGCGGTAAGTGACTGATTTCTAACCGGTCGACAGATCTACTGAACGAAAATGGTATTATTTACTTGTAGCGCCATCTGTATTACATCATCATAAATTTTCATGTAACCGATCACGTGACCCAAGTAACCGAGATTTTTCTTCAGTTAGTTCGGTCCCTTACCGGTCACTTCAGTTACTTCCACTGAACGACGTTGGTTGCGTACCGGTTAGCAGCACTGAATGCTTTGGTAACTAACCGACCTTACCGGTTACGTACCGGTGACATTACTGGACGTGCTCCAAGATTTCAAAAGCCTAGTGACACCATTGATCATTAAAATAATGTTAAATAAACATTTATTTTGAAGAAATTTTTGAATGTAATAGCAAATTGTAAAGTCATATGCCATTTTTTTTTTTTTTTTTTTACAAAGTGTTTTGATTATTATTTTGAAAAATGAATAATTTTTTGATATTATTAATGAATAACTAATATACATTTGGCACAAAAATATGACTACAATAGTAAACCAATTTGCAGCTAACCAATACTATTTTTAGAAAAATAGTATTAAGTACACAAACAGTCTATTGAAAATATATGTAGAATTGGCTCAGTAAATCATTCACATACAGTACACAACCATATGGTTATTTTAATTAAAAATAATTATAACATCTTTTTAATATATGGCCAAGCTAAAAAAAATACACTTTAACAAACATTAACCACATTGCTCCCTTATAAAAATAGATTTAAATATGCAAATCAGTGCATTAAAAAATATAGTGAACAAACATATACAGGGGTAGGAAATATTTGTAAAATCTTACAAGCCAAAGATGTTTTTTTACCAGCCGTCAAGATGCAATATACAGTCAAAAATAATTATGGCAAAATTTATGTGACTGCAAAAATAATTCATTACTATAATGGATTGCCATATACATTTGTATAAAATAAGAAAAATATGCAACAGAGGAAAGTTTAATTGAAGTTAGGACTTAGTGTTATGTTTACATTGCAGAAATACACAAAACATGGCCAATGAATAAAAATATATAAATTTTTTTGGTATCTTTCTTAATAGACAGTCAAAAAATTCACTCACTTGGTCAGAAAATCCACTCTCAAGTGGCGAGTAGATTTATGTAATTTCCCACTACTGTATATTATATATATATAACTTACTTATCACTTATTATTATATCTTAAAATCACCTTTTCCACAGTATGCTTATTTTATTAAAAGTATTTGTAAAAACTGTTTTACTATTTAATAAAATGCACATCAGACTATGTTTAACCCTTTATATTCCAAAATAACTTAATAGTCCCATTAAAGGAATTTGATAAAAAATTATTTAACATATTTATTATTAACTGGTAGAAATAATAAATGCTTAACTTTATCATGTTTAGAAAACAAAACCAATTTTACATGCTAAATATTTTTTGAATTGGAAATTTTCTCTCATTCATATAAGGACAATTGTATGTTGTTGAAAGATATCCAAACTTTATCATGTTTAGAAAGCACAACCAATTTTACATGCTAAATATTTTATGAAATGGAAATTTTCTCTCATTCTTATAAGGACAATTGTATGTTGTTGAAAGATATCCAAAGGTAAATTTTTCTCTCAAAGTAATATTTCCATTTACAGATTAAAAAAAAAAAAAAAAAAAAAAACACTACTACTACTATTTACATTATTTGCTATATTTTAAAAAATAATTGAGGGATTTCCAAAAGCATTAATTGTTTATTAATTAATCTAAGTATTGATGTAAATATTTTACAGAAAGGCTTATAACTACAGATTTGATAAGTAAATTTTAATGAAAGAATTCATTCTAAATTTCATATTAGTATTATTATGTAAATTTTCTAATCTATAGTTAGATATTGAGGCATTGAGGGGGGGGGGGGAGTAACACAGGTGAAAATTTTCATAATTGATAATTTGGAACATAAAGGGTTAAATTAAAAAGTTTTTCATTTAGTACTTTTTTAATTAAACCATCCAAACTGAATTGGTTGTTAAGCATTATGCTTTTTATATAATTGAATAATTTCATTCACATCATCCGGTGATCCTAAAAAGATAGGACATCTTTGATGTATAGATTCAGGCACTACATCAAGAATAGGCATTTTACCAGTGGTAGCTATACCACCAGCTTTTTCAATTAAGTAAGCCATTGGACTGCACTCGTACATAAGGCGTAATTTACCTTTAGGTGTATCCTTAGTAGCTGGGTACATAAATATACCACCATATTTCAGGGTACGATGCACATCAGCAACCATGGAACCTATATAACGAGCTCCGTATGGTTTTCCTGATGAAGGGTGCTTTTTACTATGAACATACTCAGACACAGCTTTATCCCAAACAGCAGCATAACCTTCATTAATACTGTAAATTTTACCTCTTGGTTTGATTTTTATGTTCGGATCCGTTAAAATGAATTCTCCAATAGATGGATCAAGCATAAATCCATTTACAGGACCTCCTAGTGACAACACGAGCATTGTAGCACTTCCATATAAACCATATCCTGCAGCTACTATATTACGTCCACTTTGTAAGGCATCTTTGGGGGATGGGGGATCAGTTGAATTCCTTCGGTAAATCGCAAAAATCGATCCAATAGAAACCAAACAATCAATGTTTGAAGAACCATCTAAAGGATCAAAACAAACAATATATTTGCCTTGTTTATCGGTTTCAACTTCTATAACATTCTCATTTTCTTCCGATACCATCAAGCAGGTTCCATAGGATGATTTCATCATATTAATGAAAAGTTCATTTGCCAAAACATCCAACTTTTTAACCTCTTCTCCTTGAATGTTAGTTTCTCCAGCCATGCCATATAACTTCGCTATACCGGCTTTTCTTACAGCCGAAGAAATGGCTTTGATAGCAGTCATTATGTTATTTAGAAGCTGAGTAAGATCACCTGTTGCGTGGGGCACTTTCCTTTGTTCAGCCAGTACATATCGGGTGAGAGTCAAGCAATCGGTATCGATAGCTTGATTTGTACTGGTCATTTTGCAAACTTAAAATGATTACAGGGCGAAATTAATAACCAAAGAAAAAACTTAGCTTTCACACGCCTACTCGAACTCCAAGCAACAAGCAAGTATCTCACGTTGTTTGTCACGGTCAAAGTCAAATACCATCAGACAGGAGTCAGGGCGAGTTTAGTTCTTTGCCCAGGGCAATGTCCAACAAGTACTGATAAGACACCCCAGAGAGCAGAAGATTGATCTTAAAATATTTAGCGTGATACTAATGTAATCCGATTTCTGAGAACAGCAGGATGTGCTAAACAAATTCCGTTTCCGTTTTTATGTACCTGTGGTTAATCCGAAAATCGTTTAATTTCCGTACAGGAAAAAATATTTATTTTGGTGTTATTTATTTACTCTGGGAGATTTTCTGTGCGTTTCCGAAATTCAAGGTCAATTGTCAATCAAGTTTACAATGCGATCAAGGTTGTGCTGCCCTCTAGTAGCAAATATTGTAAGAACATGAGAATGACTTTATTTATCGATTTTTTTCTATGTTTAATTTAATTTTATTTCTTTATAGATGTCATTTAAAAATGTATTGGCACCTGAGCTTAAATTACCATAAAACTTACAAATTACTTTTATTTTAATCGAATGGAAGAAGACTTAAAATTTTATTATCAATCCAATTAAAAATTTCGGTAAATTTTAAGATTTCACAATTATGTTTTCAAATTTTTACTTTTATCAGATCAACCAAGGCTGAAACTAGGATTTTTTTCACCCAAGGTAAACATGATTTTTGACGCCCCCTCCTCTCCTTTCCAAATAAATTTATAAACGGAAGTTTTCGATTCAATGCTATAATTTTTTTATTTTAAATCTGAAATAATTGCTAGAAAGTATATTAATTTTAATAGTTTTAGGTTGGTTTCTTTAGAAATCGACTCATTGAAATCATTCCGTTAATATATACATATATAATGCAAAGCTTGTCATCAGGGCCTTGCGCAACCATTGGGAAAATGGGGCTGCTGCTCAGGGCCCTGCGCCAGTTGGGATCTTTTTATGGACTCTATATAGGGTAGATGTGCCAGTAATGGACACTTTTAAGGAAATTCTTTAAAAATTATTTTTTAATTAATATTCATAATTATTATATTCCACTTTTTTAAATATTATATTAATCTATCAACAATATTTATTCATGCTCATATAGTCACATTTCCCAGTGTGAATCAAAATTTAATTGTAAATAACAGAAACAAGTCAAAACACCCTAAATTCTAGTAATGGGGCACTCTCTTTTCCAGTAATGGACACCCCACAAAAAGTAATAGATAATTGATATTGTGATGGTATTTAAAACCAGAATTTAATGAAATAAATAGTCATTTTCAAATAAATTTAACAATGATATCAATAATTAATAAAATATTTATGAGAATTTCACTGTTTAAATTAATTATTGTCATCATCACAAGATCAATATTTTAATTATTTTAGATAGAAGGTTAAAAATACTATATTTCAAAAAGAATTACATTTATCAAATTACTGAGTTATCGGTAGGGGGGGGGGGGGAGTTAGAAGGGTTCGTTTTTTTTAAAAAAAAAGGTCTTGGAGTACTAGTGCATGGAATCATATTTCTTATTATTCGTAACAGTTAAACTTCCTAAAACTGCTTGATATATTACTTTCAGTAATTTGTATAAAACATATTAAATAAATGAAAGCGTGGGTTGAATATTTTTTAAATACTCGATAAAATAATTTCAAAATAAAATTGCAGAATTGACATTTGGCCCCCTGATCTCCAGATTTACTAGTTTCAATGCTACTATAAATTTAATTAATATTATAGGTTTTTTATTATTTTTTTTTTAATGTACGTAGTTGTTTTGGCAGAGATGAATAATGAAACATTTAAGACAGAAAATAATAGATTTTTAACAACTTGTGTCACTTAAAAATTCTCTTTATTTAAATGGGGAGAGTTTGGGTCTCATGAAAGCCTCATTTTCTTATGCCCTTAAAGATTATTCCCTGCTTCCTGATTTGTGTTGATTGGTAAGTGCAATTTAAAAACTAAATTTGATTACTTAGCTTTCCAGTTAAATAATAATAATAATAATAAAAATTATGCACTATGAACATTACTGAAATTATTTTTTTAGTAATGTCCACATGGAGTGTCCATTACTCGAAATTGACTAATTAAGCATTCCAGTAATGGGCAAGGCCCTAAAACCTGGGAAATAAAGGAAATTTTGTAAATTTCCATTAGTATATAACATTAAAAGTTTTCTATTACCATCAAAACAAAAACGTGCATTTTTTTTCAAGAAAATAAAAAATATATCAATCAATTAACCGAAGCCAGCTCTTAGCATGTTCATTAAAGTTTTCACAGAAAAACAGTGGAACTGTGAAACATTATTTTATGCTTCCTGATTGGTTTGATTAAGTGTGTGTGTGTGTGTGTCAACAATAACCCAGATTATAAAACATGCAAGGGGGAGTTATGAAAAAAAAATAAAGCTATTTTATTATTATTTTATAAATCCAAAACTTTGAAGGTGGCTCATTACTCGAAGGGGATCCATTACTGGCACATCTAAACTAATTCCGGTTTGAGAAAATGGATTAATATACTATAAAAATTACTCGGAAACGTTTCCGAAAATCAGAGGCAGCAAAAGAAACTTTGTTTTTTATAAATTCTTTATTAAATCTTGAAAATATATTGGTTTCTGAGGATTCTAAAGATAAAGAACGCTTTTCGGAATCGTGGGTAACTCTGAAGAGGTTATTGTATATTTTCGTTCGTTGTTATATATTATATTTTCGTACATTAAGAAACATTTGTCTTTTTAACGCTTTCCAGCCTAGTTGAAAACTGTTTATGACTTCGGTTTGTCTGCCGTCCGTCCGTGCTCTAACTCGCGTAAATATACTCGGATTGCCCTGAAATTTTTGTATGTTATTGTCGTTTACTATAGCATGACCCCTGTTGGAAATGAGTGTGTAGCACTTATAGTTATTTTACATGGACAGTCAAAAGTATTCCGTTACATTACAGTCAATGGGGAAAAAAATCGTTTAAGATGCATTTTGATGATGCTTACGCCATTTGAAACATGATAAAATTGATATACAATTATGAAGCGCACTAAAACATGCTTTTAGGTAGATTTCGTAAGAAATACTACCTATTACATATTACATTCTCCCCTAAGTTGAATTTTTGAACAATTTTTGCAGATCTACGCCGATTATGACTCCCAGAACCCAAAACCCAGTTCAAAACTTATCTATCTATCTATCTATCTATGTCACTTTTTTATGGACACGATAACTCCCATAATTCTGCACAAATCTCTTCCAAACTGATACATAAAATCAAGTGGCATAAAATGTCGGTCAAGTTCGTTAATGGGCAAAATCGAACCAGGTGGGGGGGGGGCTTTTTGTGAAAACAGAAAAAAATTCATTAAAAACGCCCCAAGGAGAGAGAAAAAATAGGGGTTTCAAAAGAAAAAAATTCATAACTTCGCCAATTCCCAAGATATCAAATCCGCTTAAATTTATTGTAATTCTCCTTAAAATTATCTACAACTTTTATATTGACGTTTTTTATAGGACCAACTATTACGGCAAAAAATAAAAATAAATAATAAAAAATAAATAAAAGCAAAAAAAATCCCTACTGGCTCCGCCCACAAGCAGAGGTGAAAACAGAAAAAACCCCATCCGTTTAAAGTTATTATTACTTCTAGGAAAAGGACCAAAAACTTATGTATGACAGATTTTTAATTTCATTAAAAATGAACCCCAAGGGGGAGGGGGGGGCATAGGGGTTTCAGAAGAAATAAATTCATAACTTCGTCAATTCCCAAGATATCATATCCGCTTAAATTTATTACAAATCTTCTTAATATTATCTACAACTTTTATACTGACAAGTTTTTTTATAGGAGCAACTCTTACGGGGAAAAAATGTTTAAAAAAAAAATCCCTACTGGCTCCGCCTACAGGCAGAGGTATATTTCGAAGTGGGTGGTCCCAACTGCCATATCATGGCAAATAGGTATTTCTTCTGCAATTCCCAATAAACAGGTGCCCCACGGTCTGCGTCTTCGAAATCTACCTGTGCCTGTAGGCCGAGCCGTCAGGGATTTTTTTTGTAGAATATGGAGTGCAAAGCATTTATTTATTATTAAACAAAATAATTCTGTGACACGGGAAAAAATCGTTTACAGTGTAATATAATGATATTTCACTATTTCAAACATAGAAAATTATATGAGGTGCAATAAAAATTGCTCGCTTAAAAATATGGTGTGCATTCCGTTTATCGTTCATATACAGGAACACACAAAAGATATCGGCTACAGTATGCTTTCGATAATTACAGTCTGATAAGTGCGTTTTCCGCTGTGGTTTGCGTTTTTAAGTTTAACTAAAAAAATTTATAGTACGTGGTGTGTATAAATTCGGTTGATCATATACAGGACTACACAGGGGAATTCGCAAATATTACAGATTATGGGAGTGAATTGCTTAGGGTAGTTTTTAATTGCGTTACGCATTTTTATAGTTAGTAGAATTATAGACGTTTGTGGGAAATAAATAAATTCATATACAGGGCTACTCAAAGAACATGGTACATTGTCGTTTATGATTGGTAATTGCTGGAAGTTTGTTTTAAGTTGCCTTATGAATTTTGTACCTGAATTAAATTTTAGCTTAATATGGGGTGTGTACAAAAGTCTTTGGATAATATACAGGGTTGTACAAAAGATTTCGAGTGCATTTCCATCGATTGGCGAAAATTGCTAAAAGTGAATTTTCTAACTGAACTAATTTTTATCATGTTATGTAGTATATATCCAAATCAATATGATATACAGGGCTGAGCAAAATATATCGACTACATTTTTGACTATGGATGGTAATTGCTAAAAATGAACTTTTAAATCTGTTATGTGTCCTTTACTGTATACTTACTTCTTTCCCCTTATTTAACGGTGAAGTTTCGTTACATTTTTCTGAATGTGTTGTAAAGTGTTTCATAATCTATGCTTGACGCATGATGTTTCGTTCTTGTTTTACAGTGCAGAGTGAAACTCCAACTATCCGGACGAATGTGTTCCAGATGCAATCCGGATAATTTGCGGCAATTATAAAGAAAAAGCCTTGTTGTGAAAATAGTTACGTTTTGAAATAAAAATTTCTTTTGTTAAATAAAAAGGTAGGCTTATTATTGTATTCAACTTGTATTAGGCCTGCTTATTATGAAGATAACTTTGTCTTAGGAATTTCAAGGAAAGTATATATTCTTACGAATGAATACATGCAATTAACATTTCAATTTCCCCCTTCCCCCCTTAAATGTAAATTTTTATTTCTCGATATTGATAAGTATGACTGTACTTTTACTGTACACTTACACGTTACTAATAGACTAGACGAATTAGATTCGATTTTTTACTAATAAAAAATATTATAGGTAAAAGAAATTCTAACTCCGGGTATATAATTTTTTAAAAAACAGTTTAATATTAATTGCGCGCGGTAAAGTGAAGTGAAGCCGTACCAGGATCTTACTTGATCCCAAATAGGCATTTTAACCTGGCGAATGCCTGCCGATGCGACAACAAACCCCACCAGACGACAGGGGAGGACCAGCCGCTAAACACAAGGCACCGCCCCCGGGCGAGCGGCGCAAGAATCCGCCACCGCCCACCAATATCTAAGATGACAAACCGCTGCAAGGAACCGTGCGCGCAGGCCCTAAAGAAACGACAAAGGCCGCAGTCAACATATTTTGTATTTTATCGTACGGTAAATCTAAAATACTAAAATTCCAATTATTCTGGAATATATGATTATACTATTATTTTTTAAAATTTTATATTTTTATATTTAATAATTTAAATAATAATAAAACTATTTTTTAATTACTTAATAATAAAATGTTCATAAGTTTTTCTGACAGAAATTAGTATTACCTTTTCTTTTTTTAAACATATGCTACCAAGAGGAATATGAATCCACACTATTTACAACAATAAAAACAAAAAATCATGCATCCGGCATAGATTATGAAACACTTTCCAACACTAACAGAATCTTATTAATAAATTTCATTACTAAATACAATGAAATGAGATATCTAAATAAGCAATTTAAAAAACGTACAACTCAGTTAAATTCCATTTTCAGCAATTGCTATCCTTATCCAGTAATGTGTGTGAATTCTTTTGTGCAAACCTGCATGTGATCCATAGAATTTCTGCACACTACATAATACATTAAAAATTAGGCAAGTTTAAAAGTGCATACCACAGTTGAAAACGCACTTCCAGCAACTATCAATCATAGATAGAGCAGTGGCGCAGCCAGAATTCGGATCTAGGGGGGGTTTTGAGTTTATAATAAAGATGGTCGCCGGCTATATGAATCATCGGTTAATGGAATCAGTCTTTTAAATGAATGAAATCATAATGCTTTTCTCCGCAATTAAGTTGGTTATGATTCATTTAAACAGCGTTTACAATATTAGAGTTACAAACTATAAAATGCACCAATGAAATAACACAAAACTATTTAGATTTTTATAAAGTGTTTAAAAATGATAAGGGGAAAACTTAAAGATGGAAGAACACACTACAGAAAATAATTTTTACATAGAAAATAACAGAGTTGGAATCCATTTGTTCAATCAAAAATACACAAGGTTTCATTACAAGAGAATCACGAATTCTTATTCCTAACTTTAATAATAATGAAGCAATTTTAACAAAATTTTCAATAGACTTACTTACCTTGCTTTTTGCCAAATGTAACAAGTCATTTAGAACTTTTAGGGCTAGAGTATTGAAATTTTATATGGATGTTACTTAAAAGACGTAAATGCTCCCCAGAATTTATTTTTTCAATTCGAAATTTAAAAGAATGCAAGAGTAAGAAGCATTCTAAAATTGCGATTTATGTGACACAATTGGTATGAAAACTTGGAATTTGACATGATGATTACTTTTATGTAGTAAATGCTTCCTTATAACATTTTTAAAAACATTTAAAAATTTAAAAGGACGAAATGAGCTGAAAACTTTCTAAAACTGTTCTAAATTATGATTTAGTTGAAACTGTTAGTGTTAGAAACTTGAAATTTAGTATAGAGATTACTTTTAAGATGGAAATGCTTGGCATAAAGAATTTATTATAAATGGTAAATTTAAAGGTGTGAAACAGTTTAAAGCATTCTAAATTACGATTTATTTAGAACCTCACGTCATATCGGGCCTTTCGAAGACTATCTTTTTTCTACGCTAAAAGCAACTAAACGTCTGTATTTCGACACAATCCATTAAAAGCATCTTGGAAGATCAAAATTACAGCGCCTACAAAAATTTGGAAACGTTCTGATGAATAAAAGTATTTAAAAAAATCTGAGAATTTTTCGATGACAATGCAAAAAGAAAGTTGGGTATTTTGGCGTGGGTTTGCTCGGCGTCGGCTCATGTTTTCAGTATTAAATGTGACTTAGTCTTTTTTGACGTGACTCTGTTCTCTTCGACTTTAGTCAAAGACTTAGACTTTTTTCACGGAATTTTAAAGAGGGCTTGGATACAGTTATATTTGCAATCGAATAAAATTTCAGAGATTTCGGACAGTAACTTTTTTGTGTTGTTATTTTAAAGGACACGTCGCAAAAAAAAAGACGTGAGAAGAAAGCATTTTTTTTACAATTAGATATCAATATTTTTCCACGGTCTGTAAAACCATTATATTTATAACCATGGCTTTGCAAATTTGATAAAATCTGGTAGCCAGTAAAAAAATATAACCTGCTCCCCTCCGAAGTCACTAATTTTCAAAAGCACAAAAGTTTTTTATCAATTAATTGAGAAAAATAATAAGCCTATTGTAGGATTATTAGTTACATAGTTTAGAACAGTTACATCATTTAAAAAGATGGTATAAACAAAGTTTTCTAATGAAATTTATCAAAATTATTTATCTATGAAAAAAAATGTAAAGGCTGCATTAACCGGTATGTTCAGGAAATGCTGATTGCCGAAGGTTTCAAATGTCTGGATAAGTGAGTGCTGAAAAATCTATATCTGATGAGGGGGGCATGGATGAAACAGTGAAACAGGAAAACAATTTCTGCCTATTTTCGTGTCGAAGACAGTCATATAATTATTTTTCATTAATTTAAAATTTGCATTTGTTAAACTTATTTTTACCTAATTAAAAATGCCGAAAATGAGAAAAAATGCCATTTATGGTCATTTCTTAGGTCAAGTTTTGTACAAAAAATTATAATAATAAAAAAAAAAATCGGGTTAAATAACTTGGTGGCTAGATAGAAAAACTAGGTCAAGAAGGTGTCTTTTAAAACAAACAAGAAGGTGTCTTTTAAAAATGCTTTTCTGTCTAATAATCAATATTTTTTAGTGAAAATTTCATTTAAAAATATAAAATTTATATAAGATATATAATCATACAAATTTGAGGTAATTATCATGAGCCCAGGCACCGCCGGACGGGTCAGCTAGTATAATTTTAATGACATGCATTCGTTAAAATGTAATAAGTGTAAATCAATGCATAACTAATATATTGCTGATCAATTTAAATTAATGCATGGTTAGCGTAAAATTGTGCGTAATTATAGATAGTATTTTTCTAAAAAAATGCATTTAACGCCTTTTTTTTTTTTCAAAATCCATACTCACAGGCAGGTCTTAAATTCTAGGAAAAGAGAGTACCGGAGCTCATACATATACGCTATAAGCAAGAACCCGAAGGCTCTCATCCTGTGAAGAAACATATCGGAGACTTGAGGCTTCCATGAAAAAAAATATTTTATTTGAAGAAAGATAATTGAAAAAATGAGGCGGTCCCCCAGCACTCAGAACGTCTATATCTTCACATCATGAAAACTCAAAATCGAATGCCTTTTTTTGAGATGCCACAAATTTATCCGCGTCGACCCATAGGGTACAGAAGAAAATTCGTTAGGGAGAAGCACATTCTAATTTTTTTGAACGCAAACCGCCAAACCAGATTACCATATATCAGCATCTTTATAACAACAGAAAACTAACTTTCCGAACTTAACATCTGCAGGAATTTTAGCGTGCAGATGTATCGAGAAATAGACGTTGCATTTTATCTTTCTTTATTTATTCTGTGATCCAAAATGTATGCTTTAGGAAAGCACGCAGATGCCAAACTGAAAATGATTTCATTTCTCATATGAAAACCGCAAGCACATACGACAGAAAGAATTTAGACATGTATATTAATTGAGAAAGGATCACTTCAAGCTGCGATAAAAGAGTTTAAGAATTGTTGAATTTTAAATAGAAAGGAAAGAGATTTTCTTTTCACAGAAGCGCGATACAATTAAAAATAGCTAAAAGAGGAACCACAACTAATTTATAAAATTTTAACGATAAATACATGAATCTCCATCATAAGCAAGACGTCGTTGCTACATTACCAACAAATGAAATATAGTCTTTAAATTTGTGTATAGACCCCTACGAAACAAATGATTCGAAAGAAACACCGGTAGCAAAAATCTGCTCATAATCGAAAAATAGCTTTTTATGACTAAGTACTTTTTTAAATTGTTACTTTTGCAAAGATTTTTTTCCTGGGTATGCACATAGCTTGGTCTTAGATATAACTGAGAGCAAAAAACGCAAAAAAAGCCGCTTGAAACTGAGAGAGACTTACAAAGTGTATGTTTTTTTTCTTCTCTGGAATTCGATGATCTGTTATTGTTTCAAACGTGGAACAAAGACAGAAATGCAATTAAGAAACATACCACTGTATACTATATAACTCAAAGCGTCTGTGTGAGAGTATATGACCCATCTTGTACTATAAGATGTCTCGACAAAGTGACGCAGTCCAAAAATCAAGTTTACCTATGCGTGTAATATGCGCTTTCACAGTTTTAAGTAGAATTTTCGCCATTTAATTGAATCACATTGTTGAATAGAATTTGATTAAAAAAAGCAGTGGATTCTGCCAAGGCGGAAAAGCCAAAAAACTTAATTTTAACTTTAGTAGTTTTGATTCATATAAGCGGCAATTATAGTAATTTTTTTAGCTCTGGGGGGTGTTTTAACCCCCAACCCCCCCCCCCCTTGGCTGCGCCACTGAGATAGAGTCAGTACTCTAATCGAATTCTTTTGTGCGTTTCTGTAAATGAAGGATTATTGCTACACACTCCATATAATCTATGGAAAACATGTTTTAGCACACCTCAGTAATCTTTTTAAATTTCTTTATGTTTCAAGTATAACATCTTTCAAATGCACCGCAAATGGTTTTCCCCATAGATACTCGTGTGGTGGAATTCTTTTTGCATCTCTGTAAACGAACTATCAATGCTACTTATTACGCCTTAGAAAGTATGTCGTAGTCCACCTCAGTGATGGATATCAATCTCATTCTGTTTGAAATATCGTAGCATTAATAAAATTTGCTGAAAATAATTTTTCCTTAACCCTCTCTCTACTAAACTACCCAAGACACCTGGCGAAGCAAACTACTGGCAAACCGCCTGAGAGCCCAATAAACAGGTGTTCTATTTTATCCTCCTCAGAAATAGCTAACTATTGTTGCAGAGTAAGTGATTGATGAGGGGATTATTGCTATCAACGCGTGGTGTACTTTAGGAAAACACACTTGTGCATGATTAGCCTTTTGTATTAGTGATTAGGGGAAAATAAGTTCCATTTTCGAAAATAGTTTCTTATTGTGCTACTGACAAATAAGCAGGCAAAAGAAAGGGGGTGAATAAATCTCGCAGCAATATTACAGCGTATGGGCGTTTGCCGTATTTTGAATGCTGTTGCGTGTTTAGACTTTAGTATTCAAAGGGTTAAACCATAATGTAACGAAGATCTTTTATGTGTCCCTGTAAACGAACTATATATGGTACACACCTCATTTTCAATTCCGAACATTCTATGGTAAACCTCAATAACATATAAAAATTGCATGACCGAGTTTATTTGCAAGAATTAGGGTATGCTGGCAACTGAATTCATAAACACTTTTTTACTATGTTGGAGAGGAGAGTGCTGAAAAGCTTTTACTTCAATTTTATCGAAATTAAATTTTTGTTACATAACATATTCCATTCGTGTGTTGATTTTTTATTAAACAGTTTTTGTGCTGCATAAAGTGCTCAGAATCGTTGATTTTTCTTACCAGTAATTTTTAATTGAAAATTTTGCCTTATTTAATCAAAGCATTTTTGCGTTTCAGTTAGGCAAAAATGTCAACTTTTAAAACCAGCGATTAAAGATTAAAAATTCTGTAAAAGACGCTTGTCACGCGAATTAAGAAATATCGTAGGCCTTTCTTAAAAATTAAATTGTTTGTATTGAAGAAACTTTTCCAGCGATATAACACAAGATCACAAACCCCCTTTCTATTTGAAATTTCAAATTTGACCCAGCTGCTCCGTGTATATTTTTTTAACGAGTTGAGCACCGCACCCCCGCACCCCTTGAAATGATTAAACACTTATTTTACCGTTTTCCGAAATTTCAACACATTTCGTGGTAAGCGGTGTAGGATGTGACTTTTGGCGGTTTCCGGTATATGATTTTTAAACCTCAAAACAAATTTTATCAGAACTTTTCCCAGAAACATGGAAGGCGGACCAATTTCACTTGCTCCAGGGCGCTGAATATGTAGCTCAGCCACTGTTTCCCTTAGACCACAATGTAACGATTTTTTTTTTTTTTTGCCCCAGTAAACGAACCATAAATCCTACACACGTCATTTTCAATAGCGGACATTCTATAATAAATCTCAATAACATATAAAAATTGCCGTATATGAAATGCAGGGAAAGGATATCAACAGATTGCATTTAACTGCAAATTAAAAATAATAAAGTTTATAAGGGGAAAAAAGTTATTATTATTTTTTTAAATATCTGAAAATTTATTCGTGGAGAAGAAGCAGATAAAATAGTTTATTTTTAAATATCCGAAAATGTAATGGGGAAGAAGCATTTAAAAAAGCATTTCGCAATTGTAGTAGAGATATTCGGTATTGGATTTTCAAATAATGTGTTAAGACATGTAATAACATTTAAGAATGCTTTTAATTTATTACTATTTTAACATAAAAAAAAATTCGTTTTACAAATTCTTTAACACCATATTCTCTTAGAACTTTGCACCCTTTTCTTCCCCCTGCTAAATTTGTGATGTGTAATAACCAACGTAAAGCAAATCACACTCAGAATAAATCTAAATTGCAGCTGGATAAAAAACTTGATGTGTTTTCAAAGCTTTGTAAAGAAGCTTCGTTCTTGTTTAGAAGTGAAATGAAAAAAAAAAAAAAAAAGGATTATAAGTTAATTTTTTCTTTTTCTTTTGTTTTTTTCTTTTCTTTCTTTCTTTCTTTTTTTCCCCTTTGGTTAGATATATGATGTGTAATAACCGACGTAAAACAAATCGCTCTCAAAATAAATTTAAATTGCAGCTGGATAAAAAACTTGATGTTTTTCAAAGCTTTGTAAAGGAGCTTCGGTCTTGTTTGTAGTGAAATGGGGGGAAAAAAAGAAAAAGAAAGATAGAGTAATTTCTTCTTTTTCTTTTCTTTCCTTTTTTCTTTATTTCTTTTGTTAATTATGTTATGTGTAATAAGTAACATAAAGCAAATCACACTCAAAATATATCTAAATTGCACCTGCATAAAAAACTTGATGTTTTTTTTTTTTAAACCTTCGTAAAGGAACTTTGTTCTTGTTTAGAGTAAAATGAAAAAAAAAGAAAGAAAGATAGAGTAATTTCTTTTTTTTTCCTTTTTTCTGTTTTCTTTATTTCTTTTGTTAATTATGTTATGTGTAATAAGTAACATAAAGCAAATCACACTCAAAATATATCTAAATTGCACCTGCATAAAAAACGTGATGTTTTTTTAAACCTTCGTAAAGGAACTTTATTCTTGTTTAGAGTAAAATGGAAAAAAAAAAAAAAAAAAGAATGAGACACAGCAGCAGTAAAGCATGTGTGCTGTTGCTATTTCTCATTCTCTTTTGTTTTTATAGTTTGAACACCCCTTGAAAGGTGTTGGTTCATTTTTGGACCATTTAATTTTAATCCCGAAATGGCACATTAGCACCAGAATTTTGGAATGACTTTTCCTTTTATTAAGTACGTGAAGAAAAGCATTTACTTATTTTCAAACAAATTTGTTTGTAAATTCTAGTGCCATTCAATCATTTCAGAAATCTTCCAATAGAAGTGCTTTGTCCCTGAAAGGGTTAAAGAGGCCTTCTTTTTATGAAGCTTTGACAAAAAAATTCATGCCACATTTTTAAGCTAGTTTTTCTTTTCTTTAAGTTCTTTTTTACAATTCCTTTTTTCTTAGAACACAAGATTGTCTTATTTATTTTAATTTGATCTTTCAAGAAGTTAAAGCTTTATATTTCCTCAATTCTCCGCACCAATAATTATAAACCAGTGGACCCGTGCGAGGATTTTGCACTACAATCTAATTTTTTTTATCAATATGTAATATTTATTAGATGCAGGTTTAAACTTCTAAAGAAAATGTGAGAATAAAAATATCTGCAAACAACATTTAGTTGTTAGTCAATCCAGAATATCATCTAATTTATTCCATCAAAGTTAGAGTAAAAACTGATCCAAGATTGCTAAAGGCACGCGCGAGAAAAAAAAAATAAAATAACAATCGTATTTTAATTGCATTAGAGGATGACGTCATCCGCTTCGGGAAAAACATGGGACATAAAAATATAAATCTAAACGTTTCAATTTCAACTTCGCTTTTCAATCATAAATTTAAAATAAACTCATGCGGTGTTTGTTTTTTTTAATCATTGCTGAGCATCATATAATGTGGTATTTTATTTTTCTGGCAACAGTAATTTGAGGAAAACCTTTCATTTCTTTCATGAAATCAATGCGATTTAATTTTTAATTATCAGCAAATTTTAATCAAAAAACATGTTTTAGGAAAATGTAAATGTACTATGTCAGAAGCCTGTTCAAAATCCTTTCATATGGTATCTCATTCGTCGTTCTACGTTTCGTACTTTCTTAGAAAAAGGGATGTTGACAGGAGAAATAATATATATGACCAGTGGTGCGAGGATTTCGCACTACAATCTAATATTTTTTTATTAATATGTAATATTTATTAGATGCAGGTTTAAACTTCTAAAGAAAATGTGAGGATAAAAATATCTGCAAACAACATTTAGTTTTTAATCATGTCAGAATATCATCTAATTTATTCCATCAAAGTTAAAGTAAAAACGGATCCAAGATTGCAAAAGGCACGCGCGAGAAAAAAAATTAACAATCGTATTTTAACTGCATTAGAGGATGACGTCATCCGCTTCGGGAAAAACATGGGACATAGAAATATACATCTAAACGTTTCAATTTCAACTTCGCTTTTTAATCATAAATATAAAATAAACTCATGCGGTGTTTTTTTTTTTTTTTTAAATCATTGCTGAGCATCCTATAATGTGGTATTTTATTTTTGTGGCAACAGTAATTTGAGGAAAACCTTTCATTTCTTTCATGAAATCAATGCCGATTTAATTTTTAATTATTAGCGAATTTTAATCAAAAACATGTTTTAACGAAATGTTAAGTGCGCTATGTCAGAAGCCTGTTCAAAATCCTTTCATATGCTATCTCATTCGTTGTTCTGCGTTTCGTATTTTCTTAAAAAAAGGGATGTTGACAGGAGAAATAATATAGATGATAAAACCCATAATGAAATAAATAAAACATTTTAGGTCAGTTTTACAAAAACTCTCTTTTTTTATTTCAAAATATGTACAAATAATTGCTTTTTCATAAAAAAAAAAAAACGAACAAATAGTTGTAACATACTATCCATCGTTAAAAATGAACTCATCTAAAGCTGCTGTTTTATGAGAGACGGAAATTGGAAAAAATTTCTCATAAAGAAGTATTAGATGTATTTCAAAGGAAAAGAAAAGTTGCGTACATACATTGATGAAGAACACTTATAATAATGTCCCCACAAACTGAAGAGTGCTAGAAAAAATAAATTCAGATGTGAATTCTGACCAGAAAAGAAGAAGCTCTTTAAAAATCACTAGATGAACCTGCTTCATTAGAAAAGCATTGAGATAAGAACACTTTCTTGGATTTTACTCCCTGCACCTATTCCTGTCTTCAAATTTAAACCATAGATTTTGGTGCGTACATACGGATTGTACGTAAATTTATGGCACGAACAAGTCATACAGACATGAATATTGCAAAATACAATATTATGTCAAAAGAAGGTAAGATAACTTGAATAAATAAAAGATATGAAGCTTTCTGTAATACAAGCTATGAGACAACGTAAGCAGCTTCAAGCCGCATGCACCAGAAGATAGAAGACTGAACTTAGGAGGTAGCTGCTACTAGTACGGACTATTTTTAAGCCCAGCTTACATCTGTTTGAGTACTGAATACAATTGTTTTCTGTAAGTACAGAAAAATTGATCCAAAACACTTAAGTAACTGAATGTGCATTAAAGCTGGACTGACTTATTAAAGCTCAAAGGCATATGAAGCTGATAGAGCGAAACTTATTGGAAAAAAGCTATTACAGACACATTTTAACCTTGTTTTGCGGTACCAATGTTATAAGACAATCTATCAACATCAATGAAAGATGGTCCATCTTGGTAGTATGGGTCGTCTTTCCTGGGATCCCACTGGCCATCATTGTATCTACCAGAAGCCTGGGGAGCTGGCCTGTATTGTTGGGCTGGAGGACTGTATGATTGTGGAGCTGGGGCCTGGTACTGGGGCTGTGGAGCCTGGTACTGGGGCTGTGGAGACTGGTACTGAGGATCTGGTCGGTAAGATGGAGCAGCAGCATGTGGGTTAGCAACTGGTTGTGGAGCTGGTCCTGGGGCGACTCCAGGAGCACCATTTGGTCCAACGTCTCCCTCAGCAGTGAAGCCATTCTTTCCAGCGGTGTATCGGATGATTCTCTGTTTACCACTTGCATCGAGGATTCCATAGGCACCTTTCACTGTACCGTCGGCAAGTCTAGTTTCTTCTCTGAAACTCTGTCCAAGAGGGCCTTTACCAGTGTCATATCCGAATTTGTAATCACCAGCTAAATTTTGTCCGATATTGACGTAGTGAACAGGGGCTGGTGGATGGTAGTTGCGAGGATAGTTGGGAGGAGTTGTAATCTCGTTTTGACCATAGTTGTCTCTATACTGGGCGAAAGCCACAGTAAAAACAGCGCAGATGGCTATCTAAGGAAATAAATGAAAAAAAAAAGAATTAAACAGTGCAGTAAGTTTTACATAAATGTATTATATAAAGTGCAAACATGTCAGTTCTTTTATCAGTGACGCTAATCTCAGAATTAATACTAACTGTCGCGACATGCACCATTCCTTTCTCCTTGATCGCATGTACCATCGCTTCTAAATATTGCATAGCTTACACTTTAAATACATGAAGATAATAAAAATGTACTTTCAGTCAATGTTTGTTTGTAAACTGTATTTCAATTTACTGATTTTTGACGTTGTATAAACTCTGAAGCAGGAAATATTTTTAAGCTATCAACGCTTAACGTAACAATAAGCTTTCTTTTGTTTTAATAATGTAAAATAACATTTACTGTAGCATAAAGGATTGCAGGGCTCCATTAAAAAATGTAATACTAAAGAAAACGTGGCAGAGTTACCGCAACTAGCAATTTATCAGTGAAACTTAATGGGGGACACTGTCTTTTTGTTAAGATAAAGTAGAATGACCTGGTATTAAAATAAGGTGGCCTTTTAATAAAAAAGCCTGACTTCAATGCTAAGAAGCTTTCCAGTTATTTTACAAAAATAAATAAATAAATAAAAACATTAGTACTAGTTTCAAAGTAAAATCTTACTTTGTATTTCGCTGAATTTTATCGAAAAAAAAATATTGAAAAGTTCTTTATAAAGTCTAAGCAAATCTTTATATTCAGAGTCCATCGAAAAAGACCATCGTTCTACTTTTTGATTGTTAGAACTTGATATTCTACTAGAAAATTCTGATAATAGAGTGTTTTTAATATGCTTCTATCTTCTTGTTACAACAGTTGTTTTTAGTTTATAAGCCATTAAAAAATAAATTAGCAGTAAAAGGAAGGATGGGCTGTAATTTTCTTAAGCACCAAGCTTACTTATCATAGAATTTATTGGATAAAATGAATTAGCATCGATATTACTGTACTGAAATCAATTTTGAATTACTGAATTGAATATTACTGTTTCATTCACTTTTAAAAATGTATGTATATATAAAGAAAATGATTCTTTTTTCAATATCGTAATTTAAATAAATCAATATTTCGATTTACAAGGATTTCGAATATTGAATTTTACTACCATAAAACAATCTGTATTCATATTGATATAAAATATTTTTTTTTTAAATATAGATCCTGCTTTTTAATGAAATGAAAAAAAAAATAATTTACGTATGGTTTTGTTTTTCATGCTTTAATAATAATTTTACTTTAAATAAAATATTTTAGACATAAAATCTTACAGTTGCTTTTGAATATATATTCTTATGTTTCAATGGTTAAATTTTACTTAAAGTTATATATATATATATATATATATATATTTAATGTTAAAATATGACATTACAATAAGTAAATCTGTATTCATTAAAAAAATATTTTTTTATTTGTAATTGGCATTAATATATGTATTTGTTGTACTTTTCATATTTTATTAATTAATTTTCTTAAAGTAAATATTACTTTAGACATAAAAATTTAAAGTTGTTTTTGAATATATCTTTTACTGTTAAAACACTAATATTTAAATCAATATGTGGCGACAACTGTTGACTGTGTTTTAGAATTTAATCAGAATCAGTAAATATACAGATATAATTAACCACGCAAAAATGTTCAATGTTTGGCAGCTAAGAATTTAGGGCATTAATTTTTCTTTTTTGGAGTAAGCAATCATTTCTGATATGGTAAGAGGAAAAAAAAAATCAAGGTTGTATAACACATTGAGTTTCTCTCCCGCTCCCGTTTACGATTAAACTTCCGCCTTTGAGAAATTTATTCTTTTTGAAATATTTATTAAAAGAAAACCGTTGTTCCGTAACCCAAGGGGAAAAGGTGTTTCATTCCTTTCAGTTTGAAGGTCATAACAAGACGGAGAAATAAACAAAAGTTGTTACAGCTGCAATGTAACATGTTATTGAAAATAACCTCATTAGCATATAAGGATAAATATATAGATAGATTATATTTTAATTACCGTTGAAACTTACTTAACCTCTTAAGACCCGAAGTTAAAATAATAGTACAAATACTCACTCTTTGCTTTTAAACAAGCAAAATGACATCGTAGATGATAAAAATATATTTTTTTGAAATCTATTGTTTTAGGGGACTTGTAATTTAGGTTCACAAATATGAATCTAAAATTACTAACTCCCCCCCCCCCCTAAAAAAAATCAATTTAATTATCAATAACCTAAATTTACACAATAAAAAAAGTAACAGCTTTAAATAAGTTAATAATCTACAACTTCTAAAAAATTTATATTGTAAAATTTTTAAGTTAAAGAATTATGGAAATTACCTACTGTCTTGGCTGCACTGTCTCGAAGGCATTTTGCAAACTTAAGTTAAAATAACATTTATTTTATAAGGAAATTGACATCGGTGCTGTCATTTTCTGGTTTCATTTTAAAGCAAAACCATTGAGCTATATAGAAGTGAAGTTAAAATATAAAAATATAAATCACTTAAATTTTCATGAAGAAAAGAAACTAGGTCCCAGTACTCAAGAGGTTATAGTATAGTTGATTTTATAACAGTATCTTGTCTTAAATGGAAACATTCATGGTCCCAGTGAGAAAAATACGACTATATTGACTATGTGCCTGTGCTATGATGAAAATCTCTCTAAAAACCTTCTGTTTTTTTTGTATGTGTGTGTGTGGGGGGGGGGGGGGGGTAGGAGATTCCGCCTTAGCATATTTAACATACATTAAATAAAAAAAGCTAGAAATATTTCTAAAAATTGTTTTTATAGTAAGTGATATTTACTTTATCTTCGAATTGCTTATGTTATTGAACAATATCGCAATAAATTTAAGTATTTCATTCTGTAAGAATTATACGAACTACAATATTTAAAATATCTGGTTACATTGTTAAGCAATGTTATTGCCCTTTTAAACAAAATTGTATCTACTTTCCTAAACTATATCTTTTAAAGTAATTTTTTTTCTGAACGCAATCGGCTATAGGGCTGTTTAACAATGCGAATTAATTTCATTATTAAATTTTAAAAATATAGAATAGATAACTGGATATACAATATACTAGTTGTCTTAGTCCTAAAATAATAGTTTTAATTTCTTCATTTTTATTATATGTATATGGTAAGGAGAATGTAGAAAATCTTTTTAATTCAGATAAGCATTAAAATTTCTATAAAGTATACTATGAATATAAGATGGAAAATAAAAATAATTATACAAAAAGTTACTTTGATTTTACTTTATTTTATTAGATGAAAAAAAAAAGTATTGCATCAATTCAAAAACTTTTTTTAATTGATAAGTACTAGTTATTAATTAAATAAATTCTCACTAACTACTTTTTAAATTACCAACTGAGAACTAAATTGAAAAAAAAAACTTTATTTTCAGATTTAGAATAAGTATGATTTTTCCAATTTATATTTTTACAAATTATACAGAGGCTTCTAATGAAGGGGATGAGAAAGGATTGAGCGTAATATTACGATTTATATTTATTTGCTAAGAAAATTAAGCAACTCCATTTTTATATAAATATACACACACAAATCTTAGATATTTTAGTATAATTATATATATTTATGTAACTTTATTAGATAAGAATTACAACAGTATGCTGAACTATCAGAAATAATGAATAATGATGCATTCAAGCTATTTCTTTAAGCAGTCAAAACTACTGTTATTAATTTCTGTCCTATAGTAACAGAAAATAACTATATGTATAATAGCAACATTTTAATTATTTTTTATGAGCTTTTCTTCGCTTTTTGCATATCCAGTGACATATGCTTTATCTAATGTAGTAACGTAGGGAAAGTTTTGACGAGCACTCGGGGAAATTTGAACATTGCGCTCCTTTCTTAGTGGCTGAAATAGTTTTAGGTATAGATTTCGTAAGAAATACTACCTATTACATTCTCCCCTAAGTTGGAATTTTTGCAGATCTACGCCGATCATGACTCCCAGAACCCAAAACCACCCCCAGTTCAAAACTTTATATATTTATCTATCTATTTATCTATCTATCTATGTCACTTTTTTATGGACACGATAACTGCAATAATTCTGCACAAATCTCTTCCAAACTGATACATAAAATCAAGGAGCATAAAATCTCGGTCAAGTTCGTTAATGGGCAAAATCGAACCAGGGGGGGGGGGGGAATGGGGGGGGGGGCTTTTTGTGAAAACAGAAAAAAACCCATAACGTCTTAATTATGATACGTAACGAATCCGTTTAAAGTTATTATTACTTCTAGGAAAGGGGTCGAAAAGTTATGTATGACAGATTTTTGATATCATTAAAAATATCCCCAAGGGGGGCAAAAAGGGGGGTTTTAGAAGAAAAAAATTCATAACTTCGTCAATTCACAAGATATCAAATCCGCTTAAATTTATTATAAATCCTCTTAATATTATTTAAAACTTTTATATTGACAAATTTTTTATAGGACCAACCCTTATAGCAAAAAAAAAATAAAAATAAAAATAAATAAATAAACAAAAAAATCCCTGCCGGTTCTACCTGCAAACAACTTATATTTCGAAGTGGGCGGTCCCATCTGCGGCATCATGGCAAAAAGGTCATTTCTTCCACAATTACCAACAAACAAGTGCCCCACGGTCTGCGTCTTCGAAATCTACTTATGCTTGTAGGACGAGCCGTCAGGGATTTTTTTGTTCTACAATTCTTTATGCAAAGATTTTCTGGCGCTTCTAAATATTTAGTGCCATGGACAATTCCCCCCCCCCCCTTCCACTATATGCTACACCACTTATCTAATAGCGAGTAAAGATAACAAAATTGAAAGTAGCTAACATGACAAGCAATTATCTTGCAATATTCAAATTTAGATTTCTTTTCTTTTTAAAGAAAAATAAAATCATTACTTTTAAGTTTTATTAACCGCGGGATAAAGTTTTAAATAAATGCTGAAACTTTTGAAAACTATAAGATAAGTAATAAGTGAAAGACAAATTAACTACCAATCCTAAGTCAGAAAATTCTATTATAATTTCCCAAATTTCATAAAATTCATAAATTTATAAAATTGATGAAGAAACTTTTATGTTGATAATTAACAAAAATCTCTATATAAAAGAAATATTTTATTCCAGGAAAACTATAAATTATAGCTTTTATTGAAATTGTTAAAACATTTTACTTGTAGAATTTATGTTTATTGATTTTAAGTTAAACTCGCTTATCGGAGCAAAAACATTGAGTGAGTGATACCTTGTTAGTATGGTCGAGATTTAAATTTTTAAAAAAGGCAAGGAAAGAAAAAGAAGAGGAAAAACATTCGGAACTTCGCTAGCGTTTAAAAAACAGAATTCTCATGTCTAACGCGGTGCCACTGGTGCACCTCGTTTTTTCCAACAAGTTACATAATTACAAGTATCTATATTATAAAACAAAAACATGTCAGGGAGTAAAGCTGACGTCATTTTGACGGCCGCAACACCTGATCAATAAATTTCGATTTTACTGCAATATATATATTTTTTAACTTTCTAAGCATTGCACAATTTTAATTTTTACACCGTCGAATAGAGAAAAACAATGTATCAAATGAAATTTGTTTGAAAACTATATCTCAATTTACTGATTTTTATGTTTTTTAAGATAGATTTTTTTTTAAAATCGTGCTTGAAAACTATCTTTTAGCATTACGAAAGATTAACCCGTTTGCACTTAAAGTATATAGAAATAGTTGAGATTTGTTTCCGGCTAATATGCCATAACGGGCTTAAAACTTCATCAAAAATAAATAAAATAATATAAATAATACACAAATTTAACAAACATGTTAAATCACGTGCTTAAATGCTCAAAATATCATAATGAAAAAAGCTGCTGTAAGTAGTGAAATCTTTGACGATTTCTTTGGCTATTAACTAATGGCATGCGCCTAACGCGAATGTATACTTTTTAATACATTTCAAAACTTTATTTGAACACATTATTAATATTTTTCATAAAAAATGCATTTGGTGTTGTTAGGGGCAATCTAAATATACATATATTAAATGTAAAAAAATCTATTATAATTTTTTGTTAAAAAACAATGCGTTTCACCAAAATTCTGTATCCTGGGAAGCCCGGATTGATCCCCTAGTTGACTTTTTATCTGTCACAAATAAAGAGCTATGAGTTACTCCGATATGATATTTTTTCTCATGTCAGTTTTAGTTGTGTTTTCTGTTATTATCAAAGATGACTGATATAAGTACCAACCACGTAAGTCCATCTCAAAAGTTTACAGGCAACTTGAAAAAATCTAAGATCCAGGTGATTATTATCGACTACCAAATATCAAATTAAAATACAGTAAAATTTCATACAAATTTATATTTAGATCTGAGAAAGGCATTTTTAATACATTCGAGTGCCCTCTAGCAAATTATTTAATATTTACTTATTTATTTTTCTAAAATTATCCAGTTGTGGAAAATTATCCAGTTGCTTGTAACTATAAAATGACATCTGTTTTAATACATTCGAGTTCCCTCTAGCAAATTGTCTAATATTTACTTATTTATTGTTCTAAAATTATCCAGTTACGGAAAATTATCCAGTTGCTTGTAACTATAAAATGACATCTGTTTTAATACATTCGAGTTCCCTCTAGCAAATTGACTAATATTTACTTATTTATTGTTCTAAAATTATCCAGTTACGGAAAATTATCCAGTTGCTTGTAACTATAAAATGACATCTGTTTTAATACATTCGAGTTCCCTTTAGCAAATTGTCTAATATTTACTTATTTATTGTTCTAAAATTATCCAGTTACGGAAAATTATCCAGTTGCTTGTAACTATAAAATGACATCTGTTTTAATACATTCGAGTTCCCTCTAGCAAATTGTCTAATATTTACTTATTTATTGTTCTAAAATTATCCAGTTGCTTGTAACTATAAAATGACATCTGTTTTAATACATTCGAGTTCCCTCTAGCAAATTGTCTAATATTTACTTATTTATTGTTCTAAAATTATCCAGTTGCTTGTAACTATAAAATGACATCTGTTTTAATACATTCGAGTTCCCTCTAGCAAATTGTCTAATATTTACTTATTTATTGTTCTAAAATTATCCAGTTACGGAAAATTATCCAGTTGCTTGTAACTATAAAATGAAATCTGTTGAATTTCATATTTTATTTGTATCTACGTACCGAAAAAAAAAAAGAAAAACATTGCTAAATGCATACATTTTAATTAATATGTGCTAGTAAAATACAAATAATAACAAATTGTGAATAATTCATTTCAGTCACTAGTATTGGAAATAATAGCAGTATTAATAATAATGATAATAATAAAAAGAATAAATTATGACTATTCATTATGACTCCTATGAATTCTAAATTTATATCTATATTTCAAAAACATCTCCGTGAGTAACACTGACGTCATATTGACGGTGGCAACACCAGACCAATAAATTTCGATTTTACTGCAATATTTTAAACTTATAAACATTGACTAATTTTACCGTCGAATAGGGGGAAAATGTTACAATTTGTTTGAAACCTGCACCTGAATTTATAGAATTTTTTTTGATCGTTTGTAAAATAATTTTCAAGCATGATTTAAAAAAAAAAAATCTATCTCTATCACGTTCTGCCCGATTACGAAAGATTAAGCCGTTTGCAATTAAAACAATATAAATAGGTAAGCATTTGCTTCCGACTATTCTATTAAAACTTTATCAATCAATAAATAAAATAATATAAATAAAACAGAAATCTAATAGACATGTAATCGAACTCCGCGCTTAAACTACTGAAATTATCAGAATAAAAAAGGCTGCTGTAAGTAGCGAAATCTTTGGCTTTCAACTTCTATGACATGCGGCTAAGTACGAAAGTATCGCTTTTAATAAATTTCAAATTTTATTTGAATACATTATTGGTATTTTTAATACAAAAATATTTTTTGGTGTAAGTGGGCAATCTAAAACAAATATATATTTAATGTAAAAAAGCTATTAGAGTTTCTAATAAAAAAAAAAAAAAATGTTTTTTATCTATGTTTTTTAACCCGGGAAAGCGCGGGTCGGATCCCATAGTAATTTAAATTTAAAGTTAAAAAACAGAAAATATATGATAACTGAGATTGTTTTAATCTCATATCCCTGATTGCATCGAGGTTTTATACCTGGTCCTCGCTGGCAGGTGGGGGGGGGGGGGGTAGCACTAAATAAGGAGTTTTTCTGCCTACCACCTAAGTGTTATAAGATGAAAATTTTCCAAATTTAACTTAGTGAATGTATCCAATGAAAGTATCAGATTGCCTTTTGCTCCGCACCAAAGTATCTAAAAACCTTAGCACACAATTTTACCAATTCAATAAAGACTTACCAATTTGAACATGTTGCCTAAACTTTCCAGTTGCTGTTAGTAGTTGGAGGAAACTTGTTAATTGTGATCTACCTGAGCTATCACAGGAACTTATATACACTGGAGGAGCCCCTCCCATTTAAGACGAGAATGAAACGCGATCGGTATTTAGGTCAAGTTTAAAAATTCGAAGTCGGTCTCAAATCGCTTTCGATTCCGTCTTCCAGGTTTTTTTTCTATTCGAGACCCTCCGGTGATGAACATCTGCTAAAGGACAATTTTCGAAGCGGTAATGATTGAAGGATATCGAATGAATTATCATGGTTACATACATATGGATGAAAGGAAAAACAACTTTCCCTTTCTTCAACAGTCCTAGACTGATAGGAATATGAAAACATGAACATGGGGCTGATTTGGCCTTCATGGATAACGATGACTGTCTCCTGAAGGATGGGCAAAATGGGGCATCCGCAAATGCCGAAGGTATTATTATTTTATTTAAGGCGCGACAACCAGATCGTTGTTTCATCATCTAGCTTTTTGTAAGGACATTCAAAACCGAATTCTATTAACTTAGGCGGTAAAATATATTTTCGAATGGTAGTTGCAATATTTAGTAACGTTTTTTCGCACTTCGGTACACAAAATAAAATTTTTAATTTTTTTTTTTTTTTTTTTTTCAAAGAATGCTGATTAATATTGCGTCTTGGATGTAACGTGGAGAAATATACACACACATATACACAAAATAAATATATATAAAAAAAAAGAAGAAGACAATGATGATGAAAAAGCAATGGCACTCTTTAGACAATTAATGACCTTTGTTTAATTTTCTTTTTGTAACTCTAATTCTAATCAGGGATGTAGTAGAGGTGAGCATTTAAGAAACTTTCACATATCCTCTGTTTCTCATGTAAAGTTATACCGTATACTCTCTAGTATATACCCTCTGTCTATAATGTATACCATCTGCTTATTTTACGATTTGACTTTTCTTTCACTGACTGGAATTTTCAGTAAATGTCAACAAAAGATAAAATGTTGCCCACTTAAAATGTGCTTATTTTATTACGGAAGTTAATCATATCATAATAACAGACAATATAATTCATTTTTTTCACTGAAATAATAACTATGATTTTTTTACATTGTCTTGTATTGGATGCTTGCGCATACCATAATTTTAATGTAACAGAGTTGTAATTAACTGTTTGTAAAAGTGTACTGAAACTTAATTTCATAAAATAAAATTCATATCTATAATAGGAAAATCTGCACATAAAAATAAATTTTGTATTCATGCATCTTTGCATAAAAGTGCAGCAGCTATAGCACCAAGATCTGAATATTTATAAAACTATGTTATAGTACGAATGCACCTCATTTGTCACGTTTGATGTTCAATTTCCAACTTGTTATTATTTATAATATAATATAAATATATTTAAAATGATGCGATAAAATATTATCGTTTCAAAAGAAGTTTTAGATTTCAATACACTGTAAAAGAAAAATACAAATGTTTCTTTATTTAAGACAATGTAATACAACCACGAAAGAAAATGTACAATAACCTTATCAAAATACCCATGATTCTAAAAAGCGTTCTTTATCTTTTGAAACCCGAAAAAACAATATATTACCGAAATTAAAAAAGTAAAAACATTTATACAACCAACGTTTATTTTGATGTGACTGATTTTCGAAAACGTTTCCGAGTTAGTTTTTATAGTGTATTAATCAGTTTTCTCAACCCGGAATATGGGGTTTTTTGCTATGCTATCAATTCTCAAGTAAACATTTTCACGTTCAATATATACGTTTTATAGATAAACATATTACATTAACAGCATTAGCATTAATATTATTTTGTTACTCATGCATGTATAAATTCAATTACGCAGGTGAAAATGATTAATTGAGATATGATAGCATCCTAAACAATAACGAAAAAACATGCATCAGGCATAGATTATGAAACATTTTCCAACACTAACAGGATATTATTATGAAATTAGATATCTGAATAAGCAACATAAAAAAAGCACATAACTCAGTAAAAATCCAATTTCAGCTATTGTTGTTCCCATCCGGTAATGTGTGAAAATCGGCCAGCAGATGGCGCTGCTGTGCTGCCTCTTTCGCGATTTCCGCAATAGCTCTATCTCAAGAACTAATGCACTTACTTTCATCAAACATCAGGTTCAATTAGACCTTGACATAAATAGACGCTGATTACGTTTTGCTGTAGATATCCCAACAGGTGGCGCTGCTATGCTACTTTTTGCCTGATTTACACGATAGCTGTATCTCTAGAACGAATGCATGGAATTTCATCAAACTTCAGATTCTGTTAGATCTTGACATAAATAAATGTTGATTATGTTTTGGTGTAAATAGCCCAACAGGTGGCGCTGCTATGCTACATTTTTCAGGATTTACACGATTTTAGCGATGTCATATCTGAAGAACTAATGCACGGAATATAATAAAGCTTTAGATTCAGTTAGACCTTGATATAAATTGGTGTGATTCGTTTTTAGTGTAAGCGAAACCTGTGTGAGATAGAAGAAAGTTTTGGGATCGGCACATCCGACTAGTTTTTGATATATTATGATATCATTAAAATGCACCGCAAACCAGTTTTCCCCATATATCATAATGTAATGGGATCGTTTTATGCGTCCCTGTAAACGACCTATAAATGCTACTTCTTCTGTACTCCTGAAAAAGCATTATGTAGTTCATGTAAATTATGTATATCAATCTCATTATGTTTGAAATATCCGAACATCAATAAAATGCACCGCAAACGATTTGCACTCACAGACCGTATCGTAATGGATTTTTTTTTGTGTGTCCGTGTAAACGAACTATAAATGCTGCATACTTCATTTTGAATTCCGAAAATTCTATCCGAACATTCTATAGTAAAGCTTAATAAACATATAAATTTTTCATGGCAATGCAAATGTATTTACGGCAGTTAGAGCACGGATAGACAGACAAACCAAATTCATCGTTTCAGAAAAATGATTAACACACTATAAAAACTACTCGGAAACGTTTCCAAAAATCCGTGGCAGCAAAATAAACTTTGTTTTTTATGAACGCTTCTTTAAATTTCGAAAATATATTGGATTCTGAGGTTTCTAAACATAACGAACCCTTTTCGCATTTGTAGGTTATAGTACATTTTCGTTTGTGGTTGCAATATATTTTCCTAGATAAAAATCTTTTTTTTTTCTTACAGAGCAGCTATTTGTACTTTTCAGTATTTGAAAGCTCTTAAAAAATATTTTAAAAGTAACTTCTAAGAATATCTCTCGCTATATATATATAAGTAACCGCCGCTGCTGGAGCCTCCACTGTCAATGAATTTTTTGTACCTTGAGGTCTTTCTGGGATAATATTCAGAAAACTATTGCATATAAAAATATGAAAATTGGTAGTTTTATAGAGAAATGTTCGATAAACACACGGAATCAGACAATTTTTAAATCGAAGAATTAATTTAAGAAATATTTTATATTGAAGTCGGTCGAAATAGTTCTCTTAAAAAAAGTTTTATAGGGGGAAAAACTATGCATTCGAATTTAATATTATTTTGAAAGGATATAGTCTATAAGCTTGCGGTGTGCAGTGTGTAATTATTTTTTTTTAATTTGAATAATCTTTTATCATTTCTTTTTAAATTTTTTATTCAAAATTTCACCATTTTAATTGAGATCTATTCCATATTTCGAAAGAGCCAGCTATTTAAATCGTTGCCAATTTGTAAAATAGCGCACATAATAATATCCCCTTTTAATTAAAAAATGTATTTACACGTGACTATTAAAAACAGAAATAAAACTTTAAAATAATAATTAAATGATCACGTGTTAAAAGCAGTAAATGGAGAAAATTACGTCATAAAAATGTACTGGAGCGTGAATACTAAAAAGAAAAAGAAAACTTGAAAATATTAATTAAATTATTACGCGTTCAAGGTATTAAATGGGGAAGCTTCAAATAATAATATTTCCAAACAGTTTCAATTAAAAAATATATTTATACGAGAGGTTCATTTATTTCGACAAAATCTTTTACCTATTGTTGCAAATTTTAAAATAGCGTAAATAATAGTATTTCCCTTCCATTAAACACTATATTTTTTACGTTTAATAATAGAAAGAAAACATTGGTGAAAATTACGCCATATTGGAAACGATACATTTAAAACGTCTTACTGAAAATAATTTTCTTATACCATTGTTATAAAATTCTCTGATGCAGCGACATTGTTTACTAAGTCATTTAACACAGGTTGGTTTTCAAATATTTAATTGATCTTATTTAATCAATTACGAAAAGAGTTGTTAGCTGTTTCGACAACAGTTGATTCGACCATATGGGGGGGGGATGGAAATATATGGAAATAGATAGCGGAATGAATGGAAACCGATTACAGAAGATCGCCGGAACCATAGTGCACGATGACAGACTCGATACTACTACCATACAAAAACACCAGTGGTCTGCGCTGGGTAGTTGTGGCTTCAAAGTGAAATATAAGGATATACACTTCTGCTTATATATATATATATATATATATATATATATATATATATATATGGGCTGTTTAATAGCCTTTGCTTGATAACTAGGAGAAGACCCTTTAAATGCCTCCGAAGAGGACTTAAAGGAATCGACTGGGAGCAGAGACTTAATGTCCCATCCGCACCTTCCACCGGTGCAGCCTGTTAGTACCCTTGCCTAGTGCATGTGGAACGAACGCGGATGGGCTTCTTCCAACCCGCTTGGCCAGCGTGGAAGAATTTGGGCCGCTTCCCCTTATTTTGTCATGAATTCACAAAATAAATCATGGCCCTCAGTTCCCGGCAATCTGCATGTTCCTGGTTAAGGCAGCGATCAGAAAGACATGAAGACAGAGGGTGTTAAGAATCACCAGGCTCGGCTTGGCTGCCATAAGTTGATGACCTTGGCTACGTATAATGGACGATCCCTATCTTCGGAAAGTCGTTTACAGGAACTTGAAGAAGAATTAGAAAGAATCAACTGGGACATCCTAGGAATATGCGAAGTAAGAAGGAAAGGTGATGAAAAGATTGATCTTGCCAGTAGACATGTATTGTACACAGAAGTACAGAAGATGGAAAAACACGCGGCGTAGGATTTCTGATTTATAAAAGGGGGAAGAATCACATTGTAGAATATGATAGTGCATCAGATAGAGTTGCAAGGTCAGTTCCACAAGTGTCAAGAAGATACAAGATTCAAATTATCCAAGTTTATGCACCAACAATTAGCTATACTGATGAAGAAATTGAGGATTTCTATGAAGAAGTAACTTCGATGCATCAAAAGGGAAAATGCTACATAAAATTAATAATGGGAGTCTGGACTACTAGAATTGGGGAAAGAAAGAAAGGTGAGTTCTCAGTAGGAAATCATAGGTATGGGATGCGTAATGAAAGAGGAAACAGACTGATTGAGTTTGCAGAATGTGAACAGATGTATATCATGAATTTATTTTTCAAGAAAAAGCCACAAAGAAAATGGACATGGGACATGGCGTTAGTGCAAATGGCTCTGCAAGTGAAATCGACTACATCTTGACAAACATAAAGCATCTTATTCAGGATTGCAGCGTTCTCAATAACTTTAATACAGGAAGTGATCACAGGTTGGTTAGAAGCAAACTGCTTTTAAATACTAAAGTGGAAAGAATGAAGCTTTTGCAACACTCAAAGAAATCAGTCGATATTATAAATCTCCAGAAACATAAAGCATTTAATTTGAAACTTAAAAATCGTTTCCAAGTACTTCAATCAATTTTAGAAGAAGAGCAAGATGTTACAGTAGTGAACAAGAAAATAACAAACACTCTACAAGAAATTGCAAGGAGTATAGCTAGTGAAGCACCAGTAAAGGAGACAAATTAAATAACATTAGAAACAAGAAGATTAATGAAGAAACGCAGAGATTTTAAAATGAAGAAAAACTATTCTAAATCAAGATTTGAATATGCAGAATTATGTAAAACGGTAAGAAAATGTGTTACAGAGGATATCAGAAAATTTAACTGTGATCTTGTCAAGAAAGTTCTAGAAGATAACAAAAGTTTAAAATCAGCTAAGCGCAATCTGTGTGTTGGAAGAAAATGTATTTTTGCACTGAAGAGGGCCGATGGAACAATCACCAAAATCAATAATGAAATAGTACACATTGTCGAAAATGTCTATAACAATCTATATAAACGTGAAGATCAAAGAGAAATCAACCTACGTGATCCACGAGTAAACATAACAGAAACTGAAGAGATAATCCCAGTGATGACAGATGAAGTTGTACAATCCATTAGATGCATGAAGAAGGTTAAATGCCCTGTCGAAGATGGAATTACAATTCACCTTATCGAAGAAGCAGGAGAAAAATTTGCAAAAATGCTAGCCTTACTGTTTTTTAAATGTCTCGAGAAATCAGTTGTACCAGAAAATTGGAATAATGCTGTAATGGTGCTACTTTACAAGAAAGGGGAGAAGGAAAACATTAAAAACTACCGTCCAATCCGCTTACTGTCAGTGATTTATAAAATTTTCACCAAAGTTTTAACGACAAGACTTGAATCAACTCTGGACTCAGCTCAACCTAGAGAACAAGCAGGATTTCGAAGTCGATTTAGTACAATGGATCATATTCAAACAGTAAGGGAAATTATAGAAAAACATAAAGAATATAATTTACCTCTCTGCCTTGTCTTTATTGATTATGAAAAAGCGTTTGATTCAGTCTACACATCTGCAGTAATTGATTCTTTGGAGGACATTGGTATAGACAAACCTTACATCAATATCATAAAGAAGATTTACAAGAAAGCAACAGCCACCATCCGTTTGGACAAAGGAAAAGCGAAGATCAAGCTTGGGAGAGGAGTAAGACAAAGAGACACCATTTAGCCTAAGATTTTTATTCCTGTCTTAGAAAATATTTTCAAGAAGCTGGATTGGAAAAACAAAGGGATTAGAATAAATGGGGAATATTTAAGCCATCTCCGGTTTGCTGATGAGATTTTAATTTTCAATAACAGCCCTGAAGAATTGGAAAATATGCTAAAAGATTTGGCAGAAGCTAGCATTAATGTGCGATTAAAAATAATTTGGAAAAGACTAAGGTGAAGTTCAATTTATTTGCATAAAAAAATCGTCTACAACAACACTGAGATTAAAGAAGTGCAAAGTTATGTGTACCTTGGACAGGAAATATCATCGGACAATAGTATCATGAATGAAATCAATAGAAGAATAAGAAATGGATGGCGTGCTTTTGGGAAGAACAATATTATTCTGAAGAGTAACATGCCTCTTTGAAAAGAAAGGTGTTTAATCAATGTGTTTTGCCTGCACTAACTTATGGAGCAGAAACATGGACGTTAACAAAACGGATGGTACAATTTACAAACAACACAGAGAAGTATGGAAAGATGTGTGCTAGGCATAACCAGAAGAGACAGAAATAGAATAACTTGGATAAGAAGTCAGACGAAAGATTTTGACATCATTGAGAGAATTAAACGGCTAAAATGGAAATGGGCTGGACGCATAGCAAGAAGACAAGACAATAGATGGAGCACAAACACCCTACGGTGGTATCCCAGAGATGTAAAACGACCAAGAAGACGACCTCAAGTAAGATGGAGTGACGAAATCAGAAAATGGCCAGTTTTAATTGGATAAACTAAAGCACTAGACAGGAAACAATGAAAAAATCTGGGGGAGACCTACTTCCAGAAATGGATTGAAAATGGTTGATGATGATGATGATATATATATATATATACAGGGGTTGAACAAAATAATAAGAACACTTGTGAAAAAACAGCACTCGAAATAAACCTCTTATATACTCCTTCCCTCTAGCGGTGAAGGGTGCCACCTAGCGGATGAGAAAGTACACACATCAGTCTGCTACTAGCAGTCATAGAAGTCGGATGCGAAATATATTTATGTGTTAAAATTGCGTTATGGCTGACCTCTTTGATTTCGAAAAAGGCATGATTGTTGGGGCCCGTCTTGCTAGAGCCTCAGTAACGATAACGTCAACCCTTCTAGGTGTTGGGAGAGGCACGGTGTCGACTGTAATGTCAGCAAGTTTGAAACACGGAAAAACATCATCTAAAAAGCACAACAGTGGTCGAAAGTCGAAGGTGAATGACAGAGACAGAAAAGATTTGAAGCAGATTGTCTCAAAAAACACAAGACAACAGCATCCCAGATAACATCTGGGATGAACACCCATCTAGAGGAACCAGTTTCATCAAAAACTATCCGGCGTGAACTGCATGTGGCAAATATTCATGGTAGAGCGGCTGTTTCAAAACCACCATGCAATGCCTCGAAGCGACGAATATGGTGTCGCGAGCATAAAAGTTGGGCACAAGAACAATGGGAGAATGTAATATGGTCTGACGAATCGTCGTTCACATTATTCCCGACAAATCGACGTGTTTACGTTTGGAGAACGCCGAAAGAATCCTATCAAGTTGACTGTCTTTGGAATACGGTTAAACATGGCGGCGGTTCTGTGATAATCTGGTGTGCGATATCACACCGTGGTCTTGGCAGATTTGTTGTTCTGAATGACCGTGTTACAGGAGCGGATTATGTCAGTATGCTGGCCGACCATCTTCACCCAATGGTGCAAACTGTGTTTCCTGGTAAACGTCCAGTCTTCCAAGATGATAATGCCCCCATCCACACCTGTGGAATTGCCCGAGACAGGTTTTATGAACACGACCACGAATTACAGCACCTCAAGTGGCCCCCTCAGTCCCCTGATCTCAATATAATTGAACCTTTGTGGAGTATTTTGGAAAACAAGCTGCGCAGTCAATTTCCCCCTCAAAGGACACTTTCTGAATTAGGGACTTTTTTGCAATTTGAGTGGGAACGTATCCCTCTGAATGTTGTACGTGACTTGTATTTGACAATTCCACGTCGGATACAAGTTGTGATTTATGCAAAAGGAGGACCAACGGTTTACTAATAAAAGAAAATTCTCTTGTCACAGGTGTTCACATTATTTTGTCCAACCCCTGTATATATATATATATATATATATCGGATGTCTCAAAAATGACTGACGATTCAAAAAATCAAGTTTTTCCTAGTTAGCAGCGCCATCTGTTGACGAAAATTGTAACTAATTTTGACAATTGGTAAGAATAAATTCCCTGGTTACCTAAGCAGAATGCAGCAAACCGTACATTTCTATCGCCATCCGTTTTTCTTTCATTGCTTTTTCAAATCGTCGGTCATTTTTGGGACACCCGATATATATTATTTTTAATTGAAAACTCTAATAGATGTTTTACATTTAATATATTTTATTAGATTTCCCACTGACAGCACCAAAAACGATTTTTATGTGAAAAATATAATTTATGGGTTAAAGTAAACTTTTGAAATTTATTGAAAGAGATACTTTTGTATTGGCCTCGTGCGAGGAATTCGTAGCTGAAGAAATTGCAATTGATTTGGATACTGATAGCAGCCTTTTTGAAAATGATAATTTTAGTGGTTTAAGCGCGTAGTTCAATTACATGTCTATTAAATTTGTGTTTTATTTATATTGTTATTTTATTTATTTATTGATGAAGTTTTAATTTCGCTATCGAATATTATCCGGAAACAAATTCTGGACTATTTACAGTGAAGCACCGTTTATCGTTTTTCAAGGGACCAAGAAAAAAAAAAAACGTATAAACGAAATTCACAAAAGTACGAACATTTCCGTAATTACCAACAATAAAAAAATCAGAGATCAATTAAAATACATGAAATACAAGAGGTATGTAATACTAAACTTCTTATTCCGGATATAATTCACAACTTACTACTATTCATATTCATTCACCATGTACAAAATATTTTGTTATTTTAGGTTGTACGGAATTTTTGGAATGCACAGAAAAAAGTTCATTGTTTACAGTTAAAAGTTAAACTTAACATTATCATTCAAATCACTGCTAATGAGGTATTCTTGCATGGTGTTGAAACCCGCCAAAGCTTGTTGAAAATTTGGCAGTGGCTTTTCAATGCAGTTATCCTCTTCTTCATGCCCCACCAGTGGATGAGAGGTTCTGCTCTCGAAGCTGGTAGACGGGAGGTGCTGGGTTCAAACCCCTGTCGCACTCGTCGACCTAACCGTTCGGAATTTTCCGTGGTTTTCTTCGAACCTTGCCGTAAATACGGGTTAGGATCCCTTAGAAAGACCCCCCACGGAGGGCACTCCCCCTAGGGCCTCTATCCCTCGTGTTGATAATTGGCCGTCATAAATCAACCCAACCCTCTTCTTCACTGCTATTTTCCTCATTTGCGACCATTTCATCGATTGTTAGAAGAGAACATGTTGCAAATTCCAAATCACATTGCACAAAATCTTCAAATGTAGTAAGATCACTTAAATTTGACCAGTTTTCTGGTGGAACAAAATGATCAGGTTCGGCGTTTTCAATAGGATTGACATCCACTGGAGTTAAAAATCCGCCACGGGCGAAACAGTTTTTTATCATTTTGGGTAATACATTTTGCCAAGCCATCATTATGAAATTTATAGCTTGTGAGATGTTAATGTTCACATTTTCGAAGTCACCGTGGTCTAAACTGGCGATAGCTGTTTTCACCAAAAGTTTTCACTAATGTTGTTTTAGGGATTTTATGACATCTAAATCCAGTGGCTGCAATTTGCTGGTACAATTTGCAGGGAAGAATTTGAAAGTTATGTTTTTTAGAAAGTCCGTATCAGGTGGATGAGCTGGACACTGATTAAGGAATAAAATGATTCGCCGCTTCTGGTTTCGCATTTTATTATCTAATTCTTTTAACCAATCGGTAAAGAAGGACATTGTCATCCATGATTTTTTATTGGCCAGGTACATTGTTGGTAATGTTTTCACATTTTTGAAGCAGCGGGGCTTTTTTGATTTGCCAATAATCAAAGCAGGCAATTTTTCTTATCCATCTGTATTGGAACACAATAACACTGTTAATCGCACTTTACGGTTTTTTCCACCATGACACGTATCCGATTTGATTTCAAGAGTTTTAGATGGCAGAAGATTATAAAGCAAACCTGTTTTATCTGCACTGAAAATGTCTTTTTGTTCATATCCTTTTGTCAGATCTGGCAATTGGTTTTGAATCCAATCATCCACTGTTTCGCAATCAACATCTCCAGACTCTCCACTTACAGTTTTGCCTGTTATGCCATGTCTTAATTTAAATTGTGAAGCCATCCTGAAGAAAATGGTGCATCGCATTACACATTCAGCTTCTTTGAAATTTCTCGTGCTTTCTAATTAAGCAAAGGACCGCTGATGGGAATTTTTACAGTACGGCACTGATTAAACCACTGTAAAAGCAATTTTTCAACATCAGCGAATTTTCCGCTTTGGACTCGAAGTTTTTTTGAAGCACTACATCCACTTTGATGATGGCTTTACTCGATTATCTTACGCTTATAAATTAGCGTGTTTACAGTTGAAACTGGTAAACCTAATTCTTTGGCAAGATGCACCTCTTTTTAAATGCTGGTTTTCTTCCACTTTTTTTAAAATGCACATTTTTTACTTCAACGACAGAGATTTTTTATTAAGAAGTCATCGTGAACCACTAGTGAACGATACAAATCCAGACACTGAAGCTGCCAGGAAAAGAACTTGCCTTGCTAGGCCTGGGGAGCACACAACAACAACCCTTATCTATAGAAAGTGGGATGTTCACATTCCTAGGGGTATAGCTTTTGTTCAACTCGGCAGGTGTTGGTCAAGATCACGCGCCTTTTGTAAGACTGGACAATCGCGAGTTGGGAATCTGAGGTTGAAATGCGCATTTTCTCTCTTCCTGACTTGTAAAAAACGTATAAATGAAATTTGCGATTTAAGGAAAAACGTATAAATGAAATTATGTAACGTTAATATCCATTGGATTTTGCCGGGTCCATTAAAAAAAAGTATAAATGATAAAAATGTATAAACCAGAAACGTATAAGTGGTGCTCCACTGTATATTGTTTTAAGTGCAAAGGTATTAATCTATCGTAATCGGGCTGCACGCTATAGAGATAGATTTTAAAAAATCATGCATGAAAATAATTTAAAAAAACACAAAAAATGCGTAAATTAAGATACAATTTTTAAACAAATTGCAGCTGAAAGAACATCCCCACCCCCTCCTTTATTCGACGGTGCAAAAACTGAAATTGTGCGGTGTTTAGAAATTTAAAAATTGCAATAAAAGCGACATTTGTTGGTGAGATGTTCCCATCGTCAATATGACGTAAGCGTTACGTACGGACATGTTTTTTGCTTTATAATATAGATTTTAATTTTTAAGTTTAAAAGTAATAACATAACAGCTTATTCTGAGAGTATAGTTTTAAAGGAGAATTTAGGAAAACGTTTGGGTCCCTGAAGAATTCTTTTAGAGATTTCTGAACTTTTTTATGCTCACTGAAAAAAATAACATAAATTAAAATTAAATTAAAAATTAAAGTAACTGAAAACATATATTAATAAGAGTAACTGCTACTTTTTTAAAAGATCGAAGTTATTTAACTTAAACTATGTGTTTAATTTACATTTCCACAAATTTTGATGAGACTATAGATTCTCCTTTTTCAGATTTTTCTAATATTATTGCACAATTTTATAGTATATGTTTTTGAATTCATTACTGTAGTTCATAATACAACGTATATAATTGTTTAAATTCATAATTAAAATATTTTAAAATTTTTTTTGAAGAGCCAAATATTTTTACAGAGTCTAATATTTGAATTTATCTAAAATGATATTTAAGTTTATCTAATATTTGCGTTCATTTAAATATTTTTCAAAAAATTTTGCATAACCAATATTTCTATAGGGTCATATTTGAGTTTATCTAAAACGGAAACGATTTTTTGCATACACGTATATATATAGCATGCTTAAAATCGCGTATTCCAGTTACATTTACAAAATAAATAAATAAATATATAAATTAAAAATTAAAAATAATCTATGCACAAAAGCATGATAAATTGAACTTTTTACCTGTATGTATCCTCGACTGATATAAAATGTGTTTATTTTCATTCGTAAATAAAATATATAACTACTAAAATAAATTTATACATATACTAATTCACATTAAGAAATAAATTAAGTTACAATTATTTAAAATTTGTATTAAATTCCTTTATTTTATCTTTTTACAAGCTCTTGAGATATTATATCATGTAGGTGTTTTGAAAAGGATATTAAAAAATAATCTTACAGATGGTTGGTAACTTTTAATTGATTGACAAAAATACAATAAATGAAAATAAATGAAACAAAAAAAAAATAACTGTTTCAAAATCGGACAAATGTTTTTAATCTTATTTTTCATGTTAAAAAAATCAGTTTTATAACACAAGTGAACGTCGAACTACACAATTAAATTGAAAAGGGAAAACTACGTTTAATAAAGAATGTTTACGTTGACAAATATAAAGCATCTAATTTGCATATCTATAGAACGCCATCCGTCTTCTCTGATTTTATGTAGAAAATTCCTCACGCTTTGTGATTGTATCTTTCTTTATATCATTAAAATGAGCTTAGAGGTGATAAATCCGTCATTCTCATGCTTTGAATAAAGAACAACTTTCTTTCTGTGCCAATATTTTTCTGTGCGTATTTTATTTATTTATTTATTTATTTCTGCAAGGTCACTCCATATTTTTCACTTTCTTTTTACTTTTGGTGCTTTTTAAAACGCTTTTTTCTACAAACTAATGTAGAAGAAGTATTACGAAATGAATCTGATATTTGAATTATAGAGGAACTTCGTGTATTATGGAATAGTTGGGTAATATGGAATACCAAAGTTTCTGTTTGGTAAAGTACTTCTACCAAGTGGCAATATCATAAACTACTTAAGAACGTTTCGAGACGTCTTTGGAAAGTTTTAGGCGATAATTTTTCAATATTTTTTATTCATTATTAGAAGCAATATTTTTACATTGAAAATAAGCATTAATGTATACCGAAATACTAACAGTTTATGGTGTAATACTCGTTTTTTAGCTCGCTATTCACAACAATAAACATGGAGTAATTTTTTCCCAAACCGGTGGTGTCGGGTTATATGGAATACCAAGGTTTCTGTTTGGTAAAGTACTTCTACCAAGTGGCAATATCATAAACTACTTAAGAACGTTTCGAGACGTCTTTAGAAAGTTTTAGGCGATAATTATTCAATATTTTTCATCCAGTATTTGAAGTAATATTTTTACATTGAAATTAAGCATAATGTATATCAAAATACTAACAGTTCATGGTGTAATACTCGTTTTTTAGCTCGTTATTCAACACAATAAACATGGAGTATTTTTTTCCCAAACCGGCGGTGTGGGGTTATATGGAATACCAATATTTCATAACTGGCTGGCATGCCCGGCGTTGCCCGTGCCCATGATAATAACCTTAAAAATATCTAAAATCAATGTTGAATGATTTTATATTTTTAAATTAAAGTATATCCAAACGAACTAAAAGACCGTCGTTATAGTTGAGGCCTATTTAATGTCGATTTAATTTCTGACATTTTGATATATTAAACTTTCAATTCTGATCAAACTTTTCTGAGGAAACCTAAAAAATATAAAGCACTCCCGCACCTTTCCTCTTTTAAACTCGAAATAATATACAGTCTTAGCCAAATTATTAGTCCCATTCGAAAAAATTTCCCAAAACCTTGTTTCTAAGATGATTATATTACAATTAAATAAAAATCATGCACTCGTGACATCATATTTTAACAGAATAATACGGCTACTATAATTTGTGACTCGTGCTATATAGCCAGTAATACACGACTGGACACATTGTCATTATCATTATCTTTTTACGCGTCAAGGTTTCGCTGTGGTACTCCATTGTGAAATTAAGTAATATTTTAAATTCAATATTTGAAAAAACGGCGTAATCATTAGATTTTAAATTTATATAAAGAAAAATACAATTTTTTACCCTTCTAACGCAGTTTGTCTAACAATCATCTGACAAATACTTTTCGAGCTATTAATGTTTTTCAGTAACTTCAAATGTTTCATTTTCCGAAATTAATCTGTGGCAACGATTAGCGAAAAACCCAGTCGTCAGCAACGTATAGCTTTTTATTAAAGATTTTATTCAATGATTATGGTGGCGCAAAGATAGATCCTTATATTTGTCATTTGAGCAAGTCTGAAATATGAATTGAAGTATATTGGCTGACTACCTAGATACAATATTTTAGATACTACCTAGATACAATATGCGCTCTTGATACTATTACATTTCTTGTTTTTTTTTTCCAAATTTCGTTCGTTTTTTTCATTTTTAACCCCCTATTCCCGACTATCTCACAATACCCCCAAAATACGTTTATTATTCAATTCCTACTATTAGCTCACACTCTCTATATATTTATATATCTTGTTCAAATTTTCAAATCGTTAATAACATATTTTCTATTCATCCACTCAAGTTCAAATACATTTTTTTAAACTTGTAGTGGATGACACTGGATGTTAATAAAGTTTTTTTAAATATTAATTAATTCATTAAATTAAATTAATTAATTTTAATTTTATATGGGAGAAAAATATTTCTCCCATTGTTTTCATAAATGAAATGAAAGATTTTTCCTCAAATTAGTGATGCCACAAAAATAAAATACCGCAACGATGATTATAAAAAAAAAAGTTCAATAAAGATAACGTGGGACATTAATGCTGTACGGGTTTATTTTATACATTTATGATTAAAAAGTAGGAATTGACTTAATTTTTTTTTATACTACTTGTTATTATTATTTGTTTGCAAGTGATGAAATTTTGCAAAATAATTTTTGTCTATAAAAAAGTATTTGCAGATAGTTGAAGTTTCTAACTGTATTCAGTTTCGGTTTTTAAACAATATTGGGATGTTGTATTGCCTCAAATATAAATAGTATTCCATAATACCAGAAGTTACCATACTCATAAATGGAGATTACTCACGTCATAAGTTGTATTACTGGAGTAATCTACCTTCAGCATATTTTTCGGATACTATTTTAATTAATTTGAAATTTAAAAAAATCTGTAGAAATCCTGGCTCATAAAAAATTTATTAAAATATAGCCCCGTTATTAAAATACCATAAAAATAAGATTTACGCAATGTGCACATTTTTCATGCACATGCGCACAAAAAAATTCGACTACTTTTTTATTGGAAGGTAATTTCGAAAACTGTATTTTTCAATGTGGTATATGTTTTCTAAACTGTTTACTTACATATCTTCTTTTACGTTATTTAACAGTGAAGTTTCGTTACAGTTTTCTGAATATGTTGGAAATTGTTTCATAATCTATGCTTGACGCATGATTTTTCGTTCTTTTTAAGTTTTGATTCGCTTTTCATAAAATTTGAAAGGACTCGACAAAATTCTGCAACGATTATGTATATTAAATTTCAAACCATTCGGTTGAGTAGTTTTTGTACTGTTATATGCGGACGGACGGACCAGACGACGAATATAGATGCTACGTACTTATATAATTACGAACGCACCTAAAAATGGGCAACATAAAAAATTTGTATATATACGTTGTTGTTGTGTGGTTTGGGGTTCTTTCTAAAATAACTTACTTAAACTTAAAAGGCTCATTTGTTACTCAATCTTCACTTGACATTTAAGTATTTAAAAAAAGATAAGTATACCCTGATTAGCTCTACTGAAATCTGTTGCCGTGGAAAAGGGAGCAAATTATATTAAACTAATCAAAATATCAAGACTTAAGAATCCGAATAGGTTAATACAACAATGATAATTTTGAACTCATCATTTTAAGACAATATTAAATGTAGTAAGGGGCAACAGATTTCTAAATCAAGTAGCATACTGGATTGCATAAAGAACACCCAACTCCACTCCAACCCGATCAAGCTCAAATCTCCATATACATTAAATTAACAAAAGTGTAATCATCATATAATTTGGAAAAATGCAGACAACCTGAAATTCCTCCAATATGAGGACCAAAAGGAGAAGGAGTTAAATCCGTTAATAGAATAGGGATATGATGATGTACTAAAATTTTAGAACAACCATGGAGATTCTGAACAAGATCCGATCGGTTAGCCAAGAATCGTATAGTGGTATAAAATAACTGGAAACTTTTTTTTTTTTTTTTTTTTTTTTTTTTTTTTTTTTTACTTTTTAAAATAAAACATTTTTGGTGTATATTTTAGAAAAACAATGTTTCTGAAAGAGGAGCGTTAAAGCTTAATTTAACATTTATGAACTTAAATTTAATATTACTGTTTCACTTATTAATCTATCCATCCTTAAATCAAGATCAAAAATACGATTGTATAACATTGAGTGAACCTCAATTAATGATCATTAAAACAGTCAGTTATGAATTTAAACTTAAGAAATTTTAAAGTCCTAATTTAATAAAGTTGGATTCTCTCTCTTTTTTTTTTTTTTTTTTTTTATTACTCACAGAAAGGTTAAGCCTTTCTTATAGGTTTACTGTGAATATAAAATATTAATTATTTAGAGATTTGTACAAAGAAAAACATACCATTCTTGATAATAAACAAAAAAATTCAATTTATTTGAACATTTTAGATTATGAAGCAACTAAGTTATCAAAGATAATCTTAATAAGACAATATAACAGCTGATCTTTTAAGTTGAAACCACTCACTGGTTACTTTTAAATTACACATCATATTTTTAAAATTATCATCACATTACCATTTAATGGTCGTTCAATTATACAAACATCATATATTAACCTACAGACTATTTCTATTCTTAATATAAATTCTTATTGAAATTATCTAAAGATATTCATTTCACTTTTAAACTCTGGTATAGCAAACATATTTTTTTTTTTCAGAAAGATGTACAAATAAAAAAAAAAAAAAACTATGCAAGGAGTACTTACAATAAGTGCACTGTAAAACATTTGGTGTAACGTTACTCCATAAAACTGGAGGCAGCATTGCTGCCTCCAATCTTATGGTGGTATTTAACTGATATAACTGGTGTAACATTACACAGCTCTTGTGTAAGTTTACACCATAATATTGTGAAACATATCACAATTTCTGTGTAAGGTTACACCACAATTGCGTGTAAGCTTACACCATAATATTGTGAAACATATCACAGTTTCTGTGTAAGGTTACACCACAATTGCGTGTAAGCTTACACCATAATATTGTGAAACATATCACAATTTCTGTGTAAGGTTACACCACAATTGCGTGTAAGCTTACACCATAATATTGTGAAACATATCACAATTTCTGTGTAAGGTTTCACCACAATTGCGTGTAAGCTTACACCATAATATTGTGAAACATATCACAATTTCTGTGTAAGGTTACACCACAATTGCATGTAAGCTTTCACAATAACTGTGTGTAAGGTTACACCACATCTGTCTGTAATCTTACACAGTAATTGTGTGTAAGGTTACAAATCAGTAGGAGTAAGCTTTCACCACACTTTCCTGGAACATTACCCATTATTAGGTGTACGTTTTCACCATATTTGTCTGTGCACACATATGTATGCAAGGTACTTTTGTATCAGGTGTTTCTATGTGTAACCTTACACAATATTAGGCACATTTCACTATATTTTTCTGTACTGTTACACAACATGTGTGTAAAGTTATACAGTTTTTATGTGTTAGATTGCAGTGATAAAAATTTCACCTTTGGATTATGGGAAAAGCCTGGCAGCACAGACTCCTGCATTTTCCTGTAATATTACAGTTTGTACCATTGTCTATTTAGACTGTATTAGACCGTAAATGGCAGTAACTTTCAAGAACGCATCTGACCGTAAACCACAGTAACTTTCAAGAACATATCCGACCGGAAACCACAGTAACTTTCAAGAACATATCCGACCGCAAATCACAGTAACTTTCAAGAATGTATCTGACCGTAAATCACAGTAATATACAGATTATAAGTTACTGTATATGACTGTAATATGAAGACTGTAAATAAGCGTAAATGCCCATGATTCTCTAGTCATTTTCATATATCGCTGTAAATTGCAGTAGTTATCAGGACTGTAAATGAGCACGAAATAACTATTTCAGGAATTTGCATGATTACCTCCAAAAGTAACTGTATACTTATTTATACATGAGATGTCAAGAAATGTAACACTATTTCTGTATAAGAGATAAATAGTATAAATTGCAAAAATGTCCATAGAAAGGTAGATAATTTGAATTCTATACTTTTCATCTCCATGGGGATATTTCCAACAAAATTAGTTTTTATACATTCTTTGTAACTAAACAGGTGGCTTCAATACCTCCAAAAATCAGGAGTTATCTTACTTTGCCATGCAATTCGAAACATGAAATCTGATCAAGATTGGAGAATAATGTCCACAAATCTGATATTTAAATGTATTGATTAATAATAATGTGTTGATGTAATTGATGATACATTTAAATCTTAGTTTGTAGACATTCTCCAAACTTGAACAGATTTCACTTTTCAAATTGCATGCAAAGTGAAGCAAGTCCAAATTTTTGACTCTCTGTTACTCCATGACGTTTGGAGATGATTAAAACCAATCAGCATTTTTGCAGATTACATTATTTATCCATCTCATATAGATACAAAAATAAACTGTATGGCTTTTTTTTGGACAGCCTGTATATTTAAAACTTGATAATATTTCTAAGACTGTTCTACCACTACTTAAATATGACGGTTTGCATATAATTTTTTTAAACAATTAGCAAATTTCTCAATTACATACTTTTTCCATTTACAACATTATATGCAGCTTACAAAATAAAGTTATATTATATTTAGCATTGAAAAATGACATGTGTATAAGTTTTATTCACCATGATTGTTTTATAATATTTCTGAAAAAAAAAAAAAAAAAAAAAAAAGTAAAACTTTATACGCAAGCGTAGTAATTTTTGTCAACATCGAAACAAAATAAAAATTATCAGACACTTAAGGGGAGTCTTCACTCACTTGAAAACACCCGCTCGCTAATGTTAAACCTATGGCCAGGTTGTTTTCGAATTTCTCGTTTAAATTTGAATATTTTTAAACGATTTTTTTTTGCATAAGATAGCTGAGGTTGATCCCTAATATGGCTATTTTTTACTTTTTTTATTTCAGTTGCAGATTTTTTTTTTAATAAAGGCACTTTCACTTTCAAAACGGGTTCAGAAAGTGAAAGTATCTTTATTAGAAAAATCTGCAACTGAAATCGAAAAAGTAAAAAATAGCCATATTAGGGATCGACCTCAGCTATCTGTAAAAAAATATTCAAATTTAAAAACAACCTGCCCATAGATTTAACAATAATGAGCGGGTGTTTTCAAGTAGTGAAGACTTCCCTTAAGCAATATTAACTAGGCAGAGTAACAAACACTTATCAAATTTGTTACAAATCACAGGCTAAATTTGTTTAAACCACAACACAATATCAAATATAACTCTTAGCTCCACAATGCACACCTTTGAAAAATATAGGGAAAAAAAGGGATAGAAATTTTGTAGTACTTATCTCCTATTTAATATTATACTCTGAATATTTACGATTATGTATTCGTAACTAACGACAAATGAGTTTATTCATGAATTTTTTTTTAGTGTAATGAGGAAGGTGATTATAATAATCTTCTGCATAATAATATATCACAAACATAATTTAATGAATATAAAAATGTTAAAATTATTTCTATTTCTTTCAATATAACTTTCGTTTTAAGTTTTTTAGGAATCACTTTGGTTTTTATCTGTTTGCATGTTCTTTTGATGCCTGGGTTCTTTTGATTTCTACCCAAACCCAAGTTTGGATAAAAAAGTGAGATTAATGTCGTTTTAGCTAATAATGCAGGAATACAGTATATATCTGCCTTTTTAAAAATATCACAAAAGTACTTCAGTTTTGTGTTAACATTTTACTTCGAGGTGGTGCAATGGATGTAACATTCATTTATCTGTAAAAATGTGAAATTGTTCGGGATCATTAGGGGAAAAAAATCTTGGTTGAATGTACACCAGCTATTTGTACAAACTATTTGTAAAAATGCAAATAACTTAAATAATGAATGTTTACATACTGGGAAGAATACAGATTTTCATGTTTTGGGAAGGACAGATGATAGAATACTGCCTTATCAATTTCAGTAACCACCTGTCTTTTGTTCCATGATAAATTTATAAATATTCAGAACACCCTGTAATAACTAACAAATTCCGTCAGTTTTCAAACTAAAAAAACTCTAAATAAATCCTAATTTCAAGAAAATTTTTAATATAACAGGGAATGATCTTCTAAGAACTATTAGAGAGAAATATTTAAAATATGTCATCACACATATTAAGAACAAGCATTTCTTTAAATAATTACAAAAAATTCACAGTCAACAATAAAAATTTTAATTCAACAACACTGAAATTATTTATTCTGTACATAGATTTCATAAGATAGGACAGATTTTAAACAATACTATATAAATGCTGCTAGTTTTTTTATCATCAATTTCCTGACTTTATTTATATTACATGATTTTGGAGTTTTCTTTGCTTTCAAACCTTTTTCATGATTGATGTCCAAAAAAGCTCTGAAAATAAAGAAAAAAAAATATTAATAGTATCACACCTTTTAAAAAATAACATTATTGTAAATACGTCAATCTATAATCGAGTGAACAACTAATCTCGTAATTATCAAATTATAACGCAGATAGCAGATATTAAACTCCTCACAAACATGTGCATAGAATGTCTACAAAATAACATTCATGAAGAAAAACTTTTCGTTCTTGATAAACCCTTTATTGTTTTATCTTTAAAGCCAGAACAAATTAATTAGCATATATGAAAGAACTCAATAGCCTAGTACTGTCAATTAATGGCAAGTAATTTCATTTGAACATATATAGTTGGATAAACTTAAGCTTCAACTTTGATGTAAGCATCTTTTGGATTATCCTGTAGCTTGAACCTATTACTATCACTCCACATATAGACAATCTTGGTTTAGACCAACTGTGCTGTCATTATATCATCCATTATAAATTACAGTTTTATGTTGGGAAAATTTTACCATATATCTTAGATTACGAGATGGTCACAAGTCATAGAATACCGAATAGCAACATTAATGATAACTTAGACTCTAAGACTATTAAATTCAAACAAAGTTTATTTGAACAAAAAATATACTAATGTAGTTTAGAATAAAAAAATATGGCTAAAACATCATAACTTTTTAAGCTATATAATAAAAAAAGTAGATTAGTAAACTTCCATTTGCTGAAATTCATTATCGTCATTATTTTTTACAAAACATTGAGCCCGACACGTACTGATAATAATAAAGTCTCCTTATGGCTTGCCCAGCCAGAGTATGTACCCCAAAGCAGAATATTTTGCAATATTCTGCAACAAACCTTCAGCTGATAAAAAATGTTCTGCAGGAGCAAAAATGAAAAACATGGGGAGATGTTCTTGTATATGTAGCAGGAGTGCAATTTCATCTTTTATAGAAATGCAAAAGTCGTTTCATAAAGCACTGACAGACTATCGGGAATATTCACACACACTAAAGAAACATTTTGCGGTAAGATTTATTTTTAAAACCATGACATTATCAAAGAATTTACAGTTCTGTCAATAATTTTAGAAGTGATATATTTTGATATATCACTTTTATGAAGGAAATGTCTTTGGAAATTTGGTCCATGCTCAGTTAGTTATAAATTCTGCTTTTAGAAGTTTTCTAACAGATTTATATGTCCATGTGGAGGCCCATGAGCTCTTCTTTCGTTACTGAATACATGTCATCTAACAGGTTATGAGTAACATTTGTTGGGGGCAACAAAACTGCACCCTGAATTTCAAATTTTTTATTTGATCGCATACCTCAGATTGATAGTACCTTTCCTAGAAGCCTGAAACTTCTAAAAGAATTACAAGACTTAGCTACATTTTTCACATGTGATGTTTTTCTTGGGTTCTGGATTACAAGCCAAAAATGAAGAAGTATCGCCCTTAGCAGATTTTGTGCCATCTTCCCATTCGCTGAATCTTGTTGGAGCTAATGCTGTTAACTGTTGTCAACAGGTAGTAGGATTCTTCGCACTTATTCCGAACATATACAATTTTTTTCCGCATCTTACTCACAGATGGCAAATTTTGTAGGAACTCTTGGAATCTTGTGGTGGTGGTGATACATTAAGTATTAAATCTTTATGTGGTGGTGCCAGATGGTCTGTAGAAGTAGAAGCCTTATAAAAGCCTTGTGCAACAGTTATCTGTTTATTTATCAATGTTAGTATAATATCAATTTAAATGATAAGGAAACTGCAGCAACTTGGCATAAGGTTAGAAGTTCATACTCAAAAATGTCGAATTTTGAAACTGCATTACTGACCGCCATTTGGTACACCATCTTGCAATGTATTAATAAGGTTCCATGTCAAATCAACCAAAAATTTTCAATATTCAACCTGACCATTTCAGATTTTAATGAAACCTTCAGGAATCATTCTCCCTGGTGATAGAAATGAGAATATACTTTTATAATTTTTTTATCTCAGTAAATTTTCATACAATTAATTTTTTTAATTAAAACAAATCATCATTTTTTGGCTAGTATAAATGTTTTAATTTAAAATTTTTCAAGTTCTATCAGGCGTAGACAGTTGTTTGACCCCTCATTTTAAAGAGAATTTCATAAGGTTTAATTTGATATGCAAGTTGACTATACGTGATTTTTAAAAAGTTAATTTAATTTAATTTAAAACTTTTTAATTTAAAAATTTTTAAAATAGTGTTTTTTTTTAATTTTGAAAAAAAAATATATATATGTTTTTTGTAATATTATAATCTTTAAATTCTGAAAGTTTTGGAATGGGATCTGAAGGGGATCAGCAGTTATAAAAAAATAATGTTTAAAATGAATAAAACAATGATCTCTTTAACTAATACAATCATAAATTTGGCGAGGTGCCAACTTTAAATACTAGCCCCAGTTGGTGTTTAACATTAGTTTTTTCAACATAACTGCTGATCCCATTGAGGGCCCACTCTAAAACTTTCAGAATTTAAAGTTTATAATATTACAAAAAACATATATATATATTTTTAAACATTTAAAAAAAAATTTATTTAAAAGGATTAAATTTAATTAAATTAACTTTTTAAAAACCAAGCATAGTCAACTTGCATTATAAAATTAAACCTTATGAAATTATCTTTAAAATGAGGGGTCAAATAACTCTCTCTATGCCTGATAGAACTTGAGAAATTTAAAATTAAAAACATTTATACAAGACAAAAAAATGAGGATTTTTCGAAATTAAAAAAATTAATTGTATAAAAATTTACGGAGATAAGAAAATTATAAAAGTATATTCTCATTTGTATCATCAGGGAGAATGATTCCTGTAAGTTTAATCAAAATCTAAAATGATCAGGTTGAGTCTCTGTTTGATTTTATATGGAATGACCCAATAAGACAAGCACTTCAAAGCAGTTCAATTGAAATTTTTTCTCTAGCGCCCCTATACGACTTTCTGATTCAATTTATTAATACAGTTAGGGGACATTGAAAATGATTATGAAATGGAAGCGAAAACATTAGTTAATGAAGAAACATACAGTGTTCAAAGAAAGAAACATTTCAAGTCGATTAGATTCAAGTTGTATGTCATCTCTCTCCAAAAGAGGCATTTAGAATCAATTGTCATAATATAATTTGCGATTCGCTTATAGTGCAACTTCATGGAATAAAAGCATATTCCAAGTTGAAACTAAAATTTGATTTTAGATTGAGATAATATATTTGCAATTTTCAATAACAATTAAGATAAAATTGGTTTGTTTAATATAACTTTTTCAATACTCTTGTATACTGTTCAATATTTTTCACAATTTTAAAGATTTCATATAAAGTACTTTGTTTTACTGTTTTGAAACTATTTTAATGTATTTGTTTGTTTTACTACATTCTGCAATGTTTTTAAAAACTTAAGAAAGAAAAAATGAATAGTATATATGTAGCTTTCACATACTTACAATGAAAAAGAGTAAAAAATTGCTAACATTTCATTTCTATGTTCAAATGAAATAAATCTTAAATTTTGAATAACTGAAAATCAAAAGGTTGTTTATAAATTTTTTTCTGGCATAATGCATACAAATAATTGGTGATTTTTTGTTTCTGGGCACAGGTGATAAATTTCCAATTATTGAAACTGAGGATATGTTATCATCATTGGAATTATATTGGTATCGTGGTATTTTACCATGATTAATTTATAGCTATTTTAATTTTTGAACAGATTTTACCTTTTCATTTTGAGCAGCAAAAGGTACAGTATACTATCTCGATACCTCAAAGTCGAAGGGACGTTAAAAAAAAATCGAGATAGAGTTTTCGAGATAACAAGGTCATAATCAAAACATAATGATAATTTTAGGTTTTAAAACGGTAGAAAATAATTGCATTAAATTGAAAATAATTAGTACATACATAAATGAATTTACATTTCTATAATTTTCATAAAAAGTCCAGTATCATGGCTTGGCGGCATCTCTTGAAATTGTTCTTCAATCAATTTTTGTATTTGAAAAATAGCGGCCGAGTCATCGCTTTCCTGTAACTCCATAAATCATCATAATATGTTGATGTAAATTCCATTCTCTGAAGAAAAAAATATATATATTAGGCATGTTGTAGATAAGATTGTCTTCATTAAATTTATTTAAGAAATGCTTAAGATACCCGAACCTGTAAATTGAAGTTAACCTGAAAGCCGACGCAAACCAGAGAAATAAAAATCCATCGACCGTAACCCGATCCTAATCCGACAAAATAAATTCCTTCGTGTCACAATCCGATCAAAACCAGAAAATTCAAGTTAACCCAAAACCCGACCCGAATCCGATAAAAAAATTGATTGAACCGTAACCTGATCGGAACCTGACAAATTAAATTTCACAGTCACGTAACCCGATCCGAAACTGAAATTTTAAGTTAACCCAAAAACCGATTTGAACCTGAAAATTTAATATAACCCAAAATGAAAATTAAAGTTAACTCAAACGCAACCCGACCCGAAACTGAAAATAGAAGTTAACCCCGAACTCGTCAAAAAATTTCAGAGAAAAGGTCACTTTTTTATTCTTAAGGGCACTTTTTGGATTCTTGAGGGCACTTTTATTAATTATTAAAGGTATTCTTTTGGTGTTTAAAGCCAAATTTGGCTGAGTACCGAGTACTCGGTATATACTCGGTATTCGGCCAATTTGCCGGAACAGCTTCGGTATTAGCCTGCTGTCCGCCATCTTGTTTTTTAAATCAAAACATATTTGTTTTGTTTCTCATTTCCAAAAGTAATTTTCATCCATATTTACTTATACAAGTAAACAAGTTATTTAATTTTATTGACTGATTTATTTATATTTAATAATAAAAGTTAAAATGTTTTGATTGAACTTGATTATGCCATAAACAAAACAAATGTTTTGATTTATCGCTCTTGGTTAGACATCTCATTTTTTAAATCAAAACATTTCAACTTTTATTATTAAATATAAATAAATTATATTCTGTTTATATTTAACTTGATCATGTCAGAAACAAAACAAATGTTTTGATTTATCGACCCCGGTCAGCCATCTCATTTTTTAAATCAAAACATTTTAACTTTTATTATTAAATATAAATAAATTAGTCAATAAAATTAAATAACGTGTTTATAATAAGTAAATATGGATGAAAATTACTTTGTAAATGAGAAACAAAACAAATATGTTTTGATTTAAAAAACAAGATGGCGGACAGCAGGCTAATACCGAAGCTTAGCCTCATTTTTTAAGCATATTTAAAGACAAATTAATTTATAAGTGATCTATAAAAAGTTATTTGAATATAAATGTATAATATATGCCATAATTCATAAAGACTATTCACTCGGTACATAAAAATGTATCTATAAAACATAGAAAAGGCAATGCAAAATAAAAAGGCCATGCAAAATTAATGCAAATTAAAGTTTAGTTTTATATTTAAAAAACAAAAGTCATTTTTAAAACTGAAGGAAAAGACTGATTTTGGATAACAAAGCAGTGTGTAGAAACAGAAAATACAATAAATGCAATATATATATATATATATATATATATATATATATATATATTATTAAATTTGCTGTATGACAAATTATGGTACAAAAACACTATAATGATTCTACATTTTCAGGAGATAAGGGCATTTCTTTTATTGTTGTAAATTTGGCCTGCTTCAGAAAAAATGTGTTCACTGTGAGCGCTGATAAAATAGCATTATAGCTGTACATTACACACATACACACAAAAAAACAACAACTGTAAAGCCCCTCTTTTTGGTGCTTTCGTGTTATAGCGGCCTCCACAATTACAGTTATACCAAGGTTTCAGCTCTGATTTTGCCAAGATCATCGAAAAGCCTTATGTATGCATCATATATACACATATTATTCCAAACACCCATATACGTCATTACATACATATTATTTACGTCTTATATGTCATATATATACAGACTATACGACTTATGCACATGTTACATCATATATGTGTTATATATGACTAAGAATTCGGCCATATACTATATACTATAGGTGCAGATTCATGGTCGTCAGTCGCCACATGGCGACTAAATTTTTTGCTGTGGCCACTAACTTTCAGTGTTTAAGTCGCCATGTGATTTAAAAGTGATCAATTTCTGGTATTCCCAGTCATCGTGAAATTGATTTTTTTTTTTTTTTAAAGATTAAGAGCAAAACACATAACAAACTTTATTATTATCTTTTAATATTTCAGAATTATCTGTTTAACACAGCAAACTAGTAAATATATTCGAAGAGCAATGTTATTCTTAACAGTTTGAGTCTGATAATTTTACATAGACTGTGTTTTTTTTTTTTTTTTAAACAGTATTTTTGATGTAGAAAAACAAATATTTGAAGTGTTTTGATTTTTATATTGCAAAATATTCTGACACATTCAGATTTATTTTATATGTACTTTTGTATGGCAAAATCAAAATAAGAAATATTGTTTTTCTAATATTCCCCGCTATCATGTTTACTTAGCTTATACAAAAAAATTTTTAAACCGTATCTTGCCAACTTTATCTTCTAACTATGCATGATTTAAGATTTATATTGACACTTAAATAACATTCAAATTTTGTTTACTTGTGTGTATATTAAATAAATTACTTTACACTGAGTTTTTGGTATTTACACTGATTCCTGAGTTTTTTGTTTAGCTATTTACCCCATATAAACACTTTTTATGTTTTTATGTGTTTGTTTCACAATTGAGGCCATTGGATTTTTTTGGGTTTAGGAGTCACTGGCTCCTTGCAAATTTTCGGAATCTGCATTTATACCATATACATCACAAAAGTAATGATTTAACGTAATAATGTATCATTATGTTATACATGCTTTATAATTTGGCGATAAATCTTGGTCACTTGGGAATTCATCCTCCCAATTTTTTTAACCAAACGAAAATAATATGAAACATTTTGCATTATTCAAGTAATTGTTACAGCAAGCAATAACCATTTTTGATAGACAGATTTCAGGTATCAAAATAACAAATGGGTAAAGATGCATTAAATAATCAGTTTTAATTTCATATTGGTTAATTGAACTTTTTATCTATCAATTCTTTTCTTATATATATTTTTTTGAATAATGCTACTGTTTTAAAATTTTTGAATATACAAAAATTGTCTTTAAAAGGTCCACAATAAATGAAATTTCAAAAATTGAAGTTAATTAAAAAATATGATTAGATTAATTAAAAAAATATATGATTAGATTATATGCTCAAGATGCATGTTTATAAATAGGTATGCAGAGTTTTCCCCAGACAGTTTCAGAAGGGTGCTGCACCCTGCCTGCCCTTTGGTTTACAAAATAGCACCTTCTTGCCCCTCATAAAAATAATTAGCACCCTTCTTGTCCCTCAGTAAAAAAAAAGTGTCCTTTCACCTTTTTGAATTAAAAACTGTGCTTTTATAGTAAAAACTGACTCAATGTTGTCTTAAAAAGAGTGCTCTGACTTTTAAATATTAAAAGTGGCTTTAAACACCTAAAGAATACCTTTAATAATTAAAGTGCCCTCAAGAATCCAAAAAGTGCCCTTAAGAATAAAAAAGTTCTCTTAAGAATAAAAAAGTGCCCTTTTCTCACCAGCTGCACCCTGCCCTTTTTTAAACCTGGGGGAAACTCTGGGTATATATATAAACACACACACACACACACACATATAGAAGTGTTACCACTAACTAAGCACACTTCATATTCACATCAGTGATTCTTTCTTAAACACAATTACTCGGTACTCGGCCAAAGCACTACTCGGTACACCCCTAATAATTATACAATGAGCTTAATTAAAAGCAAATTAAAATTAATTTAAAAGTATTATAACTCTGTAAATTATATCAAGGGTATTAATACTCTATGTCTATATGAATGCTTACAAACCAATATAACAGATAATTAAATTATGTGCCCATAACTTTACATAAAATTGACATTTAATACAGAATAAACAATAAACAAAATAAATTAAGATCGATTTAAGCTGTAACTTTACTTGCGACTCATAAATAACATTCACTTTGTTACCATGTCTACCATATAGGGTAGATGTGCCAGTAATGGACACCCTTAAGGAATTTCTTTAAAAATTATTTTTTAATTAATAGTTATGTTATGTTCCACATTTTTAAATATTATATTTATCTACCAACACTATTTAGCTATGCTCATAGTCGCATTTCCCAAAGTGAATTGTAATTTAATTGTAAATAACAGAAATAAATCAAAACATCCTAAATTCCAGTAATGGACACCCCACAAAAAGTAATAGATAATTGATATTATGATTGTATTTAAAACTAGAATTTAAAGAAAGTATATTAATGAAATAAAGAAAGCTGAATTTTTATTGGTTATTTTTTTATAAACCAAAAACGTTGAAGGTGGCTCATTACTGACCAGGGGTCGATGCAGGGTTTTTTTCTTGGGGCCCATTTTGCGAAAAGTAAAGGGTTTTTTTGTGAAATTAATTATATTTTTGTGAAAAATAACATTTTGTAACAAAAGTTGAAATCCAGTTAATAAAATTCGAACCAAGCATTTATAAACAAAAACTTCTTTTAAATCCTTTTGCTGAAGTTTTCCTCTCTGGTGAACTTGTTTGTTTACAAATTACACATTTTAAAACACCACAAAATAATAAATAAATAATAAATAGTAAGTTTTTATGGAATAGAATTTTGTGAAAGGGCCTATTTTAGTAAAAAGGATTTTGTGAAGGGGCCCATTTTATCAAATCGACTTTTGTGAAGCGGCCCATTTTATTAAATTGATTTTTATGAAGGGGCACTAAATAGGCCCCAAAGTTTGCCTGGATCGACCCCTGCTGGCACATCTACCCTACATCCCAATTTTCCATTGCCCAAGCGCTAATTGTACTAAAACTCATATTATAAATCATTACTATCAATGGCCAATTAAAAATCAGCTTTAAAACCCAAATAATGAAAAGCTGGAATACCATTGGTCAGGAAAGATTCTTAAAAGATTTTCCTTTATCTGTCAAAATTGCTTGGATTCGATACATATTGGGTTCTTTTAAATAGAATATTTATTAATATTTGCTGCAAAAAACAACCATCTGACTGGAGATATGTTATTGCAGAAAGGAACTAAGTTGCCCTTTTTGAATTATTAAAACAAATTTTAATTAACAATAAAAAATAAAAAATATTAATTAAAAAAAAAAAAATTCTGAATGAAAATAAAAGTTTAATTCAAGCATTATTATTTAAATTCATAAAATAACCAAAAAATTAAAAATTTGTATTTTTAATTAATTTATTAAAAGACATCGAAATCAATGTTAAGTGAATGTAAACAACTTTACAAAGTGGTACTCAACAAAATTATTTATTTAAGATATTAAAATAGCTCCATTAATTAAAAATTTAGACAAGTGAGATGAGTAAAAGATTAAGTTAACTAAATTTAAAAAATATATACTAAAAAAGATTATTAAAGATTATAAAAACAATGAAATTTTAACGTAAGCAACGTAATGTTAAATATTTTATTAATTAGCAATATCTTTTTGCTAAATTTATTTGAAAATAACTATTTTGTTTCATTAAATTTTGGTACTAAATACGGTCCTAAAAACAATTATATTTATTACTTTTTGTGGAGTGTCCATTACTGGAAGTTTGGGTGTTTTGATATTTTTCTGTTATTTACAATTAAATTTTGATTCATATTGGGAAATGAGACGATGCGAATGGTTAAATATTGTTGACAGATTAATATAATGTTGAAAAAACTAGAATATAATAACTATTAATTAAAAAATAATTTTTAAAGAAATTCCTTAAGGATGTCCATTACTGCCACATCCATCTTATATATACATAATTTCATGTTATATTTCAAGATATAGGGTAGATGTGCCAGTAATTGACACTCTTAAGGAATTTCTTTTAAAAATATTTTTTAATTAATAGTTATAATTATTATATTCCACATTTTTTAATATTATATTAATCTACCAACAATATTTACCCATGCTCATAGTCACATTTCCCAATGTGAATCTAAATTTAATTGTAAATAAGAAATAAATCAAAACACCCTAAATTCCAATAATGGACACCCCACAAAAAGTAATAGATAATTGATATTATGATTGTATTTAAAACTAGAATTTAAAGAAAGCATATTAATGAAATAAAAAAGCTGAATTTTTATTGGTTATTTTTTTTATAAACCAAAAACATTGAGGGGGTGTCCATTATTGGCACATCTACCCTATACATATATATGTATTATATATCTTGTATTACCTAAAACTTAAGTAACTGAGAAATATTTTGTAACTATAGGCATACATTATTTAATTAGAAAATTGTTCAAGTGCCCCAATAAAAAAATTAGTTTTTTTTCCTCCAACTAAAAGCGAAATCTGCTTCTGCTCCTATTAAATTTTGTCCAAAGATTCGTTGCAACTAAGAATTATTTAGAATGTCGCACAAAGACAGTTAAAATTTTAAAAACAACTATAATTAAACATTATCTCATAAATTATTAAAAATTAATTATTAAATTCGCAAATATGTTATGTGAAGGACCAGGATAACCTGGATTCTCAAACCATAAGCTAAAAAAATCAACAATCATCATTCATAAAAATTTCGCCAAAAGTGTCTTGAATATTTACAAAGCTCTTCCTCCCATTAAAAAATGTATAAGGTAGATGTGTCACTTATGGACCTCCTTCCAGTAATGGCCCACCTTCAACGTTTTTGGTTTATAAAAAATAACCAATAAAAATTCAGCTTTTTTTATTTCATTAATATGCTTTATTTAAATTCTAGTTTTAAATACAATCATAATATCAATTATCTATTACTTTTTGTGGGGTGTCCATTACTGGAATTTAGGGTGCTTTGATTTATTTCTGTTATTTACAATTAAATTTCGATTCACATTGGGAAATGTGACTATGAGCATGGTTAAATATTGTTGGTAGATTAATATAATATTAAAAAATGTGGAATATAACAATTAACAATTATAACTATTAATTAAAAAATAATTTTTAAAGAAATTCTTTAAGGGTGTCCATTACTGGCACATCTACCCTATATCATTACATTTTGGTAAGTACAATTTAAAAATAAAATTTTATTACTTCAAGTTTTTTTTTAATTAAAACAAGACTTTATACACTGAAATTGCATTTTTAGTAATGTCTACATGGGGTGTTTTTAAAACTTCAAAATTAATTTTGTAAATGGCCATGAGTATATAAAATTCAGTTTGATATTACAACCAAAACAAAAACATCCAAATTATGAAATAAAATAAAGAACATATCAATTTATTAAGTGAAGTCAGTTTAAGATTTTCCCAGAAAACAGTGGAACTTTGGAACATTATTTTCTGCTTCTCTATTGGTTTGATTAAGAATGTCAACATTAATGCAGAAAAGCATGCAAAGAAAAGTAATATTAATTATTATTATTTTTTTATATATAAACCAAAAATTTCAACGAATACCCATTGCTGGCACATATACCCCATGTTTCATCTAAAGTAAATAATACAATGTATGTCAAAGTTATTACAGTATTATCTATTAAAATATTAAGAAAATGACAACTTACTTAATATTTAAGCTCCTAGTAAGTTCCTGGTCAGCTACGATGCAAGTTTCGAGCTTCCGAAATGGCGATCAGTATGATGGCTGGTTTCGAAAGAGGATGGTTTTCGATATTCATTATACTTATACATCTATGATTTGCTTCTTTCTGTCTGAAGATTCATCTCAACTAGTTGTAATCTTTTTATGTAGTATTCAAGGAACGGTAAATTTTTAAAGATATGAAACACTGTTTATCTTAATCTCAAAACTATACCGTGTTTACTAAAATTCTCTCACTCATGTTTCATTCCCGCGTCCCGCGCTTGGCGCTTGCCACCTGTGACGTTATCATTGCGCATGCGCTGTCCTCGTCATACGTCCGGTTTGGTTTTTCCTCATGCGTTTGAGAAAACTTACACGATCGATTTGAGTTTCTGAAATATTAGAATAGCTTACACCAGAATTTGTGTAACGTTACACCCATAAACCATGGTAAACTTACGCAAATGTTTTACAGTGTGGAGAGTTCTACAATTTTAGTCAGTGGGCACTTAGGAGCATTTCGTCCTTTTTCAAAATCTGTTGAATACACTTAAGCTGGAGTACTCAGGCTGGGGAAAGAGTTGCTACTTCGTACCTCTCATCACTCTGCATCACTTGCCATCAACTACTAGGTCCATCATCTTGTCAGGAGGGGGAAATTGTCCCACGATAGAGACCTTTACAGTCAGATTTCACACTACCAACATCAACTATAGGATCACTGAGTTTTCTACTACTGGGTTGACTGAGATGTATCTTTATTCTAAAATAACAATCATGTTAATTTTGGAATGACACACTGACCACACGCTCAAATATTCGCAGGGGCATACTCGGCGTCACCGTATCAGAACTTCACTTAAGTCCTCTTTCATGCTTTTCACGTATCACTGATACTATCACTTCATTTCAACCTTTCCTCGCCGGACTCCTTTCTTTTTACAAGAATTTATTTTTTCATTCAGTTGCATTCTACCGGTCACGAATCAATAATTATTTAAACACGAGAACCGACTGCCGTCATAAAACACGGGTGTTCGCATGCTATTCCCAGTGTTTCATCCTCCAACCAGCTCACGATCCAAACAACCAGTCAGTTTACGCGCCAAGTAATAATTCGTAATTTTTACGAGCCAAACGACAGGTATCACAGCCAAGCAACAACTACTGTCGTAAACATTCACTCTCCCGCGCCGTTTGAAAACGGGACCGATCCACTCTGCCAGGGGTACGGGAGTGGAAACAAAAGGAAAAATGGACTCTTCCTGAAGACTCCAGCTTGTCGCTCCACTCTGCCGGCCGCTTCATGGGGGAAGGCAGCCATGCATCACCCCCATGGCGTGTGCTAAAGGGGGGTCCTGTGAGCCTCTGTTTACATGGGCGCCAGCTATCCGCCTGATAGCAGAGCCAATTGAAGCCTGTCGTAAACTTACAAAGCCTAATTGCGTGTATAGTACACTCATAAGATAACGTAATTCTTATACAGGGCGGTCGGTCATTCCTATATCAAAGTCAGACTAGATGACTCCAAATTTTCCACCTGTGCGGTCTTTAACTGACAAAACATCCCTCCCTTTCTGTCTGCTTTTCGTATTTGAAAAACAGGAAGCTACGTTAGACTATGAAAGTTGAAATTGCTTTGCTTAAAAGAAATGGAAAGAAGAGGAAAAAAAAAACTGCTTTTATTATTAATATTACAATTACATTTATTTATATATTTATTTAAAACAGAAACAAAAAGGAAACTTCTAAATAAATGTTGAGAGAGTGATTTAAGGTAATTAATGTAGATTAAAAAAAAATTTGGTTGAAACCAACCGTAACAAGATTGCTCCCCCCGGCTAATTAAAAAAAATTTTTTTTGAGAAAACAAATTATTTTTTTGAAAGGTAACTGGGTACCACATGGCATGCTGGACCTCAACACTGAAAAAACTGACCCACAAACACAAATCATACATCGATCCGGGACGGGATCCAGAGAGTTCACCGCTGAAATACCACCCTGACAATATATTCCGGATATATACAACCAGAGCTCGCACATCCGTAGAAACCATTATCTAAAATATTACCTGAAACATGACCATAAAAGAGTACTACCAGAGGAGGGACCACAAGGCTGATTTTACCACTAAAATGACCAAGATATTTTCTGCACCTGTAAAAGAACACATGTTCCACCTGACTGTGAAACCTCACTTCCCTACTACTGTCATTCCTACGCATAACTGCATCCTACCTGAAATTTCTGGTAACAGAACTGTAAATAATACATAAATTGAATTTTGAAAAAAAAATTAGCCGAAAAAGAAGAGAAGTGCCCACTGATTAATTGTCATTATACTGCTTATATACATAACTTCAATAATTGGCATCACAGTATATTACAACACTATCTATTAATGTAAATAAGTACTAGTAATATCATAGTTACAACACTGTAAATGTCAATGAAATTTGTAAAACACATATTAATTCTATTATACAAAAATACACAAGAGCAACTGGTGACACACAAAAAAAAATATACATATACATCTGCAAGACACATATTATGGTATCACAGACGATGTTAGAGAATTACGCACATAATTGTAACAATTTTATATGAGAACACATGTTTGTTTTCGAACACAGTCTAATGATTCGGGATATTATGTAGATTTTACAAATGCACGTACAAGTAATGTGCATGGGAAAGAGTATCTCTGCCTCTGTGCTACTTGTAGCAAAAAGCAGTTTCGGGCTTTTGGGCACTACAGGGAAAACATTCCACAAAAACTTATAAAAAAAAAAAAAGGGTGGTGAAGTACATCACCAGGAGGGAAAACACACATTCCACAAAAATAGGAAGTAGAATAAAGAAAATAGTTAATTTTAGCACTTTTAGTCACACACAACAACATACAGGCATGTACATGAGACAGTATGTACAAGAAAAAGAAAAAGGGCCCACACTCCTTAAAGTTTAAGCTCAAATAAAACCACAAACTGTATAGTAAAATAATAAATCTATCTAGTTAAAATATAGAAATTAAAGTAAACACATACTTAAAAAGTTATATACAAAACACTGATGCATTAAAAAAAAACTGAACTAAACAGATCTACCTCGGCAAAAGGGCATACAAAACACAACATCCTAAAAAAATTTTAAAGTAACAAAAATTACATTCGTTTTTTTTTTTGCAAAAATACACCCAAAATCTACGAAAACGGGGTGCGGACGGGTATATACCACATAATCTACCATAAAACAGACAAAAACCTTAAGTATAGGCATAAAAAGTGTTAAAAATGCCTACATGAAAGTATCAACACACAACCAAAACAAACCTTTAATACGCTAGAAAAACTATGTTCCGTTTTAAAAATGTCAAAAAAAAATAATTAAATATACATACACATTAACTAAACTATAAATAAATACAAATAAACAAGGTAAAATTGAATAAAAATGCTTGAATAACGAAAAAGGTAGTATTTATAACTCGGACGGTCTCGTCTATCCCGTAGCGAATAGTCGGTTCTAGAAATCGATATTGAACGACTACTTCTATTCGATTTAGCAGCTGGACGAATCGATGAACGAGACCTGCGCGAATCGCTGTGCTCAGCAGTTGAACTGCTTTCTGCCGTGGCTGAATTTTTACCTACGCGCATTTCGCTGCCTTCTGCCGTTGCTAAATTTTTATTTACGCACATCTCGTTATTTTCTGCCACTGCAATCTCCGGAGAAATGGGAGGTGGGGGAGAGGGATTTATGATTTCAGTCGCGTCGCTGTCTGTTTCCTCCATTTCCGGCGCTACCGGAGTTTCGTTATTGTTGACGTTCACTACTGCTGGTGCGCGGTTACTATCATATGGTGCCCAGGGAATGAATCGGTTGCGTTTACACCTGCGTACAGGAGGAGAATCGCGCGGTTGGTGTGGTGAATCGATGGTCACGTTTTCAGTCGATCCCAGGCCAATTGTTTGTTTTGGTTCACTGGACCAGATGGGGTGTCTGTCTTTGAAAGAAGACAACCTGTCAACATGGACAACCTGAGAATTTTTGGGATTAGCAACTAGCGCTATTTTAAAATTAACCTCATTTAGCTTCTCAATTATAGTAAAAGGACCATTATTTTGCTTGCTTAATTTTTTTGTATTACCAGGGGCGACTGTGGGTGTAAATAACCACACAAGATCTCCTATTTTAAAATTTTTATCAACAGCTGTCTTTTCACGGTATTTTTCCTGCTGCTCAGAAACTTTGATTAAATTACTATGTACTTCAGTGTATACTTTTTGAAGAGCTGGGATTAAGAGTTCGCAAAAAAAGGGTGCATCATTATAATTAAAAGAAGGTGGCTGGGAAAAGAGATTATATGGTAGATTCATATTTCTGCCATACATAACTGCAGCTGGGCTAAGTTTAGTTGAAGAGTGGACAGCTGAACGCATAGCTAGTAGTGCAAATTTGAGTTTAGTGTCCCAGTCAGATTGATTTTGATTGACTATGTGACAAAGTGCATTTTTAAGAGTACGATTCTGTCTCTCCACTTGCGAGTTGCCAGCCGGGTGATAAGATGAGGTCTTAATATGTTTAATACCAAACATTTTATACACGTGTTCAATCGCATCTGAAATTAGATTCTTCGCGTTGTCCGTCGTAATAAAACAGGGCGCTCCGTAGCGTGAGATGAAATCAGCTAAAGTGTCCGTAATGACATCTGAAGTGGTTGAACTAACCGCATATGCTTCTGGCCGCTTAGTAAATGAATCTATATATGCGACAATATACTTATTTCCCGAAAAAGTTTGCGGTAAGGGTCCAATGAGATCCAAATGAACCTTGTTCATGGGAAACTGGGGGGTCGGCATACGTTGCAGAGGGGCGAGCTGGTACGCTCTATAAGCTCTCTTCTGCTGGCAACTAATACATGACTCCACTAGATGCTTGACATCTGACGACATTCCTGGCCAATAGAAGTGCTCACGAATGCGATCAATGGTCTTTTGAAAGGCTTGATGACAAGCCGCTAGGGACTCATGTGTTAGTGCAAAAACTTGAGTAACCAATTATTTTGGCACGACTAACTTTACAGATTTATTCAAAATAGCTGACTCCCTCGTATCCTCACAAACTAAAATGTCATCTCTAAAAAAAAATTTCATGTATTTAGGAGCAATTTCTACACCTTGGTCTAATTTTCTTGCAATCTCGCAGCATTTCTTGTCTGATTTTTGTAATTCACCAATTTTTTCAAGTAGATTGGAATGAGGCATAAAAGTAACTTCCTTTTCGACTTGTATACAAAAATTACAATTAACAGTATCATTGGAGTTATCATTGTTGACATACCTCGAAAGGAAATCTGCGACACTGTTACACTTACCTTTAACAAACTTGATTGTAAAATTAAAGTCTGAGAGAGTGCAGATCCATTTAGCCATGCGAGATGTAGGGTCGTGAATTTTTAACATAAATGTTAGAGGCGCATGGTCTGTATAGATGAAAAAATGGGTATTAGCAATGTAACATTTGAAGTGGGCAGTAGCCCAAACTAAAGCTAGTAATTCCCTTTCAGTGGTGGAGTAGCGGGTCTCAGCATCTTTCAATTTTCTGCTGGCAAAGGCAACAGGATGGAGCATGTTATTTTCATCTAATTGTGATAACACTGCCCCTAATGCTTCGCCACTGGCATCACTATATAAGTGGAATTCTTTCTCAAAATCAGGGAGTGCAAGACATGGTTTTGAAATAAGAGCCATTTTAAGGTCTTCAAATTCTTTCTGTGCATCTTCATTCCACGAAAATTTTCCTGTCTCTTTCGTTAAGTTGATTAGATTTTTAGCTTTCTTAGTAAAATCTGGTATAAATCTCCTATAAAAGGATAGAGTTCCAATGAATGACCTAACAGCCTTTCGGGTAGTTGGAGGTTTAAAATTTTCTATTACGGCAATATTTTTATTGATAGGTGACACTTGACCACTACAAATCTCAAAACCTAGATATTGTATTTTATTCGAAAGGAAAGTGCATTTACTGGGCTTAAGTCTCAATTTATGCAGTCTTAACCTTTCAAAGACCATGCTAAGCTTCTCAAAATGAGAATTAACATCACTGGAGGCAATTACAATGACGTCGATATAAACAAGAATTCCAAGATTGCCTAAATCACCGAAAATAGCATTCATAAGTCTTTGGAAACTGTTACCTGAATTTGAGAGTCCAAAACAGTTACGGGTCCACTCAAAAAGTCCTTTGTGGGTGATTATAGCAGTTTTATGCCTATCCTCTGGGCGAATAACCTGTTGAAAAAAACCACTAGTTAAATCTAGCGTTGAAAAAAATTTAGCCCCACTTAAAGCATCAACAGAGTCGGTGATGTTAGGAATTGGATAAGCATCTTTAGCAAGATTTTTATTTAATCTTCTGTAGTCAACAGCAAGTCGATAGGAACTGTCTGATTTCCGAACCAGAATAACCGGAGAAGCAAATTCAGACATGGAAGGGGAAATTATGTCCGCCTGTAATAAAGTATTAAGTTGGTCTTCCATTTCTTGACGTAATTTGTAGGGGACTCTATAAGCTTTGCCTTTAACTGGTTTATTTGAAGTTAAGTTTATTTCATGCGGGATTGTATCACAGCCGGGTAAATCTAAGACCGATGCTGCAAATACATCTTTGTTTTTGTCTAGAAAATTTTGCATTTTAAGTTTTAATGGGGGTTCTAAATGATCTAAATTAATTTCAGAGCTCCAAGTGAGATCAGCGTGATCAAAGTCACCAATTGGAGGGGCCAAATTTACATTACAAGTAAGGTTATTTTTAGTTACGGGTATATTTGATTGGTCTACACATTTTTGAATTTTGGCAACAAAGGTTCCTTTATTTAAATGGATACTATTGTCTGAAAAATTTGCAAATGAGATATATAGGCCATGTTCTTTAGTGCAAATGGCTCTGGAGGTAAGGAGACCTTGATTTAAATTTTTCGCCAAAGGTTCTAACATAACAATATCATTTTCCTTAATAAAATTTTCCTTATAGCTTTTAACCTGGGCTAACATTTTTGACTGCGGGGGAATTGAAATTTTACTACATAACACAGCGAAACTTATATTTTTATTTTTATTGGTTTTATCACTACTGCTATCTTCATTGCTCTCCTCCTCGACTTCAGGTACCTTATCCTCTATACTTACCAAATCTTCACTTTCATCAATATTACAAATTTCAGTAGTATCTTCAGCTAAATTACCGTGGGTTACCTGATTCGCTGCTGATAGATTGTTGTCGACACTTTGAATACTTGAAGAATTTTCAGTATTATTACATTCAGAGCTACCACCTGACATTGTTTGCATGCAAAAGTTCTGCGCAACACTTTTAACTTCCTTATCTGACTCAGTTTGAATGATTATCTCAACATCTTTTCCCATATTACTCAACTGCGGGTCCTGAACTACCATATCTTCACTACTATGATTCCCATTTTCAACACTGACTGAGTCATGAACATTAATACATGCAAAACTTTCAGAGGGGCTATTGGCATTACTACTTTTTGAATTCTCCCCTACTTTGTTGACACATTTTATATTTACAGAATTATTTTTAACAATATCATTATTCACACAATTATTATTAGAATTTACACTATATACAGAATTAGAAATATTTACAGAATTAGTAGCAAGACAAGTATTAGACCCTGAAGTATTACTTGGGGTTTCTACGCTTTGTTTACTTTGGCCTGTAACTGGCACTTTAAGAGCGACAGCATTTGTATCACAATTTATACTTGCCCGGTACTCTTTCAAAAATGGCATTCCCAAAATCATATTAAATTCCTCTGCTAATTTACCTTCCACTACATAGAATTCAGCTTGACATTGAACATTATCAAAAACAAATTTTAAAAATATCTTCCTATTTAGGTGCACTTTCTCACCGGTGACAGTCATAATGGGGATATTGCAATTCTCCGTTTCAAAATTCTCTAAATAGTTACAATCAGTACCACTCAGGAGATTAATTGCCGAACCAGTGTCACATAATGCATTCAGGCAAACTTCATTTATGTAAATTCTTGCAGTTGGTAATGTATATGATTGGGGGTGAAAAACGCTATATACAACTGGGGGGTCCAGGGGCCTGTTGGGGATCGACATGACCATATCTGATCCGGCCACTAATAGTTTAAAGCCTCACTTTCATTGTTAGCTACTGGGGTGTTATTTACCGCCTGCTCCTCATTTCTGTTCGCAGCTGTGTTCCTACTGTTTTGGTAATAACCACCTCTTCTTCCCCTGTATCCGCCTCGCTGATTGTGGTTCCCTCTAGGATTTTCACCTCTGTTTCTATAATTTTGCCCACGGCTCCTGAAATTTTGACCACCTCCCCTTCTAAAATTATAGTCGACAAAATTTAGTGGACAATCTCTGGCATAGTGGCCTTGTACGGAACACCTATAGCAGGTTACGGGTCTTATTTCCTGGTTTTTCTCCTGTACATCCCTAGCCCTAAGATCAACTAAACTGTCTATCTTTGCTGCTAAAACATCAATTTGTGATTTCAGCTGGTCTATCTCCTTCTTTTGTGAGCTATCTTGCTGAAAAACTGCAGCACAGGGTAGGTTTTGGGTCAAATTTGGGTTGAGAATTTCCTCGCGGTGGTTGTAAAAAGGGTTAATGCTTCTATAAGCTTTTTCTTCCAGAAGTGCAATTTTGAGAACTTCTTCTGGGGATTGTGGATTTCTCGCAATTACCCCCTTTCGCACTTCTGGTGTAAGGTTGCTCAAAAGCATGGAGTGGAGTAGAGCCGTTCGGCTTTTATCGACTACTTCACCCTGGATACCTTCAATTACAAGGGCTCTTAATGACATATCATATGCCTTGTCATAAAACTCCTGAACACTCATATTGGGTGGCTGTTTAAAATTTAGAAAGTGACTGAGTGCAACATCTGGTGTGGCCTGTGAAGTGTAACTCTCTTTTAGTATTTTCAATAACTCATCAGATGTTTTCGCTTTGTGAATTTTTATCCGCCTAGATGCAGCTCCTGAAAGTCTAGCAAGTAAAACAAACTTCTTTTCCTCCTCAGTCCAGTCGAATAATTTTGAAAAACTCTCAAATTTCTCAGAAAAATCTGAGAAGCAGACTGAGCTGGCCTCTCCCTTGAATGGGGGAATGTTAGACAAATTGTCCACTAATGCATTTTTTCGCTGAATAGTGGCAATTGCCTCTGAATGTTTATCAGCAATGGTTAGAGTTAGAAAATGACAAACAGACCCCAAAAAAAAGAAAATTGTGGGGGGGGGGGGGGCAACTTAAAAATGGGATAAAGAGAGGAAAAGAAAAAACCCTTACAAATACATAAAACTTAAGTATAGGACTATGATTTTTGTAAATAAGAAAAGGTTATGCTCACAAGACATAATTTTGACTGGGAATTGTAATTAATAGCACAGAGAGAGAGCCTAGACCTCTTTTTACACTTGAACATATAATAAAATTTTAATTGCAAAAACACCCAGTTGCTCTTTGATACATAAATACATACAAGTAAAAAAAAAATCAATAACCCAGAGACCGAAATGTTACGGCTCCATTTGTTGTGGGTTTTGGGGTTCTTTCTAAAATAACTTACTTAAACTTAAAAGGCTCATTTGTTACTCAATCTTCACTTGACATTTAAGTATTTAAAAAAAGATAAGTATACCCTGATTAGCTCTACTGAAATCTGTTGCCATGGAAAAGGGAGCAAATTATATTAAACTAATCAAAATATCAAGACTTAAGAATCCGAATAGGTTAATACAACAACGATAATTTTGAACTCATCATTTTAAGACAATATTAAATGTAGTAAGGGGCAACAGATTTCTAAATCAAGTAGCATACTGGATTGCATAAAGAACACCCAACTCCACTCCAACCCGATCAAGCTCAAATCTCCATATACATTAAATTAACAAAAGTGTAATCATCATATAATTTGGAAAAATGCAGACAACCTGAAATTCCTCCAATATGAGGACCAAAAGGAGAAGGAGTTAAATCCGTTAATAGAATAGGGATATGATGATGTACTAAAATTTTAGAACAACCATGGAGATTCTGAACAAGATCCGATCGGTTAGCCAAGAATCGTATAGTGGTATAAAATAACTGGAAACTTTTTTTTTTTTTTTTTTTTTTTTCTACTTTTTAAAATAAAACATTTTTGGTGTATATTTTAGAAAAACAATGTTTCTGAAAGAGGAGCGTTAAAGCTTAATTTAACATTTATGAACTTAAATTTAATATTACTGTTTCACTTATTAATCTATCCATCCTTAAATCAAGATCAAAAATACGATTGTATAACATTGAGTGAACCTCAATTAATGATCATTAAAACAGTCAGTTATGAATTTAAACTTAAGAAATTTTAAAGTCCTAATTTAATAAAGTTGGATTCTCTCTTTTTTTTTTTTTTTTTTTTTTTTTTTTATTACTCACAGAAAGGTTAAGCCTTTCTTATAGGTTTACTGTGAATATAAAATATTAATTATTTAGAGATTTGTACAAAGAAAAACATACCATTCTTGATAATAAACAAAAAAACTCAATTTATTTGAACATTTTAGATTATGAAGCAACTAAGTTATCAAAGATAATCTTAATAAGACAATATAACAGCTGATCTTTTAAGTTGAAACCACTCACTGGTTACTTTTAAATTACACATCATATTTTTAAAATTATCATCACATTACCATTTAATGGTCGTTCAATTATACAAACATCATATATTAACCTACAGACTATTTCTATTCTTAATATAAATTGTTATTGAAATTATCTAAAGATATTCATTTCACTTTTAAACTCTGGTATAGCAAACATATTTTTTTTTTTCAGAAAGATGTACAAATAAAAAAAAAAAAAAAACTATGCAAGGAGTACTTACAATAAGTGGAGAGTTCTACAATTTTAGTCAGTGGGCACTTAGGAGCATTTCGTCCTTTTTCAAAATCTGTTGAATACACTTAAGCTGGAGTACTCAGGCTGGGGAAAGAGTTGCTACTTCGTACCTCTCATCACTCTGCATCACTTGCCATCAACTACTAGGTCCATCATCTTGTCAGGAGGGGGAAATTGTCCCACGATAGAGACCTTTACAGTCAGATTTCACACTACCAACATCAACTATAGGATCACTGAGTTTTCTACTACTGGGTTGACTGAGATGTATCTTTATTCTAAAATAACAATCATGTTAATTTTGGAATGACACACTGACCACACGCTCAAATATTCGCAGGGGCATACTCGGCGTCACCGTATCAGAACTTCACTTAAGTCCTCTTTCATGCTTTTCACGTATCTCTGATACTATCACTTCATTTCAACCTTTCCTCGCCGGACTCCTTTCTTTTTACAAGAATTTATTTTTTCATTCAGTTGCATTCTACCGGTCACGAATCAATAATTATTTAAACACGAGAACCGACTGCCGTCATAAAACACGGGTGTTCGCATGCTATTCCCAGTGTTTCATCCTCCAACCAGCTCACGATCCAAACAACCAGTCAGTTTACGCGCCAAGTAATAATTCGTAATTTTTACGAGCCAAACGACAGGTATCACAGCCAAGAACAACTACTGTCGTAAACATTCACTCTCCCGCGCCGTTTGAAAACGGGACCGATCCACTCTGCCAGGGGTACGGGAGTGGAAACAAAAGGAAAAATGGACTCTTCCTGAAGACTCCAGCTTGTCGCTCCACTCTGCCGGCCGCTTCATGGGGGAAGGCAGCCATGCATCACCCCCATGGCGTGTGCTAAAGGGGGGTCCTGTGAGCCTCTGTTTACATGGGCGCCAGCTATCCGCCTGATAGCAGAGCCAATTGAAGCCTGTCGTAAACTTACAAAGCCTAATTGCGTGTATAGTACACTCATAAGATAACGTAATTCTTATACAGGGCGGTCGGTCATTCCTATATCAAAGTCAGACTAGATGACTCCAAATTTTCCACCTGTGCGGTCTTTAACTGACAAAACATCCCTCCCTTTCTGTCTGCTTTTCGTATTTGAAAAACAGGAAGCTACGTTAGACTATGAAAGTTGAAATTGCTTTGCTTAAAAGAAATGGAAAGAAGAGGAAAAAAAAAACTGCTTTTATTATTAATATTACAATTACATTTATTTATATATTTATTTAAAACAGAAACAAAAAGGAAACTTCTAAATAAATGTTGAGAGAGTGATTCAAGGTAATTAATGTAGATTAAAAAAAAATTTGGTTGAAACCAACCGTAACATTGTTTACGAAGGAAAAAAGAAACACAAATAAAAGATTTTCACGCTATATAGAAACCCCTTCTGCTGATGAAATATGTCATTATCAACTTTATCCTTTCTTTAACTTCCTAACATGTGTGTCGAAACTCCTCAACAAAAGAGTTGGCGAACATCGATGACGTCACCCTAGGTCAACGTCAAGTCAACGCGACAATTTATACTTTACAATATTCTAACCTTGTTGATCTAGAAGATACAGATAAAAAATAAAAACAAAAACAAAAACAAAACAAAAACAAAAAACTTCAGAGGAAAACTCTTGTAATACCTTGGAATATGTGAAGTAAATAATTCAACTCATATTGAGAATTTGAAAGCGAGAGTCAACTTTCATTAAAATTTATTCCTAAAAAAACTTAGAATGTTTATAAAAAATAAAATAAAACAAAATAAGCACGATTATGAGAAAAATTGCTTCTGTTGACTTTAGCTTTCTAATACGCATGTCAAAGCATCTCTCTCTACGCAGGAGTTGGTGACCTCCGGGTAACGTACAGTAACATCACCGGAGGCCAACCTCAATCCACTTCGGTGACTTAAATTTTTTAATATTCCAACATTTCAGACATAACAGATACAAAACAAGAAACAAAAATCATGCGTCAAGCATAGATTATGAAACACTTTCCAACACTTTCATAATACTGTAACAAAACTTCACCGTTTAAAAAGGTGAAAGATGATGTCTAAATAAACAATTTGGAAAACGCATAACCAGAATGTAAACCTAATTTCTGGAATTACCACCTGTAGTCGGAAAAATATCCGATTTTTTTTTTTTTTTGTGCAACCCTGTATATGAGGTATAGATTTTTATATATACTACATAGTATGAAAAAAATTAGTTCAGTTAGGAAACGCACAAAGCAGTTGAAAATTCCCATTCACCAGCAATTTTCTTCAATAAGCGGAAACTTAATTGAATTCTTTTGTGCAGCCCTGTATATGATCTCTTAAATTTATATACACTAAGTGGACATGTAAAAAATTGATTAAATTTAAAAAAGCATACCCCAATTGAAAACGCACTTCCAGCAATTATTTTGCTCTTACACAGTACAGAACCGAATTCTTTTGTGTGTCGCTGTTGAATGAACGATAAACGCTATGCACACCTTATTCTATAGTAAGCATCTTGTAGTGCACCTCAGAGATGTACATAAATTTCAATATGTTTGAAAAAGTGTAACATCATTAAAATACAGTTCAAACGAGTTTTCCTCCTAGACCATAATGTAACAGATTATTTTTAGTTCCTCAGTAAACGAACTATAACTGCTTTATACTTCATTTTCAATACCGAACGTGCCATAGTAAACGTCAATAACATACATCAATTACATGACAATACGAGTATATTTACACACATTAGAGCACGGACAGACAAACAGACAGACAGTAAAACCAAATTCATTAAAAAGCTTTTGATTCAATTATGTTGGAAAGTGTTAAAAATGGAAAAGAAAAGGAAAGAAATATTTTTATGAAACTTAGAATATGAAATAAGTTATTTCACTCATAATAAGAATTTATCTTTGATAAAGAAAACAAATTTTCACATAAATTCACGCATTAATTCGGCAACGATTCGGGAAATTCGGCATTATTGCGGCATTAATGCCGCAATATAATATTATGCACGCATTAATATAATATTAATAATATTTATTATTAATATTATTAATAACATTAATATAATATTATGCACGCAGTAATTCGGCATCGTTTCCCGATTCGGCATTAATTCGGGAAACGATGTTTTCCCCGCCTAAATTAATCTGTACCTTTTGTAAACAAATTTGGATTGGTTGATTTTAACCTTTCTTCAGGCTTGTAATATGCGCGTCGAAAACATTTCTACGTGGGAGTTGGTGAACGCCGGTGATATTATCGGAGGTCAACCTCATTCCAGCGTGATGATTTAAATTTTGTAATATTATAGATTTCTTGACAAAACATAGTAACAACTATCGAAAACTCTCGAATCTATAATATCTTGAAATGTATGGAATGAGTTATTCAACATATGTTGAGAATTGGTCCTTGAAAGCGAACTTTCATTAAACTTCGCGCATAAAAAAAAAAAAAGACGAAGGTTGCTTGTAAACAAGTAATATAAAAAAATTATTAAAAGTCAATTCCTACTTTTTAATCATAAATATATAAAATAAACCCGTGCAGCATGAATGTCCCACGTTATCTTTATTGAACATTATTTTATAATCATCGTTGCGGTATTTTATTTCTGTGGCATCACTCATTTGAGATAAATCTTTCATTTCATTTATGATAACAATGGGAGGAATTTTTTTCTCCCATTTAAAACTAAAATTAATTAATTAAATTTAATTAATGAATTAATATTCGAAAAAACTGTATTAAAGTGTCATCCACTACAAGTTTTTAAAAATGTATTTGAACTTGAGTGGATGAATAGAAAATATTTTATTAACGATTGAAAATTTGAACAAGATATATATAGAGAGAGTGTGAGCTAATAGCAGGAATTTAATAAAAATAAAATGTGTACGAATACGAGATTTTTCCAGTTAATTGAACCTCTATCTTCTGTTAATCAAAATTGCTTTTATTTATACTTTACCATTTTCTTAGGATCGTAATATGCATGTCAAAAGTAGTATCTTTACTACGGAGGAATTGGTGAAAAATTCGGTGACGTCACTGGAGGCCGACGTCAATCTGACGCGATAAACTTGCATTTTAGTATATTCTAACGTATTGGCATAACAAGCACAGATTAGAAAAGATTAGAAAAAAAAGGAAAGGAAATCTCTTGTTATATCTTGGAACAGATGAAATGAATTATTCAACTTATGTTGAGATTTTGTCTTTGAAAGCAAGAGTAAACTTTCATTAAAATTCACATGCATTTATATATTAAAAGAAATCTTGTTTTTATTATAAATGCTTTAATACAAGGCTTTTCCACTTAATTAAAAGTCTATTTTCCCCTAATTGAAATTGCCTTTTTTTTACCCTTTCTTGAAGCGCGTGTCAAAATATCTTTTGTGTAGGAGGTTAGAACACCTACATGTATATAGCTTTAGAGAGTTGGTAAACATTGGTGACGTCACCGGAGGCCAACATCAAATGCGATAACTTTTCTATTTACCCTTCCGTTATCCGCACTGAAATCCTGCTTCCTTTTCACTAATTATTATAACGGTGTCTTCAAGGACGATTTTCACGTTTTCAGGCCGGATTGATCGCACGCATATCATTTAATTCCTTCTCCCTTTTTTTTTCGATCTATAAAAGGGTGGGGATACGGTAGTGAACACAAACGACATTTGTTGCATGAAACAAAATACAAAAGTCAACCGGTTCCGGAGCGAGAAATTGTCAAAGTCAGGAATTCATCCTGTTTCCGTTGATTACATCTAATTATATTTCATGATTAAACTTGCGGTATATTTTTACTCTAGTAATTTGATATAGGTAATGTGTAACAAAATTAATCGTATTATTGAGTAATATAACAGTAATTAATGTTTTTATAAATCATGCTACAGTAATTCTTTCCAGTTGTATTAAATCACTTTATCTTTGCATAAAGCAAAGTGTTCATCTATGAAATATAATATTAAGGCAAGAGTGAATTAAGAGCTACAAAAATGGGACTATGACCTGGGACATGCACAAGGGGTACAGTTATGTCGGGTCCTAAGCTGAGAAGGGCCCATAAAAGGTCCATTTCATATCTGTACCGGACCTCACAATTTCTTGCACCCCCCTGAATGTGACTATTACTTACCCATCATACGTAGTATAGAGTAAATCTTGTAACCGTTTTAAAAGTCGAAAAAAAAAAAACTGATGGATTTATACGTTTCAGACACTGGAGATTCCGAAAAACATATTTTTAGAAAAAAAGAATTGCCGTCCGTCTGTCGGTGTCTGTATGTCTGTGTGTCTGTAAACGCTCTATCTCCCGAACAAATTGAGATAGAGACTTGGAATTTTGTATGTACTTGGTGTGTAATAATGGAAAGATGCTTATTGAATTTCAGTAACCTCGATTATCCGGAACTATTTTTTTCGGTCTCTCGAAATATTCGTTCTGATAAAAAGTATATAAAAATTTTCGAAATTGTTTATTATGAGGAGTTAATATGAAAGACAATAAAAAAAAACATAAATTTTGCATAAAGAATAAAGTCGATCGAATAATGAGTTGCCGAGATATTTGGAATCCTATTTCCCACACTCTTCGATTTTTCATGACCCTGTATTTCATCCAAATTTCAATTCAAAGATGTATTTTAATTGGAAATGAGACGCTTAATCCGACACAATAAACTGTTAGTTAATATGATTATTATTTTTGGAGTTATAAGGATGTTTCTTTTACGCAATTCAGTGATAGAGCATTTAAAGTTTATGACGTCATCAAGCCACGATTTTATTCGAATTGTAATCGCATTTTATAAGTAGTTTACACATGTTTTATTTTCATATTTTATATCATGCATATCCATGATGGGTAAGTATTACGGTGGCCCCAAGGACTTGTTTTAGGTTATGTAATTAAAATGATTTACTTAAGATTTAAAAAAAAGTAAAATAAAGGCAAATTTATGAATGTAATGTAAATAACATAATTTTATGTTAGTTTTAGCTTACAAATACATAGCTACATCTGAGATAAATTTGTGGTGGATCGCATTGATCGATATGATTGATTGGACGTAATAAGAAAAACTGTGAAATTGTTGATCATAAAATTAAATGTTTTTCTAAGCACTTATGAAAGAAATAACCTTTCACATGTTATGTGATATGAACAAATTGTCCTTTACTTTCAGAATTCCTTATTAGATTTTTTGTTTAATCATTTCTACAACTATGTAATTACCTCAAATTTTTTAATAGAAATAATCTCAAGAGAAGCTGTTATAAGTTGTTTCTTTTTTAAGGTTTTTCGAGACACAAAATTGTACTTTTCTTTCTTTATAAATATATTTTATTCATTTTTAACACTTTCCAGCATAACTTAAAAGTGTTTATGAATTTGGTTTGTCTGGCCGTCTGTCTTGCCATTGTCCATCTGTCTGGTCGTGCTCTAACCAGCTTAACTCTTTAAATCCCAAGCTTTAAAAAACTGAATGACCTTAGAATCCCAACAAAATAGCCCAAAATACTTTTTTTTCGTTCCCCCCTTTTTCACTAGGTGAGTAGCGAAAAAACTGCTTTCCCCCTTCATTCAAATTTCGACAGATGTTACACCCCTCTGTTTATCATTGTGAATATTGATCCAGTTACTGAAAAAAAATATCTGTTTATCTTTCTGTACTGTCCGGAAAAGCCTCACACATTACCCTATCCATCACTTAGAGAGCCCATCCACTTGACAGCACACCAACCCATTTAGGAGAAGGAAAATCCTTTTAGCTATCGAGGGCTATTGCGGGTTTCAGAGCTTTCGGATGATTTCGGCTATTGCGGTATTCAAAAAGTTAAATATACTCGGATTGTCATGTAATTCATATATGTTATTGAAGTTCACTATGGCATGCTCAGTATTGTAAATGAAGTATGTAGCATTTATAGTTTGTTTACAGGGACACTCAGAAGAATTCCGCTGTATTATAGTCTATGTGGAAAAATCCTTTGCAATGTACTTTAATAATGTTATACTATTTCAGACATAATGAAACTGAAATACATACCAAAGGTGTACTACAAGATACTTACTGTAGAATAGGGTGTGCATAGCATTTATCGTTCATGTACATGGGCACTGAAAATTATTTTGTTACATTACTGTCTATGAGTGATAATTGGAGGCAGCTTTTCAGATTGGAGGAAGGATTTCAGTTGTGGTATGTGTGTTTAAATTTAACTAATATTTTGCATATTACTTGATGCATATAAATTCTGTAAATCATATACAGGGGTGCTCAAAAGAATTCGGGTACATTTCCATTTACTGGCATAAATTGCTGAAAGGCAATTTTCAAGATATGTTTCCTAACGGAACTAAATTTTAGTATACTAAGTAGTATATATACAAATCTATAGATCATAAACAGGGCTTCATAAAAGAATTCGTATACTTTTTCAACAATAGATGGTAACTAGTAAATTTGAGTCTTCAAATGTATTATGCGCTTCCCAAATTGTTTACTTAAATATTATCTTTCACCTTATTAAAAGGCGAAGTTTTGTTACAATATTCAAACTGTATTGGAAAGTGTTTCATAATCTTTGCTTGACGCATGATTTTTCTTCCTTGTTTTTGCTTGGAATGTGTTTTTATATATGTATACACTCCTTTTCATATACAAATTTTACAAAAAATTAATTTAATTTGAATTTCTTAAATTTTCGCCATGTTTAAAATTTGACACGATCTTCTTAAAGACTAACTTTGGTCACGTATTTTTTAATTTTGAATACAGAAAAGAAAAAAAAATGAACACTAATTCCACCAGTGTCAAATAGCACCTTTTTAAATAATTTGAATATTTCTGGTTGGTTATTTGATTTGTAATTTTTAGCTTAAAAGAATCGAAAGTATTTTTTAATAGATTGAAGACTTATTTTTATACTTATTATTAGCTTTAGAAATTAGAAGTAAAATAAACATACATCAGAACTTTAAGGTGTCATTTAACACCGGTAGAAATACTGTTAATTCGTCTAAAGGATGTAAAAAAATATTTACAAAAATAACAACAAAAGAATATTATATAAAACAGTACTTTTATTACGAGAATCATTTTCAAAAATTTCCCTCAAAACGAAAATATCTGTAAAACTATTTAAAGAATATATAATTTGAAAACGTACAATGTTTCGGAGCTGTGTTTTTCCTAGAAATTTATGTATGTATATAACAATTTAAACTTCACAACTCTTCATAAAAAAAAAAAAAAAAAGAAAAAGAAAGAAAGAATAAAGGCATTCTAAGATAAATGCCTTTATATCCTGTGAGAGTGCATGGCAACCATAGACAATGCACGATAAAGTGCGTTAAATATTTTACCCAATTATCGTATTTCTATGCAGTTTGCGTCACTTTATTATAAAATCTATAGAGCAGTGTTTTTAAATCTTTTTGACACTTTCCAACATAGTTGAAAAGTAAAATATAAAGTGCACACAAAAACATGTGATTCCATTACCTGAAAGATGATTAAAACTTTAATTAGATTTTAAAACAATACATTACTTTACAAAACATTAAAGTAATTAAAGTTTTAATCATCTTTTAGGTAATGGAATCACATGTTTTTGTGTGCACTTTTTTTTTTTTACTTTGACAAAGATGAATATAAGCATTCCGAACTCAGTGTTGAATTCAGGGGGTAGCCCGAGGGGGGACGTTCTCCCGGAGCATTGAAAGCCCCCTCCCCGGAAGATTTGAGATTTTATACTTTAAATGGTCAAAAAAGTGCAATTCCCCCCTGGAACTGTATAATGCCCCCCCCCCCCCCCCCTTGGAGCCTCAGAAATCCCTCCCGGGGAAAAGTGTCTGAATTCAACACTGTTCCGAACTTGTTTCATATAGTTGAAAAGTGTTTATGATTTTGGTTTGTCTATCTATATCTGTCTGTCCAACTGTCTGTCTTCTAACTCGGATTGACATGTAGTTTTTATATGTTAATAAAGTTCACTTAGAAATATTTGCTATTGAAAATGAATTGTGTAGTATTTATAGTTCGTTTATAGGAACATACAAAATAATTCGGTTACATTATGGTCTATGGGGAAAAATTGTTTGCGGTACATTTTATTGATGTAAGGTTTTCCAAACATAATGAGATTGATATGCGTCACTGAGACGGACTACAAAATGCTTTCAAGGAGGTAACATTTATAGTTTGTTTACTGAGGCGTACAAATAATTCCGTTACATTATGGTCTGTAGGAAAAAATCGCTTGCGGTGTGTTTTATTTAATGTACTTATTTAGATATCTCATTTTATTGCATGAAAAAAGAAATTTCGTAATAATATTCTGTTAGTGTTCGAAAGTGTTTCATAATCTATGTCTAATGCATATTTTTACGGGTTTTTTTTTTTCTTACGGTTTACTCAAACCCACAGATAATTTTCCAAGGTAGACTATGCTTAAGCTATGGCGACACACTTAAATTATGGTGATTAAGAAACATACGAAGGAAATAAAATTTTAAAACTTTTTTTCTCAACACACAGACACACAAAGAAAAAAAGAAAAGAAAAGAAAAAAAGAAAATAATTTCATCACAGAAAAAGAAGAAAATAATTTTTAATTTGTAGCAAAATTATAATAAATATATCTTTCTTGAAAACTTATTTATAATTTTACATTATTATAGTCGAGTTTGATATTTTAAATAAGAATATCTTGATTGCAAGATCGAATTTTCTGTACCGGTATACTTCCAAAGATCTGTCCAAGATCAATGTCTGTTTTTGAAAATTTTCATTCCAGAAGCGTTCACCAGGTGATATGTATAATGATGAGAGCTGGATTTTTCTTTTGTAATATTTACAGATTGGCATTTAAAAGAAATGTGCCCGTTGTTCGAGTTTTGCGCAACCATTCCTTATTTTAGATAATTATTTCTCATACGTAATATTTAATTCTATAGCATGTAATGATTACGCGCTTAAAGCATTATTCTCAGCTAAAGAGAGGACGTTTTGTTAGATAGGCGAATATATTCTTTACAATTTGCGTACAGAAAATCTAAAATTTGTAAAGTTTTTCAATAAGAATTTTATTTAGCTTGCATCTTTTCACTAGTTGAAATATTTGAACTCCATTTTCTACTTTAACTATTTTGTAACCTTTTTTTTTGCAGCATTAACTTTGTGCAAATGTCTGAACATTTTCCTTTAACATTTTCCGCATATCTATAATATAAAGCAACAAGAGGGGAAAATCATGCATAGATTATGATACACTTTCCAACACTTCCTGAATACTTTAACAAACCTTCGCTGTTTAATAAGGTAAATAAGACAGCTAAGTAAACATTTTAGAAAACGCATGACACATTTGAAAACCAGATTTCAACAATTATTTTCCATAGGCAGAGAAGTAATCCAATTTTTTGTGCTGCCCTGTATATAATCTATAGATTTGTACAGGGGTCGGAAAAACTACTTTTTTATTGTAGTGAACTACAACTACAACTAGTTTATCGAAAATGTAGTTAACTACAACTACAACTACTTGTTTTAAAAAGTAGCGACTACAAACTACTTTTCAAAAGTAGTCACTATTTCGCTATTTTCAGATTTTGTCAAAGGGTTCAATTTACATTAGAAATTGAATAAACGGATAAAATAATAAAGTGACCCCTCGTTATATTGCGTCTGCCAGGATATAATTAAATAAATGGACATAGCCGAGGGGATTAAAAAATTAAGAAGGATAACCTACAAGAAAATGTTTTGTATTTGTCTCCAAGATGTTAGTTTATACACACATTAGAAATTTCGTAGCAGAATTAAGAGAGCTATTACAATCTAGAAAATTACAGAGAGACAACTCTAAATGCAAACAACAAATAAATCTGTAAATAAAGAAATTCCGAATAATAAGAATCGTAGCGTTAAAACAGAAAGACTTAATAATGAGTAAATATACAAATGTTGCCAGCAAGAAAATTAATTCCTTTGGTGGGTTAGTACTTGATTTTAGCAGCAAGTGTCAGTGGTAAAAATCTATGATTTTATGCGTTGCATTGTTATACATTGTAGCTGAGATTCGCAAATTGTTCAGCAGAATAAATTTTTCGCAAAAGAATCAAGTTTCGGTAACGTGATTTGCAGAATACTACATTTTTACCCTTAAGTAGCGTTAAAAGTAAGCGTCGGTTCTCGCTACAAACTACCGATTTTTTGTTTCGCGCTTCTCGTTACACCAGATTGTTCAAAAAGTAGCGCGCTACATTACAAACTACTGTAAAAATTAGCGACTACTGTAGTAACGCTACTCACGACCCCTGGATTTGTATATACTCTAAATAGTATGCTACTGTTTAGTTTAGTAAGATACACAGTTGAAAATTCACCTTCAGAATTTTTTATCAATAGACGGGAAAATATTTGAATTATTTTGTACATTAAAGTTTTTTTTTTCATAATTTTCCTTATATTGTGCATTCGAGGTAATTCCCTTCTATGATTGGTTGATGCCTTCTTCTTTCTGGCTGTTACCTTAATTTTTCCGTCTTTCCCTCCCATTTCCTTTCAGTCTTGCTCCTGCCTTCAAAGTGGTTGCACGTCTTCTTTGCGCCTGACGAAGAAAGACACAGAGAGTTCTTTCGAAAGGTCTAGTGCATTCCTTATTTTTATGGTGTTATTAAGAAGTTTTTTAAGCTTTTATTTTGTACAGCCCTGTATATTACCTTACAAATTCCATACACGCCACATATTAGGCTAAAGTTTAATTCAGGCAAAACCATACTTAAAACTACTGTAATCCCTTTTCTAGAAATTATCATTCAGAAATTGTATTCAGATTTTTGCATGCACCTGAATATGATTTTATTTATATGCTACAAACATCTCTTAGTATACTAAGTATAGTTCACTCTCAAAATCCATAACGCGAATAATCCCCCCCCCCCTTTCAGCAATTTACGCTGATACGCAATAATGCTTACGAATTCTTTTGTGTTTTTTGTTCTGTATATACTCTACAGCATTTATACACACCACATAGTATTAAAAAATATAATTAAATTTAAAAACGCATAACTAACTGAAAACGCACTTCCAGCAATTATCGCTTAAAGACAGTAACATCGGATACAGTACCGTATCCGAAATCTTTTGTGTGTCCCTGTAAATGAACGATAAATGCTATGCACATCATATTATACAATAAGTATCTTGAAGAAAATCTTAGTAATGTACATCAATTTCATTATATTTGAAATATATTAACATCATTGAAATACGCCGCAAAATGTTTTTTCACGTAAGACCTTTGTGTAACGGAATTGTTTTGTGTGGCACTGTAAATGAATAGTAAATGGTTTTCATTCCATATTTTACAGAAAGCATGTTTTGATGCACTTTATAAATGCATATCAATTTCATTATGTTTTAAATCGCGTAATATCATTAAAATGCACTTGAAACAATTTGTTCCCATTGGCCATTATGTAACAGAAGTCTTGGCCCTGAAAAATAGTAATAAATGCTTTACATCCCGTATGCTATAGAAAGCATGTTTTAGTTCCCTTCATAAATGCATATCAATTTCACTATGTTTTAAATGGTGCAACATCATTAAAATGCACTTGAAACGATTTTTGGTACTTATGTATTAACGCCACATCAATCTTGCCACCGCAGGTACAGATTTGGAGGTTTTTAAGTGCCGCCAATCTTTCGTACCACTAAAAAATGGCGTCAAAAATCAGCAAACAACAAGGCAACAAGGAATCCAAAAGATAACTGCGTGCGCGTGCGAACAACAAGATTGTTCTTTATTGGCGCATTAGCGCAACTTCTGCTGCGGTGGTGTTAATACGTAAGTACCCGATTTTTATTCATTGGCCATTATGTAATGGAATTCTTTTGTGTGGCTCTGTAATTGAATAATAAATGCTTTGCATCTCATATGCTACAGAAAGCATGTTTTAGCGCACTTCATAAATGCATATCAATAAATTGATATATATATACCTGAGGGGAAGTGTAATATGCTTACACCTTGTAGCATATTACGATTGTAGTATATATACAAATCTATAGATCATATACAGGGCTGCACAAAAGAATTCGGATATATTTCCGACAATTGATGTTAATTGCTGAAATCATGTTTTCAAATGTGTTATGCGTTTTACAAAAGTTAATTTTCAGTATTAAGCGGATCTCCTTCCCAGGTTGTTCTTCCAGGCATCGCTCCTTGGGCTGGAGCCTTGCCGCATAGTAAACAAACCTGTTGGGCGGGGCTAGTTGAGCTTAAGCCGAAAGGTAGGCCTTCCCGCCCGGTTTAACCTTGACCTTGTGGCATTTAGACACCATCTTTCACCTTATAGTGAAGTTTTATTATAGAGTTTTGAATGTGTTGGAAAGTGTTTCATAATATAAGCTTGACGCATGATTTTTCGTTCTTGTATAGTTTTTGTGACAAAACTTTCCTTGAAGTTAGTTTTATATGTACGGACAAAAATTGTATATGTTTACGGATCCGATCCTCTAAATTGTCTTTCAATGCAAAAACCACATTAGTCATCATTTATATAGTTTTTGCAGAAATTTATAGATGACGGTAGCGCATAGCGAAAGTGACTACGTGTTTTAATGTTAACCCTTAAGATACAGACGTTAGTGATTTATGTCTATTTGTGAAATATGTAATAAAAATATACTTAATATATTTTTTATTTCATTTGTAGGCATTAAATCCTAATTCTTGGGAAAAAAAGAATTTTAGTAAAAGTTTTTAAAGTTTTTATTTGAAATATTGTCTATCATAAAATGTATTAGGATAACCGACTTACAAATTTAAAGATCTAAGAAATACAATAAGCGCAAAAAAAAGTAAAAAAAAAATAGCATTTATATGTGTAACAAACAACACATTTTATTGATTTCTGAAAAATTTGATCTGTGACTTGTGTATAATTTTTGAATTGGCTGATTCAATCGATGAGTCGAATTTGTGAAACGGCATTGTATTATATTTATATTCGATTTTTATTAATTCTGATTTTTAGATTTTTTTTTCTTTTTTGAAAAACACCCCTTTTAAAAAAAATAGCACTTTTCGTATGTGTAATGTCCAAGAGTTTTAAAATATTTTTTTCATCAAAAGTTTAACTGGCACCGGCTATTGCCGTATTGATCTTCACGATAAACATCATCCAGATTTTATATCAACACAGTTTTAGTATTGAAGTTAGATAATTAATGTTTCATAAACGCAGACTGAAAAAATTCTCTCCCGTTATACAATGGCACAAACAAATAACCTATTTTGGTTGCTATTACTGTTTTCAAATGAGAAAATATAGTGAGATTCTCATCAAAACATATTATTATTTTTTTCACTTCCCATAACTATTTATAAAAATTTTATAGCAATAACGGAAAACATAACCTTTCCGTAAAAAATCATTACGGTATTTCTGACAGGAAGACATCGTCCATTCTGGTGCTTTTTAACAGCTTCTTCTTGACCAATATACTATTAATATAATTGAAAAATAACATACAAATATAATATACAAGGATACAAGGTATACATACAAATATAGTATACAGGGTATCTGTGCAGACGGACAAAATGAACGCATACAAGTATTGTTGGAAATCTATAATGAGGATGAATATATCATTTTGCATGATCCCGTTCTAAAGTAAGGAGTTAAGAAAATGCTACATATTGCCCTATAATGAATGCCATGGCAGAACAATTAAACATTATTCTTAATTTTGTAACGCTTTTCCTCAGGAGAGTATATGTATAAAGCATTTTATCCTTTATTACCTTTGATATTTGGCCGAGTCTTTTGTATTTATTTAAGAATTGTCTATATAAATATCCCCTCTTAAAAGAAAGTAATTTTTAATTGATGTTTGTTCTGTAAATAATTTTTACATGTAATTACTGAATCGTAGGATTCTTATGGCTACCAGTGTGCACCGCACAAGACGTGTGTATATCGCTATCAATACTACAGTGAGATAATAGTGCTTTCAGAAAACTTTTCTTTTTATGAAAAAAGAAGGCCTTGTATTGTTTTTCATTCACTGAGGTGCACCGGTGCACCCCTGCTTACCGAAAGGTTGGACAGGCCCGCGATAGAGTATAGTCAACAGATAAAGGAAAGCCATAAAGGGCCCCCTTGAATTGAAGGGGTTCTTCGAAAAACAGGCCCAACATTTTGCGTATCATTTGCGCTTATTACAGATATAATCCGATAAACGCCCCACCAGTGGCTAAGAGGTTCTGCAAGTTGTAATTTTCCAACTGGACAAAAAATGTCCGGGCCAGAATTCGAACCTGGGATTTCTTGGCTGAATCCTCCACGCTCTACCAACTGAGTTATCCCGGTCGAATCTGGAGGGCATAATTCATCCAGTTAACCTTATTGAACATAGCATCTGGTCTGATATTTTAATCAGCTCAACAGATAGATCGCAGGCAATGGAACTCCAGTAAACGCTGGATACGTGATTACAGTAGATTATTTTTAACACAATTATTTCAAATTGGTAAAGCAATCATACAAGTTGTAATTTTCCAACTGGACGAAAAATGTCCGTGCCAGGATTCGAACCTGGGATCTCTTGGTTGAAGCCGCCACGCTCTACCAACTGAGCTATCGATGTTGAATCTGGAGGGCATAATTCATCCAGTTAATCTTATTGAACATAGCATCTGGTCTGACATTTTAATCAGCTCAACAGAATAGATCGCAGGTAATAGATTCGACCGGGATAGCTCAGTTGCTAGAGCGCGGCGGCTTCAGCCAAGAGATCCCAGGTTCGAATCCTGGCCCGGACATTTTACGTCCAGTTGGTAAATTACAACTTGTTTGAATGCTTTGCCAATTTGATATAATTGTGTTAAAAATAATCTAGTTTAATCACGTATCCAGCGTTTACTGGAGTTCCATTACCTGCGATCTATTCTGCTGAGCTGATTAAAATATCAGACCAGATGCTATGGTCAATAAGGTTAACTGGATGAATTATGCCCTCCAGATTCGATCGGGATGGCTCAGTTGGTAGAGCGTGGCGGCTTCAGCCAAGAGATCCCAGGTTCGAATCCTGGCCCGGACATTTTTCGTCCAGTTGGAAAATTACAACTTATATGATTGCTTTACCAATTTGAAATAATTGTGTTAAAAATAATCTAGTGTAAGAGGTTCTGCTTTCAAAGCTGGTAGACGGGAGGTGCTGGGTTCAAACCCCTGCCGTGCTCGTCGACCTAACCGTTCGGAGTTTTCCATGATTTTCTTCTAACCTTGCCGTAAAAACGGGTTAGGATCCCTTAGAAAGACCCCCATGAAGGGCACTCCTTCCTAGTGCCTATATCCCTTGTGTAGGTAATCGGCCGTCACAAATCAACCAACCAACTAATCCGATAAATTGCTCTCTTTCCTTACGGGCTGTGTTGATCGTTGGGGGGCGCATCATACTTTAACACTTAAGCCTTTTTTTTTTCCTTTCGGTATGAGTTTTATTCCATACCAAACTATTGCTACCATCCAAAATAATGATCCATTATTTTCGAACCACAATTAAAAATATATACGTAATTATTTAAATTTGAAATAAATATAGATAGAAACATCTTTTTGAGCATCTATTTATTTATTTACAAATATAATTTTAATTATAAAATTTTGCATTTTTATGGATTTAATGAAAAGTAAAAAGGAAGAAAAAAAAACATGTATGCTCTTTTTATTTGTTCAGTCGCAAAAATTTCTTTCTTTTTTTCTTTCTTGCTTTTTCTTTTACATTTGTTTACACGAAAAACACTCCTATTTTTCTCAACGAAATGATTCAAATAAAGTGTACCTAAAATTAAAGTTTTTTTTCCCTAATAATTTTAAAAAATTATGATTTTTAAAAATTTGGTTTTTAAATTTTGAGTGTATAACTTTTTTCTTTTTTTTAAATCTTATGTTTAGAATTATGATAACTGTTTTCAAATTTTTAGGTTAATGGAACAAATTAAAATAGCATACTTTAGTTTTATATGCCATATTTCAATCTTTTTGATGACTTTACAGATACAAACTACATACTTTTAATCTTTTTAATAAATCCATAAAAAAGCAAAATTTTATAAAGAAAACTATCGCTATAAATAAATAAATAAAATGCTCAAAAACGTGTTTTTACTTATATTTGTCTCAAATTTCACTAATTATGTATATATTTTTAATTATGTTTCGAAAATAATCGATCAATATTTCTCAGGAAGCAATAGTTTAGACGGGAATCGTACCCAAAGAAAAAGTTTAAGCTCTAAAGTCCGGCTCACTACCAATCGAGAAACACAGAGAAAGCGAGAGCAATTTATCCGATTATACAGGGTGTCCGAAAAGTCTGGAAACGGTCAAATAACTCGAGAAATATACATCGGATTGAAAAACGGCAAAATGCATGTTCAATGTTTTTGATAAATCTATTCAGGGATATGAAAGTTGCCTCCCCCCCCATTTTTCCCCCCCGGGGGGAACTTTGAAATCTTAAATGATGACCCCCAATTTTTATTGCAAATTCGGATTCTACGGGAAAAAATACGTAACTTTTGTATTGAACATTTTCTTCGAAAGTAGATGGTGCTGTAATGGAGTGCAATGCTGTGAGAATCGTTACCATTGCAATGTCTGGAAACGCTCGAATAACTCGAGAAATATACATCGTATTGAAAAACGGAAAAATGCATGTTCAATAGTTTTGAAAAATCTATTTAGGAATATAAGTTGCTATTTTTCTAAAAAATTAAACACTCAAAGTTGGGGGGGGGGGACAAGTTTCATATCCCTAAATAGATTTCGGGTACATTTCCATTTACTGGCATAAATTGCTGAAAGGCAATTTTCAAGATATGTTTCCTAACGGAACTAAATTTTAGTATACTAAGTAGTATATATACAAATCTATAGATCATAAACAGGGCTTCATAAAAGAATTCGTATACTTTTTCAACAATAGATGGTAACTAGTAAATTTGAGTCTTCAAATGTATTATGCGCTTCCCAAATTGTTTACTTAAATATTATCTTTCACCTTATTAAAAGGCGAAGTTTTGTTACAATATTCAAACTGTATTGGAAAGTGTTTCATAATCTTTGCTTGACGCATGATTTTTCTTCCTTGTTTTTGCTTGGAATGTGTTTTTATATATGTATACACTCCTTTTCATATACAAATTTTACAAAAAATTAATTTAATTTGAATTTCTTAAATTTTCGCCATGTTTAAAATTTGACACGATCTTCTTAAAGACTAACTTTGGTCACGTATTTTTTAATTTTGAATACAGAAAAGAAAAAAAAATGAACACTAATTCCACCAGTGTCAAATAGCACCTTTTTAAATAATTTGAATATTTCTGGTTGGTTATTTGATTTGTAATTTTTAGCTTAAAAGAATCGAAAGTATTTTTTAATAGATTGAAGACTTATTTTTATACTTATTATTAGCTTTAGAAATTAGAAGTAAAATAAACATACATCAGAACTTTAAGGTGTCATTTAACACCGGTAGAAATACTGTTAATTCGTCTAAAGGATGTAAAAAAATATTTACAAAAATAACAACAAAAGAATATTATATAAAACAGTACTTTTATTACGAGAATCATTTTCAAAAATTTCCCTCAAAACGAAAATATCTGTAAAACTATTTAAAGAATATATAATTTGAAAACGTACAATGTTTCGGAGCTGTGTTTTTCCTAGAAATTTATGTATGTATATAACAATTTAAACTTCACAACTCTTCATAAAAAAAAAAAAAAAAAAGAAAAAGAAAGAAAGAATAAAGGCATTCTAAGATAAATGCCTTTATATCCTGTGAGAGTGCATGGCAACCATAGACAATGCACGATAAAGTGCGTTAAATATTTTACCCAATTATCGTATTTCTATGCAGTTTGCGTCACTTTATTATAAAATCTATAGAGCAGTGTTTTTAAATCTTTTTGACACTTTCCAACATAGTTGAAAAGTAAAATATAAAGTGCACACAAAAACATGTGATTCCATTACCTGAAAAATGATTAAAACTTTAATTAGATTTTAAAACAATACATTACTTTACAAAACATTAAAGTAATTAAAGTTTTAATCATCTTTTAGGTAATGGAATCACATGTTTTTGTGTGCACTTTTTTTTTTTTTACTTTGACAAAGATGAATTTAAGCATTCCGAACTCAGTGTTGAATTCAGGGGGTAGCCCGAGGGGGGACGTTCCCCCGGAGCATTGAAATGCCCCCCCCCCGGAAGATTTGAGATTTTATACTTTAAATGGTCAAAAAAGTGCAATTCCCCCCTGGAACTGTATAATGCCCCCCCCCCCCCCCTGGAGCCCCAGAAATCCCTCCCGGGGAAAAGTGTCTGAATTCAACACTGTTCCGAACTTGTTTCATATAGTTGAAAAGTGTTTATGATTTTGGTTTGTCTATCTATATCTGTCTGTCCATCTGTCTGTCTTCTAACTCGGATTGACATGTAGTTTTCATATGTTAATAAAGTTCACTTAGAAATATTTGCTATTGAAAATGAATTGTGTAGTATTTATAGTTTGTTTATAGGAACATACAAAATAATTCGGTTACATTATGGTCTATGGGGAAAAATTGTTTGCGGTACATTTTATTGATATAAGGTTTTTCAAACATAATGAGATTGATATGCGTCACTGAGACGGACTACAAAATGCTTTCAAGGAGGTAACATTTATAGTTTGTTTACTGAGGCGTACAAATAATTCCGTTACATTATGGTCTGTAGGAAAAAATCGCTTGCGGTGTGTTTTATTTAATGTACTTATTTAGATATCTCATTTTATTGTATGAAAAAAGAAATTTCGTAATAATATTCTGTTTGAAAGTGTTCGAAAGTGTTTCATAATCTATGTCTAATGCATATTTTTACGTTTTTTTTTGTTTTTTTTCTTACGGTTTACTCAAACCCACAGATAATTTTTCACGGTACACTATGCTTAAGCTATGGCGACACACTTAAATTATGGTGATTAAGAAACATACGAAGGAAATAAAATTTTAAAACTTTTTTTCTCAACACACAGACACACAAAGAAAAAAAGAAAAGAAAAGAAAAAAGAAAATCATTTCATCACAGAAAAAGAAGAAAATAATTTTTAATTTGTAGCAAAATTATAATAAATATAACGTTCTTGAAAACTTATTTATAATTTTACATTATTATAGTCGAGTTTGATATTTTAAATAAGAATATCTTGATTGCAAGATCGAATTTTCTGTACTGGTATACTTCCAAAGATCTGTCCAAGATCAATGTCTGTTTTTGAAAATTTTCATTCCAGAAGCGTTCACCAGGTGATATGTATAATGATGAGAGCTGGATTTTTCTTTTGTAATATTTACAGATTGGCATTTGAAAGAAATGTGCCCGTTGTTCGAGTTTTGCGCAACCATTCCTTATTTTAGATAATTATTTCTCATACGTAATATTTAATTCTATAGCATGTAATGATTACGCGCTTAAAGCATTATTCTCAGCTAAAGAGAGGACGTTTTGTTAAATAGGCGAATATATTCTTTACAATTTGTGTACAGAAAATCTAAAATTTGTAAATTTTTTCAATAAGAATTTTATTTAGATTGCATCTTTTCACTAGTTGAAATATTTGAACTCCATTTTCTACTTTAACTATTTTGTAACCTTTTTTTTTTTGCAGCATTAACTTTGTGCAAATGTCTGAACATTTTCCTTTAACATTTTCCGCATATCTATAATATAAAGCAACAAGAGGGGAAAATCATGCAAAATCATGCATAGATTATGATACACTTTCCAACACTTCCTGAATACTTTAACAAACCTTCGCTGTTTAATAAGGTAAATAAGACATGTAAGTAAACATTTTAGAAAACGCATGACACATTTGAAAACCAGATTTCAACAATTATCTTCCATAGGCAGAGAAGTAATCCAATTTTTTTGTGCTGGCCTGTATATAATCTATAGATTTGTACAGGGGTCGGAAAAACTACTTTTTTATTGTAGTGAACTACAACTACAACTAGTTTATCGAAAATGTAGTTAACTACAACTACAACTACTTGTTTTAAAAAGTAGCGACTACAAACTACTTTTCAAAAGTAGTCACTACTTCGCTATTTTCAGATTTTGTCAAAGGGTTCAATTTACATTAGAAATTGAATAAACGGATAAAATAATAAAGTGACCCCTCGTTATATTGCGTCTGCCAGGATATAATTAAATAAATGGGACATAGCCGAGGGGATTAAAAAATTAAGAAGGATAACCTATAAGAAAATGTTTTGTATTTGTCTCCAAGATGTTAGTTTATACACACATTAGAAATTTCGTAGCAGAATTAAGAGAGCTATTACAATCTAGAAAATTACAGAGAGACAACTCTAAATGCAAACAACAAATAAATCTGTAAATAAAGAAATTCCGAATAATAAGAAACGTAGCGTTAAAACAGGAAGACTTAATAATGAGTAAATATACAAATGTTGCCAGCAAGAAAATTAATTCCTTTGGTGGGTTAGTACTTGATTTTAGCAGCAAGTGTCAGTGGTAAAAATCTATGATTTTATGCGTTGCGTTGTTATACATTGTAGCTGAGATTCGCAAATTGTTCAGCAGAATAAATTTTTCACAAAAGAATCAAGTTTCGGTAACGTGATTTGCAGAATACTACATTTTTACCCTTAAGTAGCGTTAAAAGTAGCGTCGGTTCTCGCTACAAACTACCGATTTTTTGTTTCGCGCTTCTCGTTACACCAGATTGTTCAAAAAGTAGCGCACTACACTACAAACTACTGTAAAAATTAGCGACTACTGTAGTAACGCTACTCACGACCTCTGGATTTGTATATACTCTAAATAGTATGCTACTGTTTAGTTTAGTAAGATACACAGTTGAAAATTCACCTTCAGAATTTTTTATCAATAGACGGGAAAATATTTGAATTATTTTGTACATTAAAGTTTTTTTTTTTTCATAATTTTCCTTATATTGTGCATTCGAGGTAATTCCCTTCTATGATTGGTTGATGCCTTCTTCTTTCTGGCTGTTACCTTAATTTTTCCGTCTTTCCCTCCCATTTCCTTTCAGTCTTGCTCCTGCCTTCAAAGTGGTTGCACGTCTTCTTTGCGCCTAACGAAGAAAGACACAGAGAGTTCTTTCGAAAGGTCTAGCGCATTCCTTATTTTTATGGTGTTATTAAGAAGTTTTTTATGCTTTTATTTTGTACAGCCCTGTATATTACCTTACAAATTCCATACACGCCACATATTAGGCTAAAGTTTAATTCAGGCAAAACCATACTTAAAACTACTGCAATCCCTTTTCTAGAAATTATCATTCAGAAATTGTATTCAGATTTTTGCATGCACCTGAATATGATTTTATTTATATGCTACAAACATCTCTTAGTATACTAAGTATAGTTCACTCTCAAAATCCATAACGCGAATAATCCCCCCCCCCCTTTCAGCAATTTACGCTGATACGCAATAATGCTTACGAATTCTTTTGTGTTTTTTGTTCTGTATATACTCTACAGCATTTATACACACCACATAGTATTAAAAAAATAATTAAATTTAAAAACGCATAACTAACTGAAAACGCACTTCCAGCAATTATCGCTTAAAGACACTACATCGGATACAGTACCGTATCCGAAATCTTTTGCGTGTCCCTGTAAATGAACGATAAATGCTATGCACATCATATTATACAATAAGTATCTTGAAGAAAATCTTAGTAATGTACATCAATTTCATTATATTTGAAATATATTAACATCATTGAAATACGCCGCAAAATGTTTTTTCACGTAAGACCTTTGTGTAACGGAATTGTTTTGTGTGGCCCTGTAAATGAATAGTAAATGGTTTTCATTCCATATTTTACAGAAAGCATGTTTTGATGCACTTTATAAATGCATATCAATTTCATTATGTTTTAAATCGCGTAATATCATTAAAATGCACTTGAAACAATTTGTTCCCATTGGCCATTATGTAACAGAAGTCTTGGCTCTGAAAAATAGTAATAAATGCTTTGCATCCCGTATGCTATAGAAAGCATGTTTTAGTTCCCTTCATCACTGTAAAAAAAATCACAGTATTTTTACAGCAAAAAATGCTGGCAATATGGGTGCCAGCATATTTTGCTGTGAATTTACAGCAGTTTTGTTTTTCATGGATAAACAGCACTTTTGTAAATTCACAGCATTTTTTGCGGTTAATTTTACAGCAGTTCAGTTTTTTTTATTTTACAGCAGATTTGTTAATTTTACAGCCGTTTTTGTTGTTAATTTTAATTTAATTTTAACAGAATGACTGTAAAACTTATAGTATTTGTTGTTGATATTTTACCCCCCCCCCCTCCCTCTCCGTGTATTGGTTTTTTTTTCTTATTTTAACCTGAGACATATTTCAAAGACTTTGGGCACTAAGTATTACCTTTTTGTTTACTTATATCATTATTTTAATATCATTATTATATAATAGATTCTGTTATACATATATACGATACAAATTTCGGTTTTTGGTCAAGTATATCACCCACAAAAATTTTAGTCATTTGCCTATAGAGATAAAATGTTTTTTCAATAAATCATAACAAAGCAAGATTTTACTTTATCTAGCTTTTAATTAATTACTATTCAGTATTTCTTTACAGGACTTTGTTTAACCGTTTGTTTGTATTTGAAAATACCCACTAATTTAAATCATGCATATATATATATTTTTTCCTCCAACAAATTTAGGGTTATTTTTTGTATCTATTTAAATATTTTTGTTTATTCAATGTAGCCATTATTTCCTCCACCCCTCAACACGAACATGCCAAACTTTCTGATATTTAAACTATCATTCATATATAATTAATAACAAGACCTTATTGTACGCAACTTGCTGATATGGAAACTTTATATTGACAAAAAACTTATTTTATGCTAAGAGAATTTTATAAGTTTACATTTAATTCCATAAATATCAGGTCTGATTGAAAAATGAACACGGGCAGAAAAAAAAAACACTTATGAGTTCAAGAAACGTAGAATAAAATAATAATAAAAAAAAATCTGTTCACATAAAAACTTTAAAATTAAGCGTAAAAAATAAATAGATAATGGACAAAAACATTAAACGAGTTGCTGCAAATTACTGCTGCGACAGTAAACAAACAAGGAATATTTTAGGAATTGATAAAATAGTGCATCCAGATTACTCATAATAAATGATTTGAAAATGGAAAATAAATCACTCTTCGAAATATCGGCTAAATATATTAAATAAATAAAAATACTTAAATTACTGTCCAAAGTGAACAGAAAACTGTAGCTGGTAAAATATTTATAGGATTTAGAAAGTATATTCGAATGCGAACGTATGAACTGGAGTTTTGAAAAATATATAATAGCGTAATAAGGCATAGCTAAAAACAGGGATCTTGTTTAAAAAAAAAAAAAATGCTTGCATAAAGTTTCCCTGTGATACTTAAACTCAAATTATACGTAATAATAACAAAGTTCTAGAAGAACATACTGAGGTAAAGTAAAAAACAACATCCCCAACAAAACAACATCCCATAAGCAAAATCATCTATTTTTACGATTTAAAACAAAATATTTATTTTAGACAAATGACGTGAAAGTTCCTGCCGTGATATACACGTGGTTTAAAAACAAAATTAGTATCGTATAAATATATAACAGAATTTATATGATATTATTAAAACAATAATATAAGAAAACAAAGATAAAACTTACTTTTACTCTTTGAAATATGTTTGTAATCCATTATCAGGTGTAACTGTTACAACTTTCTAGGCTCGCTCCTAATGGCGGCCATTTCTCGTAGAATCGAAGCGTCACTTCATTATTGGACTGCACCTGCCGCTGACCTAAATGTGTTTATTCCCCTCGTTTGAGATAATGACAACAACACCGACAGATGTCGCTATCTATACAGCTGTAATCACTGTAAATTAACGAAAGAGCTGTGTTTGATTGCTAGGTGAAATATTAACAGCCTTTTTTGCAGTTTTTTCTTCCGTTTTTTTTTACAGTGAATGCATATCAATTTCACTATGTTTTAAATGGTGCAACATCATTAAAATGCACTTGAAACGATTTTTGGTACTTATGTATTAACGCCACATCAATCTTGCCACCGCAGGTACAGATTTGGAGGTTTTTAAGTGCCGCCAATCTTTCGTACCACTAAAAAATGGCGTCAAAAATCAGCAAACAACAAGACAACAAGGAATCCAAAAGATAACTGCGTGCGCGTGCGAACAACAAGATTGTTCTTTATTGGCGCATTAGCGCAACTTCTGCTGCGGTGGTGTTAATACGTAAGTACCCGATTTTTATTCATTGGCCATTATGTAATGGAATTCTTTTGTGTGGCTCTGTAATTGAATAATAAATGCTTTGCATCTCATATGCTACAGAAAGCATGTTTTAGCGCACTTCATAAATGCATATCAATAAATTGATATATATATACCTGAGGGGAAGCGTAATATGCTTACACCTTGTAGCATATTACGATTGTAGTATATATACAAATCTATAGATCATATACAGTTCTGCACAAAAGAATTCGGATATATTTCCGACAATTGATGTTAATTGCTGAAATCATGTTTTCAAATGTGTTATGCGTTTTACAAAAGTTAATTTTCAGTATTGAGCGGATCTCCTTCCCAGGTTGTTCTTCTAGGCATCGCTCCTTGGGCTGGAGCCTTGCCGCATAGTAAACAAACCTGTTGGGCGGGGCTAGTTGAGCTTAAGCCGAAAGGTAGGCCTTCCCGCCCGGTTTAACCTTGACCTTGTGGCATTTAGACACCATCTTTCACCTTATAGTGAAGTTTTATTATAGAGTTTTGAATGCGTTGGAAAGTGTTTCATAATATAAGCTTGACGCATGATTTTTCGTTCTTGTATAGTTTTTGTGACAAAACTTTCCTTGAAGTTAGTTTTATATGTACGGACAAAAATTGTATATGTTTACGGATCCGATCCTCTAAATTGTCTTTCAATGCAAAAACCACATTAGTCATCATTTATATAGTTTTTGTAGAAATTTATTGATGACGGTAGCGCATAGCGAAAGTGACTACGTGTTTTAATGTTAACCCTTAAGATACAGACGTTAGTGATTTATGTCTATTTGTGAAATATGTAATAAAAATATAATTAATATATTTTTTATTTCATTTGTAGGCATTAAATCCTAATTCTAGGGAAAAAAGGAATTTAGTAAAGGTTTTTAAAGTTTTTATTTGAAATATTGTCTATCATAAAATGTATTAGGATATCCGACTTACAAATTTAAAGATCTAAGAAATACAATAAGTGCAAAAAAAAAGTAAAAAAAAAAATAGCATTTATATGCGTAACAAACAACACATTTTATTGATTCCTGAAAAATTTGATCTGTTACTTATGTATAATTTTTGAATTGGCTGATTCAATCGATGAGTCGATTTTTTGAAACGGCATTGTATTATATTTATATTCGATTTTTATTAATTCTGATTTTTAGATTTTTTTTTTTTTGAAAAACACCCCTTTTAAAAATAGCACTTTTCGTATATGTAATGTCCAAGAGTTTTAAAATATTTTTTTTAATCAAAAGTTTAACTGGCACCGGCTATTGCCGTATTGATATTCACGATAAACAGCATCCATATTTCATATCAACACAGTTTTAGTATTGAAGTTAGATAATTAATGTTTCATAAACGCAGATTGAAAAAAATCACACCCGTTACACAATGGCACAAACAAATAACCTATTTTGGTTGCTATTACTGTTTTCAAATGAGAAAATATAGTGAGATTCTCATCAACACAAATTATTTTTTTCACTTCCCATAGCTATTTATAAAAATTTTATAGCAATAATGGAAAACATAACCTTTCCGTAAAAAAACCAATACGGCTGGAAGACATCCATTCTGGTGCTTTTTAACAGCTTCTTCTTAATCAATATAGTATTGATATAATTGAAAAATAACATACAAATATAATATAAAAGGATACGGGGTATACATACAAATATAGTATGCAGGGTATCTGTGTAGACGGACAAAATGAACGCATACAAGTATTGTTGGAAATCTATAATGAGGATGAATATATCCTTTTGCATGATCTCGTTCTAAAGTAAGGAGTTAAGAAAATGCTACATATTGCCCTATAATGAATGCCATTGCAGAACAATTAAACATTATCCTTAATTTTGTAATGCTTTTCCTCAGGAGAGTATATGTATAAAGCATTTTATCCTTTATTACCTTTGATATTTGGCCGTCTTTTGTATTTATTTAAGAATTGTCTATATAAACATCCCCTCTTAAAAGAAAGTAATTTTTAATTGATGTTTGTTCTGTAAATAATTTTTACATGTAATTACTGAATCGTAGGATTCTTATGGCTACCAGTGTGCACAGCACAAGACGTGTGTATATCGCTATCACTACTACAGTGAGATAATAGTGCTTTCAGAAAACTTTTCTTTTTATGAAAAAAGAAGGCCTTGTATTGTTTTTCATTCACTGAGATGCACCGGTGCAACCCTGCTTACCGAAAGGTTGGACAGGCCCGCGATAGAGTATAGTCAACACATAAAGGAAAGCCATAAAGGGCCCCTTTGAATTGAAGGGGTTCTTTGAAAAACAGGCCCCACATTTTGCGTATCATTTGCGCTTATTACGGATACAATCCGATAAACGCCCCACCAGTGGCTGAGATTTTCTGCTCTCAAAGCTTGTAGACGGGAGGTGCTGTGTTCAAACCCCTGCCCCCCTACCGTGCTCTTTGACCTAACCGTTCGGAGTTTTCCATGGTTTTCTTCTTCTAAATACGGGTTAGGATCCCTTAGAAAGACCCCCACGAAAGGCACTCCTTCCTAGGGCCTATATCCCTTGTGTAGATAATCGGCCGTCACAAATCAACCAAATAACCAATCCGATAAATTGCTCTCTTTCCTTACGGCCTGTGTTGGTCTCTGGGGTGCGCATCATACTTTAAAACTTAGCCTTTTTTTCTTTCGGTATGAGTTTGATTCCATACCAAACTATTGCTTCCATCCGAAATGATGTTCCATTATTTTCGAACCACAATTAAAAATATATACGTAATTATTTAAATTTGAAATAAATATAGATAAAAACATCTTTTTGAGCACCTATTTATTTATTTGCAAAGATAATTTTAACTATAAAATTTTGCATTTTTATGAATTTAATGAAAAGTAAAAAAGGAAAAAAAAACATGTATGCACTTTTTATTTGTTCAGTCGGCAAAATTTCTTTTTTTTTTATTTTACATTTGCTTACTCGAAAAACACTCCTATTTTTCTCAACGAAATGATTAAAATAAAGTGTACCTAAAATTAAAGTTTTTTTCCTTAATAATTTAAAAATTTTATGATTTTTAAAAATTTGGTTTTTAAATTTTGAGTTTATAACTTTTTTGTTTTTTAAAATCTTATGTTTAGAATTATGATAACTGTTTTCAAATTTTTAGGTTAATGGAACAAATTAAAATAGCATACTTTAGTTTTATATGCCATATTTCAATCTTTTTGACGACTTAACAAATACAAACTACATACTTTTTTTCTTTTTAATAAATCCATAAAAAAACAAAATTTTATAATGAAAACTATCTCTATAAATAAATAAATAAAATGCTCAAAAACGTGTGTTTACTTAGATTTGCTTCAAATTTCACTAATTATGTATATATTTTAATTATGTTTTGAAAATAATCGATCAATATTTCTCCAGGAAGCAATAGTTTAGACGGGAATCGCACCCAAAAAAAAGTTTAAGCTCTAAAGTCCGGCTTACCAGCAGCCGCGAAACACAGAGAAAGAGAGATAAATTTATCCGATTATATACGTAAGCGCAAACGATGCACAAATTTTGGGGCCTATTGTTCTAAGCCCCCCCCCCCTCCCGCAGGCCATAGCACTTTATGGCTTCTATATGTTTTATCTACTGACTATGCGTTATCGGTACACAAAGAGTCAAAAGTAAGTTTCATGAAATAATAGTACATTGTTTATAAAAATGTTAATGGGAAAATGGGTATTAGCGTCGTGACTACTTTGAATTCCTAATTCGAACAAATGTAGTTTTTTCCCCCATAATAGTACAATTTATTTATTTATTTATTTTGGCGAAAATGAAAAAAAAGTGGGTAAGTGTGATCGAAGATCGCTCAAAGGGTTTCGTTTAATATTCCTTTCAAAACACTTTATCCTTTCTTTAATAAATTCAAATAAATTTCATTTAGCAAAAAAAAAAAAAAAAAAAAAAAAAAAAAAGCCATGTTTTTTATAAAGTAAAAATTTACCAGTCTATTTTTTCCTTTTTTTCGAATATCTAAACCAGCCGGATAGCGGTCCAAGCCCGCTTTTATATTCTGTCATAATAATATCCGTCATACGGACTAAATGCAATATTAAAAAAATAATTTCAAAATTAAACAAATTGTACACCTTCAAAATGTTAAAATATGCGAATATTTCCATAATAGGATTTTTATTACGATTCAATATGTTTCTCAAACTCATATATTTACTATTCTCTATTATTTATATTGATACTCGCTTTGCATTATTCTCAAACATTTGAAAAATTAGTTAAACTTCCTATATGACGTCAGATTTTCTTTTTAATTCTCTAATGACGTGATATTAATCTGCTTTGTCCACTTACACATACTCATACTCCTTGTATTATTGAGAAATCTTAGACGTTTTCCGTTTTATTACGACTATGACGTCAATCAATTTTATTTCATATTTATCTTTTTTTCAATTGGTGAAACTTTTTATTTAATTTTCATTTTTCACGCGAAAATCGTCTGATAGAAAATTAATTATTGTAGAAAGAATTTCATTGCGGATTTTTAGTTTTTGGCATCGGCTATAACGAAAAATGTTTCAATTTAGGCTGTTCAAAGGCTGTTAGAATTTTGGTTTTTTATCTCTATTTATTAAAATAATACGAATTTTTCAAATTTTAATATTTTGAGCTCTTTACAGCTGCTATTCAGATTTATACACTAAGTTTCAACTCTGTAAGTTACATACTTTTTGAGAATGGCTCTGAGACGGACAGACAACGGAGCGGGGGTAATAGGGTTTTGTGAGATGAAAGAAACCCTAAAAATTATCTGACTATAAGTTATTTAGGTACACTTTTCTAAAAAAATATTGCCTATAACTTCTGTAAAACTTACAAGCAGGCTTTAAAAACATATGATTTATTAATAATAATGAGCATTCTTCCTTTATCCCAAAAGGAATTGAATTTCAAAAATAATTAATGAAAAATTCAAAATATCATTTAAAAAAATTAAGATTTTCCTTTATTTTTTTGAAGTATTGTAGTTACATTCACAATTTTAGCTAGTTTTAAAGCAACATAAATACCGAATTTGCCTTATATATTTAACCCTGAAATGAGATATTTTAGGTATATTTGGTGTATTATGTAAGTAGACCCCATAATTTACTCACGAAAAACCTTTTTAATTTTTTTTTTTTTTTTTTTTTTTTTTTTTTTTTTTTTTACAATAAAAGTGTTGAAACTATAAGTGTCAAGCGTAAAAAATCATCTAGAGAAAAGCAATTTTATTAATACCATTTTCACAAGCAATGATTTTTCTAAAGAGTAATTAATGTTATTATAACAATAATTATAGAAAACAACATCAATAATAACTTTTAATTGTTGGGAAAAATATGTCGAAAATGATAAATTTTTTGGATCATAATAATGAGGAAAAGATGGACACTTATCTCTTGACTAACAACTATTGCTACTGCTACAAACAGCATATTTTACATGGTTTTTAATAGTTTTTTCCCGGTCACAATAATGGCGGAAATTCAATTTGGATTTTCAAAGATTTTGAATTTTTTTTTATTACATTCAGTTGGTTAAGGGAATATTATAGGATCAATATAATATAAATATATATATTTTTTAAGAGGGGAAAAAATCTAAAAAAATAATTCATCATGCAAATAACTCATTAAGCAATTGAAGCAAAAGCCTTAAATTAAATGAAGCTCCATCGTAAACAAAAGTTCCTCATTTCCGACAAATGAGAAGAAGAAAAACAAAATGCATATTAAAATATGAATTTGAATATATAAACAGAATTTCTTCAGTCTATTTCATTCCTTTTTTTTAATTTAGAAAAGCATGATATTATAAGTATTGAATGTCATCGAGTACACGCTTCACTATTTTTATGATAATATATAAAAGAAAAAAAAATGTGTGATGTTATATAAAGCCCTTCAAATATTTTTCAATATTTCAAACCAGTGAAAAGCAAAGAAAGTTAATATCGAAAGGATAGAGAATATATTTTTTTATTTTACAAATAATTGTAAATTTTTATGGAAGACGCTGGACTTGAAAAGCCATTATTGAGAGAATTTTGCAGATATAAGCATATAATAGAAAACAAGGATGATAAATAATTAACATAAAGCAAGCTTTACTTTCTGTCTAAAACCATCTAAAGAGTAGGAATCATGGAGGTAAGGCGAAAGATTAAAACATCAAACGCTTTTCAATTATTGAACATTAAATGATAAACTACTTTTCTTTTACAACATATTTCGAAGGTTCACTATGAATAATTCTAGATCTCAAGCTAAATTAAACTTATCTAGATCCTTATCTAGATCTAAATTTAATCAATACTCCTTAATAAATAAGAATGATACAGGATTTTAGGAATTTACTCATATACGTTTTCTGTGAGAGAAGTTTCGTACTTATAATGAAGTACTGATTCTTGACGGTGAAGTGTATGATTAAAATACAAATAAACTTTCAATACGACAGTTAGAAATGAAAAAAAATACTCTTTTTTACGTTGCCAAAATATTCTAAAATTGAAGTACAAGTGGTTGAAAGTTTATCCCCCTATATGTTACGTTAAAATTAAAACCATACACTATAAGAAATGAGGATGGTAAAATGTAGAAGTAGCTGGATTTATACGTCTTGTTTCAGAGAGTTTTCATGCATCTTTTGAAATACTGTTTTATGCACTTATGGCATATAATCAAAATACCAAGCAATATCGAAAACCCACACTAGTAAATGAGAAAATATTTATGTTGCAAAACATTACAAAATTGTAAGTATGACTAATTTAAAATGTTCCGCCATGCCTTTATTAAAATTAAAACCATACACCATAACGAATAAGAAAGGATATATACTTTATGTAGAAGAAGCTGAATTTATACGCCTTATTTCAGAAAGTTTTCATGTGTCCTATGAAATACTAATTACTGAAGATGAATTGCATAATTAAAATACCAAATAATTTTCAATTTTACAATAATAAACGAATAAATATTTAAATTTCAACTATTCAGTAAAATTGCAGTATGAACAGTTTAAAATTTGCCACCTTATCTGCATTAAATGTCCAACCCTACGCCATAACGAGTAAGGCGGGTGAAACACTGTACGTGGAAGAAGCTGCACTCATACGCCTTGTTTCAGAAAAGCTTCAAGTTCCTTACGAAGTGCTCATTCCTAACGATAAAGTCTATGGTAGAAAGCTACCGAATGGGAGTTGGACTGGGATACTGGGAATGCTAGAACGTTCGGAAGCGGATTTAGGAATGGGTTACATGGGATTATATGATAAAATGCCTACAGGTGTTAATTACATCTATCCTCATGTTATATCAGAAAATACCTTTATGGGAAATAAACCAGAGCCACTGACAGCTAGAGAAGCCATAGTTTATCCATTTTCGTATGAGGTGTGGATTATGATAGCACTGTGTTTGGTTGTCGTAACATTACTTCTTTATTTCGTGATGAAGAGAAAACGAACGTTGCTAGATATTTTCTTGTCTCTGTTTGGAAGCTTACTTGAAAAATCGCTCGACTTTAAAATGCATACTTCGAGTTTTAAAGTTGTTATATTTACTTGGATTACTGCAGTCTTCGTACTTTCCAGCAGTTATAAAGGTCTCCTCTTATCATTTTTAACCTTTCCTACATTGGTTGGTATTCGTGATATTTCGGACTTGTCCAGGGCTGCAGAGAAAATTTCAGTCAATTGTTATACGTACAGACACACTTACACGGCCCAAAGGCTCATTGAATCCGATATCGACTCTTGGAAAGCTATTGGTCAATGTCTCAAACGAAACGAGATGGTTGGAGTTATGGAGAATGACACATCGGAACAATTTTTTCTTAAAGCTAATGGGAAAAAGGTGTTTATCACAGGAAAAACATTTTTGGAGCCATATGAAAAACTGTATTTCATTTCTAAAGATTCGTTTTTTGTACAAACTTACTTTATATTTTATTCAAAGACATTCTGCTGTCCAGAACGCTTGAATAGCTTGATTTTTCGTTTCGTCGCTGCGGGGTTAATTGAAAAGTATAGGGGAGATGAGACATTTTTTGTTGAGCGAAGTACGATTAATCAATTCCCTGAGTCCAAACCACCGGAGACGTTGAAAAAGATTCAATTTTCTGATTTTTCAGGAGCGTTTCTAGTGTTGTTATCAGGATGGATTCTAGGATTTATCACACTACTGGCTGAACTTGCAGTGAACAAAATTTCTTATTCGAAGCTGAGCAGGAGTAAGGGTGATGCAGTTAATGTTCCACATCAGGCGTCACGCTCCACAAGTGTATCATTGCCTCCATCAGTTATCATCGTTAATCTATGTACTCGCTAGATGGCACAATCTGCCTCAGAAAAATAAAAAATTTAAAAGGTTTAAATATGAACACTAAAAACGTTAAAACATATAAGTTGTAATATCTATAATGCTAATTTTCATTTATAAGTGTTTATTTGCACAGTTAATCAATTGATCCTTAAAATACCGCCCCTGCCCCCTTCAATCAAAACAAAATTAATTTCGGGAAGGGATTCAAGATTAAAAAGAAAACCATTTAACAAATCTGTTTTTGTTGCAAGGAAAGGGCAGTTGACGTCCCTGTGTGTTGAACTACTGTGGGGTAGCAAGAAACACCTGTCCTTTCTTTGTGACTCCTAATGTACACATGAGTTCGGGTGATTTGATTCGTCTACGTTTAACATGTTTATTATAGGGGAGAGGGGGCACATTTGAACTGGGGGCAGTTTTGAACAGTGACCATATTTTTTTATCTGATAATGTAATATTTCTATTTTTCAGAAGTAATGTTTGCAATACTAACTTACATATGTGTCACATGCTTTTTACCACATTGCAGTTATAGATCAGTCTTGAATAGTGATTATGTGTTTTGACATCTTATGATTAAACTTTTAAATTACTTTTTGTAAGCTTCTGAAGCCTGTGTTGTTGTCTTCTGCTGCTCATCTTTAGTGACATATTAGTTGGTATATTTATGTTTTTCTTATCATTATTACAAATCTTAATTAAATCTACTTATAACATATATAAGCCTACTTTTCCAACATGGTGGTATAAGGGTCAGATTTGAACAAATCTAATGGGGTAGTTTTGAACAAAAAAAAACATATTTGAAAGTAAACAAAAAAAAGTGTGTTAATTTAATTGAATATTGTTTGTAATAGCCTTTTCATACATAAAATAAATGCAATTTTTCTTATTATAAACAGTGTTATTTCTTAGAACTTATATATAGTGATGAAAATTACACTTTACTGAAAAGTGTTCAAATCTGCCCCCCACCCTCTCCCCTATGATTGGCCTAAGTCAACGGTCGGCAACTGGCGGACCGCGGTCCACATCCGGACCTCGGAAGGTCAAATCGTGGACCACTAAAAATTTTCAATTTGAATAAATTTAGTTTATTAAAATTTACATATAATAGATAAACTTTGAACGATTGCCTTTTCAATGTTTTTTATATTTTACAAGAAATAGCACGATTAATTTGATTTTTTTAAAATAATGATACATAGACGCTAGAGATGTGTTCGGGCTCTCTTTTCAGAGCCCGGGCCCGCCCGAGCCCGACGATTTTAAATCCGAGCCCGAAACATTTTGTGTCATCAGAGCCCGATATAAAAAAAATGCATTATATTAAAAAAAATGTTTTAAAAGTAATATATCATATTTAAGAATTTCTTACATGAAAATAACTGTTAATCTCCAACACATAATTCAATTTTATGGGAACTTTACCTTCAATCTTTTCAAAAGAGACGTTTGGTATGAAATAAAAAAATACTTACTTAAAATATTCTCATAATTTTCTCACCCAACAAACAAATCTGATGGACACATTAATGAAGTGTGTTTTATGAATAAATGCATGAAATTTGCAGAAATTTCTTTTCCTATGCCGTTTTTCTATTTCCTATAATAGGCGTATTTCATAAATTATAATTGATTCCTTAATTAAAAAAATATTTCGTGTTCCTAAAAATAAGCTTGAATAAAAAATTTGGCACCGTTATCTGGAAAATTCTATGCTTTTATAGGCAAAGTGGAAACACTTTTCGATTGCTTTCTTATCGGAATAACAACACATGACAATTATTATAACTTACGAATAGGAGTGACTTGGTAAATTTTCAGAGAAGAGCTTTAACATGAGCAGAGTTCATGATGAAAAATAGAATCACTAACGTTATTTTCATATGAAGTATGAAGAGCCATTTATATGACCGCACACAATAGAAGACTAAAAATTTCCAAATCTTATGCTAATGCTGAATAACTGCAAACAAAAGAAAGTATTCACTTCGCTTTAGATATCTAAAAATAAATAAATAAATAAACATTCCAATTGAAAAATATCCTACTTTTAAAAACGAGAATCGAAATTATTCGCGCCTTTTTCCATTGGCGCCATATCATCCAGTCGCGTCAATACCGCACATAAATCTGCAAATATTGCAAATTTTCTTTTAAAGTAGCATTCTAAAACTGGAAAAAAAGAAATAAGATTTCTGCTTCCCCTTTTATTCATTTTGATCAAAATAGCATTAAATGACTTAAAATGGAATATGTAATTTTTTAGGGGGAAAAATTTTATTTTTATTATATGAGAATAAATGAAATTGTCAGTTTCAGAAAGAATGAGCCCGAGCCCGCCCGGGCTCGAAGACTGATCTAAAAATCGAGCCCGAGCCCGTGTCGGTCTCGGTCTCGGGCTTTCGGGCTCGGGCTGAGCCTGTCTCATCTCTAAAGACGCTCTTATGTGAAACGCAAAATACTGCGTTGGGGCTTAGGCGGCGGAGGAAGGGAGTGAATAACAGACTTCTAATAAACTTGAGTCAGAAAATGAGAAATAGACTTCTTGACGCTAACATAACCAGCCCCCATCACGTGATGCCCAGTACAACGGCGTCAAGCCAAGCGGTTTTTTCCCGCCAAAATCTGCTTGCAATTTCTGAATCCCCGCTGAAATTTATTTCGTCTGCTTTCCTCTGGCGTTGACAGGACTCTTTATTTGCCTTTTAATTTTTTTGTGTCTTTTAATTTAAGCTGGTTATTCTTTTCAATAATTCTAAAAAAAAAAAAAAAAAAAAAAAAAAAAGCCTTTAAGTAGAAATATCAAAAGCAAAATAAAAAATTCTGTTTTGCAGCCAAAATATGTTGTATAATGGAATGTATTCTTAAAAAAGACATTATGTGGTTTGAAGTTTTCAGAAGCTATGAAATATATTATCAAATCAAAGAATATTTGATAACATTTCAGTGCTAACTTCACCTTTATTTAAAAAAATAAAAAATAAATAAAAGACAGAGAGAGAGAGAGAGAGAGAGAGAGAGAAATGATGTTTGATTTCCTGTTATTTTAATAATGCCTGCAAAATTTAAAGCATTTTTAGAATTACAAAAAAATCTGACATTAACATTGTTACATTTCGTGAGATAATTGTGTCAAATTGAAGCTTTCCAAACAGAAATCTCGAAATATTTTGGATCATCTTACTTATTATATTATATCGCTAATAAAAAAAGATATTTTTAAAATAATGTTTATTAAAAAGGAGGTGTATAATGCATGCTCCCAAGCCATTTTATAACATTTAAATAGAATCCATCCAGAAGATTAAACAATTTTTTAATCGTGGCGAGAGGAGGGAGGGAGGGGGTACAAAATAACTTTTCGACCAAACAACAATAAAATCCGCACTCTATTCTGTTTTTACTCTTAGGAGTGAACTGACCTCCTGCATTGGTACGCCTGCGCGAGGATTCACCTTGTCAGTCGTAGATTGCAATCTTTTGTACGGATGTTTCGTTCATTTGCGTTGTTATTGCCGTGTGCTAAAATAAGTGAATGAATATGTATTCTAAAAAACGCAAAGTTGACAGTGAAAATAGGAAGTTTCTGCCTGAGTGGACAGAACAACATTGTTTTACACTGCCTGATAGACCTGTAGCTGTTCCAGTTTGCCTCATATGGAACAAAACTGTCGCTATTGTTAAAAGTTCCAATTTAAAGCGATACTACGAAACAATTCATCAGCACTTCCAAAAAAAATTTCCTCTTGGAAGTGAAGCTCGTCAAGAAAAACTCCAGGCATATCTTACTTCTTACAAAAAAAAAAAAAAAAAAAAAAAAACTAGTTCGCTGTATGAGCGAACAAGAAAAATCCTCAGAAGCAGCGTTGCGTGTCTGCTGGATGCTTAGTAGACACCAGAAGTCATTTTCAGACTCTGAAATAGTAAAAGAATGTATGTTGGAAGTGGCCACGGCACTTTTTGAAGAGAAGGACGTTGTAACCACAATTCAAGGTACTCCATTGTCGGCAAGAAGCAATACAAGAAGAACCGAAATTTTGGCTACTGACATTAAAAAAAGTTTGTTTGAACTTCTGCAGACGGTGCCTTGGTACGCCATAGCACTTGATGAATCATGTGATGTTGATGATGAAGAAATATCTATTTTTGTGAGATTTTTTGACATTGAAAGTAAATTATTCAGGGAAGAATTGCTAACAATTTTGTCATGTAAAGGCAAGACTCGCGGAGAAGAATTATTCAAGAATGTTGACGATTTCATGACAAAATCAAACATCAGTTATCATAAAATGGTGTCCCTTTCAACTGACAGAGCCCCGGCGATGATGGGCAAAGAAAAAGGATTAGTAAAGAGAATCAAGAATAAAAATGCTGGGCTACTATCTTATCAATGTATAATTCACCAGACAGTCCTTTGTGGAAAACCTTGTTCTACTCTGAATGAAGTAATGAACAACTTAATCAAGTTGATCAATTTTATGAGGTCTCGTTCTGCTCTTCAGCACCGACAGTTCAAGGAGTTTCTATCTGAATGTGATTCAGCGTATTCTGACTTACTGCAACACAACAATGTTCGTTGGCTAATCAAAGGTCAAGTTATTGAACGTTTCTGGCAAATAAAAGAACAAGTAACATCCTTCTTAGTCAACTTGGATACACAGGGCAAGGAGCACTTGGAGTTTTTATCAAACGAGAGCAATATGGCAGCTGTGGCTTTCCTGAAAGACATTCTGAAATATTTAAATGCGCTCAACACCGAGTTACAAGGAAATGAAAAATTAATATGTGATTTGTTTCAAAGTGTGTCTGCTTTTCGTTGCAAGTTGGATATCTTTGAAGAAGATATTGCAAATGAAGAATTTATTCATTTTTCCATCAATCCGTGAACATAAAAAGAGGAGTTCCGAAATAGACACCGCAGTGTTCCTAAGTTTTATGTCAGATCTTATAAAGGAATTTGAAGCAAGATTCCAAGATTTTGCAGAGGTAAGTAAGTTGTCACAGTTCCTTAAATCGCCTTTTGAAGTTGCTCCAGTTGCAGAATGGACTGATGTGGCTGCAAAGTTATTCAACCTTGAAAAACCTTTACTTCAAATGGAAATAATTTATTTGCAAGAAGATATTTCCTTGCAAATGTACAAAACTGCATCCCCTGAAGAATTTTGAGGTAAACATGTTTCAGATAAATATGAAAATTGTAAAAAACTGGCTATTTACCTGGCTAATATGTTTGGTTCTACATATCTATGTGAAACAACTTTCTCCAAAATTAATTTTTTGAAGAACAAATATCGTTCGAGTTTAACGGACGTACACCTTGGAGACACTGTTCGAATTAGCTGTTCACCACGTGAACCAAATTATAAAAAACTAGCCCAAGACCGCAAGTGTAATGTTTCGCACTAATTTTTCAACAATTACCTGCTTTCCTATTTTATAATGTGTATATAAAATTTTTCAGAACGTATACTTGTGTATATAGTAATTTTTCATAACAAATACCTGAGTTTTCTATTCTATAGTGTATGTATGTGTAAAAATAACAATTTAAAATTAATAAGTATTAATATTACTTAATTGTTTTTTCTCTGGACCTCGATAAAAATTTTCAAAAGTATTCGGACCCTACTTAAAATTACTTGCCGACACCTGGCCCAAGTCGCCATGATGATTCCTGCAATGATCGCTACGACGAAAATGTAGTGGTAGATTTATTGACGACTCTCAAGATTAAAATGAAAATCATTCAACAAATCTGTTTTTGTTACAAGGAAAGGAGTGTTGACGTCACTGCGGGTTAAACTACTGTGGGGTAAGGCTCCTATAATAGGAGCTGACGCATATCCATTTTGTTTCGGATTATTCGTGCTCAGTTCAGCATCAATCTACCGCAGCCGGAGTTGGGGTTGCCTAAGACTCGGTTGTGATTGGCTGAACCGGTTCTGATTAGCTTGGTTTTTCGACTGAACTTCAATTTGAGACCCAAATCTGCGAGGATGCGTCAGCCTGTATTATAGGAGCTCTACTGTGGGGTAGCAAGAGACACCCGTCCATTCTTTATGACTCCTACCATACAGTTGAGTTCGGGCGATTTGTTTGGTCTACGTTTAACATGTCTATGATATGATTGGCCTAAGTCGCCATTATTATTCCTGCAATGACAAAAATGTAATGATAGATTGGTTGATGGAAGTGTTTGTTTGTAAACATACCCTTTCCTTGTTAATTTAGAAGTATAAAATATATAAAAAAATATTTAAAAAATACAAAGAAGACTTATTATTAAAAAAATATATTATTAACTAAATACTATGTGTATTTTACAAAAATAATTTAACAAATCTTCGCTTTTTATGATGTGATAAAAATTCATATGACTGTATCATATCTATGGTTGGGGCATCTGAGAAAGACACTTCATAAACAAAATCCAAATAAAAATCCTTTAAAAATTCAAAATAATTTTAAAAAAAACATTAAATAAAAGCTGTTCTATTATTAATTAAAAATATTAAAAGTAAATAAAATGCTGAATTTTTTTCATCACCATTATGGTTAAATATTAAATGTTAAATCTGTTTTATTTTTAAAGAAAATTATTTTATACATGAATCTTACCAGGTGTCCCATAATGGACTGACCGATTTAAAAATTCAATAACTTCCAAATGGTGACAGATATTTAAAAAATTCTTGGAGTTGAGTAATGTAAGATGTCAGGAGTTTTTTTTACTGCGATTCCTGATTTTAGTTCGAATTACCAGCAACAGATGGCGCTGCGAGCGATAGGAGTGCAATCCAGGCCAAAACTAAAGTCACCCGGCATTGAAACGAAGGAAGGAGGTTCAATACATGGAGTAGGTCTTATTCGCTAATACAATCTTGTTCTTAGGGCCCGAATAAGATTTTATTGGTGAATGAGACCCACTCCATGTATTGAATCTCCTTCTTTCACATCAATGCCGGGTGATTTGTGCTTTTGTATCAACTGGATGTCTATTGTTCGCACCGCCATCTGTTGATGATAACTCGAACTAAAATTAAGAATTACAGAAAAAAAAAACTTCTGCCCTCATACATTACTTTCCCGCAAGATTTTTTTAAATATCTGTCACTGTTTGCAAGTTATTGAATTTTAAAATCAGTCAATTCATTTTAGGACACACGGTACTTTCATATAACAATAAATATACATAGAATTTTTCAAGCCAATTTATCGCACACAAAGAGAAAGTTTGAAAGAGTTTTGTGATGTTGTATCGCACATAAATACATATATTTTTTAATTTTCTTATTCAGTAGCTAGTTATAATTTTTCTGCCAAATTTCACTTTTAATTTTCATAGATTTCCTTCGAAAAGAAAACATGAATTTTATTCTCCTTTTTACTTATCCATCATACGTAGTATAGGGTAAGTCTTGTAATCGTTTTAAAAATCGAAAAAAAAATTTTTGATGGATTTACACGTTTCAGACACTGGAGATTCCGAAAAACATATTTTTAGAAAAAAAATTACAGTCCGTCTGTGTGTCTGTAAACGCTCTATCTCCCGAACAAATTGAGATAGAGACTTGAAATTCGGTATGTACTTAGTATATAATAATAGGAAGAAGCTTATTGAATTTCAGTAACCTCGACGATCCGTAACTATTTTTTTCGGACTCTCGAAATATTCGTTCTGATAAAAGATATATAAAAATTTTCGAAATTGTTTATTTTAAGGAGTGAATGTAAAAAAACAATAAAAAAACATAAATTTTGCATAAAGAATAAAGTCGATCGAATAATGAGTTGCCAAGATATTTGGAATCCTATTTCACATACTCTTCGATTTTTCATGACCCTGTATTTCATCCAAATTTCAATTCAAAGATGTATTTTAATTGGAAATGAGACGCTTAATCCGACACAATAAACCGTTAGTTAATATAATTATTATTTTTGGAGTTATAAGGATGTTTCTTTTACGCAATTCAGTGATAGAGCATTTAAAGTTTATGACGTCATCAAGCCACGATTCGAGGCTATCGAAAAAGAAAGGCTACCGCGGTGCTTTACAAGTATCTTTTTTTACAGACCGGTGGTGTCACGTGATGCTCGAATGCACCAATGCAGGTGGACGAAAAGAGCAACACGTCACTCTAGCGGTCTGTAAAAAAAGATAAGTGAATGCACCGCGGTAGCCTGTCTTTTTCGTTAGCCTCGCCAAGATTTTATTCGAATTGTAATCGCATTTTATAAGTAGTTTACACATGTTTTATTTTCATATTTTATATCATGCATATCCATGATGGGTAAGTATTACGGTGGCCCCCAAGGACTTGTTTTAGGTTATGTAATTAAATATGATTTACTTAAGATTTAAAAAAAAGTAAAGTAAAGGCAAAATTATGAATGTAATGTAAATAACATAATTTTACGTTAATTTTAGCTTACCAATACATAGCTACATCTGAGATAAATTTGAGGTGGATCGCATTGATCGATATGATTGATTGGACGTAATAAGAAAAACTGTGAAATTGTTGATCATAAAACTAAATGTTTTTCTAAGCACTTATGAAGAAATAACCTTTCACATGTTATGTGATATGAACAAATTGTCCTTTACTTTCAGAATTCCTTATTAGATTTTTTGTTTAATCATTTCTACAACTATGTAATTACCTCAAATTTTTAATAGAAATAATCTCAAGAGAAGCTGTTATAAGTTGTTTCTTTTTTAAGGTTTTTCGAGACACAAAATTGTACTTTTCTTTCTTTATAAATATATTTTATTCATTTTTAACACTTTCCAGCATAGCTTAAAAGTGTTTATGAATTTGGTTTGTCTGGCCGTCTGTCTTGCCATTGTCCATCTGTCTGGTCGTGCTCTAACCAGCTTAACTCTTTAAATCCCAAGCTTTAAAAAACTGAATGACCTATTGTAAATGAAGTAAATCGTTAGTTAATAGGATTATCAATTCTGGAGTTATAAGGATGTTTCTTTTACGCAATTCAGTAATAGAACATTTAAAGTTTATGACGTTATCAAGCCAGGATTTTATTCGAATAGCAATGCATTTTATAAGTAGTTTACACATGTTTTATTTTCATATTTTATAGTATGCATATCCATGATGGGTAAGTATTACGGTGGCCCCCAACGACTAGTTTTATTGTCTCTAATGCGGTTCCACTCGAGTTATTTAAACTCTACTCATTAAACTCTATGTTACTAAACCTTCACAGTCGTTATAAGATTCGTTATGTTCATTGTCACATATTTTCCTTTTGATAAAACCACTATACTCTTTAAGAGTCATTTACATGCTATGCAACATTTTCGGTTTAGATTACGCGTTCAGGTAATATTCGTGCGTGGCATCTTGGTATAGCGTCTATAGAAGATTCAGTGTGGCAACTGGCTATTTCAGTAATGATTTAAAAAGTACTAAAAAATTGAATCCCAGAAATGTTGAACGATAATGACCGGCAAATATAGATCGCAGCAACATCTTCTAGCTCTCGGCCGAAATGCTTTCTCAATTTAATCCTTATACAATGTTTATGTTTGAATTACCAGATGTCGCTGCGATCATTTATCCTTCAGAATCGTTCAACATTTATGGGATACAACTTTTTAGCACCTTTTGGTTGGTCCATTGCCACACTATAACTTCTGAATACTATAATCTTGGCCTACATGCTACTGTCTAGCAGCCTGTTTAAACTTTAAAAATCTGTAGATACCAAAGCCTGACTGATTGCCTGCATAATTTGAGTGCTTTGGCGTTATTCGTTCATTGAGCCCGCCAGCTTAAACAGCGGTCTGAGAAATACTTTATTTTCAATAAGGAAAGCGCATGTTTACAAACAAACACTCCCGTCAATCAATCTCCCCCTCTCCCAGCCAATCAGACAAACTCGTCCCTGTTCGTACACCAATCAAAGCCATCGTTTGCCCTGAGTGACGTCAAAGTTTTGCCCTGAGTGACGTCAACTGATCTTTCCTTATGGAGTTTACCTTTTGATTTTCCTGCGGCGCACTATGAGTAAAACAGTTTCCTCGGATGCCGCCAGTAAACATCTATGCCTGGATACTTCGCAGATTGTGAACTGTATACTCAAGAATGCTTAATTGAGTGAGCTATCTATTGAATGAGAATTGTATGAGTGCGATCAGGGCTACACTAGATACCGGGCTTGCTCATTCATTATACATGATGTCACAAATGGTGGCTGGCCTCGACGAAAGACATACAGCGATTGGCACAAAACGATGGGCTCGTCGCTTTGTAGCAATCGCTGGTCGCGGCTAAGGCTCCTATAAAGGGAGCTGACGCATATCCATTATGTTGCCCAAAATAACCGCCATATTGTGACCTAGCTCAGCATTAGGAAACCGCCTGTGCAGGTGTTTGCCGTACCTGTTACTGTCACTCGCGGCCCACTAGTACGGTAAGCAAACCGGTTTTAGCTTGGTTTTTGGTCCGCTGGGTCATTAAATGGCGATATGATTCAGCCTGTATTATAGGAGCTCTAGTCGCGGCCAGCCGCCATTTGTGACGTCATAATAATGAATGAGCCAGCCCAGTTTCTTGTGTAGCCCTGGTGAGATATATAACATATCGTTATTTGAGTATTAGAGCCTGGATTATTTTTATTTCCTCTCAAGAAGAATTGTACTTTCATGAGCTACAACGTAATAAATCTTCTCTACATACTTTGGTGCAAACAAAAGGCCAACCAAAGGGATTTTTCCGGGTTTTGGTGGCAACCCGAGTCAATACAGAATGATTTTTGTTTGACCTGTATTTAATAATGACTGACTATGATGTATTTATGACTGGCATAGTCACATTCAGAGTGACTTGTAGAACAATCGTGCACCTGGACCAATAACAATAAAAAAAATAAAAACCTCAAATATAAAAAAATATTTCTACCCGGAGATGCTGTACAGAAAAATAGTTATTATTTTTGACAAGAACTTATTTTATTATTGATAAAAAAAAATCTGCAGCATAATTAATTTTCAAATTTGCATGGACAATTCTTAAAACTTCATTCCATGTATATGGATTTTAAGAAATTCAGAAGCAGACATCTTATGACTATGTGTGCATCGGCACATTATCTGAGGTCATGTTCAGATACCAATTTCGAAACATTGAAAATTACATCTCGACGGCATTTCTAATTGACCAGATCTCCCCACCATTGGTCTCCCTGTAATAGTTTGCAGAAGACATTTCAAGAGGAGAAGATTCCCTCGCTAATCGTGCACTGCACCCCCCCCCCCCTCCACCCGGTTTCCGAAGCCTTCTTTCTGCCTTGCCTCGTCTGATGTATTCACTAAAAGTATTCGTTACATGCTTTCTTTTATAACTCTATGGAGATATAATAAAATAATATATAAAATATACCCTTTTTCTGGCTATTTTTATTAAATTCCTACTATTAGCTCACACTCTCTCCATATATATCTTGTTCAAATTTTCAATCATTAATAAAATATTTTCTATTCATCCACTCAAGTTCAAATAAATTTTTTTAAACTTGTAGTGGATGACACTTTATGTTAATACAGTTTTTTCAAATATTAATTCATTCATTAAATTTAATTAATTAATTATAGTTTTAAATGGGAGAAAAAAATTTCTCCCATTGTTTTCATAAATGAAATGAAAGATTTATCTCAAATGAGTGATGCCACAGAAATAAAATACCGCAACGATGATTATAAAATAATGTTCAATAAAGATAACGTGGGACATTAATGCTGCACGGGTTTATTTTATATATTTATGATTAAAAAGTAGGAATTGACTTAAATTTTATTTTTATATTGCTTGTTATCCAAGCAATTAAAAACAAGAACGAAAAATCATGCGTCAAGCATAGATTATGTAACACTTTCCAACGCTTCCAAAATTATTTTACAAATCATTACCGTTTAATAAGCTGAAAGACAACATCTAAGTAAACAATTTGGAAAACGCATAACACATTTAGAAACGTAATTTCAGGAATTCCCAACATATACAATATTCGGAAAAATATCCGAATACTTTTATTCAACCCTGTATAGGATCTATAGATTTGTATATATACTACATAGGATGCTACATTTTAGTTTAGTTAGGAAACGCGTAGCACAGTTTAAAATTCTCCTTCTGGAGTTTCTGTCAATAAACGGAAATGTGATCGCGAACTTTTGTGCTGCCCTGTATATGAAATACAGAATTTATACACACCCAGTAATAGACAAAAAGTGAGTTAAATTTTAAAACGCGTTCAGCAACTTAAAACGCACTTCCAGGAATTATTGTTAACAGACAGTAGAGAATTCTTTCGCATGTCCCTGTAAATGAACGATGACTGCTATACACACACTATTCTGTAGTAAGCCTCTTGTAATGCACCTTAGTGATGTAGATAAATTTCAATGTGTTTAAAATAGTGAAACATTATTTAATTAAACCGGAAACGATTTTTCTCCTTAGACGTAATGTAACGGAATTCTTTTGACTGTCCCTGTAAAGTAACTATAAGTGCTGCGCACACCCTATTCCATATTAAGCTTCTGGTAATGCACCTTAATGATATATATCAATTACAATGTCTTTGAAATTGTGTAACATCATTAAAATAAACCGCAAATAATTTTTCCCCATAGACCGTAATGTAACGGAATTCTTTTGAGTGTCCCTGTAAAAAAACTATAAGTGCTACACACTTCAGTTGAAATAGGGAACATGCTATAGATAAAGACAATAACATATAAAAATTGCAGGGCAATCCGAGCCTATTTACGGGAGTTAGAGCACGGACAGACGGCAGACGGCAGACAAACCGAAGTCATAAACACTTTTCAACTAGGTTGGAAAGTGTTAAAAAGTGTCAAAAAGGGAGTGTTATGCTTTGAAAAATAAAAGCTTGTGCAATTTTTAATATGTAGACGACACATATTTATAAAGATACTAGCATGCTACGTCCGCTGCGCTGGGCCATTTTTCTAAATGTACCTTAAATCAAACGAAATGGCTTTGTATTTTAAAGGAATGTGGATCTTCACCTACAGATGCTACCTCAGTAAATATTTTCAAACGAACCTTGAATCAAATAAATTATATCAATGGATTTGAGCATGTATTTTAAAGCAATATGGACGTTCACCTGGATTTTCCTTCAATATTGCTGTAAACGATGTGAACGATATTGCGTTATATTATATCATACACTGGAAAAAATTTGGGCTAAAAGAAGTAACTCATTTAGTTGATAATTTATAGTAGAGTTTGGTAGGGAAATGAGGTCATTATGAGATTATGACAACAGGAACTAACATTTTCTCTAGTCAGCATACTACTAAAAGAGAAAGCATTACAATGATTGCATAGATTGACCATTGAACTTAAATAATGTTCGGGTGATTCATTTTCGTCTGTAAGTTCTTGAACTCCGTCCCTCTGTCTTGTCTCCATGTGAGTTTCCGGTAACATAAGTACAATCTCACTCTATGTTACGTTATATTTCGCCATATACGTCCTCTTCTGAACGGTTTTTCATCTTTCGATTCCAGCAGAGTAAATACAGTGAAAATTGTAATAAATTGTTTGCACATAAAGAACAGTGTTTAACTTTCATATTTAAAGAAATGGTGAAACATAAAAAAGTGAATTTTTAAAGCTGAATATGAATAAAATTATAATGACGCCATTTTCACTGTCTTTCCATTTTTTAGACCAGTTGCATTCGTGTAACCGTTAATCTGAAAAAAAAAAAAAACAATTATTAACTCTGGTATAAAGAATAAACCTCTAGTTTGTATCCAATAAAATCTTCCTAATCTTCCATAATCTTGCCGATATCTAAGTTTGACGTCAAACATTAGAAGTGCTTGAAACGATATGGTTACTAATGTACCAGAGTTAGTTACAAAACGAAGTTAGTTACGCGCCACGCTATGTTCTATTAAATAGTATCAAATTACTGTTAATTCAATTATAGATCTTTCATTAACAAAATTCTATACCTTAAATAAAACTGACAATGATAAAGTTAGTTATGCAAAATGTTTAGTAATATTATTTTTGGTGAATACTTAAACCGAAGATTTTTTTGCATTTCTCTAAAGAGCATAATAACACGCAGAAATAAATTCATTTCTCACTATGTTTAGCTGCTAGGGCTGTGTGTAGGTCGAAAAGGCTTTATAATGATCGAAAAATTATCTAATCAGAATTTCAGGTACTCGTTTTTTCTTATCCAGCCTGAAATGATAAATCGATAAATATTATTTATTCCATTCGCCACCATTGACATTACAAAGATTTTCTGTACAGTGAAAGCGCCAAAACAGTGGCTGAGATGTTCTGCTCTCAAAGCTGGCATACAAGAAGTGCTGGTTTCAAACCCCTGTCGCGCTCGTTGACCTAACCGTTCGGAATTTTCCGTGGTTTTCTTCGAACCTTGCCGTAAATACGGGTTAGGATCCTTTAGAAAGACCCCCACGGAGGGCACTCCCCCCAGGGTCTATGTCCCTCGTGTAGATAATCGGCCGTCATAAAATCAACCAACCGTACATTGGAAGCATTGCTTTTTTGGTAAAACTTTGCTTCATAATGAAAAAAACCCATAAATTTAGCAATCGCTAATTTCAAAAGTCGTCTAATCTTCTGTAATCTGAATCGTCGTCCAGAGTAACCTTCAAGCATAAACGAAACATCCAACAATATAGTAAAAATGCCAACTGGCAGGTGTCCGGAATACGGACAATTAGTCGAATGTCTTTTAAAAACCTTCCTGAAAGAAGGGAAGATATGCAGAAAAAACTAAAAAGAAATGACGAATCAAAAATACCATCGAAAATGTATTTCAGCAAACAATTTTTATTGCAAAATGTATCCTTTTGTGATATTAATAACGCATAAATACACACATCTTCTTAAGAATATTCTTTGGCTCCTAATTTTTGAAACAGTGAATATTTTCTATACGTGAAATTGGCGATATGTTAAAAAATAATAAAATAAAAATAAAAGAATAGACAATATTCGCTGGTCTGAGTTCGAGGCTATAAAAATAATATGTTTGGTGAAAACAAACCGGCATGTTTCCGTAGTAAAATTTTAAATGTCTAAAATTTAATTATTTTACAATATGTGTTTGAATGGCAGACATTCACTAAAATTTAAATATTTGATCCCATATTCATAACAATAACTGCTATTTATATAATTTGCATTTGAATATAAAAATTTACTCCAAAAAGGATCTTGTATACTCGAAAAAACACTATTATTGTTAATACCGCTCAAGCTGATGTCACGCTTATGCATTTTTGGCTTAAAATCACATTGCTTGGCGACAAAAGTAAAATCAAAACCGTAAATAAACAAATAACATGTAACTCATAAATGCAGTCATTTTTACAATTACGTCTGCTAGTTCCTTCTGTAAGACACATGATAGGGAAGTTATATATAAAAAAAATTAACAGAAAGAAAAAAAGAAAAACAAAATTACTCCTATTTTATAAAATCAAATTATCAGATGCACCTTTGTTAATCGCCAAATATTGACTTAATCTGAATTGCAATCTCATGCATTGCAAATATTTGTAAGCATTACAAACATTCCTTTGGTGTTTAAATTAAATATTATGCCTCATTAAAACAGTTTTTTTCTTTCTTTTTCTTTTTTTTTTTGCGGGGAGGGGGGGGGGGGGGATTTTAAATAAAATTAATAACAGTATTTTTATTTTATTTTTCTATGTTTTTGCATTATTTTCTGATATAGCCGTTTCAATTCTTTCGCCAACGATAATGGTCGCCAAAAAATGATCTGTGGTAACCTTATTGTCCAAAATAACAGAACTTTCCATCATAATTCTATAACTAATATACGTAGAACTATGTGTTATATAGTAAAACCTTCCCTGAAAAATTATCTATCCAACAGTGCAAGTTCCATGAAATTCCATTCAACAGAACTCGAGTTATAAAGGAACGGAACGAAATTTCCGTTTGTGTTTTATATATATAGTAGATGTGTATTCATATTCAAAAAGTAGACAGAATTTGCTGTCGAATGGTATTCCTCTGCAGTAATTTGGTGATAAAATAGCAGGGATTATCTCTCTCTTTATTTATTTATTTTTATTTTTTTGTCGACTGTGCTATTAAGGCTCTCAAAAAAGTATTTTTTCCCGCTCAACAAACGAACTGCGCTCAACTGCGAAACTTTCTGACACATTTTCGGACTCATTTTTAAACATAAAAACCTGACACGTTTTATTGAGGTGATTTGTGATCGAACAGCTTTTTTTTTTCATTTTCCCATAAGTGAATTACATCTTGAGTTGCGTCCAGAAATCCAGTTCAAAATATCAACTTTGACAGCATTCTCTGAGAAATCTTCTGTCTTTACCAAAAAATTGTAAATTTTTTTTTTCGATAACACAGTTTCTGAATCTGAGCACCTGCCAATTTCATACGTTTACAAGCAAAAATGAATTAAAAAATGTGTCATGAAGTGGCTAGTTTGGTTTTAAGAATAGATTTAATTCCTAAAGCTATGATACAGTTGGAATAAAAATTTTGGGGGATATATCTGTTGAAATGTTTGGTCAACTAAACGATCTACAAGAGCAAACAATGTTTTGAATGTTTTAGGCCTTTTAAGTGCTAAAAATTCACATTTATTCATATTTATGCAAAGTACGATTGTTTCTTTTTTTATAAATAAGAAAAAATGACAAAACCTGCGTAGACGAAATCTCAAGGGTACGGGGAAAAATCCTGTTTTATATAGGTTTTCGTTTTAGCAGGTACTTTAACTGTTATAAATGCATTGTATTCATTTTGCAGGACCATGAAATTTAACGTTTAAGGCAGGTTTCTGTTATACACTGGATCCGTTTTCACAGGTTTCATTGTATTTTGTTTGACATATACACTAGTTTATATCATTTGTTTATAATATTTACTAGCGGCCCTCCCTCGCTTTGCTTCGGGTTAACCTTGAAAACCTTCATCTCTTTGTGTTTTCTGTAGACCTTTTTAATGTGTACAATAATTAGTACATTATTTTGATAAATCTTGTAGGGTTCAGCCTGCGTTTGCAATGTATAAGCGGAAAAAATGAAATTATTTACGACATCACATTAAAAACCTCAAAAGTAACAGTATTTCTCCACTATTTAATGGATGTTATTATACATATAAACCTTCCTCTTGAATCACTCTATCTATTAAAAAAAACCGCATCAAAATCCGTTGCGTAGTTTTAAAGATTTAAGCGTACATAGGGATATAGGGACAGAAAAAGCGACTTTGTTTTATACTATGTAGTGATTTATCTGAAATTACAAAGCAAAACATATGGTTATTATACATATAAACCTTCCTCTTGAATCACTCTATCTATTAAAAAAAACCGCATCAAAATCCGTTGCGTAGTTTTAAAGATTTAAGCGTACATAGGGATATAGGGACAGAAAAAGCGACTTTGTTTTATACTATGTAGTGATAAAATTTATTTAAAATTAATTTATTATATATATATGTAAGGAAAAACAATGAATATTTCAACATTCAAGGATTTTCTTCAATAACTTTCCTTTATCGCTTATCTTTTCATCTAAAATCATGATGAAGGCAAGTTAATTAACTTGCTTGAACTCATTCCGGTGCTCATCTATCAAGCATCTTCTGAGACTTTGAGCATTTGTTATTTATTTATTTTTTTTTATCGAATGCTCTAATTTTCAAACACCTCCAGTGTATGACGAAAGCTTAAAGTCATCTTTGTACATTTTGACCAGTTTGGGCGACCATACCAAGGTCTGGCTTCCAAATTCTTGTTCCATTCAGGTGTTTGAATCAGTATGTAGAAAAATAAGAAAAAGTGATTTTTTTTTTCGACTCAAGGCCACTTCCGCAGAAAAGGGTGCTCTAATAAAGTCCCATACAAAGTGATTCCATGGCCTCGCCCTCAATTGAATGGGGTCCCCGCCCATGAACAGCTTATGTGATTTCTGTAGACTTTTTTTGTTCTGCTGTATTTGTTTCTTCTTTTTTCTAATGATCCCATAAAAGAATTTCGTGTTGGGAATACAAGATTTAAATTTTGTATCTCTTTATGAGGAAGACAACGGGACTTTGATTTAATCTCTAGTTCTTCCATATTTATCGTGTTATTATTATTATTATTATGTTTAATATATATATATATATATATATATATATATATATATAAATTTTACATTAAGTTTATATATATATATATATATATATATATAGGGTGTATCTGAATTGATGGTTAGAACTGTAAAGGATGATAATACATGTCAAGACAAGCAAATTTTGTATAGGAAACCAGGGTCGCAATCCACTTATTAAATCAAAAATACAGGGTGTCTCACATCAAGCCAAATCCACATTTTCGTTCATAATTGGGACAATAGTGAATTATTTTAGTGAAATCTTTAACACAATAACTTTATTTTCTCTAAAATTTCGCGACATTAAGGTAATTGTTAGAATTTCACTGTAATTCAATCAGTGACACTGTCTGCATTTTCAGCTACCTTCTATGTTTTGAAGCGTCTTCCTCAGTATTACTTGGTCATGGAGGATTGCTGTTTCTAACACTTTTTGTGTTTTTATCACGTTCTACAGAAATCAAAGTAGCTATGTTGAAAATTTCGATAAAATATTTTCATTACTGTTACAGTTATGAAAGAAAATGTGCATGGTGTGAGACACCCTGTATTTTGTACTTAATAAGTGGATTGCGACCCTGGTTTCCTATACATAATTTACTTATCTTGACATGTATTATCTGTATTATCATCCTTTAAAATGCTGATCATCAATTCAGATACACCTGTATATATATATTGTGTCTGGATAATTAACCCTTCGCTGTATTTTGTATCATGTATGATATATTCCAATGTATGCAACATATTACCCGGTGTGCCAAGCATTTGCATAAATCTGTTTGATATTTGTAGAAATCAGATGCATTTAATAGCCCTGAATATATCCCTTAGTAAGGCCGTGCATAAGTTGAGAGAAGAGATTCTGTATAGTACTGGGAATTACTCTGAAAAGTTCTCTGTGAGAGGTTGATTTCGTATTAAGTATAATGCATATACAGGGTATGCAAGGGATCCATAGGCGTAATTTGTAGGGGGTTCATCCTCTATCTGTACCAGGCTTCACATTTTCTGTGCACACCTCAGCTACTTAATAAATTATTATCTATACTAATATTATAAAGGAGTAAAAATTGTTTTTTTGTTTTTTTGTTTTTTGTTTGTTTGTTTGTTTGTAGGGGGTAATCTCTGGAACTACCGAACCGATTTCAAAAGTGATGGTGACAACCCCTGCTCCAACGTAGGCTATATTTTATGTCGATGCCACTACACCAGGGGGGGGGGGGTGCAGGAGCGAAAAACGTTCAAAAATTGCGATCTTTTCTACACTGAAGCAGCTAGAAATTTGAAATTTCGCGTTGTAGTTACTTATAAGATGTAAATGCTCTCTAAGAACAAAATAAAAAAAAAATTCGAAATTTAAAAGGGTGAAATGAGCGAAAGGCGTTCTAAAAACATTCTAAATTACAATTTCTATGGAATTTCTAGAACTACCGAACCGATTTCAAAAGTGATGGTGGCAAATTGGTGGTGACAACCCCTTCTCCAACATAGGCCATATTTTATGTCGGTGTCACTAACTCCAGGGGGGTGCAGGAGCGAAAAATGTTCTAAAATTGCGATTTTGTTGACAATCCCTGCTCCAACAGCCTCTTTAATAAAAAACTATGCGTTTCTGACGACTGGGTTTTTCGCTAATTGTTGCCACAGATTAATCTCGGAAAATGAAACATTTGAAGTTACTGAAAAAAAAAATAGTAGCTCGAAAAGTATTTGTCAGAAAATTGTTAGGCAAACTGCGTTTGAAAGGTAAAAAATTGTATTTTTCTTGATATAAATTTCAAATCTAACGATTATGCCATTTTTCAAATATTGAATTTGAAAAATTACTAAATTTCACAATGGAGTACCATAGCAAAACCTTCATGCGCAAAAAGATAATGATAAGGGCGACGTGTCCTGGTGTGTATATTGGCTATAGCACGAGTCACAAATTATAGTAGCCTTATTATTCAGTTAAAATATAAAAGTGAATTATGAAATGTCAATATTTTGTTGGATTAAAAGTTTGTTATAAGAAATTGACCAGCGTAGCGGGGGTAGCTTGCTAGTGTTAAATATTGTACTATTTGTTTTATAAAAATAAAGTGTGAAACAGGATTAATGCTATATTTATTTTATTTTTTAATTAACAAATACTTGAAGATAGAAACTAAAATATTATCAGGAAAATATATGATTTTCTTTCAATTAGAGTAGGCTCTGTATCTCATCTGTCACACTGCTTAAACTAGCAAAATTGTTTTTTGCGCCACTTAAATATCACAAGCGATAAAATAAAAAAAAAATCGGACACAATTTTTGAAATAATATATAAAAAAATATTTTTCTTATTAATTTTCTGCACCAAGCAGATAATATCATAAAGATTTTCTTTTTTTGTAAAGACTAAAAAAATTATAATACGGGGTTGAATCTTCCTCTTTATTGCTGGCGACAAATCTAATATTATGTGTCAATATAACGTATTTACTCACATAACTTTCTCCCGCTGTATATATTTCGCATTGTTTGTATTTCCAGAAAAAAATAATAACATAAATTCTTATACCTTTCGTATGAGAAGCATAAAAGGTGCTCTAATAGGCCCCCATATGAAGTGATTCCTCGGCCTTGCCCTCAATTGAATAGGGTCCACGCCCTTGATTTGCTGATGTGATTCTGGCAGACATTTCTTTTTGTTCCACTGAATTTGTTTCTTCTTTTTTCTAATGGCTGTTTAAAAGAATTACGTGTTCTGAATGCAAAGATGTAAGTTTGTATCTCATCAAGTCGTGATGAAGCTAACAAGATAATGATTCTGATGATTCTGGAAAGATAATGATTCAGATATCTATTACAATTCTATATTCATTTAGCTACTTGGAATATATACATATATATATTGTTTTTTCTTCAGTTTTATTTTTTATTTAAGAGGCTGATTTGGATTGGAAAATTAACCTTTCACTACTTTTTGTACCCAGAACCCGAATTACATAATTTTGAGTCCAAGGCACATGATACTTTTTGGGCACCCGCTTACATTTACTTGCTGGTTATATATGTAGTAACTGGCAACGAACTCTGTGGACTCTGTACCGCAAAGCCAGCAGATTCTTTAATGAGGCTCTTGATGAAGACAAACTGCCGAACAACTGGTTTTGATGAGTGCAGTAATTTTTACAGCGTGAGAACAGAAGGAGTCGAGAGACGGAGTCAGACGGACTCTCGGAGAGATGCTCTAAGATCTCCGCGGCCAGCCTTTGCGAGCTGAGCTGAGTAACGGCTTATTGGAAAACGGCCTTCACTAGCTGCAATGTTGTTAATATTATCTGTAAACCTGTAAATATTTGTAATTATTTTACATATAACCAAGGACATTAAAATGAGTAAGATTTCCTTAAAAATCTCCCGTGGACTTATTTATACCCATTTAGACAACCGAGCATATTTAACATAAAATATCTCTACAAATATATAAAACAACATGTATTTATAATCTGAGTATTTATAATTTGACAAAATTTTTCCGTAATTTAAATGATTATTAAGTTTTATAAGTAACTTTTGTATTTATTAAATAAATCCAGTTCGCAAATAAACTAAACTCTACTGTATAGCATAATCTAATATGAGCATTTTCAAAATGCAAATCTTAACTGCCTTTGGGCAACCTCCCTCAAATTTTGAGGCAGAAGCCTCAGGTTTTGCCAACATCTAAAGAGAATATCAAGTAGGTATTGGCTTTGTGGGCCTAAGTAAAACCAATCTCTGTTTATATTATGTATAATATACAGGGTGTCCCTAAAGTCATTGTCTCATTTTAAAATTCAATAAAAGACCAAGCAATTGGCGTACGAGAGTGCGATTTCAACAAATTGCTTCTTATGATCTGAAATTTTGTGTAAGCAAATAATAAAAAAAATAGTTTAAAAAATTTCTTTTGGGTGGCGTTGCTTCTGCAAAGCTACCGAAGAAGTAGAATGTCTTTATACATAACAGTGACATAAGGCGCTCAAAGCGTATGTCACGATGAATGACTATTTTGTTTATTTACTTTAATGGATTGAGATATTCGGCTGTTAACCTAATTTAGTCTGAAGTTATCTCAGAATCTATACATTTTTCAATGTAACTCATCTCTCAAGCAAACCATTTTTTTGAACGATCTTTCTAAAAATGTAACTTTTATACAATTTTATTCGAAAAAAAAATTTTAATAAAAAATGTGGTTAGCCCGTATTTGTTTTCCTCAGTCACATGACTTGCGCTTTTATTATATAGATTACGTATGATAGGATTTAACAGAATAAAAAAAACTTTTTAAGTTTTGATTCGATATTCATAAAATTTGAAATGACTCCACAAAATTCTGCAACGATTATATTTATTAAATTTCAAACCATTTGGTTGGGTAGTTTTTGCGTTGTTATATGCGGACAGACGGGTAGACAGACAAACAGACGGACGGACCAGACGACGACTATAGGTGCTACGTATTTATATAATTACGAAAGCACCTAAAAATTCGTAAACAGAGCATCGAGAGAATGTTAGGAGCATAATAAAAAGTTGTACAGAAGTAAATCTTCTTTTTTATCCATATACTGGTTACAAAACACAGCTATAGTTTCGAGAGCAATAATTATCAGCTCTTATCATCATGTGATAGTAATAGAAAATACTTATCCTGGCAAGGATAAAAACATGTTCTTCGGGTTTTTATTTTAAAACATAATTTCTCCGGTAAATGTAATTGCATACATTGTAAAAAAAAGACAGATGGTCCTTAATCTAAGAAAATATAATATAACTACGAATGAGAATAAACAATAACGTCTTGCGAGTTACTATCGATTCCGAAAAGCTTTAAAAACCTCGCAAACCAATATATTTTTGAGATTGAAAAAAATATTGGTACTTTCGTGTTATAACTTTTATACAATGGGCGGCCTCCTTGGACTATAATATAGGTAGTACTATAGGTACTATAGGTAGGACTATAGTATAGTATAGTATAGGACTCCCTATACCTTGGGCGGCCCCAAGGATGAATCGCCCAGCGACCAAGATTTATCGCCAAATTATAAATGACATTCATGTATTAACATTTCGAGACGTATATGGCCACGTTACAGTAATATATGACGCATATATGATGTATACACTATGGCATGTCTATAAGACGTATATGATGTATATGTGACATATAAGACGTAAATGTCTATAATGACTATATGGCACGTATATGAGTGCTTGGAATATATATATATGTATATATGCGTATATAGGATTCATATAATAAGCTTGTGATGATGTTGGTGAAATCATAGCTACAACCTTTGCGTAATCGTAACCGCTATAACACGAAATTACTAAAATATTTATAAAGGCAGAGTTTCTTTGGCTGCCAATGATTATCGGAAACGTTTCCGAATAGTTTTCATAATGTATTAACCAGTTTTCTCAAACCAGAATGTAGGTTTTTCGGATGCTATCCATTCCCATGTAAACATTTTCATGTTCGACAAATATGATAAACTAACAGCATTAAAATTCGCATTAAAATTAATATTATTTTGTTACTCTTGCATGCATAAATTTGATTGTTACAGCTGAAAATGTTCCGTCGAGAATTGAAAGCATCCTAAAAGCCATTATTTTGGTTTGAGGAAATTGATTAATGCACTATAAAAACGACTCGGAAACGTTTCCGAAAATCAGTTGCAGCAAAAAGAAACTGTTTTTATAAATGATTCTTTAATTTTCGAAAATATATTGGTTTTCGAGATTTTTAATCATAAAGAACGCCTGACTGAATCATATGGGTAACTCGGAAGATGTTATTGTATATTCTCAATCGTGGTTATATTATATTTTCGTTGATTAAGAAACGTTTGTCTTTCTTTTTTTTCAGTTTTTTTTAATTGATAAAATATGCTCATAGTTTATTGTTCTGAAGTGCATGTATTTCATATTTCAGTAAAAAAGCTTTGAATAATTCTGTCCGGTTTTTTGGTAGAAATATTTTTATGCGAGTTTTGACAATTGTGTGTTGACAATTTTATTGCATGAGGTTGTTCATCCTCTTTTTAGGGTTTCGTTCATCGAGCGAAACTCTATTACTCCCGTTTCGTTGTCTATCCGTCACAGAGCCGGTTCTCAGAAACTATTTAACTTACAGACATGAAATTTTGTGTACTTATAGCTGAATACCTGCTATGAAGCTCAAAATCATAAAATTTGAAAAAATCGTATTATTTTAATATATAGAGATAAAAAGGCAAAAATCTAACAGCCTTTTCTTACTAAATTTAAACATTTTTCGTTATAGCAGTTGCCAACAATTAAAAATCCACAATAAAATTGTTTCTACAATAATTAATTTTCTATTGAAAGATTTCCACGCGAAAAATGAAAATGAAATAAAAAGTTTCACCAATTGAAAAAAAGATTAATATGACGTCATATTGGTAATAAAATGGAAATTTTCAAAGATTTCGCAATAATACAAGGACTATGAGTATGTGTAAATACAGAAAGCAGCTTAATATGACGTCATTAGAGAATTAAAAAGAAAATTAATCTGACCTCGTAGCGAATTTTTCAAATGTTTGAGAATAATACAAAGAGAGTATCAATATGAGTAATAGAGAATAGTAAATATATAAGTTTGAGGAACGTATTGAATCATGATAAAAAACCGATTAAGGTAAAGCCAGGAGAGATGGCTCGGTCGGAGAGATTGCGCACACAGAGGGTGAAGGAGTAGAGTGAGCGCGCAGCGACTCCAGGTAGTTGTACAACAGCAATAGTGGAGTGTCTATTTGAAAGTGCACGTTGATTGTTTTGAGCGTCTAAGTTAAAGCATTGCTATTTTGTTTTGTTTTCCCAAAGTAAGTGCTTGAATTTTCATAGCTATTCATCAGAATTTCTATATAATGTCTGTAGTACAAAATATTTTAAACTTAAAACATTTCCAATAAGCTACTAATCAAGACTAACAATGTGAACATCAACGGTTCGTTTTAGTAGCGGCCATGTTTAAATAAAAGGCCGCGTAATCTCTCCTACCGAAATTGGAGAGTTTGCGCATCTGCTACTTAGGAGAGATGGCGCATTGTTCCCATTAGTTTCCATGCTAGGAGAGATTACGCAGCTTATTGGTAAATTTGCATAAAAAATGAAAAATGAAAATGTACTAATTTTAAGTTAAACGTTTTTTCAAGTAACTTAATGTTATTTTGTAATCTTATCTGGACTTGCTTTTCCTGATTCTTTAATTTTTTCCCCTTTATATTAAAATTTTTTAATCGTTTTTAAAATTATTTCGTTTTTCTGATTCTTTATTCATTAGGTTGAAGTATTCACTCTTAATACAATAATATTTGTTCACAAAAACCTTACAACAATGTCATTTAAGTGTAATTATTATTGTTAACAATTTAATTGTAGTTATTATTAGTAACAACTCTCCTACCCATGTGCGCAATCACATCAAACCTGTAAGGACAGATTGCGCAAAATAACTTTCTTGGTTTTATTACAACTGTTCTATTAAATTACAACATAACAACAAAATAGCAATGGAAATTCATAAAAAAACAAAGAAAGTCAAAATTATTCATGGATAATTTAGAAAAAAAATTAATATTTAGATTTTTTATCGTTATTCCTCTGAATTGTGCGCAGACTCTCCTAGCTTTATCTTATGGAAATATTGGCATAGTTTAACATTTTGATGGTCTCTGTACAACATGTTTAATTTAGAAATTGACTTTTTTTTAAATATCGAATTTAGTCCACATGACAGATATTATTATGATAGAGTATAGTAGCGGGTATCGCCCGCTATCGGATTGGTTCAGATTTTCGAAAAAACGAGAAAAATAGACCGGTAAATTTTTACTTTATAAAACACATGACTTTTTTTTCTGAAAATGAAATTTATTTGGATTTATTAAAGAAAAGATAATGTGTTTTGAAAGAAATATTAAGCGAAACCCTTTGTGCGATCTTCGATTACACTTACCCACTTGTTTCAATTTCCTATTTACATCAAAGAATTAAATACCTTCTTTCAGAACATGTTTTCATCCTTGTCTCGATAACTACTCCCTGCTACTATCACCTGATAATGAGGTCTGATAATGAATTGCTCTTGAAACTACAGTTGTGTTCCTTATCATTGTATGGAGAAAAAATATTTACTTTTGTGTATTTTCCATCTCTATTGAATTTATTATTGCTCATTATAAACAATTTGGACTTTGTGAAAGTTATGAAAAACAAATGAATAAAATGTAATATTGAGCTTTTTTTAAAATGTTTTGTAGATAAAGTTTTTTGACTCTTTCAAATTTTCTGTGTGATTTTACTTGTATCTTAATTTTCAATTTGTGAAAAAGTCGTACGTGAAGTTAGGTATATCTGAAAGAGAAAAGAAAATATTACAAAAAAGGAAAAAAGGGTATTATAATGGAACCTCGATTATCCTATTTCTGTTATTCGATTATTTGCGGAAGCTACTGTCTTATCATACTTAACTTACAAAACAATTAGAAATGATGTACGGAAGAAATGAAACAAAACGAAACAAACATTGATTTCTGCTTACTTTACCTTGAATAGTTGCAATGATTCGAGAATAATAATGAGTATCACAGTATTAAAAAATCTCTTCTTTTTTTAGTTATGATGCGCTTCTTATTTTATGTAAAGTCGGTTTTGTGTTTAAATGTTTTTTTTAAAACAAGGAATAGTATAATTGTTAAATTCTGAGTTTCATAATATGTTACAACATAATATTTCTATTCCGAGTGTTATTATATATTTTTACCACAATATGTCTTTATACTCATTAGTCTCATAATTGGCAATTTCTGCTTGAATTTGACTTGAAGATACGCGAGGTTTCGCTGTATTTCGTAGACCCGTGTAAAGTCCTGCACGTATCGGCTTGTATACCCGACACTAACCAGAAAATTCTTCTTAAAGGTCAACCCAAATCCAAGAAAAATATTTCGTCAATCCAAAATTTGACCCGTTCCTGACACACTTCAACACTAAACCGACACGAACCTGACATATTCAAACCTGAACCCGACCCGAAGTCGAAGTAAAAGAATCCATATTTTAATACATTTATGGAAAAGTAGTCTAAAATTATATATTTCTTAGCAATTTTATGTTATTTTTATAAAAATGAACACATATACACTCAGTAATGTTCAAGTGTATGGTTTTTTCAATTGAAAAATATTCAGGACTTTGTTTTGAAACATAAGGTCAACTCGAATTCGATTCAAAAGAATCCAAACTCATCTCGAAACCAATCCGAACCCGAAACGTTTAAAGTCAACCCGAATCGCAATGAAAAAAATTAGCGCCAATCCGATTCGATCCGAACCACGAGTCGGGCTGGGTTCGGATAACATCGGGTTACCGGAATCGATGCAGGATTCCCCCTGTACAAAAGTACAAAAAGTACAAAAAATGGGCAGAAAGGCAATACACCCGTATAATCAATGTTTGAGGCGGTTAAAGGTTTGAAAAAGATTTTCACCAAACTTAGCATGCGGGACAAACATAAACATGTATTTAATCCTTCAAAACATGCATTTTCTTTTGCATTCCGCATAGCATCCGATGCAATATTGAAGCGATAACAATATATTCATTCGCATATTTCTGATTCGAAGGCCATCAATATACAGGATTGATGAATCCACAAATGAAAGACATTGAGGTGCTGTGACATTGCATGTGTTGCGTGACCAGAATTGCATTAATCACTTTGTATAACCCGAGGTGTCGAAGCAGGAAATGCTCTTCTGTAAAAAAAGCTTTTATTCTTTTTTCTTTTCATTAGAGATTTTTTAAGTTATAAATGATTTTTAATATTCTGAAGCTGCATCGTCTATTTTACCACTGAAATACTTATAAACGAGAGATCAGACAATCTATATTATAAAGAATAACTTGTCCGTGAATAACGCTGACCTCATATTGAATGTGGAAACACCTGGTCAATAAATTTCTCTTTCATTGCAATTTTTTTTAACTTCTAAGCACACAATTTCAATTTTTGCACCTGTCTAATAGGAAAAATAAGGTTCTTTCAAAGGCAATTTGTTTGAAAACTATTATCTTAATATACTAATTTTTTTATGGTTTTTAAAATTATTTTCGAACACTAATTTTTTTTTAATCTATATCTATCGTGTGCAGCCCGATTACAAAGGATTAACCAGTATGCACTGAAAACAATATGAATAGCTTCGAATTTTTTTTCGGGTAATATTGTATAATGAAATTAAAATTGATCAATAAATAAGTAAAACAATGTAAATAAAACAGAAATTTAACAGACATGTAATCGAATTACGCGCTTGAACATCTGAAATTATCAGAAAAAAAATGCTGCTCTAATTAGCGAAAATTTTGGCGATTTCTTCGGCTATTAACTCCTAACATTTGGCTAATACAAGAGTATCGTTTTTAATTCTTAAATGCATAAGTGTATCAAATTTGCAACACTTCTATTTAACTTTTAATAAATAAATCAAGTTCTTCGCAACCACTATATTTATATAGAAATGTTAATCCTGAGAAAATAACATAAATATGCTACTAAATAAAGTTAAAAATATATCTTAAAATTTCTGGGGTCTTATCCTTAATATACGTATAAAAAAACACAATTCTAAAAGAAAAAATCATGTATTTAAGTGTTAATAAATTCAAAACGTACATTATTGATAAAAATACATTGTTGATAATTTTCATATAAAATTGTTTTTTGGTGGTGTTAGTGGACAATCCAAAAAAATATATTAAATGTAAAAAAATGTTTAGAAGTTTAAAAATTTGCAGAAAAAAATGGATTGAGTATATTGTGGACACCGGTTTTAATATGATGTCAGCGTTTCTCACGGATATGTTTTTGCTGTATAACATACATTTAAATGATTAATAACTTTACGTACTCGGCAACAAAGCAATTTTTTGTTAGTATCTTAGAATCCAGAGTTCCTAGAGAATATTTATTTGACGATATCAGTTTATCTGTTTTTCTTTCGTTATTTGAATTGATTGCATCATAAAAGTGTTCTCATACGATAATATTTTATCTCTCTTCTTTCTCGATTGACGGATAACTGTAAGAACACTAGATAAAAACAATTTCGAAAGTGGGATCAATATTGAAAGAGTTATATTTCGACACATACGGAAAATTGCTTAAGTCATTCCTATGCAACTTATTTTCACTTAATTTAAGCTATAAAAAATGATTAGAATTCACATAGCACTAATTCATTGAACAATATCATATGGGAAACATGATAAAATAAAAGAACGCAGAGTTGGATCCAAGTGTGTGTGCGTGGGGGAGGGGGGGGGGTTAAGTGCTCTTTTAGCACATCTCAATGGCTATCACTAGCTCATTAAATTTAAAAATTTCATACTGTTTTTTAAAATCAAGTTATTTTCTAAAAGTTTACTGGACAAAATTTACACACACTTATGCACATAAAGAAATGAATAAGTGATCCGAATTCACTACTGTGGGTACACTGGAAAATTGCCCAATTGCATACAAATTTTAAAGTATTTAATTGGCAAAACAAAGAAAGGTACTTTTATGTTAGTCCGGTGCAGGTAATGAATCGCTAAATATTATTCCCATTTGCATCATTCGCAGTGTATTCATTTAATTTAAAAATATAAACTTTCATTCCTTTTATTTAAAATGCATAACTTCCCTTTAAAATACATATATTACATATATTTAATATACATGTCCTTCACTTATTTAATTTAAAATACAAAAATATATAAATAAGAAATAATGTATAAAATTTTATTTCAGTATCAAAGAATTATTTCTAATTTACACACCCGAAAAATAAAAGTAGCTATTGGCGAGAAAAGAAATGCTATTGGCGAGGTTTGACTTGAAGAAGTTAGCGAGTATAATGATTCGAAAATTGTTAAAATGCAGAGAGCTAAATATATCGAAACTAAAATTGAATAATGTATGTTTTTAGAATTTATTGATTTTTAATTTGTTTTAAGAATTCGTCAGTGTAAGTGAGATGCTTTATTTTATTTATTTATTTATATATTTTTTGCTGATATACAAGGATTTTTTAAATATATTACTGTATAGTGTCCATTTTTTCTACAAAATTCTTGAAAAAATATTCAAGAGTGTTAGTATTGGTTAAAAATACAGAAATGTTAACTAAAAACGATAATTGCTGAATTAGTGTAGTGCCGGATTTCATTATTAGATTAGATGATTATCCGGTGTGATCTCATTATTAGTGAGTGTGTAAAATTTATTTTATTTTTCTTAGGATTTCTCTTTAAAAAAAAAAAAAAAAAAAAAAAAAAAAAAAGTGGCTGTAAAGTGTAAAGTATTGGATGTTAATTAAATCTGCATTTTATGAAACAGAAATTAAACAAAATTCAAAATAAATAAAATTGATCAAAAATACGTTACAGGAAAATACTCTGTTTTGCGCGGTGCAAAATTTAAGTTTGAAAATCCTTATTTTAAAGTATTTAATTTGAGATTACTGAATATTATGGAAAAACCACCGAGCTCTAAATATAACAGGAGATCTGTCTTCTTAATGCTCAACTTGATCTCCAGCGGTCACCGCGGAAGGATACAGTGACGATAATTTTAGCTCGCATTCATGGCAAAACATGCTGTCTCTCGTATTCCTTTGCCTTTCATGCTTCTGACCGCTGATTCTGAACTCCTGTTATATATAGAGCTCAATGGGAAAAACAGATGTTTTTGAAATTTCAAGAATTGGCTTAACTCATCGAAACTAGCATTTTCTATCAGAGAACCTATATGGTCGAAAATAAGTGCAAAGGAGTTGGCAAGGGTTGGAAAAGGAGTTGGAAAATGCGCTTTTTAACTTGCGAAAAAAAAAAAAAAAAAGATTTTACATTACAAAATTGTAAGAACGGCTTTTTTTATACATTATGCACTTAACAAAGGAGATACTTTAAATAAAAAAATAAAGCACATGAAGGTGTCGAAAGATAGTAAAATAAGTATAAAGGTAAAATTAGCTTTAAAAAAAATACACTCTTTTATGAGCATTCAATATTTATCATGAAGATTACGCCTAATTTCCTGACTGAAATTGAAGATTTTTCAAAAAAAATTCCGTTGCACCACATTAATTTGGCATGGCACCGAAACGATTACGGAAAATGCACGGCTTTTTTTTACGCTTGGTAGAAAACGCGAGCTGGAGAATTTATTTAAAATTATGTAATTATTTCTTTTTTAATAGAAAAAATAAAGTATTACAAAAAATTAATTTATTCATTTGTTATTGATAGTTTTTACTTTAAAAAATATTTTTATTCTACAATAATTATTAAAATTGATGGAGATATTGTCAATCGTATACGGAAATGTTGTGCGTGCATCACCCTGCGCCGTGTATGTGCACAGCTTGTCAAAATCAAACTTTCCAGAAAACATATTCAATTTTGGAAGGGGGGGGGGAGAGTCATGAACCTATATTTAGTGAAATAGAACGAAATTCGGAAAAATGGTAGTCGTTTGTAAAAAAGAAAAATAAAAGTCAATCTTTCGCATTATTTTCTCTAAATTCAACATGTCTTAAAATATATATTAAATAAGTGCATTTAGCAATATTGAGTATATTTTTCCTTCGAATTCTTATTACTGGTTAATTTATTTTGTATCTATTATCTTCAGATTTAAAAGTTGTATTAATTACAGTGGTGGCCAAAAGTTTTCACATTTTTTGAAAGTTTCATGTTTTTCAACTTTGTGTGCTTGTAGAATATATTAATTTTCACTTAAATACAAAAGTTTATATATCAGTAGAATTTAATAATAAAAACAGTATTACAATATCTGTATTACAAAAAAAGTTATCACACTTTAGTAGAACAAACAAACAAAAATCGTTTTGAATAAGGACGTGTTTTGTAATAAAAGCGTACTAGCCAATCACAAACACTGTTCTGAGGACCAATCAAATGTCTGTAACTATAGTTTAGGTTATTTGGATGGTAAAATAATTATTGTTGTGGAAATATTTTTTGGAATGATGCATACTAGTACAATTAAATAGAGTATTGCTGTTTTTGAATATTTAAAGTCCTTTTTTTTAAATTAAACTAATTTTAAACAATGTCATCAACAAGAGAAAATAATTGGACATCTGCAAAAAGAAGCCTAATTGTCATATTGAGAGAAAATGACCTCTCTTATGCTGAAATTGCAAGACAAGTTGGTGGTTCAGTGACTTGTTCTGGTGTACGAAAGTTCTGTTTCGGTTATGAAAAAACGAAGTCAGTGGAAAATAAGGCCAAATCAGGCCGAAAAAATGCACAAGTGCTACTGCCGATAGAAAAATTAAACGGCTATGCCTTCAAGATAGAAAAATTTCATCAGATGCCATTAGATGTGAAATGAATGCAGCGGGTATTGCAGTAAGTTCAAGAACAATAAGAAGAATGTTATCAGGATTTGGACTACAAGCTAGAATTCCAAGGAAAAAACCATATTTAAATCAAAAGCAACGCGAAAAACGTGTTAAGTGGGCAAAAGAACACTTTAAATGGTCAGAAAATCAATGGAAGCAAGTAATCTGGAGCGATGAGAGTAAAATATCGCTCTTTGGTAGTGATGGTAGAAAATACGTGAGACGTAGAGTAGGAGAAGCACTTCATCCTGATTGCATTGAAGCAACTACAAAAAACCCAACAAATGTCATTATTTTGGCATGTATGTCTGCAGATGGTGTGGGCCGAATTCAAGTGATTGATGGCATCCTGAATGCCAAAAAAAATATCGAAACTGTCCTGGAACCAAAATTGATACCTTCCATCAGGGATCTCTTCCCCAACAACGCACCATTTATCTTTCAGCAGGATTCAGCTCCATGACACGCAGCAAAAGTATGCAAAGCATGGTTTCAAAATATAGGCATAGATATATTACCATGACCAGGAAACAGCCCTGATCTCAATCCAATTGAAAATTTGTGGCGACGTTTGAAAATTCTTGTACGAAAAAAACGTCCATCCAATAAAAGACAACTTATTGAAGCTATAATTGATTCTTGGCACCATGTGATTACAAAAGATGAACTCCAAACACTCGTTCACTCGATGAAAAGTCGCTGTGAAGCTGTCTTAAAAAATAAGGGTTATCCTACTAAGTCTTGATTGTGTAAGTATCACTTTCAAAAAATGCAAATCTAAGATAGATCTTACTATTAGTTACATAACTTTTTTTGTAATACAGATATTGTAATACTGTTTTTATTATTAAATTTTACATTAAATTACCTTCAATTTGATATATAAACGTTTGTATTTAAGTGAAAATTAATATATTCTACAAGCACACAAAGTTGAAAAACATGAAACTTTCATAAAATGTCCACACTTTTGGCCACCACTGTACAATAGGTATATATTTTTTATTCATTATTATTATTTATTTCTTTTTTATTCTGGCAAACAGCTAGAAAAATTGCAAAAAAGTGCCAGTGCTGCCATCTATGGATGCATCTCTATTTTCGATTATGGGAGGAAAATCTAAATTTACGTATTTACTCACGGCGGTATCGAACACGAGACCAACTGTTTACAAATACAATGTTTTATCTGTTATGCCAGCAGGATCACATAAGTGTGTTATGTTAAATGCAAGTAATGGAATGATTCGGATGCCTGTTGATATTTTAATAGGATTCATTAATTTTTTGCTGAGAAAACTGGAAAATTTGGACGGGATTTTGGGAATATTTGGTCAATTTGAGATTGTGGTTAAGATCGTACAACTTTAGTATTTATGTGGAGGAAGGAGATATGAATTATACATATTTTCAATTCGATTGTTATCAGCATATTTCTTAAATGAAAAAGCGTTCCCTGGATATTGAAATTTAACTGACTAAATTTTCTTTTGAGACCGATTTTAAAAAAACACAGTAAAATTATTCTTTTCGAATAACTTAAAATAATTGAACAATAAAAGTACAGTTAAGAAATTTTCGTTGATTGGGTGGGGGGAGGGGAGCTTTCATCTATAAATCCATCATAAAAATTAATTTTTTACTTTCTGTTTTTCTTCTTTTTATGGATATGTGTTAAAAATTTTATCTCAAACGGGTGGTTCAAGGCAGTTTTTAATTCATGCGGTGGTTGCCCATAGGGGGCATGTCATACCCTCCCCTAAAAAAAAATTAAATCTTCCTAGTGAAATGAATCTATTATCAATTTTTGCATGTATTATCAATTTTGTATTTTTGTATTATCAATTTTTAATTAGTTCCATGATTTGGTGCACAATTTTGACGACTCGATCTATACGATCATAGCCTGATTATCACAAGGGCACATGGGGAACGTGCGCCTGGCCCCCGTTTTCAGAAGGACACAAAATGCATTTTGTGCATTCTCTGAAAATACAAACTAATACAAAATTCCATTTATAGTTCATAGAAAAAATAAATTTTTCCCAGTCTATAAACTAAACTGCCTTATTGTGATTCATTAATGACAATGAATTGTAATGTAAACTTTGAAACTCGGAGAAGAACTGATATTACATCAAACATGTTTAAAGATTTATTTTGGATTTATTCACTCTAAATAGCATATAGTGCAGAGTATTCTACATTCATATAATTTTTAATCCATTTTTATATGTGTCTGCAATATATTCTTTTTGAAAAGCTGTAGTTTAAATTTTAAAATGCACTGCCAATTGCTAACGTGGAATTGAAAGAGACCGAAAAAAATTCAGTTTCAGATGGATTTTTAGCAAGTGCACCGTCAATTCTATATATCGTGTTATTTTTGCCAGGACCATGAAATGTTCCACTTAATGCATGGTTCCGTTATAAAATACACTGTACATTTTCAATTCGGTGAATTTTGGAATTTTTCAAAATTGCATACATGCAAAGTTTTATTATAAGCGCATTGAAAATTGCATTTTATAAAAAAGAACTTAACGTGATGGAGGAAACTGAGCTTAGATATGTACATTTCAACCAAAAACACAACAAATAAAATCTATAGTTCTATTTAGAGGATAATATGCATCTGTGCTGCATAATTTGTAAAAGAAATTTACTTGGGTAAATTTCTGAATTTTTCCTTGCATTCCTGTTCCATATTATAATTTTCTTTTGACAGATGATCTGTGTAAAAAGAAAATTATTAATAATTTGCACAATATCGTTTAGAAAATACGACTTTTCTCGTAATCATATACTCAGCGGTTCCCAACCTTTTTTCTCTCACGTACCCCTTGCATAGACTTCTCATTTATGCGTACCCCTTCTCACATAAAACCATTTTCCCTATTTTTGTTTTCATTCATTAGTAATGTTTTTAGGCTAGTTACCAATGTTAGATGTAGTTCTCTTCACAGTTCCAATTTTCAATCACTTTTCCATTTTGAACCACAACACAATATCAACATAAAGTTAAACGAAACACTAAATATTAGCTAAAGATTTCAGATTATGTACTCACAAAGATGGGATGAGGCTACACCCATTAATACACGTTAATTGGTTTATGCTAATGCAGACCAGTCCAACACTAAAATGATGACCTGCTTTCTATTGGGTTTTAAATGAAATCGTCGAAAGCAGAAGCCCCGATACGATTAATGTTTTTTCTATATATTTCTGGAATTACTAAAAAGAAAAGGAAAACAAAATAAAAAGAGAGACGTATACGAAATCGTAAGAAGTTATTAGGAGTGAGCAGAAATAATGGAGACACAGTAAACCAATTACTAATTTTAGGCTTTTTTCTTTCTTTTATGCGAAATAGACTTTTACACAAGTCTTTCTTTGTAAACAAACAGTTGAGAGTTTTGTTTTTTGTTTTCATTTTAAGTTATATTTTTTGCGTTATCCGCCATTACCAATGTAATTTTCACGTACCCCTAACTGTTCTATCACGTACCCCCAGGGGTACGCGTACCCCAGGTTGGGAATCGCTGAATACATCAACTTCTATACTTTTTATACTTTTTAATTTCAAGAAGGTTGCCATTTAAAGTTATTATGATTCAAATATTTTTTGGAGAATGTCAATTTTGGATAATGGAAGATTATATGACATCAGATTAAGAAAACATTTATGGCAATCCATTTTATGAAAGCAAATAAAGAGTGAAACTTTAAAAATAAAGTATTTCGAAGCAATAAAAAATACCCTGTATTTTACCGGTATAAAAGCAGAATTTCAAAATTCTGAATTCGAAAGTTTTCCAGCGAAATATATTAAGACATTTTATGTATTCTTGCAGTATCTGTTTGGAGGGATCACAGCCCCTCCTCCCTGATGTTGATTGGCTTGGTTTCTAGGAGTCCCTGCGGAAAGGTGCAGTAAGCCTGCGTCATCAGCGATCTCCATCTTCCTTAAGTCTTTCTCACTCTGAGATATCGCATCTGAGTTCGCTCTTGTGCACGACTTGCACACAAAAAGTCTCTATGAATTGTCCCTCCTCCTTCTCTTCCTAACTGCCTTTAACGTTAAATGTTTCAATTTTAATCACAGATTCTCTGATTAAAAAGGATTATCATGTGTTTCGTTGCGTTTTTTCACCCTTTATTCCAATTTTTTAATCACTTTTTAAGACGTTTCAATATAATTGAAAAGTTTTTATGACTTTGGTTTGTCTGTAGGCCGTCTATCCGTAAATACACTCGGATTACAATGCAATTGATATGCTATTGTGGTTTTATTATAGCATGTTTGTTATTAAAAATGAAGCATGTAGTATTTTTAATTTGTTTACAGGGACACCCAAAAGAACTGTAAAGAAGTGCGTAGCATTTATAGATTGTTTACAGGGACACTCAAAATAACTCGAATACATTATGATCTATGGGGGATAATTACTTGAAGTATATTTCAATGCTGTTACAGGGTATCAAATATTTAGAAATTGATATATGTTACTATAGATTGCTCGCTATTGAAAATGAAGTGACTGGCATTTATAGTTCGGTTTTATAGGGACAAACAAAAGAATTCTGTTTTATGGGGAAAATATTTTGAAGTGTATTTTTATTATGTTATATCATCCTTTATTTAAATCACTTTTACTTTATTAAAAGCCAACTTTCAGGTACACAGAAAAAAATAAAACCCAATTTGGGTCGAAAGATTCTTAGGTATGTGCCCAAATTGGGCCATGCCTGTTTTAGTTACCACTGTGTATCCATTTTGGGCTCTGTTAAATACCCATAAAAAAAAAAAAAACACTGTGTATCCATTTTGGGTACTATTAAATACCCATTAAAAAAAATTTTTTTTTTTTTGAACATGGGTATTTAATAGTGCCCAAAATGGATACACAGTGTTTGGTTTTTTTTAAAGAAAGGATAAAAATCCATAATCCAAATAATAAATCCAAATAAATTTCATTTAGCAACAAAAAAAGGCAGGTTATTTATGAAGTAAAAATTTACCGGTCTATTTTTTCGTTTTTTTGAATGTATAAAGCAGCCCGAAAGTGGGCGAAGCCCGATATCCTACTCAGTCATAATAATATCTGTCATGTGGACTAAATGCGATATTAATAAAAAAATAATTTCAAAATTAAACATGTTGAACACCTTCAAAATGTTAAAATATGCCAATATTTCCATAATCGGGTTTTTATCATTATTCAATACGTTCCTCAAACTCATATATTTACTATTCTCTATTACTCATATTGATACCCGCTTTGTATTATTCTCAAACATTTGAGAAATCCGTTAAACTTCCGATATGACATCAGATTAATTTTCTTTTTAATTCTCTAATGACGTGATATTAATCTGCTTTCTGTACATACACATACTGATACTCCTTGTATTATTGAGGAATCTTTGAAAAATTCGGTTTTATTACCCATATGACGTTATAATCTTTTTTGTTCAATTGGTGAAATTTTTTATTTCTTTTTCATTTTTCATGGGGAAATCTGTAAATAGAAAATTAATTATTGTAGAAAGAATTTTATTGTGGATTTTTAATTTTTGGCATCTGCTATAACGAAAAATGTTTAAATTTAATAGGAAAATGTTGTTAGAATTTTGTTTTTTTATCTCTATTTATTAAAATAATACGATTTTTTCAAATTTTTATATTTTGATCTTCATACCAGATATTCAGTTATATCTACACAAAGTTTCAACTCTGTAAGTTATATAGGTTCTGAGAACGGCTCTGTGATGGACAGACAACGAAGCGAGAGTAATAGGGTTTCGTGAGATGAACGAAACCCTAAAAAAGAGGGAGAGAGAGATCTGTGTTTTAAAAAAATCGTTTAAAGCTGAAAGAGAATCGATACAGTCGAAACCAAATGTTGATAATAAGGTCAAATAACGTAACGCTTCAATAAACTGTTATATAGTCCATTTATGCTAATTCAATATTTAATTTATGAAAATAATTTAACAATTTTAGAAAACGTATAGCTCTTTGAGTTTGATCCATTCTATCTTTAGAAATATTTCAATACTATTTAGAAATTAGAAATATAAATTTCAAGATGCTTACCATTTAAAGTTGTTATGATTCAAATATTTTTTGGAGAAGACCGATTTTGAATAGTAGAAGAATATGTAACGTCAGATTATGAAAACCTTCACAATAATCCATTTTATAAAAGCAAATAAAAAATCAAAAGTTAAAAAAAAATATTTCTATGCCACAAAAATTTTACTGTTACACAAGTATTTTACTGTTAAAATGCAGAATTTCAAAATTCAAAATTTGACAGTTTTCCTGCGAAAAATATTGAGACAGTTTATGTATTTTTGCAGTTTCTGTTTGAAGAGATCACAGCCCCTCCTCCTTGATGTTGATTGGCTTGTTTCCTAGGAGTCCCTGCGGAAAGATGTAGTAAGCATGCGTCATCAGCGATCTCCATCCTCCGCAAGTTTTTCTCCCTCCAAAATACCGCAATCTCTTTGAACAGGAGTCATGCACCCGGAAAGCCTCTACATATTCTTCCTTCTCTCACGGCTTGTCTAATGGGGGCCGCATCAGGCCCTGGGAGAAGGGCCTGATGCGGCCCCCATTTGAAGGGGCTTCCATGGAAGTAATCGCAGGATTTTCGTTAAAAAAGTGCCAAATGATTAAAATTGGTTAAAAGTGACCAAAAGTCTTGCATTTTAAAAGATTTAGGAAGGGCGTGATATCCCCCTTCCCCTGTTTGCTTTCCCTGCCCCATTCCTCCCTCCCCACGCAAAAAGAACAAACTATATCATTAGAAAACTAATGATTAAAATTTTTTTATAACAACTTAGTACTCCATTGTTTTCAAGAGAAATTCATTATTGACGTTTTTCTAGTAACGAAGCAAGAGAAAAACATTAATGATGACCGATTCGGAGCATTTTCCTTTTAGACATCTTATGACATACGTAGATAAGCAAAGGGGAAGTTTACAAACTAACACTCCCGTCAACCAATCCTTCGTATTTTTTACTACTAGTATTTTTTTCTTAAAGTTGGGACCATCTTTCTTGTGATACGCTGCATATACACTGCTCAAAACAATTAAAAGATATTGCAGTTTTAGGTGGATTTTGTATCTGGGAAACTTTTTAGCTGATTGATACATGGTCGACAGACATAGTAGGTTATATGAGAATAAATTACACATGTTTGGCATAAAAAAATGCATTTTATTGCGCATTTGTGTACAAAAGGAAAAAAGCACAATTTGTGCATATGAGAAAAAAAGAATAAGAAAAGGTGTTTTCTTCAAAGAAAATCATTTTCAGTAGGGGGTATGGTTTCCACGGGCGGCCAGCAACGTTGAACACCTTTGAGGCATGGACTCAATGAGGCTATTAATGACGAGTTGGGGTATTCTGCCCCACTCTTCCAGAAGAGCTCTTTCCAGTTCTTGGAGAGTTTGTGGGGGTTGTTGGCGGCCAGAAACTCGTCTTCCTAGAGCGTCCCAAACGTGCTCGATTGGATTCATGTCTGGAGAACACGCTGGCCATTCCATTCGAACGATTCCTTCCTCGAAAAGGAAATCCTCCACCAGATTTGCACGATGTGGCCTGCAGTTATCGTCCATTAAAATGAAGTTATCTCCGATTGCTGCAGCGTAAGGGACTACAATAGGTCTGAGGATCTCATCCCTATATCGGCGACCAGTCAGAGCTCCATCTCGAATGATGTAGAGGTCAGTGCGCCCGTCAATGGAGATGCCACCATACACCAACACTCCTCCACCGCCAAATCTGACACTTTCGTGCACGAACGCAGGATTATTCCTACTGCCACGGTCCCTCCAGATGAAAATACGCCTATTATCCGGATGCACAGAAAAACGGGACTCGCCAGAAAACAGAATATTGCTCCATTCATTTCTCCTCCAGTTGACATGCTCGGTTGCCCACTCCCTGCGGTCGCGACGATGCCTTGATGTTAATCTAACACATACCATCGGTCGGCGAGCATACAGACCTACAGCATGGAGCCGGTTTCGGACAGTCTGAGTTGAAATCGTGGTGCCTGTAGCCGAGCGAAGGTGTTGTTGGAGAAGAGTAGCGTTCATGTTTCGGTGTCTCCGAGCTGTCAACGCTAAATACCGATCTTCATTGGGCGTTGTTGCCCGTCTACGACCTTGCCCTGGTCTTCGGCCTGCACATCCACTCTCCAAAAAACGGTTCCAGATCCTGGAAATGACACTTTGTGACACTCCAATGGCTTGCGCTACTTCGGCTTGAGTTTGGCCCCCTTCTAACCTACCAACAATTCTCCAAGCTTCTGAATCTGTCAAATGACTTCGCTGAGACATCGTACTCATCGAAACAAAGCAATCACTGAATGCCGATCATCCTTGTCTTCATTCTCTTTTATCCAGTTGAAAGTCAAATTTCATTCGCTGCCGCTGAAGCGACGTTTTTGATGTCGAACTCAAAATTTGCATACTCCACAGTTTGAAAACCAGAAAAATTTGCATTTGTGATTCTCTTCTTCTATTTTCAGCAAAAAAATTTCGTTTATATCTTTATTTTATATAAAACTTCAAATATCCTTTAATTGTTTTGAGCAGTGTAGATTACAATAATACCTGGTACGAAATTTATGTATACATACAATAGGTATGAAGTGTAGTACTAGTCACTTCAGCATAACTCACGAACAATGTCTATGGAATAATAGGGCTTCCTAGAATAATGCTTGCATTCTACTTCTAAGCCCAAGTGCCTTCAACTGTTAGATGTTTCATTTTCAATGGCAGATTGTTTGATTAAAATTTATTATTATTTATTTCGTTGCGACGTGTCACAATTTAAAATTATCCTTTTTTTAAAAAATCACTGTTTAACTCTTTCCAAAATAGTTGAAAAGTGTTACGACTTCGGTTTGTCTGTCTGCCATCTATTCGTATATATACTCGAATTACCGTGTAATTGATGTACGATATTATGGTTTACTATAGCATGTTCACTTTATAAAAATGAAATATGTAGCAATTATATTTTCTTTACAAGGGCACTCCAAAGTACTCGGATACATTATGGTCTACGGGGGATAATTGTCTGAAGTATATTTTAGTGCTGTTGCAGGATTTCAAACGTCTAGAAATTGATATATGTTACTATAGAATGATCGTATTTGAAAATGAAGTGACTAGCATTTGAAGTCCGATTGTAGGGACAGACAAAAGAATTCCTTTGTATGAGAACAATATTTTGCTGTGTATTTTTATGACGTTATGCTACTTCAAACATAATGAAAAAGATATCATTTATTGAAGAGTAACACATGCTTCTTGTAGAATATGGTGTACGTTGCGTTCATCGTTTATTTACAAGGATACACAAAATAATTCAGTTACATTACTGTCTGTGAAAGATAAATGCAGGAAATACGTTTTCATCTGTATTATGCTTTTTTATACTCCGCTAAAGTTTTGTACAATGAATGGTGTGTATAAGTTCTATAGATTAGTATACAGGACTTCACAAAATATTTTTCATGCATTACCGTTTTGTGGGCGCCCTTTCAGTACATATTGATTTGCTTCCCAAATGTTTGTGTGGAAGATTAAAGTATATATGTATCAATAATGATCTCCATTACCAAGCCTTTACTAAAAAAATAATTTTAACGTGTTCAAAATCAACATTTTTTAATCATAAAGTGCGTATTTGTTGAAAAGTCGATGATAATATATATAGATGCAATAGCTGAGAAAGAACGTTGGAAAAATGCCTAAATGCATGTTTATATATAAATGATTAAATAAATCCTACAATGTTATTTAAACTTTAGAATGTTTGCCTGGCAAATGCGAAACATTAAAGGATTTAAAAGTTTAAAAAAAAATGGCAAACGCGGAAAAAGAATCGATGCTGTTAAGGTCAAAGATGCAAAATATGTCGTAAAACGTAATGGTTCACGAAACATCCATTTCCTCAATATTTAATTTATGAAAATAAGGCAATGATTTTACAAATGTGTTGCTCTTTGAAATTTGTGTCGATAAAAATCAAGCATATTTAGAGATTAAACTGCCTGATATATTAAATTCAAGATGGTTGTCATTTAAAACTATACAAATAATGTATGCATACACTGCAATAAGATACAAATAATGTATGCATACACTGCAAAAAAAATTTTTTTTCATTTTACAGTATAATACTCCCCAGTATTATACTGTAAAATAATTTTTTTTTTTTTTTGCAGTGTAACACTGTTTTGAGAGAGTCGAAGAAAATATAATGACAGAATAAGAAAACAATCATGATAATTCATTTTATGAAAGCAAATAAATAAGCAAAAGTTAAAAATAGTATTTTTAGGTCTCATAAAATATTTCAACGACCTGTTTTTTGCGGGGAAAAAAGCAAAATTTGAAAATTCTAAATTCGACAGTTTTCCAGCGAGATACTTTAAGATATTTGATGTATTTTTGCTGCATCTGATTCGAGAGAGCAAAGCCCCGCCTCTTTGATGCTGATTGCTTGTTTCCTAGGAGACCCTGTGGAAGGATGCAGTAAGCATGCGGCATCAGTGATCTCCCTCCTCCGCTTGCTCAATATGAGATATTGTATCCTTTCAGAGCACGAGCCATCAGTCATGCATCCACGAGAGCGCTTGATGAGTACAACGATTTTAATCCACAAAACTTCTTTAAACTTATATTGCATACATATTTTGCACTCATGGTGCATAAGTATTGCTTTTGATGAAAAGAATAAGAGAAAAAGAAAGTATAGTTCTGAATCTGTACAAGTATTTTCGAATTTTAATTTTAAATATTTAAAAAATCCAGTTGCATTCAGAAATAAACTTTTTTGTAAACTGTTTTGTTTCTTACTTCCTTGATAGTTGCAAAAATCTATTGTTAACATTTTTACTTGATAATTTTCGTAAATGGGCACCTTAGAGTCCAGCACGGTCCGGGCTGTACTCAACCCGAACAAGAAAATTGCACGTAAAGTCGACCCGTACCGGACAAAAAATTTTCGTTAACCCGAAACCGACACTCTTCAACTTGAAAATGACCCGAACCCGAAGTGAATTAATACATATATTTTAATACAATTATGTAAAATTAGTCTACAACTATATTTCTAATATGAATTTTATATTTCTTGTACAAAAAAGAACACATATACAGTCACTAATATTCAAATATATAGTTTTTTTTAATTGAAGAATATCCATGACTATCTTTGAAAAATCGGATTCACCAGAACCCGATCCGAATTAATCAAAACTAAATTCGAAAGTGACCTATAAACCCGACCCGCAACAAAAAAATATTAGTGTCAAGGCGACTTGACCCACGGGTTGGATCTCCTAGGTACTGCTATGAAAAATAATAAGAAATTAAATAAGTGCGTGATAGTAAAAAGATTGACAACACCTGTTCTAGAGCTTTCCGCAAAGTATATATTTCAGTTATTATTCTCACAGGGAAATATACTTTAGCGCTGTATCTAAAAAAATTTCCTTCCCGCGTTCAACACGTAGATTTCTTTTAACTAATGTACAATCTCATTGTCATTCCTACATGCATGGAATGTTCAGGTCTTCCCACTGCAATATCTTGTGTACCAAAGAAAGACAGATGAGTGAAGACGTTGGGGACACTTCTTCTAAATTAAGTGCAAATATATAAAATACGTTTTTCTTTAATCGTAATCATTATTAAAATTAAACAAGCCCTAATGGACCAAATGAAAAGTTGATAAAACATAGCAAGGCGTCGGTATAATTATATAAATCTATATGTCAACAAATATACGTCAATAAATTAATTTTAATTAGTATTATATTAACCAAGGTGCGTATTTTTCTGAATTTTTATCAACGTGCGTAATTTCCAAGAAGTCTGGCACCACTATTTAAAATTAGAATTTTTTTTTATTATTATTTAAATATCAGAATTTACAATCGGCAAGTCTCATCGTAAAATTTGGAATATTTTTCTCCGATTAAATAAGGCGTAAAATTCAATGTATGAATCTTGATTTACGAACATATCAGCACTGGTGCCTATACTATGTATATTATGGACGAATGATTCATTCGGATATCAAAACCATTTGTTATAATACTACTGCCTACTATACACAAAATTCTAGCATTAGATTTTTTTCTAATAAATCATAACATCGCAATAATTAAAATTCAACATTACTGAACGATTTTTAAACAATAAAATGTAATATGGAAAGTTGCGATTTTATTTAATGCTGTACCCAATTCCATACTTGGTAATTTTTGAAACATTCGCGAAACCAGTTATGCATGTACGAATATGTACATGCATAAATTTTCAGACTTTTTCAAATTCTCAAGAATCGAAAACCTTTTTATTTTTCTATTAAACAAGTATATTTTAGAAAATACTCTCGAGGTTGTTGTTTAAATCCGAGTTTTGGCCTTTTGGGATATTAGCAATAACAAAAATGTAAGCTCAGGTAACCGCCGGCTATAATTAAAGATTTGACTCATTTATAAGAAAGTAAAAAGGTTATCGTTCAATTTTTTTACTCCTAAATAAGAACTAGTCGTTGGGGGCCACCGTAATACTTACCCATCATGGATATGCATAATATAAAATATGAAAATAAAACATGTGTAAAGTATTTTTAAAATGCATTGCAATTCGAATAAAATCCTGGCTTGATGACATCATAAATTTTAAATGCTCTATTACTGAATTGCATAAAAGAAACATCCTTATAACTCAAAAACTGATAAACATATTAATAAACGGTTTACTGCATCGATATTAAGCGTCTCATTTCCAATTAAAATATATCTTTGAATTGAAATTTGAATGAAATACAGGGTCATGAAAAATCGAAGAGTGTGAAAAATATAATTACAAATATCTCGGCAACTCATTATCCGATCGACTTCATGCTTTATGCAAAATTTATGTTTTTTTATTGTCTTTTATATTCACTTCTTAAAATAAACAATTTCGAAAATTTTTATATACTTTTTATCAGAACGAATATTTCGAGAGTCCGAAAAAATAGTTCCGGATAATCGAGGTTACTGAAATTCAATAAGCTTCTTCCCATTATTACATACTCAGTACATACCAAATTTCAAGTCTCTATCTCAATTTGTTCGAGAATAGAGCGTTTAACAGATACACAAACAGACGGACGGCAATTTTTTTTTTCTAAAAATATGTTTTTCGGAATCTCCAGAGTCTGAAACGTGTAAATCCGTCAGATTTTTTTTTTTTCAATTTTCAAAACGATTACAAGACTTACCCTATACTACGTATGATGGGTAAGTAATACCTGACATTTTTACGTGTGCTATAATGAAAAGAGTTTTGTAATTATGCCAGAAATATTCAATTTTCCAAAGGGAAAAACCTTAATTACAAATTTAGAAAATTTAGAAAATGTAGTCTTAACCCATGATAAAAATTCTACAGTAAAACCTAGAAAATTTGTTCTTCATAAATTAAAAATTCATACCAATTTGTTTAAAGGTTTACAGTCTTGAATGCAGTTCCCGAAGACAAATGAAGAGCAAGATGCAAGTAAGAAATAAATAAAAAATTTAAAAAAATCGTGCATTATGAAAAAACTGGGACTTATGGTGTCGCTGACAGAAGTTCCGTATGAAAATCGGGACGTACTCATCGTAGGTCTAAAGTGAACGGTTGGTTGGTTGATTTTATGACGGCCGATTATCTACACGAGGGATATAGGCCCTGGGGGGGGGGGGGAAGTGCCCTCCGTCGGGGTCTTTCTAAGGGATCCTAAGCCGTATTTACGGCAAGGTTCGAAGAAAACCACGGAAAACTCCGAACGGTTAGGTCGACGAGTGCGACAGGGGTTTGAACCCAGCACCTCCCGTCTACCAGCTTTGAGAGCAGAACCTCTCAGCCACTGGTTGGGCCTAAAAGTGAATGGAAAATGTGTTTTCCTTTCCCAATATGTATGTTACAGATCACCACATTTTTAAGATTTTCAATAGATACGCAACTACGTAAAGTTTAATTAAAATGCCCTACTATTGAAACTAAAGATAACAAAAAATACATTTTGATTCGTAATAACGAATCATATTTTGATTATAACAAAAAAGGAAAATCGGGATTTCTTTTAAAGAATAAGCAAACGTACTATAAGAATACTAACCGAAGAATTAAAATTTTAGGCCTTTTAATGTACAGTCCCCCCCCCCCCTCCGTCAAGGGGAAAAAAAAGAACACCACATACTAACTTCGCCGCAAACCACCGTACAAAAGTGTGACTGGTACCAATCGACTACTAATAATGTTTACTAATTAGTGCTATACTTAAATTCTGTTTAGGGAGTCGTCGACATACATAAATTGTACCAAACTCAAAGATTGTCATTATTAAAATCTAAGTTTAACATCATATTTGAATTTTCCGATAAACGTACTTCAGGATACCCAACGGCAAGTCAATACGTCAAGAATTTGGGAATTTTGCAGGTTTTAAGTTTGAAACTTCTAACGTTAAATTAATTCATTTTTATTCTCTTCAAAAAACCGATTGCAAAGCGGATAGTGTTTTAGCCATAGCTCAAAAATTACTTAACGAATTGTAATTTTGGGATTTGCATATTTGAAGCTTCGAGAAATTGATTTCTGTTTTATTATAAAATATAGGTTACACTTCATATTTTTTTCGAAAACTTATTTTGAAATTATATATATTTTGATTTTTCTTTTCGAAAACCGTATGAATTGTAACAAATGGTTCATTTTTTTAAAAACAGAAATAGATTTCTTGAAACTTCAAATATGCGAATCCAAATTTATAGCTCATTACACCAAGTAGTTTTTGATTTATGCTTAAAAATCTATCCGAATTGTAATTTATTTTGCAACAAATACAAATGAATTTAGCGTTAGAATTTTCTTCAAACCTGAATAATTCCTAAACGTCTTGACCGAATGACTTGCCATTTGGTACCCTAAGGCAACATTTATCGAAAATTCCAAATTTGATTTCAAAATTAGATATTAGCATTGAAAACTTTCGAGTTTGATACAATTTCTATATGTAGGCGACCTCCTAAGCAAAAATTTAAATATAGCATTAATTAGTAGACGTTATTACTAATCGATTGGTATCAGTTACATTTTTGTACAACGATTTTTTGCAGAGCTAGTAAGAGGTGTCTCTTTTTTTGCGCCTGTGCAGACATTTATTAAACAAGATGCTAACATTTTATGAAAATCTTTCTAGCCATTTTCATACGCTCAAACTGAAAAAAAAAGTGTTTTGAATAAAATGACTTTAAAAGTGAGCATTTCATATGCAATATTTTTGCTAACGAAAATTTTGAAAGAAATTTTGTGTAAAATATTACAAATGAATTGAAATTTAATTTTTATGAATTAAAAAAATATTTTTGGTTACATAAAAGTACTGACTCTTTGACCTATAAAAAAATTGCTCGTAAAAAATTTTACTTACTCTAACGGTTCAGAATTTCCAATTTTTTTTTTCAACGAATGAAAGCGTCTTCGATTAAACTTTTCAGGAAACTTAGTGATGTGAAGAAAATAATTTATTTTTACTTTCACTATCTGCATATTTTTCGTTCCACTTTCATTCACTTGAACGGCTGACCAAAACAGAGCTTTCACTGAATAATATGCATAAGAATTTCGGAGTATTTCATTTTGGGCAAGAATGGACAGAAATGTGCGAACATCTTCAAAAATACATTTATTAGCTGTCTAATAAAAACGTAAAAGCAGCTGTCATTTTTTTTTTAAATAAAAATGCTCACTATCTGAATGACAAAAGAAATCTTATCGGACATGACCATGCTTTTGTAGGTAAAGACACGTAAGAAAATGCTATTGTGACTATCCCGGACGAGAAAAATAAAGAAATTTCTGAACCATATAAAGCAGCACGGTGATACCTCAGATGTATTAGTAGTTAACTTTCAAAGAAACGACTAAGTTGTGTGAGTTTAACTTTGAAAAAAAATAGGATGATCATTATCACAGTAAGTGTGTTAATTTTTTAATAAACGACATTATCTAGTTTTATTAGGAGTTTAATATTGTCGATTTTAGGCATAATGCTGACAATATTTGACGAAATAACATATATTTACTATGAATATTCTTATAAAGCCTTTCTGAAGCTTCTATAAGATATTCCTAGTTTCCCAATTTTTGATTTTTCATTCTATAATTCCTGCATTGTCAATTTCATTCTTTTTTTATAATGTCTTATCCTTTGTTTTTCAAATGTGTTTTCATTTTTAAATACATATATATATTAACTCAAAGAGATGTTATATATTTAATATGTACACTATATATATTTATTACCCACTGACACAATCAAAAAGCACTATATGAAAAATATCAATTATGTAGTAAAATAATTTTTTCAAATTCATTAAAAGATATACTTTCGATTCCGCTGCATACCAGAAGTTAATAGCCGAATAAATAGAGAAAGATTTCGCTACTTACTGCACATATTTTGATATTGATAATTTCAGTAGTTATAGCACGTAGTTCGATTACATGTCTAATAAATTTGTGTTTTACTTGTATAAATTTTATTATTTTATCTATTTATTGATGAGGTTTTTAATTTAGTTATGAGACATTAGTCGGAGACAAACTATTTACATTGCTTTAAGTGTAAACGTATTAATCTTTTGTAATCGGGATGCACGCGATAGAGATAGATTTTTAAAAAATCACGCTTTAAAGTTATTTTAAAAAACAATACAAAAACAGTAAATTAAGTTCTACTGTTTTCAAACAAATTCCAATTGAAAGAATTCTTTTCTATTCGACGGTGTAAAAATAGAAATCGTGCGATGTTTAGAAATTAAAAACACTAGAGCATCCAACCCGGGTTTCCCGGGATTTAGAATATGTGTGAAAACAATTTACTTTTTTTTACTAAAAAATGTAATAGCTTTTTTTCATTTAATATTTTTTTAGATTGCGATCTAACAACACCAAAGAGCATTTTTATATGAAAAAATATGTCAATTATATATTCAAAAATATTTTAAATTTATTAAAATGATAATTTCGTATTGGTCTCGAGTCAGAAGTTAATAGCGGAAGAAACCGCTAAAAATTTCGCTATCTACGGCAGTGTTTGTTTATTACTATTCCGATAATTCCAACGGTTTTAAGCGCTTATTTCAATTACATGTCTGTTAAATTTATGTTTTATTTATACTATTTTATTGATTGCCTAATAAAGTATTAATTTCGTTATTGAATATTAGCTGGAAACAAAGGCTGAACTTTTTATATTGTTTAAAGTGAAAATGGATTTATATTTTGTAATCGTTTGCAAGCGATAGAGATTTCTTTTTTTTTTTTTTTTTTTTTTTTTTTTTAATCATGCTTGAAATTTAACTTAATTGCTATAATAAATGATTAAATTGCGATACAGTTTTCAAATAAATTGCATTTGAAAGTAGATTTTTTTCCCTACATCACGGTGCAAAAATGGAAAATGTGCGATGTTTAGAAATAAAAAAAAAATGTAGTATCAAAAATCGCAAAACTGAAATTTCACCCTCAAGTGTTGCCATTCACAAAATGACGTCAGCGTTACGCACGGACACGTTTGTCCTTTATAATATAGATTGCAGGAAAAGTAAAATTTATTGATCAGTTGTTGGCGCCGTCAATATGACGCCAGCGTTACTCACGAACGAGTTTTTTCTTTATAATATAGATGTATTTCAATTAATATTTTAAACTAAATTCAAACCAATTAAATTTATGAATTGTTAAAATTTTGCATTATGAAGTTATTAAGTATTTTGTGAACAACCTGATGCATAGCTAAAACTTACAATTAAGCTTTTAAAAAATATACTGAAAATTAAGTGAAATAAAATTATTGAATTAATTTATTGTTAATGTCTTTAAAACTAGTATTATGGTAGAATCAGACCACTTAATACTAGTTTTTGACTTTTAAAAATTAATTTTCTGCACATACTAACCAAAATTACTATAAATGAGAATTAAGGAATGAATAAGCTTGCAATGGAAATTAATAATATTAACCAGCAATAATTTTCATTGTCAGTTTTTTTTTTATAATAAACATTTCTATCAGTTAGTTTGTTTATTTACAAAAACAAATTTAATTCATACCATTCAATGTTACACCAACGTATTTTACAGCATAAAAATAAAGAAAAAAATCATCTTTCCACTAGTTTCATCGAGTTGAAATGCGTGCATAAATTTAAAGTTCCATTATTTGATGTATTTTTAAATAATTAAATTGTGTTATATCAAAACAAACATTTTTTATGAGCGATCGCATGATACAAGATAAGAAAATTGCGTTCTTGACATCTTATTAGTTCAGGGTAAAATTATGATCGTGCATTTTCTCATTATTATATTGTTCTCAGATGCAATTTTCCATTAAAAAAGCCTACATAACATGAAGGCAAAGAGCAAATTAATTTAGTTTCTAGTACTTGTTATTCATTGCAGATTTTCTCAATTAGTGGGAAATTCGGCGCTTAAGCGGAAAAAAGTGAAAATTCACAATCAACAGCCCGTGTTTATAATGCCAAAAAGTCAAAACCTTTGGAGGCCGCTAACATTTCCTACACTCATTATTTATTGAAAATTTACGAAGCATATTCGCGATTATTACCAAAGTATTAGCGAATATCAGGATACTCGCTATGTCTATCAAAAACTGTTAACAAAACTATTTATTTAAAATTTATTCGCATTCTCTGCAATGACAGATAAATTGTCGAAGAACTTTTTTAAGCGAAGTTTATTACTCGTATATCTATTAAATGCTAAAATATGTAAATTAACAACGTAATATACAATAAAGTAACTTTTATTAGGTTGTTGACATGTTTAGGCTCACTCCGAGCCATTTTTAAAAGCAAATGAAAATATTCTATAATTGCACGGTCTTTGAAGTTATTATTTGAAATGCTATCATTTAAATTTCATGTATGTTTTAAAAATTACGTACGTTATCTTTTATTTGTATCTTGGTCGTTTATTTTCCTATTTGTAACCATGGAGTAACTCGAGCCACATTTTCGGTAATTTAAAAGATGCTGCTTCAAATAATAATTTCAAAGACCGTGCAATTATAGAATATTCTCATTTGTTTTTGAAAATGGCTCGGAATGAGCCGAAACGTGATGTCAACAACCTAATAAAAGTTATTTTTACTGTGTATTATGCTGTTAATTTACTTGTTTTAAAAATTATTTATTTCTTCATATCCCACAGTAAACTTTCAAAATGAAACATATTTAAAAAATAACCTTTAAAATGCGTTGGAAACTTAAAAGTATAGGTATTTTATTTTGCGAATTATTATACAGGGTGTTCATAAGTTACTGTCGGGGTTTCCTTACCTCATTACTTTTGATTTAAAAACATGACGAATAATATTATTTACCTATTCGTAAAGTACAACTCAAAAAGTTTTCTTAATAACACAAACAAAGTTACATATGCGCAAAGTTACAACTCAAAATGTTATTAATGAAATAACGATTATAATCAAATATTAACTAACATTACAATCTTATCAAATTTATCAAAAAATTATTAATGAATTATGAGCACAAATTTAGATAGATAGATATTGCATAATTCAATAATAAATTTTTGATAAAATTTTAATATTAATTATTATTTAATATAATTGTTATTTGATTAAGGCATATGTTATAACTTAAAAAAAAAAAAAAAAAAAAAAAAAAAAAAAAAAAATTCTTCTTTTTTTTGCTATTTTTTTACCGCAATTATACAGTAATAATAATGGAATTTTTTGCAAATGAATGAGTATATATTGAAGTTTTAATAACAATATTTTATTTGGAAATTGGTTGAAAAAGGGTGCTCTGGCAGCCTTTGATATAGGGGTGTGCAAAATTGTAGCGTTTCGCGATACCAGATGAATCTCGGAATCTGCTTATCTGTAACAAAAAACCAAATAAAAACTTTAAAATCTATGATATTTTGTAGTCTTTCTCGGATAGGTTTATTAATTTTTTGATCCTGAAGAAAATGACGGCTGTTCAAATTTCAATTACAAAATTTTTCAGATTTAAATCGCGAAAAAAATATTTACATTTCGAATATTGAAAAAAAAACGCATCCGTGAGGGACTAAAATATAACAAATACTATAAAAGCATAAAATTTCAACTAAATCGGTTGATCTAATCTCGAGTTCTACCTGGTACCGATTCGTAAAACAGAGTATCGAGAAAAACAGTTTTAAAGTTTTACTACATTTTTATACAAACATAGATAACAGTGGCAATTTTCAGCTTAAATAAAATGATCTATACCAGGCCAATATAATGATTTCCTCTTCCTCAATTCTTTTGTGTGTACCTGCGCGGGTGTTGGCCACACACAATACGCTAAAAATGAGCCTGTTCACTGCAACACCAAAAGGCGAATAACTTTTGAACCAATACGAATTTCGAAAAAACTGCTTTACCACAAAGTTTTTAAGGGTTTAAGGAGTAAAAATATGCAAAAAAAGAATTTTTAAAAAAATTTTCAAAAAAAAAATTATAACATGCATTAATAACATTTTGAGCTGAAACTTTACGCATATATGTACCGTAATTTCCGGCGTACAATCCGCAGCTCAAAGAGTCGTTTTTCGACCCAGAAATATTATTTTATAAAATGTAACTTCAAAGATTGCTGTAAATATTTAACTACAATTGTTGAATAAAATTTCTGGGTCGAAAAACGACTCTTTGAGCTGCGGATTATACGCCGGAAATTACGGTAACTTTGTTTGTGTTATAAAAAAACTTTTTGAGTTGTACTTTACGAATATGTAATAATAATTTCGTCATGGTCTTAAATGAAAAGTTATGAGGCAAGAGACACCGACAATAATTAATGGACAACCTGTATAATAGTGTGAAAAACAAACAAAAACTAATCCGGTTACAGCAATGAAATTAAATTTGTGCCAAGCCGCATTCAATAAAACATGCCAATTGGCGACATACTCGAGATTTTCCATTTGTTTTCGTTCTGTCGAAACTAGGGGGAGGGGGGGGGGCAAGCAGGGCATATATCCTGGTGCCAGAGTAGAAAGGGCCGCCAAATGAAGATTTGGTTCATCGTTCGGTACAAAAAACAAATAACTAAATATACGCAAAAATGTCATGGAATCGGAGAACAGAAAATAAAGATGTATTCTTTAATTTTATACTCTTTGCTTTAAACAGAGCCTGTTTTTCCATTAGATGACCGCCTAGGTGCGCCAGAATAATACTTGATTAACAAATTCATCCATGATACTTGCAAAATCAATACAGTACACTGTTCCAATTAGGTTTGATTTGGTTCAATGTTTCGGACATTATCATGATGACAAGTTTTGCATTTTTTGCTTTTGTGTGTCCCTGTAAACAAACTATAAGATGTACACATTTTATTAACGAACTAATCGAAGATACTCGAGATCAATACAATGTACCAATTAGATTCGAAATGGCGGTATTTTGGACGTTATCGTGTTGACAAGATTTTCACTATATATAGATAATGTATAAAAAATGAAGTAACGAGATACATATAAAATCGAAATGAAGTATATCGATTTCTAACGAAACCAACCTAAATATCTTAAGATCGGTATACTTCCAAACAATTATTTCACATTTAAAATAAAAATTAAGGCGGTGGATTGGAAACCTTTCTTTATAAAATTATTCTGAAGAGGAGAGGATGGGGGTGTGCGCCAAAAAAAATATATATATCATGGTTTCAGCCCTTGATTTTGGCTTTTTATTTTTAGCAGATATTTTATGATCTCTCTCAATCTGACAAAAAATCTGCAGTTAACTAACGTGACTTCTCCAAAAAATAGGTAATATCAGTGCTTGTTGTATATACAACAGCTCAACTTCAATCTACACCTGCTGACGAGCGACACCAGTCTTTGAAAAAGGAACTTTTCTATGAAGCAGCTCCTTTCCACTATGTCAACATGGGATCAAAACTAGAAGGCGACTATAAATTTGCTTATGATACTGGTAAAGGACCAATGGGCCAGAGCTTCAGAGAAGAAACAAGGCTCGCTGATGGTACAGTAAAAGGTATGTAGTGTGCTATGTGTTGAGTTTATATTATATTTTTACCCATGCTTATATTATATTTTCGTAGATTAAGAATCATTTGTCTTTTTTTATGGTGCACATATGCCGCAAATTTAATAAAATGCTTTTTTTTTAAACTGTTAATTTAAAATTTTATTAAATTTTTTGAAAATCACAGTTAAATCGGGCTTATTTTTTAAATCTTTGATATACGTAGAAATTATACAGGGTACCCACTGAAGTCCTGTCCATAACCATTAACTACAGAAAGGTGACACTTTCGAAACGGTTCCGAAAGTGAAAGTTTCTTCAATAATAATAAAAAACAAGTGGATAAGTGTGATCGAAGATCGCACAAAGGGTTTCGTTTAATATTCCTTTCAAAACACTTTATCCTTTCTTTAATAAATCCAAATAAATTTCATTTTCCAAAAAGAGAAAGTCATGTTTTTTATAAAGTAAAAATTTGCCCGTTTATTTTTCTCGTTTTCTCGAAAATCTGAACCGGTCCGACAGAGGGCGAAGCCTGCTATTATACTCTGTCATAATAATATCTGTCATGTGAACTAAATGCGATAGTAAAAAAAAATCAATTTCAAAATGTTAAAATGTTCAAAATGTCCAAAATGTTAAAATATACCAATATTGCCATAATCGGGTTTTTATCATGATTCAATACGTTCCTCAAACTCATATGATGTTATAATCACTTGCTGACGTCATATCTACTTGCTTTCTCTATTACTCATATTGATACTCTCTTTGTATTATTCTCAAACATTTGAAAAAGTCCGTTAAACTTTCAATATCACGTCAGATTAATTTTCTTTTTAATTATCTAATGATTTCATATTAACCTGCTTTCTGTACTTACACATACTCAGACTCCTTGCATTATTGAGAAATGTTTGAAAATTTCCGTTTTATTACCAATTTGACATCATATTAATCTTTTCTTTCAATTGGTGAAACTTTTTATTTCATTTATATTTTTCACGTGCAAATCTTTCAATAGAAAATGAATTATTGTAGAAAGAATTTTATTGTGAATGTTTAATTGTTGGCAACTGCCATAACGAAAAATGTTTACATTTAATAGGATACGGCTGTTAGATTTTTGGTTTTTTATCTCTCTGTATTAAAATAATAGGATTTATTCAAAATTTTATGATTTTGAGCGTGACAATAGGTATTCAGCTGTGAGTAGTACACAAAATTTCATGTCTGTAAGTTATATAGTTTCTGATAACCGGCTCTGTGACGGACAGACAACGAAGCGGGAGTAATAGGGTTTCGTGAGATGAACGAAACCTTAAAAAACTGCAACCAAAATCGAAAAAGTAATAAAGGGTCTGCATAGAGATCGACCTCAGCTATCCAATGCGAAAAAAATCCTTTAAAAAAATTGAAATGCGAACGAGATATCTTAAAATGCTTCCTCCATAGGATTAACATTAGCGAGCGGGTGTTTTCGCGTGAGTGCAGTAGCCCCTTAAATGGTCTCATCGCGTAACGCCTAACTTTACTATATCTTAGACATAGACATCTTATTCATGATTACAGATGTCACCATTCGTTAGTTAATAAAGGTGTACACGGCTTTAATGGGCACTCTGTATTTTATATACTACAAATAAAAAGTTAGAAAGAGAATATAAATTGCGATTTTCTATAATTTATTTTTATATAAAATTAAGATTTAATCCTCATTTATATTCATGAAAATATGTCTATTTGTTTTTCTTGCGATTTATGTTTTATTTATTTGGTTCCGACAAAAGAGTGAAATTAAAAAAATCCAAAAAATGGCTTATTCCTCATTTCAAACGAGCCTGTACACTGCAAAAAAGTGTTGATTTTACAGTATAATACTAGCATCCCAGCCGGCAGTATTATACCGTAAAATTAACAGTAATAAACAGTAAAATAAGCAGTAATACGCTACCGCGCATGTAGTGTACATTTCTTAAAAATCAATCAGCCACATCTTTTCCTTCTTTAATTTTAATTTCGCATTCTTCTGTTTAACAATATACTTCACTATATTTCAATTACTTGTTATTAGTTCTTTGTGGTTTTATGAAAAGACAGGAAAATAAACAGAAAAACAGACATTATCACAAGGTCATATTCGATTTTCTAGTTTCATGTTAATGTCATTCAAATGTTTATCTTTTCACAAATCAGTGAAAAAATAAAATAAATGTTCAGATATATAAAAACTGTTGTTTTCCTTTTGATTTATCAAGAACTTTAAATGACATTTATATGGAAAAACAAAACCACTCTAACACAGTGCCTGACCTTCGGGATTGGTTGTAAACGATACTACTTCATGCAGTAAGATATTTTTCCTTAAACATGTTTATACCGCAATACTGTTTTTACTGTTTTGTGGGTAAGAAGGATTTCTGAAAACATTCCTTTCTTTTTTTCCTGAAATTCTCCCAAGCACAAAGCAAACACGAACATACATTTCCTCGAATAAAGACGTAAATTCTTAATTTGGTTAATGTATTAACTTGTAATTTGTGAAGTAAATTTTCTGTGACACCGTTTAAATCGTCCACATAAAAAAAATGCATCTTTTCTTTGTTGTCACTGAATTACTGCTTTTCTAACCAGATACTATATAAATAGATATTGAAAGAAAAGAGTTTCTCTATAAACGTTCGTTTTCTTTTCTTTTTACTTACCCATCATAACGTAGTATAGGGTAAGTCTTGTAATCGTTTTGAAAATTGAAAAAAAAAAAAAATTGACGGATTTACACGTTTCAGACACCGGAGATTCCGTAAAACATGTTTTTAGAAAAAAAAAATTGCCGTCCGTCTGTGTGTGTGTGTGTGTCTGTGTGTGTGTCTGTAAACGCTCTATCTCCCGAACAAATTGAGACAGAGACTTGAAATTTGGTATGTACTTAGTATGTAATAATGGAAAGAAGCTGAATTTCAGTAACCTCGATTATCCGGAACTATTTTTTTCGGACTCTCGAAATAATCGTTCTGATAAAAGGTACATAAAAATTTTCTAAATTGTTTATTTTAAGGAGATAATATAAAAGACAATAAAAAGACATACATTTTTCATCAAGAATGTAGTCGATCGGATAATGAATTGCAGAGATATTTGTAATTATATTTTCCACACTCTTCGATTTTTCATGATCCTGTATTTCATTCAAATTTCAATTCAAAGATATATTTTAATTGGTAATGAGACGATTAATCCGACGCAGTAAACCGTTAGTTTATATGATTATCAGTTTTGGAGTTATAGAGCATTTAAAGTTTATGACATCATCAAGCCACGATTTTATTCGAATTGCAATGCATTTTATAAATAGTTTACACATGTTTTATTTTCATACATGCATATCCATGATGGGTAAGTATTACGGTGACCCTCTAATGACTAGTTTAATAAAAAGAAAACTTTTTCATAATAAACTCCTTTAGATTTCTTAACTCTGCATACGAGATATCTCAAAGAATGATGCGCATGAACTTTCAAATTCAGTAATTCTTAATATGTAATAAATTTAAAGATGAAGTAAGCACTATGTTTATAAGGAAGCTTGTAAATTTTGTGTTCAATATTTTAAAAAATGGTTAACAGACGTCAGATAATTTCAAGTTCAAAATGACAGAGTATTAAAATATAATAAATTATAACACCTTGTAATAATATATTTCTTTTAAATGTTAAAAGGTGTTAACTAAAAACATATAATACACAGTAAAATAACTTTTATTAGATTGTTGACATGTTTCGGTCATATTCTCATTTGTTTTTGATAATGGCTCGGAGTGAGTCGAAACATGTCAACAATCTAATAAAAGTTATTTTACTGTGTATTATGTTTTTAGTTTACACCTTTTAGCATTTAAAATAAATAGACAGAGTATTAAATTTTGTTTTGATCCAGTTTCTTCATGTACTTTCGTTGTGATTATTTGTATATGCTATAGATGCAGCGCTACAGCGACTCTATTTGGCACCAGGTGTGGAATTTATTTTTAGGTGCGTTCATAATTATATAAATACGTAGCACCTATTGTCGTCCTCTGGTCCGTCCGTCTGTCTGTCTGTCCGTGCGTTTGCATATAACAACGCAAAAACTACCCAATCGAATGGTTTGTAATTTAAGATATATTATCTTTGCAGAATTTGTTCGAGACATTTCAAATTTTATGAACAACGAATCAAAACTTTAGAAGATAGTAATAAAAATATTTATTAAGAAATTTGAGTTTTTTTAAAAAGCAATCTTGTCATAGGAGCTCCCGAGGTTAACCGTCTAGCGACCGAGATACTTATTTTATTACAGAAATTAGTCTGCAGACGACATAATTAATTTTACAGAATTAAAAATCATCAAGATCTGAAAATTTATATAACTTGCTATAGCACGAACGCACCTCATTTGTCACGTTTGACGTACAATTTCCAACTTGTTTCGTTTTGTACCGATCGTCAATACATCAATAGTGATAACTGATGACGTCATTCAATGGCCTATCGAGGCTAACGAAAAAAACAGGCTACCGCGGTTCATTCCACTTATCTTTTTTTGCAGACCGATAGAGTGACGTGTGCTCTTTTTGTACACCTGCATTGGTGGATTCGAGCATCACGTGACTCCCGCGGTCTGTAAAAAAAGATACGCGTAAAGCACCGCGGTAGCCTTTCTTTTTCGTTAGCCTCGATGGCCTATCTGCCGTGTCGCCTTGTGTCGGTGCAACACTCGCACTACCTTAACTGTGGCTTCGGATAGGTGCATATTTATTGAAGGAATTACAAATTTGTTTGTTTAACCAGTCCTATTTGATTCAAATAAAATTTCAGATGTTATGAAATTTCAGTTTCTCTTATATGAAATATAATCCAAGAAATGATATGAATATAATTTATTGTAAAATAACAAATTTAGTTTTTGGGTTAAAATATAAATGTTCAGAGAAAGTACAATAGTGAACAATACGTAAGTGAATATGTATTTTTCTAGCTGCTTTTTTGACTAAGTTTCTTTGATTTTTATAAAACACTAAAATTTGAAAGCTTCTTAGGTATTCATTTACCTGTTCTGCTTTATTGAATATTTTTCATCTATATATAAACAACTGAGAAATAGTGTTTAATCTTTGTTGCAGGTTAAAAAAAATTTAAACATTTCAAAAATTTTAATAACGAAAATAAATTATTTTGTTTCAGAATTTTTTTTCCACTGTTAACAATACTTGGAACACTTAAATGTAAACATTTAGACTTCAAAACACAATTAAACAATAATCAAATATTGCACAATAGGCAAAGGTTACAATAAATGTTCTTTCAGATATAAAAGACTGTGTATTACAATAAAATATTAATTGTAGTAGTTTGTAATACAACCAACTACGAACGAAACAAACTGAAAACACACAAATTATTCTTATTTTTAATCTATGTATGTAACAACTTACTTGACCTTAAGGTTAAATACTGTAAAACACGCAAATAAACAACAACAATAATAACAAAACAAACAAGTGATTGTAAGATAATCTTTATTAGATCGAGATAATTTGTATAATGCATTCCTGTATGAATTGAAATTCAAGTTGATTCCGTCTAAAGTTTCATATCAGTTTATCTAAATATTTTTCTTCATCTGTTTGTAAATAAACTATGGTAATAAAACATTCTAAGACGAAAACTAATAACTATTCGCTCAAATGCATTTCGAAATGATACTTTCATAATCTCGTTCATTACCACTCTATAAATATGCAGGGTGGACCTCAAAAAATGTAGTTCGCCTTGGAGATGACGATGAATGTGCCAGTGAATTGATTTTTTACATTATAAGAATCACGTGGTTGTGTTTAACAGCTTTTCATTGATAGATATTTGTAATCGTGGCATTCTTTTCCGATGAAGTTGTATTTAACTTTTGTTGCTGGGGTTGTAAGCTGCCAATTTTCCCATACCCCGATTTGTAGTTGAGGCGAAGCCAGGTGCCCCGTAATCGGCTTTAGCGTCATATTTATCGATTTTTTTTTTTTAATTTGAAATTAAATGAAAATACGTATATTTTTAAATAAAGTTTTAATTTATATATATTTTTTTCAAATTCGCTTTTTAATACTTTCCAACATAGTTGAAAAGAGTTTATGGGTTGATATATGTCGGCCAATTATCAACACGAGGGATATAGGCGCAAGGGGGGAGTGCCCTCCGTGGGGGTCTTTCTAAGGGATCCTAACCCGTATTTACGGCAAGATTCGAAGAAAACCACGGAAAACTAAGAACGGTTAGGTCGACGAGCGCGACAAGGGTTTGAACCCAGCACCTCCCGTCTACCAGCTTCGAGAGCAGAACCTCTCAGCCACTGGTGGGGCCGAAAAGGGTTTATGAATTCGGTTCATCCATCTGTCTGTCTCCTGTCCGTGCTCTAATTCGCGTAAATATACTCGGATTGCTTTGAAATTTATATATGTTATTGGGGCTTACTATGGCATGTTCGGTATTGAAAATGAAGTATGTAGCATTTATGGTTCGTTTACAAAAGCGCTCAAAGGAATTCCGTTATATTACGGCCTACGGGAAAAATTTGTTTGAGGCGTATTTTAATGCTATTACACAATTTTAAACCTATTCAAATTGATATATATCACTAAGGTGGATTACAAAGCGCTTACTTTAGAATATGGTGTGCATATAATGTATCGTTCATTTACGGGGACACTCAAAAGAATTCCGTTACATTAGGGTCTATAGCGAAAATAGTTTGCAGTGTATTATAATGATGTTAAACTATTTTATGGAAAAAAAATTTATTCAAATTAATACATGTAATTGATACATGAGGTACACTAATAGGCGCCTATCGTAAAATATGGTATGCATTGAATGCATCGTTCTTTTACAGGGACACTCAAAAATCTATAAACAATAATTGATGGTAGCACGTTTTCAGTGGTGGTACGCGTTTTTAAATGTAACTAATTTTTGCATAATAATCGGTGCATATACATTTTGTAGATGATAAACATGGCTGCTCAAAAGGTCTCACGTAGATTTCCATTTACTGCAGGAAAATGCTATGTATTTCTTAAAAGAAGTAAATTTTAGCATACTCTGTATTATACATACAAATTTATAGATCATATACAGGGCTGCATAACAGAATTCGGATATTTTGTTTGAATTTTGCTAGTAATTGCTGAAAGTGGGTTTTCAAATGTGTTATATGTTTTTTAAATTGTTTACTTAGTAAACTGTGAAGTTTTGTTACAGTATTATGAATGTGTTGGAAAGTGTGTTTCATAATCTATGCTTGACGCACGATTTTGCGATGTTGTTTATCAAAAATTTTGGTTAGATTTCGAAAACTTTCTGAACGGGAATCCTTATTTTCTTCCTCGATTTTTTTTTCTTTTGACCATGTGTTTTTCCGTTAAGTCCACGACAAAAGACTACGGCTTTTTCTTTGGTCACAGCAGATCGGCCATTGAAAGAATATAGAATTCGAAATTCATACTAAAGGCAGAAATTACGCTCGCCTTAACATTTTCTATTGCTTTTTAACACTTTCCAACATATTGTGAAATGTTTATGATTTTGGTTTGTCTGTCTGCCGTCTGACCGTTGTTTAACTCGAGTAAATATACTCCGATAGCCATGAAGATTTTACATGTTACAGAAGTTTACTATAGAATGTTCGGAATTGAAAATGAAGTGTGTACCGTTTATAGTTCTTTTACAGGTATACTCAAAAGAATTCCGTTTCATTGAGGTCTGTGGGGAAAAATCGTTTGCATTGCATTTTAACGATGTTATGATATTTCAAACATAATGAGATTGATATGAATATGGACGAGAACATGCCTTCTCAGGAGTATAGAATAAGTAGTATTTATAGCTCATTTACAGGGATGCACAAAAGAATTACATTACATTATATTCTGTGGGGAAAAAATCGTTTGCGGTGCATTTTAATAATGTTACGATACTTCAAACATAATTAAATCACTTAAACGCACTTCAACTTGTTTTTTATAGATTATGGAGTGCGTAGAATTGATTGTTCATTTACAGAGACGCACAAACTAATTCCGTTACAGGACTGATCGATAATTTCTGGAAGAGCGTTTTCCGCTGTGGTATGCATTTTTAAACTGATCTAATTTTGAGTGTATTACGTGGTGTGTATAGATTTCATAGATCATATACAGGACTACACGAAAAAATTCGCACACATCACCGGATATGGACAGCAACTGCTGAGAATGGATTTTTACTCAGTTATGTGTTTTTATTGTTTCGTTCATCTCATGAAACGCTATGACTCCCGCTTTGTTGTCTGTCTGTCACATAGCCTGTTCTCAGAAACTATATAACTTACAGGCATGGAATTTTATGTACTTATAGCTGAATACCTACTATGAAGCTCAAAATCATAAAATTTGAAACAATCGCATTATTTTAATATAGAGAGTTAAAAAACCAAAAATCTAACAGCTTTTCCTATTAAATTTAAATATTTTTCGTTATAGCTGTTGCCAACAATTAAAAACCACAATGAAATTCTTTCTACAATAATTAATTTTCTATTGAAAGATTTCCACGTGAAAAATGAAAATGAAATAAAAATTTTCGCCAATTGAAAAAAAGATTAATATGACGTCATACTGGTAATAAAACGGAAATTTTCAAACATTTCTCAATAATACAAGGAGTATGAGTATGTGTAAATACAGAAAGCATCTTAATATGACGTCATTAGAGAATTAAAAAGAAAATTAATCTGACGGCACATTGGAAGTTCAACGGACTTTTTCAAATGTTTCAGAATAATACAAAGAGAGTACCCGTATGAGTAATAGAGAATAGTAAATATATGAGTTTGAGGAATGTATTGAATCGTGCTAAAAACCCGAATATGGAAATATTGGCATATTTTAACATTTTGGAGGTGTCTATATAACATGTTTAATTTTGAAATTTATTTTTTTAAATATCGCATTTAGTCCACATGACAGATATTATTATGACATAGTATAACAGCGGGTCCTTTGTGCTATCTTCGATCACACTTACCCACTTCTTTTAAGTTGCTTATTTAGATATCTCATTTCATTCTAGGAAAAAAGAAATTTCTTAATAATATTCTATTAGTGCTGGATAGTATTTAATAAACTATACTTAATGCATGATTTTTTGTCCTTGTATAATATTAAATACTTTTGAAACTCTTAGGAAATATTTCTTGCGCCCTTTTTCACAGAATAGAAAATATTATTTGGACTAACTTCGATTTGCATAACAGTCAAACTTATTGATCATGGCTAACATCTATAAAACATTAAAGAAAAAACTTTGAAAAATTGATAATAGTTTACTATTGTTTCCAAGATGTATATTAATAGCAGCTTGCAAGAAGTGGGGACAGAGGAGGGCTATTGTCTGTAACTTTGGAATTACAGGACTGCTATCCCTGAATTTAGAACTGCTGTAATGTATCTATAGCCTCCTATGATTTTAGAACTGCTATCCCTGTAACTTTTGAATGCATTAATTAAATTTTCTATTCTGATGATTTTGTAAAAATAGTGAAATTTCTTCTTCACAAGCTATAAAGAACAATTAAACACTAAAAAAAAGACAAACTGATAAATTGTCGTCAGGGGGGTTTCGTGTCCCTCCTTCCTTGAACCTCCATTGGAAGACATTTTTTTATTCTTTTTTAACTTTTTACTTTCATGTGTTTTAATTCATGTGGGTTTTTCTCTCTACAACTCTCTCTCTCTCTCTCTTCCTCCATCTATCTCACTCTATCTTTCTATATCTCTGTATCCCTCTATCTCTCTACATGTATCTCACTATCTCCCTCTTTTTCTCTCTTTATATCTCCCTCTATATCTCTTTCTCCTTCTATCTCTATCTCCCTCTATACATCCATCTCTATATCTCCTTCTATCTCACTATGTCCCTCTTTTTTCTCTTTTTATATCTCTCTCTATCTCTCTATATCCCTCCATCTCCGCTATCTTTTTATCTCTCTACCTGTATCTCTATATCTCCCTCTATACATCTATCCCACTATCCCCTCTATCTCCCTTAGCTCCCTCTTTTTTCTCTCTTTAAATCGCCCTTTATATCCCTATCTCCCTCTATCTATCTATCTATATATCTCCGTCTTCCTCTCTATATCCCTCTAGCTCCCCTTCTCTAGCTTCCCTCTCCTCTAGTTCACCTTCGTTCATCCTCTCTCTCTACTTTTTTCTTTCACTCCATCAACCTCTATCTCTCTATCTACATCTGCATGTATCCCTCTAACTGTGTATCTTTGTCTCCCCCTCTCTCTCCCTCAATCTCTCATTCTATTTTCCTATATCTCGCTATATTTCTATCTCAGTTTGTATCCTTCTCTCTCCCTCTATCTCTCTCTCTCTCACTCTATATCTTATTCTATATCTCTCAAACTCTCTCTCTTTCCCACTCTCTCTATCTGCCTCTTTCTTTCTATCTATCTCTATCAAAATATATCTCTTTTCCAATCTATCTCTAAATCTCCTTCTACGATTCTAACTCTCTACTTCCTTCTATACGTCTTCTCCTCCTATCTCTATCTATCTATCTCCCTCTATACGTTTATCGCTCTGTGTTCCTCAGTATTTCTACCTGTATATCTCTATCTCAATCTATGACTCTATCTCCCTCTATTTTTTATCGATATCTTCCTCTATATTTGTATCTTCCTCTACATCTCTATCTCATTATATCTCTCTATCTTTCCCTCTCTAATTCTTTAGCTCCCTATATTTCTCTATCTCCTTCCATCTCCCTATGTCTATATCTTCCTCGATCTTCTTATCTCTCTCTCGCCCTCTCTATCTCGTCTCTCTCTCTCGCCCTCTCTATCTCGTCTCTCTCTCTCGCCCTCTCTATCTCGTCTCTCTCTCTCTAACTAAAGAATCCCATCATAATAAAAAGTCCAATATCTCTGGGATTTCCTGATATATACTATAACCTTCCAAAGTTTTGTACCTCCTCCAAACAAGCAAGGACCCAAGTGGCTTTTTTTAGGGATAAAAATGTCAAAAAAGCAGTAAGTCTCATATTGATTTCTGCCTGAATGTTAAAGTTAACTAAATGTTGATTTGATATTTGTAGGATTTCGAAGGTTTGACCAATTGTTGTTGCTGCTACGTGATCTTGAATTTGTTTGTCATTTACTTGATAACGTTTACTTTTTGGTAAAATGTTTTTTAATTTGAAAAAGAAAATGTATATATAAGTTTATTTATGGGCTTTAAAGAGTTAAACTTTGCATTAAAAGTGTTTAATTTTAACTATCGAGATGACATGTATGCTGTTAATGTTAAATAAAATAAAAAATGATGAGAGTCTTGCATTTTGTTGGTATGTCGTATACTAACGTGGATATTAGAGTTTAAAATATAATTCTGTTAAAACATTGTAACGCCAGATGGTATCATGTATTGAAAAATCCTTTGTCTCATTTTCTCTTTACAGGTTCTTATGGAGTTATAGATGAAACCGGACACAAGCGTATTGTTCATTATTCTTCCGGTATAGGAAACCTCTTGCCACAATTAGTTTCAAAATCGCCTATCACTCCATTTCCAACAACCCAACAACAATCAAATCTGCTAATGCAACAAAATTTTAACACATTCCCTCAACAACAACCAATTTTCAAACCAGCTAATTACTTGCAATCTAGAGCAACACGTCCTGTGAATATAGAACCAATCCGCTTAACGCCACAGAAGGAGTTTATTCTGAAAAAGCACAAACCTGTTGAAAAAATTAAGAAAAGTGTTACACCTGTTTACAAGCTAGCAGTTCCTACACCACGTGTCAACGTTATCCAGCCAGTGTATAAGTTAACCACATCAGTTCCGACCGAACAAGCAACTGTATCTACAACACCGCTTCCTACTACTATGTCTCAAACACAGCCAGGTAGTATTACAGCTTTAGCAGAGATGTATAGATCTTTAAAGAGAGTTCCAAAAACTACTAGTATTCCAAAAAAGATGGCTACAATTGAAAATAAGATAAATCAAGCTAGCGAAAAATCACACGAATCAACGACAGAAGAGTATTATTATGACAGCGCACCAGCTTATGTTGACATTGAGAGGCTATCATATAGTATAGGAACAGATAAATCGTCGTCTCTGTGATTTATGTATCTTGTAGAATTGAACATATTCTTATGTATAGATATTAAATGTCTATTTGTAAATAATTACGCCATTATTAAATTTATTAAAAACAAAATAATTATAGCACTTATTTTTAGGTAGCTTTCAATACAAAAAAGTATAAAGCTACCTATTGCAGCCGTTTGGAGGAAAGCAGTTCCGGAAAATTTCGATATATTTTCACCGATCATGACCCCCAGACCCCAAAACCACCCTCCGTTCAAATGTTGATATATATATATATATATATATCTGAGCTATGTCATACGATAACGCTCGTATTTATAAATCAATTTTGATGAAATTAATTGTGTGTATTAAGCTCACCAATGTCTCGACCGAGTTCGTTGGTCAGCTTGGTCCGCCATTTTGTTTCAAGATGGTGGCCACTTAAAAATTTAAAACTAAAATAAATATACAAAAAAGTTAAAAATTCAAATTTATTTTTTAATTAAGTGTTAGGCCTTGATACGAGGATTCCAGAGCATTTTTTGGTTTACCTCTATCTTAAAAATGGCTGAGATAGAGGAGTTTGAAATTCTAGGGTGGCTGACATTTTGAAACAAAACAACACATTAACGCGATTACTCGCAAATTATTTTCTTTCATTGTTGTAATCATTTTCCCAATCATACGCATAAAACTATTAGCGCCAAATTCTCGCCAAAATCGGCGACATTTGGCGAAATATGGCCAAATTTGGCGACCAAAATAAGTCTTCATAAATGAAGCCAATTTGGCTATAGCTCAATAATTTGGCGAGTTTCTTATTCTAATTCAGTATTAGCGAATCTTTTGTAAACGTTTTTTTTTTCATTTTAGCTTGCTGTTTTCGTGTAACAATAGCTAAAATTTTAAAACGAAGATATAGGAAAGCTACTTTTTCCTCCCGGTACAGGCCGGAAGGACTTTTTTATTATTAAGCTATTATGACCAACATTTACACCTAATGCGCAACAACATGTGGGAGCCTGGTGTAAGGATCCAGATGGGGGGGATACCATGGAAATTTTTAGCCTTAATTCATACCTAATTTTAGTTTTGTGGCTCTGGACGGTTGGCTTGCGATAATCAGACCCTGTTTACATATTTCTCAATATTTACACTATGCCTTAACTGGTCTTATAATTGTGGACTGCATAATAAATATGATTACTTATTTTATTACGGAAATTAATCATATCATAATAACAGACGATATAATTAATTTCACTGAAACTAGTTATAGTACGAACGCACCTCATTTGTTCCGTTTGACGTACAATTTCCAACTTGTTTATATTTGCCGTTGTTAATTCCTTTTTCATTAAACTTAAAATAAATAAACAAATTGTTTTCCTCGCCGTTGTTTCAAATACGAAAAGTTTTCGTCTAATAGCTAGCGATATCAGTTATTTGTTTTGGTTGCTTTATATTTCTTGAACCTAAAATAAACCTATAAAGCGGCTCTTATTTTTTTTAATTATATTTATGCATTAAGCTACATTTTGATTTATCTCTTATTTGTCTTTACAGATTCTGGCTTAAATAAAAAATTATGAATTAATTTCCGTAATAAAATAAGTACATTTTAAGTTGGCAACATTTTATCTGTTGTTGACATTTACTGAAAATTGTAATAAACTTATGCCTAGCTTTGAAAATTTGAGAAATTGAAATTTATATTTAGACTATTTTTTCCATTTAATATTAATTTCTTAGGAAACATCTATCCAAAAAACTGTCTGTAGATTATAGGATTGCTATAATGAAACAATTTCAGTATACAAATCCGGTTTTTAAATTCAGTAATACGGAAATAATAGGACTCCAACTTAAACAGGACGTCATCACCATGTCAACCTAGAATCATTACCTATCATGGGATATCATTGAATTAATTACATATGTAGGATTTAATAGAATGAAATAAACTTTTATTAATATATTTTTAAGTTTTGATTCGATTTTCATAAAATTTGAAATGACTCGACAAATTTCTGCAATGATTATTTCAAACCATTCGGTTGGGTAGTTTTTGCGCTATTATATGCGACCAGACGGACGGACCAGAAGACTGCTATAGGTGCTACGTATTTATATAATTACGAACGCACCTAAAAAAATGCATCTGTGCACATTTGTAACAAACACTGATACTGTTTTCTTTTTCTGTGATTTTTTTTGTCATGATATCAAATGACAAAAATCCTTAACCCCCCCCCCCCCCATCCCGTTCTCTCAATTTCACAATCAGAATTCTGTGGAATTTAGTACTTTAAACCTTATATCTAAATATATCATATATATGTATTAATTTCTTGATGATTTCATTAATAATTAGTTAAAACAATTAATTATTTTCTAAGATTTTTACTAGTTATTGATAATTCCAAAATTTCAATTTATTTGAAAAAGAGTTCTTTTATTCCCCCCACTGGTTTTTAAATTGTTATGCCACTGATTTATTTCAACAAAGTTCTTATGAACATCAAAATTATTTTATATATTCATAAAGTAAATGAATTTTTCACTAATTTATAAATTTGAAATTGGTTGATATTAAACAGGCATGCTGCAAACTGCGATGAATAACGATGATTAAGAGTACTAGGTATTTTATTCGAAAGTTTAATTCAGTATCGTATTTTTGCTAAATTGAGTAAAGCAAATAAGACGGCGATAAATGCGCCAAACAGGTCCCGCAGGAAAATCTGGTTCCAATGTTTTCCCACATGGGAATATTAATAACGGATGACGTATTTTTTTGCTAAATTGCGTAAAGCAAATAAGAAGACGATGAATGTTCTTGATGATATTAATTTTTTGATGATTTCATTAATAATTAGTTAAAAAAATTAATTATTTTTTAGATATTTTATTAGTTACTGATAATTTCAAAATTTCAATTTATTTGAAAAAAAGTTCTTTTATTCCTCCCACTGGTTTTTAAATTGTTATGCCACTGATTTCTTTCAACAAAGTTCTTATGAACATCAAAATTATTACATATATTCACTAAAAGTAAATGAATTTTTCACTAAGTTTTTTTAAATTTGAAATTGGTTGATATTAAACAGGCATGCTGTAAATTGCGATGAATAACAATGATTAAGAGTACCAGGTATTTTATTCGAAAGTTTAATTCAGTATCGTATTTTTTGGCTAAATTGAGTAAAGCAAATAAGACGACGATGAATGTTCTTGATGATATTAATTTTTTGATGATTTCATTAATAATTAGTTTAAAAATTAATTATTTTTTAGATATTTTATTAGTTATTGATAATTTCAAAATTTCAATTTATTTGAAAATGCGTCCTTTTATTCCTCCCACTGGTTTTTAAATTGTTATGCCACTGATTTCTTTCAACAAAGTTCTTATGAACATCAAAATTATTACATATATTCACTAAAAGGAAATGAATTTTTCACTAAGTTTTTTTAAAATTTGAAATTGGTTGATATTAAACAGGTATGCTGTAAATTGCGATGAATAACAATGATTAAGAGTACCAGGTATTTTATTCGAAAGTTTAATTCTGTATCGTATTTTTTTGCTAAATTGCGTAAAGCAAATAAGACGACGATGAATGTTCTTGATGATATTAATTTTTTGATGATTTCATTAATAATTAGTTAAAAAATTAATTATTTTTTAGATATTTTATTAGTTACTGAAAATTTCAAAATTTCAATTTATTTGAAAATGCGTCCTTTTATTCCTCTCACTGGTTTTTAAATTGTTATGCCACTGATTTCTTTCAACAAAGTTCCTATGAACATCAAAATTATTACATATATTCACTAAAAGTAAATGAATTTTTCACTTAAGTTTTTTTTAAATTTGAAATTGGTTGATATTAAACAGGCATGCTGTAAATTGCGATGAATAACAATGATTAAGAGTACCAGGTATTTTATTCGAAAGTTTAATTCAGTATCGTATTTTTGCTAAATTGAGTAAAGCAAATAAGACGGCGATAAATGCGCCAAACAGGTCCCGCAGGAAAATCTGGTTCCAATGTTTTCCCACATGGGAATATTAATATCGGATGATGTGCCAGCTCATATATATAGTAGCCTTAGTTACAATTATCAGAATATTTTTTAGGTTGTCTCATTTTTTGTTTATTTACACGGAAGCTGCCCCACCCCCATCATTAACAACATCGGGTGGATCTGCTAATATATAATGAAAAATCTAATTTAAAAATACAAAATCTGAGTATCATGTGCAGTACTATCTTCGTCCGCTATGTGCGACATATTTCCCTAACCATGCGCACACAAAGATACACAAACATATCTTCTTTTACTTAGCATAGAAAATGAATATATAATATATATATATATATATATATATACAGGGTGTTCCAAAATTCGCCCGACAAATTAAGAGAAGTTATAGAACGCATCAAGGGGATGAAAACTTACCATTAGAACACGGGATCGCAAACCCCGTTTAGTGGAAAAAAATCGCAAAAATATTTATGAAGGGTGTGACGTCGCGTGGAACAAAAAAGTCCAATAATAAATAGAAAAAAGCATTTATTTTACGTAAAGCATGATTACAACGCATTACAGTTCAACGTCAGAAAGGAGACGACGAGACATTTTTATAGGAATCTGTTTTAACGCGTCAGGCATTCCTTCGTTATTCGGCATTGGGTGTGCAATAACCTTCGTGGCCGCAACTTCGGACAATTTCTATAAAAATGTGTCGTAGTCTTCCTTAATATTGTGTGAGGATAAGTTTCCCTGTGTCACAATGTTTTCCCCGTCACTCATATGCTCAAGACATTGTATCAATGATGATCTTATATGTTAATGAAAACATTCCTCACTAATTAAAATACATTTATGCATTTATGTTTTTAAGATGATATGCTTGGAATTATGATCTATTTGAGTTATTTTCTTTATAGTTTATATATATAAATTGACACCCATGTGTATATATATATATATATATATATATATACAGGGTGAATCTAAACTCTTGGTTGATATTACACATCAAGACAAACAAAGTTAAATAGGAAACTAAAGGTCCCAAAAGTCTTCCGAAGGAGATAGGCGCCATTAAAGTTTAGGGTCCAAAATTTCAAATAATTATAAAAAAAGGAAAAATTGGTCGATTCGTTTGTGGTTTTCGCTAAAACCGCAATGTTTTAGCGACTTACTGACTTTATGTCAGTATTTTCTTAAAAATAAATTTTAATGAAAGAGTTAAAAAATGTCAATAGAGGGTGCTTTAGACTTTGGAGTAACGAACAACTATTTTTTACCGTTATTTTTTGTATCTGATTAAATGCTTTCAAAAGCTTAGACTTAAACTTAAATTTTGAGCTGAAAATCTGAATCGTGGGAGTGGTTAAGTAGCGCAAACTGAATTGTGTTCAGGAGTTGAAATTTGAACCCCCCGGCCCTGAACACAGTTCAGTTATTCCCGATCTTGGTGTCGTACACCAGGCAGAAACTATTACCCCCTACACGTAAAATAAACGATAGAGGGATGGCAAATTAAATAAAAAATTATTTAAAAAATAATTTTTAAAGATAAAGTTCAAAAATGCCGATAGAGGGCACTTTACACTTTGGAGTAATGAGCAACTATTTTTTACCGTCGACTCCAACGAGGACCTGGTTGCGAGGATTGCCGTCGTAGCAGGCGATATCCGGGAGATGCCCGGGGTATTCACTAATGTTCACAACTCCCTCCGCCGGCGGCGTGAGGCCTGCATCGTTGCTGGTAGGCAATCTTTCGAGCAGTTTTTGTGATTCCTCACGAACATCATGCATGTACTATTTTCTACGTGTCAACCTTTATTCATATTGCGCACTACATGCATACATCAAATTTTTTATTTTTATTTTGCGCGGAGAAATTGCTCATGTATGTTATGAATAAATTTTCTTTTTAATTTGTCATTACTCTATCGTTTATTTTATGTGTAGGGGTAGTAGTTTCAGCCTGGATTAATTTTAACACAATTATTCAAATTGGTAATGAAATCATATGAGTTGTAATTTTCCAACTGCACGAAAAATGTCCGGGCCAGGATTCAAACATGCGATCTCTTGGCTAAAGCTGCCATGCCAACTGAGCTATCCCGGTTGAATCTGGAGGGCATGAACTGGATGAATTATGCCCTCCAGATTCAACCGGGATAGCTCAGTTGGTAGAGCATGGCAGCTTCAAGAGATACCAGGTTCGAATCCTGGCCCGGACATTTTTCGTCCAGTTGGAAAATTACAACTCATATTGTTTCTGCCTGGTCTACGACACCAAGATCGGGAATAACTTAATTGTGTTCAGGAGTGAGGGGGAAAGAGGTGTTCCAAATTTAAAATCCTGAACGCAGTTCAGTTTGCGCTACTTAATCACTCCCAACGATTCAGATTTTGAGCTCAAAATTTAAGTTTAAGTCTAAGCTTTTGAAAGTATTTAATGAAATACAAAAAATAACGATAAAAAATAGTTTTTCGTTCTCCAAAGTCTAAAGCGCCCTCTATCGGCTTTTTCTGAACTCTATCTTCAAAATTTATTTTTAAGAAAATACTGACATAAAGAATAGTTTTAGCGACAACCGCAAACGAATCGACCAATTTTTCCGTTTTTTATAATCATTTGAAATTTTAGACTCTAAGCTTTAAGGGAGCCTATCTCCTTCGGAAGATGTTTGGGATCCTTAGTTTCCTATTTAATATTATTTGTCTTGATGTGTACTATCACCGCTTAAAATTTTGCCCAAGAGTTTAGATTCACCCTGTATCACTCATTTATATTAAACATAACACTCATTTATATTAAAATATATATTTAAAAATACGCTTTTATCAGTTTCGTATTTATTAAATTATGAGTTTACGTAGGGAAAACAATTTAGAAATCCTATAAAGCTTAATTTGAATAATCTTTTTTTTTCTGTTGCCATATCTTAAAAAAGAAACAGAAAACAAATTATGTGTTTTTAATAAATTCATTAGTTAGCGCATTCTACAAGTTTTAAAAAAATCAGTGAATTTCCATAATTGAATTTTGTGCCTAAGCCAAATTTTTATTGTAACGGAAAGTTTTGTAGAAAAACATGATTTGTACTCATGAAATTAAATTTGATTTTCAAAATAAACATTGAATGCTTAGAAAATAGTGTTTTTTTTTTAAAAAAACTATTTTTAATGCTCAGATCGTTATAAAATTTGAATGCGCTATAAAGATTTTGTATTTAAAACAAATATGTCATTATTATTGAGTTTTCATAAAGTATTTTTCTGTGGAAAAACGCTGTTACCAATCCCGACAAGCAAGAGTCAAAACGCAACCCGAAATAATTAAAATTAACTCGAACAGAACTCGATAAAATAGAACGATAAAATGGGGAAAAATAGAACAATATAAGGCATATAAGAAGTCAGTTTTTAAATACTTAAGGAAATCCTCTCTGAAGCCAATCAAACACCTTAAAATAAATATTTAGCTTTGAAAACATTGCTTGACATCCTGTAACACATTTTCATATAATCTAAACTTGTCAATCACTTTTTATTCCAAGATTAACTTGCTGTCTGCGTTTTGAGTAGGATCAATTTTATCTAAATCTCCAAGAAAATATAATCTTTTTTTGGAAAAAACTCAGATAATCAATATCTATTTATATACTTCACTAATTCTACTCATTTTTACTTTAATCTAACTTCACAACATGGAGACAACTTTTCGACAGTTATTTCTACTATGTTTCGCCATTTTAGTTGCAGCTGACAGTTATTACGATGATGAGTATGAGGATACATCTGCAGAACTGAACTTAGAAACTTGCGATCCTAGATCAAATTGTTTCTTGCCAAATTGTTCTTGCTTCGGAACTGTTCCTTTGGATGGTAAGCGCTTGCCTCAGTTTGTGATGGTGACGTTTGATGATGCGGTTACAACTTTGAATATTAAGACATATCGCCAGTTAGCTGATGGAAAGAAAAATTCTAATGGGTGCCCGGTTACTATGACATTTTTTGTCACTCACGAGTACAACGATTATGAATTTGTAAACGAGTTATATAATAAAGGACACGAAATTGCAGTTCATTCTATAACGTAAGTACATAGATGTTTTTGTTTAGTATTTTTTGTCTTAGCAATTTCGAACAATGTGTTGAAGAAATACCAGTAGCCTGTTTTATATCTCGAATGAAGGGAGAAAAGATAAGACAGCGATATATTCGAGAGCATTAAATAAATCGGTCAAGGACGAGTATAACTCGTGCTCAAAGGGACATTACATTTATTAATTACTATTTATTAATTAACAAACTCCTACTACCCCTAATTTTTTTATAATTTTTCGGAAACAGGAGGGATGGGGGAGGGGCATATTTTCCCAGTATACTTTAGAGACGATATCTCTGAAAACATAATACCTAAATTTAAAACAAATATATTTTTGAGTTTGATGTTACGAGATCTTTCGAACGATACCCTACACGATATTTAAAGAGAAAGGTTTTTTTTCATGTAACTTAATTAATATCTCGGCTAATTACCAACAATTGTTTCGAAAATCATTATAAAATATCCTTGGATGATTCTGTGTTACGAGACCTCGTCAACTTCCGCGCTGACCGCTCGAAAAATAAAGTTTGTGTGTAACAGAAAAATGATTTTTTCTCAAAAACTCTGTTACCTAGAAAAATTGCTATTGTTTTCCTACAAGGTTTAAATTAACTACTACCTCTAATTTTTTCATAATTTTAGTTTCAGTAGATTCGGAAATAGAAGGGGGTGGGCATATTTTTGCAGTGTATTTTCGACGATATCTCTGAAAATATGATACCTAAAATTAAAACAAATATATTTTTGAGTTCGATATTACGAGATCTTTCATACGATACCCCACATGATATACAAAAAGAAAACTTTTTTCCCCAGTAACTTAATTTGCCCCCTAAATTTTTCCTAAACATATTTGTGAATGGCAAATAATCTGAAAATATGTGGGTAAAAAGGCTTTATAAACTTCCCAAGTTTGAACTTTCCACATCCCATAGTTTACGAGAAAAAGGGCTGTGACAGACGGACGGACAGACACAGGAGTGATCTTATAATGGTTCCGTTTTTACTTTTAAGTACGGAACTCAAAGAATTAAGAAATCTGTTAACCTAAAAATAAATATTAGTCTCTGGTTTTACGAATATAATAATTTTCTGAATAACAAAAGTGATAGAGAGCTAAATTTATTGTAATCCAAATACATAAAATATTGTTTGAAAGGGCGTTTAAGGTACAGTTACTTTTCATTATTTGACAGACCGCCCCCCCCCCCTCCCCGAAAAAATAAAATAAACAAGTGGGTAAGTGTGATCGAAGATCGCACAAACGGTTGCGTTTAATATTCCTTTCAAAACACTTTATCATTTCTTTGATAAATTCAAATAAATATAATTTAGCAACAACAACAAAAAAAAGTCATGTTTTTTATAAAGTAAAAATTTACCGGTCTATTTTTCCGTTTTATCGAAAATCTAAACCTGCCGGATAGCGGGCGAAACCCGCTGTTATATTCTGTCATTATAATATCCGTCATACGGACTAAAATGCGATAGTTAAAAAAATATATAATTTCAAAATTAAACATGTTGGACGTCTTCAAAATGTTAAAATATGCGAATATTTCCATAATCGGGTTTTTATCGTGATTCAATACATTCCTCAAACTCATATATTTATTATTCTCTATTATTCATATTGATACTCGCTTTGTATTATTCTCAAACATCTGAAAAATTCGTTAAACTTCCAATAGGACGTCAGATTTTCTTTTTAATTCTCTAATGACGTGATATTAATCTGCTTTGTGTACATCCACATACTCATACTCCTTGTATTATTGAGAAATCTTAGACATTTTCCGTTTTATTTACCACTATGACGTCAATCAATTTTATTTCATATTTATCTTTTTTTCAATTGGTGAAACTTTTTATTTCATTTTCATATTTCACGTGAAAATCGTCTGATAGAAAATTAATTATTGTAGAAAGAATTTCATTGTGGATTTTAAATTTTTGGCATCTGCTATAACGAAAAATGTTTAAATTTAATAGAAAAAGGCTATTAGAATTTTGGTTTTTTATCTCTATTTATTAAAATAATACGAAATTTTCAAATTTTAATATTTTCAGCTCTTTACAGCTGATATTCTGATTTATACACGAAGTTTAAACTCTGTTACATAGTTTTCGAGAATGGCTCTGTGACAGACAGACAACGGAGCGGGAGCAATAGGGTTTCGTGAGATGAACGAAATCCTAAAAATGGGGTTCAATGTAACAACGGACTACTGCATTTGATAACAAGTCTATTAAAATACTTTCTAATGTTTACACATTTTTTATTTAACTCAACTTTGTTTTTGTATGTAAAGATGTGATTTTGAAATTTCACCTGCTTCTTGATACGCTAGAATTATAAAAATTATGTTCACAGGTGGGTTTCCGATGACAATGTAACATTTTAATATTTCCAGAATTTAATTATATGTTAATAAATTAATTTTAAGGCAGTTTTCTTTCAGTCGGCTACAGGTGATAAATCGCCAAATATTCTTTATGGTTACAATTGCTCATACGAGGTACAACAACAATGGATTTAATGGTTCGCCAAACCACGCTCGCCAAAAATGGACAATTGGCTGTGAAACTCCAACAATGAAATAATTTAACGTTAAAAAATAGGATTATATTATAGATTTTTCATTTTATATATTTATCATCTTCTTTTATTTCATAAGTAAATTGAAATTATTAACTGTATTAATATGACTGAAAAATATCTTTTCACATTCACTTATTAAATTAAATTTTTTTTTTTTTCACAGCGAAGTTAGGTTTAAATGTTACAATTTTAAAAATCAAAATTTGATCTGAATTTATATAATTAACATATGTGATATGCGGTACTATATATCCTTCTATATTAAAAAAAAAAAATCTGGAACTGAGCCAAAAACGAAATGGACCAATCAAATTTTGCGTAGATATTCCGGGTTAGTCTCATCGCTTTTGGACTTTTTTGAGGAGCGATTACTTTTTTCTAGCCATCCTACGGATTGGAAAATCATACCACCAGACGCGAAATATAACAAGCTTTCAGAAATTCAAAAAATTATCACGGTCGGACAATAAAAACTCAAAAAATCCTTAAAAATCGAGTAAAAAATCTTTTATTGAGAAAATTAATTTTTTTATATTGTTGCCAATTTCTAAATAAGCGCAAAGGATTATGTTTTATCTCAAATAAAAAATGTATTTGCGCGAGACTATTAAAAACAATAATGAAAGTTTAAAATAATAATTAAAGGATCACGTGTTGAAAGCAGGAAATAAAGAAAATTACGTCATAAAAATAATTGTGTTTACACATGAATATTAAAAATAAAAAAGATGAATTAAATGAAAAAGCATTATAACCAGTTAAATGAAAAAGCATTATAACCTGATTACAGAAGATAGTCGCCGTTCGTGATAGGTAGAATCCTGATTCAGCTAAAATCTCCCGCTGTGACCCCTACTAACCAACGGTAGATAATCAATGTGACAAGGTTGACAAGTAGGGTGAACGCTAAACATTGATCCCAAAAACTGATCTCCAAAATTACGCCATTTTTGAGCTATTTATATAAAAAAAAAAAAAAAGATTCTCCCTCAAAAACGATTTAGTGACCGTTAATTACATTTAACGATGTCCGATTGACATTTCTAAAACCATTAACTGATAAAAGAGAAACAGTTTCTTATCAGATATTTATGGCTTCCAATCTGTTATTATTTCCGGAAATTGTACTTTTTCAGCAAAAAAGCGTTACGTTCCTTTTAAAAAATAAGATACTTTAGCAAAACATAGGTGAAAATTTCCCACAAAATTTCATATCTATGTGTGGATGATTGCATGTATATTAAAATTGTCTCGCTTTTTCTGGTTCCCAAAGCTCTCACCTTTGTAAAATTAGGAATTTTTCTTATTTATTTATTGTTATATTACTATTTATTTGAACTCACAGTATTCTGTAAAATATTCGAAAAGTCGAGTGGAACCACTCCGGATTTTTTTAAGTAACTGTATTGAAGTATTGATTGTATTATGCATCTCTCAAAATTTCGCTTAGAAATTTATAATAGGTGTATAAGCTAACATTTTGGAGACAAACACAATTTTTTTTTTTTGCATGTTATATTTCTTAAAACTTTAATTGACCCGTTTATATCACACTTATTTAATTGTACCAGGCAGACGCGATATAACGAGGAGTCACTGTATTATTTAATCCGTGTCTTTAATTTCGAGTATTGAATATTTTGGCAAAATCTGAAAGTAACGAAGTAGTGACTACTTTTGAAAAGTAGTTTGTAGTCGCTACTTTTTAAATAAAGTAGTTGTAGTTGCAGTTAGCTACATTTCCGATAAAGTAGTTTTCATGACTTCAATTCATGATTTTTCCAAAAAAAAAGAAATCCTTTACAATACGTTACTTTGCCATGAGCACCGAACCCGATTATAGAAAACTCACAGCTTTTTTAAGCATGGCAGAAAGTGCGATCTACTGAATTTATTTAAAAAATATATAATTTTTTTCTTTTTCTTTTTTTAAGATATAGCAGCAGGAATAGAGAAAAAAAGTTATTTAAACTACCTTCAAGTTCAAGCAAGTACAAGAAAAAAAAAAAAAAAAGGAAAGAAAAGAAAAGAAAAAGAAAAAAAGAAAAACTGAATCTGGAAATTGTTCTAAACAAACAATTTTTAAATGGGAAAAAAACGATTGCAAAGGGCATTTTTTACATTCATTTCAGTTAATCTCTGTCTATTATCCGTCCGTTCTCTAATATTCGTAAATATACTTTATTTGTATTTTCGTGTAATTGGTATATGATATTGAGGTCTAATATGGGACATTCTCAATTGAAAATGCAGCTTGTAGCATTTACAGATTGTAAACAGGGACACGCAAACAAATTCCGTAACATTATGGAATGTTTGCAGTATAACTTAATGATATTACACTACTTCAAACATAATAAATTTGATTTGCGTACTACAACATGCTTAAAGAACATGGTTTGTATAAGATTTATCGGTCATTTAAAAGGACAGAAAATAATTCGATTACAGTACTATCCAAGAGCGGTGATTGCTGCAAATAGGTTTTCAGCTGTGTGATGCTTTTTTAAGCTTAACTAAATTATAGTATATTACGTAGTTAAAAAAAAAAAAAAAAAAAAAAAAAAAATCTGCAACTTACAGCATATAGGCTGTACAAAAAAAAATTGTAGATATTGCCGTTTGTGGACGTGCGTTGCTTAAATGGTATTTTGAACTGTGTTATTTACTTTTCTGCTAAACTGTATTAGATTATTCTAAGAAATGTTTGTAAAATCTAAATAAACTCATATATATATTATGCTTGCTCTAAATAAATTGGACATATTACTGTCTATGGATGGTGATTGTCGTAAGTACGTTTTTAGCTATGCTATACGTCTTATAGCTGAAATAAATTTTAGCATATTGTCTCGTATATATAAATATTTATAGATCATACACAGGGCTACAGAAAACAATACGAATGTATTACGGTCGATGGACGGAAATTTCTGAAATTTAATTTTAAACAGTGTTATGCATTTTCTCGGAATTAAATTCTAGCATTGTGGTCCTGTATAAAAATATAAGGGCTGCACAAATAAATTTGAATACAAAACCGAATATGGGTGGTAAAACTTAAAATTGCTTTTTCAAATCTATTATGAGTTTTCTTCTTTCATCGTATCAAAAGATGAAATTGCGTTTAAATATTCTGGAAGTTTTGGAAATAGTTTCATCTGTGCGTGAAGCATGAATTTTTTTTCTTGTTCTTCAGTTACAACATTTTGCAGTTGTCTGATCTTAATGTTCATTCTTTTACGAAATATATTTATTCATATATACAATAGATTTATTGTTTATTAATAACTGTTTCTGTGAAAAGGAATTTTTTTTTTTTTTAATATTTTAGTTAAAAGCAAAAATAGCATGAAGATTTTCATTGTATTTTGCCTTTTAGGTAGATTTCGTAAGAAATACTACCTATTACATTCTCCTCTAAGTTGGAATTTTTGAAAAAATTTTGCAGATCTACGCCGATCATGACTGCCAGAACCCCCCCCCTCCCCCCCCAGTTCAAAACTTTATCTATCTATCTATGTCACCTTTTTATGGACACGATAACGTCAATAATTCTGCACAAATCTCTTCCAAACGGATACATAAAATTAAGGGACATAAAATCACGGTCAAGTTCGTTAATGGGCAAAATCAAACCAAGGGGGGGGGGGGAGGGAAATGGGGGCTTTTTGTGAAAACAGCAAAAACCATACTTTCTTAATTATGATACGTATCGAATCCGTTTAAAGTTATTATTACTTCTTAGGAAAAGGGCCGAAAATTTATATATGACAGATTTTTCATATAATCAAAAATGGTCCCAAGGGGGGGGGGGGAGGGGTTTTTAGAAGAAAAAAATTCATAACTTCGTCAATTTACAAGATATCAAATCCGCTTAAATTTAGTATAAATCCTTTTAATATTATCTAAAACTTTTATACTGACAAGTTTTTTTTATAGAAAATAAATAAATAAATAAATCCCTGTCGGCTCCGCCTGCAAAAAAGTTAGGTTTCGAAGTGGGCGGTTCCAACTACCACATCATGGCAAAAAGGTCATTTCTTCCGCAATTCCCAACAAACAGGCGCCCCACGGTCTGCGTCTTCGAAATCTACCTGTGCCTGCAGGCCGAGCCGTCATGGATTTTTTTTTTAAGTATAAGTGTTTGTTTTTAACAGCTATTTCTATAAACGGCATATACTGTATAGCCATTTTAAAAGCATCAGAATTTACATATTATTTATTATTTTTTTCCTCTCAGAGTATTTAGAATTTTTCTGTAAACATGTTTTCGCTATAATCACAAATGGTTAACAGGTGCATATGGCATTTCTGAAACCATTTAACTGATCAAAGAAGGAGCTTTTTTTTGTCATTAATTATACTTAATGCTCGCGAACTGATAAAAATCGTTGAAATGTCCTCTGTACAGTATAAAGCATGCTATCCAGTTAGTTATTGTACTGGAACCCTCAAGTGAAGTACGTGTTTCTAGTTCAAGAATGGCCGAAATTAGTTATATTAAAAGTGAGCATGGAGCTTTGCTTCTAAATTACGAAAATTACCTATTCCGATTTAATAGAAAGTATCAAAATACAGAATACTGGAGATGTGTGACAGACAAATGCAGAACGAGAGTTAATATAGAAAACAACAATATTAAAAGTAAAATCAAATGTCAAATCATTTCAGAGAATCTATATAAAAAGTTTTCTTTTGAAATTTTCGATTTAATCGGAAAATAACACAATTTCTAATTTACAGCATTGACAGAAAAATGAGATATTGCAGACACTAAAGATTCCAAGAAAAAGGTTTTGAATAGCTGTGGGAAAATAAATCATATTAATGAAACTGCATTGAATATTTATTTATTATTGTAAATTAAAAGATTCTTGATAAAGATAGTCAAGAATTCATTGAGTAGAGCAGTTAATTTTTTTTTTTTTTTAACATAAGACATAGCTCTTACTAATGATGCTTAAATTATAAATAATTTAAATTTTCTACAGAACGAACTGCAATTATTTACTTTAAATTAATTTCAGATGAAGTTTTATTATTTATATAGAATCCGATAATATTAGAGAAATCGAGACAAATGTACCTGAAACATGACAATTTTTTCTTCATTCTTTCATCAAGATACTACAAATTGTATAAAAATTTGTATTTTATATTTCAAAAGTATTAATAATATTTTTATTGGGTATTTAAAGGGGGGGACAACCTTGAAAATGTGTAACATTAAAATAAACAAATTAAAATCCGTGTTTGATTTATATTTTTTTGTATTCATAAATTATCTGGATTCATCTTAACCGGTATGAGTAGGATTTAAATATGATCCAATTATCAACTAAATGTTACTAATTTTATATAGTTATAAAATATCAACAATGAGTAAAGTGTTCCTTATGGATTATTTTTCCCTCAACCCCTTCCATATTTCTCAAATATGTTAACTTTTTATTATTATTATTTTTTTAATAAATGGATATCTATATGAAACACAAGGAATATGAAACACAGCAATATTAAGGGCAAATATCAAGAAATGTTGTTCAATTTACGGAAAACTTATCTATAATTCTAAGTAATAATTGATATAAATGAAAATGAATACATATATATGTGTACTTTTAGGAGAATGGTTTTTATTAAGGCTGTTCTCAAATCCAAACGAGATTCTTTCGGAAGCATTTTTAAATTTATTTTTATTCACAAACATATCAAATTGGCAAGTGCTCTTATTAAAAAAACTATGTAATCGAACTGTATTTTTTTCATTTTTCGATAAAAGAAGAAGATTTTTCAGAAAATGCTGTCAAAGTTGTCATTTTGAATCGAATATCGGCACGTGCCAGCGCAGGAATGAAAAATAAATCTACCGTCCTAAGACAATAATAGCTTCTAACTCAAGATGTAATTCATTTATCGTAAAATTAAAAAACTGTTTGATTACAAACCTTATTAATAATCATACTTGCAAATATCATTATGCAAGTATGTAAAATAAGACATTAGGTATGTCAGAAGTTTCTCCTTGTTGAGCGGGGAAAATATTTTCTTGAGAACCGCCTTATAATAATAATTAATTTTAAATTATCTAGAAATTCTATGGAAAATTTGTAAAAAAATAATTTATTATTATTACTATAATATTTTTACTATTATGTTTTTGGAAACCAAATTAAGCTGTTTTATGAAAAATTAACTTATCTTGTTGATAAAACTCATAATATTGTGTTTCAAGAACCAATAGGTAATGTTTAATAATATAAAGCTTTAAAAAGAAATATAATCCATATAGTTTTTAACATTTTCCAACATAGCTTAAAAGTATTTGTGCCTCCTCTTTGTCCCTCCGTCTTTTTGACAGTTTGTCCCCGCTCTAACTTTCGTAAATATACTTGAATTTCCACGATTTAGATATACGTTATCGAGGCTATATATTCCCTATTGATATTCAAAATGAAGTAGATAGTTATAGCTCGTTTACAGGGATAGACAAAAGTTTTCGTTTACATTATGGTCAGTGGGGAAAAAATCATTTGCAGTACATTTTAGTGATCTTATGAAACAGCAAATACGATGGAATTGGTATGTGTCCCTGAGGTGGGCTACAGTATACTTTATATAGAGTATGAAGTAAGTAGCATATATGTAGTTCGTTTATAAAACTATGAACACTAATTGCTGGAAGTGCGTTTTCAGTTGTAGTACGTGTTTTTAAATGTAACTAAATTTTAACGCATTACGTGATAAATATAGGAATTCTATAGATCATATACAGAGCTTTACGAAAGAAATCATAAGCATTTCACTTTATGGGCAGAGCCCGATTAAGATTGTCCATTGCCCAAGGCCTAGCAGATTTTCAGGGTCCCCCTCTAACCAAAATAGTAGCTAGAAATGTTTTTTTGGAGTGTATATTCTGCAATTTTTCTGCATTTTATGAAAATGGCCATGAAACTCGGGTTAATATAAATTTTCTTTTGCTGCTTGATACTATAATACTTTAAATATTTCTTTAAAAAAGTTCCCCATAAAAATATTTGTCAACAGCATTTCTATTTAAACTGTTTGTAGAGAACAGAAAAGTACAGGCAAGGCATTTGTATCTATTTAAACGTATATCTGTTTCTGAGATATCGAAAATTGAAATAAAATTTCTTCTAGGAAAATTTTTTCCTAAATAATTTTACTCATTTTGGAGCATCCGTCTCCAATGGGCCCAAGGCCATGGTCTACTTGGCCTGTGCGATAATAAGGACCTGTTTATGGGAGTGAATTCCTAAAGCGTGTTTTTAACTGTGTTAGGCATTTCCAGCTAAAATATATTTTATTATTCTAAGAGATTTTTGTAGAATAGAAATAAATTCATATGGCTGCGTAAAAGAAGTTTAGATACTATGGATGGTAAGTGCTGTAAGTGCATTTTTAGTTTTGAGTTTTCAAGCTGAATTTAATGTTAGTATACTACGTGATGTGTATAAAGCGTATGAGATATAGACTCCATCAGCGCCCCCCACCCCCCCACAAAAAAATAATAAAAAAATGTAAATATAAATAATAATAAATAATAATAAAAAAAAATGTAATAATAAAAAAAAAATCATATTAACATCTATGGAAGGGTTTCCTGAAAATGCACTTTTAACCGGTTTGCACGTTGTTTAGCTCAACCAAATTTTGCTGCATTATTCATATACATTGTTGCTCTAAAGGATACTGATACATGAATGTAGTGTCATCATGTAGTATAAGTAGCATTTCCCTAGAAAAAACTTTTTTAGTTGTTTTAACTTTTTCCAATTGAAATTTTAGTTTCATTATGTAGTATGTTTAAAGCTCTATAGATTACATACTGGGTTGCACAAAATGATTCTCATACATTATCTGCTATAAGTAACAATTCTTAAAAATGGATTTTTAACTGTGTTCTGTGTTTTAAATTGTTTATTTAGATGTATCATTGCATTGTATGAAAGAAGGAAGTTTCTTAACAGTATTCAAATAATGTTGGAAAATGTTTCATAATCTATAACCGATGTACGAGTTTTCGTTCCAGTTTTTCTTCCCTTGAAATGGTGTAAAGAGGTACAGTTCAAATTTTTTGAAATTAAAGGACAATATAATTTTTTAAATTCTTAAGCTAAAATTATACTGTGTATCCTAAAATGAATCACAGCAAAATTTCTCAGACATTTCCAATCAGCACACTAGCTAGAGTTTTTTTATTTTTTACAAACTTCCATCATTTGTTGCCATCCTGACAGGATGGCTTGAATGAAGGCTTTGAACATATTTATCTCAACCACTTCCCCACCATTTTAAAAATTCCTCGAAAGCCTAGGACTTTGACAAATTTTTATTTAAGGAGAGGGCTATAATTTTTTACAAAAATGTCTCGAGACTCCCCCCCCCCCCCTCCCCCAAGTTTTAAAGCCCAGTTATGATATGCTAATACCGTTTTTTCTTTTTTATATAAAGACAAATTTCCTTTCACAAAATAGCATGAAAGTCGATTTTTGATCGATTATAACTCATGATGGAATAAATTTATTTGTAACAGAAAATAGCTATTTGATTCCAAATCACTTGCATTAGTTATGTCCGCAAATTTCATGCTTTTACTTATAAAAACGAAAACAGTGAACAAATCAGAAAATTTAGCTTTGTTAAGAGGGAAAAATATTTGTAATAAATAAAACGATATTTTATTTTATGTAATTGACTATATTTATGTTAAAAATTCTTAACTGCATTTTACTTCAAAAACAAAACAAACCAGTTTCAGCCTTTTTTTTTATTCTTTATATAAATAGTTAGAGAAATTCGAAGTCCTTTTTACAGGAAGAACAAAAAAAAAAAAAAAAAAAAAAAAAAAAGGAGAAAAGATCTATTTAATGGCTGTTCATTTCCTGTTTGCATTCACTAATCGGTTATGATTAAGGGGGGTCGGTTTCAATGATCACCGGTTTCAAGTAAGTAAAGATTCTAAGCATCAAAATGGCGGTTTGGTTTTTTAAAACTAAAATAAATAGAAGGAAATTAGTTCCTTAGGGATATATTAAGTACTTGATTGATAATGATGGAGAGATTTAGACCACGGGAGATTTTAGCTCAATCTGGGTAGAATCTTCGTGATATCATCATCATCCTCTTTTTAAAACAGGATACATTACCAGGTTTCAAGAGGCTGTGAAATCAGAACGGGGGTTGGTGAGCGTAGCGAGCAGGGGGCAGAGCCCCCTAGTTCCTTACATTTTAATTGCGTTTCATAAGAATTATTCATTTTACAATGCAAGCAAAATTTCAGAATTTAATTGGATCTAAGCTAGGCCATTAAAATTTGATTTAACCAAATTAAAATTTTAAGAATAAAATTATATTAAGCTGAAGCTTTTAAAAGTTGATCTTGAAATAAACCAATGCGTCCTGAATTTTTCTTATTTTAAAAATATGCTTATATATATTTTATATTATTTTACATTATGATATATAATATTTTTTTTCCAACAGAAAGGTCCTTCGTTTATATTAATTGTCCATAGATGTGCTAAAACAATATACAAAACCTTTCTATGAAATCTGTCATGCTATTTCTGAAAAAAGTGATTACAGTACAAATCGTTTAAAGAACTGTTGATATACATGTTTTATAGGAAAATATGCTAATAACAAATATTCTCTCATTTTCATAAGAAATATTCATTTTACAATGCAAGCAAAATTTCAATTGAAGTCAAAATTCTTCAAAATTTAATTGGATATAAGCTAGGCTCTTAAAAATTGATGTAACCAAATTAAAATTTTAAGAAAGAAATAATATTAAGCAGAAGCTTTTAAAATTTGATCTTAAAATAAATCAATATGTCCTGAATTTTTTTTAATATGCTTATATACATTTTATATTATTTTTCAACTTTATTAATATTTTATATAAAATATATTTTTTCAACAGAAAGTTTCAACGTTTATATTTATTACCAGCCAGATAGCGCCATATCTGGCATATATACTGGCTCTATACCAGCCAGATAGCGCCAGAACAGCATTTAGGAACGAAATGTAAAATTACCTGTGGATCATCGGAAAGTCTCTCTATGAAAGCTATCACCGCTATTTCTGAAAACAAAAAGGGCTTACAGGAAAAAAAAATGCTTACAGAATTAAATATAAAAAATCCTTTAAATTATTTAAAGACTTTAATATGCTTTTACAAATATTTTAAAAGCATAATCAGATATTTTAATGAAACGTTCAAAAAGTCATTCATTTTTTTTTGCAAGATTTGGAATTTGTGTTTCTGAATGGCAACAGTATCCGTTTGTTTAGATCTGGTAATCCGTGGTTTAATCTGTTATTTTTAATTTAAAACTTAAAACATTATAACTGGATATGATATACATATTTTATACGAAAATATGCTGAACAGACATGATTTCAAGTCAAACTTTGGCTGTCATATGTTAGGATATGTCTTTCATTAAGACTAACATGGCGTTTAGCTACAGTCGATTCGCAAATCAGATTTGCGGAACCGGCATGGTTACGCTGTGTTTTATTATAGAGAGATTGCTACCTGATGATGATTTTTTCGTGCCTGAATTATCAGCTTAAATCATGAACTAGGGCATTAAAAATCACTTTTACATGAAAATAGTGTTAGATTTTTGCAAAATGGGATTAAGAATACCTACAATTTTTATCATAAAGGATAAAAGTGATTATATATATATATATGTAGGAATATACAGGGTGTACATAAATGAGTATCCCAACTTTACAGGCCTATTGAAAGAAAACAAAAAAAAAGTACAACCATGCTGTTCCCCGGAAATCAAAAATAACAGTTAAAAGTTTACAAAGATGGCGATAGATGGCACGACCTTGCTCTTCATCAATGGCCTCCTTGCAGCCCTGACATAATTATTATTATTATTATTATTATTTTTTGTGTGTGTGTGTAACTAGTGCATGGCAGTACTAAACTTTGGACATTTATTCTTTTAAGAGAATTACTTTTCTCAAAGCTGTAAATAAGACTCAGAATGTTTTGATGTTGTGTGGTTACGTGTTGTGTTCGTTAAATGTCAATAAATATATAATATGTCTTCACTCGGGCTCCTCATTGAAGTAATGTATATGATTATTTTAATTAGTTAGTCTTCAATATACAATAGCATAATTATTATGTAACTTTATATCTGTAACTATATCTGTTACATTCTAATTACACGCACCTCATCAAAGATCAGGTGTTTGTTGCAGCGCTGCCAACTGACGTTGACGAACTTAGGATACGCATATCTGCAGCCATTCAAAGAGTCACACCGGACATGCTGAAAAAAAGAGAGAATACATGAGACAAATTAAACCCAGTACCATTGAATGATTACATACTAATTAATTTTCTGAAAAATTATTTAGTATATAATTATTCACCGGTACTGGGTTTAATTTGCCTCATGTATGCCAATGGAATTGTGCTCATGATTGACGTTCCATCGTGTGCTACGAAGTTTTAGTATTGCCATATGAGAGTGACAAAATGCTATAGACTGGGTGTCGTCCGGGTGGCTTAAATGGTAAAGTACTTGGTGCACTATACAAAGGGATCCGGCATCGATACCCGGTCTGGACATTTTTTTCACTCTATTGGTGTCTAGTAAAATGATAATTCACATCCTTTGTATTTCATTAATTTACAGCGTAATTTCAGCTCTGCTGAAAAATTAATTAGTATATATACTTTTGTGTTTCAATTAAAAAAGATCAATTTCAGCATTTTGAAATGAAACAGCTTTTTCAACAGCTATATCAAAATTTAAATCATCAACCTGAGTGAATAACTCTAAGTATTTTTATTTTTTTTAATTTCTATGAAATTGTTCCAAGAGGTTTTCATTTAATGTGTCACTAGAAAACGAACAATAAGTCATCATTTTTTAAAAAATCTATTCAGAAAAATCTTGGATAGATTCATTTTCATTTTGGTAACATTTACGACATTTAATTCTTCCGCAAATTTTGTTAGGGGTGGGGCTTAAATGTTTCAGCAGAAGATCAACAATCTCTTCATATTTCAATGATTCTGAAGATTTCGGAAAAGCTAAATCACATAATTAATAATATAATTTAGGACCCCATAAAGAAAATAATAGCAGGGACGTTCTTTTCTTCTTAAACATCATGTAATATAAATGCTTGTTAATATATTCAAACGATTCAATCGAATCATTGAACTCTTTAAAGTTCGAAAACATTATATCACTTTATTTAACCCAGAAAAGAAAAAAAAATGTAGATTTACCACCGCCGAAATTTCTTCAAATAACAAACTTTTCGCAGAAAATCATAAATATTACATCATCATTTTAGTAGAATAGATTAGAACAGAACGTACTCTAATCGAAAACATAACAGCGTAGTGCCATTTTGTTCGGCGCTCCACTTCTTTTTAAAATATTTCCGCTGATATCACATATATTTTGATCATCGTCGTCAATTATTGTATATTTTGAGGATTAACTAATTAAAATAATCAAATACTTAAATGAGGAACACGAGTGAGGCCATATTATAGATTTATTTACATTTCACGAACACGTAACCACACAACATTAAAACATTCTGAGACTATTTGATATCTATGAGAAAAGTAGTTCTCTTAAAAAGAATAGTGGAGGGATACATATCCAAACTTTAGTGCTGCCATCTACAGACTATTAACTGAAGTACAAATAATACAGATATAATTATAGTAGAATATTTTTATAAGACAATACACTAGTTTCAACTGACGTCACACCCTAGCAACCACCTTAGCAACAAATTTGTTTTTTTTTTGCCCGACACAGATGGTGGATTGTGGTTGGTTGGCTCGTAATACAGGCTATAAATCCACGATTATGATTGGTTGGATAACATTTGGTGGGCTGGTAATCACGTGGTTGAAATTGATCTATGACAACGTACGGATAATACAGTTACAATGGTTGAGACAATTTTGGTAAAAAAATTGGAGAGCTTTCTATTATTCGCGAAGTGATGTTTGTTTACTTGTCTAACTCATCTAAGCGAATTCGTTCAGGCGAGTATCGTTATCATGTATTGCTTTGGTTTGGACCAAAACTTTTAATCTGAGCATGCGACCTGTATGCATGTTCAAACTCCATGCTCAAAACTCCATGTTCTATCACAATCCAATAATTTATATTTTAAACAAATTCGGAAAATATTATTTCATTCGGATCAATAATATTAAAATCTCATCAAAAACAACTCGTTGTAAATGATCCCGCCAAGCCACAAACCTAAAACGTCAGTCACAAAAAGAAGTGATATCACATAAGAAGAAGCGATATAGAAGTGCATACTCCGAGTCCCGTGTAAAAATCTATCACCACACCACTCATAATGTTTCCAAAGGACTCGGAGTGAGGTACAGTATGTGAAAACTGCTTGGCGACCTGCAGGCTTTTGTAATATATGCAGTATATCAATTTGAAAATCGAAAAAAATAAATTTTTAATTTTTGTTACATCATTTTTTAAATATTTTTGTATGCGAAAGAACTGACAGAACGGATTTTTCCCCAGATCTATGCAATTCCGCTTACGCTAGAATTACTGCAATATATCTCAATTTAGTTAACGTTTATTATAAGGTACAATGTTATTAATATGCGTATGATCATATATATATCGGGATTTCAGTGTATGTGGTCAGTTTCTTATGTTTCAATGGTTAAATTTTACTTAAAGTTTTATATATATATATATATATATATATATATATATATATATATTACAAACTCAAAATCTTTACATGTTTACTTAAAAAATCCTCTTCGTAAGAGTTTAAATAGTTTTATAAGTTCTAGTTTAAATAATGGTAAATAAAATCAACAAATTGATTTTTCAAGCTCATAATTAAGAAAGGACATGCAAACACAGAAACTTCAACTTTTTACAATTTTATGGGAGCAAAATAAATAAATAAATTAATTAAATTAAATTAAATTAAATTAAATTAAATTAAATTAAAATAATATAGTCATATGTAATTGCAGGAAACGCAAACATTATAAAAGCCTGCAGGTCGCCAAGCAGTTTTCACATACTGTACCTCACTCCGAGTCCTTTGGAAACATTATGAGTGGTGATAGATTTTTACATGGGACTCGGAGTATGCACTTCTATATCGATTCTTTTTATGTGATATCACTTCTTTTTGTGACTGACGTTTTAGGTTTGTGGCTTGGCGGGATCATTTACAACGAGTTGTTTTTGATGAGATATCACTCCTTTTTGTAAGGTATTTAATTTCAATTATACGGATTCCATTTTTATTCAGAAAAGAAAAGATGAAAGGGGCAAAAAAAAAAAATAGTGATGCTATAAACAGAATTATACATCAGAATTATACAATTTATTGAGTGACTTATTCCAATGTACATGTCGCTACCATAACAACTGGGAAACTTTTATATTAAATTCCTTACATTGTATTCATCAGATTATTTATGACATATTTATTTTCCTTTTTCTTTTGTTTATATCACTCTTCCGTTTATATACATTCAAAAACAAAAAAATAGACAATTTTACAGTAGTTTACAAACTAATTAAAATACTACAGTTTCAGAAAAATGTGGAAAAAATAAGAAGCACTTTCTTTCGGTCAACTACAACGATAAGTTTATGGAGCATACTTTACCGAGAATAATCAACATTTTTTTTCCTACGAACCTATTTCTATTAGTATAAAAACTTACAGGGATTTTTATACTAACATATTAAATATATCATTTTTGAAAATTATTGAGCACCTTAGAAGTTTTTTATTTGTTTAAGTTTTTTAACTCAACGTTTCGAGAATTTGAAAAATATAAAATTTGCAGCGTTTGCAAAAGTATAAAAACTATTAAAGTGATTGCTGTTCTTATAGTCTGTTCATTCCAATTCGGTGATCCTAAAATATAGGTCCCCAATCTCCGGCAGTCCATGAATTAATTAGGACATATGTATGCAACTGTTAAGATGTTCTCAAAGTTGACAATAGAGGCAATAAGTATAGCTCGGCAAATATGAAACATGAAATATGAAATTGCTTCATCATGGCTTTGTTTCGTGAGGAGTTCGTTCTCCGAACATAAAAATCTCACGCGAAAGTGTTCGTTAACCGATTTGTTCGTAAACTGAACAGTTCGTTACCGATCACCTATTGTATACGAAATTTAGCATTTTAAGTTCGTCATAGCCGGAGATTCGATGAACGGCAAATATTTAAACGCAAAGCTTGTAATCTTGGGGTATCAACATTTTTACATTCTATTACTAAGCGCATGAACGTAAAGTTGGAATTTTGTAAACGCTATTTCAATCAATTCCTGATACGCTAGAATTATATATTTATAAATAAACACAGTTTTTTTAATCGATGAAAATACTATATTTTAATAGATTTAGAGCTTAAAACATCGACGAGATTTCAGACGGACAAAATGAACTTATATTAAATTTTAAAGCAAAATAATAAAACCTTACAGAGACTGAAACAGTGTAAAATCATTAAAATACATCTCACTCAGTAAATATACATCAGTTGTAGTGTAATCGAGATCTTCTAAGAGACTCTGTAAACGAAACGTACACTCTAAATAAGAAAGAGTGACTATTCACTCCGGAGGAGTGGATATTCACTCTATCGCAGAGTCAAAATTTGCCCAACCTCTTTAGAGTGACTATTCACTCTAGGCAAAAGTGAAATTGTTCACTCTCTCAAAGAGTGAATACTCACTCCCGAGAAGTGAATATTCACTCTAAACAGGGATGGATACTCACTCTTTCAGGAGAGTGACTATCCACTCTTGCAAAAAGAGTGGGTTTTTTCACTCTGATAGGAGTGAATAGTCACTCTTTCATAGGAGTGGGCTATCCACTCTTTCATAGGAGTGACTATTCACTCTTGCAAAAGGAGTGGATTTCTCACTCCTGACAGGAGTGAATAGCCACTCTTTCATAGGAGTGAATGTTCACTTTTTATGGAGTGAATTATTTTTTGGGGAAGGTTAAGTGTATTTGGATAAATATATTTTTTCTTATTAATCTTATCCTATACTAAAAGTTCAAAATCTTCAGTACAATTTCGAAAGATATTTAAAATATCTGCTTTATGAAAATTACTTACCATTTTTTTTTCAAAAATCCAAGGCGGGGATAGGGGGGGGGGGGGGGGGCACGGCCCGGCTTGCCCCATGCTGTAATCGATTCCGGCTTCTAGAAGAAACCTAACTCTTCTTTATACTTCACTTGAATTGAAGTTGTCCGCTATTCGGGAATGTCCGTTATAGAGGTTTTACTGTATATATCTACAGTAAAACCTCCGTAACGAACATTCCCGAGTAGTGGACTTACGTTTATTTAGCGAAAACCTTTTACAACCCACAACACATATATATTTATGTACCTTTACCTCTGAAAAGCGTGTGAATTCCACGGTCTGGAGGTGTTCGCTATTGAGAGGTTTCACTGTATATATTCATATTTGTAAATCAATTTATCTGTGTATTCTAAAGCAATAAAGGGTATAATTTTTTGTGATAGGAAATGTACTTCAAATGAATTCCACGTCCAACGGCTGATATTAATCACTAACATTTTGTAAAATTACTTTAAAATTACATGAATCTAAACACACATACATGCATGCTAACCAATTAATTAATTACGACATGATCAGTTACACCCTTTAATTTGTAACATCTCAATGCACGTTATCTTTTTTTTGCCATTTAAACAGACTAAATTTAAATGCAACGAAGATAACGTGCTTTGAGATTTTTTTTTTTTAAATCTGATTTTCTTTTATTATTCACAATTTTTTCCTCCTTAGATACATAAAAAGTGCATTACGAAAAAAATAAATAAAAAACGTATTTTATTTCTGTAAACATCGCACTAAAAATAATTATTTAAAAATTTTAAAAGTAATAATAATATGGAAATATATACATAGATTAAATATAATCATAAGAATAATTATATCTCCAAACCATATTACTTTCTGAAAATATTAACTATCAGGCATTACTGGCATTGCCTGTTTGGAATGTTAGATTATAAGTATGCTTTAAGAACTTTCTGTTTTATAACATCCTAAATTTTATTACAAAAATTATCTATACCCATCTGTTAATTTTTCTCTTTATATATATATATATATATATATATATATATATATATATATATATATATACAGGATAATATTTGACTTGATTTTTTAAATATTTTTTAACGCATATTGGATTAAAATATCAATTTTTATTCTCTGTAGTGTATTTTCAATGATATCCCTGTGTCTTGAAATTTAAATATGTTATTGAGATGATACACAGGGTATACATATCAAAGTACTTTTTGTATTTTTAAACCAGTATTCATAAGAATTATTTAAAAAAATGATAGTATCGTCGTGCACTTGAATACTATATGAAGGATTTATTTTCCATTAACTAAAAATTCGTATATAGATTATTCAGAAATTCACGATAACTTACTTTAATCTTTTGCTTTATTTTCATAGTTTGTATCCATTATATAAAGCAAAAATATTCAAAACCTTTTTCATACATAAATTTCAATTCGTTAATATTAAAACATTTGCTTCGAAAATTTACTCTGTAAGACAATTAAATCATATTCTTGTCACAAAAATGAAAATTAATGTGTAAAATGATATCAATAATACAAAGTTACTGGAAACTGGAGGGAAAGAACTTAACAATGCAACATTTGAAAACAATTTGAAAATTATATATATGTTTTTTTTTATTATTATTTATATTACCATATGAGCGATTTTTTATATGATCCTCATTTTTTATTCTCTGTAGTGTATTTTCAATGATATCCCTGTGTCTTGAAATTTAAATATGTTATTGAGATGATACACAGGTATATCTTCATTTATATGATAATAACCTCAATCCTTAGCTATCCTTAAAAAATTATTTAGCTATCCTTAAAATTTATTTAGGTATCCCTTAGAAAATAAATAAATAGTATTTTTAATAACATGCAGGAAAATTAATTCTGTTTTAAAAACTAATTTTGTTTTAAATTTACATATTAATTTTATATAAGTAAAAACATTAAAATCTAGCTTTTTCTCATTTCAATTTTAAATTTTAAATAACTTTTTTACAATAAATAAATAAATAAATAAAAGTTAAATTAAATTAATTTATATTTTCTCCTGTTTTGTATAACCTAAAGCAACAATTTAAAGCAGTAAACCGAAAGTATAATCATATATATATAATATATACAAAAATATTTAATGCAATTAAAATTTATTTTCAAATTTTGCATTCTTCATTTGAAATTATTCTGAAATCATATAAAGCTAATTCTGAAACCTTGTCAAATTAAGTTCCACATATTATTACCATCATTTGAAAACAATTATTAAAAAATATTCCATTTTATACAAAATTGAAGGTCTATAGAAATATTAAGCAAATTCATTAATGTTAAAATGATATGTATTTATTTATTGAAGACACACAAATGAACACACACATTTTTTAACGCTAAACATCTTTATTGCATATAAATAAGACGGAACTATGCAAAATAAAAAATATTCTAATAAAAATAATTTAAATCATAAATAAATAATACTGAATATGTAATAAAGTTTAATATTTTTCGGCTAAAGTTCAGAATGATATTGAGTTTATATAATCAAACACACCTTACTTTTGAGGAAGTAATAAATCCAATTTGAAGAAAATGAAATAACGTATTCCACAATGCCATAAAAACGCCATTTGAAAAAATGTATATACAGGGTGATTCATAAAAGATGGGCAGAACTTTAAGGGGTTATAGTACACTTAAAGACAAATAATATTAAATAGGAGACTAAGTGTCCCAGACGTATTCCCAAGGAGATAGGGGGCATTAAAGTTTAGGGTCCGAAATTTCAAATGATTATAAAACATGGAAAAATTGGTCGATTCGTTTGCGGTTTTTGCAAAAAATTTTCTTTATGCCAGTATTTTCTTGAAATAAAATTTTAAAGTTCAATTTCAAAAAATGCCGATAGGGGGCGCTTTAGACTTTGGAGTAACAAACAACTATTTTTTAACGTTATTTTTTGTATTTCTTTAAATGATTTCGAAAGCTTAGACTTAAACTTAAATTTTGATCTAAAAATCTGAGTCCTAACGAGTAGTTAAGTAGCGTAAACTGAAATTTGAAATTTGAAACCCTTCTCCCCCCAGAACAAAAATCAGTTATTCCCGATCTTTGTGTCGTAGATTAGGCTCTAACTACTGCCGCGTTTTGCTAAAATTATTCTTTATGTCAGTATTTTCTTGAAAATAAATTTTAAAGAAAATTTTCAAAAAATTCCGATAGAGGGCGCTTTAGACTTTGGAGTAACGAACAACTATTTTATACCGTTATTTTTTGTGTCTCATTAAATGCTTTCTAAAGCTTAGACTTAAATTTTCAGCCCAAAATCTGAATCGTTAGACGTGGTTAAGTTTCTGGGGAGAGGGGTTTGAAATTTCTACTCCTGAGCACAGTTCAGTTTACCATGTCCACACATTGTGTGCTGTGATACGAGGTAAAAAGACACAAATTAGGATTATGTTACCAAAGCATATTTATTAACATGTAATCACAATAAATGTTCAAAATTGTGACCACCAGAGGTTATGCACGCAGAACAACGGCGACGAATGGAACGGCGAACATTCGCGAAAACATCAGGCTTTTCGAGCACTTCCCCTACAGCGGCGGAAAGTCTGGCGACCAGTTCCTCGGGGGATTCAATGGGTGTCTCATACATAAGAGCCTTCAATCGTCCCCAAAAAAAGAAATCGAGGGGTGAAAGATCTGGCGAGCGAGCAGGTCAAGCAACAGGACCACCTCGACCAATCCATCTGTTCGGAAATGTGATGTCCAGATAGTTGCGGACGTCTCGTACGTAATGGGCTGGCGCTCCATCGTGCTGGAACCACATGACCCGCCGGATGCGTGGAGGAACAACGTTTAACAGGTCTGGCAGCACATGTTGCAGAAATGTGAGGTATGTTTTACCGTTGAGGCGTTCAGGAAGAAGGTACGGTCCGATTAGGTGGTCTCCGAGGATTCCTGCCCAAACATTGATGGAAAAGCGTCTCTGATGAGCATGTGGATACGTAGCATGTGGATTGACATCCGCCCATACATGTGCATTGTGTGTGTTAAATGTACCTTCACGTGTGAAGGTACATTCATCGGTGAAAAGCACAGTTCGTCCAAAATGTGGATTTAGCGCGTTCTGCTGCAGAAACCAGCGGGCGAATTCAATACGATTTGGATAATCCCCTGGAGACAGTTTCTGGACTCGTTGCACATGAAACGGGAGCAAATGTTCATCCTTCAGTACCCTCCAAGTCGTGGACTGTGAGGTATCCACCTGGCTAGCCACTGTTCGTGTACTTGTACTTGGCTGCGCCGCTACTACATCCAGAATGGCTTCTGCAACAACTACTGATTCGTCCTTTTTTGCACGACCTGCATTCGACCGGGAAGCGAGAAATGATCCCGTCTCACACAACTGTCTGTGCAAGCGCTCGAAAGTTTTGCGGTTAGGCAACCGCCTGTTAGGAAATCGCTCTCCGTACATTCGTTGTGCCTCTGCACCATTTCCATCTGCCGCTCCGTAAATTAAATGCATCTCAGCCTTTTCCTTATTCGTGAAGGGCACCATCTTCCGATTCATTACTACAGCGACTTACACTTGACTCACCGTTCAGTGGTTTTTATGCCTGAATCGTGTCGAAATTTTGCATACGTGTTCTTCTTCTTCCCCATTTGACATTTGCATACTTTCTGTTTCCTTCTTCACCCGGTGACTAGCGTCAGGAATGGAGCTTTAACGTTTGCATGAGCGACGTTTCCAACTACGCCAGTGCCTTTATGAGTGAATTCCGACTATGCAGTCCTTGACGAAAGTTGTATTTTTGCCTCGTATCACAGCACAGAATCGTTGGGCATGGTTAAGTAGTGCAAACTGAACTATGTTCAGAAGTTGAAATTTGAACCCCCTCCCCTCGCTACTGAACCACGCTCAGCGATTCAGATTTTGAGCTGAAAATTTAAGTTTAAGTCTAAGCTTTAGAAAGCATTTAATGAGACACAAAAAATAACGGTATAAAATAGTTGTTCGTTACTCCAAAGTCTAAAGCGCCCTCTATCGGAATTTTTTGAAAATTTTCTTTAACATTTATTTTCAAGAAAATACTGACATAAAGAATAATTTTAGCAAAACGCGGCAGTAGTTAGAGCCTAATCTACGACACAAAGATCGGGAATAACTGATTTTTGTTCTGGGGGGAGAAGGGTTTCAAATTTCAAATTTCAGTTTACGCTACTTAACTACTCGTTAGGACTCAGATTTTTAGATCAAAATTTAAGTTTAAGTCTAAGCTTTCGAAATCATTTAAAGAAATACAAAAAATAACGTTAAAAAATAGTTGTTTGTTACTCCAAAGTCTAAAGCGCCCCCTATCGGCATTTTTTGAAATTGAACTTTAAAATTTTATTTCAAGAAAATACTGGCATAAAGAAAATTTTTTGCAAAAACCGCAAACGAATCGACCAATTTTTCCATGTTTTATAATCATTTGAAATTTCGGACCCTAAACTTTAATGCCCCCTATCTCCTTGGGAATACGTCTGGGACCCTTAGTCTCCTATTTAATATTATTTGTCTTTAAGTGTACTATAACCCCTTAAAGTTCTGCCCATCTTTTATGAATCACCCTGTATGTGTTTTTTAAATTTTCTTGGAAGTGGCATTTGTAAAACCTTCATACTTTAAGTATGATCACGAATAATGAAAACTATTAAACAATATCAATGAAGCATTCCAGGTTTTCGAAGTAATTCGCATTAATTTGTCACTTTAAAATGTAGTATTCTCTGTTTCATAAACAAGCACACAAATCACAATTGATAATCCGTTGCACAAGAAGAACATTGTTTGCATTGCCGTAAGAAGAATATCGTATACACCCAGGGCCGGCCCAAGAGGTGTGCGAAGTGTGCGACCGCACGGGGCGCCTAGTCGAAGGGGTCGCCAATCGGCAGAAAAGCAAAAAAATATTCTACTTTTTTTTTGCTTTTAATAATTAGGCTGAAATTATGTGGTGGGTCTATGGATCTGTTGAGCAGGAGACCTTCTAAAGGCGCTAAATTTTCACACGCAGCGGATTCTGTATTCCTTATTTGAGGAGAATAGAAACAAAAAACTTGTAATCAGAGGAAATTAAACTTATCGGAGGATAAAATGCGTTCTTTGATAGAAGTGCCTTCCTTGAAACTGGAAAAGGACCACCCCCTGTATGACTCTATCACGATGACACTGCCCCTTCCCTATAGGACTAATTAATTGCGTCGTAGCCAAGGGGCGTCAAATTGAGGGATGCTAATCGAAATGTTATGAGTGTGTGGGTGATCGATTTTATTTACGACTGTGAAGAAAAAAGCATATAATAGATTTCGTTAGACTACTTCCTTTAAAATGTCATTAGGGATTTGAGTGCTTCAAAGAAAACTGATAAGAAAAACTAATAGAACCTAACCTTTCTTGTCTTTCTTTCTGTCCTGAAAAAACATAAAAAGCCTAGAGGCACAAGGCAGAAGCGGTTCAAGTTTGCATTCAAATAAGAATACACATGGTCTGAGACGGGCGGGGGAGACAGGAAACAAGAGAACATGAAGGCAGTAAGCTACGTTCAATCAACTATTTGTTAAACCTGTCAAGTACACCTATGACCAGAACTATATTCAGACTAATCTTTGGATAGAGTAATATCTTATCTTTAGTCATGATCATGGCTTGTTTTTAATTAGGCAAATAGTTTGTTTTACGGTAAGCTACTAAGCACGTGTTTGTTGTTAAAAATTTTCCAACAATTCGAATGAAAGACCAGGTAAGTTTCTCTAATGAAAAATATGTATGAAAATCAGTCTTTTTAAATGTCCACCGTGAAACACTAAAATTTGGGAATTGTTGGTTTAGGTAAAAATAACATGTCAAAAACGCTATTCGGATGTTCAATAATTATTATATCGAATTAATGTAAATGAAGACCAACATAAGCGAATGAAACCAAGTATTTTTCGTATCATTTGATTAATTTATTATTTATTTAGTTTAACTGTGTACTTTTCATGACATGCAAGTGTGCAACATGGTAAATATATATATATTTTCCATAAAACTAAAATTGTGTCAAAACGACATATTTTTTCAATGTTTTTTAAATTCATCATTAGGGATTATTTTTTAGTAAATTTTATTCTTTGACACTTTACTAAGTAAGTATTTTACATTGCTGGATTTTAATAACTGAAAATTTAATAAAATATTATTAAAACCCATTCCCTGCAGGTAATGCAAAAACGCGCCATTCTCTTAAGTATTTTTTTTTTAATTCTCAGAAAATAAATGTTTGGATAAATAACAATATTTTTCTTGAAAACTAGAATGTTTGTTTTAAATAGTTAAATTGTTTTGATTGCCAGTCGGCAATTTTTTATATTAAAATTTTTAAAAAATGAAATTATAAATTGTAATTCTTTACAAGGGATGAGAAGTGACTGCATATTGTAGTTGTATTGCCCCCGCAATATAAATAGTAATTAATATTTTTATTCCATGACTTTTTCCTAGTTTAGAAAGACTTCTCGCAGGTCATACTTTTGTTTTCTTATCATATCTGATTACATATATTTGTTATGTATATACATATATTAGAGGTCTGCACTGGACGAAATTTCTCGTCCCGGACCCGTTCCGAAAAAAATTGTTGTCCAAAAAATTGTTGTCAGGCCGGCCCGACTCTGTATAAATGTTAAAGTTCGGCTGGAGCCCAAACGAAACATCTATTGGCTCGACCTGTACAAAAACTTAATTGGCCTGACCCGACTGAATTTCTACAAAACATGAATTTTTACGGCGATATGGTTGGAAATTGTGTTGTACGAGGAGTTCCGACAAAAAATACTTATTTTAGCTTTTTTTATGTTTATATTCTTATTTTTTTATTTAAAGCACCCAGAGCTGCGAAGTACAAGCACATCTGTTCCAAAATATTGCCCCTCTCTAGATTTGTTTCTCCCTGTGTCCATATAAAATCTCTCTCTCTCTCTATATATATATATATTTAATGAATATCTATTTGTAAGTAAATGCCTGAGTTATCATTAATATCGTTAATCCATATTTCATGGCTTGGGGACTTGAAGATCTGAAAAATGCTGTGCAATAATATCTTCAAAGACGCAATCGCAAGGAAAGAACAAAAATCCATTCTAGCCAGATTCTCTCCTTAGCAGGTACATCGTCTGTTGTAAATGTGTTACATACTTTTCACATATATTATTATATTTATTTTGCATGGATCAACACTTTTCTGTTTAAGATAGGATTCCGTCATAGACAGGTTCCTTTTCACAGATTTTACTGTACTTTTACTTTTAGAAATGCCTAGAAATATATGTACTATTCTTTAAAAAGAATAAATTTAAAATTTTAATTGTAGAATAATGGCGATTTAAAAATACATTCATTTTTTGCAAAAATTGTTGGCCCAGGCCAAATTTTACTTATTTTTAGACGGGCCGGTCATTGATTTTCATTCGAGCTGGGTCGGGACCATGCCTGAAGATTTCGAACTTGCAGACCTATAGGAAGAATGAAGTGCAGGCCCGGCTCGACACGGAAAAGAGAGGCCTGGCTCGGCCCGGCCCCAGTCTGCAGAAAAAAGTAAGGTCCGGAAAGAGAGATGACCGGCCGCTGCCCGACCAGAGCCTTCAGAAAAAAGGAAGTCCAGGGCCGAGTTTCTGGAATGAAAATTGTTCCGAGCCTGTGCAGACCTATATATAATTCCTGCATGCTGATGATTTTAAAACTCTTCAAATATTTTTTTCCCCAGTATGTCAATAGTATGAACTATTTTGTGTTCATACTATTATACATATATACAGAGTGCTTTCATAAGATATTAGTATGAAGCAAAAAAATTAACAAAAGTAAATGCGGCAGGTAATGGATTAATTAAATAATAATAATAAAAAAAATTGTTCAAAAGTTAACTGAAATTACACACGCACACACACACTGCATGTGACAGTTAGAATAAAAAATTATCGTAGATATTCGTATAACAATAATAAATGGTTTTTCTAATTAATCGAAAATTATTGTGATAAGTGAGCCAGCCCTTTTCAAAATTCAATATTTAAGAATAGTGTTCACAATCAGTTTTAAACCTACAAAATAATCTTTTTTTTCTTTTCTTCTAATATTTTTGCTTCGAATAAAACAAACGATATGAAAATATTCTAATTAAAGCCGGGTCATTTTGAAATTGCCAATGCATACTTTAACACTGACTCAAATTTATTTTCAACTTTGCATGCGTTTTTCTCAAAACATGTTTTTACTGCTTGCGCACACTTAAACAAATCTTTGCATTGTTTTGCATAGATATTCAGAAAATGACTATAGTCAAATTTCTATACACTTTTTCGACTACTTAAACGACGTAAAATTTGTTTCAATTAGAATGTGTTTTCTTTATGTGATACAGCTTTACATTCTAATCCCAAAAAATAAAATTTGCGTCGTTTAATTGGCACAAACGTAGTTAGAGAATGTCTATATAATAATTTTATGCAAAATAAATTATCTATGTGCGAACGAAAGTATTATTATTATTATTATTATTATTATTATTTACAATGCACATAAGTAGCAAAACACATTTTTGTGGAAAGCGCACCCAAAGTTATCAATCGAAGTCTTTGTTAAAGTACACATTTTTAATTTCAAATTGATGCGTTTGGAATTTAAATATTTTCAAGTGGTTTGTTGTTTGATTCAAAATTATAGTATATATTTCAAAAATGTGAAAAATAAAATATCGATTTTTTAAAGATTTTAAAACTGATGACTCACCAAATATAAAATTAATTGATAGTTCCTGTAAATTAAATAACAAGACAGGATTGCGTTTTCATCTTACTACTCCGTTAACTGTAGAAGTATTCCAAACAATAAACTTAACTTTTTAATGTTTCTTTTTGTCCATAAATTAATTATTGTTATTTTTATCCTATGGCATAATGTATTGAGTTTCCTTTTTGGATCATGGTGTTATATGTTGAGATTGATATTTACTATAAAATTCAGATTTCCATTTTAAGACTTACAAAAACTTAAAGATACGATTGAATATGGATATTTTATCTATTTTTGTACCTCTTTAAATGATATCTTAAGTAATAAATTAGGAATAGCACGTATGAAACTTTATATATGAATATTTAAAAAAATTATGAAAAAAGACAAATATATTTAACTTGGGGGGGGGGGGCGCCCTAGTGAAAGCTCGCACGGGCGCCAAAAGGGTATTGGGCCGGCCCTGTATACACCTATGCATATCGAAGTGCATGTGTGTTTCCATTATTATAATAAAACTTATTTCCGTAATAATTCACAATAGTAATAATTCACAATCTACAATCACATCTTCAAAGCACTCGTTCTGCACTTTAAAATATTAATGACCTAATAAACTTGACTTACACACTTCCTCACGAAGAAAAATGCTATGTCAGCAAATTCGTATCCGTTAAAATGGTGATTCATCTACTCAGACGATGTAGTTCACATTCGGTTTGCCGTGTGTTAAGAGACTTCAAATCATTAGTGTTTTATCAGCAGGAAAAGAAACGGAAAAATTATAGCACAAAATTATGATAGCCACTAAGGAAGGGACACAATATTTTGTATTGAATTCAGGGGGTGGCCCGGACATTCCCTCCCCCCCCCCCCCTCCGGAGCATTGAAGTGTCCCCCTGGAAGATTTAAGATTTTATGCTTTTAATGGTTAAAAAGTGCAATCCCCCCCCCCCCCCGAAACTCTGTAATGTCCCCCCCCCCGCCCGGAGAAAAGTGTCTGAATTCAACACTGATTTTGGATTGCCTCGGGTGCACAAAATCCAAAGGGGAGGGAGGGGATGTCTAGTTGGTATATTCTTTTAGTATAATCGCCGGCAGGAAATGGGGCAGTAGAGGGCTATTGTCCCTCCATAGATTTTGAGATTTAATAAATGATGTATGTCTGATTATTAAAAAATATGATAAAATTTATACTTCCAGATCATCGAATAATTAAACACTAAACTAATAGGATCTAAGAATTTTTCGTCAGGGAAGCCTGCCCTCCTCCCACCCCGCCCTTGAAGCCCCTCGTAGAAAACAATTTTTATTTATTTTATTTTATTTATTTATTTATTTTATTTATTTATTTATTTTATTTATTTATTTATTTTATTTATTTATTTATTTTATTTATTTATTTATTTTTTTACATCCCTGTGTGTTTAATTTATCTTAAACGATCAGTTCGAGAAAACAGAATCTCCTGAATTTTTTTTTTTTTTTTTAACTGTTAATGTGCATTTTTTAAAACGGCATTTTCAAAAATGTTGTTAAAAACTTTTTTTTTAAATTTAATATTCATAATTATAAATGTTTGTATTGTTTTTTAAGTTGATATGTTTAAAAAATATCTTGCACGATGCGGTTTGTCAAAATATTATTAGTTTAGCCTACTTAAACATTAGAATTTGCATTTAAAAAATCGGTGTAGCCTGCAGACCACAGGCATATCTGTTCCAAAATCTTGTCCCTCCCCACATTTCTTTCCGCCGGCGTTCATTTTTTTGAATTTCAAAATATGTATCGTATTATGTTCAAATATTTAGAACAAGGGGTCCTTCACGCACCCCGTACCTCTCTGCGTACATCCGTAATTTTTGGATATTTTTAAAAAATAATTCTTTAATTAATGCACAAAAAAACTTATTTTCAAGATTTATAATCAGCCTTGTAACATTTTAACATTTTTTATGGTCTAATCACGCTAGCTTTTCTATAAAGTGACACTAGTTACTATATATGGAAAATAATTTTAACTCCTTTCATCAATTAGAGAACATTCCTTGATGGTGCTGGCATAAATAGGCATACGTGTAAAAGCTAATTGCATCAAATTCAGACACTTAAGCGTCTGAATTTCTAAATGTTTTATTTTCAGACTTATCATGAATATTCAGACATTTTTCTCAGTTCGTTTACACCATGTTCATAGTAAGACACTTAAATTCAGCGTCTGAATTTAAGACACCACTATTTTCAGTGTATTGAAGTTATCGTGTCCATAAAAAAATGATATAGCTATATAGACAGATAGATAGATAGATAAAGTTTTGAACTGGGGGGTGGTTTGGGGTTCTAGGGGTCATGATTGGCGTAGATCTGCAAAAATTTTCAGAAATTCCAACATAGGGGAGAATGTAATAGGTAGTATTTCTTATGAAATCTACCTAAAAAGAAAAAGAAAAAATGATAATTTCGTTTCTCTCAATAAATAAACATGGAAAAAATTATATAATGCCCGGCTTTCACTCTTCAACGGAGTGAAATATTTCACTCTTGTCAAAGGAGTGAGACAGTCACTCTCGACAACGGAGTGACATATTTCACTCCTTTCTAAGGAGTGGAAAATTCCACTCTTTAAGGAGTGTATTTTTACAAAATTCACTCTAATAAGAGTGAAAATGCCTCTCACTCTACCAAAGAGTCAACTTCTCACTCCTCCCAATTTTAGAGTGTATATGCTTCAATGCCGCTTTACAATAGAGAGGATGTAGTAACATATTTGAATATCTTGTGTATATAGCTAATTAAAAAAAGTTATGCAATTTACTATTGTTTTTCCTCTGTGTTAAATACAGGAATCATGTACTTCAACGTAAAAATTTGCTAATTACACAACTTTTTAGTCTTATTAAAAAATCTTTTGAGTTACCCTGTAAACGAACAGTAAATTCTACAATTCTGTTTTACAATAGGAAACTAACTTAGGTAGTTCGTAGTAACATATTTTAACGTCATGCACATACGTTCTTTTTTGAAAAGAGTTAGACCTTTTAATATTTTGTTTGCTTCATCTTAAGTATAGGAATAAATCACCTTAAAGTGGTATACATAAAAAACTAATTAATATTTTTACATGAAATATAAAACATTTGAACTACTTATAAAAACAATTCAAATGCGGCAAACCGCGTAAAAATCGGATAATTACACAACTATTTAGCCCTATATCAAAAGATCTTTTGTGAGACCCTGTAAACGAACCTTAAATGTTAAGATTTTTTATAATGGGAAGCTTACTTGGGTCGAGTGTTATAACATATCTTAATATCATGTGTATACAACCATTCCTAAAAGAGTTGGGTCATTTATTATTTTTTTGCTCTATGTTAAGTATAGGAATCAATAACTTTAAACTGATATAAATCAAAAACTAATTAATATTTTTACATGAAACTTACAAAGGTTTGAACTACTCATAAAAACGATTCAAAAGACGTAAACCGCGTAAAAATCCGATAGTTACACATTGCTGTAGCCCTGTCAACAGTTTTTTGCTCTATGTAAAGTATAGGAATCAATAACTTGAAACTGATATAAATCAAAAACTAATTAATATTTGTACATGAAACTTACAAATGTCCGATCTACTCATAAAAACGATTCAAATAACGTAAACCGCATAAAAATCCAATAATTACACATTGCTGTAGCCCTGTCAACAGTTTTTTGCTCTATGTTAAGTATTGGAATCAATAACTTTAAAATGATATAAATCAGAAAACTAATTAATATTTTTACATGAAACTTACAAAGGTCCGAACTACTCATAAAAACGATTCAAATAACGTAAACTGCGTAAAAATCCGCTCGTTACACATTGCTGTAGCCCTGTCAACAGTTTTTTGCTCTATGTTAAGTATAGGAATCAATAACTTTAAACTGATATAAATCAAAAACTAATTAATATTTTTACATGAAACTTACAAAGGTCCGAACTACTCATAAAAACGATTCAAATAACGTAAACCGCGTACAAATCCGATAATTACACATTGCTGTAGCCCTGTCAACACTTTTTGGTCTGATCAAGATTTAAAAAGTGCAAAAAACAGCACTTTTAAAATCGCATTTACTGAAAACCTATTCGTCGGATTTTGCTTTACTTTTGAATTCTTAGTCCCCTGGCACGCCCCATTCCATAGAATCAAGAATTTTGTTTCTATCATAAATAGAACGCGAGATATAGATGTGTCAAAAACCCGTTTTGTCCCGTCCGCAAAAAGACAGAGTTAAACAAAAAAAAAAAAAATTGTAAAATCGTTTGGCATCCATTGGCGGAAATTCCTTTCATTTACGGTTCAATGCATTGCTGTTTCTTATGCTTGGCGAGAAACTCTGTCGAGTTTCTATGATGATCTGTCAGTTTTTTATAATAATTTTAGTAAACGTGAAAGTGAGTCATATGAATATTCTTTGAATTAGATTTTTAAAAATAATTTAAGCTAAAAATCAATAAATCGATTTCTTCAAACAAAACAAAAATAAAGATATTTCTTCTCCATTTCGGAGAGCAGACAATATCCCATTATTTATCTTTTTCTTTCATTTTTTTCACAAAAATGGAGTAATTTAGTTGTCATCTTTAGAAAAACTTAGAGATAAGTAATAAATAGATTTTCTAATAACATGTGACCCATATTTAATTTAGTTTATTGCTAATGTAATCGCTAATGAAAACGGTTCTAATTGTGTCAAAAATTTCAACTGTTAAATGATGGTGGGGCGGGAGATAAATTATTTTTATTCCTTCATGCATAAAATTTTTAGATATACTTAATCACATTTTTCAAGAATCTAACATCATCTTCATATACAAACAAAGTATTATTTTAAAAAAAAGTATAAATCGGAGTTTAATATAATTTTTTGGGCATTAAATCGAGTTATTATGAAGCAATACATTCTAATTAATTTAAAAGTGTGTCACACTTTATTTAAAAAAAAAAAAAAAAAAAAAAAAAAAAAAAAAAAAAAACTCCATTTTTTGTTCAATTTCTAGCTAACAAATGTTGTGGTTGAAGTTTGTCTTATGCCGTCCTTTAAGCTCAAGTTTTTTAGCATTACTGAAATAGCGGTTGTTATGCAATTTCTTTCAGACACTAGAACGTATAATATCACATAACACAATAACACATATAATAGATTTTATATGTGATAATAACTTTTGCTAATAATGTCACAACTCTGAATATTAAGGCTTATCAGAAATCAGCTGATGTAAAAAAAAAATTATAATGGGTGTCTAGTGACTATGACATTTTGTAGCGCTCACAGATATATGAATTTGTAAATAAATTATAAAATAAATGACATCAGATTGCATTTCACTCTATAATGCAAAATATAGAAATATTTTTAATTAATGAATTTTTCAGTATTTAAAGTAGGCCACCTGTATATACCAGAGAGTAGTGACATACGTTTCAATAAAATGTGATTGGTCAATAAGATTATTGACACTGTAGTGTAGCTCTATTTCACCCATGCTTTCGTAACTTGGTGGTAAAATATATAAATTGAAAATAAACTCATGTTCAAATTTTTAATTTCTATAAAATATTTCTTATCTATGCGCAGGCACGAGAGCAGTACAGAGATGTGGAAATACGCACCAGTTGATCGCTGGAGGAATGAAATGGTTGGAATGCGGTCTATTCTTTCTCAAAATGCACTTATACCAAGCTCTGAGATTGTAGGGCAGAGGGCACCTTTCCTTCAAACAGCAGGAGACGACACATTCCGAATGCTCAAAGACAACGGCTTTGCCTATGATTCATCCATGCCAACAAGAACTCACATGGATCCACCCCTATGGCCGTACACATTGGATTATGGATATCCTCAAGACTGTCAAATTCATCCTTGTCCCAAATCTAACTTTACAGGTATAAACCCGATCTGTTAAAATTAAAATCTGTTTAGTTTTGAAGGGTGTAATAAACAGGATGGATATAAAATAACTTTCCACGTTTGGATATTTCTGTAGCTCAGACTAATGTAAGAAGTGAGACTCAAATTCATATTTAGACTTTTGCGTGGAACTGTGAATAAAGAGGAATTGGCATATCCTCAAAATGGTGAAACTTCAACTGTAACTGGTTCCACAGGGCCTGATTACCGCCAGGGCAAACTTCGACCAGTAAATTTGTACAGAAATTTCCTCTAATTTTAAACACCTTATACCAGCAAAATTGCTCTTGCAATTATGGCAGAAATATCTATTCGTTTTTACTGGTGGAAGTTTGCCTTGCAGCAGTCAGACCCTACGGTTCCGTCATAGTCTGACATTATAAACACTCCTCCTGTCAATGTCAGTACTTTGCTTACCTACAGAGAAAACATCCATCAGTAAATTTGAATAGAAATTTTCAATTAAATGCTTCATGTATAATTTCTGTCATGAATAAGGCAAAAAAATTATGATGGTTTATACTGGTGGAAGTTTGTTCCGGCATTAATTAGGCTCTAATCTAATATAAACAACTCAGCCGCGATCTTGTGGCTAAATCCTCAGTTACTTCACTAGAAACTGCTAGACACTAGCATGCTACATTATGCCGCTTCGAACGTCCAAAAGCAATTACTGCTTTCTGCTAGTTGGTTGCGTTTTTATTTCAACCCATCTTTGAATATGCAAAAGCAACAATTATGAAGCAGCTCGACTAGTGTCTGACTGAGATTACAAATAACTTACGATAAGCCCTTCTGGATCATCTTATAAATTTGTCAGACTGCCGTATATGGTGCAATCTATCACCGCAAAACTTAATTATCATCATTTATCTATGAGGATTCTAATTTTTTGCCCGGTGTATGTGCGTGAATGAAGACGGCAATTTAAGATCAACAAAAAAATTGTGAGTCAGAATTTCTACAATTTTATTTTTCAAATTACCCGATTTTCTAGCGTTAGCATGTCATGACGTGTATTATACACGAAACGTAAAATTTTCTTGTTTTCAAATACCAAAAGAAGGATTCACATTATATATAAGTGCGGTTATGTATGAGTAAAGACGGTATTTAAAATTTTTCTTTATAGGATTATGGGTATTCCCGATGGTACAATGGCGACGCATAAGCAAGCTCGAAAATCAACTGATGACATTCCATTGTTCAATGCTGGATGCCTGTACTCCATATCCAAAAAACGCTAGTGATACCATTGCTTACATAATGGACAATTTTGATCGTCACTATACATCTAACAGGGCACCTTTTCCCATATTCCTTCACGAAGCTTGGCTGAAAGACGAAAACAGGTAAGAATGTGCAATTTGCTCATGATATTTGATGATAATTTGTCAGTTGTGAAACGCCTTTTTAAAAACTGTTGCAAGATGAAGGCATGGTTACTCTTTTTAACTATTACTTATAGGAAATAGGAAATCCAACTTGGGCTTCCCAAGTCGCAGAATATACGTGAAAAGCAATTTTTTTTATTAAAAACTATAAGAGATTATATTCAATGGTTGGAGTATCATCGTTGATATGTATTCCAACAGAGTGAAGAATGCCAAGACCAGGACTCGAACCTGGGTACTTTGGCTTGCCGTGCCAACGCTCTTCCTACTGAGCTATCCCACCTATGATGCTCCAACCATTGAATATAATTTAACTAGTTGAAAATACTTTCCTCAGTTCGTTATGACCTAATTACATGGTATACAGGAGTTTCCGTGTTATTTCAGATTCATCATCTCGGATGAATGAAATTAGCGCTGCAGTCTGCAGCCTTGTCCAATAAGTAAGAGTGACAAGTGCCAGCCAGGATAACGTTGGGATAGCTCAGTAGGAAGAGCGTTGGCACGGCAAGCCAAAGTACCCAGGTTCAAGTCCGGGTCCCGAAATTTTTCGCTCTGTTGGAATAAATCTCAACTATGATACGCCAACCATTGAATATAATTTACCTATTTGAAAATACTTTCCTCTGTTCAGTATGACCTAATTTCATGGTATACAGAAGTTTCCGTGTTATTTCAGATTCATCATGAAAAATGCTATAGTTATAGCTCGGGTGAATGAAATTAGCGCTGCATTTCGCAGCCTTGTCCAGCAAATAAGAATGATATATCACAGCCAGGATATCGTTGGCATAGCTCAATAAGAAGAATGTTGGCACGGCAAGCCAAAGCACCCAGGTTCGAGTCTTGGTCCCGGCATTTTTCGCTCTGTTGGAATAAATCTCAACTGTGATACTCCAACCATTGAATATGATTTACCTAATTAAAAATACTTTCCTTTGTTCATTATGAACTATAACAGATTTTTTATATTTAATATATATTTTTTAGATTGGTCACTAACAACCCTACAAAGCACTTTTATATGAAAAATATCAGTTATATATTCAAATAAAGATTTGAAATTTATTGAAAGCGATACTTTCGTGTAAGCCGCATGCCAGGAGTTAGTAGTCGAAGAAATCGCCTAAGATTTCTTTACTTACTGCTACAGCAGACGTTTTCATTCTGAATATTTCATTGGTTTAAGTGCGTAATTCGATTACATAACTGATAAATTTGTATTTTATTTATGTTATTTTATTATTTTATTTATTCATGACGTTTTAATTTCTTTATGGAATATTAGCCGGAAATTGACGTCGAACTATTTATATTGCTTAAGTTCAAACGGGTTAATCTTTTGTAATCGGACTGCACGCGTAGCGATAGATAAAAAAAAATGCGTGAAAATTATTTTAAAAATCCGTAAAAAAAATTAGTAAATTGATATCAGTTTTCAAACAATTTCATTTGAAAGAACATTTTTTTTTCTATTCGATGGTATAAAAAATAAAATTATGCGATGTTTAGAAGTTTTAAAAAGTTATGTATACGCAAAATTTATGGGTCAGGAATTGCCACCATCAATTTGACGTCAGCTTTACTCACGGACATATTTTGTTTTATAATATAGATACTGGATTTTCATCTCATTTGACAGCGGAATATCTTTTGCACGTAAGAAAACTGACCTAAACATATTTAGTAATTTTTGTGGCCATGCTTTTTTTTATATAAAATTGACAGATTGCGAACTTAAAACAGTAAAAGTCATGATGAGTCAGAATTTGATAAAGGCAAAATCATACAAATCATATAATCTAATATAATAAACGTCTGTACATTTTCACCGCGCTATGCTTTATTAACTGAATGCCAGAAGTGGATTAAGGAATTCAGAAAGAAAGTATGCCAAATCCATAAAATATTATGCAGAGATATTTGAAGGTAAAGTAAATGGGCTCCTTTGCATTTAACCTAGAATCATAGGAGACTAGCGCCATTTGTTGCTCACATTTTCAACCTAGGATTCAATTTGTTACGGCACCAAAATAAAAAAAAAAAAAAAAAAAAAAAAAAAAAAAGAGGGAGAGAGAGTATTCATCTCAAACTCAGTTAAACAAAAAAAAAATTACAATCCACTTTAGTTCGAATGCCTGAATTAACCAAACAAAATATGATTGCGAAGTATATAGCCAAGTTAGTGTCTAGAATTGGATCCAAATGAAATTTTCTACTAGGTAATTTGAAAAGAAAATTTGAGTTGATTATTTTATTTCAGGCTCAAAGGCTTTAAAGTATTTTTGGATTCTATTGCTCGAAGAGACGATGTGTTTGTGGTAAGCGTACGTGAAGTACTAGAATACATGAAGAATCCTGTTACTCTGGATGAATACAAAGCTAGAAAAAGTTGCTACAGTGATACCAGACCACAGGTAAAGTTTAAAAATACAGATTAAACTATATTATTAACCATGATGATTATATGATTAAACAATAGATGGCGCTGACAGCGATTGCCGCGCAGTTGAGGCCAAAACGCCTAGTTTTTCTGAGATAAAATAAGTAAAAGAAAACTTTTAGATATTATTGGTGTTGAAGTTCGAGGGATCACACAAATGCTGAAAAAAAAATCCGCCTTCGACAGCCGTCATTTTTGTGAGCGCTCAGGCCTAGTAGTCAGGCGGCGGTGGATCAATGCTGAGGGGTGTCAGTTTCGAAATTGACTGAGAGCCAATCGCTGTCAGCGCCATCCATTGTTTGAAATTTGAAAATCAAGAATGAGAGTAAGAAAACTCCTGACATCATACATAACCCTCCTGCAAGAATTTTTTAAATATCTGTCACCGTTTGCAAGTTATTGAATTTTAAAATCCATCAGTCATTTTTGGGACACCCGGTATTTAAATTACGTTTTGAATGCATTTTCAAATGTCATAATACATTTTCAGTTATTAGGTCTGTTTATAAATAAATTAAGGTTTTGTTTAGAAGTAATTAAAAAAATGAATATTTGTATGATAAATATTATTTTACTGCTGAATTTGTTAAAGCAATGGTAGGTATAACAAATTATTAAAAAAATGGATTTTCCTTTTAACACTTTCAAACATAGTTGAAAAATGTTTATAATTTCAGTTTGTCTGTCTGCTGTCTGCCTGTCCGTGTTCTAACTCACTTTCAACTTGTTTACTATGGTATGTTTGGATTTGAAAATGAAGTGTGTGGCACTTATACTTCTTTTACAGTGACACCCAAAAGATTTCTGTTACATTACGTTCTACGAGGAAAAATCTTTTGAGGTTTATTTTAATGATGTTACACAATTTCAAACATTTTTAAATTGATATATATCACTGAGGTGTACTACAAGAGACTTATTATAGAATAGGGTGTGCATAGCACTTATAGTTCCTTTACAGAGACACTCAAAAGAATTCCGTGACATTAGTCTATGGGGGAAAATAGTTTGCGGTTTATTTTAATAATGCTTCACTATTTCAATCATACTGAAATTGATATATATATCATTGATGGGCATAAGAAGAGGTTTACTGCAGAATATTGTGTGCATAGCATTCATCGTTCGTTTACAGGGACGCCGTATTCGGTTAAACACATGCTGTGCACTCAAAAAATGTACACGATGTTCACATAAAAAGTGATTGAATTATTTTCAGTACAGTCGTGCGCTCCGTGACGCTTATTTTTTATTATGTTAGGCGCACTCGCACGTGACTAAAATATTCGAATGAAGCAGTTGTTTTTAACACTTTCCAACATAGTTGAAAAGTGTTTATGAATTCGGTTTATGTGCCGGCTGTCTGGTCTATCGCCTCTCTGCCTGTGTTCGAACTGACGTAAATATTTTGAAATTGCCATGTAATTGATATATGTTATAGATGTTTACTATGGCATGTTCGCTATTGAAAATGCAGTGTGTAGCATTTATAATTCGTTCACTCAAAAGGATTCCGTTACATTATGGTTTAAGAGGAAAATTCATTTGCGGTGCATTTTCATGATGTTACAGTATTGCAAACACAACGAAATTGCACTAGATTAATTTTAACGCAATTATTCAAATTGGTAAAGAAATTATGAGTTGTAATTTTCCAGCTGGGCGAAAAATGTCCGAGCCAGGGATCTCTGAGCTGATTTGCAAAATTACAACTCATACAAGGAAATTGATATAAATTTTGCGGGTGCACGAAAAAATGCTTTCTGTAGACTTTGGAGTGTAACGCATTTATCATTCATTTATTTACAGGTTTACAGAAAAGTATTCAGTTACATAATGTCTACAGAGAAAAAGCTATTTACAGCACTTTTAAATGGTGTTATACTATTTCAAACATAATAAAATTGATATACATTACTGAGTTTCATTACAAGATGCTTGCTGTAGAATGATCTACATAGCATTTATCGTTTACTTATAGAAACACACGAAAGCTATCGGTTACAGAACTACCTGTTAACGATTAAACAGTGAAATTTTGTTACTGTATTATGGAAGTGTTGCAAACTACCTTTTTATTTTTTTGTTTCATTTTTAAAATGTCATGTCTTCCTTATGAAATATTTGAAATAGTTTCTTAATAATAGTAAATATAAATTCAATTGCTTCCTTTGAAAAAGTGCAACAATTTAAGAGTTTTTTTTTTTCACTTTATTTTCAGGCCGGAACTTGTAAACCTCGAGTGTGCAATTATCCTAAGAGAAACATCCGAATGAAAAGCTGTGTGACATGTCCTAAGAGATTTCCCTGGTTGGGGAACCCGGAAGGTTTAATTAAAAGAAGTTGATATTTGTAAGCCAGCATAACTTTATACCATTTGCTAATCTATATTTAAGAACGGATCTGTACAAATTAAAAACAGAATTATATGAAGTTTTAAAATAACCTATTTTTTTTTTTAACAAATATATATATATTTTTTGTTTTTAAATTTTTGAGCTTTGAGATGCAATAAAATGTTTCAACCGCACTGTACCTATTGTTTATTCACATGTTTATTTACACAAACAGATTAGAAACAGTTGTTTTGGACATTTGACTATTGAACCCAACTTGGGTTTTTGTACGTAAAGATGGAATATTGTAATCGATTTTTCATTCACTTCTTGATAGGCTAGAATTTTTAAATTTTTGTACGAAGGTGTGTTTCTGATGACAATATAATATTTTAATATTTTAAAACTTAATTATTTACTTAATAAACTAATTTTAAAGCATTTTTTTTCATTAGCCGGCCACAGGTGATCAATCGCCAAATACTCTTTATGGTTACAATTGTTTACGAGTTACATAAAGAATGGAGTTAATTATGCCGAAACCACGCAAGCCAAAATAGGCCAACTGGCTACGAACTGCAACAATGAAATATTTTAAACACTAAATATAGAATATATTAAAAAAAATAAAGAGTGTAATATATATTGAAAAATACTCATTTTTTTTATAAAAAAAATATTTTTCTTTTACGCATTTTTTAAAAAAGTATTTAGTTTCTTTCACTAATTTTCGATTTTTTTAAATAATGTTCTTTTGCATGGATTATTATTTTTTTTATTCCAGTAGAAAATTAATACATTACAAAATAACATTATATAATTCTGATTACACTATAAACAAAACTAATTTGAAAGTAGTTATTTCGTTCTTAGTTAATAACTCCAATACAAGCAGTGCCTTGCACAATATACAGGGTGGTTATAATTAAAGTTACACCAATCAGACCGATCTGGAGCCCGTTCTGGTAGACGGATTTCGTTGAAACTTGGTATATACGTTATATGAATCATGGGGAAGGGAATATCCAATATAAAATAGTTCATATTTCGACCACCAGGTGAAAAAAAGGCATATAGAGAACCGAAAACACAAATTGGAAACAGAAAACTATTTTAACAGCAGTTGTTCAACATGTATTAAATTTATGTGAATGACGTGTTCAAAGTATATTAACACATGTTCAATTGATGCACGAAGTGATTCTTCAGGAACTGAAGCGACATGGCGTATTATGCTCGCTTATTGTTGAACATGTTTTAACCCGCTTTGAACATGTCATTGACACAAATGGAATGCACACTGAACAAATGCCGTTATTAAACAAAGTTTTATTTTTCCAAATTGTGTTTCTGGTTATTTGTGCGTGATTTTTCACCTGGTGGTCAATATTTATTTATTATTTTTTTAAATTAGATGTTTATCTTCCTCATTGTCCATATAACGTAATATACCAAGTTTCAACGAAATACGTTAACCAGGACGCGCTCCAGATTGGTCTGGTTGGTGTAACTTTAATTATAACCACGCTGTATATATGTATTTCTTTTTCAAATAAAACTATAATTGTTTCGATAATCATAGTGTGACATTTCTCAATATAACCTGAATATTTATTTCAGTTTTCTGTCCTACCACAGGCTTACGCCTAGAAAAAAAGATCTAGATTAAGTTTGAATATGTTGTTCATATTGTTTAGGCTTCTTTTCTAGTAAAATTGCGGTTATTTTGACTATAGGGCAGACCGGGGTAATTTTCAGACAAAAACAAAACTTTTGCAATTACTCGGGAATCGATCTCTTGGTAAAATCATCCCATGCCTGGTGATTATTTTTCAGATAATTCAGATAATTAGCATTAATAATAAAAATAAAATAAAATCCTGTCTGAAAATTACCCTATGGTTTGGGGAAATTTCCATGCAGCTATTTGTGGGACTATTTAAGGGGTTGATTAGAACACTGACTACAGTAATTAAGATAATATACCATTGTAAAATGTTACGACCAAAAATGGGGGGGGGGGTTACACCCGTCTGAATGCATTAAAAAAAACATAAAACACAATTGTAACTGTTCACACAAAATCAATTTATATTTTCGTGGATAAAAGTATCTTTTATGGTTCTTTTTCACAAAAATAGTTTAGTTACAGTAGCTATATCTGTTTTACATAAATGTATGTAAATCAGTTCAGAATTTAAGACTTTTTAAACAGTTGTGAAGGCTGAAAAAAAACAACAGTTAATAAGAACATAAACTAGATACCAATTTCGTTTAAAAGAAAAATATTTTTGTAGCCTAACATTCTTTTTCACAGTGCAATAAAATTTTTACACAGCACTAATTTTAACAGGCTTAACGATTTTAGTTTTCTTTGACAGTCAAGTTATCATTGTATTTTTTTTCACATTATTGTATAATTCTTTGATATCTTCAATAGATTTAACAGAGAAAGGATCAACAACTTGAGTCTCAGTATGTCCAAAAAAAAAAAAAAGAACTCGGCAACAACTTTGATTGATCTTTCTTTGGCCACCAATATCGATCATCCAAAAGGCAGTTTAAAAATGTCATTTCAATTTCCAACAAATTTTTCTCATCATCATCTTTGTGGAACAACTTTTGTAACTGTCCCAGATAGAATATTTGGTCATAATATATTGCATATATATTTGATTTTGAAATGGCATCTTGAACCTTCTTCATAAATTTCTCTATCTGTCGGGCATTACGAGGCAAATCTTTCTTAATTTCCATTTTAACTTACAGATGGCTTTTTGAAGTTATATTTTAATATGGAACTCTCTATACGTCATTTGAAAACAATTAATTTATCATGTAGGACCACTCAAAATACATTTTGTAACACATATTTGCGTCTAAAAATTATCCCACAGGCTCTCTGATAATTGCCACGGAGTTTCTGAAAAGCTACACTTTTTTAAAAATTCAGTTTCTTCCTGATGGACATCCAAATAATGTTACTTCTTTGTTTTCAGAAAGATAGCACACCCTAGTATTCAAACAGGAAGTAGCACTTGTGCTAGTGTCGCTACACCCGAAAAACTAAAATTTGAAATCAGTAAAGCAAAAAGTTGAACAGTATTTTTTTTTATTACATTTAGGAACCTAATTTCGTACAATGCAGGTGCTAGTTACTTAGAAAATACTAATTGAAATAGAGAAATAGTTGATTTAACTAAATATAAAACTATTTTGGACAGATTCCGATTACTGTGCGAGTATTACTGCTGTCTGTTAATTACCCCATATTCCTCTGTTTGAAAATTACCCCGGGCTGCCCTAATAATTTAAACAAGAACTAGATTAAAGTAGATAGCACTATTATACAGGGTTATTAAAAATGATGTAAGGTATTTTAAAAATTTATATTTTCAAAACTGTTACACATATTGTAATAAGTGATATATGAGAATAAAGAAAAACATTCAAAGTTTTTTTTCCAATTACAAATGTTCGATATGTGAACCTTTCGTAACCCGACAAACATAATCAAGCTCTAGTCCGGGCACTAGGTGCACTTATGAAAGAACGTTTTGGTGTAGCTTTGATATTTAGTGCCGTTATGTTTTTTGGGTCGCTGAGCACGAATCTGAGGTTTGTCAACAAAATTTTTCCCGGTAAACACTTTTTTTTTAATGGAAAAAACGTATAAAAAACGGACTTTTCTCTGGTTTTTTTTCAAAATAACTCTAAAACTATGCATTTTACGTAAAAGTCGGGAATAAATAAATTAAAGAGAATAAAGTTTCCTACATTTTAAGTATTAGAGTTTTTAATCTGATCAATGGTTTATCAGTGAAAGTGCCGCTTGGTGGCAATGTGAAAAACGGTAAATCATCGTTACACGTACGCCCAATCCACCGTTGAGTGACGTCGAAAAAAACTTGGAATGTTTTTCTTTATTTTCATATATCACTTATTATAATATGTGTCATAGTTTTGAAAATATATTTTTTTAAAATACCGTACATCATTTTTAATAACCCTGTATGTTACTTCACTTTCGAAACAATTTTTAAATTACATTGCATTGAAGTTTCACTTCATAAATGTCAATTAAATTTGTATGTCACTAAAACTCGCTCAAGACAGATCTATTCTTAAAATATTTACTAAAATAGTAATAATTTTTTAGATATAACCTTATGGTTCAAAGTTACAAATATATCTATGACCAATTTTTATTTAAATTTTATTTTTAGAAGTCAAACGTTTACACACGTAAATGCATTTTATGTGCAATGTGTGATTATTTATACTAAATAAACAGAATCAATTTAGACAGAATCAATTAATTTAGGTATACACTGAAAATTTCAAATAAATTATCATCTATAAAGAAAAATATTTCAGTGTAATGTTCAGATATTCTTGGGACATTATGCTACTATTAAGAGTCTTCAGAATAAGGGTCTTCAACTTTTACACTAAAAGGCTACATAAATATTTTTTAAAGATCTACAAGCCAACTCATAAGTCAGTTAAATGACCTAGGATAGAAATATATACATGTCTAGGTTATAAGCACAGAAGCGGGTATACAGGCGCTACTGAGTTGCAGAACTACCATTTTTTCTTGATTTATAAAAAACTTTTTTTGTTTGCGCTTAATCGTTAATTTTATAGCGAGAAATTCGATATAATTACTTCATTTATTGATTGCTATTTATGTATCCAGAACTGGCATCAGTGGTGTTGCAAGACGACATCTGACATATAAATCACAAAGTTAGACGTTGTTGTCTATATACGCAATTCAGAACATTTGTCATATACGGAAGTTATTTGTTTGTTTTCTAACATGAAAATTTTATCTGAGTCAAAAAATGTAATTAATTCGTGAGAATTTCCGTGCGATGATTTACTACGACTTTCGACGTGGGTTATTTCAACAACATTGCTTCGATCAACTTATTTCGACTCTTGGCGATGAAGCACCATCTAAAACCCCTATATATCACTTGTTTAATGAATTCAATCGAGGTTGTCGTTTGCTCAAGGTCTAATTTAAAGAAGGTTGTCCAAAATTGTTTGTTGTGTCAAAAACCATCAATACTGTGCGCAAACTGATTAAGCAAGATCGTCATGTGAAATACCGTGAGATTGAGGCATCCCTGGGCATTAGTACGACAAGTATACACAAGATTTTACATGAACATTTAGCCGTGAAAAAGATTTGTGCGAGTTAGATTCCGCATAATTTGACAATCGCTCAAAAAAAGGCTCGTGTCGATTGGTGTAAAAAATGCTCAAAAAATATAATCGTGGCGCGTCAAAAGCCGTGTATAACATTTATACAGGTGACGAATCTTAAATTTATGCGTATGAACCCGAAAGTAAACAGCAGTCGACTGTATGGGTCTTTCAAGATGAGCCAAACACAACAAAAGTTGTTCGTGCAAGAAGCACTTCGAAGCAAATGGTTGTCTGTTTATTAGGGATAAATGGGCATGGGGCTGCAGTGCCTCTAGAGAATTGTAGAACGGTCAATTCTGAATGGTCCACAACAATATGTTTGGCAGAAGTCTTTGAAGAAATAAGAATAAACAACTAGCGACGCAGGATCATTCTTCACCATGCGAATGCGAACTCTCACACATCCGCCCAAAGAACTCAATATTTGGACGGTTCGAACTGATGGTTCATCCGCCGTACAGTCCTGATTTGGAACACAATTATTTCTTTTTGTTCCGGTCTGTGAAGAATATAAGTACGTAGTCAACGATTTTCGACTTCAGAAGAAGCGGTTGATTCGTTCAAAATGCATGTTTTGGAGATACCTCAATCGGAATGGAAAAAGTGCTACGAAAATTGGTTCAAACTTATGTGTATGTGTATCGATTATCGCGGAGAATATTTTGAAAACAATAGAACCATTTTCAATGATAAATAGTTGCTTTTATTTATTATTCTGGATGCATAAATAACAACCGTTAATAGTAATACGACGAAAAAACACGTGCAAATGAAACATGTCTATAACGGATTCCTGCTTTAAACCTAAAATTTTCATGGCCCTAGCGGAAAAAATATGATAGAATTATACTTGTCAAGATGAAAACGAGTTTAAAACGGAATTATTATGCAGCGATACCATCCTAGCAGGTTTTACATTTCTAGTTACATAATAATAAGGTAACTCTCAAGTGAACGAAAGACGCTTTGTTGAAGCAGTGGCAGGATCGCTGTGACTGTTCGAACAAGGGAAGAAACACCAATGATCTGGTCCCAGTGGTCTCCTTAGAGCCTCCTTCCATCACTGGCTTCCTTAGACGACATGGTCCATTTAACACTTTGCGGTCCAACCCCGAGTCCGACGGGATAATTTTTCTTTGCAAAATTTGCTTTTGGCACCATGGTCGAACTGACGTAAATATTTTGAAATTGCCATGTAATTGATATATGTTATAGATGTTTACTATGGCATGTTCGCTATTGAAAATGCAGTGTGTAGCATTTATAATTCGTTCACTCAAAAGGATTCCGTTACATTATGGTTTAAGAGGAAAATTCATTTGCGGTGCATTTTCATGATGTTACAGTATTGCAAACACAACGAAATTGCACTAGATTAATTTTAACGCAATTATTCAAATTGGTAAAGAAATTATGAGTTGTAATTTTCCAGCTGGGCGAAAAATGTCCGAGCCAGGGATCTCTGAGCTGATTTGCAAAATTACAACTCATACAAGGAAATTGATATAAATTTTGCGGGTGCACGAAAAAATGCTTTCTGTAGACTTTGGAGTGTAACGCATTTATCATTCATTTATTTACAGGTTTACAGAAAAGTATTCAGTTACATAATGTCTACAGAGAAAAAGCTATTTACAGCACTTTTAAATGGTGTTATACTATTTCAAACATAATAAAATTGATATACATTACTGAGTTTCATTACAAGATGCTTGCTGTAGAATGATCTACATAGCATTTATCGTTTACTTATAGAAACACACGAAAGCTATCGGTTACAGAACTACCTGTTAACGATTAAACAGTGAAATTTTGTTACTGTATTATGGAAGTGTTGCAAACTACCTTTTTATTTTTTTGTTTCATTTTTAAAATGTCATGTCTTCCTTATGAAATATTTGAAATAGTTTCTTAATAATAGTAAATATAAATTCAATTGCTTCCTTTGAAAAAGTGCAACAATTTAAGAGTTTTTTTTTTCACTTTATTTTCAGGCCGGAACTTGTAAACCTCGAGTGTGCAATTATCCTAAGAGAAACATCCGAATGAAAAGCTGTGTGACATGTCCTAAGAGATTTCCCTGGTTGGGGAACCCGGAAGGTTTAATTAAAAGAAGTTGATATTTGTAAGCCAGCATAACTTTATACCATTTGCTAATCTATATTTAAGAACGGATCTGTACAAATTAAAAACAGAATTATATGAAGTTTTAAAATAACCTATTTTTTTTTTTTAACAAATATATATATATTTTTTGTTTTTAAATTTTTGAGCTTTGAGATGCAATAAAATGTTTCAACCGCACTGTACCTATTGTTTATTCACATGTTTATTTACACAAACAGATTAGAAACAGTTGTTTTGGACATTTGACTATTGAACCCAACTTGGGTTTTTGTACGTAAAGATGGAATATTGTAATCGATTTTTCATTCACTTCTTGATAGGCTAGAATTTTTAAATTTTTGTACGAAGGTGTGTTTCTGATGACAATATAATATTTTAATATTTTAAAACTTAATTATTTACTTAATAAACTAATTTTAAAGCATTTTTTTTCATTAGCCGGCCACAGGTGATCAATCGCCAAATACTCTTTATGGTTACAATTGTTTACGAGTTACATAAAGAATGGAGTTAATTATGCCGAAACCACGCAAGCCAAAATAGGCCAACTGGCTACGAACTGCAACAATGAAATATTTTAAACACTAAATATAGAATATATTAAAAAAAATAAAGAGTGTAATATATATTGAAAAATACTCATTTTTTTTATAAAAAAAATATTTTTCTTTTACGCATTTTTTAAAAAAGTATTTAGTTTCTTTCACTAATTTTCGATTTTTTTAAATAATGTTCTTTTGCATGGATTATTATTTTTTTTATTCCAGTAGAAAATTAATACATTACAAAATAACATTATATAATTCTGATTACACTATAAACAAAACTAATTTGAAAGTAGTTATTTCGTTCTTAGTTAATAACTCCAATACAAGCAGTGCCTTGCACAATATACAGGGTGGTTATAATTAAAGTTACACCAATCAGACCGATCTGGAGCCCGTTCTGGTAGACGGATTTCGTTGAAACTTGGTATATACGTTATATGAATCATGGGGAAGGGAATATCCAATATAAAATAGTTCATATTTCGACCACCAGGTGAAAAAAAGGCATATAGAGAACCGAAAACACAAATTGGAAACAGAAAACTATTTTAACAGCAGTTGTTCAACATGTATTAAATTTATGTGAATGACGTGTTCAAAGTATATTAACACATGTTCAATTGATGCACGAAGTGATTCTTCAGGAACTGAAGCGACATGGCGTATTATGCTCGCTTATTGTTGAACATGTTTTAACCCGCTTTGAACATGTCATTGACACAAATGGAATGCACACTGAACAAATGCCGTTATTAAACAAAGTTTTATTTTTCCAAATTGTGTTTCTGGTTATTTGTGCGTGATTTTTCACCTGGTGGTCAATATTTATTTATTATTTTTTTAAATTAGATGTTTATCTTCCTCATTGTCCATATAACGTAATATACCAAGTTTCAACGAAATACGTTAACCAGGACGCGCTCCAGATTGGTCTGGTTGGTGTAACTTTAATTATAACCACGCTGTATATATGTATTTCTTTTTCAAATAAAACTATAATTGTTTCGATAATCATAGTGTGACATTTCTCAATATAACCTGAATATTTATTTCAGTTTTCTGTCCTACCACAGGCTTACGCCTAGAAAAAAAGATCTAGATTAAGTTTGAATATGTTGTTCATATTGTTTAGGCTTCTTTTCTAGTAAAATTGCGGTTATTTTGACTATAGGGCAGACCGGGGTAATTTTCAGACAAAAACAAAACTTTTGCAATTACTCGGGAATCGATCTCTTGGTAAAATCATCCCATGCCTGGTGATTATTTTTCAGATAATTCAGATAATTAGCATTAATAATAAAAATAAAATAAAATCCTGTCTGAAAATTACCCTATGGTTTGGGGAAATTTCCATGCAGCTATTTGTGGGACTATTTAAGGGGTTGATTAGAACACTGACTACAGTAATTAAGATAATATACCATTGTAAAATGTTACGACCAAAAATGGGGGGGGGGTTACACCCGTCTGAATGCATTAAAAAAAACATAAAACACAATTGTAACTGTTCACACAAAATCAATTTATATTTTCGTGGATAAAAGTATCTTTTATGGTTCTTTTTCACAAAAATAGTTTAGTTACAGTAGCTATATCTGTTTTACATAAATGTATGTAAATCAGTTCAGAATTTAAGACTTTTTAAACAGTTGTGAAGGCTGAAAAAAAACAACAGTTAATAAGAACATAAACTAGATACCAATTTCGTTTAAAAGAAAAATATTTTTGTAGCCTAACATTCTTTTTCACAGTGCAATAAAATTTTTACACAGCACTAATTTTAACAGGCTTAACGATTTTAGTTTTCTTTGACAGTCAAGTTATCATTGTATTTTTTTTCACATTATTGTATAATTCTTTGATATCTTCAATAGATTTAACAGAGAAAGGATCAACAACTTGAGTCTCAGTATGTCCAAAAAAAAAAAAAAGAACTCGGCAACAACTTTGATTGATCTTTCTTTGGCCACCAATATCGATCATCCAAAAGGCAGTTTAAAAATGTCATTTCAATTTCCAACAAATTTTTCTCATCATCATCTTTGTGGAACAACTTTTGTAACTGTCCCAGATAGAATATTTGGTCATAATATATTGCATATATATTTGATTTTGAAATGGCATCTTGAACCTTCTTCATAAATTTCTCTATCTGTCGGGCATTACGAGGCAAATCTTTCTTAATTTCCATTTTAACTTACAGATGGCTTTTTGAAGTTATATTTTAATATGGAACTCTCTATACGTCATTTGAAAACAATTAATTTATCATGTAGGACCACTCAAAATACATTTTGTAACACATATTTGCGTCTAAAAATTATCCCACAGGCTCTCTGATAATTGCCACGGAGTTTCTGAAAAGCTACACTTTTTTAAAAATTCAGTTTCTTCCTGATGGACATCCAAATAATGTTACTTCTTTGTTTTCAGAAAGATAGCACACCCTAGTATTCAAACAGGAAGTAGCACTTGTGCTAGTGTCGCTACACCCGAAAAACTAAAATTTGAAATCAGTAAAGCAAAAAGTTGAACAGTATTTTTTTTTATTACATTTAGGAACCTAATTTCGTACAATGCAGGTGCTAGTTACTTAGAAAATACTAATTGAAATAGAGAAATAGTTGATTTAACTAAATATAAAACTATTTTGGACAGATTCCGATTACTGTGCGAGTATTACTGCTGTCTGTTAATTACCCCATATTCCTCTGTTTGAAAATTACCCCGGGCTGCCCTAATAATTTAAACAAGAACTAGATTAAAGTAGATAGCACTATTATACAGGGTTATTAAAAATGATGTAAGGTATTTTAAAAATTTATATTTTCAAAACTGTTACACATATTGTAATAAGTGATATATGAGAATAAAGAAAAACATTCAAAGTTTTTTTTCCAATTACAAATGTTCGATATGTGAACCTTTCGTAACCCGACAAACATAATCAAGCTCTAGTCCGGGCACTAGGTGCACTTATGAAAGAACGTTTTGGTGTAGCTTTGATATTTAGTGCCGTTATGTTTTTTGGGTCGCTGAGCACGAATCTGAGGTTTGTCAACAAAATTTTTCCCGGTAAACACTTTTTTTTTAATGGAAAAAACGTATAAAAAACGGACTTTTCTCTGGTTTTTTTTCAAAATAACTCTAAAACTATGCATTTTACGTAAAAGTCGGGAATAAATAAATTAAAGAGAATAAAGTTTCCTACATTTTAAGTATTAGAGTTTTTAATCTGATCAATGGTTTATCAGTGAAAGTGCCGCTTGGTGGCAATGTGAAAAACGGTAAATCATCGTTACACGTACGCCCAATCCACCGTTGAGTGACGTCGAAAAAAACTTGGAATGTTTTTCTTTATTTTCATATATCACTTATTATAATATGTGTCATAGTTTTGAAAATATATTTTTTTAAAATACCGTACATCATTTTTAATAACCCTGTATGTTACTTCACTTTCGAAACAATTTTTAAATTACATTGCATTGAAGTTTCACTTCATAAATGTCAATTAAATTTGTATGTCATTAAAACTCGCTCAAGACAGATCTATTCTTAAAATATTTACTAAAATAGTAATAATTTTTTAGATATAACCTTATGGTTCAAAGTTACAAATATATCTATGACCAATTTTTATTTAAATTTTATTTTTAGAAGTCAAACGTTTACACACGTAAATGCATTTTATGTGCAATGTGTGATTATTTATACTAAATAAACAGAATCAATTTAGACAGAATCAATTAATTTAGGTATACACTGAAAATTTCAAATAAATTATCATCTATAAAGAAAAATATTTCAGTGTAATGTTCAGATATTCTTGGGACATTATGCTACTATTAAGAGTCTTCAGAATAAGGGTCTTCAACTTTTACACTAAAAGGCTACATAAATATTTTTTAAAGATCTACAAGCCAACTCATAAGTCAGTTAAATGACCTAGGATAGAAATATATACATGTCTAGGTTATAAGCACAGAAGCGGGTATACAGGCGCTACTGAGTTGCAGAACTACCATTTTTTCTTGATTTATAAAAAACTTTTTTTGTTTGCGCTTAATCGTTAATTTTATAGCGAGAAATTCGATATAATTACTTCATTTATTGATTGCTATTTATGTATCCAGAACTGGCATCAGTGGTGTTGCAAGACGACATCTGACATATAAATCACAAAGTTAGACGTTGTTGTCTATATACGCAATTCAGAACATTTGTCATATACGGAAGTTATTTGTTTGTTTTCTAACATGAAAATTTTATCTGAGTCAAAAAATGTAATTAATTCGTGAGAATTTCCGTGCGATGATTTACTACGACTTTAGACGTGGGTTATTTCAACAACATTGCTTCGATCAACTTATTTCGACTCTTGGCGATGAAGCACCATCTAAAACCCCTATATATCACTTGTTTAATGAATTCAATCGAGGTTGTCGTTTGCTCAAGGTCTAATTTAAAGAAGGTTGTCCAAAATTGTTTGTTGTGTCAAAAACCATCAATACTGTGCGCAAACTGATTAAGCAAGATCGTCATGTGAAATACCGTGAGATTGAGGCATCCCTGGGCATTAGTACGACAAGTATACACAAGATTTTACATGAACATTTAGCCGTGAAAAAGATTTGTGCGAGTTAGATTCCGCATAATTTGACAATCGCTCAAAAAAAGGCTCGTGTCGATTGGTGTAAAAAATGCTCAAAAAATATAATCGTGGCGCGTCAAAAGCCGTGTATAACATTTATACAGGTGACGAATCTTAAATTTATGCGTATGAACCCGAAAGTAAACAGCAGTCGACTGTATGGGTCTTTCAAGATGAGCCAAACACAACAAAAGTTGTTCGTGCAAGAAGCACTTCGAAGCAAATGGTTGTCTGTTTATTAGGGATAAATGGGCATGGGGCTGCAGTGCCTCTAGAGAATTGTAGAACGGTCAATTCTGAATGGTCCACAACAATATGTTTGGCAGAAGTCTTTGAAGAAATAAGAATAAACAACTAGCGACGCAGGATCATTCTTCACCATGCGAATGCGAACTCTCACACATCCGCCCAAAGAACTCAATATTTGGACGGTTCGAACTGATGGTTCATCCGCCGTACAGTCCTGATTTGGAACACAATTATTTCTTTTTGTTCCGGTCTGTGAAGAATATAAGTACGTGGTCAACGATTTTCGACTTCAGAAGAAGCGGTTGATTCGTTCAAAATGCATGTTTTGGAGATACCTCAATCGGAATGGAAAAAGTGCTACGAAAATTGGTTCAAACTTATGTGTATGTGTATCGATTATCGCGGAGAATATTTTGAAAACAATAGAACCATTTTCAATGATAAATAATTGCTTTTATTTATTATTCTGGATGCATAAATAACAACCGCTAATAGTAATACGACGAAAAAACACGTGCAAATGAAACATGTCTATAACGGATTCCTGCTTTAAACCTAAAATTTTCATGGCCCTAGCGGAAAAAATATGATAGAATTATACTTGTCAAGATGAAAACGAGTTTAAAACGGAATTATTATGCAGCGATACCATCCTAGCAGGTTTTACATTTCTAGTTACATAATAATAAGGTAACTCTCAAGTGAACGAAAGACGCTTTGTTGAAGCAGTGGCAGGATCGCTGTGACTGTTCGAACAAGGGAAGAAACACCAATGATCTGGTCCCAGTGGTCTCCTTAGAGCCTCCTTCCATCACTGGCTTCCTTAGACGACATGGTCCATTTAACACTTTGCGGTCCAACCCCGAGTCCGACGGGATAATTTTTCTTTGCAAAATTTGCTTTTGGCACCAGTAATAAAGGAAAATAAAATTTGCCTTATTTAATTACAGCATTTTCGAAATTGTATAATTGAAAGTAACTTCTTTTTTTTAAAAAAAAAAGTGGTACCAACCGAATAAAATTTGTGTAAGAGTCACTGGACCGGAAAGTATTAAGGAGTACCTCCATAAATTTCATTGCTCCGATTCCTCTTAATGTGAGTGCGGCGCTTTAGCATTAACCTCTCATTACTATTACTATTGTCCACTTACCTTGAGTTAGCGTTTTCGGCGCGCCTTATCAGCTCCTAATAATTGGCTTAATAATATTTTTTCTCGTCCAGCACTTCGTTTAAAATTAAAACAATATTTTATAGTTTCTAAGACCTTAATAAAGATGACCGGGGGGGACATCTATGCTCTACAGACGTGGCTTACACATCTGAGCAGTCCTCCTTAGTCAGTCAAATGCTATGCCTAATGCTATACTGACCCCCACTACTTCGCGGAAAAGGTGGCGCGCGCTGCCGTTGGGGACTCCCTATTTTAATACTAAACGGAATGGTAATAGACCCGATCACATAAGATCGCCACCTGAAAAAATTAAAAGCTAAATTCATTAATTTTAAGACATCGACCAGCGGGACCATGTGGGCCGGAAATAGGGGGCTGAGAAAATGAGATCATTATAGCTCTCGGCGCTTTATGTATAGCTTATATAAACCAAACCCCTTATAGCCATTCGCTCTAATAAAGGGCTTCAAAAATCTTTTTTGATGGTAATGAATTTTTGTATCTTAATATTTCGAAATTATATGGTGGCCCACGGACACCGGTTGAAGACCCCTATACTCTAGAAGAAGTTGTTGGAAATGTTAGGATTACTGTGAGAATTATTAAAATTTTCTCCTACTCTTCCCGACACATAAAATTATTCCATTTCATCTTTATATCATATAGAATTAGTAAGACTATTCTGAAATTCCATAGAAAATTAAGCAGATCGCAGAGAATTTTTAATAAAGGCATTCCAAACCCAGTTTCCATACGAAGTTATTATTTTTTGCTGTATTTTTTTCTAAAATTTTATTACAACTATTAAAATAACTTATATAAGAAAAATACATTTATAATAAATTTATCATGTAGTAAATAGTTTTAAATTTTTCATTTCTAAAAGTTTCCGGAAATGATGCTGAACATACATAAAATTATCCACATTTCGTGAAAAATAGATTAATGATAATAATAATAATAATAATAATAATAATAATAATAAAATCATCTTTTAAATATTAATTTATTTATACTAGCATTATTAAAAATACAGAAATTTTTTTAAATTTAATTTCTGTGATACGGTTTCACGGAGGGGAAGTAAAAGACAAAAAAAGAAAAAATGTGCATGTTCAAGCTCGAATTGCTGGATTAAAAAAAAACAATTACACTTAAGGAAATAAAATATCTTGATTACTTAAAATTGAATAAAAACTGTGTTGAAAATAATATATGACTTCAGACAAATAGCTTTTTCTATTTAACGTAAAAATATTTCAGCGTTATATAACATGCATAATCTTTCATAATATAATAAAAACTTTTGTTCAGAATCATAATTTCGAAAGGTGTAAAGTGTCTCTTTAATTTTTTTCCATAAAATTTTTTTAACTGTAGTTTTTAATATTTTTAAACAAAAATGTTTTACAATAGGTGATATAATATTAATAAAATTCCTGCATTAAGATTTTGTTATGTGGTAAACGATCGATTGATACCTATTCCTATTACACGATTTGTGTTTAATAAATCCAATCATCATCAGAGCCGCAGAGAGGGTATGGGTGGGGGGATAGAGCCGGTATAAATTACCTATCCTAAACGAGCCGTTTATGAGTCCTGTTTTTTGAAATGAAATAGCCAAAAGTAGACCCGAGCACTTTTATTTACATAATTTTTTTAATTAAAGTAACTAACAAATTAAAAAGTGAGAACTTCAATCATATAAGTTATGCATGTGTTATACATAACACTAAGAAAAAAAAACGAAATAAAAATTCCCATCTTCCAACATACATCATTAGAAGTATGTACGTACGTATGTATGTACGTATCATGTACGTAACGCGATAACTCTTGATAGAAATATCCGATTTGCTTCAAATTTTATATGTAGGTTCATTCTGATAAGGCGCTTCCCTAATTAGATTTGGGGGATCATTGGTTAAGTAAAAAGGGGGAACGGGGAGCTAATCACCCCCTTAATTTAGATAAATGGGTTTTTCATGCAGAATTATCCGATTTGCTTCAAATTTTGTATATAGGTTCATTGTGATAAGGCTCATCCCTGATTAGTTTTGGGGGTTCATTGGTTAAGTATAAAGGAGAGCAACGGGGGATAATCTCTCCCTTAATTTATATAAATGGGTTTTTCATGCAGAATTATCTAATTAGCTTCAAATTTTGTATATAGATTCATTATGATAAGGAGCTTCCCTGATTAGTTTTGGGGGTTCATTGGTTAAATATAAAGGGGAGAACGGGTGGCTAATCCCCCCTTTCATTTATTGTTAATTTCTTTATTTTTCTAGGGGCATTACTATTTGAAATAAGGGTGTAATATACAATTACTGTGAATAGCCTGTAAGCTCAATGCCATAAGTTTAACTGGGCACTTTTCTTTGTATTAATATATTATCCTCCGTCGAATTTCGACGGGTGAAACTAGTGTATTTTATTTTAAAAAGAAATTTTAAAAGTGGGTCAAGTCTATTTTTGTTATATTTGAACGTTTTGCATTTGAGTGGATTTAAAACTATTTGTAAAAATGTATTATGAATATTTATTAAACCTTATATATGTTATTATATATTTTGTGTGGTCTTGTAAATTTAATAAAAATTAATGGTTATACAAGTTAGCTGACAAAAAAAATCATGGTTTTGGTATGCGCCAATGGACTAATCTCACTTTCAAAAGCAATGGTTTATTGAAAACGTCGATTTTCTTTAAATGAAATGTAATTATAATAGCAAAATATTGAATATTTTATTTTATTTACTTGTTTATTTTATTTCAATATTTCATTCTTCTTTAGAAATGTTACAATAAAACAAAAATATAAATTTAATTTTATAGGAAAAGGTGAAAAAATAGAAAAAAATATTGAGTAATAAGTTTTATACATATAATTTTAAATTGCTATAACACAATGTTTTACCAATGTTACCAATTCACCACAGTTGTAGTAGAACTGCTGAATTCTGATTGTGCTTGTTAATAGTGTGATAACGTGGACCAATGTATATATAATCAATACACTTCATTCTCGTTTTAAACGAAAAAACTTTATTGTAAATTAACAAATTAAAAAAAATAAAAATAAAAATGAAAAGATGATGATATATCCATGATTGTATAAATACAGTTTCAGAAACTAACATTCTGACATCCGCTCAGAGAATCTCATTCTCCAACTTGCTTCAGCGTTCACCTCCGTATCTCGTATCCCGTCAGCATTCCGTTGGCATCTGTCGATATCTGTCTGGTGACCGTCTTCTCTGTGAACTGGTCTTTCTTATATAGGGAAAGAAAACCCCTTTAATCTCTTATGATTGACACCCCCTTTAATCCCTTACTTACCAAGTGTGAATTTTCATTTCATAGGGGCTTATTTCTTTGTAACAAAGGAATTTCTGATACAATTTTTATCCACTCATTCAGAGAGCATTGCCATCAATACAACCCATACATTCCAGCACGGCTTACTTCAAGATGACAATGGAATTCTTCACTCTATAGGATTATCTTCCCAGAAAGAGGCCAATCTATAAGACTATTTGCATTCCTAGGAGATTATCTTGTTTCTACAAGTAAGAGTCTAGATGACAAATAAGTGATTAGTTGATCATATCAACCTGTCACAACTCTCCCATATTATTATCTTCTCAGAATGGGGACAATTCATAAGCCCGCTTCCATTCACATAGAGAACTACCTTAATCTTCAATTGAGTGTGCAATTGAAATTTCAACTTGCAGCAATAGTATACAGCAAATAATAATAATAATAATAATTCTGTTCAAAGTAAACTTGCTTCACTTTCAAAATCGCATTTGAACAATTTCACAATTCGCATTTGAAATATCGTTTATGCAATAAATTACTTGTAACGCATTCATACTGATATTAAAAGATATTTATTGTGAAGTGGTTAAAAACATAAATTTCATGATGATTAGTAATAAGATTTAGCTTTACCAATTTTTTTTTTCACAAAATTTTTCTATTTTTCCAAAAAATTCACAAAATTTTTTTCACAAATTTTTTTTCACAAAATTTAGAAAGAGGGACAAGAATTTGTCCCTCTTTCAAAATCAATGGCTCAATTATTCAACTAGTTTATTTTCTAAAGCCGTACGCTTTGAGCGTCAGACCAGTGTTTTTCCGTTACTAGAAATCGTGTTAAAATGGCTGTTGACCAAATTTTTTTTAACAAAATAATTTTTTGAACCGTATATAGAATGAGGGGATATGAAAGATATTATAGCATAAAACTATTGATTAAAAATATATATATATCCTGGTATTTACAAGCATACTTATGAAAATACAGGAAAACCCTCAAACGCTGAAAGAGTTAAGAATTCGCATTCGAATCACAACTGCCTCAGACTCTCTACGGCCCTGATCTCTGCTTCTCGAAAACTGAATAAAAAATGTTGGGCCTTTCCTCAACAGATGCCAGCATTATAAAGAGTTTGTTTTTTTAAAAGAATGACTATTCAACACTAGTCGCCAAAGTTATTAACACATTGTTGATCGGTCGCGGGTATACTCGTGTTTGCATAGTTGCTAACTTTTATGCTTTTTTGTGACCACTTTTTTCAATAAAAACACCCACCTTATTTAATCCCAGATATCGAGAAATAAACAAGAGCGGTTAAATAAGATGAAAACTATTCGTAATTAAAGTAAAATAGTCGTAACAAAAAAAAAAAAAAATGCGATTTCGTATTAAATTGTCAGTCAAAAAAGTTTTAATGTTCTAATTTACCTTCAAATGACTGTTTTTTTTTTATTTACTAAAAAAGCAAATATTTGAATATACTTTAGTTATTAGCTAATTGTTACATTCTTTGGACTTCTAGAGTTCTATGTGCCTGATTTTGACGGGAATTTGTTCATTCAACTCCCTTTATACAACAGGTACCCGTGTTGGATGTTCGTTTGAAACAAATTGCGCCCTCTGGTGGTGGAAAGCGTACAAAAGAATTTCGAGCGCGTGGGCAGCACGCTTGCTATACGGTGCCGCAGGCAGCGGGAACACGTGTTGGAGGTTCGTTTTTATCAGAATGCGCCCCTATCGGCGGAAAGTGGAAATAAAGGATTTTCAATCGCCGTGCAAAGCACTTTTAAATAAATAATTTTATACAAAATTGGGTTGAAGATATAAAATCATACAAACTTTAGGTTTGTTTCATTTTATTATCACGGGCCCGGGCGGGTCAGCTAGTATGTAGATAAAGCAAACAACAACTATGTCAGTAACATGTAAAAAATTACACGGCGATATTCTAAACCTACAATAATGAAAGGAATTATCAACTCCTGAAATCTACAAAACAAGTAATTGGAAACAGAGTGAAAACGTTTTTTAAAAATATAAAATCTAAGCCAAAAAGTATAAGATTTCTTTATCTGGTTATGATTCCAAAATACACCAAAATCCAATAACTTTCAGAACCGTAACCTGCGGGTTTGGCAATTAACAGGAATGTACAAATAAAAAATTATTGAATATTTAAAAAAAGATTTCCGATCAAGTTATAAATGAAAATTCGTCATGTATAATAAAAAATAGTTTTTAACTAATAAATGCATTAGAAAGTGAATAACATCAAGGTATTGTATACCTATGGCTTTGAGGATCTGTATAACAGTATAGAATTAGAAAATTTAACGTATAAAATTATGGATTTTTTAAGAATTCTAACGAAATTTGATACCAGTATTGAACAGTTCACAGATTTATTTAGTTTTGTTGTTTGTGAGAACCACGGATTTGAAAGGAAAAGGGTACATAAACAAGTAGGAGGTATTCTAATGGGGGCTTTTGCAGCTCCATCCTAGCGAATATGTATCTATATTTACGTTACGAAGAAGGCATTTTATTGAATAAAGACATGGTGATATACAGATATATAGATGATATTTTAGTAATCAAGATGAATGATAATCAAGAAATTTGTGATTTTAAATGTTATCCAGATACTTTGAGTTTCAAAAGTGCATGTGAGAATCACAGAAATGTCAATTACGTCAATAGACTGAAATGTCAATAATGTCGATAATGTCAATAGACTGAAATGTCAATAATGTCGATAATGTCAATAGACTGAAAATTAAAACTGGAGCCTTAATCACTGGTGTATGTGATAAGGGAACATATATTGATTTTGAAACAATAAAAATGCTAAATATTAATAGCAACGTGCGTATATCTATATTTAGAAGTATATACTTAATCGGTTTAAACCGTATAGTGAAAGTAAATTCAAATATTCGTGAAGTGGTGGGTGAATTTTTCCTTTTCTTATAGTAACACACGAAAAGACAGAACTACCTAAACAGTTTTAAAACGAATTAACTCGTGACTTTATCAGGAATAAAAGCTATCGAAAAAAAAATGTATTCAATACAAAAGATACATCGTTAGATATCAGAGGCAAATAGTTTTGCAGTATGGACTTTTATGGATATGAGTTAGTCTCCAACTTATTTGGAGGTTTTCATCAATTTGCGCTTGACAGGTGGGAAGGGGGAACGCTGTGCACACAAAACTAATTAAACTCTGCTGCATGTCGTTAGCCAAGCCGGCTGTCTAAGTTGTTATTCATTCATGGTTTTGATTTTTCATAATTTAATTTATTGTGGATTATGTTAATTGATTTTATTTCTTGAAGAATCGGATTTATCAATATTATATATAAATTTCTTACTCAATGGAATCGGCTGGATTCGAACGCTGGACCCCTCGTTTTGAAACTGAAGAAGTCACCCCTGTTTACATGTAAAGATGGAATTTTGTAACTGATTTTTCTCTTTTTTCCAGATATGTTAGAATTATAAAAATTATGTACACAAGTGTGATTCTGATGACAATACATTCTTTTAATAATTTTAGAATTTAATCATAAATTAATAAATAATATAACTCTCACCAAAATAGGCACCTGGCTGTGAAACTGCAACAACGAAAAGACTTAAACCCTACAAATTACAAAATATAAATAAAACAAAAAGGGTTATACTAACTAAATACTAATAAAAATAATACTAAAAAAATATGATTTAACACTTTAATATTAATTAAATTATGACTATATTTTGAGATAACAGTTTAATACTCCTGAAAGGATATTTTAAACCATTACGTAACGTAATAATATAATTACGTACGCAAGGGTTAAATAATGCTATTTTCTTTCCTGTTGCCATGTATTAAAAAAGAAATAGACCAAAAATTATAATTTCTTTAATAAATCAATTTGTCCGCACTATCTCTCCAGCTTAAGTAAAAGCGGTGAATTTACCATAATTGGGGCCCACGTCAAATTAACGTATTGTAACGGAAATTTTTGAGACAACATGAATTGCAGTCAGGAATTTAAGCGTGATTTTAAAGATAAATATTAAATGTTTATAAAAGAGTGTTTTTGGAAAAACTATATTGACTTTTATTATCACTTATAATCTGCCACATTTCCTTGGTGTTTTTCTCTATAGAATTGGTTGCAAAACGGTTTGAAAAGAGTTTAAAAAGCGATAAAATACCTAATCCGTTGGCCGATTTGAACGAAAATCTACAGTTCTTGTGACAGTAGTCCATAATATTGGGTTGAGGAAAAAGTAGTTTCGTTTTTTTACATGTTTTTCAAAGATAATTTATTCATATAAATTTCAAACACTAATCAATGATATATGTGCGTTTTGATCGATGACCTTTTGCCACTTTTCCGGTAAAACCATAATTAAGTCACTGTAGAACTGAGATTTCTGGGCGAAAAACTGAACCAAGTAATTTTCACAAGCCTCTGTTGAATCCAGCTTTACACCATTAAGAGAGTTCTGCAGAGATCGAAACAAATGGTAGTCGGACAGAGAAAGGTCTGGGCTATAGGGTGGATGCATCAAAACTTCCCAGTCAAGCTCTCTCAATTTTTGCCGAGTCACCAAATATGTGTGTGGTCTGGCGTTGTGGTGGTGGACGACAACGCCTTTCTTATTGATCAATTCTGGCCGTTTTTTTAATTGCCTACTTCAATCGCATTAATTGTTGACAATAGACAGTCGAATTAATGGTTTGGCCAGGTTCGAGCATCCCATGATGGACAATGCCTTGCCAATCCCACCAAACACCCAGCATCACATTCCTTGGCGTCAATCAGAGCTTTGCCACCGTTTGTGAAGCTTCTCCGGACTTCGACCACGAACTTTTTCGCGCATTATCGTCATACGTGATCCACTTTTCATCGCCCGTAATCATTCGTTTAAAAAATGGCTCGATTTCGTTTCGTTTCTGCAACGATTCACAAATGGAAACTCGGTCCATTAAATTTTTCGCTGTTAATTCATGCGGAACCCAAGTTTAGAGCTTCTTTTGATATCCAATCTTATGTAAATGGTTCAAAATTGTTTTTGATTGATATTTAGTTCTATAGCGATGTCGCGAGATGAAAAATGTCGGTCTACCTCGATATTGTTAAGAATTTCATCGACCTTTCTCAAAGATTGGCCGGCCAGGGCGAGGTTCCTTTTTAACATTGAAATTTCCGGAACGAAAACGAGCAAACGAATTCTGACACTGGCGTTGACTTAAGCACTCATCACTATAAACACCACACAATTTTCCATGAGCATGCGCTGCCTTTTTTCTTTTTCGGAAATAGAAAAGCAAAATATGATGAAAATGACCTTCTGCTATCTCCATTTTCAAAGCACAATAACTTTTGACAGAGTAAACAGATAACGCACCCTTTATATCTAGAATGTTCTATGGATTATTACCTTTAAAACGGTTTATAGTATGGCTTGATTGAATAAGCATTACTATAGTCTGTTCAGGGAAAGGAGATAACGAAAGTAAACAAACGGGTTGCAGAAAAATCGCCAAGGAGCCACACATTTGGCACAAATCCCTAGGTTGGCGAATTTTATTTTTTATTTCGATTTGTTAATTTTTTAAACATTTATTTTGATAACTATATGAAAACAACACAAGTTGCTAACTGACTTACATCGAGATTTTAAACAAAAATGTAAAAGTTTAAGACGTCAAAATATAAATTATTCTCTATTTAGTTTAAACAGCGTTGAATTCAGACACATTTTTTCCTGGTGGGATTTCTGTGCCTCCAGGCGAGACATTATATAGTTTCGGGGGGGGGGGGGAATTATACTTTTTGACCATTAAAATTATAAAATCTGAAATATTCCGGGAGGGGACATTTTAATGCCCCGAACGGAATTTCCACCCGGGGCAAACTTTCTGAATTCAACATTGTTATAAACCATCATCAGGAGTTAATTTTGTTAAATACAAAATAGTACAAAACTATTTATATCTTACATTATTGAAGCCCACTTACCTCATAAATCATTCAGAAGTTGAAGTTGAAGTATCGGAACTATTAGAATCTAGATTGATTATCATGGAATCTACTATATTATCTATAGCATTATCTAAATCCCACATTTGTTTTTCCACTGTATTTGTTACATGTTGAATGCATCTTTTCCATTCTTCAGTGCCAATTTTGCTTATACTTTGAGAGAATATTTCTTTTACATGAGGCATTTTGAATGTTTTGTTTTCTTTCGCAACGAAGTTCTTTATTTGTGCCCAAATCAGTTCAATAGGATTAAGCTCGCAATGATAGGGGGGTAATCGTAAGACAGTTTTATTTTGTGCTTTTGCCATTTCATCGACAACGTACTTGTCATATTTATTTTTATTTTGCTTCACTAACTGCAACAGTTCCGCTTTTAACATTCCGTCCTCAAAAGGGATATTTTTTGTTAAAAGAAAATCAGCAATTTTTTGTTTTCTCCACGAAGTATTCGGTATTTTTTCTGATTTTCGGGAATGATAAGGAGCATTATCCATTACTATCACACAGTTATCTTCCAGTCGAAATAAGATATCACCAAACCACTTTTCAAAACGTTCTGAATTCATGTCTTCGTGATAATCTTTATTTTTATTTGATTCGAATAAGTCAAGCCCTCCATCCACGAAACCAGAATCGCTACCAATATGGGTAATTATCATCCGTTTTCCTTTTCCGGAAGGAGATTTTAATCCGGAAGAAAGACTAGACAAAAATGCTTGTTTTGATGATTTTACTGAGGTATCTTTCCAAACTTTACTAACTGTATGGCCTGCATTCAACCAAGTTTCATCCATATAATATATTTTGCGCCCTTCTTCTCTGAAAGATTTGATTTGCCTTAAATATTTTCTTCGCCTCACAATTATTTCGTTTTTATCAATGAGAGTACTGTCTCGTCCTCTCTGTGAATATCTAAAGTTTAATTCTTTCAGGAGATGATAAAATGTTGTCCTTTTAAAGGTTGGCAAATCAGGGTCATCATTTACAACTTCCAAAACTTTATTTATCCCAACAAAAACTTTTCAGTAAAAAAAAAAAAAAAAGCGCCAAGTTCTTCTTAAGGTTTCGGCCAGAAAAAGCAGTGATATCTGAAGCTCGCCCAATTTAAAAGTCAAACATCCCAAATCTTTCATTGAAAATGGCTTCCTGCGACTTGGCCGTTAATGCATTCAAGAGGGTTTTTCAAATACTAAAAATTGTATAATGATGTACATGTCTACTACATATTTTTCAGCATTTTACGCTTTTTGTAGCACAAAGTACAGAAGTATAATACACATTTCAATAAAGCATATAAAACCACTTCAGAGTCTATTTAAATGCTTAGTAAATGAAAAATAACAAAATACTTGTATTCAGAAGATAATGACTTTATGATATTCAAAAGATTAAATTGCTCAAACATAATTATCCGTTTTTCGACTGTTAAAAACGAATAAGTGCATTCTAATATCATTGCAATAACTCTTAATACATCCAAACAAACTATAATAAATGTTCATATGGAATGAATTCCTTTCGTCAATGAACAAGATTTCAATATTATACAATATACAGCATAACGTAACACATTGGGAGATTTGATTAAAGTAGATTTAGTTTATTTCATCGGTTTCGATATAATGACTTTGGACCATACAAAATGACAATTAAATCATAAGTGGACTGAATGATTCTTAATCAAAACTAATGTTTGTTGAAATTGAATGGTAGTATTTATCACAAAGATTTTGCTTTCAATATATTCATGGGGATTTGTCTCTTTGCATTTCTAATATTATTTTTAATATTCAAACAATTTATAAATGTATAATTTCCAATCATAAATTTGGAAATGTCCTAGAATGCATTAACGGCCAAGTCGCAGGAAGCCATTTTCAATGAAAGATTTGGGATGTTTGACTTTTAAATTGGGCGAGCTTCAGATATCACTGCTTTTTCTGGCCGAAACCTTAAGAAGAACTTGGCGCTTTTTTTTTTTTTTTACTGAAAAGTTTTTGTTGGGATATCACTACTTTTTTTATGTTTTTTTAATGTGTTTACTAAAATATATTAATATGAAAACAATTTTATTGATTTTATTGGACTTTACAAATTTATATTTCACTTCAAGTTTATATTAAAATATAGAGTGAAAAATGAACATTTTACGTAAGATTTTTAAGTGTTTTCTGTAACCTAAAATACATTTTTCTCAATGGAATTCAATATTCAATTGGAACTTTAAAGATGCTGTATTTTTTTCTGTACGATAATTTTTATATTAAATTTTATAGGATAATTTAATCTTATTTCTTTATTGTATATTTAAATTGACCAGTGTTTATCAATCTGATGTAATCAATACAACATTTATTCAAATTGATTTATTTTATTAGACAGTACGAGGAAAGATATTAAATACAGTCTTCTAAAATATTATATCCTTTTGAAACACCGTTTTTATCTACCCTACATTTATTTCTGATTAAATAATGATATACATCTAAATAATATTTTTTCTATATACTTTTTTTGCATTTCGAATTTCCTCTTGTAGAACACCGCTTCCTTTTTCCTCTTTTCTTTTGAGAATCTGGATCTTGAACAACTGATACAATTTTCGGCATAGCCCACTTTCTATCTCTAATTTTCTTTCTCCACGGCTTTGTATATTCAATCATTTTCATATCTGATTGGTAAATAGATCTGAGCCTGTTGTATTCCCTAATTGCCGATTTCTGAGCTATAATGTTGTTAACATCGAGATTAATTAGATGAACCCCATTTAGAGTTTTCACTCTCGATAGAGCTACGTACGCTTGCCCACATGAAAAGACGGAAGATCCTATGTCAATAAGTGCGCTTTGTAAACTTAAACCTTGACTCTTATGAATTGTTACAGCGTATGCTACACATATTGGAAATTGCTCTCTGTGAACATATGCTTTGTTAATCACCTCAAATTTGGATTTTACGGGAGCCAACTCATATAGTTGAGAGTTGCAAAACTCTATCAACACCCTTCTGACTTTGTTGTGGTTCTCTGGATGCCATTTAACATCTATGACTGTGCCTATAGAGCCATTTACCAAACCCAAATTTATATCAATATTTCTTTTTAACATCACTCTAACTCCTTTTTTAATTATTATCGTTTCTTGTAATCCTGCTGTCATTGAATCATCTTCTTCATAATTTAAAAGGACTTTGCGAGCTCTTTTTGTTAAGAACTTTGGACATTCAAGATTATCTGTTGCAATCAGGCGTATTTCAGGACCATCGAGTCCTTTAAGCATGGCGTCGTTCAATTGGTGACACATATTTCTTGTGGGCAACAAACATATTGTATCGTTTGAACATTTTAAAAGATAATCTGCAATATCTCGCAGTCTGCCCTCGTTAGTATCCGATTGAAATGGAATGAGTCTTTTTGATAAGACATCATAATCTGCTTCTGTAATTATTCCTATTCTTATTTTTTTTTAGTATTTCACCATAAACAGAATCATTATGTTGTCTAATGTTTTCTGTGAGTTCGTCATACATGAATAATTCTTTCCATAAATTAGGAACACTAAGTGATCCGAATAACTTGGTCCCTTCAGAAGGTGAAAAAAATTCGAAAGGAGATTTCTCTCTAAATTGCGGTAATTGCAAAAGATCTCCTAAGACCAGGATGTGTTTTTTACCAAACCATCCATTATTGTCATCACTTGTATCAAATATTTCTGAAAGACGGAAATGTATAAATGCTAAGGTGACGTTTGAAACCATTGAAATTTCATCTATGATGAATAAAACAACGTCTTTTAAATCTGATCTTAATATTTTAAGTACTTCATCGGATAGTGATTTATATCTTGGTGTCTTTTTATGTTCAACTGGCAGCTGAAGAAGCCTATGTATCGTTAGTCCATTTACGTTGAATGCTGCGATTCCTGTTGGTGCTCTCACTGCTACTTTTTTTTTTAAATAATGGTGGACCCAGAGTTTGATAGCTTTTATTAAGTAACTTTTTCCTGTTCCTCCGGTACCACTGACAAAACATCGAAAAATTTCATCGTTATGATCCGTGTTTTTCAATTTCATGGTAATGCTATCAAATATTCTCTTTTGATCATTATTAAGACTTTTAAATATTTCTTCAAAATCGTCAATATTTAGATTTTCCTCAATGTTAATGCGACAGAAATCTTCCATAGCATTGGTAACCTCTAAAGCATTGAATTCTAATGGATTATCAGGACCTCCGTCAACTTCAATATTTTCTTTCTCTTCAATTAATTCTGATATTTTAGATTCTACTTTTGTGATAGCTTTTTCTATTTTTTTTCGTTGTTCTATGCATGAGTTCCCGAAATTAAATGCTTCTCTAAACGCATCTTTTTCCGAGTGAAAAGCTTCAGTGTAAGTCTCAAAGCCCATTTTCAACTCTTCTAATTTACGCCAAGGTTTGAACATCCAAATTAGAGCGAAGAAATATTTTTCTGGCACTTGTTCGGCATCATAATGATAATGATTTAAAATGTACGGTCTGTCTCTTTCTTTTAAGTATTTACTTCCCTCTTTTAAAACATAAAATTTTGCTCTCCCTGAAACCGGCTTTTTATTCACGATGTCAAATTTCTTCATAAAATCAAATAAATGCATTCTTTCTAATTCTTGTGGCCTTTCTGGATAGAAATTATCAACCCAAGATTCGTAGAATATGTCCGTGGATTTTGGATCGAGCATATTCATCTCCGATTTGGACTTAACCCTTCTGTTACGATGAATATTTACATCTAGCCACCTAATTGTAGTTTGTGGATCGGTACCATATAGTTGTATGCCAAGCAGAGTATCACTAGCTTCTAAAGCTCCGCATTCTCTGTGTCCTAATAATCTTAGACCTATGTTGAATAACTTGCTTCTCAAACTTTTCGTTGAATATATATCATTAAATGCATCCATAAGGTGTGTCTTTTCACTTTTCGTAGTATACTTTGTGATATAATAATTTAGAATGGATGTTTTTTCACCAATGTATTGTATATCCATATTCCCATTCCATGCTAGCAACATTGTAGGATTGTAATCGTTAATCATTTTCCACTCTTCCTTGCGTACAAGATCGTACAGACGATTGTTTTTCGATAGTGTTTTTCTTACGGCTATGGATTCTATTGTATCCCTGATCACAAGTTTTTCAGTAACTAATCTAGGAAACCCAAACCTACATACAGAACGAAAACCACTTTTTGTTTTCTTTTTTCTCATACAGTAATCATTGTGTTTGTGTTTTTGGAATGATGTGACCCGTTTATGGAGAGTTGGAGAAATATTTCTTTTAGGAATAGCACATGTTATATATCTATTTATAAAAGATGCTACGTCATCTATAGAGGACTCATTGATTACAGGAGCATCTTTAATCCACAGTAACATTTGAAAATGCTGAGCTCCTCTAGTTTGATATTCCCGTCTCCAAAAGTAATGTTCCACCTTACCCAACGGTTCATCTGAGGAAGTAAGGAAATCTAGAATGGCACGAAACTTATTCTCTATAAAGCGAGAAGTAGACACGGGATCAACTGCTACTAATTCACTTATACTTTTATTTGCCATTTCAGGACCGTTTATATCCTTGATATATTCACCTAAGTCATTCCACATCCATTCCGAAGGGCTTAAAGTAAGGAACCAAGTTGCCGGTCCATAGTGTTGTATCATGCAGTTAATGTCGTTTCTGGGTTTCTTCCAGTATTGCTCCGTGTTTCTTAGTTTACTGAATATAGCTGTAAGATCACTTTCCAACTCATCCTTTTTAAGCATTTTCAAATATTGTTCGGCTGTTAGTTTTTGACTTTGATTTACCAAATTCATTTTATAAAATATTCCAGAACCTAACTGGCGGATATTAGCATCATTTAATAAATAAAATAAATATTGTTGATCTAGCCGAAATTGGGGATGTTTGGACATTAATTTGGCTTTTATAAATTCACTGGATATTAATTTCTGAGCACGATCGTGAAACTGGCCATATTTTCCTTCTGGATACAGACAGGGAAAGCATTTAACATCGATATATTTATCTCTAGAATCTATTGGTGCTTCATTTACCTTAAGCATCTGATAGAGGGCTGAAACAGGAGCATTTATTCTTCTCTCATGCAAAGGATATATGGTAAATTGTTCATAATCTGTTGCTTTTTCTCTTGAAATTTCTTGTAATAGTGTAATAATTCGATAAAAGCGGTGTAAATTGCAATATTTCCATTTTTCAAGAGAAAAATAACTGTGGCGTTGATGGGTTAAAATTCAACACCGTGCAATAAAAACAAGCTGGAAATTGTACGTCAAACGTGACAAATGAGGTGCGTTCGTACTGTAGCTAGATATATAAATATTTAGATCTTGATGATTTTTAATTTTGTGAAATGAATGATATCGTCTGCAGATTAATTTCTGTAATAGAATAAGTATCTTTGTCGCTTGACGATGAAACTTTGGAAGCTCCTATAACAAGAAAGCACCGATTTAAAAAAAAAATCAAATTTTTTAATAAATATTTTTATTAATATCTCCTAAAGTTTGGATTCGATTTTAATAAAATTTGAAATGTCTCGACAAAATTCTGCAAAGATAATATATTTTAAATTGCAAACCATTCGGTTGGGTAAATTTTGCGTTGTTATATGCGGACGGACGGACAGACAGACAGACGGACGGACCAAGCGACGACTATAGGTGCTACGTATTTATATAATTACGAACGCACCTAATGAAAAACAAGTTACGTATGTTAATACTTACACAATTTGTGGCAACAATTTAAAATTAACATATAAGTTATTTATCTGTATATCATAAATTTAATTTTACCTGATCTAGAATCCACCAATCAGAAGCATGCTTTCACAATAATAATAATGTAATATGTAAATGAAAATTTAGTCATTATACATGTTACGCATTTATATAAAATACATGGTTGCAACAGTTTAATAATTTTTATGCCAAACCACCATCGCAAAATTTCGCCAATTGTTTGTACACTCGATTACTTAAATCGAAATAGTACGGTTTATAGCTCAGTTTCATTCCCCAGCTTGAAATTTTGTGCTTTCGTATGTTATACCATTTAATTAACCAGATGATATGCTGAAAAATAATTGCCGAAACGTCAGTTGAGGCTCACTGTGGAGACCCGAAAAGTTTTTGGTTTCTGTCTGTCCGTCTGTCTGTCTGTCTGTCTGTTTGTCTGTTCTGCGATAACTGCCGTAAAAATGATCCGATTAGTTTGATTTTTGGTAGTTATGTTGGTGAGATACCCGGAATTAGCTGTATAGCTTTTAGTTACATTTGGTTCATTCGTACGGAAAACATAGAACATTTCTTTTTTTATCATAATGTTTTCCTATGGGAATTCAGACGATTTTGAAATTTTTCAGTCGTTGAAAATAAAATGTCGCATTTGATTAATGTATTTAAACGGTAAGTTATGAAGGCTAAAATTTATCAAGTCAGGTGTTAAATTATTCAAATTAATTTGAAATTTTGTTTATACATTCGTCAGATTTTTTAAATTAGGTGTATAATTTTTGGTGCAATTTTATACATCTGTTCTAATAATATAATACTTTTATTCTATCATCTTTTGCAAATATTAAAGTGCATTCATTTTTATTTTCCTTTTCAATTTAACTGTAACCTAGCAACCATATTTCAAAAAATATAAAAATGATAAAATTCAAGTAACTCAGACGATTTTGCTACGATATTTTATTCGCAAAATAAAATATTATTGGGTGATTTTAATATTTTATTGAAATAAATGAGAATTTATTTTGGTACAAGTTACCTTTTAACTACTATAAAATGATAGCCGAAATATTTTTATATGAGATATTATTAATTTTCTGGAAGAGATGTGGATTTTTCGTGGTTGAAAATTAGTATTATTTTAAAAACAAAATGTAATATCTCGTACAACGATATAGTTAATCTAAAGAAATTAGCGTAGTAAAACGCATCCATACAGCCTGAAATAGCACAACTACTGGAAACTGAGATCATAAAAAGTTATCACAAAAAATACTTTATAGCGCCAAATCAAGGTTGCTATTTAGTGAATTGGCAGTAGGCACGATTATGAATGATTACACAATAGGTTTAAAAGTTTCCAAATAAGCCTATTTTGGGGAAATTTTAGTATGCTATTGCCATCGAATTAGATCAGGATGTACTTAGGTCAAATAAATATTGTACAATGACCATCAAAACTGTTTTTCTGAAACAAAAATTGTAATAATACTAGATTTCTGAAATAGATAAGTGAAATATATAGTAGATTGTGTTCACATTTCCATAAGTTACTTTTGTACACGGGATATTATTCAACTTATCAATCAGATACGAGTGTTTCGTGATTGGCAGGTAAGTAAATATTGCTATTTAGGTATTAGGATAACATGAAATTATTTTTAAAATTTTTGTTTATCGTAATGAAACCACTGTGCAGAACGAAATGGAAGATATACTAGAATCATTCACACAAATAATAGGAAATCATGAATATAAATTTAATAAGATTACGGAGGGTTCAGCGGGGCAGAGCCCCCATCCCCTGAAGAAATGTATTTTTTTAATCTAAAAAATAGAATAAGAAATTCATAAGAATGTCAGAATATTATTGCATAAACCGTGTTTAATTTAACGTTTCTAAGTTCTGAAACCTTCGAATTATTTTATATGCATATAAATATATATGCAGTAATTTAAATAATTTAATTTGCGGATTGTAAGATATTAAATATTATGAAAAGTGAGTGTAAAAAACTTTGACTTTCAGAGCTGACGTTGAGGCTCCTGATCTGTAGATTTACTAGTAATAGATGTCTACTCGCAGTAAAAATTAACTCAATAAAAATAGCCGCTAGCGTCTAATTATTTCCAAACTTGGCGACACTAAGAAAAATATCTCCAAATTTGGTAAAAAAATTAATATTGCTAAATCTCGGTTCTTGTCGACGTTTGGTGAAATATCGCCAAATTTGGAGATAAAAATATCATGTTTGTGTTGAAGTCATAACATCATTAAAACGCACCTAAAGGATAAGTAGTTGCGTATTTTTGTCAGATTCAATTGAGTGCTATTGAGATTAAAATCCCGACATTTATACTAAAATTTACTTTAAGGCAGTAAAAGATCCAAAGATGGACAAATAAACTGAACGATTTCCTTTATCAACATTTTTGGAAAAGCATATAAAAATTTTCATTCAACTTGAAATCAAGTAACACTTTCAAACTCAGTTTTTTGGCACATATGTCATATACGTACCACATTGGCGCAATTGCAACAAAATGGCAATTTTATGCCTCACATGGTAACCCGGTTATTTCGTTTATATTGCTGTTTATTTACTTTTATTTTTTATTTTAATTATATAAATTGTTTTTATTATGTATATCAATATTTATTTATATCAAACTATCATTTATTTATTTTTTTTACCTTTTTAAAAATAATAGAAGCTATTTCATTTATTGCGTTACTTTATTTTTATATTGAAATAAAAAATTACGTGCTATTATTATGCATGCTATTTGTAACTAATATTCAAAAACAAAGTTTTCGCCAAATTGGCGGGGTAAAAATCGCTCCAATGTGGTGCGTATATGACATCTGTATCAATTTTTTCTGTAATCGGATTTTGGCAGCCAACGTTGGCTTTAAATATGAGCGAGTAAATGGTTGTTCTAGGAAACATTTATTATTTAAATGTTTATCAAACAACAAAAACATGCATCGCTGCAACAATGTAATTATTTTAGTTTGCATATTGAATGTATTACGAACTGTATATAGCCAAATAAGCACCCCCTGTTTGAAGCGTTTAAAGGCGGAAATTCTATGTTTTCAGACTTTTCTGGTTATTTGTGCTATAAAACCTACTTACTTGTCAAATTTCATGATTATACGACTGTTAGAAGTACCTCAGGTATTTGATGATCCCCTGTGAGTCAGTTATAAAAATGCCCTTTTTCGGAATCTCATATTTCGAAAAATATTAAATACGGAAATAAGAAATCTTGGAACCTAGTTCAGTTTGATTATATTAATGTGTGTTAAAAAGGAAAACTCTCTAGCGCTCCCCAAAACGCAGTTATGAGGGGGTGAAAAGTATGCCGAAATGGTTCAAGAAAAGGTAGCTTACGGCTTGTGCGAACTTGGCGGACGCACTGACGTGCTCCCAGATATATATATATATATATATATATATATATATATATATATATATATATATATATATATAAAGTTTATTAACATCATTAAAATGCACTTAAAGAACTAACAACCCACTGTAATTTTGCCAGATTGACTGAGTGCTATTGCGATTAGAATACCGACATTTATAATAAAATTTATTTTAAGGAAGTAAAAAATAGAAAAACGGACAGATAAACTAAAAGATTTGCCTTCCCAACATTTTCGGAAAAGAATATAAAAAATTCATTCTGCTTGAAACCATGTAACACCTTCAAACTCAGGCTAATTTTCTGTAATCAGGCTTTGGCGACCAGCTCTGGCTTCAAAACATGAGCGAGGAAATGATTGTCTAGGCAACTCTTAGTACTTAAATGTTTATCGTACAACAAAAAACACAAATGGTTGCAACAATGCAATTAATTTAATTTGCCAATTGAATGTGCTACGAACTGTATATAGCCAAATCAGCACCCCCTATTTGAAGGGTTTAAAGGCAGAAATTCTATGTTTTTAGACTTTTCTGGTTAATTGTGTGACAAAACCTACTTACTTGTCAAATTTTATGATTCTACGACTGTTAGAAGTACCTTAGTTATTTGATGATCACCAACTTTTTAGTTGATGATCCCCTGTGAGTCAGTTACAAAAAAGCCCTTTTTCGGAATCTCATATTTCGAAAAATATTAAATATAGAAATAAGAAATCTTGGAACCTAGTTCAGTTTGATTATATTAATGTGTGTTAAAAAGGAAAACTCTTTAGCTCTCACCAAAACGCAGTTATGAAGGAGTGAAAAGTAGGCCGAAATGGTCAGGGAAAAGGTAGCTTACGGCCTGTGCGAACTTGGCGGACGCACTGCCGTGCTCCCAGATAGTGGGCAATTCATTCCTCAAAAAGAACTCGTGGATTTTTCTCCTAATAGCATTCCTATCAAAATCATCTATATTTTCTAAAACACGTTTACGTAATTTTATTTTCTTCGGCGAGTTTAACACACCACATTTTTTATACTCTCTTAACACTCGAAAAACAGAAGCTTTACCTACGCCTGTTATACGAGCAGCATTATCTCCTATATGAGAAATCGGAAGTTCAGGATTCGATTCAAGTTCCGTTTTATATACATTTAAAATCATATCTTTCTCCACCTTACTCAAAGCTTTTCTTTTTACTCTCTTTTTAGGCGGGCTCAAAGAAGAATTTTCACACTCCATTTGTGTATATAAAATACCAAATCAATCGAAAAAAATCGTCAATTTTAAAAGTGAAAGACAAGAAACATACAGCCGTTTGGGAAAAAAAAGCAGAGGCTCAAACAATTGGCGCTTCTGGCACAACGCCAGGTTTAAGCATCGCCAATCCGCACGCGCATTTGTTTACTTTCGTTATCTCGTTTCAGCGAACGGAGTATAGAGATATGCGACTTTAAAGTCACCCATTGGGAAAAAACGAAATTACTTTTTCCTCAACCCAATATATTCGCCAAATGAGAGAGCTGAATTGAAAGTACCGTTTGGGAGTTATCGTGTTCACTCACCCCCCCCCCCCCACTTTCTACTTACACACACGCACGCCATGCGCGTAACCAGGGGGGTGCCCTGGGTGCCCGGGCACCCCCCCCCCCCCCCCGCTCATCGCTCATGTACATACACGTAGGATTTTTAAATCGAATTTAAACAATCATAAAAAAAAAAAAAATACATACACGTCGAATTGATAACCTCCTCCTTTTTTGAGTCGGTTAAAAATTCATTAAAAAAATGAAAGCAAGGTTACAAAAAAAAAAAAAAAAATAGATGTTATTTTTATTTCTTATATATTATCACTCTTGTAGAACACATCATTTCTCAAGTATCATGACACAATAACTGATAATTAATATTTTTCCCATTACATTTGTGCTCATTCAACAATATTTTATAAAGTAAAATATTTTAAGATGCGAAATATTCCGTACGTAGGCGCCAGACACTACTGGCGCGTCCTTTTGGTAACGTTTGCAAGGCGTCAGTCGCATTAGATGTTCACACTGGCAATAGACTTCGTTTTTTTTTCACTGAGAGTATTTGCGGAAAACAGAAGCATTTACATATGGAAGCTATGCTTATTATTTTTTTATCTTTTAAGTAAAAGAAAAGAAAAAAAGACGCAACAAAGAGGTAAATTATACAGCCAATCATTTGAGGGTTTTCGATAAGAGAAAATTATGTTGTTCTGTTCAGTTTTAGTTTTTCATTCTCTTGTGCTTGTAACATTCCGAAAAAGGCCAAATGAAAATTATATTTAATTTATAAATATGTTCACACTTTATCATGTGTATTTAAAAAACATGGGATGGCCTGAAAAGAGAAAACAAACGTTAGAAAAATCTGCAAAAAAGTGCAAGACAATTGAGGATGTTTTAAAACAGAAAATAATTGTCCAACATGGTGTCAAAACTTCATAAGCCACAGTCACCAAAGAAAGTAAGAATAGTTTATACTCTCTTAAAGCTGTTGTCAAATTCCCTGCTCAACAAATGCGAAACTTTCTGATACATTTTATGACTTATTTTTAAAAGTAAAGGCACAAAATTGGCAGGCCTGTCTATTGAAGCGATTTGGAATCGACTTACATTTTCCATTTTTTGATAAATAAAATACTTATCAAGTGACTTAGTCATGCGGCGGCAGGTTTTTCTCCGTATCTCTCGCAGTCACGTCCGGAAATTTGGTTCAAAACACCAACTTTGATAGTATTTTCTGAAAACTGCGTTTACCAATCAATGGAAAACGTCTTTCGATTACAACATTTCTGAACAACAACACCTGCCAGTTTCATGCACTTTCGAACAAAAAAGAATTAAAAAATGTGTCAATGAATTTTCCAATAAAAAATAATTAAAAAATATGTCAGAAAGTGTCCCTTTGGATTTGTTTTGGATTTATGAACAAATAACCTATGAATTCTGGAGAAAAAAAAATTGAAATTTTTTTAATTCAATAATATTTTGTTAAGGTGGTCTGGGATAAATTTGTATATATGTATATGCTATTTATAAGTATGTTTCATTATTATTTTTAAAAAAATCTACATATTCAATTATTCCTTTCCGAATGTAAATTTAAAAAAAATAAATTAAATTTTTAAAAACGAATTTTAGCCGTATGCCGTATTTAATATTTATGTAGGGTAGATGTGCCAAGTAATGAACACCCTTCCAGTAATGGACACCCCCGAATGTTTTTGCATTATAAAAAATAACCAATAAAAATTTTGCTTTTATTTATTTTTTCATAATTTCCCCTTGTATGTTTTATAATCTGGGTTATTGTTGACACTCTTAAATCAAACCAATCAGGAAGCAGAAAATAATGTTCCACAGTTCCACTGTTTTTATGTGAAAATCTTAATGAACATGCTAAGAACTCACTTCACTTAATTAATTTATATTTTCCTTATTTTCTTGCAAAAATTGCAAGTTTTTGTTTGGATAGTAATATAAAATTTTGAATTTCATATATCAATGGCCATTTACAAAGGACCGGTGCCCATTACTGGAATGCTTAATTAGTCTCTTTCCAATAATAGACACCTCATGTGGCCAATACTAAAAATGTAATTTCAGTAGTGCATAAAATCTTTTTATTTAACTGAAAAGCTAATTAATCAAATTTAATTTTTAAATTTTACTTTGATAAATGTAATAAGCACCTTTTTTTGAATAAATAGGGTTATTCCATACCAAATCATATAAATTATATATTGTATTGTTTTTTATTTTTGACTGTAAAAATTCATTAGCATGTCATGGGATAAAATATGAATAACTCGATTTTTAATTTAATTTTCTAATTATTTATATATTCTATAGTAGGTTGTATATTGTATTGCATTTTTTCCATATTTTTATTGTATAGAAATGTGCTCTAACTTTTATTACAATGAAAGTTTTTTTTATATAGTTTCAATCATATATATTTTTCCTTCAACGAAATTCAAATGTTTCTTTTTCATTATTATTATTGAAATTATTGAAATTTAAGTAAATCCATTACATGTATGTCATATTATCAAAATACGTGTATGTAGTTTGATTAGTACAGAATAAATATTAATTTGTTTTATATCAGTTACTAAATTATTCAGTTCATTTACTATCATTACATGTCATAACGTTGATTCCTTTCGCAACAAAATGGTAATATTTTATCAATTTCATAATATGAACAGAGATGCAATAACTCTATTTGACACCCGGTGCAAAATTTTTATATACATTTTTTACTTACCGCTGATGCTTAAATATAGGGGTGCATAACCTTTATAAGAAAAGGGCCACTCACAAAAATGACTGGCTTGTTGAGGGCCACCATCCGACCCGTTCGATGAAATTCGCGATTTTTACGTGCTCGATAGGCAAAATTCACAATTTTTTATGCGCCCAATCGGCGAAATTCATGATTTTTATGCGCCCGATCGGCTTAATTCAAGGTTTTTCCGCAGCCGATCGGCTAAATTTACGATTTTTACGCGTCTGATCGGCGAAATTTCCGATTTTTGCACACCCAATTAGCTTAATTCACGATTTTTATGCGCTCGATCGACTAAATTTACGGTTTTTCCGTGCCCGAGCGGCAAATTTCCCGATTTTCGTGCGACCGATATTAAAAATTCAAGATTTTTGCAGGCTCGATCGGCTAAATTCGCGATTTTTACTCCCTCGATCGGCAAAATTCACCATTTTTGTGCGCCCGATTGGCTAAATTCTCGATTTTTACGCGCCCAATCGGCTAAATTCGAGATTTTTACGCGCCCGATTGCAAATTCCAGACTTTTATGCGCCCGATTGTCAAAAATCGCGAATTTTATTAGCTCGATATGAGAAATTCCGGATTTTTACGCCCCCCCCCCCCGTCGGCAAAATTCTCGATTTTTACGTGCCTGATTGGCAAAATTACGGATTTTTGCACGCTCGATCGGCAAAATTCGCGATTTTTACTCGCATGATTGATTAAATTCGCGATTTTTATGCGGCCGATCGACAAATTTCGCAGTTTTTCCGCGCCCGATTGAAAATCTCCCAATTTTTCCACGCCCGATCACGAAATTCCGGATTTTTACGTGCCGATCGGCGAAATTCCCAATTTTTGTGCGCTCGATCGACAAAGTTCACGATTTTCATGCGACCGATTGGAAAAAGTCAAGATTTTTGCAGGCTCGATCGGCTAAATTCGCGATTTTTACGCGTCCGATCGGCAAAATTCACGAATTTTGTGCGCCCGATTGGCTAAATTCTCGATTTTTACGCGCCCGATCGGCTAAATTCAAGATTTTTACGTGCCCGATCGGCTAAATTCATGATTTTTACGTGCCCGATTGGCTAAATTCGAGATTTTTACGTGCCCGATCGTCGAAATTCATGAATTTCATTCGCCCGATCTTCGAAATTCATGATGTATTCCTGCAACCTACGGACAAAATTTGCAATTTTTTTCACCATTAATTGCCGAACTTTACAATTTCTGGAGTTGATGACAATTAGGGTCTCCGCGGGCCACCAGTTAACCCATCGCGGGCTGCTTTTGGCCCGCGGGCCACAGGTTGTGCATCCCCATTAAATAGCTGTAACTTAAACCATCAATGGTATGCCTATCCGATGTGGTACCTGGTTAAGAAACACTAGCAGCAATACCTTTATTACGGCACTAAATCTGAGTTTATAGTGAGGTTTTACCATAAGACCTTACTATACTGCTTTAACTTTTTTATTTATTGTGACATTTATTGTTGCATTATTATTATTGTGTTTATAATTATTATACTGCAGGTTTGTGCATTCATGTATACACACACACACATACGCACACACATGTATGTATGTGTCTGTTTTCAGTTCCGTTATCTGTTTCAAATAAAAATCTGGGCACCCCCCGCGTAATAAGCTGGTTACGCCTATGCACACACGCACACAAATCGTGATTACAACACTTTTATTACACTATGTGTTCGAAAAGCAAAAAAAAAAAAAAAAAAAATACCATTTCATAAATTTAATATATGCTGGTTGCAAACAATGTCTGCCTATTTGTTTTCATATTTGTAATGCGATGTCACACTTTGTGGACCCGCTCTGTAAGTGTGTGATAACTATAATGGTTGATGCCTTATTTACTTAAATTTTATTTTTAAATCTGCAAAATCAGTGTGATTTTTTAAAGCGTGATTTGCTACTCATGCAAGCAAGCTGGCCTGTTTAAAATGTGAAAGACGTGTTATATAGCATAGTTTTTTATGAATGTTATGCATATTTTATTATTTCATTTCGATACTTTAAAGTCGTTTTTCTCGAAACGACATTTTAAAAGTCGGGGGACGTGATTACAAACAAAGTTCTGAACGGATTTCAATGAAACTTTGTGAAATTGTAGCTATTAGATTGCAGCTATTATTAATATTGCAATATTATTAATATTGGAAGAAAGAGTTTAATTTCTGATCAAAATTAATATTTTCTATGCACATTAGAATAACCAAATTTTAAGCCAAAAAATAGCCTTCTTCTTCAAACGGTCGCCATTTTGTTTACATTCATCATAAAATAATTTTCTTCTTTTAAGGGCAGGTTTACTTAACATATTTTAAAAATCGATTGGCTTCGTTTGCTTCAGATATGGTAAACAGTTTTCGAGTTATCCTGTCCACCGCCCACCACTTTCGGTGAGAGGTGGCCCTGGAGTTGGGCCATAACTTCGCATTTTTCCTTATTTGTGTACACAAAATTCGTGAATAAACTTTGAGACCTTCAACTTAAAATTACCCTTTTTCCTCAAACGGTCACCATTTTGTTTACAATCGCCATAAATTAATTTCCTTCGTTCAAGGGCAAGTTTACTTAACATATTATTAAAATCGATTGGCGTCGTTTGTTTCAGATGAACAGTTTCCAAGTTATCCTGTTAAAAATTGTTGTATTCGAAAATTGCTATATTTATATGTTGTATTTATATTTGTATTAACATATTTAAAATATTGTTGAATTTATTTATTGTATATTTTCGTAGAAAAAAAAAATGTCAAAATGACATCCGATCGGTGGTCATGACTGGAGGTAATCCCTTAAAATAACACGGTTTAAAGTTTCGATAACTTTTCACGATTGATAGGTATTTACCCCATTAATTCATATTAAAAATCTTTTTTGACAATTAATGGACTGAAAATCTAGCAAAAGTTATAAAAGTATTTCAGAATAATTTCAATTTTACATTAAAATCTCCGAGATGAGATTTTGTGGATGCCTTGATGTATCTAATGCACTAAAAAGTTTGTGCGTGTGTCAATATTTTGTACAGAATGCATTCGGGAATATTTTATTTTTAGTTTAATAAGTAAGAGATTAAAATTGAATACAGTATGGCAATACAATCGACACTTATACTTATTACATATATTTTAATAAATGAGATTATGCACATTTTAATAAACAGTACGAAAACCAGATGTAAATTTACAAATGAAAGTCATGTTTCATTTAAATATGTAAAACTACATTGGAAAATTACTATTAAAAGAGAACAATTACACATGTAATTTTAGATATTCACAATATTTTGTTTGTTTTTTTCACTTACAATCTTTTTCACTCACAACTTCAGCTTCAATTTTACTGTTGTACATATCGAGAATAGCCAGATATGTGTGCAATGTCTCAGAAATAATATCTTCTGTTTATGAAATCATATGCATGGAAATTTGATATAAAATAAGCACAAAGTAACAAAGAACAGCTATGATTCCTAGCAGAAAACACCTATGCAAAAATGTCAAGAAATAGCGCCTGAAATAAGAAAAAAAGTATTGTTAGAATGATTTACTAAACGTTTACTTAATAATAATAATAATAATAAAACCTAATCTGCATCTCTCTCTCTTTTTTTAACTCGTAAAGTTACGTAAAAAAAAAAAAAATAAAAATAATAATAATAATAATTTTGACATATTTTCATTACAAAAACAGTAAAACCTCATTAATCCGGACATATTAAGCCAGACTTTCCTTAATCCTGACAACACCTTAAAGTAAATAAATAAATAAAAAGGCATCAACAAATACGAATAAAAAGTTTGAACAATACTGAATATTAGAAACAGTTCAGCCGTTTGTAAGGAACTTATATATTTTAAGAAATTAACGCTAAATGTAGATAACAAAAAGACCAATTAGTTTCTTCAAATCAGTGTGCATGTTAAGTGCATCAGTGTAACTGACCCAATATTTTGAGAATTACAACTTTTAAAGTTAGATTGTAGAATCTAAATAATATGTAAGTTATATACTCATTTCTTTCTTGTAGATTATTTTACCTAATAATTAAAAACAAATATTTATTTACTTAAAATGTAATAAAATATAAAAAACATATGTAAAGATGTTAGGTTTACATAATATGCCTCAAGACCTTTCGAGACCTTCCAACCACTATTTTTCCATGATCCATGAATCCATTGAGATTTTAGCAAAAAATGGTAGTGTATGCAAGGACGTCACTCCTTATAATCTTTCCGTGATTTGGTTCAATATTCTAGGTATTTTAAGAAGATCAGCACCTGAAAATTCAACTTAAAATTTACCACCCCATCTTTTAGAGAAATAGATTGGCTTCGTTTGCACATGCCTAACATTATTCTGTTTTTCTGTATATGTTTTTCTCTTCCAGTCATAATCTTCTTCCTCTTGAAAATGGGCGCGTGTGTGTCTCGAAAGGTATCGGGGCATATTATGTAAACCTAACATCTTTACATATGTTTTTAATATTTTATCACCTTTTAAGTAAATTAATAAATGTTTTAATGATTATATAAATCAAGGGAAAAGTTTCTTCACAGCACTATTTTAGTGTAGTATTTTGGCTTTATTGACTAGCTGAAGTACCCGGAGTTGTCCGTGATTTTAAGAATGTTTATGTAAAAGAATCAGTTTCAAAATTAAACATGTTGTATAGAGAACTTTAAAATGTTAAAGTATGCCAATATTTCCATAATCGGGTTTTTATCATGATTCAATACGTTCCTCAAACTCATATGACATTATATTAATTTGCTGACGTCATATCTACTTGCTTTCTCTCTTACTCATATTAATACTCTCTTTGTATGATTCTCAAATATTTGAAAAAGTACGTTAAACTTTCAATATGACGTCATATTAATTTTCTTTTAAATTATATATTGACGTCATATTAACCTGATTTCTGTACTTACACATACTCATAGTCTTTATATTATTGAGATACGTTTGAAAATTTCCGTTATATTACCAATACGACATCATGTTATTTTTTTACCATTCGTTGAAACTTTTTATTTCATTTTCATTTTTCACGTGGAAATCTTTCAATAGAAAATTAAATATTATAGAAAGAATTTTATTGTGGAGTTTCAATTGTTCGCAACTGCTATAACGAAAAATGTTTAAATTTGATAGGAAAAGACTGTTAGATTTTAGACTTTTTATTAATTAAAAATTAACTATACATTGTTTCGATTCCGGATTACTTTAGTTGCCTCGGCCGTGTTTTAATACACATACATATACGTAACATTTCACAATTCTGGCTTCCAGACTGTTGATTTGTATAGAAGTGCAGACATATAGACAGACAGACAAATTTTCATTTTTAATGTATATTAGATTTTACCTTTAGTTATTATACCAGGATATTGAATCCGGGCTTCCCCGGTTATAGAACATATTATTCGATGTACAATACACAGATGAAAATTATTTTTAATTGAAAATTTTAATAGATTTTTTACATTTAATATATATATATATATATATTAGGACTCGAAATTTCCGCTCGGCAGCTCGCCATTGGGGAGCCAATATTTAAGGTTGGCGAGTAAGTTTCGTCTTTTGAAGTGTTGTGCTTCAAATCAAACTGTATACGCTCAGAATACTGTGCCTCAATCTAGCGACACGCGGAAGTGTTTTGAAATCAAGCGACGGCATTTATCTTCCAAAAGAAGAAAAAATGCGGCGTCACCCACTTCCATTTCTCTCCTACGGAGGAACGAACTTCCCCCTTCTGTATTCGTTCGCCGGCTTTCGCACCGCGCAAGCGCCAAGGCTGTTTTTTTCGCTTCCGAGGCCGATTCTGATCGCTCTTCACTCCTGCGCGAAGTTAATCATTTTTCGCTACCTAAGCTCAGCTGCTTGAAACACTATAAAAATTATTCGCTTTCTCCCGAATTTTTAACATTTTAAAAATGGTTCATATTTTTCATGAATGTAAAATATTCTGGATTTAACAGACAGTTCCTTCTAACAATGGTCAATTTAAATTCAGTTTGTCATAACTAGTTCATTTTCTGGGCAGGTGTGGTGGCCGACGTTACTGTCTGAATGAATGTAAAACAGTGGCGAGGAAAAATTTTAGTCTGGCTAATACCTTTACAACTGAAATTTCATGCCCTGACACACACACACACACATATATATATTAAATTGCTAATAATCTATAATATTCAAACATTGTATAAAATCAGGCACGCCCTGAATAAATAGGGCTGCCATTTGTGAATTAGAGTTTGTATAATTTACTATAATTTACTTTTCAATCTGTAAATGTTTTCCCATGGCACGCCCTGATAAATAGGGCTGCCACTTATGATTGATGGTGTAAGAAATTTTAGTTAATCCGGAGACGGTGGTGTCGTTTGGACGGTAGAGACCTTCCTGCCTTGAGCTTGGGGCTTGTCCCGATCATATGCCAAAAGCGGATCCTCAAGGCGGGTGACAGCCAGACAGCCAGACAGCCAGCTCGCTAACAACATTAAAACGCATTTTTGTGATGTGAGTTTTCAAAATATGACTTATGTATTCAAATAAAGTTTTGACATTTATCAAAACGGCATTTTCGTATAAGCCGCACCCCAGTGGTCAATAACCAAGAAATCGACAAATATTTCACTATTTGTTGCAATCATTCTGATTATTATAGTGTTTAAACCCGTAGTTCGATTACAAATATGTTAAATTTATTTTATATTTATATTATTTATTTATATATTTATTTAATTATTGATGAAGTTTTACTTTTGTTATGGAATATTAGCCGGAAATAAATGCTGAATTATTTTCAATTGTTTAAGTGCAAACAGTAATCTTCCGTAATCGATCTGCACGCGGTAGATTAAAAAAAAATCATGCTTGGAAATATTTTTTTTAAACTACAAAAATCAGCAAATTAAGATAGTTTTCAAACAAGTATTTGAAAGAACATCTTTTTCTCTAATCGACATGTAAAAATTGAAATTATGTGTTGTTTAGAAGCTTAAAAATTGCGCTAAAAGCCGCCTTTTTTGGTTAGGTCATTGCCATCGTGAACCTGACCGTTAGTGTTACTTACACACATGTTTTTGCTTTATGCTAGTAATCAAATGGGTGTGCGAGAAGCGTGTTTGGTTATTGTAATGGTTTATCTGTATTTAGCTCATTTTAGTAGTTATTTTTAAAATCCTAATCTTTATTAATTCGGACAGCATAGAGCTCCAATTAGTCCGGATTATTGAGAGTTTGTAGCATATTAAAAACTAGTCGTTGGAGGCCACCGTAATACTTACCCATCATGGATATGCATAATATAAAATATGAAAATAAAACATGTTTAAACTACTTATAAAATGCATTGCAATTCGAATAAAATCGTGGCTTGATGACGTCATAAACTTTAAATGTAATTTTCAACTTTTGTAAACTTTAAATGTAAATGTAAATGTAAAATTTTCTATTACTGAATTGCGTAAAAGAAACATCCTTATAACACCAAAAATGATAATCATATTAACTAACGGTTTATTGCGTCGGATTAAGCGCCTCATTTCCAATTAAAATATATCTTTGAATTGAAATTTGAATGGAATACAGGGTCATGAAAAATCGAAGAGTGTGAAAAATAGGATTACAAATATCTCGGCAACTCATTATCCGATCGACTTCATTCTTTATGCAAAATTTGTTTTTGTTTTTTTTATTGTCTTTTATATTCACTCCTTAAAATAAAGAATTTCGAAAAATTTTAAATACCTTTTATCAGAACAAATATTTCGAGAGTCCGAAAAAAATAGTTCCAGATAATCGAGGTTACTGAAATTCAATAAGCTTCTTCCCATTACTACATATTCAGTACATACCAAATTTCAAGTATCTATCTCAATTTGTTCGGGAGATAGAACGTTTACAGACACACACAGAGATACACACGCAGACACACAGACGGACAGCATTTTTTTTTTTTTCTAAAAACATGTTTTTCGTAATCTCCAGTGTCTGAAACGTGTAAATCCGTCAAAAATTTGTTTTTCGATTTTCAAAACGAATACAAGACTGACCCTGTAACGTGTGATGGGTAAGTAATAAATAAGACAATTAATTTTTTTCTCGGATACAATGTTTCTTGTTATGATTCTTTGCACTAAACCTATGACTAAATTTCTACTGATTTCATTTTCATTTTCTTTTTTTTTCCCCATCCCGCTATATATTCTTTAAAAAATAACATCCTATATACAGGGTGATCCAAATAATGCTACCTTGGACCTTAAAATATCTGTGACACATTTCAATCAGAGAACAAGACAGCTGGTGAACTTCAGCGTGGTCCGAAGTACCCGAGTAAATGTGGCTCGGACCATCTTCAAAGGCAACTTACGTAGCCTTTTAGTTTCCGTGTCTGCTTTTTGGATTACCCTGTGGAACAAACCAGAATAAATATTTTACATAATTTTGATTGCTTGAAATTCATAATTATGAATATTTTATATTTTAATAGTGGTCAATCCATAAGAATATTGTTTCTTATTTTGACCCGATGGACATAAAATACTAAACTTTTATATCATGAATACAAATTTCTGAAATGGTGATCAGCAGAAAATGAACTCATGTGTCTTGCACATATCAACATAATTTCCCAGAAAGATACATAACCAATTTCCTGGGAGGAGGAAGAACGCTTGTTTTGTGCAAGTGTTCAAATAAATAAATAAATAAATAAATAAATAAATAATCGAATACTAAAAAAATTACACTAGCTGAAGATGCAATGTTGTAAAACAGAGAAGTTCTGGAAAAAGGTGGAGTTTCACCCCGTTTCGGCCCCGTGTTTCACGCATGCGTACTTAATTGACAATCAGAAAATCTATATTCTAGGAGGTGTAACTGAGTTTCTTCACATAAGATAACGTAAAATTATTTTTTTAAATATTCATATAAAAGGTCTTTTTGTATCAGAAAAAATTCTTTGTATGATTGAAGATAATTTAACTCAGTTTGAGCTGCAAATATTTATAGGTTATTGCTTTTAATTGGTGTTTCTTTCTTTTATATTTGTTGAATAAGATTTCCTTTGAATATCTCTTTAAAACGTACTCGGATTACTTCAGTATATTGCTATATTTTAATAAAGCAGTTTATTTATATGCTAAGTACTATATTTTATATATAGGATATTTCTTGGAGCATTTCGTTTTTCAGAGTGCGAGGGATATGGGCATGAAAAGAGCAAACAGGTATAAAAATCCACTTTTTTATTTAAAGGAAATAAACATGAAGAAATTTTTTTTTCATTAAATCAAATAATATAACCTTGCTATATAAATATAAAATAAATAATAAAATATAAAATATTCATAATTATGAATTTCAAGCAATCAAAATTATGTAAAATATTTATTCTGGTTTGTTCCACAGGGTAATCCAAAAAACAGACACGGAATATAACCTGCTATCCAAAGTTTTAAACTACATCTTCAGACAGAGACATCTTACATTTTGTTGAACCTATTTTGTACGTTGACGTTTTACATACTTGCCATGTATCAGCCAATCTATATACACATTTCTCTTAAGTGGCGCGAAAATAAGGTTGCATTTGTTGCTTGCTATTCGGCAACAACCGTAGTTTCTGGAGCGATGATTCTCAGTGGTTCATTTTATGGCTACATGATTCATTCTGCGAATCAAAATTCAGAGCCGTATAGCTCATTTTAAACAAGCAGGATTTTTCGGCCGATGTAGCTCTATTCGGCCATGTATTTCATTGGTTCGTTTTACGGTCACGTGATGCATTCAAAAAATCATCTTTTTGATCCAGAGTTTCTTTTAGACACAGCAGAAAGCGTGTTGTTTACGTTTTGTTAATTTGCCAAGTGTCTGAGAGATACTGTATTTCTCACGTCGAACGAGCTTTAGACGAACGAATTTTAATATCAAATTATACTATATGTTGATGATTGTTGATTTACATTGAACTTATCTTGCTTTCCCGTAGTATTTTCCAAGAGTTTTTTGAAATGAATTTATGCCGTGTTGTACAATATTATAGACATTAATTAAAAATATTTTTAATTGTATTTTCAAAGAAGTTTTAAATTAATTGTGTTTCCAAGGTAATTTTTCCAGTTAATTATTTTACGTGGTAGCACCAACTAAATGCATTTTTAATTGTGGCTTCAACAAAGCTTTCAATTCCCTTTTTTTACATTAAAAAAATGTAAATTTCATATATTAAAATTATTTATGATAGTACATATTCTGGCTAGAGTTGCTGAAAAAAGTGGCGAGCGAGCAAAGAGAGCTAGAACCGCGTAGCGGTCCCAATGCGAAATGCGTCGCAATTCACGGGCACTGTTAAAAAATGTCGTTTATTGACAAGTTGTCTTCCGTGCATTTTGATCAGAAAGTTTCCGTTTTGTTAGAAAAATGGAATCTCTCCCGTATATCTGTTGCTACCCAGCTAGAAAAAGTTTGCAAAAAAAGTGCACAAAATCCGAGCGTATTTGACACCTCTACTTATGCATAAAAACTGCAAACTGAATTGTGCACAAAAAGTGCATAAACTGTATCCCTAAATGTACACTTTTTAGACTTTTAAGACTACAGAGTTACGGAATTATTAATATAAAAATCTACCATCCAATGGGATTGCAGTATTTTTGATCGCCACACATGCGCTTAAACTCCTTCGCGTCTGTATCGCTCCATTTATGGACTACAAAGACGGAACATTCCTCAAAAAACGGAAATATTAAGGCAACTCTGCTGCCAGTCCTTTTCCCGTAAATTGACGGATTTTTTTTTTTTACAGTATACTATTAAAAAAAATCTGAAATTCACGGGTATTTTTTCCTGAATTTCACAGAAAAAGTCCCTTTTCATGACAAAAGGGCATTTTCAGTTAAAAGCAGACAATTTCATCATATAAGAAAGCAGCCAACGGAGGTATTCCGTTATCTGCTGCATGTTTATTTTCAATGTTTCAAAAACTGACATGTTGCTGCACAGAAAAACTAAAAATTCCATAAATTAAAATTTCAAGTTTATTTAAAAGAACAACAAGAAAATAGTGCTTTCGAATTTAAAAAAGCAAAAATTAATTCTTTCCATTCTTTTAATATTACTTGCAATTCATTTTTTAACGTTATAAAAAAGTATTCGCACTTAAAATATATTCTAAACAAACAGATTAATATCTATTCTAATAAAAGAAAGTTTCGCTCTGTGTGAGTGTGTGTCTGTTGGCGATGGCTAGGAAAATCTAGTCCACCTAGAATGCTGTAAATTTAGATTTAGGTAGTCCAAACCCTCTCCTGGTGCAACATTACACCAGAATTTTAATATTTTAATTACTTTCTGAAATATTAATTAAATTGCACAAAGAACTCTCATTAAAAATACGCTTTTTTTCATCGGTTGGTTGGTTGTGTAGAATATCTTCTCAGAACACATTAAATAAATCAGAGTAACGATGCATAGATAAGGACTTACAACGAAATAGTGCGAACATTGATTGCAGTTACATGCATATAGCCAAACTAATGCAGCGCCATCTACTCACGGCAAATTACATAAACGCCACTGTTTAAGACATTTACAGGCACGTTTTTCTTCATTATAATTATCTGGGCTTAAGGTTTTTTTAAAACACGACATATATTATTATGATAGAGACTATTATTACAGAAAACTTTACTTAACAGATTATTTGTTATATATTTGCGGGAATGGCGAAGGGTAGAGGTCTAATTACATTTAACAATTTTAACCCGTAGGGTTTAATTGTTGTTTTATATACAGAATACCGCTATTTTAAATCTCAGTTTCTCAGTAATATCTCAGTAATAATATTCCGAACTTCTCCATTTAGTTCCATTTTTACTAAATTATCGTAAAAATCAGCATTCATTGCTTCAAGGTGTATTTCTAAAAAGCAATTACCAGTATTTCCGAATAATAGCCTAAGCCAAATTTCAAATTAAGTTCATAGCTTAACCAAATGAATCAATCTTTAAAGATGTATAGTGATCCTCCTAGTTAGTTATTTGCTGAAGGTCACTTGAACATCCCCCCCCCCCTCCGGGGCCCTCCTTCAAAGTTTTCTCTAACTATTTTCCGTTTCCATATCTCAGCAACTATCTTTCCGATTTCAACGCAAGTGATTCCAAACATTATAATTAACTTAATAGTTACCCTTTATAACATTAAACTAAATTTATGAGTAGCGGTTACCACTATTTCTGAATAATAGTTTAAGCCAAATTTGTAATTAAGTTTCTAGCTTAAACAAACGAAGGAATTTTTAAAGATGCATAGTGATCCTCCTAATTAGTCATTTGCTGAAGGGAACTTGAACATCCCCTCCCCCCTCCTCCCTCTTGGTCCCTCCTTCAAAGTTTTTCCTCTAACTATGCCCTGTTTCCGTATCTCCGCAACTATATTTCCGATTTCTACGCAACTGATTCCAAACATTATAATGAACTCAATAGTAACCTTCTATAACATTAAAGTAAATTTTTGAGTAGCGGTTACCACTATTTCTGAATAATAGTTTAAGCCAAATTTCTAATTAAGTTCCTAGCATAACCAAACGAACGAATTTTTAAAGATGCATAGTGGTTGTCCTAATTAGTCATTTGCTGAACGGCACTTGAACATCCCCTCCCCCCCCGACCCCTCCTTCAAGGTTTTATACCCAACTATGCACCGTTTCCATATCTCAGCAACTATCTTTCCGATTTGAACGTAAGTGATTCCAAACATTATAATTAACTTAATAGACACCCTTTATAACAGTAAACTTAATTTATGAGTAGAGGCTACCACTATTTCCGAATAATAGTTTAAGCCAAATTTGTAATTAAGTTTCGAGCTTAACCAAACAAACGAATTTTTAAAGATGCATAGTGGTCCTCCTAATTAGTCATTTGCTGAAGGAAACTTGAACATCCTCTCCCCCCCCCCTCCCCTGTCCCCTCCTTCAAAGTTTTTTTTTTAAACTATGCCCCGTTTTCGAATCTCCGCAACTACTTTCCGTTTTCAACGCAACTGATTCCAAACATAATTAACTCAATAGTCACCTTCTATAACATTAAAGTAAATTTATGAGTAGCGGTTACCACTATTTCCGAAGAATAATTTAAGGCCAATTTGTAATTAAGTTCCTAGCTTAAGCAAACGAACGAATTTTTAAAGATGCATCATAGTCCTCCTAATTAGTCATTTTCTGAAGGACACTTGAACATCCGCTTCACCCGGCGCCTCACTCATGATTATTTTCTCTAACTGTGCCTTATTTGAATAACTCGGCTTATAATGTTCCCATCTTTTTGTCGCACGCCGACTATACAGTACCGTAGGCAACGTTAACTTGTCTCAGAGGTTCTTTCCGAAAGAGGTTGACCCCCTGGCGGTGCAAGGGGGAAGTAAAAGATTTTCCGGAGCTTGCGAGCGTGCCCGGTATACGGTGTCGAAGCCATCGGTGTCGAAGCCATCTTGGCCAGAGTTTCACTTTTTAAAAGATTTGAGTTTATTACACGGGCTCGGGCAACGCCGGGCGGGTCAGCTAGTATATATATAAAATAGCTAAATTAAGTGAAAAAAAAATCGATTCTATTTAAAAAAGCAACAAACAAAAATATTGCTTTCAAATTAAACTCATTCCTTTAAAATTATTCGCAATTTATTTTTTAAAGTTATAAAAAACATTCACACTGAAAATATATTCTAAACGAACACATTTAAAAAATACATAATAGTTGATTAAAAATCGAGTTTTGCAAAAAAGCAAAAAAAAAAAAAAAATTATCGAATTTAATTCAAAATATAATATTTATATTTTACATCTAACAATCAAATTAAGAATATATATAATTCATGTTTTCATCCTCTATTAATACTATAGTTTTCAACCATCATCTCATTACAAAATATCCCCGCAATTAACTTCAAAATTACCAGTTTTCTAAACCCCAAATTGTTTAAGTCCCAAGCTGCGATTTGAAGAAATCCCCTATCATCGTTTCTTACTCTTACTCTAGCAAGGACCCTTTGGTCTTACGGTAAAGCACTCGGCTCAAACCACTAACGTCCCCAGTTCGATCCTCAGGACGGGCAGAAAATGTTCTTGCATTATATCAAATATTAAATACTCCCGTAATAATCAACAGATGGCAGCACAAATAGAGATGACATTTTTTAAAACCGAGTTTATTTATAACGGAAACTTACCTATTCTTCAAACGGAGTTTTCCCTTCCTTTATCTTTCAAAACGGAAAAAGTCCGGCAACTTTGTGCCAGTAGTTTTACCGTGAATTGACGGATTTATTTTTAACAGTGGGGATTGGAGAGCGTTTGCGAGCAGGATTATAATTTATTGCGGAAGAAATTATTACGTTAGAGTTTTTAACATAATAAAATAGTATGGATGGATGAAACCGCGATAATGAATATGATTACAACTTAAATAAAAATGTCTATACAAACGTTATCTATTTTTTCATTTTAACACTTTCCAACATACTTGAAAAGTGTTTATGAATTCTGTCTGTCGGTCTGGCCGTGTTCTAACTCACGTAAATATACTCTCATTGCCATGTAAATGATATATGTTATTGAGGTTTACTATGACATGTTCGATAATGAAAATAAAGTGTGTACTATTTATGGTTAGTTTACAGGGACACTGAAAAGTTTTCCGTTACATTACGGTTGCTGGGGTTTTACAGCAGCATTTTCCAATGGCGAATATTCAATAAACTTTATACCAACTTTGAATAAATAACATGTAACTCGATGCAAAAATAAAGCACATTTTAATATTTGAGCTTAGAGTAAACATACCGATATATTTATTGGTATCCTTTTATTCCCATTTCTACGAAAAATATTATTTTATTATTTATTTATACAATTTATGCTTCGAATATAAGTAGACCCCCTACGTGGCAATTACACTGCAATTAACGTGGCAGCTGTGATAGACATTTAAAAACTTAACTAATTTTTAGTGTATTACGAGGTGTGTAGATCATGTACATGGTGCACGAAAATATTAGCGTCCATAGACAGAAATTGCTGAAAACGAATTTTTGCTGCGTTTTTTTTTTGTAATATTTATTTAAATATTTCATTTCATTGTCAGAACAAAATTGAAATTTCTTAAGAGTATTCCGATATTCTTTGAAAGTGCTTCATAATCTATGCTGTGATGCATGATTTTTTGTTTCTTGCTTTTATTTTAACTTAGTTTAGTTTAGATTATGTAACAGTGTTTCCTTAATTCCGTTTCGTCTGAAATAACTGATGAACCGAGTTAACTACAGCCATGAAATTTTTGTCTACATAGGCAATATGATACTTTAAAGAGCTCCCTAATGGCAAGCTGTGAAGTTGACGTTTGTATGTTGAAAACTGTAAAAGATACGGAAAGTTAATTATAATGTTGGAAATTGTCCTCCATTTAGTATGAAACGATGTCTTGCCATACAAAAATAACGGTACTTCTCTATTATCCCGTCGACCACTTTTCATAACAAAAAACTATCGCCAAATTGTAGGATTAAACGCCAAAAATGCAGTGCCACTTACTTGATGTCAGAAGCATTACGTGTTTGTTATGTCATCAAGTGTTTTTTAATTCGACATTTGCGTGTATTTTTCATTATGTTTTACTGATTTATTAGTTATTTCATTAATTAAAATAACAATTGTGTCCTTAAATTTTTATATTTTATTTATTTATTTATTTTGATATTCCAATGGCAACGTTCTCCCGTTTATTGGGCGTTACAGTTTGGCGATAGTTTTTTGTTATGAAAAGTGGTCGACGGGATAACAGAGAAGTACCAAAATAACTTATTAGAAACCTTAAAATGTATTATTTTTTTTTTTTACATACCGATTCGCCAGCCTAAATATGCCACTAATTAAATGAAGAAGTGGCACATTATGAGGCCGATGCTCATTTTCTCGCATAACTGACACATATAAGCAAGGAATTATTTTAACAGAAAAATAAAGTTTAGTATCCCCCATGTGTCCACCATTGCAGCAATGCATCACACATTCTGCATGTGTATCGATGGTGGGCACATTGATCATACTTAACATGATTTTCTCATTAAAATAAAATATACCTTGCTTACATATGCTTATTTTATTAGTATAAATATGCATCTTCCCATAAAGCGACATTTCTGCATGCAATTAGTGGCCTATTTTGGTTAGTGATTGGATATGACAAAAATTACATTTCAGGACTTTCAATCAATAAAGTTAAATTTGCATGTGAGACATCATTTCAAGTTAAATCGAGGACGCTCTACAACTTTATAATTTACTTTTTCCCTCGTACTATTTTCGAAATATCTCATACTATTTTCGAAATATAAATGCTAACTCCACAGTTTGCCGGTAGGGGGCGCTGGAATTTACAGCATTGTCTTTTACTATACCTAGGCACATGGCTGTAGCTAATTCGGCTCACCAGTTATTTCAGTCGAAACGGATTAAGGAAATAACTTGTATTATACTAAAACTCAATTTCCGAAATTGAACAATTTTATTGATTTTGAGTCTTTGAGCTGTTATTTGTTGCCAAAAGGAACTCGTCAATTAGAGAAGTAACTGGCACAGTAACTGTAATTAAAAGCTTACGCTAGTCACGTGACGATTGCCGCAAGCTAGTTTGCATTTCAATATTTTTAAATATTACTTTTTCATAGAAAATTACAGGTGGATGTCTATAACGTTGTATATTTCTACATTCTTTTATTTTTTGGTTGCAGTTTTATTCTGAGGGCACTTTCATTTTTAGAACCGACTTACTAATTTTTATCGAAATCGATAATGCCCGCAGAATAAAACCGCAACAAAAATAAAAATAAAGTAGAATAATACAAAGTTAGAATTTGACTTCAGATATCCTATGTAAAAGGAATCATTTGAATATATAGAAATGCAAACGAGAAATTTGGAAAGAATACCTCCTTTGATTTAATATTAGATTGCAAATTGTTATGCTAACTAGAGTAGCTGTGTTGACAAGAGGATATGAGGCAACAGGATAATAACTAGAAAGGTTGTAACTAGCCATAAATTTGATATTTTTTAGGGATTAGTGTACTGCGTAGTTTCATTATTACTAGATACATGCATTGATTTAAATAATTTACTTACAAAAGGCAAGCTGTTAAAGTATCTTCATAAGGTTTACCATTAACTCGATACTGAGGGCAGCCCGTATAAAAAGAGGATTTCCATTTTTCCATATCGAACTCCCTCATATCTGCACTGAAAATCTGCAAAATAAAAAAAATATATATACATATGTTTGTCGGAATTAATGTTTTAAATACGTATTCTTAAAAATTTAAAATATAAGAAAACTTTTTTAACTCATTAACGCCGGTTGGCGAGAAAACTTGCCACTTAAGGCCCACGAAACACTTAAATTTGGACACCAGTATTTTAGCACGGAAATTTCCCCCTTATGTAATCTGAAATTTTGACAGATTGAATAAGTCAAAATTTCAGCATGGAAAAACTGGTGTCAACTGGTGTTGAAGAATTAAAAAAAGTGTAAAAGATTTTCGTCGTGAAGGGGTTAAAACAAAAGACTGTTTTCTGTTTTGTAGTTAGATGAAAATTAATAATTCAGGGAATATAGTTTATACAGGGTATTATTGTTGTCTTATTTTCCGTGAACGACCGAGATTTATGACAAGGTCGCGAAGGCGCTGAACAAGAGTGTGAATTTTTCATTTAAACAGAAACCATAAGTTGGTAGGCTTTGGAAAGGCCTAAACTACAGCAGTGTATAAATTAATTGGGAGAAGATAGGTAAACGTTTTATTTCAGCCATTTTTTTTTTCATTTCTAGAAAAGAGTTAGACGAATTGTCCTTTATATTTGACCATGTACAGAGGATGCTAGAATTCGCGCTTTCCTGGAAAAATTTAGTCTCCCGAGTAGTTGAGAGATCAACAATAATTTGGATAAGAAAAAACACATCATAACAAACTGGAATTTATCTACAACGTTACAAATAGTTTTATCTTTTCTAGATACACTGTTTGTGGACATTTTCGTAAGAATAGGGATATATTCACGAAAACACAAGTATTTCTCTCAAAAATTCCATTGTTTTAGCATATTTGTTTGTTCATAACATACAGAGTTTTACGCCAAATTTAACGAAACTTTGAAAAACTTGACAACGTACAGAAGGAATATGCTGAAATTCGAAATGAATATATTAAATATATCAGATAGGAGCATTTATACGAAAGAATATTAAACTGCGCATGTGCAAAAGATAGCTCTCTTTTTCTTTCGTAAACTTACAAGGGAACCAGTTTTGTTTGCAGCGCGCACATGTCATTGAGACCTGGTGCATTTTAAAGATCTATATTACGACGTTGGAGAATCGATAAAATTTTTCTCTTAAAATCATTATTTTTTTGATTTTGCAGCAGCATAATTTTCTGAAAATTCAATTTCTGAGACCACTTATCGAACTATTAACATAGAAGTTGTTGTTTTTTTTAAAACAGTTAAAAATGCAAATTAGTCAATAATAAGTATAAAATATTGAAAAAAGTTTAAAAAATCCTTTAAGAACCGACGAATTTGATTTTGAAAAATTACAACATTATAATTGCATTTTTGGCGGCGAGTGTAATGCTGTGAGAATTGTTACCATTGCAATGTCTGGAAACGCTCGAACAACTCAAGAAATATACATCGTATTGAAAAAAACATTGCACTCGATTACAGTGCCATCTACAATGTTTCGAAGAAAATTTTCAATACAAAAGTTACGTATTTTTTCCCGTAGAATCCGATTCTGCAATAAAAAATGGAGGTCATCATTTAAGATTTCAAATTTGCCCCCCTTTCCCCCCCGGTGGGCCAAAGTTGGGAGGGGGGCAACTTTCATATCCCTAAATAGATTTTTCAAAAATATTGAACATGCATTTTGCCGTTTTTCAATCCGATGTATATTTCTCGAGTTATTTGACCGTTTCCAGACTTTTCGGACACCCTGTATATATCCATATATATATCTGACATATGTCATGCTGTAACTCTCTTATTTATGAACCGATTCGGATGTGATTAAGTATATGTATAGGACATACCAAGGTCACGACCGAATTCGTTGGCCAGCTTCATCCGCCATCTTGTTTCGAAATGGCGGCCAGTTAAAAAATTTAAATTTTTTTTAAATTCAAAAAGTTGTACAACAAATTATAAATTGAAAAAATTGTTTCTGTTAAGTGTTAGAACGTGATATAAGGATTCTGAAACATTTTTTGTTTTGACTATATCTTAAAAAATATCTGAGATATGGCAGTTTCACATTCTAGGGTGGCTGAGATTTTCAAACAATCTGATATTTGTTATGCTGTAACTCTCGTACTTATGAACCGATATGAATGTGACTGATCATGTGTACGGAACATACCAAGGTCTCGACCGAGTTCGTTGGCCAGCTTCATACAAAATGGCGGCAAGTTAAATTTTTTTTAATTTTTTTGAAAATTCAAAAAGATGTATAAAAATTTATAAATTGAAAAAGTTGTTTCCGTTAAGTGTTAGACCATGATACAAGGATTCAAAAATTTTTTTGTTTTGGCTTTATTTCAAAAAATGGCTGAGATATGGCAGTTTGAAATTTTAGGGTGGCTGACATTGTGAAACAATGTGATTTTTGTTATGCTGTAACTCTCATGAAGAAATTCCCTTTCAAATTCAGTATTAACGAAAACCGGGATTGAATCTCTATAATCGGGTTCCAAGCATTTTAGCTTGGGTGTTTGAGTAAAATGAGTTGAATTTTTAAAAACATGGACTATGAAAGTTACCTTTTCCTCCCGGTACAGGCCGTAAGGACTTTTTTACATAAGGTCGATCAAATGAATACGACACAGTGAAAATGGGACTTGGTTCCCTATGGCTCAGAAAATATACACCATTAACAAGTATTAATCCGCAACAGACAATTTTTTTTATACTTTTGGACTTAATCCAATTTAGCTCTGAAAGCTCCATATCACTATCTGAATGTCAGTTACTTTCTAAAACACTTTTTTAAGTAAATATTTGTTGATTCATCCAAACTGCACTAGAGACTGAATTCCAATTGCAAAGTATGAGTCATGCTGGTTCTATACAGTGTCGAAGATGAAAAACTATTCATCTGGTACTTCATAAGAAATTTGAAAAAAATGTCTGAAAACGAAAGTTTACTTATCTTCTCTAAATGTCCCAATTAATTTGCATAATATTGTGCTACTACTAACTCATCCTTGTCTGCCTCAGATAGACTGTTCTTACCGAAACTGACCGAGTGTTCAATGAGCTTATTAGGATGTGATACATTGTAAAAAGTATTTTTATAAAAGAAAAGCAACTTATATGTTTCTTATCCGAGAATTTCAATTTAAAAATATAATCTGGAGTAAGAAATTCCACCCTCAATTACATTCTTCACGTTATTTTTAATTTAATTAATACTAGCACTCCATTATTATACCGTAAAATCAACAATTTTTTTTGCAGTGTAGATCTAGAATATTCACGCAATTGGGGCATTCCTTTAAAATGGAGAACACCGAAGTTTAAGAGATTTTTCCAATTTATTTTACGACTCGTTCATTTATTTTTAATGAAAATACCTTATTCACCCGAAAGTTAGAGTAACTTAAGAAATGAAAAAATGCATTCAGAATTGGTGTAGTGTTAACCAAGACCGGCACAAGTATATATGGCATCTTTAAGGACTTCTCTTCTTTGGCACTCGGTTAAACGGTTTATACGTATGAAAATTAATCTGAGAAAGATAATACTTTAGTAGGACCGTTGTAAGGTACCATCCATTACAAAGAAATTGAATTTCTAGTGTGCCTAAGCCTGGAGTGATAACGCTGTCTTAGAAACACTTGGAATAAAAAAATCAAGTTAGATATCAATTTTTAATTCGACTGCACCAGGCTTATCAATATAATTGACAGACCTTTACAGGAACACCATCTTATATATGATAGATTTTAACATGTAGGGTTAATGGTTCTCTCCCCTCACGTGAAAACACCCGCTCCCTAATGTTAATCCTGTTGATTTTACAGTATCTCGTTTGCATTTCACTATTTTTAAACGATTTTTTTGCATTGGATAGCTGAGATAGATCTCTATAGGGCCTCGTTTTACTTTTTCGATTTTCTTTGCGGAGATACTTTTACTTTCGGAACCGGTTTCGAAATTGAAAGTATCCCCATAAAAAAAAAATCCGCAAGGAAAATCGATAATCTATCCAATGCAAAAAAAAAATCGTTTAAAAATATTGAAATGAAAACGAGATATTGAAAAATAATTGTCCCACAGGATTAGCATTAGCGAGCGTGTGTTTTCGCGTGAAGGGAGAAGAGCCTTAACTGGGCGTAATTGTGAACAAAATTTGCTAGTTTCAAATATATACCGACTGATTTAAAATGCATATAATCCATGTAAATCAATGTAAAACCGGTATAAAGCTATTGTTTCACTCCTATACTTCAAATAGAATTAGTTATCGGCCTGTGGTAACGTTAATTATGTACCTAAAATTTTCTGTTGGCAATTTCCCTGTTGATGTTGTTGTCGTGTCCATGGATATGCAAAAAGTGAAGAAAAAAAGTGTTAGATATTGTCAAAGGTTTGGAGGACCACTGCCGCCAGCCTTGGTGCTTCAGGACTGTGAAGGAACCCCCGAAGTGTATCCATTAGCGGTAACCAGCCGAGATTTTAGATATCTGTGGTAATGGATGGGCACTCGAAGATGTGTCTCGGTGTGAGCTGAGTTTCCGGGTAGTTCCTGCAATTAATGTAGGTTCTTGTCCCATCAGAAAGGATCTTCATTCCCTTATAGTGATTTGTTCTTAATCTAGTCAGTGTAGTTGTTACATTTCTAGAGAAATCAAAGTCAGTGATTAAAGGCTTCCTAGAAGGCTGATTAATAAGTCTACATCTAGCCACAGTGTTCGCATCTGCAAATGTGATGGTGGAACTAGGTTGAACAATATTTCGTGCCTCTTTGGCCAAAGCATCCATACACTCATTACCCTCAATGTTTACGTATGCGGGTATCCATTGCAGCACATAAGATTTCAATTTCCCTAAATATGCATAATTTCCTCAAAGACTACGGAGTAATTGTGAACATTTACTTTTTCTCTCGCATAATTTCCTCAAAGACTACGGAGTAATTGTGAACATTTACTTTTTCTCTCGAAATGGTATAACACAAAAATATCAAATTCATAGATACATTATTTTACCACTTAGCTGACCCGCCTGAGTCCGTGATAATAACATTTAATATACCTAAAATTAATGTTGAATTATTTTTGTATTTTTAAACGGAAATCTTTCCAAATTAATCTGATGTTGGGAATCCCACTGCCTTCGGCAGCGTACAACCTTGAATTTGTATAATTTTATACTTTTAAATGAATATCTATTCAAACGAGACGAGAGTTAGGGGCTTCACAGCCTATCGGACATGCTACGTACGCTCCGGTCACATTTGAATTATTTATTTTTAAACGAAAATCTTTCCAAATGAACCTAATGTTGGGGGCCTCACTGAGTTTGGCAGTGTACAACCTCGAATTTGTATGATTTTATATATTTGAATGAAAGTCTATCCAAACGAACCGAGAGTTAAGGGACTCACTATGGCTTCAGCCACGTATATCGGGCATTCTAGGCACACCCCAGTCTGTTTTGAATTTATATTTTTAAACAAAACACTTTCAAAAGGAACCTAATGTTGTGGGCCTCACTAAGTTTGGCAGCGCACAGCCTCGAATTTGTATGATTTTACATTTTAAAATGAAAACTAGATGGAACCCGTCAAAACTTGACGGAAAAATTATTATAACAATATCAGTAAAATAAACTTCTTTATTACATAAGACGGGGTGCGTACGAAACAGTCTTTCAATTATTTTATTTTAAAAGTTTTTCCCCCATTGAAATACAGTAGTATTTCCGATGCAAACTACAAACAAACAATCCGTAAACAACTGTGTAATGCAAATCAGTTTGACATATTACCGCCATATTCCCCACGGCAAGAAAGACAAATTCATGGACCTATGAAGTATCATGCAAATAGTATATCCCTACTTTCATCTCATATTCAGTAAATAAAGAACATATTCCCCCCCCCCCCCCCCCCTGTGATAATGAAACCGAATGAGTTCATATGCGCATGTGCATTGTATCTGCCCAAATGCCGTCGAAAATCGACGTTAAAAAAAGTTTTAAAATGTTTAAATTGAAAGTTTTAAAAGGTCCTCTTTAATCAGTGTTCGTTTCAAATCCATCTCTTCTAAAACGCATCCATTGTTTTAAGCTAATTAATTTTTATATAAAGATGAATAATTTTTTTTTACAATAATAAATAAATCTGCAGATGAGGGAGAATTTTAAAGTTTTCAAGTGTAATTTATTTGTATGGTTGCTTCGGTTCCTTTACATAATCAGGATGCTTATTCATTTTCCATCACAGTCGGGGATCTTTTCCCTCTTATGCAGTTAAATATAAAAAAGGATCTTTAATAAAATAATAAAATACAGTTCCTAGCATATTCTGATGCAACACATACATCACCGAATTCAACATATCAATTTTATGTTAATCATAAACTGAAAATAGATTTTTTTTTTTGACAGATTTTAGTTTAACACCAAAATTTATCAGGTTTTTTTAATTATTTTTTTTTCACTTTTCAAGATGGTTAGGGAAATCTATTTTCAATTATGGCAACTTTCCAAGGGGCTAGTTTACATTATTGAAGCAGACTGATGATCATTGTTGAGATAGAATTGGAAAATATTTCCTCCTTGAAAATTATTTAAAAAGTCGTTAAATTAAGCGGCAGTTTTCAAATAAATTTCAATCGAAAGCTATTTTTTTTCTAATTGATGATGTAAGAATTGAAATTGTAAAATGTAGTAAAATGTAGTAAAAAATTGAAATTTGTAGTATTTTAAAGTGATGTAAGAGCGATGAAAGCTAAAGCGATAGCGCCGTTTGTTGTCATAACCGTTATACATTTCTAAAAATTGCCACTGTGTTTTAGCTGGCGTCCAATAGTAGACTACCATTTTTTGACATCGAAAGAAAAATTCACAGTGAAAGAAATAGGACTTTGCCGCTAATAAGGAACTGCTAAATGAACTTATAACAAACCTACCAAAATAATTCCTATAAAATATTAGCCTTACATTGTTTATTCTAGCTAAAAATACAATCATTATTTTAAGTTCTTTTTTTTTTTTTTTTTTTACCATAACATTATTTTCAATAATTTTAATTTTCCTGAAATACTTTACTTTTGTGAAATTTTTTTTATTAAAAAAAAAATGAAAATCTTTTTAATCTATAAATTTTAAATCTTTTAGAGTCGGGAATGCTCTCATTCTGTCAACAGGAATGTAAACCTTTGATTTTCTTTACTTTAGTATCAGCTATTCCCACATGAGCTTTAGTGGAGTTTGTTCATAATTACCCACGATTGGCCCTAAATTAATATAACTGCATCCTATACAACTACAGCCTATAATTTTAAAAAAAAGTAATTGGTAACATGTAATCAAGGTATGCAATCAAGATGAAGTAACCAATAAAGGCTCCAGTTCTAATCTTTAAAATTAAAAATTGAAATATCAGTTAAAATTACGTCATGGGGACACAATAATCTAGTATTTTTGTTTTAGTTTTATCAATCTTAAAATGCATTTCAAGCTAAGCATAACGTCATTTTCACCGGCGCAAACTCTTCACACGTACTTTGTATACGTTACTTTTATGCCTAAACACCATGTATACAAGTAAAAATATATTTTGTATTTAATTGTAATGAAAAAATGGCATCAACAAAGTTATAATGCATAATGATAAAATAAACCCAATGGACAATATTCCCATGACGTCACAATAAATATGAATTTTTATTCGCTTATAAAACACGCGGATAAATATTTTTACCGAAATTTAACTTGCAAATTAAAAAATTCCGCCTAAAAGCCACGTGCTTTTAATATTTATTATTTTTCTTTTATTCTCGCAACCACAGAGTTTATCGTTACACGGTGCCTCGCAACAGTGGGCGTTATCCGATTGCCGACTTTCTGACGTCATATGCAGAAGTAAAAGTTTAATTTAAAATTACGGCTAATTAATTAAATTTTCGAACAGACGAATGTACAATTACAAATCTGTGTCCAAATATCTTTCATTTAAAAAAAGAATGATGTAATTTCATGGAGTAGTTTGTTCTCACGGACTGTCGACAGAAAACACTTAGCGTTTTAAACATATAGATCTATCCAAACGAACCGAGAGTTAGGAGCCTCACTGCCTTCAGCCACGTATATAGGGCATTCTACGCACACTCAGGCCCGTAGCTAGACCTTACTTCTAGGTGGGGCAAATATTTTTTCAGGGGGGGCAGATTATTTCTTAATTTTTTTCACGTCTCTTATACCTTGAAAAATATGTACTGTACTTTTAATGTAATTTTTTTCTCATTTAAAACGTAAGATCTCTCCAAAGCCAGAATGAAAATTTTAATGTTTGTTCCAAGACACAATAAAAATATATCAAAGACACATAAATAAAATATTTACATTTACATAACGTAAATAATTTGTTTCCTTTTAATTAAGTAATTTAAATTTATGTAGGTTTTATGTTCGTTTATATTAATAGATGCATTCAAGTACAATTTATTAACCCTTTAGCGGGCGATGGTCACAAAAAGGACACCTAATTTTAATTCCAAAACTGACAAACGGCTCCAAGAAAATTTATTATTTTTTTCCTTTTATAAAGTATTGGAAATTTAGCAAGTTTTTATTTTGTAATAAATTCTTTTGTAAATTCTGATGTCAGTCCATTATTTCATCATTTTAAAAACAGAATTACTCCGCGCCGGAAAGGGTTAAATGATGTTTCGTTATATTTACATAACGCAATAAAGATATGAGAAAGAAAAAACAGAATGAATAAAATGAATAGAACAAGTAACGAGGATGTCTTTACCGATAGTGAAAAAATATTTTTTTTAATTTTCATTTCATCGATGTTTTTCCAATACATTTTCATTGATTAAAGTCGATACAGATGTAGAGGAATTAACTCGAATCTGTTTTTCTTTCCACTTTGCCATGGCTTGGATGTGAGTTTCTGATTTTTCGTGTTTTGGAAAACCGCGGCCATTGTCTAAAGCATTTTTACATGTTTTAAAACCATGTTCGGTGTATGCGGCTTCTTTGGATCCGAACCGGTTAAAATGTCTACAAGCATAACAGAATGCTGCGTCCTTTGCCACAGAATATTCCAGCAATTCAAATTGCTTATACCATGCAGCTCGAAAAGAACGTTGATTTTTTCGTGGGAATTCCTTCAAAATAATTTGTTGAACCGGCTCGTCTCTTTTAGGCAAATCGAGATCGAGAATAATCTGGTTTACTTTAGTAGGTCCAGTTAATGATAATGAATTTTTATCATTACTATTCGCACAATATTCAGGAGCAGGACTCTCTGTTTTCTGTTCTAGTCGACGCTTATTATACATAAATGAACGGATATCCATATTTTCAAATATAACTTGTATTCACATATAAATTAATCCGTTCTTTTCACAGATACATACTTATCCAAATATAATATATACAGCTTTTAAAACGAGAACCCTTTTTTTTTCCCTGTCACCAAAAACTGGTTAGCATCTGGAAACCCCAACGGTTAAACAAAACTGTAATACGGCAGAATGCATTATTTTCACAAGCGGATTTTCAAGAGTCACTAAATCTATTCCCCGAAATCGTTGAACGGGACACAAAAACATCCGGGTGGTCTTGCAAAAACATAGGCCCGCTGTCGACACAATCACAGGAGCGACAAATTGCACCTATATCGTCCCATTGTAAAATTGTCAAAATCTTTCTTTCAGAAAATAGTTCATACTACTTCTCTATTTATATTTCAGAGGACGGGTAACACACTTTCACACCACAGGTGGTCCAGTGATGTGTCAGAAAGTCAAAGTCCAAAATCACTTAAGTACTAAAGGGTGCTGAGCAATTCGGTTGCTTTGATGGCGCTTGTTTGTGACAGGCGATTTAATAGTTAGTCTTGAAGTCAAGTTAAAAACTTTTCGTGCAATCCTAACTATAAGCATTACAAATGAAACAAAATGAAGATATAATAATAATAAAAGGAACTTGTAAGAGGCAGAAAATTCAAAATTGCAAACGGACGCTCCGGTTTTTCAAACAGATAAAGTCTTAAAATTCTCACGCTTCTGTTGTTATGTGTTATTCTGTGTCGAGTTCTGAAAAAGCCGTAAATTATGGGAAAAAAATAGCATAAAAACAGTATATTTTCATATTTCTTTTTAATGGATTTTTATGAGAGATTATTAAGATTAATACAGAATTAATGTAAATATTGTTAACACTGTATGGTAAATTACACTGCATCAACACTTGCTACAATAACACGGAATCATTTATGTTTAAAGTATTAAACATAGATTATTCAAGATCTAATTAGCACAACCTAGTGCTGTCTCTGTTTCAGACAAAACAATCCCAGTTTAGGTGCGTTCGTAATTATATAAATGCGTAGCACCTATAGTCGTCGTCTGGTCCGTCCGCAAAAAACAAAAACTACCCAACCGAATGGTTTGAAATTTAATATATAGAATCGTTATAAAATTTTGTCGAGTCATTTCAAATTTTGTGAAAATCGAATCACAAATTAAAAAGATATTAAAAAAGTTTTCTTTATTCTATTAAATCCTATCATACGTAATCTGTATAATAAAAGCGCAAGTCATGTGACTGAGGAAAAAGAATACGGGCTAAAGTGCTAACCACTTCTTTTTTCATATGCCAAGCGGTCATTTTTATTCAACATTATTTCTTCGAATAAAATTTTATAAAAGTTACGTTTTTAGAAAGATCATTCAAAAAAAGTGTTTGCTCGAGAGATGAGTTACATTAAAAAATGTATAGATTCTGAGATAACTTCAGTAGAAATTAGGTTAATAGCCGAATATCTCAATCCATTAAAGTAAATAAACACAAAAGATTCGTTCATCATGAGTCATAGAAATATTAAACCATGGAGATAATCATTCATAAAGCAATATCTCATGTTGAATTTTGCAGCAGTTGGGTGTCGAAAAAAAATTCGCATCTGTAAACGTGGCATCACTAATAAGAAAAAAAAGCATGCTCATTTCGCTCGTAACAGACGATATAATTCATTTCACAGAAATAATAAAGATATTTTTTTTACATTGTAAAACTAGTTATAGTACGGTCGCACCTCATTTGTCACGTTTAACGTACATTTCCAACTTGTTTGTTCCTTGCTACATTAAAAATAATAATAAACACTATTTATGCAGAATGTTTAGTGTCGAAGAGTCTGTGCAAATATAAAATATTTTTTAATTTATTTATTTCACTGTCCATTTCCTATAAAGCATCGCTATTTCTTCAATCGCCGTATATTTTTTGAAAAGAGCTATGCATATTGTTTATGCTTAAGACTGTTGTGACATTAAGGTCACATTTACCCGTAATTAAATACCATATCAGATATCCACCATGAGGTTCCAAAAAAAAATATTATATGTATATTAATTGCCGAAACGTCAGTGAAGGCTTACTGTTGAGACCCGAAAAGTTTTTGGTTTCTGTCTGTCTGTCTGTCTGTTTGTCTGTCTGTATGTTTGTCTGTCTGTCTGTCTGTCTGTTTGTCTGTCTGTCTGTTCCGCGATAACTGCCGTAAAAATGATCCGATTAGGTTGATTTTTGGTGGGTATGTTGGTGAGATACCCGGAATTAGCTGTATAGTTTTTGGTTAAATTTGGTTCATTCGTTCGAAAAATATAGAACATTTCTTTTTAAATTATAATGCTTTCGTATGGGACTGCAGACGATTTTCAAATTTAATTTTTAACTGAAATGGAAATCGCATATTTGAATAATGGATTTCAACGTAAAATTATGGATGTTGATTTTCGATATGGAGGTTTTAAATATATCCAATAATTTTGAAAAATTGACGATACATTTATTAGAATTGAGATATTAATTGTTTAAATGATTGGAAATTTTTTTGCATCTGTTCCGGAAATATAAAACTTTTATTTTCATGTTTTTTACAAATTTTAAAATGCATTTCTTTTTACTTTGCTCTTTAATTTATCAGTTGCCTAGCAACGATATTTCAAAGAAGATATAATAAAAGCAACACGCACAATTTTGTTCCAATAATTTATTAGCAAAATAAATTTTTGTATTCTATTGACATAAATGAAGAATTTATTTTAATAAAAGTTTTTTTTTTTTATCTAAAAAGTTACAAGAATAAGAAGTTCATAAGAATTTCAGAATATCATTGCACAAACCGTGTTTAATTTAACGTTTCTAATTTCTGAAACCTCCGAAGAATTATATGCCTGTAAATATGTATGCAATAGAAAAAAATTAAATTGCGGATTGTAAGATGCTAAATAACATGAAAAGTGAGATTAAAAAACAGTGACTTGAGCTGACGTTGAGGCTCCTGATCTGCAGATTTACTAGTTGTATATATATATATATATATATATATATATATATATACAATTTTTTCCGGCTGAACAACACGGAACTTTTTTGCTATATTCGCACTGTCATTTTTATACATAAAAGCATGAAATTTACAAGTTTTAACTACTAAAGTGATTTAGAATCGAATAACGTTTTTCAATCGATTTCTCCCTTATGAACTTTATCAGACTGTCATGTCCAGAAAATTGGTTTATATCGTTAACTTTGACGGTCATTTTCTGAAAACTGATTTGCTTTTACAAAAAAATGGAAAATACTATTTAATTTCTTTGTTTTTAATAAGAGGACCTGAAAAATTTTTGAATTTAAGAATAGTGAATGACTTTGTGAATGTGTCAGAAGATAACTAATTTGGATTTGTAAAATCGTAAGTAGCCCGGTATATTTTATTCTTTAAATTTGAAAAAATGATTGGTTTATTTCAGAGGCACCAACTTTTAAAAATTTCAGGGGGGGGGGGCGTTGGGGAAGAGTCTATTAATTTTTATTTCCAGAGGGGGGGGCGATGCCCCTGTGAAAATTTTCAGAGAATTTTTATGGCCTTGTAGTCGGCGCCTATGATGGATTCAATTTGTTATCTTGTTCATTATTATAAATATTTTCAAGCCGTAAGCAAAAGTATGAACTTTTTTAAGCTACTTTTATCATATTATTTCGATATCTGCAAATAAATTCCTTCAAAGAATATATTTTACGCGAAATAAAACATTTTATAAAATCTAAGTATACTTAACAACTTAACAATATCATATCGTTACATTTTTCTTTTTGTTCCTTGATTTATTATTGATTGATATTATTTTGTTCCTTGAAGATTTTGTACTTTAAGATGAAAAGTTATTTATGTTATGTTACATGAAAGTTATTTAAAGTGAAATACATTCAAACGTGTAACGCGGTAATATAATTTCCTCTACTAACCACTACTTGTAAAACCCGTGGGGAAATATATATATATATAACTTAAGACACATGTATATTCAAAACAATTCACAGATAATTCTGTAAATTTCTTATTTATAAATTAAATTTATATCATTTAATTAAAACAAATTTTATATTCTATTGGTTAAAGATGATATTTTCATTGTAATTCCATTTCTTCTTTATGCGGAAAAACTCCTCCCATAATTTTTCTATTGTGACATAGGTTTCACAAATTTTTATCATTCACTAATATGTAAGGAACGATCAGAAGAATGAAAGACATTAGTCCCCTCTTCCCAAAGCAAACAAGTAAACATAACAATCTGTTTCATGGAATTGGAACCAGTTCCATGAAAGAAGCTGCAAACTTGTCATGTACGACAAATTTAAAAACATTATTGTAGGCTGTTTCGCTTTATTTTCAGATTCAGAAGCCTTTGGTTTCAACCCCGCTTTCTTAAGATAAATTTCACATGGTGACAATCCTACAAAGAAAGTAAGCTTTATGGATATCAGTCAATACAGAATTGTTGCTGGGTCGGTACGGGCAGGAATATCCTGCGGTACGGTGTAATTTTTACAAAGCAACAAAGCGGGGAATGTCCTAAGGGACAATCTTCGACAGTCTGTTGTATGTTAAAGAAATAGAGAAAAAAGAAGCTTTATAGAATTTTTTTCTGGTTTTGTTTCCAGTTTAAAAACGAAATTGGGAGGAGGAAGGGGGGGGGGGTGTCCTCTTTGCTTAGATCTGGCAAGAAGATGGAAAAAATTGGGAATTTAAAGTGAAATAGTGGCTGATAAAGTGATCGGAATGTCCAGTCTCACACTAGATTAGACAAAAAATTATAAAAAAAAAATAATAGAAATTTAATGTTGTTTTAATCGGGATGTAAAGTTTCACGCTAGGTCGGGCAAAATCTTGTGCAGGTCGGGCTTTGCCCGACCTGGCCTCCACCTAGCTACGGGCCTGCGCACACTCCAATCTGTTCTGATTTTATATTTTTAAATGAAAATCTTTCCAAACGAATTCAAGGTTGGGGGTTCTGCTGACTTATATTTTAAAGGAACATATTTGTAAACAAACTAAGGGATGTCCGTTATAATGATTGTTGGTTTCATTTCTGATATTTAGACGTATTAAACTTTCAATACATAACAAAAGCGCCTGAGGAAAATTAAAGTTTCAACTTTACAAACAGTTATGAGTTCATATGAAGCTTAATACGATCTAATATGAAACCACATCACTTAGAAAAGAAAAATCCTTAATTAGACCACATCAGAAAAAATGTGGGGAAATTCTGAACATGGTTATGTAGTTTCTAGTAAATTAGTTGGAGAAAAAACTGTGCGATATTCTATTTGAATAATTATAACTGGACATTATTGCTTAAGAACAACGAGTTATCGTGATTTTATCTCATAGAAACAAGGAATATTCACAGGCAAAAAACTGTTTGTCACTTTTAATTAATGAGGAATTTAGTATGCTTGAGCAAGGATACCAGCATAGAAACGTCGGGAATGCTCTCATTCTGTCAACAGGAATGTAAACCTTTGATTTTCTTCACTTTAGTATCAGCTATTCCCACATGAGCTTTAGTGGAGTTTGTTCATAATTACCCACGATTGGCCCTAAATTAATATAAATACATTTACACGGAAATTATACAAGATTATAAATAAAATTAAATTACCTCTGCATCTGTTTCATTTAGCTTTTCAGAAAGAGAAACAAAATTTTCACACCTAAAATCCCACTGTCTTTTTAAAATAGGTTCTGCTGCGTTCGAAAGTCGTTCTTGAAATTTGTATAATTTCAACAACCTATGATAGAAAATGGAAATTTCAGTCTCCAAATATTTTATATTTGTCATATAAAATTCATGAACCATTCTCACTACAGTTCGACTAATGGATTCAGCTAAGGAAAGTCTTCAGTTTTAAACTTTCAAAAAGTTGATTTTTTGTTTTGGATATTTTTTTAAAGTTTATACAATTCTGAATCAAACAAAACAAACCACATTAAAATATCGAAATTAGAATAGAGTTCGATTCGAAATTAATATTTGATCTTTAACTCAGACTATAATTAATTTTTAAACTTTGCATCCGCTTTTCTGAAAACAGTATTTTTGCTTTTGTGCGTACTATTAAACAAGTGGGTAAGTGTGATCTAAGATCGCACAAAGGGTATCGTTTAATATTCCTTTTAAAACATTCTATCCTTTATTTAATGAATCCAAATAAATTTCATTTAAAAAAAAAAAAAAGTGATGTTTTTTATAAAGTAAAAATTTACTGGTCTATTTTTCTCGTTTTTTCGAATATCTGATATAAGACCGTTATTATACTCTGTCATAATAATATCTGTCATCTGGACTAAATGTGACATTAAAAAAAATCTATTTCAAAATTATACATGTTGTATAGAGACCTTCAAAATGTTAAAATATGCCAATATTTCCATAATCGGGTTTTTATGATTCAATACGTTCCTCAAACTCATATATTCTGTATTACTCATATTGATACTCTCTTTGTACTATTCTCAAACATTTGAAAAATCCGTTAAACTTCCAATATGACGTCAGATTAATTTTCTTTTTAATTCTCTAATGACGTCATATTAAGCTGTTTTCTGCACACATACTCATACTCCTTGTATTATTAAGAAATGCTTGAAATTTACCGTTTTATTACCAGTATGACGTCATATTAATCTTTTTATTTCATTTATATTTTTCACATGGAAATCTTTGAATAGAAAATTAATTATTGTACAAAAAATTTTACTGTGGATTTTTAATCGTTGGCAACTGCTATAATGAAAAATGTTTAAATTTAATAAGAAAAGGCTGTTAGAATTTTGGTTTTTTATCTCTCTATATTAAAATAATACGATTTTTTTCAAATTTTATGATTTTGAGCTTCATAGTAGGTATTCAGCTATAAGTACACAAAATTTCGTGCCTGTAAGTTATATAGTTTCTGAGAACCGGCTCTGTGACCGACTGACAATGAAGCGGGAGTAATAGTTTTTCCTGAGATGAACGAAAGCCTAAAAAAAGAAAATCTTTTGCAAACCGTGATTATAATTAGTAGAATATAATGAGGCAGGTATATTATAATGATTATACCTGCAATTTCCACCTACTTTTTTTCAAGTAAACGTCGCAAGTTTTATTTTATTTTATTTTTTTTTTAAACTTGATACACCTTAAAAGTACATTAAAATAGCAACAAATAAAATTTGCATTGTTTAATTGACAAAAGAATAGGAGGGGATTGTAGGTATGGTCATTTTATATTTATCTGTGCAAAAGAAATTACCTGTCTAAAAAGGATTTTTTTTAATTTTTTTAAAATTTTTTAAATTTTTTAAATTTTTAATTTTTTTTTTTTTTTTTACAGTGCGCACAAGTTTAAAGTGGTTTTAAAGTTTAAAAATCAATATAGTGTATACATCATATCCAAATTGATCCAGTTCTAATTTGAATATTTTTATGCAATACATTTCGTTTTGTTCAATTCAGAAGTGTATACATTTTGACAAAAAAAGAAAAGCAAAAATTCTTTTGCTTTTCTTTTGCTTTTTTCAATTTTTTTTTTTTTTTTTTTTTTTTAAGTTTTAAACTGAAGAATCCCGTTAATTTTTCAAAAATAGGTATTCTTAAGTAAAATTGTGCAATGTATCGACTTACTAGACTTACGTAACCACATACACTCTCTCCCATTCGAGTAACTTTTCCCTTTCCAGTTAACCCTTTGTATCACCACTTTGCATATCAGCAACATACCCAAAAGTCAATGTTACATAATGGGCTTTAAAAGACGATTTTATTTATTGCTGCTATCTTCCAAAACAGCAGTTAATATGAATTGTTCATAGAATTCTCAATAGACAGCGATACTGGGTTAATGTTTCATGCCAAAGTTATATTTATCATTTGAGCAGTTTCACATCATTATTGCTAAAATGAACTTCGTAAATATTGTGAAATTAAAAAGGCTGGAGAAGTCTAAAAATAGATTTTTTTACAAGTGAAAGCTCGTATTCTTTACAATTTTGTATTAGAAAATGGAAAATATTTATGAGAAGTAGGTAATTTTCTGTGTATTGTAAATGTGAAAAAAATACATTTTAAGCAATATATTTTTATTTTTATGTTCTAATGCTTTCAATTATTTTTTTACATGCTTAAAATGATGTATTCTAACACCTGAGTAAATATTTTTAAATCACAGTTTTTGAGTCATAAAGGGCTAATACAGACGACCCTACTGGCGACTAATGCACGTGTTTGTTCTTTTCGCATTTGTAGGTGTTGCGTACAGTCGTCAAGAGAAACGAATGGTACCAAACAGGAAAATTTTTAAATATTCTAATTTTGACATTATATTTAGATTCCCCGGTAAATTTTGACTTAGGATACCAAATGGCAAGTCATATTAGGAATACTTAAGAAATTATACAGGTATAAAGTTTGGAACTGCTAATGTTTAAATTGTTTTTAATCGTTGCATAAAAGATAGCTATGCGGATAGTTTTTGAAGCATAACTCAAAAATTAAATTACTTAGCGGATTAGCATATTTGAAGCGCTCAGAAATCCATTTATGTTTTAAAAATTTGTAGGTTATAAGTCATAGTTTATCAGAAAAAAAAAATTAATTAATTTTCGAAAAAGAAAAAAAAAACGGAATTGCAATGTATGGATTTTTTAAAGAGAAATCGATTTCTAGAAAATTCAAAATGTGCGAATCCAAAATTGCATTTTTTTTAACTATGCTTAAAATACTACGTGCATTGAAATCTGTTTTACAATGATTACTAATGAATTTAATGTTAGGAGTTATAAAATTTAAATGTTAGACGTTAGATGTTATAATTAATCGTTTAGACTTTACTACTAATCAATTGGTATCAGTCAAATTTTTATACGATGATTTGCTTCATAGTAAAGGTGTTTTCCTTTTTATCTACTTCTGTATTTAGTTATCTATAAACTTTTATTTTTTTATTAACATTCTTTTAAATATATAACCATATGCCTTTTATATTTTGCAATGTATGTATTAATTTAAATGTCAAAATGCTCTGTAAATTGCTTGCAATTGTAGACTGAAACAATGTAACCAATGTTAATATGCAAACTGTATTTGTACTAGTGTACGGTTACATAAATACAGTATTAGATTTTGGTCATACGAAACAATCTAGTTTTATTTAGCTAATTGCTCATGGCTATCTTAGGACCGTTTGCACATCTATACATCTACCTTATACTTTTAATTTACACATGTCTCTTTAACATCCATTTATACTGAAAGCTCCATTACTGGATGATAATCATTTGTATTTATATACTAGTGACCGAGGTTTACTGATGTGGTCGGATTTGTCAAATCCCGCCTGCTTCTTCAATGTAAATGGTAACACCTTAGTGAAGGGACGAATCTCTTCGCTGGTGATTTTTTTTTTTTAATTACGTGACCATCACATGAAAAAAAAATACAAAAATAAATAGTGCATCCAATAATAATGTAGTAAAATTATTTGAAATCTTGTTTTTAGGATTAAACAAAAATACGGTTAAGATACAGTGCTATATTTTAGGAAATTGTGATTTCTATTGTTCTATTCCAGAGGCAAAATAATTGATATGAAGTTCCTACTTAGTTTGTTTTAAGAGCATTGAAGCTGAACTAAAGTAAAAAATGGCACCAGATGGCAAGAAGTCAAAATGTCTTTATGGCACCAGATGGCAAGAAGTCAAAATGTCATTTTATGGCAACAGATGACAAGAAGTCAAAATGGCAAGTGCCAGATAGTAAAAATTCAAACTGGCAAGCGCCAGATTCTTTAAACAGCTCTTAGCGTATGGAATTGAATTGCAAATTGTATAAATTTATCATTGGCATTTTTTGCTTATAATGTTTGGTTATCTTTCTTTTTCGATAGTTTCCAAATTCTCTAGAAATATGACAGAAAAAAAATAATATTGAGCTAATATTGAACAACTTTGGTATTCATTTCACCACGTTGCATTTTAGTTTCTTGAATTTAAAACCAATCGAATTTAGAGAAACTCAGCTAGTCTAAATTCGCGTATTTTCTGCCATTTTGAGTTAGAACCTTTTTCAGTGCCGTGCCAAAATTATTCTGTCACCTGGCACCTATGGCACGCGTGTTTGATCTAGTGCATGGATTTTAGCAATCTTGTTTTTGACAGAGGGATCCAAATATGTTATGGAAAAGCTGGGATATATTTTCCCGTTTTTGAAGTATTTGAAGTATCTGAAGACCAATAAAATTAATTTTCGTGTGTTACACGCTGTACTTTTAATTTTCATTATTTCTAAAATGGCAGGAAATTACAGGCAATATTAGTCTTATGGTATTTATGTAAAATATATTTTATTTAATGTTCCCATTTTTGGGGGGAAAGCACACCATATAACTAAGGAAAGGAATGACATTTAAAATACAGCAACCTCAGGTCCCTAGATATTCATCCATTTGAATAGAGAGCACATTTTGTTTTATCTACTAAGAAGAAATATAATAAAAATATAATAAAAATATAATAAAAACGTAGTAAAAAAGGCCGACGCTGCTCCCCGTTAGGGATCGAATTAAAAAACAAATAATGCCCAATCCATGTACTGCCCTCAGGAATACATATGATATTCCAAATATCAAAGTTCTATGTCAACAGGAAGTGGGTGAAAAATGAGTAAAAGAATATGGCTGCCACATACATGCAAACAGAATTGTAAGTTAAAAGAAACCATGTAATAACTAAACTTAATTCTGTATCGTTAATTTATTGAAAAACTCGTAATATGCTCATACATTAACGCTTTTAAGACAAATATAAAGCTTTTACTGGTAGGTTGTAGGTTACCACTTTTCTTAACTTTTTAATGCCATCAGTTATATCGAGTATTTTACATGTTTTCCCGACATAATGAGGAGCTACTGTAACATATTACTATTACATTTACCTACCTAACATAAATTACATTTTTGTACCTAACTATAAATGAATTTCGTGCCAAAATTACAAAACCTTCTGCATAAAAATTTTGAAAGAATGAAAAAAAAAATTACATATCCGAACTCTTCAAATTTTCTCTGTTGCATCCATATCTCAACAGAGGTTCGGAATTTCTCAATTTATGTTCTAGCAAAAGTGGGAAATAAAAGCTAATTTGAAATGCGATTGCGATTTCATTTAGACCTAGCTAGTTCGATTTTCTGTCATATTAATACTTTCAGAACTGCTTTTTGTTTTAAACAATAATTGTCAGCAAGTAAAAAGTCATTTAAAGAACACATCTACAGCATATTTTAGTTTAAAAGATGTTTTATATCAATTTTATTGAAACTACATCACTGTGTATGTATGCAGATAATATTAGGTGAGGTATATTATGTAAGATCGGCAATCATTTATGAGATGATAAAAATATTTTGTCCCACAGACAGCATTGTAGTGATTGTGTCAGACTGTGCATTGCACTTGGCTACAATAGATAAGTGGGTCTGTTATTTATGAACAATTTGATGAACTTTGATGTCTGTCATAAAGGGTGTCCCAAAAGTCCTTGAGACTTTTTAAAATTAAAAAAAAAATGCAAGCAATTGGCGTACGAGAGTGCGGTTTGGACGAAATGCTTCTTATGATCTGAAGTTTTGTTTACGCAAATAAAAAAATTAATTCCAAAATTTTTTCATAGATGGCGCTTCATCTGGAAAGTTATCGAATAGAGAGAATGCCTTTATACATAACAATGGCGAAAGACGCACAATGCATATGCACAGTTTTTGTCCAAACTATGGTAACCCACATTCCAGAACTTAACAATACTCGTCCTCTTGAGTTCTTTTAAGGATGGATAGACGAGTGTTGTTAACTCCTGGAATGTGGGTTACCATAGTTTGGATAAAAACTATGCATGTGCACTGTGCGTCTTTCGCCATTGTTATGTATAAAGGCATTCTACCTATTTGATAACTTTCCACAAGCAGTGCCATCTATGAGAAATTTTTGGAACAAATATTTTTATTTGCTTAAACAAAATTTTAAATTATAAGAAACATATTCCTCCAAACTGCACTTTCGTACGCCAATTGCTTGATCTTTTATTGAATTTAAAGCGTGCCAAGGACTTTTAGCATACTCTGTATATTGTAATCAGGCATGAGTAAATACAATTTCAATTTTATAATGAAAGTTAGCTACAGATCATACTTTTTTTCACTTACCTCAATTCTTTCCTTGCAATCCATAAGTATGTATCTATTATTATAGCTGGTATAAAGTGAAAGATTAAAATAAAAAATTTGTATAACAATGAATTGCTGCATAAAATTACACTTGGTCTGATGTAAGAGTCTGGCAAGGGATGCTTTTTGAGGAGGTATGAAAGTGACTGAATAAACTCCGCCCATGTATGCGGTTTCATTGTCGAAGTGCAATTGTACACGCTTGGAGAGGTCATGCTAAAATTGAAAACAAAAATTAATGTTAAGTACTTTTCAATCTTTTTACAAAATTTTATTTAATTAACTTGACTTGGGTTTGCAAATATGGAATTTTGTAAGTGATTTTTTTATTCTCTTCTAGGATGTGCTGGTGTTCTGATATTATGTACTGCACATTCGGCCGAAGAAGGAGAAAACAGACCATACATATTAATCTCAAAATTGTCATACAAAAAAATAAATAAAAAAAAATAAATAAAAAAAAATAAAATAAATGGAAATACGCTTTTGCCTAAAATTATGTCTCCTTTCAATATATGTTTAAAAAATAAGCTTAGGGGGTCGTATTTATATTGGAATTGCACCAAAATATGAAACTTTAATACGAACATTTAATTCTGATATGGTATTGAGAATTTTCGGTTAATTTACCTTAGGATACCAAACGGTTTATGAAGTCATTTTGTGAAGAAGATTACTAATTAATGAAGGTAAAATGTTGCCGCTAAAATATGTGAATATGACGGTGGGCGCTAAACCTGAAAATTCACCGCTTTCATTTACGTTTGATAGAAGCACGAGCTCATGAATTTATTTAAAAAATGTATGACTTTTGCTCTGTTTCTTTTTTAAGATACGACTAACAGGAAAGGAAAGCATACATTGTTTAAACTATCTTTTTAGAATTTCTAAATTGATTTTTCAACGTATAATAGTCATAATTTGATTAATATGAAACTATTGCTAGATAAAAGCGGTTTTTTTAGTTATTACATGTACATTTTTTTATTTATGTTTTATTTTCTCCTTTTTACTGTTTAAAATTCATCGTTTCAGTTTCACAGTCATTTTTACTATTGTGGAGGGCACGTAAGGCTGGCGCATAATTAAATCCATTGCTGTTGTAACTCGTATATAATTTTAACCTTCAAGAATATTTGGTTATTTATCACCTGTGGTGGTTAAAAGCAAAAATGCATAAAATTAATGTATTAATTTATAATTAAGTTCTAAAAATATTAAAATGTTCCATTCTCATTGGAAACACACCAGTGAACATAATTTTTTTAATTCTAGCAAATCAGGAAATGAGTAAAAAAACTATTACAAAATTTCACCTTTACATAAGATAGGTGACCCAAAGGTGGCCATAGTTAAGCTTTGCAGATTTTTTTATAATTTTCTGGTTGGGTGTGTGTGACTGAATTTTTGTTTGTAAAATTTTACACTTATCTCTAACACCATATCAAGTATAATTTTCTTTGTAAAATAAAATGTAATTACTTTTATAATACAATTTCAAAATTGTAGCTTGTGGGCCACCTTTGGCGCTAGTGCACCAAAGGTGGCCCATGAATTGAAATCACTTTTAAAATGTGAAAAAATACTCGGCAAACTATTTTGCTTATTATTATGCTCTGATGATCCTTTCTTTCGTTTGCTATCTTTCGAGTTGTTTTCCCTTAATCTTCTTATGACACGAAAAGACCTTGAAGCACATTTTGTGCACCATAGTTCAGGGATTTTCTTATGGGAGTTACTGACTTCTTTTGAGGGATCTCTGATGTTAAAAATAAATGGGAATTTCAGATATTTATATAGAAATTTTGAAAATCACCCTTACTACACTGATTTCCACATTTGTTTTTTCTAAGGTGGCCACCTTGGGAATATGCGTAGGGTCACCATTTGCACGACGTAAGAGTATTAGTCTGGAAAATTTCTTAGAATTGAAGTAAATGTGGTTAAAGAGAAGTAAATAACCTTTCAGAAAACGCATCATACCTCAAAGTTCTAAGAATTTAAACACGTGTACTGCTCAGCCAAGCTTTAAAGACTGGTCACGTGAGTAACGGGTCCAAATATGACCAGTCTATTCTTCATAATAGGGATCGAGGTAATGAAAGGGAGTCACCCCTAGTTTTGCTTTCGTGGGGAGATGAGTTGATTCCCGATAGTTTCATGTTTACTTGTTCCAAGATTATAAAAGGATTTTTGTTCTTATGTAATAAAGCACATAAAAATTGTAGTTTTCTCTTCGATGAAGGGGATATCTTCAATCTAAAGAAACATGTTATGATAATTTAGATTATTTAATTATCGGATATAAACATGTTAAGTAAATAAATACTATTTTTTACTGTCTTTTTACACATGTCATTGCAATTTATTGTTTTCTTAAATAAATTACGATTTTAAATATCGGTTCCTTACAGTTATAGGGTACACTTATGTAATTGTAGGAGAAGTGTGGTTTTAAGATGTTCTTTTATTAGTAAAGTTATTAATACATATTTTTTTAATTTTACCGCAAGAATTCCATTTTTTTTCTTGATTGCTCATGTTTATTTTCCTATATGAAACCATTTAATAATATGGCGAAAATGTATAACAAAATACTCAATTAATAAGAAAAGAAAATAGTTCAAAGTGTACAGAGTCATACTAAAGGATGAAAAATATTTTTTACACTCAAATATTTAAAAAATTGTGCTCGAATTCAAATTAAGTTTCCTGATGCCTTTACTAAATCTTTTTAATTGATAAATGCGTGAAAGTTTCAGACGTTCTTATTCAGATATCAGGAAATTGAACAGCGTTTTTCGTTTTATTATAAAAGTACCTAATCTTACTGAAAATGTCGTTGAAGGTCGCACTTTGAACCTATTTTTCGGATAAGTTCACGAAAAAATTGCAATTGTAACTCACAATGTACCGAATTTATAGGAAAATTAAAGACGCTGTTCGATTTTTAAGTATTTGAATGTTAATTCTTGAAAATTTTCAGGCAAATAGGAATAAAATTGAAATTATTGTCAAAATGAAATGAAAGAACTTAACAAATATATGCTAAAGCTGGTAAAATCAAAATTATTTTAAAGTGAAGGTCTCAGAAAAAAATAAAGCAATAAAAATGCTCGTATTTCATAATATCATCACAGACCTTCTCTTAAAAAAAAAAAAAAAAAAAAAAAAAAAAAAAAAAAAAATGTGCAGGGGGGGGGGGGGTAATTCATTCACTTTCGGTGTCATCATCAGAATCATCCAGAAAAAAAATCATCGTCGTCATCATCGTCGAACGAAATAATTAATGGCTCACATATTTCTTCTATTATGCCGTCTTTCTTCCAATACTCATTTTCCAGGTGTTCTATGTTCGTGCAGTAGTTTTTCCATTTCTCAGCATTAACATTTTCTAGTGCAAGTTTGGTCAATTTAAAAAGTTGATCCATATTTAAACCGCCGTTATATTCCTTTTTCGAATGAATTCCTTCATATCCGCCCATACATACTCTATTGTATTTATGTCGCAATGGTATGGAGGCAATCTTAACGCATAATGCCCATGTTCGGCTAACATGGTGTCGAATTTGTAGATTTTAGTAGAGGGCGAATTCGTCTTAACAAGGTCCATCAATTCAACTTTTCGCATGTTTGAAGAATATGGCACTTTGTTCAATGCCAACCAATCCATAATTTCCCTTTTGTTTTTTGAAGAATTCGGAGGCTTATTCAATTGAATAGAGTGATATGGCGCATTGTCTATCACAACAACAGAATTTTTCGGTAAGTTTGGAATGAATTTTTCATTTGCCCATTTTTCAAAAATTTGTGAGTTCATCTGCCCGTGATAATCACCGGTCATCGTGTTGACTTTATAAATTAACGATGAATTTGGAATAAATCCCATCCCCCCCCCCCTGCACATAAAGCAATAATGCGTCTCGATGCCGCCCCCGTCTTCATAACACCGAACACCTCTTCCGATTGCCAGCATTTCCCGACAGTTAAATTGCTGTCAATCCATGTTTCATCAACAAAAACTATCGGTCTTCTATCTTTTCGGAACTGATGAATAGTCCGTAAATATTTCGTGCGAGATAAAACAATATCACTTCGTTCTTATTTTGACATTTTTTCCAGCGGAATCCCATTTCAAGAAGAATTTTGCGCAATGTCTCTTTTCCTTTTGAAAATTGTATGTTTTCTTTCAACTTGGCTAGCAATTTCGGAACAGTAGGGCACTCTTTCATCTTTAGTGTAGAAGTCCTGGATAGGTCTTCGAATTACATCCAAGTTAAAATTATCCAAGTTGACATTCTCTATGGTTGTTTTCGCCTTTTTCTTTTTAGGAGAAGCGAAATTATTTGCATTGTTATTAGCTTCTTTCCGAATTCTTCTTATAGCGCTATCCGAAACACCGGCAATTGCACTAGCTCTTTTTGTTGCATGTGCTAATGGAATAGTTAGGCAGTCTTTATCTGCTTCATTATCACAATATTTTACAACATTGTTTAACATATTTTTCACTGCACTGTGAAAATGTTTGCCTTGAGAGCTTTTAGATTCTTTTAAATCCATTTTATAGAAGTAGAAACAAATACAAAATGAATAGCAGACAAAATAAGGAGAGAGAGAAAAAACGCTAATAGTACAAGAACAGCCAGTGAAGAAATGACAAGCGGTCAGGCAAGATAAGGGAAACTTGAATTTTGTCTCCTCCTAATATAATGCTTCCCTCCCTTCGGACGGGTCTATTTTTTTGGCAGCATGCCAAGGTCCGTCTTTCTAGAGTGGTTCCACAGTAAATTAAAATTTCGTCTTACATGGAAATTAGAACGACTACTCCTCAAAAGTGAAATCACTGCATAAAATGTCGGAGGATCAAGGTTATCTTTTTTAAATGTCACCACGTGTACTGCAGATACAAGATTGACGATGCAGTAGCACCATTTTGTGATTAAAAATTAAATTAATTCTACTTTTGAGGGGTGGGCTACCTTAGAAACACTGGCCACCTTTGGCTCCTCCACCTTACAAAAACAAAGTTGAGTTAAACTAGTCGTTGGGGGCAACCGTAATACTTACCCATCATGGATATGCATAATGTAAAATATTAAAATAAAAATGTGTAAACTACTTATAAAATGCATTGCAATTCAAATAAAATCGTGGCTTGATGACGTCATAAACTTTAAAGCGAGGCTAACGAAAAAGAAAGGCTACCGCGGTGCTTTACGCATTTCTTTTTTTACAGACCACGGGAGTCACGTGATGCTCGAATCCACCAATGGAGGTGTGCGAAAAGAGCATTACGTCACACTAGCGGTCTGTAAAAAAAGATAAGTGGAATGCACCACGGTAGCCTGTCTTTTTCGTTAGCCTCGCTTTAAAGGCTCGATTACTGAATTGCTTGAAAGAAACATCCTTATAACTCCAAAAATAATAATCCTATTAACTAGCAGTTTATTGCATCTGACTAAGCGTCAAATTTCCAATTAAAATATATCTTTGAAGTGAAATTTGGATGAAATACAGGGTCATGAAAAATCGAAGAGTGTGGAAAATAGGATTTCAAATATCTCGGCAACTCATTATTCGATCGACTTCATGCTTTATGCAAAATTTGTTTTTTTATTCTCTTTTATATTCATTTCTTAAAATAAACAATTTCGAAAATTTTTATCTACCTTTTATCAGAACGAATATTTCGAGAGTCCAAAAAACATAGTTCCGGTTATTCGAGGTTATTGAAATGAAATAGGCTTCTTCCCATTATTACATACTAAGTACATACCAAATTGCAAGTCTCTATCTCAAATTTTTCGGGAGATAGAGCGTTTACAGACACACAGACGGACGGCAAATTTTTTTTTCTAAAAATATGTTTTTCGGAATCTTCAGTGTCTGAAACGTGTAAATCCGTCAAAAAAAATTTCGATTTTCAAAACGATTACAAGACTTACCCTATACTACTACGTATGATGGGTACGTAATAAAGAGAATAATATTTGATGCACGTTTTATAAATAAATATGAAGTAACTTTCGAAACATATTTTAATGATTTAAAATTATATGCACTACTAACAAATTACTTTTTATTTTGCTCATTTTCCGTAGCAACAAGATATTTAAAAACATTTTATATGAAAGATGTCAATTATTGTGCATTCAAATAATGAAATTTTTTAAAAATATTAAAATCTAGCTTTTTAAATGGCATAAAAACAATATACCGATGTACAAAGCTTAAAAGCAAAGAATGCAGCCATTTTAACTAATTTGTGCTAATAGATCTTGGGATCTATGACGTCATTTGAGAAAATGGATCCTCTTAGCTATGCCTTAATTCATGACATTTTGTCCCTTGCAGTTTTATTTATAAGATTGGTGTTTTCTTAAATTACGAAGCTATTTATTAATCGACTTGAAGGTCAAAAAACAATGGGGAGATAACATGTTACTTTGGTACATCCTAAGGAATTCGGTTTGAGGTTTAAGGTCGCCATATTACTGAAAGAAATCCTTAAGGAAATCGACTTTAAAAATATTTTTTGAGTCCCTTGTTTATGAGAAGTTCCCTCAATTTTTATAAATTAATTTTCTAATTTTTCACGTTTTAAAATTACTTAAATATCTGTTAACCAATAAAAACACATAACACTAACTAATAATACAACTATACAAAATGTCCTGTAAAAAGTCTTTTATAGCGTAGTTGTACTTAGATATTTGAATGTAAGACTGCTTTTTTCAAAATGATATATGATGATTAGCGTATACACAAACAGTTCATTAATTCAGGCTATATTATTTTTGTAATAATGTAAAAAATAAATAATAATAACACGTTTCACGACATCAGGATTTTTGTGCTTGCTTTCATGTCTGTCGAGTATTTTGTCTTGTTTTTGTAATGTAACACAGCAATAAGTCAACCATAAAGATACGAACAACTCTGTCTTTTATAACTCAGAAACCTGTGTAGCTAGTTGTTCATGCCATGCATATAAATAATGGTAAAACATCCAATCTACATGATCAGTCAGCATTGTATACATATGCCGCTTAAATTTTTACAGTGCACATATATTAAAAAATAATAACAAATCTAGATAATGAGGACTTTAGAGAGCTCAGCAGCTAAATCATGTATATGATTTTTTTTAAAGTATTTTATAGAAAAAATAAAACACATAAAGTAAAATAATGTAGAACATAAAAGAAAAAAAAATAGAAAAAGAATGAGTTTAATCTGAAAATCCTCATCAATAAGTAAAGGTTTAGAAAATGATGTATCAAATAGGTTTTAAAAAACATACCGATTACATTTTAATACCTTGATACAAATAATAAATTTGTTTACTGAGGATGTATTAAGTAAACACAAAAGTTAAAATAAAACACATAAAGTAAAATAATGTAGAACATAAAAGGAAAAAAATAGAAAAAGAATGAGTTTAATCTGAAAATCCTCATCAATAAGTAAAGGTTTAGAAAATGATGTATCAAATAGGTTTTAAAAAACATACTGATTACATTTTAATACCTTGATACAAATAATAAATTAGTTTACTGAGGATGTATTAAGTAAACACAAAAGTTAAAATAAAACACATAAAGTAAAATAATGTAGAACACAAAAGAAAAAAAATAGAAAAAGCATGAGTTTAATCTGAAAAATCCTTATGAATAAGTAAGAGTTTTGAAAATGATGAATCAAATGGGTTTTAAAAAACATACCGATTACATTATAATACATTGATACAAATAATAATTTTGTTTACTGATCATGTATTAAGTCCAAAAATTTCTGAGCGATGTGTTGAGAAGAAATGTTTACTTCACTATAATAGTTAAATGTTAAGTAATAAAGATGTACCTTTTAGTAGCTTGAAGAAACGCAGCTACTATGTGAGTATTAGCAGCAATGTCTGCAGGCACGTATTCAACTTTATTTTTACCGTACACTTTTATTACCTGAATAAGTCCCTTTGCTACCTAAAAAGACATTAATAAATATATATTAAAAATTATTTGAAAGGAATCTGGAAGTTTTTACAGAAAAAGATTGTTACAGGAATCTATTACCGAAAGTTATGACATTGCCAAAACCAAAAACCTACGTCTAGTCACAAAAGTAAGTATACACCCCATATCTCAATCTCAAATAATGAAGTTTAAGTTTTTCTATTTAAAACGAGACAAACATTTCATTGAATGTTTTTTTCTGTTCGGATTTAAGCATTTGTTATTGGATTGGATATAAGCTTTTAAAAAAGTAATGAAATATTTGATTTTTTTATATTTCTTTTCTTATCGAACAGAAAATTTTACAAAATCAATTTTGCAAAAATTGCAAATATTTTCAAATTTTCAAAATCAACTATGCACTCTGATAATTCAAAGAATATGATTTATTAAAAGACTAAATTTAATTCCTTTTACATTATTTTTAATGTACATGTCGTTTTAAAAGTTTTTCTATAAATTTCGAAATTTATGGTCCTTAAATACTTGTACAATTTATTTATGGATCCACGTGGAAAATAAATTTAACAAGACTTAATGGATTTAATAAGAAAACTATATAGGGAGAGCAAAACTCAATCAGGTCAATCGACAGCAAATTACTATAATAATAATCAAAATTCTCCAAATCATCGAAAAGCTCCAAGCTAAAGGCAATTCTTAGAGTTTAGACAAAAATTGTGTTACTATGCTTAATTGCTTATTCAAGTGTGTGAAAAGTTAAACAATCGTAAGAAAAGTGATTAGACTTCAAATTATACTATAACAAGTTGGAAATTGTACGTCAAACGTGACAAATGAGGTGCGTTCGTACTACAGCTAGTTATATAAATATTCAGATCTTTTCTGATTTTTAATTCTGTGAAATGAATTATATCGTCTGCAGATTAATTTCTGTAATAAAATAAGTATCTCGGTCGCTTGATGATTAAACCTCGGAAGCTCCTATAACAAGAAAACAACGATTAAAAAAAAATCAAATTTCTTAATAATTATTTTTATTAATATCTCCTAAAGTTTTGATTCGATTTTCATAAAATTTGAAATGACTCGACAAAATTCTGCTCAGATAATATATCTTAAATTTCAAACCATTCGATCGGGTAGTTTTTGCGCTATTATATCCGGACGGATGGACCAGACGACGACAATAGATGCTACGTATTTATATAATTACGAACGCACCTAATAATGAGCAAAATTCTGGCAATATAATGCAAAAAAATCATCTGAACGATCCAACTTAAAAGCCATTCTTAAAATTAAATAAGAATTGGGATACTATGCTTATTCACTGATCTAGAAACTTTCGCAATCTTGAGAAAAATGAAGTAAAAATCTAATAATCAGGCACTAAAATTTAAAACTTATGTGAAAAACTATTTCGGGTAACTCATGTGAGAAGATTAAGAAAATTCTTTAGAAATCGTTAGAAGATTTTTTAAGAAAATTCCTTAGAAGAATCCTTAGAAAATTCTTCTTCTGTTATGAAAGACGGTATAGTGCATGGGAAGAAAACCACTTATAAAAAAAGATAATCATAGATTTTGGAAAAAAATATGAAAATCGCGATAAAATTTTGTGAAAGACCGTAATTTTCCGTTTCAGAGAAAATTCAATTTCTAAGAATCATATAGACATAAAACAATTAAAGGAAGTGTACCAACCACAGAATATGAGAAGATCCATAATATGAGAATCCGTATGAGCATGTAATGCAGGTAATATAGCAATAACTATCTAAATAATAATTTAACACAGTTATCTGAATATTTTGTAAGAGGATAAATGCCAAAAGAGCCTCATTATTTCTGTTTCGGAAACCTTAAATCTTAACAAGTTGGAAATTGTACGTTAAACGTGACAAATGAGGTGCGTTCATTTCGTTCTATAACTAGTTTTACTATGTCAAAAAATCATCGTTATTATTTCAGTGAAATAAATTATATTGTCTGCTATGAGCGAAATGAGGATGACTTTTTTTCCTTATTACGTATGCCATGGTTGCATCAGATGCGAATTATTTTCGGCACCAGACAGTGTTGTAAAATTCACCATGGAGATTTTGCTTCGAGAATGATTACCTCCATGGTTTAATATTTCTATGACTGACGATGAATGATTCTTATATTTATTTATTTTAATGGATTGAGATATTTGGCTGTTAATCTAATTTTCACTGAAGTTATCTCAGAATCTATACATTTTTTTTTAATGTAACTCATCTCTCAAGCAAACAACTTTTTTGAACGATCTTTCTAAAAAATGTAACTTTTATGCAATTTTATTCGAAAAAATAATTTTGAATAAAAATGGCCGCTTGGCATATGGAAAAAGATGTCGTTATCCCATATTTGTTTTCCTCAGTCACATGACTCGATTTTACTATACATATTACGTATGACAGGATTTAACACTAGATCCACGATGACGGGTCATTTTGACCCTTACCAAATAAATAATTGTCGATTCGTACCAGAAATTTCTTAATAAATTATGTTAAATATATACCGCACAAAAATAAGTTGAATAACTAATTTAAATAGTTTTAAATTAAAAAAATCTGGTATAAAATATTTTTTATAAAACTTGAGTAAAATTTCCAGCGGTTGTAGTGTTAATAGAATAAAGAATACTTTTATTAATATCTATTTAAGTTTTGATTCGATTTTCATAAAATTTGAAATGACTCGACAAAATTCTGCAACAGTTATATATATTAAATTTCAAACCATTCGGCTGGTTAGATTTTGTGCTGTTATAGGTGGACAGACGGACGGACCAGACGACGACTATAGGTGCTACGTATTTATATAATTACGAACGCTTCTAAAAAGGCATAATAATTCAAAACTTGCTGCTCTAAGTTGTATAGGAATGTCTTTCATACAATGTTCAGACGTAGTTCGAAAAGCCTCCCAGTTACCAAATAATTAATTCCCATGAGCAATCTTGGGATACGTCATTCATTAAATTAAGAAATAAACTATAAGAGAAAGAGAACTCACCTTATTAGAGAAGTGAATGAAAATATCATTTTCTGTTATTCAAAATTTGTTGAATTCAGTGAAATTAACAGAATAAGTAATGATTAAATTCAGTACTAAATCACGTATTTTTTTAACGGAAGCAAAAACTACATCTATTTTTGTTGCACGGTATAATGATACTTTAAATAATTTCCTGATTCGAAACGTGTTTGAGTGTCAAATACAACCATATTTTGCGGAAGAAAGAGTAGAGGCTGGCAAGAATGTATTTGTATTTTTGAGATATTTCTTAACTTTAAAGTAAAATTTAGATATATGGTTATTGAAATCAATTGTTATTTTGTATGAATTAAAATTATACACAACCACGCACATGTATATATATATATACAGCGTGTCCACGTATAACCTGACCGACCTTTATTTTCGCAACCGTTGGTCCTAGATGCATACTTCCAATTACAAAAATGGTTTAAATAAGGTAAAGAATTATTTTTAAAGCGATTTGGGTCAAGAAAAACATTTATTAAAAAATTACGAAATTTAAATTTTTATACGGTCCCCCGGTCCTATAAGTGATATTTAGTAAAAATTTACTGATTTAAAATGAAGGTCATTTTCGGATTCAGCGCTAAAAAATACATTAGAATCAATTTTCAATAGGTAAAAAACATGGCACAACCCAAATTTGAAAGACTGTGTAATCTAACAGCATTTTAAAATCGTAATTGAGGCTGTTGTTTTTCATCCTTTTATTTAACAAAAATTCTGTTATTTTTATCCTCTTATATGTTCAGTACAAATTGTATATTTTGCATTAATATGTCAGAATGATTATAGATTTCACATTTATATTAGATTGCAATGTTAATTTAGCTCTCAACTATTTTTTTGATATATCTGACGATTTTTTATATTTCTACTACATTTGTGAATGACCCCTATTTCGCAACAAAAAATATACACCAACTTTAAACAGCTATTACTCGGCCAATTTTAATCGTAGATGAATGGGACTTTTTTTATCTTACTTGTTAGTGTCACAGTAAATTTTTACTAAATATCATTTATAGGACCGGGGGACCGTATAAAAATTTAAATTTCGTAATTTTTTAATAAATGTTTTTCTTGACCCAAATCGCGTTAAAAGTAATTCTTTACCTTATTTAAACCATTTTTGTAATTGAAAGTATGCATCTAGGACCAACGGTTGCGAAAATAAAGGTCGTTCAGGTTATACGTGGACACCCTGTATATATATATAATAAAAAAAAATAGATAATACTCATCTACGCATAAATATGCACAACAATACAAATTCAAGGATTTAATTAGTAGCCACGTGATATCGCAACATTTTGGGATGCTCGTGAATGAAGTTAAAAAAAAAAAAAAAACAAGTTGGAAATTGTACGTCAAACGTGACAAACGAGGTGCGTTCGTACTATAGCTAGTTATATAAATATTCAGATCTTGATGATTTTTAATTCTGTGAAATGAATTCTATCGTCTGTCGATTAATTTCTGTCATAAAATAAGTATCTCGGTCGCTTGACGATTCAACATCCATCGGAAGCTCCTGTAACAAAAAAGCCCCGATTTTTTTTCTTTTAATTCAAATTTCTTAATAAATATTTTTATTAATATCTCCTAAAGTTTTGATTCGATTTAAAAAAAATTGAAATGTCTCGACAAAATTCTGCAAAGATAATATATCTTAAATTCCAAACCATTCGGTTGGGTAGTTTTTGCGTTGTTATATGCGGACGGACGGACAGACGGACGGACCACGCGACGACAATAGGTGCTACGTATTTATATAATTACGAACGCACCTAAAAACAGAAAAGCAAAAGAAATGAGTTATTCCGTTGTTTAGTATCCGAGTATGAAGGTGGATATTCCGATATTTATAGAATAAAGGATTTAAAGTATAATTCTAGGAGAATTCAAGTTTATGTGTACAAAGATGTTATAGTATTGAATAATCTCATTGTTACCTTTGTTTAGCTAAGCAAGCAATAAAGACTGTTTAAAGTTATATTGAAGAACTATATTTAATGATAGTTATAAGCCAAGTAAATACTTAAAGAACTGTAAGATTTAAATGTAAAAACCTGCACACACACACACACACACACACACACACACATATATATATATTTGAAGAAATATCGTTACTTTTATGACTAAGTGCAACTTAACAAAATATGCCGAACCAAATATAAGCTAGCTGTACACTTGAAATATGAAAAAATTAAAATTTCAATTTTGGTGGAAGAATAAGACCATATTCATATCAAACCTTTAAGTAGTTATGACGAAACCTACACGAAGGGGGGGGGGGGTTGCGCCGACACCTTCTGACCACCTCCATTTTCCCAAGTGAAATGACGACATAGGTCGCTGCGATTTGCGATTGCTCCCACCTGATGCATTTCCATTTTGTTTTGGATTATTGGTACGTAGTTCAGCATCAATCTACCGCAGCCGGAGTTGGGGTTGCCCAAGACTCGGCTCTGATTGGCTGAACCGGTTCTGATTAGCTTGGTTTTTCGACTGGGCTGCAATTAGGGTACTGAACTGCGAGGATGCGTCAGCCTCTATTATAGGAGTTCTACTCCCATCCTCTTGGAAGGCCACCACATTCACACTTGGGGACGAGCCGGAACTCCCCGACATCTTCGGAGTCGGCTTTAAACCAGGTTTTCCCGACCCGCACTTTATATCATATTCATACTAATTATAGGTCGTAATCACAGAGTTATATATTTATCATATTCTGTTCTGTTAGCATTTAAAACTGTAAAGAGTCATTTATTTAATTAGCACTCAAAGAGAATTTTTTATATCTATACTTAAATTAATTTTGTTTGCATGTTTGTACTCGAAGAGCTACATACTATTTCATATCTATACTGCTTATATCTGAATTTCTAGATGAGGTTCTGACCTATATACAATAAGTTAAATAATAATTTAACATATACTTAAAATGTCCGTACTTCAAGAATTTATATACAGATAAAAAATATTATTCTTACATAAAAAAAATAATCGCATTTCTTCTGTTTCTTCTGGAGAGAAATTTTTTTTCTGTTATGACTCGTTTAATATTTTATTTTTAAAATATTTCCATCCAAAAGTTTAATTGTTATCCCAAATTTCATTGCTTACTTGTACTAAAAAATTATACTTAATTTGTAATTTCATCTAACACTAAAGAAATGTCAAATTTCGAGCTTTTGCAAAGCCTAGAGGTATAATAATTTCAGCATGCCCGCATGAGGGCTTTGTGAAATATGTATATATATATATTAATAAACTTACCAAGCAGGGCTTGCAGAGGATAAAGCCATATGGTAGGCCTCCCTGCTTGGTTGAATCTGAATCTGAATCTGAATCTGCTTTACCAAAGCTCGAAGGACGTGGAAATGATGAAACGATAAGTCAAAGAAGTGACTATGTAAGTTTCTTTTGGTAGCTTACGTGGATCATTTAATTCTCCTAAAAAGAATATCAGAACAGTTGGATGCAATGCAAGAATAAATATGAGTAAAGGTCCTGGACACATAGCAAAAGAACAAAAAAAAAAAAAAAGAAAAAAAAAAAAGAGCGATTCGGTGATTTTATGGACTGTCGGAAAGTTGAATAATGGCCACATTGTAACAATTTTTCCAGTAGTATTTAAAATTTTTGCAGTTTTTTGTTTTGTAAAATCAAAACATTTTTTTCTCAAATAATTCCATGCGGATTTAAGATAAATTATATAAACGATCAGTACAAAAAACCTTAATGTGTTAAAAGTTTGTGACGCAACAATTTACCTTATGGCTTTCGGAATTTTAAATATGTGTTTTAAAATTAATATGAAATTTTAAGTGACGCTATGATATTAATTAAAAAATATATTATCATTTTCTTTTCTTTTCTATTTGTATTCACAAGTACAACAAACAATATTTTCGAAATGAGCAAAAAAAAATAAAATTATTCACTGATGTTTTTCACACACATCTCTCATAAATTCAAAATATGGGTTTTGAAAGAAATTATATCAAAATTCGAGTGCCGCCTTGATATGACTTTAAAAGGTTTTGTTTTAAAATTCAATAAAAATTATATTTGTTTAGTATTCTAAAGTATATTTACACATCCAAGCAATACTTTTAGTTTTCCAATAACTGTTAAACATATCACACCTTCACTGAGACTATATTATGCATTAAATAAACTGATTTCAATAAACTGATTTATATTTTGCATGATGCTATCCAAAATCGAAAAATAAATCTTATGGAAATGGTCATACATATATATCTTATGGAAATGGTCTTTTCTTTGGTCATATTATCTATTTGCATACGTTTAACTTAGTTTGACGCAAAGTAAACATTAATTGTCAAAATCTTTAAAACTGAATTTTGAAAAAATAATCTTAATCATTCGTTGCTCACTAATAAAAAATAAATAATCATCTGAATCATCCCTAACCTTCCAAAATCACGTTTCCCTCTCCTTTGTTCCGCCCCCAGAATACGAAGAATTTTAAATTTTAAATCTTTATTTTTATATAAAACATTCTTCTGCTCTATTTAATGCTCTTTAGTGACAATAAATATTCAATAATATAAATTATCTCCCTGCTTCCCAAAAATCCTCACGGCCCCCTTTGTCTTCCCTCTGGATTTTAAAGATTTGAATCTTTAAAACTCGATATTTAAAAAAATAATCTGCGAAATTCATTGCTCGCTAAAAAAAAAAAAAAAAAAAAAAAAAAAAAAAATAAAAAAAAAATCATTATCTAAATAACCCCCCACCTAACCTCCCAAATTTATGCTTCCCCCTTCCTTTGCATCCCCAGTAAACAAATATATTAAAATATTTTATTATTTTTATTTTTATATTAAGAAATGTTCTGCCCTATTGAAAACTTTTTAATGACAATAAATTATCAATCATAAAGACCTCCTGCAACGTATGTTGCTCGCTAAAAACCGTCTCTCATGATATAGGTTTTGTACCGTCTCTCGGAGACCGCTGACCAGGCCCCTACCTACCGGGATTCGACTCAGTTTGACGGGTTTGAGTGCCTGGAGAGTGGGGCGAAATTCGCCTGATCGCCTCATGGGGCGATCCACAATGACAAGTACCCAGGTCGGCTGACCAATAAAGTCCGGATTTTACTGGGTTGATCACGCCTAGGTTTTAGTATTCTGAGATCTGTTGCCGCACGCCACGTACTCCGTACTCGTCATGATAGTTGGAATGCGGCTGGACAATTTAGTGCCGAAACTTTGGTACTCAACTTAGCTTGAAAAAGGGGGGAGAATTTTGAGGGAAGACAATTAAAACCACTGAAATAAAAAAAAAAATTATATAGGTTTCAGGACAGCTTTGCTCCAAAATAGTATACTGCCTAAAATAGTTTCAAAACTGTACGTTACCATTTCAAAAATAGTAGTTGGTGCAATTTTTAAAATGTACATGAATCTTTATGACAAAACAAACTATACGTAATTATAAAGAGCTTTATACAAATTATAATGGCAATTTTTTATATTCTTCCATTAATTAAAATTAAAGTTATAAATATAGTTCTTTAATTTTTTTACATACTATATATCATGACTTACCCCGATTGACATATTAACAATTGCAGATCCATCTTCAATGTAACCCTAAAAAAAGGAATTAAATTATGAATAAACCTAATAAAATTGTAATACAGAAAAAAGGTAAATTAAAAGTCTAAATTTATTGAGCTATAAAAATCGATTATTATTATTTTTATAAGAAATACTAGATGGAATCCGTCAAAACTTGACGGAAAAAATATTATAACAATATCAGTAAAATAAGTTACTTTATTATTTAAGAAGGGGTACGTATGAAACAGTCTTTCAAATATTTTATTTTAAAAGTTTTGCGATGCAAACTATTTTCTATGCAAACTCCAAACAAACAATCCGTAAACAACTGTGTAATGCAAATCAGTTTGACATTACCGCCATATTCCCCACCGCAAGAAAGAAAATTTCATGGACCTATGAAGTATCATACAAATAGTATATTCCTACGTTCATCTCATATTCAGTAAATAAAAGAACATAGTAAATAAAGCACACATCTTCTCCCCCCCCCCCCTCCTGTGATAATACAACCGAATGAGCTCCATTGCCCAAAATCACCGTCAAAATTTGACGTAAAAAAAAAAAAAAAAAAAAAAAAAAAGTTTCCTTTTTAATCATTGTTTGTTTAAAATCCATATCTTCTAAAACGCATCCATTGTTTTAAGATAATCAATTTTTATGTAAAGATGAAGAATTATTTTTACAATACTAAATCAATCTGCAGATGAGGGAGATTTTTAAAGTTTTCAAGTGTAATTAATTTGTATGGCTTCTTCGGTCCCTTTACATAATTAGGATGATTATACCTTTTCCATGACAGTCGGGGATCTTTTCCTTCATATACAATTAAATACCCAATTGATCTTTAAAAATATATAAAAAGACGATCATAGTATGTTCTGGATGCAACATATACATCAACGAATTCAACATATCAATTTTATGTTAAATATAAACAGAAAATAGTTTTTTTTTCTGATCTTATGATTTATTATGATTTATTATTATTATTATTATTATTATTTTACTTTTCATGATAGTTAGGGAAATCTATTTTCAATTGGGGCAACTTTCCCAGGGGCTATTTTACATTATTAAAGCAAACTGATGGTCTTTGTTGAAATAGAATTGAAAAATATTTCATGCTTGAAAATTATTTAAAAAGTCGTTATATTAAACGGCAGTTTTCAAATAAATTTCAATCGAAAGCTAATTTTTTTCTAATTGATGATGTAATAATTGAAATTGTAAAATGTAGTAAAATGTAGCAAAAAATTGAAATTTGTAGTATTTTAAAGTGATGTATGCGCGATGAAAGGTAAAGCGATAGCACCGTTTGTTATCACAACCTTTATACATTTCTAAAAATTGCCACTGTGTTTTGGCTGGCATCCAAAAGTAGACTACCATTTTTTGAAATCGAAAGAAAAATTTACAGTGAAAGAAATAGGACTTTGCCGTTAATAAGAAACTGTTAAATGAACTTATAACAATTCTACCAAAATAATTCCTGTAAAATATTAGCCTTACATTGTTTATTCTAGTCTAAAATAAAATCATTATTTCAAGGTTTTTTTTTTAACCATAACACTATTTTTAATAATTTTAATTTTCCTGAAATCCTTTAGTTTTGTGGGGTTTTTTTAATTAAAAAATGAAATCTTCTAACCTATAATTTAAAAAAAGTAATTGGTAGCGTGTAATTAAGATATGCAATCAAGATATGCAATCAAGATGAAGCAACCAATAAAAGCTTCAGTTCTAATCTTTAAAATTAAAAATTGAAAAATCAGTTAAAATTACGTCATGTGGACACAATCATATGAATTTTTCTTTTTAGTTTTATCAATGTTAAAATGCATTTCAAGCTAAGCATAATGTCATTTTCACCGGCGCAAACTTTTTACACGTACCTTATATACGTTACTTTTACGCTTAAACACAATGTATACAAATAAAAATACATTTTGTATTTAATTGTAAGGAAAAAATGGCATCAACAAAGTTATAATGCATAGTGATAAAATAAACTCAATGGACAATATTCCCATGACTTCACAATAAATATGAATTTTTATTCGCTTTTAAAAATAAAGTGCACGCGATAAATATTTTTACCTAAATTTAACTTGCAAATTAAAAAATTCGGCCTAAAAGCCAAGCGCCTTTAATATGTATTATTTCTCTTTTATCATCGCAACCAAAGAGTTTCTCGTTACTCTGTGCCTTGCAACAGTGGAAGTTATCCGATTGCCGACTTTATGACGTCATACGCAGAATTAAAAGTTTAATTTAAAATTACGGCTAATTAATTAAATTTTCGAACAAACGAATGTACGATAACAAATCTGTATCCAAATATCTTTCATTTAAAAAAAGAATGATGTAATTTGATGCTGTAGTTTGTTCAAACGGAATGTCGAAAGAAAACGCTTAGCGTTTTAAATATATAGATTTTTCATGTTATTGAACACCGTCGATAAACACGAGCAGAGAAAAAAACTTATAAACTTAACTAAAAAAAATAAAAATATATAAGCTTCATAAGTTAACAAATTATAGAATGTTGTATTATTTATACAAATCACTACATAGTATAAAACAAAGTCGCTTTTTCTGTCCCTATATCCCTATGTACGCTTAAATCTTTAAAACTACGCAACGGATTTTGATGCGGTTTTTTTTAATAGATAGAGTGATTCAAGAGGAAGATTTATATGTATAATAACCATATGTTTTGCTTTGTAATCACTACATAGTATAAAACAAAGTCGCTTTTTCTGTCCCTATATCCCTATGTACGCTTAAATCTTTAAAACTACGCAACGGATTTTGATGCGGTTTTTTTTAATAGATAGAGTGATTCAAGAGGAAGGTTTATATGTATATCCATTAAATAGTGGAGAAATACTGTTATTTTTGAGGTTTTTAATGTGATGTCGTAAATAATTTCATTTTTTCCGCTTATACATTGCAAACGCAGGCTGAACCGTACAAGATTTATCAAAATAATGTACTAATTATTGTACACATTAAAAAGGTCTACAGAAAACACAAAGAGATGAAGGTTTTCAAGGTTAACCCGAAGCAAAGCGAGGGAGGGCCGCTAGTTATACATATAATATTTCTTTTAACACATTCTCTTCATTAAAAATTTAATTTCTAGCTGATCGGCCCAGCGTTGCTCGGTACCATCAGAAAATGACAGGAAACACGAAATAACTCTAAAAATCGCTGTACGAAAAGAATTCCGGTTAAAATGTTTTAGTCCACTTAGTAAATTTTGTCCTCTGCGATTTTTATATTCTTAGCAATATTTATGAGATTTTTCTTTTTAAATAGTTTTGCGGCAATTTTTCCACATTAGTAAAAATAATCTGGTGTTAATCTTTTAACGCATATTGTAAATTTTGTTCTCCTTTCAACAAATTTTATTCGGAATTCACACAGCGATTTTAGAATTTTTCGCGAATTATTTATGCGAGTTTTAGAGTTTTTTGTGTTTTGAGGCGATATTTCTTCATTAATAAAAGAAATACTGTTTTAATATTTTAGCCCAATTTACTAAACTTTGCCTTCTGTGACTTTTCAACTAAATTTTCTTGACTTTTAGCGTTTTCTCGTGATTTTCTACAATTTCAATACATTATTCAAAGGAATCCGGTTTTAATCTTCTAGTAGTCCAATGTAGTACATTTTGTTATATTTTCAATAAAGTTTATTCGGAATTCGTGCAGCAATTTTTAGAGTTATTTCGTGTTTCCTGCTATTTTCTGACGCAACCGGGCAACTCTGGGCCCATCAGCTAGTAAATTAAATGTTTTATGAAGACAATGTGTTATAACGAACATTATATGTATAATTTGCATAAATAATACAACATTGTATAATTTGTTAACTTATGAAGCTTATATAATTATTTTTTATAGTTTACTTTATAAGTTTTTTTTAGCTCGTGTTTATTGACGGTGTTCCATAACAAAAAAAAATCTATATATTTAAAACGCTAAGCGTTTTCTTTCGACAATCCGTTAGAACAAACTACTGCATCAAATTACATCATTCTTTTTTTTAAATGAAAGGTCTTTGGTAACAGATTTGTTATCGTACATTCGTTTGTTCGAAAATTTAATTAATTAGCCGTAATTTTAAATTAAATTTTTACTTCTGCGTATGACGTCATAAAGTCGGCAATCGGATAACGCCCACTTTTGCGAGGCACACAGTAACGAGAAATTCTGTGGTTGCGAGGGTAAAAGAGAGATGATAAATATTAAAAGTACGTGGCTTTTAGAACGAATTTTTTAATTTGCATGTTAAATTTCGGTAAAAATATTCATCCGGTGGTTGTATAAGCGAATAAAAATTCATATTTATTGTGCCGTCACGGGAATATTGTCCATTGGGTTTATTTTATCATTATGCATTATAACTTTGTTGATGTCATTTTTTTTCATTACAATTAAATACAAAATATATTCAAAAATTGACGCGAAAAGCGAAAAAAGGCTAAAAATCGCATTGAAAATCGCGGAAGACAATATATATATATATATATATATATATATATATATATATATATATATATATATATATATATATATTTGTCTTACGTGGCGCGGAAATAGGGCTGAATTTCTACCTTATCGTTGGCAAGAACCGTAGTTTCCAGAGCTCAGACCAATGAACAGACAAGATTGTGTTAGGTTCACCTCCAATATGGCGGTCAGTGTCAGAGCAGTGAAACTCAAGCTTTCAATGATTAAAAATAAAATAATTTGAACGTAATCCAAAGCGTCTGAGATGATTCCTCATTTTAATTATGAGTAATATTGTTCATTTCAAATGAATTCTCAACTCTTATTTAGAATTTATTTACGAATTTCACTCACACAAAAAATCGGAGATAATAAAATATAAACTTTCTAGAATGCCCCTGCTGCCATCTGTTGCTGTTTTATTGAAGTAAAAATTTCTTTTGCAGAAATCTATAATCAATTACAATAGTAAAATGCCGAACGAAATTTAAACAATCATTGATGGTAAACTATCTTCCTACCACGTAGTTTTTTTTTTTTTTTTTTTTTTTTTTTTTTTTTTTTTTTTTTTTATGAATTTAAGCCGTGCTGTACAATAGTATAGGTGAAATTGTAAACTAATTATGTTTCCAAGATCCTTTTTTCATAGTATTTAAATAATTTATATGCCCATTAGTAGCATCAACTAAATGCATTTTTAGTTGTGTTTTCAATGGAGTTTTCAATTACTTTTTTACATTAAAAAATTGTCAATTTCATATGTTCAAATGATTTATTGTAGTACTTATTCCGGCTAGAAATACTAGAAAAATAAAAAGGGGCGAGCGAGCGAAGTGATCTGGGATCGCGTAGCGGTCTCAATGTGAATTGCTTTCCAATTCACGGGGGTTGGCGAGCGTTAGCGAGTAGGGGGCTGAGCCCCCTAGTATAATGCATTGGGCTAAAAGTTTGAAATCGCATTTCTTTTACTAATGGGGAAAAATCTCCGCTAACGCCAACAAACTTTGAAATTCGCATAAAAATATTGGACAAAAATTCAAATATTTCTGTACGAATCCCCAATGAACTTTATTGAAAAAAAGTACAAAATTTACAATATTGTGCTAAAAGGTTAAAACCGGATTCTTTTTACTAATGTGAAAAAATCGCCGTAAAACTATGTAAAAAACCATTAAAAATTGCATAAAATTGCTAAAAATTTAAAAAGCTAAGAGCAGAAAATTTACTGCATTGGATTATAAAACATTGTGACTGGAATTGTTTTCACAAATGTCAAAAATCGAAAACGAGAAAAAAAAAAAAAAAAATAAAATAAAATAAAATAAAAATAAAAATGGCTCTGAAAATAGCGGAAGACAAAATCTTTAAAACAGAATTTTTTTACCAATGTCAAAAATTCGCCGCCAAGCGGCTAAAAAATCTAAAAATAAAATGCTAAAAAAATGCTAAAATTCTCTTTGAAAATCGCATCTAAGCGCTCAAACGTCAAAAATCGTGGAGGACAAAATTTACTATATTAGGCTAAAAATTTGAAACCGAATTATTTTTACAAATGTCCAAAAATCCCAACGGAACTCGAAAAATCGCATTACAAATCGCTAAAAATTCAAAAATCGCGGAGAACAAAATTTACTATACTGGGTTAAAATTCTGTAACCGTAATTCTTTCACGAATGGCGAAAAACGTTCGCCACGGAACGTTAAAAATCGCTAAAAAGCACAATAAAATTAGCTAAAAGTTCAACAATAGAGAAGAGTAAAACTTACTATTATTAGGCTAAAAGTTTAAATTCGAATTTAGTTTTACTAATGTTGAAAAATTACCGCAAAACGCAAAAAAAAATCTAAAAATCATATAAAAAATTTCACATGACTCGAGCCTTGTTGACATGGCTGCAATGCGCCTACAGTTTTCATTGTTTGCCGGTTCATGGTTTCTTTTTAACTTTGTTGAATTGGCAGATTAAAAAAAAAAAAAACAAGAACGAAAAATCATGCGTCAAGCATAGATTATGTAACACTTTCCAACGGTTCCAAAATAATTTACAAATCATTACCGTTTAATAAGCTGAAAGATAACAACTAAGTAAACAATTTGGAAAAAGCATAACATATTTAAGAAACGTAATTTCAGGAACTTGCAACATGTACAATATTCGGAAAAATATTTGAATACTTTTATTCAGCCCTGTATAGGATCTATAGATTTGTATATAGACTACATAGGATGCTAAATTTTAGTTTAGTTAGGAAACGCGTAGCACAGTTTAAAATTCTCCTTCTGGAGTTTCTGTCCATAAACGGAAATGTGTTCGCGAACTTTTGTGCTGCCCTGTGTAGGATCTACAGAATTTATACACACCAAGTAATAGACAAAAATTGAGTTAAATTTAAAATCGCGTTCAGCAACTTAAAACGCACTTCCAGAATTATTATGTTAGCAGACAGTAGAGAATTCGTTTGTGTGTCCCTGTAAATGAACGATGACTGCTATACACACACTAATCTGTAGTAAGCCTGTTGTAAGGCACCTTAGTGTTATATATAAATTTCAGTGCGGTTAAAATAGTGAAACATTATTTAATTAAACCGCAAACGATTTTTCTCCATAGACGTAATGTAACGGAATTCTTTTGACTGTCCCTGTAAAGTAACTATAAGTGCTATGCACACCCTATTCCACATTAAGCTTCTTTTAATGCACCTTAGTGATATATATCAATTACAATGTGTTTGCAATTGTGTAACATCATTAAAATAAACCGCAAATGATTTTTCCCCATAGACCGTAATGTAACGGAATTCTTTTGAGTGTCCCTGTAAAAAAACTATAAGTGCTACACACTTCAGTTGAAATAGGGAACATGCTATAGATAACGACAATAACATATAAAAATTGCAGGGCAATCTGAGCATATTTACGGGAGTTAGAGAACGGCCAGACGGCCAGACGGCAGACGGCCATACGGCCATACGGCCAAACAAACCGAAGTCATAAACACTTTTCAACTAGGCTGAAAAGTATTAAAAAGCAAAAATTAAAAAAGAGAAAGGAATTGGTGTCGTAATTTAGAACCTTGATCAGGTGACTAGACCTTCACCTGACTAGGTATCTCCAGACAAGGGCGCCCATATGATTAATTTTAGGGGGGGGGGATGAGAAAAATCTCAACTTCCTTCAAAGCTATTACATATTTTAGTAAATATTCAGGGTACTAAAATACAGCAAAATCTGTCTATGTCGAATCCTACTTTTATGTTTTTCCGTGAAGTTTCAATCGAAGAATAAAAGGATTTTACTGATTTTTAAAAAAATCCATTATAATTTTATATTACTAGACATGTGTGTGTGAATACTAAAAACTACATTTCATATGCATTAAAATTTAATTTAAAGCTCTTTATTTTTCTTTAATGCAGAAGTTTCAAATGGGCAATACAATTAATCTTCAGTACTATGACACCATAATCTCCAGTACACCCAGAAAAAGGAACTGATTAAAACAACAAAACATGTTTTGTTGAGTACATTTTGGTTGTTCAAGCAACATTTTTAGTTGAAGTAAAAAGTTGGTTTTGTTGCATTGGGAAAAAATATTGTTAACACTCTTACAAAATTTTAACAAAATTTCATCAATTTTACTTGAATTAACAAAATCTGTTTTTAGCACTTTCCAACCTAGTTGAAAAGTGCTTATGACTTCGGTTTGTCTGGCCGTATGGCCGTCTGCCGTCTGGCCGTCTGCCGTCCCGTCTGTCCGTGCTCTAACTCCCGTAAATATGCTCGGATTGCTCTGCAATTTTTATATGTTATTGTCGCCATCTATAGCATGTTCCCTATTTCAACGGAAGTGTGTAGCACTTATAGTTATTTTACAGGGACACTCAAAAGAATTCCGTTATATTGCGTTCTATGGGGAAAAATCATTTGCGGTTTATTTAAATAATGTTTCACTAATTTAAACGCATTGAAATTTATATATATCACTAAGGTGCATTAGAAGAAGCTTAATATGGAATAGGGTGTGCATAGCACTTATAGTTACTTTACAGGGACAGTCAAAAGAATTCCGTTACATTACGTCTATGGAGAAAAATCGTCTGCGGTTTATTTAAGTAATGTTTCACTATTTTAAACGCACTGAAATTTATATATATCACTAATGTGCATTACAAGAGGCTTACTACAGAATATTGTGTACATAGCAGTCATCGTTCATTTACAGGGACACACAAAAGAATTCTCTACTGCCCGTTAACAATAATTCCTGGAAGTGCATTTTAAGTTACTGACCGCGATTTTAAATTTAACTCACTTTTTGTTTATTACGTGGTGTGTATAAATTCTGTAGATCATATACAGGGAAGCACAAAAGTTCGCGAACACATTTCCGTGTATTGACAAACTCCAGATGGAGAATTTTAAACTGTGCTACGCGTTTCCTAACTGAACTAAAATTTAGCATTCTATGTAGTATATATACAAACCTATAGATCCTATACAGGGCTGAATAAAAGTATTCGGATATTTTTCCGAATATTGTATATGTTGGAAATTCCTGAAATTATAATTTTAAATATGTTATGCGTTTTCCAAATTGTTTACTTAGATGTTCTCTTTTAGCTTATTAAACGATATGAATTGTAAAATTATTTTGGAAGCGTTGGAAAGTGCTACATAATCTATGCTTGACGCATGATTTTTCGTTCTTGTTTTAATTTTACCATAATTTTGAAAGTTTTAATTCTAGCAAAATTTTGTTGCTTTTACAAAATTTAAATTGTTGTGTAGTAGCCATAACTCTCTCACGTAACTTGGTTTATTTGACTTATATAGCTGTATAATTAAAGGATTAACATAATTTTTGGATAATTAAAATTTTTTAAATTGGGACGGACCAAGGTAGTTTTAAAAATCCCCTATCTCATTTATTACTTTCTTCTATCTTTACAAGAAGAAAGTATTGGAGTCATGAAAATTTTCAACTTCTGATTTTCGACGGATTTTAGAAGGTTCTGAACATAATTTGACTATTTTTAGAAAATGACTGTCTATGTCTGTCTGTATGTGACAAAAATTTTGAGGGCGCTCTATGTCAAGAACTAATGCACGGAATTTAATAAAATTTTATATTGAGTTACTTCCTGATATAAATTGTTGCTGATTACTTTTTGGCGTAAATCGCGCAACAGGTGGTGCTGCTATGTTGCAATTTTCGCGATTTCTGCAATAGATTCGCGATTTCTCAAGAACTAATGCACTGATTTACATCAAAACACAGATTGAGTTAGACCGTGACATAAATAGAAGCTGATTACGTTTTAGTGTAAATAACCCGACAGGTGGCGCTGCTATGCTATTTTTTTCATGATTTTCACTATAACTAAATCTCAAGAACTAATGCACGGATTAATTTTTAAATCCTTTTCAGCAGTGATTTACGCCTGTAATTCTTAAATAATAACCAGTGAATTTTTATCCTGCTTTTTTTCAAGCGTAAACCGATAGAGTGAAAAATGTCCCAATCCGGGAATCGTACTCGGGTCCTCAGAATAGCGCTCTGAGGCCCCAGCATACGGCAACACAGTTAATTTTTAATTAATTTTCTGCAGTGAATTACGCCTGTAATCCTTGAATCTCCCTTGAAACCAGTGAATTTTTATCCTGTTTTTTTACAGGCGTAATGCACTGCTGAAAATGAATTAAAAATTAACTATATGTTGCCGTATGCTGGGCTTTGTATTTTCGTCTCATGTTTGCCGCAGAAATTTGCATGCTCATGCAGGGCCTGTTTACCGAATAGGCCCGGGAAGCCCGTGCTTACTCAAAGAAATACAAAGGTTTTCCCAAATTTATTTTTCAGAATAACTTTTTACATAAGAAAGAAAATCAATCAGGGTAAAAAATGCACTTTTCCCTTACGAAATTTTTATCTAAGAAGCTCGCTTTTTCTAAATTGTTGCTTACTCGAAATTTTGATGGTAAAATTTCAAATTGTTGCAGCATACCAAAATTGATTTAGTAAATAACAAAGCATTTGGTAGAGGGGGGCCCCAGAGTAACGTCCGGCTTTCCCTACTTTTATCTCTTAAGCGGGTCCTGTGCTCATGATGACATTTTCATCATGTGCTGCGGTTGCAGCCGGTCCGACATATATAAGAGTGAGAAATTTCAATTTTGGATATCGTTCCTTCTGGCTCAGTGGTTAGAGTCACAGATCGTTATTCTGAGGACCCGGTTTCGATTCCCAGCTTGGAACATTGTTCAATCTGTAGGTTTAAGCTTGATAAAAATTCGCTTGTTATTATTCAAGGATTACAGGCGTAATTCAGTTCTGAAAATGAATTAAAAAATAGTTAAGTTTAGATTGGTTCTAATACAAAAAAATAATTTTAAAGTAAATATTATATTTGTTTATGTAACAAAAACCTTTTGTTGTTAAAACAAAGAAAATTCTTAAAATTACACAAAACAATTGTTCTTTAAACAAAAGTTTTTGTTACCGAAACTGAAAAGAACTCTTAAAGTAACAGATAATTATATTTATTTTGAGAAAACTTTCAACAAAATAATTTTGTTAATTCAAATAAAATTGAAATATTTTTACTTGAATTAACAGAACATTTTTTTGCTGACGAAACAAATTTTTTTGTTGGAATTGCAAAAAAAATCAACAATATTTTTCTTGTTGATTCAAACAAATTTTTCATTGATCCATATTTAAACGGAAAATTTTGTTGGGCCAACCAAATTTTGGTGGATTCAACAAAACTTTTCTCTGGGTGTACTTTTTAGAAAAAGCAAATTGTAGATTTCAGTTATTTTTCGAAAATATATCTATATCCAATTCTTTTAAATTCATATCTTTTATTCTGTCTTTGTGGACGCTTAATAAGCGTAAATTTGATAGACACTCTTGATGTTGACTCTTGGTGCTCCTCGACCATGTCTTTACTCGCCTGGGGGTACTAAGTGATCTTTCTACAGTGCATGGTGTTGGTGGAATTGTCATATAATTTAATATGGCTGTCTTAAGTGAAGGGGAGAATGCAGTTTCTGTGAGAAGTACATTTATCATGCCATTCCCACCAGTCTTTGCTTTTCCACAAATCAAACCATGTTCTTTCTTCCAACTCCAAATTCTCAATATTATAAAACAGAGATGGCTTCTTAATTTCTTTGACAAAAACATTTTTTCTTCATATTTTGCATCATATTGGGATGAAAACAAAATCGCTTTCAATAAGTTTCATTTTGATTCATAAACCTTGACTAAGGGATATAATCAAGAGTCTAAATAAGGATTAAAAAGTTCTGATCTGTAATAATCAAGAGGCTTCAGTGTAAAAAATTTTGGTCAACAATTACGGTACATATACTAGCAACTTTGTGACTAGTATATATACCGTAATTTAACTGGACGGTATATGTACCGTAAAATATTTAAAGTATATGTACCGTCTGCGCTCCCCCTCTCCTCAGGTATTCACGCATTACGTAACAAGAGAAAGAGCATCATTTCAGGGGTTGCCGTACACCGAGGCAGGGCTACCAGCTTTTTCCTTACTGAAAAATAATTATTTTACGGTATAAATAGCGATGTTTTACTGAAAAACAATCGTTTTACGGTATAAATACCGTTATAATCGAAATGGCACATATACGGTTTTTTTACGCTTAATATACATTAAAAGTACGGTAGTCATACCATATAGAGTCAAAACGGTACAAGTACCGTTAATTTACGATACATTTACTGACATTTTACGAAAATGTTTTACAGTGTTGGCTGCAGGAGCGTTCGAACGGTGAGATTATTTAGTACACGTTCTAGACCGTTTCATATCAATTTCTAAGACAGTTGCAAGTTTGCATTACTTCCATGAAAATTTCTGAAAATTCTCCTTCTTATTCCATCCTGCGCATACGAAAAATCTCAAGAAGTTCCTTCTTTATGTGCTGATGTACAGAATGAAAATGAGAATCTACAGATTGTAATTTGTTTACACTTGGCTTCAGATATGAAGAATATCAAGAAATTATTCTGAGACATACAATAAATACTACAGATGATCTTGTAGAATCTAACTGAAAAGCTTGTGAGCGTGTTTTTGGGTTCGTGCCATTATCAAGAGAAATATTATAGAGAGTTTCTTTAACAGTAGCAAAATGATTAGAAGAATGTCGTATGGATTTATACTTTTCTGAACACTTTGTTTCACATGGAATGGGATTTTTTTCTTTCTAAAAGTGCTCTCTCTAAAAAATCTAGTAATTGCAAAATAAAATCTGCTACGCATTATGCATCTAATTTTTACAAATATACAAAACCCATGAATTCTTCTTTAATTGATGCAGCCAACATCAGCATCTTAGTGATATTTCTTATTCAGAGACATTTGTTCTTTCCCGCTAATGTCAGCAATTTCATTAGCCAGCAAAGAAAATACATCACATTCATTGACTTCTTTTACGATCTTTTTTTTTATTATAGCATCCACAAATGTTTATTAAATCATTTTGGACTCTGTGTGAAGTATATGTAGCTTTTCCTGAGTGTGTTATCAGATGGTCTTTAAGAATTTTGTCACCTGAACCAAGCAGATATTCAAAATTCCCACTTTGCGAGAATTTTCCCCGAATTGAACATATCAATTCGTTGATAAATATGTTGCATCAGAATATGCTAGGAACTGTATTTTATTATTTTTTTAAAGATCCATTGGATATTTAACTGTATAAGAGGGAAAAGATCCCTGACTGTGATGGAAAAGGAATAATCATCCTGATTATGTAAAGGGACCAAAGAAACCATACAAATAAATTACACTTGAAAACATTAAAAATCTCCCTCATCTGTAGATTAATTTATTATTGTAAAAAAAATTCTTCATCTTTACGTAAAAATTGATTAGCTTAAAACAATGGATGCGATTTAGAAGATATGGATTTGAAACAAACAATGATTAAAGAGGACATTTTAAAACTTTTAATTTAAACATTTTAAAACTTTTTTTAACGTTGAATTTCAACGGTGCCTTTGGGCAGATGCAATGTACATGCGCATAGGAGCTCATTCGGTTGCATTATCACAGGGGGGGGGGGATTTACCATGTTCTTTTATTTACTGAATATGAGATGAAGGTAGGTATATACTACTTTTATGATACTTCATAAGTCCATGAAATTTTCTTTCTTGCCGTGGGAAATATGGTGGTAATGTCCAACTGACTGGCATTACACAGTTGTTTACGGATTGTTTGTTTAGAGTTTACATTGGAAATAGTACTGTATTTCACGGGGGGAAAAAACTTTTAAAATAAAATATTTGAAATTCTGTTTCATACGCACCCTTTCTTATGTAATAAAGAAGCTTATTTTACTGATATTATATAGTAATGTTTTTCCGTCAAGTTTTGCCGGGTTGTATCTAGTGTATTTTAAAGACGTTACACAACCTCAAATATAATGAAAATCGTATGCATTACTGAGGTTTACTGTAATATGCTTTCTACAGAATGTGGGGGCGTGAGGTTTTGAGGGATCCCACACTCTTCAAATGCTTAATCACTGGTCTAGTCCTTTTTTACTTTCATAAAGGTCATTGTAGAATAATGGGAGACCTAAAAAGCTCTACTGCCCAAACGAAATTCTACGAAATCGAAAAGCAATATAATGAGCCCTTAAAGTAAACCATTTTTTTATTGACTTTTTTTCCAACAATTAGTACGTGTCTCCTACTGAAGCAGGAAGGTGTTCATTACTGGCTCATTTTAAACTCTCGGAAAAAAATAATTTTGTTGTGAAAAAATGTTTAACGTAGTAACTTATGCAGCACTATGCATAAAGAAGTTACTGAGATATCGTAAACTCGCTGTTGTTTCAGTCACGAAAGTTAAGAACAGTGCTAAAAAAATTGGCGTAAAATATTCTTTAACTGTCTACTACTGGTACAGTTACCTTAAGTTTACAACCTTGCTTTGGATCCGAGTTAATGCACTTAGAATAGTATGGAAAACACAGTCTTAACTAATACATCTGTTTTACTAGGCATGTGAGATGTGACGTACCTATTGAATGTTGATATTTATAGTCCATGAAACGGCGACTCAATTTGTGACCCGGACCTATCTAATCTGACAAACCAGGTGTCGAAATTATTCATAAAGCACATAAGGTATTAGACTTGGAATCCTTATCTGGCAAAGTTCCAAGTAATTCATGGCTCCAAGAAGTGTTTCAAAAAATGATACCGAAATTGAACATAAACAATGGCTCAGAACTGGACGCGCTACAATACAAATTTTGTCGAGCTGATTTGAATTTCACGACGGCTTGAGTGAGTGTTTGGTCCAAATGAAGTGGCCAATTTGAGTATTGATGGCAGTTTAAATGTAGTGTAAAAAATTGTCACGTTCAAGTTCTTTTTTTATACAGGGTGGTCCTAAAATATATGTCAAAAATGTAAAGGTAGGACCTAAATAAGCAGATTTCGTATAGGAATGTGGGTGCGGAAATCCAGCGTTGAGGCAGCAGAGGGCACTGTTGAGTTCGGCGGATGAAAGCGTTTCGCTGCCTTGAATAGTTATTCTCCGCACGGATTTCGAGCAACATGCATTGTTACCCCAATGCGGGGCTTGCCGACATGCATTTCATGTATGAGGCTACGCGAGAAAATGAAGCGGCTTCTCAAAGGATGCGCAAGTTCAACGGTTCTCGAGCTTGTCGAAAGACTATCCTCTACTGTGCGTAATATTTCTTCTTATACTGCTGGAATTCTGCAATTTCTTCCAGTGCTCGTATCACAGATGGAAGCATAAAACGATCCACTCGTGCACAACTCCCATGAAGACGCTCAAATGTTTCGCGATCCGGCAGATTCCTACCCGGTAATCGTTCCATGTACATCCTTTGAGCATCTGCACCATTTACTTGCGCAGCCCCACATATGAAATGCATTTCGACAAGTTCCGCATTGGTGTAACGATGCTCGAAATCCGTGCGGGGAATGACGGTTCAAGCGAGCGAAACGCTTTCATTTGCCGAACTCAACAGCGCCCTCTGCTGCCTCAACGCTGCATTTCCTCACCTATTTTTCTATACGAAATCTGCTTATTTAGGTCCCCTCTACCTACCTTTACATTTTAGACATATATTTAAGGATCACCCTATATATATGCCGCTAACCAGGCCCCTACCTGCCAGACATGAGTGGCTAGCTTGACGAGTTCGTACCTGGGCGCGGGGCGATATTCGCCTGATCACAGTATGGCCTGTGATCCACCTGACAATAGCCTTGTTGGCAACGCTGCAATGCTCTCTAGTGGTTTGCCACAGTTCTCTTTGTTTGCCGGTTCTAGGTTTCTATTTAACTTTATTGAATATAAAAAAAGCAAAAATTAAAGAAGAGAAAGGAATTGGTCTCGTAATTTAAAATCTTGATCAGTTCACGAGATATTCACCTGACTAGGCACCTCAGATGAGTAATTCATAGGAACTTGGAGGACTTTACACCCACGACGGATTTTGCATGCACCAGGCGCCATTAGCGTACATAGATTTATATATTTGTCATGTTTGTTGGCTTGTCACGTTCATGGTGAGTTGTCGCTGTAGAGTTTATTGCCTCTTTTATGGGCTGATTTCACTTTTTGTTTTATTTGTCTCTGTCAGGGTTTTATGCAATTTTTATGGGCTCACCCCTGTTGTGGGTTGTTTCTGTCTATTATCATTCGTTGGGTTTTTGTCTCTATCTTGATAAATTGATAACTCTAGATTGTGCTAGTGCTGGTTGTCACATTTTGAAACTTGGTCTTTCTGCGAAAGTTTCACTGATTATTATGTCAGTGAATATCTAGCGTTCAAATTCAGAAGTATACAAGGAATTCTACATACCATTGATATAATCTTGAAAATTCTGCATACAAAGTGTTTGTAATGGAAGTTCTGATCTTGATGTAATTAAATTCTGGCTTTCAGCGGCAGTTTCACCGAGATTTCTACTGATAACACGAAAAGCGAGGCAAGTAAGTCTCGATGATAATGTACTAAATTTTCTAGTTTTATAGTTTAAATGAATTTTTGGCGGCAAACTTGCATTGCTTTACTTTAATAAACTAATGTAATCATCAGCGAACTAATGATTAAGTGTTCTTCAAATAATAATCCTTTGTTTGCTTTCAATATATATAACACGGAAGTAAACAAATAATTGCTTATCTGGATTCTTTTTTTGCAGTTTTTTCCTAGTCATTCATATACGGTCTCGATAGTTAAAAAAATAAGGAGGCAAACAAAGAATTGTTTATCTGGATACTCTATTCAAATTGAATTTTTTTTATGCAGTTCTTTAATAGTTATTCATATACAGTCCACATAGTTAAAAAATTTGCCACTTCAATGTCGCATAGATACCTAAAATATTACCATGTAATCTATAAATAATACATGTTTTTAATTAATGTCATAACATTTTTCATAAAATTGTGCCGTTTTTGGAGTAAATATTTACACTTTTGTGATTTTTGTACTCACTGGCAAGGATCCTTTCAAGCAATTCATAATAAGCGAAGGTCGTATGATGCAAACAGGTAAATCGTGAGCTTTCTCTACCAAAAGATTTTCAGCGATGCATTTACTAAAAGTATAATAATACAGAAATTTCGGATTGCCCTTCGAAAAAAGGTGATTCAGAGCATCTACATTTCCATTCCTAAACATAGAGGGAAGAAGAAACAATGTTAGATTAATTATATAATTCTTCTTTTATTATTTTTGCATATAATCGAAAAAAAATTACAATAAATCGCAACTCTTATTCAGAATAGTTTCGTCACAGAGTAGAAAAATGTTAATAATACTTAATTACTTACGATTTCAAAAATCTTTCTCCTATCTTCAGAAACTAATAGGGGAGGGTCAATCAAAAAAATCAATTTAAACATTTGGTCTCTTCATCATGCAGAGCAAAATGTACATTCGTAAAGAAGGTAGAACTAAGACTATTTACATGAATCCTCTTTTATCGTTAATTAATTTAATTCCTAAACCGTTAATTAGTCAGGTATGGTTCCAATTCAAAAATTAAAAAAAGTTTTAAATATTGTTCTTAATCATATCGAAAGAAATTTACGTCAAAATAGTTATTTTTGAAAAAATACAGAATTAAAATTTTATATTGTTTCTGTGTTTTAAATGTTATATTTAAAAAACACTATTTTCATGCTCTGACAAATAAAACAATAAAAGTTTCATTTTTGTGCTGCCAAAACTTACCGAGGTTTAATACTACAAATTTTATGAATTTTCAGGGTTTTCTGGAACTTTTTTCGGAAAACCTTTTTTTTTCCTTTTTAGTACCAGAAAAAACTAAAATCGCATAAAATACAAAATATCACAATTTTGTGAGTTTCCATCGTAAGAAAAATATAATTTTTATTGTTCTAATTGTTAAAATATGGAGAAAGTTTTTTTTCTTTAAAAAAATAATAAATAATATCGTATAAGAATCAGGTACCGTATAAAAATTGAAACATTAGAATTATAACATAACATTAGAATTATAACATAACATTAGAATTATAACATAACATTAGAATTATAATTAATAAGTACAATTTAGATACCTCCACCTGATGGGTAACTTAATTTTATCCGAACCTGACACGATCCGCGGTTCGGGTGGGGACGGGTTGACGCTTTTTTACTTTCTTCTATCTTTAGAAGAAGAAAGTATTGGATTCATGAAAATTTTTGACTTCCGGTTTTCGACGGATTTATACGTTTTCGAAGGTCCTGAACACGTTTTGACTGTTTTTAGAAAATCTCTGCCTGTGACTCTGTCTGTCCGCCTGCCTGTCTGTCTGTCTGTATGTGACAAAACTTTTGTGGGCGCTCTATCTCAAGAACTAATGTACGAAATTTAATAAACTTTATATTCAGTTAGTCCCTAATATAAATTGGTGCTGATTAGTTTTTGGTAAAAATCGCCCGACGGGTGGCGCTGCTATGCTGCATTTTTTGCGATTTCCGCAATAGCTCTATCTCAAGAGCTAATGCAGTTATTTTCATCAAACTTCAGATTCAATTAGACCATGTCATAAACAGACGCTGATTACATTTTTGTGTAGATATCCCAACAGGTGGCGCTGCTGTACCACTTTTTTAATTATGTTTTACGATAGATGTATCTCAAGAACTAATACACGGAATTTCATAAAACTTCAGATTCTATTAGACCTTGATATAAACAGATGCTGATTAAGTTTTTGTGTAAATAGCCCAACAGGTGGCGCTGCTGTGCGACTTTTTTCCTTATTATCACGATAACTATATCTTAAGAACTAATGCACGGATTTTCATCAAACTTCAGATTCAGTTAGACGTTGTGATAAGTTATTGTTGATTATATTTTGGTCTAAATCTCCCAACAGGTGGCGCTGCTATGCTGCATTTTGCAGGATTTACACAATTTTAGCAATAGTCATATGTCAAGAACTAATGCACGGAATTTAATAAAACTTTAGATTCAGTTAGACCTTGGTATAAATTCGTTGCTGATTACTTTTAGTGTATGTAAAACTTGTGTGAGAAAGAAGAAAGTTTTGGGATTGGCTCATCCGACTAGTTTTTATTGCATGTCGGATTGACTTTAAATGTTTCGGGTTCGGGTTCGGGTTGGCTTCGGGTTAGATTTTGACTCTTTTGGGTCAGGCTCGGGTTGACCCGATTGTCCAATAGAAAGTCCATTATATTTGTTGCGTTTTATCGCTACTTCCATGGTTTTAATTTAATCGTTTTTCTATTTTGCGCCTCGCGCAGACGATGTTTTTCTGTTGATAAAAAATGGATCTGTCTTAGAACTTTTATGAACTGAACTAGAAAATGTAATACGGAATATAATATGTAATATTTATGATGTGCGCGAGAACATTGTGTATTTTGTGTTCGTGGTCGTCAATATATATGTTTGTGTGTCTACATTGTGTAGATTCAATTATTTTTTGAAAGAGGACCGTTTAGGTAAGCCTAACCTATTCTTATGTTCTAGTTTTAGGATATTTTAATTTTGAAATGAATATTGATACTTTAATATCAATATAAATAATATTGAAGATAGAATTTTACAGAAAGGGACAGATTCAATGTTATTTTGGCACCTCTCTACCGGGATATTATATTATTTAAGAAAATAAAATACGATAATGGAACAGATTAAAAAATTGCGTACTCCATTAAGAAGCGCTTTTCCGCGAATTGCTAATTTACTTGAGAACAAATTAACTGATGAAAATAAAGATATTGAAGAAATTGACATTTTATATGCTAAATTAGGTGAAAAATGGACAGATCTACAACCAAAAGAACAAGAAATGTTAGATCTTCTTTTAAACGATAAAACATGTTCTCAAGAAAGTTATGATAAGGAATACGAAGGTTTTAGCGTGTATGAAGAGAAATTTATTAAGTTAAAAACGAAAGTTCAAAAGATTTTAAAGGTTTTCGAAACTGAAAATATCACGAAACGGAAGTTTAAACTTCCTAAGATAGAATTTAAATTATTTGGGGGAGATATTAAGGAGTGGTTGGCCTTTTGGGCTCAGTTTGAAAAAATACATAACGATTCTGAAATCGCGAAAGAAGATAAATATCAGTACTTGTTGCAAGCAACGTTAATAGGTTCTAGGGCAAGAGAAATAGTCGAGTCGTACCCCGCTATTGGTGATAGTTATGAAACTGTTATTGTATGTTTAAAGGCTCGATTTGGTCGTACTGTTATGTTAATAGAAGTATATGTAAGAGAAGTGCTCGCTTTAATGATGAATAATGCTACAGGAAAAGGTCCAAGAATTCCTCTTTTTAAATTATACGACAAAATTGAAACCTATTTAAGATCATTAAAAATGTTAGGTGTTTCAAGCGAACATTATTCTGCAATTCTTTATCCATTGATTGAATCGTGCTTACCAGTTGAAATATTGAGAATTTGGGAAAGAAACTTAAATTCTATTACTTTAAATTCAAAAGACGAAAGTAATAATAAGTTAGATTCTTTGATGAAATTTTTGCGGCACATAATCGAAAGCGAAGAAAAAGTCCGTTTGGCTAGAAGTGGGTTTAATTTAGAAAATGTAAACAAAAACATTTATACAGTGTCAAATAGGCGAGAAAGAGATATTCCAACGGCTACGGAATTACATATTTCACCAAAAATGAAAAGGGAAACGTGTATTTTTTGTAACAAGTCACATTTAAGTAACGAATGTAGACATGCTAATAGTTTATCTCATGAAGAGAAAAAACAAATATTAATGAAAAAAGGGGCTTGTTTTAAATGCTTAGAGATAAGAAAACACATATCACGTTTTTGTAGAACGAACATACCACCCTGTGATTGCGTTAAATTACATTTCAAAATAATGTGTCCAGCAAAAAATGATAATGAAAACCCGATTATGGAAAAGTCAGATATCGAAAGTAAAAAAGACACTGCTTTATCCAATAAAACAGGTACTCGTCGCGTACTTTTACAAACGCTTATTGTCCGTCTTAGATGTAATAATAAGATGAAATATATAAGAATATTAATTGATTCAGGTAGCAGTAAATCATATTTATCATCTTTTGCATTGGCCGAGATGGGATATGAATGCATTGGGAAAGATAATTTGACACATAGTTTATTCGGTGGCACGGAGACTGCATTATCACATAAGAAATATTTGATCAGTCTGAGCGACTTCTTTGATAATTATCGCTGTTGCGTCGAAGTATTAGATCAAGAAAAAATTTGTTCGGACATTCCTAAAATTCCTCTTGGCTCATTTATGAGTGAAATTAAGAAACAAAAAATCTTTCTCTCTGATTTGAATAGCCAGGTTGAATTGCTATATGAGTTTTCACCTAACGAAATTCATGGGCTTATAGGAGCTGATGTAGCAGGTATATTGTACACCGGAAAAATCAAACAATTGATTTCTGGCTTAGTATTGATGGAAACACGTCTTGGTTGGACTTTGATGGGAAAAACTGACCTATGTAACATATCCGATAGCACAAACAGCGTCATGTCACTTCATGTAAATGATGCAAAAATTTCAGATTTATGGCGGCTGGACACACTTGGAATTCTCGATACTGGTGAAAGCGGAAACAGACAAGAAATAGAAAAAGCAACTGAAGAACATTTTAATAAAAATATAAAAATAGATGCAGAAGGAAGGTATGAAGTGAACCTCCCATGGATTGAAAACTATCCTCCCTTACCAGTTGGTAGAAAAATCGCTGAACGACGATTAAGAAATTGTGTTGAATCACTAAAGAAAACTGAAACATTACAAGAGTATGAAGATGTATTAAAAGAATGGATACAAGAAGGCGTTATTGAAGAAGTTAAAAACTCCTGTAATGACGAAAGTGAACACTACTTGCCACATAGAGCTGTGATCAAAGAAAATTCTACCACCAGAGTTAGACCAATCTTTGATGGCTCAGCTAGACAAAAAGATTCACCTTCGATCAATGATTGTTTAGAGAAAGGTCCAAATATCGTAGAGCTCATTCCGACTATATTAAATAAATTTCGATTGAAGAAAATAGGCGTGATTGCAGATATTTGAAGAGCCTTTCTACAAATTGGTTTAAATGAGCGAGATAGACCATTTCTGAAGTTTTTATGGTGTGAGGAAGGTGACCCCGAAAAGTTCAAAATTTTCCAGCATAAAAGGGTTGTTTTCGGACTTACATGTTCGCTTTATTTACTAGGTGCAACTATCCGATATCATCTGAAGAATGTGCCTTCTAGATTTAAAGAAACAGCAGACAAGTTGTTAAAGTCTTTTTACGTAGATAACTGTGTCACTAGTGTTGAAAACTATGAGGAGCTTGAAAAATTTAGTGAAGAATCCACAATTTTTCTCCAAAATGCTAAATTTGATCTTCGAGGGTGGGAGTATAATCTCAACAAAATAGAAGCAGAAAACTTCCCGTTATTAGAAGAAAAGAATATTCCAGTTTTGGGACTGATGTGGAATGTAAAATCTGATACTCTGAAAATAGATTTATGAAAATGTTTCGAAGACTCTACTATTGTAACGAAAAGAGCAATCCTGAGTGCTGTTCATAGAATTTTCGACCCCATTGGCTTCACATGTCCTGTCACCTTGGGGCCAAAGATTTCAAGAATGCTTCAAGAATGTTGGAAATTGAAAGTTTCGTGGGATGCTGAATTGCCTGAATCTATTACCAAGAAATTTGAAAAATGGCGAAAGGATGTCTCTAAATTAAAGGAAATAGAAATCCCTCGATGTATTATTTCCAATTATGAAGCGACAGAAAATCATTCTTTGCACATATTCTGCGATGCAAGCAAGAATGCATATTCTACATGTATATTTTTAAGAAGTGCGACTGAAAATACAATATCTTCTCAGCTTGTACAGGCTAAGTGCAAGGTTGCTCCAATGAAAACCATTTCTATTCCTCGATTGGAACTACTTTCCTGTAATATAGGAGCTAGGCTGGCACAAATTGTTATACACGATCTTCAGTTGAAAGATATCCCGAAATTTTTCTGGTCTGATTCGGCAAATGCTATATATTGGATCAAGGGAACTGAAAATTTGGGCTCCTTTTGTTTTCAATAGAGATAAAGAAATCCTATCTTTGACAGAACCTGATAATTGGTATCACATCCCTGGATCATTAAATGCAGCAAACCTCCCTTCTCGTGGTTGTAATGCAGAAACTTTAGCGAAATCGAAATGGTGGGAGGGCCCAGAATGGTTGCGAAGACCGGAAAAAGAATGTCCAAAATCCAACGTTGTTCCTGATTTCAATATAGTATATTCCGAAAAGAGAAAAACTGTTGTTAGCACTACAAATCATGAAGAATCAACTGAAAAAATTTATAACAGAATTTCGTCGTACGACAAACTGATCAGAACTATTGCTTGGATTTATAGATTTTTTACTAACTGTAAAGTGGAACGTGCCAAATGGATTTCTGGACTCTTAACTCTAGAAGAAATAAATAGAGCTGAAATATCTTTGTTAAAAATAGTACAAAAGGAATCCTTTTTAGGAACTGAAGATAAACGCTTAAAATCACTTCAGTGTTATGTAGAATCAAATGGACTACTTAAAGTAAAGACACGTATTCTGATGAGAGAAGATAAAAGAAATTTCCGAATTCCGATACTGTTACCCTGTAGCCATCCAATTGTGGAAATACTTATTCGGACAAGACATCTTAGTTTAAATCATGCTGGTACCCAGATATTGATGAGTAATTTAAGAGAAGACTTTTGGATTTTGAAATGCAGGAAGACTGTTAGAAAGGTAATTAGAAACTGTGTACGTTGTAAAAGATTTAATTCAAGACCTAAACCGATTATAGAAGCACCTCTTCCGGAAGATCGTATAAAAGAAGCTGCAGTATTCGAGGTTGTAGGGATTGACTACGCCGGTCCTTTACTTCTTCGAGGTGGTCAGAAAGCTTGGATAGTTATTTTCACATGTGCTGTCTACAGAGCCATACATTTAGAGATAGCCACATCCTTATCGACTGACAACTTTTTGCAAGCTTTTAGAAGATTTATAGTACGAAGAGGTAGACCTGCGATAGTATATTCTGACAACGGTAAAAATTTCACGGGTACTGAAAATTTGCTTAAGCAAATTGATTGGGATGTTATTTCTCAGTATAGCACAGCTCGGAAGATCACTTGGAAATTTAACCCTCCATCTGCGCCGTGGTGGGGTGGATGGTGGGAACGTTTGATAGGCGTAATAAAAGGGATCCTTCAAAAAGTCTTAGGACGAAGCTCTTTGGACTTAGAAGAAACGGAAACTGTTATTTGTGATACTAAAAACATTGTTAATCAGCGGCCTTTGACCTATGTTTTAGAGGAAATTGGTGATTTAATACCACTTACTCCTTCTATGTTTTTACAAGACATTAGAGAATCAGGTATTCATGATCTTGACATTTTGGATTCATCGTCTATTAATAAGAGACATGCTTATAGACAGCGACTAAAACAAGATTTACGAAAAAGATTCCGCACTGAATATTTGGGATATTTAAAACAATCTTCGAAATTTGACAAAAATCAGAGACCTGTCCAGATTGGTGACGTTGTTCTTGTGTCTAGTGAGAATGTTAAAAAACTTGAATGGCCACTTGCCAAAGTTATTGAACTTTATCCTTCAAAAGATGGAAATGTACGATTGGTAAAGGTAAAGATGAAAGGCGGCGAATTTCTACGTCCTGTTCTCAGATTGATTCCTCTAGAAGTAACCCATGAAAGAGGTACTGAACTCCATTCTACAGTTCAGTCGAATGATAAAAAATGTCCTTTAGATCCTGCTCCTACCAAACCGACGATAAAATTGACTGGTAAAAACTGTTATTTAGACCCTACTACGAGTAAGCCCATGATCCAACATTCTGTTAAAGACTGCTTTTTAGATACTGAATCTACTGAACCTATTTTCCATAAAGGTGCTAGTGACTCCTGTGGTGACTGTACCTAAAAATGATCCCGATATGGTCGTTTATATAAACCCAAAGTAAAGTTTGAGTTTCATTGAATTCGAAACTCAAAGGTGGGAGTGTGTTGCGTTTTATCGCTACTTCCATGGTTTTAATTTAATCGTTTTTCTATTTTGCGCTTTGCGCAGACGATGTTTTTCTGTTGATAAAAAATGGATCTGTCTCAGAACTTTTATGAACTGAACTAGAAAATGTAATACGGAATATAATATGTAATATTTATGATGTGCGCGAGAACATTGTGTATTTTGTGTTCGTGATCGTCAATATATATGTTTGTGTGTCTACATTGTGTAGATTCAATTATTTTTTGAACAACATGAACATTCATTCTCGAAAAGTCAGAATAATTTAAGATATCTTATCTCCCGAAAGAGGACCGTTTAGGTAAGCCTAACCTATTCTTGTGTTCTAGTTTTATGATATTTTAATTTTGAAATGAATATTGATACTTTAATATCAATATAAATTATATTGAAGATAGAATTTTACAGAAAGGGACAGATTCAATAATATTTCTCAAGTGGAAGAAAAACTATATATTTTATATATTTGAATACTAATGCGTGTATATGTGTTAATTTTTATACAGTAAAGATAAAATTGATATAAGAGGTATAATAGTAAACTTCTTTTCCATAATTGTATTGAAATATGGATTAATTTTCTTTCACTTCGCGTTCGAGTCAGGTTCGGGTTGACGAAATTCTTTTGTCTGGTTTTAGGTGTACTTTAAGCAGAGTGTTTGGAATCGGTTGGACACAACCCGACCCAAACAAGATTCAAGTACAAATATATGTAAAATATGTAATAGATCAAGGAATTACAAAATGAACAAAGATATTTTTATTATAAGTTACCTTGACAATCGAACAACTTCTTCTGCCTTGAAAGGTAGTTTGTAAACGATTTCATCTATTATTTTTTTACGATGCGTGCTTGAAAACAACGTTGAAGTGTAAACTAAAGCCTGAAAAGAAGAAAGATGTTTTACTTATAGAACCTAACCCGCATCATTAACATATAACTGTAATTATAAAGATTTGTGCAAAAAAAAAAAAAAAAAAAAAAAAGCTATAGCTTGGACGGAAAGGAAGCTCCATCGTGTAAAAAATATTGACAGGCACCGCGAGCGATTTTGTAAAGGAAAAAACGAAATAAATTACAAAGTGATTGCCAATTGAAAACATTAAAGAACTGCCTCTTCAACAAGTTGTATTAACTTACCAGAAAAAGAGAAAATACGGGTATGAACTCAATGAAATAATAATAATCATGAACCACGATAAAGACGAGCACGAATATGAGTCCCCGTTAAACAAGAATGAAAGTGCGCAAGCATGAACGAGAGTTCTATAGAGATGAGCCAAAGCGGTTGGTTGAAATTTTGACGCAAGGCTTAGAAAAGCTTGCAAAGTGTGTATTATTGAAAGACGCGACATTTTTGTTATTTAATAATAATCTAATTATATGTTGAACTTTCAGGTGTATAGATGCTGTTGTTTCATTAAACCCCGTTGTTCATATTTATATTTGAAGAATATGCTTTTGTGTTGAAACTACATATTAATCATAGTAATCCCACACACATATATATATGTTACCGTTAAAACGGTTATTTTATAAAATACCTATTTATCTCAAGAAATAACTAACCAAGTCGGTTAAAGTGTTTTAAATTATTGGATTCAATGATTTGGCTAGTTATTTTACAGAATAACAATTGTCTAATCATTAAAGTGAAAAATTTGACTTTAAAACAGGTCCGTTGTTTTATAAATTAACTGGTGATGAATAGTTAAAGTCCCTCGAAAAATGCATTTCATATTACCGATAGATTAATTTATAAATAGTAAAGAAAAACAGAATCTCTATAATAATAAAACCGTAAGTCATGTGACTGTCATCAACAGTTCCGGAATGTCCGTTTCACTTTTTCATATGCCAGGCGGCCATTTTTATTAAAAATTATTTTTTCGAATAAAACTTCATAAATGTGACATTTTTAGAAAGATCGTTCAAAATAAATTAATATTTGAGAGATGACTTACGTTCAATTATGTATATATTCTCCAATAACTTCAGTTGAAATTAGCTTCGCAGTTCAAATTCTCTATCCATGAAAGTAAACAAAAACAAAAAAAGATTCATTCGTCGTGAAGGTTTAAAATATTAAACCATTAAACCATGGAGATAATCGTTCGTAAAGTTAGTTTTCCGCGACAGATTTTTTGGAGCGCTGCCTGGTGTCAAAAAAAATAATTCGTACCAGTGACACAATCAAAGTTTACCATAATTATGTGCTATACAACTCAACTTCATTCTTTATCTTTTCTTGATGTAAGCTGAATGTAAACAAATACAACTCATGTAATGATATTTAATGAATCAAATTTCGAAACAAATTGTCAGTTAATTTGGTATTTATGTATTATACGTGAAAGGAAGAGAGACCCGCGAAAATGATTGTTAATCACCAATCATATTTACCATTATTAATGACCAATCGCTTTCAAAACAGTAATTTAATATACATTTATAAAATACATAACATCATTAAGTACTTTTGTGTTATTTGGGCGCAAATCTCGCCAATAGAATTTTTAAAATCGCCAATACCAGCTTTTATTTTTCGCGTGTGCAAATTAGAAACGATACTTTTATTTTGAAATCAAATGTTCTGATGGAACAGCTGTCGTAGACGCACCGAGGCACTACATTAACTATAGAGTTGCAATATAGAGAGAAAAAAACGGGTTGGTGTAATTAGAATTATAGGCGGTAATGTTGGTGTGACATATTTACGTGATTATCAAAACTGGCTTCCAAAAGTTCAATGTTTCACCAAACCATACTCGAAAATTACGTGTTATAATATGCACTCTGATTATGTCACATTATTCAAGACGTTTTAAATGAGAATAATGATAGATTTTCTTCTTGATTCTCCCGTAATCAAGTCTACAGCCAAAGTTAGCGAGAAACAAACAAACAAACAAAAAAATATTGGCAACAATATGGTTCAGTGTAAATGGTGGATATCATTAAAGACTTTCACAAAATAGACTTCATTGCACCAAATCGTATTAACTAAAATACGCCATTTGGCAATGGATCCAATTACGGAAAACTACTTAATATGTTTAAGAATCTCCTCATTAGCAAGCATATTGCAACTGATAAGCAAACGGATATGAAGCATAAATATGCTTAAGTTGGTTAAGCGGTTTTTGTCAAGAAAGATGAAATACATAACAACAAAAAATATACGAAATGCTACCATGATCGCAAAAGTTTTTGATTTGTCTATTAGAATCTTCCGGTTTGGCGAAGGATTACGGAAAAAAAATAAATTATGAATAAAAGTAACGTGTTACAGTGCTTAACATACAGTTAAGGGAGACCAAACTGGTCGCCAGTGGCGGCTAGTATATAATATAATATTATTGTTAGATTAGTTAAACAGAAATACAAAATAAAAGAATATAGTGCAGAAATAGTTATATTTAAAATTTTGAAGCTTATAATTATGTAAATTACTAGCTGATGTAACTGGCGTTGTCCCTAATTTTAAGAATCTTTGTGTAGAAAAATCAATTTCAAAATTAAACATGTTGTACTGATAACTTCAAAATGTTAAAATATATCAATATTTCCATAATTGGGTTTTTATCATGATTCAGTGCGTTCCTCAAACCCATATGACATACATTCACTTGCTGATGTCATATCTACTTGCTTTCTCTATTACTCATATTGATACTGTCTTGTACTGAAGATCGCACAAAGGGTTTCGTTTAATATTCCTTTCAAAACACTTTATCTTTTTTTTTAATGAATCCAAATAAATTCCATTTTCCAAAAGAATAAAAAAATGTAATTTTTTTATAAAATAAAAATTTTCATGTATATTTTTTCGTTTTTTCGAATATTTGAACCTCCCGATAGCGGTCTTCGCCCGCTATCGGGCCGGTTCAGATATTCGAAAAAAATGAAAAAATAGACCGGAAAATTTTTATTTATAAAAAACTTTTTTTTTCTTTTGGAAAATGAAATTTATTTGGATTTACTAAAGAAAGGATAAAGTGTTTTGAAAGTAATATTAAACGAAACCCTTTGTGCGATCTTCGATTACACTTACCCACTTGTTATATATTAGATTACGCTACTTATTCCTGCTGGCAAAAAAATCACGCTGTTTAAAAAATATCTAATACTTTAACTATTAGACAATCATTATTTCTATTAAATAACTAGTTAAATCGTAGAATCCAATAATTATATACACTTTAACCGACTTAGTTATTTCACGGAAGAACTAGGTATTTTGTGAAATAACGGATTCCACGCTTTAACTATAACTATAAGTAATTGGCGTAAGAGTGTGTGGCTTGTATGATGATGCTTCACATAATCGAAAATTTTGTTTAAATAAAATTGATTATAGATGACGCTGTAATTTGAAAGTAGAGAAAATATATATATATAGAAAAATATTCTAAAACTGGAACAAAATTCACCTCTGTGTATCAATTAAAATATGAAACCATTAAAATGGATCACAATTTGTGTAATTATTAAAACTACTAATTACTAAAACTAGTATCATACAATGTGCAAAATATCTGGCTCTTCTCCATATGTGGTTTCGCCTTCAACTATTTAACCAGTGTACATTCCGGATGTTACAGAATTTTTTCTCATTTCCACCCTTTGATAAGGGCCAGGTTCTGGTCGAAAGCGTTCGGGACTCCGATGAATGTTTTTAACATCTTAAAATGGTTTTAATGTTTTAGAACCTTTTTTATTTTTACACCTATTTTACTATTTACACAAATTATAATCTATTTTAATGGTTTCACATAAAAAAAAAAAAAAAAAAAAAAAAAAAAAAAACTCTTATCAAAAACAAGTAGTCGCAGACCTTTATCTTGTACAATCTACTGCAATGTTTCAACTTGACTGCATCTCTTGTAGTTTGAATCACATCCTAATCATATAATCATATAGTTCACATAAAAGTCGTTTTCGCTGTTTTTTGTACCATGAATTAGTACAAAAAAATTGTACGAACTTTATCATAGTTCTGTAACTGCTGTTAATATCATTTTACAATGGCGAAAAACAAAATTATAATGCTAAATAAAATCATGCATTCAAAATAATATACAACAACTTAATATTCCATTAACAATTTATTAAAAATAGCTCTGCTTTAAAAGTTCAATAACAGAAATCGCCATTATTTTGTACAAACCCAGAAGAACATCAGAAACCTTTCAATATCCCTCTACCCTTCCTTTAACGATCAACGAGACCAAAAATAAAAGTTTCCAAACAAGAAAGAATCATTGATCTCCTGAAATATTTTTCAGTTTTGTCATGAAATGTATTATTCCCAGAGCTCGATTAAGGTTGTCTGGGGCCCAATTCCCAGCAGCTTTTCTGGGCGCCCCTTAAACCAAAATTATAGCTAGAAATTTTGTTCTAGCTAGAAATTTTGTTGCTAGAAAAATGTTCAAATTTATTTTTTTGTTCGCTGTTTGATGCTATAATACCTTAAATATCTCTTCATCTGAAATATTTCTTAAAAGAAAATTCTAATAGAAATATTTTACCTACAGCATACTTAATTTAAGCTGTTTTCAGATAGCAGAAATGTACAGGCAAAGTAGTTATAGAAATATATGTTGCTTATTTATGAAATAAAAAATTTTCTAGAAAAGTTAAGAAATTTTTTTTAATCATTTTATTCATTTTTGGGCCCCCATCTGCGGTGGACCCAAGGCCGTGGTCTAGTCGGCCTGTGCGGTAATTAGGTCCTGATTATCCGTCTTCATCTGGTCAACTTGACAAAGAGTGTATGTGGCTAATGAAAATTGTGTCAAAGTTTTCTTTAGCGAAGAATTCTGCTCTCTTGCACAGGTCTGAAAAATTTTGAACAGATGTTCCTTGCTTACTGATTGTACTGATGTAAAGTTGATAAAGCTCAAAAATGAGATCATCAGTATATTTTACAACACATGACAAATCACATTCAGATTTTTGTAGGTATTTTGAAAGTGGCAATGTAATGTTGAATAAAAAATCCCAATTAACCAGTCCAAGAATAAAGTTACTTTTTTAATTCCAGCCAGCAGATTTAAAGTAAATCATGATACTGCTCGATATAAAATTATAAAATGGACAAAATAAGGGTCGCCAAACTCTGATCACTGTGCCGTTATTATAAGTGTAAATTCGTCTTTACCGTAAGTGTTGGCAACAGTTAGTCCATCGAAATCTCTGTTGAATAAGTTTTACGTTTAATGTAGTTACAATAAAATCTGTGCAAACAGAATCGCTAGGGATCGTTTACAAATTCTATTATAGACCGAATTCTATCTTATCAGATGTATAGTTATCCTTCCGTCATTGGAATCATGAAATGTGTCTGTTTACGTGAGGATTCCGTGTTCACAATAAACATGCCAAGAAGGAATCACAACAGAAAAGTGTTCCATTTTAGACAGGTTTCAAGTCTCGCAGGTATAAATATATATTGTTATTTTCGTCGAACCTTGAATTTTTTCCTTTTAATGTAGAAAAACTTCACGGATTTTAATGTAATACATTTATGCGCTTCAGAGGTGTACTATAAAGTGGATACATTTTAACAGTTTTAGAGGATACCGGCGAAAACGGAACCTGTCTATAACAAAAACCTGCTTTAAACGCAAAAATGTCATAGCCCCGGTGAAAAACATACTTTTAAATAATAAGTGCAAAGACGAACAAATGGTTAAAATAGACTTTTTTCTTTATTCTTTGCGATTCCGTCTTAGCAGATTTTACTATTGTTGTATCCATGATTCCGTAATCCAGTTCTTCATTCGGGGGGGGGGGGGGGGGTTCTGGACCCCCGGACCCCTTGGCTACGCCACTGTGAACCTGGGTACCTTGGCTTGTTGTTGCCGTTACTTTTTCTGCACAGAAAAAAAATAAAACCTAATTTGGGTTGAAAGAATCTTAGGTATGAGCCCAAATTGTGACACGCCTGTTTTGGTTACCACTAAGTATCCATTTTGGACACTGATAAATACCCATTTTTAAAGCGGGTATGTAACAGTGTCCATGAAATTAGCGCTGCAGTGCGCAGCCATGTCCAACAAATAAGAGTGAATTACCTAGTTGGAAAAAACTTTCCTCACTTCATTGTAGTACATTGCACAGTTGTAAAAAAAAATATGAGAGAGAGACAGAGTAAGCATAGCCCACGTCTTTTAGTCACCAAATTGTCGCAGAAAAAATAACAAAAATAGCCATTCAATTGAGAACTATGTCTAAAACAAAAACAACCTACTGTGTGGCTGAGATAACAAAGACTCTGGAACCGCTCTCAGCTCAGTCATGTTGCCATGGTAAATGGTCAGTCGACTTTATTTTAGGGAAGTGCGGCATTTTTTTCTTGCCAATTTTCTCCCGTTCAATCGTTCATTCCGAGAATTATCGTAGTCTTTTGTCCTTCCACTCCTACAGACAAGGTTCTCTCCCAACAAGTTTTGGAACCTTCGAAAACAGGAAACCTATTCAGGTTTTATCTAATATTCTAATCTGAGCCACACAGTACATCACTTTAATAATGGTTTGCAACTGTTTATCTTAAACTGTTGATGATGTTTTAATTTCAGATTTGAAGATGAAGTACCATTTATGGAAAAATTTTGTAACTGGATTTTTAAGGTGCTTAAAAAAAAAGTAAGTTTCGATCACAAGAAGCATTTCCGTCCAAACCTCATCGTACGTTAATTACTTCGTTTTTCGATTATTTTTTAAAAAATTCAAGGACTTTTGGCCCACTCTGTATATTTTTACAGCAAATGCGGACGATTGAAAATTTCAGATAACGCTATTCGCTAAAACTTAATACACCTGGAATTGAAATGATATGCCTATTAATACATCAATGAATAATCGTTTTGAGCAACTTACCTCCAGTTTTTTTAATTTCTTGCACAAATCGATCACGTTATCCGTCCCAACTACATTCTGATTCATCAAAAAACTACAAAGTAGAATAAAATATTTAAAAAATCTCCCTAACAGGATGTATGACTTAGCGTGAAAATGCATGAAAACATTAAGTTTGTGTAGAAACTAGCACGTTCATTGGTATTCCATAGCATTACATTATGTAAAAATAAAGTAAATAGAGTTAGTAGATCTCATACAGGGTTCGTACGTCTCCTGGAATTTTGGGACCAGAAAATTCTTCAATACCAGTATTTTCTTACAGAAAATCTCTCCTTAAAAGAAGGCGAAGTTTCTCGAGTTAAACCTAGATTTCTTTTTCTATAAAAAAAAATACTGGTAACACTCCTGGAAAATTCTCTGATCCGTACGAACCCTGCTCATATATAAAAATAAATAAATAAGGCAAAATATTTTAATTTCTTATATTCATCTTCAATGGATATCTACCCTATATATATAAAATCCTAATGAAACGAATTTGTGAAACGATTTTATGAAACGAATTTATGAAACGATTTTATGAAACGACTGATTAAACGACTGATTATGTTTCAAGGCTATTTTTAATAAAATATTAAACGCTTGATGGTGAAATTAATACCAATTGTTCATAAAAATCCGCGGATGTCAAAACTGGTAATAGAATTTTGAAATTGGAATTAGTTTTCGAGATATTAATTTTTTTCTAATTTTAATGACATTTCTGTAATGATGGCAACTAATTACTCAGTTTTTTTGTGACAAAAAAGGGAAAAAAATTGAAAAGGATCCCGATAGGGATTATTGATTTCTTTTTATTCGTCATTTTCAAATTGAAATTGAATTTATCTTTTATTTCAATCGATAATGAAGACAAGATTATGATTAAATTATGTTTTTCAGGAAAATCTGAAAAAAAAAAATTACATTTCTATCGTCAGGATTCAATCGTCTGTCAGCATTTAATTTAATTTATAAACTGAAAATATTTTGAATAAATTCGTCCAAATGACGTCATTTAGGTAAACGCAAAAGAAAGTAGGGAAAAGGAATTAATAGTAATTATTATTTATTGATATCATTTTGTTATTTTTTTGTAAAATTTAACTAAACGAATTTATAAAATCATTAATTCGGATATTTGAAACTAATATATAAAATAATAATTGCCCAACTGAACGGAAGAATAAAATATCCTGCTTGGTTTTCTATCCTGCTTGGTTTTTTCCGCCAAGCTTTTTTAAAAAGCGTCAAGACCCCTATAATAGAAAAGCACCAAAAGTTCATTGGATTTATTTTCATAACTTTTGGCAACAAATCTATGTATATTAACGAATCTATCCCTTTTTGAAGCTCGAATAAACTCCCAAACCTAAAAGCAAAGGATCCTATAATGGAAAAGTACCCGATTTTCTTATGGACAATATTCAAGTGACAGAACATGGTGTAAAATTACCGCGGAGAGCAAATTTGTTTAAATATCTCATCAATTGATGCCGAATAAAAGCAGGCATGCATGCACAAAATATTTAATTAATTTTGTATAATAAATAATTATTAGAAAATTCGTATATACATATTAATTAAAAAAATAATTTACATATTTAAAATAACATGAAAATATGCAGGATGGTGCACTAAAATAGAGAGAAAATTAAAACCTGTTACTGAAAATATTTATAACATAGTACTTTTCAATACCGTGGTTCTTAATGTTATTCACAAGCAGATGGAATTTTTCTCATCCTTAAACGCAAAGGAAGAATAGAATAGAGATTGTTGTTATAAAAGTTCGAGAGGTAGTCACAATTTAAACCTAACCGTTTTATACAAGCTGGTTTTCAAGTAGTAATTGATTTTACTTATCAATCCCGAAAACAGTCGTCAGTTGTCGCAACAGCTGTGTATGAGGCCATGATAATCGAAAAATGTCCCATTAAAATGTTAAAAGCATGGCAACCCAATTACAGATTTACCAATATTTTTAAAATAAAGCACGCTGTCATGTTTTTAGAGGCCTCGAAGTCTGAGCGGGGGTTGGCGAGCGTAGCTCGCAGGGGGTAGGCCCCCTAGTAAATATATATTTGTATTAAAAAAATCATGGACAAAGGTTATCAAGGAAAAAAAAGATAAAAAGAAACAAGGCTTATGAAGGTTTTCTTTATGTACAAGTGGGTTTTTCAATATTTTTTAATAATATATTTAAATTATTAAAAAACTATTCAGATTAATCACGTTCTATTTTGTGTCGTCAAAAATAATATTTACTATCCATGATGCAAAAGCTGTATTCATATCTAAAAATTTATAGATGTTTTGTAGACAGATTGGTCACCCCTGCTTTAAGGCAGTTCTTAAATTCAAATTGGTTACTTTGTGACACATTCCTGAACTCAGTTTTATTTGTAAACAATAAAATTAGCAGATGTTTTTATTTAGAAAGTAAGAAATCAAATAATATTTCCCTTTTTTCAATAAAAGCAAAGATGTTTCCGAAATTTCTGTCAAAATTTTTGCTTTGAATCATTTTTTCGGTATAGAGAGTCCAAGAAAACTAGCCATGAGACGGAAATCTCTTATGATGCATGATCATGAGCCCAAACATCTATCAAGAAAAAGAACACTCGATTCTAAACCACGTCTGATAACAACATGTTTTTCCATTTGAAACTAAGTTAGTAAATGTGACACAAAATTTTGCCTCTTTGAGCAGGAGAAAATATTTTTAAATCTTAAAAAAAAAAAAAAAAAAAAAAAATGGTAATTTAACAAATTACAACAATCATTGGAAAAATGTTCCGAAAACTTAAAAGAAAAAAAATTTATTTAAAATATTAATTTTTCAAAAATATTCATCGAAACCATCTACAAATAAACGCATTTTCCGTTACTACAGTTGAATATATCCTGCCATTCTCTGTCCTCGAAAAAAAATTCGTCTGTACGCACAATCAATCTCTCCATCGCACCCCTGATAGCGTTGAATGCATTCGTCATTCGATTGTAAGCAATGCGCCTTTTTATCATCGCATGCCGATGTCGCAGATGTTTCAACCAGCAAACGATAAATGTTGCGCGATACATAATAATATTTAATAACATACTGTCTGTAAGAATTAATTAAACGAGTAAGTTGATAAGAGAAGCAACTGAACGCTATTGAGTAACATTAAGTCGTGAAAATAAAGGGAAAGTGCTAACCAATATATTTTAATCAATATACCTTAATATTTTGTCGGCTCCTTCTTACAATAACTTTAACTCTTGTTTAGAATGATATCTGAGCTAAAGAAATTTTGAGGAAATTAAAGTTGAAGCCCACTTTTTTTGCTTTATAAGACGATTTTTCATCCGACAACAATTTTTGAATTCGGCTTTTTTTCATAACTGATAGTTTGCAACTTTCTTTTTTATAACTTTTACATTTTTGTAACGATTTTATGCATTTCTATTGTCTATTCAAATATAAAGTTACAGAATTATTTCGTTAAAAATTCTTCTAAAGTTACAGAATTTCGTTAAAAAAGCTTAAAAAATAAAGACCAGACAGTCGTCAAGAGGTCCATTCTTGACCGAAAACAACAACCATTTTCCCGATGATAAAAAAAAAAAAAAAACCTCCGAGAAGAATTATTGCATTAAAAGATTTCTTCATATTTCGTTTAATTTTATTCTCAAATCCGAGTTGTCTACTTTCTGACACATTTTTTAATTCATTTTTGTTGTAACATATACGTGACTGGCATTTGCTCTTAATAAGAAACTAATGTAATCGAACTGTTCTTTGCGTTGTCGGGTAAAGGCAGACGATTTTTCAGAAAATGCTGTTAAAATTTCCATTTTGAACCAAATTTTCGGATGCGACAGCACACGAAATGAAAAAAGAACTGTTCTCCTGAAACAACAATCCTTATAAGTTAAGATGTAAATCATTTATAAGAAAATAAAAAATAAAAAACTTGTCAGTTACAAACCACTTTAATAATCATACTTGTAAGTATCATGCTTCACTTTAATAAACATGCCTGCAAGTATCACACCTTTATATTTAAAAATGAGTTAGAAAATGTGTCTGAAAGTTCCGCGTTACTGAGGGGGGGGGGGGGGGCATTCTTTTGAGATCCATCTTAAACATTTGTATCTGACTTTTATATTAAGGAATGTTTGAAATATGGGGGTGCTGATGCTCAATACTTTTGGGCGAGGCTTATCACAGTTCGAGAGAGACTAGCGGTAACTCCGCCTTCATGAAGGATTGTTTGCGCCGTAGATGCAGCAGGGATGCGTCAAGAGATGCGTAGACGCAGAGGGGATGCTCCTCATCCTCCTTAGCGATATCGCTGTGGGAGAACCGTTTCTTTTCAATATTTCAATTGATTCCTGTACAATAAAATCACTTTTAAAACGTACAATACAAATCACCTTAATGGTTACTGTTGGGAATCGGTAAATTAATATTTTTATTTATGCAGACGACTTTAGCTAACGTTGATAAAATTGTTTCTTTTGTATTTTATTTTATTTGTTAATTGGGGTTCGTTGCTATAACAACGTAGTTGTTTTCTCTTTTGCCTTCTCTTTACATTTTATTATCTCGAGAAGATGTTAAAAATTTAGGAAAAAGAAATTGGCATTAGTTTTTTTGTTGTGCAGTGAAAAAGAATGTTTTGTGAGAAGCAGCTAAGAATGTGAATTAAAAAGAATACCGTCTAATGTTCCAGAAAAATAATGACGGCATGGAGTAAAGTGTAACTAGAAGAAAATAATTTAGGATCATCTTTTTATTGGATATAGTACGATGATCAGAACCAAGGTAAAATTAATTTAGAATTTGTACATATGTAAATAATTGTCTATATCATCATCTCGTCGAATGTCCCTATCTGTATTTTATAAGTGTGTAAATAAATTTTGTGATAAATAAAAGGATTGATTATTAAAATATATAGAACCAATCATAGTGTTTGATAAGATGCAAACAGTTACTAAAAGAAATCTGTCTGGAAAATAAAAAGTATGTTTCTCATTTAATAAATTCACCGAAAGAAGGAAAACTGTTTCCCTTTAAACCAGTGGTTGCCAACGTGGGGCGTCTGCCTCACCGGGAGTCAGTTTCTCTTTTTAAAGGGGCAATTTCAAATTTGTTGCTCATCCATTCGATGTCAGGTTTTGTTTTTTAATAACCATTGGGGAAATGGTTATTGTTTTCTGTCGGGAATGGACCTTTTGGCGTCGTCACTTTACTTTTTTAAGCGTTTTTAACAAAATTCTGTAACTTTAGAAGAATTTTTAACGAAATTCTGTAACTTTAAAAGAATTTTTCTTTGAATAGGCAATAGAAATGCATAAAATCGTTACAAAAATGTTAAAGTTACAAAAAGGATAGATGCAAACTACCAGATATGAAAAAAAGCCGAATTCAAAAATTGACGTCGGATGAGAAATCGTCTTATAAAGCAAAATACGTTTTCTTTAACTTTAATTTCCTCAAAATACATTTATCTCAGACATCAATCTAAACAAGAGTTAAAGTTATTGTAGGAAGGACCCGATAAAATATTAAGGTATATTGGTTAACATATATTAGTTAGCACATTCCCTTTATTTACATGACTTAATGTTACTTTAGCGTTCAGTTGCTTCTCTTATCAACCTACTCGTTTAAACATTTTTTCCCCACAATATGATGTTAAATATTTTTATGTATCGCGCAATGTTTATCGTTTGCTGGTTGAAACATCTACGACATCGGCCTGCGATGATGAAAAGGCGCATTGCTTACAATCGAATGACGAATGCATTCAACGCTATCAGGGGTGCGATGGGGAGACTGATTGTGTAGATGGTTCAGACGAATATTTTTTCGAGGGCAGAGAATACCAGGATCTCTTCAACTGTAGTAATGGAAAATGTGTTTATCTGTAGCTGGTTCTGACGAATATTTTTGCGAGAGCAGAGAATGCCAGGATCTCTTCAACTGTAGTAATGGGAAATGTGTTTATTTGTAGCAGTATGCAACAGTTATGATAACTACAGCGATGGTTCAGACGAAAGGTTTTTATATAGTTGTTCGTCATTGTTAAATATTATTTCGTATCGCGCAACGTTTATCGTTATCTGGTTGAAACACCTGCGACGTCGACATTCGATGATGGAATGGCGCATTGCTTACAATTGAATGACGAATATTTTTTATTTTTTCTTTCTTTCTTTTTTTTAAGCTTTCGGAACATTTTTCCCAATCGTTTTTGCATTTGATAAATTACATTTTTTTAAAAATAATTTATATATATATATATTTAAATGTCAAAGTAATGTTATACACTAAAAATAAAAGTAATACTTGCAAAATTTAAAAGATAAATTATTTTTTGTTCGATTAAAAAAAATCCCAATCAAAAGTTTAAAAGTGAATCATTACCTGAATAATTGTATGAACAATATTAAAAAATATTTTGATACTTTTTTTCCATGTATGAAAATTTATATAATGTCTCAGGTTGTTAGAGTATTTTATAATTTTTTGCACCTTTTCCCATTATTTATTGAATGAACCTTATGATTTCTATTCGCTCTGCTATATGTCACATGGAGAAACATTAAAACGTCAAATTACTTAAGGGTATGTCTAAATCTGACTATCTTGAACATATTTAACCTAAATAAATTTGAAATATCTAATCGAGGTACTGTCAACTTTATATAATTTAAAAATTTTAATAGCATTAGAAAAGAAAATGTGTAAAGAGTATAAATATTGACGACTTTAGTGCAGTCATCATCCTACACTGTAAACAAAAATTACGGAAACGTTACTCCATCGAATGAGGCAGCAATATGGCCGAAATGGTCAGTTATGTTTGTGTATATTTCGGAAAAGTATTTAGTAATGTTTCCGTTTATTTCTGGAAGATATTCGGAAATATTTCAGTATATTTTCGAAATGTTTCTGCATATATCGGAAATGTTTCTGCATATTGCTGAAATGTTTCTGTATATTTCTGAAATGCTTGCGCATATATCTGAAATGTTTCTGCATATTTCGGAAATGTTTCTGTGTATTTCTGTATCATAATTTTTTATTTAAGAAAACGATATACTTTTTCAATAGAATTAATATTATCCAATTGAATTTTATTGCATAGTAATATTTGAGTTTCTGTTAATCTTTTGTTGCACATACAAAGTTAAATAACTCACTTGATAGTTTATTTTTACTCTTGTTCTATGAATCTATGATAAATATTAAATTTTTGATTGATGAATAGTAATGTAGTACTAGTATTAATGAAGTACAGATAGCACCGCATATACGTTTTTATCATCTTCAGATTAGGTTCCGATTCATAAATTTTGAAATGATGAAATGTATAGTTTATTTGACAAAAGAAATTAACAATTTCACTTATTCTGTATGTTTTTTTTTTCATTTTTTATGTATCATATATTTGTAAATAAATATTATTGAAAATCTGATTTATAGAGCTATAAATAATTCTTTTTTAAAATGCGATCTCGTGAGTTCCATGCTGTAAATAGATACATATACAAATATCGAAGACGTTTAATTTCCCTAAATAGGTGAATTTAATTAATACCTTAAAATAAACATTTTTTTTTTTTAATCTTGCAAGTAGATATACTACTATTTCAAAATATTTCATATCTGTGAATGATTATTTTATTTCCATGAATGGTTTGCTTACAAAAAGATATATTTTCTCAGGTTATCTCGGCACTGATCAAATTATACAAATAAATACTTTTAAAGGAATATATTTAAAAGCATGATAGCTGTAAAATACTATTCTAAAAATATTCACAAATAGACAAAATCTTTAAAAATTATATCTATTTAAACGTATACTATTCATGAAAATAAAATAATTATCACAGGTATGATACATTTTGGAATAGTACATCTATAAGATAAAAAAAGATTATTTAAAGGTATTAAAAAAATGCATCTATTTATAAGCAGGGAAATTAAACATTTTCTTAATATATCTATTTAGAGGGTGGAACGCATGAGGGCGCATTTTAAAAAAGAATTATTTATATGTCTAAAAATCAGTTTTTCAATGATATCTATTTAAAACTATGCGATTCATAAACAACGATGAAAAAATGTATAGTGTAAAATTCTTTTGTCGTGTAAACGAAACATTTCACCATTACAAAAGTTATGAATGAGTACCTATGCTCAAAATGAAAAGATAGTAAACAAGTTCGAAATACGTGATAAATGAGGTGCGTTCGTACAATAAGTAGTTTCAGTGAAATGAATTATATCGTCTGTTATTATGACATGATTAAGTTCCGTAATAAAATAAGTACATTTTAAGTTGGAAACATTTTATCTTTTGTTGACATGTACTGAAAATTCTAATGGGAAACGTAAGCCTAGCTTTAAAAAAATTCAGAATTTGTATTCCATATTTAGACTCTTTTAAAATTTAATATCTATTTCTCCGAAAACATCTATCCAAAAAAACTGTCGGTAGATTATAAAATTGATTTAATTAAACAATTTTAGTATTCAAATTATATATATTAAATTTCAAACCATTCGGTTGCGTAGTCTTTGCGCTGTTATATGCGAACAGACGGACAGACGGATGGACGTACCAGCTGACGACTATATGTGCTACTGATTTATATAATAAGGAACCCACCTAAAAAGCATAAAATGTGCTATCTGGCCTTCACTAATACTAATACTACATTATTATTCATTAATCAAATATCTAATATCTATCATAGATTCTTGGAACACAAGTAATAAAAAAACTACTGAACGAGTTGTTTATTTTTGTATGTGCAAAAAAATATTAAGTGCAACTCTAATATTATTATGCAATAAAATTGAATATGATAATATTACTTATTTTTAAAAATATAATCGTTTTCTTAAATAAATTAAATTATCAATCAGAATACATACTGCCATCAAAATACGTTACGTTTTTTAGCTCACAGGCTATCAAAGCCTGAGAGCTAATGTGCCGACAGGTTTTGTATGTACGTATGTATGTACGTAACGCGGTAACTCTTGATAGAAATAACCGTTTTGCTTCAAATTTTGTTTATAGGTTCATTGTGATAAGGCGCTTCCCTGATTAGTTTTGGGGGTTCATTAGTTAAGTATAAAGAAGGGAACGGGCGGCTACCCCCCCCCCCTTAATTTAGAAAAATGGATTTTTCAAGCAGAGCTATCCGATTTTCTTCAAATTTTGTACATAGGTTCATTGTAATAAAGCGCTTCCCTGATTAGTTTTGGGGGTTCATTGGTTAAGTATAAAAGGGGGGCTAACTCCCTTTCATTTAGATAAATGGATTTTTCAAGCAGAATTATCCGATTTTCTTCAAATTTTGTATATAGGTTCATTGTGATAAGGCGCTTCCCTGATTAGTTTTGGGGGTTCATTGGTTAAATATAAGGAGGTAAGGAGGACTAATTCACCCCCTTAATTTATTGTCGATTTCTTTATTTTTCGAGGGGCATTATTTTTTGAAATAAGTGTATAATATACAATTAGTGTGAGTAGCCCGTGAGCTGAAGGCCATCAGTTTAACGGGGCACTTTTCTTTATTTATTAGCTCTTTCCTCTCCAGAACAATACAAATCACGTGACGGTTATGTTTATAGAACGTAATGGGTCCGAGATGATGAATCGAACTTCATTTTGTATTCTATTCTCCTCTTTCAAATACTTTACACGTACTATATGAGTACACATGGAAATGAGTGTTACATTTCAAAACTAACCAGGAACTGAAGAGTATCCATAGTTTACGCTAAAATTTCGGAAATTTTTCTGCTATGGAATGAAACGTTTCAGATTTTTTTTCAGTGTACACAGATAATAAATATATGACATATAATTTAAATTTTAAAATCAGATAATACTTGGCAGTCAATTGACGATAATTGAGAAAGAGAACAGAGATATATGTTTTGATGGGGAATAATAGCTACTTAAAATTGATAAAGATGAGAATCTTGAAATGCTTCTTGTTTATTGCGTTAATCATAGACAGAAAATTTAGTATACAAAACCTTTTTACCAACTCTGAATAAGTTACTAAAATGAAATATAAAATTAGTCAATGTTACCAATTTTAAATGCTAAATGTGACAGTCTCTTCAAGCGTTTTGTGAAGATAAAAATGCAGACCTTCTAACACTTTCGTTTAACACTGAGGTAAGTTGGAAAGGAAAAAAAAAATTTAGCAAAAAAGTGAAAATGTGTTGCCTGAATACATCTATAGAATTATGTTAGAACACATTTCTGACAGAAAATTAACTTATTTGACAAGCTAATAAATGTGAAATGAATAGTTATTGTTAAGGCTCTCTTAGACTTTCTTCATGTAAACAGAGTTCACTTTTTTAAATAATAAGACTTATATGTTACAGAGAGGAACTGGAAAGGGGAGGGGGCATCATTATTTTACAGATAACCACGCGTTTAAACCAAATGAAACTTTTTAGACATCTGATCAATGTAAGAATAAAGTTGTTTTGACAAAAGCCTTAGTATGCAAACTAAAGTTTTCAATGCACATTTCTTACCTTATAGGTCGAAATAAAGATATTGATGCAGCCACGTGAAATACGATTGATACTTCTTTAGTGATTCTATGATAGTCCTGTTCACACATTCCAAGGTTATCGAGTGAAACATCACCTGTTACTACAAAAACTTTGTTCAAAACATCAGGATCTTCTTCCATTAATTTCTGGAAAATCTATACAAAGAAAAAATAAAATAAAACAAATCATTTTAAAACAAAATTTTTCTAGTGGATGTTGAATTAAATCTTTCACATTTGAAATATTTTACAAAACACTGCTGAATTTTTATACTTGTATAAATTTTAAAGTAAACCTAATTCCCAATAAAAGTAATTCCATCATCACTTGTCTTTAGAAACCTGAGAAACCAATATATATTAGAGATTTAAAAAGAAGCATTTATCGCTTTTATAAATGCGTCTTTATATCTATTTTGCTGCCACAGATTTTAGGAAATGTTTCCGAGTAGATTTTTTTATAGTTTTTCAGTTTTCTCAAACCGGAATATCGGTTTTAGCATGCTATCATTTCTCGATTAAACAATTTCAGCTGCATAATTGAATTTATACATGCAAGAGTAACAAATAATATTAATTTTCATGTTAATGTTAATGCTATTAATTTATTACGATTGTCTGTAAATCGCGTTTATTGAACATGAAAATGTTCATTTGAGAATGGATCACATCTGAAAAACTTTCCTTCCGAGTTGGGAAAACTGACACTGTAACATAATACCGTTATGACTACAAAATATTTATGAATTTGGTGTGTATATCTTTTAAAAACATTGAAAACATTTAAAAATAATCAAAATTTATTTATTACTAAATTAGATGTAAAATGAAATACAGGTCTTAAAACATTAAAACCATTCTATAGATGTTAAAACATTTGTCAGAAACCCCAGCGCCTTCGACCAGAACCTGGCTATCATCAAAAGGGGAAAATGAGAAACAATTGTAGAATGTTTTCTCATTTCTAACATTTTCCAACCTAGTTGAAAAGTGTTTATGACTTCCGTTTGTCTGCCGTATGGCCGTCTGGTTAACACTTTCCAACTTAGTTGAAAAGTGTTTATGACTTCGTTTTGTCTGCCGTATGGCCGTCTGGTTAACACTTTACAACATAGTTGAAAAGTGTTTATGACTTCGGTTTGTCTGCCGTATGGCCGTCTGGCCGCCTGCAACTTGGCCATGCTCTAACTCCGTAAATATGCTCGGATTGCGTTGCAATTTTTATACGCTATTGTCGTTATCCATAGCATGTTCCCTATTTCAACTGAAGTGTGTAGCACTTATAGTTTTCTTACAGGGATACTCAAAAGAATTCCACTACATTACGGTCTATGGGGAAAAATCATTTGCGGTTTATTTTAACGATGTTACATAATTTCAAACACACTGTAATTGATATATATCACTAAGGTGCATTACAAGAAGCTTAATATAGAATATGGTGTGCATAGCACTTATAGTTACTTTACAGGGACAGACAAAAGAATTCCGTTACATTACGTCTATGGAGCAAATCGTTTGCTGTTTAATTAAATAATGTTTCACCATTTTAAACGCATTGAAATTTATATGTATCACTAAGGTGCATTACAAGAGGCTTACTACAGAATATTGTGTGTATAGCAGTTATCGTTCATTTACAGGGATACACAAAAGAATTCTTCACCGCCTGTTAACAATAATTCCTTGAAGTGCGTTTTAAGTTGCTGAACGAGATTTTAAATTTAACTCACTTTTTGTCTATTACTTGGTGTGTATAAATTCTGTAGATCATATACATGGCAGCACAAAAGTTCGCGAACGCATTTCCGTTTATTGACAGAAACTCCAGAAGGAAAATTTTAAACTGTGCTACGCGTTTCCTAACTAAACTAAAATTTAGCATCCAATGTAACATAGATACAAATCTATAGATCATATACAAGGCTGAATAAAAGTATTCGGATATTTTTCCGAATATTGTATATGTTGGAAATATATGTTGGAAATTCCTGAAATTACGTTTTTGAATATGTTATGCGTTTTCCAAATTGTTTACTTAGATGTTATCTTTCAGCTTATTAAACGGTAATGATTTGTAAAATTATTTTGGAATCGTTGGAAAGTGTTACATAATCTATGCTTGACGCATGATTTTTTTGTTCTTGTTGCCCTTTGATGATGGCTAAGTTCTGGTCGAAAGAGCTCGGGACTCTGACGAATGTTTTAACATCTATAGAATGGTTTTAATGTTTTAAAACCTGTATTTCATTTTACACTTATTTTAGTAATAAATAAATTGTGATTAATTTTAAATGTTTTCATGTTTTTAATTGATATACTAAGGTGAATTTATGTTCCAATATCAGAAAAGTTTTTCTGTATATGTAGTGCATATCATCTTTATGTCATTATTTACCTATTGTTAAAATGCTTCTCCCACTCATGCACGATTTTAACAAAAATAAACTTTAATTTTCTTCTAAATGAAAAAAGCAAAGGTTATTAAATAAATCACTTTTACAGGGCAATTATAAAACATTAAAATAAGCTTTAGTTGCAGATTATTAACAAAGCAGAAATGATTTAACTAAAACGAGAATATTTTATTTAAATGAATTTTTGAATTTCATTATAAAAATTATCATCAGAAGAAATATATGTTTTTACCTGATACTACATTATTTCCCTTCTTGCGACAAAATCTTAAAAAAAAAAAATGAAGGAATATTCTACTATGTATATAAAATGAAAATGAAAATTTCGTTCCGGCTTCTTATAACTTGGGTTCAAGTGAATGGATTTTCATGGAATCATCACTGGTAGATAATTTTTCATGGAAGATTTTAGTATATATCATATCGTTCTATGTTACTTTTATAGTATTATGGGGGAAATTTTATCACGATTGTGCCTTTTTTAAAAGATTTTGCTGAATGGATTTCGATGTAACTTGCAGTGTTAGATAGATAATTTTTCATGGATGGTTTTAGTATAACATATCGTTCTACGTTGCTTAGTAGAATTAGGTGTGTGTGTGGGGAGGGGGTGGGGTACTTCTATAATCATGTGAACCCTATTATGAAAGATTAGCCTTTTTAAAAAGTTCTACTGTGCAGATTTTGGTAAGACTTACACTGTTAGATAATATTTCAGGAATGATTTTAATATATTGTATACCATTCTACATTGCTTAATTGCCGAGCTTTGGAAGAAAGTTCTACAATTAGGTCAACCCGATTATAAAAGAGAATTTCATTTCGAGCGCTTATAACTCACGCTTTAACTTCTGCTAAACGGATGTTTATGAAACTTACATTATTAGTTAGGTAATTTTCAAGGAAGGGTTTCAGTATATAACACATAGTTCTACGTTGCTTAGTTACATAGCTATAGGTGAAAATTCTATCTGCTATATATATTTCATGAAAATGTGAATTTCATTCCAAAACTTACATCTTACGCTCTGCTAAAAGAATTTTTATGCGATTTACATTGCCAGTTAGGTAATTATTGGGGATAGTTTTAGTCTATGGGAGAAAATTCTACAGTTAGGTCAACCCGATTATTTTAGATTAACTTTTTAAAATGTTCTACTGGACGTATTTTGATGAGAGTTGCTCTATTAGTTAGATAAATTATGCAGAAAAAACTAAATATTATATGTGAAATTTTCATTCTTAATTCCAAAATTTACATTCTATGTAAGTGGAACCGCAAACAAAAGCTATTTAAAAATATAATGAAAAGAAACAAAAAAGATTCTTGCCATTTATAGTCTTTGTAAAGTCATCAAATAATATCATCAGTGAAAATTTATTGTAAAATAAATAATTATATATACGATATTTTCACATATATATATATTTTATAAGAGTTTTTCGTTCTCAAATATCATATTACCTCTCTCTTAAAAATGTTCTCTTTCCTGTCTTCCGGTTTTAATCCATTCTTTGGCCTCAACAAGATATAAATTCTTAGAATGCCTGGACAGCATCTGAGTAGAATTTCAAGAAGAACCTAAAAGATAAATAAACAAGCATACTCAAATGCACATATCTAATTCTAGAACAGTTATGCATATTTAAATATTATGAACACTAACATGAGTACATCTCTTCCACGAAATTTCTGAATTTTTTCATATCTGCACAACGTTTCACAGTGGATCGATCAGTAAGAAAATGTGAACATAGGACCAAAAAAAAAAAAATCATTAAATACCTATTTTTTTTTTAGCAATGAGATATTTTAAAATAATGTCTACAAAATACGAATGTACGTTTATTTTAAAAATTATGGCGCATCATATCATATATTTATAACCTGAAAAAGCAGTGAAAATTTTCGGTGAAATTGCGTAACTTTTAAATGTGCTATGACACCTAAGTAAACTATAATAATAATTAATTTAAACTATCATTATTAATACTAAATTAATTTTGACACAATTGTTCTAATTGGTAAAATCCTGGCCCGGACTTTTTCGGCCAGTTGGGAAGATTACATCTCATATCATTATTAATGTTTTAAAACACATTTTCAATCATTACTGACTACACTGTAAAAAAAATCATAGTATCTTTACAGCAAAAAATGCTGGCAATATGGGTGCCAGCACATTTTGCTGTAAATATACAGCAATTTTGTTTTTCATAGGTAAACAGCAAGTTTGTAAATTTTACAGCATTTTCTGTAGTTAAATTTACATTAATTTTGTTTTTTTTAGATTTTACAACATACTTTTAGGTAGATTTCGTAAGAAATACTACCTATTACATTCTCACCTAAGTTGGAAAATTTGAAAAATTTTTGCAGATCTACGCCGATCATGACTCCCAGAACCCAAAACCACCCCCAGTTCAAAACTTTATATATCTATCTATCTATCTATCTATGTCACTTTTTTCTGACCACGATAACTGGAAAAATTCTGCATTAATCTTTTACAAACTGATACATAAAATTAAGGGGCATAAAATCTCGGTCAAGTTCGTTAATGGGCAAAATTGAACCAAGGGGGGGAAGGTGGGGGGGCTTTTTGTGAAAACAGAAAAAAACCCATAATTTCTTAATTATTATTATACGTATCGAATCCATTTAAAGTTAATAATATTTCTAGGAGAAGGGCCAAAAATTTATGTATGACAGATTTTTGATATAATTAAAAATGGCTCCAAGGAGGGGAAAAAGGGGGATTTTAGAAGAAAAAAAATCATAGCTTCGTCAATTCACAAGATAGCAAATCCGCGTAAATTTATTATTAATCCTCTTAATATTATCTAAAACTTTTATATTGACAAGTTTTTTACAGGACCAACCGTTATAGCAAAAAAAATTAAAAACAAAAAAATCCCTGCCGGCTCCGCCTGCAAACAAGTTATTTTTCGAAGTAAGCGGTTCCAACTCCCGCATCTGTTCGAAACTGATACATAAAATCAAGAGGCATAAAATCTCGGTCAGGTTCGTTAATGGGCAAAATCGAACCAGGGGGGGATGGGGGGGGGGGGGGCTTTTTGTGAAAACAGAAAAAAACTCATAATTTCTTAATTATGATACGTATCGAATCCGTTTGAAGTTATTATTACTTCTAGGAGAAGGGCCGAAAATTTATGTATGACAGATTTTTGATATAATTAAAAATTGCCTTAAGAGGGTGGGAGGGGAGGGGGAGTTAGAAGAAAAAAATGCATAACTTCGTCAATTCCCAAGATTTCAAATCCGCTTAAATTTATTATAAATCCTCTTAATGTTATCTAAAACTTTTACATTGACAAGTTTTTTATAGGACCAACCGTTATACCAAAAAAAAAAAATTAAAAACAAAAAAATCCCTGCCGAATCCGCCTGCAAACAAGTTAGGTTTCGAAGTAGGCGGTTCAAACTGCCGCATCATCGTAAAAAAGGTCATTTCTTCCGCAATTCCCGACAAACAGGCGCCCCACGGTCTGCGTCTTCGAAATCTACCTGTGCCTGTAGGCCGAGCCGTCAGGGATTTTTAATTTTTACAGCCTAAATTGCTGTTAATTTTACAGCACTGTTAACAGCATAACTGTAATTGTTTTAGCTTTTCTTTTTTATAGGTTTGTATTCGTATTATAATTTTACGTATTTTTTCACATTATGAAACAAACATATGGAATTAACGGCATCAGAATTTTTAAAATTATATGACAATTTAAGTTTATAAACAATTTAAGTTTAAAGTTGTTTGACATTTTAAACACATGTTAGTACTCCTGAAAGCTTATATTTCAATGTGATGTAAAGGATTTTTTGCGCAAACCTACGCATTTTTCAAATAAATGTACTGTAAACCCTCTAAGCGGCTGTCAAATAATTTTCAGTTTCCAGAAAACTTGGCTGTAAACAAAAATATTTTTTAAGAAGATTATGTTTTAAGAATTATCTAAGATGAAGTTAATTTAACATGAAATGATGAAATGATGATGAAATTAATTTAACATTAAACTTCGAAATGAAATTTAATATAACTTGGGCTTTATAAACGTTTATATGAAATTGCAAAAATGCTCATTTAAGACTCTCCGATGGTTAAATATTTTAATAAATGACTGCTCTGATTTGTCAGTGATAAAGTGTAATAATTTAAAGTAAAAGTTCTAATACTTCTGAAAACTTTCTGTTGTTTTGCACATTTTATTTTGTGTCTAACACTAGATATCAAAGGGTCAGATGTTATTAGCAAATGGTGCAATAAGTCTTCGTTACATTCTCTTCGACTTATTTTTCTCATATGGGACTCCTGCTACTTTCGAAACTCTTTATTTCGAGCTTTATTTTTGCTTCTTTTGCATGGCTGCCAACTTCAACGCATTTTTTCAGTCAATTAATTATTTCATAACCGGAAATTTAATTTAACAAACGCAATAAAGTACAAAGCACTGCATATCATTGAAAAATTCTGTATAGAACTTATTGAATATGTGACTGGTTCAAAACATGAATAGCTATATATTTAATATGCTAAGCGTTTTTTTTTTACAGTTCGTGAGAAAAAACTACTTCATCAAATTACATGATTCTTATTTTAAATGAAAAATAATTGGCCACAGATTTGTTACCGTGCAACGGTTTGTTCAAAAGTTTTATTAATAAGCCGTCATTTTAAATTAAGCTTTTACATTTGCGTATAACGTCATAAAGTCAATCGCCACAGGACGCTGCAACTCTGTTCAAAATTGAAGTCTGACTCTGACCGTAACTTCAAACAATCTAGACAAGGTAGAATTGTAAACAAAGATCGATTACGTTTTAAAAATATCAATGTCACCAATTTATTTATTTTTAATACTTGCTGAAACAATAAAACTAATACAGATATATTAAAATATATTAAATTACACATACATTTGTTTTTAAACATTAATAAATAAATTTTATGCGTATTATATATATTATTTATTTATTTGTATATTATATATATTATATATATTATATATATTATTTATTTATTTGTATATTATATATATTATATATATTATATATATTATTTTTATATATATTATTAAATATTTTTTTTTTAATTTGTTATGCTCATTTAAACCTGAATTTAATAAATAAAAAAAACATCATATATGGATTTATAATATCGTGATAATCGTATGTTCTACATCGCCTGTACTTCGATTCTCCGGCGCGCTGGAAAAGATGGAAATCAAAGAAGGCACATGACCGCTGCATCTCCCGCGGAAGATCTTACTGGATGGAAAGTAATTTTTGGAACCGAAGGCGGAGTTCGACGCTTCTTCAGCAGATAATTGTAAATAATTGTTTTTCTTAACATAAAAAATATAGAAATATTTTTTACTTAAAAACTTAGCTTAACTTTACTTAAAACAAACTTAAAAAGTATGCTCTTTTTATGTCTGGAAATGTGGCTATTTTATTGATTATGAAATGTACTAGGGGATCCGACCCGGGCTTCCCCGGGTTACAAAATATAGATGAAAGACATTATTTCAATTGAAAACTCTAACAGATTTTTTTACATTTAATATATATATATATATGTTGATTGCCCACTAACAATACTAAAAATCATTTTTATATGAAATTAAATAAAAATCATCCACTCGTGACTTCATAATTCAATTTTATTATTTAACAGAATAATAAGGCTACTATAATTTGTGACTCGTGATGTGTATAGCCAGTATACACATCAGGACACATTGCCGTTATCACTATCTTTATACGCGTGAAGGTTTTTCTATGGTACTCCATTGTGAAATTTGATAATTTTTGAAATTCAATATTTGAAAAACGGCATAATCATTAGATTTGAAATTTATATCAAGAAAAATACAATTTTTTACCTTTCTAACGCAGTTTGTCTAACAATTTTCTGACAAATACTTTTCAAGCTATTAATTTTTTCAGTAACTTCAAATGTTTCATTTTCCGAGATAAATCTGTGACAACGATTAGCGAAAATTCCAGTCGTCAGCAACGCATAGATTTTTATTAAAGAGAATAATCTGTATATAATCGTGTGAATAAGGAGAATTCTTTCTTATCAAACTGTCTTTTATTTCCAGTTCCTCCTTTAAGTTCGTTTACATGACTCTCTAATCCCTGTTTCCTAAATTCTTATGTTTTCAAAAGTTTTTCATCATAATAAGATGCACCTTTAAAAATATTTCAGAACCTATAAAGCCAGAAAATATAATTTTTTAATGCTTTTATATTAAATATATCATTTAGTACTTTAGAATTCTCGCCAGTACTCTATGTAATACAGAATAACCCCCAGCTATAATGCATGGGTGAGATAAAGTCAGAAAAACAATAAAAATGAGTGTGCAACATCCGGAAATGTGACAATCACCAGTAACAAAATTTACAATGTGACAACCACCAGTAACAAAAGTTACAATGTGACAACCACCAGTAACAAAAGTTACAATGTGACAACTACCAGTAACAAAAGTTACAATGTGATAACCACCAGTAACAAAAGTTACAATGTGACAAAACCCACGATAGTGACATAATAACCAGTGAAACTCTCGAAAGAAGACCAAGTTTCAAAATGTGACAATCAGCTCTAGCACAAGCTAGAGGTATCAATTTATCAAGAAAGAGACAAAACCAAACGAAGGATAACAGACAGAAACAACCCACAACAGGGGGGATCCCATAAAAACGGCAAAAAACCCTGTCCGAGACAAATAAAAATGAAAAGTGAAATCAGCCCCCTAAAAAAGGCGATAAACACTAAAGCGACAATCCACCATGAGCGTGACAAGCCAACAGAGACGAAAAATATGAAAATCTATGTACGCTAAAGGCGCCTGGTGCATGTAAAATCCGTCGTGTGTGCAAAGCCCTCCAAGTTACCTGTGAATTATACCTCTGGGGATGCCTAGTCAGGTGAGGGTCTCGTCACCTGATCAAGGTTCTAAATTATGAGACCTTTTAAATCTGTCAACTCAACAAAGTTAAATAGAAATTTGAACCGGCAAACAAAGATAACTGTTGCAAACCACAAAAGAGCAAGCACTGCAGCGATGTCAACAAATCTATAGTCAGGCGGATCACAGCCATGCTGTGATCAGGCGATTTAGGTACTTCTCTATTAACCCATCGACCGCTTTTCATAACAAAAAACTACCTCCAAACTGTAAGATTAAACGTCAAAAATGCAGTCCCATTTACTTGATGTCAGAATCATTATGCGTGTTTGTTACGTCATCTAGTGGTATTACATTCGACATTTGCCTGTATTTTTCATTATGTTTTACTGATTTAGTAGTTATTTTATTAATTAAAATAACAATTGTGTCCTTAAATTCTTATATTTTATTTATTTTTTGATATTCCAATGGCAACGTTCTCCCGTTTATTTGGCGATAGTTTTTTGTTATGAAAAGTGGTCGACGGGATAATAGAGAAGTATCATTTTTTATCAATATGTAATATTTATTAGATGCAGGTTTAAACTTCTAAAGAAAAAGCAAGGATAAAAATATCTGCAAACAACATTTAGTTGTTAGTCAAGCCAGAATATCATCTAATTTATTCCATCAAAGTTAGACTAAAAACTGATCCAAGATTGCGAGAAAAAAAAATTAACAATCGTATTTTGACTGCATTAGAGGATGACGTCATCCGCTTCGGGAAAACCATGGGACTTAGAAATATAAATCTAAACATTTCAGTTTCAATTTCGCTTTTTAATCATAAGTATAAAATAAACCCGTGCGGTGTTTTTTATAATAATTGCTATGAGCATCATATAATGTGGTATTTTATTTTTTTGGCAACAATAATTTCAGGAAAACCGTTCATTTCTTTCATGAAAACAATGCCGATTTAATTTTTTAATTTCAGCAAATTTTAATCAAAAACATGTTTTAACGAATTGTTAAGTGGGCTATCTCAGAAGCCTGTTCTAAAACCTTTCATATGGTATCTCATTCGTTTTTCTGCGTTTCATATTTTCTGAGTAAAAGGGATGTTGACAGGAGAAATAATATATAAGGATAATTTTAATTTTCCGGGAATTCTTTACTTTTCTGAATTCTTTATTAAAAATTAATTCCTCTAACCTTCTTTTTAAGCTATCGTTAACATGTAATCTAAGTATACAATCAAGATGAAGTAATCAATAAAAGATCCCATTCAAATCCATAATCTTAAGAAAGGAAAAAATCTGAAAATTGAGTCATGCTGACACAGTCATATCAATTTTTCTGTTTAGTTTTTGCAACATAAAAATAAATTTCAAGCTAAGGATAACGTACTTTTCACCGACTCAAACTTTTCTCTCGTGCCCGTCCTAGGACGGTGGGTAGAAATCATGATTGTCACTTAAAATTTGAAATAATTGATTAAAATATTCATATACTAGTTATAAACAATAAAGAAAATTGACATGAAACGTAATTACTTGTGCACGTAATTTTATGCTTCCCCAACATGTAAACAAATAAAAATATATTTTCTATTTAACTGTAATGAAAAAATGGCACCAATAAGCATAAAGATAATATAAAACCAATGAATAATATTCTTGTAACGTCACAATAAATATGAATTTTTATTCGCTTATAAAAATAAAGTACACGTGCATAAATATTTTTACGGATATTTATCTTGCAAATAAAAGCTGCGTCCAAAAAGCCACGTGTCTAAATATTTTTCATTATTTCTCTTTTATCTGCAACAATGGAAGTTTTTTTTTTAAATTTTTATCAATGAATCTCAAAAACAAATGACTACCTACACAGCTCTGTTGTTTGTTTACATGTAATATGTAGGTACATTGTTGGAACTTGTATATTTTTGATTAGATAGATGGGTCCTGACCGGAATCGTTACAACACTTGTGTATTATATAAGGTAAAGCTAGGAGAGTCTGCGCACAACTCAGCAGAATAATAAAAATACATATAAATATTAAATTTTTGCTTAACTATGCATGAATAATTTTGACTTCATTTGTTTTTTGTGCATTTCCATTGTTATTTCGTTGTTATGTTGAAATCTTCTAAAATAAAAGCGTAAGTCATGTGACTGTCATCAACAGTTCCGGGATGGCCGTTTCACTTTTTCATATGCCAGGCGGCCATTTTTATTCAAAATTATATTTTCGAATACAACTGCATAAAAGTTACATTTTAAGAAAGATCGTTCAAAATAAATTAATATTTGAGAGATGACTTACGTTCAATTATGTATATATTCTGCAATAACTTCAGTCGAAATTAGGTTCACAGTTCAAATTCTCTATTCATGAAAGTAAACAAAAAAAAAGATTGATTCGTCGTGAACATTTAAAATATTAAATCATGGAGGTAATCATTCGCAAAGCAAGTTCTCCGCGAATGAATTTTTGGACCGCTGCCTCGCGTCAAAAAAATAATTCGCACCAGTGAGACAATCAAAGTTTACCATAATTATGTGCTATACAACTTAACTTCCTTCTGGACCTTTTCTTGGCGTAAATTGAACTCATGTAATAATATTTAATGAATCAAATTTATAGCATTTTTAAAATCGCTAATATTTATTTATCGCTTGTACAAATTAGAAACGATAGTTTGATTTTGAAATCAAATGTTTTGATTTATGATATTATTTCTCATTTATTTATTTATTTTCTATTTAAATGAAAAGTGTGAAGTATTTTAAATTTATGTAATATAAGCATTTTGGATTAAAGTTAAGTATTTTAAATGAAATGAGTGACAGGTTTATAATTTAAAATTAAATTAATGTAGTATGAATGATGGTGATGAGAGCAATATTTGGCGATTTATCATCTGCTCCCGGCTGACAAAAATACTCATAATTAAAAAAGGAAATAAAAATAAATAAGTGATAGCTTGATGTAAATAAATATTGATATACATATCAAAAATAATTTATAGAACTAAAAAATAAAATAAAAGTAAATAAACAACAATTTCCATTAAAAAAAATTCGCCAAATTGTCGGGGGGGGGGGGGGGGGGATCGCACCCACGTGCGTATGTGACACCTGTGCCCAAAAAATATGCGAAATGCTACCATGATCGCAAAAGTTCATGATTTGTCTATTAGAATCTTCCGATTTGGCGGAGGATTAAGGCAAAATTAAATTATGAATAAATGTAACGTGTTGCAATGTTTAACATACATTTAAGGGAGACCAAACTGGTCGCCAGTGGCGACTAGTTTAATAGAACAGTTGTAATAAAACCAAGAAAGCTATTTTGCGCAATCTGTCCTCACAGGGTTGGTGTGATTGCGCACATGGGTAGGAGAGATTGTTATTAATAATAACTACAATTTAATTGTTAACAGTAATTATTACACTTACATGGCATTGTTGTAATGCTTTTGTGAATAAATATTATTGTATTGGAAGTGAATATTTCAACCTAATGATACAATTCCAGACATTCAAATCACCGATCCTCATTGCCCAATTTTTTTAACAAATTAATTTATTACTAAATTTAGTTTCGATAATTATGTGTTTTTCAAAAATTATCTCAAAATTGATTCATTCATATGTTTTACATGTAATTTGTCATATATGCAAATTTACCATTAAGCTGCGTAATCTCTCCTAGCATGGAAACTAATAGGAAAAATGCGCCATCTCTCCTAAGTAGCAGATGCGCAAACTCTCAAATTTCGTTAGGATAGATTGTGCGGCCATTCATTTAAATATGGCCGCTTCTAAAACGAACCAGTGGTGTTCGCACCGTTAGTCTATGTTAGTACTTATGAGAAATCGTTTAAGTTTAAAATATTTTGTAATACTGACATTATATTGAAATTCTGATGAATAGTTATGAAAATTCCATCACTTACTTTCGAAAAACAAAACAAAATACAATGTTTTATCCTAGACGCCCGAAACAATCGACATGCACATTCAAGTAGACACTTTAATACTGCTGTTGTAGAAGTACCTGGAGTCGCTGCAAGGGGACTCTACTCCTTCCTTCCGAACCTCTTTGTGCGCAATCTCTCCGACCGCGCCATCTCTCCTGGCTTTACCTTAAATGGATTGGAGAAATTTTGTTTTTTGCATACACTGATACATATGTGTCCTACTATGCAGATTAATTTTCAGTGACTACAGTCATTAAAACAATTGTTTCTCCTCTTCAACTCAAGAAATATGTTGTAATTACATTAAGTAAAAATAATCATTTTTACAGTTTTATCAAAATCTAAATTTTACACATAAAACATAAAATATTTCACAAATTCGTAAAACAATACCAAAACAAGTATATTCCGTCTTGTGTGAATTTTAAAACCCAAAGGAACACTGCAGGCCCGTAGGAAAAATTACTCATTACGAAAGCAAACAAGAATAAAAAATCATGCATTGCGAAGGGATTGTGAAACATTTTCCAACACTATCAAAATATTGTAACAAAACTTCATCTCTTTTTTTTTTTTTTTTTTTTTTTGTCATAAAATGAACGAAGATATCAAAATAAATATTTTAGAAAACACGTAACAGATAACAACATATTTTAGAAATTACTATCCATTGGTAGTAATGTATGTAAATTCTTTTGTGCACGCCTGTATATGATCGATAGATTTTTATACATACCAATAATGAAACTAAAACTTCATTCAGCTGTAAAATGCAAAACGACTAAAAACATTTTTCTGGCAATTACATCTACACATGAGAACGCATGCATACCCTTTTTTGCAGTCGTGTATATGAATTTATTTACATAATACTCTCACCACATATGTATTATAATAAAATTTAGTTCAGCTGCAAAACTAGAAACACGCATTAAAACATTTTTCGCAAATAAGTTAATTAAATCGAACTCCTGTGGTGATCCCTGTAGAATTTATCTGTAGAATTTAAGCACACCATCTTACATACTAAAATTTAGTTAAGATTGAAAACGTATAAGATAACTGAAAAAATGAGTTCTTGCAATAATTGCGCATAGACGATAATGCCTCTTCATCTCACTTTTGAAGCTCTGTAAAAGTAAATTAAATGTAACGTGACCTATTTTTCAATTCCGACTATTAGCTCACACTCTCTCTATATTTATATATCTTGTTCAAATTTTCAATCGTTAATAAAATATTTTCTATTCATCCTATCAAGTTCAAATAAATTTTCTTAACCTTGCACTGGATGACAATGGATGTTAATACAGTTTTTTCAAATATTAATTCATTAATTAAATTAAATTAATTAATTTTAATTTTATATTTCATTTCTGTTCAAAAGTATAGACTCACTCCATATTTATAGTCTCACCTTCACACTTAAAAAGATAATGGGGCTGGCTGTTCACGGACGAAGATCAGGCGGCTCGCGGGCGAAGGAGACTATAAATGGGGAGTGAGTCTATACTTTTGAACAGAAATTGAAGTATAAAACTAAAATTAAATAATAAAATTTAATTAATTAATTAATATTTGAAAAAAACTGTATTATCGTTAACTGTAACATCGCTATGGCACTTTATTGTGAAGTTTGGTAATTTTTGAAATTCAATATTTGAAAAACGGCATAATTATTAGATTTTAAATTTATATCATGAAAAATACAATTTTTTTTAACTTTCTAACGCAGTTTGTCTAACAATTTTGTGAGAAATACTTTTCGAGTTATTAATTTTTGGTATTTTAGCAATTTATTTTTTATTTAATTTTTAATACATTTCAAAAATTTCTCTTATGTAAGATATTTAGCCGAATATAAATTTAGGAATAAATACCGTCAGTGGCGAAGCGTGTAAGATCGCTGGAAAAAAATTTCTATTTGACCTAAGAAGGAATTGACTTAAAAAAAAAGTTTTTATATTGCTTGTTCACATGGAAAATATTAATGCACACCTAAATTACATCTATCAATTTCACATACCGTACTTCCAACAATTACTGTCTACCTTTCACCTTATTAAACGGTGCAGTTTTGCAACAGTATTCTGGAAGTGCTGAAAATGTTCATAATCTATGTCTGACGCATTATTTTTCTGTCTTATTAGTATATAATGTCATGTTCGTTAATTAACCCTTTTTTTTTGTTAGCCACCCACTGGAATATTGCTTTTATGATTTTCTTCGATTATGAGTAGACGTATTTGCATCTCTTAATTTTTTTAGCTGTATAATATGTTACATCCGATTATATTAGAGTATACCTGTATTACGTGTTGGTTCAGTTTAAAATAGAATATGTTGTCACCCATAAATAATTTTTTCTTTTAATGGTGATTGCGCAATGCTCATGCAAATTTACTTTTGAGAGGCAGTTTTATTTTTTAGATTTCCTGCAGTCCTAGTTTTTAGGACTTTGAAAATAGAATAGTCGCTAATCCATTTGTAAACAAAAGCAGACTATGTGTGTAACAACTAATTTTAATTAAAATAAACAAAATTAGATATAAAAGACTCTATGCATAATGTTTATAAAAAAATCATTTTAAGTAAGATTTTTTGAAAAGATAACTATATAATACGAAATCTATACTAATATTATAAAGGAGTAAATCTTGTTTGTTTGTTTGTAGGGGGTAATCTCTGGAACTACCGAACCGATTTCAAAAGTGATGGTGGCAAATTGATGGTGACAACCCCTGCTCCAACATAAGCTATATTTTATGTCGGTGCCACTAACCCCAGGGGGTGCAGGAGCAAAAAACGTTCTAAAATTGAGATTTTTCAGTTATCACACTGGCTGTCAAGCCCTGAGAGTTTGGCAGCCGGTTCTGTATGTATGTATGTACGTACGTAATGCGATAACTCTTCATAGAAATATCCGTTTTCCTTCAAATTTTGCTTATAGGTTCACTGTGTTAAGGCGCTTCCCTGATTAGTTTTCGGGATTGATTGGTTAAGTATAAAAGGGGGGGAACAAGGGGCTAATTCCCCCCCCCCTTAATTTATATAAATGGGTTTTTCATGCAGAATTATTCCGTTTTCCTTCAAATTTTGTTTATAGGTTCACTGAGTTAAGGCGCTTCCCTGATTAGTTTTCGGGATTGATTGGTCAAGTATAAAGGGGGGGAACAAGGGTCTAATTTCCCCCCCCCTTAATTTATATAAATGGGTTTTTCATGCAGAATTATTCCGTTTTTCTTCAGATTTTGTTTATAGTTTCACTGTGTTAAGGCGCTTCCCTGATTAGTTTTCGGGATTGATTAGTTAATATAAAGGGGGGGGGGGATCGGGGGGCTAATTCCCCCTCTTAATTTATATAAATGGGTTTTTCATGCAGAATTATTCCGTTTTCCTTCAAATTTTGTTTATAGGTTCATTGGGTTAAGACGCTTCCCTGATTACTTTTCGGGATTGATTGGTTAAGTATAAAGGGGGGAACGGGGGGCTAATCACCCCCTTAATTTATATAAATGGGTTTTTCATGCAGAATTATTCCGTTTTCCTTCAAATTTTGTTTATAGGTTCACTGTGTTAAGGCGCTTCCCTGATTAGTTTTCGGGATTGGTTGGTTAAGTATAAAGGGGGGGAACGGGGGGATAATCCCCCCCTTAATTTATATAAATGGGTTTTTCATGCAGAATTATTCTATTTGCTTCAAAGTTTGTTTATAGATTCATTGGGTTAAGACGCTTCCCTGATTAGTTTTCGGGATTGATTGATTAAGTATAAAGGGGGGGAACGGGGGGCTAATACCCTCCTTAATTTATGTAAATGGGTTTTTCATGCAGAATTATCCCATTTCCTTCAAATTTTATTTATAGGTTCACTGTGTTAAGGCGCATCTCTGATTAGTTTTCGGGATTGATTGGTTAAGTATAAAGTGGGGGAACAAGGGGCTAATTCCCCCTTATCTATACTAATATATAAAGTAGTAAAGATTGTTTGTTTGTTTGTAGGGGGTAATCTCTGGAACCACTGAAGCGATTTTAAAAGTGATGGTGGCAAATTAATGGTGACAATCCCTGCTCCAACATAGGCTATATTTTATGTCGGTGCCACCACCCCCAGGGGGGTGCAGGAGCGAAAAACGTTCCAAAATTTCGATTTTTTGTGTACTGAAGGAGATAGAAGTATCAAATTTGGTATGGTAGTTACTTATAAGATGTAAATGCTCTCTAAGAACAAATTATAAAAACATTCGCAATTTAAAAGGGTGAGATGAGGAAGAAGCGTTCTAAAAACATTCTAAATTACAATTTCTATGGAATCTCTGAAACTACAGAACCGATTTCAAAAGTGAGGGTGGCAAATGGATGGTGACAGTCCCTGCTCCAACATATGCTAAATTTTTTGTCGGTGTCACTGCCCGCAGAGGGTGCAGGAGCGAAAAACGTTCCAAAATTATGATATTTTCAATAATGAAGGAGTTAGGAACTTGACATTTTGTATGGTCGTTACTTACAAGATTTAAATGCTCTATAAGAACAAAATCTAAAAAAATTCGAAATTTAACAGGCTGAAATAAGCAAAAAATTTTCTAAAAACATTATAAATTACAATTTGTATGGAATGTCTGGAACTACTAAAGCGATTTCAAAAGTGATGGTGGCAAATGGATGGTGACAATCCCTGCTCCAACATAGGCTATATTTTATGTCGGTCCCACTACCCCGAGGGGGGTGCAGAAGCGAAAAACGTTCTAAAATTGCGATTTTTGCGATGCTGAAGGAGCTAGAAACTTCAAGTTCGGCATGATTGTTATTTATAAGATCTAAATGCGCTCTAAGAACAATTTCTAAAGAAAAATGATCTAATGATTCTGCGATTTTTCAACTATTGAATTTCTAAAATTACCAAATTTCACAATAGAGTACCATAGCGAAACCTTCACGCGTAAAAAGATAATGATAAGGGCGAAGTGTCCTGACGTGTATATTGGCTATAGCACGAGTCACAAATTATAGTATCCTTATTATTCTGTTAAAATATAAAAGTGAATTATGAAATGTCAATATTTTGTTTGATTAAAGGTTCGTTAAGAGAAATTGACCAGCGTAGCGGGCGTAGCTTGCTAGTACAATATATTAATAAATTTAAATACTATATTCGAAGTGTATAAAAATTAACTAGTTAGCCTTGGTAATTAGGATATCTTTTGGTGATCATATTGTAGTGCTTTACTATCTTATATACTAATAAAATAAAGTTTCGCTCTGTGTGTATGTGTGTCTGTTGGCGATGGCTAGGAAAATTTAGCGCACCTAGAAGTCTGTAAATTTAGATTTAGTTACTCCAAACCCTCTCTTGGTGCACCTGACCGGGGCCTCCGAGATGTCGCTGTGTGTCCTACACCGGGCCTGCTACAAGTATTAGTGACGTCACAATAGTGATCCACTTTGGTCAATGTATCGCAGCAGAAAGATGTAATAAAAAGAGCATTTTCGCTCTTATAATTTGTGATTACATAAATAATATTAAATTTCATAATCGTGAAATAAAAGGGAATTAATATACTTGTTTTATTAAAGGAAATTAAAAGTTTTAAATAAAAAAATGCTAAGATTAATAAATCAGATTGAACCCATTGACTTACCTTTTCCTAAACACATTATTTTACAATAAATATACGTACAAAAAATATAATAAATCTACCAAAAACTTTATAAAATCAATCCCATTCCTCCCTTTTACAACTACATACCATAATTTAACCATCAAAACACAATAAATGTCAACTTAAATACAGAAATCGACATTTTTTAACTATAGAGACCTTGGCACTTTTTTTTAACGCTTTGGCGTAATCCGGGCTTCAAAAAGTTAGATATGTTTTAAAATTATATACATAATTATGAAAACAAACCTAATGTACTTTTATGTTTATTTATATATATATAAAATTATTTATATATACAATTCTGTTCTACCTGCATATAAAAAGAGATAAATGGCTTCTTTATATTAAATAAATTATATAAATATTGAAAAAAATACTTATTTATATGAAACTACGAATAGGTTGCCAGAAAATATGTTGCAACTTTCCTTCTCTCGCCATAAGCCTTTTTCGGTACTTTTCGGTTAGCCGGGCGCCAGTGATACATGTACATATATAAATATATATATTAATTCATACATATATGTGAGTGTATATATGTGTGTATATATATATATATATGTGTGTGTAGATGTATGTGTATATATATGTGTGTGTACATATGTATATATATCACTGGCGCCCGCCTAACCGAAAAGTACCCAATTTTCTATCTTGACTTTTTAACTGATTTGTAATATTTTAAAAATTGTCTATTTATTGTACTTGGGTCTAGGACCTAATAACCACTCAAATTAACTTATCAAAAGATTTATTTTCATAATATATTTGTACACTTAAGTTAGGTAAAATGTTAAATTGAACTACGTGGAATTACTAAGTTGTGTAAATCAGTTACTTTTAATTTTATAAACAAAGCACATCACTCACTTTTTGTCTATTAGTCAATTTATTACAGTATTTCTTTCAAAATCATTTTTTAAACTGTTTATCGTCTGCTTCTTTTATTTATTTATTTTTTTTCTAAAGATCATTTGACTCTTTTCGATTTGGAAGTACAAATTCATTCAAATATGCCAGAATATTTCCATTACAGTAGGCTAGACATTTGTTGTTAGGATTTTTTTCTCTGCACAAGTTCAATACCATCATAGTAATTCTAGCTTCACGAATTATGAAAAGTATATCGAAACATTTAATGCAGACCACTTCTGTTGAAATGTAAAAATAATTATCACAAGGTAATTTTCGTAGCTAAAATTTCTTCTTTTCATTATCAGCAGCGAATTTGAAGACTTAGATTAGAAACTAGGAGCACAACATTTTCTTCTCATTATTTTATAGATATAATCTACACTTTCTTTATTAATTATAATCAATAATTATTGATAGCATTATAATCTAAATACACTGAACAATATTATTAAATACTATATAAAACAATAAATAAAATCAAAATACTATCGTAAACAATCCGTACAAACGAACAAAGTACATGAAAATTTTTAAGCTATTATGGATCACTGTTTTGACGTCAGCAGGTTGTGACGTCACTTGTAGCAGGCCCGGTGTAGGACACACAGCGACATCTCGGAGGCCCCGACCTGACCCTCAGAATTTTATTATTTTGATAATTAGCCTAGATATGAATTAGATTCTTATTAACCATCGCTTCTAAAATGACATCTTTTAAATCAAAATGGCGACAGAAACGAACAGGCGCATTGGATTTGCAAGCGGAAATGAACGAATTCGAAATTATTTTACTAATTAGCGAATTTTAAGAAAACTAATTGAGATATCAATTTGAAAATTGCTGAGCATATGTAAAAAAATATTCTGCATCTGATTATGTGATTTTTGAAAAATTCGGTTGGTAATTTTTTTAAATTTATGCAAAAAAACTTCCAAAAATCTGCCGGCGCCAGTGAAAACAATCAGAGAAAGTTTCAGACAGGGATCTGCTTTCATTAAAAACTGAACTACAAAGAGATCTGTTTCTCTGGCCGATCCTTCCATTTAGTTTGCGAAAATGAAAGGAAATAATTGCCAATTTTTACTAATGAACAAAAATTTAGATAACTAATTAAGATATAGATTTGGAATTGAGGTTGGGAAGGGGTGTCATCTGCCGGTTATTTTAGCGTAGCGTCTTCGTTATGTTCTAATTATCAGAAAAATGTAATTCTTTTTTGAATGATCGCGTTAATGTAGGTGACGGTGGTTCTCTTGAACAAATTATTCATTATATTTGCGGGTAGGAGAAGGTTAACGCCTTTCTCTGAGATTGTAATTATCTCGGGCCCGGGCAACGCCGGGCTGGTTAGATAGTCTTAATCTAAAGCTTTAGGTCCATTCGTAACTTTTATCAACTATCCCATCTATAATATTCTGAGAGAAGTTAGTTTTTCATTTCGAAAGTTTTTAAAAGCCATATTGTTATTTTATTGGGTTAGCTAGTATCTTATAGTTCATACATTTTTTGTGTTTTGAAAGTGAGATATTATTTAACATTAGACATTTTTTATGCACTGCTTAGGGATGTATGTCAGTCCAGGCAAAACTTATGAAAGAAAAATGAAAGGAGTTGTAGAGTTTGATCAAATCAAGTTATCGACTTTAATAGAAATTCGTAGATGATCATAATGTCACAAATTCACTATGTTTGTTATTAGACTTTGTTACATTCTTCTTGTCAACGGACAATATTGTTTATATTACCAAAAGAGTATGCCTTGTATTGTTATGTGACACACTTAACTTGTCTATCTGGCACATTTGATGATAATCTCTAAAAATTTATAACAATGCGCTGCTCCCAATTAGGAAGAAAATTTATATCTGCAACATTAAATTAGCACATAATTGTCCACAGTTGTTTTATAATACGATGGAATAAATTATAAATGATTCGGTTATTTCAAAAACCATATAAGACAAGTTTTTTTTCCAAATATACATTTTTTGTCGCAAGTGCTTCCTTATAAGTAAAAGGTAATAACTCTGGTTAATAAGCACATACGTCAGTATATTCCTTCCTCTTCAAATAATACCTTCTAATTTTCGTTCATTACTTAAACGACATAATGTCAGCGACTTAAGTGGTTTTTGCATGCAATACCAGATTACATGCGGATATCATATTACATTAACCTATTACCATTTGCATGCAATACCATACTAAAACATAAAAATGTTCCTGTGTAAGTGCTATCTTCATTTATTTTGATTAAAAATATGTTTAATATGACTGTTTTGTTCAAATTAAATACCACCAGACTTTGTTTCTTGTTAAAACAACATAAGTCAAAAACAGTTTTTCTGTTCTTCTTCTTTTTTATTATTCATAAATTATAAAAAAATATTCGATATTTACAAACTTTGAAGTCCAAACTCTATAATAAGCCCCAAAAAACCCCATAAAAATTGGTTTACTTGTAAATAATATAGTTTTTTTTTAATTTATGAAAAGTTCTAATTCTGTGATTTATGTGGTTTTTGAAATGATCGATTCAAATAAATATGAGAAAGCGCCCGATTGAGCTATACCGCATTCGTGAAAAACTAGCACAGTTTGAATGATTTTCACAAATTGTGTAAACTATTCCTTGTCCAACCAAATTCGAATGTAAATATACATCATGAAACTCCGATTAAATCGTTGTTTAAGTCTTTATTTCAACCTTATTTCTTTAACTTTCTTAAGCATTTAACACGTTGACGGACACTTGCGGCTATAGCCGCCAAAGCGAAGTTCACAATGAGGCATGACGGCTATAGCCACCCAAAACGAAACGGTCGTTTTTAGACACTACGGCTATAGCAGCACAAATGTGCATTTACCGGCGTACAAGTAGAAGCCCAGTGTCATGTTTTGGAAACAATTTTTTAGGTTGAAGTTCGTTTTCCACCTGTTATACGAGTTGCAGCTTCAGTATGCACGTGCAGGGTGACTAGTGGTCAGGGAAAAATACAGTAAAAAAAATGATAATTACCAGTATATTCTTATAGAAAAATTCAAATTGATTATTTGATCGAATAATCAACATAAATTTTTCTATAAGTATATACTGGTGTTTATCACTTTTTTTGACTGTATTTTTCCCTGACCACTAGCCACCCTGACGTGCTTGTGAAGGGAGTAGTGCAACCGAATTAAAGGTGCTGAATTAATCAAAATTAAGTTTATTTAGGCAGAAAGAGTAAAACTATACTTCTAATATTCTACAAATTACAAAAACATATAGTGTCAATTTTCAAACTTCACTTGTTCCTACTGTCCGTCAATGTGTTAAAAAGCATGATTTCTAGTGTTTTAACTTTCTAGAGGTTTGTTGAATATATTCTTGGAGAACATGCGTTGTCGTTTTACTGATGTATAAATTGAGATTTTATGATTCCTGATCGTTAAGACACTTATATATATTTAAAAACTTCATAATATCAAGAAATAACAATCATTTAGTAATTATAAATTGAAGAAGTGCGATAATAAATGCAAACTGTCAATCACCAGACTTTGTGCAAAAGAACGGGAAAAAATGAAAACAACTGAAAAAATATTTCCTCTATCATATTTTTTATTAACACTTTCCAACCTAGTTGAAAAGTGTTTACGACTTCAGTTTTTATGCCGTCCGGCTGTCTGGCCGTCTGGTCGTCTGTCGTCTATCGTGCTCAAACTCCGGTAAATATGCTCGGATTGCCCTGAAATTTTTGTAAGTTATTGACGTTTACTATAGCATGTTCCCTATTTCAACTGAAGTGTGTCGCACTTATAGTTTTTTTAGAGAGACAATCAAAAGTATTCCGTTACATTACAGTCAATGGGAAATAATCGTTTCAAGTGCATTTTGATGACGCTACATCATTTAAAACATAATGAAATTGATATATAATTATGAGGCGCATTAAAACATTCTTTTGTAGAAAATGGGATGCAAAGCATTTATTATTCATTGACAGAGTCAAACAAAAGAATTCTGTTACACATCGTTCTATGGGGAAAAATTGTTTGCCGTGATATTTCATTATTTCAAACATAATGAAAATTAAATACATTACTGTGAGATGCACTATAAAGTGCTTTCTTGTGTGCGTTGCGTTTATTTACAGGGGCACACAAAAGATATTGGTTACAGTACATGTGCGATATTTACAGCCCATGTGTGATAAGTGTGTTTTCAACTTTGGTTTGCGTTTTTAAGTTTAACTAAATTTTTTCATAGTACGTGTGTGTTTATAAACTTGGTTGATCCTATACAGGGCTACACAAGGGAATTCGTAAGTATTAGAGACTATGGGACTGAATTGTTTAAGGGTAGTTTTTAATTGTGTTAACGCATTTTCCTGCTAAACTATATTTAATAGCCTAATAGAAGTTTGTATAATATAAAAAAATTCATGTACAGGGATATACGTAAAGAAAAAGATACATTGTCGTTTACGGTTGGTAATTGCTGCGAGTGAGTTTAAGATGTCTATTAGCTTAATATGTGGTGTGTACAAAAGTATTCAGATAATATATAGGGCTGTACAAAAGATTTCGAGTGCATTTCCATCGATTGGCGAAAATTGCTAAATGTGACTATTCTAACTGAACTAAGTTTTATCATGCTATATATCCACATCTATTGATCATATACAGGTCTGCACAAAATAATTCGGCTACTTTTTGACACTGGAAGGTAATTTAGAAAACTGTATTTTTCAATGTGTTATATGTTTTATAAACTGTTTACTTTTGTATTTTCTTTCACCTTATTTAATGTTGAAGTTTCGTTACAGTTTTCTGGCTATGTTAGAAAGTGCTTCATAATCTACGCTTGACGCATGCTTTTTCGTTCTTGTTTTATACAAGCAACTCTCTCCGGCTTCGCAAGTGTGCCATGATGTTTTAAAGATATTTATCTGCAAAGTTCAAACTCAATATCATTTTTAATTTGCGCAAATAAAAAAACTACAGATTACATTTGATTTTTTTTTATTCTATCAAGTATACTGTTGAGGTCATACATAAAATTCAACTGGAAATGCAAAAATCATCTGTCATATATAATTTACGATACATATAAATATATATATATATATATATATTTAAATTGTCTGCTGCGACTGTCACGACTTTCATATATATTATCATAAACTAAGAGACCCTAAAAGTATGTTTTCTTTCTTATCCAGATCCCAAATATAGGCAACAAAAATGATAAATAGCCAAATATTTTTTCATTGGCCGCCTTTGACATTGAATACTTCTATTAAGCCGTACAAACATTCCTTTCATATTTAAATTAAATATTTTTCCATTTTATATTATTATTTCTCGTTAAAACTTTTTTTTCCTTTGTATTTTAAATAAAACCAATGATAGTTTTTTGTATTTTATTTTTTAAGGTGTTTATATATATATTTTTTTATCTCTGACTCATACAGCCGTTGTCCAAAGACCGTTAACCAAACGATAGCATAATATACCTTCGTCAAGATGAAAATCATATACCAAAATAATAAGGATAAAAAAAATAAGGATAAAATATCAAATTTTATTGTCAAAAATCATGTTTATATCGGTACATTATAAATCATAATGATCGCATCCGATGATGCAAACCGCAAATTACTCCGGACATACACTTTCAAGGCATCTTGCTTTATAATGTAACTAGCGGCCCTCCCTCGCTTTGCTTCGGGTTAACCTTGAAAACCTTCATCTCTTTGTGTTTTCTGTAGACCTTTTTAATGTGTACAATAATTAGTACATTATTTTGATAAATCATGTAGGGTTCAGCCTGCGTTTGCAATGTATAAGCGGAAAAAATGAAATTATTTACGACATCACATTAAAAACCTCAAAAATAACAGTATTTCTCCACTATTTAATGGATGTTATTATACATATAAACCTTCCTCTTGAATCACTCTATCTATTAAAAAAAACCGCATCAAAATCTGTTGCGTAGTTTTAAAGATTTAAGCGTACATAGGGATATAGGGACAGAAAAAGCGACTTTGTTTTATACTATGTAGTGATAGCAAATTTCACGGCTTTGCTCGCGTAATTGTTGAAAAATGCCAAGTGGTATTCGTGGGCTTCGTATTTTCATGAGAGGAAATTTTACTGCCATTCAAAAATTCCTAATTAAGACACATTTTTACTAAACTTGATTCTTATACTGTATAAGGCGAATATGAGATGTAATTGAAGGAGAAGAGCTAAAATTAATTCCAAATTAATGGTAATTTAGAATGTATTTTGAAGGTTTTTTGCTCATTTCATTTTTCATAAAGAATTTAGAAATATTTAGAAACAATTCTAAGCAAGTATTTACATCTTAAAAGCAAGCATCATATGAAATTCCAATCTTCCAGTTAAGCAAATTTCTGTATTATAGAAATTGCAATTTTAGAACTTTTTTGTTCCTGCACACATTAAAACTTCTAATATTTTTAAAAACTGTTCTGTGGATGAATTTGTGTCTCGAACGTAACAGCAATATAAAATTTCAAGTTTCTATCCCTAACAATTTCAGATAAATCATAGTTTAGAAGGTTTGTAGAACTTTTCAAGCTCATTTAACTCTTTTAAATTTCGATTTGTTTTAGAAATCGTTCTTAGCGAGCATTGAAATTTTAAAAATATCCCCCATGCCAAATTTCAACGTTCTCGACCAGCAGCATCACTAAATACGTAATTTTAGAAAGTGTTTGCTTGTGCCCCTTTTTTAAATTCGAATTTTGTAAAAACTATTCTGTTCGAGCATTTACGTCTAAAAAATAACAGGCATGTCAATTTTTAAGTTTCTATCCCTAACAATTTAGAATAAACCATAATTTATAATGTTTTCCGATTATTTTACACCTTTAAATTTCGAATTTTTAATAAACTGTGTATACCGAGCGTTTGTATCTTAAAGTTACCACTATTACTAAATTTCAAATTTCTAATCCGAATAAATACAATTAGATCATAATGTAGAACGCTTTTAGATGTTTTTCGCTCATATAAACCTTTTAAATTTCGATTTTTTTAGAAAACGTTCTTAGCGAGCACTGAAATCTTAAAAATTGCCAAATTTCACCATTCTACACCAGCAGCATCACTAAAATAAGAATTTTAGATTTTTTTTTTTTTTTTTTTTTTTTTTGCATCTTTTTAAATTTCGAATTTTGTAAAAATTGTTCTGTGGGAGCATTTACGTCTAAAAAATAACAGGTATGTCAAATTTTAAGTTTCTATCCATAACAATTTAGAAAAACCCATAATTTATAACGTCTTCCGCTCATTTCACACCTTTAAATTTCGAATTCTTAATAAACTGTTTATACAGAGCGTCTACATCTTAAGAGTTACCACTATACTAAATTTCCAATTTCTAACCGAATAAATCCAATTAAATCATAATATAGAACGTTTTTAGAAAGTTTACCCGCTTATTTCAGCCTGTTAAATTTCGATTTTTTAAAAAACCGGTCTTAGCGGGCATTTGCATTTTAAGAGTAATCAAAATTCCACATATGTAGTTTCTATACCAGCTGCACCACATAAATTGCAATTTTAGAACTTTTTTTTTGCTCCTACCCTTTTATATTTCGCATTTTTAGTAAATTGTTCTGTGTGATCATTTACGTGAGTAACAACTATGCGAAATTTCACGTTTCTAGCTTTAACAGTTCCAAATAAATCGTAATTTAGAACGGTTTTCAAACGATTTTCGAGCTTTCAAACTTTTAAGTTTAACTTTTTTTAAACTCTTCAGTACAATCTGTTACGTCTTAAAAGCAACAGCCATGTCAAACTTCACGTTTTTATCCTTAACAATTACATTTTCATAAAAATCGTAATTTAGAAAGCTTTTAAAATGCTTTCCGCTCATTTTACTGCTTGAAATTTGGAATTTCTTTACAAAACATTGTGAGCGAGCATTTGAATCTTAAAAGTAACCGCCATGCCAAATTTGAAGTTTCTAATTCTGTCATAATCAAAAAAATATATAGTAATTTAAAATGTTTTTTCCTCTTTCACCCTTTTAAATTTCGATTTTTTTTTTAAACTGTCCTGTGTGTGCACTTGCCTCTTAAAAAGTATCAGCCATGTAAAATTTCAAGATTCTGTCCTTGTCAGTTCCATAGAAATCGTAATTTAGATCGTTTTCAGAACACTTTTCCCCCATATCACCCTTTTAAATTACGAATTTTTTAGAAACTGTATATCTTATAAGTAACTACCTTGCCCAATTTCAAGTTTCTATTCCCTTCAGTCAGACAAAAATTGTAATTTTAGAACGTTTTTTGCTCCGCAACTCCCTGAGGGTAGTGGCACTGACATAAAATATGGCCTACACTGCAAAAAAAAGTGTTGATTTTACCGTAAAATACTGGCACGTGTGCCAGCGTATTACTGCTTATTTTAGTGTTTATTACTGTTAATTTTACGGTATAATACTGACAGCTGGGGTTCTAGTATTATACTGTAAATTGAACACTTTTTTTTTTTTAGTGTATGTTAAAGCAGAGACTGTCACCATAAATTTGTGACCATTACGTTTAAAAACAGTTCGTCAGTTTCAGAAATGCATAGAAATTGTAATTTAGAATGCTTTTAGAACGCGTTTAGATCATTTCACCCTTTTAAATTTCGAATATTTTAGAAAATGTTCTTAGTGGGAGAATTTACATCTTATAAGTAACTAACATTTCAAATTTCAAATTTCCAGCCCCTTCAGAATTACAAAAATTTCAATTTTAGAACGTTTTTCTCTACCACACCCCTCTGGGATAGTGACACCGATATAACATATAGCCTATGTTAGAGCAGGGACTGTCACATCAATTTGCCACCATTACGTTTGAAATCGGTTCGGTAGTTCCAGAGATTACATCCTACAAACAAAAAACAAACAAACAAACAAACAAACGTTACTTCTTTATAATATTAGTATAGATATGATATATAATTTTTGTTCTGCTTTTTAACACTTTCTAACACAGTAGAAAAGTTTGATTTGTCTGTCTGTCTGTCCATGCTTGAACTCTCGTAAATATACTCAGATTGAGATATAATTTTTACACGTTATTGAGGGTTACTGTAGAATGCTTGCTATTGAAAATGAAGTGTGTAGAATTTATAGTTTGATTACAGAGACACACAAATATTTCAGTTACATGATCGTAAATGGGGAAAAATTGTTTGCATTGCAGTTTATTGATGTTACAGTATTTCAAACATAATCAGATTGATATGTATGATTGAGTTGGAGTACACCTTCCTTTCTCATGAGTATAGAATATGTAGCCTTTATTTTTCAATTACATGGACGCACAAAAAAATTCCATTACATTATGATCTATGGGGAAAAATAGTTTGCGGTGAATTTTAATGATGTTATGGCACTTCAAATATAACGAAATTTAAAAAAATCACTAACAAGGAAGGTATTCATAAACGAATATTCAGAAAATTCTGAAAAAAATTATAGGATACTCTTCTGATGAAGATATATACTTTTATAAAAAATTTGCTGCGGAACCTCGATATAACGAAAGTAAAGAAATTATGAAAATTTCGGGTTTTGGCGATTTATTACTGGGTTGCGACAGATATAAATTGAAAAACAAAAATACGCATTTACGATACTTACGATACTCTCTTACGATACTCTTTTAGAAAAAGCGTTTTCCACTCTTTATCCTGAACTAGTTTAAATAAGTTTAACTTAAATAAATTCACTTTCATAACTACGATTTTGCCATAGAGATTTATATGTCCATCTAAAAAAAATTAACGATCGTATTCTACGGTTTAGAACAAAATTTAAAGTGATTAAAAATGCTTTAAACAAGAAATTAATTGTTTGATTCTGAGCACTGACAATTTGACCTCGATATTGTTAGTGCCGGAGACAACAAGAGACTTGTTGCCGTGAAAACAATGGCTTATTGAAAATCGAAATGTATAATGAGAAGGTTTTTAATCGGACAGTTACTGTTAAAGCACACTGAAAACTTATCCAGCCGGCGAAACCCTGTAAAATTAAATAACTTCAGCAATACTTAACTTGTATATGTTACGGTCAATATGATTAATCCGGTCATTATTAATAATTACCGGTTATTTTTAATAATGATCGAATTAATCATATTGACCGTAACATATATATATATATTACAAAATTTACAAAATTTAAATATTTCCAAAAAACTTTAATTCTTTCTTTTTTTTTCCCTTTTATAAAGATTCATTTTCTTTTCTTCTTATTATTTTTATTACGTATTAAATTCGAAGTTTAGCTACAGCCTCAAAACAGATAAGCTCGTTTGTTGATATGACAGGCATCTGGTACGGGATTATGGAATACTCTGGAAGGGCGTAGAACATTTTTGCATTTTACAACAAAATAAATCCACCGGAAATATTGATAAAGTTCCAAAAGAGACCTTTTGATTCGATAGAAGTGGGTCACGTGACGTATTCTGTATTATTACGCAAGCTAGTTTAAAAACGCGATCATCCTGATTCGGAGAGGATTTTTTGACGCTGGTGTTTGCTAAAAGAATCGGGACGGATTCTAGTAAATAATGGAACGTTGTATTTTTTTTTCGTTTAGCGTTGGCTAATGAGCATTTTCCCTGAAGAGATGTCTTAAACTGGAAATAAAAGGTTCTTCGACAAAAATATGGACTGACATTTCTTGTTGTTGATGATACCACCCGGCCGCCTGATGCGAACTAAAAGGGAAACCAATAACATCGCTAACCCTATTTATCACGAGCACGACTGCCTTTTTCCCGGATTTGAACTTGGAAACACGACATTAATATAATAAGTCGAACAGGATGTTGATCAACAGAAAGTTTGTGTAGTTAAACGTGAAATTTGCCGATTAGAAGAATATGTTACGAGGACGTCTACGCCATTACAGCACGTTTACGTCTGGTGTTTTGTTATTTTGTACTTTTATAATAAATTAAAAATGGTCAAGCCTAAAAGAGAAAAGAAGAGGAAAAGTTGGCCTAAGTGAAGTTGTTGCTAGAGAATATACTATTCATCTTCATAAACGTCTTCATGGTGTTGGTTTTAAAGGATTGCGAAAAAGCAGAACTTTTGTGTTATCAAGAAAATTAAAGATTTTTAGATGTGTGAGACTTTCCTGTGAAATATGCTCAAGAGTAACTGTAAGTTGGTATTTTTATTTATTGGTATCTTTATATGTTGATATTTATTAGTTTATGTTATATTTAAAATGTTTTATTTATTTAATAGTCTACCTTGAAATTTAAAGGTTTTATATACTATGTTATACTGATTAAAATTTTGTTTTTAAAATTTATTTCTGTTGCAAATATTTAAGTGTTGTTAAGGTTAATTAATTTATTTGATGATTTCGTGTGATACGTCATTGTAATATTATAGACAGCGGTATAATTTATATTTTCATGTTTTAAGAACAGATATTCTTAAAAAAAAAAAAATCTATTATTTTTAAAATGTTACTGAGATCGTAAATTACATATTTATTTACTATTTCGTTATTTGTATGGTATATAGTGTTATAAGTTTAAAATTTAATGTTTTTAAGATCCGGATATTTAAAAGAAGATCGAGTTAACTCTTTTGTTAGATTAAATAGTATGGCAGAACCAAAATTTATAGCATTTGATCCAGATTTAGGAGTTGAGATACAAGCGTGGTTAAAATACTTTGATGATGCTTGTGAAAAAGAAAAGAAGGATGATGATTGGAAGTTTAAAAATATTTCTCAAAATTTAAAGGGAGAAGCTCTTAAGATTTACATTAATGATTGCCTTAATTGCACTAAATACGAACAGATAGCTGATATCTTAACTGAGAATTTTATTAGGGTAAATATCCCGAAATTTTCTGAATTTTCTGCTTTGAAATTGGATAGTTTAAGTAACTTAGAAACTTATTTTAGAAAGAAAATTGAAATTGGTAGGAAATTGCATTTATGTGAAACTATATTACTACAAGGATTAACCGATGGTTTAAAACCAGAATATCAAAATTATCTAATTGTTAACCCTCCTGAGAGTACAACAGAATGGTATAGAATTGTTAAGCAATTTGTGGAAGTTTCCACCCCTGCTGTTACAAGTCCATCATTACCAAGTAAACCTAATGCAACTAATTTTGACATTCCTCGATATAGTGTGCAGCCTAATAGACCAAATTTTCAACAAATTAATACTCCTAGGCATTGGATTCAGTCAAATCGGCCCAATAATCAATTTAATTCTCCTCGAAACTGGGTTCCTCGACCAAACTATAATTTTCAAAGACCTAGAAATTTCCAAAACGGAGTACAAAACAATTATTTTCAGAACCAGTACCCATCTAGGCCATGTAGAATTTGTGTAAACAAGGGTATAATGAATGCTTTTCACTGGGAAAAAGAGTGTATTTTTAATAACAACTCAACACCCTCTGATACTCTTCCAATTGGTACTCCTAATATTTGACAATTAATTGTGTATGGATATACGAATAATTATAATTTACCATGTGTCGTCGATACCGGTTCAACTATCGCAATTTTACCATTAAAGTTTGTTAAAAAATTGAATGCTAAAATTGAAATTGCTCCTCCAGTTACTATTGGTCAGGCAAAGGGATTTTTACAAATTAATCAAAAGTGTAGTATTCTTCTTAAAGTGGGTAAAATCCAAAAATATGTTAACTTTTTAGTATGTGATACAGATTTGGATTACTGCATCTTGGGGTTAAAAGAATGTTCAAAATTTAATTTAAATATAAATTGTAAGAATTGTACAGTAAAACAGGGAAGGAAGATTATAAATAGGAGTATATCCATACATGATGAGAGATCACTTCATTTTAATACTGTAACTGTAAAAAAACTACAACAAGGTAAGGATAACTTGATAACTTCTGATTGTGACAATTTGAATTTATTTAATGATGGTAACTTGATAACAACTTATAATGAAGATACTATTTCATGTAAAGATGAGTTATTAACAAATGGTGATAGTAATGAGAGTTTAAATGGATATAATGATGACAAAGTATCACCATATACTAATGAAAATTTTGTGAATACTCAGGACTTTTTTGCAGCTAATTACAATGATTGTAACGTGCAGCCTGATTACAGAAGTTCAATGACTCCTCAAAATTTTTGCGATATTAATGATTATAATTCAGATTTAATTGGGGAAATAAATTTAATTGAAAATGGGGATTTAAGGGAAATAGTTCAAAATTATAGGGATATTTTTGCAAAACATAAATATGATGTGGGTAAGATAAATATTGAACCACAACGCGTTTTACTAAAATCTGACCTACCTATATCTTTGAGTCCCTACAGAACTTCCCCCTTAGAGGAAAAAGAAATAAAAAATCAAATTCAATCTTTGTTAGCGGCTGGTCTCATAAAAGAAAGCAATAGTCCTTATTCTGCCCCCGTCACCTTGGCTATGAAAAGAGAGGAAGGTAAAAAGACCCGACTATGTATAGATTATAGGAAATTAAATGCAATAGTTAAAAACGATGCAGAACCTTTACCTCGTATCGATGAAATTTTAGATAAATTGAGTAGTGCCCAGTATTTTTCCACTTTGGACTTAGCCTCTGGCTACTGGCACATACCAATACATCCATCCGATACAGAAAAATTAGCTTTTGCCACCAATTTTGGCCTCTTCGAATGGCTGGTGCTCCCCTTTGGTATAAAGACAGGGCCCCCGATATTTAATAGAACCATTAGAAGAATCCTCAATAAGTATAAAATTGATTTTGCTTGCCATTATTTCGACGATATCATAATTTTCTCCTCCTCTCTAGAAGAACATTTAAATCACTTAGCAAAAATCTTTGAAATCTGTAAACTAGAAAACCTTAAACTTAAACTTTCTAAATGTAAACTAAATCAAAATAAAATTAATTTCTTAGGCTATGAGATCACCAATGGGACTTTAACTCCAGCTAATACCAATATTGAGACAATTAAAAAATTGAAACCTCCCTCTAATGTTAAAGAACTACAACGATTTTTAGGTTCCATTAATGTTTATCACAAATTCATAGATAAATATGCTGAAATTAGATACCCCCTCAATAAATTACTTAGGAAAAACACAATATGGGAATGGAACTCAGAATGTCAAAACTCTTTTGAGAAATTAAAAAATACTCTAATTGCAAAACCAATTTTAAAAATTTATGACCCAAAATTACCCCTCCACATGTTTGTAGATGCCTCTCAGGTAGCAGTAGGTGCAGTTCTAAAACAACCAGGGAAAGATAATTTTTTGCATCCTATTGCTTACCATTCTAGAATTTTGAAGAGTTATGAACAAAATTACTTTATAACTGAATTGGAATGCCTTGCTATCATAGATACTCTTGATAAGTTTTATCACTATTTTCATGGTACTAAATTCACAATCCATACCGACCATGCATCTCTGGTATGGTTAAAGAATGTTAAAAATCTAAGAGGTAGACTTTTTCGATGGTCTTTAAAACTTAGCATGTTCGATTATGAGATCAAGTATCAAAAAGGTTCTACAAATGTCGAAGCGGACATGTTGTCACGAAATCCTGTTGCTTATCTTAATCAACATGTAAGTTTATTATTGGACAAAAAAGAAATTATAGCGATGCAAGATAAAGATAATGTTTGTGACAGAAAATACAAAAAAGAGAATGGGATTATAATTATTCAGAGAAAAGGATTCAAAAAAATAGTAGTACCAATGTCACTCAGGAGAAAATTATTACATATTGCTCATGATAATTTTGGACACTTAGGAATACAAAAAATGCTTAACTTAATATCTCCAAACTATTATTGGCCCAACATGACAATAGATATTACACAATTTGTTAAACATTGTGATACATGCCAGAGAAATAAAAAACCAAAACAAAAAAGATTTGGCTTGTTACAAGCTATGCCAGCCACAGATCAACCTTTTGAATGTCTTTCTATTGATACTGTGGGTGGATTTAATTATTACAATTCAACAAAAAAATTCTTACACATAATAATAGATCATGCAACTAGGTTTGTTTGGGCTTTTCCATCCAAAAGTGTTACTACCGAAACATATACTAACTGTTTAAAACAAATTTTCAATATTCAAGCACCTAAAACAATACTTAGCGATAGACATAAATCTTTTAGGTCTCCAAGATTCAAAAAATTCCTCAGAAAATATCATGTTCAACAACGTTTTACATCATCACATCACCCCCAAACCAATGGGAAGGTAGAACGAGTGAACCAAACTATAGTTACTAGACTTAAATGTAAAGTTAATTCCATTTCTTCTAAAATACCTTGGACTAGATTATTAGACCAAGTCATCCAAGAATACAATAACACACCACATTCCATAACCAAATTCCCACCTGCCTATTTATTTTATGGTCAATTACCTTATGAATCTCCTTTAAAACAAAATTATTACCCTCCTGTTAATAAAGCACTCAAAATTGCAAAAGCGCGAACTTGTGAATTCCACCTTAAAAGTAAAAGACTCTATGATAGAAAATTTGTTGAATCTCCACTAGAAATACAAGATTATGTAATTTGTGAAGAATTTAAATATCCTAACACTAGAAAATTAGAACCTACTTTCTCTGGACCATACAAAATAATAAATAAACTTTCTGATGTGACCTATGAAATAGACAAATTTAATTATGAGACTAAATTAAATTCAGTTATTGTACATGCGTCTAAATTACGACCCTATTTTTCACCAGATAACTTCAGACTATTTCATGAGCAACCCAAACAACAATCAAAATCACCACAGACATCACAATCACCATCACAAAATCAAACTAAAGTAAAAACAATAGAATACATTCTAATTCTTTAAATATCTCTTATTACTCTAGTTTCAACATTATCAGGTATGTCTTTGGTGTACAACAGAGATATTACCCATTTTTGAAAATTTAATGTTTTAAAATTTTAAAATAAATGTCACAGCTTTTATTTCAACATTGTGGTTATATTTTAGCCTGATCAACTAAAATATTTACTTGTTTTTGAGAGTTTTTGAGGTTGAGTAGACACCTTATGCAGGCATAAGATGTGTATTTTGATTTTAGGAATTGTCAAATTGATGTTGAAAAATGAAATTAAATGTTTTAATTCTATATCAAAATAAACTATTTTTACTTTATTTACTTTTTCTTAAACCAATTGTTTCAAAAATTTAATATTATGTTATTTACTTCAATAGATAATCAAATAGTAACCGTTTTATAAATATTTCTATAATTATACAAACATATAAATAATTGGATAGTGATGATGTGATGTTACAGTGATTGTTTTGTGTAACAATAGAAAATTAAGTATCTAAACTAATTGCCTTTGTATTCCATTTCTCAGCTAAAATTAACATCTTTTATTTGTTATTTATTGTCTTTATTTATTCTAAGTTTGCCAAAAAAACAACTCTCTGCATTTAGGATATGAATACTTATAACTTAACAGTATAATTTTGTAAAAGGGTATCAGAGGAAAAAATTATTGTAAGGAACTAATGGTTGAGAGTTCAATTTCTAAATATTTAGATTTAAATTTATTTGGATTTTGAAATTATTATATATTTTTTTTTTTGTATACTTTCGACTGGCAAAAATACTTTCTTATATAATTAAAAAATAAGAAATTTATTTAGTTGCTATGTAATTATTTTATCCTCAACCAATATTTTTCCTAACAATAAATAAACAAACTGTGATATTTTCTTAAATTATACTGATGTTATTATATTATTATTTCTACTATTGAATTATATTATGAATTACTACATATGTTGAGAAGTATTAGTTATATTGAAAGTTATTATTGTTATGTTTATGAATTGAATTTTATTATAGCATTTATTTATATTATTGAAGAGTTATATTATTTATTAGTGAAAAAATGTTTGACAAATATTAGTTAAAGATGGTGGGATCCCAACAGAAATATAACAAATCCCACAGGAATATAACAAAGATAACATATTCCAAGTACAATAAACGACCAAGAGATAATTTGACTTGTTTAGTATGTGAGAAAATTAATGTGATACTTAAGAGAAGATGTTGTGACAAAAATTTTGATGGAGTAATGTCTTTATTTTCAGCCTTTACATAAAAACTGTATTTTTAAGAAAGGGACTGCAGTAACCATTTTTTTAAAAAAAAAACAAAATGAGGACTTATCACGATCCAAGAAAGAGACTGAAATAAAACAGTTGGATCTAATGAACTCAAATTTGAATTAAGTCGAATTTTTTTTTAAAAACTTTGTTTTAACAATTTGCTAGTGACTACTTATTCTAAAGCTTGTGAACTTGGTAAAAGCAAAATTCTGTTACTATTATTATCCTGTTTTTCCTGTTTATTAATATTTATTATTTATTGTTATTGTATTTTTCTTGTGCACTTACAAATGGTAAGTGAGATTGTAACCATTTCTTGTATTATTTTACAGGGGAAATGCTCGTAGCTTTATTTTTATTTATCTATTAATTTTAATTGATTACTATTATTTTATTTTTGTTTTTGTTTTTGTCTTCCAGTTCTTCAGAAATTCCCCATCTCCTTGCTGGCAGTTTCTAAATTTATACTAGCCAAAATTCAAATTTCTAAAGTATTAAATTTATATTGTCTGAATTTATAGTTACTTAACTATTAACTTCATCCAAAATCTTTAGGGAGGGGGGATAATATTACAAAATTTACAAAATTTAAATATTTCCGAAAAACTTTAATTCTTTCTTTTTTTTTTCCCTTTTATAAAGATTCATTTTCTTTTCTTCTTATTATTTTTATTACGTATTAAATTCGAAGTTTAGCTACAGCCTCAAAACAGATAAGCTCGTTTGTTGATATGACAGGCATCTGGTACGAGATTATGGAATACTCTGGAAGGGCGTAGAACATTTTTGCATTTTACAACAAAATAAATCCACCGGAAATATTGATAAAGTTCCAAAAGAGACCTTTTGATTCGATAGAAGTGGGTCACGTGACGTATTCTGTATTATTACGCAAGCTAGTTTAAAAACGCGATCATCCTGATTCGGAGAGGATTTTTTGACGCTGGTGTTTGCTAAAAGAATCGGGACGGATTCTAGTAAATAATGGAACGTTGTATTTTTTTTTCGTTTAGCGTTGGCTAATGAGCATTTTCCCTGAAGAGATGTCTTAAACTGGAAATAAAAGGTTCTTCGACAAAAATATGGACTGACATTTCTTGTTGTTGATGATACCACCCGGCCGCCTGATGCGAACTAAAAGGGAAACCAATAACATCGCTAACCCTATTTATCACGAGCACGACTGCCTTTTTCCCGGATTTGAACTTGGAAACACGACATATATATATATATATATATATATATATATATATATTATATAAGCTTATAAAAAAATAATAAATTATTTAATCGTTGAAGTTTAAATTCATAAAGTACTAAGCATTTAAACATTCATTTTATCCGGAATTTGCAAATACATTAAAATAGCTTGCATTTGGCGACGAAAAAGTGTTTCTCGCCAAATTCTCGAAAGAATTTTACTTTTTACACATTTCCTAGTGCGATTCTGCAGCTAAATTTGACTGATCCTTTATTACGTACATGAGTAGTTCCATTAGCATTTTTTTTCAATATATTCTAAAAATAGACCGGTAAATTTTTACTTTATAAAAACATGACTTTTTTTTTTTTGCAGTGTAATTTTAAAAATACATAATTTCCTTACCTTTCCAAGAAATCCTGCTGCTCCAGTAATTAAAATAGATTTCCTGTTATAAAATTTTTGAACTTCACTTTCATGATTCGAAATTAATATTTCTTCTCCTTTTTCAAACCCCATTTTTGTTAAAACAAATTCAAGATTATGTGAAATCATTCAAATTCAACTATCAATGATAGAGAAAGAAAAGGAAACCTGAGTGAAAAGATACCTCATCTGTGACCTCGGTCCCATCCGAGAAGAAAATATATTGCTACTTATGTATATTATGATATTTAAAGTAGCATATAACAAGTTAAAAAGTATTCTTAAGCGATAAGAACTTTTTTTTACAGGAAAGATATTTTTCCTTCTTAAATTAAAAATAATTGGCAGGAAGTTTTTTGCTTCAATCACAATGGAATACACATGGTTGCTCACATTAACTTAAACCTTCAATTCCCACATTGTATAAAGCGGATCAATTTCAATTTTTTATTGTTTTTAGTTATTGTGCGTCATAAGAAGACAATTATGTGCAATTTTTATGCTTTTATTTCTGTTTAGTTTTCATACTGCCGCACACGGCAGGTTCAGGTTCAGGTTCAGCTGAGCGAGTTGGTCTACCGATTGGCTAAAGCTCTACAAGCCCTGCTCAGTGGGGATACCCACTATCCAAGGACCCTAACCAAGAGTCAGGGCCCGGTCAAACCCCAGAAGAAAGCCTGCCCATCTTTAAAATACTTCTACAAATATAAACAAATAAACAAATACAAAACAGAAACAAAATGAGAATATCAAATTAGTTACAATATAGGTCTAAATTAAAGTACAGAGAGTCACCAAAGTCACTAAGCTGTTATAGGAGCAGCATCTGCTGCATTTTGAAACAATAGCTGGTTATTTTCTAACACTTTAACACATGCATTAGGCACTGGGTAAATAGTTCTTTGACAATTTTCATATACAAACCAATTAGACCAGATTCTATGATCAATAAGGTTAGCTGGCTGAATTAGGTCCTCCAGATTCGTCCAGGATATCTCAGTTGGCAGAGCATTGGCAACTTAAGCCAAGAGGTCCCTTATTCGAATCCTAGTCTGGACATTTTTCGACCAGTTGAAAAAATTAGAACTCATATGGTTTATTTACAATTAGAAAAATTGTGTTAAAAATAATCTAGTGTAATTACGTATCCAGCGTTTACTGGAGTTCCATTACCTGAGATTTATTCCGTTGAGCTGGTTCAGATATTAGACCAGATTCTACAATTAATAAGGGTAGCTGTGTCAATTAGATCCTCTAGATTCGCCCAGGATAATCTCATTTGGCAGAGTATTGGCAGCTTCAGCCAATAGGTCCATAGTTCGAATACTGGCCTGGATATTTTTTACCCAGTTGGAAAAATTACAACTCATATGATTTATTTACCAATTAGAATAATTATGTTAAAATTAATCTAGTGTTAACTTGTTTATGTTAGCGATAAAATTAGGAAAACACATCAGTACTCACCTTTCACAATTCATGATAAATGCAAAGATTAGACAAAGACAAATTCCAGTCGCGAGTCAAACGGGCATGAGGAAATTTTGTACAGTTATAAAAAGCAATTGGATATAATAGTAACTTTTGATTATATATCGAGATAATTAGCTCCGCAAGATGCCAATAGATGTGCTTGAAATTGCCTGTGATGATTGTTTCAAGAATTAAGTGAAAGAATTTATTTAAGAATTAATTTAAGAAATACTGTGTTAGTTTAAAGTTTTAGCAAAAACTTTTTTTTCTTTCTTTTAAAACAACTTTGAAGCGCCTGCCATGTATTTAGTACCGAGAAATTTGCTTGCCAATTCTTTTTCACATAATTAAAAACATATATTTCCAAAAAAAAGCCTATCTATTTTCACATATATAAATTGTATCTTTTATCAAAAACCTTTTTTTTTTTTTTTTAGAAAAATTGCAATTTGTAAAATTTCATAAGTCACGAATCCACCGCCAGATAGCTGCTAAATCAATGATTTCACAATCAAGTATAGAAATACTATACTACTAATTTTCAGCTTTTAACAAGTACCTCCTGCAAATTACCTACCTGCTCTTGTGTTATTTAGGGTTCCGTTCATCTCACGAAACCCTATTACTCCCGCTTCGTTGTCTGTCCGCCACAGAGACCGTTCTCAGAAACTATATAACTTACAGGCATGAAAATTTGTGTACTTATAGCTAACTACCTACTGTGAAGCTCAAAATATTAAAATTTGAAAAAATCATATTATTTTAATATAGAGAGATAAAAAACCAAAATTCTAACAGCCTTTTCCTATTAAATTTAAACATTTCTCGTTATAGCAGTTGCTAACAATTAAAAATCCACAATAAAATTCTTTCTACAATAATTAATTTTCTATTGAAAGATTTCCAGGTGAAAAATGAAAATGAAATAAAAAGTTTCACCAATTGAAAAAAAGATTAATATCACGTCATGTTAGTAATAAAACGGAAATTTTCAAACATTTCTCAATAATACAAGGAGTATGAGTAAGTGCAAATGCAGAAAGCAGATTGATATAACGTCAATAGAGATTTAAAAAGAAAATTAATCTGACTTCATATTGGAAGTTTAACGGATTTTTCAAATGTTTGAGAATAATACGAAGAGAGTATCAATATGAGTAATAGGGAATAGTAAATATATGAGCTTGAGGAACGTATTGAATCATGATAAAAACCCGATTATGGAAATATTGGTATATTTTAACATTTTGAAGGTGTATAACATGTTTAATTTTGAAAATGATTTTTTTTAAAATACGCATATAGTCCACATGAAAGATATTATTATGACAGAGTATAATAACGGGAAAGGATAAAATGTTTTGAAAGGAATATTAAACGAAACCCTTTGTGCGATCTTCGATCACACTTACCCACTTGTATGGCACTTGTCGCAGTATTTGTTCTATACACAGCCTTACGGAGCGAAAAAGAGTCACACCCTGAAAGGCGCATTGGAATCTGTAGTATTAAATTAAATAAATGAAAAATTAACTTCCTCGATTTTCATCGGACATGAACTTCAATAATGTGCCACTCAGCACCGAAACAATAAAAAACAAGAACGAAAAATCATGCGTCAAGCATAGATTATGTAACACTTTCCAACGCTTCCAAAATAATTTTACGAATCATACTCTTTAATAAGCTAAAAGATAACATCTAAGTAATCCGAATACTTTTATTCAGCCCTGTATAGGATCTATAGATTTGTATATATACTACATAGGATGCTAAATTTTAGTTCAGTTAGGAAACACGTAGCACAGGTTAAAATTCTCCGTCTGGAGTTAAATAATACGGAAATGTGTTCCCGAACTTTTGTGCTTCCCTGTATAGGATCTACAGAATTTATACACACCACGTAATATACAAAAAGTGATTTAAAATTAAAATCGCATTCAGTAACTTAAAACGCACTTGCAGGAATTATTGTTAACATACAGTAGAGAATTCTTTTGTGTGTCCCTGTAAATGAACGATGACTGCTATACACACAATATTCTGTAGTAAGTCTCTTGTAATGAACCTTATATAAATTTCAATGCGTTTAAAATAGTGAAACATTATTTAAATAAACCGCAGACGATTTTTCTCCATAGACGTAATGTAACGGAATTCTTTTGACTGTCCCTGTAAAGTAAGTATAAGTGCTATGCACACCCTATTCCATATTAAGCTTCTTCTAATGCACCTTAGTGATATATATATTCAATGCGTTTAAAATGGTGAAACATTATTTAAGTAAACCGCAAATGATTTTTCCCCATAGACCGCAATGTAACGGAATTCTTTTGAGTGTCCCTGTAAAAAAACTATAAGTGATACACACTTCCGTTGAAATGGGGAACATGCTATAGATAACGATTATAACATATAAAAATTGCAGGGCAATCCGAGCTTATTTACGGGAGTTAGAGCACGGACAGACGGACAGACGGCCAGACGGCAGACGGCCAGACGGCAGACGGCGAGACAAACCGAAGTCATAAACACTTTTCAACTAGGTTGGAAAGTGTTAAAAATGAATTTTTATTTTACTAATATTAAAATCCGATTAATATGTAAAATTGTAAGTAAAACTGCATTCAAAACTTTGCATTAGAACAAAAGTTATGGAAAAATAATTATGGTAAAATAATTAACTCGATATACTGCATGAGGAAAGTTCATTTTAAATTTCATTTTGTTTAAAACCGTTATTTTGCAGTTTGTGCGCACTATTTAGTAAAAATTACTTGCCAGATTTTCATTAAAATTTTAAATTCTTGTATGGCAAACGACTGGACACGAAATTAAAAAAAAAAATGTCATTATTTAATTAAAATTCATAAAATGGTGTTTGTTAGAGTTTTTAAAATGCTTCCGAATTTTTGCCTTCTATAAAAAATATGCGGTTTTTATCATTAAAAAAATACAAGTTTTGTTTCGTTAATGGTTTATTTAAATAGAACACTATATATAGAGCACTATATTGTCTATATATTAAAAAATGTACGCCCAGTGCATCAGTTCTTAGAAAAATACGCAAAAAATCTCGGAAGATTAGTGTGAGTAGGTACACACTACCGATCTAGACTTTTTAAAAGACCCACCACAGTTCCGGTTTTTTACTTTCTTCTATCTATAATAGAAGAAAGTATTGTAATCGAAATTTTTTTCGACTCCCGGTTTTCGACGGATTTACACGTTTTAGGGGTCAGAGATTCCGAAAAACATGGTTTTACAAAATGTCTGTCTATCCGTCTGTCCGTCTGTCCGTCTGTCCGTCTGTGTGGGTCTTTTTTGTACCATCGAAAAGTGTATGAAGTTATGCTTCAAATTGAACCTAATTTTTTTTCTATGTTTTTGGCTATGGCAAGCAGATTCTATCAGAATGTGGGGCTATTTTGACGAAAGGGGGCGCTGCGATCGATATTTTTGTTCCATTTTCACTATTGTATCATCGAAAAGTGTATGAAGTTATGCTTCAAATTGAACCACATTTTTTTTCTATGTTTTTGGCTATGGCAAGCAGGTTCTATCAGAATTTGGGGATATTTCGACGAAAGGGGGCGCTGCGATCGATATTTTTGTTCCATTTTCACTATTGTACCATCTAAGAGTGTATGAAATTATGCTTCAAATTGAACCAGATTTTTTTTTTATGTTTTTAACTATGGCAAGCAGGTTCTATCAGAATTTGGGGATATTTCGACAAAAGGGGGCGCTGCGATCGATATTTTTGTTCCATTTTCACTATTGTACCATCTAAAAGAGTATGAAGTTATACTTCAAATTGAACCAGATTTTTTTTCTATGTTTTTGGCTATGGCAAGCAGATTCTATCAGAATTTGGGGATATTTCGACGAAAGGGCGCGCTGCAATCGATATTTTTGTTCCATTTTCACTATTGTATCATCGAAAAGTGTATGAAGTTATGCTTCAAATTGAACCACATTTTGATACCACTATAGATTTGTATATGCTAGGATGCTAAATTTTAGTTTAGTTAGGAAACGCGTAGCACAGTTTAAAATTTTCCTTCTGGAGTTTCTGTCAATAAACGGAAATGCGTTTGCGAACTTTTGTGCTGCCATGTATATGATCTACAGAATTTATACACACCAAGTAATAGACAAAAAGTGAGTTAAATTTAAAATCGCGTTCAGCAACTTAAAACGCACTTGCAGGAATTATTGTTAACAGACAGTAGAGAATTCTTTTGTGTGTCCCTGTAAATGAACGATGACTGCTATATACACAATATTCTGTAGTAAGCCTCTTGTAATGCACATTAGTGATATATATAAATTTCAGTGCGTTTAAAATAGTGAAACATTATTTAAATAAACAGCAGACGATTTTTCTCCATAGACGTAATGCAACGGGATTCTTTTGACTGTCCCTGTAAATTAACTTTAAGTGCTATGCACACCCTATTCCATATTAAGCTTCTTCTAATGCACCTTAGTGATATATATAAAATTCAATGCGTTTAAATTAGTGAAACATTATTTAAATAAACCACAAATGATTTTTCCCCATAGACCGCAATGTAACGGAATTCTTTTGAGTGTCCCTGTAAAAAAACTATAAGTGCTACACACTTCCGTTGAAATAGGGAACATGCTATAGATGACAATAATAACATATAAAAATTGCAGAGCAATCCGAGCATATTTACGGGAGTTAGAGCACGGACAGACCGCAGACGGATAGACGGCAGACGGCCAGACGGCAGACGGCCAGACAAACCGAAGTCATAAGCACTTTTCAACTAGGTTGGAAAGTGCTAAAAAATGTACGCCCAGTGCATCAGTTCTTAGAAAAATACGCATAAAATCTCGGAAGATTAGTGTGAGTAGGTACACACTACCGATCTAGACTTTTTAAAAGACCCACCAAAGTTCCGGTTTTTAACACTTTCCAACCTAGTTGAAAAGTGTTTATGACTTCGGTTTGTCTGGCCGTATGGCCGTCTGGCCGTCTGCCGTCTGGCCGTCTGGCCGTCTGCTGTCTGGCCGTCTGCCCGTCTGTCCGTGCTCTAACTCCCGCAAATATGCTCGGATTGCTCTGCAATTTTTATATGTTATAGTCGTTATCTATAGCATGTTCCCTATTTCAACGGAAGTGTGTAGCACTTATACTTTTTTTACAGGGACACTCAAAAGAATCCCATTACATTGCGGTCTATGGGGAAAATTCACTTGAGGTTTATTTAAATAAAGTTTCACTATTTTAAACGCATTGAAATTTATATATATCACTAAGGTGCATTAGAAGAAGCTTAATATGGAATAGTGTGTGCATAGCACTTATAGTTACTTTACAGGGACAGTCAAAAAATTCCGTTACATTACGTCTATGGAGAAAAATCGTCTGCGGTTTATTTAAATAATGTTTCCCTATTTTAAACGCATTGAAATTTATATAAGGTGCATTACAAGAGGCTTACTTCAGAATATTGTGTGTATAGCAGTCATCGCTCATTTACAGGGACACACAAAAGAATTCTCTACTGTCTGTTAACAATAATTCCTGGAAGTGCGTTTTAAGTTACTGAACGCGATTTTAATTTTAACTCGCTTTTTGTCTATTACGTGGTGTGTATAAATTCTGTAGATCCTATAAAGGGAAGCACAAAAGTTCGCGAACACATTTCCGTATTATTTAACTCCAGACGGATAATTTTAAACTGTTCTACGCGTTTCCTAACTGAACTAAAATTTAGCATCCTATGTAGTATATATACAAATCTATAGATCCTATATAGGGCTGATGAAAAGTATTCGGATTACTTAGATGTTATTTTTTAGCTTATTAAACGGTATGATTTGTAAAATTATTTTGGAAACGTTGGAAAGTGTTGCATAATCTATGCTTGACGCATGATTTTTCGTTCTTGTTTAAAATTAGAAAAAGGAAATGTAAACTGAAAAACCTTTTTGTTTACGTACAATTTTCAAATTAAAATAACTAACTAGTTAAAAAAATAAATAAAATAAAAGCCAGAATTTGAGTTCCATGCTAGTGTTATTGATAAAAACAAATTTTCATCTAGTAATAAATTATCAGGAGTGTTATAACTATAAAGTGACTAAGATGGTGAAATAAAAGGGATCTCCATGTTCAGACGGGCGACGCGGTGGCTAAATAGTTGCTATATGGCCGCTATGCTTGACCGTGGATGCAAATATTTTGTTAGTATAGATTTGTTGTTACAGCGGCCTCTGAAGATTAATCGCCAAGCGACCAAGATGTATCGTCAAATTATATGTAATACTAGCTGTTACCCGTGACTTCGTTCACGAAACATTAAAAAAAGAATAAATGCATTAATTTAGTAAAACATTTCACTTGATAATTAACAACATATATAATTAACCAAAGCTTTATCACATTTTATAGGAGACCATACGGTATTTCTTTGCTATAGGGGTCTTGACATAACCCAGTCTTAAAAAAGTGAAATTTCATGCCAAATAATATATACAATCGCGAAAATGAAACTGCTACTAATGAAAAAAGGAGGACCAAGTAAAATCGTGAAAATCGAGGAATTCCTCTTCGTAAGACGAAAAACAACACTGGAAGAATTCTTCTATACAACAGTGCATTTTAGGTGGTATTTGGTGTACAATTTGTATATGTGTGCATTGCTAAATGAACATTATTATATTGTCTATTTGCATAGACATATGTTATATATTTCTTACTACATTATCTTGTTTATGTATATATTAAATTAAGTGCTTCACGCTAAGTGGTGTAAATAGTGAACAAACTTCTTGTGGATTTTATACATTGATAGATATTTCACAAAGATATAACAATCTGAGGCGATTCTAAAATGTAAATAAAGGTTGCTAGAAAGTACTTTAAATTCTGCCCAATTTAACCTCGATATTTTCTCTATCGCGTCAAGAACACTATAAGCAAATAAATACCAACGACACCAATCTGATGATCTAAATTTACAAATTTTTGTTAGTATATATAGGATTATTTTGATTTATTTCATGCGCTTGAATTTTTTTACGCTTTCTCTAGTGTTAGGTGTCGAATAAATGTACTTTCTTGTTATTTTATTTTGCCATTTCTATTTATTCTATTTTCCATTCATTCCATTTATGGATACTGATTTAATTTACATATTCGTGTCAAAAAATATTCTTTAAAGTTATTATCAGGATTAGGATAGGATACGATTAGGGTTACGATTAGGAATAAAAATTGAACGACAATGGCATGACCAATTCAGGTTTAAAGTATGAACCAGGAAGTCTATTTACATCATGAAGCAATAAGAAAATTAGAAAATTATCGTCTGATATTTTTTAATATGTTTTACAGTCATAGTTGACATCAAAGGTGAGCGGGAAAATGATCATCTAAAATTCCATTAAGTGTTACAACAATGTATTTAAGTTTGCGCCAAATTTCACTTGATAAAAAAAAAAAAAAAAAAAAAAAAAAAAAACGCAAATTGACTATGGACCTAATTACAGACCCCTAACCTTCCTATTCTCGGAAATGTTCTACCTATATGTTAAAAAAATCTACTATATAGAACGCGCTTTCACGTTCATAATGTTATGAATTGGCACGATTGGCTTGTTCAAGTTTACACAATTCGGCTGGAAGAAAAGATTCATTACTTTTTTATTTCTTCTCTGCTTTTGCATTACGCGAATTTGTTGGTAAAATCGATTTTCTTTTCGATAACATTGTTGTTTTTTAAGTTTAAAAAATATTGTAATTTTACTTAAACATTGGTTTAAAATCTATGCAATTTTTCTTATCCTACAAGACTTTACAAAAATCTATTATGAAACAACTTTAAAATAAGCTATATTTAAAAAAGACAACAAAGTTTTTCTTATTTTAAAACTAAAAGAAATGTAAAATTAAATTCCGGTTCGAAACGACGATTTACAATTGTGTTTCGATTGTGGGAAAATGATAGAGGAAAAATGTTGTTACTTTGACACAATCATATTAAATCTTTTATGAGAAAAGCAACTTTCTTTTAAAAAATATAGTTATTTTTATTAAGATTTTCTGATTTTCGATACGGATAATTTTGCGATGCACATCATTGACCTTTGCCATCCAATATATATATATATATATATATATATATATATATATATATATATTACTTTTTAAAATTCAAATTAAAAATATGGTATCTTTATGTTAGCCGTGTGCAGACGATAAATCGCCAACGTATCCTATCATTCGTATTGAATTAATTAAAAATAGAAATCTTTCACTCATTTCATTTAAAACACAGAACTTTAATTTACAACACATACATTTAAAATACATATACTACGTACATTTAAAATAATTCCTTTCATGTGAAAAAAAAAGAAAAAAAAAGAGAAATTAATCACAAATAATTTGATATCCCAAGATCATTTTATTTCAACATCAAAACAAATCTGTTTCATTTTTCTCTATATGACATCATATTCGCTTGCTTTCCATACTTACTCGTATTTATGCTCTTTGTATTATTATCAAATATTTGAAAACGCACGTTTTATGTCTAATATGACATCATTTCATATTCTGTTTAATTCTTAAATAATTCATTTCCTTTTCATTTTTCACTTGAAAATAAATTGTTGATTAAAAATTATTACTCAGAGGTTTATTTTATATTGGCAACGATAAAGTATTAGCAACGGTAAAATAAATTTAACCATTTAAAAAAAAGCTGCAAAACCGGGCCCTTTGGGTCAAACCAACCAAACCAACCAACCATTTTAAAATATACGAAAAAATGTCCATTTATTCTGTATGAAAATAATGAAATTTTTAATTTTTAAGAAAAATATTGATATAAAATAAACAAAAATGAGCCTATATTCATATGAGGGTTATAATCAACTAATATGCAAAGATACAGGATCATTAAATGCTCCATTTTGACGCTGGCTTCAGCCTAACATTTGCACACAATGAGATTTATAATATTATTAGGATATGACCTTATAAATGATATACAGGGTGTCCGAAAAGTCTGGAAACGGTCAAATAACTCGAAAAATATACATCGGATTGAAAAACGGCAAAATTCATGTTCAATATTTTTGAAAAATCTATTTAATGATATCAAAGTTGCCCCCCTCCCAACTCTGTCCCCCTGGGGGGAAAGGGGGGCGCCTTTGAAATCTTAAATAATAACCCCCCCTTTTTTATCGGATTCTATGAATCGGATTGAATCGGATTCTATGTGAAAAAATACATAACTTTTGTATTGAACATTTTCTTCGGAAAATTGTAGATGGCGCTGTAATCGAGGGCAATGCAGTGAGAATCGTTTCCACTGAAAAGTCTGGAAATGGTCGAATAACTCTTGAAATATACATCAGATTGAAAAACGAAAAACTGTATGTTCAATAGCTCTCAAAAATTTATTTATGGATATAAAAGTTGCGCCCCCCCCTGGGGGGAAAGGGGGACATCTTTGAAACCTTAAATAAAACCCCCTTTTTTGCAGAATCGGAATCTACATAAAAAAATACGTAACTTTTGTATTTAACATTTTCTTCGAAACATCGTAGATGTCGCTGTAATCGAGTAAAATGAGGTGAATCGTTACCATTGCAATGTCTTGAAACGCTCGAATAACTCGAGAAATCGGATTGAAAAACGGAAAATTGCATGTTCAATAGTTTTGAAAAATCTATTTAGGGATATCAAAGTTGCCATTTTTCTAAAATATTAAACACGTATTTTTTAAATCATACATATTATTTCTCCTGTCAACATCCCTTTTTTTTCTGAAAATACCAAACGCATAACGACGAATGAGATAGCATATGAAAGGATTTTGAAAACGCTTCCGACGTAGCACACTTAACATTTCGTTAAAACATGTTTTCGATTAAAAATTGCTGATAATTAAAAATTAAATCGGCATTGTTTTCCTAAATGAAATGAAAGGTTTTCCTCAAAACATTGTTGCCAAAAAAAAATAAAATACCACATTATATGATGCTCAGCAATTATTATAAAAAACACCGCACGGGTTTATTTTATATTTATGATTAAAAAGCGAAATTTAAATTGAAATGTTTAGATTTATATTTCTATGTCCCATGTTTTTCCCGAAGCGGATGACGTCATCCTCTAATGCAGTTAAAATACGATTGTTAATTTTTTTTTCCTCGCGCGTGCCTTTAGCAATCTTGGATCAGTTTTTACTCTAACTATGATGGAATAAATTAGATGATATTCTGGATTGACTAACAACTAAATGTTGTTTACAGATATTTTTATCCTTGTTTTTTCTTTAGAAGTTTAAACCTGCATCTAATAACTATTACATATTGATAAAAAATGGTACTTTTCTTTTATCCCGTCGAGCACTTTTCATAATAAAAAACTATCGCCAAATAAGGGAGAACGTTGCCATTGGAATATCAAAATAAATAAATAAAATATAAGAATTTAAGGACACAATTGTTATTTTAGTAAATGAAATAACTAATAAACCAGTAAAACATAATGAAAAATACACGCAAATGTCGAATTAAAAACCACTTTATGATTTAACAAACACGTATAATGCTTCTGACATCAAGTAAATGGGACTGCATTTTTGGCGTTTAATCTTACAATTTGGCGATAGTTTTTTATTATGAAAAGTGGTCGACAGCATAATAGAGAAGTACCTAAAAAATATTAGATTTCAGTGCGAAATCCTCGCACGGGCCCTCTGGTCTGATGTATATTTCTCGAGTTATTCGAGCGTTTCCAGACATTGCAATGGTAACGATTCACCTCATTTTACTCGATTACAGCGACATCTACGATGTTTCCAAGAAAATGTTCAATGCAAAAGTTACGTATTTTTTTCCGTAGAATCCGATTCTGCAATAAAAAAGGGGGGTTATTATTTAAGATTTCAAAGTTCCCCCCCCCCCCCCCTTCGATCCAGGGGGGCAACTTTGATATCCTTAAATAGATTTTTCAAAAATATTGAACATGCATCTTCCGTTTTTCAATCCGATGTATATTTCTCGAGTTATTCGACCGTTTCCAGACTTTTCGGACTACGCTGTTTATGAGATTTCATGACGTATATTTATGACATGTATAAAACGCATATGACGTACATTTGTGACATGTATGTGTTACGGTCAATATGATTAATCCGGTCATTATTATAATAAACGGTTATTATTAATAATGACCGGACATAATGGCCGGTTATTATTAATAATAACCGCGGTCATTATTAATAATAACCGGTTATTATTAATAACTAGGGAATCGAACCCGGGCTTCCCGGGTTACAGAACGCAGGCGAAAACAATTTTTTCCCTAGATCTAATAGATTTTTCATATTTTTATTTGTCAAAGTTGCTGCATTTAGTGATTTTTTTTACTGGTTTCTTTGCTTTTCTTGTGTGTGAAGCGCTCATACATGCGGTATCCATCCAGTTTTTTGTTTTGTACTAAGCGTTCATACATGCGATATAGTGATCGCGACATTAACGAATTTCAAGGGTTTTGTTTATTTTTTATCTTTTTGGTATTATTAATACAGGGAGTTCGCTGCATCCAGTTATGCTTCTTTGTTAATTTATTATTCATCATCTTATGCATGCGATATAGTGATCGCGATATTAATGAATTTCATGTATACTCGTTTTTTCCAACTTCGCAATGACCGTTAACATTATTTGTAATACTGATGAAATATGAATTAAAACGTTGTTTCTTACTGATCATATTAACTTTTTATATGCATTTTTATTAAATTTGTGAAATAATTTTTTTATATTTTATTCATAAAAATGCAATATCTAAAACAATATCTTCTGTTTATATTATCTGTTAAAATATCCGATGTTTGTTTATGGTGTAAACAAATAATTTTCTTTTAAATTTTTAAATTATTACAAAACTTCCTTTTCTCCAAAATCGTCTGAACTAATCAAATTTTGTATCCGGTATAACGCTACTCTCATATAAAGGCACCCTATTCTTGTGACGTTTTTATTTCAAAATTCATTAATTTTACTACCTGTAACTATTTAAAAATTTATAATGGCAGCATTCTTCCATTTGTTTATTGGGCGTTTCAAAATTCATGCTTAAAAATTATTTTATAAGCCATAATATATCAGGCAATTAAGATATAGTTTTCAAACAAATTGCATTTGAAAGTAATTTTTTTTCCCTCTATAACGGTGTAAAAATTGAAAATGTGCTATGTTTAGAAATTAAAAAAATTGCAATAGCAAAAATCACAAAACCGAAATTTCATCGTTAGCTGTTGCCATTCGCAAAATGACGTATGCGTTACGCACGGACACGTTTGGCCTTTATAATATAGATAAATATCACATATATCACAGTTATTCAGATATGGGAATTTTGCAGGCCATACATGAAGAAAATGGTGACTGGTGATAGGATTTTCTGCAAAACGCCTTTGAAGCACATTTTTAACGCACGTGCGGAAATGTGTAGTGTATGGGGACTCCATCCTGCATGAAAATTGTTCTGTCAAAGTATTGACGTGCTTGCAGGGACGGGACAATGTTACTATCTATAGCAGCGAGCGATGCATAACGCTTTCCAGATCCCCATACGTTATTTATTCGAAGAAAAACGGATTAAGCATAAATTCGGCAGTAAATCGGTACCTTACCGTAACATTCTGTGAATGCAACGGAACTTGTAGAATCGATTGAGACTTTTCTATTCTCTTAACCCCAGATGCGCCATCCAGATGAAAATGAGCTTCATCGTTCCATAGAATGTTCCAAGGCCAATCCACACCTACCCGACAACGGGCAGGATTTCCAATGAAAATGTTGGACTTGCAGGATAATCAGTAGGCAACAATTGCTGAACATGCGACATTTTATAGGAGTAATATCGCAGAATTTTCCGAAGAATCTTATGAACACTAGCAGGGTTGATCTAACGCTGCTGCAACTTGGAAAAAGTTCGTGCTACCCATTGAGTTTTAAGCCATGTCCTCATTCACCATCAGCACATCTCCAATTACCTCTGTAGAAACATAGTCTTTCTTTTTCTTCCAGGACGAACACTCAATGATCCCGTTTCCTCAAACTTCCTGAGGAGTTTTCGTAATCCGTTTACAGTCATTGCATCTCTGCGAATGTTTTCCAAAGCTCGAAACCTCCGCAAAGTTTCTGGTGCGGAATTCTGATAAAAAAACCTTTCACCAGTAAAGCATGACCATGTAAGCTGCAAGATATTTTACCCGTGGAAAAGGAATGAGACTGACAAGAGATTTATTGCGTCTTTTTATTTAACATTTTCATTGTGCGTGAGCAGATACATCATGTGGCTCTAAAATTTGCATATATGCCAAAATGGTAATGAAAACGCCTTCTGCTGATAATTTTTTTAATTATTTTTTTCTGCTAAATGTCTTTCACATCCCTTAATTTAAACGCATCCTAAATTACATATTTTTCTGATGAATAGTTCCGACTATTCAACAAGTTTATTTTATAACACCATACTTAAGGGCACGCATTTGAATCGATATAATGGCATTCTTTGCTGCTCTGGATATTCTTATACTTACGACGTAAAATGAACAAAAATTAGATATATTTCACATCTTAAAAAACAAAATTAAAAGCAGTAAATTTGTTTGAATATTCCTCAAGAGTTTACTACAAGTGGGTCTGATAATTTTTAAGATAACTTTTTTTAAAACTTTCGTTATTTTTGATATTTCAACTACGTCTGAACTTTTAAACTCTACAAACTTTCGAATTATAATACACTTTATAAATAAAATTTAATACAATTACTTTAAATAACTCTTGAACCAATTCCAAAGCACCGTAATTATTAAACAGGCTATCAATCACTGTTATGCAGGAGAAAATAGAAACGCTGTTTTAAAAGAAAAGTCTGACAGAAAGACAAGAAGTGGCAGGAAACAACCACTTTTTATTTTTAAAAAAATCCATAATTTGATTATGTTACTACCTGTGAACGCAAAAGTAAAGTTGTATTGTTTTCTTAAAAATATATTTAAAACTTAAGAAGATATTTTTTTAAATGCAGTATGGTGGAACCGAACATCTTTTTTCTGTTGATGAAAACCTGATTTGACAGTTATAGTAGGTTAATGTAAGATCACGTAATTGGCTAAAATCCCTGAAACGTGCACAACACCAAAAGGTTCACTAACAACACCAAAAGGTTTTTTCATCTGAAAAACATCAATTATGTATTTAAATAAAATCTGAAAATGCATTAAAAGCGATACTTTCGCATTAGCCACATGCCAGACGTTAGAAGCCAAAGAAAAAAAAATAGCTATAAAATTTCATGCAGAAATTCAATGACTAGATAGAACCAACAAATTACGATGTGGCTCTCCCTTCTCCTCATATTGTATCAAGATATGCCGAGGCAAATCAGTCATTTTTTTTCACGTATTGTTAATAATACCAACCTACATAATTAATTCATCTTGAAGCTTGATGATGTAGTAATATGTAGAACAATATGTAAATTATTATGTTTACAGAGTCTCAATCGTGCAATAAGATGTCATTTTCACTGTCATAATTTTTTTTTTCTGCCGGAAGGTCCTGGCAGAACATGTCCACAAAATCTTTTAAATAGACATAGTTTAAGCGTTTATTCGGCACCAATTCTATCTCGAAACATGATGGCATGATAGAACCGCCTTAATGAAGAATTGGCTCTCTCTGCTTATCATATCATACCAAAATATGCCGAGGCAGATCAGTTATTCTTTCATGTACTGTTAGTAAACTCTTCCGCTTTAAAAAATTATATAAAATTCGAGCAATAATACTATTTCTTGTGATGTTAAAAAAAAAAAAAAAAAAAAAAAACAGCACTGTGAAGTAATCCCTTTTTCGCCTTTTTTTAAAGCACACTGTGTTGTAAAAAAAATATATATATATCTACGTGGCGTTTTTTGATCACGTTATTTGGTACGAAAATAACATTGGAAGATCTTCTTGATACTATTTTTCTTGTTTAAATTTGTCAAATGATGTGTATTTAAAAAAAAAAAACTTATAATTGCTGAGTAAAATATAAGATATCTAAAACACCTTCCGAAAACGTTACACTGGCGATGGTAAATTGCATTTAATCAAATTTATTTATCTTGATACTTGTTATTAGTATATCCATTAAGGAAGATTTCCAAAGTAAAAATCATCTCATTATTCTCTTTATAATGGATGTTCGTAAACTATATTTACAAAGTAACAGAGATGATGAAATTCATCAAAAGGAAGAATTTTTGAACCAGTGTTCCGAACCGTTTATTCTATCCAAAATGCAGGTTCTCGCTTCAAGTCAAACACGAATTTTCTATCATAACTTTAACAATATTAAAGAGATCATAACTTTAACAATATTATATTCTTGTGTGAAATGTAATAATATCCCATAGAGATATTTTCCTAATTCTGTTTTGCGTGAAATGTGATGATATAGCGGAAAGTGCTGGAAGTCCGATATAATTCAGTGTTTTTGCAATCAGTTTCCTTCTGAGTTATGGAACAGCTATTTCAGTGTTGTATGGGTGCAAATGGTTCAGAATTTGCCGAGATACCACCATGGTTTCCACAAAGCAAAATTAATCTATAAGAAATAAAGTTACGATATCTTCATCATTTAAAGCTTATGAGCGAATATCCGGGTTCGACTTGGAATGAGGCACAATCTGTTTCTGACTGAATACGTGTTTTGAGACTCTTGTCTGTAAAAACAAGTTTCGTCTTGATGGGTATTATCACCTTTGTCATTTTGTAAAGGCAACACTGATATAACCTCATCTTAGTTTTGCCATGCGTGTAGTTTTTATATTTTAGAATTAAAAACAGCCTTAAAATATAAACTATTTCTGGCATCGATTAATCAGTGGTTAAATAAAAAAAAAAAAAAAGAAAAAAAAAAGGATAATGAAATTTTAATTCAGAATAAATGGAAATCTTCAGAGAATATTTTAACATTTTTGCTACACATCCGTTCAAAATCTCGCATTTTGATCATCCATTAACAGAGGGAAAGAAACACTCCGAATAACTGATAAAGTACAAGACTTCTTGAAATGTCATAAATGCTCTCAAAAAAGCTCTTGAATGCGATAGATCCAGCTGTAGAGAAGGAACCACACTTAAAGAGAACAAGTGGGGTATGTACATAAACTTTCTGGTTGTTTTAAGAAGGAATACACTCTCAGAAATACTTCTTTCAAATAAAGGAAAAAATTCCGGCATATTTCCGTAATTTGAAGAATCGTCGTTTATTTTTTCTCTTTTACAGGAGGGAAAATATCTGCCAATTGAAGAACCTTCCACCCATTTTTTTTTTTCCGTAATAAGAAAGAAATTTTCAGTTATTTGAAGAAACGTCGGGTTTTAAAAAATGATACCTATCTTTCTGCTGCCATCTATGGATTATTACGGAAGTATTTATTATCTGGTACATCTTAAAAAAAACTTGCTGTCAGACCTGGGATTTGATCCAGGCACTTGGCTGCGTTGAATCTAGTATCTTACCGGTTAGGCCAGCGGCCGCTTGCTAGAAGTAGAGATTGAAATGATGATAAGGGTATTCTTCAAATGGGGCTTGGCGTTTAAAAAAATTGGTATTTAGACAGCTGGCAATTTTGAAGTTAATTGCGGGGAGATTTGAGTCGTTATGAGCTGATGGTTGGGGTTTTAACACTTTAGTATTAATAGAGGATACAAACATGGATTATACATATTTTTAATTTGATTGTTACATGCAAAATATGAATATTATACTGCTAATGAAACTCGATTAGGAATGTTTGCTTTTTTGAGTAAAAACGATTTTTTTTTACTATTATATATTTTTTAATGTATTCGTTTCGAATATATTTTAAGTGCGAGTGTTTTTTATAACTTAAAAAATAAATTGCTAATAATTTTAAATGAATGGGAAAATTAGTTGTTACCATTTTTAAATGCGAAAGCAGTATTTTTGTTTGTTGCTTTTTTGAGTAAAATCGATTTTTTTTTTCATTTAATTTAACTATTGTAAATATATATTTAATCTGTTTGCTTAGAATATATTTTAAGGGCGAATATATTTTTATAACTTTAAAAAATAAAATACTTTTAAATGGATGAGAAAAGTAATAGATTCAAAAGCACTATTTATTTTTTTAATAAATAAAAAAATTTAATTTATTAAATTATAATTTTTTTAATTTTTATAGTAAATTCGAATTTTAGTATCAATAGAGTCAAAACGCATGCGTGCAGGGAATAAAAAGAATCCCCCACACCCTTATCTTTAGACATACGGGAAGAATTCACGGCAAAAGCATGTTTTCTAAGAGTACAGAAAATTATTTGTCGAAATATGAGGAATAATTTAGTGTATAAAAACGAGATTTTCTGACAATGTGTATTTTATTCATCGGGAATTTTCTCAAAGCTGGTAGACGGGAGGTGCTGTGTTCAAACCCCTGTCGACTTAATCATTCGGAGTTTTCCGTGGTTTTCTTCGAACCCCAAGGAGGGAACTCTCCCCTAGGGCCTATATCCCTCGTGTTAATAATCGGTCGTCATAAAATAAACCAATCAACCAATCCATCGTGAATTTCAGCCTATTTTATTTATTGTACTTTTTGCTTTATCCGGAAAGCAATCAAATTTTAAACATAATCCGACAGAACTGCGGAATTTTCCCGCAAAAACAAAAAACTTATCTTTTGCTACAGTTATTCACCTGTTCTTAAGTTATTTTTCACATCTTCAATTCATTATTCGTTGTTATAAGAAGAAAATCGTGCATAAGAAAATCATGCAGAAGAAAACAATGAAAACGGGAGGTGAATTCAAATCAACAGTCTGTCCTTAATAATGTCTAGTATATTTGACTAAGAAAAACTTTTACTAAACGTGCATAAAACTATGTTCCAGGATTAATCATTTTATTGAATTTTGTACAAACCGTTGTTGATATTTTATAATTTATTAATTACTAGAGAATCGAACTCGGGCTTCCCAGGTTACAGAGCATAGGTGAAAACCATTTTTTCTCTAACTTACTACACATTATTTTTGTAGTTAACATATTTTTTTAGATTGTCCATTAACAACGCCAAAAAGCATTTTTATGTTAAAAATATCATAATGTATCGAAAAGCAGAAAAATCGCCAAAGGCTACTTACTGCAGCGATTTTGACTTTAATATTTTCCACTGTTTTAGCTCATAGTTCGATTACATGTCTGTTAAATTTGTGTTTCATTTATATTATATTAATTTTTGTTTATTTATTTATTTATGAAGTTTTACTTTTGTTCTGGAAGACAGCCGTAAATAAATGCTGAACTATTTATATTGTTTTAAGTGGAAACGGATTAATCTTTCGTAATCGTACTACACACGATAGAGAAAATATTTAAAAGTAATTTATGCTTGAAAATTATTTTAAAAACCGTAAACAATCAGCAAACTAAGATTCAATTTTCTAACAAATTATATTTGAAAATGCCTTTTTTTTCCCTATTTGGCGGTTTAAAAATTTAAATTGTTCCATTACATAAATGTTAAATTTGTGTTTTATTTTATTTTATTTATTTATTTATTGATTAATTTTTAATTTCGTTGCGGACAATTAGCTAGAGACCAAGGGTTAACAATGTACTGTTTTAAGTGCAATAGGGTTATTGTTCTTCCGTAATGGAACATGCAGGCGATGAGGATAGATTTAAAAAAATCCATGCTTGAAAATTATTTTTAAAACCACAAAAAATGAGTAAATTGCGATACAAATTTCAAACAAATTGCATTTGAAAGTTTTTTTTACCTATACTACGCTGTAAAAATTGAAAATGTGCCATGTAAAATAGTTTAAAAAAATTGCAGTAGCAGAAATTTCAAAACCAAAATTTAATCGCCAGGGGTTGCCCATCTAAAGAAATATGCTTGCAAATTATTTTAAAAGCCATAATAAATCAGTCAATTAAAATAGTTTTCAAACAAATTGCATTTGAAAGTAGATTTTTTTCCCTATGTAACGGTGTAAAGATTGAAAACGTGCGATGTTTAGAAATTAAAAAAATTGCAGTAGCAGAAATCGCAAAAAAGAAATTTCGTCGTCAAGTGTTGCCATTCGCAAAATGACGTCAGCGTTACGCACGGGCACGTTTGTCCTTTATAATATAGACAGGCTGCAAGAATTGTCTAATTCTCTTAACTTTTGATGAAGTCTCATGAATTAAAATGGGTTTCATAAAAATAAAACAAGTGATATAAAAAAAAATTAAACTTCATATCAATAATAAAGGAGTATTTCATAGGTTGTGGATATTTTAATTTGAAAATAAATCATGATCGAATAAAATGTAATTTGGTGTACATTTATAAAATTGATTTGATTTATTTTAGATAGTTCGAGTTCCAATAAAAATATACGTACAGAGTCGATAAGTAAAAATATTCATACGTATTTCGGGCTACAAATTGTTATTAAATATAAATTCTATAACTATTTTTTATGTGAAATGCACAATCATTACCACGAACTGTTTATTTGGTTGTATTGTATATTGTGTGCTGTTTTACAGCTGATTCAGATTTTATATTCTGGTCTTTAGCCAGGAGAATTATCATATATATTATTTCTCCTGTCAACATCCCTTTTCTAAGAAAATACGAAACGCAGAACGACGGATGAGATACCATATGAAAGGATTTTGAACAGGCTTCTGACATAGCACACTTAACATTTCGTTAAAACGTGTTTTTTGATTAAAAACTGCAGATAATTAAAAATTAAATCGGCATTGTTTTCAAGATGAAATGAAAGGTTTTCCTCAAATCAGTGTTGCCAAAAAAATAAAATACTGCATTATCAGATGACGTCATCCTATAATGCAATTAAAATAAGATTGCTAATTTATTTCTTGCGAATACTTTTTGCAAAAATATCGAGCTTTTAATCGGGTTTTTATTTAATTTTTACGCGTGCGTCACGTATTGTTTATTTGTTTACTTAGTTTAATCATGGCTGTGTATATGCGTAACTGTATTGGAGCACCAGTAGATTACGTAATTTAAGAATTATCTTCCATTTAGATATACAGTTCATTAGGATTCACAAAAATTGTAAGTATTTATTTTTTAATATTTCATTAAGCTGTTAATATTTCTGACGTCACTTAAATGGCTGCATCCCATGTTTAAGTTCCCATAGGCTTGCAAAAAAGTGGTGTACCAAATATATTGATTTATGTATTTAAGACATTTCTGGAACAGTTTTGCAAAATATGAGGAAATGCTTTCATAAGAATTCCCTAAACGTCTGTTTCGGTGTTCCAATTTTGTTTTCATAATTCGTTTTTTCTTCAGTATAGGAGTCTTGACAACCTAGAGAAATGACCTTGGCGAGAGAAGAAAATTTGGCAAAAAAATTTCTGGCAATCTATTCCCATTTTCTTATACACAATCAATCATCATATATATTATTTATGTTGTCAGCATCCTTTTTTCTATGCACATACAAAACATACAACGATGAATGAGGTATCATTCGAAAAGTGTTTGAACAAATTTCTGAGATAGTACACCCACATTTCGTTAAAACGCGTTGTTTGATTAAAAAAAAATCAGTTAATTAAAAATAAGTGCTTAAACGTACCAGGAAATAATCTGAAGGATTGCAGTGCGAAAGCTTCGCACGGGTCTTCTGGTTTTTATTTAATGTTAGTATGTTTCAAACCTCCAACGATAATAAAGAAGGAAGTTTGTGTGTGTGTGTGTGTGTGTGTGTGTGTGTGTGTCTGTTTCTCCGCCGTGTTCTGAAGAGACCACTGCACGCAGGGCTACAAAATTTGGTGGGAAGGTACCTCTATGCATGCAGTTTTGCACCTCAAAGCCAGATTTTGGAATTTTTGAATAGATTTTTTTAATTAATTTTTTTATGCGATTTTTAGTGTTTTTTCACGTTTAGCTGCTATTTTTCCACATTAGTAACGGGAATCCGGTTCCAATCTTTTAGCCCAATATAGTAAATTTTATCATCTTTTCAATAAAGTTTATGCGAAATTCGTACAGCGATTTTTGAATTTTTGGCGAATTTGTTTCCTCGACATTAAGAAATTTTGTCAGAATGCTTGATTGGTTCGGTGGTTGCGCTTCCATTTCAGCCTCAGATAGGCTCAGAATCGTTATTTTTTTTCTCTTTTTAGCTTAGAGAAAGTTGATAATTCTTTTCAGATAAAAAATCATGATTTTAAAAATACGATTTAAGTGTTTTTTGCTGTGTCGCTGCGATTTACCCACATTAGTAACCGGAATCAGGTTCCAATCTTTTAGCCCAATATAGTAAATTTATCCTCTTTTCAATTAAGTTTATGCGAAATTCGTACAGCGATTTTAGATTTTTTGGTGATTTTTATCCTTTAACACTAAGTAATTTTGCCCAGAATGCTTGATTGGTTCAGTGGTTGTTTCCATTTCAGCCTCAGATACGCTCAGAATCGTAATTCTTTTATACTCTTTTTAGCTTGGAGAAAGTTGATAATTCTTTATGGATAAAAAATCGTAATTTTAAAAGGAAAGGGCGGATTATTTATTATCCCGATTTTTTTATAAGATTTTTTTCTTTTAGTTTCAATTTTTATGCGTTTTTTAACATTTTTTTAATGTTTTGCAGCGTTTTTTGTTTCAAATGACGTCACAAATCGCCCACTACAAGTCAATCGCCATTGGAGGGCAGTTGGATTGGTAGCTGATAGAATTACAGGCACAGGTGGAAGTCAACCGGGCATTTGTGATTGGCAGATGAAAAGGTCGTTAGCTGCTTGCAATTCGAACAGCGAGTTGTGTTTTTCGATTTGTTTTATGCGATTTTTAGAGTTTTCTCATGTAAACGTCATTTATGTATTTGATTTCAGAAATTAACAACGGTAACTTACTGTTTCTGTATGTAAAAAAAGTCATTTTGTTTCTGTTCAGAAAGTTAATGATAATGCCTAATTTTGTAACGTTGTTGGTTAAATTCTGTGGGGGGAGGGGGGGGGGGGGTTGGAGGTGAGTGTTAGGTTGTAGTTAAATATCGCGTTAATGCTCTGATCGAAACTCCCTCCTTCCCCCTGCCTCCAAAATCAGAACTAATTAATTATTAGTCCGATTCAAATGAAATCTTTTCTCAGGTCCCCAGTTACTAGATAAATTTCGGTATCATTTTTCAGCCCTTGGTTACCACTATTTCTGAAAATTAATGACCAGGGAGGGGTATTTTCTCTGGCTCTATGGGCCCAATTTCAATGAGAATTAGTTCATTCAACTTAACCCGAACTAATTAAGATATAGATAACTAATTAAGATGCAGATTTGGCGCCACCTGGCGGTTGAAAATGGAACTAAAAGATTTTGCAGCGCGTGCGCAGCACGCCTACTATACGGTGTCGTAGACAGCAGGGACACGTGCCGGAGTTTCTATCAGAAATTTTATTTAGAACTGAGTGCACCCCCTAGCGGTGGGAAGTGAAAAATAAACAATTATGCATTTAAAATTTGTCCGATTCAAACAAAGGGCCCGATTTCAACGACAATTGATTCATTCAACTTAAGATGAACTAATTAAGATATAGATAAGTAATTAAGACATAGATTTGGCACCCCCTGGCGGTGGAAAGCGGAACTAAAAGATTTTCTTCGCTTGCACAGAACGCCTTCCATACTTTGTATTAATCAGCGGGGACACCTACCGGAGTTTCATTCGGAAAGACGTTTCTTTATGTCAGAGTGTTAGAACAGAATGCTCCATCTGGTGGTAGAAACTGGAACTAAAAGATTTTGCAGCGCGTGCCTAGCACGTCTTCTATACACGGTATCGGAGACAGCGGGGACACGTTCGTATAATTTGTTAAGAACAAAATGCATCCCTGGCGGTGGAACTAAAAAATTTTCTTGCGCGTGTGCCAAAAATGGCTATTTTTATTGAAACCGCAAAAGAAAGTTACCGATTTGATAATCTCAGACAACAAAAAAGTTTCATTTTCACTCATCTTCGAGTATTAATAAAAGTATTGGATTGTTTGAATCGAAACTGACAGTTCATTTTTCTAATTCCGAAAATGAAAATTTTGTAAAAATCAGACGGTAACTTTTTTTTAAATTTTGACCAATATCTGACCAGTTTTAAATCAAGTGATCCAGACATTTGAGGTGGTGGTATTAAATTTAGTTCCACATCGGGCCCATCTCTCTATTTAATTTCCGAAAGACAAAGAGTTACCAGAGGAAGGGTTTCTTACAGCGATTTTTAGTGTGATTTTGCATTTCGTATTATTTTTTGACGGGACCGTGCAACGCCGGGCGAATCTGCTAGTAATATAATAAAATTACTTGTTTACTTTCCATTAAAGTGTAATTATTGCTTAAAGTGATAAAAACATAACACGAAATATTTAAAAATACCTTTTAATATAGATTACATATGTTTCCTTCCTTCTAACGGCGACATCAAGACAGATGGAGCAGTACAAAACATATAGGAATGATAAACAGAAAATTTAAAACAAAAATAAAAGAACATATGGCAGATATAAAATATGACAGAAGAGCTACTGCCTTAGCTAGACAACATAGAATAGAGCCATTGCAGATTGATTTCAAGAATAGTAAAAAAAAAAAATTCAATCAAGAATTTATTTTCCATCCGTTATCCGTGAATCAATAGAAATATATTTGCGAAACAATAACATTTGCAACGATTTGGATTTTTTTGAATTACCTAAAATTTGGCATGCGATGCTTTACAGATTGAAAAACAATTAAACAAAATAAACAAGAAATATTAAATAAATAAACAACAAATATAAATAAATAATAATATTCACGTTTTCCAGTTTGACCAATTTAAGGACCTGCGCATTGGACATGTGATCTCGTGGTTTATGTTTACCATTTTCAAAAACTTTGCGAGAATATTTTATTTATCATTTTGATCTGAAGATGTTGCCGTTAAAGCGAAGGAAACATATGTAATCTACATTAAAGTGTATTTTTAAATGTTTCGTGTTATGCTTTTATCACTTTAAGAAATAATTACACTTTAATTTAAAGTTAGCATGTTTATTTTTAAATAACTTTCAAAACATATTATTTATACTTATTTTGAATTAAATGTAAATATATATTTTTACTTTAAATATCCAAGATGCATTATTTCTGTACATTAAAGATATACCGTTACTGAATTGAAAAATCCACTAAATATAGCAAACGATATTGATCGTGTTATTTTGGCGATAAAAGTTGGGCTATATTGTACTAATTGCACATATTTTGAATGAAATACCAATAATGTATAAATATTGCCTTTATATTGAAAGTACTAGCTATAATATAAAATGGTAAAAACTGTTTAGCCAATGTTGGTACAATATCGGAAAAATATAAATATAGCAATGTTAGGGCAATATTTCACACCAGCATTTGCCAGGCTATAACAAATACAAACAATATTGATGCAGTATTGTTTTGTGTTTAGGTCTCTTTGTCAAATTCGTTATAAAGTTGTAATTAATCTTTCTATACTAACAAAAAAGTGACCACCACCGCTGCAGCAGCCGCCTCTGTCAATAAAGAATTTATGCCTTGAAGTCTTTCTGGACTAATATCCAGAAAACTATTGCATATAAAAATATGAAAATTGGTAGTTTTGTAAAGAAATGTTCGATAAACACGCTGAAGCAGACAGTTTTTAACTCGAAGAATAATTTAAAGAGATATTTAATATTAAAGTTGGTCAAAAAGTTTATAAAAGTCTCTTAAAAAAGTTTTATAAGAACGAAAACTATGCACACAAATTTAACCATAATTTATATGGATATAGTTGACAAGCTGCGGTAGAGCAGACTGCAATTATTTTTTTAATTTGACTAATTATTTTAGGTTATATTTCAATTTTTTATTCAAAATTTTCATTATTTTGATGATGATTTATTTCATCTATACTAATATTATAAAGCAGTAAAGATAGTTTTTTTGTTTGTTTGTTTGTTTGTTTGTAGGGGGTAATCTCTGGAACTACTGAAGCGATTTCAAAAGTGATGGTGGCAAATTGATGGTGACAACCCCTGCTCCAACATAGGCTATATTTTATGTCGATGCCACTACCCCTAAGGGGGAGCAAAAGCGAAAAACGTTCTAAAATTTCGATTTTTTTTATACTGAAGGTGCTAGAAACATGAAATTTGGCATGGTAGTTACTTATAAGATGTAAATGCTCTCTAAGAACAAATTCTAAAAAAATTCGAAATTTAAAAGGGTGAGATGAGAGAAAAGTGTTCTGTTCTAAAAACATTCTAAATTACAATTTCTATGGATTCTCTGGAACTGCAGAACCGTTTTCAAAAGTGATGGTGGCAAATTGATGGTGACAGTCCCTGCTCCAACATAGACTATATTTTATGTCGGTGTCACTACTCTCAGGGGGGTGCAGGAGCGAAAAAGTTCCAAAATTTCGATTTTTTTTATACTGAAGGAACTGGAAACTTGAAATTTGGCATGGCAGTTATTTATAAAATGTAAATGCTCTCTAAGAACAAATTCTAAAAAAATTCGAAATTTAAAAGGGTGAGATGAGCATAAAGCATTATAAATTAGAATTTTTATGGAATCTCTGGAACTACAGGACCATTTTCAAAAGTGATGGTAACAGTGCCTGCTGTAACATAGGCTATATTTTATATTGGTGATACTTCCACAGGGGAAGAGGGGTGCAAGAGCCAAAAACGTTCTAAAATTTCGATTTTTTTTAGATTGAAGGAACAAAAAACATGAAATTTGGCATGGTAGTTACTTATAAGATGTAAATGCTCTCTAAGAACAAATTCTAACAAATTCAAAATTTAAAAGGGTGAGATGAGTGAAAAGCGTTCTAAAAACATTCTAAATTACAATTTCTATGAAATCTCTGGAACTACAGAACCGTTTTCAAAAGTTATGGTGGCAAATTGATGGTGACAGTCCCAGCTCCAACATAGGCTATATTTTATGTCGGTGCCACTACTCTCAGGGGGTCTGCAGTAGCGAAAAAGTTCTAAAATTTCGATTTTTTTTTATACTGAAGGTGTTAGAAACATGAAATTTAGCACGGTAGTTACTTATAACATGTAAATGCCCTCTAAGAACAAATTCTAAAAATATTCGAGATTTCAAAGCGTGAGATGAGCAAAAAGCGTCTAAAAACTTTCTAAATTACAATTTCTATTTAATCTCTGGAACTAGAGAAGCATTTTCAAAAGTGATGGTGGCAAATTGATGGTAACAGTCCCTGCTGTAACATAGGCTATGTTTTATATTGGTGCCACTACCGCAGGGGGGTGCAAAAGCGAAAAACGTTCTAAAATTTCGATTTTTTTTATACTGAAGCAGCTAGAAACTTGAAATTTGGCATGGTAGTTATTTATAAGGTATAATGCTCTCTAAGAACAAATTCGAAAAAAATTCGAAATTTAAAAGAGAGATGAATGAAAAGCGGTTTTAAAACATTCTAAATTATAATTTCTATGGAATCTCTGAAACTACAGGGCCATTTTCAAAAGTTATGGTAGCAAATTGATGGTGACAGTGCCTGCTGTAACGTAGGCTATATTTTATGTCGGTGCCACTACCACAGGGAGATGCAAGAGCGAAAAACGTGCTAAAATTTCGATTTTTTTTATACTGAAGGAACTAGAAACTTGAAATTTGGCATGGTAGTTATTTATAAAATGTAAATGCTCTCTAAGAACAAATTCTTAAAATATTCGAAATTTAAAAGGGTGAGATGAGCGCAAAGCATTCTAAATTAGAATTACTATGGAATCTCTGGAACTACAGGACCATTTTCAAAAGTGATGGTAACAGTCCCAGCTGTAACATAGGCTATATTTTATATCGGTGACATTACCACAGGGGGGGGAGGAGAAAAAAGCGAAAAATTTTCTTAATTTTCGATTTTTTTTCGACATTTGTGTGGCTTAATTAGTAATTTCTGAATTATTTGTGGTAGTAAAATTTCCTCCAATGAAAATAAGCCAACGAATACCACTTGGCATTTTTCATGAGTTACGCGAGCAAAGCCGCGGGTTTTGTTAGTATTTCATAAAATCCATTATTTGAATTGCTGCCAATTTGTAAAATAGCGCACATAATAATATTCCTTTTCAATTAAGAAATGTATTTACACGTGACTATTAAACACAGAAATAAAACTTTAAAATAAAATTAAATGATCACGTGTTAAAAGCAAAAATGTAGAAAATTACGTAATAAAAAATATACCTGCGCGTGAATATTAAAAAGAGAAATAATTAAATTATTACGTGTTTACAAATCATTAAGTAGGGAAACTTACGTCATAATTAAAATGCTCAAATAATAATATTTATAAACAGTTTCAATTCAAACAAGAACGAAAAATCAAGCGTCAAGCATAGATTATATAGCACTTTCCAACGCTCAAAATAATTTTACAAATCATACCGTTTAATAAGCTAAAAGCTAACATCTAAGTAAACAATTTAGAAAACGCATAACATATTTAAAAACATAATTTCAGGAATTTCCAACATATACAATATTCGGAAAAATATCCAATACTTTTATTCAGCCCTGTATAGGATCTATAGATTTGTATATATACTACATAGGATGATAATTTTAGTTCAGTTAGGAAACGCGTAGCACAGTTTAAAATTCTCCGTCTGGAGTTTGTCAATAAACAGAAATGTGTTCGCGAACTTTTGTGCTGCCCTGTATAGGATCTACAGAATTTATACACACCACGTAATAGACAAAAAGCAAGTTAAAATTAAAATTGCGTTCAATAACTTAAAACGCACTTCCAGGAATTATTGTTAACAGACAGTAGATAATCCTTTTGCGTGTCCCTGTAAATGAACGATGACTGCTATACACACAATATTCCGTAGTAAGTCTCTTGTAATGCACCTTAGTGATCTATATACATTTCAATGCGTTTAAAATAGTGAAACATTATTTAAATAAACCGCAGACGATTTTTCTCCATAGACGTAATGTAACGGAATTATTTCTACTGTCCCTGTAAAGTAACTATAAGTGCTATGCACACCCTGTTCCATATTAAGCTTCTTCTAATGCACCTTAGTAATATATATAAACTAGGACTTCCCTCAAAGGGATTAGTCTGAGTGATATTGCTGAGAACATAAAGTTAACAATTACGATATAAAGAAGATATCAACAAGAATCTAAGTGAATATACAGCATATGATAGACAAGAGATAGATAAAGATACAACATATGAAAAATAGCAAATTAAACGATATAATTACAAAATATCATATATAAATTCATATACTGTTATGTTTTCATATGCATTTTTTTTATAACATTTGGCAAATAATCTCATTTTCTTAAGCGGAAATTGCTCAAAACTTAAAAAAAAAAACGCCGGATCTTTTAAAACGATATTTTTAAAGTCACATAATCAGATTTGCATCCAATAGCGTATTTTAGCAAGCGTAGTTTAACGCAAATTTAATTTAATTTTTGCAACATTTTCTTTGTGACAAATATCTAAATAAAATATTAAAAAATAAAATATTAAATATTGAAATATTAAATCAAATATTTAATATTTGAATTAAAAAAATTTCCTTTGTTTATTTGTATAACTATTTATAGAAACTCGTATACTTCAAACCACATTGATAACATGCTTTGCTACAAACGTGTCTACCAGTCTAACTACTCGTATGTCTTAGCTGTGTCTCTCTCCGAACTCATATGTCTACTGTCTCTCTACTCTTCTGTATACCCGTGTCAGTATCCGTCTGTCTTTCTACCCGACTCTTTAATCGTGTATCTACCTGTCTCGCTTCCCGTTTCACTACTCGTCTATCAACACGTCTGTCTGTCTATATACCCCTCTCTCTACCCGTCTGTCAAGTCGTCTCTGTACTCGTCTCTCTATCCACCACGCTACCCGTCTCCCTACCCATCTCGCTACCCCTCTGTCAACCCTTTTTTGCACCTGCCTCGCTACCCGTCTGTCTATTCGTTTCGCTACCCGTTAGCTTATCTCTGTCGCTATCCGTCTCTCTACCCGTTTGTTTACACGTCTATCTATCTCTCGCCAACTCTTCCCAATATTTAAACAATTTAGTAAACGGAAGCCGGTTATCTGTTATTAAATGCAAACAGGAGTAATTTATCTAAAGAGTGTAATCAGATGCAATTTTTTTAAATACATACATAAACCAGCATAATAATTCACCAGTTTTATTTCCATAGTAGTTTATGTCATTTGACAGTAAATCTCAACTTCTTCAACCCGAACTGCGTCAAGCTTTTTAAAAAAGCCCCAAGGTCCGTATAACTGGGAAGGGGAATTGTCCTCAGGGCTATTAGATACATGTTATTAAGTTAAGTGAAAGTTTCGTAATCGGGTTCGCAGCCAATTTCTTATGTCAGAAAGGGTGGCTTCACGCCATTTTAAATTCATTTCTGTAACTCTCTTTTTCTTTTTTTGGTGAGTGGTTGGGGGGGAGGGGAGGGTTCCAAATATATACACTTAAATTCAAACTTTTGCCCCCATGTTAATATTAGTGTTGTTTGTATTATCAATTAATACTTTGTTGACCGAGCTTCATTCGAAACAAATTTAAAAGACTTCTACAGTTTTTTTTTTCTAGGAGAAAGTTTCGTAATCGGGCCCTAAGCTAATCGGGGAATTTAATATCATTATTGTTTCTAACTCTTATAGAGTTAAAACAATATTGTTGCTAGCATTACTCTTGTTTGTGACCAACCTCTTCAGTGTATCTGAATAGGGAAAAGTTCCGTATCATGTACTGGTTGGTGCCAAAGGCAGTTGTAGAATCTTACAAATTTTTCTAGAGAGCGGAAAAAACATGTTTTTTAAAATATTTACAAATATACGTTTATTAAACCATGTTTTTGAGCCATTTTAAAAAATTAAGTACGGTGCTAAAATAAAATTTTATTGCCATTTTCGATATTTTAATAAGAAATGAAAATACATAACAAACAAATTTAACAAAACTAAGCCATTTTTGGGTACTTCTCTATTATCCCGTCGACCACTTTTCATAACAAAAAACTATCGCCAAACTAAGATTAAACGCCAAAAATACAGTCCCATTTACTTGATGCCAGAAGCATTATACGTATTTGTTATGCCATCAAGTGGTTTTTAATTCGACATTTGCGTGTATTTTTCATTATGTTTTACTGATTTATTAGTTATTTCATTCATTAAAGTAACAATTGTGTCGTTAAATTCTTATATTTTATTTATTTTGATATTTCAATGGCAACGTTCTCCCGTTTATTTAGCGTTACAGTTTGGCGATAGTGTTTTGTTATGAAAAGTGGTCGACGGGATAATAGAGAAGTACCCATTTTTTGTGATTAATAATTGTTATTGCCAGGGGGGCAAATTGTAAACAATTAATAAGCGAACTAAACAAATTACCGGAAAAAACTTGTGGGAATCTCAAGAAAGAAATATCTGATATAAATAGCACTTAAAATCTTAAAATGGAGAAGTGGTCCGTATAAAAATGCAAAACATTATACACCTGATATAAGAATTTTTTAATTTTTTTATATTTCCGAAAGCACAGATAAAAGGGTAAAAATCCCGGCACAGATGCCATATACTCACCACGTTGGCGCGATTTTTCCCCCGCCCCTTTGGCGAAAACTGTTTGTTGTGTTTGTTTACTTTTATTTTTTATTTTAATTCTATAGATTATTTTTATATGTATATCAATATTAATTTAGGCACAGATGTCATATACGCACCAGATTGGCGCGATTTTTCCCCCGCCAATTTGGCGAAAACTTTGTTTTTGAATATTAGTTACAAATACCATACAATAATAGCATGTAATTTTTTATTTCAATATAAAAATAAAATAACGTAATAAATGAAATAGCTCCTATTATTCAAAAATGGGAAATAAAAATAAATAAATGATAGTTTGATATAAATAAATATTGATATATAACAATTTATAGAAATAAAAGTTAATAAACAACAATTGAAACAAAATAACCGGGTTACCATGTGAGGCATAAAATTGCCATTTTGTTGCAATCGCGCCAAAGTGGTGCGTATATGACATCCGCGCCTTTATTTATATCAAACTATTATTTATTTATTTTTATTTCCTTTTTTAAAATAATAGAAGCTGTTTCATGTATTACGTTATTTTATTTTTATATTGAAATAAAAAATCACGTGTACTATTTGTCACACTATTTGTAACTAATATTCAAAAACAAAGTTTTCCCCAAGCTGGTGGAGGGAAAAATCGCGCCAACGTGGTGCGTATATGACATCTGTGCCTTGTTTCATTTCACATAGAGGTACTGCTCTATTATCCCGTCGACCACTTTTCATAACAAAAAACTATCGCCAAACTGTTAGATTAAACTCCAAAAATGCAGTCCCATTTACTTGATATCAGAAGCATTATACGTATTTGTTACGTCATCAAGTGGTTTTTAACACGACATTTGCGTGTATTTTTCATTATGTTTTACTGATTTATTAGTTATTTCATTCATTAAAATAACAATTGTGTCCTTAAATTCTCATATTTTATTTATTTATGTATTTTGATATTTCAATGACAACGTTCTCCCGTTTATTTGGCGATAGTTTTTTGTTATGAAAAGTGGTCGACGAGATAATAGAGAAGTACCCACATATGTATTGGTACTTTTATGTTAACTTGGCGCAGTTGATAAATCGCCAAATATTTTTCTCATAACATCTTCATATTGCATTCATTTCATTTAAATATAAATCTTTCACTGATTTCATTTGAAATAATACATTAAAAATACACGTCTTTCGCTCATTTAATTTAAAATACACGCCTTTCACTAATTCCATTTAAAATACTAAAAAGGAAAAGAAAATAAGAAATAATGCCACAAATCGAAACCTTTCATTTAAACATCAAATAATTGTTCCTAACATACACACGCGAAATAAAAAAGCTGCTAATGGTGTGATTTACGCCAAATCTCTAATACTAATACTACTCTTACTAATCTCTAATACTTTTCAAACAGAAAAAATTCCAGATTAACTTTCCATTTTTATTAAATTGAAATATATTTTATTGTGCTGAATATTAATGCTTGCATATTTTTTTGCTCCATGTATTCCATGAACTTTTCAATTCCGAATGTCTACGAAAATCTCCCGCCGGTGAAAATGACGTACGCACGAAATTTAGTGACGTATGTACTTTAATTGTGCTTTTTTATCTATTTTTTTAATATAACTTCCAAACGGTTTGACACTTATTCTTGGTAATAAATAGACGACGTTGTCACCTTTATAGGTACCTGTTGTAAAAATTTGAACGAAATCCGTTAAATATTTTTTGAGTTATGCTTGACGAAAGGTTTTAATATCCATCGTAGCTATATATGGGGCAAAGTAATACTGCGCTGTGTATGAGTCTTCGTTGCACTCAGACAATTACAATGCGTTTAAAATAGTGAAACATTATTTAAATAAACCGCAAATGATTTTTCCCCATAGACCGCAATGTAACGGAATTCTTTTGAGTATCCCTGTAAAAAAACTATAAGTGCTACACACTTCCGTTGAAATAGGGAACATGCTATAGATAACGACAATAACATATAAAAATTGCAGAGCAATCCGAGCATATTTACGGGAGTTAGAGCACGGCCAGACAGCAGACGGCCAGACGGCAGACGGCCAGACAAACCGAAGTCATAAGCACTTTTCAACTAGGTTGGAAAGTGCTAAAAACATATTTACACGAAAGATTAATTTATTTCGACAATATTTTACCTATTATTGCAAATTTTAAAACAGAGTAAATAATAATATTTCCCTTCAATTAAAAACTATGTTTTTTCGTTTAATAATTACCATTAAAATACCGAAATAAATAATAAATTGTTAAAATATTATTAACAATATCGTATTTCTATATGATCCCGTCGATTACTTTTTTTAACAAAAAACTATCGCCAAACTATAGGATTTAACACCAAAAATGCATGATCGTGGTGTCACATTCACTTGACGTCAGAGGCATTACAAGTGTTTGTTATGGCATCAAGTGGTTTTTAATTGGACATATACATATTTTTTCATTATGTTTTACTGATTTATTAATTATTCCATTAATTAAAATAACAATCGCATTCTTAAACAGCAGTGCCATGATATTAAAAAGAAAAGCATTAAAAAATGTAGCGAAGAACAGTTAATACAATACATCAGTTTGAACTGACGTCACAAACATTTATTCACCAGCCGAGAGGGATAATTAAGAAAATTAATGTAAATAAATATCAAAGACTATTAATATATTATATTATTTCATTAATATATTATAAATTTTATTGTTTAAACTTACTGATAGTTGACACTTTGGTGAGTGGGGTTTTTCCGAATTTCTTGTATTTTATTTATTTGTTTATTTATTTATTTATTTTGAGATTCCAATGTCATAATTCTTCTATTTGTTTATTTGGCGTTACAGTTTGGCGATAGTTTTTTTTTTTTTTTTTTTAAATTATGAAAATTGATCGACGAGATAATGGAGAAGTACCAAAAAGACAAATAAACGTTGAATTAAAAATCTCTCGAAGAAATAACTAATAAGTGTAACGCATCTGATGTCAACTGAATGCGACGCCAATCCACGATCATACACTTTTGACGTTAAATCCTATATTTTAGCGACAGTTCTTTTCTTTTATAGAAAGTAGACGACGGGATAATGGAAAAGTAACCAATTTTCCATAGACTCGTTATAAAAGTCTCCGATGCAGTGACATTGTTTACTTAACCATTTTACACAAGTTGATTTTTAAATGTTTAATTGATCTTATTTAATCAATCAGGAAAACAGTTGTTAGCTGTTTCGACCTTAAAATCCCTCAGTCAAAGGAAAATTAATGAAAATCCGGTTACACGGATCGCCACTGGTCGTTTAATAATAATACAAATTTCCATAATCAGTTTAGAGTTGATTTTATCAGAGTGTTTTTAAAGTTTGCGGTGTCAGAAGCTAGCTCATAGGGGTGAAAAATTTCGACCTCCGGTTTTCGACGGATTTATACGGTTTAGAAGATCCTGAACACGATTTGACTGTTTTTAGAAAATGTCTGTCTGTGAGTCTGTCTCTCTGTATGTATGTGACGTAAATTTTGTAGACACTCTATCTCAAGAACTAATGCACGGAATTTAATAAATCTTTAGATTCTGTTAGACCGTGATATAAATTGATGCTGATTAGTTTCTGGTGTAAATCGCACGACAGTTGGCGCTGCTATGCTGCCTTTTAAACGATTTCCGCAAAAGCTCTATCTCAAGAACTTATGCACTGATTTTCATCAAACTTCAGATTCAGTTACACTTTTGCATGAGTTCTTGCTTATCAGGTTTTGGGGCAAATCTTGCAAAAGATGGCGCTGATAGGCTGCATTTTTCACGATTTCCGCAATAGCTATATCTCAAGAACTAATGCACGGATTTTTATCAAACTTCAGGATCTGTTAAATTTTGACATAAGTTGTTGCTGATTAGGTTTTGGTGTAAATTGCTCAACAGATGGCGCTGCTATGCTGCATTTTTCACAATTTCCGCAAAAGCTCTTTCCCAAGAACTAATGGACGTGATTTCACCAAACTTCAGATTCTGTTACACTTTCACATAAATATATTCATGTTGGGCTTGTGTGTATACTGCCCAACAGGTGTCGCTTTTATGCACTTTGAGTTGGGAATTTTGGTTGCAGAGATCTAAAACGGTGTGTGTCGAAACTCTATGATTTGTTTGAAAAATGCGAAGTTTATACCTTCTTTTTTAAATGCACAAAATTCAAAGAACCTGTACCTTTATAATCCTCATGATGTGCATAGATCATCATTTAATTTTGGCACTGTGATACCGAATTTTGAAATATTAACATGTATAAGGTAGGAGAATGTTTTGGGATTGGCACATCCGACTAGTTAAAATTTCGCTTTATATTTCATTAAAATAATTTTCAGTCACCCTTTTGCCGGATTTTTACGCAGTCCATCAAATTAGAGTGTCTGTGCCATGTCATTATTTTTTCTAAAAGCGCAATCGGTAAACTGAGAAATACATCAATCAATACATTATAATGTAATAATAATAAAAATACTAGATGGAACCCGTCAAAACTTGACGAAAAAAATACTATAACAATATCAGTAAAATATGCTTCTTTATTATTTAAGAAGAGGTGCGTATGAAAAAGTCTTTTAAATATATTATTTTAAAAGTTATTTGCCCCAGTGAAATACAGTACCATTTCCAGTGCAAATTCCAAACAAACAACCCGTAAACAACTGTTTAATGCAAATAAGTTCGACATTACCGCCATATTCACCACTACAAAAAGAAAATTTCATGGATCTATGAAGTATCATACAAATAGTATATTCCTACGTCCATATCATATTCAGTAAATAAAGCACACATCTCTCTCCCTGTGATAATGCAACCGAGCGCACTTCTATGTGCATATGCATTGAATCTGTTCAAAGGCACCGTTGAAATTCGACGTTAAAAAAGATTTTAAATGTTTAAATACTAAAAAGTTTTAAAATGTCCTCTTTAGTCATTGTTCGTTTCAAATCCATATTTTCTAAAATGCATCCATTGTTTTAAGCTAATCAATTTTTATGTAAAGATGGAGAAATTTTTTTACAATAATAATGTACAATCGGCAGATGATGCAGATTTTTGATGTTTTTAAGTATAATTTATTTGAATGTTTTTTTCGGTCCCTTTCCATAATCTTGGTTAGCCCTTTTCCGCAGCCGTGATCTTTTCCCTCTTATACAGTGAAATACACCACGGATCTTTAAAATAATAATAAAATACAATTTCAAGCATATTCTGATGCAACAAATACATCAACACGAATTCAACATGATATCAATTTAATGTTGAACATAAATTGAAAGTCATTTTTTTTTGTTTGAAAGATTTCAGTTTAGCGCTAAAACGCTCTATCTTGTGGTTAATCTAATTTTATGATTTATCAGAGGTTTTTTATTATTATTATTTTCTTCACTTTTTATGTTGGTTAGGGAAATCAATTTCGAATTGTGGCAACTTTCCCAGGTGCTATTTTATATTACTGAAGCAAATTGGCGGCCATTGTTGAGATAGATTTGAAAAATAATTCATGCTTGAAAATTGTTTAAAATGTTGTTAATATAAGCGGCAGTTTTCAAATAAATTTCATTCGAAAGTTAACATTTTTATAATTGATGATGTATAAATTGAAATTGTACGGTATTTAGAAGTGATGTAAACGCGATAAAAACAAAAGCTATAGCGCCGTTTGTTGTCACAATCGTTATACATTCTACTCTTCATAATGAAGAATTTAAAAATCGTTTAAAATTACGTCATATTGACATAATCCTATAATTTTTTCTCTTTAGATTTATCAATGTAAAAATGTATTTCAAGATAAGCATAGCGTCATTTTCACAGGCGCAAACTTTTCACACGTACTTTATATACGTTGCTTTTATGCTTAACCACCATGTATACCAATAAAAATGTATTTTGTATTTAATTGTACTGAAAAAATGGCATCCGCCGTATACCCTGTCCAGATGGTGGCTCGTACCGCGACCTACGTAATACGTAATAATACCTCGTACTCGCTTGTTTTTCAGCTTCAAAGTTTGAGAAACATTAATCGTATTTTTAAACACATTAAATACATATGCCCTTCAATTTCATACGATTTATAAGAATTTTGATACTTCTCCGTTATCCGGTCGACCACTTTCCATTAAGAAAATAACCATCTCCAAACTATAGGATTTTAACGCCAAAAATGTATTATCGTGGCGTCTAAATCACTTTACGCCAAATGCGTTGCACGTGCTTGTTATCTCATCAAGTGATGTTTAATTCGACGTTTAATGTATTTTTATTGATGTTTTACTGATTTTTTAGTTAAATCATTAAATAAAATAGAAATTACATCTTCGACAACATGATATTAAAAAGCGAAAAAGCATTGAAAAAATGTTGCGATGCGCAGTTACGTACAATATATCAATTTTAACTGACGTCACAAACATTTATCCATCAGTCGAGAGAGATAATTAAGACAAAAAATTTAATTAAATATATTTCCAAGGTTATTTTTGTTTCTCTATTTTCATTAATATATTGTAAATTTTACTGTTTAAAGTTACTGATAAATGATACTTTAGTGAATTGGGCTTTTCCAAATTTATTTCTTTTTTCTTTTTTTTCTGAGATTCTAATGGCAAAACTTCTTCCATTTGTTTATTGGGCGCTACAGTTTGGCGAATAATTTGGTGATAGTTTTTATATGGAAAGTGGTCTATGGGATAATGAAGAAGTACCAGAATATTAACTAAGCCCGAACTAAGAAAAAAATTCCGACCAAATAATTGTATTTCGTTAAGAATTAAATTTTCTTATTTTTAATCTCCGAAAGAAACAATAATCATGGATTTAATTAATTTTCCAATATGCGGTGCACCCAAACAATTTTTTTTTAAAATCGGCACAGATGTCGCAGACGCAACGTGGTTTCTTTTTAGCGCCAAAATGGCGATTTTTGCTTTGTATGGCAACTTGGTGTTAATAAAATTGAATACGTGTGTAAATAAATAAAATAAAATAATTTAAAATTAATTAATACAATTAACTGCATGTGTTAAATAAAAATAATGTGTGAAAATTGGGTTTTCTCGCCAAAATAGCGCAAAAAATAAATCGCGCCAATCCCTGTGCGTCTCTGCGGCTTCTGTTCCATGTATAGGGTATTTTTTATTTAATACTAGCTGACCCGCCCGACGTTGCCCGAGCCCTTGTAATAAACTTAAATCTCTTAAAAAACGGAACTCTAGCCACGGTCTACGATGGCTTCGGAACCGTATACCCGGCATGCTCGTACGCTCTAGAAGATCTTTTACTTCCCCCTACCACCGCCAGGGGAGCATTCTGTTCTAAACAAACCTCCTTCCGAACGAAACTTCTGAGACAGGTCCCCGCTGCCTACGTTACTGTATAGTAGGCACACTACAAAATTGAGCTGGTTTCGGGAAGATTGGAACATTATTAGCCCAGTTATTGCAATAAGGCACAGTTAGAGAAAATAACCTTGAGTGAGGTATCGAAGGGAGGGGATGTTCGAGTGTCCTTCAGAAAATGACTAATTAGGAGGCCCACTATGCATGCATAAAAATTCGTTCGTTTTATTAAGCTAGGAACTTAATTACAAAGTTGGCTTAAACTCTTATTTGTAAATAGTGGTAACCGCTACTCATAAATTTAATTTAATGTTATAAAGGGTGAATATAAAGTTAAATATAATGTTTAGAATCACTTGCGTTGAAATCGGAAAGATAGTTGCTGATATATAGAAACGGGACATAGTTAGAGAAAAACCTTGAAGCAGGTGCCGGGGGGGGGGGAGGTTTGTTCAAGTATCCTTCAGCAAATGACTAATTAAGAGGAGCACTATGCATCTTTCGAAATTCGTTCGTTTGCTTAAGCTAGGAACTTAATTACAAATTTGGCTTACCCAATTATTCGGAAATAGTGGTAACTAGTTTAATGTTATAAAGAGTGACTATTAAGTCAATTATAATGTTTGGAATCACTTGCGTTGAAATCGGAAAAATAGTTGCTGAGATATGGAAACGGAGCATAGTTAGAGAAAAAACCTTGAAGGAGGTCCCGGGGTGGAGGGGATGTTCAAGTGCCCTTCTGCAAATGATTTATTAGGAGGACCACTATGCATCTTTCAAAATTCGTTCGTTTGTTTAAACTTTGAACTTAATTACAAATTTGGCTTAAACTATTATTCGTAAATAGTGGCAACCGCTACTCATAAATTTAGTTTAATGTTATAAAGAGTGACATTTAAGTTAATTATAATGTTTGGAATCACGTGTTGAAATCGGAAAGATAGTTGCTGAGATATGAAAACGGAGCATCCTTAGAAATAAAAACCTTGAAGGGAGTGCCGGGGGGCTAATATCCGAACCCTATAGCTTACAGCGCATTGGGGAGCGCTAAATGAATTGGCGAGAACAGCGCTATTTCGCGCATGTGCATAACCTAGGCAAGCAGTTCAGTGCTTACGCCGCTACGTTTACGCAAAGCAATGGCCGACGATGCAGTGTTTTGCTCACATGATTTTGCTACGAGAAACTAGAGATCAAAATAAAGAAAATAAATAACTAGCACCACCACTAATCAAGCAGGCACACGGGGAAAATACAGGTATGTGAAAAAATTTCAGTGTTCTGTATATTAACGTAATATCCTTTAGATATTGACAAATTTTCAAGATAAGACAGACATGAGGACATTAGAATATCGATGTTGATAGTTGAGACTTTAATCTTGTGAAAATTAAATTAATGTCGCACCAATTAACACTATCTGTAAGATACAGTTACTTTTATTTTTGGTTGCGAAAGCGTCTTTGTAGACGCCAATTTGGTTATTATATATTTTTTTAATTTTTTGTGATGAAAGGCAAAAATCTTGATAATTACTACATTCCCCAAAAATATCGCTTTTTTTTTAAAAATGCATTAATATTTGAAACTACGTCATGTGATCTCACAAACACAACGATAACAGTAACAAGCTTTTTGAAGATAACAATCTAGTGTTAAATAACTTTGCCTTTTATCGAATTATGATGCATCTCTGCAGCTTATGATAACTTAATATTATTCAGAATTTTTATCTATTCGGTTTTTTTCGCGTCACTTCATAGAGTTTTCCTTACTAATCACCCAATAATAGTTTAGTGATGCTACATATTAAGAATTATTAACACAACATTTTGACATTAATAAATGTGTCTTATCTTGAAAATTTTTTTTTATAGAGATAACAATAATAATGCAACACTGAAATTATTTCACATTGTGGTTAAATGAGAGTTTGTATGCAAGAATGTATGAGTATTGAGTGAATGAACAACCATTAACATAGAAAAGTTAGGTAAACATAAACTATTGGTAAATAGTAATATGAATAAAGAGTAACCCAATGCAATTAATTTCTGTAACTATAAATATAAATAAATGTATCATTATGTATAAACATGTACAACAGTCTTAACAGCATAAACATATCCCCCCTATCTTGAAAAAATAAATAAAGTTAAGTTTAACCACTGTTTATATATTTATTCATTTATTTATATTAGTAACATCCACTCCCCCCCCCCCTCTTTATTTTTAAGTGAGAGTCAAACCATTTAGAACATAAATTTAGGCTTAAAAATTCTATCATAAATTGCAATGGGGGTTTTATTGAAAGTTGAATATTCATTTAATGTTTTCAACTTGTCAGTTTATATTAGTATGGAGACTTTTAAAGTGTATTTCTGGAAATGTGGAGTTTGATTTGAATTTGGAGACTTTTTAAATGGAAGAATTGCACTTTACCTACATAATAGAAAGTTGTGACCATAACATTTTCTCATATTGCTGCTTTTGTTGATAGTGGCATGGTTTAACCAAAATTTTTTTTAATATATTTATGTATAAAAATAATATGAATTATTTAGCAATAAGACTTCTTGGTACATTCGTCTTATGGCGTCCCTCAAAAATAAATCACCAGGCGACCAAGATTTATCGCCAAATTATAAAGCATGTGTGACATAATAATATATGATCAATATAGCATTTTGTGACATATACAGGGGTTGATCCAGGAAAAATTTGGGGCCTATTTAGGGAATCCTTCAAAAAAATTAATAAAATTGTCTCCTTCACAAAATTCAGTTTGATAAAATGGGCCTCTTCATAAAAATCAATTTGATAAAATGGAATCCTTCACAAAATTCTATTCCATAAAAACTTACTATTTATTATTTTGTGATGTTTTAAAATGTGTAATTTGTAAACAAACAATATCACCAGAGAGGAAAACTTCAGCAAAAGGATTTTAAAAAGTTTGTTTATAAGTGCTTGGTTTGAATTTGATTAACTAGATTTCATCTTTTGTTACAAAATGTTCTTTTTCACAAAAATAACTTTACATTTCACAAAATGGGCCCCAAGATAAAACACCTGCATCGACCCCTGATATATGGCCAAGTTATAGTCATGTGATGTGTATATGTTGTATATATATATATATTATGTGACATAAGATGTATAATGATCGTCGTTCAGGAGATGACGTCTGTCAATCATTCATGACATATAGTAGTGGACGAGTCCATTAGCTCTCGAACGGTCAAACTGTTATCGCGGTAAATTGTAGTTTTCCATATTTAAAGCTCTGTGGCTTTTTTTTTTCTTTGGTAGCGCAGCGTTTTTTCTAATTATTATGTTGTTCTAATCTTTATGAATTCTTTAGTTCCTAAGATTTAGTTTGTTTATTTCAGTTTTGTTGAAATAACATTTTTTTGTAAATTAACTTCATAGTTAAAATAAATAATAAAAAAAGTTTCAGAATATCAATGATAAAAGTACGCACATTGTTTGCCTAACAGACCCCGTAGTATTATAAATTTTTATATCTCGAATTTCAACGTAAGAGTGGGGGAAATATATAAAAGATTTGGGATATCAAGATTATTATTATTTTTTTCAAAAGAATAACAATGTAAGCAAATTATGACATACATTGTAAGAGAAATATGAAGTATTATCTAGATTCATATTTTTAAATTATGAGATTCATTAAGTTTCTATGGGTCGGAGTAATTTTTTTCGTAGTGGATTGGGTTGAATATATATTTGTTTCGGGTTAACCTGATATTTAAAAAATAATAATAATTCAGAATGTATATTTTTTCAAATTCAAAACTATATAGTATTTGAATATAAATGAGTATTTATTTGTTATTTTTTAAAAATAAATGATAAAACTGATATTGGGAATATAATTGTTGACTATTATTCTATAGTTAGGTTAGAAAAATGGAATAATTTTCTTTTAATTTGGATTTTGGATTGGGTCAATGAAATTTTTTGTGGGTTATATATATATATATATATATATATATATATATATATATTTACATGGGATATCTGTTTAATGGTTTTTTTTCATTATGTCAGCACAATTTTATATTAAATAACTATATATTTACTCAGTAATCTTTTTCTTTCTTCTTTTTCCCGTTTCTTTCGTATCAAAAGTAGATGGCTTGAAAAATACATGATTTTTTTTTTTTAAAGTTTAAATTGTATATATATTTTTTTAAGTAAAAATAGTTTAGAAAAAAAAAACACTCTTTTTTACGCATGCAATGTTTATCTTGAAAAAAGCATGTCTAATTTCATAACTGCAATTCACGTTATTTTTTTTTCAAACACCATATAATCGTATAATTCAACCATTATAATACACTATTTGGCATGGCCACCGAATTCAGTTAAGGAAAATTGACTTTTTTTATGTGCGAGACAGTGAATTTATTTTAAAATATTTAATTTTTGATCTATTTCTTTTTTAAGATTATAATTTAATAAACTAAATTATTAAAGAGTATACATATTTTTAATTACACTGTTAATTTGTTTCACTCTTTTTTATTTATATTATCTGATTTTTAATATTTAAAATATTTTGGGTACTTTTCGGTTAGCCGGGCACCAGTGATATATGTGTGTGTGTATTATATATGCATATATGTATATATATATGTGTGTGTGTGTTTTGATGTTCATAACTACTCGTTTTATTTTTATATTTTCCATATCTTCTGCCTGCCAATTCGCCATTTCTATTTTACTCAAAAAGCAATAAAAAAAAATATGTATAGTTTTTTTTTAATGCTAAGTAATTTTGACAAATGAAAACATAACAAAAAATCGTAATGACAAGCACACGAAATAGTTGAGAATTAATTTACAAAATATCAATCCAATCTAAAGAAAAAATATAGAAAACATTATTTTACTATTTATTCATCTCCATGTAGATATAAAAAGATAAGTTAGATTTATTGATTAGAAAAAAATACTCAAAAGTTTATTAGAGGAATTTACAGTCTCAGAAAATCTATTACAAAAACAGTAGTATATTTCACTTACTGCCATAACTTTGCCTTTCCTTCTAACAAGGCAGGTCTCCTTAAAGCACATACTCAGAATATTTTTTAAAAAATAGTATTCATGAATCATAAAGGATCAGTCAAATTTAGCTGCAGAATCCGAGTAGAATATCGGTAAAAAAATAAAATATTTTCAGGTATTTGGCGTAAAAAGATGCGACTTGGCAAGCAACACTTTTTACTCACCAAATGCAAGCGATTTTAATGCATTTGAAAATTCCTGTTTAAATGTGTAGTACTTTATGAATTTAAACTAAAACAATTAAATAGTTGTTTTTTCATAAGTTTGTATAATATATGTACAAGTTCCGTATTTCTGAAGTTATTTAATTTTACACTGTTTCACTAGCTGGATAGGTTTTACGTGTATTTTAACAATAACTACCCAATTAAGAATGCTCTCAGTGTGGTATTACAGTATTTAGTAAGTCGTTATTGTTATGGCAACAATACTTTTCTTTAGTTGTCAGGGGCGTGCCGAAGGCTGTTTTAGTGAGGGGGTGTGAACTGAATTTTGCTGAGTACAGGATCGAGGGTGAGAAAGGCTGTGTGATAGTCCCCCCCCCCCTCAGCAACGGAGTCAACTGTTCTACAATACTGTGAATTTTAAAAAAGTCCTAAGTGCTCACATGCATTCTGCCTAACCACAGTCAAAATTAAATGCTGTTATTCAGTATATGTAAAAAAATGTTTATTCTTTTACTATATAAGTAGAGTTGAGATTCCTGTTATTAATTAGGATTCTGCTTACGATTTAAAAGGAAATGCGTGCGGATGTACCGTACATTAACCAGTTCTCAAAAATAACAATTTAAGAACGTTGAAGTACTTCGGAAGTTATGTTTCTATAAATAAAATCGCATGCTGTTGTGTTGTGTAAGTGTATACATTTTAAAATACATAAAAAAGACAAATCTTGCTTGTTAAAAATAAGATATATATTAGTATAAGAGGCTAAAAATTATCCTTCTCTACATTTTTAAATTACCACCCACCTATCCTTCAGAATAGTCCATTTTCCCACTAAATTGTCTAAATCCAACATGTCAGTTATGTCTGCTTCACAGGTTAATAGCATCAGTTCATCCAGTCGCTCTTCCGACATGGTGGTACGCAAGTACCTTTCACCAAAGTCTCAAATTCTCAGAAAAGCGATACTCTCTATCTTAGCCCTGGACATCGCCCAATGGCCTACACTGGAGTAGGCCATGATCACCCCCCTCCCTCCTACACAGAATCATACACAATCTTCCATTCTGTGTGAGAAACTCTTTTCTTTTCCCCCTTAAAGACAGACAACAGAGAATTGAAATGAAACTGACGACGGAGGAGGGTACTTTTTTGCAGGAAGTGTTCTTAACTTTCCGATTATTCTAAATTTTACCAAATCTTATAAATAAGTAGGGGGGGATCCCCCCCCACACATACACTTTTCTCCGATACTAACAATATCGAAGTCAAATTGACAGTGCTCAGAATTGGACATTAACTTTTAGTTTGAAACATTTTTAAATTTTGTTCTAAACTACTGAATATGATCGTTATTTTTCTTTATATATACATATAAATGTATATGGCAAAACCGTAGTTATAAAAGTGTATTTATTTAAATTAAACTTACTCAGTATGATGCATAGAAAAAGTTTTTCATAAAAGAGTATCATAAAAGTGGTTTTTTTTTTTTTTTTTTTTTTTTGCATTGTATCGCCAACCAGCAATAAATCGGCAAAAACACAAAATTTTCATATTTTTTTACGGACATAAGACTAAAAGAGATAATAAGATTTCCTTTCCTTCCTGAACTTGAACTTCAGACTTTTTTGAAATTTTTGTTTATCTTTATTTACAAAATACATATTTTACAATCCTATAAATTTTGTAAAAAATTCAAAATTGCAATTTCCAAACAAAAAAAGTTTTTGTTTTTAAATAGAAATGTTTTGCAACTGGATTTCATATATTTTATATATATATATATATAGGTTTTCACATATAAAGAATAGAAAAAAAAATCAATGGTGCAACAAAACACTGTTTGTTAAAACGAACCGACTATTTGTCAAGGCTGTTTTGAAATCCAAACTGCTTACTTTCTGACACATTTTTTAATTCAATTTATTTCGCAAACACATGAAATTGGCAGGTGTGCTTATTCAAGAAACTATGTAATCGAATTATGTTTTCCCTTTCTTGGTAAAGGCAAAAAGGTCTTTCAGAAAACACTGCCAAAGTTGGCATTTTGAACCGAAATTTCGACAACGCAGCACAAGAAAGGAGAAAAACATGTCACGTGACACAAATTGCTTATAACTCGATAAGTAATCTATTTAGCAAAGAATGGAAAGCTCATTACAATTCTAAATTGCTTCAATAGTCAGGCTTGCTAATTTTATGCCTTTGCATTTAAAAATGTGTCAGGAAGTTTTGCATTGTCGAGCAGGTCATTTCAAAACCACCATAAAATTCTGGAGAATGACTTAAAAGTTAAAAATAATTATTGTTTTTTAAAATGTTTCAACAACATGTTTTCCCATTGCCCCATTTTCCACCGTAAAACTAGCAGTGGTTAGAAAAAAGAAATTTTGTGTGTGTAGCGAACTACAACTAGTTAATTAAAAAGAATAGTTAACTACAACTAACTTACATGTTTTAAAAGTATGAATTACAAACTACTTCAATAGTTTCAGATTTTAGACTCAATCTACATTAAAAATTTAAGACATGGGCTGAGTAGTAAAGGTTTCCCTGGATTAGTATGTGGTTAATTGATCTTTTGCGATATTACCTCACTAACCAAAACACATGAGGCATTCAATGAGAAAAACGACAATAGATCCACTCAAAACTTCCTTAAAACCCAATATACGCAAACAAAAAATGTAATAAAGTACTATGATACTATTTTTGATGTATTATTGTTAGAAAGTACATATTGCTGCTTGAAACTTTTAAATTTGTTTGGCACTATTAAATTTGTTATTAAATAATATATACTATTAAGAAATATCAGTGGAATTTTCTCTTTTTATAACATTATCTCCTTTTGCCCTTCTTTTAGTCCTGTGTCCTGTTATATAGGTAAAAAGTCAGTACTTTTATGTTATAGCAGCCACTAGAATTACGATTATGCCAAGGTTGCAGTTATGATTTCGCCAAGATCATCGCAAACCTTACATATGTATATACTAGCTGTTACCCGTGACTTCGTTCACGTAACATTAAAAAAAGAATAAATGCATTAATTTAGTAAAACATTTCACTTGATAATTAACAACATATATAATTAACCAAAGCTTTATCATATTTTATAGGAGACCATACGGTATTTTTTTGCTATAGGGGCCTTGACATTACCCAGTCTTAAAAAAGTGAAATTTCATGCCAAATAATATATACAATCGCGAAAATGAAACTGCAACTAATGCAAAAAGGAGGACCAAGTAAAATCGTGAAAATCGAGGAATTCCTCTTCGAAAAACGAAAAACAACACTGGCAGAATTCTTCTATACAACAATGCATTTTAGGTGGTATTTGGTGTACAATTTGTATATGTGTGCATTGCTAAATGGGCATTATTATATTGTTTGTTTGCATAGACATATGTTATATATTTCTTACTGCATTATCTTGTTTATGTATATATTAAATTAAGTGCTACAGGCTAAGTGGTGTAAATAGTGAACAAACTGCTTGTGGATTTTATACATTGATAGATATTTCACAAAGATATAACAATCTGATGCGATTCTAAAATGTAAGTAAAGGTTGCTAGAAAGTACTTTTAAATTCTGCCCAATTTAACCTCGATATTTTCTCTATCGCGTCAAGAACACTATAAGCAAATAAATACCGACGACACAAATCTGATGATCTAAATTTACATATTTTTGTTAGTATATATAGGATTATTTTGATTTATTTCATGCGCTTGAAATTTTGTTACGCTTTCTCTAGGGAGTCTCTAAGTGTCGAATAAATGTACTTTCTTGTTATTTTATTTTACCATTTCTATTTATTCTATTTTTCATTCATTCCATTTATGGATATTGATTTTATTTACATATTCGTGTCAAAGAATATTCTTTAAAGTTATTATCAGGATTAAGATAGGATACGATTAGGGTTAGGATTAGGAATAAAAATTGAACGACAATGGCATGACCGATTCAGGTTTAAAGTATGAACCAGGAAGTCTATGTACATCATGAAGCAATAAGAAAATTAGAAAATTATCGGCTAATATTTTTTAATATGTTTTACAGTCATAGTTGTCATCAAAGGTGAGCGGGGAAATGATCATCTAAAATACCATTAAGTGTTTACCACGCAAAAAACAAATCTGGTTACAACAATGTATTTAATTTTGCGCCAAATTTCACTTGATTTAAAAAAAAAAAAATGCAAATTGACTATGGACCTAATTACAGACCCCTAACCTTCCTATTCTCGGAAATGTTCTACTTATATGTAAAAAAAAATTCTACTATATAGAACGCGTTTTCACGTTTATAATGTTATGAATTGGCACGATCGGCTTGTTCAAGTTTACATAATTCGCCTGGAAGAAAAGATTCATTACTTTTTGATTTCTTCTTTGCTTTTGCATTACGCGAAATTGTTGGTAAAATCGATTTTCTTTTCGATAACATTGTTGTTTTTTAAGTTTAAAAAATATTGTAATTTTACTTAAACATTGCTTTAAAATCTATGCAATTTTTCTTATCCTACAAGACATTACAAAAATCTATTATGAAACAACTTTAAAAAAAGCTATATTTAAAAAAGACAACAAAGTGTTTCCTATTTTAAAACTAAAAGAAATGTAAAATTAAATTCCGGTTCGAAACGACGATTTACAAATGTGTTTCGATTGTGGGAAAATGATAGAGGAAAAATGCTGTTACTTCGACACAATCATATTAAATCTTTAGATTTTATGAGAAAAGCAACTTTCTTTTAAAAAATATAGTTATTTTTATTAAGATTTTCCGATTTTCGATACGGATAATTTTGCGATGCATATCATTAACATTTGCCATCCAATATTTTTTTTTTTACTTTTTAAAATTTAAATTAAAAATATGGTATCTTTATGTTAGCCGTGTGCAGACGATAAATCGCTAACCTATCCCATCATTCGTATTGAATTCATTAAAAATATAAATCTTTCACTCACTTCATTTAAAACACAGAACTTTAATTTACAACACATACATTTAAAATACATATATTACGTACATTTAAAATAATTCTTTTCATGTGAAAAAAAGAAAAAAAAAGAAAAATTAATCACAAATAATTTGATAACCCAAGATCATTTTATTTCAACATCAAAACAAATCTGTTTTATATTTCTATATATGACATCATATTCGCTTGCTTTCCATACTGACTCGTATTTATGCACTTTGTACTATTATCAAATATTTGAAAACGCACGTTTTATGTCTAATATGACATCATTTCACATTCTGTTTAATTCTTAAATAATTCATTTCCTTTTCATTTTTCACGTGGAAAATTTTCACTTGAAAATAAATTGTTGATTAAAAATTATTACTCAGGGGTTTATTTTATATTGGCAACAATAAAGTATTAGCAATCGTAAAATAAATTTAAACATTTTAAAAAAAGCTGCAAAACTGGGTCCTTTGGGCCAAACTAATCAAACCAACCAACCATTTTAAAATATACGAAAAAATGTCCATTTATTCTGTATGAAAATAATGATTTTTTTAATTTTTAAGAAAAATATTGATATAAAATAAACAAAAACCAGCCTATATTCATTTGAGGGTTATAATCAACTTATATGCAAAGATATAGGATAACTAAATGCTTCATTTTGACGCTGGCTTCAGCCTAACATTTGCACACAATCAGATTTATAATATTATTAGGATTAGGATAGGATATACTCCAAACACTCATACATGTGCCATATACGTCATTATTTAATCTTATATGAACTCGCGCCGCCAGTTGCCCACGGGGGTCGCCTGCTCGCGTTCCGACCATCGCTCCCAAGTCTCTAAAGGGCTTATAACGCACCAGCAGCTTTGTCTCGCCACTGCGCACAGTGGGGCAAAATCCCGAAAAGCTGGTCAAAATATGAAAATGTTATTCAAATTAGACGAAACTTCGTACACAAGTGTTTTTCAGGATGCTGATTACGATTCCGTAGTTACAATTAAAAAAAAAAAAACTAAATGGGAGATCCAATATGGCGCACTAAAAATTTAAATGTTTTGAAAGCTATTCAATTTGTATGAAATTTCGTACACAAGTGCTTTGAAGAATGCTAATTACGATTCCAAAGTTAAAATTAACAGCAAAAATGGCGAATTACCATAGATACCGAAAGCATGCAGTAGAAAATTGTTAATAACATTTTTAAATTGTTTCAAGAATAATTTTCTCATTTAAAAATCTCTTCCTATGTAGAAATAGTATTAATTGTAAACATTCCCTCATGACAACGTTTCGTGATTTTCATGTCCCTGAAAATCGGTTTAAATTGGCAACTTTTTTAATGATACCCAACCACTGGCAGAAATCTTACAAAACTCAAAATTCTTATTCTTTAAAAATATCATTGTACAACTGCGTCAGAAAGACAAGAACACTTTTTCCCGGCAATTCTGGAAAAGTACGTCAAATAAAAAGCGAGGTAAGATAAGGGATAGCTCACGGTTTCTTTATATTTATAAGCTTAAGAATTACACAGAATATTTCTCTTTATATTATTATCAATAACAACTCATTTCCGTTTCAAACGGATTTTCAAAGGGTTGTAAAACATTTTTAAAAACTTAGACTACAACCTTGTTTTTCAAATAGGAAGTTTTTCTTTTTTTTTTTTTCCAATTTGTAAATAAATAAAATTTTTACTTTGAGCCCGAGCCCTACAAAGAGAAGAAAGAGAACTGTATCACACTTTAATTAAACCCTCTTAAAAAAAAAAAAAAAAAAACAAAAAAAAAACTTGTTTAGAATATAATTATACACCTCAATAAAACAAAAACGCTGCCATTTTTGGAAAAATAACTTTGCACAAAGAACTGCTGACAATCAGCTTTGTAAGAAGACCACAGCAACTCTGACAATAAAATTATCTTCTAACATATGCACTACTCTTTTACAATTTCAGAATTTTTGAAGCGACTAAAAACTAGTCGCTGGGGGACACCGTAATACTTACCCATCATGGATATGCATAATATAAAATATGAAAATAAAACATGTGTAAACTACTTACAAAATGTATTGCAATTCAAATAAAATCGTGGCTTGATGACGTCATAAACTTTAAATGCTCTATTACTGAATTGCGTAAAAGAATAATCTCTGAAAATGATAATCAAAATAACTAAGAGTTTACTGCGTCGGATTAAGAGTCTCATTTCAAATTGAAATATATCTTTGAGTTGAAATTTGGATGAAATACAGGGTCATGAAAAATCGAAGAGTGTGGAAAATAGGATTACAAATATCTCGGCAACTAATAATCCGATCGACTTCATTCTTTATGCAAAATTTATGTTTTTTAATTGTCTTTTATATTCTCTCCTTAAAATGAACAATTTCGAAAAATTGTATGTACCTTTTATCAGAACGAATATTTCGAGAGTCCGAAAAAAATAGTTCCGGATAATCGAAGTTACTGAAATTCAATAAGCTTCTTCCCATTATTACATACTAAGTACATATCAAATTTCAAGTGTCTATCTCAATTTGTTCGGGAGATAGAGCGTTTACAGACACACAGACAGACGGACGGGAGGCAAATTTTTTTCTAAAAATATGTTTTTCGGAATCTCCAGTGTTTGAAACGTGTAAATCTGTCAAAAAAATGTTTTCGATTTTTAAAACGATTACAGGACTTACCCTATACTACGTATGATGGGTAAGTAAACAGTGACATTTCTACTTGTTGTTGCAAAAACCTGCACGAAATGTAAAATGGCAGTTTTTGGCAGCTGGTTTTTGTATTATTCATTAGATAATAATTCAGGACATTATCTCCTTAAATTTCGTGGCGGAACACTGTGGAACTTATAAACTTTCTCATGTTTGAAAACAAAAAAATAATATTTAAAAAAAATATTTTAATCAAAAATAATTATGACACTATTAATTTTTATGCACGTAATATAATTTTTCTAATGCATACTAATAATTTACACACCATCATCGTGTGAATTCATTTTACAGAATTAAAATTGGATGATATGGGAAAATGTAGCACCTGTTTAGAGGAACCGCTGTTTTGCTCTCTTTGTTCACCTCAGATGACACTTCCCCAAGCGTCACGTTTGAAATTATGCATGTTGTCAGGGAAACGCGAAAACATTTTTCTAAATACAGATTCTGACCCTCCAAACATTATTCTAGCCAACTGTATAATAAAAATTCCCGAAATAGTAACTTTATTTTTCGACTTTTGGCCAGCTTTTCGGCATTTTGCCCCACTGTGCGGCGCTGCGATCGGCCTGGTGCCGCTCCCCAACTGCGGACCCCCAAGCCAATTGGAAATTGGCTTGGGGATCTGCAGTTGGGGATGACATATATAATCTTATACACATGCCATATATATCTACTGCAGTAAGTAGTAGTGTTGCATTATATTAGTAGGTGCTTGTTGAAGTTAATGTTGAATTTCTAAACATAAATTTATATTTTAAATGATTTGACTTCCAATTAAAAATAAAAGGGGGAGAAGCAACATTACTATAAAAAAATATATACAAAAACAGTGGTTAAACTTTACTTATTTTTTCAGGAGTAGGGGAAAAAAGTGATTATGCTGTTGATAAGACTGTTGTACATGTTTATGTATAATGATACGTTTATTTACATTATTTACGAACATTATACATATTATATTATACATCTTATACACCTGTCACATAATATATATATATATGTTGTATATATATGTATATATATATATAACATATACACATCACATGACTATGAATTGGCCATACATGTCACAAAATGTTATATTGATCATATATTATTATGTCACATATGATTTATAATTTGGCGATAAATCTTGGTCGCCTGGTGATTTATCTTTGAGGGACGCCATAAGACGAAAGTACCAAGAAGTCTTATTGATAAATAATTCATATTATTTTTATACATAAATATATTTTAAAAAATTTTGGCTAAACCATGCCACTATCAACAAAAGCAGCAATATGAGAAAATGTTATGGTCACAACTTTCTATTATGTAGGTAAAGTGCAATTCTTCCATTTAAAAAGTCTCCAAATTCAAATCAAACTCCACATTTCCAGAAATACACTTTAAAAGTCTCCATACTAATATAAACTGACAAGTTGAAAACATTAAATGAATATTCAACTTTCAATAAAACCCTCATTGCAATTTATGATAGAATTTTTAAGCCTAAATTTATGTTCTAAATGGTTTGACTCTCACTTAAAAATAAAGAGGGGGGAGGGGGAGTGAATGTTACTAATATAAATAAATGAATAAATATATAAACAGTGGTTAAACTTAACTTTATTCATTTTTTCAAGATAGGGGGGGGGGATATGATTATGCTGTTAACACTGTTGTACATGTTTATACATAATGATACATTTATTTATATTTATAGTTACAGAAATTAATTGCATTGGGTTACTCTTTATTCATGTTACTATTTACCAATAGTTTATGTTTACCTAACTTTTATATGTTAATGGTTGTTCATTCACTCAATACTCATACATTCTTGCATACAAACTCTCATTTAACCACATTAATTTCACTGTTGCATTATTATTGTTATCTCTATAAACATTTTTTTTTCAAGATAAGACACATTTATTAATGTCAAAATGTCGTGTTAATAATTCTTAATATGTAGCATCACTAAACTATTATTGGGTGATTAGTAAGGAAAACTCTATGAAGTGACGCAAAAAAAACCGAATAGATAAAAATTCTGAATAATATTAAGTTATCATAAGCTGCAGAGATGTATCATAATTCGATAAAAGGCAAAGTTATTTAACACTAGATTGTTATCTTCAAAAAGCTTGTTACTGTTATCGTTGTGTTTGTGAGATCACATGACGTAGTTTAAAATATTAATGCATTTAAAAAAAAAAGCGATATTTTTGGGGAATGTTAGTAATTATCAAGATTTTTGCCTTTCATCACAAAAACTAAACAAATATATATAACCAAATTGGCGTCTTCAAAGACGCTTTCGAACCCAAAAATAAAAGTAACTGTATCTTACAGATAGTGTTAATTGGTGCGACATTAATTTAATTTTCACAAGATTAAAGTCTCAACTATCAACATCGATATTCTAATGTCCTCATGTCTGTCTTATCTTGAAAATTTGTCAATATCTAAAGGATACTACGTTAATATACAGAACACTGAAATTATTTCACATACCTGTATTTTCCCCGTGTGCCTGCTTGATTTGTGGTGGTGCTAGTTATTTATTTTCTTATTTATTTTGATCTCTAGTTTCACGTAGCAAAATCATGTGAGCAAAACACTGCACCGTCGGCCATTGCTTTGCATAAACGTAGCGGCGTAAGCACTGAACTGCTTGGCTAGGTTATGCGCATGCGCGAAATAGCGCTGTTCTCTCCAATTCATTTGGCGCTCGCCAATGGGCTGTAAGCTATACGGTTCGGATATTAGCTGCCGGGGGGGAGGGGTTGTTCAAGTGTCCTTCAGCAAATGATTAATTTGGAGGACCACTATGCATCTTTCAAAGTTTGTTCGTTTGTTTAAGCTTTGAACTTAATTACAAATTTGGCTTAAACTATTATTCGTAAATAGTGGCAACCGCTACTCATAAATTTAGTTTAATGTTATAAAGAGTGACAATTAAGTTAATTATAATGTTTGGAATCACTTGTGTTGAAATCGGAAAGATAGTTGCTGAGATATGGAAACGGAGCAGAGTTAGAGAAAAAAACCTTGAAGGACGGGGCCGGGGGGGGGGGGGGTTGTTCAAGTGTCCTTCGACAAATGACTAATTAGAAGGACCACTATGCATCTTTCAAAATTCGTTCCTTTGCTTAAGCTAGGAACGTAATTACAAATTTGGCTTAAACTATTATTCGGAAATAGTGGTAACCGCTACTCATAAATTTAGTTTAATGTTATAAAGAGTGACTATTAAGTTAATTATAATGTTTGGAACCACTTTCGTTGAAATCGGAAAAAATTGTTGCTGAGATATGGAAACGGAGCATAGTTAGAGAAAAAACCTTGAAGGAGGTCCCGGGGGGGGGGGGAGGGGATGTTTAAGTGCCCTTCAGTAAATGACTAATTAGGAGGATCACTATGCATCTTTCAAAATTCGTTCGTTTCCTTAAGCTTTGAATTTAATTACAAATTTGGCTTAAACTGTTATACGTAAATAGTGGTAACCGCTACTCATAAATTTAGTTTAATGTTATAAAGGGTGACTATTAAATTAATTATAATGTTTGAAATCACTTGCGTTGAAATCGGAAAGTTAGTTGCTGAGATATGGAAAAGGAGCAGAGTTAGAGAAAAAAACCTTGAAGGACGGGCCGGGGGGGGGGGGGGGGGGTTGTTCAAGTGTCCTTCGACAAATGACTAATTAGAAGGACCACTATGCATCTTTCAAAATTCGTTCCTTTGCTTAAGCTAGGAACGTAATTACAAATTTGGCTTAAACTATTATTCGGAAATAGTGGTAACCGCTACTCATAAATTTAGTTTAATGTTATAAAGAGTGACTATTAAGTTAATTATAATGTTTGGAACCACTTTCGTTGAAATCGGAAAAAATTGTTGCTGAGATATGGAAACGGAGCATAGTTAGAGAAAAAACCTTGAAGGAGGTCCCGGGGGGGGGGGGGGGAGGGGATGTTTAAGTGCCCTTCAGTAAATGACTAATTAGGAGGATCACTATGCATCTTTCAAAATTCGTTCGTTTCCTTAAGCTTTGAATTTAATTACAAATTTGGCTTAAACTGTTATACGTAAATAGTGGTAACCGCTACTCATAAATTTAGTTTAATGTTATAAAGGGTGACTATTAAATTAATTATAATGTTTGAAATCACTTGCGTTGAAATCGGAAAGTTAGTTGCTGAGATATGGAAAAGGAGCAGAGTTAGAGAAAAAACCGTGAAGGACGGGCCTGAAAGGAGGGGGGGGGGGGTTGTTCAAGTGGCCTTCAGCAAATAACTAATTAGGAGGTTCACAATACATCTTTAATGATTGATTCATTTGGTTAAGCTAGGAACTTAATTTGAAATTTAGCTTACACTATTATTCGGAAATTCTGGTAACTGCTTTCTAGAAATACACCTTGAAGCTTAAATGTAGTTAGACCCTTGCCACTCTTCATTCCCGCAAATATAAAAAAGAATCTGTTAAATAAAGTTTTCTGTATTAACAATCTCCATCATAATAATAAATGTCATGTAAAAAAAAAAAAAAAAAAAACTTTAAACCCGACTAATTGTCATGAAGAAAAATGTGCCTGGAAAATATTTCAATCAGTGGGACGTATGTGTAATTTGTCATGTACAGGTGGCGCGACATTCGCATGGCTCCTCTACGCTGATAACTTCAATCCATATTGACACTATTTAGTTAGAAATCCTTATTTATGCATCGCTACTACAGCGCCTAGAATACATAGTGTGGAAACCGGCTATCCCAGTAATGCTTTAAAAGTGCTAAAAAGTTGTAGCCTATAAATGTGCAACGGTGCTCCTACTGTTCTTGTATCAAGTATTGCAACCAGAGACAAAACAATGCGTATCACGTTTTTTAACCATGCTTTCATAATTTTAAAAAAGCTTATAAAAATCACAATAAGTCAGATGAGAAAAGGATATAATTTAAATATTTAAAATACTTAAAACCAGCCGAACCATTCTAATACAATGTTTACGTTGAGAAGTGCGTCAGATGGCGCTGTGATCCCATCGTTATGTTTTCAGCAACGTTGTACATTTATAGGATTCAATTTTTTAGTAGTATTTTGTAGCAGATTTCCACACTATGTATTCTAGGCGCTGTATCGCTACTCTGGTTTATTAAATTACTTCTGTGAAGAATCGATGCAACCAACCAGTGAACCAACCAACCCAAGAGAATAAAAGCGTATTTTTAATGAGAGTTCTTTGTGCATTTTAATTAATATTTCAGAAAGTAATTAAAATATTAAAATTCTGACGCTCAGGTAAACCAGGAGAGGGTTCGGACTACCTAAATCTAAATTTACAGACTTCTAGGTGCGCTAAATTTTCCTAGCCATCGCCAACAGACACACACACACACTCACACACAGACACACAGAGCGAAACTTTCTTTTATTAGTATAGAAATAAAATTTATTAACGTTTAAAAACAAATTTATGAGTAATTTAATATATTTTAATCTTTTTGTATTAGTTTTAATGTTTCAACAAATGTTAAAAGTAAATAAATGGTGACATTGATATTTTTATAACGTATTCGATCTTTGTTTACAATTCTACCTTGCCCAGGTAGCTTGAAGTTACGGTCAGAGTCAGACTTCAATTTTATGAAAAGTTGCAGCATCCTCTGGCGATTGACTTTATGACGTCATAGCAGAAGTAAAATTTGAAATTAAAATTACGGCTTATTAATAAAATTTTCGAACAAACGAATGCACGATAACAAATCTGTGTCCAAATATCTTTTATTTAAAAAAAGACTGATGTAATTTGATGCAGCAGTTTGTTCTCACGGACTATCGAAAAAAAAACTTAGGGTTTTAAATATATAGATGTTAAAATATTACCTAGTTGATGTTAGCTAATGTCAAAAGATTGACGAACCACAGAGTTTACAGAATAAACTCTATGCCTTGCAACAGTAGGAGTTGCCGACTTTATGACGTCCTAAACAGCAGTAAAAGTTTAATTGAAAATTACGGCTAACTAATTAAATTTTCGAACAAACGAATGCACGATAACAAATCTGTGTCCAAATATCTTTCATTTAAAAAAGAATGGTGTAATTTGATGCAGTAGTTTGTTCTCACGGATTGTCGAAAGAAATTGCTTAGCGTTTTAAATATATAGATGTTTGTTTCCAATGTCTAATGTAAGTTTTGTATTTTTGGTGATTTCCTAAAAATATTTAACTATTACTAATTAACTTAAATTAAACTGAAAAATCATTAACTTTTAAAATTGCCTAGTAACTTTTAGTTCACTCTGTATTTATTGTATATTTTTATACCTGTTTTTTTTTTTTTTAAATCGGAAAATTTTATACACTTCTAAAATCAGAAAATCACACTCGCTTTATGTCATTTGATATATATATATATATATATATATATATATAATGTTAAAACTAGCTAAACTAGTCGTTGGCGGCCACCGTAATACTTACCCATCATGGATATGCATAATATGAAATATGAAAATAAAACATTTGTAAACTATTTAAAAAAAGCATTGCAATTCGAATAAAATGCTGGCTTGATGACGTCATAAACTTTAAATGTTCTATTACTGAATGGCGTGAAAGAAACATCCTACTTATAAATCCAAAATTTATAATTATATTAACTAACGGTTTACTGCGTCGGATTAAGCGTCTCATTTCCAATTAAAATATATCTTTCAATTGAAATTTAAATGAAATACAGGGTCGTGAAAAATCAAAGAGTGTGGAAAATATGCATACAAATATCTCCGCAACTCATTATCCGATCGACTTCATTCTTTATGCAAAATTTATTTTTTTTATTGTCTTTTATATTCACTCCTTAAAATAAACAATTTCGAAAAAATTTTTATGCCTTTTATCAGAACGAATATTTCGAGAGTCCGAAAAAATTAGTTCCGGATAATCGAGGTTACTGAAGTTCAATAAGCTTCTTCCCATTATTACATACTAAGTACATACCAAATTTCAAGTGTCTATCTCAATTTGTTCGAGAGATAGAGCGTTTACAGACACACACAGAGACACACAGACAGACGGACGGCAAATATTTTTTTCTAAAACTATGTTTTTCGGAATCTCCAGTGTCTGAAACGTGTAAATCAGTCATTTTTTTTTTTTTTCAAAACGATTACAAGACTTACCCTATACTACGTGTGATGGGTAGGTAAAATCTATTCATTTTCATTTACTCCAACTTATTATTATTTTTTCAATCATTATTACTTGAGAAATTGTTTTTAAGGGTCTGTTTTTTGTGGGTCTTATCAGCTGCCAAATACCGGTGGAATTAGGTGGAGAGTCGTTATACCACATCAAACATTAGGTAAACGAACGTCATACCTCACATTCACTTCTAAATGTGCAATAAAACATATTGCACAAACTTCTCATTCTGGAAATGTATTTCGTAAGCTTTTGAGATGGTAAGTGAATAATGCTAGTCAAAGAGAATAGAACATGCTGTCGAGAGAAACAGGTGTTCACAGAATATATACAATGAAACATTAAAGAATTAATCAAAAAATCCTTTTTTTAATTGAAATCTGAAAGCGTTGAGATTTTTCTTTTAATTTCAAATTCTGTGTTATCTGTGTTCTGTATAACAATAGAATATTATATAAGGAGAAGCAGGTGTTCTCATACAAGATAAAACGTGTCACTAAGGAATTAATAAAAGGACATTTGATTTTCTGAAATCTGTAAGTTCAGAATATTCTTTGATCTCAAATACTTTTTTCATCAAGATGTTGCCTAAAAACATCCAAGAAATTCCAAGCGAGGCTGGTGGAATATGTAATTTCTATGCTGGAAAGTCTATATTTATCACTGGAGCGGCTGGATTTCTTGGCACGGTAAGAAGTATTTTTGATTATAATGCAACAAAATATGTCATCCTTCAGCAAAATGAAAAATTATGTGTTATTTAGATGAATATTAAACTTATAAATTCTTAGCAAATCAGGTTAAAGATATAAAATCATACAAATTTGAGATTTCTTTGAGGTGATTTTCACTGACCCGAGAAACGCCAAGCGGGTCAGCTAGTATAATAAAAAAATACAAATAAAAAGCGATTTGTTAATAAAAGTTAATAAAATTATTCGGTACTTTTAAATATTGTCGGGTTAATACACTGCAAAAAAAAAAATTGTTGATTTTACAGTATAATACTGGCACTCCAGCTGCCAGTATTATACCGTAAAATTAACAGTAATAAACAGTAAAATAAGCAGTAATACATTGCCGCGCATGCGTGGTAGCGTATTACTGCTCATTTTACTGTTTATTACTGTTAATTTTACGGTATAATACTGGCAGCTGGAGTGCCAGTATTATACTGTAAAATCAACATTTTTTTTTTTTTTTTTGCAGTGTATAGTTGAAAATATTTCACAACTCTGAAAATAAGGAAACACTACAAAATTTCATTGCACTTTTTAATAGCATTTATAGCAAGATATATGCATCTATCCTTCACAAAAAATGCGTAAACAATATCACTTTTTATTTATTATACATACAAGCATGTTGTGTTAATTAAATTAATTGTATGAGTTACTTTATTTATTACTTTTTTTAAATAATCAACATTGACACAAGTTGGTAAAATAATACTCTTTTTTATTTATTTATTTATTTATATATATATTGCACCATTTCAGGTGTTTCTAATGTTTATCGACACTCTGAGTTAAAAAATGACGAGCTTATTCCTGAATCACGTAAGGTTTTGGACTAAGTGAGGATGGTTATCTAGAATGATAAAACTGAGCAACAACGTTAGGCGGGTAAACCGCCGTACCCAAGTTCTGAGGAACTTTTAACGAGAACGACCAGGAAGAGTCATTCTTGTACGCTCTACGATCGTTAGGGGCACCGCCACCTGTGCATCATCCCCCATTTTTCTAATGGATTGACGACTTAGTCGCTGCGAGTGCATGCGACGGTGGTACCCGCACCGTTAGGGGAAACACCACGTAAACTTAGGGATGTAACGCACCAGTGTTCCCCAGCAGCTTCGGTATACATACACCCAAAAGGGGGCCGGGCAGTAGGCCTTACACCAGATTTCCCTAGCACGTGCTTCCTGTACCAATGATCTGGATAGTGAAAATCAAGAATGAAAGAAAAGAAGATGTAGCATAATAAAAACACTTTGTCGAAAAAACGTTTAACTATGACCTCTATCTTACTTTTTTAAAAATTTTGACTGTCATAGTTTCTCATAGTTAAAGATTATTACAATTTATTTTCTGTCTTTCGACGAAAGATGTCACCCCCCCCCCCCACTTCTAGCACAGTACACTGCAAAATACGACAAATGTTTCTTAGTCTGCGAAAATATAATACAAACACGAACAAAAATATATAATAACATCTTCCGAGTTACCCATGATACCGAAAATTCTGTATAGAAACCTTAGAAACTAATATATTTTTGAGATTGAAAGAATCAATTGTAAAAGCAAAAACTTTTTTTTTTTTTTTTTTTTTTTTTTTTGCTGCCACCGATTTTGCGAAATGTTTCCGAGTAGTTTTGTAGAATATTTATCAGTTTTCACGAGCAGTGACAACGGTGTCTAGGATATACTCAATTGTCAATTAAATGTTTTCAGCTGCGTAATTGAATTTATAAATCCAAGAGTAACAAAATAATATTAATTTTATTGTGAATGTGAATTTTTAGGATGTTGGTTTATCATTTTTCTCTGTAAAAATATGCTTGTTTAAGCACGAGAATGTTTATTTGACAATTGATAGAAATGAAAAACCTATATTCCGGGTTGAGAAAACTGATTAATATACTATAAATACTACTCAGAAATATTTCTGAAAATCAGTGGCAGCAAAATAAATTCTTTTATAAATGACCAGTAGACCCGTGCGAAGATTTCGCACTGCAGTCTAATATTTTTTAACAATAGCAAATATTTTTTAGATGTAGGTTTAAACATCTAAAAAAAAATAAGGACTAAAAATATCTGCAACCAATATTAGTCAAGCCAAAATATCGTCTCATTTATTCCATCAAAGTTACAGTAAAAACTGACCAAACATAGAAAACGCAATATATATAACCATTAAATGAACGTTATAACCACCATCAAAAACTGTGAAATTATGAATAAAATTAAAATAACTAATTCACAACAAAACAGCCCCCCCCCCCCCCCAACAAACTGAACATAGATACCAAAACCATAGTATTAAAAAAAAAAAAAGCAGAAATTAAATAACAGAAATGGAATAATGGTAATTTGTGGAATCTAGACAGAATCTTCAGGTCCCAATTGCGTAAATTGCCACAAATAATATGTGTGGTTTCATTTTCATATTAACCAAAAAATAGCTAAAGAATATGAAATTGGGACAACCACACTAGAATGTAGAGAAATGCACAATGAAACAACAATTAATTTCAAAATAAAACCTGATTAAAAAGGATTGAGGAAAAAAAAAAATAATAATAAACTTGAAATTACCTCATTTCAAAGCAATATATATATATATATATATATATATGTAATAATAAAAAAATTTCGCCATTTTTCCTTAGTTAAATTATTCCAAATTCTTACAATTCTAAATTTTTCCCTGTTTTATTCTAATTTACTACTCTATATTCATTAAATCCTTATTCTTAAATTAGCTCTATCGTTAACTCTGTTAAATTCCCTTTTATTTAATTCCAAATTTACTTAAATATAAAGCTTTTAGTTATTCTTAATTTCTATCATGATCCCCGATCATTTCTGGGTTTTAGAATGTTTTTTGAGAACCATTTTCATTTTTATTCCGAATTTTATTTTCCCGCTCTAAGTCACTTTACTACAAAATTCATCCACTACCTCTCTGTCCGAACTCTTTACTAATTATCTTTCATTGGTCGTGACGTAGCATGACGTGTCTTCTTTAATTCCTCATTGGTTCAGTGCGCGTTCTACGTCATAATTTGTGTTATTACGCTAGGTAACAAAAAGCAGCTACCTGCGGTGCTCCCTCAGAAATAAGTCGAATTTTCACTTGTCAACAACTCCCTGGCTGCTCGTTTGACAATAATTAAGATGTTCTATTACTTACCCTCTATACCTTGATGACATAGCGATGCACGGCTATTATTGTTAGGTGGAAACTGCCCAAGAGAAATACTTAATAAAGGATTGAAATTGAACAGCCTTGTTCGTTTGATTCATGGAGAAACGCCTCTGGTTTTTTCATTCTACTGCCGCTACGGCCGCGTCGAGACTGCAACTGAAATATTACGACTTCTTCTAATTTTTCACACCATCAATAACACCCACCGTTCTTAATTTCATTGTGCGACCATGTGTGCTCCTACTTCTAGTATCAACGTTACTCTAACCACAACATATGGCGGTAAATATTCGTAATATGATATATATATATATATATATATATATATATATATATATATTTTAACAGCATTAGAGGGTGACATCATCTGTTTCGAAAAAAAAATGGGATAAAGAAAAATAAATTGAGCATTTGAATTTAAATTTTGCATTTTAATCATAAATATAAAATAAACCCGTGCAGCAACTACGTCCCACTTTATCTTTATTGTACATTTTTTTATATAATCATTGTTGCAGTAACCTTTCATTTCATTTATGAAAACAATGTCGATTTAATTTTTAATTACTTGCAATTTTTAATCAAAATACATGTTTTAACAAAATGTGAGTGTGGTATGTCAGAAGCCGGTTCAAAATCCTTTCATATGGCATCTCATTTATCGTTCTGCGTTTTTTTATTTTCTTAAAAAAAGGGGATGTTGACAACAGAAATAATATATAAGAATCTTTAAATCTCGGAAATATATTGTTTTCTGAGGTTTCTAAAAATAAAGAGCGCTTTTCTGAACCGTGGTTCACTTGCAAGAGATTATTGCATATTTTTGTTCGTGGTTATATTTTCCAAGATCTGTCTTTTATTTTTACAGCTTACCACGTCATTTTTAAATTTAAATTCTAAATTTTCAATGGAAAATATTCCGAAAACTTTCATTCTGGAAATATTTTTCCAAAATAATGCCCTTAATCATAGCTGCCAACTTTTACGCTTTTTTCCTACCACTAAAATTTTGTAGTAAATTTTAGCTTATTAAATCGCCGAAATCATGCAATTCAATAACATAAAAATTTCTATTAATTTTTAGTGGTAGCGAAAAAGCGTAAAAGCTATGCTTTAATAGAAAAATTAATTTATGTTTTTCACAGGAGTACACTGCAAAAAAGACAAATGTTTCTTAGTAATCTATCATCAAGCATGTGTTCAAAAAATATACATGGTTCTGAATTAATTTTTGAAACTTTTTTCAGGTTCGCCATGCTCAGAAATTAAATTTTGAATAATGGTCCATATTAGGAAAAGACAACAAATTGACTGAACTAACTGCTAGAAAATAAGTTATTTTCTTACAGATCAGATTGGTGTAAAAAAAAAAAAAAAAGAGTACCGTTTAATATATATATATATATATATATATATATATATATATTTGTCAAATCTAAATGAGTTCTATGTTCCATTTCACTGCCTGGTTACTATTGATATAACTGAAATAAATCTTTACATATCTGCATCATTTTTTTACATGCAGATGTGTGAAGTTAATGCATTTAGTCTTTGAGTATTAAGAGATGACATTATGTAGTTAATATCCCAGCGTAGCTTTTTTTGCATGATGCTGAATTAATTTTTGAAAATATTTCATGTTCGCCATGCTCAGAAATTAAATTTTGAATAATGGTCCATATTAGGAAAAGACATAACAAATTGACTGAACTAACTGCTAGAAAATAAGTTAATTTCTTACAGATCAGATTGGTGTAAAAGAAAGAGTACTGTTTAAAAAATAATAATAATTTGTCAAATCTAAATGAGTTCTATTCCACTGACTGGTTACTATTGATATAACTGAAATAAATCTTTACACATCTGCATCATTTTTCTCTATGCAGATGTGTGAAGTTAATGCATTTAGTCTTTGAGGATTAAGAAATGACATTATGTAGTTAATATCCCAGCGTAGCTTTTTTCCCATGGTGCTGAATTAATTTTTGAAAATATTTCATTTTCGCCATGCTCAGAAATTAAATTTTGAATAATGGCCCATATTAGGAAAAGACAACAAATTGACTGAACTAACTGCTAGAAAATAAGTTAATTTCTTACAGATCAGATTGGTGTAAAAGAAAGAGTACTGTTTTTTAAAAAATAATAATTTGTCAAATCTAAATGAGTTCTATTCCACTGACTGGTTACTATTGATATAACTGAAATAAATCTTTACACATCTGCATCATTTTTCTCTATGCAGATGTGTGAAGTTAATTAATTTAGTCTTTGAGGATTAAGAAATGACATTATGTAGTTAATATCACAGCGTAGCTTTTTTTCCATGGTGCTGAATTAATTTTTGAAAATATTTCATTTTCGCCATGCTCAGAAATTAAATTTTGAATAATGGTCCATATTAGGAAAAGACAACAAATTGACTGAACTAACTGCTAGAAAATAAGTTATTTTCTTACAGATCAGATTGGTGTAAAAAAAAGAGTACCGTTTTAAAATATATATATATATATATTTGTCAAATCTGAATGAGTTCTATTCCACTGACTGGTTACTATTGATATAACTGAAATAAATCTTTACACATCTGCATCATCTTTCTACATGCAGATGTGTGAAGTTAATGTATTTAGTCTTTGAGTATTAAGAGATGACATTATGTAGTTAATATCCCAGCGTAGCTTTTTTTGCATGGTGCTGAATTAATTTTTGAAAATATTTCATGTTCGCCATGCTCAGAAATTAAATTTTGAATAATGGTCCATATTAGGAAAAGACATAACAAATTGACTGAACTAACTGCTAGAAAATAAGTTAATTTCTTACAGATCAGATTGGTGCAAAAAAAAGAGTATACCGCTTAAAAAATATATATATTTGTCAAATCTAAATGAGTTTTATTCCACTGACTGGTTACTATTGATATAACTGAAATAAATCTTTACACATCTGCATTATTTTTCTCTATGCAGATGTGTGAAGTTAATGCATTTAGTTTTTGAGGATTAAGAAATGACATTATGTAGTTAATATCCCAGCGCAGCTTTTATTTCATGGTACTAAATTAATTTTTTAAAACTTTTTTCATATTCGGCATGCTCAGAAATGAAATTTTGAATAATGGTATATTAGGAAAAGGCGTAACAAATTGACTGAACTAACTGCTAGAAAAAAAGTTATTTTTTTACAGATCAGATTCGAGTTAAAAAAAAAAGAGTACTGTTTTTAAAAATAATGATAATTTGTCAAATCTAAATGAGTTCTATTCCACTGACTGGTTACTATTGATACAACTGAAATAAACTGTTAATTTGTTGGTAATTGATTGTGTCATTAATGATTTCGAATGAAGTGGGTGAATCAGGCCATGCTCCAGATTTTTAAACAGATGGCCAATTAGATACAAATACATTGGATCAATATGTAGGTACTTATAAATAGATAACAAGACAGAAAGGAACAGATAAATAATCAGTCAGATATATACACATATATACACAGGGCTATATTTCAATATAAAATGTGGGTCATAATTTCTTGACACATTTTTAAATTCAATTAAAATCAAGTAAGTGACGTACGAAAGTGCGGTTTCGACGTTAATGCTTCTCTTGATTAAAAGTTTGTTTAAGCAAATAAAACAATTAGTTTCAAAACTGCCCACAGTTTGTGTCATACCTTCAGAGCTCTGAAATTGACCAAAAACGCAAGTTAAATGGCTACGCTGCAAATCTTTATACACTTTTCAGAACACTTTTTAGAAAACTTATTTTGTCATCTTTTTTAGAACACTTTGAAGCGTAAATTTTGGAACAGTTTTTAGAATACTTCTGAGAACGCTTCTTTTGTTCAGCACACTTTCTAACGCACTTTTTGAAAGCGATGATTTCACAAGTGTGCCAAAATGTGCTCCCAATCCGTTCTCAAATGTGTTCCATAGTTTAGATTTAACAGATATCCTGAACAGAACACTTTCGGTACACTTTCAGAACCCTTTCTTTATGGCGGTGCATATTCGAAACACATTAAGGGAACACATTCAGTACACATTAAGGTGGCTAGAACACTTTTTTTTAATCATAGTGTTCCAAATGTGTTCCCAATGTGTATTGTGAATTTGCAGTGTATAGAATATTTAGTTTTCACAATTTATTACCATATCTCGACGTGTGCACCCTTTAAATTTCGAATCATATCTAAAAGGTACTCAATATTATTCCACACGTTTAAATATAGTAGTAGATTGTAGAAAAAAAATGATCTGTTAGTCACTTATCGGGATTTTATACGATGCTTTTTCTCCTCCTTGAAAGTTTATTGGCCACATTCTACACTGTAAAAAAATTGCAGTAAAATTACGGGCAGAGGCCGGCAGCAGAGATTCCAGTCATACCCCGTAAAAATAAAATCCATGCCCATCATTTTGTACAGCCCGTAATTTTACAGGGCAAAGTAATATAGCATTATAATGCACTTTAAAACACAATAATACTTTGCTTACTGTTCTGTAGCACGTAGCACGTTAGATAATCATCACAGAATCGTTGTTTTGGCGGGTTAAAATTTTCGAAACACGAGTAAAATGAAGGGTTACACCCTAGCGGAGGACAATGTATGGGGTCGTACCGTATTTTTTGCTAACATATGGGCTAGAACTGTAAGAATATGGGGATTGCTCTTAATTTTCTAAGTATCTAAGGGATAAGGCCGCTTATTTAGTGGATCAGACCGTTTTTCATCAAATAATTCTGTTGCCCGTGAAAATGGAAGGGCCAACGCTCATAAATTTACCGTTTTTCCTGAGAGTGTATGTTCAAATTTTGGAACTTAACGTTTTATCGACATAAACAAAATTACCAATCATGAAAAGTTCTTTCGTACAAACCGCACTATCGTTCTGTACATACTTGTTTTTTCTGTTGAATTTTAAAATATGTCAAAGACGTTTGGCGAACTCTGTTTATAAAAATAAATTACGGAAATGAAAAAATGAATTCAAATTTGCATCATGTTTAATAGAAAAGCTATATCATATTTTTTAATGTGTTATACTCTTTTTATTTCTAGGTTTTGTTAGAAACGTTACTCAGATGCTGTCCAGGTATTTCCAGAATTTACATTTTGCTGAGACCAAAGAAAGATGTTCAGGTGGAAGAAAGGAAGAATTCAATTTTCAAAAAAGAGGTAATTTCTTACCTCACTTAATGATTTCAGATTATGCGTTATATTAATTTAAATGCCAAGGAAATTTTACCTTTTCCATGAAAAACAGTGATTCTTTTATTAATAGATAATAATTATAGTAATAATTACAATAATAATTATAATTATTAAGTAATAATTTTCGCGCATATTTCATAGATAATTTATTTATTTATTTTAACAGATCACGGCTTTCTTATGTTTTTATCAGGTATGCACGCAACTAAACTTGAATTACATTATATGAGACGTGCAACACAAGTGTTTTCCATAAAAATATAATAATATTAAAAGAAAAATATTTATTCATTGTTTATATCGAAGTTTATGATACAATATGTATAATATGTATAATATTTATGTCATAGTATGCATAGGTATAAACGATGTAGATATTTTGGGAGGGATTTTCATCTTTCAAAAGTAATGATTATTTTCAATTTCATATTTTATAATTTTTTTCTACTATGTGGCCGTTTTTACATTATTAAATAATTAATAACAACAGTTCTTGCATCCTACATCACTTAGGGTTAATAAAAAATTGAAACTTCACAAAACTGGAAAATTAATGGACTCAAATGCGGTTTTCGGGATAAATATAGTCAGCTTGACGTGTTTATATTGTTTGAAAGAGATTGGTTCCAAAAATAGTCGATAGCTGTCGCTCTCACCATTCAATACATTTGAGGTATGCTAATTTAAAAGTATAACATATTTAGCAGTTTTAAAAAAAATTCATACAAATGAATTTTGTGACTTTCTTTTCCAATAAAGACATTCGAGAAAATTTACATAGTCATCTGCATGTTTTCTTTAACGTTATTAATAAATAATACCCGTGGTAAAGAACTTAAAAGTTTCATAGTAAGAAGGTTAATAGCATCATTAAAATGTCAATAAGTTTTACATCATATGTGTTAGCAATAGTTAAAAGAAATAATATCTTATTTTATAACAGGATTTGTTATAAAATGTTGCGTAATTAACTCTCTTAACACAACAACAGAGCATTCCCCAGAGAATTCAATATTTGGATGCATAAACTACCAACTCCAACTTGTTTTCATAAAAATTTTACAAAATAAAGAAATTTTAAAGTTAATATTTTATTAGTTTTCTCAAACATAAACATTTAGCTGCATTACAAAACCAATAATAATCGCCTATTTTTCTTTTGCCTTATCGATCAATTGCAATAAAACATGTATCAAAAATTGTAGATCATTTTAATTTATTTAATCAGTAATTTACCAAAGCTTTTAATTTAAAATTTAAAATACAAAATCATTAATTAAGAAATATATTGGGAATGCTAAAATTCATTTAATCGATAATATTGAAGTAATAAACAAATTCTATAACTTGTCCTAATGAAATAAAATATAATTTACATATCTTAAAACCAACAACATCAAAGTAACATCTTATGCCAGGAGCGGGGTTTGAACCACATTCCTTTTGGAGAACCAGAATTCCTCTTTCTGGCGCTTTAGATCACTCAGCGATCTCGACTTCCATCAACTTTCCACTGAAACGAAATAACTTCAAAACTGATATCCTACACCATTTAGAAACAAAAAAGTACCCTAAAATGCTCGTTGCGTATTTTCAAATCAACCGAAATTAGCCTTAAAAACTCAGCTTTGCATGTTATATATATACATTTGCATATAAACGACATCGTTTATTATTATTTTTTAACTATTTGTTTCATAGACAACAAAACCGCTTTTCAATCAAATGAATTTTCCTGCAAATTATTGAAATCTTTCCGACTGTTGCCCTCCTGTAAACGATAAAGCATAATGTTTTACAGAAAGGTGAAATTTTATAAGCTGGAGATTTCTATTGCAAATAGAGCCCGATTAAGGATATCTGGAGCCCAAGGCCAAGAAGCGCTTCTCCCTTTCCCTCCTCTGCAAACCAAAATTGGAGCTAGGATTTTTTTTTTCGGGAATATTCGAAAAATTTCCAGCATTCTATAAAAATTTTCATTAAATTTTATCCGTGCTGATAATCACAGATTATCTTCATTTTATTTTGCTTTTTGATACTATAACATCTTAAGTATATCTTCATCTATAATATTTCTTAAAAGATAATTGTAATAAAAATATTTTTTCTGCTGCATACCTAACTGTTTTCAGAGAACGGAAATAGATTAGAGGTATCTTATTAGAGGTATCTGCTACTTACATATCGGATTTTGAAATTAGATTTATTCCAGGAGATTTAATAATTTTTGCCACTTTTCCGTTATACCAACACCATTGTCGCCAAGCGTAATAGTTGGCGCAAAATGAAATTCACGTGAAATGAATCATTGGAAAACCAGTCGTTGGGGGCCACCGTAATACTTACCCATCATGGATATGCATAATGTAAAATATTAAAATAAAAATGTGTAAACTACTTATAAAATGCATTGCAATTCAAATAAAATCGTGGCTTGATGACGTCATAAACTTTAAAGGCTCGATTACTGAATTGCTTGAAAGAGGTTTTTCCTTATAACTCCAAAATTAATAATCCTATTAACTAGCGGTTTATTACATCTGATTAAGCATCAAATTTCCAATTAAAATATATATTTGAATTGAAATTTGGATGAAATACAGGGTCATGAAAAACCGAAGAGTGTGGGAAATAGGATTCCAAATATCTCGGCAACTCATTAACCGATCGACTTCATGCTTTATGCAAAATTTATGTTTTTTTATTGTCTTTTATATTCCTTCCTTAAAATAAACAATTTCGCAAATTTTTGTATACCTTTCATCAGAACGAATATTTCGAGAGTCCGAAAAAAGTAGTTCCGGTTAATCTAGGTTATTGAAATGAAATAGGCTTCTTCCCATTATTACATACTAAGTACATACCAAATTGCAAGTCTCTATCTCAATTTTTTCGGGAGATAGAGCGTTTACAGACACACGCAGAGACACACAGACGGACGGCAATTTTTTTTTTTCTAAAAATATGTTTTTCGGAATCTCCAGTGTCTGAAACGTGTAAATTCGTCAAAAAAAAATTTCGATTTTCAAAACGATTACAAGACTTACCGTATACTACGTATGATGGGTAAGTAAAATAAAATAACATTGTTGGCACGAAATTGAGCGTTTAAAAATATATCATTTGAAAATTAGAGACTTTTGCGAACTATTTTATTAAATTAATACTTAAAATAAAGGAATAAATATATGTTATACAATGAAGTGCTGTTTATGGGTACGAACGCAACTTTTTCCCCAATCTCTATCTCTTCCTCCGAATGATTTGTTATCGGTATCTTAACTATTTTCCCCATATCTATTTCGCTTTCTGTTGGGTTTTCACTAAGCCACTTAAAGTACCTGCCAAATGGTAAAATCCTTCTCAGCATCAGCGAAGAACGTAAGTTATATGTTTCATTTGAAAAATAGCAAATTAAGATGTTTTGCGTGTTTACGATTAAATAATAATAATAATAATAATAAAAGATTCGCGTTGAATAAGTAGCGAGTCGCAATCTTTGGCACAGTTTGCAATAAAAATTCTTTGTACAGTCCGATTAATGAAATAAATTGCCCATTAGCATACATTTTGGCATGGTGTTGATATACCGGAAAAGTACCAAATGTTTTAACAAGACTAACTTATGCTGTCCAAAGTCTTGCAATTGCTTTTTGTTAGATGCGCGAATCGCTACACAATCGACGTAATACGTACACGAACCAATCAGTGAGAGGCGAAATTTAATTATTGAACGGCTAAGCGAATGACGCGAGATGGAGAGGTTTTAATAAGAAAGAATACCGGCTTTAGTGGCGCATTGTTTTTGAAGTAAAAAAAATCTAGCGCGCGAAACCAGCCCGTGGAATAAAATAACAAAATGGCTTTTAAAAACATTCGAAATGAAAAATTAGCTTCTCTCAGAATATAGTTGATGAAAGTTACGAATGGACTTACAGTTTTAGATTAAGATTTGGAATAAGATAATTATTAATATACGCGTTTTTAATTTTAAAAGGAAATTAAATAGGAATAAATATTATTAAAAAATAGGGAAATAATGAATAGGTCAGAATTTAGAATAATTTAAAGGAATATTGCGAAATAAATTTTTTATATAACATACATATTCATACTAATGGAGATTTAAGTTGTTTTAAGTATAGATATTTCGTCATTCTTCCTGAACAATTACAATACATAAATCTCCCTAAATTTTTATCTACTTACTAACACTCGCTTTAATCCTTTTCCTTACTTAAAAAAAAAATAAATAAACAAATGTTTTATCAAGTCACGTTCTAGTGAAATGACTTTTGTGTCAAAATAAGATCAGCGTGAATAGTAAAAATATTTAATTGAGTAATTGATTTAAATAAGAAAAGACTTTTTTTTTAAGTCACAAAATGGTCGAAAAATGGGTTAAGACCGATTTGTACGAAAATGAATACAGCTTTTGCGACAGTGACCTATAATATATTCACCGAATGGGAGCTTAATCGTAAGCATACATTGCGTGCAATCGTGTTCACTCACACACACATACACACACATTGTACATATCGGTATCAACCAAAAGCGGATACTGTGGGGGAAAAAGGGGGGAAATAAACTAACACACCGCAGACATACACGCATACATATGGACTCTTGAAAAACATAGCGGGAATGAATTCAGAAGGGAACTTCAAAATGTAAAAATATACCAAATATTTCCATAATGGGGATTTTAGTTTATGAAAGTTTTCTGACGTGGTTTCTATTAAACAGTCAACTAAACATTAAGAATCCACCCCTTCTACTGTTTTTATTTACGAACCATATTGGCAAAATACATGGTTTTCGAAACGTCCTGCCTGATGGCAAAATTCATACCCACTGTCTTATATATAAGATAGACATTTGAAACTGGTGCCAAAATGTTTGAAAACTATCCAAGTTTTTTTGTTGCTGTCACGAACTCAATGGTTTACGGCAACTGCATCTCAGTTATTTTATTTATACCTTTTTGATGTTGTTGGCAACAATAGTTTTATGTTTTGTATAATTGTTTTGTGTTCCAAAGATGTAGGAAGTGAATAAAACTTTGAAAAGTAAAACCAAACGATTTTTTAATATATGTCTCTATACAATAAGATAAATAGTATTATTTAACGAAACGTGTAAACGTTGTAGTTTTTAATTTGAATAGATACATTTTATTTTATGCTTATTAGTTTTGCATTTTCATTGAATTTTCAATCAAGTAAAGAACTTGAATACCAGTGTGCATATTAGTTATCTGACATTTATTGGCGTCCGCGACAGGACTTGTATTGAGAATAAGATGGCTTTAGCAAGTTAAAGCAAGTTGTTGCTTTAAATGTTTTAAAAGAGAGGGCACTGCGTAAATAAGTGCGATGCATTCATAAGATGACTAGTTTGTAATAAAGAACATGCCACACTGATGTGTCTAGAAATATCCGCAAATAAAAACGATAAAAAGTGATAATGTTAAATTAAGAGGAACTGTTAGAACTGGTTTTACAAAACAACTGAATTCCATAAAAGAAGAAATGAAAGAAGATACACCGTATAAGAAGAAATTACAAATTTCGTTATCAATGTTAGAAGATAAACAGAAGCAATTGGTCAAGCTTAACTATAAAATCGGCATAACGGATTCTATAATTCAGAAGTCCCAAGAAGAGAAGGAACTTGAATCAAAAATAAGTTTCTTGGATTCAATTACTGTGAATAACGAAGGGCATTATGAAGTCTCTCTCCCATGGGCAGAAGAACATCTTCCTATTTCTAGCAATGAAAAGTTAGCATTAAAAAGATTAGAAACCATGACTAGAAGACTTGATTCCGATAATTTGTTTACATCCTATAACGAAGTTTTTAATCAGTGGTCGACTTTGGGCATAATTGAAGAAATTTCTGTGGATTCAAATATAGACACTGTGCATTACTTACCTCATAGACCAGTGGTGAAAGAGAATAGCACAACGAAAGTTCGTCCAGTTTTTGACGCATCTGCGAGAGAAAAATCATCTCCGTCGTTGAATCAATGTCTAGAATGTGGACCGAACTTAATGAAGCTTATCCCTGATATTCTTCTTAGATTCCGGGAACAAAAATACGGTTTCATAGCGGATATAGAAATAGCTTTTTTACAAATAAGCATCAGATCGGAATGCCGGGATTTATTGAGATTTTTTTTGGTGGAGTGATGAAGATGAAAGAAAATTGAAAATACTTCATCATGCACGATTGGGTTTCGGTTTAAAGTGTAGTCCTTTCATTTTGGCAGCCATTATTGAATTTCACTTACTGAAATGCACCGAAAATCCTTGTTATGATAAAGAGATGATAACGAAACTTCTTCGCAGTTTTTATGTTGATAATGTTGTAAAGAGTTATTGCAATGTTAAAATGTCTCTTGTTAAAATTTATACAGGAAGCTAGAAATGTAATGGAGGAAGGTAAATTCAGTTTAAGGGGTTGGCAATATTCTGAAGATAATGTCGAGCCTACAATTTCACCTGTACTAGGTGTATTATGTGACCGAAAAGAAGATACTTTAGCTCTAAATTTGATCTGGCTAGAGACTTTTGAGCTAAGAAAAATTACAAAAGGAACCATTCTCTCTATTGCACATAAAGTATTTGACCCAATTGGATTAGCATGTCCAGTTTTCTTGTTGCCGAAGCTTTTATTACAGAAAATCTGGAAAAATGGAATGTCTTGGGACGAAGAGGTTGATGATAATGTGAGAAAAGAATTCTCCAGCTGGTTTAGAGATCTTAGCTGTTTGAAACAAATATTTGTAAGAAGATGGTTTAGTGTTGATGAAAACAGTGAAAACCTTTGTATACGTACATGCTTTCTGTGATGCGAGTCAACACGCTTATGCCGCCGCAACATTCGTTAGAATAAGTACTGCTGACGGAGTCGAAGTACATCTGTTAGATTCTAAATCCCGAGTTGCACCTGTCAAAATAATTACAATCTCACGTCTTAAATTGATAGCTGCCACGGTGGAAGTTAGGCTATGTGCATCAATCATGGAAGGGCTTCAGTGGAAAAATGTAAAATTGCACTTCTGGACCGATTCATCTACTGTGTTGAGTTGGATTCAAAGAGAAGAATTGTGGACTGTTTTTGTAAGAAATAGAGTAAAAGAGATTAAAAAAACAACAGATCCAAACTCATGGAAACACGTACCAGGAGCTAAAAACCCAGCTGATCTTCCATCCAGAGGATGTTCTGGGAAACATCTATTGAAAATAAAATGGTGGGAGGGTCCAAGTTGGCTTAAGGCACCTGAAGATAAATGGCCTTCGTCTAATATAGTCCCTGATGAAAACGCCATTGCCCAAGAAAAGAGAAAGTCAGAGATGCCTGTTGATGAAGAATTAGTCAAATGTTTAACGAATCGGACAACATTTTGTGATTGGTCACCTAATTCACCTAATTCACCTAAACACGAGAAGAATAGTCTTTGTAAGTACCATGGACTTGAGTGGAATTTTAGGTTTTCCTTAAATTATGATAGAATTATTCGTCTGGTGGCTTGGATTCATAGATTTATTCATAATTGTAAGATAACCAAACTCCCAAGGTTGAATGGGGAATTATCCCTTGAAGAAATAAATGCAGCAGAGAAAATAATTGTGAAGCTTATTCAGGAAGAATATTTCACTTCAGAAAACAAAAGTAAATTAGACACGTTAGATGTTTATAAATACGAACACGTTCTACTTAGATTGAAGACCAAGATTATGTACAGGAAAAATGCTGAAGATTTTCGACGTCCAATGATTCTACCTTCGCACCATCCTGTTGTCAGAAGACTTATCATGACAGAGCATTTAAAAAATTCTCATGCTGGATCGCAAATGTTACTAAATATCTTGAGAGAGCACTATTGGATCTTAAATGGAAGAAAAACAATCAGATCTGTGATATCGAAATGCGTTGTTTGTATACGACACAAAAGAAAATCACTAAATGCTCCCATTGCTTCACTTCCAGAAAATCGAATTGAAGATGCAACAGTTTTTGAAATTATAGGCTTCGACTTGATGGGCCTTTGTACCTTAAAGGAGGTTCGAAAGCATGGATTTGTTTGTACAGCTGTGCGATATACCCAGCTGTACATCTTGAACTTTTGTCATCTTTGTCGACAGAAGTATTTCTATAGAGTTTTTGGAGATTTATAGCAAGAAGAGGAAGACCCTCTACTGTTTATTGTGATAACGGTTCTAACTTCGTTGGAGCTTCAAATGCACTTAAAGAGGTTGACTAGAATAAAGTCGTTCAGTATAGTACAATCCGGAAAATAGAGTGTTTTTTCAACCCGCTGCGCCGACTGCCTCACGCTGGGGAGGGTTTTGGGAAAGATTAGTTTGTGTTATGAAATCTATTCTTAGAAGAGCCTTAGTAAAGTCTAATGTATCTTAGTCTAATGTATCGTAATGTATCATAGTCTAATGAAAGTCTAATGTATCTAAGAAATGACAACCATTCTATGTGCTACAGAATCAATAATTAATTCCCGACCTCTTACTTATATTTCTGAAAGCAATGGTGAACTTGTCCCGCTGTATCCTGCTTTGTTCATGCAAGATGTAAAGCAAATGGGTACACCAGATTTCGATGTTGTGGATGAAAACAAATTGAATAGGAAACTGAAATACAGACAAGAACTAATAACTGATCTGCAAAACAGATTTCGTTCAGAATATTTGGGACTGTTAATTCAACGTTCTCAATCTAAAAAATGTAAAGAACAAATTCAAGTTGGTGACGTCGTGATAATAGGCAGCGATAATACCAAACGTATTAATTGGCCTTTAGGAGGTGTCATAGAACTTATTCCATAGAAAGATGGTGTCACAAGATTAGTCCGTCTACGAACATCAACATCAGAAGTTTTACGGTCGATTCAAATAATTTATCCCTTAGAAGTATCTTCAACATAGTCTGAAGAACGAAAGGAACTCTATTCATTTCCGACTATTCAGACTGTGTCTAAAGATGAACCTGTAAAGCATACACGATGTGAGCGGATAATAAAAGTGCCTAAAAAACTAGACTTGTAAGAAGTTTTCGTGAGCAGTTGAGTTGTCTCTTACCAACTCAAGGTGGGAGGATGTCACGAACTCAATGGTTTTCAGCAACTTCATCTCATTTATTTTATTTATACCTTTTTGATGTTGTTGGCAACAATATTTTTATGTTTTGTATAATTGTTTTATGTTCCAAAGATGTAGGAAGTGAATAAAACTTTGAAAAGTAAAATCAAACGATTTTTTAATATAGGTCTCTATAGAATAGATAAATAGTACTTTTTAACGAAACGTGTAAACGTTATAGTTTTTAATTTGAATAGAGACATTTTGTTTTATGTTTATTAGTTTTGCATTTTCAATCAAGTAAAGAACTTGAATGCCAGTGTACATATTAGTTATATGACATTTATAGGTTTCCATAACATGGCTGTAGTGTAGCAGTGTCAACCGGACCATGTACCGAGAACTGGCCGCCCATCAACCTCAGCTAAAAGAGTGGTAGAAATGAGACAATTTTTTTTCGCCAAGTCCAAGAAACCAGTGCGTAGTTACAGATACCAAAAGGATCTTGACACACTGAGAGTTTTCCTGATTTGTGACCATTTGCGGTTTTCTGGACACTGACATTGCTATACTACACTACGCCACGTTATGGAAACCTGCAACAACAAATAAAAAACTTGGTTAATTTTCGAATATTTTGGCACCAGTTTCAAATGTCTGTCTTATATATAGCGGGTATAAATAAATTTTGTAACAACCATAACCATATTTCCATAATGGATTTTTATCACGTTTACAATACTTTCCTCATACTATATGTGAACAAAAAGTAAATATAGACCAGATTGTTACGCCATCATTTTAAGTTTTGTATTGTTTATGGAGGTTTTCTGAGGTGGATTCTGTTAAATAGTCAACTAAAACATAAAAATCTGCCTCATGGATACTGATTTTATGTACGCGCCACAGTGGCAAAATGCAGGGTGTCCAGAAAGTCTCTCTCTGCCTGATTACAAAATTTATCCATATCCTCTATATATAAGATAGACATGTGAAACAGGTGCCGAAATGTTGGAAAACTAACAAAGGTTTCTTTTGTTGCAAGTTTCCGGAACGTGGCTGTACTGTAGTAGAGCAATGTGAGTGTCCAGGAAACCGGATTACGTACCGAGAACTGGCCGAGCATCAACCTCAGCTGAAAAAGACAGTTTCTTGTGCGAAGTCTCAAGAAATAAGTGCATACGGCCTCACGGAAATTACAGATGCCAAAAGGGTCTCGCGATATAAATGGGACACACTGGAGTTTTTTCCGGATTTGTGAACATGTCCGGTTTCGTGGACACTGACACTGCTACACTATAGCCACGTTACGAGAACCTGCAACGAAAAAACTTGGATAGTTTTTCAACATTTTGGCACCAGTTTCGCATGTTTGTCTTATATATAGCGAATTTGAATAAATTTTGTAATCAGGGAAAGACTTTTCAGACACTATGTATATCTTTTAAAATATAAATTCAGGAATATTCAATTTCGTTTTTAATGTTTTCAAATTCATTTAAAAACAATTATTATGTCGAATAGTTTACTTTTCAGATATGGAAAATTAAAACTAAACTAAAATTTCAAAATTAAAACATCCCATAATTGCAGTATATCATCTACCTTTAAAATTTATTTCCAGGGGGACCCTTTTTACTGTTGTTCTACAGCTAATTCCTAAACATTCAGTTTTAGAGGTATAGTTTAATTTCATAAATAGAATCATATGCTGTTCTCCATCAAAATTACAGCCGTTTACTTCAAAATAGTTATTTTTGTAAGAGTAACGACATTTAACTTTTTATACAATTACTGGGTCCTATAAATTATATTTATAACAATGTTTTCTCCATGCTCTTACAAGTTGAAGATTACATTGTTTTACAACAAAAACTTATTGTTATTATACTTAATTTTTAGTGCCAGAAAATGCTTTAAATGTATCTAATTCAAAGTTTCATAACTCGATAAGTATTTTCCTTTATTTTGTTGTTGTTGTTTTGCCTGCCAAAATATGGAGTAAGTTTCCATAAATGTAATTTATAAAGTCTACGGACCATGTAAAAATTAAATTTTGCAATTTTTACAAAAATATTATAAATAACTACGTAAATACTATAACTACTGAATTGGTTTGTAAAATGAAGAAGAACAACATTTGCACTTGACACCTTTATGAGACTCGAAGCGTAGTTATACACTGTAAAAAGAAAAAACAAATCTCTCAAATTGACAGAATAATACTCAAGCTTGGCGCCAGTGAAAAACTGTTTAATTTACAGAAAATATCAGTATATTTTTATTAACCCCTTAATCGTCGTGCCCGAGACATTCACGGGCAGCGTAGGTTACGCCTGTTTTATTCAGATTGTTTGATTCCCACCAATTTTTTTAAAATAGTATTATTGGCTTTATTCTTGCATTATTTTATCTGTCTATTAAATAAGACGAACATTTCTACTTAAAAAAATTGGTAGTAATCAAGCAATCTGAATTTTTAAAAAGTAGCCTACACTTAAAGGGCGCGACGATTAAGGGGTTAATACAGTTTTTTTTGTAAAGAATATATTTTTTCTTGTAAAAATTACAAAATCCACATTTGTTTACAGGAAAAAAACTGCTTTTCTTTAAAATAGGGTTTTTCTGAAAAAAAAAAAAACAATATTATTCGGTCAAAATTACAGATTATGTTACAGTGTAGTAGTAGCCGTTTAGGAATTAGCTATTAGAGGACGATAAGAGGTGATAGGGAAAGCCTTGTTTACACTGAAAAAACAATCCGTTTGTATGCCAGTACATTTTCCGTATTTTTACGGAATTGTTTTTTTTTCCTATGAAAGAGATTTCGTGAATGTATCAAAAAGTTTGAATTTGAGAATATCCTTGACAGGAAATGTTAAAATTTATTTTCGCTAAAGCTATGGGATTTACTTTTATTATTATATTGAAAAAAATAATCTGTAAAACTACAGAAATTGTATTACTAAGTACGAAAATACGTTTTCGAGTGTAAAAATATAAAAAAGTCCCAAAGCTTTATCCAAAACGGCAAGTAAACCGTACTTTTAGCAGTATTATCTGTCAAGAATATTCGTAAACCTAAATTGGTCAATTTCTTACACAATCACGCATTCGAAAAAAATTCTATAAAAAATACTTGGCAATTAACTTTTTTTTTCAAAGTGTATATGTTTTACTTTAATCTTAGCACTTTGACATATACATGAAACCAGAACTTGTTTTAGTTTTTAAATATTTCTTTTATATATTTTTTACTGTCCTTTTTCATTATTAGATTTTCTTCAAATTAAAAGCAACCAATCCCGATGTTCTGGAAAAAGTAACAGCAGTACCCGGTGACATTTCGCAAGATCATCTCGGATTGAATGAAAATGATTATAGCAAATTAAACAAAGAAGTGTCTGTCGTGTTTCACATAGCAGCGACAATATCTTTTATAAAACCTTTGGGGTAAGAGTACATTATTACTCATTTTATTACACTTTTATATTTAACTCAACGTGTTTTTTGTATGTAACGATGGAATATCGTAAACGATTTTTCACTTGCTTCCTGATAGGTTAGAATTATAAAAATTACGTTCACAGGCGTGTTTCCGATGACAATACAACATTTTAACATTTTTAGAACTTAAATATAAATTAATACATTAATTTTAAGGGATTTCCGTGTTACTACGCCATAGGTGATTAATCGACAAATACACTGATGTTCAGAAATTAAGAAGCAGTGATCGATTTCAGACGTTTTGTCGAATATCCACTGAAATTCGTTAGGAAATGCCCGAAATGCCAATGAACTTTGAGGATGTAAAGAACATATTTCACTTCATGTTTTTCAGTGAAAATTTAGTCCAGAGGACAATTAGGGGGGGGGGGGGTAATAATACATTTAATAATAAAATAATATTTATTATTAACCCCAAGAAACAGAAAATGCTCAAAATGATCCGCCACTGTAGCAAATGACTATGTAGGTCTTGTTCAACGTTTCAACTTTTTTGTGTATTTGTGTAAGAATAGCACGCATATTCTTGAAGATGCTAACGTTTCTGTGAAAAATTCAATTTGTTTTTTTTATAGCATGCAGAGTTTTCAACCGAATTTAACACCGCTTTCCAAAAACTTGACAAAAACTTGTAGAAATAGTATACTGCAATTAAAATATTAATATATTGAATATTTGGTGAGATATGGGTATTTGTATGAAATAAATTTTAACTGCGCATGCGTGAATTACAGCAAAGATTTTTTGCCATGATTTGATAGTCAATACTATAGAGCAACTGATATAAAAAAAACAGTCACATATCGTGAAAACTCAAAAAGATACAGGCAATATAGTGAGCTAATTGATAAATTGGGAAGGAAATCCATATAATCCTATGATGGATCATTTTGAGCATTTTCTATTTCTTGAGGAAACGAAAATATTATTTTATTAATAAACTAGCTACCCGCCCGGCGTTGCCCGGGCCCGAGATAATAACAATCTCAGTGCAAGGCGTCAACCCCCTCCCTCCCCATACCCGCAAATATAACGAATAATTTGTTCAAGAAAACCACCTTTACCTACATTAACGCGATCATTAAGAAAATAATTACATTTTTCTTGTAAATAGAACATAACGAAGACGCTACGCTAAAATAGCCGGCAGATGACAACACTTCCCATTCTCAATTTCAGATCTATATTTTAATTAGTTATCTAAATTTTTGTTCATTAGTAAAAATTGGCAATTATTTCCTTTCATTTTCGCAAACTAAATGGAGGGATCGGCCAGTGAAACAGATCTCTTTGTAGTTCAGTTTTTAATGAAAGCAGATCCCTGTCTGAAATTTTCTCGGATTGTTTTCACTGGCGCCAGCAGATTTTTAGCAGTTTTTTGCTTAATTAAGAAAATTTACCGGCGAATTTTTCAAAAATTGCATAGACGGATGCAGAATTTTTTTTTTACATATGCTCAGAAATTTTCAAAATGATATTGCAAATCCACAACAACAGTTCTTTTCTTTAGTCATTTTGATTTAAAAGATGGCATTTTCGATGCGATGTTTAATGATATTCTAATTAATATCTAGAGTAATTATCAAAATATTAAAATTCTGAGACTCAGGTATACCAGGAGAGGGTTTGGACTACCTAAATCTAAATTTACAGACTTCTAGGTGTGCTAAATTTTGCTAGCCATCGCAGACAGACACACACACAGAGACACACAGAGCGAAACTTTCTTTTATTAGTATACATTTATTATTACTCCCCCTCCCCCTAATTGTTCTCGGGACTAAATCTTCACTGAAAAACATGAAGTCAAATATGTTCTTTACAACCTCAAAGTTCAACGGTTTTTCGGGCATTTCCTCATGTATTTCAGTGGATATTCAACAAAATGTCCGAAATCTGTCACTGCCCCTCGATTTCTCGACATCAGTGTATTTTCTGTAACTCGTACAATTATACGAATTGAAACAACAATAGATTTAATTTAGCGCAAATTCACGCTCGCCCAAATATGCCAAATGACAGTGAAACTGCAACAATTACACATTTTAAAGACTAAAATGTAGAAAATAAATTATACATCTATACTAATATAAAGAAGTAATGTTTTCTTGTTTGTTTGTTTGTATGGAGGTAATCTCTGGAACTACCGAACCGATTTCAAAAGTAATGGTGGCAAATTGTTGGTGACAGTCCCTGGTCCAACATAGGCTATATTTGATGTCGGTGGCACTACTCCCCGGAGGGGTGAAGGAGAGAAAAACGTTCTAAAACTGCGATTTTTTGTAGTAGTACTGAAGGGGCCAGAAACTTATGAGAAAACTTATGAGATGGAATTGCGCTCTAAGAAAAGTTTCTAAAGAATTCGAAATATAAAAGTGTGAAATGAAGTAAAAGTGTACTAAAAATATTCTAAACTACAATTTCTATGGAGTTGTTAAGGGTATAAACTTAAAATTCGATATGGCTGCTACTTTTAAGACACAAATGCATACAAAGAACAGTTTTTTTTAAATCGTAATTTAAAAGGGTGCAGGAGAAAAAACATTCTAAATTACGATTTTTATGATACTGAAAGGACTAGAAACTTGAAATTTTGCATAGCGGTTATACATTTAAGATGCAAAAGCTTACTAAGACTGGTTTCTAAAAATATTCGAAATTTAAAAGTGTGAAATGAGCGGAAAGCGTTCTAAAAACGTTCTAATTTGCGATTTCTATGGAATTTTAGCGATAGAACCTTGTAATTTGACATGGCTTTAATTTTAAGACGTAAACGATAGAATAGTTTAAAAAATATATATGAATTCTGCAAGGCATTTTTTGTTTTACCTCTGTCCTAAAAAAGTTAAATTGAAATATAACATTGAAATTCTAGGGTGGCTGACACTGTGAAACAATCTAATTTTTGTCATGCGATAGCACTTCTGTTTATAAACCTATTTAGATGTGACTGAGAATGTGTATAGGATTTACCAAGGTCTGAGACGAGTTTGTTGGCCAGCTTCATCCACCATCTTGTTTCAAAATGGAGGCCACTTACAAATTTCAACTTCAAATAGCTCCAAACCAAATAGATGTACAAATAAAAATTAGAATTTCAAAATGTTTTTAATCTTAAGTGTTTGGCCTTGGTACAAGGAATCCGGAGCATTTTTTTTTTATTTTGCCTTTATCTTAAATACGGGAGATATAGCAGTTTGAAATTTTAGTATGAGCTTTAGAAAACGAGGTTTATAGCAAATTTATTTTAATTCTTGTAACCATTGTTGCTACTACATAGTCATATCCGCCTGCATCAAATGCTCGCCGCGCTTGGAGATGTTTGGCGAAATATCTCCGAATTTGGCGACCAAAAATAAATCGACATAAAGGAAGGCAACTCGGATATAGCTGACTGATTTGGCGAAATTCTCATTAAAATTCAGTCTTGATGAAAACTGAAATTGAATCTTCTATAATCAGGTTTCACACATTTTAGCTTCATGTATTTGAGTATAGATAGTTGTATTTTTAAAAACTAGGAATAATGAAGCTACCTTTTCTTCCCGGTACAGACCGAAAAGGAATTTTCTGATTTTTTTTTTCTTTTCATTGAGCAGAGTACAATGAAATGTATAAAAGAAAAATTACATATTTTTTATAAAATTAGTAAAAATAAATAAATACATAAATGTAATTTCAACTTATTGCACATGCTAGTAAGAAAATTATCCAATATCTTTAATTAGACAGTTATAATTAAAAATGTAAATTATATTTTGAAACAGGAAATTCATTATATACATGGCTCAGTAAAAAAAGGATTTGCAATAAGAGAGAACTTTCTTTTTAACACTTTCTAACCTAGTTGAAAAGTGTCTATGACTTCGGTTTGTCTGGCCGTATGCCCATCTGCCGTCTGTCCGTGCTCTAACTCCCGTAAATATGCTCGAATTGCCCTGCAAATTTTATATGTTATTGTAGTTATCTATAGCATGTTCCCTATTTCAACTGAAGTGTGTAGCACTTATAGTTTTTTACAGGGACACTCAAAAGAATTCCGTTACATTACGGTCTATGGGGAAAAATCATTTGCGGTTTATTGTAATGATGTTACACAATTTCAAACACATTGTAATTGATATATATCACTAAGGTGCATTACAAGAAGCTTAATATGTAGTAGTGTGTGCATAGCACTTATAGTTACTTTGCAGGGACAGTCAAAAGAATTCCGTTACATTACGTCTATGGAGAAAAATCGTCTGCGGTTTATTTAAATAATGTTTCACTATTTTAAACGCATTGAAATTTATATATATCACTAAGGTGCATTACAAGAGGCTCACTACAGAATATTGTGTATATAGCAGTCATCGTTCATTTACAGGGACACACAAAATAATTCTCTACTGTCTGTTAACAATAATTCCTGGAAGTGCGTTTTAAGTTGCTGAACGCGATTTTAAATTTAACTCACTTTTTGTCTATTACTTGGTGTGTATAAATTCTGTAGATCCTATACAGGGCAGCGCAAAAGTTCGCGAACACATTGCCGTTTATTGACAGAAACTCCAGAAAGAGAATTTTAAACTGTGCTACGCGTTTCCTAATTAAACTAAAATTTAGCATCCTATGTAGTATATATACAAATCTATATATCATATACAGGGCTGAATAAAAGTATTCGGATATTTTTCCGAATATTGTAGATGTTGGAAATTCTTTCAGCTTATTTAACGGTAATGACTTGTGAAATTATTTTGGATGCGTTGGAAAGTGTTGCATAATCTATGCTTGACACATGATTTTTCGTTCTTGTTATAAATGATATTGAAAGGAACCAACTCGGTGACAATAATTCGCAGTTACATGATAACTTTTGTGGCTGATGAAAAAATATCTAATGTTTTGAAATGCGACGCGTTAGTCTCTTTTGTGATGCATTTAATAAGTATATTTCCTTGGTATTTTGTTTTTGTTCATTGTTTTAAAATATTTGCTTGAAACTTAAATATTCGGAGCCAAAGTAAATACAACGGTGTTTTAAAACATTTTGGTTGATGCTTAAATATTCGGAGCGATTATAAAGGCGAGAAAATACATCATTGTTAAAACAGTTTTGTTTGAGGCAGAAATATTCGGAACTATTATAAGCTGAGAAAATAACCAATGTTGTAAACATTTGATTAAGACTTAACTATTCTGACTTATTTTAAGCCAAGAAAATACACTTTTTAAAGATTTTCCTTGAGACTTTAAAATCTTTGAGCTATTATGAGCTAAGAAACTATTTAAAAATGAGTGCATTTTGCTTATATTTAGGTACCCATTTTTCAGCTTATATCAATTAATCGTTTCTCTTTTCTTCTTCCTTTCTCTCGTTTTTTTAAACATTCAAAAGAAAAAAAAATTACATCGTAAAATGAAATTTAAACACGATACTTAACCTTTTCTGGTTAATAATATAATCAAAAGCCCATTTAAAAATAAATAAATAAATAAAAATAAAAAAGGACATATCGATCGACAAAATACATAAAAAAAAACACATTCAATCAAAGGTTTTTAAAGGTTTTCCATTTATTATTATTACTAGCAAGCTACGCCCGCTACTCTGGTCAATTTCTCTTAAAGCACCTTTAATCAAGGGAAATATTGACTTTGCATTTGACCCTGTATTTTAAAACCCTATGGACCTTTACTTGGAATGTCCTTCTGCATTTTTAAAAACGATACGAACGCTAATGCGTTATTACATTTTTAATGTGTCCGACAAAATTTGGGCTGTTAAGGACAAATTAGGCCAATTCTCTGTAGACTTTATTATGGAATGGGTCAGCATTAAAAAAATTAATAATTGTGTTAAATTATGATGTCTATGGGGTTTACATTATGGTGTCTATGGAGAAAAGTCATTTCCGTTAGATTCAAATTGGATTTGAATGAAGTTACAATTTACAATACTTCAAATATAATGAAATTGATATGCCTCACTGAGGTGGACTGAAATATGCTATTTGTCGAGAATTAAATAAAAATCATGCACTCGTGACATCATAATTAACTTTTATATTTTAACAGAATAATAAGACTACTATAATTTTTTACTCGTGCTATAGTCAGTATACATACGCCAGGACACATTTAACTTATCCTTATCTTTTTATGCGTGAAGGTTTCCTATAGTACTCTATTGTAAAATTTGGTAATTTTTTAAATTCATTATTTGAAAAACGGCATAGTCATTAAATTTGAAACTTATGTCAAGAAAAATACAATTTCTTACCTTTCTAACGCAGTTTGTCTAACAATTTTCTGACAAATACTTTTCGAGCTATTAATTTTTTCAGTAACTTCAAATGTTTCATTTTCCGAGATTAATCCGTGGAAACGATTAAAGAAAATCCCAGTCGTCAGCAACGCATAGCTTTTTATTAAAGAGGATTTAAAGCTCGGTTCTCGTAAGATCACCGAAAGGCAAGCAGCATCGACCAAGGTGCTTGGGAGGGTGCATCCTCTCTCGTCTGCTTCTGCTGTGGGACCGTGTACGTTAGTGGGAGCTGGTGCACGTTAAATCTGTTCGTGGCTCCAAAGTCCTCCAAGTTCTATATAAGCGTTACCTCTGGGGGTGGCAATCCAGATGCAAATCGCTCATCTGAAATTGGTTCAAAATTAGGCGATTAAGGAGTCAGGATTATGGATATAAGGCGTAGTGGATTATGACAGCTATATAGAAATAGAAAGCTGCAAAACCGGGCCCTTTGGGTCAAATCAACAACAACAACAAAGAGGATTTTAATTTACCTATGATCATTGTTGAATTTAGCCAATTTTTTGACAAAAATGTCTCAGGTGCAAAATACAGGTGGACATATGTTGATGCAAGTGGACATGTGTTGATGCAGATATTTCTAATGTAAATGTATAGTTGTAGATGCATTTATCTTATAGCGTAGGATTGAGTGTGTATACATTTAAAAATTAAACAATGTTCATTTATTATTTAAATCTTAGCCCACTTTGCCGCTTTTGTTTAAATTTTAGACTACTAAAATCTTCCAAACGTGATAATTTTGTTTTCTGATATTTTTCTTTTTTTTCTATTCCGTTTTTTATATAATTAATTTTGTTACCAGTTAATATGATATGTTCTTAATTTGTCCTTTTTACTGCAGTTGTTTGAATATATTAGCACATTTTCAGTTTTTTGTTTTTAAAGAAACAACCATGATTTATTACTCTATCTAAACAAAATTATTTAGATAGTCATTCTGATATGTTTTATATGTTACAGTTTTGTTGTTCAACAGAATGTGATAGCTACGAGTAATATACTTGAGTTTTGCCGGAAACTGGAGACTTTAAAAGTAAGTAAAGTATGCAATATTTTTTTAATAAATAAAGGCATTGGCAAACAGAAAAATAAAACGTGAAGTAAAAGATAACTATGCTCAGCAAAAATTAATATATTTTTAAAATATATTCAGAATTTGTTATACCAAATGGCATAATATTATTCATTGTTTCATTTCAAAAATATGTAGTTATATTTTCACGAGTAATAAGAGAGCGGATATTATAGTATTTTATATTTTCAAGAACATATTTAAGGTTAAATAAATTTAAAACAGGCTGAAATAAATTATTAAAAAGAGGCTAAAATATTGTATTTAAAAATGCGTGTCTAAAAATAGTGCGATTTGAAAGTAGAAAGAATTGTCTTGATAATTTAGTATTTTACAAAATTTTCTATTTCGCAATATATTGTATCTGATATTTCAACTTCCATGGCATGCTTAAAATCTGATGATACAATAGGTATGAATTGTGTATAATATTATATATATATAATTGCGCTAAGTGTGTAACACTTCCAGAGTCAACTCATCCGGATCTGATACTCTTTCGTTAAAATCAGCCATTTTATTTTAATTTTCAGAGATTTAATTTTTTCAATAAAGCTGCATAAGATTAACCTTTTTAGACAGATTGTGAAAAACAAAAAACAACTTGAGTGATGACCTACATCAAAAGATGTATGTTTTACGAAATATCTTGCGTTGAAAATCGTATCACCCAGCAATAGCGATGGTAAACAATATGCGATTCATTCCTTTGAGATTCATTAAAATATAGACCATGGATGCAATAATTTTGCTCAATGGCAATATGAAACATCCTATATATTAAAACCATTGAGGTTGTGCCTCCGTGATTAAAACGAAAAGTAATTCTTAAGATCATTTTTTTTTTCAGTGCAAAAAATACATAAATGCGCATGCGTTACATATATCTAATATATCCAGTTTTAGAGTAAACTAGCGTGAGGTCAGAATGACTGAGCAGTCTAAGGCGTCAGTTTGAAGATGTAGTGTGTTTCTATGTTGATAGCATAGGTTAGATACTCGCTCCGGGCAGAGTGATTTTTGTTACTTTATTGCCGATAAGATAATTCATTTTAGTAATGTTTTATTTTTCTTCAGGAGAAGTTATATAATTTGTAATTTTTTTTAATTAGAATGCTTTATAATTAAGTTAATTTTAACGCCTAACAATATATTTTTTTAATTACCAAGTTATATTTAAATTAAAAGATTGTGCATATAATTATTGATTAAATACTAAATTGAACTGATCTACAATTTTTTTATATATTTGGTTTGACCATTATCAAGATGTCATATGTATACTAATAAATATACTAAAAAGTATGTTATTTTTTTAAAGGGGGGGGGGAATATATTCATACAGGAAATCTAAAGGACTTTGATATCCATGATTTAGTAATTAAATAATGTATGAAAATGTAAAATAAAATTCAAGTAATTAAAAAATATATATTATGAATCATTAGCTGCAAACAAAAAAAATTAAGTTCGTGGTTTTAGAGTAAGACTAAATAAATAATAATAGTAAAAAATAAATAAAGGTTGTGTATTTTTAAAATATTCAGAAAATACTCAGTATTTGTTTTTAAATATTGCGACTGTGGTAAGTAAAATTTAATATCCGACAATATGTTTTAAATTACTAATTTTATATTAAAAATATTTAAATTAAGATTTTGCATGTGTTATCGATCAAATAAATTGACTCAAACTTTTATCTATATTTTGTCTGACCATTATCCAGAAGATATGTTTATAAAGATATGAAAATATGTAAGTAAAGATGTGAAAATGTTTAGATATATAGACGATATTTTGGTGATCAAATATAATGGTACAACAGAGGATTGTGACTTTAGTTGTTATACGAATGATTTAACTTTAAAACCAGCATCAGAGAGTCAAATTAATGTTAATTATCTGGATATAAATATAGAAATTAAAAATGGGGAGTTAATCACACGAGTATATGATGAAAAGGAAAGTTTTAATTTTGAAACAATAAATATGTTGAATTTTGACTCTACCGTACATATATCCATTTTTAGAAATATATTTATAAACGGATTAACCCGGATTGAAAAGTTAAGTTCAAATATTCAAGAAATTATTGGTAAAATTTACGGATTATACAACCAGACGATAACCCAGGGTTATCCTGCCAAATTTTTGAATGGATTTATGTATGACTTTATAAAGAACAAGAGTTATCATAGTGAGATGAAGTTCTCGCTAATTACGAAAGGCAGTAAGATCGAGAGGACATAATTGAGAGGACGTGAAGAGGCGTTGTACGAGAAATGTCGATGTGGATGTCTCATAGTTCATTTGGTTTGGTTTCAGTCTATTCATTTGGTTGTGACAGGTATGGGGAAAGTTGTGCACAGAAAACTAGTTCAACCCAACGGTGCATGTCTCAGGTCATGCTGCCTGTCTTCAATGGTTATACGGGTTTCAATTTGCTTCATTTTTCGTTTATATTTTGGTTTTTAGCGTTTTGGTTTCTGTTTCTGTTAATAGTTTATAATGTTGCGTTAAGTTCATTTTTGAAGTTGTTTTAGTGGTTAATTTAGTAAAGTTTTAAGATTATGCTTATATATATATATGTCACGATTTAAGGATTAAAGCTGATATATTGCAGTGGCAGCTCTATTTTTATCTATAATGGCTTTCTAAATGCTTGGATATTAATTTGTGATTCTCAACTGAGGGCGGTTCCACGCTAGGGGTTTAAGTTGCAGTCGTCATATTCATAGCAGATGTCTTTGTGAGTAGGCAGAATAAAAACTCGAGCAAATCACCAAAAGCTTTTATTGGCAGCTTAATAGGCTAGGTAGAGATCTCTTTCATATTATCCATCGTTTCAAATCTTACGACAGGTTCCAATTAGAATTGGTATTATAGCAGCAGATGTATTAGTTCAAATCAACTCGAAGATAAAATACAGGCCTTAAAAGCTGTTAGGATTAATCAGCTTTAATAATCCATAAAGAAGTAGTATTAAGGGGAAAAAATTGATCTTCACACATTCACCAGTACCAGGTACGCATTCGAATTTATTAGGAGCTCAAACGCCAAACACACTATTCGGGCCTCCCTTTTTCAACTCACTTTTGGAAGCACGAACCGCGATATATCGTATCGAGAAGAGTATGAATACAAAAATCACGTGACGGCCGATGTTCCAATGAAGGACTGAGATTCTTTAACGGGAAGGGTCAGAATTTTAGTGCGAAAAGGCTTCCGGTCCGAAAGCGCGCCAAAGAAGCTTCGAGATCTTTCTATCATGTTCTCTAGACTAGCTGTGAACCGGATGAGTTTTAAGATAACTGATTATTGTTAATTACTGATTCGAGTCTATTGAATAGTTTTCACGTTTACGAAAAGGAAATAAATAAAAATAAGAGAAATGGTTTATTGATTTTGGATCAAAGCCAGAATGGAATTAGAATAAAATATTTTACATTTTCAAATAAGAAAAATATTTTATGATTTTGAGAGGTACATTAAATATCGGAAATTATTAAAATAAATACAGACTTTTTAGGAATTTAGAAATATAAAAAGGAACGAATACGGGCTTTTGGAGGGATGAATATTGGGAAGCTTTTAATAATTTAAAGATAAAGACGCCATTTATTTAGTTAAAAATATTGAATTTAGATATTAGGTTTTTGGAATAAATAGAGTTAGGATACATTAATAAACGGAGACAATAAATATTATAGAGTAATTTAGAATAGGATGGGATGAAAATAATTTAGCAGATCGCGATAAAATTTAAATTTTGTTATATATATATGTATGCATCTATGTGTGTGGGATTGGAAATAATACCCATCTGTAAATTAATATTCTTAGCAAGATAATAGACTCAAGGGTTCAAAATACACGTTATCATATGGAAAGAAAAGTACAACAATAGGAGCATGGAGAAATCGCAAAATTATTATGAGCTTATAAAAGATGAAGTTTAAAAAGAAAGCGAGAGAAAGTAGTTGCTCTATAGTTTGTACCTCAGTATGAAGGTTAATAATCCGATACATATAAAATAAAGGATTAAAAATAGAATTCTAGGTGAATTCCTGTTTATGTTTACAATGATATTACAGTATTGATGGGCATGAACCATTGTGATCCCATCATCAAATTGATTGGTTGAGTAAGCAATAAAAATTGTTTAAAGTGTTAAATTGAAGAGCTATAGTCATTTATTATATGAAAGAGCAATATTTCTAAATTATTAAACAGCACTGCTAAAAATATCCTTTCAATTATTGTACATATGGTTAAAATGTATCAGATGTTGTGTATAAATACTGATTTAAAAAAACAAACATTTAAAGCCATTTATCTGAAATTGCGCTTTTAATAAATTTCGATCAACTTATATCTGGAAGTATAAGTTATGGGATGTTCTCCTCAATTTTTCAATTATTGATGTAACTTTTTGAGTTTTCACGATATTTCACTGGTTTTTTATGTGAGTTGTCCTATACTATTGACTATCAAATCATGACAAAAAATCTTTGCTGTAGTTCGCGGATTCGCAGTTAAAATTTATTTCACAAAAATACCTATATCTCATCAAATATTCAATATATTAATATTTTAATCAAAGTATACTATTTCTACAATTTTTTGTCACTTTTTGGAAAGCGGTGTTACGTTCGGCTGAAAACTCTGCATGCTATAAAAAAAAAAAAAACTTTTGAATTTTTCACAGAAACGTTAAAATCTTCACGTATACGTGCTCATATAAATATACGTGCTATGCTTACAGAAATGCACACAAATGTTGAACAGGGCCTATATAGTCATTCGCTAAAGTGACAGACCATTTTTAGCATTTTTTGTTACTTGGGTGATCGAAAATATAATTCTATTATTAAAATTATTATTGCCCTCCTAATTGTTCCCACGACAAAATCTTCACTGAAAAACATGAAGTCAAACATGTCCTTTACATCCTCAATGTTCAAGGGCGTTCCGAGCATTTCCTCACGAGTTTCAGTGAGATATTCGCCGAAACGTCTGAAAATGGTCACTGCCCCTTAATTTCTGGACACTAGTATATATATATATATATATATATATCAATTACTCATTTAGAAGACATTCCCTATCATGTTTTTTACATGCACATAATATGTACACGGCAGTATTTTAAAGAAGAATATATTCTAATAAAAGGCAAAATCTCTCTCTGTGTGTGTTTGTGTGTCTGTCTGCAATGGTTAACGGAATCTAGTGCACCCAGAAATCTGAATATTTAGGTGAGGATAGTCCAAGACCTCTCCTGGTGCACCTGATAATCAGAATTTTAATATTTTGATAATGAGCTGAAATATTAATTAAAATCCACAAAGAACTCTCATCAAAAATACTTTTTTCCTTCGGTTGGTTGGTTGCATAGAGTCTCTGTAGAAGTAAAATTAAATAAACCAGCGTAGGGATCGTTGCGAGTCGAGTGTTTAAAATCGATGAATCAGAGATTTCATGACATGTAGACAATCAACTTAATGATTAATAATTGCCAAATGCTAAAAACTTAATTTTAATAGATTTTATCGACTAAAGCAATAATAAGCTTTGTTTATGTTTTTTTTATGACCTATATTATTATGATAGAGATTATGAGATTATTAATATAGAAAACTTTTTTCACAGATTATTTCTTACGTTTGTGGGGAACGAGAGGGGGTGGGGGATGGTAAACGACTTTTTATTAAATATCACATTTATTGTACTTGGCCGCGCGCAACCTGGCGGTGGCATTTTCCTTAATTCACCCCCCTTATTAATAAATAAAAATATACTGATATGATTTCAACAAAACTAATTTCATTTAACAAATTTTACATTTTTAGCTTCACCCGTGGCGTTAAATTGCTGTTATATACAGAGAATACCGCTATTTTAAAATAACAGTTTTAGTAAAAATTTAATTTATGTTCCTGAGAAATGTACGTAGCTGGAATTCTGTTGATGCCTACCAACAGTGAAAGTTAGTGATTTGTTAATGAGCACTTGACAGCTCGTCCCCTCACGGCCTCTCCATCAAGTTTTTTCTCTAACTGTGCCTTATTTCCATAACTCAGCTAATAATGTTCCGATGTTCTCCAAACCAGTTGCATTTTACTACATTATCATATAAAAACAAGCATTCATAAATTGAGGGTGTATTTCTAGAAAGCAGTTACCAGTAATACCGAGTAAGAGTCTCCAAATTTCAAATTAAGCTCCTAGCTTAACCAAATTAATCAATATTTATAGGTGCATAGTGGTTCTCCTAATTTGTCATTTGATGAGGGGCACTTGAACTTTCTGCCCCCTCGGACCCTCCTTCAAATTTTTTTTTCTAACTGTGTCCTGTTTCCATATCTCAGCAACTAACTTTCCGATTTCAACGCAACTGATTCCAAACACCATATTTAACTCAATAATCAACCTCTATAATATTAAAATAAATTTATGAGTAGCGAGTACCAATATTTCCGAATAACAGCCTAAAACAAATTTCTAATTAAGTTCCTAAGTTAACCAAACAAAAGAATTTTTAACGATGCATAGTGGTCCAACTAATTAGCCATTTGCTGAAGGGCATCTGAACATCCGCTCCCCTCCGGCCCTTGCTTCAAGGTTTTTTCTGTAATTGTGCCCCATTTCCATATTTCAGCAACTATCTTTCCGATTTCAATGCAACTAATTCCAAACATTATAATTAACTTAATAATCACACTCTATAACATTAAAGTGGAGATGCATTATTTCTATAACTTATCTATAACGTATTCTATAACGTATTATTTCTATAACTCATCTAACAATATATCAATATTCTGATCTTCTCCAAACCAGTTTCACTTTGTTAAATTATCATAAAAAACAGCATTAATAGCTTCAGGGTGCATTTCTAGAAAACAGTTACCAGTATTTTCGAATAATTGTTTAAGCCAAATTTCAAATTAAGTTCCTAGCTTAACCAAATGAATCAATCTTTAATGCATAGTGGTACTCCTAATTTGGCATTTGCTAAAGGGCAGTTGAACGTACTGCACCCTACAGCCCTTTCCTCAAGGTTTTATCTCGAACTGTGCTTCGTTTCCATATCTCAGCAACTAACTTTTCGATTTTAGCGCAACTGATTCCAAACATCTAATTTAACTTAATAATCAACTTCTATAATATTTTAAAAAGTTATGAGTAGCGGGTACCACTATTTCCGAATAACAGTCTAAGGCAAATTTCTAATTAAGTTCCTAGCTTAACCAAACGAACGAATTTTTAAAGATGCAGAGTGTTCCAACTAATTAGCCATTTGCTGATGGGCGCTTGAACATCCACGCCCCGCCCCGGAACCTCCCTCAATTTTTATTTGTCTAACATAAATCTATTTTCAATAACTGGGCCAATAATGTTCCGATCTTCTCCAATCCAGCTCAATTTGGCTAAATTATCATAAAAATCCTACTAAACGGTGCCGTGGGCAGCGGGAACTCGTATCAGAGGTTCATTTGAAAAGAGGTTTGTTTAGAACAGAATGATTTCCTGGAGGGTAAAGGTGGAACTAAAAGATTTTCTTGAGCGTACTAGCATGTCTGGTATACGGTGCTAAAACTATGGAGACTCGGACCAAAGCTTCGTTTTTTAAGAGATTTAGATTTATTACACGGGCCCGAGTAACGGCGGGCGAGTCAGCGAGTATCGAAATAAATAGCATGCAAGTCTTCTACGCTCTATAGTTTTGAACAGAAGCGTGGAAAATTTGCACTGCCATTCAATAATGAATTTCCAAAATTCTAGATTGGTCATTATGATTATTATACACTGACCATCTGCTTTCGCTAAAATTATATATTTTTCTATACGGGTATATTAAGGATAATGTGTATTGTACTCCAGGGTCTGATATCAACGGTTTGAAAGCGATAATCGTTGTTGAAGTTGCAAGCATTCCACAAGATATCGAGTGCATTTGGCTGGTACGGGTTTTGCCTTTATATGATGGTAAGCCAGCGCAATAGACTTATGCAAAAACAGTAATGTTTTGTACTTGGAGAGAGACTTTCTAAATGAATGTTTTTCGAAAGAATAGGACTATTGCTTGTAGTTTATGCACGTGATCTCTTGTTTTCGTCTCATGTTTCCGTCTGTAATATGTTATATGTAAGTATAAGTTCAATTCAAATGCATTTACGACTTTTGATTCTGTTTCATAAAAATACCATCGCCTACAAAAGAAAATTTCATGTTTATATATGTAAAAACAATGAAACTTTTCTATCTCATTTTATGAAACTTTTAATGAATGTCACAGTAGTAAAAATAACTTTTACAGACCATGCATTTATTTTTCAAAAAGAAAACAATTATTTTTCCAAAACCAAAAAGCTCTAGAAATTAATTGTTTTTACTAAATATGTAAGTCAGGTATTCTGCAATGCTAAAAACATCAAAATTTTTTAGTTTTCTTTTTTTTTAAATTTTTAAATATTTATAAGCATGCATATTATCGAACTGCATTATCGAATTATTTTTGGAACATTAAATATTTAATTGAAAATATTGAATTTTATTTTCCTTTCAGGCATTAGTCTATACGTCATCTGCATATTCCAATAGCAATCAAAAAGATGTAATCGAAGAAAAAATTTACGATTTGCCATTTTCACCTGAAGAAATTATTAAACATGGAAGGTAATTTTTGATGCAATTATTATTCCCTATCCCTGGTTGTTTTAGTTTATTCTATATAACAGTTATTTAGTCTAATTTATCAAAGCAATAGATAAAAGAAACACTAAATTTTATGTTTTACCTTCTTTTTCCATAAATAGATAATTTATAAGTAACTGTATTAGCTAATATCTACCTGTTTTATGTTCATTATCAAAATCGAATGTAGTAATGAATAGTCATCTGTCGTAAATACTAGCATCAGTAGACGTATGATCAGCCCTAATAGAACCCAATCAAGAGGAAATATAGCAATCAAATGGTGGGAAAAAATACAGCGTTTTACAATTCATTATATCTTATTTAAAAACTAGCGGACCCACCTGACGTTGCTCTGGCCCGTGGTAATAGCCTTAAATATACCTAAAATAAGTATTTATTGATTTTATATCTTTAAACGAAAATGTAAGTAAAAAGGGCTTGCAAGAATCGATCTACAATTTCTGTTATTTCATCGACTACCATCGAATACATTTAAACTTTAAAAAAATAGATATATTTCTTATTATCTAAACGACTTGAAATTTTTATGAGTGAGAAATATAATGCTTCCAGAAGCTGCATATATTTTTCGTGGTAGTATATCGATATTTAGTAGTAAAAGGGCTGCAGATCAAGAGCAAAAGCTACGTACGTATTCACGATTTAAGCAAGTGGTCAGAAAAAATCCTGAAGTGACTTTCAGAAACGATTTTTTTTTAAAGGATTAACATTAATATTTCTTAAAACCAAAGACGACTTCTTAAAGCTGAATGTACGCTCATTAAGCACGTGCAATTTGTTTGTTCTGTATTTCGATTAAAAAATCCGGATTCAGAACATTAAATATTGCGAAAAAAAAATTTCGAGAGTGAGTTTCCGAAAATATTTTTTGAAAGAGTTAATATTCATATTTTTTAAACGAATTGCGGATTTAGAAAGAAAAATTAATCTAGATAAGGTTTATGGTAACCCCCTAAAAAAATTCAACAAAAATATTTGGAAATGAATTTTTTTCCAAGGGTTAATATTCGTATTTTTTAAAACCAAAGACGTATTTTTAAAGATGAATGTATGCTTATTTAGCGTGTATGATTTGTTTTTTCGTATTTTGATAAAACATTCCGGGAGCAGAGCGTTATACAATGCAAAAAAAGACGAAAAAGCGTAAGTGACTTTCGGAAACGAATAATTTTGAAAGGGTCAATATTAATATATTTTTTAACGGAATGTGGCATTATAAAGGAAAATGAACGTAGATGTGGGTTAGTATCTTCGGTTGTTTCGTATTTTATTTTACGAAGCCAATGCAGAATGTTAATCATCGGAGAAAAAACGCAATTCGCGAAAGTGAGTTTTGCAAAAAAAAAAAAATTTCAAAATGTTAATATTCGTATTTTTCGAAAGGAATTGTAGTGTCCAAAAGAAAACTGGACGTAGATATGGTCTGATATTTTTAGTTTTTCGTATTTTGATCAGAACCGCGGATGCAGATTTTTAAATATTGCAGAAACCGTGAAAAACACCGAAATGGCTTGGGAAAGCTTTTTTTTTTTTTTTTTTTTTTTTTTTTTTGAGATGGTTAACGATAGTTTTTCGAACGGATTGCGGTGTTTTAAATTTGATAGTACGATATTTAATTTAGTGTAATCCGTTTTCCTGTATTTTGGTTAGTTAAGCGGATGCGGGCTTCAGAAAACAGAAAGAAACACGAATTCGACGTTTCTTTTGAGTTTTTAAAACGAATTGCTCCGTTGGAAAACGTAAAGAACGTGGATGTGGTTTGGTGGCGTTCGTTTATTCCTATTTTGAACGGTTCGACGCATGCGCTGTTAGAAAGACAAAGAAGAAAAAAGCCGCTTTCGTACTTTCGGATATGGCTTGTGGAGCTTAAGCCGTATGGCAGGCCACTCTGCCTGGCATGAACCTGCTCTGCTTCTGTGTTTCGTAACGGAATTCTGGTACTCACAGTCCCGACGTATTTTCGGTAGACCCTTTTTATTTGCCGGTTTTAATTAATATCTCAGTTAATTATCAAAAATGAAAAAAATGTCCCCCAAGTGCATTAGTATCTGCCTTGAACTATCCGCATCCAAATTGTAATATTTCTATGTGCGGTAGATTTTCTTAGGCATCGCACACAGACAGACAAACACAGATACAAGCATCTTTTTTTTAATCGTATAGATTGTCTTTCAAAAATATAATTTAACACACATGTGGTGCAACAATGTTAAGTTTAAATGGAAATGGTTATTGTAAAGTTAACTTACAAATGTTCAAGAGCATTTTTAATTATTCAACCCTCGTCAACGCCATTCAGATTCATTTCAAAAGTTTTCCCATCAATGGTTCGGACAACAGTGATATTGCTATTTTGTAAATTACGCACATTTTGAGGAAGGGACGTTTTGTAGAAAATGCTCTTTTCATATCCCCACCGAAAAAAAAAAAATACATGGTATGGTGTCCGTTCACTGCACACCGTGGAAATATGTACATAAAACTGCACATTGAAAACTTTTATAAGATTAATGATAAAATATTATGTCATATGGGGATATCCATTGCTTACGTTACATCTGAAGCCGGAGGTGTGTGTGTGTGTGGGGGGGGTGGGCACCGCAAAGTGTCACACACTGCGATAGTGGAAACAGGATCGGTTTAATAAGTTGGGACATCACATCTAATTTATGAAACTATCTTCTTTCTAATGATATTAAAAAAAGAAGACTGAGTGTGTGGCCTGCATGTTTAAATAATATCACAGACTTGTTTGAAGCTTCATGGACTCGTTTTACAGCTAATGAAAATGTAAGACTTTTATAAAGATTGGTTTTAATTTGTTACGAGGCGAGTTCTGAAAAAAAATTGCCGTTGTAGCGTGGCGCTGTTAGTAGTAGGCGGCGCGCCGCCTATCAGAGTGACATCTCATTTAGTAAGCATTCAGCTGTGACAATGTAAGCCTCGCTCTTTCGCTCATACGTTTATTATAACGCTAAAACACGAGAGCTGCAATAGAGAATCGCGCCAAATGCAAGGTGCGTTCTGTAATAAGATTTATTTGGTCACAAAACGTTTCAGCGGCAGATATTGATCGCCAATTCAACTCATCGTTTTCATCGTCATGAGAACGCTCGTCCTCACAGTGTTAAAAAATACTCAAGAACTTTTGAATCAATGCAAATGGGATTTTTTGATCATCCCCTTTACAGCCTGGACTTAGCGCCAAGTGATTTTCACCTCTTCCCTCACATGAAGAAGTTGCTTGCGCAGCACTTCGATGACGATGATGAACTTCAAAATTCCGCGAAAGGCTGCCTGGCTACGTTCTCAGGTGGCTGAATTTTAGGAAGAAGGAATTTTTTTAATTAGTGAAACGCTTATTAGTAAAATACTTAAAGTTAAATTACGATTGAGTTGAAAAATAGTAAAAAGCTGTAGTTTTAAGATGTATATAATCAAAAAAATTCTATGGAGGTTTTATATTTATAGCCAAATGGAGATTTCATTTCTAACTCTTCTCGTATACGTTCGTATAACAAATCTTTGACGAAAAAAGAAAAAATCGCAATGTTTTTTCAATCTACATAACTCGAATTAAAAGTTGTAAAAAAAGGAGATCTCAACGGATGATTGTGAATACTCGAGTATGACAACGTATGTCAAAAGGGATAGGACGGATTAAAAAAGTCCTTCCGGCTTGTACCGAGAGAAAAATGTAGCTTTCCTATATCTTCGTTTTAAAATTTTAGCTACTGTTACGCGAAAACAACAAGCTAAAAGGCAAAGAACCCGATTACAGAAGATTAGTTAATACTGGAAAATTGAATGAGAAATTCGCGAAATTAGTCAGTTATAGCCAAGTTGGCTTCATTTATGGAGATTTATTTTTGGTCGTTAAATTTGGCGATATTTCGCCAAGTGTCGTCAAGCTTGGCGTGAATTTGATACTAACGGATATGAATATAATTTTTTGCGTACTTTTGGAAAAATGATTACAACAATGAAAGATAATTTGCGAGAAATCACGCTCACTATATCTCATAAATTAATCCCAGATTTTTTTTAATCTGCTGTCTTGTTTCAAAATGTCAGCCGCCCTAGAATTTCAAACTGCTATATCTCAGCCATTTTTTAAGATAGATGCAAAACAAAAAATGCTCCAGAATCCTTTTATCAAGGCCTAATACTTAAACAAAAATAAATTTGATTTTCTAATTTGTTTATATATTTGTTTTAGTTTTAAATATTTTAGTGGCCACCATTTTGAAACAAGATGGTGGACCAAGCTGGTCAATGAACTCGGTTGAGACATTGGTGAGCTTAATACACATACTTTACCGAAATTGTCCGGAATTGCTTTCCTCCGAACGGCTGCAATAGGTAGCTTTTAATTTTTGTAATGACAGCTACCTAAAACTACTACGAAACTTGCGTGACATATTTAATGGATGGCCCCTCGATGAAAATATAATTAGAGTTTGATATTCTGCATTAAAAATGTGTTTAAAAATGTTTTTATTTAATTCTTGAATAATCACTTTCAAAACAGTCAAGTAGCACACTCAAAAGCGTTACCGCCATTTTATTCCTCTCATCTATCCTTGAAGCATCCGTAAAGAATGAGATTAATCTCTGACCAAAATGGAGATAAAACTATACCTATTCATCGCAGTGTGTATTTGATTATAATAACACTAGCTGTTACTCGTGACTTCGTTCACGTATCACTAAAAGAAGCATAGATGCATTAACTAAGCAAAATAATTCATTCCCGATAATTAGAAACGTAAATAATTAACTAACTCTTTATCACATTCCATAGGAGACAATACAGTATTTCTTTGTTATAGAGGCCCTGACATAACTAAGTTTTAAAAAAGTGAAATTTTGTGACAAATAATCACGAAAAGGAAACTGCAACCAATGAAAAAAGGCGGACCAAATAAAATCGTGGAAATCGGTGAATTGTGTAAAAACATATGTCAAGTTTACCTGGTAAACCATTTTACTTTTAACGCCTTTGTGAAACGTTTTAATAGCCATCCTTCAAAGATCATTAAATTCAATTCTTGTGAATAGGGAGCAATAATTGTAGACCTAAATGCAAGGAACTTAAATTTGCCTCCTTGGTTTAATCTATAACTGAAGAAAAAAATCTTTATTTCTAAATGAAAATATGTTGACATACGATTTTTGTTATCCAGAATAAATTGATTCATGAAGTTTGAATATGTGAAAATACGTTTTTATTTTGCAAAAATTTTACTGTAATCAAGATTTTTTTTTCTTTCACCATCTATTCAAATTGAAAATAAATTCTTTTTTTCAGTTTTAATGAGAAAAAATATATTAATCCGTTTATTTCTTCTTTTCTATCCACAAAATTGGACTAATTTAGTTGCAATTTTTAGAGAAACTTCGTTACAATGTACAAAAAAAAAAAAAAAAAAAAAAAAAACTCTGAATTAATTTTTTTTTTAATTCTGAGAGTTTATGACATCCTCGGATCAATGATAAGTAAATCGCGTAATCAATGTTAAGGAAATCGCGTTGCGTTCGACAATTTGAAAGAAATAATTGCGAAATACAAACAGGTGGTCAGATTTTAATATAATAGATTCGTATTTATTTTTCTTTTCCTAATAATCATGGTGTGGTTTTGGCAAAAAACTCTCATCTGTATGTAACTGATATTCATGCTTAATAATCGGTATAGATTAAAAAAAAATATTTAAATTTTTCGTTTTAAATATGGCGTGAAACTCATCTACTTTCTAAACTTACCGATCCTTGTATTATTAATGTAAGGAATTGATTCACGCTCCTTGTGAAACACATTTGATAATTCCCGTTTTATTTCAAATATGACGTCACTTTTTCCTCAGAGAAATCTCTTTTTAATGGCATAATTCTTGTTAATTTTCTTTCTCTGGCAATCTATTCATGCTTAATAATCGGTATAGATTAAAAAAAAATATTTAAATTTTTCGTTTTAAATATGGCGTGAAACTCATCTACTTTCTAAACTTACCGATCCTTGTATTATTAATGTAAGGAATTGATTCACGCTCCTTGTGAAACACATTTGATAATTCCCGTTTTATTTCAAATATGACGTCACTTTTTCCTCAGAGAAATCTCTTTTTAATGGCATAATTCTTGTTAATTTTCTTTCTCTGGCAATCAGGACGTAAATTTTAGCGGAAAACTCACATTTGTATGTAACTGGTATTCAAGCTAATTATTAATCAGTATCGATAACAAATATTTCAGTTTTTTATCTTAAATATTATGTCCATTATCTATCTACTTTCAATATACATTCATATTCATGTTCCTTGTATTACTACGAATATTTGAATATTTCTGACGTCATATTTGTCCAAGCCGAGGAGAATCCTTTTCATAGTTCCATGGTCCAAGCGAAATCTATTTTTAATAATATAATTATTGTTCAGTTTTCTTTTTAATTATAACGCAGTTTTTGACAGAAAAAGATCTTTTTAATGTAACCGATATTCATACTTCATGTATAGTAACAAATACTCCATATTTTTTTTTCAAATATCACGGAAATTCATCTTTTTTTTAATTCTTTTTAATTTTCAGATTTCACGTGAAAATCGCTCAATTGAAAATTAATTGTTGAGGAAAAATTGTTTTTCCGTGTTTTTATTTTTGTCGCAGCGATCAAAGCCCTAGCAACGATAAAGTAAAATTGTTAAATTGTATGGGAAAATGTCCATTTATTCTCTATGAAAATAATGAAATTTGGAATTATTAAGAAAAATATTTGAATAAAATAAACAAAAACCAGTCTATGTTCATTCGAGGGTTATACTCATCCTATATGCAAAAATACAGGATCATTAAATGCTCCATTTTGACGCTGGCTTCAGCCTAACATTTGCACACAATCGGATTTATAATATTATTAGGATTAAGATTAAGATTAAGATTAAAATAAGATAATATGTATTTAAGAGTGCGTGTTGCTCGCCTACATCTCAGCTTGTTGATCTAATCTAAAAGACATAAATAGAAAATTCTTAGCATATTATGGTGTCATTTGAAATCCAATCGAGATTACTTTCTTTGTAGTATAGAAATAAACGGAATTATTTAAAACTAGCCGGTAGCTTCCGAGTGGGGCACTGATACATTCTGCAGCGTACTTCCTTGACTTCGCTTGGGGACCAGAAAATGCATTTTACATGCAAACAGAAAAATGTAAATAAAATACTTTATTGTAAACTATACGAAAATAACCAATATAAAAAGTACGTCAATAAATATTTCGCGACATTAATTAATATATATATTTTTTTCATGAGCTCCCTGAAAAAGTACTTCTGGGCCCTGCCCGTGACTATCTAGGTTGGGCGGAGAGCTTTCAGATAAAATAAATAAAAATGGGATTGCCTAAGATGCATGTCGATCATTGTAAATGGGCACTGTGGTTTCACGTCCATAAATTGTTAATACGGCGATCAAGATAATGGGGCCCTGTGTGTTTATCATTCATATATCGTTAATGCAGCGATTACTGTAACGTGGTTCAGTTATTTTGCTGGCATAAATCGTTAAAATGAAATCATGCTAACAGAGCCACTGGGTTGCACGCTTATAAACTGATTATATGGCAATCACTATAAGGAAGCCTTGTGCATACGCGAGCCCACAAGTATGGCGATCTGTATTTAAATCGTAAATCTTTACTTCCAAAAAATGGATGAAATGTATAATATTTTGTATAAAAATTTAAATCCGATCGCTAAAAGACGAAAAACGCAAAAACAATTTATAAAATATTGAAAAAAAAAAACTTTTCCTTGGAAAAATGTCACGCAAAATATATAATAAAATATACGCAATAGTTATTTTATTCGTCTAATCTTTCATACTCGGAATCATAGCCGATGTTGCCCACAAACTCGCTAGCTCTAAAATCGCTGAAGTACATGGTTAAACTATTTTTTAGTATATTTGTAATACTGCGATCCACGCTCCTACTCAAAACTGCTGCTAAGATATGGCAAAATTACCTACAATTTTCGACCCCCCCCTCATGTAACCAACCCTTGGAGGATTAATATCTAAAATAATTCATAATGCAAGTTTTGAGTAATTTCTGCATGCTCTTTAAAACTTTTGATTTACAATCGTCCTCATGCAAAATTACCTATAATTATCTTTAAATAGATTTTAGCTTCTTTCTCAAAACACAGTTTACCTGCTTTATCAACATATCTAACATTTTAAGCAACAAGTTGCACATTTATGCTCTTCCTCATACAGAACTACCTAAATTACTTTTAAAACTGGATTATTTTGTTTTCAGCTATTTTTTGAACAGGACTAAATTTGTTTCGGAACATCTGTTTTTCTGATAATTAAATTATTCAGCCTAACGTCGGTATTTCTGTAACAGTGCTTCTTATTTCATTGACCCGCCCAGTATTTTCCGGGCACGTAATATTAAATATACCTAAAATCAATGTTGAATGATATTATATTTTATATCTACCCTATATATATAAAATCCTAATGAAACGATTTTATGAAACGAATTTATGAAACGATTTTATGAAACGACTGATTATGTTTCAGGGCTATTTTTAATAAAATATTAAACGCTTGAATGTGAAATTAATACCAATTGTCCATAAAAATCCGCGTATCTCAAAACTGGTAATAGAATTTTGAAATTGGAATTAGTTTTCGAGATATTAATTTTTAGGTAGCTTTCAATACAAAAAAGTATAAAGCTACCTATTGCAGCCGTTCGGAGGAAAGCAGTTCCGGAAAATTTCGATATATTTTCACCGATCATGACCCCCAGACCCCAAAACCACCCTCCGTCCAAATGTTGATTTATATATATAGATATATCCATATATATATATATATATATATATATATATATATATATATATATATATCTGACATATGTCATACGATAACGCCCGTAATTATGAATCGATTTTGATGAAACTAATTGTGTGTATTAAGGTCACTAATGTCTCGACCGAGTTCGTTGGCCAGCTTGGTCCGCCATCTTGTTTCAAGATGGCGGCCATTTAAAGATGTAAAATAACTTAAAATCTAAAATAAATATACAAAAAATTTAAAAATTCAAATTTATTTTTTAATTACGTGTTAGGCCTTGATACAAGGATTCTAGAGCTTTTTTTGGTTTACCTCTATCTTAAAAAATGGCTGAGATAGAGGAGTTTGAAATTCTAGGGTGGCTGACATTTTGAAACAAAACAGCACATTAACGCGATTACTCGCAAATTATTTTCTTTCATTGCTGTAATAATTTTCCCAATCATACGCATAAAACTATATATTCATATCCGTTAACGCCAAAATTGGCGACATTGGCGACAAAATTGGCAAAATTGGGCGACATTTGGCGAAATATCGCCAAATTTGGCGATCAAAATAAGTCTTCATAAATGAAGCCAATTTGGCTATTGCTCAATAATTTGGCGAATTTCTTATTCAAATTCAGTATTAACGAATCTTTTGTAAACGTTTCTTTGCATTTTATCTTGCTGTTTTCGCGTAACATTAGCTAAAATTTTAAAACGAAGACATAGGAAAGCTATCTTTTCCTCCCGGTACAGGCCGGAAGGACTTTTTTCTAGTTTTAATGGCATTTTTGTAATGATGGCAACTAATTACTCATTTTTTTGTAGCAAAAAAGTGAAAAAGATTGATAAGGATCTCGATAGGGATTATTGATTTCTTTTTATTTGTCATTTTCAAATTGAAATTGAATTTATCTTTTATTTCAATCGATAATGAAGACAAGATTGTTATTAAATTATGTTTTTCAGGAAAATTTGAAAAAAAAAATCCAATTTTTATCGTCAGGATTCAATCGTCTGTCAGCATTTAATTTAATTTATAAACTGAAAATATTTTGAATAAATTCGTCCAAATGACGTCATTTAAGTAAACGCTAAAGAAAAGGGGGGAAAAGGAATTAATAGTAATTATTATTTATTGATATCATTTTGTTATTTTTTTGTAAAATTTAATTAAACGAATTTATAAAATCACTAATTCGGATATTTGAAACGAATATATAAAATAATAATTGCCCAACTGAACGGAAGGAGAATAAAATATCCTGCGTGGTTTTCTATCCTGCTTGGTTTTTTCCGCCAAGTTTTTTAAAAAAGCGTCAAACCCCTAGAGAAAAGCACCAAAAGTTCATTGGGTTTGTTTTCGTAACTTTTGGCAACAAACTATGTATATTAACGAATCTATCCCTTTTTGAAGTTCGAATTACGCCAAACCTAAAAGCAAAGGATCCTATTCTGGAAAAGTACCCGATTTTCTTATGGACAATATTCAAGTGACATAACATGGTGTAAAATTATCGCGGATAGCAAATTTGTTTAAATATCTCATCAATTGATGCCGAATAAATATAGGCATGCATGCACAAAATATTTAATTAATTTTGTATGATAAATAATTATTAGAAATCTCGTATATACATATTAATTAAAATAAATAATTTACATATTTAAAATAACATGAAAATATGCATGGTGGTTCACTAAAATAGACAGAAAATTAAAACCTGTTACTGAAATTGTCTATAACATAGTACTTTTCAATAGCGTGGTTTTTAATGTTATTCACAAGCAGATGGAATTTTTCTCATCCTTAAACGCAAAGGAAGAATAGAATACAGATCGTTGTTATAAAAGTCCGAGAGATAGCCACAATTTAAACCTAACCATTTTATACAAGCTGGTTTTCAAGTTGTAATTGAATTTACTTATCAATTCCGAAAACAGTCGTCAGTTGTCGTAACAGCTGTGTATGAGGCCATGATAATCAAAAAATGCCCCATTAAAACGTTAAAAGCATGGCAACCCAATTACAGATTTACCAATATTTTAAAAATAAAGCACGCTGTTATGTTTTTAGAGGCCTCGAAGTCTGAGCGGAGGTTGGTGAGCGTAGCTCGCAGGGGGTAGGCCCCTAGTAGAAAATATAAAGAGTGTATTTTATATTTTTAAAAAGTACGCTTTCATCAATTAATAGTTTAATTTAAAATTAAAGTGTAATTACTGCTTAAAGTGATAAAAACATAACACAAAAGGCTTAAAAATACCTTTTAATATATAGATGACATATGTTTCACGCGGTCTAACGGCAACTTCTTCAAGATCAAAATGATAAATAAAATATTTTCGCAAAGTTTTTGAAAATAATAAACACAAATCACGAGATCACATGTCTAAATGTAGCAGGTGCTTAAATGGGTCAAACTGGAAAACGTAAAAATTATTATTTTATTACTTTTGTAATTTGTGAATCACCGCTTGCTAAATTTTAGGTTATTCAAAAGAAGCTGATTCGTTGCGTATGTTCTCGTTTCGCATATATATTTCTATTGATTCACGGATAATGGATGGGAAATAAGCTCTTGATGGAAAAATTATTTTACTATTCTTGAAATCAGCCTCATTGAAAAATAGAGGCTCAATTCTATGTAGTCTAGCCAAGGCTGTATTTTTCTCTCATATTTGATATCTGCCATATGTTCTTTTCAAATATGACAGAAGAACTACAGCCTTGGATAGACTATATAGAATTGAGACTTTGCAGATTGATTTCAAGAATAGTAAAATAATTTGTCCATCAAGAGTTTATTTGCCATCCATTATCCGTGAATCAATAGAAATATATTTGCGAAACGAGAAAATATGCAACGAATCAGTTTCTTTTGAATTACCTAAACTTTGGCACGCGATGATTCACAAATTACAAAATCACTAAAATAATAAATTTTAAGTTTTCCAGTTTGACCAATTTAAGCACCTGCTTACAATTAGACATGTGATCTCGTGATTTGTGTTTATCATTTTAAAAAACTTTGCGAATATAGTTTATTTATCATTTTGATTTTGAAGAAGTCGCCGTTAGAGCGCATGAAACATATGTCATCTATATGTTAAAAGGTATTTTTAAGCCTTTTGTGTTATGTTTTTATAACTTTAAGCAGTAATTACACTTTAATTTAAAGGTAACAAGTGATTTTATTATATTATTTGTAATAGTTTAATATTAATTAATTTACGATTGTACGTTGAGAAATCAATTTAGAAATCTTAAAAAAGATAGTTTAAATAATGTTTCATTTTTTCTTTGTATTTGCCATATCTTAAAAAAGGAACAGAGCAAGAATTAGTTATGAATTAGTTATTCTAGAAAGGACCACTTGTCCTAAAATATTAACTTTTCAGGAGTCACAAAAATTGCTTTTCTGAGAAATATGATTTAAAATTAGTTGCCATTGTTGAAATTCCTTCATGATCTATAAATCTTTATATATATATATATATATATATATATATACAGTGAAATACGTTTAACACGAAACTGAGGGGACCGAAATTTTTTTTCATGTTAAAAGAATTTCGTGTTAACAGATTCATAAAAAAAGGACAAAACTCACCAATATTTTCGATGTCGCGAAATTTTATTTCGATTTCCAGTTAAACTATACTAGTAGGTTACATCCATTAGAATAAAACACAAGCAAAAATATTATTGTTTTTTGGGGGAAAAATCAAATATCTTTTTTGAAGTGTCTTTCTCAGAACCATATTGTCCACAAAATGTTCGAGATCATCCATTGTTTTATTCATCTCTCCATTCGAATGCACATCTAAATAACTGCGCATACTTTTAATCATTTTCTGCATTTCTGAAGTAGAGGGGACAGGAACTGCATCATAGATTCCGTTGTCAGATTCATCGTCGGAATCTACAAAGGTGGAATCATTTGGATTATGAACGATCTCCAAAATGTCTGTGTCTGTCAGAATCGGTGCTGACACATCATCATCGACTGCAACATATTCATTTAATGATACTGTAGGGCAGTCTAGTAATGTTAAGACTTTTCCAAACATTTCATTAAATGTCGGCTCAGTCTCAATATCGGCTGATTCTTGAGGTGCCAAACAATTTAACACTTTGGAGACTCCCACAGGGCGAAAACAATTTTCAAGTGGCGTAGGCTTCACTAAATTCCATGCTGAGCGCAACATATGTAATGCATCCAATAAATTAATGTAGAAATCTTCTTTTGTTCGATCGCGACTAAATATTTGCGAAGCAATTGCTTTCGATAATTTAATTTCAAATTTTGTATAATGCCTTGATCACATGGTTGTAAAACACTTGTGGTATTTGGAGGCAGAAATATAATCTTTATAGCTTTTAATTCAATATAGAGGTGTGCTGGACAGTTATCAATGATAAGCGCGACTTTACGCTTTTCTCCTAAAAATCGCTTATCCAATTTGATAAGCCAATCATTGAAAATAATGGCCACCATCCATGCTTTTTTGTTTGCCGTATATTCAACTGGTAATGTTCTTACATTTTTAAAACACCGCGGTTTTAAACTTTTACCAATGACAAATAAGGGTAGTTTTTCAGATCCATCCGAATTGCATCCAACCAATACTATAATTCTTTCTTTAGAGATTTTTCCTCCTGAACACAACTGTCCTTTAAACGATAAAGTTTTATTGGGTAAGCAGCGGTAAAATAAGCCAGTTTCGTCGGCGTTGAAGACATCTTTTGGGTCATATTCTTCAAGTATTGAAGGCAACGTAGATTGTAACCATTCTATGGTCATAGTTGGTAAAACGTTATTAGCTTCACCACAAACATTTTTTAACACAATGCCGTTCCTTTTTTTGAAACGTTCCAACCAGCCTGAATTTGCCGAAAATTCAATACGCATATGTTTTGCCACTTCATCTGCTTTTTCCAGCAATAAAGGACCTGATATAGGAGCATTATGAGATCTAGCTAGGTTTGAACCAAATAAGCAAAGCTGTCTCTAAATCTTCGTGCTTAGCAGTTCTCATGCGTTTTCTCTCTGGTTCAAACATACTGCGCTCAAACATTAACGGAATGTTATCTCTGTTTTTTATTATCGTTGATAATGTAGAATTGGCAATGCCAAACTCTTTGCAGATTTCCGTTTTCGTCCTGTGTTTTTCATCAACTGCATTAAGCAGCTTCATTTTCATTTTAAGCGAAGTAGCGGTTTGTTTTCGTACCGATTTCTCAGCCATTGTGCTCATAAAACATAAGCTATAATAAAATCTTACCATTGGCTACATCACGAGTCAACAGCCTTTCAATCCCCAACAAGAACTGGCGCGTGACGTCAGAGCGCAACGTATTTTTCCTTCCCCCCTGACAGCTGCGCCACCCGCATACACCACGTGAGGAGAAACATAAACCTAAACCACTCTCAACGTACTTTTCCCTCCCCACTTCATCCCTTCTCTCCGAAGCGAAGCGAGAGTGAAACCTGATACCCATCCTTTTCATTTACAAAACACACGAAATTCACTGATTTTCACGCAAAATTCATGGTTTTAACACAAAATTCACGAATTTCAACTCAAAATAACCGACTTTGGAAACGAACTGAAGAGCAGTACTAATCCTGAAATGCCTGAGAATTTCTTATTAACAAACTCCCGACATTCCTTTCTTCCGGCGAGAAAAGCACAACCAAACTGGGTTCCCACAATCGGCAATTCTTTGGTACAGATAAGGATTCTATTCATTGGCAGTGTTTCTTTCAGGTATCCCTCCGGGAGGGCAGTGCACCCCCGAAGCAAATCCACCGCAGAAAATCGGAGCCTAAGTTTTCTTTAACATTTTATTTACTCTGCCCTATCCAAACCCCTCAATGCCCCCCCACCCCCTGAAGCAAATTGTCTGAAAGAAACACTGTTCATTGGGGGAGGGGGATAGCAATGATGGATGATGACCACTGGGAGAAAAAGAGAGGGGAAAAGGTCGTGAAGGAAGAAGAACCGATTCCCGGAAGTTAAACAATTGTATAAATAAAATCTACAGAGGCGTAGCAAACATGCCACTGAAGCTCGAAAGCGAATTCTTTTCGTGTTAAACGATTTTTGTTTCGTGTTAAAGGAAAAAAATGCATTAAATTGCATAGTACACTGCCCGGACCGCCATATCGTTTCGTGTTAACCGATTTTCCATGTTAAGTGTTTTCGTGTTAAACGTGTTTCACTATATATATATATATATATATATATATATATAGACGCGTGTGTCCGTATATTTCCCTTTGCAGCCAAAACTACCCAGAGCAGACCACTGGTGTTTGTGTGTGGTAGTAGCCTCGAGTCTCCCATCGTGCACTATTGTGGTTGCATGTCGGAAGCTGTGGGTGGGGGGGGGAGATAGGGTGGTTGAAAGTGGTCGACCTAGTGCATAATCAATATAAAAATACACGTGTGTGTCACTATATTTCATTTTGCAGCCACAACTACCCAGCACAGACCACTGGTGTTTGTGTGTGGTAGTAGCACAAACACCAGTCGTGCCCAGTAGTAACCCACTACTGTGCACTATGTTAGTTTCATGTCGGTAGCTGTGGGGGTATGGGAGATATGATGGTTAAAAGTGGTCGACCTAGAGCATTTTCAATAAAAAAAGTCCTTCTGGCCTGTACCGGGAGGAAAAGGTAGCTTTCCTATATCTTCGTTTTAAAATTTTAGCTATTGTTACACGAAAATAGCAAGTTAAAATGCAAAGAAAACGTTTACAAAAGATTCGTTAATAATGAATTTGAATAAGAAATTCGCCAAATTATTGAGCAATAACCAAATTGGCTTCATTTATGAAGATTTATTTTGGTCGCCAAATTTGGCGATATTTCGCCAAATGTCGCCAAGTTTGGCGATAATTTGGCGCTAATGGATATGAATGTATAGTTTTATGCGTATGATTGGGAAAATCATTACAATACTGAAAATTTTTGTAATGTGCTGTCTTGTTTCAAAATGTCAGCCACCCTATAATTTCAAACTGCTCTATCTCAGCCATTTTTTAAGATAGAGGTAAACCAAAAAATGCTCTGTAATCCTCGTATCAAGGCCTAACACTTAATTAAAAAGTAAATTTGAACTTTTAAATTTTTTGTATATTTATTTTAGTTTTAAATTTTTAAGTGGCCACCATCTTGAAACAAAATGGCGGACCAAGCTGGCCAACGAACTCGGTCGAAACATTGGTGAGCGTACAATTAGTTTCAATTAGTTTCATCAAAATTGATTCATAAATACGAACGTTATCGTATGACATAGGTCAGATATATATATATATATATATATATATATATATATATGGATATATCTATATATATAAATCAACATTTGAACGGAGGGTGGTTTTGGGTCTGGGGGTCATGATCGGTGAAAATATATCGAAATTTTCCGGAACTGCTTTCCTCCGAACGGCTGCAATAGGTAGCTTTATACTTTTTTGTATTGAAAGCTACCTTAATAGACGTGTGTGTCACTATATTTCACTTTGCAGCCACAACTACCCAGCGCAGACCACTGGTATTTATATGTGGTAGTAGCATCGAGTCTCCCACTTTCTCATGTTGGTAGCTGTGGGGGTGTGGGACATATGATGGTTGAAAGTGGTCGACCTAGGGCAGTTTCATATTTCGACGAAAGTGTTCTAAAAAATGTTTGGAATCATCTAGAATGTTCTTGATTGTAATAAAATTTTCTAGAATGTACTAAAAGGTTCTTTATATTTTATACATACATACTTTTTTTACATATATATATATATATATATATATATATATATATATATATTTACACATATATATATATATATTTTATACACATATTTGTATACATATTTTATACACATAGATATTTTTATTAGGTGTACATATATGGACCGAAAGGATCGAGAACGTTCTAGAATGTACGAGGACCATTCTGTTGAGGTGTGGGATATATGGTGATTGAAAGTGTTCGACCTAGGGCATTTTCTTATCTCGGCCAAAGTGTTCTACAAAAGTCTCTCAAAAAGTGAATGCGCAAATAGACAAAATGCGCAAAAAAAAAATCAAAATTTAAAAGGGTGCACGAGTAAAAAAGTTCTAAAATTGCGTTTTATGTTATACTGTTAGGGTTAGAAAGTTTAAATTTGGCATGGTGGTTAGTTATAGGATGTAAACACTCGCTAAGAACAGTTTCTAAAAATTTCGAAATTTAAAAGGGTGACATAAGCGGAAAACTTTCTAAAAAAATTCAAAATTACGATTTATTCGGAATTGGTAGGGCTAGAAATTTGGAATGTGTAATAAAACTATATTTTCCCCCAAACAGTCGAATAACCACATGTAATTTTAATGCAACACGATTGGTTGCTACGCAGCTAGTGAAAAATGAAATATGTTTTTAATGATTGCTGCGAAAAAAAAAACATGTTGTAAAATACAAAGAAAAATGGTTCACCAGCTTCTTTTACTACATTTTACAATGAACAAATGTCAAAAAGTGATTTTTTTCTATGCATTGTTAGTAGCTTTAACGTTAGTTTTAACATTTCCTTCCTACTATTGCATCGTGTTCTATAATATTATATTGGGTCATCCGGAAAGTTCTTCAGTTTTTCAACGCGAAGAGCGGTCTGTTCTAGTTATTCTACTACTTTTGATAGGAAGTGACCTTGAATGACCCAAATATGTACATTCGGTCTTTACTGCTTGCGCTGCGTAATTCTCGCTTCTGTTGCGGCATAATTTTTGTTTCAGTGCAGTGCTAAGAATGGAGTAACAAAAAGTTCATTTTCCTCAAATTATGCTCTTTTATTTCAAGAAAGGTTAAAATGATAGTCAGACTGCTCATAAAATTTGTACTGTATATGGACAGAGTGCTATTTCAGATGACACAGTTCGAAGGCGGTTTGAAAAGTTTAAGCACGGAAATATCAGCTTCGAAGATGATGACTCTCTGGACGACCATCATTTGTAAAAGAGGACCTCTTAAAAGAAGCTATCGCTGAAAATCCGCATTACACAGTTCAGGAACTATCACACACAATAAATAATCCAAAATATACAGTGCATAATCATTCTTTTATAAGAGGTCACAGATGATGATCGTCCGAATACGCATCATATACGAGGCTGATATGTCCACGCTTAAACTCTTCAAACCGCCTTCGAACTGCGACATCTCAAACAGCAATTCGTCCATATGCGTCACAAATTTTACGAGCCATCTGACTAGCATTTTTACCTTTCTTGAAATGAAAGAGCATAATATAATGTGAACGAAATTTTTGGTTCTTCATTCTTAGCACTTCACTGAAACAAAAATCATTTCACAACACAAGTGACAATTATGCAGCGCAAGCAGAAAAAGAAAAAAATGTACATAACTGGGTCATTCAAGGTCACACCCTAGCAACAGTAGTAAAATAACTAGACAAAACCACGCTTCGCTTTTTGAAAAACAGCATAACTTTCCGGATGACCCAATAGAAGTTACAGTCCGTGAGGTAACGTCCTATTTTGTCAACCAATTTTAGTGTCGATAATTTTGGTATATATTAGATGTTAGAGATAACGAAAATGCTAGTCAACCGCCAGTGGTGGCTGTTCCTATAGCAATATCACAACCCCGCTGCAATGTGAAATGAATGGGAGCCCAACTACTGCTCATGTCTCTATGTCGGGGTAACATCTGTAAATGGGTAGCCATTCATTTCACACTGTAGCAAGCTCTGCTATGATGCTATGGAAACACCGCCCGCTGGCGCGGCAGCTGACTAGTACTTTCGCTATCTTTAACATCCCATCGATCATACATACCAAAATGTAACGCTGCCTCACGGACTATTATAGATGTTTTGTAATACAAATTTGTTACTTCCCGACGTATTCTTAAATTCATTTTTACTTGTTAACATAAGAAATCTGCATGTATTTTTTGGCCGAAACTATGGAATCGAATAGTGTTTTTCATTTTCGATAAAAACAAAGAATTTTACCAAAAAATGCTCCTAAATTTGGCATTTTGAATCGAATTTTAGACGTTAGAGTCCGTTGTATATTCTCATGAGATAGCAGTTGTTTGCCGTGCAATTCGAGATGTAATGCATCTATTGGAAAGTATCAATACCAAAAGATACCGCGATTCGATGCCACACCATTACAATTTTCATGCTTACAGATTTCATACTGTTATATTTAAAAATAAATTTGTGAATATGTTACAAAGTTCCGCATTGCAAAAAACAAGGAAAAATACATATTTTAGAACTGCTTTAATAACTTTGTCAAACTTAAGATAAGATTTAAAAAGAAAATTGTACTTTCTTTTCTTTAATTTCAGAAACAACAATGAGCACGAGATGATGAGACTGTATGGCATGTGCAATCCCCCATTTCCAAATTTTTACACGTTCAGCAAATGTGTAACTGAAAACCTCCTAAAAGAAAGAGCTTATGATCTACCTGTCTGCATTATTCGGCCTTCAATAATTTTCACTTCCTTGAAAGGACCTTTACCGGTATGTGTTATATTAGAATTTTTTGATACACGGATACCTTATTTACATTCTTTATTAGTTAGAGCTTTATTGTGTGTAGTATCCCATTTGGTATTTGGCATGTTTTGTAATGAATTGTTACTTTATGGGGTAGGTGAGTCTCATATTCAATACATCTTCCCCTTTCTTTTCAAATTCCATCATTTCATACATTATATTTCTTTCATTCTTTTTTCTTACCGAGAAATGTACATTTAAATTTGCACAATGTTTAACCAATGGGAAACTTTACTTTTCATATAAAGTAGCGTAACTCCGGGAGAGTCGCCACATCCGGGATAGATACCGCATCCCTTGTATTTCTTGTAATTATCGATAGATGACAGTCAGACGCGCAGTATAGGTGCGCAATGACATTACATTAACCAGTGTATAGCGTGAATCCCATTTCGATGTTTACTTGTAGCTGTACAATCCTTATTTTGAGGTACGCGCATGATTTCACTATCCAAACTTTTAAACACGTTATGCATAAATACTTTTTATACGCTAATTACTAAATGCACGCATGATTTCGAAGTCAAAACTAAGTGTAGCGTCTGTATAGAGTACTGTGTGTATGGTTACGCCATTTTCCTTTGCGAGGGCAGGCAACTGTGATGTGCTACGTCTGTATCGTACAAAATGGGATACATGGCACAAAGCGATCCGGTATACATGCCGCAGTTACTTTTGTACAGGATGCCGCGAATAATAAAATTCAGTTCATCAGACATTGATGAATGTTCAAACAGAATGAAGTTTGCTGCACCTAAGGAGAAAAAGGGAAAAATAAAAAGTAAGAAGGCGACGAAAGATGCAAGTGAAAATGATAATAATGAAAAGTTGGATCACACATGTGACTCAGACGTTCTTTGCAAGGAATGTTCAGAAAACTACTCCAAAACTGAGAGGAAGTGTGATTGGCTTCATTGCTTCATGTGTCAAATGTGGTTACATGAAGACTGTACTATTTTCGATACTTTTTGTGTAGATTGCGGTAAAAAAAACAAAAAAAAAACAGGTATATTAACAAATAAAGCAATGTAAACACTATTTTACTTTTTCTGTTCCCTCTCCAATACATACTGATGTAAAGTTGTTGCTGAAATAATAATTAAAATCCAATCTTTAAAAAATAAGTAGATAATTTTAGTAGTGAACAAAGTAGGCAGACTAATATTGATTTGAACCTACTAATACGTTTCATTGTACTCATTTAGTTTCATTTTGTTCCTACGTAGTTAATTATAGTCCAGCTATGAATATATGTTTGAATATTTTTTATTTATAATTTCATTCTTTTCTTATGACAATCTCGGCATAACTGCAGCACAAGTGCGGCGTCTCCCCCTGAATGTAGAGGTGACGCGCCGAAATCTAATGTTTTAGAAAAAAATTGTTAAAAAATATTAATTATTTTTTATATGTTTTTGTCGCAGTACACATGTTGTATATTTAACATTAAATTGTACAGCATGATTTTTTTCAGTTTATGTGCACCACGGGATTTTATACACAAATTCAAAAAGATATGCGGCCTCTCACCCTGAATTACTCTATATTAGAACTTGTACAACAGTTATAAAGTGTTTAAATATTACTTTTTGTACTAATTATTCAAATATTTAAGTATTGCGAGGCAACACAATTCTTATTTATTATCATTGTGACTCCTTAATGTTAATTAATGTTAATTTAACCCAGTAACATCCATAGACCGAGTAACTTTTTGGAATTCTTCCCAACGTTTTGTCCCGGTACCATTTATTTTTTACTCTATGCTAATTTTAATAAATTATAAATTTGAAAGTGTGAAAATGTTAGCCTGACGTCAGAGTGAAAACGGATGATTAGCCTTTGTATATAGGTGGATTATAACGCAGAAAGTAATATGGGCTATGTTTTATTTACTTTATTCAAATATATTTCTTAATAAATCAAAATTTTACTATTTTCATAAAGAATGCATGGAAATTTTTCTAAAATTTAACATTTTTTTTCTTTATTGTTTCAAAATTCATTATAAAAAACTGTTTCCAGAAATTAATTTTCATTTGAAATTGAAAATTCCACGTGAAAAATGAAATTGAAATACATTTTTTAAGAATTAAAAAGAAGACCAATATGACGCCATAGTAGAAATAAAGGGGACATTTTCAAACATTTGGTAATAATACAAGGAGGAAGCAGGTGAATATGTCGTCATATTTGTAACAAAAAGTTCATTTTTAAACATTTGTTCATAATACAAGGATCATCAATATGAGTAAATATAGAATGCAGGTGAATATTACGTCATATTTAAAACAAAAAATTGAAATATATTTTACCGATACTGATTATTAAGGATAAATGTCAGTTACATAAAGAAGAAAACCAAATATAAGTAAAATTGATTTTTTTATGTTTCATTCTATGATAGCTATACTGAAGTTAAAAGTAGTTGGCACAGATTCAAAACAATTTTCTTTTGTGTTTATAGCGTTCCCTAGCGGGAAATAAAGTAACTAAATTTTTAAAAAATTGATTTTTTAAGTTTTTTTTTTATTATTATTAGAATAATGTTTTACCCTTGTCAAATTTATGTTTAACAAAAATTTTCACATAATACATTTTTTTACGCTGGTGGCTTTACGCCCCTTTTAGGAAATTGCATAACTAAAACTTTAAAATGGATTTTTCTTATATTTTCAAATATAGCACACATGCTCCAATTAAAATTAGGTAATAGATATTGAACAAACTTTTACTCATGCGTGTATAGCGCCTCCTGTGAGGTAAATACCGTAATCAAATTTAATTTCTATTTGTAAAAATGTTTTTTTTTTTTTATGTTTCACTGTATGACAGCTTTGCTGAAGTTAAAAATGTGTACTACAGATACAATACAATTTTCTTTTGCGTTTAAATGGTCCCCTGGTGGAAAATAAGATAAATAAATAAATAAATAAATAAATAAATGTTTTTTATGTTTTTTATAATAAATCTTCATAAGAAACTTCTGACACAGTGAAATTGATGTTTTGATAGAAATTTTCATATGGTATGTTTTTCTAACTCTTGAAGCGCCACCAGTGGGAAATTACATAACTAAAACTTTAAAATGACTTTTTTATGTTTTCTCATATGACAACCATACTCCAAGTTAAAATATGTTGTACAGGTTCTCCAAATCTTCCTTTTATGTTTATAGCTCCCCATGGGAGGAAGAAATTAAAAAAAACAAATATTGATAAAATTGATTTATGTTTTTTTTAATAAGTTTTCAAAAAAAGTTCTGCCTCGGTACAGTTTATGTTCTGATAAAATTTTTCACATGAAAGGGTTTTTTTCTACGCTGGTAGCGATCCTGGTTTTTACCTACATTTCGGCGTGACGGATGCTAGTTTATTGTTATCATGGCATCAATTTGTCACAAAACGTCTTACACCCCCCCCCCCCCCCCCCCAAAAAAAAAAAAAAAACCTTCTACACTTGGATTTTGTTCTGTCGACTTAAATTGATTTTGTTTTTGCATTTGTGGCGTAGAGTACGTGACTTTCAGTGACGTCACTGTAATGCTAGGTGAATTTAACAATTTGTCAGTAAAACATTTTTTAGAATGTATAATATGTTTTGAAGTGTTCTTGTCCCCTTTTAAAGTTTTTGAAGAAGTTAACATTTTTTTCGTCACAGAGTGGTGGATTTTGACCATAGGTGTGACGTAACTACTGTGACTTGCAGTGACGTCGCTCTAGACGTGCTATACGAGTGTTGTATGCATTGGGCACTGGCGCAATATCTTTGACAATTTTCATACACAAGACTATTATTTTACTAACGATAAATCGTGAAAACATGGCAATGTACACATTTTACACGAAAACTTGGTAACCATCAAATATATGGATAATACTGAAGTGTCGTGCGTCAAAATGGAACTTGATATTTTTTAAATTTTATAAAAAGCTTCTAGTTATAACAGCAAATATTGATTAGATAGCAACATCTTCATGAGTTCTGAATGTAAATAGATTAACCTAAACTTTCCTCTGGGGATTTTTCAAGAAATACGGAGGAAAAAAGAAGCTCATTCAGATGGGTATCTAAACAAGATGGTTAAACTAGGAGAAAAATTCCTATTCATAATCTGAAGGAAAAATCAAACATGTAATGAAGTTTCCATAAATACAGCACATTAGTTTAAAATGATGCAAGCATAATCTTAATTTTATGTAAATACAATACAGCATTTATTTGTTGTTTAAAGGGCTGTATGCTATGCAGAAAGTTATATAATTAAAATATATCATTCTTATTTATTTATTATACATTAAAACACATATTATGGGGTTCTTTATTATCGCCGAATTTATTTTGCTGTAATAATAAATCAATAAAACTATTTTGCACTTGTGAAGTTATGAGTGAATAACGTTTGTATTATTATTATTATATCTTTTTTTTTTCAGAAGTCGTTGCAATGACTAATTCCCTTTATATCTATATATATTTCAGGGGTATGTAGAAGAACGATCAGCTATAGTACAATTGGATGTAGGGGTAAGATCTAAAACGATCAATTATTTACAGTTCTATCACTAGGTTATGTTATTTGTAGTATTTTACTTGAAGGGCTCGGGTGTAAAACATTGTATACGACATTTTAAATTTTTTTCTAAGTTTTATGTAAAATTATTTAACTTCATACCGACAACCTTCTAAAAGTAAAAGGATAATTTTTAACACAATATACGACACAATAATCATAAATAAATTTTAGATATGAAATTTAAGAACAAAGACACTTTACACTAACATAATAATAAAATAAAATTCATCATCAAAAGGGATTGCACATAAGATAACTGAAGGGCTAGTCCTAACAAATTAGCTGTTTCAGAGGTAAACATAACATTTTGTTTTGTAGTTTTCTTTAGAAAACACGAATCTTGAATATCTCGCAACTTGCATTATTTAGGTACCTCGTTTTGCACTCAAGCGATGTATTTTTTAATGCATTTAGTTTATACAAATAAATAGACAGAAAAACAATTAAAAAAAAAGAGAGTTTGATTTAATACTCGCAATGATTTTTTCTTTCACACCAAATTGGCAATGGAACTCAGAAGCTAGACAGAAGCTTTTTGCGAAAACCATGCGTTTAGTTTTCTATGAATCTACCGCGTCTTCAATGATTTTGATGATATATTCTGTTTTAAGGGTCTCGGACTCTTATAATTGGAAAAAATGAAAAAAGTGACCATATTTAACATTTAATATCTTCAAATGTATATGATTTAAAAACACAATTTTTATTGGGATGAATAGATATAAGCGTGTTCTTTCATTTCACATATTTAAAAAGTTACAGGATACAGAATTAATATTTATATGGGGCTTCAAACTGTCAGACATTTGTCGAGCAGAAAATTGACATAACAGCTTACACGCACGATTACGAAATAATTTTTGCATCTAGAATAAAAATTTTCGAGTCTAATTATACTTCATATTGTAATAATTACACTGAATCTCAATAAATTTGTATTTAAACCATTTTTATATTTTTAATGCAAAGTTGTATTGAGCGAATACAATTTTTTAAAATTTTCAACATTATAACCACTTAAAAAAATATTTTTTTTAATAATGAAAATGAAATTTTAGATTCAATTTATGTAGGCTAACATGACACATATTTTTGGAAAATTTCATGAAAAAATATTGATAAGTTTTTGAGATATCATGCACGTTGTGCCCAAAAACATCATTTTGAGAAAAATGATGTTTTGCTTCAGCTTTGAGTGGGTATAATTATAAAAGCCATAACATCTGTTCTAATGGGAATTTCAAGAAAACATTTAGACTAAGATGTTCAGGAAAGATAGGAGTTTAATATATAAAAAAAAATAAAAATTTGAAAATTTTGAAGGATTAAGAGTCCTGAGACCCCCTTAACACTAGAACTACCATGAGCCGACATTTTGACGGTTACCAAATGAATATATTCCGATTCAAACCAGGAATTTCTTTTTAAAATAAATTAAATATACAACTCACAAAAATACGTAAAATAAATAAGTTAAGTAGTTTTAAATAAAATGTCTGGTGTGAAATAGTTTTAAAAAACTTGAGTAAAACTTCCGGTAGTTCTAGTGTTATAGGGATTTCATAAAGTGAAAGTTAACAAAAAATATGTCTATTTCTATCAAAATAAATTATTACGTACAATTCAGGATACTTCTAGAAATAATTCCAATAAAATACAAATACAGTATATTCTCATTTATACAACTTTCAGGGGACCGTAGAAAAAAGTCGTGTAACTGAGAGAGTCGTATAAGTGAGAGACCGTCTTATTATACAAGTTTCAAACTTTATATGCATTAATTATGTTACTTATATTAAAAGCGATAATTTGTGAGTACAAAGACCAGATTTTAACGAAATTTATAAAATAATTATAAAATAATATTAAAAAATAAAATGTAAAATATATTTTTAAAAGTTCACAAAATAGTTCACTCACCACTATGTTTATTTTGAAGATTTACAGATCAGATTTTCTCAAAAAATGAAATGATATTAGTTTGTCTCTGTCGTCGATGAAAAGAGAAAATGTCTTTTTCTAAGTCTATTAAAGCTTTTAAGCTATTTTAAGAATAATCATTTTGGTGGATATGCTCCTTTGATGTATTTAAAGTGGCATTTGCTTCTGAAAAATTTACAACATCAGAAACATTGTTCTCATCTTTGTCACCGTCCTCGATCACGTCTTCATTATTGACATCCTCAAAGATTTCTCATTAAAGGATTTCCACATGCTCTCAAAATCAGATTCATTCGTTGAACTAGCAGTTTGGTCTTGTGATAAAACACATTTACTAAAAAAAAATCTTAACTGTCTGCGATGTCACATTTTTCCAGGCAGATGCAGATGATGATCATTTTAGATGCATAGCATCTAAAATGAAAATTGCTTTAGCTTTCTTTTTGTTTTCCCGATCAAAAACAAAACGACAAATCAAGCTCCTTCTGTAGTTTACTTGAAATTCTTTATAATCCCTAAATCTAATAGCTTTAATGTGTTTGTATAATTTGCTGGCAAAAATCGAACTTTAATTTGTTGCAGAAATGGTAGATCTTTTATATCTGTATGTGATAGACAATGATCCAGAAATGTGCATTTTGCAATAACCCTTATTTCTCACTCAGTACTATACAGAGACGTGATCTGCAGGTGGTCATTTGGCTTTTGTTAATCCGTTTTGTTAAATGGCAGGCACAGGAAAATTGTATACAACCACCTTCCCGCCATAGATTTAATCGTTAATAACACACCAAGGTAGATAAGAAATGTTATTCATTATTGATAAACACTTTAACAATAGTCAAAAGAATAAAGGTAAGAAACATTAATGATTTGTACTTTAATGATTATAAAAATAAATTCTTGAGTGTAAAATGTAAAATCGCCTGAACAGTTTAAAGCGTCGTATACATGAGAGGAGCAGTCGTTTAACTGAGAGAAGTTTAGCATTATTTCCCATAAAGCGTGGATGGGACCAAGATAATTCGGTGTATAACCGAGAGAGTCGTATAACTGAGAGTCGTATAAATTAGAGGTCACTGTATATGCTAAATATTGCACTTGCATTGGAAATATTTGCAATGACACAACAATGCGGCAAAATTATAGGCTTTAGACTAAATATTGGCAATGAAACGGCGATAACAATATAAGTGCAAGACTGGCGAAATGTAAATATTTCAATTTTGGGACAATATTTCATGACAATGTTAGCTAAGATATAGCCAATATGAGCAGTATAAGTCTTAATAATATTTTGCTACTAGAGTATCCCTGTATCTTTAAGCAAAACTTTCTTGTTCAGATGTGAAAAAAATTTAAATAATCATGGCAGTTTTTTATCATTTTAGTACAATTTTCTGTAAATAAAATATTATTAGTATATGAAATGCATTTTAAAAGTTCATTACTCGATTATCTTTCAATCTTGATAATATCAACACTACATCAATATCTACAGACAATCAAAGCAATGAACGAAAATAACAACCATTATCGAAAACATAACATTCAAACAATGGAATACAATGGAATAATCTTCGTAGAAATTGAAAATCCGTGCAGTGTTTTAGTTTAATTCAACTCAACAGTCATGTTCAATTCCATAAGCTTGCGCTCAATTTTAATCATTTTTGTATATTTAATTTTCACTTTATTAAATATGCAAAAAAGAAATGGTTGTTAATTTTTTAATAATGGTTGCATTGTTCGTTTCCTGTTTTGAAGAATTGTTACATCTATTCATTTCTTTTCAGGTTGGAAGAGGATATGTTCGTGTTCTTAAAATAGACAAAAGTAAAAGAATTGAACTCATACCTGTTGACGTCACAGCCAATGCTCATATTGTAGGAGCATTTCAACAAGCTTCAAAAAGGTTTCTAATTTGAAATCTATTATCGTATACACTGAATTTCTCCTTTTTGAACTCCCCTTCATTTTGATTTTTAAAATATTTCTGTTTTTGAAATATGTATCCCTAAAACAACTTTTGAAGGATTACATGTTTAACTATGGGAACCCCCATAAATTTGGCGTGTGAAAAAAGTATTTAAAAGTAAGTTAAAAAGTAATTTACTCTCATTATACAGGGTCATCGAAAAGGGTGTCCCTGATGTTAAAAATAAATTGCAAGAGAAATTTTCAATCAATCGATATGAAATCAAAGTGAAATTGTAGAACATCTGAAGGAGTTTTTGTAGTGGTGATTGCGTTGACCTTGACGCGACTGCGCGCATGGGTCGACACCACTTCGTGACGCGATACCATTTAACTCATCAGTCAGTTCACAATAGTCATGGTCAAAACATCTCAAAAACATTGTTTATGTTGAAAATTTTCAGGATCTGCAGCAATTAAGGGAGAGAATTTACGCAGCAAGAGCGACTATAATCCCTGATATGACTGAGCGTACCTAGAAGGCGATCGACTACCGTTTAACCGTTCTACCGACTGCCGAACAACAGAGGGAGCTGATACTGAAGTTTTCGAAGAAATGTAAAAAAAAAAAACTCACAGATTTTTCCAATCTAACAGAGTAAAAATAAATTATTTATCTTTATTAAGGCTTTAGTTATTTTAATTCGAAATCGGGGACACATTTTTCGATGACCCTGTATTTATTGAGAAGGACTGGAAAATATCATACCCATGCGGTGTACAAACTGTGAAAATATGAATTTTTCTTGCTCTTCCCACCAAATTATAAGAAGTGATAATGTCGGACAAACGTGTATTTTTCACTATAAATGGAGTTGTTGCAATTTAAGGAACACACTGCAAGTTTTGAAGAGGTTCTTACACGTGTTTATCTATACTAATAAAAGAAAGTTTCGCTCTGTGTGTGTGTGTGTGTCTGTTGGCGAAGTCTAGGAAAATCTAGCCCACCTAGAAGGCTGGAAATTTAGATTTAGGTAGTCCAAACCCTCTCCTGGTGCACCATTACTTCAGAATTTTAATATTTTAATTACTTTCTGAAATATTAATTAAAATGCACAAAGAACTCTCATTAAAAATACGCTTTTTTTCTTCGGTTGGTTGGTTGTGTAGAATATCTTCTCAGAACACATTAAATAAATCAGAGTAACGATGCATAGATAAGGACTTATAACGAAATAGTGCCAACATGGAATACAGTTACCTGCATATAGCCAAGCTAATGTAGCGCCATCTACTCACGGCAAATTACACAAACGCCATCTGTTTAAGACATTTACAGGCACATTTTTCTTCATTATAATTATCTGGGTTTAAGGTTTTTTTAAAACAGGACATATATTATTATGATAGAGACTATTAATACAGAAAACTTTATTTAACAGATTATTTGTTATGTATTTGCGGGAATGGCGAGGGGTAGGGGTCTAATTACATTTAACAATTTTAACCCGTAGCGTTTAATTGTTGTTTTATATACAGAATACCGCTATTTTAAATCTCAGTTTCTCAGTAATAGCTCAGTAATAATGTTCCGAACATCTCCATTTATTTCCATTTTTACTAAATTATTGTAAAAATCAGCATTCATTGCTTCAAGGTGTATTTCCGAAAAGCAATTACCAGTATTTCCGAATAATAGCCTAAGCCAAATTTCAAATTAAGTTCCTAGCTTAACCAAATGAATCAATATTTAATGATGTATAGTGATCCTACTAATTAGTTATTTACTGAAGGTCACTTGAACATTCGCCACCCCCCCCCCCCTCCGGTTTCTCCTTCAAAGTTTTCTCTAACTGTTCCCCGTTTCCATATCTCAGCAACTATCTTTCCGATTTCAACGCAAGTGATTCCAAACATTATAATTAACTTAATAGACACCCTTTATAACATTAAACTAAATTTATGAGTAGAGGCTACCACTATTTCCGAATAATAGTTTAAGCCAAATTTGTAATTAAGTTTCTAGCTTAACCAAACGAACGAATTTTTAAAGATGCATAATGGTCCTCCTAATTAGTCATTTGCTGAAGGGAACATGAACATCCCCTCCCCTCCGGTCCCTCCTTCAAAGTTTTTTCTCTAACTATGGCCCGTTTCCGTATCTCCGCAACTACTTTCCGATTTCAACGAAACTGATTCCAAACATTATAATTAACTTAATAGTCACCTTCTATAACATTAAAGTAAATTTATGAGTAGCGGTTACCAGTATTTCCGAATAATAGTTTAAGGCAAATTTGTAATTAAGTTCCTAGCTTAAGCAAACGAACGAATTTTTAAAGATGCATCGTAGTCCTCCTAATTAGTCATTTTCTGAAGGACACTTGAACATCCCCTTCACCCAGCACCTCACTCATGATTATTTTCTCTAACTGTGCCTTATTTCAATAATTCGACTTATAATGTTCCCATCTTCTCGAAACCAGCTCGATTTTGTCGCACGGCTACTATACAGTACCGTAGGCAACGTTAACCTGTCTCAGAAGTTCTTTCCGAAAGAGGTTGCTCTCCTGTCGGTGGAAGGGGGAAATAAAAGATTTTCCGGAGCGTGCGAGCGTGTCCGATATACGGTGTCGAAGCCATCGGAGACCTTGGCCAGAGTTTCGTTTTTTAACAGATTTGAGTTTATTACACGGGCTCGGGCAACGCTGGCGGGTCAGCTAGTTATATTATAAATAAAACGAATTTAAATCGCTAATTGCGAACAACAGTGAGTACAATTATTTAAAAACCTCTTTTTCGAAAAATTTGTAGCTCATGTGCCTAGCTATTCTGTTATGAAGGCAGTCTAATGTCAAATGGATTTTTGAGTTTTGTGTGTGAACGTGTTATCCTGATTCTAATATTTGTGCGTGAAGGAGCTACCTATTCTGTCGTCCCTTTCATTTTCGCAAAGTGGGCCTGGATTAGTCATGGGCGATTCTGGTAAAATCGAGTATCGATAAATACCGACATCGTATAAAGCAGCTTCGATCATATCAAGAATCTATTCCCAAATTCTACTATCGGATGTTCTAGAATCGATACTCACTTAGATAAGCTTAAACAGTAATTCTAAAACTTAGCTATCAATTGGCAAGAAATTTGATCGTGATTCCTGATAACGGAGATAGATCGATATTTCTAGGGCTTGCTTTCATAGCAATTCTGCATTCTGCATAGATTCATAGCAATTCTGCATTCTGCATAGATTCACAGCAATTCTGCATTCTGCATAGATTCATAGCAATTCTGTATTCTGCATAGATTCATAACAATCTGCTAGGGGTTTTTTGCTTTCATAGCAATTCTTTTGATGCGACTATTTTGTCGGCAGAGCTGATGTCAAATTTCGTATAAGAGCCTTTTTCTTTCCAGGTTATATTGTTATATTTTTAGTTTAAGGGCCTAGTTATTTAGGTTACTAGTTTATTAAGTTGTATTACTCAAGTTCGTCCCCCCTCCCCTTCCTCTTCTACCCCAAATCATAACTTTCTTAATTATGTCCGATTTGAACGGAATTTGAACGTAACCACTATTTTTGTACAATAATAAAATTTGTTGGCTTTTTTACTGTTCAAACATTTGACCTTTGGTTTAGAGTCACATTACACAGGTTTCTCGTTAGTTAAGTTGTAGCTCTCAAGTCAGTCTCCTCTTCTCCCCCCTCCCGTCTCACCCACAAATCATAACTTTCTTAATTATGGTCCAATTTGAACAGGACTTTTTTTTTACATTCTTCCCAAGTTATTTAGTTACCAACTAAACATTGGTATATTTCTGCAAATTTTAGTGACCACTATTTATGAATAATAATAAAAATTTTCGGCTTTTTTATAGTTCAAACACTCTATTCGTGGTTTAGAGCCACGTTACTCAGGATTCTCATTAGTTAAGTTGTATCTCTCAAGTTTGTCTCCCCTTCCCCCCCCCCCCCCAAATCATAACTTTCTCAATTTTGGTGCCTGCAAAAGATAAAATTTGTATTAGAGAATAGAGATATAATTATAGACTATTTTTATAATTGCATTAAAACATGAATTGACTTCCTTTCATTTCGGGTTACGGGTTGACTTCAATTGGAATTTCCGGGTTCGGTCGAGTTAAATCTGACCCTTACACAACTCTAATCTCTAGGGAGGGGAGAAGGAGAGAAACTTGAGAAATACAACTTAACTAATGTTGACTTAAAAAATGTTGTAACCCTGAGTAATGTGACACTAAACCAAGGATAAAATATTTGAACTGAAAAAAAGTCGAAATTTTTATTATTGTTCATAAATAGTGGTCACCAAGAGTTGCAGAAATAACATCAATGTTTAATTGGTAACCAAATGTCAAAAAGTGAAAATGTCAAATCTCAGAGAAAGGTCCCGTTCAAATCGGAACATAATTAAGAAAGTTATGATTTGGGCGGCTGGAGGGGGAAGAGACAAAATTGAAAGATACAACTTAACTAGCGAGAACCCTGAGTAACGTGTCTCTAAACCAGTGGTTCCCAACGGGGGGCGTACGCCCCATAGGGGGGCAATTTGACTTTTCAGGGGGGCAATTTAACTTTTCAAGGGGACAATTTGGAATTTCTGTGAACTCATACCTTCTGAATTGTTTTTCTATTAGTAATGTTGTAGACTGAAAATAAAAGTTACACATTCAAATTTCAAAAAAAAAATAATTAAAAAAAAATAAGTTTTTTATTCAATTTTTTAAAAGTATCCATTCAAAAGTTTCAAACACAATTCTACCAGAATAATTATAGAGAAAACTTTTAAAGATATTTGTCTGAGTGCAACGAAGACTCATACACAGCGCAGCATTACTTTGCCCCATATATAGCTACGGTGGATATTAAAACCTTTCGTCAAATATAACTCAAAAATTATGTAACGGATTTCGTTCAAATTTTTACAGCAGGTACCTATAAAGGTGACAACGACGTCTATTTATTACCAAGAATAAATGTCAAACCGTTTGCAAATTATATTAAAAAAATAGATAAAAAAGCACAATTAAAGTACATACGTCACGAAAATTTTGTGCGTACGTCATTTTCACCTGCGGGAGATTTTCGTAGACAATCGGAATTGAAAAGTTCATGGAGTACATGGAGCAAAAAAATATGCACGCACTAATATTCAGCACAATAAAACATATTTCAATTTAGTAGAAATCGAAAATTAATCTGTATTTTTTTCTGTTTGAAAGAAAAACCCCGCAATAACTTGGTAGACTTGGTATTAGAGATTTGGCGAAAATCTCAGCAATAGCAGCTTTTTTTATTTCGCGTGTGTAAATTAAAAAAAAAAAATTATTTGGTGTTTAAATAAAAGGTTTCGATTTATGGCATTATTTCTTTTTTTTTCTCTTTTTAGCATTTTAAATGGGATTAATGAAAGGCATGTATTTTAAATTAAATGTGTGAACGGTTTATATTTAAATGAAATGAATTCAATATGAATGATTATTGGCGATTTATCAACTGCGCCAGGTTAACATAAAAGTACCAATATATCAAACGGTATGTACTATGTGTAATGAAACAATTATATTATAATCACCCATCGTACAAGAAAAAAGGGTACTGTTCGGTTAACCGGGCGCCAGTGATATATGTACATATATAAACACATATGTATATACACACACATATATATATACATATATATATATATATATATATATACATACATATATGCATATATGTGTGTATGTATACATAGGTATATATAGATATGTGTATATATGTGTGTGTGTGTGAGTATATACATGTATATGTATCACTGGCGCCCGGCTAACCGAAAAGTACCGTAAAAAACTAATATTCTGCATTCAGAGAGAAAAATCCATCTCCTGTTCCGTAAGATTTGGCGAGTTCTTTTTTGGTGATAAGTTTTTCGATGTGATTGTTGGGATCTGCAGGATTTGGCTTACTTTTTCTAAATCTTATTTTTTTGCAGATGTATATGTAAATATAATTTTTTGCAGATACTTTTCTATTTTGTATATTTGGCATTCTATTTTGTATATTTATTATTTGGCATTTGGAAAAGAGATTTTTACCTTTTTATCTGTGCCTTGGGAAATATTAAAAAATAAAAAAAGATTTACATATATCAAGCGTATAATGTTATGTTTTGCATTTTTATACGGACCACTACTCCATTTTTAGATTTTAAATGCTATTTATTATTTACTAGCCGTTTATTAATTGTTTACAATTTACCCCCCCCCCCCCTGACAATAACAATTATTTATCACAAAAATGCCTCTTAGGTTTGTTAAATAAGTTTGTTTATGTATTTTCATTACTTATTAAAATATCGAATATGGCGATAAAATTTTATTTTAGCATCGTGCTTAAATTTTTAAGATGGTGCAAAAACATGCTTTAATAAACGTATGTTTGTAAATATTTGAAAAACATGTTTTACCGCTCTCTTGAAAAATTTTGTAAGATGCTAAAACTACCTTTTGGCACCAATTAAATTTTTTTTCGCCAACCGACATAGGATACGAAACTTTTCCCCATTCAGATACACAGGCAAGGCGGGTCTCAAACAAGAGTAAAGCTTGCAACAATATTGTTTTAACTTTATAAGAGTTACAATAATGATATTAAATGCTCCGATTGGCTTTGGGCCCGATTACGAAAGTTTCTCCTAAAAAAACTGTAGAAGAAGTCTTTTACACTTGTTTGAAATGAAGCTCGGTGTACAAGGTATTAGTTAATAATACAAACAACACTAATGGCATGGAGGAAAAAGTTTTAATTTAAATGTATATATTTGAAACCCTTCCCTACCCTACCCCCTACCCCAAAAAAAGTTACAGTAATGAATTTAAAATGGCGTTAAACCACGCTTTCTGACATAAACAATTGGCTGCAAACGCGATAACGAAACTTTCACTTAACTTAATAACATGTAGCTAATATAGCCCTCAAGGTACTTTTCAGTTATACAGACCTTGTGGTTTTTTTAAGAAGCTTGAGGCAATTCAGGTTTAAGAAGTTGAGATTTACTGTCAAATGATATAAACAACTATGAACACAAAACTGATGAATTATTATTCAGGTTTATGTATGTATTTAAAAAAAACTGCATCTGATTACACTTATTAGATAAATTATTTCTGTTTGCATTTAATAACTGATAAACGGCTTCTGTATATTAAATGAATTGTTTAAATATTGGGAAGAGGTGCGAGAGGTAGAAAGACGAGTAAACAAACGGGTAGACAGACGGGTAGAGAGACGAGTAGCGACATAGGTAGGCTGACGGGTAGCGAAACGAATAGACAGACGGCTAGAGAGAAAGGTAAAAAGAGGGTTGACAGAGGGGTAGCGAGATGGGTCACGAGACGGGTAGCAACACCGGTAGACAGGAATGTAGCGAGAAAGGTTGCGAGACGCGTAGCGTGGTAGATAAAGAGACGAGTAGAGAGATGAGTACAGAGACGAGTTGACTGATGGGTAATGAGATTGGTAGCGAGTCGGGTACAAAAACAGACGGATAGTGAGACGGGTATACAGACGGGTAGAGAGACAGTAGATGGGTACGGAGGAGATGGGTAAGAAGATGGGTAGAGAGGCGTATAGCCAGCCGGGTAGAGAGACAGATAGACAAGTTGTGAGACAGATAGACAAATGGGTAGCGAAGTGGATAGAGACACGGCTAGACATACAAGTAGTTAGACGGATAGACAGACGGTTAGAGAAATAGATTGGCGGGTAGCGAGACCGGTATAGAGACAGGTAGCGAGACGTGTAGAGAGATAGACAATCGGTTAGAGAGACGGGCAGAAGAACGGATAGGGAAACAGACAGATTGTGGAGAGACAGACAGACAGGCAAAAGAAAAGTCTGCGGATTGGCGCAGTAAAGGCGCAAGGGGCAGAGCCTGCTAGAGAATAATCAGGAAGTATCTGTTAAGCTTAACTTTGAAATATATATTATTTTTCAATTTTGCCGATATGGAGATTTAATGTAAAAGTTATTTTACAGAAGTTATCGAAAGATTTTTTGTATACTTTAATAGTAATTTAGACTATAGTTTTGCAATCTGGTTTGTAGCAAAGCATGCTATCAATGTGGTTTGAAGTGTAAGAGTTTCTATAAACAGTTATACAAATAATAGATTATATAATCAAGGAAGAAAATTTTTAAATTCAGACACAAAAAAAGGTGCAACAATGAAATTAAATTTGCGTTAAGCCACGCTTGATTTTATAATCTATTGGCTGCAAATCCAATTACGTAACTTTAAAAAGCTTGGCGTTTTAAAAGATCCGGCGTTTTTTTTTTTTCAAGTTTTGCGCAATACGCGCTTAAGAAAATGAGAGTCTTTGCCACATGTTAAAAAAAAAAATATGACAACACATCTGATGAACGGTACTTCTTTTCTATTTTTTTAACAGTGTATATGAATTTATATATGATATTTTGTAATTCTATCATTTAATTTGCTCTTTTTCTTTATATTGTAATTGTTAACCCTTCTCGGCAATATCACTCAGACTAATCCCTTTGAGGGAAGTCCTAATTAGATACTTTTATATATTTAAAAATTCTTTATAATTTTTCTGATTTATAAGTATTTTAGAATTTTAAACAACTTTTTCGATTATTTATTGAATGAGTCGCACTGCAATATGTCACATGAAAATCAATTTTACGCATGAAATTATTCAAGTGTATATTTAACAATTACTTGACGACCTTCCTTTACAGAATCTTTTATCATGTTTTATTCTGATTAGAAATTGTTGCGTAATTTAATCGCAGAAATTTTGCGATTAAGTAAGGCAAAAATGTTTTATTCAAAATTATTGATTTTTCTAATCAAGGATTCTCTGCACTCTATTCTCTATACATACGTGGCGACCGTGTGCCAGTAAACTACGAGGAGTATCAGATGATTATAAAAAATATTTGATTCATCCATTACCTCCGGCGCGTTTCAGGATCAATGTTAAATGCTTTTAACTCTATTAGGAGTAAATTCTTTTAAAATTTTATAAGAATTATATGTTATAGGGGGACGGGGGGCATCATCATTTTAGAGATGTTTTGGTGGGGCGCGGCTAAAAAAAGGTTGGGAACCACTGCTCTAAACCAAAGATAGAATGTTTGAACTGTAAAAAAGCCGAAAATGTTTATGATTGTTCAGAAATAGTAGTCACCAAGAATTGCAAAAAAATCAAATCGGACCATAATTAAGAAATTTGTGAATTAGGGGGAGAGGGATGACCTTGAAATACAACTTAGTAAACTAGTAACCCAAATAACTAGTCTCTAAACGAAAAATGTAACAATTGAACCTGGAAAGAAAAAGACCCTGATACGAAATTTGACAGCAGCTCTGGCGCTAAAACAATAAAATCGATAGAATAAATATACTGCTGTGAAATCTGCGCCAGAAACAGCGATATATCCCCGTTAGCACCTCGCGGGCACAGATGGATCAGCAATGACGATTTGAAAGAAATTAAAAATGAATGATACTATCCGTATCTATGAAGCATTGAATCGACCGCAATGACGAATTGCAGGATTATAAAAATTAACGATGCTTATTGAGAAGATCTCTATTCTACATTTATTCTTTTCTCAATATCTCTAGTTCTGTATATCCGATCCTTACACAACTTGGACCATTCATCTTGGTTTGTTCACCACCACCATCACCACCATTTAATTTCTGGTTTATTCTGCCAAGGGCGCTGGAATTTCCTGCATTGCCTGCTGCATAGTGTATATTTCTTTTTTATTCGATATCTCAGACTCTATGGGTCCTATCTTCCCATAACTTGAAGAATTAGTCTTGGTTTACCTCACCCCACCCCCACAAAAATTTTAGTTCTGGTTCTTAAAAATCGGATTTGATGTCGGTTAAGAATAACAATTTATTGACAAGAAACATCAATATAAAATTATAGTATCGATAAAATTGAGTTGACCATAGTATCGATACAATAGATAAAAAATATCGACATCGCCTATTACTAGGCTGGATCTCCAAAAATACCGATTCCGAAGTTACTTCGAGTAATAATATGACAATTATATTTCTATGGTCGTCTAGTTGGTATAAATACCGTGGTAGAAGTTAGATCCAGCGGATTTAGTCGCATCTTACCCTGTATAGAGTACCATGCAGGTATTTCATCGCTTCCGGATATTTGGAGTTGAGTCTTTGACTGAAATCTTCAACAATGTAGTAAAATGTTGAAAATGATATTTCAAATAATAAAGAAAGTTGGAACCCACGGGGCCTCTTTGTTATTACATTTGTAATATTGTCAAGTAACGTTTTAATGTTTTCCGAGACAGTTTATCGTGACGTCTACAGTACACCTAGTGATCTTCATTTAGGTCCTTGTGAATGAAAAAAAAATAGCCATTTCGCAATAAGTAAGCAAATTTCTTGGGAATAGCATTCTTCACTCAATATTTATTGTTTCAAGCTTAATTTTAACCATCGTTACTTTAAATTGTCCTGCTCTACTGCCACCATCTTTTCTTATTGTTTTTAATAAATTATTGTTGTTAGTTTCTGAGTCATGGCTACTTTCTTAGCTGTCGGGCTCTTAAGGGTCCGCCGCAAATTAACATTTTGTATTTTATGATAACTTGGCGACATGGTTAGATACATTTAGAATTAATATATTTTATTAAAGGATACCAAAAAAATTCTGTCATTAAATTTTGGGATTAATTTTTCGCATACCAGGTCACACTAACGGCAGGAATAAAAAGTATACGATTTTGCCAAGAATGGGGATTTAAGTTAATGCTTTACATGGAACATTGTAAATATAATAAACAAACAGAAAAAAGGGTATCAAATGACATAAGCAAAGTTATAATTCAGTGAAATATTAAATAATATAAAGATTTATTTATATCTTAAAATGAGTTAATGTCTGTATTTCATAAATAAAAAACATCTGTATATATTACCAATTTTTATAAGCAGAAACTTTATTATATAAAATCCACCCTCAGCCATAGTGCTTTAGATGTGGTTATAGCTGATGATTCTTATGAATAGTTTTTTTAAGCATTAGAAGATCGGTTTCAAAATAAACGATATCTTTTTAACAGTCACATGAATGAAATATTATCTATGGAAATGTCATTGCAGGATGCAGCTAAACGTCTAAGAGCTGTAGTTTACAGATGTCAAAATCATATTCGAGCTCTTAAAACTATATGTTTAGAACTTAATGAATTTTCAGAAATTTTGTTGATAAACATTATTCATAAAAAATTGGCAAAGAAACGAAAACAAAAAACATTTTGAATTATCATTAACCACTACGAAATTATCCGAATGGGATGAATTTATTGTTTTTCTACAAAAAGGCTGTTTAGTATTAGAGAATTTGCAGGGTTTGTGAAATATGAAACTTAAAAACAATTTTCAAGTGAAAGAAAGAAAAAAAAATATTTGTCAGGAATAGCCCTGATACAAGAAATTAGTGTGGTCTTAGTCAATCGACCAATCATTCTATTTTTAAATGTAATATGTTCTTAAAATTAAATGAATATGACAGATATTCTACGGCGAAAATGTTTAATCTTTATCATAATTGTTTGGGCACAAAACATAAAATCGTTAATTGTTTATTTTATTGCTGCAGATTTTAGTAAGATAAAAAGCATAACAGCTTACTTTGCCGCAGACAGTCGACGTCAAACATTTATCACTCAAAATGTAAACCAAAAATAAATTAGTGCTACGAGTGAAATAAATAGTCAGTTCAAAGAAGAAAGTTAATATTAATCATCTGAAATTTCTTAATCATTATGTAATAAAATTTATTTTTCGAGAGAAATTGAAAGCAAGTTTCTTTTAACGACGTGCGTTATTTATGTAGAAAATTTTCAAGGTGTAAAATTACCAGCCCGTGGTATATTAGATAATGGATCGCAGGTTTCTCTAATGACAGTTAGGCTATCTCGAATATTAGGATTAAGAGAAATTGAGCTAATGTTTTCGTTTCTGGAATTAATAGTAAAATTTCGAGCATGAAATCTAAAGTGCAGACAAATATTCAAATAGAGATGGTTGCTTTCAAAAATCAGTTCAGTTTGTAATTACGTCAAAAATAACTGAATGGGTTCCTTCTTGTAATATAAACGTGGCTGATATTTAGTTGCCAGAACACACAGACTAAGCGGATTCCATTTTTGAAAAAACCAGCTAAAATAGGTATTTAGATTGGGGTCAGAATAGTTTTATGAAAATTTGAAAGCAGATAAGCCTCAAATCTAGCAATTAATATTTCAGAAACAGTTTTTAGTTACATTGTTTCCAGGACCTTAAAAAGTAAATGCAATCAACAATTTTGTAGTATTGTCCAGTACACAGATACGTTAGAAGAAAACGTTCAACAAATGTTGCAAATTGAGCAGCTATGTGAGAATAATGTATTAGATAACGTAATATTCTTTAGGGAATAATCCTCATTTAATTTCAGCGATTTCATTATCTAAGATGACCATGGGGTCGTCACTGGTAATAATATTATCTTCTATTGAATTAATGGGAAGAATTAAATAGATTATGTTATTCATCAAGTAATATTGTTCACATTTTAATTCAGATATATAGTTAGCAATTGACTAGGGCGTCAATCCTTCTGGTTCAACCTCATGTAATAATGTAATTATGCATATAAAATTTTTTGAAATTATTAGAAACTCATAGATAGGGCTTGACAAATGCGATCGCCAGGCCAGTAGTGGTGACCAAGTTCTTTTTCTTTATCTGGCGATCAAGTTGTTTAACCTGGCGAGGTTTTTTGTACAAATGTTGAACTAAGGAATGAGTACAAAGGGCACATTTGCTCTCACTTCACATAAGATGTGTTATTATACAGTGGTGCCGAAAATTTTGGACATTTTTTGAAAGTTTCATGTTTTTTAACTTTGTGTGCTTGTAGAATATATTACTTTTCACTTAAATACAAACGTTTATATATCACATTGAAGGTAATTTAATGTAGAATTTAATAATAAAAACAGTATTACAATATATGTATTACAAAAAAAGTTATGCTCATTTTAGTAGAACAAACAAACACAAATCGTTTTGAATAAGGACGTGTTTTGTAATAAAAGCGTACTAGCCAATCACAAACACTGTTCTGAGGACAAATCAAATGTCTGTAACTATAGTTTAGGTTATTTGGATAGTAAAAGAGTTATTGTTGTGGAAATATTTTGCGGAATGATGCATACTAGTACAATTTAATAAAGTATTGCTGTTTTTGAATATTTAAAGTCCTTTTTTTAAAAGTTAAACTAATTTTAAACAATGTCATCAACAAGAAGAACTAATTGGACATCTACAAAAAGAAGCTGAATTGTCATATTGAGAGAAAATGGCTTCTCTTATGCTGAAATTGCAGGACAAGTTGGTGGTTCAGTGACTTGTTCTGGTGTACGAAAGTTCTGTTTACGTTATGAAAAAACGAAATCAGTGGAAAATAAGGCCAAATCAGGCCGAAAAAATGTACAAGTGCTACTGCCGATAGAAAAATTAAACGGCTATGCCTTCAAGATAGAAAAATTTCACCAGATACCATTAGATGAGAAATGAATGCAGCGGGTATTGCAGTAAGTTCAAGAACAATAAGAAGAAGGTTATCAGGATTTGGACTACAAGCTAGAATTCCAAGGAAAAAACATATTTAAATCAAAAGCAACGCGAAAAACGAGTTAAGTGGACAAAAGAACACATTAAATGGTCAGAAAATCAATGGAAGCAAGTAATCTGGAGCGATGAGAGTAAAATATCGCTCTTTGGTAGTGATGGTAGAAAATACGTGAGACGTAGAGTAGGAGAAGTACTTCATCCTGATTGCATTGAAGCAACTACAAAAAAAACCAACAAATCATGATTTGGGCATGTATGTCTGCAGATGGTGTGGGCCGAATTCAAGTGATTGATGGCATCCTGAATGCCAAAAAATACATCGAAACTGTCCTGGAACCAAAATTGATACCTTCCATCAGGGATCTCTTCCCCAACAACGCACCATTTATTTTTCAACAGGATTCAGCTCCATGCCACACAGCAAAAGTATGCAAAGCATGGTTTCAAAATAAAGGCATAGATATAAAACCATTGCCAGGAAACAGCCCTGATCTCAATCCAATTGAAAATTTGTGGCGACGTTTGAAAATTCTTGTACGAAGAAAAGTCCATCCAATAAAAAACAACTTATTGAAGCTATAATTGATTCTTGGCACCATGTGATTATGAAAGATGAACTGCAAACACTCGTTCATTCGATGAAAAGACGCTGTGAAGCTGTCTTAAAAAATAAGGGTTATTCTACTAAGTATTGATTGTGTATCACTTTAAAAAAATGCAAATCTAAGATAGATCTTACTATTAGTTGCATAACTTTTTTTGTAATACCGATATTGTAATACTGTTCTTATTATCAAATTCTACATTGAATTACCTTCAATTTGATATATAAACGTTTGTATTTAAGTGAAAATTAATATATTATACTAGCACACAAAGTTGAAAAACATGAAACTTTCAAAAAATGTCTACACTTTTGGCCACCACTGTAGATGATAGAAAGTTACGAAATAAACTTAGAAATTACATTCAAACCAAACATCTTTTTAACTCTTGTTTTTAATTTGGCGAAAACAAGTTCATCAAATTAAAATTTTAAAATATTAAAATCAAAATTATTTAACAGATTTCGACAGGAAAATAGACAACATATCGTCGTGATAAAACCGAAAGATTTGTAGTAACGATGCCTTTAGAAGAAAATCTGATTGTCCTCAGATAATACGAAGTTATCACCGATAAAAGTTTAGAACAATTGTAAAATCCCCTTAAGAAAAAACCCCTTAATGCTCGAACTTTATTGCGATTTTATGAAAGAATACACAAATCTTGGTCGCATGACAAAAAGTACCAAAAATATAGAAGAAAGAGGTTGTTACAACTTTCCACACCATGGGGCATATCGTGCCGAAAGTTCCACAAATAAAAAACACTTTGAGTTGTCTTTAATACTTCTAGCCCAAAACTAATGGCAAATCCTTGAATGATATTCTTTTGAACGGATTAGTAAACGGAGATCTATACGAAATAATTATTCTCTTAAGAAAACATAGATTTGTATTTCTCGCTGACACTGAAAAGATGTGCAGACAAATAGACTGACATCCTGAACAAAGAAATGTTAAGAATCTTATGGAAATCAGAAGTTTTGAAGCGGCGATTGAACTTCAGTCTCAGCTGCTACAGCTTCTGGTAGCTAATGGCATGCACTTACATAAAAAGAAAAGAATGCCAACCAATCCATATTACTTGAAAATTTCAATAATAAAAATTCAGAAAGACTGAAACCAAGGCATTGGGTGTCACGTGGAATCCTAGATTAGATGTCTTTACATTCAAGGTGGAAATTGACCAGCAAAAGAATTTTACTAAAAGAACTATCCTTTTTGATATAGCTCGCTTATTTGATCTGCTTCGTTTTATCGGACCTGTCATTACAAGGGCTAAAACTTTCATGCAAGAACTGTGAAAACTTAAACTTGATTGGAATGATACACTTCTAGTTCTTATAGCTCAATTTTATGTCCAATTTACCAAATCTTTAAAATCTATAGAAAGGCTTGAGATTAGTCGGTTTATTCTGAGTCCTTCTGAACAGCATATAGAGCTGCATGATTTTGCAGACGCTTTGTCGATTGCCTTTCGAGCAGCTGTCTACATCCGAAATTCAAATCATACTACTAGTTCCTGCATTTTAATTAATAGCAAGTTGAAAATAGCACCTTTGAAGAATATTACCATTCCCCGCCTCGAGCTTTTAGCTTGTCTCCTGTTATCAAAGTTAGTCGTCAGAATCTTGAAGGTCTTAAAATTTGACATTTACGACGTCTATTTTTATACAGATTCATAAATAGCATTAGCATGGATTCAGACCCCACCATAGAAATTAAAGACGTTTGCCAGTAATCATGTTGCAAAGATTCAAGGCTATATGAAGAACTTTCATTGGAAGTATATTTCATTGAGCAGCAATCCTGTCGATCCAATATCGCGAGGTATAGATGCTACAGAATTAGCAAGCCATAAACTGTGGTGACATGAACCTGCCTTTTTCACTCAACTGTTTAGTGTTCCTGACCATGAAATTACTTAGCTATCATCAGAAGACCAGAGTCTTAAAAGAAATGAAAGTGGTTTCTCCTGAAACACAAATGTCGGACACTATAATCATTTGTTGACTTTTAAATTTAGTAGATCCATTAAATTCTAATGACAATAAGCTTTTTCTATAACTAATAATTTTCTTAAATTAAAAAGAATTTGTAATTATATTTTTAGATTTCTTCATAATTATAGAAATTAATAAACCAAATTATATAGGCCACTGTCTTCGTTGGAATTACTAATATATACTTTGCTGAATATATAAAAAATGTGACCAACCAGAGGAATCTTTCAGGTAACAGCAAATTAAAAATTTTAAACCCATATTTAGATTCTGAAGGCCTTATTGTCTGAGTGCAACGAAGACTCATACACAGCGCAGTATTACTTTGCCCCATATATAGCTACGATGGATATTAAAACCTTTCGTCAAGCATAACTCAAAAAATATTTAACGGATTTCGTGCAAATTTTTACAGTAGGTACCTATAAAGGTGACAACGACGTCTATTTATTACCAAGAATAAATGTCAAACCGTTTGGAAATTATATTAAAAAAATAGATAAAAAAGCACAATTAAAGTACATACGTCACGAGAATGTTGTGCGTACGTCATTTTCACCGGCGGGAGATTTTCGTGGACAATCGGAATTGAAAAGTTCATGGAGTACATGGAGCAAAAAAATATGCACGCACTAATATTCAGCACAATAAAATATATTTCAATTTAGTAGAAATCGAAAATTAATCTGGATTTTTTTCTGTTTGAAAGAAAAACTCCGCAATAACTTAGTAGACTTGGTATTAGAGATTTGGGGCAAATCTCAGCAATAGCAGCTTTTTTTATTTTGCGTGTGTAAATAAAAAAAAAAAAAAAATCTTTGGTGTTCAAATAAAAGGTTTCGATTTATGGCATTATTTCTTTTTTTTTTTTTCTCTTTTTAGCATTTTAAATGGGATTAATGAAAGGCATGTATTTTAAATTAAATGAGGGAAAGGTTTATATTTAAATGAAATGAATTCAATATGAAAATGTTATAGGAACAATATTTGGCGATTTATCAACTGCGCCAGGATAACATAAAAGTACCAATATATCAAACGGTATGTAGTATGTGAAATGAAACAATTATACTATAATCACCCATCGTACAAGAAAAACAAAAACATATTCTGCATTTAGAGGGAAAAATCCATCTCCTGTGCCGTAAGATTTGGCAAGTTCTTTTTTGGTGATAAGTTTTTCGATGTGATTGTTGGGATCTGCAGGATTTGGCTTACTTTTTCTAAATCTTATTTTTTTTGCAGATGTAGTATTATGTAAATATATTTTTTTGCAGATATTTTTCTATTTTGTATATTTGGCATTCTATTTTGTATATTTTCTATTTGGCATTTGGAAAAGAGATTTTTACCTTTTTATCTGTGCCTTCGGAAATATTAAAAAATAAAAAAAGGTTTACATATATCAAGCGTATAATGTTATGTTTTGCATTTTTATACGGACCACTTCTCCATTTATAGATTTTAAATGCTATTTATTATTTACTACCCGTTTATTAATTGTTTACAATTTACCCCCCTGACAATAACAATTATTTATCACAAAAATGCCTCTTAGGTTTGTTAAATAAGTTTGTTTATGTATTTTCATTACTTATTAAAATATCGAATATGGCGATAAAATTTTATTTTAGCATCGTGCTTAAATTTTTAAGATGGTGCAAAAACATGCTTTAATAAACGTATGTTTGTAAATATTTGAAAAACATGTTTTACCGCTCTCTTGAAAAATTTTGTAAGTTGCTAAAACTACCTTTTGGCACCATTTAAAATTTTTTTCGCCAACCGACATAGGATACGAAACTTTTTCCCATTCAGATACACATGCAAGGTTGGTCTCAAACAAGACTAAAGCTAGCAACAATATTGTTTTAACTCTATAAGAGTTACAATAATGATATTAAATACTCCGATTGGCTTTGGGCCCAATTACGAAAGTTTCTCCTACAAAAAAACTGTAGAAGAAATCTTTTACATTTGTTTCAAATGAAGCTCGGTCTACAAGGGATTAGTTAATAATACAAACAACACTAATGGCATGGAGGCAAAAGTTTTAATTTAAATGTTATATATAATGTTAATGTTTAGTTATATATTTGAACCCCTACCCCCCCCCGCCCTTCCAAAAAAAGTTACAGTAATGAATTTAAAATGGCGTTAAGCCACGCTTTCTGACATAAGCAATTGGCTGCAAACGCGATAACGAAACTTTCACTTAACTTAATAACATGTAGCTAATATAGCCCTCAGGGTACTTTGCAGTTATACAGACCTTGTGGTTTTTTTAAAAAGCTTGAGACAATTCAGGTTTAAGAAGTTGAGATTTACTGTCAAATGATATAAACAACTATGAACACAAAACTGATGAATTATTATTCAGGTTTATGTATGTATTTAAAAAAAAATTGCATCTGATTACACTTATTAGATAAATTACTTCTGTTTGCATTTAATAACTGATAAACGGCTTCTGTATATTAAATGAATTGTTTAAATATTGGGAAGAGGTGGCGAGAGGTAGAAAGACGAGTAAACAAACGGTTAGACAGACGGGTAGAGAGACGAGTAGCGACATAGGTAGGCTGACGGGTAGCGAAATCAATAGACAGACGGCTAGAGAGAAAGGTAAAAAGAGGGTTGACAGAGGGGTAGCGAGATGGGTCACGAGAAGGGTAGCGACACCGGTAGACAGGATTGTAGCGAGAAAGGTTGCGAGACGCGTAGCGTGGTAGATAAAGAGACGAGTTGACTGACGGGTAATGAGATTGGTAGCGAGATGGGTAAAGAGTCGGGTACAAAAACAGACGGATAGTGAGACGGGTATACAGACGAGTAGAGAGACAGTAGATGGGTACGGAGATGGGTAAGAAGATGGGTAGAGAGGCGTATAGCCCGACGACTAGAGAGACAGATAGACAAGTTGTGAGACAGATAGCAAATGGGTAGCGAAGTGGATAGAGACACGGCTAGACATACAAGTAGTTAGACAGATAGACAGACGGTTAGAGAAATAGATTGGCGGTTAGCGAGACCGCTAGAGAAATATAGAGACAGGTAGCGAGACGTGTAGAGAGGTAGACAATCGGTTAGAGAGACGGGCAGAAGAACGGATAGGGAAACAGACAGATTGTGGAGAGACAGACAGACAGGCAAAAGAAAAGTCTGCGGATTGGCGCAGTAAAGGCGCAGGGGGCAGAGCCTCCTAGAGAATAATCAAGAAGTATCTGTTAAGCTTAAATTTGTAATATATATATATTTTCAATTTTGCCGACATGGAGATTTAATGTAAATGTTATTTTACAGAAGTCATCGAAAGATTTTTTGTATACTTTAATAGTAATTTAGACTATAGTTTTGCAATCTGCTTTGTAGCAAATCATGCTATCAATGTGGTTTGAAGTGTAAGAGTTTCTATAAACAGTTATACAAATAATAGATATATAATCAAGGAAGAAAAATTTTAAATTCACACACAAAAAAAGGTGCAACAATGAAATTAAATTTGCGTGAAGCCACGCTTGATAGAATAATCTATTGGCTGCAAATCCAATTACGTAACTTTAAAAAGCTTGGCGTTTTAAAAGATCCGGCGTTTTTAGTGTTTCGTTCATCTCACGAAACCCTATTACTCCCGCTCCGTTGTTTGTCTGTCACAGAGCCATTCTCAAAAACTATGTAACTTACAGAGTTGAAACTTTGTGTATAAATCTGAATATCAGCTATAAAGAGCTCAAAATATTAAAATTTGAAAAATTCGTATTATTTTAATAAATAGAGATAAAAAACCAAAATTCTAACAGCCTTTTCCTATTAAATTTAAACATTTTTCGTTATAGCAGATGCCAAAAATTAAAAATCCACGATGAAATTCTTTCTACAATAATTAACTTTCTATCAGACGATTTCCACGTGAAAAAAAAGATTAATATGAAATAAAATTGATTGACGTCATAGTGGTAATAAAACGGAAAAATGTCTCAATAAAACAAAGAGTATGAGTATGTGTATGCACACAAAACAGATTAATATCACGTCATTAGAGAATTAAAAAGAAAATCCGACGTCATATCGGAAGTTTAAAGGATTTTTCAAATATTTCAGAATAATACAAAGCGAGTATCAATATGAGTTATAGAACGTATCGAATCGTGTTAAAAATCCGAATCGCATTTAGTCCACATGACAGATATTATTATGACAGAATACAATAGCGGGCTGGTTTAGATATTCGAAAAAACGAGAAAAAAAGACCGCTAAATTTTGACTTTATAAAAAATATGACTTTTTTTTTTGGTTTCTAAATGAAATTTATTTGGATTTATTAAGGAACGGATAAAGTGTTTTGAAAGGAATATTAAACGAAACCCTTTGAGCGATCTTCGATCACACTTACCCACTTATTTTTTTATTTTAATTTTTTTTTCAAGTTTTGCGCAATACGCGCTTAAGAAAATGAGATTCTTTGCCACATGTTAAAAAAAAATATGACAACACATCTGAGGAACGGTACTTCTTTTCCATTTTTTTAACAGTGTATATGAATTTATATATGATATTTTGTAATTCTATCATTTAATTTGCTCTTTTTCTTTATATTGTAATTGTTAACCCTATGTTCTCAGCAATATCACTCAGACTAATCCCTTTGAGGGAAGTCCTAGTTAGAGTAGGAGGTCATTTAGACAATTACAATCTGACCTATAAAAAACACCCTGTCTTGTTGCCAAATAAACATCAGTTGAATGGAATTATTTTTTAATATTTTCAAAGGTTTTTTACATCTCGGGCCACAGTCATTATTGCATCATATTAGGCAAAATTATTGGGTACTTAATGGCAGATCTCTAGCCCGAAGGATAGTTCATAAATGTGTCGCCGGTTTCCGAAACAAAGCCATTGGGGTAAATAAAATTATGAGAAATTTGATCTCAGAAAGTGTCAATCCGTATCCGCCATTTGAAAATTGTGTAATTGATTTCTGCGGATCTTTTATTATTATATATAAAAATCAAAGAAAAGGAAATTGTAATGAACTTTATATAGAACTGTTTGTTTGTCTTGCCACGAAATCAATCCATTTAGATATTGTAACAGATTAAAAATCTTAATTATTTATTGGTACTCTCAAACTACTCTTTGCCTGAAGAGGTAAAAGCTCAACTGTCATTACAGTCAACGGAGCTACTTTTGCAGGTATCAATTTTGAATTAAAGAAATTACATGCCCTGGTATGTAAATTCGATGACACATCGGCTAATAATTTTGCATCTGAGGCTATTAATTGTAAATTCATATGGCCTCGTTCACCCAATTTTGGTGGATTATGGGAAGCAGGGGTAAAATCATTTTAATATCATCTTAAAAGAACTTTAGGCAATTCACGAGTAGAGTTGCAAAAATACGGTTTATTCCCAGGTTTATTTCCAATAGACCCGGTTTATTCCCAGGTTTATTTCCAAAAGACCTGGCTTATTCCCCCAAAACCCCGTTTATTCCCAGGTTTAAACCGGGTTTTTTCTAGCCTTTGCAACTCTATTCACGAGTAACCCTTGAAAAATTTTGGACTTTACTTGGAGAAATAAAAGGGAATTTAAATTCTCGCCCTTTACTAACTTTATCGTATGATCCTACTGCAGTTGAAGCCCTGACCACTGCCCAATTTTTGATAGGCCTCCCAATCACTTCAATAACGTAGCCAAATTTAACAAACGTTATCAAAAATAAGTTATCTAATTGGCAGACAATAACGAAAATGACTTAGGAAGAAATGGAAGAAATGGAAAACTGATTATTTAGTCATCTACAGCAACGCACGAAATGGTTAGTTGAGAAGGCATATCTTAAAGAGGATGTATGGTCGTCCTAAAAGAAGAAAATTTACCCCCTGGTAAGTGAGTTTTAGGCTGATTTATTAAATTAATACCTGGTGCTGATAAAAACGTCAACGTGCTGGAAATTAAAACAGTACTAGGTTTCGTTACCAGATATATATCAAAAGTTTGCCCTCCTCCAATAGAGGATAACAATTAGCATCAATAATATTTAACCATTTCTTTTATTAGTCTAGTATTTTCTTTCATTAAATATTATGGATTTATTATATGTAATGTAAAGAATTCACATTATCAAGATTTTGTGTAAGATAGCTGTACAAAAGGAAGCAATTCGTCAAGCTGATGGCGAGAGACCTAATGGTGACATTTTGAGACAGCTTGCATCAATAAATTCTAACATTGCTGTAGGTCTGAATCGTAAAAAACAGCAATCAACCCCACTCGTAGTTTCTGAGAATATATTCCCAGGGTAAGGGAATTGATACAATGCGATTGGTTTGAGCTAACGTAACAACAAAAACAACAGTTTAATCAGATGTGACCACGACAAACCAACGAGAAAGAGCAGGATGAACAATCGACTGTGATGCAAGTTGAAGATCAGCTATGGCACTGTCATGCAAATTTTTTACCAGTTAGGGAAACACCCACCGTCTGTGATCTACATCCACCGTCTAGGATCTGCACAAGAGAGTTTAGAAAAATAAAAAGAGCGGTGAAGCATTTCTCTCTTCGAAAAAGTAAAAGGAAGGTTGTCTTATTTTTAGAGAAAGCTTGTTTTCTCTCTGGTGCGAGGATCGATAGACCATTTTTTGTTTGTGAAAACAATTAGCTTTATTATTGAATGACTTTAAAATGTGTCGTCATATATTTTTAAAAAGTGTGATTTATTTAATTTTTAAACTTTATTAAACTAAAGCTGACTAATTAACCGACCCCAGAGAATTCTTATTATGCATTAAATAAAGACTTAATTAATTGGAATCAACTTGTCTATGCAAAAGGGTTATGATGGAATGGGCAGGAATTAAAGGGATATTGAGAACAAGACTAACAACTACTATTAGTCACTGAGCCGTGCATTTTTCTCTTCAACAATATGTGTTTGATCCAGCGCTACTTTTTAATATCTGTATTTTACGATATTCAAGTATGTTATCATTTTTCTATTTCTTATATTTTGAAAGTATTATATTCCTAGTGTTTGTCGATTGTGTATCACAATTGCTTGAAAAATAATTCTTATTGTATGTAAGTTTTGTAATATATCTACCTAGTATTATTTTATTGAATGTTATCACATGTCAACGGAGGATGGTATGTTACGGCTTGACTTGATATTGATTCAAGCGCACCGCCTTGGCGCAATCTATCCTACTTTTGATTTTCATGTTTGTCAACAGTTAGTCTCTCCCGCATTGTTGTTGTAATAGTACGTAATATTCTTTAGGGAATAATCCTCCTTTCTTTTTAGCTATTTTATTAGCTAAGATGACCATGAGGTCATTACTGGTAATAACATTATCTTCTATTTAATTATTCCGAAGAATTATATAGATTATGGCTTTCATCCGGTGGTATTGTTCATGCTTTTATTCAGCTATATAGTTAGCAATTGACTAGGGTGTCAATCCATCTGGTTCAACCTCATGTAACTGTATGTAATTATATGTATATAAACATTTTTGAAGTTATTAGAAACTCATAGATAGGGCTTGGCAAATGGGGTCGCCAGGTCGCCAATTGGGCAACAAGTTTTTTTTTATCTGCCGACCAAGTTATATAACCCTGGCTTTTTGTACAAAAGTTGAACTAAAGTATGAGTACAAATGGCACATTTTCTCTCATTTCTCATAAGATGTCTTATTATAGATGATAGAAAGTTACGGAGTAAATTTACAAATTACATTCAAACCAAAAATTTTTTTAACTCTTGTTTTTAATTTGAAGAAAATAAGCTCATCAAATGCAAATTTTAAAATAATAAAATCAGAATTATTTAACAGACTTCGACTGGAAAATAGGCAAAAAATTGTCTTCCTGCTTCATTATTTCATCATATCTAGATTTTGTAGCACTGAACTATCCGCACATTTGAAACATTCGGCAATCAGCATTTCATAACATGATGATTAATCCAACCTTTACAGTATTTTTTTTTTCAAAAATATATAGTTTTGATAAGTTTCATTAGAAAACTTGGTTTATATTATCTTTCTAAATTATGTACTATTCTATGTTATGTTACTAATAATTCTATACTATGCTTTTTATTTTTTTTTTCAATTAAATCATAAAAAAAATTGTGCTTTTTGAAAAACAATGACGGGGTGTGGGGGGGGGGAGGATAAATATTTTTTTACTGGCCACTAGAATTTTATGCTGGCTGCCACATTTTATAAAAGTTGTAAAGCCCTGCTCATAAGAATCATTTGACTCTCATCGCATTAATAATCTATAGCTATAGCATAAATTATATATCGTAAATATATATTTCCACTAGTTTTACAGTCCATTAAAAACATAATTTAGCAGCGTCAACAGAAAATAAGAAAATAACCTTATGAATATATCAGAAAAATTTACAATGATGAGCAATAGAAAATAAAAACACTTTTAAGAGGGGTCTATTTTATAATAATGCTGACAATGCTTCATATGCTATAACTGATGTGTATGTATTTTATTTTACATTATCCCTTTTGTTTTTGTTAGTTTATCTTCACCATCTGTATACAACTGTGTTGCTGGAGAACTAATGAAACTTCCATGGGGTGACTATGTGGAAAGTCTATTGATAATGGCAAGATCAAAACCTGTGCCAAAATGTTACTTGCGTCCGACAGCAATTTGTTGCACGAATCCAACATGGTATTTCTTTCTAACTCTTCTCCTTCATTACATGCCTGCTGCTATAGCTGACATGCTCTTTTGGATAAGTGGCAGTTCAATCAGGTAAACTTTAATTTCTTACTCATACAGTGGCAACAGAAAAGTATTTATAGAAAGGATGTTCACCTCGTAATTTTTTAATTATAAATTTGAGTGCGAATTTCAGTAAGAAGCATTTTACTCACAACTCAAATAATGTAATAAAATGATAAACATTTCAATGATAACCTCTAAAATACAAAATGCATGCAAAAAACCGTTCAAATATATGTTTCCCCTTACAAACTATAGCTTGTATTTTAGACGTTATCATTAAATAATCGTACAATTTAATTTGTGAATGAAGTGCATTTATTTTTCTCGAAACCTCTTTCAAAATTTTACTTAATTACAAAATTGCGAGGAAAATATCGTTTGTGCAAATAATTTTTCCGTTGCTAGTACATATATTTATGAAACTCTGAAAAAAATCAAGATATAAAATTAGAAGTTAAATAGACGGTGAAGGAAAAAGGTTATAGGAATTCGGATAAGAGCCAGAGCAAGGATTGTGTGGGCGGTGCTCCGGCACCAAGCGCCAACTGCTTTACAGTGTTGACAATTGTTTGATCAACGCGTTTGATCAATTGATGCTCTAAAGATAAAGATAAAAATAAACAAAATTCAGTTCTAATTTCTTTTTAAATTTTATACATTTCAAATCTTACATCTTTTCTCTAAAAAATTTTTTTATTAAATTATCTATCATATATAGATATACATATATAGATAATATTAAATTAATCTAAAGAAAAGCTAATAAAATTTATGCTAATAAAAGAAAGTTGTTAGTATCTTTTTCTCTCTCACTGTGTGTGTGCGTCTATTTGACGGAGATAGCTTGGGAAATGAATCAGATATAGAGAATAGCAAGTTTGGATAAGGACGAACAAAAACAGATTCGATTGCACCTGAAACTCAGATTTTTCATTTTATCCATAATTAGCAAAGATAATAATTAAAAACCCTACTGAATGAGCTTCAAATTTTGACAGTTCTCTTGTGTTAAGACAGCTTCTGCGCATATCCGGGGAATCATTTATTTTTCAAGCAGACGAATAGGAGGAGAGATTTTGCTTTTCTGCATTTTGAATCTGCCATTCCCGTTTCCCGGATAGAAATAAAATATAAATTTAAAGAATACTCACTTATTCAGAATATTTTTCCGGTTGTAACGGTATATTTTGTTTAAAAGAATACTAATATTTACTACTTCGAAAAAAAAATCTGGAGGTCGGTTTTATGCTACTATCATGTTTTCCGTTTTATGTGCATTTTGAAACTACCATTCCCGTTTCCCAAATAAAAATTTAAAAAAAAAAAGATATAGAGAGAGAAAGTAAGAAAATAAAACACTCTCTTATTTGGGTATATTCCTGACAGTATTGGTATTAGAATTGAATAAAATTAGACAAATTGCAATAGACAACGGATTTCCCCCTTAACACATAAATAAATTAATTTATGAACTAGAACAAAAAAATTCAAAGAATATGTTAAACATGAATGATCTCAAATTATGCAAGTTCTATTATGCACCAAAATTATATGGAAGATTAAGATACGCCTTAAAGAAATTCGATATCAACTTAATAGCTAAACCACCAACAGAGTTAAAAGATTTAATTCACAGGAAAATCGATCCGATATCCAAAAACGATTTCGCAAAAATCTTTTCTATCCCATTTTGTACAAAAATGCAAAATGATTTATCTTACATAGGCATGACTACTCGTAAGTTTAAAGAAAGATTGAAAGAACACATTGCTGACATCAAATTCAACCGACCATCTAACGCATTATCAAAGTTATACCAACGACAAAATATAAAAATTGATAATAAAAACGCAAAAATTATAGTATCTATAACGAAGTGTTATACTGCTAAAATCGGAGAATCATTAGAATTTTTTAGTAAAGGAAATAGCGCATGTAATGATGGTTTATCTCTCAACATACCTTAAATATGGTTCAATATTTTGAAAATATCAGACTTTAGAGCCTGAATGCAGGAATTTTTTATACACCCCTACAGATTAATAGGCTAGTCCTTGTTCAAAACTGTTATGTAACAGCACAGTAGAGACGACAATTTTGTTGCAGTCAACGTTTTTTCCCCTTGAAAATGAAAGCGTGTGTGTGTGGTCACCCAAAACAGTAAGTTCGTTTGGAAAGATTTTCGTTTAAAAATATAAAATCATTCAATTTTGGGGGTTCGTTTGTAAAAACAGATCAGAGTGTGTGTAGCATTTCCGGAAGTGTGCTGCCTACTTCCCACAAATAGGTTCGTCCGGATAGATTTTCTAATTGAATTACAAAATCAAACAAGTTAATGGGTGTATGCTAACCAGGACCGTGCGAAGAGAAAACTGCGCCCGGGGCAAAGCTTCAATTTGGCGTCCCCCCCCTTCTTTTTGTGACAGGTAACACAAAACGGATAAAGTACAAAAACAGAAATAAAATCTATTGAATAAACATTTCGCATTTACTTTGGAAAATTAAAAGGTTTAATTTTACTTCAGAAATTGCAGAAAATTAAATAGCATAAGAGAAAATTGCACTTATTTGTTGGAGAGATCGTGATATTTTGCGACAGAAAAAAAATGATGAAAAAAGAAAAAGAAATTCCCCAGAAAATGATCGATGACCAAAAAATGAATAAATAAATAAATAAAACCGTGGTTGGTAGTAAAAATTTGGCGCCCCTTCAATTTTCGCGCCCGGGGCGAAGGCGGCCTTCGCCCCCCTCTTCGCACGGCCCTGATGCTGACGAAGAGACAATAGGGTTTTCAACACTAAATCCCTTTCGTAGAAAAATGTCTGAATTTAACACTGATTTTAGGTGTATTTATGGTTATTATTATCCTGGGGTCGATTCCTGTCAACGCCGGATGATTCAGCTAGTTAGGAATAAAGTTTAACGATTAAAACAGTCTAGATATTGCATTATTTTCTGTATATGCAAAATGTTCTCAAGAACGCAAACTTTTTTTGCATTAAAAGCATTGTATGATCACTTCCTTCGCCTGTATATAATGCTGATTTAGTAGAAAATCTAAATATAAAAAAAAATAGTACTAGCACAGCCTAGCGTCACGGTATAACTGTTTATTGTCTATTGTATCAAATATGAACATTTTGGCGCAAGTTCCTGTCAACTAATTTTATTGTGTTTGATCAGTACGTCCTATTACCTTATTTCTATGCGGTTTACAGAGCCGCAATTTTTTTGATATAAATTAATAACTACAATTTATTGAAAATTGAAGAAAAAATTGATTCCGCCTGTAACTTTATCTCTTGCGGTTTTATATAAAGTTTAAATTGAAATCAGTCTAATTTTTGGAATATTTTGTTTCAGTTTCTTTTGGTAGTATCAGTAGACATCGGAGTTATCTTCCGTAATAAAATAGAATTTTGTAACCCTCACAAAACCTTTTTCTATATTCTTCTAATATATTAATCTATAAAGGGTGTTGTCGAATTCGACCGACAAATTCAGAGGGGTGATAGTAGGCATCAAGAGGATGAAAAATTGCCATAGAACATAGGGTCGCAAACCACGTTTATTGGGAGAAAATCGCAAAAATAGTTATGACGTCGAGTGGAACAAAAAGGGCCAATAATAAGTAGAAAAAAAATTTTTTTTGACACATGATATATTTCATGCATGATGGTGCACCAGCACATTTTGTGATTGCGGTGTGTAACCATCTCGATACTACATATCGCGGGAGGTGGGCTGAATGCGGCGGACCTGTTTCTTGGCCTTCACGCTCTCCGGAACTCAATCTCTTGGATTTCTTCTTCTGGGGCACCTGAAATCGATATTTATCAGACGCCTAGTGGATACACAGGAGGATCTGGTAGCAACGCCTTCGCTTCAGCAGACATCGCCAGCACACGGGGTATGTTTGAACGCGTCCGGCAATACTTCGTCCGTCGGTGTTGGCTGTGCAATGAACTTCGCGGCCGCAACTTCGAACAATTCCTATAAAAATGTCTCGTCGTCTCTTTCTGACGTTGAACTGTAATGCATTGTAATCCTGCTTTACATCAAATAAATGTCTTTCTACATTTTATTGGTCCTTTTTATTCCACTTGATGTCACACACTTCATAACTGTTTTTGCGATTTTCTTCCACTAAACGTGTTTTGCGACCCCATGTACAATGGCAATTTTTCATCCTCTTGATGCCTACTATCACCCTTCTGAATTTGTCGGTTGAATTTGGCTACACCCTGTATAGCAATTTTGCAAACCAACAATTACGAATAGCGTGCAAGTCTCTTAATATAACTCGAAGTTACATCGATCAGTGAATTAAAAAAAAGGCGCAGTTAAGTAACGTTCCCTGTTGGGTATTCAAATATAAAATTGAACCAACATAGATATTTTTAAGTAATAACTTCAAATATAAAATTTGGTTCATGACTGTGCTCTATCATATGAGAGTGGCTGTAGTGGCCCCTAAGGGCGAAATGTGAGAAATGTCGACCCTATGTCGAAAAGTATGAGAGAACTCAATAGGAACGAAAAAGCAGTGTCCCTTGTTAAGTAAACGAAGTCAAAAATCGAATCAACATAATTTTTAGTAAATGTTTCGCATAGTGAATTTGGTGAATTTCTTTGGTGAATTTTGGAACAATTTCTTGATTGGAAGAGGTACACAACCAACAGCAATTAGTTTTTGGATTCTTTTAGCTTATAATCTATGTTCAATTTAGTAAAGTCCAACAACTACGCCACTGGAATCAGAGCACAACAAAGTCAATTGAAGATCGACGCTCTTTTATCGGGTGAGAGAAATCGTTTCTCTTTTCGTTATTCTGCGAAGCAGAATCCTTCACACCGCTCGGAGTGAAAAACGTTTTTCGAAGTTTGACAGGAAGTCAATTAACATTCATTTCTAAGAGTCCGGGGTGGACGTGTCGCTGTTTCGTGTCAGTAACTAACTATAGCTTGGAAATTTAAGTCTTGCTGGCTTTTCTCGATTGGGAATGTTTAATGATTGTCCGAAGAAACAAATTTTGCACCTCAAAGCAGGGGCTCTGAGTCTGAAAACAAAATGGATTCAGAATTCCATTCAGACGCTGCTTAGAATATCTGTGCACTCACTTATATAACCTGCGTATTCATTGTGCAGAACAAAGGATGTTTCACTAACCATTCGTAGCACCATAAAGTGATATCATGAACAAGATTCATTCTCATAGGAGGAGAGGATATATCATGATGTTACAGCAGAAAGTTTCACTTCGTCCAAAGTTCTCTTGCTGTGGGGACTTCGGTGAGTTGAAAGCGATACCTCTCGGCCTCATGCATTTAGTTGAGCTGAGAACCTCATTTCATTGACTCATGCCTCATGCATTACTACATGTCGCTGAAACTTCAACCTAAAAGATTGGTGAAGACGAATCGGATCGTTTGATATTTTGCAGCGGATTTCTGAACTTAGTCAAAAATCAGAGTAGAGTTGCTTTTACATTGGAATACCTATGCTGCTTTCCTGAGCAGTATACAGGTGTTTTGAGTGAGATAGTGTAGATTTCTCACAATGTTAATTTCAAAAGCAGTCAGATTTTTGCATTAATTGTTAGTAAAATGAATTGTAATTTTTTTTGTACCTACGTGAAGCTTCATTATTTTTTTTTCGAATAGGTATAGGTAGAGTTGCAAAGGCTAGAAAAAACCCGGTTTAAACCTGGGAATAAACCGGGTATTTTTGGAATAAACTTGGTTTTTTGTGAATAAACCAGGTCTTTTGGCAATAAATCTGGGAATAAACCAGGACTATTGGAAATAAACCTGGGAATAAACCGCTTTTTTGCAGCTCTAAGTATAGGATACTTTTAGATGAATAATTCATTCCAGTGTTTGACGAATTGCGCTTTGTATACATCCAGCCTTGCTGAACTACAGAAAATCTTTGATATAGACACATATATGTATATATATTTGGTAATTATTTATTTCGCGAAATTAGTAATCCATACCTTAAAAACTATCAAAAACCGAATTTAAATTGTGGTCTGATTCGTTCATTAGTTTTAGCTACAGATGCTTTCAAACCAGGGATACCATATTGGCCCCCTTTTTATTCAGAAATTTCGAATTCATACTAAAAATTCATAATATTTTTTTTTAATCTAAAGACAGACATTTCGTGATTACGAAAAGTAAAATTCTTCTTTTGAAAATTTTGGTATGAATTCGAAATTGTTCAATAACTAGTCGGATGTGCCAATCCCAAAACTTTCCTCTATCTCAGTCATGTTAATACTTCCAAATTCGCTTATCACATCGCCAATAAAATCAATATTTTTCGTCATTCTGTTATACGTCAGCTTCTTGCGAATCGTCGGGTTACCGGGATGCGATCAACTGATGTATACTAAACTACGAAAAGTCCTTCTGGCCTGTACCGACAGGAATTCCTCTATTCCTTGGTTTTACGATTTTAGCTGAAGTTAAAATGCGTGGAACCCAATTAAAGAATATTCATTCCCAGTTCTCGTCAACATTGAATTTGAATGAGAATATCGCCAAATTACTCCTCTACAGCCAAGTTGGCTTCATTTAGAGCAACCTATTTTTGTTGCCAAATTTTGCGATATTTCGCCAAGTGTCGCCAAGCTTGGCGATAATTTGACGGTGGCAAATGTAGATATATAGTCTATAAGAATAGGAACAATGGTTACAACAATGAAAGAAAATTTGCCGAAACTATGTTAACTAAAACTCATAAATTAAACCCGTTTACGGATGAATTCTGCTGTCTTGTTTGAAAATGTCAGCTACCCTAAAATTTCAAACCTCTATAACTCAGCCATTTTTTAAGATAGAGGCAAAACAAAAATTGCTCCGGATTCTCCGGATCAAGACCAAACATTTAACGGAAAAAACTTTTACGATTTCTAATTTTTTTGTACATCTTTTTGAATTTGAATTCTTTAAATGGCTATCACAGCGCCTCCTTTCCGCAGAATATCCCCAAATTCAAGTAGGACCTGCTGGCCATAGCCAAAATTATAGAAAAAAATTTAGTTTAATTATCTGCATAACATCATACACTTTTCGATGGCACAATTGTGAAAATCGAACAAAAATCGTGATCGCAGCGCCCTCTTTCGTTGAAATATCCCTGAATTCAACTTGGACCTGCAGGCTATAGTCAAAAACATGGAAAAAAAATTGGTTCAATTATCAGCATAACTTCATACACTTTTCGATGATACACAATAGTGAAAATCGAACAAAAATCGTGGTCGCAGCACCCGCTTTCGTCGAAATATCCCCAAATTCAACTGGGACCTGCAAGCTATAGTCAAAAACAAAGAAAAAAAATTTGATTCAATTATCTGCATAACTTCATACACTTTTCGATGATACAAAAATCCCTGACGGCTCGGCCTACAGGCACAGGTAGATTTCGAAGACGCAGACCGTGGGGCGCCTGTTTGTCGGGAATTGCGGAAGAAATGACCTTTTTACGACGATGCGGCAGTTGGAACCGCCTACTTCGAAACCTAACTTGTTTGCAGGCGGAATCGGCAGGGATTTTTTTGTTTTTAATTTTTTTTTTCTATAACGGTTGGTCCTATAAAAAACTTGTAAATATAAAAGTTTTAAATAATATTAAGAGGATTAATAATAAATTTAAGCGGATTTGGAATCTTGAGAATTGGCGAAGTTATGAATTTTTTTCTTCTAAACACCCCTCCCCCCCCCCTCCTTAAGGCAATTTTTAATTATATCAAAAATCTGTCATACATAAATTTTCGGCCCTTCTCCTAGAAGTAATAATAACTTCAAACGGATTCGATACGTATCATAAGTAAGAAATTATGGGTTTTTTTCTGTTTTCACAAAAAGCCCCCCCATGCCCCCCCCCCTGGTTCGATTTTGTCCATTAACGAACTTGACCGAGATTTTATGCCCCTTGATTTTATGTATCAGTTTCGAAAAGATGCTGGAGTTGGAACCGCCTACTTCGAAAAATAACTTGTTTGCAGGCGGAGCCGGCAGGGATTTTTTTTGTTTTTAATTTTTTTTTGCTATAACGGTTGGTCCTATAAAAAACTTGTCAATATAAAAGTTTTAGATAATATTAAGAGGATTAATAATAAATTTACGCGAATTTGATATCTTGTGAATTGACGAAGCTATGATTTTTTTTCTCTTAAAACCCCTTTTCCTTTTCCCCCCCCCCCTTGGGGCCATTTTTAATTATATCAAAAAATCTGTCGTACATACATTTTTGACCCTTCCCCTAGAAGTAATAATAACTTTAAACGGATTCGATACGTATCATAATTAAGAAATTATGGGGTTTTTTCTGTTTTCACAAAAAGCCCCCCCACCCTCCCCCCCTTGGTTCGATTTTGCCCATTAACGAACTTGAACGAGATTTTATGCCCCTTGATTTTATGTATCAATTTGTAAAAGATTAATGCAGAATTTTTCCAGTTATCGTGGTCAGAAAAAAGTGACATATATATATATATATATATATATATAAAGTTTTGAACTGGGAGTGGTTTTGGGTTCTGGGAGTCATGATCGGCGTAGATCTGCAAAAATTTTTCAAAATTTCCAACTTAGGTGAGAATGTAATAGGTAGTATTTCTTACGAAATCTACCTAATAGTGAAAATCGAACAAAATCGCGATCGCTGCGCCCCTTTCGTCGAAATATCCCCAAATTCAAGTTGGACCTGCTGGCCATAGCCAAAAACATAGAAAAACAATTTGGTTCAATTTGAAGCATAACTTCATACACTTTTCGATGATACAATGAGGACAGACAGACGGACAGACGGACAGACAGACATTTTGTAAAAACATGTTTTTCGGAATCTCTGATCCCTAAAACGTGTAAATCCGTCAAAAACCGGAAGTCGAAAAATATTTCGATTACAATACTTTCTTCTATTATAGATAGAAGAAAGTAAAAAAGGAGGACAAACGGGCAAAAATGCTCCCGACTGGAGATGTTATTATTGTTCCCTGTATAAGTCGAATGAAAACCTGAATTAGTTTAACTTTGCATATTTATTTTACTTTATGTGAATCATGTTTACTTTTAATAAATGAAACTTATGTAGTGCTGTGTTTGAATCGTATTTTTTTTTTAAAATCAGGTTGGTGAAGAAATGCAAATTTTATGACTCAGCCATGCAGGCGGTAAGTTTTTTTACGATGCATGACTGGGATATAAAAAATAAAAACTTCCAGTCGCTTTCTGAAGGACTAGATGCAGTTGACAAAGAGGTAATATATATTTTATGTCAGCATTTTATTCTAAATATTGGGGGGTGCACACCAGAGAAGATTTTTTTAACAGTGCCACAACAATCTGTAAATTAAATTTGGAAAAAACTCATAAAAATTAGAGAATTATTTACTTTTTAAGAGATTTTTCTTTTTAATCTTTGTGATTTATTATTTCAAGAAAAATGTTCCTTGACAAGCTTGTGCTAGAAATTCCCAGAAGTTGTAACCTTTTCCAGTTTCTCCATAGTTTTGCACATTTTATCCTATTACGTATCTGCAATTAAAGATGTTACTTCATATCATTGTAAAAGCAAATATTAATTGTTACGTCAGTAGCAAAACATGAGTATGTTTTTTGGAAAATTCTTTCCTTCGCTTAGTCGAAACTAAATTTAACTTCTCGCAGTTATTATTGAGATATACGATGCACTCGAACTTCACATTACATTACAGAGAAATTAGAAATAAGAAAAGAATTATAATTACTATACACGAGGGTTATTCAGAAACGAAAGTCCGAATCACCGTAGCTAATCTAATGTCGCAGGAACATTGAAACGCGCATGCTCCTAGCATGCCTTGCTCGGCAAACGACCTCTTTTGCATTGGTATTGTTGCAGTGTGCTATTTACAGTGTCAGTTCAAAATGTTTAAAACAACTGATCAGCCCGCGGACTGTGCAATACGGTCAGTGATTCAGTTTTCGACAGTAAGGAACGTTTCAGCAGCGGAAATGCATCGACAGATAAGTGAAGTGTATAGCCATAATGCGATGAGTGGCAGCAAAGTACGTAAGTGGATGAGAACTTTCAAGGACGGACGGGAAAATTTTCATGATGAACCGCGATCAGGCCGACCTTTAGAGACCACAGACGATTTGGTCAATGCCGTAGACGAGAAGATTCATTATGACCGGTGATTCACAATTTCACCTTTAACATTGGAATTTCCAAACGTTGGTGGAACAACTTTGCACAAAATTGGTTGTCTTCACAGTCGCCAGACGTCTATGACTTAGGCATACAAAAGCTTTTAGAATGTTATGATACATGTTTAAACAAATATGGAAACTATGCAGAAAAATAGAGAAACATGTAAGTAATTAAAAAATAATAATTTGTTTAGAAAAAAATCTGTGATGGTTTATGTTTTACTAGCAGACTACGCCCGCTGCGCTGGTCGGTTTCTCCAAAAGAACCTTGAATCAAACGAAATATATCGGTGAATTTAACCTTGTATTTTAAAGTAATCTCTACCTTTACCTGGAATATCCTAAAATAACATAAAAACGGATACTTATTTCACTAAGTTATGTTTTTTAATACGGTTTATCATTACGTTTACAATTTATTACCTACCGTTTTCCATTGATTTATATGTTTTATAGCTACATTTTTTAATAACGTGAATTAACCTATATATACCCAATTAAAAATAAATGGCGCTTCTAGTATTTGTCGAGAATTAAATAAAAATCATGCACTCGTGACATCATAATTCACTTTTATATTTTAACAGAATAATACGGTTACTATAATTTGTGACTCGTGCTGACACATTGCTGTTAGTATTATTTTTTTACCCGTGAAGTTTTTGCTGTGGTACTCCATTGTAAAATTTGGTAATTTTTTAAATTCAATATTTGAAAAATGGCATAATCAGTGGATTTGAAATTTATATCACGAAAAATACAATTTTTTACATTTCTAACGCAATTTGTCTAACAATTTTCTGACAAATACTTTTCGAGCAATTAATTTTTTCAGTAATTTCAAATGTTTCATTTTCCGAGATTAATCTGTGGCAACGATTAGCCAAATTACCAGTCGTCAGCAACACGTACCTTTTTATTAAAGAGGATAAGAAATCGGACCTTATGTTTCCGAATTACCCTCATACATGTTCAGTTACGGATGCACTTCAAGATGCAAACGAGCTAATAAAATTATTTTTAATAAACTTTTTTTTTTCTTACAGATGTTCTGCATTGATCTAAAAGATTTCACGATTGATGAAATAACAAGGACTCTTCCGACAGGAGGTGAAATGTACATAGTAAATGGAAAACCTTACGAAGAAAAATTTCAATGGAAATGCCTGTACGTAAGATATATAATGCAGCAAATAACATGTATAATCCGAATTTCTGTCTATACTCATGTTTTAGGGAATCAAAAAAAGTGCCGATAAAGTTAGATTTAATCTATGTTTTTGAGAACCTTGATGACTTTCACACAGTGGTGCATGGAAGGTGTGAATTTGAACAAGTAGGAAAACCAACATTTTTACTGAAGAAAAATTGTCATATAAGGAATGCTTCCACCTATAAGAGATCATATAGGGAATGAGTTATGAAATTTCATTGATTAAAAGATGAAATAGATAAATCAGTACAGCGGTTTTCAGTTAACGAAGTGTAACATATGCATTTATATTATATATCGAAATTTAATAAATATCTCCCAACCTCCAATACTCGAATTGAAAACTCGTCAAACAGATTGGTGCTCGTAAGAGCCTAATGATATGAGGAAGGCAGACGGAACATTAAGAGCAGAATGAAACTTCTCTTGATGCATGAGGGTATAAATGAGGCGATGAAGGCTTGCTAACTGCTACATTCACTTAGCACAGAGAAAACACAATTAGGAAGACAAAACAAGTGAAACGTTAACTGGTATGGTAGCAATCTCGAATCCCAATAGGATTCGAGATTAGCTTTGACATTCGGGACCACCGCTTTCGCTTTTACGCGATCGATCTAGCTCGTAGTATATGTAGTGGAGAAAATTACAGGTAAATCTTCATGCACTGACCCGTTATCACATTGCATATTTTGATCAAAATTTGCAGATCGAATTTCGTGTTGAGCATTCATATAGCAAGTATGATTACGCTACGCTTCTCAGTATCACCCAAGTTCGTTATAGATCCTAGATCACTAAATATTTGCATGCTGGTTAACACAGGCATAAAAAATGCGTAAACTTTCCTCACAATAGTTCGACCAACAGATAAAAACTATTTTTTTCAAAATTTCTCCTCTCAAGAAAAATTATACTAGGTGTCAACCTACTAGAGGTGAATGAAAACCTGTTTGAGAGCTTATTTCCCCATTCGACACATACAGATGACTTTGCTTCGATTAAAAGAGGTGTTGTCTTTCATCCACTATGGGTTGTTTTGTACGTAGATGTTTATAAATACTATAGTTTGTTGTTATTGTATTTATACAATGTGCGCTGTATGTATTTACAATGAATGTAATAATTTAAATTTCAAAAACGCTCTCTAAATAATGTACCGAAACTGCCTAATTAATATAATTTGTAAACTATTTTAAACTGCATTAATACCAAGACGTCCTTACCATTTATAACAATCAAAGGTCACTGTACGACGTTTATGTTCGCGAGTTTGCTGATACGTAGCACTGTCAATCGTCGACAACAAATTTTCTTACTAGCCAATAAGATTTCTCGTAAACGATGCGTCTTTCAACACGTCATATAACCTTAACAATTAGCTCTCAGCCGCTCATTCTTGTGATTTTTTGGATAGGTGGCACTGTCAATCGTTAACAACACATAATTTCATTGCCAACAAAATTTCCCATATCAGAAACGCTATGAGTGTAACATGGGATTTGAATAAGATCAGATCGGCAAAACAATCACAGTATCTTCGTGGCAATTTGTGGGGTACATCTGCATCCATCTAGAACAACAATAGGTATATATGTTCACGGTTATGAATAAAAATTATGAATAATGCATAATTTAATATTAAAATATTATGAGTTGATTCTGTTCAAACAATTTTCAAACACATTTTATTTTCTGTTGAGATAATCTAATAAAGAACAGTTTACTTGATATAAAACCACATTTGATTTTCTAAAAGTAATATTTATTTAAATTAATGTATATTTTAAATAATACATTTTCTTCTTCTCTTTTAGACGATATTTTCTGACTCTGTTAGTTGTAATGTTTTTCCTTGGAAGCTCATTTTCAATTATATATTTAATTTTCAAATTATAATGGATATTCTAAAGACTTTCAACATTGTCTACAGTATTTCTTTTAAAGCAGGAAGATCAAAATATACAGAAAAAGAAGATATATGCCTGTACAAAAGTATCGTCGATACGGTTCTTGTGAAACAATGACTTATTTTTCAATTTGCACACGATTAAAAAAAATAACTCGGAAATGTGCTTAAAGATATAAAGATATGCAATACGAAAGTTCACTGTAATGATGCTTAAATAAGTTTTTTTATATGTAAGGAAATGTGATTGTAATAAATTATAACTGTAATAAAACCATTCTTATGAGAAAACTGGTAGTAAGAACTTTGTTTGTTCTCTTTTTTATAAAATTACACACCATATAAATAATAATAATAATAATAATAATAATAATAATAATAGTAAATGATATCTTCTACATTATTTGGTGGGTAGTTATATTTAAACAAGAATTTGATAGATAATGTCAATTTAATGATTTTCTCTGATTTGTTTCTTCCTTATTCCTTCATATTTCGAAGAAAATAAATTTATGCTTGCCAAAATAAATAAATTAAAGTAAAAAATTAACTAAACTGGTAAGAATTTTTAGTCCAAATTTTAAATTTAAAAGGAAGAGAAAGAAATGTCTAAACCAAATTTAATTACTTTTAAGATCACCTAGTGACTTTAAAGCCACCACGTATAATTCTTTCAAAATGATAACATAGGAATATTTTCTTATTCCATACAGTCTTTATTCCAGCGACTTTTATAAATTTTGTCTTTAAATTGAGAATTTTTTCACTTGCAACTTTAAAATATAATTAATGAGACCATGTCGCAATTAAAATTTTTTATTTCAAAATTCGTTCAAATTATGAAATAAGTAAAGCAAACATTTTCATTTTTACTTTAAGAAATCTTTCACAAGAGCTATTATTTTAGAGCTGGATGTTATAGAAAGTTACATAAACCAAACCTTGTTTTATCTATTTAGTAGTGGCCTCCATAGCAAAAAAGTCGGCCATTTCATTACCCTTATTTCCAGCGTGGCTTTTAACCCATTGAAATGACATGCTTTCCTTGGTTTTCTGTAGATGGGAAATTATTCCCGATATTTATAAAAAGGATATTAACAGTATTCTTCTAAAAAACAAACAAACAATTGACTATTTATTAAAACCTCCTATCAAAGATGTATTAGTCTATTTTAAAATTATGAAATTTGATAGTTAATTTTAATAATCCGGATATATACGATCAATGATTAATTATTCGTATATAATAATGGAATTACTGTATGAAATCAAACATTTTTATTTTCGAACATCAATGATTATGAAAGCAAAAAGGACAAATGGCGCTTTTAATGGAAACAATCATAGAATTTGGTACTCTTCCATTAACAACCGTTACAGGATAAATTGCCAAATATTTACTCAATCACCAATACAATGTAACAATTGCTGGTCATGTTCCATGTTCAATTCTAACAACCGTCGGGCATAGCTTTGTTATTTTACTAAGCTTTCAATCTGCTTAATTGAGATGAAAATTTATGACGTCTACAATGGAATACAACCACGACCTACGTTATACCCGTCCGATCGAGGCTAACGAAAAAGACAGGCTACCGCGGTGCATTCCACTTATCTTTTTTTACAGACCGCTAGTGTGATGTGATGCTCTTTTCGTACATCTGCATTGGTGGATTCGAGTATCACCTTACTCCTGCGGTCTGTAAAAAAAGATACGCGTAAATCACCGCGGTAGCCTTTCTTTTTCGTTAGCCTCGCGTCCGATGCATGACGTTTACAACCGGACATAGAGTGGTTCATTTTTACACGGCGATTGGGGCAAAGCATTTTGCACCAATATTCGTGTAAAAATGATAAACTCCATGTAACTTTTAAACGTCATACACCGGTCGTGTATAACGTAGGTCGCGGTACAACACCAGAATGGTTTTCAATGAAAATGACTTTTTGTATGTTAATGCAAATTGTGCAAAAAAAATGCGAAATTAAATTGGAAATTGCATTCGATTGTGGTGTGCCTACTTAACCTTACTGAGGTCATAGGCTCTTTAAGCTATAACGGGAAAATACAAAATCAGTAAAAAATTACGCCATTTTGACGGGATTATATTTTTTTGTTTTGTTTTTTGAACAAAAGTGCATATAAGACTGATTTTTTATTAAAAATGTTTTATAAGTTCATTTATAACATCTAAGGATTTCTTTGTATTATTTTTTTATTTCGCCGAATTTTGACGGATGCCTCTCGTAATAATAAAAAAATACAAATAATGTACACATCAGTTTCAGGTTCAGGTTCAGCTGAGCGGGAAGGCCTATCGATTGGCTAAGGCTCTACAAACCCCGCTCAGCGGGGATATCCACTATCCAAGGACCCTAATCAAGCGACAGGGTCATCCAAACCCCCGAAGAAAGCCTTATTATATTATAAGACCTTATTATATTATAAGGCCTTATTATATTATAAGGCCTTATTATATTATAAGGCCTTATTATATATAGCCTTATTATCTTTAAAATATTTATACAAATATAAACAAATACAAAACAGAAACAAAATGAAAATATCAAATTAGTTATAATATGGGTCTAAATTAAAGTATCTTTAAATTAAAAACTTGTTTTAAACTTGAGATTTCTACTAAAGTCAGTAAACAGTCTTCTATTAAAGTCAATAAAATCAAATGTCATCAATATCACAGAGAGTCACCAAAGTTACTAAGCAGTCTTCTATTAAAGACAATAAAATCATATGTCACCAATATCACAGAGAATCACCAAAATCAATAAGCTTCTATAGGAGCAGCATCTGCTGCATTTTGAAATAATAACTGGTAATTTTCTAACACTTTAACACAGTCTATTATATTATGAAGGAGATTGGTTCGCGATTGGTACGATTATAACGTATTGGAACCAATTGGATAAGTGAATTGTAGTAAGCTTTCTAATATGATATGTTGACGTTAGAGTGCAGTTCAGCAAATAATGTAATGATGTTCCACTGTGTCCAGATACACATAATTGAGAAGAAGATCAGTCAAAAAGATGTAGGTACGAAGAAACGAGGCCATGATTTGTCGCGAAGATGTAGATGTTTCTGTGATGTAGTAATAAATTCTCAGAGACCGACGGTAAGAGTTGGTATGTGTACCGTCCAGTTTCACCATTGTCCCATTCCTCCGGCCATTTTTGCTGATATTGCATCTGTAGACATCTTTTAAGGTGAGAGTATGGATTTTGGAAGAACCATTCCTGCGTTAACATAGTGGCCTCCATAGCAAAAAAGTCGGCCATTTCATTACCCTTATTTCCAGCGTGGCTTTTAACCCATTGAAATGACATGCTTTTCTTGGTTTTCTGTAGATGGGAAATTATTCCCGATATTATTAAACTTTTTAAGTTGATATCCTCAAGTACTGTGAGACTTAATAGGCTGTCTGTATATTTTGTGAAGTTAGTGAAATTGACCGCTTCCGCCCATAAGATGGCGTCTTCTATAGCTAAAAGTTCAGTTTATAGACAGAATTTTCACTTCTTAATTTTATCTGATGAGTATGGATGAATTCGTGATCTTTGAGTGCACAGAAGGCGTAGGCTGTACTGTGATCAATTCTTGAACCGTCAATGAATATCTGAATTTCTTTTGGGACTTGAGAAGCATCCTGATGGAATAAATAGTCCTTATATGGAATTACTTGCGTAGTTAAGGTTTTCGATTGATACATTGATAGGAGATGGTTATCAGTTGGAATGTCCAGTCTTCAAACTCTTCCCAAAGTTGCTACCTTTTCCATTTGCTGTGTCAGTGGAATAATGCCCGTTAATACACATAGAGCCGCTGTCGCTGTTTTCCGATAGGCTATAGATAACAATAGAAGGCACTGAGACTTAACAGACAAGATTGCACGTAAGCCATGAGATTTCTGTAATCTATTGAACCATTTTGATGCGGCATAGGTTAATTTTTTTCTCTAAGATGTTCTTATACCAGATTTTTAGGATAGTCTTATTTATACCACCGTTTACAGCAGCGAATTTCAAGAGATTTTGTGCTACTATATTTAGTTCTGATCTTTTTTCTTTATATGTGGCAAGAAGAAGAGGGTGTTATCTAACATTATACCCAGATATGGTATAGCATTTTCTTTCTCAATCGTGTGACCATCTAACTTGAAAATTGGAACATGTTTCAGGTATCTCGGCTTTCGGAGATTAAGTACTTTACATTTATTGTAGGAGATTTTCATATCATGTAATGTAGCCCACTCACTCACAAGACTTAAAGCCAATTTACCAGTTTCCTCTAATGCTCGTCTTGAGCTGTCTTTGAGAATAAGTATAATGTCATCTGCATGTGCAACAACTGCCATACCTTTTGAGCGCAATAAGCGTAATAAGCCGTTCAGAAAAATGCGTCAGAGGAATGGGCCCATGCATGATCCTTGAACATATAACTCGTATTATCTGAATAATGAACTCTTAATCATATGGAGGAAATCTAAAAGAACGTCAACAATGGCAAATAAGTTCTCAATTTGTTAGCTTACTAAACAGGAAAAACTTTGTCGCAAATATGTTTTTAACAGAAACGATAAGCATAGCATTTACGGATTCTCATCTTTATCAATTTAAGGTAGTTATTTTTCTATCCTATCATACTATACTATCTATTAGCGGAATTGTCGTTCGACACTATCGCCAGTTGATCGCAATTGCATCAACATATTTATCTAAAACGTACTATAAATGCAACGAAATGAGATATTTTCTCCTTTATAACTAGAAGAGTTTTTTTTTGTTGTTTGCAAACTTACCTCAGTATGAAACAAAAAAATTATATGATCTCCATTTTTATTTTTACAAAATTTCATGAAAACCATGCATAACATTAAATTTGAAAGCATTGGCACATTTCATAAATGATTTTTATACTTCATTGAAAACAAGTGCAATGTTTTTAGACATGAAGATTTGTCCTTGAATAACACAGTACAAAAGAAGCATTCTTGGATTCTCATCTTTATCAGTGTTAGTAGTTATATTTCTTTCTCATTACAATACACTATGTATTAACGGGATTTCGTTCGACATTATCGCCAGTTGATCGCCATGTATCACCATATTTATCTAAAACATAAATGTATATATCTTTCAACAACAACATATATATCAACACATATAAATCAATAATATATATTTCTAAAATACAACTATAACGAGTTATTAAATACAAGAGAGAAAAATAATGAGCCAAACATAGATTATTATATACTTTCCAACACATTCAGAATATTTTTGAAAACCTATTACGCATTTGATACACCCGGTACACATTTGAAAACTCAATTTCAGCAGTTACCATTTACAGTTGGAAAATATCGCAATTCATTTGTGAAGACCTGTATACGATATATAGATATGTATATATACTACATAGTATCAGAAAATTCTGTTCAGTTAGGAAACGCATAACACCGGTAACGTTCAGTTAGGTAACGCATAAAATTCCCCTGGAGCAATTTCCGTCAATAAGTGGAAATGTACTCAAACTCATTTATGAAGCCTTGTATGTAATCTGTAGAATTTATACACACCAAGTAATATACAAAAAATTAGTTAAATTTAAAAACACATACCACAACTGAAAACGCACTTCCAGCAATTATTCCCCATAGACAGTACTGTAACCGAAATCTTTTGTGTGTCCGTGTAAATGAATGATAAATGCTATGCTCACTGTATTCTATAGTAAGCATCTGGTAGTGAGACTCAGTGATGTATATCAATTTCAGTATGTTTGGAATAGTGTAATATCATTAAAATGCACTGCAATCAAATTTCCCCCACAGACCATAATGTAATGGGATTGTCTTGAATACTCTTGTAAATGTGCTATAAATGCTAAACAATTAATTTTCAATACTGAATATACCATCGTAAACCTCAATAACGTATATAAATTACATGGCAATTCGAGTATACTTACGCGAGTTAGAGCAGGGACAGTCAAACCGAATTCATAAACACTTTCAACTGTGTTGGAAAGTGTTAAAAAAGGAAAGAAATGAAAATGAAATAAAAAATAAAGATATATTACATTTTTGCTATAATTGAAAAGTTTGTTTATTTTAATATTTTTCTTGTCTGCAAGAGAAATATTTGCAAAATGGTGTGTAATACAGTGATGAGCACTGCATAAACTCTGTATGAATATCAATCAAACTAAGCATTATAGTTTGTTTACAAACATGCAGGGCCATGCCAAGCACAAAGAAACAAGAACGAAAAAATCATGCGTCAATCATATATTATGAAATACTTTCCAATACATTCAGAATACTATAATAAAACTACTGTTTAATAAAATGAAAGATGATGTCAAGTAAACAAGTCCAACTAGGTGGGGAGGCCTACCCAAGGGCTAAAAAGCTGTACTAGCCCCACCCAGCAACGCACATTAGACATCTCTCACCTTGCATCACGGAAAGTTTTATACAGTTTGTGGACTGTGCGGATAGTTATAGAGAGAAAAAGTTCATAGTCTGTGGAGTTTGTAATGAAAAATTAACACATTAATAAAACTATTAGAACACTTAGTCAGTGGGCGGTAAGACATTTTGAAATATATATTGATTATTCTCAATTAATCGAACACAATCTATTATTTTTTTAAGTAGATTTGGCTTCTTCAACACTAAGGAAACATAATGAAAGTTATGTTGCTTGTGGCTTTCTTAGGTTAAAAAATCAAGTTTAGGTGCAGTTTAGCATATAATGCAATGACGTGCCTATTTGGTTACAGATGCAGTGCGAAAAGAAAATTTTATCAAAATTGTAGAGGTATGACGAGAATAGCTCGTGATTTGTCGCGAATACATAGATATTTCTATGATCTAGTAATGGCTTATTAGAGACTTTTGGGAGGAGCCTCTATGTATAGCACCCCGTTTGAACATAATCCCATTCTTGGTGCCAGTTTTGAAGTAGAGATATTTTTAACTATTACTTACCCATCATACGTAGTATAGGGTAAGTCTTGTAATCGTTTTGAAAATCGAAAAAAAATTTTTGACGGATTTACACGTTTCAGACACTGGAGATTACGAAAACATATTTTTAGAAAAAAAAATTTGCCGTCCGTCTGTGTGTCTGTGTGTGTCTGTGTGTCTGTGTGCCTGTAAACGCTCTATCTCCCGAAAAAATTGAGATAGAGACTTGCAATTTGGTATGTACTTAGTATGTAATAATGGGAAGAAGCCTATTTCATTTCAATAACCTCGATTAACCGGAACTATTTTTTTCGGACTCTCGAAATATTCGTTCTGATAAAAGGTATATAAAAATTTTCGAAATTGTTTATTTTAAGACATGAATATAAAAGACAATAAAAAAACAAATTTTGTATAAAGCATGAAGTCGATCGGATAATCAGTTGCCGAGATATTTGGAATCCTATTTTCCACACTCTTCGATTTTTCATGACCCTGTATTTCATCCAAATTTCACTTCAAAGATATATTTTAATTGAAAATTTGACGCTTAATCAGATGCAATAAACTGCTAGTTAATACGATTATTATTTTTGGAGTTATAAGGAAAAACCTCTTTCAAGCAATTCAGTAATCGAGCCTTTAAAGTTTATGACGTCATCAAGCCACGATTTTATTCGAATTGCAACGCATTTTATAAGTAGTTTAGACATTTTTATTTTAATATTTTACATTATGCATATCCATGATGGGTAAGTATTACGGTGGCCCCCAACGACTAGTTTTTTTAAGATATGAAGATGAATATGGAAAATTCTAACGTCAATAACTGGTGATATGGATTGAAGAGCTGCCTCGTTAGCTAGTATGTAAGTAATTTCATTCCCAGTGACACCAGAGTGTCAATGAACCCCTTCAAAATAGAAAATTTCGAAGGAATGTTGCAACTAGATAGTTAGAGGTAAAAATGAGAAGTAATATTTTCTACCACAGAAATTTTGAATAACTGTCAGAATGGATTTGTGAAGCTTTTGTAGTTTGAGTTATCTGCCATCATATTGCTTCCTCGATCGCCAGTTGTCCGCCTGAAAGATAGAGCTTTTAGGCCCTAATTTCACCACCTGTCTTGAATGAATTATTTCGTCCTCTTGCATAACGCAGATTTCGTAACCTGTCCCCTGGTCGGTCTTGGAGTCATCCCTGAAGATATGGATTTCTGATATACGCATATCATACATCCAGTTAAAGGAAGTATGGCAAGGAACTATATTGTTAGGCACTATTTTTGGTTGGAAGAATGCAGGATGATAGTCTGCTCTTGCATTCCTAGGCACAACGTTTTTTCGGATATAGCCACTCTTTGCAACTGCAGGGCTAATGGTTGGATTCCTGTTAGGAAGCACAAGGCAGCCATTTTTTATTTTTGTATGCACCAGAAATTAGGAGTAGAAATAAATTCCATATATAAATACAGTTAGATCACTTCTATCAGTACGAAGTGGGTATCCAAATTGTTTATCGGGTGAGGTTCCCTGGTTCCAAACGGGATGTCCACAGAGATCATATTCGCTTGGATTGAAGAAATGAGTCACAGACCATGCGATCTTTGCATACGGTGGTACCTTTTAGTTGAAGCTTAGGTGACCAATTTCTAAAATATTTAGAAATCAGATCTTAACATTGATTTTCATAATATTTCCTGTTAGGCTGCAAACTTAAGAAGATTTTGTGAAATTATATTTATTTCTGAGCGCTTATTTGTTAAGTGAGGCAGAAATGAGAGGGTACTATCAAGTGTTATTCCGTGATATAAAAAGGTGTTTTTATGTTTTAATGTATGGTGATTTATCTTGAAAATTGGTTGTTTTTTTAAAGATATTTAGGACGTCTTAGGTCGTAGACGATTTCTGTACGATAAGATCATGTTGTTCAGTTGTGATTCTTCTGCAAAAATTTCTAGTGCCTGGTTGTAATATTCTTCAAACAATTTGCTTCTTCGGCCTCTAGCAATGATTAGCACATCATCTGCTGAAGCCTCTTCTTTTAAGTTAACGTAATAGGCCATTCATGAAGGCCCAAAACATGATCTCTGTGGACATCCCGTTTGGAACCAGGGAACCTCACCCGATAAACAATTTGGATACCCACTTCGTACTGATAGAAGGCATCTCTAACTGTATTTATATATGAAATTTCTAAGTCTAGATCTTATAGTGCCTGTACTATAATTATCCACGGTAATCTATCGAGAGCATTTTGGAAATCTAAAGAAATAAGAGAGGTTATGCAAGGTCTTGCATATTCGGTTCAATTTCAGAGAATAATTCTTGTAGAGCTGATTCTGCTGACTTCCCTTCTACGAATCCGTGTTGTTATGGTTAGATGTCCCACAGCTGATGAGGCTGATGAGACCCACAGGGAGTGGTGAATTACCTTTAAGAGCAATTTTTCAAAATTTCCCCCCAGAATCGGGAGTAGTGAAATCCGCCTGTAAGATCCCATCTCGTCAGGTGGTTTGTCTGGTTTTAGGAATTAGACTAATTCACCAAGCTTACAACCCTTAAGGAAATAATTAAGACGTAACAGACAGTTATATAAAGCAAGAAGTAGAGTATGGTAAATTTCATATAAATTCCTAATAACACATGATCCATGTTGTCCAAGCCTGGTGCTTTATTTTTATTGAAGTTTTAAATTGCCTTTAGTTCCTATTGATGATAGGGCGGTGCTGATAGCGTGGATATTGATATATTCAGCTGAACTTGTTGTGAAAGTCTAAACATTTATTCGGACAGTTCATTATAGATTGTTCGTCTTGTATGAGTTAGCGCAGTGGAGTTGGAGAGCGCATACCTGTGAAAATCTTGGAAAGGCAGCTTTTTTACTTTTCCATATGGGTCTCTCGTATTTTGACATAAAGCCAGCGACGCGTATTTTTTTGCCTCCAGGATGTTCCTTTTATAATTTGTTCTTTCTTTTTTATATTTAAAAGGGTTGCTTCTGAGTTTCAAAGGTTAGTTTTGATTTTCTGTAAAGAGCTTTAATATAATTCCTTATTTTCCTTAGGCTATTGAACCACCATGTCAGTTTAGGCTGATAGGACCTGTTTCTTTTTTAAGAATTTTCTGGCATGAATCTATGAGTATGTTTAGCATTATGCTGTAGTTAGACTCCAAATCGTTCGTATGGTCTATGCAATAAGAGAGGTTCTCGTTTTGCTGAACTTGTGTGTGTTATATTGTAAAGTAATATTATTATGAAGCAATTTTTACTGTATAATGAATAGCTAGGTGTGATGGACAAGAGTCCATGTGGACGACCATTTGAGGTGTGACAGTCTTGTAGACAAGCTATTTGTGGTTCGTCGTGGTTTTAAGTTTCCTGTGGCTGATCTATTTTTTTTTTTAAATATATTTGTGTTAATAGCAATGTTCAGAAGGAAAATGAACTATTATGGTTGGAGTTTACACAAACTGGATTCATTGGCGCAAACGTAGAGGAATTTGACTTATGGAGATACTGTGTTTTTGCAGTTTTTTTTTACAATTGTTTTCAGAATTTGTTGACAGTGGCGGATCCGGCGGGGTCAAAGGGTCAGCTGACCCTCCCCCCCCCCCCTGTGATGAGAAACACCCTTATTAGTGACTCAGCCAGAACTTTTTAGCAAAATTATTTTTTTATTCTTATTATTTTTTGTTATTTCACACATTTTTTACAGTTCCGAAAAATTAGTATAGAAAATCAATGTTAAAAAAATTTTTCTTGGTCCTGTAAGATATTTCTGCTCTGCTCAGGTCGTCACACAAAAGAGAGTGGGTTCGTTCTCCAGACCATTGTTACTTGGCGCTTTGTTCACTCCCAGATGGACATTCATCACCAACGTAAACTTGACATAAACACAACGTAAACAAGAAATTTTCCCCTACTATAATAGCTAAAAAAAACTATTTTCTTTCGCCCACTTTGCCTTCTTATCGGTGCAACTCACCTATCTAACCTCCCCCCCTCCCCCCCCAAAAAAAAAAAAAAACCTTTTGTCCATTAAAATAAGCAAGAATATGTTACAATGTAGATGTTTATTTTATTTGGACACTATGGACAAAAAGAAGTAAGCTCGTTTCAACAATTGTAGCAAACGAAAAAAAAAAACATTATAAATGTATTCGCTCTTAAAAAGCATGGACTTTCATCTGCATTGAGCTAGTTCGAAAAACTTTGTCTGGCAAGTTCGTCCGATTCAAAGAGACTTTTTGTCATTCTGTAGATGCCTTCAGAAATGAGTTGAAGAGATAGGGAAAGGGAAATGAACAAGATTCAGATTTAATTAACTAATGTTTTTTATCTGATCATTTTGAAAAAAAAATAATAATATGCATTTATTTCTTTTGTAAGTAACCTAATATATAATATTTATGCACTAAGAGAATGCACTAATAATTATGCACTAAGAGAAAAATAAACTAAGGATTTTTTTCTTTTGTTAAAGGAAAGTTCTGTCCCTCTGAACACCCGTTAAAGACAATATTTAGTTCTGCTTCTTTTTTTAAGTTCACATGCCAAAACAATATCTTAAAAGGGGGGGGGGGGGGAGATCACTGTTCACTGACGATAAAGATAATTTTTTACAATTCTTCATTCACAAAAAAAAAAAAGTCGTAGAAGTCTACATTTGTGTTTTAATGTTTCTCATTTCATATTGCTGTATTGGTTTTTATGTTACCATATTTTAAAATTGCAAGAAGTGTTCTGATGAAAAGAAAAAAGTTCTTATTTCATCTGTATATTACTAGATTTTAGAAAATACGACCTAGGCAGTGGACTACATTCACATTTGGATCAGAATCTAGCCTAGAGCCTTTTGTGGAATTTCTTTTTTTTTTCTTTTCCTGCGGGCACCCGTGGTTGTGTGCTTTAGAATTGCATTTAAAAAATCATTTTAAAACCTCTAAAAGGTATTTCTGATAGAACCAATGCAACTCAAGTGAATATATTCTCACTCAATGTGCTGTTGCTGCTTCTGTAAAACATTAATTCTAAAATCAACTAATTTGAAACATATCTGATACCACTTCAAAGTTTTAAGCATTTATTATTAAGCTGATAGCAAAAATATTTTCAGAGAAAAAAAAACGTGTAGGCCTTTAAATTGGAGGCAGTTTTATTTTAATAGAAAACATAATAAATTACCTTTATTCAATAAAGTAATGGCGATTTGCGGTTCCTGAGTGCATTTTCTCTGTATATTGAGTTTATAAACGTTTATTAATAATAATAATAGAGAAAAAGGTCTAAATATGGGCACCTTTTTTGTTTTTGTCTTAAAATGACCTTTCCTTTGAAAAATTCCAGCTGTTTTACCTTCATTCACAAGTATAACAAGTTTATTAAATGATAGGAGGCAAAACAATTATTAATATCAATTATTTCAATTCGAAAACGAAGATTTACAAAAAGCTTTTAGAAAAGCACTTGAAACAAGCGCGTAAGTGTGATCGAAGATCGCTCAAAGGGTTTCGTTTAATATTCCTTTCAAAACACTTTATCCTTTCTTTAATAAATTCAAACGAATTTCATTTAGCAACAAAAAAAAGTCGTTTTTTATACAGTAAAAATTTACCGGTCTATTTTTTCGTTTTTTCGAGTATCCAAACCAGCCGGATAGTGGGCGAAGCCGGCTATTATATTCTGTCATAATAATATCTGTCACGCGAACTAAATGCGATATAAAAAAATAATTTCAAAATTAAACATGTTGTACACCTTCAAAATGTTAAAATATGCGAATATTTATTTCCATAATCAGATTTTTATCATGATTCATAGACCGGGAGGCAGCAGCACAAACAATCACCTCATCGAGTTCATGGATGAAATTCCAGAATTAGATAAAATTTGATTCGCATATTAAAACGCAATCGGTCTGCCAAGTCATATCTTGGTGGAAAACACCCGAAAAACCGATTTTAGCGGTTGACTCGTAGGTTTACCATTGTGTTTTCCTGCACCCAAAGGTATCAAAACATGGAGGACTGGGAACAAAACATGGAATATTAATCTGCTTTGTGTACATACACATACTCATACTCCTTGTAGTATTGAGAAATCTTTGAAAAATTCCGTTTCATTATCACTATGAAGTGAATCATTTTTATTTCATGCTAGTATATAACCCCGTCAAAAATGACGGATTATTGATCTGCGTTTCATTTTCATAATACTTCATACAAACAAACAGGAGGAAAATTTTATTATTGAAAGATTTGTATTGTAGAAAAGTACATTTTAAAAATGACAAATGATTTCTATAAATAAAAATGATGAGGATATATATATATATATATATATATATATATATATATATATATATATATATATATATATATATATATATATATATATATATATATATATATATATATATATATATATATATATATATACTTAGTATTAAATTTCTGAAATAGTTCAACGATTGGACAAAACGTTCAAATTAAATATTAATAAATAACCTAGTGCGAAAGTTTTTGTAAAAACGTGTTATCAATGAGTTTCTAAACAGCTTGATTCACCACATAACTCATTGTTTGATTACATAAGCAAAATTAAATGCAAATTACGCGGTACTATGTATTCCTTATATTTTAATTACGTATATAAATAATCATTTTATTTACGATGGAAGCAAAATTTTAAAATCCGCCGATAGATGGCGTCAATATACTGGATTGATCACTTCAAAGCCTCACTACAGAAATTACCGCTCTTTCTGAAAAAAAAGTTTACAGAAATTTTTTTTACAGAAATGTTGATATACATGTTTTATATGAAATAGTTTTTGAAGGTTTTAAACAAAATTAAAATATTTAAAAGCTTTAATATCTCTTTGATTAGTTTTTACTGCAACTTTGATGGAATAAATGAGACGATATTTTGGCTTGACTGATGTTGTTTGCAGATATTTGTAGCCTTAATTTTTCTTTAGAAGTTTAAACCTACTTCTAAAAAATGTTAGATATTGCTAAAAATTATTAAGAGTGCAGTTTGAAATCCTCGCACGGGTCTACTGGTATATAATATTTCTGTTGTCAACATCCCTTTTTCTACACTTTTACAAAACGAACAACAATAAATGATTCACCATTCCAATGTTTTTTAAACTGGCTTCTGACAAAGTACACTTACATTTCGTTAAAATATCTTTTCTGATTACAAATTGCAGTTAATTAAAAATTAAATCTGCATTGTTTTCAAAAATGAAATGAAAGTTTTTCTCAAATAAATGTTGCCACAAAAATAAAATCCAGCAGTATATCGCGCTCAACAATGATATATTAATATATATATATATATATATATATATATATATATAAAGTGGACGTTTTTGCAGGGTTTATTAGGTGCGTTCATAATTATATAAATATGTAGCCCCTATAGTCGTCGTCTGGTTCGTCCATCTGTTCACTACCCAATTGAAAGGTTTGAAATTAATAGTTGCAGAATTTTGTCAATACAATGCCCCGGATAATTATCTTTCGTTATTTTTTCTGTCTAAAACACAACTTCTACCACATCTTGCAGGCTATTGATATTTGTTATGGAATATACTATTTTACAGGTATCCTCGTCCTTCTCTGCATGTATTATAAGACTATTGTTATCCCGCGTTAAGGTGCATGATTTTATTGACTGGAACTCGTTCCTTTTGGTTTGTGTATTAAAAATTTCCTTAATCATACTCATATTTATTTTAGTTTAGGTCCTTTTGTTTAGTTTAGCCGCGATATCGGCAGAATGCTCATTGCTTCACCTATCCTGAAAGTCATATCCTCATATGTAGAATTTGTGGAATGATTGAAGTTTTGGGGTGTTTCGGTCTTTTCTTTTAGGTTCGAGTTTGTGCATGTAAAGCAGTTACTATATTCATCAATCTTGTTTGCTATTCTATGTTGTTCTTCCTTGATTGGAAGTCTTCTAGCAAGAGCGCATGCGTCGTGCGTAATTTAACAAATTGTAGTTTCAGATCTTCATGCCTCAGTGATAAATTCTCTGCTTCTTTTATTAATTCTTTTTTTAAATTGATAATTACCTCTTTTTTGTTTTATTACATTTTCTTTCTCTTCTAATTTGGTATGTATATTTTCATATTCTTTTTCCATTTCTGATATCTTTTTCCTATATTGTTTTTTGGTCCTATAAGGAACTCTTCTGCCCTACATTTTTCAGTTACTAGACATTCTTTATAATGTTTGATGGTTTCTTTTCTTGCAACAGACTTCTGAGTTTTTCTAATTCACTTTCTAACTCTAAGATTTTAATCTCATTATTTCTTTCTCTTAAGGGTATTATTTGTGATGTTTCTATTGTTCTGACCTTTTGTTATCTTATTTATCAGTTCTTTTTGCTGTTGAATTTTCTCCCTACTTTCTTGCAATGTAGCTTTCAATCGTTCTTTTTCTTTTTTTCTCTTCTACTTCCATTTTTCTTTAGTTTCGAATATCTTTTTTTTGCACTTTTATTTTCTCCATTATTGTATTCATATACCTTACCGCTTCCTCCGAATCACACCTATCTAGGCGTATCGTTTTATCTTCATACATCTGTAATAAATCTTCACTCGATTTGCTTATTTGTCTTCCAAGTTTGATATAACTTTTTTGTTTGTTTGTTTGTTTATTGAGAACATACATCTGACTTGTGTGCTTGACATCAAGTGCCCGCTTATAAGTCATCGTCAATATACAGGGACGAGATAGCCACAAGTAAATTTACAACACCAGAGAGTTACATCCGGGAGCTCCACAAAGTGTGTGCAATGGAGCTGGCGGGAGTCGAACCCGCCGACCTGACTCCTACGCTCTCAAGCGATTAGCGGAATAGTGTCTTAACCACTCGGCCACGGAGGCCCCAACTATTTTCTTCCTTGTTTATGTCCATTTCTGTTGTTCCCTCTGACTTAGTTCATTCATCTTTTGAGTGAAGGTTTGGGTTGACATTTTGTGATCCTCGTGTCCTGGTAATTCTTACTTGTGTGCTTTGATTTTTGGTAAAGATTTGTCTTTAACATAACTTCGTGTATCTACATTTGTTCTCGAGCAATCCAGGTCATGCAGAAAATCAAGAAATTCTTAATTTGACAATATTGATGATTGATTTTGAGGATCTCCTGTTTCGTTCATTTCTGAGCTATTCAACATTTTTCTAATCGAATACGTCCTGCCCAGAAACATAAATTCAGTGAAAATGATTGCATTCAGGAAGTCTATTCAATAGTTAGAACTGTGATAAAATTAGGTTGAACTAACATACGAACGGCTGACCAGGTATCGTGAGAGTCGTCCACAAATCCCATTGAAGAAAAGGGAGAAAAGGAGAGGTTACAGTAAAACCCAAAAAGCTAGACCTCCAAAAATGGCTAAAACAAAGTAAAATGGGTCTAAAAGGGGAGAAACTTTGAATAATAAAATAAAATAAAATAATCTGAAAATAAAAAGATATCGATAGAAAAATTTACAAAAACAGAGAAAAATGGTGTGTGATACTTGTAATGTATCCATTCCCTGTACTTAAATAATGTTAATAAATAAGAATGTGAATCTCGAGCAAAAAGCTGTTGATATAATAAACATAAAAAGTTTAATCAATTTATACAATATAAACTAGTGATTCATTTAAATGCACACTGAGACACTCATGCTGTAAACAGGGTTGAAAAGTTGCTTCCCTAGGTTCGTATAAAAACAAAAAAACTAATTAACATTTAAATGGAATTGGTATCTACTGTTCATAAAGAAACACCCTGAAAAGCTCGAGTCCCGCAAATAGATGTCAACATCATTAACAAGAGGCATGTTTACGTTCATTGAGCTATTAACATTCAGCATATGAGGTAACTAACAGTTCATAAAAAAGCATATCGTGGTACTCGCGACTTAATTTAAAAAAAATTGTCAAGTGGCACCTTTTGAATCAACGTAGAATCTACTTTAAAGTAAGATTAGCACCTCTTGCTTCAAACATAAAGTGCACTGTTATACTCATATCATAAATAATACACATTTCAAAAAAGCCGAGTGGCACCTGCGGGTTCATGTTCAAATAAACTTTTAAATAAAGTGACATTTTTTATCATACATAAAAAGGATATTGTAACATTCATACCTTACTATTAACAAAAACAAGAACGAAAAATCATGCTTCAGGCATAGATTATGAAACACTTTCCGACACATCCAGAAAACTGTAAACTGTAACGAAACTTCACCGTTAAATAAGGTAAAAGAAAATATGTAATTAAACAGTTTAGAAAACATATAACACATTGAAAAATACAGTTTTCGAAAATACCTTCCATTGTCAAAAAAGTAGTCGAATTATTTTGTGCAGCCCTGTATACGATCTATATATTTAGATATATACTACAAAACATGAAAAAAATTGTTCAGTTAGAAAATTCACATTTAGCAATTTTTACCAATCGATGGAAATGCACTAGAAACCTTTTGTACAGCCCTGTATATTATCTAAAGACTTTTGTACACACCACATATTAAGCTAAAAGGTAAAAAACGCATTCAAGTAAAAAAGCATAAGGCAACTTAATACTCACTTCCAGCAATTACCAACCGTAAACGACAATGTATCTTGTTCTTTGCTTATCCCTGTATATGAATTTATTTATATTCCACAAACTTCCATTAATCTACTAAATATAGTTCAGCAGTAAAATGCGTAACATAATTAAGAACTACCCTTAAACAATTCACTCCCATAGTCTGTAATAGTTACGAATTCCCTTGTGTAACCCTGTATATGATCAACCGAATTTATACATACCACGTACTATGAATAATAGTTAAACATAAAAACATAAAAATAGTTAAACATAAAAAAGCAAACCAAAGTTGAAAACGCACTTATCACTTATGCACACATAGACTGTAATTACTGCATGTATACTGTAACCGATATCTTTTGTGTGTCCGTGTAAATGAACGATAAACGCAATGCACACCATACTTTTAAGCGAGCAATTTATAGTGCACCTCAGTAATGCATATAATTTTCATTATGTTTGAAATAGTGAAACATCATTAAATTACACTGCAAAAGATTTTTCCTTGTAGAACAACGTGTGACCGAATTCTTTTGTTTGACCCTGTAAATGAATAATAAATCCTTTGCACCCCATATTCCACAGAAAGCATGTTTTAATGCACTTCACAATTATATATCAATATGATCATGTTTCAAATGGCGTAGTATCATCAACATGCACATGAAACGATTTTTTTCCCATTGACTGTAATGTAACGAAATACTTTTGACTGTCCCTGTAAAAAAACTATACGTGGTACACTCTTCATTTTCTATAGGGAACATGCTGTAGTGAACGACAATAACATACAAAATTTTCAGAGCAATCCAAGTATTTTTACGCGAGTAAAGCACGGACAAATGTTAGACGGTAGGTAAACCAAAGTCATAAACATTTTTCAACTAGATTGGAAAGTATTAACAAGAATACAAATAATGCAACATGAGGAAGATGTAAAGTTAAGAATTAAGAAATTCAATATAATATCAAATAAAATCAAAAGGTATCTTTATGCTAATCACTGAAACTTTTGACAGGAGGGTGGGGTTAATAAGTTAACCAAACGGCACCATGTTGACATCTATACTAATAAAAGAAAGTTTCGCTCTGTATGTCTGTCTGTCTGTGCGTCTGCGATGGCTAGGAAAATCTAGCGCACCTAGGGGTCTGCAAATTTCGGTGATTGCAATCCAAGGACTCTCCTGGTACACCTGAGCCTCAGAATTTTAATATTTAAAATTAACCTAAATATTAATTAAAATCCCTTTAAGCTTCGCTTTTAAAAACGCATTAAAATGCGCTTCGAAATGGCTGTTTTTATTAACCGCAAAAGAAATTACCTTTTTGATAATTCCAGACTAAGAATTATTCTCATTTTCATTTATCCTCGAATATTAAAAAAACTACTGGAGGTATCGATTCGAAACTCGGTGTACACATGCAATCGATTTTTGTCATTCCAAAAATTCAATTTTTTAAAATTTCGGACCGTAACTTGTCTTTATTTCGGCCCACAACTGACCAGACTTCCAATCGGACCCAAAGAAGAAAGAGGTTTACTGTAATTGTGGGCTTGCCACATCCAAAGTCAAATCGCTTTTTTTTCGTCCATGAAAATTTGCAATCCCAGGTAAAAAAAAAAAAAAAAAAAAAAAAAAAAACATTAATTCAATGAAACAAAATTCATAAAAATAGATCCGTAATTTTAAAAACATCAATTAAAAACTCATTAATGATAATGGAAAAAGAATTTATTTCTATTCCAATATAAAGGACGCCTGCACTTGGTTTGCACGTGTTTTGATAATTTCAGTGGAAGAAATATTCTCATTTTCACAATATAAAATGGTGGACTATTATAGGTGGATTAATGGTGGACTAATTATAGGGGCTTTCAGCCGTCTATAAATTTTTTTGAAATTTTGTATTTATCGGTTTGAAAATTATACATTTAAGCATATTTTTTAACGACGAATCCAGAAATCTAATTTTCATAACGCTGAGATTATTAAATCTTGAGATATGATTTTTTTTTTAATTTATCGGATCGCTTAATTTTTTTTTTTTTTTTTATCGTGTCTGGATGAATTCTGGATGAGACATCGCGTCGCTTTCTTTGGGAAGAGATACATTGATAAAAAATTTTAAAAATAATAGTGGATTTTGGGATTTGAAAATTATGCATCCTTGCTTAAAATGGGCTGGGAAATCTGAGTTTCGAAAAATTTTCGAATTCGGCTCATAAATTTTTATTTTAGCAAAATTCTGATTTTTGTAAAGAAAAAGTAATAAAAAGTTAAGAATTTTGCTAATTCATTTCAAATTATCTCGGGTTGTATGGGTCCGATCACTAAGCGGTTTGGCTCATTCGACTCGATATCGACAGAATTTACCGATTTTAGTTCTGAGTTTCACACCAGGAAGCGCTTTCCTATCTCTGGATCTATGGGCGCGATCACGACAGTGTACGGCTCATTCGACTCAACATCCATAGACTTACAGATTTCAGCCATATTCGCGCACAGAACAGATTGCACCTCCCAGCGGTGGAATATGGAACTACAGGAGTATTTCGGGTTCAATGGGCCCGATTACGACGGGGTGTTGCTCATTCGACTTGATATCGATAACCCTAAATATTTTAGTTGCACAATCTACCGCCAGGGGCGCTGTCCAATATCGGGTTCTATGGTCCGATTACGACGGGCTTTGCCTCATTTGACTTGATTTTGATAGCCTTACAAATTTCAGTCATGTTCCTATAGAATTAATTGTTATTATCACGGGCCGGGGCAACGCAGGGCGGGTCAGCTAGTATGTTAATGAAATCAGAGTCAAGATATAATTTGAATTTACGAAATAATGCCATAGGGTATCTAAGTTCTCATCCAGAAAAAAAAGGGGGAAGTGTTATGAAAATAACCAAACGTCACTATTAGAATTATGTACAGAAATACATATTTAAATTATTAATATTAAAAACGTTGATAATTATAATAAGAGATGTCAGCTAAAGGTTATAATTAATAGTAACAATAATTCTAGCAAAAATGAGCTATGTTAATTTTAATAAATGAGTTAGTCTTCAATCAGCAAATATAACGAAAATATAACAGTGGCACCTTCACACTCAGAAATTCTGCGACAAAAAAAACTCAATCTTAATTCAGTATAAATGCTTATTATGATAAGTTGCTTTGAATAATCAGGATAAGTATCGATATCCCTTAAACTGAAGCCAAAATAAACAATGTTAGATAAGATATATAATTACTAGCCTAATTAGGCTTAAAATGATCAAAAATAATTAATGAGTATTTATAAATAGCGGTGAAACATAATTTAACAATTAGACTCAGTGGAAGGAAGTTTACCCTTATAATAGTAATTATAGGAGAATTAAAAGTAATTTTAAAAGAAGTAAACAAAAGCACATACTTAAAAGGTAAATTTTTACTTTATTAGTGCTCCCCGAGCGATTTAAAATCGAAAGTGAGATTGACTGAACTTTTCATGCGGCATGACTGAACTCTTTGTGTTGAGTGCGCACACTAGAGTGGTAAAATTTTAGACAGTAAATAAATGGTCAGTCAGCTAATAATGGTCCTAGAATCACAAAAATTTAGAATTAGTTAAAGCTAATTGAGAGGTAAATACTAAGAAAAATGTCAAAGTAAACAATTTGTAAAACAGATACCACATTTGAAAACTTAATTTCAACAATTAACATCAATAATCGTAAAAATGTAAGAATTCTTTGTGAAACCCTGTATATGATCTGCAGATTTGTATATGTACTGTATAACATGTTAAAATTTAATTTAGATAGGAAACGCATAGCACAGTTGAAATTCCCTTTCAGTAATTTCTATGAAGAAACGGAAATGTACTGGAGATATTTTGTGCAGCCCTGTATATAATCAATAGAACTTATGCACACCAAGTAATATGTAAAAAATTTTGTTAAATTTAAAAACGAATACCACAACTGAAAACGCACTTTCAATAATTGTTGTCCATGGGAAGTACTATAACCGAATTATTTCGTCTGTCCTTGTAAATAAACCATGAATGTTATGCACATTGTATTCTATAGTAAGCATTTCGCATTTCACCTCAGTGATATATACTAATTCCAATATATAGTGTAATATCGTTAAAATACACCCAAACATTTTTTCGAAATAAACCGTAATGTAACGGAATTCTTTTGAGTATCCTTGTAAAAGAACGGTAAATACTATGCACATCATATTCAATAGTAAGCATCTTGCAGTGAACCTGTCTGTGTATATAACAGTGTAACATCATTGAAATGCACCGCAAATGATTTTCCCCTATAAATTGTAATGTAACAGAATTATTTTGATTATACCTGTGAATGGACTATAAATGCTACACACTTCTTTTTTAATACCGAATTACCATAGTAAACTTCTACAACATATATGAATTTCATGGAAATCAGAGTATATTTACGCGAGTTTGAGTACCGAGAGACAGACGGCAGACAGACAGACAGGTAAACCGAATTCATAAACACTTTTCAACTTTGTTGGAAAGTGTTAAAATTCGTGTGTTACACAAATCCAGTTATGTAAAACCTTAGTATTACAATATTTAACATTTAAAAATATTGGCAAACTCTAACGTAATCTCCATAACAAAGCTACTTTGCTGCAAAGTAACGGTTTTGGTAGTACATTTACGGATATAAAACGGATTTATAATATCGCTTCAAATTAATGGCTTCTCAAAATCGAATCATGACAGGCAGGTATAACAGTTTTTCGCAAATTAAAATGTCTTCAGTTATTTTTAATTATCTTGCCAATATTTTTCCCGAGTTGCAAGCAAAATCCTTTGCATCCACACATTGCCGGTTTTCTTTCCCTCATTTAGTCAGGTACTTCGCATTTTACGCAAGCTTTTGTGCAGAGCTGCATGCAGTGAGTTTTTCGTTTGGCATTTTCATTTTAGTATCTTGTTTTATTTAAATTTTTCGGCAAATGTGTGGTGTGGCATAATAAATTTGCTGTCTATATATATTGTGTTTAAATGGCATGTATCACTGCGGTGGTGATGACTTTTTTTGCAAGTAGTTCTGTTTTATATTTTATGGTTTTTCACCGTCTAATATAGCATGTGGCTATTAATCACGATTATGAATATGTTTCTTACATTGTTTTAATATTCAACGTTTTTAAATTCCAGCATCAAAGAGCTGATGTGATTTTAAATAAAATTAAGAAAAGCTAACGCTGCACAGTGGGGCGTTTTGAGGATCTAGGTGAGGACAAAATTATTGCGTTGAAGTTTAATTAGGTTTTGCTGGGTTTTCGAATGTATCAGTATTAAAATAACCAAACAGTGATAAATATTTGACTGATTTAATTATTTATATTATTATTATTATTATTATTATTATTATATTGTTACTTATATTATTATTATTATTTAAATTATAATGATGTATTGTCATTGAAACCACACATGTATTCAAAGTTTCAGCTCAATCGGATAATTAAAAGTGGTGAAAATTGACTTGCAAGATTCGAATTAATCACTCAGACGCACACTTCAAGTTAATATAACTTAATGATTCGCAAACTTTCGCAGGAGCTGTCTGAAGTTTTTCAATACTTTAGGAATGGCACTTTGATTTTTAAAAAATGCTTATTGCTTAATAATGCTTAATACTGTATTAAAAGTCAAGATGAAGTTTGAAAACAAGATGGCGCTTATTTTCAAACAACAATAGGTTAAATCGTGTGATAAACATATGTCCGGTAAACTCCTGCTTTCAAATAAAACAGAAAAGTCACGACTTGCTTTCGAACTTACAGAAAAATAATGCAACTGTTGAAAGTCTCTCAAATCAACTGCTTTCTTTACGGTCAGAGTTAATCGACACATCGGGTTTTTTCGACAAAACTCGTACGGATCTCGACAAAAGAGACATTCAGCTACCAGTATACGCGGTCTTGTTAAATTCCGAGATAATCGGAAAAATGAATTTTGTCCACCTAGATCATCAAAACGCCTCACTGAGCGCTGTTTTGAACTGGTTGACTGACTTTCGAACATAGTTGAAAAGTGCAACTAGAGATCGACCGAAATTTCGGTTTCGACGCAAAATTGGAGTTTCGCCGAATATTTGTTTTCGGCGAAACTGCTGTCAAAATTTCTGCCTGACCGAAACTATCTGTATTTCAAAATCTCGTTCATTCTTCGACTTTACTCATTGATGTGAGTTGTATCGGCTCCAATGAGACACTGTACATTGCTGTGAACTCCACTGTTTATCATTATCCGTCATGACTGATTCATGATGCGAGCGTAAATTATAAAGCAAGCATGGCATATATGACTAAACTTCAAAGACGCTTATCACGTGATCTTTAAAAGCTGCAAACTTAACAGTAAATTGAAAATTTTTACTTCGAAACTCCAGATTGTTTCAAATGCTTTCTGAGAAAAGTGTTGTTAAAACATATGAAGAAATACGAAATTTATTACGAAAGATATATCGAGGTATGTATACTTAAAGTATTTTTCATTAGATGAAATTCGTATAATTCGAAACTATACACGTGTAATTAATAAATTCAATAGTAACAAAATTAGTTAATATTAAATAATTATTAATTAATTAATAATTATATGCAGTTATGTATGTATTAATCAGTTTTTAATTTTTTTTACACTTTCGGTTTCAGTTTCGGCCGAAAGTGGGAAGATCACCGAAATTCGGTTTCGGTCTTAAAAACTTGTTTCGTCGATCTCTGATGGCAACACCCTTTTAGAAGCATTAAATGTTTATCTTAAAAATCACGGACAATTTCATAATTGTAATTCATGTAGTTTCGAAAAACTTCCGTTGCAACACGTTAGCTTGGCGTGGGCTCCAATGTGTAAAAATCCACCAATTTGTTTTATGCTTAATGAAAAGCGCGGATTTGTGAGTTTATTAAATAAATTAAAATTTTTGCTCTGTTTCTATTTTAAGATATTCCAACAGGAAAAAAAATCATTACTTAAACTATCTACTTAGGCTTTCTAAGTTTTTTTCTTAACGCATAGTCATAATTTATTAAAGTATTAAATGACAATATATATATATATATATATATATATATATATATATATATATATTTAAATTATACTCTTTATTACAATCTATATATTTTATTTATATTTTCTACTTTTTAGCGTTTAAAATATGTCGTTGTTGCAGTTTCACAGCCCGATGGCATACTTTGGGAACGTGGTTTGGCGCATAATTTATTTGATTATTTTTGCAACTCGTATATAGTTGTCGTGAAGAATATTTGGCGATTTATCACCTGCGGCCGGCTAATGAAAAAATGCCTTAAACTTAATATATTAATTTAAATTGTAAAAATAATTTGTCTAACTCGCCGAAGTGAACTTTCTCAGGCGAGTTTCCCCAAATTTTGTAATGTAGGTTGCTATGAATTGAGCAAACACTTTTGATCTGAACATGCACACTTAGCATATGTCATCATTCTCTTATCAACGCCTTTTATACACGACATTTCATCTTCTCAGTGGGCGATTTCAATGACGTTATTTTTAAAAATGAAGTCATTTGTCAGAAACATTTCTTTTTATTAGGGATTTCGAATCTGATAGAAAGAAAATGCACTTAACAAAAGCATTTCAGTTTTCAGAATTGTAATATATGCTTTCTTTTATAAAATGATGTCATTTGCATTCGTTGAAGCATTTCACTTTAACGATTTTTGAATACACTCTTAACCAAGAAATTTAATGCTCGTATTCACCATCTACCTCAACTCCCTGTTAAGCTCAATAGCCTCGGTTGACCGCTAAAATAGTATTCACTATTAACCTAATTAGACCTGATTGCAACTGAAATCCAATCAGGTTAATAGTGAATACCATTTAAGCATTCGACCGAACTATATTGACACCTAACGGAGTTGATGTAAATGGTGAATAAGTAGTAGCTTATGAAGAAATTAGTGCACAAACCACCGCCCCCTGAATACTAGGCATATGCTCTGATACAAAAATGGCGGCTCACGTAGGCGGATTTTTTAAAGCGTCTGTAGGGTCCCCTGAATTTATACACAGGTATTTTATAATAGTATTTTTTATTTCTTTAATATAAGAAAAATAAGGCGAAGAAACCTTTTAGAAATTGTTGGTTTTAAAATTCAAGGGATCATACAAACGCTGAAAAAATTCCACCTACGACAGCCGCCATTTTTGTGTCATCCCATAGGCCTAATATTCAGGGGGCGGTGCACAAACTCACAAATCCAGCACAAAGTGCGATGTCTTCATTCACAAAACTCGATAAAAAGAAAAAGAATAAATATAAAAGTAAGGATAGTGTTCTTTGAAACGCAGTCAATGTTTATCTTAAAACTCACGCCTAATTCATTACTGCATATTATGTTGTTGCTGAAATTTCCCTTACAATGCGTTCATTTAATGTAGGCCCCAATTGTGGAAAATTCACCACTTTGATTTACGCTTAGTAGAAGGCGCGAACTAGTGAAGTTATTAAAAATATATATAGTTTTTACTCTTTTTTTCCTTAAGATATGACAACAGGAAATTAAAAAAAATAATTGAACGATTTCTAAAATGTTTTCTTAACGTATAATCATAATATAATCAATATTAAACTATTAATTGATAAAAGTATATTTAAAAAAAATATATTACACTGTTTATTTTTTATTTACATTTAATTTTTACTTTCTTCTATCTATAATAGAAGAAAGTATTGTAATCGAAATTTTTTTCGACTTCCAGTTTTCGACAGATTTACACGTTTTAGGGGTCAGAGATTTCGATAAACATGTTTTTACAAAATGGCTGTGTGTCCGTCCGTCCGTCTGTCCGTCTCTCCGTCTGTCCGTCTCTCCGTCTGTCCGTCCTTATTGTATCATCGAAAAGTGTATTGAATTATGCTTCAAATTGAACCACATTTTTTTTCTATGTTTTTGGCTAAGGCAAGCAGGTTCTATCAGAATTTGGGGATATTTCGACGAAAGGGGGCGCTGTGATCGATATTTTTGTTCCATTTTCACTATTGTATCATCGAAAAGTGTATGAAGTTATGCTTCAAATTGAACCACATTTTTTTCTATGTTTTTGGCTATGGCAAGCAGGTTCTATCAGAATTTTGGGATATTTCGACGAAAGGGGGCGCTGTGATAGCCATTTAAAAATTTCAAATTCAAAAAGATATACAAAAAAATTAGAAATCCTAAAAGTTTTTTTCGTTAAATGTTCGGCCTTGATCCGGAGAATCCGAAACAATTTTTGTTTTGCCTCTATCTTAAAAAATGGCTGAGATATATAGCGGTTTGAAAATTTAGGGTGGCTGACATTTTCAAACAAGACAGCAGAATTCATCCATAAACGGGTTTAATTTATGAGTTTTAGTTAACATGGTTTCGGCAAATTTTCTTTCATTGTTGTAACCATTGTTCCTATTATATGCTTATCACTATATATTTATATTCGCCAACGTTAAATTCTCGCCAAACTTGGCGACATTTGTCGACCAAAATTGGTTGCCATAATTGAAGCCAATTTGGCTGTAGAGGATTAATTTGGCGATATTCTCATTCAAATTCAATGTTGACGAGAACTGGGATTGAATCTTCTTTAATTAGGTTCCACGCATTTTACCCTTGTGTTTTCCAGTAAAATTAGCTAAAATCGTAAAACCAAGGAATAGGGAGGCTGTCCGTGCCTGCCGGTACAGGCCAGAAGGACTTTTCGTAGTTTAATATACATCAGTTGATCGCATCCCGGTAACCGGACGATTCGCAAGAAGCTGACGTACAACACAATGACGAAAAATATTGATTTTATTGGCGATGTGATAGCGAATTTTGAAGTATTAACATGACTGAGATAGAAGAAAGTTTTGGGATTGGCGCATCCGACTAGTTTAATTTTTAGTATTTAACATATTTCGTTGTTGTGGTTTCACAGCCCGGTGGCATATTTTAGCGAGCGTGTTTGGCGCATAATGAACTTCATTGTTGTTGTAACTCGTGCACTAGTCGTAACCATAAAATATATTTGGCGACTTATCACCTGTGCCTGACTAACGGAAATAATTCTTAAAAGTAATTTATTATTATATAATTAAGTTTGAAAAATAATAAAATGTTGTATTTCCATCGGAAAAGCATGTGTTTGGATGATTTGTATATTTCTGGCATATCACAAAATGAGTGAAAAATCGATTGTTAAATACCATCTACACATATGAACCAAGTTAAGCTAAATAAAAGAGTGTAAATGACATTTAATGACACATTTGCCTTTATTTCTTTGTGTCATTAGTATCGATACTGAAAACTAAACAGCTTTCTCTAGCTATCTTTCAGACAGTAGTATTCAGTAGTATCAATCCAGACATCAGGGACATTTCATTTATATTATTTTCAAATTCTGAATATGATACTTAATCCGGGAGAAGGCACGTATACCCCCAGGGCAAGAATGGTTTTTACTTTGTTACAAATAAATACAAATAATAATCGTCACCTTATTTAGTCGTAGACAATTTTTACAAGTTCTGCGATAAAGCACGGGGAAGATTACTTGAAAAAAAAAGTCGTTGGGGGCCACCGTAATACTTACCCGTCATGGCTATGCATAATGTAAAATATTAAAATTAAAAATGTGTAAACTACTTATAAAATGCATTGCAATTCGAATAAAATCGTGGCTTGATGACGTCATAAACTTTAAAGGCTTGATTACTGAATTGCTTAAAAGAAACATCCTTATAACTCCAAAAACAATAATCCTATTAACTAGCGGTTTATTGCATCTGATTAAGCGTCTCATTTCCAATTAAAATATATCTTTGAATTGGAATTTGGATGAAATACAGGGTCATGAAAAATCGAAGAGTGTGGAAAATAGGATTCCAAATATCTCGGCAACTCATTATCCGATCGACTTCATGCTTTATGCAAAATTTATGCTTTTTTATTGTCTTTTATATTCACTCCTTAAAATAAACAATTTCGAAAATTTTTACATACCTTTTATCAGAACGAATATTTCGAGAGTCCGAAAAAAATAGTTCCGGTTAATCGAGGTTGCTGAAATTCAATAAACTTCTTCCCATTATTCCATATTAAGTACATAACAAATTTCAAGTCTCTATCTCAATTTTTTTCGGGAGATAGAGCGTTTACAGACACACAGACACACAGACGGACCCCAATTTTTTTTTTCTAACAATATCGTTTTCGGAATCTGCAGTGTCTGAAACGTGTAAATCCGTCAAAAAATTGTTTTCGATTTTCAAAACGATTACAAGACTTACCCTATACTACGTATGATGGGTAAGTAAAAAGTAGTGGTGATAATTGTAAAATCCGTACGCACTCTGGGTATGTCATACTCGGCGCGACTGCTGCCGGATTAACACAGATCAATAACATTGCAATCTTACAGTTTTTTGGTAATTATAATGTAAATGTGGAGGTAAATCACATTAATGTTCATTGAAATACATATTTTTGAAAGAGAAGATAGATTTAAAATGATTAAATTGATTTTTTATACAAACAAAATAAAACCAAAGATATCACGCTTCAGATTGTTCACCACTTTGGATAACAGACGAAGTTGTAAATCACATATATTTAATAAAATATTATTTTCCTTTCAATTTTAGGGAGAATGGCAACAAAAACATATAATTTCCATATTTCAGATTTTGTTTATATATTTTTTATTCCCTATCTATGAAGTAATTTAGTTGGAACCAATACTTTTTTTTTTTTTGCAAAAATGTGCAAAAAACTTAATATCTCGAAAACTAATTTAAATTTCAAAATTCTAAAAGTTACTGAGATATCACCGGATCCACACGAATAAACGATATTAATTTCTACGCCCAACATTCCATATTCTAGGAGGAGGATTTGTGAAATACAAACAGATTTTAAAATAATAGATACTGAATTTACTTATATATAATACATAAAAAAAAGAAAAAACCATTTAGGGTTAAAAATTGGGATGCGTCGTATATAAGAAACACTTCCGACAGCTATATGAAAATCACTAATGCTGTCAATAAGTCTCTGTAAAAGACATTTATCTATTGGGTTAAATTATACGAAAACGACAATGTTAAGCAAAATAGTCAAATAATTGTACTTTTACGCCCCTTAGTTTGTGATTTCGAGGAGAAAAATACTTATGAGTCTGAATTTCTACAGATGGTTTTCCAAAAAAAGGAAAGGAAAGTCCCGGATTTCCTCGTTAAAACGCTTGCATTTATTCTACACGAGAAATATTGTTTTTCTTTCTTCGCTATAAAAACAGGATGTGCATTATACAAAGTCAATATTATTTTAGTTAATAGTTTATGATAATCCTCCAGTATTCGAATATGCATCTTATTGCAGTAAAGAAGGTAAAAAAAATATGTATGGAAATCAGGGTACAAAAGATTCACCTTTCTTAATACTATACACATACAGTATAAAAAATTCAAGACTTCACTTTCCTAGCACCTTCTAGTGTCAATGAATGGAAAGTGGAAGCAGGTGAACTATTATTACAAAAGATAAGATGGGTAAATATTTGCTCAATGGAAATTTCATACTCGGTTGAAAAAAAACCCTATTATTATTTCGTTTATCATGATATATATATATATATATATATATATATATATCATATATATATATATCATATATATTATGAAAATATATATATTTTGCCAAAATTTGGGCTGTAATTAGATGAATATCTAATTGGGCTGCAAGTGATCGATATTCTTACGAATATAATATATATATATATATATCATATATATATATATCATATATATATATATATATATATATATATATGTGTGTGTGTGTGTGTGTGTGTGTGTGTGTGTGTGTGTTTACATATATAATATACATATACATATACACCATATGGCCAAAAATCACCGGATACACCCATTTTAGACATTTTGTCGAATATCTAAAGAAATACTTGACGAATTCTTCTGGAACTTCAAGAAAACAAGGAACACTAGCTGAGCTTCGCCCGCTACACTGGTCGGTTATTCTAAATGGACCTTGAATTTAGGATTGGGCGCCCCACTGTCTTTGGATAAAACTCGAAACAACGTTTAAAATTGCAGAGAAAATTTAAATAAAAAACAAAACTTTCCTTTCTAATCTTAAAAAAAATGCTTTAGCTTTCAACGCAATGGTCATATCACGCCTCCCATGCAATCGGGTTGGTTCAGCCCGCTCTCAAGCAAAGCACGTGGAAGAATGGAGATCGCCCCATTCGTCACTTCCTTTTCGCTTCTCGATTTCGCTTCCGGGTAATAGTTAGCCGTGAGGGTGAGAGCTAAACAGTTTCCTGTTTCTGAGGGAAGAAGCCGAGAATCCTTCAAAAAAGTTGAGGCATGCGCAATGAGATCATTTTTGTGTAGAAAATCTATTGTGCAAAATCTTGTGTGGATTTTAGAGAAAGCGCTTTTCGCTTTAAATGTATGGATGTTTGACTTCATACTTTTCAGCGAAGGTTTGGTCACAAGGACAAACAGGGAACTAACAACATATTAAATAAAAAATATATATTATTTACGATTCCCTGTAAAATAAAGGGCTCAAAATTGTCTGTAGCTGAAGCACACGACAGTGTGGGTGCTGTACAGAATCTGTATAGTTTGTGTAAAAATAGTACTTATATTCATGGAGGTATTGAAGTTTCTTAATGAAACTGGTGAAATTTACGCATATTTTTTGTTTATGGCATGCAAGGTTTTCAACCAAAATTAACACTACTTATCAGATACCTGCCAAATTACAGTAAAAACTACATACAGCAATTAGAAAATAAAAATATTAAATATTTTATGAAATATGACCATTTTTTTCAACGAAATTTTAATTACGCAAAAGATAACAAAACCCTTTTTTTGGCATAATTGAGTACTATACAGCGTCAACTAGGTTAATTTTGATACAATTATTCAAAAAATTGGTAAAGAAATGATATGAGATGTAATCTTCCCAACTGTGCGAAAAAGTCCGGGACAGGATTCGAACCCAGGATCCCTTCGCTAAAGCTGCCAATGATCTACATCTCAAATGATTTCTTTACCAATTTTTTGAATAATTGTGTCAAAATTAATCTAGTGTAATCACGTTTCCAGAGTTTACTGGAGGTCCCATTACCTGTGATTTATACTGTTGTGCTGATTCAGATATCAGACCAGATTCTATGATCATTAAGGTTAACTGGGTGAATTAGTTCAGCCATATTCGTCCGGGATTGCTTAATTGGTAGAGCATTGGCAGCTCCTGCCAAGTGATCCCGGGTTCGAATCCTGGTCCGTACTTTTTCGCCCTGTTGGGAAGATTACATCTCATATACAGAGAACTCGTATAAATATGCCAGTCGAATATTATGATAATTCAAAAAGATATCGACAATATAGTGTGTTGAATTTCAGTTGTTTTCTTAATCTGTTCAGACCTGAGATACATGAAAATTACATTGGCAATGGCGGATACCTCAAAAAATAGAATTTAAAATGAAAACATAAAAATAAAACTCTGAACTTTTCGTTTACATAGAAATATTTGTGTGAAAATATTGGTCAACGTCAATAATACTATTCGCATAAAAGGAAAATTCATAATCTAAGTAAATGGTTCATAATATGTCTCCATTATCTCCGCCCACTACTAACAACATCTTGCTATTTCGCATGTGTCCCTCCTTTTTTAATGTTGTTCTTTTCTGTCGAGTAATTCTAGAAATATCTAGAAAAAACATGAATCGTATCGGGCATTCTTGTTCCGACGTTTTCTTTTAAAATCCAGTTGAAAACAGGTGTATCATTTTAGTGTTCGACTGGTCAGCATTAGCATAAACTCATTAACGTGTATTAATAGATGTAGCTTCATCGCTTCTTTGTGAGCGAATAATTTGAATTCTTCAGCTAATATTTAGTGTTTCGAGTGACTTTGTGTTGTGGATAAAAATGAATAAGTGGTTGAAAATTGGAATTCTGAAGAGAACTGAATCTAACATTGGTAACTAGCACAAGAACATTACTAATGAACGGAAACAAAAATATTGGGGACGGGTTTATGTGAGATGAGGTACGCATAAATGAGAAGTCTAAAGCAAGGGGTACATGAGAGGGAAAAGTTGAGAACTGCTGTTCTAGATGTTAAAAAAGCCCGAGAGGCAGCGACATTTTTTACTTAACCATTTTATACAAGCTGATTTTCAGCTGTGTTATGAGTCTTACTCAATCCCGAAATCAGTCGTCAGCTGTCGCGGCAATAGTGGATGCGGGCTTCGGAACCATAAAATCCTTCCAGTCAAAGAACTAGTTAACAAGAATAGTGATTAAAGAAGCTCTAGTGACAATAAAACCTTGAAAAGTGACTAAAATGTAAGCGAGAGCGACCAACTTCACGTTAGTACCAAAGATTGACAACAAAACAAATCAACTACGGCAAAGATACGTATAAATTTTTAATTGTAATTTATTTTTATGTAATTTATTTGTGTTTTTTTTATGTATTTTTTATGTAAATCGTATCAGAAACACAAAGATTTAAACTGAAGTATGTTAACTTCTCACAGTCTCTATTAGCAACCATAGTTTATAATGGTGTTAAGAATTTTCAGAAATGTACTCCACTCATGCTTTTCAGTGTGAGTGCGGCCCGGAAGTATAAGCGGCGTAACAAGCTTTTCCTTATTCGACAACATACCCAGAAACACACAGTTCATAACAATCTAGAACCAGCCAACACAGTAGCAAAAGTGACTCTCATCAAATAGCACTGCAGCCAATGACGGGCAAGGAACTAGTGAGGTAGATCTCCGCTATGAGGAGATTAGGAGAATTTCGCCCTGTGGCAAAGTTCACAAACTAGGCATAATGCCCGGCAGGTAGAGGCCTGGTCTGCGGTTTAATAATAATAATAATATTATTAATAAAATGAATGACAACCCGATTGCAGAAGATCACCATTGGTCGTGATAATATCATTCAATCTTGCGTAATCGGGTAATCGTTTTTCAAAACAGAGCAAATAGGTATGTTTTTTGAGCCTGCGGGTGTGGACGGGGGTTGACGAGTGTATCTCATACGGAGAAGAGCCTCCGAATTGAAATTACATTTCCTATAACGAAATATCTCTTGTCCAAACTCAATATTTGTCACGAAAGACTAGGTAATAAATATATATATTTTTTTTTTAATTAACCTAAGGTTAGACAAGGGATTTTGTTTGGACGGATATCAAAACATTATTCTTTTAAAAGTTCGAGAAACATGTCCTTCCCTGGATTTTTAAATTTCAATAACTTTTTTTTCCCTTGTGATTTTGATAATTATAGTAGAAGTTATTCTTCTCAAAAGATATGAAGATAATTGAATCTTACAATGAGTAGGAATTAAGAATCTTCGTCACTCGGTCATAGCCCCTTTGAAACACCCTCCTCGTTTAAGACAATTTTAATTAATGTTTTTTATGTCTACGTGTTTAACAATGATTTTAAACAGTGTTCCATAGAGCAGACGACACACTCCCCGCGAACAAAATAATAAAATGTTTCGATTCGTCCTTTTTAATATGTGTTATTTTTAACATGTGTTGTTATATTTCTGGATTCTTTTTTATGCTGATACACTTAAAAATTGTTTTATGTTCTAATAAAAAACAAAATTCACTTTCATTTATTTCAGGTAATTCAATTCTCCATTTAAAATAAGAAAAAACTAGTTGTTAGGGGCCACCGTAATACTTACCCAACATTGATATGCATAATGTAAAATATTAAAATAAAAATGTGTAAACTACTTATAAAATGCGTTCCAATTCAAATAAAATCGTGGCTTGATGACGTCATAAACTTTAAGAGCTCGATTACTGAATTGCTTGAAAGAAACCTCCTTATAACTCCAAAAATAATAATCCTATTAACTAGCAGTTTATTGCATCTGATTAAGCGTCAAATGTCCAATTAAAATATATCTTTGAAGTGAAATTTGGATGAAATACAGGGGCGTGAAAAATCGAAGAGTGTGGTAAATAGGATATCTCGGCAACTCATTATCCGATCGACTTCATGCTTTATGCAAAATTTATGTTTTTTTTATTGTCTTTTATATTCATTTCTTAAAATAAACAATTTCGAAAATTTTATATACATTTTACCAGAACGAATATTTCGAGAGTCCGAAAAAAATAGTTCCGGTTAATCGATGTTATTGAAATGAAATAGGCTTCTTCCCATTATTACATACTAAGTACATACCAAATTTCAAGTCTCTATCTCAATTTTTTCGGGAGATAGAGCGTTTACAGACACACAGACGGACGGCAATTTTTTTTTTCTAAAAATATGTTTTTCGGAATCTCCAGTGTCTGAAACGTGTAAATCCGTCAAAATTTTTTTTTCGATTTTCAAAACGATTACAAGACTTACCCTATACTACGTATGATGGGTATACTAAGTAAAAATGGATTGCAGTTGCATCTGTTCGGATATCTTGCTCTTCTTGGATTTTGTTCTGTGGGCGCCCATGTTGACAAACAAATATATCCTGTGTTTTGTACATGTAGAAATAGTTTTATGATGAATATGTAATGCCAACATAATGCACATTCACATTAAATTTAGAGCATGTGTTTTGACCTTGCTACTATTCACTCTCCCTTTTTACTTACCCATCATACGTAGTATAGGGTAAATCTTATAATCGATTTTAAAATCGAAAAAAAAAATTGACGGATTTACACGGTTCAGACACTTGAGATTCCGAGAAATATATATATATATATATATATATATATATATATATATATATATATATATATATATATATAAAATTACCGTCTGTCTGTCTGTGTGTCTGTGTGTGTGTCTGTAAACGCTCAGAAATAATGGTAAGAAGCTTATTGAATTTCATTAACTTCGATTATCGGAACTATGTTTTCGGACTCTCGAAATATTCGTTCTGGTAAAAGATACATAAAAATTTTCGAAATTGTTTATTTTAAGGTGTGAATACAAAAGACAATAAAAAAACATAAATTTTGCATAAAGAATGAAGCCGATTGGATAATGAGTTGCCGAGATATTTGTAATCCTATTTCCACACTCTTCGATTTTTCACGACCCTGTATTTCATTCAAATTTCAATTCAAAGATATATTTTAATTCGAAATGAGATGCTTAATCTGACGCAGTAAATCGTTAGTTAATATGATTATCAATTTTTGAGTTATAAGGATGCTTCTTTTACGTAATTCAGTAATAGAGCATTTAAAGCAAGGCTAACGAAAAAGACAGGCTACCGCGGTGCATCATTTATGTTTTCTTATAGACCGCTAGAGTGACGTGTTGCCCTTTTCGTACACCTGCATTGGTGCATTCGAGCATCACGTGACTCCCGCCGTCTGTAAAAAAAAAGATACGTGTAAAGCACTGCAGTAGCCTTTCTTTTTCGTTAGCCTCGATATAAAGTTTAGGACGTCATCAAGCCACGATTTTATTCGAATTGCAATGTATTTTATAAGCAGTTTACACATGTTTTATTTTCATATTTTATATTATTCATAACCATGATGAGTAAGTATTACGGTGGCCTCCAACAACTAGTTTTCTACTAAAAAAAATTTCTTATGAAGCCTTTAAGTATCTGAAAGCTAAATTTACTTTGTTTATTCTGTTATTTATCTTGGTTTTTTAGCTTCGCATAATCAATTATCATCCTAGTGTATAAGTTTTTTATTTATTATATCTGGGTCTTTCCCGCCCATACATATTTTATAATTTAATCGTGTTTTCTTTGAGAAATGAGGTTAATATACTTTCAAGGCAATTTAATCCTTGGTGATCTTAAACACCATTTTTTTTCAAATGTAAAATAAATGTTTTATTGTAATAACATCTGACACCAATAAAATAAATAAACCCAATTATTTCTCCTCCTTTTGAAAAATAGAAGTAACGCAATTGCCACTATTTTGAAGAAATTTCATTATTTAAATTTAAAAAAAAAAATGAAAATATTAAAAAAATATATTTAGTGCGGTATCATCCACAAATTAAACTTTGATTTTTAAAAATGTTAAAATTGATTAAATAGAAGCTATACAGACCCTCAAAATCAGCTCGTGACTTTTACTTTCTACACTGGCCACTCGCCCCTACACTGCAAAAAAAAAAGTGTTGATTTTACAGTATAATACTAGCACCCCAGTATAATACTAGCAGCTGTTTTATACTGGGTACATTAACAGTTAAATTACAGTATTATACTGTAAAATCAACACTTTGTTTTGCAGTGTAGCCATTTCGGAAACTGCTTGGTCGCCACATGCCCATTTCGCAGAATAGGCCAGTCGTCTGTAACCATTTCGCAAACTGCCATTAGCCATTTCGCGATCTGGCCGGCCAATTCCCGAATTGGCCAATCATTTAAAAACGATGTTGGCCAATTCGCGAATTGCTAATATATAGCTTTGGCCATAACATATATATTTTTTAATCGTCAACTTTTAATAAATATTATTTAAAATAATTAAATTTGCTCTATATATTTTTACATTTTAAAGTGAAAAATAGTTTTTGAATGGACCAAAAAATTGAGTTATTAAAAAAAATCTCCTGAAGTATTTATTTTTAGAATTTTAAATTTCTGCATTATTATATTATTACATGTAATATTTGTTATATAACTAATACAGTTTATGTTATTTTTATATTGATTTTTTTTGTACTACTTTTGTTATCTTATAGTAGTATTCTGTTAGTAGAATGCTATTTTAATGATCTTTTTCTTTACTTTATTATTTACATATAGTGCATTGCGATCCACCTGACGTAGAAAATAAATGTTTTCGGCCCACGAGCAAAAAAAGTTCATTATGGCTGCATTAGATTGTTTATGACATGGCATTAATTAATTTAAAACGCAATCGCTAAATTATCGATTACATCAATCCATACATTATAATGGAATAATAATAATATGTTTGTTTTAAATGCCTAATCTAAGTTTTGATATTTGATGATTTAAAAAAACGTTTAATTAAACTAATTAACTTAAATGAGACTCAAAAATCATTAACCCTATAAAATCTCCTAGTAACTTACAGTTCACTCTGTATTTATTATAATTTTTTATACATCTCTTCTTTTTTTAATCAAAAATTCTATATGCTTCTGAAATCACAAAAGAATATGTATCTCAAATCACACAGTCGCTTTACGTCGTTTGATATATATATCCTTCTATATATAAAAAAAAGTAATGGTTTAAAAATGGACCAATGAAAATATGCGTAGATATTCCGGGTTATTCTCATCGCTTTTTTTACTAGGGACTTTTTTGAGGAGCGATTACTTTTTTTCTACCCATCCTACGGATTCGAAAATCATATACCACCAGACGCGAAATATAACAAGCTTTCAGAAATTCAAAAAATTATCATGGTCGGACAATAAAAACTCAAAAAATCCTTAAAAATCGAGTAAAAAATCTTTTATTGAAAAAGTCATTTTTTTTATATTGTTGCCAATTTCTAAATAAGCGCAAAGGATTATATTTTATCTCAAATAAAAAATGTATTTGCGCGAGACTATTAAAAACAATAATGAAAGTTTAAAATAATAATTATATGATCACGTGTTGAAAGCAGGAAATAAAGAAAATTACGTCATAAAAATCGTGTTTACACATGAATATTAAAAATAAAAAAGATGAATTAAATGAAAAGGCATTATAACCAGTTAAATGAAAAAGCATTATAACCTGATTTACAGAAGATAGTCGCCGTTCGTGATATTATCATCATCATCATCTTTTACGTAGCTTTCAATACAAAAAAGTCCTTCCGGCCTGTACCGGGAGGAAAAGGTAGCTTTCCTGTATCTTCGTTTTAAAATTTTAGATAATGTTACACGAAAACAGCAAGTTAAAATGCAAAGAAACGTTTACAAAAGATTCGTTAATATTGAATTTGAATAAGAAATTCGCCAAATTATTGAGCAATAGCCAAATTGGCTTCATAGCCAAATTAGCCAAATAGCAATAGCCAAATTTGGCGATATTTCACCAAATGTCGCCAATTTTGGCGCTAACGGATATGAATATATAGTTTTATACGTATGATTGGGAAAATTATTACAACAATGAAAGAAAATAATTTGCGAGTAATCGCGTTAATGTGCTGTTTTGTTTCAAAATGTCAGCCACCCTAGAATTTCAAACTGCTCTATCTCAGCCATTTTTTAAGATAGAGGTAAACCAAAAAATGCTCTGGAATCCTTGTATCAAGGCCTAACACTTAATAAAAAATAAATTTGAATTTTTAACTTTTTTATATATTTATTTTAGTTTTAAATTTTAAAATGGCCGCCATCTTGAAACAAAATGGCGGACCAAGCTGGCCAACGAACTCGGTCGAGACATTGGTGAGCTTAATACACACAATTAGTTTCATCAAAATCGATTTATAAATACGAGCGTTATCGTATGACATAGGTCATATATATATATATATATATATATATATATATATATATATATATATATATATATATATATATAATAATTTCATTGCATTTGGTCAGTTATTTCTGTTTCAATGGTTAATTTTTGCAATAAGTTTATATATATATATATATATATGGATATATCTATGTATATAAATCAACATTTGAGCGGAGGGTGGTTATGGGGTCTGGGGGTCATGATCGGTGAAAATATATCGAAATTTTCCGGAACTGCTTTCCTCCGAACGGCTGCAATAGGTAGCTTTATACTTTTTAGGTAGCTTTCAATACTAAAAAGTATAAAGCTATATATATATATAGCTATATATATATACTATCTATCTATCTCTCTCTATATATATATATGACCTATGTCATACGTTAACGCTCGTATTTATAAATCGATTTTGATGAAACTAATTGTGTGTATTAAGGTCACCAATGTCTCGACCGAGTTCGTTGGCCAGCTTGGTCCGCCATTTTGTTTCAAGATGGCGGCCATTTAAAAATTTTAAACTAAAATAAATATACAAAAAAATTAAAAATTCAAATTTATTTTTTAATTACGTGTTAGGCCTTGATACAAAGATTCCAGAGCATTTTTTGGTTTACCTCTATCTTAAAAAATGGCTGAGATAGAGCAGTTTGAAATTCTAGGGTGGCTGACATTTTGAAACAAAACAGCCCATTAACGCGATTACTCACAAATTATTTTCTTTCATTGTTGTAATAATTTTCCCAATCATACGCATAAAACTATATGTTCATATCCGTTAGCGCCAAAATTGGTGACATTGGCGCCAAAATTGGCAAAATTGGCGACAAAATTGGCAAAATTTGTGACATTTGGCGAAATATCGCCAAATTTGGCGACCAAAATAAGTCTATGAATGAGCCAATTTGGCTATTACTCAATAATTTGGCGAATTTCTTATTCAAATTCAGTATTAACGAATCTTTTGTAAATGTTTCTTTGCATTTTAACTTGCTGTTTTCGTGTAACATTAGCTAAAATTTTAAAACGAAGGTATAGGAAAGCTACCTTTTCCTCCCGGTACAGGCCGGAAGGACTTTTTAAAACAGGATACATTGCATTTACCAGGTTTTAAGAGGCTGTGAAATCAGAACGGGGGTTGGTGAGCGTAGCGAGCAGGGGGCAGGGCCCCCTAATAGATATATATATATATATTTTAATACTAAAACAAGTTAATCTTCCTCATTTTCCTTTCCTTCCGCTTAATCTTTTTTTTTCAACCATTATTACTTGAGATTTTTTTTCCAATATTTACTCATGAATATTGAGTAGTGTGTCAAATAAGTGGTATTATGTGAACAATCGTCATATTACATCATTTCTCAATTTCCATCTATGTTTGCAATAAAAAATATCATAAAAAAGTTTTATTCTGAAAATATTGAATGAGTCTTCCAGATGGAAAATAATTTATGCTATTCTAAGACAATAGAATATTTTGTAAGGAGAAACAGGTGTTCATACAAGATAAAATGTGTCACTAAAGAACTAATAAAAGGACATTTGACTGTCTGAAATCTGTAAGCTGAGAATTTTCTTTGATCTCAAATTCTTTTTATCAAGATGTTGTCTAAAAACATCCAAGAAATTCCAAGTAAGGCCAGTGAAATATGCAATTTCTATGCTGGAAAGTCTATATTTATCACTGGAGCGGCTGGATTTCTTGGCACGGTAAGAAGTATTTTTGATTATAATGCACCAAAATATGTCATCCTTCCGTAAAATGAAAAATTATGTTTCATTTTTATGAAACTTAAACCTCTAGTTCTTTAAATACAATGTAATGTACAGTTATAATGAAGAGAAGGCAGGTTTTTCAACTGGCTAAATCATATTCAATTGTTAGAGTATCATAGTTAAGGTTTATTGCAACAGAGCGAAAAATGTCCGGGCTAGGACTCGAACCTGGGGTATCTTGTCTTGCCGTGCTCGTGCTCTTCCTGCTGAGCTACCCGTAAGATATCCTGTCCGGCAGGATATTGTTCGCATAGCGTCGGGAGCAATGGCACGGCAAGCCAAAAATACCCAGATTCGAGTCCTGTCCGGGCATTTTTTGCTCGATTAGAATAAATCTCAACTATGATACTTCAACCATTGAATATGAATATAATTTACAGCTCTTTAAATTAAAAGGAAAAATATTTCTACTACACGTAAAGATATATGAAAGAAACCCGCACCAAATACGTGAGGAACAACGTCTACTATTATTTGACATGTTTAAAACTTTCATTATTTCTGAAATATATTTAGGTAAATAATGATAAAAATTTATTTAAATAACTAATTGACTATCTTAAATTAAACTCAAAAGATATTAATTAAAAAAGTTACCTAGCACATTTTAATTAATTTCTGATTATTGTTACTTTTTATACATCTCTGTATTGAAATCAGAAAATTCTGTATGAATCTTAACGCTTTGAAATAAAAATCTTTTGAAAACAAAAATCTCTATTACGTTATCAAGCAGATTAGAAAAATTATACAATAAGAATCTAAAATTAAAAACGATTCGTTAATTGCAATTAATAAAGCCAATTGGTACATTTAAATACTATCCGGTTAACGTAGTTGAAAATATTTCACAACTTAGAAAAAAAGGAAACTGTACAACATTTAATTGTACTTTTTAATAGATTTATAGAAATAAATATGCATCTATTATTCATGAAATTTATGTATATATATTTTTTTTAATTTAAATGTAAAAGCACATTATATTTCAATTAAATATTTATAAATATTTTATAAGTACACAGGCCTGTAAATTAATGATTTTCATTGTAATTTTTGCACCATTTCAGGTGTTTATAAGTTTCGATGCACTGAGTTAAAAAATCACGAGCTTTATCCTTCATCAAGTAGGGTTTTTGACAAGATGAGAATGGATATTCAGAATAACAACACAGAAGATGTAGCATAATAATAAAACTTTACCGAAAAAGTGATTAATTATGTTTGTCATAGTTGGCACATGAGTTGTAATTTTCCAAATCGGCGAAAAATATCCGGGCAAGGATTCGAACCAAGGACTTCTTGGCTTAAACTGCCAATGCTCTACCAACTGAGCTATCCTGGACGAATCTGGAGGATCAAATTTACCCATCTAACCTTATTGATCATACCATCTGGTCTGATATCTGAATCAGCTCAACAGAAGAAATGTGTCTCTTTCCACCATGTTTGTTTGTTGTTTTGTGCATTACTTGCTGCTGTTTCCTATGCAGAAAAATAGCAATAGCCTGAAATCATGCTGATCTGCTCTCCTTATGACTAAACTTTTATCAGTTGGAAATACTGGCGTTTCTACGATTCAATTTATAATTTACCAATCAAACAGAAAACAATCGATTTGTGCCAAAATTGCACGAGATCGAAATTTTTGAGTATTTTCTTCTAAATGAGCATATCTTATACTAATAAAAGAAAGTTTCGCTGTGTGTGTCTGTCTGTCTGTCGGCGATGGCTTGAAAAATATATTAATAATCATGTAATTGACGTGAGAGTGCGCGGTTTAGACGACAGTGCTTCTCATGATCGAAAGTTTTATTTAAGCACATAAAAAGTTAGTTACAAAAATACCCATAGATGTCGCGATACCTTCAAAGATATTAGAGATCCTACATAAGATACATATTGGACATTCACATCCGCCATCTTAGTTCCAAATTCGACGGATCGCCGTTGAACGCAATGCAATTTTACCAGCGTTTGACACTTTTCTATCTATTAAAATCATGGAAAAATCGTTTTATATCGCTTCAGAAATACCTGCAAAATATAATTTTGTACGCACTTTCATTTTATTGATTACGAATTCCATGAAATGCATTATTTTTATTTGGATGAACTAAGAGGGATTTATCAAATCTGATTGGAAGTGGATGAATGTTTTGAAAGAGGTTAATAAATTTTGAAACTCTTAAATGGTAAGAAAGAAATACAGAAATGTACTTTGTAGAAATCATGTTTATTTTTTTTTTGAGCTTTTGACACTTTCTTAACAATATATATTAAAATTATTAATCGAACAATTTTAATTGAATTGCCGATTCTTTATGTATTTAAATTAATAAATAAAATACTCGATTACTTTTCTTATTAAATAAAATAGATAAAAATAATAATGTCTTGAATAAATAAATAAATTACTGAAATTTTAACTATCGAATATTCATTTATGTAAAAAAAAAAATCACGTTTTTGAGCCGACTTGCTTCTCTGAACAACAGAACCCGATTTAATTTTCCTAATTTTAAAACATTTATTTCAACATCAGTAACACAATTCATTCTAAAACTATATTTATCGTATCTGTATATTTAGATTTTTTTAAAGCGATAGTAGTTAATTTAGAATATAAAATCGCAATCTCTTCTGTACAGATTTTAGGCTAAGCTTAAATTAGGCATATTTTTGGAAGAGACATATAACGTATGCTCAATCTTTATTTATTTTTTAATCTTCAATGCAAAAGTAGCTAATTTATAATAGTTACTGTTGTTTAGATCTGTATAAAAAACTAAGCGTAAGGGAGAAAAAATAACAATGATATTTATATCTGGCAGGAATTCTTTTTACATGGAAATCTAAGAAAAACTACTTGTGTGTGTTTTTTGTTTTTTTACAAAATAGTGTGAAGATAAAATTAAGTTTAAATACGCTGAATGTATTGCACTGCGATGTAGTTCTTATTTAAGTTGTATGAACAATTACCCAAAAATCCTACACAGAGCAATGGTGCGAACACTGAAGTTGGAAGTAAAATGTCGGATATCCCAAAATTGCCGGCATGCCAATATCCAGTCTTTCTACATTCGGGGTCACTGAAGGCTCCGAAAATTATCGAAAACGCAAGTTAAAAGATCACAGACCATTTATTTCGCACAGTCTACTACCATATTTCCACGTGTGCACACTTTGTAACTTGAAGCATATCCAGAATCTAGAAGCAAATTGTAGAAATTAAATGTTCTATAGCCGAATCTTATCTTTAATTTACGATGCTCTTTTTCTATATTTGAATGTATAGAGGTCAAATTCAATGATCAGATTTTAGAATTAATGTTTTATCTACATAAACAAAAGTTTTCAATCTTGAAAAATATTTTCGTCCAAACCGCACTATCGTACGTTAATTACTTGTTAATTTTTATTTAACTTTGAAATGCGTCAAGAACGTTTGGGCCCTCTAATAATAATAAATTACAAAACTGTGAAAAAAAAACTTTTCAAATTTTAACAACATTAAATAGAAAAACACTTTTATATTTTCTAATGTGTTACATTCGTTTCATTTCTAGGTCTTGTTAGAAACATTGCTCAGATGCTGTCCAGATATTTCCAGAATTTACATTTTGCTGAGATCAAAGAAAGGAGTGGAGGTAGAAGAAAGGAAGAATTCAATTTTCAAAAAAGATGTAATTTCTTACGTCACTTAATTATTTCAGATTATGCATTATATATTAATTTATATGCTAAAAACGTTTTCCTCTTTTTATAAAACAAAAGGGATAAATTTTTTAATAGATAATAATTACAGTAATAATTCTAACAATAATAATTATTAAGAAATAAATTACCCACAAATTCAATATTCAATTTATTTCTTTAGTTTTACATACCATGGATCTTTTATATATATAAGAAAAAATAATAATTACAAACTAACTAACCTTGAAGCTAACATTTGAATTAGATTATAGCAGACGTTTTTCACAAAAATACTTTAAAAACGTTTTGCATAAAAATATTAGAATATTAAGAAATTTATTAATAATCGTTTATTTTGAAGTTTAGGAAAATTATGCATATGTATAAACGATGTAGACAGTTAGCAAGGAATTTTCATCTTTCAAAAGTAATGAATATTTTCAAATTCATATTTTACATATTTTTTCTATTATTTCGTCGGTTTTACATTATTAGCTCACAGGCTATCAAAGCCTGAGAGCTTATGTGCCCGCCGGTTCTGTATGTATGTATGTACGTACGTATGTACGTAACGCGATAACTCTTGATAGAACTAACCGTTTTACTTTAAATTTTGTTTATAGGTTCCTTGTGATAAGGCGCTTCCCTGATTAGTTTTGGAGGTTCATTGGTTAAGCAAAAAGGGGGGAAACGGGGGGCAACCCCCCATAATTTAGATAAATGGGTTTTTCATGCAAAAGTAATGAATTTTCATTCTTCTCTGAATTCATCTGAATTCATTCTTCTCTTCATTCTTTCATTCTTATCTGAAGAGTTTTGGGGGTTCATTGGTTAAGTATAAAGGGGGGAAAGGGGGGGCTAATCCCCCCTTAATTTAGATAAATAGGTTTTTCATGCAGAATTATCCGATTTTCTTCAAATTTTGTATATATATTCATTGTAATTAGAGACTTCCCTGATTAGTTTAAGGGGTTCATTAGTTAACTATGAGGGGGGTAAAGGGGGGATGACCTTCCCCTTAATATTATTGTCAATTTCTTTATTTTTCGAGGGTCGAATAAGTGTATAATATACAATTAGTGTGAATAGCCTGTGAGCTCAATGCCCTCAGTTTAACTGGGCAGTTTTCTTTTTATTAGCTCACAGGCTATCAAAGCCTGAGAGCTTATGTGCCCGCCGGTTCTGTACGTACGTATGTATGTATGTATGTATGTATGTACGTAACGCGATAACTCTTCATAGAAATATCCGTTTACCTTCAAATTTTGTTTATAGGTTCACTGTGTTAAGGCGCTTCCCTGATTAGTTTTCGGGATTGATTGGTTAAGTATAAAGGGGGGAACGGGGGGCTAATCCCCCCCGTTAATTTATATAAATGGGTTTTTCATGCAGAATTATTCCGTTTTCCTTCAAATTTTGTTTATAGGTTCACTGTGTTAAGGCGCTTACCTGATTAGTTTTCGGGATTGATTGGTTAAGTATAAAGGGGGTGAACGAGGGGGGCTAATCCCCCCCCTTGATTTATATAAATGGGTTTTTCATGCAGAATTATTCCGTTTACCTTCAAATTTTGTTTATAGGTTCACTGTGTTAAGACGCTTCCCTGATTAGTTTTCGGGATTGATTGGTTAAGTATAAAGGGGGGGGGGAACGGGGGGCTAATCCCCCCTTAATTTATATAAATGGGTTTTTCATGCAGAATTATCCCATTTGCTTCAAAATTTGTTTATAGGTTCATTGGGTTAAGACGCTTCCCTGATTAGTTTTCGGGATTGATTGGTTAAGTATAAAGAGGGGGGGAAACGGGGGGGGAATCCCCCCCCCTAATTTAGATAAATGGGTTTTTCATGCAGAATTATCCGATTTTCTTCAAATTTTGTATATATATTCATTGTAATTAGAGACTTCCCTGATTAGTTTAAGGGGTTCATTAGTTAACTATGAGGGGGGGGGGGTAACGGGGGGATGACCCCCCCCCCCCTTAATATATTGTTGATTTCTTTATTTTTCTCTTATTTCAGATTCTTTGAAATAAGAGTATAATATACAATTAGTGTGAATAGCCTGTGAGCTCAATGCCCTCAGTTTAACTGGGCAGTTTTCTTTTTTATTATATAATTGATAAACACAGATTCTGCATCATAAAACAAGTAGAATCTATTAAAAAAATAAAAAAATCATAAAACTGATAAATTAAAAGATGAAAATGCAGTTTGCATGAAAAACGTAGTCAGCTGGGTTTATATTGTTTAAAAGAAAATTGTTCCAAAAATAACCGTTAGACGACGCTCTCATCATTGAATAAGCTAGTGGTATACTATTTTTAAAGTATAAAATACTCAACACTAAGAATCTTTTCATGCAAAACATTTTTGTCAATTTATTTTCTAATAAAGACATTGAAGGTCCTTTGCATAGTATGTTGTCTATAACCTCCTCAGACCCCAGCATTTATTTTTAAAATTTTTGATGCTTTAGTTACGAATTTATATTAACAAACTGAAAACTAAGAAAAATTGGAAAGTAAAAAAAAATTTTATTTATTTTTTGTGCATAAAATTTGATGTATCCTATAGGATACATGAGGACTCTCAATGAGTACACATTTTGACAGTTTGCTATGAAATTTTTGCAATGCAAAAGCAATGAAAAATATGAAATAATTATGCATTTAATAATTTTTTATCACTAATGAACTCTACAAATGGTATCTTAACATACAGAAAAATTATTTACATTTACATTTTTATTTTATTTATTTTTTTGTATTTTTTAAAATAATTAAAATAAGAATTTGTTATAAAAAAGTTTTATTTTTAACACTGATGATGATTTCAACTTTCATGAAGCAGTTTTTTTTTCTTTCGTGAAATAGAGAAAGATATTGCAAACAGTACAATGTTTTCTAGCTAAGTTTTACAGCTAAAATATCTGAAATTTGACGCATTTGTTTACTGCGGAATTTCAGGAAGGAAATTTTCTTAATTCAATAGGTGGTTCAGGACGTTAAAACATTCCAGTTTTTTATTAAACTTAATTTATATTCATTACAGTAAATATTCATGTCAATTTTACTTTTATTCACTCCTAATGTATTTATTAGACAATATAAAAAATCAACATTACGGTTGGAGTTAGTCCCCATGTATCCTATTGGATAAATCAAATATAAAGTTACTTCATACTATTTAAATTACACATTATTTAAAAATATTTTTTACTACAATAAACTTCATTCATCTATTTTTAATTTATTTCCAAAATTAAGGTTACAATATTAAATATTTTTTAAATAACAATACTTACATTCTTTTTTTCTACGTAAATTGCTAAAATTTTTGCTGTAAGCCATTTTCACATAACACACATACTGCCAAAAAAGCACCATAAGAAACAAATTGCTATTTTGCTTTAGTGCAGCTATCTGTTAGACTCCATTCACAACAATTTTTTTTTTAACATTATTTTTATACGTGAAAAAAACTGTAAAGATGTGTATCCTGTAGGATACATGGGGTCTGAGGAGGTTAAGGTTATCATATGCCATCTATTGGGAATATTTGGTATTATTTTTTTTTCCAGTCAACAAAACTAATTTTCAATCGAATACTTTTTCATACATGTACGAATTTTTAAAATCTTTTCGACTGTTACCCATCTGTAAATCATGAAGCATAAGAATGTGTTACAGAAAACTGAAACTTCTAAAATATCTTCACCTAAAATATTTCTTAAAAGATAATTCTAATAAAAATATTTTGTCTACAGCATATCTAATGTAGGCTGTTTTCAGAGAACGGAAAAGTACAAGCAAGGTTCTGTTACTTAGTATCTCTTACTTAGATTTTCGTACTTGAAATTAGATTTTTTTCTAGGATGTTTAAGAATTTATCTTTTTTTAATCATTTTATTTATTTTGGGGGTTCCGTCTGTGGCGCGGTCTAGTCGGCCTGTTCGGTAATCAAAGAATAATGAACGACAAATGAAAGGTATTGAGAGACAGCAAGGGAAGTGAAGCAGTATATATTTTTTTCTTAAAAATAAATGAGAAAATTCTACAGATAAAATTATTAGTCTCTAATTCATAATTTTATGCTCTTTATGTTTTTATGGAAGTTCAACATATAAGGGAAAAAAACATGGGTAATTTTAGCGGCATAATGCGTTGCTGTTAAAAATATATGTGGATGACAGATTGTTACGTCTTCATTTTAAATTTGGTATTGTTTATGAAAGTTTTATTATTTATTTTATTGTCATGTAAAACATTAAAATCTGACACATGAACAGATTTTATTTCCGCACAAAAGTTGCAAAATATATCTTTTAAAATAAAAAATTAAAAACTATTCAATTTCTTTTTTTATGTTTTTGACTTCATTTAAAAGTTTAAGGTGCCGAATATTTTACTTTTCAGACATGTTTCCTGATATAAAAATTAAAACTAAAATTTTAAAATCAAAATAAGCCATAACTGCAGTAGAATATAGAACTGTAGAATATATATATATATAGCATGTCCTTTCTTATCGTTGTCCTATAGCTAGTTCCTAAACCTTTTGTTTTAAAGGAATGATTACAGTTGCAAAAAAAAAAAAAAAATATTCTCAATTGTTGGTCTCCATCAAAATCAAAACCATTTAATTCAGGTTAGTTATTTTTGTAAAAGTTACAACATTTAAATTTTTATACGATTTCAGGGTTTTTTTTAAAATTTATATTTATACTTTTTTTTCATGCTCTATTTAGTTCAAAGTTCTATTCATTTACGACAACACCTTACCGAGTTAAAATTCTTTGAAATTTATGAGCTCGCAGCTTTTTCTTTCACTAAAAACGCATCTTTCTATTATTAGTGCAAAAAATCGCTGTAAATCCATATAATTCAAAGTAACATAATTCGATAAGTTTTTGTCGTAAAGCTTTTTTTTCAACTGAAAAAAATCTTTCTGTAAAAAATCTGCAAAAAACTTTTTTTCAACTGAAAAGTTCAATTTTCTAACTGAACTAAATTTTATCATGCTAGTATATATCCAAATCCATAGATCATATACTGCACAAAATAATTCGACTACTTTTTGACAATGGAAGGTTATTTCAAAAACTGTACTTTTCTATGCGTTATATGTTTTCTAAACTGTTTACTTACATATCTTCTTTCACCTTATTTAATGAAGTTTCGTTACAGTTTTCTGGATGTGTTGGAAAGTGCGTTTCATAACCAATGCTTGATGCATGATTTTTCGTTCTTGTTGGAACTGGAACTGTTCCTCTAACATTATCGGTTTAAGAAGTATATTTTGGACAACGATAAGAGGTGACAGAGGAAGCCCTGTCTATATGTTTTACTTTAATTTTAACACTTTGGTATAAAAAAAACATAGATTTTTATTTATTTTTTTAAATATTTCTTTCATCCATTTTGAAATATCCTTTGATTATTAGATTTTCATCAAATTAAAAGCAACCAATCCAGATGTCCTGAAAAAAGTAACAGCAGTATCCGGTGACACTTCGAAACCTCATCTCGGATTGAATGAAAATGATTATAACAAATTAACCAAAGAAGTATCTGTCGTCTTTCACATAGCAGCGACAATTTCTTTTACAAAACCTTTATGGTAAGAATCTATTGTTACTCTTTTTATTAACAATAAGTTTACTGATGTGCGGAAATAGATAATTTGTGATAAAACCTCTCTAAGCTGACAGTATTGGTTATAATCATTCACCAATATATCGCGCCAATATTACATTTATATGAAATGCTTCCAATGAAATACTAATGGTTAAAATATGGAACTAAAATCTGTCTTTGCATTGGAAGAATTATCAATGAAACGTCAATATTCTCGGAATAGTTACCTTTATCTTTAAAATATGGATTAATGAAATGGCGTAAAAATGCTGTCTAATATTGGTATGATATTCTGAAAATATAAACAGCCTATTGTTTGTGTAAGATTTCATGCCACTATTTCATATATGGGCCAAAATATAAAAATTAACAACAATACTGGACTAATGTTATTTTGCTACTAAGTAAGTGGAATGTACTGACTTCTGCAATTTAACTGTTAACCATAGAACACCAAACAGTCGTAATAATTACGATTATGTTTGTTCGACGATTAACGAGTAGGAGAATAATTATAAGAATAAAAATATTTGTTTTCTAGGTAAATTGGTAATAAAATATTGAGAAGTACATTATAAACACTTTTAACCTATTTTCCCACATAAAAATGCGAAATTTACAGAATTCGTAATTTTTATGAGCTCTTAGTGCTGTGTGGCGCAGATTAAAAAAATCATGAGTAGGTTTCCTCTTTTCGAAGGTTCCAAAACTTCTAGGGAGGGAACTTCGTCCGCAGGAGCGGGAGTGCAAAAGACTGTGATAATTCTCGAAATGACCGATTGAACGGGAGAAAATTAACAAGAAAAGAAAATGCCGGACTTCTCTAAAATAAAGTCGACTGGCCAGTTACCCTGGAAACAGGACTCAGCAGAAACCGGTTACAGAGTCTTTCTTATCTCAGCCACACAGTATTTTCCACTATCTCCTGTATGTCTAGCCATCTAGAATTAACTGCTATCAGCGTTCTCACAGACGGCTGATATATATATATATATATATTTATTTATTTATTTACTGCTTACAGTTCAAACTTTATATATTTGTGAAATTTTGTTTCTTTTTTATTATTTTTATTATTGCTAGAGATTTCTGAATAGGTGAATAGTAATTATAATAATCTTGTTCATAAATATTGGTATGTTAATCAAGTGTTTTATTCATCTTTTGATCAAGGGGTGTCAGAGACCACTTACAATAACTATGCGATAGTGTCTGCGACAGTAGTTAAAGGGTAAATCTTTTTTTTCCAAAGATCTTCACAAAATCTGATTATGACGGTAGTCTCTCTGATTAATACGTGTAACGTGTAGAATCAGATTAAATATACTCAAAAAGTCTTAACTTCTTTGATATTTTAAATAATTTTCCTTTAGTAACGTTTGATTTTGAATTATAGTACAGCCGGCATATAACGGAATTCTGCATTCAGCGAACACATTTCACGGTCTTATGAACTGCAATATATATATATATATATATGTTGATTTTACCAAAAAATAAATGTCAGGACGCCGGTAGAAAACTGTTTACTTTACTGAAATAACATGTGTTTATTACAAGCTTATGAGCAAAATCTTTCTAAATAACGGAAAGCTCGTAATAAATATAGATTATTTCTGTTAAAAAAAAAAAAAAAAAAAAAAAAGTTACTTACTGGCGTTCTTGCTGGCAGTTTATTTTTGTAAAATTAATAAATATTTTTTTACAGTTCAGGAGCAAGATTTTTTTTTAAGCGTGAAAGGAACTCCATACAATTATGTATTACACTATTTTAAACATATGTAAAGTAAATTTTAAAATAAAAAGAAAAAATAATGGTTTTTTCAAGCGGTGGATGGGAAGGGTACCCCAAGAAAAATTCATTAGTTCCTTTCTCATTTTAGTCTTCAATTATATTAAGTCACTTGGAAATAATAAAATTTACTACTTTTTATTTTCGATATCAGAGACAGATAGAATATTCTTAATTTAATTTAAAAATGTGCCCAAACAACTAGACAACCTGGCGGACATGGTAATGTAAAGATAGATGATAGTAAATTACACTATTTTATGGAAAAAGATAAAATTTTGGAAAACAAATTATGTTTTATAGATTTCTTAAAAATCTGTAAAACAGAAAATTGTAATTACTTAATTTTAAATATTATATTGTGAATATTAAAATTTCTAGAGCAAAACATTGTATATTGAAATCACGACTATCAATAACTATTTCTTAAGCCGTCCTCTAATATGTACTTACAGTTACAAAAATGAAATCTATTTTGTTATTCGTTTAAGCTCATAAATACAGTTTTCTTATGAAAGTTTTATGTTTATTAAAAAGGGAAAAAAATGTCCATGCCTGAACATGGAAAACGAAAAAAATAATCACTTTTCTTTTTTGCTAAACAAATTGAACAAATTGTTTACAATGAAAATCTCTCTCACTTTTAGGTAGTTTTTATTACAAAAATATACCTATTGCGGCCGTTCGGAGGAAAGCAATTCCAAAAAATTTTGGTATATTTTCACAGATCATGACCCCCAGACGCCCAAACCACCCTCCGTTTAAATGTTGATTTGTATATATATATATATATATATATATAACCATTAATGAAACATTACCGAAACACCAACAAAAATTATGAAATTATGAATTATAATATAATAATTAATTGACAACAATAGTGTTCCCCCAACACACTGAATATAGATTCCTTATACACAGTAAAAAAAAAAAGAAAGAAAGAAAATAAGAAGAAATTTAATTACAAAATTGGAAAAATGAAATTTGTGGAATTTAGACAGAATCTTCAAGTCCCAAATGCCTAAATTATCAAAAATAAAATGTGTGGTTTCATCATCATATTAGCCATAACATTGCTAAAGAATATGATTTTGAGACACCCACACCAAAACAGAGAAATAAACTGTGAAATAATCATTAAGTTCAAAATAAAAACAATATTAAGAAGGATAGAAACCATACCCATAAAACAGAGAAATAAACTGTGAAATAATCATTATGTTCAAAATACAACAAGATTAAAAAATCCCTGACGGCTCGGCCTACAGGCACAGGTAGATTTCGAAGACGTAGACCGTGGGACACTTGTTTATTGGGAATTGCAGAAGAAAGACCTATTTGCCATAATGTGGCAGTTGGGACCACCCACTTCGAAATATACCTCTGCCTGTAGGTGGAGCCAGCAGGGATTTTTTTGTTTTTAATTTCTTTTACCGTAAAAGTTGGTCCTATAAAAAAACTTGTCAATGTAAAAGTTGTATATAATATTAAGAAGATTTATAATAAATTTAAGCGGATTTGATATCTTGAGAATTGACGAAGTTATGAATTTTTTTTCTTCTGAAACCCCTATTCCCCCCCCCCTTCTTGGGGTCATTTTTAACGAAATCAAAAATCTGTCATACATAAATTTTTGGCCCTTTTCCTAGAAGTAATAATAACTATAAACGGATTCGATATGTATAAAAATTAAGAAGTTATGTATTTTTTTCTGTTTTCACGTCTGCTTGTAGGTGGAGCCAGCAGGGATTTTTTTTGTTTTTAATTTTTTTTTTGCAATAAGAGTTGGTCCTATAAAAAACTTGTCAGTATAAAAGTTGTAGATAATTTTAAGGAGATTTACAATAAATTTAAGCGGATTTGATATCTTGAGAATTGACGACGTTATGAATTTTTTTCTTCTAACCCCCCCCCTCCCCCCCCCTTGGGGACATTTTTAATGATATCCAAAATCTGTCATATATAAATTTTCGGCCCTTTTCCTAGAAGTAATAATAACTTTAAACGGATTCGATACGTATCATAATTAAGAAATTATGGGTTTTTTTCTGTTTTCACAAAAAGCCCCCCCCCCATCCCCCCCCCTGGTTCGATTTTGCCCGTTAACGAACTTTACCGAGATTTTATGCCCCTTGATTTTATGTATCAATTTGGAAGAGATTTGTGCGGAATTATTCGAGTTATCGTGTCCATAAAAAAGGTGACATAGATAGATAGATAGATAGATAGATAGATAAAGTTTTGAACTGGGGGTGTTTTTGGGTTCTGGGAGTCATAATCGGCGTAGATCTGCAAAAAATTTTCAAAAATTCCAACTTAGGGAAGAATGTAATAGGTAGTATTTCTTACGAAATCTACCTAAAAGGATAGACGGAAAAGAAAACAACAATTACCAGATAAAATTCATGATCCAAACATGAGTCAACACAAAACTCAGACAATGCATTGGAGAAAATCAGTACATGTTGCTATTATAAGTTTTAAAAGATGATTGACCAAGAATCATTATGGTACAGCAAAGCCCAGCACAAATCAATATATAGAGCCAGCTCCCTCTATAGAAAATTTAAAATAGAACTCCGAACATGTATTCAAATGAATCAATAAGGTGATGCCATCTATTGCAAAATTAGTGAATATACTATTACTTAAAAAAAAAAATATTACAATTGTTAGATAAAGATTAAAGCAAATTCTGCCTAAAGACAAATAACTGATAGTTAAATAATGAATAATAAATAGAATTATGTTGATAAATTTTCAATTACATTAAAAAAAGTAATTGATGTATTAAAGAAAAATTACATGTAAAAAATTATTTGTAAAATGGTGAAATTAATAATTATGGATTAATGTTTCAGATAAATATTTGTACCTAGCAAAGATATATCAACAATTAAATTCCAATGCATCATCACTTAAATTAATTTATAATCAAAGGTAAATAAAAAATTATAAGAATTAAGACGCTAAGGATTTAATATTACGTTGAGTAAAAAGTTTTCCGCCAAGGGAAGATACCTTCACGCAAACAGCTGTCACTCGTGCGGTTGTTAACTTTTCAGCCAACCAATTGTTGCATTCGAAAGCAGAGCACAGGGCCTATATGACTGTGTAATTTGTTTGTTAAAAATTTATTATCTTGTGCTTCAAAAAAGTGTTTAAAATGGAGCTATCAAGTCAGCAGATCAGAACGATTATTTACTATGAGTTCCGTCAAAAACTCAGTGCGAATGAATGTCACAGAAAGATGTGTGAAAGTTTAGGAATCAATACTGTTTCTTATGATACAGTCAAAGTTTGGTTTCGGTAGTTTAAAGCTCGAAATTTCGGCAGTGAAGATGAACCAAGTTCTGACCGCCCTATTGAAGTTGATTGTGAGCAGTTAAAGCAAATCATTGATCAAGACAGAAATGTTTCAACACAAACTATTGCGTTAGAGCTTAACATTTGCCAAAAAACAATAGTTCACTCTCTAAATCGCATAAACTTAATGTTTAAGTTCAACCGCTGGGTGCCTCACGAATTGACTGCTGAAGACCAAGCCCAGGAGAAAAAACTGTTGTTTGGCTCGGCTCAGAGATCAAAGGAGAGAGAACATTCTGGACAGAATTGTGACCTGTGATGAAAAATGGGTGTACTACAACAATACAAGCCATAAAGGCAGGTGGTTAGAACCTGGGGAATCAGCTGGCTCGGTTGCAAGACGTGCCTTAACTAACAAGAAGGTGCTCCTCTGCATCTAGTGGGATTGTCGTGGAATTCTGTACAAAGAGTACCTGGAAAGCGTACAAACTATCAACAGTGCAATATACCGCAACATGCTAATCAAAGTTTGCGATACCATTCGCGAAAAACGAAGAAACGAGTTCAGAGGGAAGGTGGTTCTCTTTCATCAAGATAACGCCCGGCCACACGTTAGTACGATAACCAGCTGGACTCTCTACAAGCTGGAGTGGGATTTGATGCAACATCCACCATACAGCCTCGACATGGCCCGTCAGAGTTCTATCTCTTTTCACATCTGCAGCTGCATTCTAATGAGGAGGTCGTAAATGAGGTCGATCTCTTTCTGGACTCGCGCACGTCACAATTTTCCGCAGAAGGGATTGAAAAGTTGCCAAAACGTTGGTAAAAGATTGCAGATTTAAACGGAGATTACTATCCTCATTAGCTTTGATGATATCATTTTACAATAAAAAAAATTTTGGCGGAAAACTTTTTACTCAACCTGATATTAATATTAATTAAATATTGAAATTACTTAGTTACATTTAATGTTTCTACAAACTTTGTTAAAAATTAAATACATATGATTTAAGTGGAGAGGGTAGAACAATTAATAAAAATTAATACAAATGCATTATATTCCCATTTAAGAAAGTATACATTGTATTAGAAGTTAATATGATATTGTCCACAGTGGGCATTAATTAAAATAAAATTAATCATTAACATTATTAAATATTAATGAATATGAATTCATTTAAAATGAATTAATAAATATGTAAACATAACTACATTAATTTGCATATAAAAGTATCAAATCATAGTCCATTATAAAATGTGTATTAGCAAACGTAGTTCTAAATCAAAATGCCACATTCCTTTTTTTTTTAATAAATTAACTATGCGTAATTACCAGACAACTCCACCACACCTCCGTAATCTAACATTATATATCTGATATATGTCATGCTGTAACTCTCTAATTTATGAACCGAATTGGATGTGACTGAGTATGTGTATAGGACATACCAAAGTCTCGACCGAGTTCGTTGGTCAGCTTCATCCGCCATCATGTTTCAAAATGGCGGCAAGTTAAAAAATTTTAAATTTTTTAAAATTCAAAAAGATGTTAAAGAAAATTATAAATTGAAAAAATTGTTTGTGTTAAACGTTAGAACGTGATACAAGGATTGTGGAACATTTTTTGTTTTTACTATATCTTAAAAAATGGCTGAGATATGGCAGTTTGAAATTCTAGTGTGGTTGAGATTTTGAAACAATCTGATATTTGTTGTGCTGTAACTCTCGTATTTATGAACCGATGTGAATGTGATTGTTCATGTGTACAGAACATACCAAAGTCTCGACCGAGTTCGTTGGCCAGCTTCATCCGCCATCATGTTTCAAAATGACAGCCAGTTAAAAAAATTTAATTTTTTAAAAATTCAAAAAGGTGTACAAGAAAATTATAAATTGAAAAAATTGTTTATGTTAAACGTTAGAACGTGATACAAGGATGTGGAACATTTTTTGTTTTTACTATATCTTAAAAAATGGCTGAGATATGGCAGTTTGAAATTCTAGTGTGGTTGAGATTTTGAAACAATCTGGTATTTGTTGTGCTGTAACTCTCGTATTTATGAACCGATGTGAATGTGATTGTTCATGTGTAAAGAACATACTAAGGTCTCGACCGAGTTCGTTGGGTAGCTTTATGCGCCATCTTGTTTCAAAATGGCGGCAAGTTAATTTTTTTTTTTTGAAAAAAAAAAAAGATGTATAAAAATTTATAAATTGAAAAAGTCATTTCCGTTAAGTGTTAGATCATGATACAAGGATACCAGAACATTTTTTGTTTTGGCTTTATCTTAAAAAATGCCAGAGATATGGCATAGTTTGAAATTCTAGAGTGGCTGACATTTGAAACAATCTGATTTTTATTATGCTGTAATTCTCATGCAGAAATTCGCATTCAAATTCAGAATTAACGAAAACCGGGATTTAATTTTCTATAATCGAGTTCCAAGCAATTTAGCTTTTGGATGTTTGTATAAAATGAGTTGAATTTTTAAAAACATGGACTATGAAAGCTACCTTTTCCTCCCGATACAAGCCGGAAAAACTTAGAAAAAAAAACTGGGATATTACGCAAAACGATTTCAGAAACAAATAATTGTTAACAGTTAGTAGTTACTTGGAATAAAATCTACATAATACGCAAATATATGAAAATCTTATTTCTTCATTCCGATTAAACAAAATACACAGTACAAGAAAAGAATATTTTATTTTATAATTCCAGTCCTATAAGTCAAAGAAAATAGCAGGTTTCTTGCTTATGATTTTCTATACGCTTATTTCTCTCATTTGATTTTGTCATGCCGCATACATTCTAAATGCAAACTTTCGTTTATCCTCATGAAAAGAAAAAAACAACGCATTAAATGTGAGTAAATATATATTTGAGGGACTGCGTCAATATTGAAAAACGCTTGAGTGAAGATTGAGTAAAAATTTGCTAATATTATAAAAAAGTCCTTCCGGCCTGTACCGGGAGGAAAGGTTAGCTTTCATAGTCCATGTTTTTAAAAATTCAACTAATTTTACTCAAACACCCGAAGCTAAAATGCTTGGAACTCGATTATACAAGATTCAATCCTGGTTTTCGTTAATACTGAATTTGAATGCGAATTTCAGCATAAGAGTTACAGCATAACAAATATAAGATTGTTTCAAGAAGTCAGCCACCCTAGAATTTCAAACTGCCATATCTCAGCCATTTTTTAAGCTAAAGCCAAAAAAAAAAGTTCCGTAATTCTTGAATCACGATCTAACACTTAACAGAAACAACTTTTCCAATTTATAATTTTTTATATATCTGTTTGAATTTAAAAAAAATTAACTGGCTGCCATTTTGAAACAAGATGGCGCATGAAGCTGGCCAAACAAACTCGGTTGAAACCTTGGTATGTTCTGTACACATGATCAGTCCCATTCATATCGGTTCATAAATACAAGAGTTACAGCATAACAAATATCAGATTGTTTCAAAATGTCAGCCACTCTAGAATTTCAAACTGTCATATCTCAGCCATTTTTTAAGATATAGCCAAAACAAAAACTTTTTCCAAAATCCTTGTATCACGTTCTAACACTTAATAGAAACAAGATTTTTAATTTATAATTTTTTTGTACATCCTTTTGAATTTTTAAATTTTTTTAATTGGCCGCCATTTTAAAAGAAGGTGGCGGATGAAGCTGGCCAACGAACTCGGACTTAACCTTGGTATGTTCTATACACATGATCAGTGACATCCAGATCGGTTCATAAATAATAGAGTTACAGAATGAGAAATGTCAGATATATATATATATATATATATATCTGACATATGTCATACTCTAACTCTCTTATTGACATACTCTAACTCTCTTATTGTTGATTATATATATATATATATATCAACATTTGAACGGAGTGTGGTTTGGGGGTCTGGGGGTCATGATCGGTGAAAATATACCAAATTTTTTTGGAATTGCTTTCTTCCGAACGGCTGCAATAGGTAGCTTTTTGTAATGGAAGCTACCTAATATGTGACATATAATATATATATATATATATATACATATGTGTGTGTGTGTGTGTGTGTCTGTGTGTGTGTGTGTGTATGTATGCACGTATGTTTGTGTGTATATAAATCAACATTTGAACAGGGGGTAATTTTGGGGTCTGGGGGTCATGATCGGTGAAAATATACCAGAATGGCTTAGAATTTCTGTCCTCCGAAAGGCCGCAATAGGTAGCTTTCTGTAATGAAAGCTACCTAAAAAAATAATATTAATATAGGTTTTTTTTTAACAAGAGTAACGGTCTCCAAATATAAAAGTCCTTCCGGCCTGTACCGGGAGGAAAAGGTAGCTTTCCTATATCTTCGTTTTAAAATTTTAGCTAATGTTACACGAAAACAGCAACTTAAAATGCAAATAAAACGTTTACAAAAGATTCGTTAATACTGAATTTGAATAAGAAATTCGCCAAATTATTGAGCAATAGCCAAATTGGCTTCATTTATGAAGACTTATTTTGGTCGCCAAATTTGGCGATATTTCGCCAAATGTCGCCAAGTTTGGCGAGAATTTGGCGCTAACGGATATGAATATATAGTTTTATGCGTTTGATTGAGAAAATTATTACAACAATGAAAATTTTTGTAATGTGCTGTCTTGTTTCAAAATGTCAGCCACCCTAGAATTTCAAACTGCTCTATCTCAGCCGTTTTTTAAGATAGAGGTAAAACAAAAAATGCTCTGGAATCCTCGTTTCAAGGCCTAACACTGAATTAAAAAATAAATTTGAATTTTTAACTTTTTTGTACATTTATTTTAGTTTTAAATTTTTAATTGGCCGCCATCTTGAAACAAAATGGCGGACCAAGCTGGCCAACGAACTCGGTCGAGACATTGGTGAGCTTAATACACACAATTAGTTTCATCAAAATTGATTTATAAATACGAGCGTTATCGTATGACATAGGTCAGATATATATATATATATATATGGAGATATATATATATATATATATATATATATATAAATCAACATTTGAACGGAGGGTGGTTTTGGGGTCTGGGGGTCATGATCGGTGAAAATATATCGAAATTTTCCGGAACTGCTTTCCTCCGAACGGCTGCAATAGGTAGCTTTATACTTTTTTGTATTGAAAGCTACCTAAAAATGCCTGCTTATATCGTATGCTTAGCTATTATTAAACATATATGAAATGGCAAGAAATGAATTCTCAACTTTAATGAAAAATATAACGCTTTAAAGTTAGTTACTGAATTTACATAAGGTAGGTGGCCCAAAAGTGGCCATAGTTAAGCTTTGAGGGTTTTTTTATAATTTTTTGGTTGGGTGTGTGTGGTTAAATTTTTGTTTGCAAAATTTTATACTTATCTCTAACACATATCAAGTATACTTTTCTTTGTAAAATAAAATAAAATAACTTTTATAATACAATTTCAAAATTGTAGTTTGTGGACCACCTTTGGCGCAAAGTGTTGTAAAGGTGGCCCATACATTGAAATCACTTTTGAAATGTGAAAAAATTCTCGGTAAACTATTTTGCTTACTATTGTGCTCTGACGAGTCTTTCATTCTTTTGATATCTTTCGAGTTTTTCTTCTTAATCTTATGACACGAAAAGACCTTGAAGCACTTTTTGTGCACAGTAGTTCATGGGTTTTCTGGGAATTACTGACTTATTTTGAGTAATATCTGGTGTTAACAATAAATGGTAACAAGTTTCTTCAGATATTTATGTAGAAATTTTGAAAATCACCCTTACTACACTGATTTCCACATTTGCTTTCTAAGGTGGCCACCCTTGGAACATGTGCCTCGTCGCCATTTGCACGACGTAAAAGTATTAATCCCATAAATTTCTTAGAATTAAAGTAAATGAGGTTAAAGAGAAAGAATAATCTTTCAGAAAACGTATCATAACTCAATGTTTTAAGAATTTAAACATGTGTAAATTAAAATATCTTCTTACCTGGAAATTAGAACGACTACTCCTCGAAAGTGAAATCACTGCACAAAAAATCGGAGGATCAAAGTGTTCTCTTTAAATTCAACCACGTGCATTGCAGATACATGTTTGACAATGCAGTAGCGCTATTTTGTGATTAAAAATTAATTTAATTCTACTTTTGAGGGGTGGACTACCTTAGGGACACTGGCCACCTTTGCTTCACCCACCTTATTTTCTTTTTTAAAGAATTTCAGCGAAGGAAGTTTTAAAGTTCGTTTGTATCTGTTTTATTCTTTGTATATCCGTGGATGATACATTGGAACTTACTTGAATGGATTGGATTACTTGTACAGTTTATCCGGTTGTCATACCTTGTTTTATTGGAAATGAGCTGGTCTGCAGATGATCCAGTTCCCATACCATTAAAATCTAAAAATGATATGTTTGTCTATCAGATTGTTTTCATGTCCTTTTCTTATGCTTTAATTTTCATAAAAATTGACTAATCGTTACTAAATTTTAATATGTTGTTAAGCTACACGGAACTATTTTATGGTTTTAAAATAGTTGTAGTGTCGGGTACAAAATTCTTACAAGAACGCCTCAAACATTTTATTATATCATCGTCTACTGCGTGTAAAAACTAGTCGTTGGGGGCCACCGTAATACTTACCCATCATGGATATGCATAATGTGAAATATTAAAATAAAAATGTGTAAACTACTTATAAAATGCATTGCAATTCAAATAAAATCGTGGCTTGATGACGTCATAAACTTTAAAGGCCCGATTACTGAATTGCTTGAAAGCAACATCCTTATAACTCCAAAAATAATAATCCTATTAACTAGCGGTTTATTGCTTTGATTAAGCGTCAAATTTTCAATTAAAATATATCTTTGAAGTGAAATTTGGATGAAATACAGGGTCATGAAAAATCGAAGAGTGTGGAAAATAGGATTCCAAATATCTCGGCAATTCATTATCCGATCGACTTCATGCTTTATGCAAAATTTGTTTTTTTATTGTCTTTTATATTCATTTCTTAAAATAAACAATTTCGAAAATTATATTGTACCTTTTATCAGAACGAATATTTCGAGAGTCCGAAAAAAATTATTCCGGTTAATCGAGGTTATTAAAATTAAATAGGCTTCTTCCCATTATTACATACTAAGTACATACCAAATTTTAAGTCTCTATCTCAAATTTTTCGGGTGATAGATCGTTTACAGGCGCACAGACACACAGACACACACACAGACGGACGGCAATTTTTTTTTTTCTAAAAATATGTTTTTCGGAATCTCCAATGTCTGAAACGTGTAAATCCGTCAAAAAAATCTTTTCGATTTTCAAAACGATTACGAGACTTACCCTATACTACGTATGATGGGTAAGTAATAAGAGATATTGACATCAATGAGATTTGAAATGAATGTGAACTATATCCTGCGTCAGTTCGGGTATCCGAATTTATGCGATCCTACCCGCTATTTGGTTCGGGTCGGCTTGGCAATATATTGTTTTTCGTTGCGTGTCAGACCGTAACCTTCAAGATACTCTGCTGTGTAAATAAAATATGTCGAAGATTATAATTTCATTTCTTATCTTTTTTTAATCATTTTTTATCCTTTTCTTATACAGATTAATATTTTTTTTGCTAATTAAATACAAAATCTTCTTGATTTACAATTTTACTTATTGCAGTTTTTTGAATAAATTAGCGCATTTTCTGTTCTTTGTTTTTAAAGAAACAACTATGATTTAGTACTCTATCTGAACAAAATTATTTAGATAGTCTTTCTAATATGTTTCATATGTTACAGTTTTGTTGTTCAACAGAATGTGATAGCCACCAGTAGTATGCTTGAGTTTTGCCGGAAACTGGAGACTTTAGAAGTAAGTGAAGTATACAATATTTTTTTAATAAATAAAGGCATTGGCAAACAGAAAAATAAGACGTGAAGTAAAAGATAACTATTTTCTTCAGAAATTAATTCAATTCTTAAAACATTCATCACATATTTTATTATATCAAATGGCACAACTTTATTCATTGCTTGACAGACATAAACCTCAAGTTTATAGGATATTTTTTAAATGTGTATTTATATTTTTATAAATGATAAGAGAGCTAATAAGAAATTATTTTGCAATTTCAAGTACGGATCAGATAAAAAACTTAACATATAGTTTATTTTAAAAGGTGTGTCGGAAAATAGTGTGTTTTGAAAGTAGAGTTCTTGATAAGTTAGTACTTCTCAAACTTTCTCTTTCGCAATACATTTTATGTTATAATTAAACTTTCGTAGCACACTTAAAATCTGATGATACAAAAAGTATCAGTTAAGAGGTCATACAACTGTTAATTTTTCAAGATATTGTACTTTCACACACACACACAAACACCCATATATGAAAATACATAACAAATTGTATATTTCTATATTTTCCCCATACAAATTACTTATGCCCGCCTTAAAATATTTTTTTCCTTTTCCTATCTCAACATTTTAATTACTTCTACACATGGTATCTTAGCAGTCTCGCATCAAAATTCATTCCTTTTTAGAATATTTTTTTTTCTGTCGTAAGCCTAGTCTTTATTTCCCCGGGACGCGTTCTAAAATCTTTCGCGCCAATATCGAAATCGTGTTACATCAAATTTTCCCATACGCTATTGAAGAGTTCTGGCGGACACGTTGATTGGCTAAAAAAGTTTGCCACAGGTCAGAATTTCAGAGTTTTGTGTTCATACGTCTTGATCGATAAAAGCAGATTCACAACTCAGAGGAAGAATTTTCGTATTTTTTCATTTCCACTTCACGAAGGCATTCAAGAACAATGAAATAATACTTGGTGTCTTATTTATGGAATATTATCGAATGTCTTTAGGAGAATAGTATTGATATATTATGATATATTAATGATATATGCAAGGTTACATTGTAGGCGTATTTGACTATGCAAATATTAGTGATTATAGTTTCATTTGGAGGACGTATATAATTATGGAGTTATGATGAAGTTTTCTATACTTCATATGTTTAGTGACATATTAGAGACATGTGAGCCATAGTAACCAATTATTTTCTGTATCTGCATAAATGAACAATAAACGGTACGCACACCATATTCTACAGTAAGCATCTTGTTCTGCATCTCAGTGAATCAGTTTCAATATGTTTGAAATAGTGTAACATCTTTAACATACATTGCAAACTATTTTTCCCATAGACCATAATGTAACGGAATTCTTTTGAGTGTCACTGAAAACGAACTATAACAGCAACACACTTCATTTTCAATACCGGACATGCCATGGTAAAAACTTAATAACATATATCAATTACATGGTAATCCAAGTATATTTAGGCGAGCAAAAGCAGGGAGAGACAGACGGTCAGAGAGATATACAGGCAGGTTAATCATAACCTGGCTGTATACTGGCTGTACCACTCATAAACACTTTTCAACTATGTTGGAAAGTGTTAAAAATAACCATATTAATGTCTTATATCTAAGACTAAGAGTTCAATATTTACCAATTAAATTTTTCTAGAAAGTTTTGGAAAAGTATTTTAATGGAAAAAAAAAATATTTTCACTAATGTCCATTGCGTATGAACTTCTCTCTTTTTTAAAAAAATTTTATGCTTAATTATAATAAATGAAATTTGTAAGATATGTTTCTTTTTTTTTTTACACATAATAGCGACACGCGAATAGAACTATAATCTGAAAGCATCTATCCAGATTCCTTACCCAAAAGTTTATAGACAGGTAAAGTTCTTACGATCAAGGAGGGAAAAGTTTCATACAAATTTGATTGCTAGCAAATAGAGAGAGAATCTAAAAGAAACTGTACATCTCTTTCGCCTAGCAACCACTTATTCAGAAGAGATTTCCTACCAGTGTTTGTACGTGCGCATAATATGCACATAGTAGTATTTTAAAGCAAAATATCGAAATAAATTATATGCACTATTTTTTCGTTTCAGAAAATTGAACAAAAGCGCGGAAAACTCTCATTCTCATTTTCAAAAATAAATTCTGGAACTGCTGGATTGGTCGTTGTGATTATTATACCGCCACCACCCTCATTTATTAACTTGAACTAACACCTTATATTTTGTGAAGAGGTTACATTAAGGATAATGTGTATTGTACTCCAGTGTCTGATTTCAAGGATTTGAAAACAAGAATCGTTCTTGAAACTGCAAGCATTTAACAGTAATAAAAGTGCATTTCCTGAAGCATGTTTGGGTAGTATGGTTTAGTTTGTATGGCAAGTCAGAGCAAGAGACACATGTCACAAGGGGTAATTTCGTATGAGGGAGGGAGAGATTTTCTAAAGGAATGTTTTCTTAAAGAATCGGACTATTGATTGGCTACTGTGCATGTGATCTTCACATAAATTTTTGAGTCTGTAAGATATTATCTGTAAGTCTAGTTCAATTTAAATGCACCTATGATTCTTTATTTTGTTTCTGTAAAAAAAATCATATTGTTGTTTACATATATAAACAACGAAACTTTTCTATCTCATTTATTCAAATTTTACTGAGTGCCACAGTTACAAAAATAGTTTTCACACACCATGCAATTTATTCTTCAAGAAATATTTTGTTTTCCAAAACAAATTAGTCGGATGTACCAATCCTAAAACTTCCTTCTGCCTCATACGGCTTAATACTACAAAATTCGCTATCACAGCGACAATAAAATCTATGTTTTTCGTCATTTTGTTGCACGTCAGCTGCTTGCGAATTGCCGGGTTACCTGGATGCGAAGTACCCTTCGCTGTACAAACAGACTATTTACAATGCAAGGACGAATAATCGAGAAAATCGCACAAAAATCGCTATGAAAGCACCGCTTCTCGCGGAATAGCCCAAATTAAACTGGGACCTGCAGGCAATAGTCAAAAACATATACATAAAGTTTGGTTCGATTCTATGCATAACTTCATACACTTTTCGATGACACAATGAGGGCAGACACACGGACACATGCACAGACAGACATTTTGGAAAAACATGTTTTTCGGGATCTCTGACCCGTGTAAATCCGTGGAAAACCGGAAGTCGAAAAAAATTTCGATTACAACACTTTCTTCTGATATAAATAGAAGAAAGTAAAAATGGTACAAAAATTGCCATAAAGTGCCCTCTTTCGGCGGAATAGCCCCAAATTAAACTGGGACCAACAGGCAATAGTCAAAAACATATACATAAAGTTTGGTTCGATTCTATGCATAACTTCATACACTTTTCGATGATACAATGAGGGCAGACACACGGACACATGCACAGACAGACATTTTGGAAAAACATGTTTTTCGGGATCTCTGACCCGTGGAAATCCGTGGAAAACTGGAAGTCGAAAAAAATTTTGATTACAACCGTTTCTTCTATTATAGATAGAAGAAAGTAAAAATGGAACAAAAATTGCTATAAAGCGCCCCTTTTCGGTGGAATAGTCCCAAATTCAACTGGAGCCTGCAGACCATAATATATATAATTTGGTTCAGTTATATGCATATGGTTTAGTTTGTATGGAAAGCTATAACGTCATACATTTTTCGATGATACAATAATGGAAATAGAACAAAAATCGTTATCACAGAGCCCCCTTCCGGAGGAATATCGCCAAAATCAACTGGGACTTGCTGGTCTTAGACAAAATCATATTTCGGTTCAATTCCATACACAACTTCATACAGTTTACGATGATACAATAATGAAAAAGAACAAAAATTGCTATCACAGCTCCCCTTTCTGGCGGAATATCCCCGAATGCAAATGGGACCTGTGCTGGCAATAGCCAAAAATATATACATGAAATTTGGTTAAATTCTATGCATAACTTCATACACTTTTCGATGATACAATGAGGACACACATACACACACGAACAGACCGACACTTTGTAAAAACATACTTTTCGGGATCTCTCATCCCTAAAACGTGTAAATCCGTTGACAACCGGATGTCGAAAAAAATTTCGATAACATTACTTTCTTACATAATAGATAGAAGAAAATAACAAGTTAGAAATTGTACGTTAAACGGGGCAAATGAGGTGCGATCGTACTAAAATTAGTTTTACAATGTAAAAAAAAAAAAAAAAATCATCGTTATTATTTCAGTAAAGTGAATTATATAGTCTATTATGAGCGAAATGAACATGCCTTTTTTTTATTATTATTACGTATACCACGTTTACAGATGCGAATTTTTTCCGACACCAGACAGCGTTGCAAAATTCACCATGGAGATCTTGCTTTGCGAATGATTACCTCCATGGTTTAATATTTTTATGACACACGATGAACGAATTTCTTGTGTTTATTTACTTTAATGGATTGAGATATCTGATTGTCAACCTAATTTCTACTGAAGTTATCTCAAAATCTATACATTTTTTAATGTCACTCATCCCTCAAACAAACAATTTTTTCGAACGTTCTTTCTAAAATTGTCACTTTTATGCAATTTTATTCGAAAAAAAAATCTTGAATAAAAATGGCTGCCTGGCATATGAAAAAAGAAGCGGTTAGCTCGAATTTGTTTTCCTCAGTCACATGACTTGCACTTTTATTATATGGATTACGTATGATAGGAATTAATAGAATGAAGAAAACATTTATTAACATCTTTTTAAGTTTTGATTCGATTTTCATAAAATTTGAAATGACTCGACAAAATTCTGCAACGATTGTATATATTAAATTTCAAACTATTCGGTTGGGTAGTTTTTGCGCTATTATATGCGTGCGGACCAACGGACAGACGGTCGGACCTCAATTTATTACTAAATATGTAAGTCATATGTTCTGCACTGTTAAAACAATGAATTTCTAGTTTTCATTTGCTTTATTTTTTAAATCTTATAAGCATAATAATATTGAACAGCATGTGTACATTAGAAATATTTTTAACTTTTTTTTTGCAACTTTAAGTATTTAAATTTAATTGACAACTTTGAATTTTGTTTCACTTTTAGGCATTTGTCTACACGTCATCGGCGTTTTCCAACAGCAATCACAAAGATGTAATAGAAGAAAAAATTTACGATTTGCCATTTTCACCTGAAGAAATCATTAAGCTTGGAAGGTAATTTGTGATGTCATATATTATTCTCTATTCTTGCCACTTTCAGCTTATTCTGTGCCAGTTATTTAATTTGATTTGTCGAAGCAATATGTGAAAGAAACACTTAATATTATGTCTTAACCTATTTATATTAAGTTTATAAATATTACTTAAAAGGTGTATTATATTTAACTAGTAGCAACCGTTTTTTCTTTAATTGTTTCATTGTCAAAGTAATGAATATAAGTAATCAATAGTTATCTGTTGTAAATACATTGTTCGTCAGAAAAATGTATACACACTTTGAATGATTCCAACTTTGGTTTTTATTCACATATAATTAATATTTAAATTTCAAAAGAATCTACATAAAATGCATAAGTTTTCCTCCCACCGCAGATGTTTAAAAGGATTACCGTTCACTACTTATAACGGTGGGATATTGATTCACAAACTTCAACAAACATTTCATTTGGTGTTGTGGCGGATTCTTGCTCAATTGCGGTTCCGGAACGTTGCCTATGAACATCCATTCGTTTCAAACTTATCTTTTATCCGATGAATTGTAAGTTGCGTAGGTGGATCTGTCTGAAACTCCCTGTGATACTGTTTTTGTACTACTGCTACATTTTCATACTTACAATAGTATTTTAAAATAAATTTTCTTTTTCTAAAAGTTAATCTTGGTTCACTTATTATTAAATTCCTACTATTAGCTCACACTCTCTATATATATATCTTGTTCAAATTTTCAATCGTTAACAAAATATTTTCTATTCATCCACTCAAGTTCAAATACATTTTTTTTAACTTGTAGTGGATGACACTTTATGTTAATACAGTTTTTTCAAATATTAATTCATTAATTAAATTTAATTAATTAATTTTAGTTTTAAATGAGAGAAAAAAATTCGTCCCATTGTTTTCATAAATGAAATGAAAGATTTATCTCAAATGAGTGATGCCACAGAAATAAAACACCGCAACGATGATTATAAAAGAATGTTCAATAAAGATAACGTGGTGCCTTAATGCTGCACGGGTTTATTTTATATATTTATGATTAAAAAGTAGGAATTTACTTTTAAAAATTTTTTTATATTACTTGTTTCTAATTAAATAAACTTTGAAAAGAAAGAACAATTAGAAAGTTATAACTCGTTAAACAGTGTACACAGCAAAAAAAAAAAAAAAAAAAAAAAAAAAAAAAAAAAAAAAAAAAAAATGTTGATTTTACGGTATAATCATAGCATCCCATCTGCCAATATTATACCGTAAAATTAGCAGTAATAAACAGTAAATAAGCAGTAAAACGCTACGGCCAATATTATACCGTAAAATTAACAGTAATAAACAGTAAAATAAGCAATAATGCGCTACCGTAGCGTATTACTGCTTATTTTACTGTTTATTACTGTTAATTTTACGTCCCATACCCTAGAATCATGTGTTTAGAGACACCAAGTCTGGCCTTTGTTAAAAGAAAGCAAGGCCACCCGTACGATATTACGCTATCTTATGAGTGTACTATACACGCAATTAGGCTTTGTAAGTTTACGACAGGCTTCAATTGGCTCTGCTATCAGGCGGATAGCTGGCGCCCATCTAAACAGAGGCTCACGGGACCCCCTTCAGCACACGCCATGGGGGTGAAGCATGGTTGTCTTCCCCCATGTAGCGGCCGGCAGAGAATGAGTGACACAGTGCCGCCACCAGGGTTAGTCCATTCCTATTGTTTCCATTCCCGTACCCCCTTTGACAGAGTGGTTCCGGCCAGTTTTTGTAAGCAGCGCGGGAGAGAGAATGCTTACGAATTATCACTTGGCTCGAAAACGGACCTGTTGTTTTGATCGAGGACTGGTTTTTTGGAGCTTGAATTATGTGGGCGAAGCAAATTATTGGTCCTTGTTGTCGTGGCGACACTCCTCTACTTACTGTTGTGACTTTTAAATTTTACGGTTGTTGATTTCAGGATGTGTAGTGCAGGAATGAAAGAAGAGTGAGGTTCGCCTGCTAGTAACAGCGCTAAAAAAAAAAAAAAAAAAAAGAGAGAGAGAGTGTTTTTTTTACCTTCTCTGTTATTTTCGAGTTAAGGATCTGTATCTGATAGAGGGCGAATGAAAAGAAAATATGTTTGACCCATCATGTAGTAGCGGCGTTCCTAGAAAAAGTATTATCTTGTATTGACTTCTTAAGCGGCGGTTGTTATTGATGCCTTGACGAAAAATGAATTAATGATTAAACGAGCATCATTTCTGGAGATGGGGCATTATTAATCCTAGACTAAGAAGGTTGGCGTGACTAGCAGAGTAGACTTGCCCGCTTTACAAGGTATCGGTGATGTGAGGACGTCTTGAATCGTGAATAAATCAAAATCTCCAAGTGATGTATGGAGTAACGGTGTTGGAGTAGGAAAGTCTAAGAGAAAAGAACCCACCCGTTATGTGTTATTATACTGTTCCACAAGCGAAATATACTACCCTTAGAGGCAGCTGAAAAGAATAGGTTGAAAAAAAAAAAAAAAAGGACTATGGCAGACTAGTGCGTATGCAAAGAAGTGTGCCCACACTGACGGTAGTAAATATCAAAGTATATTGTAAGTAACCCATATTTCTTCTTTATTACATGTTGTCTACTGTTGTAATATTTATAAATACCTGGAGAAACAAAAAATATAATTATTGGTATTTTAAGATGATTAACATGTAACTTTTTTTATGATTGAACGACATTTGAATTGTTAGTTTGTTAGTAGTTTAAGATTTATGATATTTAATTGAAAATTAATCAATAACTAAATTTTGAAAAGTTGATCCATCTTTAAATCATGATATTGTGGTAATTTTAGGGACTTTGCTGTTTAATGTAAAGTGTTATAATAGTTAATTTCAGTATTTTTTTTTGATCAACTTTATTATTGTGTCATTATTATATTTTGTTTGAGAACTACCTTACTTTTATAATTTTAATTATTCAAATAAAGAAAATTTTTGTTTATTCTCAAATTTGGTATGTTTTTCTTTATATATAATTTTTAAATAATTAATATTTTTATAATTACAACAAACCTATAAAAAGGGATTAACCTCTCAGTAAGTGTGACTAAAAATATGAAAGCTATAATTTTGCTAAATTAATACTCTTAAATTTCTTAAATCTAAAATTCATAGCAATAGTTTAAATGAACATTAAGTGAGGTTTACTCACAGTTATTCGATGTAATTTTGAACTTGTCTCAATGATGGATAAACTAATAAATGATGATATAGTAATATTAAATTTAATTTCATAATTGATTAATTTAATTCTTAATTCTCCTTTCTTTGGAATATTATTTAAAATAAACAATAAGTTGTTTATTTTTAAAAAGTAAAAAAAAAAAAAAAAAAAAAAAAAAAAGTATTCAGTTATTTTATACCACTATACGATTTTTGGTTAACCGATCTGATCTGGTTCAAAATCTCCATAATTGTTCTAAAATTTTGGTATCTCATCATATCTCTATTTTGTTAAACTTTCCTTTTTCCTTTTAGTCCTCATATTGGAGGAATTTCAGGTTACCTTCCTTTTTCCAAATTATATGATGATTAGATTTTGCTAACTTATTGTGTATGGAGATTTGAGCTTGATCGGGTTGGAGTGGAGTTGGGTGTTCTTTATGCAATTCAGTATACTACTTGAATTAGAAATCTGTTGCCCCTTACTATATTTAATATTATCCTAAAATGATGAGTTCAAAATTATCATGTTGTATTAACTTATTCGGATTTTTAAGTTTTGATATTTTGATTAGTTCAATATAATTTACTCCCTTTTCCATGGCAACAGATTTCAGTGGAGTTAATCAAGGGTATACTTGTTTTTTTTTTTTTTTTTTTTTTTTACTTTTTAAAAATAAACAACTTATTGTTTATTTTAAATAATATTCCAAAGAAAGGAGAATTAAAAATTAAATTAATCAATTATGAAATTAAATTTAATATTACTATATCATCATTTATTAGTTTATCCATCATTGAGACAAGTTCAAAATTACATCGAATAACTGTGAGTAAACCTCACTTAATGTTCATTTAAACTATTGCTATGAATTTTAGATTTAAGAAATTTAAGAGTATTAATTTAGCAAAATTATAGCTTTCATATTTTTAGTCACACTTACTGAGAGGTTAATCCCTTTTCATAGGTTTGTTGTAATTATAAAAATATTAATTATTTAAAAATTATATATAAAGAAAAACATACCAAATTTGAGAATAAACAAAAATTTTCTTTATTTGAATAATTAAAATTATAAAAGTAAGGTAGTTCTCAAACAAAATATAATAATGACACAATAATAAAGTTGATCAAAAAAAAATACTGAAATTAACTATTATAACACTTTACATTAAACAGCAAAGTCCCTAAAATTACCACAATATCATGATTTAAAGATGGATCAACTTTTCAAAATTTAGTTATTGATTAATTTTCAATTAAATATCATAAATCTTAAACTACTAACAAACTAACAATTCAAATGTCGTTCAATCATAAAAAAAGTTACATGTTAATCATCTTAAAATACCAATAATTATATTTTTTGTTTCTCCAAGTATTTATAAATATTACAACAGTAGACAACATGTAATAAAGAAGAAATATGGGTTACTTACAATATACTTTGATATTTACTACCGTCAGTGTGGGCACACTTCTTTGCATACGCACTAGTCTGCCATAGTCCTTTTTTTTTTTTTTCAACCTATTCTTTTCAGCTGCCTCTAAGGGTAGTATATTTCGCTTGTGGAACAGTATAATAACACATCACGGGTGGGTTCTTTTCTCTTAGTCTTTCCTACTCCAACACCGTTACTCCATACATCACTTGGAGATTTTGATTTATTCACGATTCAAGACGTCCTCACATCACCGATACCTTGTAAAGCGGGCAAGTCTACTCTGCTAGTCACGCCAACCTTCTTAGTCTAGGATTAATAATGCCCCATCTCCAGAAATGATGCTCGTTTAATCATTAATTCATTTTTCGTCAAGGCATCAATAACAACCGCCGCTTAAGAAGTCAATACAAGATAATACTTTTTCTAGGAACGCCGCTACTACATGATGGGTCAAACATATTTTCTTTTCATTCGCCCTCTATCAGATACAGATCCTTAACTCGAAAATAACAGAGAAGGTAAAAAAAACACTCTCTCTCTCTCTTTTTATTTTTTTTTTTTTTTTTAGCGCTCTTACTAGCAGGCGAACCTCACTCTTCTTTCATTCCTGCACTACACATCCTGAAATCAACAACTGTAAAATTTAAAAGTCACAACAGTAAGTAGAGGAGTGTCGCCACGACAACAAGGACCAATAATTTGCTTCGCCCACATAATTCAAGCTCCAAAAAACCAGTCCTCGATCAAAACAACAGGTCCGTTTTCGAGCCAAGTGATAATTCGTAAACATTCTCTCTCCCGCGCTGCTTACAAAAACTGGCCGGAACCACTCTGTCAAAGGGGGTACGGGAATGGAAACAATAGGAATGGACTAACCCTGGTGGCGGCACTGTGTCACTCATTCTCTGCCGGCCGCTACATGGGGGAAGACAACCATGCTTCACCCCCATGGCGTGTGCTGAAGGGGGTCCCGTGAGCCTCTGTTTACATGGGCGCCAGCTATCCGCCTGATAGCAGAGCCAATTGAAGCCTGTCGTAAACTTACAAAGCCTAATTGCGTGTATAGTACACTCATAAGATAACGTAATATCGTACGGGTGGCCTTGCTTTCTTTTAACAAAGGCCAGACTTGGTGTCTCTAAACACATGATTCTAGGGTATGGGAAAATACGAACACGACTGCCCAATACAATATGTGTGGTCTTTATCTGACAAACATCCCTCCTTGCTATCTACTTTTCGTATTTGAAAACAGGAAGCTACGCCACAATGAAAGTTGAAATTGCTTTACTTAAAGGAAAAGGAAAGAAGAGAAAGAAAAAAAAACTGCTTTTATTACTATTATTATTACAATTACTTTTATTTATATAAATATTTTTATTAGAAACAGAAAAAGAGTGCTTTTAAATAAAAGTTAAAGTGAATGAAGGAATTTAATGTAGATAAAAAAAAAAAGGTTAAAACCAACCGTAACAGCGTATTACTGCTTATTTTACTGTTTATTACTGTTAATTTTACGGTATAATATTGGCAGCTGGGATGCTAGTATTATATACCGTAAAATCAACATTTTTTATTTGCAATGAATGTATACATTTTTCTCATGCACCCTGAGGCATCAGTAGACGTACGCATCACAACCTTCCATCCTTTCGGGGTCAATGTACTTCTATGGTCGATGTAAATGAGCATCAAACTAGCTTTGGAACTAAACACAAAGGATTTGACACACCAGGCTGACCACCTGATGGGACGTATGCTGTATAGAACCTCAGGTTCCATGGTCAAGAAAACAGGGCTGGGCTGCTGGGCACTGTAGGCCATGATCCATAATGGATTATAGTGTCACAGGTTTAGTTTTTTTTTAGACGTAGGCGTCAACAAGACTCAATCCAGAGAAAAGAGTACATTTACATTATCCCGTTGACCACTTCTCATAAAAAGAAGTCCTTCCAGCCTGTACCGAGAGGAAAAGGTACCTTTCATAGTCCATGTTTTTGAAATTTTATAACTCATTTTACTGAAACACCCGAAGCTAAAATGCTTGGAACCGGATTATCGAATTCAATCCCGGTTTTCGCTAATACTGAATTTGAATGCGAATTTCAGCATGAGAATTACAGCATAACAAAAATCAGATTGTTTCAAAATGTCAGCCCCCCTAGAATTTCAAACTGCCATATCTCAGCCATTTTTTAAAAATAAAGCCAAAAAAAAAAAATGTTCCGGAATCTTGTATCACGATCTAACACTCAACGGGGAAAAATTTTTCAATTTATAATTCTTTCTACATCTTTCTGAATTTTTTAAAATTAAAATTTTTTTAACTAGCCTATATTTTGAAACAAGATGGCGGATGAAGCTGGCCAACGAACTCGGTCGAGACCTGGATATGTCCTATACATATACTCAGTCACATCCAAATCAGTGCATAAATAAGAGAGTTACAGCATGACAAATGTCAGATATATATATATATATATATGTATATATACAGGGTGAATCTAAACTCTTGGGCAAAACTTTAAGGGGTGATAGTACACATCAAGACAAACAATATTAAATAGGAAACTAAGGGTCCCAAACGTCTTCCAAAGGAGATAGGCGCCATTAAAGTTTAGGGTCTAAAATTTCAAATAATTATAAAAAATGGAAAAATTGGTCGATTCGTTTGCGGTTTTCGCTAAAATTATTCTTTATGTCAGTATTTTCTTATAAATAAATTTTAAAGAAAAATTTAAAACAATGTCGATAGAGGGCGCTTTAGACTTTGGAGTAACGAACAACTATTTTTTACCGTTATTTTTTGTATCTTATTAAATGCTTTCAAAAGCTTAGACTTAAACTTAAATTTTGAGCGCAAAATCTGAGTCATTGGGAGTGGTTAAGTAGCGCAAACTGAACTGTGTTCAGGAGTTGAAATTTGAACCCCTCTGAACACAGTTCAGTTATTCCCAATCTTGGTGTCGTAGACCAGGCAGAAACTACTACCCCCTACACGTAAAATAAGCGATAGATAAATGACAAAATTAAATAAAAAATTATTTTAAGCATACATTTTTAAGATAAAGTTCAAAAATGTCGATAGAGGGCGCTTTAGACTTTGGAGTAATGAACAACTATTTTTTACCATCCACTCCCACGAAGACCTGGTTGCAAGGATTGCCGTCGCAGCAGGCGGTATCCGGGAGATGCCCGGGGTATTCACTAATGTTCGCAACTCCCTCCGTTGCCGGCTTGAGGATCGTTGCTGGTGGGCACTCTTTAAAGCAGTTTTTGTGATTCCTCACGAACATCATGCGTCTACCATTTTTTACGTGTCAACCTTCATTCATATTGCGCACTACATGCAACCATCAAATTGTTTCTTTTTATTTTGCGCGGAGAAATTGCTTATGTATGTTATGAATAAATTTTCTATTTAATTTTGTCATTACTCTACCGTTTATTTTACGTATAGGGGGTAGTAGTTTCTGCCTGGATTAATTTTAACACAATTATTCAAATTAGTAAAAAAATCATATGAGTTGTAATTTTCCAAATGCACGAAAAATGTCCGGGCCAGGATTCGAACCTGCGATCTCTTGGCTGAAGCTGCCATGCTCTACCAACTGAGCTATCCCGGCATGAACTGGATGAATTATGCCCTCCAGATTCAACCGGGATAGTTCAGTTGGTAGAGCATGGCAGCTTCAAGAGATCCCAGGTTCGAATCCTGGTCCGGACATTTTTCGTCCAGTTTGAAAATTACAACTTATATTGTTTCTGCCTGGTCTACGACACCAAGATCGGGAATAACTGAACTGTGTTCAGAAGTGGGGCGGGGGATAGGGAGGTGTTTCAAATTTCAACTCCTGAACGCAGTTCAGTTTGCGCTACTTAATCACTCCCAACGATTCAGATTTTGAGCTTAAAATTTAAGTTTAAGTCTAAGCTTTTGAAAGCATTTAATTAGATACAAAAAATAACGGTAAAAAATAGTTATTCGTTACTCCAAAGTCTAAAGCGCCCTCTATCGGCACTTTTTGAACTTTATCTTTAAAATTTATTTTTAAGAAAATACTGACATAAAGAATAGTTTTAGTGAAAACCGCAAACGAATCGACCAATTTTTCCGTTTTTTATAGTCATTTGAAATTTTGGACCCTAAACTTTAATGGCGCCTATCTCCTTCGGAAGACGTTTCGGACCCTAAACTTTAATGGCGCCTATCTCCTTCGGAAGACGTTTCGGACCCTTAGTTTCCTATTTAATATTGTTTGTCTTGAAGTGTACTATCACCCCTTAAAATTTTGCCCAAGAGTTTAGATTCACCCTGTATACAGTATGCCCACTGAAGTCCCTTGCCACCCTCTTAATTTCGGAACGGCTGCTGCTGCTATATTCATAAAAGTAGTGTCTAGGTATAGTAAAGTAGCCATGCGCTACTCAATGAAACCGCCTACGGCGCCACCTGGCGAAAAGCTGCGGAGTTAGCATTCCTATCTAGAAAACGGAGAGAGATAGAGAAAAAAAGTTATTTACAAAGCTGTAGAGTATCATCGATTTAGTACGAAAAAACACCTTGTGGACATTAAAGCGAAGAATAGAACGGTTAGAACGCGCATTTGTTTTTTCGTGATTTCCTTACACTGTGACGTGACAAAATGATGTTAGAAAGAAAAAAACAACTAGTTATAAAAATATACCTTTATTTAAGATGTTCAAACTTCTCACAGTCAGCTCTAATGCACATTTTGATTTTTTTTTTATTTCACGTTGCATACGTTGAAGCATAGGTGGCGACACGTGGACACAAGCGTCCGTAACACGTCTTTTAAGGTCCTGCAATGTTTGTGGATGGGTCGCATACACCTGCTGTTTCATAACTGGTTATTTTTTTCTTTCTAAGATCGTTTTGTCACGTCACAATGAAAGAAATCACGAAAAAACAAATGCGCGTTTTAACCGTTCTATTCTTCGCATTAATGTTCACAAGGTATTTTTTTCGTACTAAATCGATGATACTCTACAACTTCGTAAATCACTTTTTTTCTCTATCTCTTTTAGTTTTCGAAATAGGAATGCTAATTCCGCAGTCTTCCACCAGGTGGCGCCGTAGGCGATTTCATTGAGTAGCGCATAGCTGCTTTACTATACCTAGACACTACTTTTATGAATATAGCAGCAGCAGCCGTTCCGAAATTAAGAGGGTGGCAAGGGACTTTAGTGGGCATACTATATATGTATAAATTAACATTTGAACGGAGGGTGGTTTTGGGGTCTGGGGATCATGATCAGTGAAAATATACCAAAATTTTTTGGAATTGCTTTCCTCCGAACGGCTCCAATAGGTAGCTTTTTGCAATGAACGCTAGATAAAATATCGCCAAACTCTAACGCTACTGCCAATAAACAAATGGAAGAATGTTGCCATTGGAATCTTAAAAAAAATAAGGGAAAAGAAATTCGGAGATGCCCCTCTCACTAAAGTGTCAACTATCAGTAACTTTAAGCAATAAAATTTACATTACATTAATGCAAACAGAAAAAGAAATGTTGGATATTTAATTATTTACAGTATTTCTTTTTTAAATTATCCCTCTCAGATGGTGAATTTGTGACGTCAGATGAAACAGATCTATTTATTGTACGTAACTATGTATCGCAACATTTTTTCAATGATTTTTCGGTTTTAATATCACGATGTAGCTGTTTAATGACATAATTGTTATTTTAATTAACGAAATACTTGATAAATCAGTAAAACATCATTAAAAATGCAGATAAACGTCGACTTAAAAATTACTTGATGAAAAACCAAACACGTGTAACGCGACTGACGGATCATGCATTTTTGGCATTAAATCCTAACGTTTGGCGATAGTTTTTTTTTTTTTTTTTTATGGGAAGTGGTCGACGGGATAATGGAGAATTACCATAGAGAGCAATCAATGGGTAGGTATAAAAAAACTATACAGTTTTAGAAAATGATTTGCACGATTTGAATCCGTTGTATCTCTTTCATGAATTGGAAAAAAATTATAATTTAACAAAAATGTAGCTGAACAGTGTAAGTTTAAGTTTAAATGGCTATTGTAAAGTTCACTCCGAATGCTCAATATGAGCGTAATTTATTATTGAGCATTCGTCAATTCCATTTAGATTCATTTCAGTAATTTTCCTATCAATTGTTTGGATTCCAGCGCTTTACGATTTTGTAGTCTCAAAGTAAAACTTGAGAAAGAGATGGTTTTTAGAAAATGTTCTTTACATGTAGCCAAAGAAAAAATTCATTATGTGATGTCATTTCACATCGTGAAATCTTTATATAAAACTACACAATAAGCATTTTTGTTATCTATATTATAAAGGACAAACGTGTCCGTGCGTAACGCTGACGTCATTTTGCGAATGGCAACAGTTGACGATGAAATTTCGGTTTTGCGATTTTTGCTACTGCAATTTTTTTTTAATTTCTCAACATTGCACATTTTTTATTTTTACACCGTTATATTGGGGGGAAAATCCACTTTCAAGCGCAATTTGTTTGAAAACTGCATTTTAATTGACCGAGTTATTATAGTATTTAAATTAAATTTCAAGCATGAATTTTTAAAAAAATATCTCTATCGCTTGCAGACTATTATAAAATATTAATCCATTTGCACTTTCAACAATATAAATAGTTCAGCATTTGTTTCCAGCTAATATTCTATAACGAAATTAAAACTTCATTAATCAATAAATAAAATAGCATAAATAAAACAGAAATTTAACAGACATGTAAATCGAAATAAGCGCTTAAAACCGCTGAATAAGAAAAACTACTGTATATAACGAATTTTTTAGGGATTTCTTCGGATATTAACTTCTGGCACGAGACCAATACGAAATACGGCTTTTAATAAATTTCAAAATTTTATTTGAATATATAATTGACATATTTCGTATAAAAATGCTCTTTGGTGTTACTAGGGGCAATCTGAAAAATTATTAAATGTAAAAAATCTATTAGAGTTTTCAATTTAAAAAAATTGTTTTCACCTATATTCTCTATCCCGGGAAGCCCGGGTTGGATGCCCTAGTATCATTAATGATAAAAGATTGTGTCATATGGAGTAATCTATTGTCTACGTCTCATTTCAATATGGGAAATAAGTCCATAAAGTGTGACACACTGTCACAGGGACGAGGGGCGGATAAACACGTTGTGACATCAGATGCAAAATATGAAAATATCTTAATTTTTATCTTATCAAAAAAGAAGACTGAGTATGTGGCATGCCACTGATAAATAATATCACAGACCGGTATAAAACTCCAAGGTCTGAATTTGATCAAGCAGGGCAGTCGTTCTGCCAAGCCAAGTTATATAAAAAAAAAAAAGACTGCCAAACAAACAACGCCAAGAACAAGACTACAGACTGCTACTGCTTACTTACAGTAAACAACTTCGCAATGTTAAATCGACTAACCATGCCAGATTAAAATATCAGATATCAAATGAACCAAGCGTCACAAAAAAAAAAAAAAAAAAACGAAAACTAGAAGAATCTAATGAAGAAATTCTTCAATGTAAGACCAAACTCATCTTCATAAGTGACTTATGAACAGAGATATAGTTTTTTTTTAAAAACGTCGAATTAGCACAAATCAGTTACGGGTTAACCCCATCAAATTTCAACTACAAGTCAACCCTTTTTTCTGAAGATAATTTTTTAAATAAAACTTCATAAAGTTTACATTTTTAGAAAGATCTTTAAAAATAAATTAATTTTTGAGTGAAGAGATACCTTCTAAAATGTATACATTAAGAGTTATCGGCATTTAAGAAATTCTTCAATTTAAGACCAAACTCATCTTCATAAGTGACTTATAAACAGAGATATAGTTTTTTTTTTAAAAACGTCGAGTTACTTAAAATGATCACTTTTTTTAGAAAGATCTTTAAAAATAAATTAATTTTTGAGTGAAGAGATACCTTCTAAAATGTATATATTAAGAGTTATCGGCATTTAAAACACTAATGTAAACAAAATTTTTAAAAAGGAATTGAATTGAATGTGATTTTAATATTTAAAAAAAAAAAAAAAAAAAAAAAAAAAACATGGTAAACGATTTAAACGAAACATAGCCCTTCGCGAGCAGTGAATCTAATAAGAAAATATATTTGACGTCATTTGTCAATGAATTGATGAAATATGGTTTTAGCGTGAAATGTTTATTCGTTTTTAGAGGGTAATCTCCAGAACTACCGAAACGATTTGAAAAGTAATGGTGTCAAAATTATTGCGACAGATTCTGCTCCAATATACTTTCTATTTTATGTCGGTACCACCACCCTCAAGCGACTGCGTGAGCAAAAAACGCTCTCAAATTACGATTAGTGCGATACCTTTGGGGAAAAAACTTGAAATTTGATACATTTGTTAGTTTCAAGATTTAAATGATAGCTAAGAACTGTTTCTAAAAAAAATTTAAGAAGGGAGTGGGAAACGTTCCAAAAACATTCTAAATTATGATTTATTTGGAAGTTTTAGGGCTAGGAAATTGAAATTCGATAAGGTTGTGATTTTTAAAATGTAAATGCTGGCACAGAAGAGCTTAAAAAAGTACGAAATTTACAAAGGGGTATCAGTAGTAGAAAATGTTCTAAAATTACTATTACTATGATGCCGTTGGACATAGAAACCTCAAATTCGGCATAGTGGTTACGTTTAAGATGTAAATGGTTCCTAAGAACTGTTTATTTATTTTATTTCTTTAATTGAAATATAAAATGGTGAAACGAGCGGAAACCTTTCTGAAAACGTTCTAAATCATGATTTGAATCGAATTGTTGAGGCAAGACTTGAAATTTGACAGGATTGTTACTTCATTTGCTGATTTAAGTTTAATGAATGTACTACTGTATTCAAATTTATTTTTAATCAGTTTGTGTGATTTTTCAGAGAAACAGACCGAACATTCTTGTGGAATTGACTGTACAAGGCGTAAATACTCGTACAGAAAATTTGTTAAAAATTTCGAAACTTAAATGGATGAAAGCGTAAAAAAGTTCTAAAATTGCGATTTCTGAAATACCATTCGGAATAGAAGCCTAAATTTTGGCATGGTGGTTAGTTTAGATATGTAAATGCTGGCTAAGAACTGTTTATATTAAAAAGAAAATCGAAATTTAAATATGTGAAACGTTCGTAAAACGTTCTAAAAACCTTCTACATTACTATTTTAATCAGGTGGTTTAGTGCATGAATTTGATATATGACACTATTGTTACCTTTGGTAAATAATCGCAGTGATCCTTTTCTAATAAATTTGAAATTTAAAAGAGTGAAGGAGCAAAAAACTTTATAAAATTCAAATTTCTGTGATACCGTTAGGGATAGAAACGTGAATTTTGGCATGGTGGTTACAGTGAAATACTAGTTTAAATACTCCCTAAGAACAGTTTCTAAAAATGGAGACATTTAAAATTTCGAAACGAGAGAAAAGCATTCTATGAACAGTCTAAATTAAGATTTATTTGGAATTTATATTGCTTGAAACTTGAAATTTGACAGGCTAGTTACTTCTAAGGCGTAAAAGTTCGTACAGAACAGTTTCTAAAAAATTCGAAATTCAAACGGATGCAAGCGTAAAAAAGTTCTAAAATTACAATTTATGCAATACCATTCGGGATGACATTGGCCTGAAAAGAATACATAGTTTCTAAAAAGAAATTAAATTTAAACTTACAGGATGTTCCAATTCCAAAACTTTCTTCTATCTCATATATGTTAATACTTCAAAATTCGCTATCGCATTACCAATAAAATCAATATTTCTCGTAATTCTGTTGTAAGTCAGCTGCTTGCGAATCGTTGATTTACCTGGATACGGAACCCCCTTCGTTGCACGAGCAGCCGATGTACAACACAACTACGAAAAGTCCTTCTGGCCCGTACCGGCAGGAAAATATAGTTGTCCTATTCCTTGGTTATTTTATTTTAGCTAATTTTACTATAAAACACGAAGCTAAAATGCGTGGAACCCGATTACTGAAGATACATTCCCAGTTCTCGTCAATATTGAATTTGAATGAGACTGTCGCCAAATTAGTCAGATATTGCCAAGTTGACTTCATTTGTGGCAACTTATTTTTGTCGCCAAATTTGGCGATATTTCGCCAAGTATCACCAATCTTGACGAGAATTTGACGCTGGCGAATATGAATATATAGTGTTAAGCATTTAACAGTTGGAACGATGATTACAACAATGAAAGAAAATTTGCCACAATCCATGTTCACTAAAACTCATAAAACATTTTTATGGAGGAATCCTGTTGTCTTGTTTCAAAATGATAGCCACCCTAAAATTTCAAACTCCTATATCTCAGCCATTTTTTGAGATCGAGGCAAAACAAAAATTGCTCCGGAAAACTTGGATCAAGACCGAACATTTAACGAAAAAAACTTTTAGGATTTTTAATTTTCTTGTACATCTTTTTGAATTTGAAATCTTTAAATGGCTATCACAGCGCCCCCTTCCCTCGGAATATCCCCAAATTCAAATGGACCTGCAAGTCATAGCCAATAACATATACATAAAATTTAGTTCAATTCTCTACATAACTTCATACACTTTTCGATGATACAATAATGGAAATTGAACAAAAATAGCTGTCACAGCGCCCCCTTTGGTCAGAATATCCCCAAATTCAAGTGGGACCTGCTGGCTATAACCAAAACCTATAAATGAAATTTGGACACACGGACAGACAGACATTTTGTAAAAACATGTTTCTCGGAATCTCTGTCACCTAAAACCCGTAAATCCGTCGAAAACCAGAAGTAAAAAAAAAAAAATCGATTACATTCTTCTACTATAGATAGAAGAAAGCAGAAAAAGTGAAGCAAGCGGAAAACGTTCTAAAAATGTTTTAATGGGATTGTTAAGGTTTCGTAAATTGAAATTTGACATGGTTATTATTTTTAAGACATTTTTAAAACGTAAATGCTTGCAGAGAACATTTTCTAAAACAAAGGAAATTTAAAAAGGTGCAGGAGTAAAAAACTTTATTAAATCCAAATTTCTGTGATATCGTTAGGAGTAGAAACATGAATTTTGGCATGGTAGTTACTTTTACGATTTAAATACTAACTAAGAATTGTTTCTAATAAAGGAGAAATTTAAAAGTAAGAAACGACAGAAAAGACCTCTATGAACATTCTAAATTATGATTTATTTGGAATTGTTAATTCTAGGAACTTGAAATTTGACATGCTTGTTACTTGCAAGGCATAAAAGTTCGCACAGAACAGTTTCTAAAATATTCGTAATTTAAACGGACGCGAGAGTAAAAAGAGGGTTATCATCGAACATTATACAACCAACAGACCAACAATATTTTATTTCGACTCTAGCCGTTTTTTACTAAATTTTTATCCTTCATAAAAATTAAATAACGTATAAATTGAAAAAGACTGATAATTTCAGAAACATTGCTTTAAAATTATTAATTACACTAAGAAATGAATACGTAAACAAAATGTGCACATATTGTGTTTGCTACCTGCTTACAAAGGTTCTACGAGAACTCATTTTAGTTCGAGTGAGTAGATTATTTAAATTATATATAATCGATTTAAAAAAAAAGAAATGTTATCTACAAAAAACAACTTTTCAAAAGTTAAAAAAAAAGCCAAGCTTAAAAAAAAAAAAAAATCGAAAGTTGGGGCTAAAAAATGGTGTGAATCAAATTTCCAAGCTTTTAATTTGGTACTTATTTAACCTTTTTCCATTAAATAAGTCATCATATATGTATGTCGAGTGCTTACGTATATGTTAATAGAAATCGTTTTCTCCTGTCCTAAATACATCCTAACAATATTTACGTGTTTCTGATTATTATATAATTTGAATTTTATAACGTGTTTCTGAAAATTCAATTTTTTTTTCAAATTACGCATGATGGGCTTGGGGGCCATCTTTCCATGTTTCTAAGTACCCAAATTTCTAAAATAAAAGCGTAATATATTTCCAATATTTGCAATGTAATATGTTTATAATAATGTTGAACTTCTGATTTTAACTACGGACAGATAAATTGAGGAAGACTGATACTTTGAGAAATTAATATTTACTATTTTGAAATGATTAATTACTCTGAAAAATAAATCATAAGATGAATCCTTAAGATACAGTGGCGGTCAAAAGTTTCCGGCTAGCTAGCTTTGATTTGTTTGCCAGAACTTTTCAGAGAAGAACCTCAATTGTTCCAAAACATATGTTTATGCAAATGACCTATGACCACGTGATCATTTTGATTGGATACTGAAGACACTTGATGCAGAGGGGAGGAATTCGAAATTCGCGTGTGCAAAAGTTTACGGCCTTCCGTCATTCGTCAGTTTTTGCTATCGGTAAAGTGTTTTTTTTTTTGCTATGCTTGTTAATTAATCAACGTGAACAACGTAGTTGAAATTCAAAAATGTAAAGTTTAACAATTATTGTTCGTAAACGAGTGATTTGTTTGTCGCTAAAGGGCCAATCCTGTCGTGAAATTGCGGCAAAGTTATCGATCGGAAAATCTACTGTAAATGATATTTTTTAAAAATGTGAAAATGGCCATGGCCTTCAGGACTTTCCATGGTCCGGAAGACTCCGGAAAACGACTATTCGCGTGGACAGAATTATCAGCAGAAAAGCAATTGAAGACCCGCATAAAAAGGCCACTGCAATATCCCTCAATGTATGGAGTGAAAATATTGCTGAAATAAGTCGGTCTATCGTGTCAAGACGCTTACGTGACATAGGACTTTATGGGAGAGTCAGTGTTAAAAAACCTTTCATAAATAAAAAAAAAATCAGTGGGCCCGACTGGCGTTTGCCAAGGAACACAAAGACTGGGCAAGTGAAAACTGGAAGAAAGTGCTATTTTCCGATGAATAGAAGTTCACCCTTTTGGGAAGTGATGGCAGACACTACGCCCGACGACCTAAAAACAAAAGATATAATTCGAGGTATGTTATTCCTACAATGAAGCATAGCGGAGGAAATGTTAGGCTGTGGAGAGCATTTTCTGGAAAAGGTGACGGTCCGTTAGTTGAAATTCGCGGCTAGCTGGATGGTGAAATGTATAAGGATATATCTTGCAAGATCATTTGCTGCCCTATTGGAGGAAACATTGTGGTCGCAACTATTTTTTTCAGTATGATAACGACCCAAAGCATACATGCAAGCTCGTCACGCAGTCGTTTTTGCACCAAAAAATTCCGCTTTTGAAATGGCCAGCCCAATCACACGATCTGAATTCAATAGAAAATCTTTGGAACAAACTTGAGAAACGTGTGCGGAATTATGAATATTCCAATTCAGCAGAATTTCCCCAAAAATTGCAAGAAGAATAGAAAAAAAAACTTATCATAGACGATCTTCAACCGTTCATTGAATCGATGCCACGTCGCTTCGCCGCAGTACTTATTGCTAAAGATATGACGACAAAATACCAATTGTAATTGTTGTTGATCACTGTTATTTTCTATTATAACATAATTTTTTTACAAACTTGAAAATATGGCCGGAAAATTTTGAGAACATGCATTTTCCTTTACAATTAATTTTGTCAATTAATTGTATTGATTATTTATTTGTTATCCCATAAATAAGTTCCTAACTATTATGTCAACAAAATGTATAAGTATCACTTTGAAATTCCTCTTTATATGGGTATACTTACAAATTAACCAAAAATTTTATGCTGGCCAGAAACTTTTGACCGCCACTGTAAGTCATCATTATCTTAAGAAACAAATTTCAAAGCATACAAGTCCGTAAATGAAAAGCTTAAAATATTTGCTTAGGTTACAATTTCGAACTTCGGATTTTAACTACGGATTTGGGTGCTTAGAAATTTGTGTATAATATGGAAAATGGCCGCCAAGTCCATCATGCGTAATTGGAAAAAAAAATTGAATTTTCAGAAACACGTTAGGATGTATTTCGTACAGGAGAAAATGATTTCTATTAACATATACGTAGGCACTCGACATACATATATGATAACTTATTTAATGGAAAAAAGTTAAATAAGTACCATAATAAAAGCTTGGAAATTTGATATCACACCATTTTTTAGCCACAACTTTCAATTTTTTTTTCAAGCTTGGCTTTTTTTTTTTTTTTGCTTTTGAAAAGTTGTTTTTTGTAGATTAATGTTTACAGCTAATAAAAATGTAAGGCATTTTTAAAGATTGAATTTACATTGTTATATATTCACAAAATATTTGAAACATTAAAAAAAGAAATAATAATTGCAACGTTCTTTCAGACAACATAGCTCTAAATTAAAAGTTGTAATAAATGTTACATCACAACAGTTGAGTAGAAGGGATATACTTGAATTTGACAACATATGACATAGGGGGAAGGAGGGAAATAATTATGAAATTTTCGTGACTAATTTAATGGATGACCCTCTAATGACACCGTACACAAAGTTTGAAATTTTGTGCTAAAAGTGTGTTTAAAACGTGTCATATTTTTTGTTTTAATAGACTCTGAATATTTCTTAAGTAATCACTTTCAAAACTGTGAAATAGCACTTCTAATGAAGTTATTCCCATTTTATCCCGCTTATCTGTTTCGTTGCTACTATTTCCCGTCCTTCTTATCTATTTCAGAAGCGTTCATAAACAATCAGATCAATATCTGATCAAAAATCAGATCATCGATCAAGCAACAATATATTTTCATCGCAGTGTGTATTTGAGTGTGTGTTGCTTGCTTAGATCTTAGCTTTTTCATTTAATCGAAAGGAGTTTGATCAGGGCCTGATTATCCAAAAGCCAAATGCTTCCCCTCTAAAATTTAAAAGGAGTCCAAAAATGACTGTCAAGAGGGACCTCTAATTCCCATTTTAATTTTTTACATTGTATTTTTAACTTTTTTGGAAAAGAAATTTTGCTTAATCCAAGAGAAAATCCACGCACTACTTCACAAAACTTATATAACAGGGGAATACGAATGTCATCAATAGGATGTTAATTAAGTCTATAGCATCCTGATGTGCCTGTTAGAAACCACCCTTGAAATTGAGCATACAGCTATATGTACTAAATATATCTGAAATATATACAGGGAACATAAAAAAACTGTTTAATGAAATATATGTGACCTCGGCTAAGATACTCCCGGGAATAATATTAGTATCATTGGCGAGTTTTCATGAGTGTAGAATTCAGAAAATATTTTGCCAAATGAAAAGGGGCTCCAAAATGATACCGTACTTCCCCTAGATTCAGAAGTTAATTGGGCTCTGAGTTTGATAGAAAATTCGTAGCACATATTAGTCGCATTTGAAACCCCAACAGGGTAACACATCCAAAGAGGGCACCACACACATACACACACCCTCGACTTATATTCCTCGTACATATAATCGTCTGTAACAAACACCAACCAACCAACCAACCAAAAGGATCCAAGTTACGACACTATTGATGATTGCAAATTTCGTGCGTTCATGTTTGAAAATGACTCCGTGAATATGTTACAAAGTTAGTTCCACGTAGAAAATGGAAATATATATATTTTTTAGAACTGCCTTAGCAACTTTGTTAAGCTTAAACCAAGATTTTAAAAGAAACTGTAATTTCTTTTTTTCATTTTCAGAGACAACAATGAGCATGAGATGACGAGACTGTATGGCATGTGCAATCCCCCATTTCCAAATTTTTACACGTTCAGCAAATGTGTAGCCGAAAACTTCCTAAAAGAAAAAGCTCATGATCTACCTGTCTGTATTATTCGGCCTTCAATAATTGCCACTGCTTTAAAAGGACCTTTGCCGGTATGTGTTATATTAGAAATTTTTTAAATATAGATAAGTTTGTTTACATGCTTCATTAGTTGTTTTTAGGAGCGACAATTCGACCTTCCGTTAACAATTGATCCGATGCATGTAGGTTTTAGGTACCTATACTTAAAACAAAAGCATTTCATGGGAAAAAAATATATATTGATTTTTAAAAGTAGATACCTGCGTATATACAGTATGCCCATTAAAGTCCCTTGCCACCCTCTTAACTTCGGAACGGCTGCTGCTATATTCATAAAAGTGGTGTCTAGGTATAGTAAAGTAGTCATGCGCTACTCAATCAAACCACCTACGGCGCCACCTGGTGGAAATCCATGGAGTTAGCATTCCTATCTCGAAAACGGAAAGAGATAGGGAAAACAAGTGATTTATAAAGATGTAGAGCATCATCGATTTAGTACAAAAAAACACCTGGTGGACATTAATGCGAAGAATAGAACGTATAAAACTCGCAATTGTTTTTTCGTGATTTTCTACACTGTGACGTGACAAAACGATCTTAGAAAGAAAGAAACAACCAGTTATGAAACAGCAGGTATATACGACTTCTCCACAAATATTGCATGACCTTAAAAGACGCATTACGGACGCTTGTGCTAACGTGTCACTATCTATGTTCCAACGTGTGCAACGTGAAATTCAAACAAGTATCCAAATATGCATTGCAGCTGACGGTGAGAAGTTTGAACGTTAAAATAAAGGTATGTTAGTATAACTAGTTGTTTTTTTTTCTTTCTAAGATCATTTTGTCACGTCACAGTGTAGGAAATCACGAGAAAACAAATGCGCGTTTTAACCCTTCTATTCTTCGCATTAACCCCCTGACCGCCGAGCAAAAGGGCAAATTTGTAATGTTGTTTTCTCTGTAATTTTTTTAATGCTTAAAAAATCTGAATTTTTAAACTTGAGATAAAAAACTTAATTACGTATATAAGTACAATCCTTGAGAGTATCAATCATTACTTGATGTTTAAAAATGCATTATAGTTGTAGAATTATAGTAATTTAAACAAACCTTGCATTGCTGTGAAACCTACAGCATAGTGAACGGATATATCAGGCTGCGGCGGTGAGAAGGTTAATGTCCACAAGGTCTTTTCGTACTAAATCGATGATGCTCTACAACTTTGTAAATCACTTTTTTTTCTATCTCTTTCTGTTTTCGAGAAAGGAATGCTAACTCCTCAGCATTCCACCAGGTGCCGCCGTAGGCCGTTTCATTGAGTAGCGCATGGCTACTTTACTATACCTAGACACTACTTTTAGGAATATAGCAGCAGCTGTTCCGAAGCTAAGAGGGTGGCAAGGGACTTTAGTGTGCATACTGTATATAAAAAAGGAAAAAGGTAGTTAAATACATCCATTAGGCATCTATCTATTTCCCACAACACTAACATAGAAAATATAAAGCTTCCCACAATGTAATTGTGGAAAATTGTGCATCTAGGTAAAAAGCTGAGACAATACCTCGCATCTTGAACTTATACGGGTCTTTGCCCCAAGACAGACGAGGGTATTTACTTCATTCTTCAGTGTTTTGCTTCACCAACTGCAAGTTTAAACAAATGCAATCGAGATAAATTAAACGGCATTTAAAAGCTGAAGAGCTACCGTTCATTCCCCATTGAATTTTTAGATTTGTAGATATTTACAGTTATATTATTTCCGCAATCATGAATTTTTTTAAAATATTGCATCAAGAATGAAAAATTGAAAGTTACCTTATTTTATCGGCACGACGCGACGTGCTCCTTCCTTTCAAAAGCTATGAACACACGACTTGAAATATTGAAATCTAATTGCCGCACTGTGGAGTATTTGATGCAAAATCCTGGCCAAAAATGCAGAAATTAAAATTTGATCAACAATTGTAAAAAGCATATTTTATAATAGCTGACTAACTGGTGCATCAATCTATCAGTATTTCAAGAGTATGAGTCACATCCATCCATGAGCTCCTAGCCTCAGTTGAAGTGAAAGTTTATTTGTGAGAAGACGTGCTTTTTGTGATGTTTCAGCTTTGTTATAGGGTTTTAATGCATGCTTTAACATGTGTATTTAAATAATTTTACTTTTAATATAATAAAAAATAATTAAAATTGAAAGGGGGTTAATATTAAGCCTTTTGGGATCTAATTTATTCAATATATTTATTGACTAGCGGTCCGTCCCGGCTTTGCACGGGTAGACAATGTAATTTTTTTATTACATACGTTTTCCTGAATTTCGCGCTCCAACCTAAAACTGTTGCTGAGATATGGCGAAATGACATAAAACTTTCGAATCCTCCTTTAACCACCTTCAAAGGGGGGGGGATTTCTAAATTCACTGAAATACGTGTTTAATCATTTGTTTAGTAGATTTGTTTTCCTGAATTTCGCGCACCTAGATAAAACAGCTGCTGAGATATGGCGAAATGTCCTAAAATTTTCAAAACCACCCCTTTTAAAACCCTTCGGGGGGAATTTCTAAAATCACTGAAATGCGTGTTTATCCATTTTTTAGTAGATGTGTTTTCCTGAATTTCACGCGCCTATCTAAATCCGCTGCTGAGATATGGCGAAATGACCCGAAACTTTTGAATACTCCTTTAGCCACCTTCTGGGGGGAGTTTTCAAAATCGCCGAAATACGTGTTTAATCAATTTTTTAGTAGATTTGTTTTAATTAATTTCGCCCTCCTACATAAAAGCTGAGATATGGCGAAATGACCTAAAAAATTCGACTCCCCCGTTTAACCACCTTCTGGGGCGAATTTCCCAAAATTACTGAAATCTGTGTTTTATTCATTTTTTAGTAGATTTGTTTTCCTGATTTTCTCTCTCCTATCTAAAACTGCTGCTGAGATATGGCGAAATGATCTAAAACATTCGACCCCCCTTTTAACCCCCTTTGGGAGGAAATTTCGAAATTCGCTGAAATACGTGTTTAACCAATTTTTTAGTAGATTTGTTTTCCTTAATTTCGTGCTCCTACATAAAACTGCTGCTGAGATATGGCGAAATGACCTGAAACATTTGACCACACCCTTTAACCACCTTCAGGGGGGAATTTCTAAAATCGTTGAAATACGTGTTTAATCATTTTTTTAGTAGATTTAATTTCCTGATTTACGCGCTCCTACCTATAACTGCCTGCTGAGATATGGCGAAATGACGTAAAATATTCGACCACCACCCTTTAACCCCTGCCGTCAGGGGAAATTCTAAAATCAACGAAATACATGTTTAATCATGTTTTTAGTAGATTTGTTTTCCTGATTTTTGTGCTCTTAACTAAAATTTCTGCTGAAATACGGCAAAAATGACCTAAAACATTCGATCCCCCCCCCTTTAACCCTCTCCGGGAGGGGAATTTCTAAAATTGCTGAAATACATGTTTAATCATTTTTAATAGATCTGTTTTCCTGATTTTCGCGCTCCTACCTATAACTGCTGCTGAGATATGACGAAATGACCTAAAACATTCGACCACCCCCTTTAACCCCTTCGGGGGGGGGGGTATTTCTAAAATCACTGAAATACATGTTTAATGATTTTTTTAGTAGATTTGTTTCCCTGATTCTCGCCATTCTACCTATAACTGCTGCTAAGATTTTTCGAAGTGACCTAAAACATTCGATCACCCCCTTTTTTAACCCCTCGGGTGGCAAATTTCTAAAATCGTTGAAATAAATGTTTAATCCTTTTTTTAGTAGATTTGTTTTCCAGATTTTCACGTTCCTGCCTATAACTTCTGCTTAGATATAGCGAAATGACCTTAAACATTCAACCACACCCTTTAACCCCCTTCTGGGGGGAATTTCTAAAATCTCTGAAATAGGTGTTTAATCATTTTTTTTAGTAGATGTGTTTTCTGGAATTTCAAGCTCCTACCTATAACTGCTGCTGAGATATGGCAAAATGACCTAAAACATTCGACCACCCCCTTTAACCCCCTTCTGGGTGGAATTTCTAAAATCTCTGAAATAGGTGTTTAATCATTTTTTTTTAGTAGATTTGTTTTCTGGAATTTCAAGCTCCTACCTATAACTGCTGCTGAGATATGGCGAAATGACCTGAAACATTCGACCACCCCCATTTAACCCCCTTCTGGGGGAATTTCTAAAATCGCTGAAATAGGTGTTTAATCATTTTTTTAGTAGATTTGTTTTCTGGAATTTCAAGCTCCTACCTATAACTGTTGCTGAGATATGGCTAAATGACCTAAAGCATTCGACCACCCCCCTTTAACCCCCTTCTGGGGGGAATTTCTAAAATCGCTGAAATAGGTGTTTAATAATTTTTTTTAGTAGATTTGTTTTCTGGAATTTCAAGCTCCTACCTATAACTGCTGCTGAGATATGGCAAAATGACCTAAAACATTCGACCACCCCCTTTAACCCCCTTCTGGGTGGAATTTCTAAAATCTCTGAAATAGGTGTTTAATCAATTTTTTAGTAGATTTGTTTTCTGGAATTTCAAGCTCCTACCTATAACTGCTGCTGAAATATGGCAAAATGACCTAAAACATTCGAACCCGCCTTTAACCCCCTTCGGGGGGGAATTTTCAAGAATCCCTTCTTATTGCTTGTCTAGACCATAACAGTAATCTACAGTCCAAATTGCGTGACCCTGACATTAGTAGTTTCGGCTGGGCGTTGATGAGTCACCCAGTCATAGTAACCACCCAATGAGTCACCCAGTCATGAGTAACTAGGGGGCTCTGCCCCCTACGAGCTGCGCTCGCCAACCCCCGTTCTGACACCGCATGATTTAAAAACACTCTGATTTGATCATCTCTAAAACGATTACGGAAGATTGTATTATAATTAAACAACCAGTGGCGATCTGCTGTAACAGGGTTTCCATTCATTTTCCTTTGACTGAGGGATTTTAAGGTCGAATCAACTGCTGTTGAAACAGATTACAACTGTAACTGTCACCAAAATATATGATTTAGCGCCAAATGTGCATAATCGTGGCGTCGCGTCACTTTCAGTTGACATCAGATGCGTTACACGAGTTAGTTTTTTCATCGGGGAATTTTTAATTCAACGCTTATTTGTCTTTTGATACTTCTCCATTACCCCGTCAATCAATTTTCATTAAAAAAAAAAAAAAAAAACTATCGTTAAACTGTAACACCAAATAAACAAATAGAAGAATTTTGACATTGGAAAGGAAATATTATTATTTACGCTGTTTTAAAATTTGCAATAATAGGTAAAAGATATGTCTAAATAAATTCATCTCTCATGAAAATATAATAATTAATTGAAATTGTTTGGAAATATTGTTTTTTTATCATTTTAAATGTGACGTGAATTTCCCTAGTTACTCGTATTTCTCTTTGTAATATTCACGCGCAAGTATATTTTTATTACGTCATTTTCTACATTTATTGCTTTTAACACGTGATCATTTAAATATTATTTTAAAGTTTTATTTCTGTTTTTAATAGTCTCGTGTAAATACATTTCTTAATTGAAAGGGAATCTTATTACGTGCGCTATTTTACAAATTGGCAACGGTTCAAATAATGGAATTTATGAAATATGAAATAAATCTTCGTCAAAATAATGAAAATTTTGAATAAAAAATTGGCAACGGTTCAAATAATGGAATTTATGAAATATGAAATAAATCTTCGTCAAAATAATGAAAATTTTGAATAAAAAATTGAAATATAACCTGAAAAAATTACTCAAATTAAAAAGGTGATTGCAGTCTGCACTCCGCAAACTTGTCAACTATATCCTTACAAATTATGGTTAAATTCCTGCGGATAGTTTTCGTTCCTATAAAACTTTTTTCAAAAAACTGTTTTGACCAACTTTGATTTTAAATATCTCTTAAAATAATTCTTCGATTTAAAAACTGTTTGCTTCAGCGTGTTTATCGAACATTTCTTTATAAAACTACCAATTTTTAAAATTTTACATGCAATAGTTTTCTAGATATTAGTCCAGAAAGACTTCAAGGCACAAAATCTTAATTGACAGCGGCGGCAGCGGTGGTTACTTTTTTTTAATATAGAGAGATTAAATATTTATGTGTAGTAAAATTAACCCCATTTAATTAAACATTACTTGTAAATAAAACAAACCTATTATCACTTATTTTCCTCTTATAAACAGTAAACTATTAAGTAAGCATTGTAATATATATTTTATTATTTAAATAAATACATACATTTATGCATATATAAGATTAATTAAGTGTATTCACTAATAGTAAATCCACAACAATAGTTTTAACTATAAAACACATGAAAATTTAATTTGGCCAGGATTTTTCCTTAAATACTCCACTGTGTGGCGCCAAGTTATTATGATTGAAATAAGTGGGTAAGTGTGATCGAAGATCGCTCAAAGGGTTTCGTTTAATATTCCTTTCAAAACACTTTATCCTTTCTTTAATAAATTCAAACAAATTTCATTTAGCAACAACAACAACAAAAAAAAAGTCGTTTTTTATAAAGTAAAAATTTACCGGTCTATTTTTTTTTCTTTTTTTCGAATATCTAAACCATTCCAATAGCGGTCTAAGCCCGCTATTATATTCTCTCACTGTAATATCTGTCATGCGGACTGAATGCAATATTTAAAAAAATAATTTCAAAATTAAACATGTTGTACACCTTCAAAATGTTATAATATGCGAATATTTCCATAATCGGATTTTTATCATGATTCAATATGTTTATCAAACTCATATATTTACTATTCTCTATTACTCATATTGATACACGCTTTGTATTATTCTGAAACATTTGAAAAATACGTTAAACTTGCGATATGACGTCAGATTTTCTTTTTAATTCTCTAATGACTTGATATTAATCTGTTTTGTGCACATACACATACTCATACTCCTTGTATTATTGAGAAATCTTTCCGTTTTATGTTTTTATTACCACTATGACGTCAATCAATTTTATTTCATATTAATCTTTTTTTCAATTGGTGAAACTTTTTATTTTATTTTTCACGTGGAAATCGTCTGATAGAAAAATAATTATTGTAGAAAGATTTTCATCGTTGATTTTTAACACTTTCCAACCTAGTTGAAAAGTGTTTATGACTTCGGTTTGTCTGGCCGTCTGCCGTCTGGCCGTGCTCTAACTCCCGTAAATATGCTCGGATTGCTCTGCAATTTTTATATGTTATTGTCGTCATCTATAGCATGTTCCCTATATAAACGGAAGTGTGTAGCATTTATAGTTTTTTTACAGGGACACTCAAAAGAATTCCGTTACATTGCGGTCTATGGGGAAAAATCATTTGCGGTTTATTTAAATAATGTTTCACTATTTTAAACGCATTGAAATTTATATATATCACTAAGATGCATTAGAAGAAGCTTAACATGGAATAGGGTGCGCATAGCACTTATAGTTACTTTACAGGGACAGTCAAAAGAATTCCATTACATTACGTCTATGGAGAAAAATCGTCTGCGGTTTATTTAAATAATGTTTCACTATTTTAAACGCATTGAAATTTATATATATCACTAAGGTGCATTAAAAGAGGCTTACAACAGAATATTGTGTGTATAGCAGTCATCGTTCATTTACAGGGACACACAAAAGAATTCTCTACTGTCTGTTAACAATAATTCCAGAAAGTGCGTTTTAAGTTACTGAACGCGATTTTAATTTTAACTCGCTTTTTGTCTATTACGTGGTGTGTGTAAATTCTGTAGATCATACACAGGGAAGCACAAAAGTTCGCGGACACATTTCCGTTTATTGACAAACTACAGACGGAGAATTTTAAACTGTGCTACGCGTTTCCTAACTGAACTAAAATTTAGCATCCTATGTTGTATATATACAAATCTATCGATCCTATACAGGGTTGAATAAAAGTATTCGGATATTTTTCTGAATATTGTATATGTTGGAAATTCCTGAAATTATATGTTTTTAAATATGTTCTGCGTTTTCCAAATTGTTTACTTAGATGTTATCTTTTAGCTTATTAAACGGTATGATTTGTAAAATTATTTTGGAAGCGTTGGAAAGTGTTACATAATCTATGCTTGACGCATGATTTTTCGTTCTTGTTAATTTTTGGCATCGGCTATATCGAAAAATGTTTAAATTTAATACGAAAAGGCTGTTAGAATTTTGGTTTTTTATCTCTATTTATTAAAATAATACGAATTTTTCAAATTTTAATATTTTCAGCTCTTCACAGCTGATATTCTGATTTGTACACGAAGTTTCAACTCTGTAAGTTACATAATTTTAGAGAATGGCTCTGTGACAGACAGACAACGGAGCGGGAGCAATAGGGTTTCGTGAGATGAACGAAACCCTAAAAAGCATTGCGTTCATATTAAATCAGCTGATGCGATGTTTTACCGCCCCCCCCTCCCGATGGAAGAGGGGTATTTACCCGGGGCCTCCGAGATCACGCTGTGTGTTTTCTCAACCGGGCCTGCTACAAGTATTAGTGACGTCACAAGAGTGATCCAGTTTGGTCAATGTATCCCAGCCGAAAGATGTCATAAAGAGAGCATTTCCGCTCTTATAATTTGTGATTACATAAATAATATTAAATTTCATAATCGTGAAATAAAAGGGAATTAATACAGTTGTTTTATAAAAGAAAATTAAAGGTTTTAAATTTAAAAAATGCTAAGACTAATACATATGATTTTACACATTGACTTTCCTCTTACTAAACACATTATTTACAATAAATATACTTACCAAAAATATAATAATCTCACAAAATTAATCCCATTCCCCCCCCCTTATTTTACCACTACATACCATAATTTAACCAAAACACAATAAATATCAATTTAAATAGAGAAATCGGAATTTTTCAACGGTACTTTTCCGTTATACGGACACCATTGTCACCAAGCGTACATTTAATACATACATTTAATACATACATTTAAATATATTTACATACATACATTAACATACATACATTCACATACATTCATACATTTATATACATTATGCATTAGCATACATTTTGACATGGTGTCCGTATAACAGAAAAGTACCTTTTCAACTGTAGAGATCTTGGCATTTTTTTAAAGCTTGGCACAATTCAGGATTCAGAAAATGAGACTTGTTGCCTAATGATACAAACAGCTATAAAAACAAACTTAACGAACTTTAATGTTTGTTTATACATGAATTTATACATATATGTATAAACATTTTATTTACACTCATATATACACTCATTATTTACACTCATATATTTTCTTTAAAAAGATGGAGAAGGTAATATCAAAACTTTATTGTTACGAATTAAAATGTATGCAGCATGAAACACAGGTAAAATATATTTTTGAACATCACAGAATAAATTTACACGAAATCTCAGTCGTTTCATGCACAAAGTGAAATTTGATGCTCAATAAATTTTAATTTTAAATATTTATCATTAATATAGTCAATATCATTAAGACTTGTACAGTTAAGTTAACAAAAATTTTAAATGAAACTACTAATCATCAGTTACTATTAATTTTATAAACAAACCGTACTCACCTCTAGAGAAGGGTATCCGGTCTCCATTCAAAATTTATTAGCGTATTTATTTTTTAAATTTTTAAAAAATGTCATATCATCATTGCACGATTTCTTAAATTGTTTTATCGTCTGCTTCTTATATTTTATTCCATCGATCAGTTAACTCTTTTTGTTTTGAAGACAAGCATTTTTTCAAATATTCTGGAATATTTTAATTGTCGTTAGGGTTAACAAATTCAGTAACATCATCTCGTTTAACTCTATCTTCATGAATTATAAAACGTTCATCAAACTGTTTATGCAGATCAATACTGTTGAAATAGGAGTAAAATTATCACGACGTAATTTTCTTAACCATAATTTCTTCCTTTCATAACATTTGGAAAATTGAAGACGGTAGTATATTGTTTTACAATAACGTAATTAGATTTGCAACCAGGAGCACAACATTTTCTCCCCATTATTTTATAGATATAATCTACAATTTCTTTAATAGTTTTAATCTGTCGTTATTTATAGAGTTATAATTTAAATATACTGAAAAAATACTATTAATTACAAAATAAAACAATGAATAATATCAAAACAACTGCAGTAAACAAGCCATACGAACGAACAAAGTAAATGGAAAATTTTAAGTAGTGTGGATCACTCTTGTGACGTTACGCATGTGAATCGCTTTATGTGGCAGGCCCGGTTGAGAAAACACACAGCGTGTTATCGGAGGTCCCGATTTACCTCCGCCTACCCTTCTCATTGGAAACTGTACAAATATTTCTTCAACAATATTGCCTACAAAAAACTTCTAAATATTATACACCAATAATAAGTCGTGAAAGCATGTCAGAACTCACTTTTACTTACCCATCATACGTAGTATAAGGTAAGTCTTGTAATCGTTTAAAAAATCGAAATTTTTTTTTTTTTTGACGGATTTACACGTTTCAGACACTGGAGATTCCAAAAAACATATTTTTAGAAAAAAAAAATGCCGTCCGTCTGTATGTGTGTTTGTAAACGCTCTATCTCCCAAACAAATTGAGATAGAGACTTGAAATTTGGTATGTACTTAGTATGTAATAATGGGAAGACGTTTATTGAATTTCAGTAACCTCGATTATCCGGAACTATTTTTTTCGGACTCTCGAAATATTCGTTCTGATGAAAGGTATATAAAAATTTTCGAAATTGTTTATTTTAAGGAGTGAATATAAAAGACAATAAACAAAACATAAATTTTGCATAGGGAAGGAAGTCGATTGGATAATTCGTTGCCGAGATATTTGTAATCCTATTTCCCACACTCTTCGATTTTTCATGACCCGGTATTTTATCCAAATTTCAATTCAAAGATATATTTTAATTGGATGAGACGCTTCATCCGACTCAGTAAACCGTTAGTTAATACGATTATCAATTTTGGAGTTATAAGGCTGTTTCTTTTACGCATTTCAGTAATAGAGCATTTAAAGTTTATGACGTCATCAAGCCAGGATTTTATTCGAATCGCAATGCATTTTATAAATAATTTACACATGTTTTATTTTCATATTTTATATTATGCATATCCATGATGGGTAAGTATTACGGTGGCCCCCAACGACTAGTTTACAAGGCAATGGTAGACACAAAGCTTAGTAATATAGAAGTATCAGTCAAAAGGGTACTAGGAAGTTTCGAAATTTATAAAACGCTTCCAATTTTAACAGAAAATGTTGAATAGAGAGCAACGCCTTCTTTAGTTCCCCTAAAAGCCATTAGATTGGCTAGAACTTGTCTTTGGTTTTTATTTCAAGAAACACGGAACATGAAAAAGCCCATCCAGATGGGTATCTGTTCTGAACATAGAAGAAGGAATATAAATATTCCTTATATTCCTTCTTCTATGGTTCTGAACGGTTAAAGAATGAAAAAAAAAAAAAAACATTATCTTAATCAGAAGTGAAAATCCAAACTGTAAGGAAGTTTCCCTAATATAGCACATTTGTTTTAAAAGATACGAGCGTAATCTTCTATTTCCGTAAATACAGTACATCTGTAAAAATTTGTTTGTTATTTTTAGAGGCTAGATGCTACGCAAAAAATTATGCAATTAAAATATTTTCTTTATTTATTTATTCTAATTAGAAAAACATATTACGGGGTACTGTGTTAACACTGAATTTATTGTTACTGTAATAATAAATCAATAAAACTAATAAAACTGTTTTGTACTTGTGAAATTAAAAGTGGATGATGCTTGTAAATTTTTTTTCTTCTTTTGAGAAGATGCTGCAGTGAATAATTCCTTCTTTTTAATTATTATTTTTTATAATTTCAGGGGTATATAGAGGAAAACTCAGCTATAGTAAACTTGTGTGTAGGGGTAAGATATAAAATTCTCAATTCTTTATAATTCTAGTATTTGTAAACATTCTTTGAGGAATTATATTTGAAGGACTCCAGTCTAAAATATCTTAACTGACATTTTTTTATGTTTTTCTGATTTTAATACAGATTTGTTCATCTGCAAACTGACAATTTTTTTAAAGTACAAGGTTTATTTTATTTTTATTTAATGTATAACATTATAATAAAAATTATATTTAAGATATGAATTTTAATAACGAAGACGATGGATGTGGGGGGGGGGGGGGAGAGGAGGCAAACTTTGAGGCGACCAAAAAACTTTTTTGATCTTATTGCGCACACAAGTCTAATAAAATAAAACCTATCAGACAAGAAATATTGTACGTAAATTAACTGAAGATCCAGTGTTAATAAATCACCTGTTGTAGAAGAAGCAATCATAATAGTTTTGTTTGTAGTTTCCTTTAGAAAACTTGAATTTTTAGTGTCTCGAAACATAAATTTTGTTAGGTACCTTTTACATCCGAGTTTTTGCTTTTTCTTAATGCCTTTACTTTATATAAATAAAAGGGAGAAAAAATCATTTTTGACAAAAATATTGAGTTTGATTTTATACTGGCATCACTTTTCCCCTATAAAATCTGCAATGGTACTCAGAAGCTAACTTTCTTGGGGGAGGGGGGGGGGGCAGTCTTTGAGGTGAGCAAATATTTCATTTGATCTTGTTGTGCACATCTGAGGCGCAATTAATACAGTTTTATTCAGGGTCGGCCTTAGGGGCCAGCAGGAAAGATTTTGGTCTGCCCCAGCTCGTGGGTGCGTAGCAGTGCTTATTTACAGAACCTCACTTTTCGAATAGTAATCTTCGTCTTACTTAAATGAATAATTCTACGGAGATTACTATTCGAAATTAATGGTAATCCAAATTGAGCACTCCTATGCACCCTGAGGTCGCTAGCCAACATACAATACTGTTCGTATAATCATAAAATTATTTTTAGGTGGATTTCGTAAGAAATACTACCTATTACATTCTCCCCTAAGTTGGAATTTTTGCAGATCTACGCCGATTATGACTCCCAGAACCCAAAACCACCCCCAGTTCAAAACTTTATCGATCTATCTATCTATCTAAGTCACTTTTTTATGGACGCGATCACTGCAATAATTCTACACAAATCTCTTCCAAACTGATACATAAAATCTCGGTCAAGTTCGTAATGGGCAAAATCGAACCAGGGGGTGGGGAATGAGGGGGTTTTTTGTGAAAACATAAAAAAAAACAATAATTTCTTAATTATACTACGTATCGAATCCGTTTAAAGTTATTATTACTTTTAGGAAAAGGGCCGAAAATGTATGTATGACAGATTTTTATATCATTAAAAATGGCCCCAAGGGGGGAAAAAGGGGGAGGGTAGAAGAAACAAATTCATAACTTCGTCAATTCACAAGATATCAAATCCACTTTAATTTATTATAAATCCCCTTAATATTATCTAAAATTTTTATATTGACAAGTTTTTTATACGACCAACCCTTATAGCAAAATAAATAAATAAATAAATAAATAAAAACAAAAAAAAATCCCTGCCGGCTCCGCCTGCAAACAAGTTAGGTTTCAAAGTGAGTGGTTCCAACTACCGCATCATGGCAAAAAGGTCATTTCTTCCGCAATTCCCAACAAACAGGCGCCCTACTGTCTGCGTCTTCGAAATCTACCTGTGCCTGTAGGCCGAGCCGTCAAGGATTTTTTTTAAATGCATTATAGACTATGTCTCCGTGGTAGAATGGAAAACAACAATGATAATGCGGGGTTAAAATATGCGGCAAACTGATAGATCAGACGAATGTAAGCTGCATCTTAATATAAATTTTCATGAATAATTCTACGGAGATTACTATTCGAAATTAATGGTAATCTGAGTTAAGCACTCCTATGCACCCGGAGGTCACTAGCCAACATACAGCAATGTTCGTTTACATAGAATTAAATTTTAAAAATGCATTATAGACTATGTGTCTGTAGTAGAATGGAAAACAATAATGATAATGTGGTGTTAAAATATGCGGGCAAGCTGATAGATCAAACAAATGTAAGTTGCATTTTAATATAAAATTTCATGCATGTAAGCCTATAACTAACAAGCAACATATTTATACTTCCTCTGAAAAGTTCAAAACTTTAATACCACCTTTTCTTGTAATTGTGCAGTGATATATTAAAAATAATTATTTAATTCTGTTTAGAAAAAAAAAAATAGAATTTAAATGATGCGTTGGAAATAAATTACCTTTAATTGAATTTAAAAAATCACTTAACATTCCAAAAATATAAATGACAAATGAACCATTATTATTGTACTTTATTATGAGAAATTTTGTTTTCTTGCTTTTTCTCTGAAAATTCTTTTACAATTTTGTCGAAGTTTATACGCCGGCTAATTGGATATTCAATCACGAAACTCTTCAAACGTTTTTGCTGAATTGGTGAGCTCAAATAAATTTTGTTCTGAAATAAAATCTTTTCGCCAAATGTCACCGACGACGCTTAAAATGACAAGAAAATCCAAATAGAAATAGATAAAATTCAAAATGCGGTAGATCTTTTGTTGCAAGTAAATAATTCAACGATTTGCATGGGGTTTTGAATGTTTGATGACATAATTCACTTTACTGCTTCCATTTTCTCATTAAGCATTTGTCTATCAATATGAGACAGCTTTGTGATATTTTTTGAAGCCAGCTTTATTATGTCAATCGAGAATTGCTGCAAAATACACAGCATTCTTGATTAGATAAATGCTTTATTGTAGAAAAATTGTCTCCATCCATCTATATATCTATCTATCTATCTATACTATAAAGGTAAAACGTGTCCGTGCGTAATGCTGACGTCATTTTGCGAAGGACAACCCTTGACGATGAAATTTTGGTTTTGCGATTTTTGATACTGCAATTTTTTTAATTTCTAAACATCGCATATTTTTAAATTTTACATCATTATATAGGGAAAATATCTTCATCCAAATGCAATCTGTTTGGAAACTGTATCACAATTTGCTCATTTATTATAGCATTTAAATTAAATTTAAAACATGATGTTTTAAAAATCTATATCGGTTGCAGACGATTACAAAATATTAATCCGTCTGCACTTTAAACAATATAGAAAGTTCAGCATTTGTTTCCAGCTAATATTCAATAACGAAATTAAAACTTTATTAAGCAATAAATAAAATAGTATAAATAAAACACAAATTTAACAGACATATAATTTAAATAAGTGCTTAAAATCGCTCAAATTATCAGAATAAAAACAAACTGCTGTAGATAAAGAAATTTTTAGTGATTTCTTCGGCTATTAACGTGTGGCACGAGGCCAATATGAAATTACCGCTTTTAATAAATTTCAAAATTTTATTTGACTATATAATTGAAATATTCCATTTAAAAATGCTCTTTCGTTTTGTTAGGGGGAAATCGAAAAAAATTATCAACTGTAAAAAATCTATTAGGGTTTTCAATTTAAAAAAACAAATGTTTTTCACATACATTCTCTATATCAGGAAGTCCGGATTGGATGCCCTAGTATTAATAAGTTCATTTTGGATTTTTTAACACTTTCCAACCTAGTTGAAAAGTGTTTATGACTTCGGTTTGTCTGCCGTCTGCCGTTTGCCGTCTGCCGTCTGCCGTCTGTCCGTGCTCTAACTCCCGTAAATATGCTCGGATTGCCCTGCAATTTTTATATGTTATTGTCGTCATCTACAGCATGTTCCCTATTTCAACTGAAGTGTGTAGCACTTATAGTTTTTTTACAGGGACACTCAAAAGAATTCCGTTACATTACGGTCTATGGGGAAAAATCATTTGCGGTTTATTTTAATGATGTTACACAATTACAAACACATTGTAATTGATATATATCACTAAGGTGCATTACAAGAAGCTTAATATTGAATAGGGTGTGCATAGCACTTATAGTTGCTTTACAGGGACAGTCAAAAGAATTCCGTTACATTACGTCTATGGAGAAAAATCGTTTGCGGTTTAATTAAATAATGTTTCACTATTTTAAACGCATTGAAATTTATATATATCACTAAGGTGCATTACAAGTGGCTTACTACAGAAAATTGTGTGTATAGCAGTCAGCGTTCATTTACAGGGACACACAAAAAATTCTCTACTGTCTGTTCACAATAATTCCTGGAAGTGCGTTTTAAGTTGCTGAAAGCGATTTTAAATTTAACTCACTTTTTGTCTATTACTTGGTGTGTATAAATTCTGTAGATCATATACAGGGCAGTGCAAAAGTTCACGAACACATTTCCGTTTATTGACAGAAACTCCAGAAGGAGAATTTTAAACTGTGCTACACACGTTTCCAAACTAAACTAAAATTTAGCATCCTAATGTAGTATATATACAAATCTATAAATCATATACAGGGCTGAATAAAAGTATTCGGATATTTTTCCGAATATTGTATATGTTGGAAATATATGTTGGAAATTCCTGAAATTACGTTTTTAAATTTGTTATGCGTTTTCCAAATTGTTTACTTAGATGTTATCTTTCAGCTTATTAAGCTGTAATGATTTGTAAAATTATTTTGGAAGCGTTGGAAAGTGTTACTTAATCAATGCTTGACGCATGATTTTTCGTTCTTGTTTTAATTGATCGTGTGTTTTTTTTATTTTGAATTTTTTACAGTTTATCATACATTAACACGTCCACTGTCGAGTTAAAATTACCGTAACTTTATTTTATTTAGAAAGTTCGAATTCATTATAGAAAATACTGACGGAGAAACCTTTTTATGCCGTTAATAATCTCCACGTGTTGTGAACGATCGAAAGAACACTTAGAACATGTTAAAAACCAGACCCCAATTAACTGTAAGTACTTCAAGTGATAACCGCAGCTGCAAACCATAGTGAATAAAACCAGAAACTGTCGAAACTAATCAGCTGAGAAATTCTACAGACCTCCCTACTTCAACCTACAGCTGATGCCCCGCGCGAGATCTCAACAATTCTCCCTCAGAATCAAAAATGTTACCGAACAGTTAAGACACCCTTGTATATATCCCAAATATAATGTAAAATTGGAGCACTTTTAAGCAGCCTCCAATCGCGATATAAATGTGTATATAAAACCAAGAATTTTCAATAATAATATTATATTCAGTCGAAAAATGGATACTTACTTACTTCACGCAAATGCATTACTTCCACTATTATTTCTTATTCAAATACGGTGACACGATGATTATTCAAAGAAATAAATATTTGGATTACTGTGGATTATTCTCTGCGCAAAAGGAAAATTTCAGGTAAGCTGAACCAACCTTTTTACCATAATCAAAAGATGAAAATATAAATTAAAATATGAAGACTGATTTAACAATTTATAAAGAAAAAAAAATTATTATGCTACCGACGGTTCTCTAACAAAACTAATAGCAATATTCACTTTAGTTAATTACAGAATTTCGTGATTGCATAAAATAAAAATTCTTCTTTCGAAATTACCGGTACGAATTCGTAATTTTAGATTGAAAAACCACGAGTATACTCGTGGTTGGCAGCGAATGGGTTAATGGTTAAAACTTTCCTCACAGTCAACAGCATCAATGAAATTTATGTTATACGATGTTCCTATTTGTTTCTAACAATTGTTATTAGCTTAAGAAATAATTAATTTTAGAAAATAACATAAAAACTAGATGTGTCCTGAAATAACGAACACTTGCATTGTATAAGTTTATTATACAAACTACTGGTGTTCACTGTAAAGCATGAAATTCTATGTTATACATATGATATTATTACATTGTGTCGGCGTGTACTTAAAAAGCCGAAGTACATTACAACCAAGCGCGTGGCCCAATTACAAGCAATCGTTGCGGTCGGACCTGCTTTTATTCTCACATATATTTTTTTAAGCAACCAAAGTACTTATTAATGATACAGGGTGTATCACAAAGGACCCCTAACTTTAAAAATTAATAACCCGGAAACGGTGGTAGGTAGAAACATGAAACCAGTGGTATGTTTATTAAAAAAATCGTAAGAATCTTATACATAAATCTCAAAATTTAGTTAAAAACAGCGCCGATAGATGGCATTGCGATAAATAGGCGTTTTGAAGATTCGCGTTTGAAAACTTCTCCTTGTGGCTGTAGGACTCTGATTTAATCGGTGGTACTCCAACACAATAAATACACGTTCCTCCACGGTATACATCACTTTCGGAATTATTTTCACTGTGCGCTAATAGCGGTCAGATTTCAATGGCGAAATCTTCGACGGCTAGTCTTTCTATGCTTTTGAACTCTCTTTAGAAGGATACTTAACGCTCTCAGCGCCATCTATCGGTGTTATTTTAAACTAAATTTTGAGATTTACCGTTTCTGGGTTATTGATTTTTAAAGTTAGGGGTCCTTTGTGAAACACCCTGTAAATATGTCTCACATTTAAAATTTTGGTATAAAAAGGCTTCAGCAAATATTATTGATAATTTATTAATTTCTGTGCTTAAATTGTTTATTTAATGATAATGTTCCTATTTTGTACAGCAATCTGACTTCATCTTTTGTGCTATTTCTAAACATTTCTTTCTTTCTTTTTTTTTTTAGTCTGATCAATGATGATTGATTATTTTGAAATATCAAATTCCTTCGAGTGGGGTCAACGGTCCCAAATGGCGCCCATGGTTTCATAAAGTGAAAATTCTAGAAAAATTAAATACAGTTTCTCTCAAAATAAATTATTACCTACAATGCGGCATTCATTAACAGAAATACATCCAATAAAATATGAAAATTGCTTAAATATTGCCCTTGATGTTTGAAACTAGTTGCAATAACACAACCATATTGCAAAAATATGGGTGTTGCTTTGGAAATATTGACAATGAAAAGGTCAAAATTTTTTTAACAACATAGGGGCAAAAATTGGCGTAGTGTAAACATTCCCAAAGTTGGCGTATTAGTTGATGTCAATGTTAGCAACATTTAGCCAATATAAGAATTATTAGCCCAATATTGTTTTTCTTCGACACTATCCTTGGTTCTTTAATAGAAATATTTTTGCTCAGTTACGAAGAAACTTTAAAAATAGCATTGGCAATTTTTCATTATTTTTACCCGGGAAAAGGCGCGCATACACACAGTATGAATGGACCTTTTACTTTGAGTCCAATAAATACAAATAATAATCGTCACCTTATCAGAATCCCATTTTGAAGTCGGAGACAATTTTTACAAATTCTGCGATGAAGTAAGTGGAAGATTACTTTTAGAAAAATAGTGGTGGCAATTGAAAAAAAAAACGTACACAACCCTGGGTATAAAATGAGCTCGCGCCGCGAGGAGCCCACGGGGGTCGCCGGCTCGCGTTCCGACCATCACTCCCAAGTCTCTAAAGGACGTATATCGCACCAGCAGCTTTGTCTCGCCGTGGCGCTGCGATCGGCCTGGGGCCGCTCCCCAACTGCGGATCCCCAAGCCAATTTACCAAGTGTCGACGACACAGGTCGCTGCCACAGTAACCACACATCTCGGAGGAAACTGCCGTAGGAACGGACACTTGATAAACCGCCGAGAACACCCAGCGACTTCGTCGCCGAAACCCTATGAAGGGAGCCGGTTTCTAGGTCATATGCTAGGCTTCGCGACGGCTCTTGCTTTATCCGGCGCGATTGCTCCCGGGTTAATATATTTTTTCTGTAAATATAGAATTATCCGTAAGTAAAATGTATTGGGAAAGCTTAATTATATTATTCTATTTCAATCATAATACTCTCAACGTTTTATCAATAGGTACAATCTCTCAAAGAACCAAACGAACAATACAAACCTTATCAGAAACATAATAATCGATAAAATATATACATTTTTAATTAATGTACATATATACATATACAATGTCTATACAACGTATATACCGGGTATTTTCCTGGGTAGTTACGCAGGATTGGTACGGTTCTTGAATTGAGTACCACTTTACCGAATAGCAAGATAGTTCTTACTTAATGACATAAATTCTGCCATTAAAATAAACGAAGATGAAATTGTGATATTAAAATTCAAGGACTGTATGAAGCTTGTGTATTTACCCAGTGAAACACTCGGTATATACAATGAAACAATCATAAGTATAAATTTAAAATCGGTGCAATGTTTTAGTTTAATTTAACTCATGTTCAATTTCTTAAGTTTGTAATCATTTTTAAGCATTTTTGAATACTTAATTTCTACTTTCTTCTATCTTTACAAGAAGAAAGTATTGGATTCATGAAAATTTTCGACTTCCGGTTTTCGACGGATTTATACGTTTTTGAAGGTCCTGAACACGATTTGACTATTTTTAGAAAATGTCTGTCTGTGACTGTCTGTCTGTCAGTATCCGACAAAAATTTTGTGGGCGCTCTATCTCAAAAACTAATGCACGAAATTTAATAAAACTTTATATTCAGTTAGTCCATGATATAAATGGGTGCTGATTAGTTTTTGGTGAAAATCGCCCGACAAGTGATGCTGCTATGCTCCATTTTTTGAGATTTCCGCAATAGCTCTATCTCAAGAACTAATGCTGTTATTTTCATCAAACTTCAGATTCAGTTAGACCTTGACATAAATAGACGCTGATTATATTTTGGTGTGGATATCCCAACAGGTGGTGCTGCTATGCCACTTTTTTTATTATTTTACGATAGCTATATCTCAAGAACGAATGCACGGAATTTCATCAAACTTCAGATTCTATGAAACCTTGACATATATAGATGCTGATTACGTTTTGGTGTAATTATCCCAACAGGTTCCGCTGCTATGCTACTTTTTTCTTTATTATCACGATAACTATATCTCAAGAACTATTGCACGGATTTTCATCAAACTTCAGATTTAGTTAGACGTTGTCATAAGTTATTGTTGATTAAGTTTTGGCCTAAATCTCCCAATAGGTGGCGCTGCTATGCTGCATTTTGCAGGATTTACACGATTTTAGAAATTGTCTTACCTCAAGAACTAATGCATGGAATTTGATAAAACTTTAGATTCATTTAGACCTTGATATAAATTGGTTGCTGATTCTTTTTAATGTATGCGAAACCTGTGTGAGATAGAAGAAAGTTTTGGGATTGGCACATCCGACTAGTTAATGAATTAATATTGTAAAATGGAAATAATTGTTACACTTTCTATAATCGTTTAATGTTTTGGGAGTTGTATATCTATTTTTTTTTTCAGGTTGGTAAAGGGTTCATTCGTGTTATTGAAATAGACAAAGATAAAAGATTTGAAGCAATACCTGTAGACGTCACAGCCAATGCTCATATTGTAGCAGCCTTTCATCAAGCTTCAAAAAGGTATCTTTCTTGAAATCTATTTTCATGTTGACTGAAGTATTCATTTTTAAATCCACCTTCACCTTGCTTTTAAAATTATTTCTTCTTTTTAAATATGTATCCTTAAAATATACCGGGTGTCCCATAAATTAGTTAACATTTCAAAAATCCATAAAAAGTGAAGGAATTGGTTTATTTGAATGCGGTTTGCGGCAAAATTATTCTCATGTATTATTCTCATTATTTTTGTTTTTGGTAAAGATGAAACTTTTATTGAAACTTTTTGTCAATAGAAGGCGCCTCAACATTCAAATCACACAATTTCCTGGAAAATTGAGTTTATTTGCGTGCAAATATTTACAAGTTCCTGACACTAAATGATATACGTGTCCGCCGCCACACTTTGCAAGCAAATGAGAACACTCTTAACTGACGTGAGTCATGTAGCATAACGGAATGGATGCAGGAGATTTCGTTTCATGTGCCGCCCTTGAACTCCGTTAAGAAAGATGGAATACTGCGATACACTCCGAACTTTACGTAATCCTATAGATAAAAATGAACCTGTATCATGTCCGGTGAGCAAGGGGATCAAACATTTTTACTGTAACTACTGATCAGCCGTTCTTCTCTAAACCTGCTTGTCAAGAACTGGAGATTTGATATGAGGAGGTGTTTCGTCTTGCATGAAAGTTACCGTAAGAGATTACATTCAATAAGTTAGGTATGATTTTCTCCTTTAGCATTTTCAAGTGGCGGTCTCCAATAACTCAGCATGGGTTATATTTTGCTTTTGCACAGGACTCTTCAAAGGAAAAAAGACACCAAATAATCGACGAAGTGAAGCCACACCAAACAGTTACACGTGATGAATGTAGCGGCTCCTCAGTATAGGCATGTGGGTTCTCCTATGCCCAGATTCGACAATTATGGGTATTAATATGTTCCATTCAATCAAAAATGAGCCTAAGATGTCCCAAAGATGTCCAAAAGATAAGCCCTTGTGCACCACTTGATGCTTTCGTGAATGTCCACCTTGCATTCCTCTCACTTAGGTGTGTCATTTGGTAAGAGAGGGTGAAGTGATTGTAACTTGTAAGGGTACAAGTTTAACACACCATAAAGGAAACAAAATACCAATGTCCTTGATATGCAATTATTCTCTGTACTTCTCGAGCGATACTTACCCCACTCGTGGACTGTTTTCTAACCCGGTAATTCACCGTCAACCTCAATTCGCGAGTTAGGGCTTAACTCTCTGTTGAACCTGAAATCTAATTTCCCGTTAACTCAACCAGCCGAAATGGGAGGAGAAATCGAAACTCAAATCGACAAACTCAACCTTGCTATTGAGTTGAGGTTATTCGACCGCACATGTGCAGTTGAAGCAAAGATGGCGGTCGTTTAATTCGTTCTTTAAAGTTTATTTTGTATCCAACGCTGTTTATTGAGGCAATATGCAAGCGAAATGTTAATTATAAAAGAAATTAATATGAAAGAATGTGTTTCTTTTCATTTTTATCCTTTTTTGGATATTTTAGCTCTATGAACTCCAGATTATATTAATTTATGACGAATAATTTAACTTTCAAGGTGTAAGATAGCTACTGAGTATTTTCAGTAGAAAACCTACAAGAGAGAAACGTCATGAATTCAAATGCGCATGATCTGTGGACCGAAAATGGCGATGGACGAAACACTCATCAAAACGGTAGCAAATCTGATTTTCCACGCTTGGCGCGTGCTCTACGCTTTGACTATTATTATTGTAATTATTTTTTTGTTCGTTCTTTGGAAACGAAACAGGTAAACGAAGCAAATTTTCTTCTTTTTTAGGACGAATCTATTGTAAACCGTGAATAATTTTCTGTTTTAGCCCCTTTTATGGCAAAAGTTGCACTGAGTGAAATTTCCTTATTCATAACACATTTAATATTTAAAGTAAATTGGTTATTTAGAATATTTAGCTTTCAATACTCCGTTTTGTTTCGTAATCGAAAACTGGCACTAAGCAAGAACAGAGCTCACCAATGTGATTGCTACGTCATGTGATCCCTTTGGCCAATCAGCTATACACATTTCAACCTTAAGTTTACTAGCCAGAGGTCGAATAACCTCGGCTCTGAAGTTAACGATGAATTCCAAATATTAAATGGCAGGCGGTTCCCAGCAAACACAGAGCTGGCAGATTGATGCCTATCATTAAATGCTAAAGGTGCTATACCGATAACAGCAAATCGTAACAGAATTGTGTCGATTCTGTCAACTCCTCTGTTATCTTTAGCGATACGTGGTCTGGTTATCGATTTGCCGCCAAAATTCTGACACAACGACGGCCACCGGCGATATAACCGATACGTATTCGATACAAATATGCTTGAATTCCGATTTGACTGACACAAGAACGTAAACAAAATGACACCAATTTGGTATTGCTTATATCTAATAGTTATCATTTTGCCTTTTATTTTCGACGTATATACGATGAATATTGTTCTTGTGCCTTATATTCGACATGTGTTTATGATCAATATCGATTTTGTGACAATTTATCGACATTTATACGCATGTCGGCGAATATTTTTGATTTAATTAATATTGAACAGTAAAGAATTGAATTTCACAGTATCGAAAACTAAAAAAATTTCTTAGCTTATAAAGGCAAGTTTATTTATAGTAGCTTATTCTCCTCTACTGTTATATAAAGGAACAAATGGAAAATACGCAAGTTAATTTATCCTAGTTCTATAAATAAAAATAATTAAACTTTTATTGGCAAAAGCTAACTGAAGATTTTTTTTTCTTCTCACATTTTGCAGCTAACTGAACAGGTGTGTGGAAAAAGGATAACATTGCAAAAACAAAAAATGAAATGAGATAGTTTCATTGATAAATAAAATTAATCAGTTTTTTACTTTGAAATGCACATGACGTGTTTTTTTTTTTTTTTTTTTTTTTTTTTTTTTTTGGCGTTTGCTTAACATTTACATCAGCTCTAATGTTATCCTTTTTCCACTCACATGCTCAATTTATCATTTTATGGTGTTGTACTTAACTTCAATTCTTTAACTAAATACAGATTCCACGTTTTGTTTTTCGATTTCTTTATCATTTTATTTAAATCTTTTATATAAATATCTTTATTAATTTAAAAAAATTTTTCATTACCACATTCTTCTGTTCTTGTTCTGTGCAATGAACTAGAAATTTGAAAATTGTCAAAATTTGCCCTTTTTAACAAAAGTACCAATTTTAAAATCAAAAAATCTCTTTTTCAATATAAATGATTCAAAATAAAAAATTTACGACAGATACTTCACTTTCATAGCACAACTACATTATGTGCAAATCAATGTAAAAAAACATTTCTTAAGAATATCTGTACAATTTCCAAGTAACCTAATTTACCGCAAACTAAAATTAGTGGAATCAAAGTTTTCAGACCCTCCCCCCCCCCCCCCCAAAAAAAAAAAAAAAAAAGTCTGATTTTTTTTTCCATTATTGTCATTCATCACTCCTAGTTGACATACATAACAATTTTTTTTTTTTTAAAGGTTAAAAAGGCAAATCAAATTTCAAGCTATTCAGAAAAAATATTTAATGCTTTGATTTTTTTTTAATTATTATTATATATTTTGCTGTCATCTTTAAAAAAATTTTGAAATTTTTCTGTATAAATCTAATAAAGAATTTAAAAAAATTAAACATGGCTATATTTTTACAGCTTGTTCTAAGATTTTAATATTGAGCATTTTTCCTTTTATCACTTTATTACAAAATGGCAGCCAATTAAGTGGGAATTTGAAAAAAACCCAACTTTTCCGAAATATAACCATAGTTACCTGAAAAAACACACACATAATCAGCGGAATATGAAGCATTTTATTACATATTAATGGTTTAACATAAAAAAAATAAACATTTATGTAGATCATTCTAAAATTCTATTACAAGAAAATTTGTAAGTTCATGTTTTGCCAGAATTCTGCAATTGTTAATTTAAATTATTTTAAAACTAAATAAGCACTCCTTAGGTATTTTTATTATTATAAATGGTGCAGAAAAAGAGAACAAAACAAAAAAAAATGGAAATGCATTTTGGAAAGAACTTTTATTTAGTGGAACATGAGTTTCCAGTTACATCGCTGATTCATAGAGGGCGCCACCTGGCTTATTTTGAATATATTGTTGCAATTCTGTTATTTTTAGCGTCATGTCAGTTAGAACTTTGGATTCAATCATGTAACAAATTTTAATTTTTTTGCTGTTCATATATTTTTGAAGTTTTTCTCCTGATGATGGTTATAAAGATTAACCGAAACGTCGAGGTTTATTTATATATGTAGTTTAAAATAACTCATATTTATTAAACAAATTTTAGTTTGGAAGCAAATGTTTGATGAGTAAAAAAATTGACTTTACTGAAATATTTGATGTAGTACTAGGGTGGGGTTTTGTTAAGAAACATTTCACTGTGGGTTTTTTTTTTAGAGGACAACACAATAAATGATACAATTCCCAATTCCCTTTTACCTTTCTAGCCAGTCTTTTCTATTTACAAGTTAACTGCAAAAAAATTGTCTTTTATTTCTCACATCACTAGTATTAAATGTACATACCACCATTTTTTTAAAGAAAAATTTCTACATTAAGTTTAGTTATACGTTTAAAATGCAATAAAACAGTTTATTTATCTTTGATAAAAGTTGATATTTTGATCAAACTATGCAAAATGTGATGTTTGCTTAATTAGCCACTACACGCTAAATTTTGCTAAAATTATAATGGCAGACTTGCTGACATGTTTATTCAGAAAACTTTGCAATTTTTCCAATGTACTACACTTTAAATACTTGATCTGGCTTTATCCAACAGTTGAGGGGGTCAGGGCAAGAAAGTGTCAAGCCACATTTTTGGTGAAATAAATCTAGTACTGTAATCTGTTGCTCAATATTGTAAATTATAATATATAACATATAATTTCTTTCTAATGTCACTTTATGGCAGCCTATGTGACAGGTTTCGTTTTTGCCCCCCAATAAAGATAGCTAATTTACAAAAAACGTAATATTAATATCATTAAAGTAATGCTATATTGTGGCTCAGAATATCTCAAATGTTACTAAGACATTGGCGAAAAAACTTTAGGTTATAGATATTGATTTGAGTATTGGATCAAATTTTCAAATTGAAATATCTCAGAAGTTCAAAAATGTGGCTTGTCACCCTCTTGTCCCGACCCCCTCAATTCTTTGACTTCCTTCATAGCAATCTTCTTACATGCTTTTAATTATTAAAATATTTTATAAGTAAAAAAAAAAATCTAATAAATTTCTAATCAAAAGTATCAAAACTTCAATTTTAGTTTTGCATTCAACATTGCTGCAAGAAATTTTGAATTACTGTTTGGCTGTGTACCATATTGCTAATCACACTCATTTTTATAACAAACACAATGCATGTTTTATTCATTTAATAAGTAACATGTTTGAAGAATATTTCAAGTTTTACGAAAAAAAATTTACCTGTCACCTTTACAAATTGACCTAAATCCTTACATTGTAAGGTTAAACTTTACAAGTTGGTAGGTATGTAATGGGAATGCTCAGAACCCCCCCCCCCCCTTAAAAAAGGGTCTTTTCCAATTTCGAAAAATTTAAATTTCATTTATACATATATTCAAATTATATTTATAATGGCTACAATCCGGCACTTTTTTAATTTTTATTTTGTCTGTTCCACATGAAAACGTTAGCATAGAAAATAAGATTTATAGTCAGCAGGAATCTGTTTCAAAATAACCCTTCACAAAATTCTTTGTCTTAAAAAAATAGGCATTTTGAAAAAAGGTTCAAAGCTTAACAGCTGATATCACCAATGAATTATTATCTAGCTGTATATATATATATACAAAGGGCGTTCCATAAAAACTGAGAGTAAAATCATAAAACATCAAGAACTATATTTAAAGCAAAAAATACATCATTCTTTTTCAAAGTACCTTCCCTCAGATGATATACAATAATCCCATTGTTCAACACACTTATCAAAACAAGTAGACAAGCCTTTTTCTGGAAGTTGCTTCAAAGAACGCTGCACTGCTGAAATAACTTCAGAATCTGTATTAAATTTTCTGCAACGGAGCTTCTCCTTTAACGTTGGAAACAGCCAGAAATCGCATGGTACTTGATCTGGACTGTACTAAGACATTGCTGTACTAAGATTTACTAATATATTGCTGAACAGAAGTAGCGACATGCAGGCGAGCATTACCGTGATGTAATGTCCAATTCCTTACCAGTTCATGACGCTTTCTCAATATGTGTTATCGCAAAAATTTCAAAACTGAAACTTAATATTCACCATTCACAGTAATTTTTGGAGGTACAGCATGCTGTTAGATTACACCTTTATGATCAAAGAAAATAATCATGACCTTTCCAACAGATTTGATTTGTCGGATTTTTTTTCGGAGGCAGAGAATCAGTGTACACATACACTTGTTGCAGACTTGGTAAGGGGATCCAAATGATGCATCCAAGTTTCATCATCTGTTATTACAGTCTTTAGAGAATTTTGAAACATCTGTTTCCACTCACAACATTGGTAAATTCTTGTTTGCATTTGTTTTTTAGTAACGTGATGAAGGACCCATCTGTAAAAGAAAAAAAAACATAGCGAAGTTGTAAATTGTTGCGTAGAATGCAAAATATCGGCATTTTTGAAATGTTACCCACACAGTGTTAACATTTCGATCATTCGCAACACTTTCTGGTAGGCCAGGCTTAAGAGCCAGTTCTGCAGACAAACGTCCTTTTTTGAATCACCATGCCATCTAACAATCTTAGACTCACCAAAACATTTATCTTTGTAAGCTTCTTTCATTAACTTTACTGTTTCTGGAGCTGTTTTGTCCAAACGATAGCAAAATTTTATGGCACAACTCATTTCGATTTATAACTCTGAACCCCTCACTTCTATTTCTGTAGGGAAAATCAAAACAGTTCTTTAAACAAGCACGAAACTAGGAAAATAAAATTGTCTGCTTTCATTAGATTTATAAACGTACAGTTAAGTTGTTGCCTGCAGTTTTATTTTTGCCACTACATAAAAAAATAACTCTGTTTTTATGGAATGCCCTTATAAGAATTCATACATGTAAACTTTAATGTAATGATAATTTCCAATTCACAAAATTCTGATTTTAGTTTTCACGTGTATATACAAAGTTCAGAAAAAAACAGATCTCTAGCAAGTGAATTAAATAAAACTTCTCTTGATTAGAAAAAAAAAAATCATATGCAAAATTATTTGAATAATATCAATCAATAGAAATAAAGTTATACAAAACATAAAAATTCCTTTTAATTTTATTGCAACTTTTCATGTAATCAGACGATAATCGCCAGACAAACTAAACTATTATAAAAATTCTTTGTAGTAACATGCAGTTAGAAACATGCAGTTAGTTAGTTTACTCTTTTTACCAATTTTTAAATAATGGAAGATTTGAAAATATTTATATTAATGCCAGTACAATAATTTGTTTACTGAAAGTAGTCGGAACTCTCATTATTTTTAAAACTAGCTCTTTTGGTAATTAAGGCAATTCTTAAATTCTCTGCTGCGCAATGCAAAACTTTCAGATTTTTAAACGGATAGGCATAAAATTTGCAGGCGTAACTATTGAAGAAATTTAGAATTTAGATTTTTTTAATTAAAATTTTAAAACATACATTACTTATCAGGCGATTCTTCTCAAATAAGCCTTTTCCCTTTCTTGCAGTGCCGCTTCAGGAATTAAGTTCAAAATTCAGACTTCACAGTATTTGCTGAAAGATTGTCTGACTTTATAGAAAAAATGGAAAATGTCATTTGATTACAGTTTATAACACCTGAAAATTTTATGAGTTGCCGAACAAAACTGAATTCCCAAATGTGTCAGAAACTAGCTACTTTGGTTTCGAGAACACATTAAACAAATGCAACTGAAAAATCATTTCAGCAGAGAAATATTTTACTAACAATGGTTAAAGTAATAATAATAATAATAATAATAATAATAAAGCACTTTTTTTTAGTGTTTAGAAAATTTAAAAATATTTTATATTTTAAAAATTTATTCAATTACTATTAATTATATTTACCAATACAGTTATTTATATTATATATAGCCAGGTAACATACAGACAAAAATGTACTTACCTAATTTTTTGCTACAAATATCTGTAAAAAAGCATTCTCCCACTTTATGAATGCAAATTCCATGTGGACTGAATCTCATATATGTACAAAGTTTCCCGATATGTGCCGTCATCTACTGTGTAATAGGATCATTAGCAAATCGTCGTAGTAGAGTGCACATTAGAAAAAGTGCATTCTTTGGGGACACTTTATTTCAAGCTATATTATATTTTTATAATTAAAATGTTTTCTCAGTTTATATTTTAATTAAAAGATAAGGTATCTAATTTTGAAATGATATATATTGGGTTGTTCGGAAAGTTCCTTCCGTTTGGGAAATCCAATTCGTACCGGAAAATTCGTACCGGCAATTTTGTTTTGTTTTCCCAAAGTAAGTACTTGAATTTTTATAGCTGTCCATCAGAATTTCAATACAATGTTAGTAGTGCAAAATATTTTAAACTTAAACGATTTCTCATAAGCTACTAATCTAGACTAATAGTGTGAACACCGACGGTTCGTTTTAGTAGCGGCCATGTTTAAATAAAAGGCCGCGCAATCTCTCCTACCGAAATTGTAGAGTTTGCTCATCTGCTAATTAGGAGAGATGGCGCATTGTTCCCATAAGTTTCCATGCTAGGAGAGATTACGCAGCTTATTGGTAAATTTGCATATAAAAATGAAAAATGAAAATGGACTGATTTTAAGTTAAACGAGTTATCAAGTAACTTAAGGTTATTTTGTAATCTTATCTGGACTTGCTTTTTCTGATTCTTTAATTTTTTAATCGTTTTTAAAATGATTTCCTTTTTTTCTGATTCTTTAATCATTAGGTTTAAATATTCACCCCTAATACAATAATATTTGTTCACAAAAACCTTACGTGCAATTTTTGTATATATATATATACGTAATATATTTATATACTTAAAATATTTATATACGTAAAATTTAAGTGTAATTATTATTGTTAACAATTTAATTGTAGCTATTATTAGTAACAATCTCTCCTACCCATGTGCGCAATCACACCAACCGTGTAAGGGCAGATTGCGCAAAATAACTTTCTTGGTTTTATTACAACTGTTCTATTAAATTACAACATAACAACAAAATAGCAATGGAAATGCATAAAAAACAAATGGAGTAAAAATTATTCATGGATAATTTAGCAAAAAATTAATATTTAGATTTTTATTGTTATTCTTTTGAATTGTGCGCAGACTCTCCTACCTTTGCCTTATAAGAAATTAAACAGAATCTATTTTTATTTCGTTTTATTATATCAGCAAGATTACGTAATAACTCAATCAATCTGTTTACATCTCATTTCATTATTTCAACAACATAAGGCAATAACTGAAATAATAATATGAAATGAAATAAAGTCTGTTTATATATCGAATCATTATTTCAGCAATAATAATTGCTATAACTTCTCATAATCTACGCTAATATTAAATCTTTCTAAATCACTCAAGGGCAGGGACAGATTGATGCAACACTAACGTACATTTCCAATGCGCTCTTAACGGATTTCTTATATACATATACATCTCTCTCCTCCTCCTAGGCTCTCCTTCTGAACAATAGCAAGATGTAGTTCTAAAGATTTTCTGGTGACCTAGCTCTTGGAATTTAACAGCGGACTTTATTACAACGGACACTTTCAATGTTTAAAATTTTAAAATCTTAAATGATTTTTCAGGGACTATCACAGGAACGATTGACCTTTTTGGTTGAGATCGAATGAAGCTGCTGACATGTAAAGAAGTATTTTTACGTAAATCTCTGAAAAGTTGCTCGTCTAATAGGACCAGTGACATGTGTCGAGGATAGCACCTATTCGTGGTAGCCCTTATTCATGCTCCTGTGACAAACTTTGCTCTTCTATTGGCTTTTTCCAAGAATAGAATTTTTTTGCGTTTCTACCTTTTAGGGCCGGATAAGGCCGGTTAACGTGTAACTTTCTGTATCTTCGTCCTGTGCTGCCTATCTGTGCTTATATGCTTCTTACGAGTTTTATTTTCTCTAAATGGAAAATCTTCTCATCAGTGTTTAAGCTGCCTATGTGTGTTTAAAAGAGAAAATAATTATTTCGGTGTCAAAGTTTTTATGTGTGCCTATTATCAGAAATGGAAACTCTTCTCACCGGTGTTTATGCTGCCTATGTTTGTTTAAAAGAGAAAATAATTATTCCAATGTCAAAGTTTTTATGTGTGCCTATTATCAGAAATGGAAAATCTTCTCACCGGTGTTTATGCTGCCTATGTTTGTTTAAAAGAGAAAATAATTATTCCAATGTCAAAGTTTTTATGTGTGCCTATTATAAGAAATGGAAAATCTTCTCATCAGTGTTTATGCTGCCTATGTGTGTTTAAAAGAGAAAATAATTATTTCAGTGTCAAAGTTTTTATGTGTGCCTATTATAAGAAATGGAAAATCTTCTCATCGGTGTTTATGCTGCCTATGTTTGTTTAAAAGAAAAAATGATTACTTCAGTGTCAAAGTTTTTTTATGTATGCTTATAAAAATGCATCATATCTTATAATAATGCAGCGTGATTTCTGCATGTATTACACTACTGAAAGATTACAAAAATATAGTGTACCATTTCGCATTTAACAAAAATCTCGAATTAAAATATTCAGGGTCACAAAACATAAAGAAACAGAAATATTTACGCATGTGGTATGTTTTTTTTTCTTATATGAGCTCATATATATTTACTTATCATATATAATACATTTATCTACTTTATTTAATATAATGCATATATATATATACTTATTTTTTTTAGTGTTTTCTTTATCATTATATATCTATTTAATTGATGATAGCCATAAACGAAAATATAATATAATCTTCTGAGTTACCCGAAATTCCTAAAGCGTGTCCCATTGTCTTTTGAATCCCCAGAAACCAATGCATTTCCAAAATTTAAAGAATTATTTACAAAAGCAAAGTATTTTTTGCTGCTCGTATTTTTCAGAAACATTTACGAGTAGCTTTATCAAATGTATAATTTATTTAATGCAAAAAGACAAAAATAATAACAAAATATTAAAAAGGCAATTTTTCTAGTAATTCTTCATTTTATTTTGTTATTGTGCTTTTTTAAATCCTTCTTTTACAGCTCTGTTTCTTCTCATTAATAACTTTTGGAATAACAGAGATATATATAATTTTATGACTTTTGCAATTTTTCACTCATTATAATTTTTATTATCTGTTATATCCTTGTCTCCCCCCCCCCCTATACTTATATTACGGTCCTCGTAATAATTGTTATTATGTTTTAGTTTACCTTCACCATCTGTATACAACTGTACTGCTAGAGACCTAGCATCAAGCACGTGGGGTGAGATGGTAGAAGGTCTATTGAAGATGTCAAAATCAAAACCTCTGCCACATTGTTACGTGTATCCGACTGTCATCCCTTGCAAGAATCCGATATTGTATAACTTTCTCTCTATTTTGCTTCATTACATACCTGCTGTTGTGGCTGATGTGCTCCTGTGGTTAAGTGGCAGTTCATTCAGGTAAATTTTAATTTTACACCCAAAGAGTAACAAACAAAAGTATTTTTTAAAAAATCATATTTTCTTTGTAATTTTATAATTAATTACAATTTTAATCGCGAATTCCAGTAAATGCATTTTACTCGCAAATCAAATAATGTTAAAACAAGTTGGAAATTGTACGTCAAACGTGACAAATGAGGTGCGTTCGTACTATAGCTAGTTATATAAATATTCAGATCTTGATAATTTTTAATTCTGTGAAATGAATTATATAGTCTGCAGATTAATTTCTGTAATAAAATAAGTATCTCGGTCGCTCGACGATCAAACCTCGGAAGCTATAACAAGAAAGCACCGATTTTTTTTTAAATTCAAATTTCTTAATAAATGTTTTTAATTATATCTTCGAAAATTTTGATTCGATTTTCATAAAATTTGAAATGTCTCGACAAAATTCTGCAAAGATAATATATCTTAAATTAAAAACCATTCGATTGGGTAGTTTTTGCGTTGTTATATGCGGACGGGCGGACAGACAGACAGACGGACGGACCAGACGACGACAATAGGTGCTACGTATTTATATAATTACGAACGCACCTAAAAATGAGCAAATATTTAATGATAACGTCTAAAATACAAAATTCTTACATTTTTGTAGGAATGAAAGCATTTGAATATTTCCAAAAAGAGTTATAATTTGTTGAAGAAATAAAATATTAAATATTTAATGTTTTTCAAATGAAGCCGCTGACATGTAAAGAAGTATTTTTACGTAAATCTCTGAAAAGTTGCTCGTCTAATAGGACCAGTGACATGTGTCGAGGACAGCACCTATCCATGGTAGTCCTTATTCATGCTCCTGTGACAAACTTTGCTCTTCAATTGGCTTTTTCCAAGAATGGAATTTTTTTGCGTTTCTACCTTTTAGGGCCGGATAAGGCCAGTTAAAGTGTAACTTTCTGTATCTTCGTCCTGTGCTGCCTATCTGTGCTTATATGCTTCTTACGAGTTTTATTTTCTCTAAATGGAAAATCTTCTCATCAGTGTTTATAGACCGGGAGGCGGCAGCACAGACAACCACCTCATCGAGTTCGCGACTGAAATTCCAGAATTAGGTAAAACTCGATTCACATATTAAAACGCAATCAGTCTGCCAAGTCATATCTGGGTGGAAAACACCCGAAAACCCGATTTTAGCGGTTGACTCGTAGGTTTACCATTGTGTTTTCCTGTACCAAGTTCTCCATGTTTTCATACTTTTGGGTGCAGGAAAACACAATGGTAAACCTACGAGTCAACCGCTAAAATCGGGTTTTCACGTGTTTTCCACCAAGATATGACTTGGCAGACCGATTGCGTTTTAATATGCGAATCGAGTTTTAACGAATTCTGGAATTTCAGCCGTGAACTCGATGAGGTGATTGTTTGTGCTGCCGCCTCCCGATCTATTAAGCTGCCTATGTGGGTTTAAAAGAGAAAATAATTATTTCAGTGTCAAAGTTTTTATGTTGTCAATGTTTTCTAGAACGTATTATAATCTGTTTAGAATTGATGCTACAGCTTACACACGCTGCTACAGTTTTAAAATTCAAATTTATTTGAATTTACAGTTTATTTCTTCAATAAAATCTCTTAGCTTCTTCATCAAACGATTAATATACATTCTCAATTTAAATAATGCCAGGTGACTGGAGATGTGCTTGAAATATTCGGAAATTTTTTTATAATTATAAATGCTCTACTGTTATTCTAGTCGTATGTATGAAATTACCATTATTGTGAAACAAGAAGCCGCTTCTGATTCCTAAATTCGACGCACTTTCAAATAAATAATCTCGCCATATTTGATTATACTCTATACGTAATATCTCGCACTATATCTGTATAACAAACGGACACTTCTGTATATTATTACAAGTTTACCAATTCAACTCCAAGCCAAATATCCCCAAATACCTTCCACCATTATGTATCACACTTGGAATCACGTTTGGAGACTGAGAAACAATATTTTATTTTCTTAAAATTGGATACTGTTCATCTTAGCTGAATACAGAAAATTTACTCTTGTAGGTGAGTGATATGTTCTTCAAAAATTCAAAAATGTTGTCAATAACTTGAGGGTTTTTGTGTGTGTGTGTGTGTGTGATTTACTTCGTTCATACATTGCTTTTACTGGCATCTCTACTCTTATAGCTTAATGTATACTTATACCTTTTGCTACTTCAGGGTGTGAAGTGAATATCGGTGCATGAATCCCGTTTTTTTAAGTACTTTTTACATAGGTCTTGGATTAATTTCAGAAAGAGATCATAGTGGTTATCAAATTCCCCTGTGGTGTTTAAATTGAAAATCATATCCTTCTATTTTCTTGCACAAATCTATGTTATCAATTATTCCTGTAACTTTTTGAATTTTTACGATAGTTCACTGGTCTTTTTGTATGAGTTGTCCTATAGAATTGACTATCAAATCATGACAAAAAAAAATATTTTCTGTAGTTCGCGCATACGCACTAAAAACTTGTGAGAGCTTTCTGGTACAGTCGGCCCCACTTAATCGGGTAACGATTAATTGCATACCCCGCTTATATGCATAGAATGCCGTGGAACGGAAATGGTCCTCGTAAGGATAATGTTAAATATACTCGTTTAATCGCATAATAATCCCCGGTTAATCGCATAAAATATCTCCAATCTAGGCCTCTGAGCTTCTGAGGGTTTTCCTGCATTTTCACAAAAATACTCATAAAACTAATGTTTTTTTTTTTCGCGGTTTGTTTCTAAAATACACTTTTACATCTCTTTATCATACATATATCTTAAAATACAGTTCTATAAAAAATATTTTGCCGACAGCCGATTTAAGGTGGTTCTTAAATGACCTGCTCAACAATTTTCTGCGAACTTTTCCTACGAAATTTTCTGACACATTTTCTAACTCATTTTTAAACACAAAAGCATAAAATTGGCAGACCCTAGTTTCTGAGTAAGAAAACCTGCCAATTTCATGCGTTTCTGAACAAAAATGAATTTAAAAATGTGTCAGAAAGTGGCCTGTTTTCATTTGAGAACAGCTTTAAGTTGTTTTGGGGAAATTGAAAAATGCAGGCAAAATGGTTAGAGTGTTTGTAATCCGGATTTTAAGAATTCCTGTGATAACGATGAATGGAAATATTTCCTTTTGTAAAAATGTTTTGTTAGCGACTGAAGATGATGGGGGTGGTGTACTTCTTGGAAAATACTGGAGTTGGGTGAAAATACAATGGGGACGGTCGAGAAAATAAAATAATAATAGAACGCCAGTGTTTCACTCCTCATTGTATACGATAACTGCGTTTCCCATTGTGGTCAGCAAGCTTTAAAATCACTTTGCACTGTCGTTGACTACGCCAGTTCAGAAATTTCTCTAATTTATGTTGGTGCAATGGAAGTAAAACGAAAAGATTTATCTATCTCTGATAAAATTAAAGTTTTGGATAAAATCAAATTAAAAACATCCCAAACGGAAATAGCGAAAGAATTTGGAATTTCACAATCTCAAGTTTCTCGAATAAGTAAAAACTCTGAAAATATTCTTCAGGAATGGAGAAATAATGGCAATTTAAACCGAAAGCCAAAACGTAATTCGAACTATGAAAATGTGGTTCGAGCAGTATTGCAATCGTTTCAGGAAAAAAGATCCAAAGGTGCATTAATTAATGGAGCAGTAATTATGGAAAAAGCGGATGAGTTATCCAAAAAATGTGAAAAAGGTGAAACCTTCAATGCTTCGAAAGGTTGGCTTTACAGATGGCAACAAAGAAATAATCTAAAATTTAAAAATTCCCATGGAGAATCTGCCTCAACTGATGATTTAGCCATTGACGAGTGGTATGACAGCACATTAATTCCGATTTTGGAGAATTATAAATCGGATGATATCTTTGATTGCGATAAAACCGCATTGTACTATCGTGCAATGCCAGGAGGTACAATTGCAGAAAAGAAAGAAAAAAATTGTGGGTTTAAAAAAGCAAAAGATGCGTAAACACAGACGATGATTGTGACGATGAAAGTATAGAGCCTCCTCCATGTCTCTTTGATGTTAACAAATCTCTGTGTGTTGTTCGAAGATATTTTGAAGCACATGGTGGTGATTACAATTTGATTTATTCTTTAGAAAACGAAGTAGAGAAATACAGCGTCCGAACTCTTAAAAAACAAACTTCTATAAAGGATTATTTTATAGGCAACAAAGAAAGGATTAGTTGGCAAATAATGAAAAATAAAATGAATTTACACCGAAATTTATTTATTTTCAAAGGTATGATTTAAAAATTATTTTTTTTGTTATTTTATTTTCATTTTCATTTTCCCATCAATCAGATAAATTATAATGAAAAATTGAACAATGTAACGTAAATAGTGTTATAATACATTATTATTGGGATAATGGAATTCTTCATAGATAACAAAATCTCCTATCTCAAATTTTGGCTCCACATAATTTCTATCATAATATTTTTTACTTTTCCAGTAAAATTCATCAGTGAGTTTTTTAGCAATGTTGAGGGCTTCCTGGACAGGAGTAATAATTTTGCTTAAGAGGGGAATCATAGGGTAATTTGCCAAAAAGTAAATAAGCAGGAGGGAATTTGGTTATGAAATGGGGTGTATTATTGTATTCATTAACTACTTAGGTCAGAAGTTTGGTCCAAGGAATTTTGGAGGTAGTAGAATTAACTTTACACTTCAATCAAGTAACTATTGATTGATTAGCGCGTTCGCATTTTCCATTCGTTTGCGGATGATGTGCTGATGTCAAACACTGTTTAATATTTTGATTCCGCAATTTTTTTTTAATCTAGGTGAAGTAAAGGCTGCATTCCTATCACTTAATACCTTTTGAGGACCCTGTATATTGAAAATTTGTTGAAACAGAATAATTGTTGAGGGAATTGAATATTGAAGACTTGTTTTAAGCACTTTGTGTATGTTTCTGTGGTAACACTATTTGAGGGAAATGCCCAAACATATCTGGTTTGCATGGTCGATAATGATGTCTAGATATTTTTTGGTGGAGTTATAATAATTGAATCCTCCCACAGTATCAACAGAAAGACATTCAAAAGGTTGATCTGTGGTTAGCATAGCTTGTAATAAACCAAATTTTTTCTGTCTGGGTTTTTTATTCTTTTGACAAATATCACAATGTTTTCAAAATTGGTTATATCTTGAGTCATGTCAGACCAATAATAATTAGGGGAGATTAAATTTAACTTTTGGATACCAGGATGACCAAATTCCTCATGAGCAACATTAAGTATTTTTCTCCTTAACCCTTTCCGACACAGACAAATTCTGTTCATAAAATGTGATATTACTGACTGACACCAGAATTTACAAACGACTTTTTTAGAAAATAAGAATTCCTTATTTTAAGCTTTCATTGTAAAAGCAAAATTTTATTAAAATATTCTTGGTGTCGAAAGCAAGTTTGGAATTAAAATTAGGTGTGCCCGGAGTGGGACCACTGTGCCGGAAAGGGTTAAAGACATAGGGACTACTATTTTTCGAAATCCTTTCTTTTTAATTATCATAAGTCCATTTTCATTTAGATAATTTTTACCACACACTTTATCCTTTTCCTGCCTCTCTATAATTTCTTTAACGTCCAGAAGAAAAGTAAGCGGTTGAATAAAATGTGAAACTGGGTTTCTCGACAACATGTCGGCTTCCACATTTGTGGATCCCTTTTCGTAAACTATATTATATTCAAACATGCTCAACTTCAAAGACCATCTAAATAACCTGCCACACAGATGTTTAGTATTTTTAACCATACAAGAGATGCTTGATTAGTATGAATGGTAAAATTTACACCATGAAAATAATGATAGAATTTGTCTAAGGTGTCAATGATGGCAAGACACTCTAACTCGGTAATAAAATAATTCTTCTCATAACTTCTCAATCCTCTAGAGAAATAAGCAATTGGATGTAAAAAATTATTACTATCTGATTGCTTTAGTAATGCACCTACTGCCACCTGTGAGGCATCAACAAACATATGGAGGGGTAAATTAGGGTCATAAATTTTTAAGATAGGTTTGACAATTACGGCATCTTTTAATTTTTGAAAATAATCTTGACAATCTGTATTCCATTTCCATAATGTATTTTTCCTGAGTAATCTATTAATCTATCCTCCAATTTCGGCATATTTATCTATAAACTTGTGATAAACATTGATAGATCCTAAGAATCTCTGAAGTTCCTTTACATTTGAAGGAGGTTTTAATTTTTTTATTACTTCAATATTAGCGTTAGCAGGAGTTAATGCGCCATTCTGGATGGTATATCCTAAGAAGTTAATTTTATTTTGAACAAAATTGCACTTAGATAATTTAAGTTTAATGTTTTCAAGTCTACATAATTCAAATATTTTGTTTAAATGTTGCATGTGTTCTTCTAATGAGGAAGAAAAAATATCATCAAAATAATGGCAAGCAAAGTCAATTTTGTATTTAGTAAGTATTCTTCTACGGGTTCGATTAAATACTGGGGGGCCTACTTTAATACCGAAGGGCAGAACTAACCACTCAAAGAGACCAGAGTTGGTAGCAAAAGCCAATTTTTCAGTATCAGATGGATGTATGGGGGTGTGCCAGTAGCCAGAGGCTAAATCTAAAGTTGAAAAATACTGCGCACTACTCAGTTTATCTAAAATTCCATCGATACGTGGTAGGGGTTCTGCGTCATTTTTCATTATCGCGTTTATTTTTCTATAGTCAACACATAATCTAGTTTTTTACCTTCTTCTCTTTTCATTACTAATGTAATAGGGGCAGAATAGGGACTATTGCTCTCTTTAATTAAACCAGCATCTAATAATGATTGAATTTGATCTGAAATTTCTTTTCCTTCTAAAGGGGAAGTTCTGTACGGCCTCAGAGATATTGGTAAGTCAGATTTAAGGAAAATACTTTGCGGTTCAATATTAATTCTCCCGCCATCATATTTATTTTTAGAAAAAATGTCTAAATAATCCCTTATACTTTCCCTTAAAGTTTCATTTTCTATAGAATTTATTTCCCCAAGTAATTTAGAATTATCAACATTAGATTGAACAAAGAATTGAGGAGATATGATCTTTCCATATTCGGGTTGCACTCCCTTTAATCATAATTAACATTAAAATGAAGTAATCTTAAATTATCACTGGATATGCTCTTAGATTGATTTAAAACAAGGTCTCCTTGTAATACTCTATTTAGCACAATCAATAATTAAATTAAACTTACAGTATTCTTGTAAACCTAATATACCATAATCTAATTCTGTATTACATATCAAAAATCTACTATTTTGTTGCACCTTACCTAATTTAAACAATAAATTACAAGCTTTATCTATTACAACAGTTCCTTTGACTTGTCTAATAATAACAGGTGGAATATTTATAAATTTAGCATTTAACAATTTAACAAATTTAAAACGTAAAATAGTTATGGTTGGGCCAAAGTCAATAACACAAGGTAATTCCCTGTTATTTACATATCCAGATACAATTAATTGTCATATATTATCATTAGATGGTTGTCGTTGACTAAGAGGAGGTACATGAGATTGCAGAGGGTTAACATTGAATACACAATTCTTCTCCCAGTGGTAAGTATTTTGGATACCTCTATTTAAACACATTCGACATGGTCTACTTGGGTGTTTTCTCTGAAAATGAGTAGTAGGCAACCTAGGATTAATAAATGTAGAATTTGGAGCATTAAAATTGCTCTGTGAATGAAAATTGGAATTTGGCACATGAAAATTTCGACTTGGGCGTACCCAATGTCTAGTTGCATGATCATATTGTTGCAATGATCTACAATTCTGAGAATTATTCCTAGAATTACTATTGTTGACATGAGAAGTAGGAATCACTACTAGCTGTTTAGCCATTCGGTACCAGTCTATTGTATTTTTTGGAGGATTACTAATCATATAATTCTGGTACTCGGGCTTTAGACCGCCTGTTAAACCCTGTACTATTATGGTTTCACATAAACAAAGTTGTCTACCTATTTCAACCTTTTTTTCGAAAATCCTTTTCCACATCATTGAGATCCTTTAATTTCATAGAAGCAAACTCTGAAAATCGAGGACCGTGAACAGTAATAAATTTCTTAGTAAGAATATCAGTAATTTTATCAAAGGCATTGCATTCTAAACATTCATTTATAAATACCTTTAGAGCCTCTCCTTTTAAAAATTTAGAAATATTTTTAATCTTCCAGTTTTCATCTTTCTTATCAGAAAGGCATGTTTTGTCAAAATGGTTTAACCAAGACTGTATATTCATTCCAGATTCGAAATCAAAAGGAATGATATTTATTTCGTTTTCACTCATTTTGTTATCACTATGGACTTTTACAAATCCAGATCGCAGTAACATTAATATATAAAAAGAAAAGTGCCCAGTTAAACTGATGGCATTGAGCTCACAGGCTATTCACACTAATTGTATATTATACTCTTATTTCAAAGAATAATGCCCCTCGAAAAAGAAAGAGATCGACAATAAATTATGGGGGGGATTAGCCCCCCGTTTCCCCCCTTTATACTTAACCAATGAACCGCCAAAACTAATCAGGGAAGCGTCTTACCACAATGAATCTATATACAAAATTTGAAGCAAATTGGGTAATTCTGCATGCAAAACCCATTTATCTAAATTTAGGGGGGATTAGTCCCCCATTTCCCCCTTTATACTTAACCAATGGACCCCCAAAACTAATCAGGGAAGCATCTTATAACAACGAACCTATAAACCAAATTTTAATCAAATCGGATAATTTAGCATGAAAAACACATTTATAAGGGGGCATTAGCCACCGCCCCCCTCCCTTTATACGTAACCAATGAAACCCCAAAACTAATCACGCAACCGTCTTATTCCAATGTACCTATAAACAAAATTCTAATAAAATCGGATAATTCTGCACGAAAAACCCATTTATATAAATTAAGGGGGGGGGGATTAGGCCCCCGTTTCCCCCTTTATACTTAACCAATGAACCCCCAAAAGTAATCAGGGAAGCGCCTTATAACAAATGAATCTATAAACCAAATGTTAATCAAATCGAATAATTTGGCATGAAAAATACATTTATCTAAATTAAGGGGGGATTAGCCCCCCACCTTTATACGTAAACAATGAACCCCCAAAACTAATCAGGGAAGCGCCTTATCCCAATGTACCTATAAACAAAATTTAAATCAAATTAGATAATTCTTCACGAAAAACCCATTTATGTAAATTAAGGGGGATTAGTCCCCCGTTTCCCCCTTTATACTTAACCAATGGACCCCCAAAACTAATCAGGGAAGCACCTTATAACAACGAACCTATAAACCAAATTTTAATCAAATCGGATAATTTAGCATTAAAAACACATTTATCTAAATTAAGGGGGATTAGCCCCCCGTCCCCCCCTCTCTATACGTAACCAATGAACCCCCAAAACTAATCACACAACCGTCTTATCCCAATGTACCTATAAACAAAATTTGAATCAAATCGGATAATTCTGCACGAAAAAACCATTTACATAAATTAAGGGGGGGGATTAGTCCCCCGTTCCCCCCCATTATACTTAACCAATGAACCCCCAAAAGTAATCAGGAAAACGCCTTATAACAATGAACCTATAAACCAAATTTTAATCAAATCGAATAATTTGGCATGGAAAACACATTTATCTCAATTAAGGGGGGATTAGCCCCCCGTCCCCCCCTTTATACGTAAACAATGAACCCCCAAAACTAATCAGGGAAGCGCCTTATCTCAATGTACCTATAAACAAAATTTAAATCAAATTGGATAATTCTTCACGAAAAACCCATTTATGTAAATTAAGGGGGGATTAGTCCCCCGCTTCCCCCTTTATACTTAACCAATGAACCCCCAAAACTAATCAGGGAAGCGCCTTATCACTATAAACCTATAACCAAAATTTGAAGATAAACGGATATTTCTATCACGAGTTATCGCGTTACGTACATACGTACACACGTACATACATGCAGAACGGGCGGGCACATTAGCTCTCAGGCTTTGATAGCCTGTGAGCTAAAAAATTAAAGAGAATAAACACAACAAGATGTAAAATAAAATTTAAATTACATAACAAATGTAAATACCTCCATCTCTAATAAATAATTATAATAATAATACAATAAATAAGAAAATCTTACCTTAAATAAAATATAACAAAAATAAATAAAGTAATAAATAATAGACACAATAATAAATCTTTTCAAAACTTACGTAACTCCGTTTACAAGTTGTCTGCTTGTTTACTTTTTATTAACACTTTCCAACCTAGTTGAAAAGTGTTTATGACTTCGGTTTGTCTGCCGTATGGCCGTCTGCCGTCTGCCGTCTGTCCGTGCTCTAACTCCCGTAAATATGCTCGGATTGCCCTGCAATTTTTATATGTTATTGTCGTCATCTATAGCATTTTCCCTATTTCAACTGAAGTGTGTAGCACTTATAGTTTTTTTACAGGGACACTCAAAAGAATTCCGTTACATTACTGTCTATGGGGAAAAATCATTTGCGGTTTATTTTAATGATGTTACACAATTTCAAACACATTGTAATTGATATATATCACTAAGGTGCATTACAAGAAGCTTAATATGGAATAGGGTTTGCATAGCACTTATAATTACTTTACAGGGACAGTCAAAAGAATTCCGTTACATTACGTCTATATGGAGAAAAATCGTCTGCGGTTTATTTAAATAATGTTTCACTATTTTAAACGCATTGAAATTTATATATATCACTAAGGTGCATTACAAGAGGCTTACTACAGAATATTGTGTGTATAGCAGTCATCGTTCATTTACAGGGACACACAAAAGAATTATCTACTGTCTATTAACAATAATTCTTGGAAGTGCGTTTTAAGTTGTTGAACGCGACATAAAATTTAACTCACTTTTTGTCTATTACTTGGTGTGCATAAATTCTATAGATCATATACAGGGCAGCACAAAAGTTCGCGAACACATTTCCGTTTATTGACAGAAACTCCAGAAGAGAATTTTAAACTGTGCTACGCGTTTCCTAACTAAACTAAAATGTAGCATCCTATGTAGTATATATACAAATCTACAGATCATATACAGGGCTGAATAAAAGTATTCGGATATTTTTTCGAATATTGTATATGTTGGAAATTTCTGAAATTACGTTTTTAAATATGTTATGCGTTTTCCAAATTTTTTATTTAGATTTTATCTTTCAGCTTATTAAACGGTAATGATTTGTAAAATTATTTTGGAAGCGTTGGAAAGTGTTACATAATCTATGCTTGACGCATGATTTTTCGTTCTTGTTTATTTTAAGAAGACGGATACAATTTTTATACATTATGATCTTTTTTTTTTCCTATAAAAAAAGAGAAAAGTATTACGTTAGAGTTGCTCCTTCACGAGTCACATTCGAGATGCATTGTAGAATTTCAAACAGCATGTTATCCGGTGTTGTCAAGGTATAAAAGATTCCATAATTTTTTGGAATATTTGATGCGCATTTCGTGAGAATCAGACGCACACACCGCAAGGAAAGATGCACAGCAGCTCATAATCAAAACATTCGCAGCCCATCTATAATGAAAAATGCATGGCAGCACACAGCAACATATTCTCAACTTCCCTATTTATTGGAAGATTGGCGTGGCGTGGCGTAAGTTCATTTCATCCTGACCGGGTTTCTGTAAACTTTTTACGAAGATGATTTAATATTCCACAAGAAAATGGCAGTTTGTTAAAGATGGCGAAATATTGCAGTCGTAATCAAGAATCATGGCGAGGAGGTTAGGCAATGATGAAACACCATATTAAATTTCTTCAATAATGGCAGCCAATTTCCAGATAAATTGTTTATTAACGACCAGGAACGATTGCAGTAACAGTTCCCACAGTATCAGGTATAAACTTATAGCCCTCAGGCTTGACGATAACTCACTACATCATTTAATAGATCTTAAGAGGCTGTTGTGAAATTCTAAGTCAGTAGAACACCAGATAACGCTTTGGTCAGCACTTCCAAACACGACAAAAATCTGCTCTCCAAAAGCTTGCAAGGCAGTTTTGTTAACGGCGCGTAGAGTTACTGAAAACGACGTAACGTATGCAGGAACCAATGAGTGACAGACGAAATTAAGCTAAGCGAATGAGTTGCGATGGAGAAGATTTAACTCGAAAGAATCCCATCGTAGCTGCGCATTGATTGTGACGTGAAAAAAAAACACAGCGCGCGAAGCAAAGCATGGAAAAAAAATGGCTTTTAAAAACATTCGAAATGACAACAAGCGTCTCTCAGAATTTTATTGATTGGGGAGTTGATAAAAGTTACGAATGAACTTAAAGTTTCAGATTAAGATTTGGAATAAGATAATTATTAATATACGTGTTATTACTTTTAAAAGGACATTGAATAGGAATAAATATTATTAAGAATTAAGGAAATAATGACTATGTCAGAAGTTAGATTAATTTAAAGGAATAATGCAAAATAAAATTTATATATATATATATATATATATATATATATATATAAAGGGTACAGATTCTGAACGGTAAAGTCTGGAAACGGTCGAATAACTTGAGAAATACACATCGGATTGAAAAACGAAAAAATGAATTTTCAATATTTTTGAAAAATCTATTTAAGGATAGATATCAAAGTTGCCCCCCCCCCCGGGGGGAAAGGGAGGAAACTTTGAAATTTTAAATAATAACACCCCTTTTATTGCAGATTTGGATTCTACGAGAAAAAATACGTAACTTTTGTACTGAACATTTTCTTCGGAAAATGGTAGATGACGCTGTAATCGAGTACAATGCAGTGAGAATCGTTTCCATTGAAAAGTCTGGAAACGGTCAAATAACTCTTGAAATATATATCGGATTGAGTAACGGAAAACTACATATTCAATAATTTTGAAAAATCTATTTAAGAATATCAAAGTTGCCTTCCCAACTCTGCCCCCCCTGGGAGGGAAGGGTTCAGCTTTGAAATTTTAAATGATAACCCCCTTTTCTACTGCAGTTTCGGATTCTACGAAAAAAAATTTACGAAACTTTTGTATTTAACATTTTCTTCAAAACATCGTAGATGACGCTGTAATCAAGTAAAATGTAGTGAGAATCGTTACCATTGCAATGTCTTTAAACGCTCGAATAATTCGAGAAATATACATCGTATTGAAACACGGAAAAATACGTGTTCAATATTTTAGAAAAATGGCAACTTTTATATCCTTAAATAGATTGTTCTAAAATACAGGGTGATTATAAAAAAACTGTCCCGATATATGAGCCCCTAACTGTCGTACCGTTCACAAAAACTGAATGAAATTCTGGCCTAAAGTATTTTGAGGTATGCGCTTAAGAATCATTTGAAAAACAACAGTTAAATTTTAACAGTTACGGTTACAGTGACAAAATTTCGAAAATTTCAAATGGCAACACCTACTTTTTTTTATTGGAATGTGATCTTCATAGTGAAAAACCATAAAAAGTGTTAGAACGGTACCTGTAGCACGAAAATCGACGGCGCTAGACAGACTAAGAAGAATAGTGAAAACAACCAATAAGGACAGAGAAGCAACAGAAAACAAAACATTTTATTGTGTTTCATACATTTTCCATTTCACATACGACGACACTTTACATGCGGCAGATGGTGGATAGCACTGAACAATAAAATGTTTTACTTTCTGTTGTTTCTCTGTCCTTTATTGCTTGTTTTCACTTTTCTTCTTAGTCTGCCTAGCGCCGGCGATTTTCGTGCTACAGGTACCGTTCCAACGCTTTTTATGGTTTTTTACTATGAAGATCACATTCCAATAAAAAAAAGGGAACAGGTCTCGTACTCACTCCGCTCGGGGCTCGGGTTTTCATTGTTTTCTTTCCTGCAATACACTCCTCTTTTCCAAGATGTGCTTGGCACTCCCTACTTGGCGAATGCGATATGCGTAAACAAACTTATTTTAACCCCACACCTTAACCAGAGAGCGGTAGGGAGATTTGTTTGGGGGTTGTACTTAATAAATAAACAACACGTAGTGATGGAATTTGAAATGTATTGTGAGCGTTTAAAAATAATACAGCGGTAGGGAGATTTGTTTGGCGGTCGCATTTATGAATTGGTAATAGTAAAATAAATAAACAACACGTGGTGATGGAATTTGAAATGTATTGCGAGCGTTTAAAAATGATACTTTGCAGAATTTTGTCGAGACATTTCAAATTTTATGAAAATCGAATTAAAACTTTAGAAGATATTAATAAAAATATTTATTAAGAAATTTGAATTTAAAAAAAAATCGGCGCTTCTTTTTATAGGAGCTTTCGAGGTTGAATCGTCAAGCGACCAATATAATTATTTAATTGCAGAATTTAATCTGCAGACGGTATAATTCATTTCACAAAATTAAAAATTATCAAGATCTGAATATTTATATAACTTGCTATAGTACGAACGCATCTCATTTGTCACGTTTGAAGTACAATTTCCAACTTGTTTATATAAATTTTAACGTAGAATATCATTGTTTTATTGTGTATTTCAATTATAATAAATAAAAAATATATTGAACAGATCTAGCATTTTAAAAGCGTTTAGATGTTGAATGTTTCATGCTGAATATTTAATGTTGAATGTTTAATTAAAAATACTTTCGCTATTATAATATTAAACAAGAGTGAAAACAGCAAAATAAAAAAAATAAAAAAATAAAGTGAAAGTTTTCTAGCTATTTTACTTTTCTTTTATATTATTAAAACAGTTCAGTTAGAATTCTTATAAAATAATAAATAATAAGTAAATAAAAATATAAATAGAGTAAAACAATAATTTGTATCATCAAATCATTAAGTTTTATGTATTAATTTATGTATTTCTGAGAAGTTTGCGTGTTGTTTTACTTTTATTAAACATTTTTTGAAACATTGTTTTCGATGACTGTAAACATTTATGAAATTAAAGTATGCTTTTTAATGAACTTTTTTCATTATCTGATAATGAGAGGGACTGAGGGTAGAGGTAAAAGCACTAACGAAAAAAATATAATGTATTATTTTTCTATTTTTAGCCATCAGTACTAGATTTTACTGGGGAAAAATATATATAAATGTTTTATTTTTTTAAGAGTGGGGATGTTTTCGAGGCAGGGAAGAGATTATTACAAAGTCCGTTAAAAATATATACATATTCCATCTATACAACTACGATTTCTTAAAATTTCACAGAGGTAGAAAAGCAGATAGGCATGTCATTAAACATAAAAACCTTTTAAATCCATGTTTGAATAATTTTCAACTTGTCAAATGTTTTTCTTTATTTTTTCCCCATTGTATGTTTTTTTTTTTTTTTTTTTTTTTTTTAAATTCTGCAAAGAATAATCTCAATTTTGGGGAAGGGAAGGGGGGACTATGTTTTTTCGCAAGATCACTTTAAGAGATTTGCTATAATAGATAAATATTGATGTTGCAAAACATAACATTTATATTTAACCTAACAATTTTGCCCTTCCCTACCACTTATTTTTGAAAAGAAAATCAGCAGTATATATTTATATGTTACGGTCAATATGGTGAATCCGGTTATTATTAATAATGACAGCGATTATTAATAATAATGACCGGATTAATCATATTGACCGTAACATATATATATATATATATATATGGATAATTTTTCCATAAAGAATATAAGATTAATTATTTTATAAATATTTCATATTTAACTGACATGTGTCATATAGATTTCATGATAAAATATAAATAATATTATAAATGAAATAAACATAATAAATAATATTTCATCAGATTTTATAATAATCAAAGTCTACTTTAAAAAAGAACAATAATAAGGTAGCTTGAATTGAATTCGGTCAGAATGAATCCATGTTAGCACAAAGATAAATATGTATTAAGAAAATATATTAACAGCGTATGGCCATTTTGCAGTCTCGAATCATGGAAATATGCTTCAATAAGAGGTGTTAAACTATTTTCATGTTTAAAAGAGCAATAATAATAATAATAATAATAATTGTTATTTTCAAATTATGTTCGAAATGCATGTAACACTCAATATCAATAATATTAATGACCATTTAGAGAATTACGTACATAAACACCAATTAAAAAAATTGACTTAGACAATTACATACAATAGAAATTCAGTAAAACAACAAAAATCCGTTATAGATAGCTTTGATTCTTAGCAGGTACATCATGTGTTGTATATGTATTATGCACTTTTCGCACGAATTATTGTATTCATTTTGTACGGATCAAGCCATTTTTTCCGTTTAAGGCAGGTTCTAATTCATAGATGTTACCGTACTTTAATTTTCTTACCCAGAAATGTATACACTATTATTAAAAGATAATTTTAATTTTCGAATAAACACCATTTAAAAATCTGGGCATTTTTTGTAGAAATTGATGCGACGGGTCTCTTCTTATTGATTTTTGCACGGGCCATACCAGGTCAATGATTTTTATACGGGCTGGGTCGGAACGGGCTTAGGAAATTTCGGCCCGTGTAGACCACTAAGAAGAAAGTCCAGGTCAGGTCTAAAGTGCAGACCCATCCCGGCCCGAGTCTGAAAAAATAAGTTAGACCCAGGTCGGAAAAAGTGATGACTAAGCCCGGTCCGAGCTGCAGAAAAAAGTAAGTACTAGGTCCTGCACGAGTCTCTTCAATGAAAATTGGTCCAAACGCAGGCCGCTCTAGGGCCAGGTTCAGACCTCTAACACAATATATAAATTATCATAGATACCCATAACAATCCCCAATAAGTTAATTCCAAAGAGAGGTCGAATAGCTGGGTTTGTAATTAATCTCGTTAGGTTTAAAACAGAGCCGTTCTCTCACCGGATTGCCCTTATGAACTGCACCGTTATATAGGGGTGTGGCTGGACCGATGCGGGCATACAATAATCCCAGCACAGCAGTAACTCTATTTGGAACCTTGTGAAAATACATTGTTAAATTTTCTATGAGTGATCGGAGCGCGGCGCATCAGTAATGATAAGTGATGGAGCCGATGAAGTCGATTAGCACTTAATGTAATTGAAGGCGCTTGGTGCACCGACTGTACCATCATTGCTACGGCTCTGAAGAACCATAACGGACAAAAGCCCCTTTTTGATAAAATTCGTTTATAGAAAGATTTTTAAAACATTTTAACAGCTTAATGCAATATCTTTCAAACTTATTTATTACTGGACCTAAAATTTTTTTTTTAATCCCCCGTCGAACAAATTGAAACTTTCTGACACATTTACGCCCATTATTTTATAAGCTAAAGCATGGATGAGTCAATCGGAATAGAATAACGTTTCCCATTTTTCGATCTACATATTACATCTTGAGTTATGGGCGAATTCTATCGTATGACGTCGATTCTCAGGTTTTCGCGTCCGTAGCGTTTGTTAAAAGCTCCAATTTCGACAGTAGTTTCTGAAAGATTTTTTGTTGTCATTGAAAAATAGAAACTGCTTTTCGATTTCATAGTTTAATAAAAACGTCTGTCAATTTTATTCGAGCAGTAGGGAAACGAGAGATCGAGGACAGCCGGTGAGTTCACGGACGCACCGTGCACTGCCCCTGAATGCGAAGGTGAGGGGTGAAAATAAGAACTCTAAGATGCGGTTAAATGGACGAGATTACCATACTATAAGATGAATATTAAATTTATATACTAATTTTGAATGACGAACATCTTATGGAGTATTACTAATTAAGTGAAACAACGAAAAATATCAATGTTTAACGAAAAAAGCTGATTCGAAAACCACGGCAAAAGAACTAGTTGTTTTATCCCTCCCTAGAACACGACGTTCAGACATCGTGGAAAAGCAAAGGTCGTCGGGAGAGTTCGGCATATGACCTAGGACCGGTTCCTCTTATGGGGTTCCGGCGACGAAGCCGTCGGGTGTCTTCTGGCATTTCATCAAGTGTCTTCTTGGAGGTATCATCTGATTATGGGAACCTCCACGTATCATAACGACCTTTACTGTCACCCCTCAGTAGAATTGGTGTGATGCGCAGATGGCAGTGCACCAACCCCCGTAGCACATACGGGGAGCAGACCCTGAACGTTCCTGTTATATGTCCCTCAGTACATGAGTACGGCGGTTGAGACGCCAACGGGTGACACTAAGGCATCTGGCGGCGCAGCTCAGTGTATTTCTTAAGAATCTTTCAACTATAAGATGAGGATTAAACAAATATTTTACTTTTTGAACAATCATGACATTAATGAGTACTAATAATTAGACAAAACAATGCAAAATATCCATTTTTAAGGGGGAAAAACCGATTTCTTGAGAATTATTCAACTATAAGATGGGGGATATCATAATATAAGATGGAATCTAAACTTATATTACATGTCCTGAAAAACGGACACTTTAATGAGAATAATAATTAAGCAAAAGAAAATATCAATTTCAAGAAAAAATGCTGATTTTATAAGAAATTTTATACTATAAGACAAGGTTATCAAACCATAAGATGAAGATTAAACATATATATTAATTTTGAATGCCAAACACCTTAACGAGTATCAATAATTAAACAAAAGAAAATATTGATTTTTAATTAAAAGTGCTGATTTCTTAAGAATTATTCAACAATAAGATGAGGATATCAACTTACAAGAGGAAATTTAAACTTATATTACAGTTTCTGAACAATGGGCACCTTAATGAGTATAATAATGAAGCAAAAGAATATACTGATTTCAAAAGAATTTTTCAACTATCATATTAGCTATTCTTGCTGTAAAAGGAAAAGTACACTTATATTTTAGTTTTTGAACCAAAATACATAAACAATATTCAAAATTTGAGTGACTTTTAACGAATTAATTGATTTTTCCATGCAATAATAGGGGTTTAGAAACCAATTACCTAATTTTTATTGTATATGCTTGATTTAATTCTGTTTAGACTGCACATATCATAATTTTTATATTATTTAGACTTGATTTAACCGCTTATATATACAATGTAAACGCACCGGTTTTTTCTTTTTTTTTTTTTCATTCCTAAAATATAGCATTTAAGAGGGGAGGTAAAAACCCATCCCCACAAACTGAGGGAATCACTAATTTACATATAAAAATAAGGATTTCTTCGATAAACAAAAATTCTTAGCTTTAGTAATTTTTACGCAATTCCAATGATTCTACCATGTTTTTTCATGAGTTTTATATACAATTAGCGATTTTATATTAATTAATTTTCAGTAATTTCCATTATAAGACTAAAGCTTTTCTATCATAGAAATACCACAATCTAAAATTTCATTTAAGCTCATATTTACTTTTAGTTATACTTTTCTTGAACTTTTACTTGAAATCATGGAGAGACGGGGGCGTGAGCCTCCTGCGTCTCTCAACCCTTTTAACTTTTGTCTTTCATATGATTTTTCAGCGCATACCTCAAAATACTTTAAACCAAAATTTCATTCAGTTTCTGTGAACGGAATGATAGTTAGGGGCTCATATATCGGGATAGTTTTTTTTATAATCACTCTGTACATGTTTAATCTTCATCTTATGATTTGATAACCTCGTCTTATAGTATATAACACATGGGCTGATAAGTTCCCGGTCTGGCACACAGATGGCGTTGCAATCGCCGAACCGATGTTTTTTTAAGTAAATACTAACCTTTAAAAGGTAGTAGAAAAAATGCCATGACGATTCGCCGTGTGGATAAAACGTTAGAGTAGTTTTAGTTGAACGACTTCGTTGATAAACAAAAAAAGAAATTTTTGTTATGAAAAGTGGTCGACGGGATAATAGAGAAGTATCGTTATTTCAATTATTAATTAAAATAACAATTGTGTCCTTAAATTCGTATATTTTGTTTATTTATTATTTTGATATTCCAATGGCAACGTTCTCCCGATTATTTGGCGTTACAGTTTGGCGATAGTTTTTTGTTATGAAAAGTGGTCGACGGGATAATAGAGAAGTACCAAAGCATTTCCTCAGATTTTTCAAAACTGTTCCATAAATGTCTTAAATACAAAAATCAGTATTTGGTACACCACCTTTTTGCAAGCCTATGGGAGCTTAAACATGGAATTAAATTTTGTGGTCCAGCAATTAAACTTATTCCTAAGCTATACCAAAAAAAAAAAAAAATGTTTGCTCTTTTTAAGTGCCTTTTTTGTTAAAGCCTTGCTTTGCCTGCCTTTTCCACCTGGCATTTAAGTGCTGTTTTTGAACATGTTCCGAACCCTATTTTACACCTTTTCCACTTTTTTCAGTAGTTAGTTTTAACTTCAGCTATACCATTTTACTTTTTTCCATTTATTAGACTCTATCCTTAATAACTTTTGCTTTACTTTTTTATTCCCATTGTTTAATTTTTCTTCTATTTTTAATTGTTCTTTCTTATGTAGTTAATACTACATTTAACTTTTCCCAACGGCTCAATATTTACAAGACACTTTACTCACAAAAAGACTGGGCGTAAAGTTGATCGCAACTCGGAAGCCCCTTAACCCTTTCCGGCACAGTGGTCCCACTCCGGGCACACCTAATTTTAATTCCAAACTTGCATTCCACACCAAGAATATTTAATAAAATTTTGTTTCTACAATGAAAGTTTAAAATAAGGAGTTCTTATTTTCGAAAAAAGTCGTTTGTAAATTCCGGTGTCAGTCAGTAATTTCTCATTTTACGAACAAACTCTGCCTGTGCCGGAAAGGGTTAACCGACATCAACTGTTCGACAACCTGTCCAATTCCCTTCGCTAATGTTAAACTTATAGGCGTATATATTCATATTTTTAAAATATCACCTCAGGAAATTAATACTTTTAACTTAATTTTTCTTAAAGGATGTATTTTGTTTCTTAGATGTCAAAATATTTCTTTAAAAAATGCTTAATTTATTATTTTATATGTTAAAAGCTGACGAGCAGTGTGTAAAATTTTAATATTTCAAATAAAATTAAGTATATGTTTTAGAAATATTTTGACAGCTAAAGAAAAAAAAGAAAAAGAGAGAGAGAGAGAGGATTGGAGAGAAGGGGGGAGAGCGAGAGAAAGAGAGAGATTCTTTAAGGATTATACACAGAAAACAGAAGTTAAAAATAATTAATTTCCTGAGGAGATATTTGAAATATATGAATGCACCTTACGCCCATTGGTTTAACATTAGCGAAAGGATATATAGAGAGTTGACTGATCAACAGCCTTAATGACAAAATTTATGAGATGGACGAAAAAGTGGTAACTCTGCAACTCACTGATTGCATAGTGAATACCACCACCATAGAGAAATATGCATCAAAATTTTTGATATCGTTTGATAAAAAATGATTTGCGCACGCCCATTCAAATATTATATGTTCCATTTATACAACCGCGATGTTTTTACATTTTACACAGACTGGAAAATAGAGAGACATGTCATTATGGAATATATATATATATATATATATATATATATATATATATATATATATAATTATAATATCTATGAATTTCATAAAACATATCAAGTTCTATTATCATTCTACTTAAATCTCCAAAGAGATAATTAATGATATTGTGTATACAGAATACCACATAGCTAATAATTAACATGTGCAAACATAATATTACCATAGCTTGTGCTTCAATGGTAATTGGCCAAATTTTACTCATACCTAAAGAATATTGAAAAAAGAAAAAAGAAATAGAGAGAAAGGGAAAAAAAAAAAAAAAAAAAAATTATAAATTGGAGTTGCAATTAAGTAAATACAAATGGATTAATAAATTAAATATGAACCATATACAATGGAAAATTGGACCACATGAGAATTATATATATAATATATAGATATATATATAATTAACCAAATATTGTAGTTAAATTAATACAATATAAGAAAAAAGAAAATGAGTTAAAATTAGAAGTGTATTCGTGTTATTTATTTATTTTTAAGGCTGATCTGAAATCCAAACAGGCTACTTTATGATATATTTTGTAATTCATTTTTGTTCGTAAACGCACGAAATTATCAGGTGTTCTTATTCAGAAGCTTTATAATCGAAAGACGTTTTCCAATTTTTGGTAAAGACAGAAGATTTTCAGAAAATATAGTCAAAGTTGGCGTTTTGAACAGAATTTCCGACGCCACAGCACGACAAAGGGGAAAAACGTGTCATCACGTGACACGAATCGCTTATAACTCGATAATTAATTTATTTATCAAAAACGGAAAATTCATTTCGATTTCAAGAGGCTTCAATAGTTAGGCCTGTAAATTTTATGCCTTCGTGTTTAGTCAGAAACGTGTCGGAAAGTTTCGCATTGTTAAGCGAGTTATTTGAGAACCACCTTAAATCAATTAACAGTGTTGACCATCGAGATAAAGTAAAGTTGGCACAGATTTTCTTTGAAAATTTGTATGTGTCACAAATAATTTGTGACACAAGCAATCTTTATGCATTTTGTTAAATTACACTGTAGTACAATTCATAAGAATTAAACTTGTCATTTTCCTGAACTCACCAGTGCCATTAAATGGAGATGGGGATATAACCATTTTGAAAATTTAGCTCAATTTTAATTATTTTAGATGATTTAATGAAGTTAACTTTTTTTCTTTTTTTATCAGTTGATATAAAATAATTATACACTCAAGGAAAAAGCTTTAAGCTAGGAAGAGAATTAACTCGCTTTTGCTTATAACAACATAAGGGCCATTCCATTGTGACGGGTGTGACATCCAGACAAAATTTTAAGAGTTTATATCTATATTTTGGGAAATAAATTAGCTAATAAATACCTGAAAAGTATTTTAACTATGTTTTTCCATGTATATGCTTGGATAATTGATCAAATATGTAACTTCAATAGCTTTCAATATTTAAAAAACAAAAATTTTAAACTTTGACGGGTGTGACTCTCTCGGGACAAGAGTTTTTCTTGCACACACATTTGTTAAAATTCCTGTGAATATTTAACTGTTTTATTATTAAAACAATTTTTTTCCAATGAAAGAGATTCAAATTAAACTTAATACGTAATTTTCATAATAAATTTTAATTATTTTAATGTATAAGAATTTTTTTCCTGCTGTGACGGGTGTGACAAAGAAGTGACGGGTGTGACATTGTGCAAAGTGTACAATTTGAAAGTTGTTTACAAAAAAAAAAAAAATACAGTGATCAGTATAGAGAGTAAACTCAACAATAGTAAATATACAAAAGAAATTTAATAAAACTAACATATTTATGCAGTTAGTTTAAAATTGGTAGTGCCCCCTATTCGTTATAAGTGATGGGGGGGGGGGGGGCTACTTTTTTTACAATAGCAGAATTTTTTTTTATTGAGATGTCATCTTCCTCTGGCCAAATCCAGTGTGGCCTCAGAGGAATTATGAGTGTGGCCCACTGGCTTGCATGTATTTTAAGCTTATTTCTTCCTTACGTAAGTTGATATTCACGACATTAGCATAGTCCAAGCTATTACGCATTTTGCTACTGGACAGGGAAACCAAAAGATAATCACCAATATCCAGACAAAATTTTAAGAGTTTATATCTATATTTTGGGAAATAAGTTAGCTAATAAATCCCTGAAAAGTATTTTAATTATGTTTTTCCATGCATATGCTTGGATAATATAACAAATATGTAACTTCAATAGCTTTCAATATTTAAAAATATAATATATTCTTATAATGATAATCCATTAATGCAGTTGTGACGGGTGTGTTGACATCCATACATATTTGTTTGATGTTACAAAGGTTTCTGGTAATTTCGTTCAGAGACTACGCCATATTATTGCTGCGCATGGTTCAATTAAGTATCCTGATTAAATCTGATATTTTCAAAATCTTTCTGGGGGGGAGGGGAATCACAATTAGCAGTGACTGCCACTTCCCTCAGTGTTGATTTGGCAGTCTTTCCCATCAAAAGGATAGTACTATCACTACTTACTTTAAAGTGGTGATAAGACTTGATGCCTTCCCATTTTCTGTCAGTATTTGTTTAGTTTCTAGTGTTTTCACTGCTGAGACATGCAATGCCTTTATTGCACCAATCTCCTGAGCACATTTAAAAAAATCCAAAGCAGAATCAACTTAAAAGTAAGTAAGTTGCTACCAACTCACAATTCGCTAAAATAATTCAAATATATATTTCATGATTTATCTTCTCTTTTTTGGCAAATTGGCCTTAATATGTTCAGGAACAAGAATGATTTAACCTTACACTTCATTAAAAAAATATTTAAATATATTTCAAAACAATTTAAAATGTTATCATACCCGTCACAAGAATTTTGCCAACCCGTCACAAGGTTTTGTCACACCCGTCACCCTAAAATTTCACACAAAATAAAAATTTAATGAATTTTTAACGTTTTGCAGTTATTCAGACTTCAATAGTTAGACTTTCCGAAAGTTTCATGTATTTTCATGGAAAAATGCATTTTGTATAATAACTTAAGCATCTTTTTTGTGACGGGTGTGACAGAGAGACAGGGTAAATGTATTTGTATTAAAAATCGGGACTTTTAAATTTTTTTGAAAAATTAAGTGTTTCAAAAGCTACACAAAGGTCACAAATAGTAATATATGCACATATATGGAAAATGCTGGTGTTTTAAATATTGCTTCTGGCAGAATGAAAATACCCTATTTTACAGGCTGAAAGTTTTTCAAATTTTTCCAACTTTGAGCCTAGATAAATTATAAAAAAAAAATATTTTTAGAGATTAGTTCTCTGTAATTTCATATGCGTCATATTGTTACCTTTAATTGGATATATTATTTGTAGTAATAAAAGACATTTGAAATTTCAACCCTCATGTCCACTTTTTCATGGAAATGCCCATAAGCACAGCATTTTTTTAAAATGCTTTTTTTTTTTTTTTTTTTTTTTTTTTTGTAATTACGCAAAAATACTTTCATAAGCAGAACAAAACTCGCCCTACTGGACTTCATTATAAAGGCGCTGGTACAACAATACCAATACAGTATAGTGGTATGAATAGATCTCCCGTTTCTTGGAAAACACAGAGAGATTCCCCTGACCAAAATAAGATAAGAGGGTCGAATACATGGGAAATGAAAAGGGACCCTACCATTGTGAAATTTTAGGGAAGTTAAATAAATGTGTGACAGAATGATGCATAACATTTATGTTATAAACAGCTCAAAACTTGTCATTTGAACAATCACGATGGAAAAAATATATTATTACATTTCAGCATGCAATGGTTATCTTATTTCCTCTTATAACTGAACTGTTTTCTTGAGAATCTGAGTGTAACATATGCATAAAGCAAATTTATCATGAACATTGAATTATGACATTAAAATTTTCATAACCGAAGATATAGGGAATTTAGTTGAAATAAAACCATAAAATCTTTAATATGCACACTATTAATTAAGAATTAATTTTCGTTTAAAGATATTTGTTTAGTTAAATATATTATATTATATTGTTATTAAATATATTATATTGTTTAATTTTTTTAACTAGCACCTTACAAGACGCATACCTTACAAATACATTTACACCTTACAGATACTGTGACATTATGCTTAGATAAGAAACAATTTCAATTACAGTACCACATTTTAAAAAATTAATCAATGGTAAACTCAGAGGGGACGGGGGATATGAATTCCTAATTTCGATCGCAGAAATCTTCTGTTAAATATATCGAAAATTCTATTGGAAATTAGTGATATCCACACATTGTATGACCATTTTGAAGTCCCGAATAATATAAATACACCTCAAGAAGAGATGCTGAAATGTTTTCTTGGTTAAAAGAACAAAATATTTAATTACATTAAATGATTCTGTACATGCTTTATATTTTCCCCCACAATGTATTGTAAAATGTTCCTGAAAAAAAAAGTATTATTTTCTCAATTTTAAAGACGATCTTTAAACTTTTAAAAATGTTCCATAATTTCTTTAATTTTACTTATCCTTTTAGTAAATATCTTCTTATAGAAGTTTTCGATAAATATATTACATGTTGACTTGTAGGCGATTGCTGTATTCTGACATCGTTTCTCAGGCTTCCGCGTCTCTAAAATTGGTTCAAAGCACCAATTTTGATAGCAGTTTCTGAAAAATCCTGCGTCTTTTTCGAAAAATGCAAAATGATGTTCGATTTCATAGTTTAATAATAAAAAAACTGCCAATTTTATCCGTTTTTATTAATTAAATTGAATTTAAGAATACTTCTAAAAGTAGCCAGTTTTAACTAATGTAATTTATATGTATAAAAAAAATTGTACGCAACAAAAGTATCAAGTTGGCAAGTGCTCTTATTAAAAAAATATGTAATCGAACAGTTGGTTTCCATTTATCAGCAAACTGAGAATTTTTTTCAGAGAATGCTGTCAAAAATGAGTGTTTTGAACCTTCGGAACGCGACAACACAGGAACGAAAACTGCCATCCTGAGACAATAATCGCTTATAACTCAAGATGTAATTAATTTATCGGAAAATGAAAAAACGCTTGATTACAAATCACTTTAATAATCATGTCTGCAAGTATCAGGCTTTATGTTAAAAAATGAGTCAGAAAATGTAACAGAAAGTTTCACGTTGTTAAACGAGGAAAAATATTTTTTATTTATTATTATTATTATTATTTTTTTTTTTTGGAACTGCCTTAAAATAATCCAAGATTTTTAATCATTCAGAAATTACCTGGAACATTTGTAAAAATTTATTTCTTATGCATTATGCTTATGAAATAAGCCTTTTTTTATCCAGATATTTTTAATACTTTATTTCAAAATGTTATATTCACGCTGGAAATGTTTCATGTCAGTCATAGAGTCCTTATAGAGATTTTAAATAAAAAAAGTAATTTCAACATCCACCATTTCTTTAAAATAATTTATTATGAATGATATTTGTTGATTATTGTTTTTTAAAATAAGTAGCCTGATTTAGCTACTTTAATAATCTAAAGAGAATTAAAATAACCAGATATGTTTTTCTCCTTTTTTCTTTCTTTTTGACTGATTTCATTCCTGATTAAAGCTATAACAGACAATAAAAGTATTTTTAAGTAAGCTATTAGTAATTCAATTGTAATTATCTAAAACAGCAAGTATAACAATTTTACCGATATATTACTTGTAATTTTATTCAGCATAAAACATTTAACAACTAAACGCTTTTAAAATTTTCGAACTGTTCCGTATAGTTTTTCTTTATTAAAATTGAAATACACAATAAAACAGAGATATTCAACATAGTATTTGTAATAAGAATTTACCGTGTGTCATACCGTAATTTATCAGTCATGATTGTAAAAAAAATAATAATAATACAGGTTAAATGATTTCAACCATAGAAGACCTGCAAAAAAACTTTCACTTTGTGAAGCACCCCGAATCCATGAAATATAAGAGAAAACATGGAGGGGAAAATGTTAGTCGCCAACTAGTTTCATTTGGTAGGTTTATCACCCCTCCTGGCTTGAAAAGAAGAAATACGATTTCTGTCAGAAAAATGAAGGGAGAAAGATTTCAAATGCATTTCACGGAGTGAGTACCAGACCTGTTCCAAAAAAAGTAGGTGTTGCCATTTGAAATTTTCGAAATTTTGTCACTGTAACCGTAACTGTTAGAATTTAACTGTTGTTTTTCACATGATTCTTGAGCGCTATACCTCAATGCACTTTAGGCCTGAATTTCATTCACTTTCTGTGAACGGTATGACAGTTAGGGGCTCATATATCGGGATAGTTTTTTTATAATCACCCTGTATTGAACACGTATTTTTCCGTTTTTCAATCCGATATATATTATTAGAGTTATTCGATCGTTTCCTAACATTGCAATGCAATGGAAACGATTCTAACCGTATTTTATTTGATTACAGTGCCATCTACGATTTTCCGATGAAAATGTTCAATACGAACGTTACGTATTTTTTTCCATAGAATCGGAATCTGTAATAAAAATGGGGGGTTATTATTTAAGATCTCAAATTTGCCCCCCGTTTCATCCATGGGGGGACAGAGTTGAGGGGGCAACTTTGATATCCCTAGATAGATTTTTCAAAAATATTGAACATGCATTTTATCGTTTTCCAATCCGATGTACATTTCTCGAGTTATTTGACCGTTTCCAGACGTACACTCTGTATATGTGTGTGTGTGTATGTGTGTAGTGCTGTAGTTGGAAAAAAATATTTGTGGGAAATCACGTTTTCATAGAGTAAATAAGGAGTGAATTTTTCGCATCGGTCATGATATTATTCATACAGATGAATGCTCTTTCGCATTCAGACATTGAAATGGGTATAGTTTTCACAGTCTGGAGATAAAAAAAAGGCTTGTGCTCGTATGCGTTATTTGTTTTTACAGTAACAAACCAAATATTCCTGGGAACGGCGTTCCCACCCAACTACAGCACTGCACTGTGTATGTATATAGAAATCAACATTTGAACGGAAGGTGGTTTCAGGATCTGGGAGTCTTGATGAGTGAAAATACACTAGCCTCCAAAAGTTAAGATACCAGTTTTTTGACGCTCACTATTAAAAAAATGAAAATAAATGTACAAAATAGGGTTTATATGATCTTAGGTAACTTCAATAAACCCATTCAACAATTATACCCATCTCTATTTTTTTTTTTTTAAGAATTGGACACTTATATGGCAGGCGGGGAATACTGCGAATATCACACTTTTGTAAATTTGTGTGGAATTCTTTTATGTTTGTGGATCTTCATTTGTTGGTCTTACATTGTTTACTGTGGACACTTGTACCACAGTACCACTTGTAAAAGTTGTACTTAAAATTTAAGATCAACAATGTTTTGGTCCTAAAATATTTTTGTCCATATGTAGGGGATGTAGTTTACTTGATTCGTAAGACGGTGGGCATTCGGATGTGTGGAAATGGGTTTATCACAAGTTGATGCTGTTAGATGTCATAATGTGTTTCGTAATCTGTGGTTCAAATACTCTGGGAATAATTTGAGTACAAAAATTCAGTATCAAGAAGACTTGTTTTAGACCGCTCATGGGTTACAACCCCTGCACAAGATCGCTTTCTAGATCTTTTGGCCCGAAGGAGGAGAATCACTACCAAGGCCCGACTAACAATTTTTTGTGCCCAGGGCACTTTCTATTTTTCGTGCACCCCCCTCCACTCCCCCTTAGATTGGTTGATTTACTCATGCTATTTTTTTATTATTTTTTATTATTTTTTACATATTGTACGCTTATTCAAAAAGTGTCAACTCAAAAAATTACATTCAACGGAAAATTGAAAAACGGTTCCAAGATTAAAAATAAAATATTTTTTCTATTTATTGAAATGTGTTTTTTTTTTAAATCATAGATTGAGATATATTTTTGCCATTTTTATCGTATTATATTATTATTATATACTTACCGTATTTTAATCTCAAATATCACATTTTTTCAGTTATGTCACTTTTTGAATAAATGAGAAATATGATAAAATTAAAATGACTAAAAAAAAAAAAAACCCACAACATCAATTACTAGAAAATAATGATAAGAAGTCAACTTAATAATGATGTTATTGATATTAAATGATAAAGCCAAGCTGATACTGAGTGCAGACAAAAGTCCTAAAAGAAATGTTGACAAAATGATTTTTTTAATGGAAATTAAGATGAAATTATGAAAATTTTCATGCCCTTCAGAAATTTCGTGCCCAGGGCATGGGCCCCGGGTGCCCGTGCGATAGTCAGGGCCTGATCACTACTGTGGCTCAGCTCATTCCAGATCATCGCAAGGCAACGGGAATAACAATATCTCCTACTATGGTACACAGACATCTTCTACTACGGTGCACAGACGTCTTTACAATTAAGGACTCTATGCAAGACGATCCGTTGTGTGTGGCCCTATTAATCGACAACACAGTAGTATTCATTTGTGTCAACCAAGTAAGCACGTTACCTAGAACAGACAAAAATGAGCTTACGTATTGCTCACAGACGAGTCCTGGTTTGCTTTGGACAGTGATTCGGTTCGTGTGCTGATCTGGAGAGAACAAGGCATCCGATTCTACCTATGTAACACTGTTGAAAGACACATTTATAGTGTAAAAGGTAATTTTTTATTTGTAAATCATGCTTGATGTTAAAATTAAATTAAATTCGATAAATAACTGTTTATAGCAAAATTCCTCTAAATTTTACGTCTTTTTGTTCATTTGTTTTCAAATTACACACAAAAGACTGGTAGTATCTTAACTTTTGGAGGCTAGTGTATACCAAAATTTTCTGGAATTGGTTTCTTCCGAACGGCTGCAATAGGTTAGCTTTTTCTAATGAAAGCTACCTAAAAGAATTTTTTTCTAAATATTCCGGAGAAACATTGATGCACCAACCATGCAGTTTTCTTCTAGAGAAATCTTTTGCAGTTAATCGGGTTAAAGAACTATATTTTACATAATGTACACATTATTTATAAAATAATTTCCTCTGTGTGGAAATACCTGTAGATACAACTAATGAGCGGAATGAGACTACATTTCATATTAAGACTTTTTAAGTCATGAGAAGACGAATTACGTGAAATAACTTTATTATAATGTAGCACAAAAGTTGCAGATAACAACGATTCTGATACTGTTAAAGTCAAAAGCATTCACATTTTTAAAACTAATACGTATAGGAACTCATTTAGATGAATAATTCATTGTAGTGTCTGACAAATTGTGCTTTGTGTAGATCCAGCCTTCATAAAGTATAGCATGGCTTTGATAGAGGAACTTCGGGTATAATGGACTAGTCAGGTAATATGGAATACCAAAGTTTCGGTTTGATAACGAAATGCCACCAAGCAGCGATATCGTAAACTACTTAAGAACCTTTCTAGAATGTCTCCATAGAACGCACAGTTCGTCGGTCGGCGTCAGGGCGCATTGTGTGAATAAATATTTTTTTTCGTCTTTTTACCGTCGGAACTTCGGGTATAATGGACTAGTCAGGTAATATGGAATACCAAAGTTTCTGTTTGATAAAGAAATGCCACCAAGCAGCGATATCGTAAACTACTTAACAACCTTTCTAGAATGTCTCCATAGAACGCACAGTTCGTCGGTCGGCGTCAGGGCGCATTGTGTGAATAAATATTTTTTTTCGTCTTTGAAAAGTTTCAGGAGATAATTTTTTAATATTTTTTATTCATTATTAGAAGTAATATTTTTCCATTGAAATTAAGTATAATGTACACCTAAATATTAACATTATATGATGTAATTCTCGTTTTTCAAGCTTGTGATTTACACCAATCAACATAGAATATTTTTCTCAAATTGGCGGTGTCGGGTTATATGGAATACCAATATCTCATAATGCTCCATGAATAAGGTGGCGCAAAGATAGATCATTATATTTTGTGATTACCGCAAATCTGAAGTGTGAACTGAAGTATATTGGCTGCCTTCCTAGACACTATATTTTGATCATGCTCTCTCGATATCATTACATCTGTTTTTTGCCAAATTGTGTTCGTTTTCTTCATATTTAATCCTCTATTCCATATATTCCCCGACTACTTCATAATACCCTCCAAAAAAGATTTTCATTATTATTATTCGTTTGCATGTGATGAAAATTGGTAAAATTATTTTTTCTACAAATAACTAATCACAGATAGGTGAGGTTTGTGATTGTATCCAGTTTTCGGGGCTTAAAGAATAGAAAGCTGTGATATTGCCTCAAACGTAAATGGTATTCTATAATACACGAAGTTCCTCTCTCTGTCTCTCTCTCTCTCTCTCTCTCTCTCTCTCTCTCTCTATATATATATATATATATATATATATATATATATATATATATATTACAAAATTTAATTTTTTGTGCAATCTGCTAAATTACACTGCAAAATTTTTCCATTTAATAATGTTCCGTATATAACCCCGGCTTATTAAAATAATTCTTATTCTTAAAATAATCCGTTACTATCCACATGTAAAGCCAGTTTATCCTAATCCACTTAATAATATTTATTCGAAAGTAGTTAGTTCTAAAAATGGGGATAGCTTTTTTAAGTTATTCTTTAAATAGAACATCTTTATTTTAATCCATTATTAAAATTCATTATTATTATTCCCGTGTAGTCAAATTGCTATAACTTCTTTATTTAAATGCTAAAATATCACATCTCTTCAATTATTCCGCTCAGAAAACCCTATTCCCGTAAAATTATTCTATTATTAAATATTAAATGTCTATTAAAATATTTCCGAAAATCTTTCGTTCTTTTTTTTTTCTTCTACATGAAATATTCATTTTCTTTTGTTTTGTTTTTATTATTACATATTAAATTCGAAATTTAACCACAGCCTCAAAGTAGATAAATTGGTTTGTTTATACGGCATGCATCTGGTACGATAGTGTAGAATCCTGTAGAAGATTTTTCCCGCCAAGGAAACCGTTTTCTGTCAAGATAATTCCACCGGAAATGCTAATAAAATTCTTTAAAAACCTTGCGATTCGATGAAGGTCGGTCACGTGACGTGTTTTGTGTTCTTTCGCAAGTGAGTTTAAAACTACTCGCACATCCTGATTCCGAGAGAGATTTTTACGTTTGGCTTGGCTAAAGAATAGAATGAAAATTTGACTGGCGTCTAGTTCGCTACATCGCCTTTTTAGTTAGTAATGTAGAGAGTTTTAATAACGTTAAGAAAGGCTTCGTGCCTGGATCCAACTCATTTACCGAATAAAATGTCTTTAAATTTGGGAAAGACTTGTGGAAATTATTGACTGTCGCAACGGAATGTACTGATGAATAGATTTAACTACAGTCTACTGAGCATTCCTCCTGACTTGACGTTTCAAAATGTCAATAAAGTTTTTTCTTCTACTGAAAATTGACTGAAGTGATTTCTTGTTGGTGACACCACACGGCCTCCTGATGCGATTGAGATGGGAAACCTGGCACGGAGTTAAAAAATGTTTATCAACAAGCTTCCGACTGCAACTCAGAGCGAATTGAAACTTGAATTTACGACATATATATATAATTTATTTCACGGAATTAGTCTTCCTATGGCTTTAAAACTGTCTAAAAACTAATTTAAAGTGTGGTCTCATTCCGTTCATTAGTTTTAGCTACACATGCCTCCGAACAAGGAATTTTATATTATTGAACTTTATGTAATTCAAATTATGTTTGAATATTTTTGCTATGTATGAATCGTGCTTAGTTTTAATAAATGGATCTTATGTAATGCTATGTTTGTATCGTATCTCATTTTTTTTAAAAATCAGGTTGGTGAAGATGTACAAATTTTATGACAGAGCAATGAAAACAGTAAAATATTTTACGATGAGAGAGTGGGATATGAAAAATGCAAACTTTCAGTCGCTTTCTAAAGGTCTTAATGCAATTGAAGAAGAGGTAATATATTTTTTGTATTATAATTTTATTCAATTACTTAAGTCGGGGGGAGACATATATCTACACCAGAGAACCTTTTTTTTAACAGGGTGAAGTAAATAAATGATATGATCCAATGATGTGATCCAATGAAAGTATTACACTAATCCAGGGCATGAAATTTCAGTTGAAACGGTACTAGCCAGACTAAAATTTTTGCTCGCCACTGTTTTACATTCATTCAGACAGCAACATCAGCCAACACACTTGCCCAGAAACTGAATTATTTATGACAAACCGGATTTAAATTGACCATTGTTAGAAGGAGCTGTCTGTTAAATCCATAATATTTTACATTCATGAAAAATATGAACAATTTTTAAAATGTTAATAGATATAGTATGGAGAACTTTCTATTGACCTAAATCGTAAAAGGATATAGAAATTGAAAAATCGAAACATATTTATTGCAAAAAAATAATAAAATATTAACTCAAAGTAGGGTAACCATAAGATCACATACCACTAAAAAGTCATGAAAGAAAAAGTTCCGGAATTTTTAGCACTTCATGTTTGTGTAGAGCTGCCTTTATTATTGCTAATTAGAAGAAAATGCTAATTATTGTTTTGGCTTTTCTTCATGCAATAAATGAAAAATAAACTAAAAAAGGCCGCATAAATTACCGCCAACAACCACAGAACCAAGAAAAACGCTAAACCGAAAGAAACAAAAAATTTGGAAGAAAATGAATAATGTTCACCGTGTTTCAAATAGCTGCGCTTAGATGGCGGAACCTGATTCCCTTCGCGCAGGAGTGCAGAGCGATCCTATTCGGCCTCCGAAGCGAAAAAGCAGTCTTGGCGCTTGTGCGGGGCGAAAGCGGGGAAACAAATACAGAAGGTGTGGGGGTATCGTTACTCCGTAGAGGAGGCAAATGGAAGTAGATGACACCCCATTTTTTACTCTTTTGGAAGATAAATGCTGTCGTTTGATTTTAAAACACTTCCGCGTATCATTGGATTGAGGCACGATATTCTGAACTTATATAGTTTGATTTGAAGCATAACATTTTAAAAGACGAAACTTACTCGCCAAACTTAAATATATGCTCGCCAATGGCGAGGTGGCGAGCGGAAATTTCGCGCCCTGCACTAATCTGTAAATTAAATTTTTAGAAACTCATAAAAATCGGAAATTTATTTAATTTTGAAGTGATTTTTTAAAAAATCTTTGAAATTCATTATTATTACTAAAAGAAAGCCCCCTTGACAAGCTTCGGCTAGAAATCTCCAACTACGGTAACGTTCCACTTTAACGATAGATTTGCATATTTTACCCCATATTTTTTTTTCTGAAAGTGTTACTTCATATCATCGTAACAGTAACTATTAATTGTTACGTCATTAAGGATACCTGAGTATATTTTTGGAACATTCTATTTTTTCGCTTTTTCGAAACTAAATTTAACTTCGCGTAGTTATTGATGCAATATATGATGCACTCGAACTCTACTTTATATTACACAAAAATTAGAAATATGAAAAGAATAATTATTATACAGGGTGTCCCAAAAACACTGATCTCTGCTTTTAGCCCTTAAACATTGATCATATATTACAAATTACAAAGTTACGTAAATAAAGGTACATAATTTTATGAAATCGATTAACATTTTCAGGGGATTAAATTTGAAGAAATACATAAATTTTTATACGACCCCCGTACCCCGCTCGCTCCTCCGAGTGTTCTGGAATCGACCCTTTTGGTAGGGGAGAAGACCCGGAGCTCGGCATTGCGCGCAGTAGCGTCGACACGACGGGAGCCGGTGACTGACGAATCTCCACCTCAACGTGGTGAGCGGGTGGTAGCGTGGTGGTGGAGTAGCCAACTTCGCTGGGTGGTGAGTCGGCTAGCGGCTCACAGAACCTGGGTTGTTCCCCCTTTGGGCCGGTTCTCGGCTGCAGGGGATCAGGTCTTCGGGCGGCAAAAAACCACCACATAGGCTGAATTCTCGCACCTAGTTGGTTGACTGTGTGTTGCCGACTTGGATGGTGATGTGAGAGCAAAGGCTAGCGAACGGAGATAGGACAGTCACCACCATTGTCTAGGGCAAGAAGGAGGAGAAGTCGGACTCTGTATGACAAGGGAACGCAGGTGGTTTCGTAGTGACGCTTGTCGGAGCGCGAGGCGGCATGCAGCATCCCTCGGTTCCGTGCAGGCGGCGGAACGTAGGTGGCGGGCTCGAAGAGACTCGCACGCACTGGCGTCGGGTCTGTAGGCCCTTCGATCCCCATACACCCACTGCGTCTCCCCTTGTAGCTGGAGTAGTTGTGTGCCGCCCTCAGGGTCGTTCAGGAAAGAGATTGCCCGTTCGTACCAAGAGCGCGGGCGGTCGTCGAGGTGCCCCATGCCCAACATGACCCAAGCGCCTTCTCTGGGAGGGGTCTAAAGCGCTCTCGGAACTGATCGACTGCGAGGAACCGGGCCGGAGGCTTGTCTTTGACAGCGACCGAACCTCTCTTCGAACCTGGGGCCGAAACCAGTCCAGCGCGTCTATGCGTAGTCAGAGCTTTCTGCGCCTGACAAGGTTGGGACTAGCAGACCTCTTCTAACAATACCTTCTCGTTACTAACCTCCAACCGGGTCCGTCTCTTTGGCGCACTTGAGAGGATTTTCCACGTCTCTCAGAGTCCGGTAGTGGTCCTTCCATTCTTCCGTTATTAGTGCATTATATGTGCGTGATCTCCAGGAGTACCGGGTCGCTTGGATCTCGATGCCTCGCGGGTGCTCCATGGAGGGACAGCCCAGCCAGACGTGTCTATGCGTTGAGACCAGTTTTCTTCGAGGTCTCGGGTTGGCGAGAAGAACCTCCCGCTCTTTTGTAGTGATATTATATGTGCATGACCCGCAGAATGGTTCGCCATTCGGCGGTGACAACCCAGCCAGGCGTGTCTATGCGCTAGGGACCGAGTTTCTTCGAGGTTCCGGGTTGGCGAGAAGCACCTCCTGCTAGCCGCTCCAAATGAACTAGTCGTTTCCTCCTTCCCTAGGACTCGATATTCGGAAGGGGCGGTAAATTAATGGGAAGTGGGAGTGTTCACCATTAGGCTGAGGACCCGTTTTCCCTTATGGGATTTCGGCTACGAGGCTGGGGTTCACTCTCGCTATCCGCCCAAGTGAAAAGATAGTGGGCCTTAGAGGGAAGGCTCCACTAATGTTGCTTCGACCTAAATGTCATCAATCTCACTTGGGAAAGAGAGCATGAAGTGCAGGTAGGCGTACGCCCCCGCTTCGCTCTCCGGCCGAAGAGCACCACCTAGGGGGTCCCCGGGTAAACCGGATCCTCCATGGTCGTGAACTCGTATGGGTTCTTCAAGAGCCTGGAATCGGCGTATGATGCGTGGCTGCCTTCGGCAGTCGCGGCCTCTGTCATACGACCCCCGTACAAACATTTCCCAAGTGTAAATTGTGCCCCATACTCTAATAACGTCATGTACAAAAATTCAGCATTTCATCATAAAGAGTCTCAGAGATATGTTTAAATAAAGTTTGTGAGGAGTTATACATAGATTAAAATGCAAATCTTTACAGATAGGGTGTAGATGACGCGACGCAGAAATGCATCATAAGCAAATAAAATATGTCTCTTACCTTTAGTTTTATTTACAAATTTACAAAGCTATGTTTCCTGAAAATTACTTTAAATTCTTACATGATGAATTACAGAATAAAACTTGGAAGTGGGACAGTCAATGAACATTAAAACAGCTTAGAAATGTTTGGCAGAAATGTAAATATAATGTAAACATTTTGAACAAGTTTTGTAATCTTTGCGTAAAGTTATTATTTCTACACAAAGTTTAGATACTTTTCTACCAATAAATAGAACAATTATTATTTATTTATGCAATCATTGTTTTATTTCGTAATTTGTGTAGACCCCTATGCGCGATCATTCGACATGATTTCTCCCCTTTGCGAACTCATATCCAAGTATAGAAAAGTGGTCTAAGTCAACATTTATGTATTTTCATAGGTATGCGACTTTTTATGATAAAATGCTGAAACTTTGTACATGACCTTATTAGTTTATAGAGCACATTTTACTCATAGGGAAATATTTTGTATGGACGTCGTATAAAAATTTAAATTTTATATCGATTCAAATTTAATCCCCTGAGAATTTTAATCGATTTCATAAAATTCTGTACCTTTTAAGTAGATTTCGTAAGAAATACTATCTATCACATTCACCCCTATGTTGAAATTTTTGAAAAAATTTTGCATATCTACGCCGATCATGACTTCCAGAACCCAAAACTACCCCCAGTTGAAAATTATATATATACACTAGAATGCCATAAATGATGAAAACTTTCAGTTTTAGACATTTTTTCAAAAATTTAAAAATATACATATCAGATTATTTTGGAATTTTAGGATTAAAAAGAACAGGTTTGACTTCATATTTTTCAACGTCGATTTGATAAGGAGGACAATTAATGGACCAACCAAAAATTAAAGAAAAAAAATAATACTTGGGATCACCCTGTAAAATAAAATGCACGAAATGATCTGTCGCTGCAGAATATATATAGGCAGACATTGTATAATATGTGCATTCATTTGTGTAAAAATAGCATGTATATTAATAGAGATATAGCGATTTTTTTTTAATTAAAAAAAATTCTTGCATGTTTTTTGCTTATAACACACAGGGTTTTTAACCAAATTTAACGCCAATTTCAGAAAAATTGACAAAATGTAGTAGCAATAACATAGTGCTATTGGAATATAAATATATTAAATATTTAAGGAAATATGAGCAGTTGTATGAAATAATTTTTATCTGCGCATGCGCGAACGATATCAAGGAACTTTTTGCATAATTTAGTAGTCAACTCTCTGGAGCAACTTAATAAAAAAAATCAGTCAAATATCGAAAAAATTCAGAGAGATATCGGCGTTAGAGTGAGCCGTTTTTTAGTTTCTGACTAAAACTCGATGAATGATAAGGGATTGTCCACAAATTGTTATTTTTAAGTTATCTGAAAGCATTCGGAAAAAGTTTTTTGAAAAAGCTATTTAATTATAGTTTACGGTTATGTTTAGGAAGATTTTGATTCTAAACTACGATGAAAAGGAAAATATAGTCCATACATTGATTACATTTAGGTAAATTGAGGTGTTTATAATAAAATTTTGTGAAATTTAGCCCAATACGCAAAACACTCTACAGTAAATTCTATCGCATATATATGTATTTTCTGTATATACGTAATTTGTATGCCAGTAGTGAAGATGATAAACTAAAATCTAAGATATATTATACATTTTTCATAAGTTATGAGTCAATAACTTGTAATTTGATTTTTACAGTTATATTTCAATAGCTTTTTGGGAAATTATGTAATAGATCGGAACCGTCTATGCCTAAAACGTGTTGTGAAATCAAACCGAAAGGCTTCCTTTAGAGGCGATTTCAGGGGAATTTTGATCGTCTACGACTAATGATGCAAGTGATCGTACCGTCCGGTGGAAGATCGTGGCACTTGGTTTTCATGGCCAAGCTGCAGTTCACAAGCCAAATATCACGCATCTGAATAAGATCCGTCGATTAAAGTGGTTCAAAGAACGACGGCACTGGTCAGCAGAAAAATGGAAAACATCCTATGGAGCGATGAATCACGCTAGCAGTTTTGGCAGTCCAATGGACGTGTTCGTGTGCGGCGAGTGCCTGGCGAACAATATTTACAGGACTGTTTCATACCCAGAGTGAAATTTGGCGGAGGTGGGATCCTGTTGTTTTAATTTCTGGGAGTATGAATGCCGAAGCCTACAAAACAATTCTGGACAATTCAGCGCTACCGATATTATGGCAACACTTTGGTCTTGTTCCATACCTGTTTCAGCATGACAATGCTCCATGTCATACAGCAGGTGTTGTTAAGACGTGGTTTGAAGAAATTGGTGTGGAAAACATTCCCTGGCTAGCTCAAAGTTCAGACCTCAACGCTTTGGAACACCTTTGGGATGAGTTAGAGCCAGTCCAACTCGGCCAAAAACACCACAGAACTGTTTGCTACTCTACAGGATGAATGGAGCAATATTCCTCCAGAAACGTATCGAAAACTGATAGAAAGTTTTACCTCAAAGTGTTGCAGCAGTTATTGCGGCGAAGGGTGGCCCTACACGATACTAAAGTTATGCTGAGTCCCCTTTAAATTCATAGTATGAGGGGCAATAACATCGCAGTTTAAAAATTAAGAGGGGGAAGGGTAGCTAAATAAGTTTCTAACTCAGTTTTTTTCAAAATAACTGCGAAACTAAGAAAATCAATAAATAATAGAGCTTCTCATTAATAAGCAAATATGTAGATTAATTAATAATTAATTTTATTGAAAATTCAAAATGTGTTTGCGCATTATTTCAAAGCATTATTTCATTTTTATTTTCATTTAATTAAGAATTAAATTCAGTTTTAAGATGTTTTGAAATATTACATCAGGGTACAAAATATATATTTAATTAATAATACTGAAAAAATAAGAAAAAACTAATAACAAATGAAAATACACTTACAAATTTTGGCATCATAACATAAAGTAAGTGCGCTTCGCTAAAGTTGCGTTGAAAATGGATTCAGCATCTACTCCCTCCCTCCACCCTCTTACCCTTGAGCAGCACAAATCTCTAACAAATACAATGCTATGGATTTTTGAAGAATATCCACCCCCCCCCCCCCGATTTCCTTCGGTCCTAATGACAAGACTACCAATAGCGATTATTTTTATATTCTATTTTCACTATTCTTTTCAAAAAATAAATTTTGTATTACGTTTCTCTTACACATGTTGTTAAAGCGCATGTGAAAAATTTTTATTTTGAAAAAGTGGTACGAGAAAAAATTAAAAAGTAGTCGCCAGTGTCAGCTCTGTAATAAGGTGTCTTGTGACAAATCGCCATGTACATGCTGGTTTTCCAAGAAAAACTAAAGTGTCAATAAACAATGAAAAATAGAATACAAATTAAGATATCTGACTACATTTAAAATGCGAATTTTGTCTAACATTTTTGTTTTCTTTGTATTACATTTTATTAAAGCCCGCATTTTTACCTTTCCAAATCTGCGCTTACATTTATTGTACTATAAATAAAACCTAAGTTATCAGAATTTAAAAACTACTTGATAGTGAATGAAACCGGAAGTGCCAAACGTTTCAACGTTAATTTTTTTCCTTCGTGCAAAAACTGCCAAAACTGTCTTTCAGATATAAACAGCAAAAAAAAAAAAAAAAAAAAAAAAAAGACCTTGATCGATAACTACAGTAAAATTCTAATTCACATAACTGTTAAGTAAATGTTAAATAAAGTTTAAAATAGTTAAGTAAATATTTCTGTTAAATAAATGTATTTTATGGAAAATGCACTTTTCTGTGAAAATTCCATACGCAAAACATAATTTCTCAAAAAGCTATTGAAATATCACTATAAAAATCAAATTGCAAGTTATTGACTCAAAACTTATGAAAAATGTATAATATATCTGTATAATATAAATATATCTGTATAATAAAATGTATAATATAAATGTATAAATATACGTTATACACAAAATACATACGTATATATGCGATAGAATTTACTGTAGAGTATTTTGCGTATTGGGCTAAATTTCACAAAATTTTATTATAAACACCTCAATTTACCTAAATGTAATCAATGTATGGACTATATTTTCCTTTTCATCGTAGTTTAGAATCAAAATCTTCCTAAACATAACCGTAAACTATAATTAAATAGCTTTTTCAAAAAACTTTTTCCGAATGCTTTCAGATAACTTAAAAATAACAATTTGTGGACATTCCCTTATCATTCATCGAGTTTTAGTCAGAAACTAAAAAACGGCTCACTCTAACGCCGATATCTCTCTGAATTTTTGCGATATTTGACTGATTTTTTTTATTAAGTTGCTCCAGAGAGTTGACTACTAAATTATGCAAAAATCGTGCAAAAATTATGCTTGATATCGTTCGCGCATGCGCAGATAAAAATTATTTCATACAACTGCCCATATTTCCTTAAATATTTAATATATTTATATTCCAATAGCACTATGTTATTGCTACTACATTTTGTCAATTTTTCTGAAATTGGCGTTAAATTTGGTTAAAAACCCTGTGTGTTATAAGCAAAAAACATGCAAGAATTTTTTTTAATTAAAAAAAATCGCTATATCTCTATTAATATACATGCTATTCTTACACAAATGAATGCACATATTATACAATGTCTGCCTATGTATATTCTGCAGCGACAGATCATTTCGTGCATTTTATTTTACAGGGTGATCCCAAGTATAATTTTTTTCTTTAATTTTTGGTTGGTCTCCTAATTGTCCTCCTTATCAAACCGACGTCGAAAAATATGAAGTCAAACCTGTTCTTTTTAATCCTAAAATTCTAAAATAATCTGATATGTATATTTTCAAATATTTAAAAAAATGTCTAAAACTGAAAGTTCCCATCATTTATGGCATTCTAGTGTATATGTATGATATAAAAATTTCTAGATCCAGCAACCGTTGACAGGCCAGCCACGATCTCTATAAATTTACACCAGATCATAGCACTATTATTCCACCGCCACAAATTACTAACGCTGTTCCATGCTATATGATGACGAATTATACTTCTTAGAGGCAGTCGCATGTGACCGGAGAACAGGCTAAGTAAATGAATCCAGGCAGTTTCCCACTGAAGAAAGACACATGGTATTGCCGAGACTAGAGCTCCTATAATACAGGCTGAATCATACCGCCATTTAATGACCCAGCGGACCAAAAACCAAGCTAAAACCGGTTAGCTTACCGTACTAGTGGACGGCGAGTGACAGTAACGAGGACGGCGAACACCTGCTCAGGCGGTTTCCTAATGCTGAGCTAGGTCACAATATGGCGGTTATTTTGGGCAACAGAATGGATATGCGTCAGCTCCCCTTATAGGAGCCTTAGCCGAGACAACTGTTTATTAGATGACGTTGATGTAACAACTCCACTAAATCTCATCAAAAACTCGAAGATATTTAATACATTAGATGACAGCACAAAGCTATGTTTCTTGAAGACTCTCTACCGATGAATACGTATTTTGACCCCCTAGTGACAGGGCCTAGTTGACAGAAGAAAAACGTACAAAAATCTGTGTCCGAAGCCAATGTAACAGTATAAATATTCCGAGATTTCTGCTCAAAGTTACAAGCGCGCGAAATGCTAGTCCAGTGACAGCCATGTTCGGCGGGAAACAAGAGGGGCAGAAAAGGCGGGCCTGCTCGCTAATGGATGAAAAAAGAGGCCACGAAGGTGTGTCTCTGACGTATGACCAAAACTCTTTATCAGAAGCGGCATTTTAAAAAGGTAAAAAGCCTTTGGGCGTGAAAAAGCCAGGAATTCTGGGATGCCGAATGAATTAAATAAAAAAATGGTATTACAAATTTCCAAAGAATAAAAATTCAATGTCTCAAAAGAAGAAAGTAGGCAGGTGCGTTTTAGAGGCAGTGTTGCAATTTAAGAGAATAAGGTTTTAATAAATACGTGTAGCTTTTAACAGATTAAGATTTTTAGAATGATAAATAAAAGAATATTTTCATTAAGTTATATAATAAAATATAAAATAGATTTAAGAGATATTTTAAAAGAGAGGGAAAATTTAGAATTGTAAGAATTTGAAATAATTTAACTAAGGAAAAATGGCGAAAATTTTTTATTATTACATGTATATACATACATCACTTTTTTATGGACACGATAACTTCCATAATTCTGCCCAATATCTTCCTAACTGATACATAAAATCAAGGGGCATAAATCTCAGTCAAGTTCGTTAATGGGCAAAATCAAACCACGGGGGGGGGAAGGGGGGCTTTTTGTGAAAACAGAAAAAAACCCATAACTTCTTAATTATGATAGGTATCGAATCCGTTTAAAGTTATTATTGCTTCTAGGAAAAGGCCGAAAATTTATGTATGACAGATTTTTGATATAATTAAAATTGGCCTCAAGGGGGGGGGGGGGGGGGGATAGGGGTTTCAGAAGAAAAAAAATCATAACTTCGTCAATTCACAAGATACTTAAATTTATTATAAATCCTCTTAATATTATCTACAACTTTTATCTTGACATGTTTTTTATAGGACCAACCATTACAGTAAAAAAAATTCAAAACAAAAAAATCCCTGCCGCCTCCGCCTACAGACACAGGTAGATTTCGAAGTAGATGGTCCAAAGAGCCGTATCATGGCAAAAGGGTAATTTCTTCTGCAATTTTCAGTAAACAGGCTCCCCACTGTCTGTGTCTTCGAAATCTACCTGTGTCTGTAGGCCGAGCCGTCAGGGTGTTTTTTTACGTAACTTTGTCTATGATCAATATTTAAAGAATAAAAGGCGAGGTCAAGGTTTTTGGGACACTCTGTATACATGTTCAGTTACGCATGCATTTCAAGAAGCAAACGATCTAATAAAAATATTTTTAATAAACTTTTCATTTTTCTTATAGATGTTTTGTATGGATCTAAAGAATTTTACGATTGCTGAAGTAACAAGAACTCTTCCGATAGGAGGTACAGTTTACCGACGCAATGGAAAACCTTACGAAGAAAAATTTCAATGGAAATTCCTGTACGTAAGATATATCATCCGATATAATAATAATATAATAATCCAATTTTTCATCTACTCATATCCTAGGGAATTAAAGAAAGGTCCAATATTGGTAGATTTGATTTTTGTTTTTGAGACCTGTCCAATGTGGTGTATGGAAGATGTGAATTTGAGATAGCAGTACGACCAACATTTTTATTGACGAAAAAATAAACGTATGTGTCCACATATAAGGAATCGGTACCTGGTAGACCGAGCATAGCTCAGTGATTTTTTTTCTACATTCTGTTTATATTGAGAACATTGTGTTTTATTTATTTATTATTTAAGTGTATTTATTTCTACATGAACATGTCATTTATATTTTTTAAAAGTAATAATCTAACAATTGTTTTTTGAGATTTTTATTTATCTATCATTCAGAATCCATTTTCTTAGTATTTTTTATAAAATCTTTCTGTTACACCTTTCTGCAGTCTTTAAGTACTTAGTTAGTTGGTTGTTGGAGTATTCTATATTTCTTTCCATACAACATTGTAAGTGTGTCAAGGATTTTCTGTAAGCAGAAGTACTTTAAACTCTTTCTCTTCTTAGCCTGGAAAAAACAATGTCGAGCATTCCATGCATAAAAACAGGTATTCATAAGTCAACGCCAACAGAATCGAAGGTCTGACCGTGAGCTTTGTGTATAGATATTGAAAATGCTAGCCTAACAGGGAATTGATGTCTTTGCACCATGCATCCAAGTTGACCTCTGCTTGAATCGAGAGTAATTCGCAGGAAGTGAACTTCTTGATCTGAGTATTCTCCTGTGATTATTTTTGCTTTGGTGATGTTATAGAAGAGTTCTTTAACAGTTAGCCTTGTTCCATTCCAGAAGCTTTCTGAAACATTTAAATTGCACAGTAGTATGTTAATTGTGTTAATTTTTGCCTTTATCTCATGAAGTGGCAAATCAGCTATGTTGATGGAGTTGAGAAATTCTTCTGTAAACTGAAGACTCCTACAGGTTGATCTTTGACGGAATCGTAGCTGTGGTAGACTTTATATTCTCCAGAAAGCTTCTCAACAATGTCGAAGTTTATCTTGCTAACATCTGTATTTAATGATGCAAGGATACCTCGATCCTTCATTTCTTTATAATTTTTTTTGTTTAAGCAGCTCTCAAAGACTTCATCGATGAGGTTACCTTTTGAAAGTATATCTACAGGCAGTTCGATTTCACACATCGATGAAATCGAGAAGTAAGCGTTGAAGCCCTCGATAAAAAGAATTCTTTACTGATGAACTTGGGGGCATTGAAAAGACATTTGCCTACAAAACTCTTTATCACATCGTTTCTGAAAAAAAGTACAAAGGCATTGTTCATGGCATTGACTGGGATTGCTTTGATTCTGCTACCTGATGGAAGTACATCACACAAGACTTTTGGAATTAAAGTTCTGTCGACATCAGATTCAATTTCAAACATCAAACCTAGATCCGCTAAAGCTGTCGTGCCCATATAACCTTTTAATGAAATTGAACTGAAGTGGTGCCAGAGGTAACTTCTTTTGATTAATAAATATAATATTTCACTTCTGTTTGCTCGCAGTTAGACGGGTAGACATTGGCGAAAGTCCCCTTCTAGGACCATAACCTTTCGATCCAACTGCAAATTGAGATTTCCAATAAAGCACAGCCTGATCTATGTTGTGCAGTCCGTATTTTGACAGCATACGCACTTCATCCCTCAAAAATACATAAATTTCGCTGAGTTCGACAGTTTTAGCGGATCTAGGTTTGATGTTTGAAATTGAATCTGATGTCGTTTGAACTTTAAGTCCAAAAGTCTTTTGTGAAGTACTTCCATCAGGTAGCAGAATCAATGCAATCCCAGTCAATGCCTAGCCAAGATGACTGCTTCTCTCGGCCGGGTTCAGGGCCCCTGGCGGAAGGCACCGTAGACAGCTGGTTTCAGGCACGGGGCCGGTTGGTGGTGGCCGATTAAGGACATGGGAAGCTGGTGAAAATGTCTAGAGCGGATGAGAAAACGGGCTCGGGCGACTCCAAGGTCCGGTCGGACCACTTTTTTGCTTTCTAACTTCTCCCCCTACCCAAAGGCACTTTCAACCTAGTCACCTCGACGTGTGGCGTAAGTAGGAATAAATTTCCTTTTTTTTGTTTCTATCTTTTGTGTTTACTAACATTTTTTTGTATTTGTGTGATATCCATTCCCTGGAAGAGAACTAGAGGTATCCTTCATAGGAGTTCCTCGATCCCAACTAGAGGTATCCTTCATAGGAGTTCCTCGATCCCAACTGGGGATATATCAAATCTCTGGAAGGAGCCCCTGGCTAGTTTCTGGGAACTGGTCGTTCCTATGAACTTCCAAAAAAAACCCGGGGATGATGATGTCACGGTCTTCCTTCAGGGAACCAAACCTGCTCCGGCCACGCGAGTACCCATGGTTGGGGTTACTGTCGTAACGGTTAGGAATCAGGTTTTCACATTGCCGGCAATGTCCATTATTGGATGGGAGCCTATGGTCTATTAATTTTATCCATCAATATCGTCCATGCCAAGTTGATAAACCCAGTATCGGAAATTCCTACATTCAGTTGCTTCTGTATTTAACTTGAAGGTGATAATTCGGTAAGCACACTTACTTGCTTATTCTACAGAATTAGTCATTCATCCTGTTTCTCGGATGAAGTCTTCAGCCAAATCTGTCTTGAACATTTCTCTTAGATTTTCGGGAGATCCAAAAATGTTAATCTGTGTAAACAGTGTTCTCATGAATTTAGGCATTTTCGACATAGTAGATTCTTGCAGACTTTCATTCCAATGTTGCTCGTCGTAAGTTAGTTCACGAAGAAAACAAACTTTCTTATATGTTGCATATTTAATGCCATCAACTGTCAGCATATCATCGAAGCTTGTTGTATTCTTGTCATGGTACAACAACAGTCGTAAATGGTAGAGTTCCGGCTGGGAGATGAAATTTACATTATGTATCCGACCAATAACGCGCAAATGTCGAGTACTTCTGACCCGTATCTGCTAAATCTTCTTGTGATAGGTTAATGTTTGGAATTCAACATTGACCTGATAGATGGATACTTAAGCGCGGAATAGAATGACTTTTCTTTGAATCTCGTTGACAAATAATTGCCAACATACTTCTGGTGGAGTAATACATCGACCTTCAACATACACTGTTAAAAAATTTGTTTATTGACAGGTTGTCTTCCGTGAATTTTGATTAGAAAGGTTCCGTTTTGTTAGAAAAAGGGAATCTCTCCCATATATCTGCCGCTACCTAGCTAGAAAAAGTTTGCAAAAAAAGTGCACAAAATCCGAGCGTATTTGGCACCTCTACTTATGCATAAAAACTGCAAACTGAATTGTGCACAAAAAGTGCATAAAGTGTATCCCTAAATTGTACACTTTTTAGACTTTTAAGATTACAGAGTTTCAAATACGGAATTATTAATGTAAAAATCTATCATCCAATGGGATTGCAGTATTTTTGATCGCCACATATGCGCTTAAACTCCTTCGCGTCTGTATCGCTCCATTTATGGACTACAAAGACGGAACATTCCTCAAAAAACAGAAACATTAAGGCAACTCTGCTGCCAGTCCTTTTTCCGTAAATTGACGGATTTTTTTTTTTTTTTACAGTATACTGTTAAAAATAATCTGAAATTCACGGGTATTTTTTTCCTGAATTTCACAGAAAAAGTCCCTTTTCAGGACAAAAGGGCATTTTCAGTTAAAAGCAGAAAAATTCCTCATATAAGAAAACAGCCAACGGAGATATTCCTTTATCTGCTGCATGTTTATTTTCAATGTTTCAAAAACTGACATGTTGCTGCACAGAAAAACTAAAAATTCCATAAATTAAAATATCAAGTTTATTTAAAACAACAACCAGAAAATAGTGCTTTCGAATTTAAAAAAGCAAAAATTAATTATTTCCATTCTTTTAATATTATTTGCAATTCATTCTTTAAAGTTATAAAAAAGTATTCGCACTTAAAATATATTCCAGACAAACAGATTAATATGTATATAAAATAGCTAAATTAAGTGAAAAAAAATTGATTCTATTTAAAAAAGCAACAAACAAAATTAATGCTTTCGAATTAAACTCATTCCTTTAAAATTATTCGCAATTTATTTTTTAAGGTTCTAAACGAACACATTTAAAAAATACATAATAGTTGATTAAAAATCGATTTTCGCAAAAAAGCAAAAAAAAAATTATCGAATTTAATTCAAAATATAATATTTATATTGTACATCTAACAATCAAATTAAGAATATAGATAATTGATGTTTGTATCCTCTATTAATACTGTTTTCAACCATCATCTCATTACGAAATATCACCGCAATTAACTTCAAAATTACCAGTTTTCTAAACACCAAATTGTTTAAGTCCCAAGCTGCGATTTGAAGAAATCCCCTATCATCGTTTCCTACTCTTACTCTGGCAAGGACCCGCTGGTCTTACGGTAAAGCACTCGGCTCAAACCACTAACGTTCCCAGTTCGAGCCTCAGGACGGACAAAGAATGTTCTTGCATTACATCAAATATTAAATACTCCCGTAATAGTCAACAGATGGCAGCACAAATAGAGATGACATTTTTTAAAACCAAGTTTATTTATAACGGAAACTTACCGACTCTTCAAACGGAGTTTTCCCTTCCTTTATCTTTCAAAACGAAAAATGTACTAACGGAACGGAAAAAGCCCGGCAACTTTACTGCCAGTAGTTTTACCGTGAATTGACGGATTTATTTTTAACAGTGTAGGTGTGTACTTCATTGTACATAAGTTTTTCTTTGGTTTGCAATTATCTTGATTTATGCGCATTGATACCCTTTGTAGATATATTTCTAGAGATATTTTACAACACGAATATTTTCCACATATTCAACGTTAATATGCCTACTTGCATTTTATCAACAGATAGGCATTATATGGAGCTACGTAATGTTATCTCTTGTTATTTTGAAACCATTTATATCCTTTCTGTAAACAGCATTCGTGCGAAAATCTTAAACTATTTTGATCCAACTATGAATTGTGTCTACGTCAATAATTTGGTTTTTCATCGTCTGCTAAAATGAGTGATTTCGTTAAACGTTTTAGGGGTGGTTGAAGCAACATTTTATACGCCCATTTTTATTAATCATACACGGTGCATTCGCGTTTAGTTTTTTACAGGGATTGGGAATCGTCCATTTAAGCAATAGATTTCGTAAGTCAAGATCATCATAAATGAGAATTTCAGCTAAAATCAAGTTATCGAGTTCATCTGAGTTACAGATTCTATCTTCAGGAGTGCTGATACGTAGCATAGGCATATATGGGAGGCCACGTTTCTGGAATTCTATCGTATAAACATAAGTGGCAACTTTTCCAAATACTTGATTTTTGCCCAATTCTTTATTAATGTCATCGAATATAATTTTACAAACTTTAGCAACGAGGTTAGATCGGTCTTGAGCAGATTGCTCAAGTATACTTCCATCTTCCAAGACAATCCCTGATGTATCTTTAATTTCTGGACATTCAGCATCTGATGTAACAGTGATAAAGAAATCTGGCGATCCATATCAGTAGATAATGGCCATCGCATCTTCGAACTGGACAACATAGTATCGCGTTGAACCAATGAAAGAAGATGGTTGTATTATCTTTTTACCAACAATAACATTTTTTTCAGTGAGTTTCTTAATAAGGTAGGTAACCCCAGAATATTGGTCAGAAAGAGTTTATTTTATTAGCCTTGATACATTGGATGCGATCGCGCTCTACTATGATGTATGTATCAACGAGATATTCTTGGAAAAGCCGACCACAAAAATGTTGAATTGTATGTGGCGCAAATCAGCACCCGTAATACCTGATTGTTGCGGAAGGTAGTTAGTAAGTTCAAGTCAAGAATAAATTCTATATTGTGCTAATTCTAATCGAGTAAGATGCTGATGACTTCTATAAGGTGTTCGCAATTATAGAGCCAAAGGTTCCTTTGGAGTAAAATAGTGGGTACGTGAAATGTTCTATCCGTTTATCAGTGTTCCCCAAATTCACGATTTTCTCTCCTCCCTGATGTACCACCATTTCGTTATCTGGGAACCTTTTATCAGCGTTGAGTGTAAGGACAATGCATACATCATTGGTCATAGGGACATTGAAACTTCTGTAATCAGTATTTTTTACATTGTAAACAGGAGATTGATATACGGAATATTTATTCCTTTGGACTTAGCGCGCCGGTTCATTTCTTCAACTTCTCGCATAATCATAAATGATGTGGTTGGCAAGTTTCATGAAAAAAGTTCCAGCCGTTTCTGATATCATCCGTAATCGGGAAAATTGCTTGCTCGTTTAATTCACCGAAAAGCCATTACATTATGGCCACCTGTTTAATACGACGTGGGACCACCTTTCGATCTAAAAACCACCAACACCCGGCGTGACATTGACTCGACAAGGTGCTCATAGGTAGGCTGAGATATCTGGTACAAAGCGCTCACTAACTGCTCCTGCATTTCCCGCACATTGTGAGGTGGTAGTGTGGCAGCACGAATTCGGTTTTCCAGGTGGAACCACACATGTTCTATTGGATTCATGTCAGGTGAATTTGGAGGCTAAAACATAACTTGAAAGTCATTAAACTGTTCCTCGGACCACTACCTGACGATTCGACCCGTATGACATGGTGATTTATCCTGTTGGTAAACTCTATCACCCACCGGAAATACTGTTGTCATGAATGGGTGCACCTGGTCTGCAAAGATGTTCAGGTAGCGCGCAGACGTCAGGGATTGTTTTATGAAGATTATGAGTCCTAATGTGCCCCAAAAAAACATCGCCCACACCATAATACCGCTGTCACCGGCATGTCTCCGGTTAACTGTGCATCCGGATGCCATCGTTTCCGTTGGAAATCGGAGTATTCGCACGCGTCTGTCGATGTGATGGAAAAGAAAACGTGATTCATCAGACTTTCTTCTATTCTTCTATGGTCCAATTCCAATGTTCCTGGGACCATTGTAGGCACTGCTGTCGATGACGTGCCGTCAGCGCAGGGACGTACTTCGGCCGCTTGCTGCAAGTCCCATGCGCAGCAGTGAACGCCGCACTGTGTGCTGTGAAACACTGCCTGGGTCGCCACTGTCGTAGCTGCTGGTGATTTCGGCCGCTGTAGCTCTTCGGTCACGGCGAATAATGCGTAACAATCTCCGGTCTCCTCTGGAATCAATGCGCCGCTGACGACGCACCTCTGGCCGCCGACTTGTCGTTTCACCATCCATACACCGCTTTTGATACGTGCTCACAACGACTGTACGTGAACAGCCCACCAAACGCGTCGTTTCTCATATCGACGTTGCCAGTCGCCAAGTTATAACGATTTGACCTTTATCAAATCCTGAGAAATTTGCTGTTTTTCCCATTATGTTGCTAATCACGCTGTTTTGAAATACAATGCAGGGACGCATTATATACTTCAACATCAGCGGCGCACGCATCGTGGTTTTGTTTCTGGGGGAGCTCATTGTTATAGATGGAAGGTGGTCATAATATAATGGCACTTCTGTGTATATATGATATAATGAATGAGTTAAGAGATTTCAATAATCAAAAGTTGAAAAAGCTGAATCACTACATGCCATAAAGTTAATTAGTGTTGAAAATAGACATTAAGTTATGTACTGAAATAGCATTATAGGCACATTTGTCTGTTGTCGACGTCGTGATGTCGCAGTGAGAAAATATTTAAATTAAGGTACCAGCAGTGATTAAATTCTTGAAATATTCAAATTAACAATTATTCAGATTTATACAAAGTGATACCTATTCCTCCAATGTTATACTATGTAATTTTCCCTATTATTATGTCTTGCTCTTCTTTTAATTTCATTTGATAAAATATTACATATTTTAGAAAACGTGTTCCTATATTTTATTCTATTTTAAAGGTTACTCTGCATTGCTCAATAATTACACACACTTAACATCTTTGAGATAAGATATAAGGAACAGCTTATACACTGACATACAAGCAAGATTTCCAAAGAAACACAATGTTTTTATAAGCACGACTTTGGGGAGTAAAGTTGCACGTGCCTTCTAAAATGTAAAACAAATAATGGGAATACTGTTCCTTCATCTTTTTGATTGATTTCATTATGTTCTATGATCGACTGTTACCCCTCCCCCCCTGAAACTTTTCAAAATCGATGTCTCTGGGTGTTGATCTTAAACAATCCGAAATGTTTGTATTCTCCCAGTATCGTACTTTTTTTCGGATGTTGCTACATCTGTAGATGGCAAACTATCCTCACTACAGCTCAACGAATGGGCTTAATTAATATTTCGAAATTATTTCTCTTTAAGGGAAATTGCACAATGTGGAGACCCACTAGAAAGACCAGTAGCGTAGTAGTCAGAGCACCTGCCTACCACGGTACAGATTCCTAATTAGCTGGGCTGCAGACCGGGTAAGGTTCACGCAACCTGTTATTCCTTCGGGGTCAATAAAATGAGTAACCACTGAGGGTCCCGCGTTAGACTGACCACCTGGTCTAGACATATTCTGCATAGCATCCCAGCGCCCATGATCAAGAAAATAGGGTTGAACACTGCAGGCCAGGATCCTTAATAGATCTTAGTGCCACAAGTATAGTTTTAGAAGACGCACTAGAGATTAATCAACACATTTTTGAAAATAATTCAACCTATTTCCCGCTCCAGCACACCTTGTCTAAACATATTCTGCATAGCATCCCAGCGCCCATGGTCAAGAAAATAGGGTTGAACACTGTAGGCCAGGATCCTTAATGGATCTTAGTGCCACAAGTATAGTTTTAGAAGACCCACTAGAGATTAATCAACACATTTTTGAAAATAATTCACCCTATTTACCGTTCCAGCGCACCTTCTCTAGACATATTATGCATAGCATCCCAGCGCCCATGGTCAAGAAAATAGGGTTCGACACTGTAGGCCCGGATCCTTAATGGATCTTAGTGCTACAGGTATAGTTTTAGCAGACCCACTAGAGATTAATCAACACATTTTTGAAAATATTTCACCCTATTTTCCGTTCTAGCACACCTTTCCCATTTTAATTATAAGATACTAGTTGCCCTGCTGCCGACTATGGACAAGGTTGGCCTTCACCCACATGTGGGTTTTATGTACATAATTATACGTAATGTTTTAGTTTGATATTAGTGTTTTATAACAATGTGCTTTGTATATGTTGCAATGTGTTGCGTGGAATTCCAGATGCCATAGCAATTAACAATTCCCTGCTTACTCTTCTCTTAATTGGACTTTCGCCGTATTACGCGAATGGAGCAATTAGTTAGCCTTCAAATATTATGTAAATTTCATATGTATGATGTGAACTGAATATTTATTTCAATATAGCATAGGAAATGGATATGTCCAGACCCACGAGACATATAGTTGAGCCAATTTGTCATGGCCGTCTCGTGGAGTGCATCTATGCGTCTATCCATCCATCAGTTTTCTAACTAGCAATACTCGGATGAAAAACTCAAATCACAGTTTCCTGCTCATAAAAGCGCAATCATGCTAGGAAAACAAACGAAACTTTGGTCATGACATAAAGCTTTTCTTGATGCATGAGAGGAGAAATGAGTGGAAGAAGTTTTGCTAATTGCTCCATTCACGTAACACGGTGAAAGTCCATTTAAAAGAAGAGGATGCAGGGAATTGTTAATTGCTATGGCATCTGGAATTCCACCGCTTCCGCTATTACGCGATTGGTCAAGCACTGAAGTTGCACTGAATCATTTATAGTGGAGAAAGTTACAGGAAATGCTTCATACATGGAATCCTTATAACATGGCATTTTTTGAGAAAAAGTTGTAGATCGCGTTCGTGTTGTTCTTAACGATTCACTCATATAGCAAGTGTGATTGTGCAACCCTGGTCACTTATTACCAAAGTTTTTATCAATTCCAGAGCACTACATCTTGGCATGCTGGTTAACCTAAACATAAACATTCTGTAACCGATCCTTACTAAAATTCGATCAATGGGAAAGATTATTTTTTAAATTTATTTCTATTAAGGGATATTATATAAGGTGTAGTCGATCTACTACAAATGAATGAACACCTAATTGATAGCAAATCACCTTATTTCCTATTCCAAGATGATTTTCAGATGATTTTGCATCCTATTTAAGAAGGGATTATCCTTCATCAACTTGTGAGTTTCTGGGTACATAGATGTTTATAAATGATATAGTTTCTTATCAGTGTATTTATATCATGTGCACTGATACATACTTACATTGAATGTAATAATTTAGATTACAAAAATGCTATGTAAATAACGAACTAAACTGCATAATGAAAATAATTCGCAAAAAATTATAAACTGTATCCGTAAACTGCATTAATACCATGACCTCCTTACCCTCTATAAAAACTTCTGAATCGGATATCGGTTTGCGCCGCTTATTCCCGCGCTTTTTTCTGATTGGTGGCAGTGTCAGCAAACGGCTTAATAGCCAATAAGATGTCTCATAAGCAATGCATCATTTGACACGTCATATAAGCTACTCCTTTTAATTGCTAAAAGGTATAAAATAAAAACTTTATAAACAGTAAAATAAGTTTTATTAGACTGTTGACATGTTTCGACTCCATCGAAGCCATTATCAAAACAACTAAGAATATTCTACAATTACACGGTCTATGAAGTTATTATTTGAGACACCATCATTAAATTTTTTACGTACTTTTTCATATTACGCATGTTATTTTTATTTTTACTTGGATGACCATTTCTATATTTGTAACCACGGAGTAACACACGGAGTATTACACGGTCTATGAAGTTATTATTTGAGACACCATCATTAAATTTTTTACGTGCTTTTTCATATTACGCATGTTATTTTTATTTTTACTTGGATGACCATTTCTATATTTGTAACCACGGAGTAACTCGAGCCAAAATTTTGGTAAGTTAAATGATGCTGCATCGTATGTCGAGTTAACCCATGGTTAAAAATGTGGAAATAAACATCCAAGCAAAAATAAAGAATAACGTGCGTAATTTGAAAAAGTACATGAAAACTTAAATGATGGCGATTCAAATAATAACTTCATAGACTGTGCCGTTGTAGAATATTCTTAATTGTTTTGACAATGGCTCAATGGAGTCGAAACATGTCAACAATCTGATAAAATTTATTTTACTGTTTATAAAGTTCTTATTTTATGCCTTTTATCAATTAAAAGAAGCATATTATTAAAAGTGGCTATATTTTTTTATATTTTGATATAAACGTCATACAACCTTTGCACGAAACTAACGAAAAAGACAGGCTGCCACCCTATCTTTTGCATTAGACCGCTAGGAACACGTGATGCTATTTTTGTATCATGTGATCCAAACGGTTTGAAAAAGAGACATGTGTAACGCACCGCGGTGCGGCAGCCTGTCTTTTTTGTTAGTCTCGACCTACCCAATTAGCACTAAGCCGCGTATTCTGATAATTTTTCTGGTAGATGGCGCCGTCAATCGTCGACAATGTCGTATATGTTCATTGCTGACAAGATTTCTCAGAGGCGAAGCATTTAGAATGTAGTACGATATTTGGATATGATTAGATCCTCAAGACAATCTTGATATCCTCGTTACCATTTGGTAGGGTAGCACACATCTACTACACTAGGTATACAGGGTCTGTTCCAAAAGTAGTAGGACTTATTTTTTAATAAACAAATTATTCATGAAAATAGTACAAACAATTAGAATTTTTTTAAGTAGCACCCTTCCGCATCTACACACTGCTGCCAACGAGTTTTCCAGTTTTCGCATGCCTCCAGGAACGCCGGGACCGGAATGCTGTTTAACTCCCTCGTCACGGCCTGTTGAACCACCTCTACCGAGCCGTGATGCTTCCCCTTTAGCGTCGATTTTATTCTCGGGAATAGAAAAAAGTCTGGCGGGGCCCAGTCAAGGCTGTAGGGGGGAATGAGGTAGCGTTGCCACATTGTGCTGGGCAAGATACTCGCTGTGTGGCTCGGCTCGTTGTCATGGTGCAGCCGAACTCAAAAATTTGGGTTTGTGGAATGCTCAATTCATCAGAATAATTCTGATACTCATCCTACAATCACTAAATCAGTAAATTTTTCACTTGCGACACATTTTCTTTAGTCTTGCTGGTCGAAGGGCATCCGGAGCGGTCGTCGTCTTCCACCCTTTCCCTACCTTCTTGGAACAGCTTGTGCCACTCAAAAACCCCCGATCTACCCATGGAAGCATCACCGTAGACCTCCTTAATCATGCCGTGAGTCTCTTCGCCCGTTTTACCAAGCTTTACACAAAATTTGATAGCGTATCGATGCTCCAGAAAACGCTCCATGATTCTCCGTGACGAGGCGTTTCGACAAGGGTTCACAGTACAAGCAGCCTGCTCTCTTCAACGGCCGAGAGCCGACTGCCGATTTTTCCCAGCATTCCCAATATCCCCCTCCACCGATCGTGCGCGTGCAGACCGCCTCTCATCCATCCATTCGCTCAGGAAAAAATCAGTCCTACTAATTTCAGAACAGACCCTGTATGTGCACGGTTCAGAATAAAATTTATGAATAATGCACAATTTATGAATAAAACAAAATGAGTTGAAACTTTTCAAACCATGTTTAAATAAACTGTATTTTTTGGAACGATAATCTGTTAAGGTAAAATCAACTTAGAATCCTATTTCATTTTCCAAGAGTTAATAAGTTTTTTGAAGTAAATAATATTTTAAATAACACGTTTTCTTCTTTTTTCAGACGATATTTTTTGACTATCTCACTTATATGTTTTTTTCTTGGAGGCGTATCTTCAATGTTATATCTATTTTTCAAAGTCTTGGTCTAAAACAGTGTTTATAATATGCTCTTTTAAGACATGAAGATCAAAACATAAAGAAGAAGACCTTTACTAGTGTCAATTAATCGTCGATTTGTTTCTTGGAAGCAAATTAATTATTTTTCAACTCACATAAGCTTCAAAAAAGACTCAAACAAGTTCTTCAAGATTTAAAGATACGATACAAGAAAATTTATTGTAATGATGTTCAAATAAATTCTCTTAAAATAAGGCTTAAAAAATTTTTTAATCTAAGAAAAAAAAGGTTTGATTGTAATAAAAGTGATTGTAATAAAAACCATTCATATGAATTACACAGTTTAAAAGCTTTGTGTGTTCTTTTTTATCTTGTCTTACAATGGAGAACAAAATTGTATTATATTTTCAAGAAGATGGCTGTTTAGCTATTATTGCAAATTGTGCAAAGAAATTACAAAATGAGATTGTGTTTTAGAAATAGAATTTGGTGGTAATGTACAACGCTCGACGAACACTATTGTTGTCGTAGAGCCTTAAACCTACAATGGTCATCCTAAATGTGTTATCATCCTAAATGTGATAATAATAATAATAATATTAATAATATTAAATAATATTTTTTACATTATTTTCTGAGTCGTTACACTAAACAAGAATTTAATGATCAGCGTCAATTTAACGATCTTTTCTCCTAACTTTCTTCTTTATCCCTCCGTATTTCAAACAAAACAAGTTTATGTCGACTAAAATAAATGAATAAAAGTTTAATAAAATGAACTAATAAAACTTTTTTGTTCAATTTTTAAATTAAAAACAAAAAGAAAAATGATCAAGCCAAATTTATTAATTTTAAGATCACCTAGTAACTTTTGGAGCACCAGATATAGTTCATAATTTTTTTTTTGCATGCATTCTTTATTCAAGCGACTTTTATAAAAGTTGTCTTTAAAATGACAATTTGTTTCATTTTCAACTTAAAAAAAAAAATGGTACTTTTCGGTTAGCTGGGCACCAGTGATATATGTACAAGTACATATATAAATAAATATGTATATACATACATATAAATACATATACATACATATATATGTATATATATGTATGTATAGATATGTACATGTAGATATATGTGTATACATACATATAAACATATGTGTGTATATATACATGTATATATATCACTGGCGCCAGGCTAACCGAAAAGTACCAAAAAAATACTATTAAACTAAGTAAAAACTACTAAATTTTTTTTTCAGAAATTGTTTCAACTTACTAAATAACTAAATCACCCATTTCTTTTTCAGAAAGCATTTGACAAGATCTATTATTTTAGAGCTGATCGTTATAAAATGTTACATAAACTAAAGTATGTTTCAGCCAAAACAATTTAACAGCATTCTTCAAAGAAAACCAAAAAACAATTGATTATTCAGTAAAGCCTTCTATCAAAGATGTATTAGTTAATTTTTCAATTTTGAAAATTGAATAGTTAATTTTAACAATCATAATATGAATGGTTAATGAATAATTTCCCGTATATAATAACGGAAACTGTACACTGAAAAAAATGACATTTTCAAATCCGAGTAAATCGATGTTTTCATTTTGTTTTGAAACTTTTTGTTTCGAATATGAAGATCTGAAATACCAGACATACTCAGAATATTGAAACATGGACATACTCAAAACTGAACACATAGAGGTCAGTTCATACTCATTTTTGAAACATGGTCATACTCAAAAATTATTAGGGTCATACTCATTTTTGAAACCTGGACATTCTCAAATATGAGCACATGATGTTTTATTCTTGAGTCTGTGCATGTTTTCAGGAATGAGTACAGGGGAACTCCAGTTATGCTTTTTGCCCGGGACCGAAAAACAAAACGAATAGCTCAATTAATGGTCTACGAGGACCATTTTTAAAAATATATCGAGGAAATTTCCTTTCGGAGAGGCATTTGTTACCTTTTATATTGAAAACGGAAGTTTCGTAAGTATTACTGCACAATGACATAAATTCACAGAAATGGAAAGGAGTTTAAAAAAAAAGTACGTAAGAGAAGTACACATGAGGTTATTTTATCTTAAAACCTTTATTAAATATACTTTTATACACACACAGAAATTATTGGAATCATTTTGACGTGTAAATAATTTATCAAAAATCAAATTAGTAGTTTAATGAATCTGATTGAAATACGTAATTACTAATATTCGGTTATGTTTTATCCAGCTGAGTACCACCTCCTTTCTCCCCTCGCCTATACTCCGTTTCAAATGTGACTATACTATTATAGTTTGATTGCCAGAAACAACCCTAGGACGATGGTCATCAGGGGTAAGGCAACGCATAGAAAAGGTTCTGAAATTTTGTTTTCTGCAAAACTTATAAGAGCGTTAGCTATTTACGTTACCTCAATTACACTCCTAAAAATGCAATTGATCCAATTAGCCAAAGAAATGCATACTTTGCTGCACATGAAAATGTCCTCCATTGTATGCTATCACGTGTTAGAAGTCATTAAGGAGTTTGGATTACGCCGAATTGTAAAAGTAGGGGCTGGAAATTTAGTTGGCAACAGAATTTTTTTAATTCCTGTATGTATAAACTTTGATGTCACAGATTATATTGATATGATTCAATGGCATGATGTTAAAGTAACATAACCTACTATGACGATGTATATATTTTTGACGACAAACTAAAGCGGTAAATAAAGCAAGCAGAAGAAACTGATCATGAGAGTCAACTTCAATTTTTCCCTATGTCACACACAAGCAGTTAAAATGATTGTTAAAATACACTGCTCAAAAAAATTAGGGGAGCAAGCAAATAAAAGAAGGGAATCGTGCGAGACAGCCATGCATGGGTATAAAATGGAGAGTACGTGTGTATCAATGCGCAATACAGAAAATAAGACGCAAAAAAATTGTAAGGGAGCTTTAATTTTTTGAAAGGATGGAAAGAACATGAAAAGATGGTTTAGGGCAACAATTTGGTTATATGTAAATTACAAAACAAGTGTTGTTTAGTAATGATGCAAGTTGTTTAATATGGCGTGTGGTCCCCTCTAAAAGTTAAGACTGCTGCACACCTGTTTTCCATGGATGTGTTGAGGTTATCAATAAGACTTTGAAGAATACTGTTCCACTATTGAGGAATTGCAATCTCCTTGTTCCAGACAATAAAAGAAAGCCTTCGTCGTGCTGCAAAGCGTCGTCCGAGTGTGTCCCAAACATGCTCGATCTGATTCAGGTCAGGAAAGCATGCTGGTAATTCCATGCGCTATATTGTTTCAGTTTCAACCATGTTCTCCAACAGACGAGCTGTATCATGTCAGGCATTATCATGCATGAAAATAAAGTAATCATCATGGGTGAAGCGTAAGGTATGACATGAGGTCCCAGTATCTCGTCTGTATACCTTTGGGCCGTCAAAGTGTCATTCCAAATGATATGTAGGTCCGTACGTCCACCTATGCTGATTCCAGCTCATACCATCAACCCACCTTGTCTGTAATGTGATCTTTCACGAATAAATGTAGGGTTATTTCGAGTGCCCCTTTCCCTCCATACAAATACACGTCGAGTGTCACACTCCAGACTGAATACAGAAGCAGCATTTGACTCCAATCCGTTGCCTTCAATCTTCATGTTCAGCAGCCCAACTTCTTCGGGCCTCACAGTGGTTTGTGGTCAACGGAATACAGATCATTGGCCTAAGTGCATAGAGACCACCCTGATGAAGCGTATTTCCCACTGTTTGGCTGGACACCCTTCGTCGTGTTGCCAAGAGCTACCGTTTTTGCAACTGAGTATCATCTCCTTTTCTCTATCGACGAACTGTTAACAGGATCTATCGGTCATCAGTTGCTGTGATGCACGTGGTCGACCTTGCCCTGGTCGACATCTAATATTTCCTGTTTCTTGGAATGGATTCCACAGCCTTACAAGGACATTTCTATCAACTCCAACAGCGTCCGCTACACTTCGTTGTGTTTGCCCGGATTCAAGTCTATCTCTAATACGCCAAGCCATGGATTCCGGTAAATCACGTTGTTGTGACATTTTCAAATGACCCTTTCTCAAAACAAAAGCTGAGCAATTCAATTTCGTAACTGAGACAGTAAAACAGACATTTCTGCGAAATCCTGATTTCTTCACTTATCTCCTTTTTTCTGGTTTTTGACGTCATGAACTTTGATTTACATATGCAGTTTAATTTTTCTGTTTTCTGTTATGCTTTAAATTATGGATGTTTTAATTTAAGTTACTTATTGTTGTCAGTATTTGTGTAATTTCGTTAAACCATGTGCTCTCCTAATTGTTTTGAGCAGTGTAGTTACCGAGTTATCCTTGTCATTTTGCCGCACATCTGCAAGAGATGCATTGATAAAAACCAAAATAAATTTTCAAAAGATCATGCCAAGATTTGAAACGAAAAACAACAACAAAAAAAAAACAATTCAATGTGTCATTGTGATTATTATGGAACATGGGTGATTACTATGGACATTAGAGAAAAATTAATATTTCTTAAAAATAACGTTTTGCCTTAGAAAACCATATACAGTCAAACTTCTTTTAACCCTTTCCGGCACAGACAAAGCCTGTTCGTAAAATGAGAAATTGCTGACTGATACCGGAATTTACAAACGACTTTTTTTAGAAAATACGAACTCCTTATTTTAAGCTTTCATTATAGAAACAATATTTTATTAAAATAATCTTGGTGCCGTATGCAAGTTTGGAATTAAAATTAGGTGTGCTCGGAGTAGGACCACTGTGCCGGAAAGGGTTAACGGACACCCTTATATACGGCCACCCCTCTCTTGTGGCCACATTAAAATTTCTCAGCGAACATTACCTCTTGTTATAACTAACAACCAATCTCCTGCAGTCACCTCGCTTTTTCAACCTTTTTTTTTTTTTTTTTTTTTTTTTTTTGGTCACATAGATGTCCGTTAATCAGAGGTTTTACTCTTTTAATGTTTTTCTAAATAAGTGTGATTAGTTTAACTAAGATACCAAAATTAAAAATTGCATGTCTTTTATTTCAATGTAGTACTATAAGAATATGTTATTATAAAATTAATAAAAATTAACATGGTGAAAATCGCTAAATTCTACAAAATAATTCTTTCTGTAATGACATCTAAAAATTCGTAGTACATAGAATGTGCAAGTTTTCTGCAAAAGTATCATATTTTGAATATTCTGTTTACAAAATATATGTATATTACTTTAATGATCAAGAAAAAAACTTTTTAAAAAATGCAATTTTTATCGTTTTTTCATAGAAAAGTCATTTTTGAAGCTCTTTGCGGCACCTGAAAATATCTTAGTACAGCAACAAAATTTCATATTCTTCATTCTAATCCTAAATGCCAACTTTTGCCGACTATAGCAAATTTCTAGCTGAAAAAAAAACCATTATTTTCGTTCCACCCTAATGTACAACGCTCGACTAACCCTATTTTTGCCGTAGAGCCTTAAACCTACAATGGTGAAATAAAGAGTCAGTGAAAAATTACGTCACTTTGGCGCGATTATAGTAATTTTATTTTTTTAATTTTTATGAATGAAAATGCATGCAAGACTCTTAAATTGGGAAGACTGATTTCACTGTACAACATGCAAAATATCCTTTAGATGAAAATATTTTATCCTAGATTATTTTCTTGTGCTGATTCCGAATATACTTTTCGTTTTTCTCTAAGTCGTCCAGTTTTTGAGAAATCTGCATATTTATGTGTATGCAAATTTAAGCTTTTTTGTGCCATTTTATGCGAATTTTAGGTACAATAAATGTCAGATTGAATTACGTTGTCTATATTATGACTACTGGACCATTTGCTTCAGATAAATATCGCAGTCTGTATATTCTTAACAATTACCTGTCAGTTATTAAGCCTAATTTGCATATTTTTCAATGGCGTAATGTTTACATTACTATCAACTTTAAAGTAGTTGCACAGAATTAACGTATTTTTTTTTTTTTCGAGACTAGATTTTTATGTTGATTTCGAATATGTTATCCGTTTCCTTCTATCATGTCTAGTTTTTCAGTAAAATAAATATATATCTACATTTGTACGGTATTGGCACACGTTTGATATAAAATGCTTTTTAGGGGAGTGTACCTCCTTGTCAAAAGGGTTAACAGTGTGAGATTCCTATCAGGAACATAATCACAAATGGGTATAATCGAAAAACAATTGAAAAAAGTAGTAGAATCTATCCTAGATAGATCACAACGTAGCATAAAAAGCCTTTTCTGGCTTTTTTGAACAAAAAATAAAATTTCCGTTTTCTTAAAAAAACTAAGACGTGATAAAAAAAAAAAATGGATGCCAGTATTGAAATTAACGTAAAAACTGATTTAGAAACATGTTAGCGTACTCATAAGGCAGAAATATTTGGACGTCAAGAAACGTTATTAGAAAAACATGAAAAATATGCAAATTAGGCACAATATTTCATGGTCACATGTCAGTATAATCTCGGACACAACATTTTTGTAAAGTAAACTGGCCAGTAATCATAACATAAAATAAAAAAGCCAGTCTTATAAAGCTTTATGCCTTACATTTCCTTGTAATTGTACACAAATTTGAAAATTTGCATAAATCAAAATATGCAAATACTTGAAAATCTGGACGTTCTGGAAAAATCTAAAACAGGATTCAGAATTAGCGCAAAAAAAGGAATAAGAAACAACTGATTTCGATTTTGGGACAGAGCAAAAGTTAAAATTTGTTGTCCAGTGTTCTTAATGTGTAGCAGTTTCTTCTTACTGTTTTTTATTTCGTTGAAATTTAACTTGCACCATTTAATTTCTACACAATATCTGAGAATAAAATATAAAAAAAATATGTTTGCCGTAAAATTTGTAATAGCGCCCTCGTTGAAAGGTTAAGAAATTTTTTTTTCTAATTATAAAAAAACATTTACATTGCCCAGTAAAAATTTTAAAGCAGATTAAATATGTATCCGCAGAAACTGCTATATCCAGAATAAGTTACTATTTCAGCTGAGATATCAAACATGTGTCATCTACTTATGAAAGAAAAATTGCTTTTAAAGCATTCGAAAAAAAGAATTGCATGTAACATCTCTATAATAAAACCGTAAGTCATGTGACTGTCATCAACAATTCCGGAATGCCCCCTTCACTTTTTCATATGCCAGGCGGCCATTTTTATTCAAAATTATTTTTTCGAATAAAACTTAATAAATGTTACATTTTTAGAAAGATCGTTCAAAATAAATTAATATTTGAGAGATGACTTACGTTCAATTATGTATATATTCTTCAATAACTTCAGTTGAAATTAGCCTCGCAGTTCAAATTCTCTATCCATGAAAGTAAACAAAAAAAAAAGATTCATTCGTCGTGAAGTTTTAAAATATTAAACCTTTAAACCATGGAGATAATCGTTCGTAAAATAAGTTTTTCATGAATGATTTTTTGGAGCGCTGCCTGGTGTCAAAATAGTAATTTGCACCAGGACCTGTAAGACCATCAAAGTTTACCATAATTATGCTTGATGAAGTGCTTTACAACTCAACTTCCTTCGGAATCTTTTCTTGACAAAGTTGAATGTAAACAAATACAAGTCATGTAATAATATTTAATGAATCAAATTTCGATACGAATTGTCAGTTAATTTGATATTTATGTATTATACGTGGCAGGAAGAGAGATCACCTAAAATGATTGTTAATTGCCAATCATATTTACCATTGTTAATGACCAATCGCGTTCCAAATAGTAATTTAATATACATTTATAAAATACATAACATCATTAAGTACTTTTATGTTATTTGGGTGCAAATCTCGCCAATATCATTTTTAAAATCGCCAATACCAGCTTTTATTCTTCACGTGTTCAAATTAGAAACGATACTTTGATTCTGAAATCAAATGTTTTGATTTATGATATTATTTTTTGGTACTTTTCCGTTATACGGACACCATTGTCGACAAGCATACATTTACATACATTTAATACATACATTTACATACATTATGCATTAGCATACATTTTGGCATGGTGTCCGTATAACGGAAAAGTACCTATTTTTTATTTTTCTATTTTCTATTTTAAATGAAAAATGTGAACGGCATGCATTTTAAATTGGAAAAGCTGTCGCAGACGCTCCGGGGTTGGCGCGATTTTTGTTTTGCGCCATCTTGGCGAGAAAATCCCATTTTCAGGCACCTATTAGAGATTGCTAAAACAGCATGTTACTTTTATTTTATTATGAAATAAGTCATTTTATATTTTAAAAAAACACACAATTTTATTTAAAAGCACACACAATCATTAATTTGTTATAAAACACACAATATTTAATTTATTATAAAGGATGCGGAATCTGCTCTACCAGGTTGCCATACGAAGCAAAATCTAGCCGAAAACGCCAGGTTGACCAGGCATAAAATCGCCATTTTGGCGCCAAAATGATACCCCGGTGCGTCTGCGACAACTGTACCCAAAAGGATCCATCATTAAAAATGGTTAATAATATAGAATTAAAGTAAAATAATACAGAAAATTCTTTTTATATACACTTACTAAACACATAAAATTATATTGATGGTTTTTAGATTAGACATTTACGATGGAAGTTTTATTTGGAGTATGTTATATCCACCGGAATGAATATGAGATATATATATTCTAATCACATATTATATACCCATGAATATACTATACATATCTATATCTACTATATCAATAGAACCGTCTGCAATAGTCTTTTATATTTCTACTACGTAATATTAACTATAGAGTTACAATATAGAGAGAAAAAACGGGTTGCTGTAATTAGAATTATAGGTGCCAATGTTGGCGCGGCGTATTTTACCTGTTACGAATCTTAATAGTCAGTAGACATTTAGCAGACATGCCGAAATAAGAGAATTACGCTATTATAAAAACTCCTGAACTATATCAAGAAAGGGGAACAGAGAAAAACACAGTCGTACAAGGCATCTAAAAGGAAGTTCGTGAATTTTAATCAGATTGTACGTCATGGGGCAAAAGTCCTGACAGAAAATATGGTTTAAAGGGAATGCGATTATCAAAACTGGCCTTCAAAAGTTCAATTTTCCACCAAACTATATTCGAAAATTACGTGTAATAATATGTAGCCCGATTATGGCACATTACTCAAGACGTTTTAGATGAGAATAATGATAGATTTTATAATCTTTCGCAATCGAGTCTACAGCCAAAGTTAACGAAAAACAAAAACAAATATTAGCAATAATATGGTTCAGTGTAAATGTGGATATCATTAAAGACTTTGACAAAATAGAGTTCATTGCATCAAATCCTATTAACTAAAATACGCCAATTGGCAATGGACCCAATTACGAAAAATTACTTAATATGTTTAAGATTCTCCGCCTTAGCGAACATATTGCAACTGATAAGCAAACGGACATGAAGGACAAATGCTTCAGTGGGTTAAGCAGTTTTTATCATGGAAAATGAAATACATAACAACAAAAAATATGCAAAATGCTACCATGATCGCAAAAGTTCTTGATTTGTCTATTAGAATCTTTCGGTTTGGCGAAGGATTAAGGAAAAAAATTAAATTATGAATAAAAGTAACGTGTTACAATGCTTAACATACATTTAAGGGAGACCAAACTGGTCGCCAGTGGCGGCTAGTGCATATAATATGCATGCACAAACTAATTAATTGCTGAAAAATCGATTTATCATTTTTGTGTCACCGTTTCAGTCCCCGAATCAATAATTACATCTCGCCTTATTGGGGCATAATTATGAGTCAGCACTTGGAATTAGACTGTGTATTAATATTCTATATGATAGTATGTCGCGTTTCATACGCTATATTAGATTGTGTAATTGAATAAGTGATTTCGAAAGTTGAATAAGTCAATGATTTAAGATTTTTCGTGAACCAATAACAACTGCGCTACACGCAAATTCTAGATATTTTAAAAACTTTTTTGTTCTCCCAAGATTTTTTTTTTAATCTTTCAATATATTTGTCAATTATCAAAAAATGTAAAAAAACTTTTATAAAAAAAAAAAAAAACTTTTGTACTTGTATTGTTTTTTTAGTAAACCCCTTGCCTGTGGAATATATTTGAGAAAAACGTGTCAAAAATGGAAATTTTCTTTTCTCTTTAACCCCTTGCCTGTGACGCCCGAACTCAGGTCGTGAAACGTAAACACCCCGCATTTTTGGAATACCCGACCTGAGTTCGGGCAAGAAAAAAGTTGGTGTTTCAATTCCGTGAAGCCCGAACTTAATATGTAATTTACCCTTTTCCGGATAGATGGCGATACTTTCCCACGAAAAGTTCGGCAGTTTCGTGCCATTTGTCGGATTTTAGTAATTTTGCAGTTCTTCCCAAATTTCATTCAAACCACATTATGTTTGACAGGCAGGTATATAAATTTTTCGCAAGTTAAGAGTTTTGCGAGGCTAACGGAAAAGACTCGGTACATTCCGTTTATCTTTTTTTACAGACCGCTAGAGTAACGTGGTGCTCCTTTCGTGCACCTTCATTGGTGCATTCGAGCATCACATGACTCCCGTGGTCTGTAAAAAAAGATATGCGTAAAGCACCGCGGTAGCCTTTCTTTTTCGTTAGCCTGGAGAGTTTCGGCTATGATGTCATACACTCAAGCACAGTTTTTTTTTTTTTTTTTTTTTCGGTTATAAAAAGGAAAACAGTCGCCAAATTTAGAGAATTTTTTAATTTAATGGCAACCTAGCCATTGTATTAAGTTCTTAGTTTGGCGCGGGCTTGAAAATCGCGCCAAACAAAAAGTCGCCAAACATCTCTGCGTGAGTGTAAAGCATCTGTTCAAAAGTTTCTTTGCATTGTTTTTAAGCATTGGACGAACTGATTTCGGGCTTCACGGAATTGAAACGCCAATTTTTCTCTTGCCCGAACTCAGGTCGGGTATTCCAAAATTGGCGCATTTGTGTTGCCCAAACAGATTTAGGGCGTCACAGGTAAGGGGTTAATAGGATTTAGTGCCCTACAAATCATACATAAAAATACATTAATCGTATTTTTATTAGATTTTTGGCAAAACATACATAAAAATACATTAATCGTATTTTTATTAGATTTTTGGCAAAACATACATAAATAATTTACGTCTGCATCTTAACACTTAAATACTCGCTGAAATTCACACAGTTTAACTTCTGTGCGGTGTATTTTGTATACCCTATATTTATAAATTTATAAAAAAAAAATAATGTTTTAGGATTAACATTAAGTTAAATAAAATTATCATGCAGTACAATATTATAAAACATCCTTAACATACGCATATGTGACAATATTTTCGAAAAATGCCCATTTGTAATATTCATATTTAAATTTGTATTATCCAATTGTTTACAAAATACGCCAGCGCGAGTAATTAAGGATTAAGTGTTGACATTAATTGCAGAGGTATTCAAGAATTACGTATTTTAAATATCATTATTTCCGGATTATCATTATTTTCGAATATTCATTTTATTAAACCTCAGAATTCTGCTATTAAACAATGTGACGAGTAATTGAGTAATTGTGCGTCATCACATGGAATCTTAATTTCCTGGATTCAAGTGGTGAAGGGAGAGGATCTTTTTAAAAATAAATTAAATTAAGTGTTTTTGGTCATTTCATTAGAGTAAAAAAAAAATGCAATAGCTTTATCATATGTATTACAACCATTGTTTCGTTGCTTAAATTAAATGTATTCAGTTCATAGTATATTTTCCCATTAAAATAATTTTTTATTTTTGTATTAAATTGAAATTAATGAAACTTGTTTTTATTTTAATTTCGAAATATGCGTGTTTACTCCCTAATGATTTATGCGCGTTTCAATTCTTTAAACAAAGATGGCGTCATTGCCAAAACAAAAATCACATGCATTTGGTGACATTTGCGTCCGCATAAGGGAAAAGAACCGAATTTTTTTAAAAGAAGAGATAAATTTATTTTCGTTCAAATTTATTGTTTGAATCGAATCAACTTGCTACAAAATGATTATTACATAAAACAATTGTTTAAATTTTCATTTGATATTTTTTAAAATGTTTTTGAGGTAAAAAGACCAATGGCTTTGAAAAGCTTCCATAATATTTGGAGTGATTGTGATTGCTCTATTTTATTAAACTTATTGTGAAAGGAATTTTTATCAAAATCAATGACAAACAAGGAAAGTGAAAAAATAAAAGAAAATCATTTTTATTCTATAGTAATGTTCTTTTCCATATTCTCCAGAAATGACATATGTTTCTGAAAATAAAATAGAGATAAATATAAGAACTTTCACAAAACACATTATTTAAAGTACAAAATTGTCTAAAAGGTAAAAAAAGTTCATAGAATTCACACAAACAAAGCATTTTTCTTCAAGCAACATTATATTTTAATGCAGAAAAATTTAAGATTAAATAAAAAGGCAATTACAAAAATAATTTTATATAATTTTAATTGGAAGTTTGGAAACCAATGAAAATTCATTGATTTTCATAAACATCGATTTTCAGAAAGATCGTTTTTCAGAAGATCAGATTTTCGAAGGCTTAATTTCACTCTGCTACGTACAAGTTATTCATATATAGAGGTTACCCAATGTAATGAAAATGAAAATGCTGCAGTAGAAACAGTTCGTTTTTGTTACTTATTTGGTAAATTCTGTTCCATATAAATGTGAAATTAATTTATATGAGATCTAATCTTCCCAACTGGACTAACAAGTCCGGGCCAAGATTCGAACCCGGGATCCCTTGGCTAAAGCTGCTAATGCTATACCAATACCGGACGAATATGACTGAACTAATTCACTCAGCTAAGAGGCTACTTCACTCAGACGAAAACACCTGCTCGCTAATGTTAATCCTATGGAGGAAATATTTTAAGATACCTCGTTCGCATTTCAATATTTTTAAATATTTTTTTTTTACATTAGATAGCTGAGGCCAATCTCTATGCACGCTCCTTTGTACTCTTTCGATTTTGATTACAAGTTCTTTTTTTAAGATACTTTCACTTTCGGAACCAGTTTTGAAAGTGAAAGTATCCTCAATAAAAAAAACTCCAACAAAAATTTAAAAAGTACAAATTAGTATGCATAGAGATTGACCTCAGCTATCCAATGCAAAAAAAAAAAAAATCGTTTAAAAATATTGAAATGTAAACGAGATATCTTAAAATATTTCCTCCATAGGATTAATATTACCGAGCGGGTGTTTTCGTCTGAGTGAAGTAGCCTCTTAACCTTAGTCATCATAGCATGTGGTCTGATATCTGAATCAGCACAACATAATAAATCACAGATAATGAGATTCAGATATCAGACCAGATGCTATGATCATTAAGGTTAAATTAGTGAATTAGTTCAGCCATATTCGTCCGGGATTGCTCAGTTGGTAGAGCACTGGCAGCTTCAGCCAAGGGATCCCGGGTTCGAATCCTGGCCCGGATTTTTCGCCCAGTTGGGAAGATTACATCTCATATTATTTCTTTACCAATTAGAATAATTGTGTTAAAATTAATCTAGTGTTAATCTAGTATGAAATTCATTGTTTGAGATAGTTTCAAAGAAGCCAGATTGTTGTTTATGAAAAGCAATTGCAAAATTATTATTGATATTGGTAGATATAGTGTCTAAAGTTATGACAGCGTACAAGATTTACGGCAAAACATACGCTACAGAAGTATTGCTGATACCCCACACTGTAAAAAAAACTGCTGTAGTTTTACAGCAAAAAATGCTGGCAATATGGGTGCCAGCATATTTTGCTGTAAATTTACAGCAATTTTGTTTTTCATCGGGAAACAGCAAATTTGTAATTCTACAGTATTTTTTGCAGTTAATTTTACAGTAATTTTGTTTTTAGATTTTACAGTAAATTTGTAAATTTTAGAGCATTTTTTGCTGTTAATTTTACTACACTCTTAACAGCATAGCTGTAAAATTTTTAGATTTCTTTTTTATTTTTTGTAGATATATATTTGTATCCCCCCCCCCCCGTGTATTGTTTATATTTATTTTGAATTTTTCTAATGATACTGAGACATATTCAAAAGACTAAGGACACTAAGTGTTATCTTTATGCTTACTTATATCATTGTTGTAATAACATTCTTATATAATCAATTCTATTATACATATGTAAGATACAAATTTAGCACCATAAAGCAAAATAATAAATAAAATACACCAACTAAGTAATAAATTGAAAATTTCAAAGTATTATAACTCATTGTAAAGAGTGTTTTATATGCCAAATTCAAGTAGAATACTGTACAATATACATCGAGAACATTCTGGATGCGAATTATTTTTTATTTTTAGATAATGGACAAAAACAAAATGTGAGCTGCTGCTATTTAACGCTGCGATAACAGTAAACAAACTCTTGAAATAGTTTATGAATTAATAAAATAGTGTATCCAGATTGCTCATAATAAATAAATTGAAAATTGCATATAACATTTTTAAAATAAATGCACGTAAAAAATAAGCGATAAAATCTTAATATCACCGGCCGAAAATCAGCTTTAATTGTAATAAGACTGCTATTGAATTTTCAGTCAATTACAACAAAATGCACTACAATAATACACTAAATCAATAGCACTATTAAAATAAGCACAGAAAATGAACCTAAACTTTTGGAGAATAAAATAAGTACATGATTTAGTTTATAGCTATATTGAAATCGGAACAATCGGATAAAATGAAGTTTTGAAAAATATATAAAAACGAAATAAAACATAGCTAAAGAATATAGGGATGTTCGTTTTATTTTTCTTTTAATCTGATACTAAGTAAATAATAATAAAGTCATGAGAAAATGCTAAATAAATTACTTAAAATTAGATAAAATGCTAAAATAATGTTTTGTTACAGTTGAAGCCAAAATATTTAATCTTTATACAACGTTTGACGTGAACGTTTACATGCACGTGGTCAATTTGTATCTTATATTATATGAGAACTGATTATTTTATGGTTATTAAATCAATGACACAAATAAACCTAAAAATAAAACTTACCCTTAATTTTTAAAATATTTATCCAGTCTTTATGCTCTAGTTTGTGTAATCCAAAAACGACATTGTGAATTGCAATAATAAGCACATATGAAGACTGACGCTAACATCGAACTACACTAATGCTAATAATACCCTGCTCTGGTGTCTGGTCCCAACTTCACACACACCTGTGCGTATCTCATTAAGAATGCGGTTCGGGTGCTTTCGGTGATCTAAAAAATACAGCGATTTGCTGTAAATCGGTATTGAACTTACAAAAATGCTGTTTTTTAATGCTAGTGAAGCAATTCACAGCCAAATCAGCAGTATTTTTTCCCGTTTTTTTTTTACAGTGCAGGCTGTCTACAGTATTATTTGTGCATGTGGTTTTTTTCATATTGGCTAAACCGAGGCTAACGAAAAAGAAAGGCTACCGCGGTGCTTTACGCGTATCTTTTTTACAGACCGCCGGAGTCACGTGATGCTTGAATGCACCAATGAAGGTGTACGAAAAGAGCATCACGTCACTCTAGCGGTCTGTAAAAAAAGATAAGTGGAATGCACCGCGGTAGCCTGTCTTTTTCGTTAGCCTCGGGCTAAACCAAATGCAGTTTAAAATCTCGGCTGGAACACTGCAGGTTGTGCGAGTCAAAACCTTGCGAAATCTGTAAAGTTCAAGAATATTTTGTGTTATATATTTTCTCCTCCAACCTTTCAAAAAATTAAGAATTATTTTGCTCTTATCTGATTTCGATGTTGCTGTGTTCATATTTTTAGGTGAGTTTGTAATTATATAAGCTAGAAGGAGCTTTGCCCGCTACGCTGCTCGGTTTATTTAGTAAGGAAATTTCATTTAGAATCCTGCAGAAACTGCATTAATGAATTTTTAAAAACTGTTATTGTTGATTTATTTTTTCACTAGTGAAACTCGGTATTAAAATCAGTAAGTTCTGTCGATATCCAGTCGAATGAACCAAACCGCGTCGTGATCGGACCCATATAACCCGAGATAATTTGAAATGAAATAGCAAAATGCTTACCGTTTTATTTCTTTTTCTATATAAAACTCGGGATTTTGTTAAAATAAAGAATTATGGGCCGAATTCGAAAATATTCTAAAACTCTGAAATCCCAGCCCACTTAAAGCAAGGATGCATATTTTTCCGATCCAAAAATAGGATATTTTTTAAATTTTTTATAAAGCCCTGAAATTTGATATTAAAAAATTTTCAATCTTTCGGTGAGTAGACTCAATGTCTCGAGAGAAAATCAGGCGTTTCGACTACGAAAGTATGCGTTAAAAAAGCGAATCAGGTAATTAAAAAATGAAGGATATTTCCGCTTCTAATTATCCCATCGTTATGAGAATTAGATATTTAGATTCGTCGTTGAAAAATACGTATATATACATAATTTTCAAATCCATCAATGCAATATTTAAAAGAAAATTAATAGGGCCGTAATTCTTCTAGTATAAAGAAATGTGGTTGCCGTCCTCCTTTCCGATTGAACACAAACGAATGGGGTTCTCATTGTAAACCCCTCTGTCAAACAAAGCACGTGGAAGAAAGCTCATCGATCACGATCAAAGCGCTGAGGGAAGGGATAGAAAAAGTAGAAGTCGTAGAAGGAGCGCTAAAGTTCCGATCAGTAAGCCAATAGGCGGGGTATTCTTTCCCCAACCCTCTTGATTCTTTTTAATTCTATTACCTCATGTATACAACGTCAAAAAATGTTTAAGCATGTGCAGAAAGATCGAATTTGGGCAAAATTTTTTCTCTTGTTGCTTTAATATATAAGGATACGTAGCACCTATAGTCGTAGTCTGGTCCGTCCCTCTGTCCATCTGTCCGCATATAACAGCTCAAAAACTTCCTAACCGAATGGTGTGAAATTTAATATATATAATCGTTGCAGAATTTTGTTGAGTCTTATGAGAATCGAATCAAAACTTAAAAAGATATTAATAAAAGTTTTATTCAGTCTATTAAATCCTATCATACGAAATTAATTCAGTGATGATCCCAAGATAGGTAATGATTCTAGGTTGCCATGGTGATTACGTTCTGTTTAAGATAAAGTCATATTATTTCCCTATTACTGAATTAAAAACCCGAATTTGTATACTAAAATTGTTTAATTATAGCAATCCTATAATCTATCGACAGTTGTTTGGATAGATGTTTCCGGATAAATCGATATTAAACGGAAAAAGAGTCTAAAAAGTTCTAAAATTTTCAAAGCTAGGCTTACGTTTCCCATTAAAATTTTCCGTAAATCTCAACAAAAGATAAAATGTTGCCAACTTATAATGTACTTATTTTATTACGGAAATTAATGCTATCATAATAACAGACGATATAATTCATTTCACTGAAATGATAACGATGATTTTTTTGTACATTGTCTTGCATTGAATATTTGCGCAAAGTATAATTTTAATGTAACAGAATCTTAATTAATTTTTTATGAAGGTGTATTGAAACTTAATTTCACGAAATAAAATTAATATCTATATTATGGAAATCTGCATAATTTTTCATATTTTATCTTAAAAACTACATATTTTGTGTGCTGAATAAAGCTGCGTAGCGCCTATAATGTTAATAATTCAGAGTTAGGTATGTTTAAAAAATTTACAATTATAATATGTATATGTAATAAAACTAACTGACTAAGTATTGGAATACGTTAGAAATAACTTCATTTTTATACTACTAAATGCACTGTAAAATAAAAATGCAAAAGGAAAAGCACAAAAAATTGTATTTAGAAAATGGATACTTATATTGTGAAACACGTTATAAAGGGCAATATTCCACAATATAAGGAAGTCACACTTATTTCTGTTTGAAATATAATGCGTATTAATCAAACATTTTTATTCCGAATTACTCCGAAGCTTTAAATAGAAATTTTAATTTATAAAAAAAAAAATATAATAATAATAATTATTTCTCACGAACTTAAGGCTGTATTCAAATCCAAACTGCTTATTTTGAGACACATTTGTAAATTCATTTTTGCTCTAAAATGCATCCAATTGGCAGGTTCTCTTATTCAGAAACTTTATAATGTCCGTATTGTCTCGATTTTTTGATAAAGGCAGAATATATTTCAAAAAATGCTGTCAAAGTGGACATTTTGTACCGAATTTCCCAAAGCGATAGCGCTGGAAACAAAAAAAAAAAAAAAAAAAATGATCGTACTTTTTAAAATAATTGTCTGTAAATCAATTTCTAATTAATTGAACGAAAAATAAAAATATGGGGCCCTTATATATGTCTTTATAAATCACGCCGCCAAGTTTCCTGTTGTTACTTTTAAAAATGAGTCTGAGAATGTGTCTCAAAATTTTGAGTTGTTGAGCGTGGAAAAATATTTTTTTTTAATACCGCCTTAATAATGAAGATACTGAGCTATGTCTAGTATTAATTACTGTATAATCAGGCAAGCATTGTCCAAAAGCTTCGGTGAACAACCAGTCTTCCATAGCTGCTTTTTTGAATTCATCGTGTAATAAAACTCCATCAGCATCTTGATCCTGAAACAAAGTACAAAGTATATATTTATATTAATAGAGATTTTAATATTATTTATACAAGTAGTTTACAATTTTCGCTTGGTTATAATTTATGATATAAAGAATGACACTGTAAAATAAAATAGAAAATTATCTGAAAAAAAATTGCACACCATAACTGAAATAACAAATTGGAAATTGTACGTCAAACGTGACAAATGATTTGCGTTCGTATTATAGCTAGTTTTATAAATATTCAGATCTTCGTGCAATAGCTGTTGCACTCTTATGCAAAAATGCATGAATACAAATTTTATTTTATGAGCAGATTTTCATATTATAGATATTAATTTTATTTCATGAAATTAAGTTTCAATACACTTTTAGAAACAATCAATTACAATTCTGTTACGTTAAAATTATATTTCCGTAATAAAATAAGTACATTTTAAGTTGGCAACATTTTATCTTTTGTTGACATTTACTTAAAATTCCAATGGGAAACTTAAGCCTAGCTTTGAAAATTTTAGAACTTTTAAAATTTTTTTTCCATTCAATATCTATTTCTCCGGAAACAATCTATCCCAAAAACTGTTGGCAGATTATTTGATTACTATAATTAAATAATTTCAGTATACAAATTCGGTTTTTAAATTCAGTAATATGGAAATAATAGGACTCAATCCTAAATAATACGTAATCACCATAGCAATCTACAATCATTACCTATCATGGGATATCATTCATTTAATTGCGTATAGTAGGATTTAATAGAATGAAGAATTTTTATTAATATCTTTTTAAGTTTTGATTAGATTTTCATAAAATTTGAAAGGACTCGACAAAATTCTGCAACGATTATATATATTAAATTTCAAACCATTCATTTGGGTAGTTCTTTTCACTGTTATATGCAGACAGACGGACGGACCAGACGACGACTATAGGTGCTACGTATTTATTTAATTACGAACGGACCTAAAAAGATTTCAGTTAGAGTTATAATATTGCATCACTAGTTTAAAAAAAAAATCATTTTGAAAAGATGGTGTAACTTCACACGCTTAACTTTATTTCTCTGAATATATAAAATAATAATAATGATGACGCTATTTTGTTTATCTATTGCAAGTTTAGCGTACATTGGTGTGTCATGTTATGCTTCCATTATAATAAAAAATAGTATTCAATAATCGTAAAAAAAGGCAGTATACGTACCGAAAGTACACTGAAGGTTTTAGATAATTGTATGCAAAAACACAGAATTCGTCTCTTGTTTGTTTATAAATATTTCAGCAATGAATTTTTTTTCACAAAGTAGTAATATTTAAATGAAAATTAATTGCAATTATCTATAAAAAAATTAGTTTGTGTCATCTTTATGTTATTTCTAAGTCAATAAAACTCCATAACTGTTTTCATAATATCTGTTAAAAAGGGAAACCTAATGTAATGGAAAAAAAAAAAGAAAAGAAAAAGAAAACTGGAGATATATTACATTTTTACTATAATTGACAAATTTGTTATCTTTTTTTCTCTCGTTTGAAAGAAGAATATGTGCAAAATGGTTCACAATACATTGATGCAGTGCAGGAATTGTGTCTAAATATCAATCAAACCAAGCTTTATAGATTACTTCTACTCGTGCAGTATCAAGCACAAAAGGAAAAATCGCATTTTACACAAATCCATTTATAAAAAATCTTAGGGTTATAGTATTTAATTTCTGAAAAATATCGGTAAATTGTAACGCAATGTCCATGACAAACATTCATTTGCTGCAAAGAAACGGTTTTGGCAATACATTGTCGAATATGAAAACAATTTACAACATTGCTACAAATTAATATTTTTTCAAAAGAGTATCACGATATTAAATTCAATCGGAATTTCGATAAAGTACATCATAAATTTTAATAAATTATTATTTCTTACAAAAGTGTAATTCAAAAAATGTCTGCAATCAATTGGATTTTTTTTTTCTTTTTTTTTTTTTTTTTTGTATAGTGTATATCATATTTGCATAAAACACCTTTGCTAAAACACTGAAGTAAAGAAAAAGAATTATAAATATTAAAAATAGGTGTTCACTTGTTAATGTCTGTACATATACTACTTATACATTTTACCAATTTTTTCAGACATTATTTATAAAGAAGCATGGTTAAAAATTTCCATTAAAAACGTCCTTCATTTAAAAAAAAAAAAAAATTAAAAACAGTCTCCAATAAAAATTTGCACCATCTAACAAAAGCGCTTTCACCCCCCGCCAGGGCATCATCAGTTGTGATCTCTAACCAACTTCCTCTCCATTATATACATAACTGTTGGCTGAAGAGCTCCCCCTATCGGCTTTCAATATTTTCTCTCTCTCCCTCTTCTAACATTTTTCTCCATCGGCAATCAAGTAATGAGTGTACCATGTAATTGCAGGCGTCTTTGGATGCATTTATTGCTATTGATTCTCGTATTAACGCGTTATGTAAGTTTTCGTAGTTAGCTATTTTCTGTATTTGTAGGGTATCAAGTTTTATTGGGGTTTTAGCGTTTAATCTTGCAAGAGCTGTTGACTGTTTATTTAGTTTTATATCTCGGATATGTTCTTTCTTTCTTTCTTCTATTTTCCTCATCGTCATTCCTATGTAAGTAACTTTTTACAAAAGGAATATACAAAATAAATTGTCTAAACAGCAGAAATGAAAAAGTTACTTACATAGGAATGACGAAGGGGAAAATGAAGGACGTTTTTAATGGAAATTTTTAACCATGCTTCTTTATAAATAATGTTTGAAAAAATTGGTAAAATGTATAAGAATTATAAATATTTTAATGAATTAAAAATAAATAATTCACTTTTAAAAACAGCTATCTAATAGCCTTCAAATTCCCACATTCTTTAGTTTCTTTCTTTCTTCCCTTCTTTATCTTTTTTGTAATGAAACTTGGGTATAGTAAGTTTAAATTATATTTTACAAAATTTCCTTGCTTGCTTTTACAGGCAAGGAAAAAGTCCATTTTTTATTTCAAAGGATTCCGTTTCTTAAAATTAATATTAATATTTAATATGAAAAAGTTTACAGATTTTAAATGAAAATTACAATGTCGCTTTACACCAGAGACAAAAAAAAAAAATGTGAATCTTTGCTTATATTTGTTTTTGCATTAGTCATTTTATTATTATTAATGAAATACTTATACCACATGAATTTATGCAAAGTTGAAATCTATAAAGTTTTCTTACACAATTTTACAAATAACAAATCTACCCAAAATATTTTAGCCAGAAAATTTGTGTTTAAAAGATTAATATCAATATAAAATTTTAAAAAAATATATTTTCTAGATTTTAAATAAATATTACAATACCCCCTACCTTTCATCAAATACTCAAAATATATTTGACTTTTTTCTTATAATTGTTTTTGCATTACTTAAGCTATTTCATTGTAATTGCACATAATTGCACACATGAATATATGCAAAGATTAATTTTACAAAAATAGTTTACCTGTTTTTAGAAAACTGAAAATTATCCAATATATGTTTTTGATTTGTAATAATAATATTAACAATAAATTAAAAAAATTTCTAAATATTAAATAAAAATTACAATATTTTCCTTTCTTGAAGACTCAAAGGATTTCTGACTCTCTGCTTATATATATATATATATGAAACAAATTAAAATAATTTCTTTTCTTTTCCGCCGTTGGCCTCATTAAAACTATAATTCTGTGTAAATCCCATTATTCTAAATTATTTTCTCGCTCCAGTATTTCGATTGTCAAAATTCAATCTAGCTAAAAATAGTTTATTCCAAATTCATTCTCTTAAAAAAAGGGCTCATCGCGATGTTCTATTAAAATTACGCACTTTTATTTCATTAAGTAAAATGCATCCTAGAATTTAATTCTTTTAAAAAACTAAAATTAAAATCTCCCAGCTAAAAATATTTTACTCTCTTGAAATAACAACCTATGTATTTTTATTTATTTTATTTTATTTCCCTATGTTTTCTGACAAAATAATATTACTTCTCAAATTATGAAAGTTACTTTAGTCTCAATGTAAAAATTTATCTTGGCATCTTGCCAGGCTCGATAAAACCTATGTATTTCTTTTCCTTTTCTTTTCTTCTTATTTATTCGAAGCAATTAGATTTTCGAGAATATTCTGGAAGCATTTGTTTGCCGCGCTTTTTCCAGCTTACGGTAAAATCGCCTCGATATAAGAGCGCCGAAGAAATTAATCCGAACGCGCTGATTGGTCGAGAGACTTTTTAGTGAACATGTATTCTGGAGCGTTCAGGAAATGATATACGGCGTTTTTCCCGCGAAAGAGTCAGACTGTTCCTGGATCCGGTGGTGCATGCAAACCCCGGCGCGTACTTCACGATCAGGGAACATTCTCCTTGGCTGCCGATAGATTCGAAAAAACACCTGCCTATACGAACCAAAATGTCTTCTTAATTAATAAATTAAATCATCAAGTTTCTTCACAGTATTAAAATCAGCACGTATGGATTGAGTATCATAAAGAGTAAAGCCTAGCCAGTTTGTTTTTGATTTACGAATAAAAGTGAAATGGAATGGACTGTCTCTTTTTTGCATTCGATACGTACACTACGACGTGAGTTCTCGGTGCTCGACTGCAAAATTCCTCGGAGGAAGCCCTTGCCTTGAGTATGATTCTACAAAAATTGTGGTGATACACATTAAATCGTGACATTATTAAATTTAGTCGACTAGGATGGCGAGATACTTTTAAAATCGACCAGGATGGCCAGATATTTTTAAAGCCTAGTGGATATGCCAGATGCACGTGCTTTTGTTCGACCGGTTTTGTTCGATGCTTTTGGTGCTGGTGTATGGACTTCAACTATTATGACAGTGTGGAAATTCAGATCGAAATATGTCTATGTCACCGATTTGGAGTGTGTTATCATCGGAACTAATTAAATGGAAAAATATTTGAGGACTTACTATGATATGGACATGCGGCCAAGTAAATAAAAAGAAGACACGGCAGTGTAAGTTATTTTTTCATGGTTGATATTTTTATTTTGTGACTTTACGCTATGTGAATATTTTTATGTGTTTTTATTTTATTGTTAATGATTATTTAAATTCTATTGTTATTTAAATGTTCCTAAGATCGGGGCTTTGTAAAGAAAATAGAGTACCTTCTTATATTTATATTGATAAATCTAATAAGAATATGGATGAAATTAAGATGATTGCATTTGACCCTGATTCGGGAATGGGGATTCAGCAGTGGCTAGAATATTTCAACAAAATTTGTAGAAGAGAAAATAAGAATGAGGGATGGAAATTTAATCATATATCTCAATATCTTAAAGGTGAAGCTCTTAAAGTGTATGTTAATGATTGTTTAAATTGTGATGATTATGAACAAATTGTAAATATTTTAATAGAGAGGTTTATTGACTTAAAATGCCGAAAATTTTCTGATTTTACTTCACTTAAACTGAATAAATTGAGTGATTTAGGAGATTATTTTAGAAAAAAGGTAGAGATAGGTAGGCAGTTAAAATTATGTGAAACCATTCTGTTACAAGGATTGACTGATGGATTACAACCAGAATATCAAAATTCCATCAATGTAAATCATCCTGAAAATACCACTGACTGGTATAAGATTGTGAAACAATTTGTTGTAGGTTCTCCATCGCTCAATACCCGACAACCAATCAATCAACCATATCGTCAGCCAAATTTTTCTGCTCCCCGTTTCCCAATGCAATCTTTTCGGCAAAATTATCCGCCTTTCCGACCACTTAGGCAAGAATATGCTCCTCTGATTTGGCTACCAACACGACAATTTAATCAGAGATCTCCTAATTATAGGAATCCTGTACAAAACAATCATTTTCAAAACCTTTATCCAAGTAGACCATGCAGAATTTGCACTAATAAGGGGGTCAGAAATGCTTACCATTGGGAAAGAGAATGTGTTTTTATAAGTAATACTACTCCCTCTGATACTCCTAATGCTTCTTCTTTTGCTTGTAATCCTGGTAATGAATGACAATTAATAGTGTATGGGTACACGCCTAGTTATAATTTACCTTGTATTGTGGAAGTGGTTCCACAATTGCCATTTTACCATTGAAATTTGTAGGAAAACTTAATGCTAAAATTGAAAAAATACCTACTATTATTATTGGTCAGGCAAAAGGGTTTATGGAAATTAATCAAAAGTGTAGAGTGCTCATCAGGATTGGGAAAATAAGTAAATGGGTAGATTTTCTAGTATGTAATATAGATCTAAATTATGCAATATTGGGGTTAAAAGAGTGTTCAAAATTTGATTTAACAATTAATTGTAAACATTGTATTGTCAAACAGGGGAAAAGAATTGTAAATGGAAGTGTAGCCATACAAAATGAGAAAGCTCTCCATTTTCATATTGTTGATGTTAATAAAGTACAAGTGAATAATGAAAGTATAAAATGTGAAAATGACAGTAGTAATTTTGAAAATAAGTATGATCATTATAACAAGTTTAATTTTTATCAAGTAAATAACAATTTTGAAAGTAATGAAGAGCATAATGATTTGGATTTTTATCATGATGAACAACTAAATTTTGAGAACTGTGGTAATAGTATAATTATGCAGTCAAATGAGGAAAATAATGACTATGAAGTGCAACCAGATTATCGAAGACTCATGACTCCTCAAATTTCTCGCGAAGTTAATAATTCTAATTGTGAACTAATGGGGGAGATAAATTTGATTCAAAATGGGGATTTAAGGGAATTAATTCAAAATTACATGGATATTTTTGCTAAACATAAATATGATGTGGGTAGAATTAATATTGAACCGCAACGCGTTTATCTTAAATCTGACCTACCAATATCTTTGAGGCCTTATAGAACTTCACCAGCTGAGGAAAAAGAAATTCAAAATCAAATTCAAGGATTGTTAGAAGCAGGATTAATTAAAGAGAGCAATAGTCCTTATTCGGCTCCTGTCACTTTGGCTATGAAAAGAGAAGAAGGCAAGAAGACTAGATTATGTATTGATTCTCGAAAATTAAATGCAATAGTGAAAAATGATGCCGAGCTATTACCTCGTATCGATGGGATCTTGGATAAATTGAGTGGTGCTCAGTATTTTTCAACTTTGGACTTAGCCTCCGGCTACTGGCACATACCCATACATCCCGCAGATACTGAGAAATTAGCTTTTACTACTAGCTCTGGGTTATTCGAGTGGTTAGTCCTCCCATTCGGGATAAAAACGGGACCCCCCCATTTTCAATAGAACTATTAGAAGAATCCTAAATAAATACAAAATAGATTTTGCTTGCCACTATTTCGATGATATTATAATTTTCTCCTCCTCTCTAAAAGAACATCTTGATCATTTAAATCAAATATTCAAAATTTGTCAATTAGAGAACATTAAACTCAAATTATCCAAATGTAAATTGGCTCAGACTAAGATTAACTTCTTAGGATATGAAATTTATGATGGAATTCTAACTCCTGCAAATGCAAATATTGAAACTATAAAGAAATTAAAACCCCCAACAAATATTAAACAATTGCAAAGTTTCCTAGGATCAATAAATGTTTATCATAAATTTATAGATAAATATGCTCAAATTCGACAGCCTCTTAATAAATTACTTAGAAAAAATACAATATGGAACTGGACTCCAGAATGTCAAGATTCTTTTAATAAATTGAAAGATGCTTTAATCCAAAAACCTATTCTTAAAATTTATGATGCAAAATTACCACTTCATATGTTTGTTGACGCCTCACAGATGGCAGTAGGAGCAGTACTTAAACAACCAGATAAAGAGGGGTTTCTACATCCAATTGCTTACCATTCAAGGAGTTTGAAGAGTTATGAACAGAATTACTTCATTACAGAGTTAGAGTGTTTATCAATTATTGACACTCTTGATAAGTTTTATTATTACTTCAATGGAGTCAGATTTACCATCCATACTGACCATGCATCTCTAGTTTGGTTAAAAAATGTTAAGAATCCTAGAGGAAGATTATTCAGGTGGTCTTTAAAATTAAGCATGTTTGAGTATGAAATTAAGTATGAAAAAGGGTCAACAAATGTCGAAGCTGACATGTTGTCCAGAAACCCTGTAACTTTTTTCAACCAACATATTAATTTATTGTTAGATAAAGATGAAATAATAGAGATGCAAAATAAGGAAAATGTAAATGATAGGAAATATCAAACAGAGAATGGAATAATCATACTTAAAAAACATGGATTTCGAAAAGTGGTAGTACCAATGGCTTTAAGAAAAAAATTTATTACATATTGCACAGGAGAATTATGGACATTTGGGTATACAAAAAATGCAAAATTTAATTTCTCCAAACTATTATTGGCCTAATATGACAATAGGTATAACCCAATATGTAAAACATTGTGACACTTGTAAAAGAAATAAAAAAACCCAAAACAAAAAGATTTGGCTTGTTACAAGCTCTACCAGCCACAGATCAACCTTTTGAGTGCCTCTCAATTGATACTGTGGGTGGATTTAATTATTATAACTCAACAAAGAAATTTTTACACATAATAATAAATCATGCCACAAGATATGTCTGGGCTTTTCCATCTAAAAATGTTACATCAGCCACATATATTAATTGCTTAAAACAAATTTTCAATAGTCAGGCTCCCCAAACAATACTCAGTGATCGGCACAAGGCATTCCGGTCACCTCAATTCAAAACATTTCTCAAGACACATAACATTAAACAAAGATTTACCTCTTCACATCATCCACAAACGAATGGGAAGGTTGAAAGGGTTAACCAGACAATAGTCACTAGATTAAAATGTAAAGTAAACTCAACCTCATCTAAAATTCCATGGACTCGGTTATTAGAGCAAGTCATTCAAGAATACAATAATACTCCTCATTCCATAACTAATTTCCCACCAGCATATCTATTTTATGGCAAATTACCTTATAACTCTTCTTTAAATCAAAATTATTATCCACCTGTTCAAGCAGCACTAAAAATTGCAAAACAGCGTACTAAAGAATTTCATTTCAAAAATAAAAGGTTATATGATAGAAAATTTGTTGAGTGTCCTTTAATAGTAAATGATTTTGTAATTTATGAAGAATTTAAATATCCCAATACTAGGAAGTTGGAACCCACTTTTTCAGGTCCATACAAAATCATAAACAAACTTTCAGAAGTATCTTATGAAACAGACAGATGTAATTATGAAACTAAAGACAATTCAGTAATTGTACACGTTTCTAAATTGAGACAATATTATTTTCCAGATGACTTCAAATTATTTCATGAAAATACACAGAAAACAACACAAACAACTTCACATACAGGTTCACAAAATCAAACTAAAGTAAAAACAATAGAGTAAATTCTAATTCTTTAAATATTTCTTATTACAATAGTTTTCAATAGTATCAGGTATGTCTTTGGTGCGCAACAGAGATATTACTCATTTTTGAAAGTTTAATATTTTAAAATAAATTATCTTATGATTATTAGCGAACGGAGATAGGACAGTCACCACCTTTGTCTAGGGCAAGATGGAGGAGAGGTCGGACTCTGTATGACAAGGGAACACAGGCGGTTCCGTTGTGACGCTTGTCGGAGCGCGAGGCGGCATGTAGCAATCCTCGGTTCCGTGCAGGCGGCGGAACGTAGGTGGCAGGTTTGAAGAGACTCGCAAGTCGAGTCTGTAGGCCCTTCGAACCCCATACACCCACTGAGTCTCCCCATGTAGCTGGAGTAGTTGTGTGCCGCCCTCAGGGTCGTGCAGGAAAGAGAACGTTCAATCCGTTCGTACCAAGAGCGTGGGCGGTCGTTGAGGTGCGGCTTGGTGCGCACGCCCCAACATGACCCAAACGCCTTCTCTGGGAGGAGTGTGAACCATTCTCGGAACTGCTCGACTGCGAGGAACCGGGCCCGTGGCTCGTCTTTTGACGGCGACTGAACCTCTCATCGAACCTGGGCCGAAACCAGTCCAGCGCGTCTATGCGTAGTCAGAGCTTTCTGCGCCTGACAAGGTTGGGACTAGCAGTACTCTCATAACAATACCTTCTCGTTACTAAACTTCAACCGGGTCCGTCTCTTTGGCGCACTTGAGGGGATTTTCCGCGTCCCTCAGAGTCCGGTAGTGGTCCTTCCATTCTTCCGTTTTTAGTGCATTTTATGAGCGTGATCTCCCAGGAGTACCACGTCGCTTGGATCTCGATGCCTCGCGGGTGCTCTTTGGTGAGGGACAGCCCAGCCAGACGTGTCTATGCGTTGAGACCAGTTTTCTTCGAGGTCTCGGGTTGGCGAAAAGCACCTTCTGCTCTTTTGTAGTGATATGATATGTGCATGACCCGTTGAATGGTTCGCCATTCGGCGGTGACAACCCAGCCAGGCGTGTCTATGCGCTAGGGACCGATTTTCTTCGAGGTTCCGGGTTGGCGAGAAGCACCTCCTGCTAGCCGGCCCAAATGAACTAGTCGCTTCCTCCTTCCCTAGGATTTGATATTCGGAAGGGGCGGTAAATTAATGGGAAGTGAGAGTGCTCACCAATAGGCTGAGGACCCGTTTTCCCTTATGGGATTTCGGCAACGTGGCTGGGGTTCACTCTCGCTATCCGCCCAAGTGAAAAGTTAGTGGGCCTTAGAGGGAAGGTTCCACTAATGTCGCTTCCACCTAAATGTCATCAAACTCACTTGGGAAATAGAGCTTGAAGGGCAGGTAGGCGTACGCCCCCGCTTCGCTCTCCGGCCGAAGAGCACCACCTAGGGGGTCCCCGGGTAAACCGGATCCTCCATGGTCGTGACTCGTATGGGCTCACACGAGCCTGGAATCGGCGGATGATGCACGCCTGCCGTCGGCAGGCGCGACCTCTGTCTTATCTTATGATTATGTCACAGCTTTTATTTTCAACATTGTGGGTATATTTTAGCCTGATCAACTAAAATATTTACTTGTTTTTGAGAGTTTTTAAGGTTGAGTAGACATCTTATGCAGGCATAAGATGTGTATTTTGATTTTAGGAATTTTCAAATTGATGTTGAAAAATGAAATTAAATGTTTTTAATTCTGTATCAAAATGAACTATTTTCACTTTATTTACTTTTTCTTAAACCAATTGTTTCAAAAATTAATATTATGTTATTTACTTCAATAGATAATCAAATAGTAACAGTTTATAAATATTTCTATAATTATATAAACATATAAATAATTGGATAGTGATGATGTAATATTAGAGTGATTAAACTTGAGTCATGAAAAACACAACACTCAATTGAATCAAATTCACCTCTGTCTATAAATAATTGTTTAAAAACAACACAAAATGTCACAAAAACATATATGCATCATTTATTAAAAACTTTTACTTTAGGTGTTTTAAAAAAAAAAAGAGGAGTCACCATAAGGAAGAAACTAAACAACTTAATTTTATCACATAGACAGGTTAATGCTTTGAAAAAAGAAGTTCCATACACTAATCTCTCAAATTGGATTCCTAATGAATATGAACACCGTATATTATCACTTGGACCCAAATATATGTTTGAAAATCAGGTAAATATTAAATCAATTATTGCTAATTGTGAAAGTATTGTTAATTCAGCACCATGTCATTTAAAGGAGGAAATACGGAATAATATGTATTATAATGTAAATAAGTTCGTGAATAAAGGAAAGTCAAGTAATTTAAAACGCATGAAATTGGTTAAAGACAGGAATGATGTTATTAAAAAACTTCGTGAAAATAATGATATAATTATATTGCAGACAGATAAGTCAAATAAATTAGCTATAATGAATAGAGAAGATTACATACAGAAAATGAGGATTTGTATAAGTGATTTAAATGTAAGTGTTCTGAATAAGGACCCAGTTGATTTGATCGCAAGGAAAACACAAGAGATTGTAAATAATGGAAGTTGGCCAAATGAAATGGTACACATGATTAGGATTAATAAAACAGCAGTTACCCCAAGGATTATAGGACGCTTAAAAGATCATAAAGAAGGAAACCCTCTTCGGCCAATTGTAACTAAATGTATAGGACCTACATATTATCTAGAAAAGGCATATGTTGTCTTATTAAAAACTATCCTCCCTCAGTCAGAGTTCGTCATTTCATCAACAATGGAGTTTATTAAGCAAGTAAAACTTTTTCAGATTACTGAGAACAGCATTTTTGCGAGTTTGGATGTAGTATCGTTATATCCATCTGTGGATATGAATGATGTAGGTTTGTTCGTGGAAGAAGCTATTAATGGTAATGATTCTTTTAGCGTGAGCACAAAAAATACACTTATTTCCGGGTTTAATCTAATTAAAAACAGTAACGTTTTTCAGTTTGATAATATTTATTATAAGCAAAAGGGTGGTGCTCCAATGGGCTCCCCCATTTCAGGTTTATGCGCGGAGATTAAATTAAGACCCATTGAAAATATGGTTACGAATGATTTTAGTGAAAGACCTGCATATTGGTGTAGATATGCAGATGATATTTTTATTATATGGGAGCATGGTATAGATTTATTGAAGGACTTTGTGGTTAAACTTAATAAAATTGATACAAAAATACAATTTACCCTGGAGTTAGAAAAACAGAATCGTTTACCTTTTCTTGATGTAGAGCTGATAAAAAACAGTAATTTAACAATAGATCGGACAGTTTATAGGAAAAATATGAGGTCAAATAATACTATTTCCAGAGATGCTTCATCACCTTTAAGTTATAAACTGGCTGCATATAGGTTTTACATCCATAGAGCATTTTCAGTGTGTACTGATAGTTATATCAATGAGGAGCTTGACAGAGTTAAAATTATAGCAAATGAAAATGGTTTTTCAGAGAGGTTAATTAATAAGTTAATTTGTCAATATCAATATCAGGGTAAAAAACAAAAAGAATTAACAGAAAAACCAACTAAATTTTACAAGTTCCAATATATTCCGAAACTTTTTGAAAAATTAAAATATAATTTAAAGAAATATGAAATAAATTTGGTAGCATCCCCTCCAGTTAAATTGAATGCGTTACTACATATGAAGATTGATCCCATACCGATTGAAGATTTAGCAGGAATTTATAGAATCCCAGTTATTATGGAAATAGTTGAAAATAGGATAAAAGCTTATAAAGTTAAAGACTACATTGGTATGACTTTAAGGAAATTTAAAATTCGGTTAAAAGAACATATTGCAGATGTCAAGTATAATAGAAGTAAAACGGCCCTTTCCAGATTAAAACAACAGCAGTCGATTATAATAGATTTTGATAACGCTAAAATTATTAAACCCACATCCTCTTTTTATGAAGCAATAATAAGTGAATCAATAGAAATTTTAACCAGGAAAAATAAAACATGCAATGATTCAGTTTCGTACAATATCCCTAAAGTATGGTATAAGCTTTTACAGATAGTTCAAGAATGAATAAGATTGGCACATCCCTCCCTATGCTTCCCACCCTGTTTATAATGGTTTGACCTTGTCTTCAGCAGACATTGATGTTTTTACAGTGTTTCAGACTAGTTGTGTGTTTTTTGTATGTATCTGCGTGGTGATGTTTTAACCCTGATGATGAGCCAGGACGGCTCGAAAGCGCTAGGTTTTTAATGTGAAATGCAGTTTTGTATATTTTTAAAACACCTAAAGTAAAAGTTTTTAATAAATGATGCATATATGTTTTTGTGACATTTTGTGTTGTTTTTAAACAATTATTAGAGTGATTGTTTAGTGTAACAATAGAAAATTAAGTATTTAAACAAAACTGCCTTTGTATTCCATTTCTCAAATAAAATTAACATCTTTTTATTGTTATGTATTGTCTTTATTTATTCTAAGTTTGCCAAAAAACAACTCTCTACTTTTAGGATGAATACTTAACAGTATAATTTTGTAAAAAGGGTATCAGAGAAAAAAAAATATTGTAGGGAACTACTGATTGAGAGTTCACTTTCTAAATATTTAGATTTAAAATTATTTGGATTTTGAAATTATTATTGTATTTTTTTTGTATACTTTCTGGCAAAAATACTTTCTTATATAATTAAAAAATAAGAAATTTATTTATTTGCTATGTAATTATTTTATTCCTCAACCAATATTTTCGCTAACAATAAATAAACGAACTGTGATATTTTCTTAAATTATACTACTGTTATTATATTATTATTATTATTATTATTTCTACTATTGAATTATATTATGAATTACTACATATGTTGAGAAGTATTAGTTATATTGAAATTTATTATTATTATTATTATTATTTTGCTTATTACTTATAAAGTGTAAAAAGAAGCATATGATTCTACACTTAAATTTTGGTAATCAAGCAGGGCGGTCGCTCTGCCAAGCCAAGCTTAAAAAAAAACGCCACACAAACAACGCCAAGAACTGGAATAAAGACCGCTAATCAAGCAGGGCGGTCGCTCTGCCAAGCCAAGCTTAAAAAAAAACGCCACACAAACAACGCCAAGAACTGGAATAAAGACCGCTAATCAAGCAGGGCGGTCGCTCTGCCAAGCCAAGCTTAAAAAAAAACGCCACACAAACAACGCCAAGAACTGGAATAAAGACCGCTAATGCTTATATACAGAAAGCAACTTCGCAATGTTAAATCGACAAGACATGCCAGATTAAAATATCAGATATCAAACAAACCAAGCGTCGTAGAAAAAAAACGAAAACTAGAAGAATCTAAGGAAGAATTTCTTCAATTTAAGACCAAACTCATCTTCATAAGTGATTTATAAACAGAGATATAGCTTTTTTTTAAAAACGTCGAGTTACTTAAAATGATCACTTTTTTCTTCGTCAAACTTTTTTTTTTCAAACAAGCTACAGGCCTTAATATTGGGCAGAATAAAAAAAGGATTGCATTTTTGGACAAGTAATTACGTAATCTATGTGCTTTTATAAAATTCAGTGTAAAAAAAAAAAATATTTTCTATCGTTAATTAGCAAAAAACTGTTAATTAACTTGGCGATTAAAAAATTATGCCAAAACAGAGATAAAACCCGCCAACGACCATGTACCATCTGTATTAAAATAGCACAAATCAGTTACAGGTTATAATATAACCACATCAAATTTCATCTGCAAGTCAGCCATTTTCTTCTGAAGATATTTAAAAAAAAATAAAACTTCACAATTATAAGAACACATTTATTATCAAATAATTAAATATGACTGCAAACTGTGGCAGATGATTGTTTCTAACATGAATAAGTATGAGAAATTGCCGGTTACGGATATGGATCTGGGTAGCTCAGTCGCAGAGCGTCGGCATGGTACGCATAAGGTCCCATGTTCGAGTCCAGGCCCAGGTCAGTTTTTCACTCATGTTTGTTTAGTGTATTTAATTGTCTGATAAAATGCGTGTTCTTATAAATATTGTAAAATAAAGTAATCAGACGTAGTGTTTATGCTTTAAAAAATATTTTAAATATATAATTTACGTGTTTAGAAAGATCTTTAAAAATAAATTAGTTTTTGAGGGAAGATGTACCTTCTAAAATGTATACATTAAGAGTTATCGCCATTTAAAATTTCTTTCCAAACGTAAACAAAAATTTTGAAATGAATTACATGTGATTCATTTATTTCTAAAAATAAAAAAACACGGTCAAGGACAGGCATTTCGTTCGCAGGAATACTTTTCACGTCATCTACTATATATACGAGGCTAGCGAAAAAGAAAGGCTACCGTAAAGCGGTGCTTTACGCGTATCTTTTTTTGCAGACCGCGGGAATCACGTGAGGCTCGAATCCACCAATGCAGGTGTACGAAAAGAGCATCACGTCACTCTAGCGGTCTGTAAAAAAAGATAAGTGGAACGCACCGCGGTAGCCTGTCTTTTTCGTTAGCCTCGCTATATATATAAAACACAAACGAAAAAAAAAAAAAAGAAAGAAAGAAAGAAAAAAAAAAGAGTTTTGATGAGAGAATATTATAAAACGAAAATATTTAATTTAAACATGATTAGAAATGTTCATAATGCTTAAAAAATTATTCAAGGGGCAAGATTTCTATTGAAACAAATTTGGCGATTTATCTTTTGTTTTTGGCGATTTTGATTTTACTTTTGACCCCAAACAATTTGATTTTAAGCCAAAAAGTGTCTTTTTTTGTTGCAGAAAGAATTGAAATGGCTATACATCTGGAAAAATAAAAGAAAAAACTGTTACTGATTTTATTTTTTTAAAAAAGAAAGAAAAGGAAAAAAAGAAAAACAGTTTTGATGAGAGAGTTTAGGCCAAAAGGTGTTTTTTTTCAAGTGTACGACTGCATTTTCGCAGTATTTTTTTTTTTTTTGTACTTTTTGGTTAGCCGGGCGCCAGTGATATATATATATATATATATACATGTATATATATATACACACACATATATACACATATATCTACACAAATACATGTATATACATACATATATATATATACACTTATATGTATGAATATATATATATATATATATATATATATATGTGTGTGTGTGTGTGTGTGTGTGTTCATATATCACTGGCGCCCGGCTAACCGAAAAGTACCTCTTTTTATTCAAATGCAAACTATATTAATGGCAATATACTTCCATTTACTTCTACATATATGAAATTTCGTTCCGGCTGCTTATAACTCGAGTTCTGCTGAATGCATTTTCGTAGAACTTAAACTAAGATAATTTTTAAGGGAAGGTTTTATTGTATAACATATCGTTCTACGTAGCTTAGTTATATAATTATTCTGGGAAGTTCTATAATCCGATCAATCCGATTATGAAAGATTAGCCTTTTAAAAAGATTTTGCCGAATGTATTTCGATGGAACCTATACTGTTAAATAATTTTCTAGGGAACGTTTTATTATATAACGTTGCTTAGTTCTAGAATTATAGGGGGAAATTCGAAAATCGGGTGACCATTTTTTTTTATCAAATATTAGCCTTTCAATATTTGATTCCGATTATGATAGATTAGCCTTCTAAAAAAGTTCTACTGAACGGATTTTGATGAGAATTGTATTGTTAGTTAGATGCTATTTCAGAAATGGTTTTAATGTACTATATATTGTCCTACGTTGCTTAGTCCAACAGTTATGTGTGAAGGCTATATAGTCAAGTGAACCCGATTCCGAAATATTAGCCTTTTTGATAGTTTTTACTGGGCGTATTTTTTGCGACTTGCATTGTTAAGTAGATAATTTGTAAGGATTGTTTTAGTATATTTTATATCGTTTTGTTGTTTTAGAATTATGTGGAAAAGTTCAATAATCAGATTATCAAAGATTAGCCTTTATAAAAACTTCTTCTGAATGGATTTTGTTAGTTAATTTGTTTGCATTGTTATTTCGATAATTTTTAGTGATGGTTTTAGTATATTGCATATAGTTTTATCATTCTTTAGCAAACCCTAACTGTAAATGACCAAATAAAAGAGTTGGTCCTTAACAGCTAAAATTTTGACTGCACATTAGAAAATATAATAGCGCAATCGCGTAATTTTTCAGTAATGTTGGAAGGATATTCCACGTAAATATACAGATTGCTTTCAAATACAAGGTCAAATTAAACGATATATTTCGTTTGATTCAGGATTCATTTGTAGAAACCGACCAGCGCAGCGGGCGTAGCTTGCTAGTTTTCCTATAAATTAATGAAATCCAGTTGTTAAATTATTTTTGTTTTAGAAGTGAAGTTTTCATTTAAATTTATTGTAACAGTACAATGTTTAATTGAATAAAATAAGGTAAATCTAAGAAATTGCTAAGAAATTCCAAACATGCACAGGGCAACGCAAAAAAATAAAATAATAATAAACAAAAAATAAAAAATAGATAAATAAATAAATAAATAAATAAATATCAGCTTTCAGAAATTCTAAAAATTGTTCCGCTATTCATATTATGTATCTTCGGGGTCCATCCTCCCACCCAAAGGGGGCACTTTTCTAAATTTTGCCGACACCTCTCATGTGATATATCGTTGGAAAAGTCTGTGAACGCTTAATCATAATATGCAGGGGGGGGGGGGGGGTATTTTCTAAATTTTGCACATACCCCTCATGTGATACATCGTTGGAAAGGTATGTGACCGCTTAATCCTATTATGCATCTCCGGTGTTCATCCCCCCTTTTTCCCCCCAAGCGCGATTAGCTTTCACCACCAGGGGACGCTTTCCTATATCTGTTCCTACGAGTCGAATCACGACGGGGTATGGCTCATTCGACTCGACATCAATAGAGCTTTCCGATTTTAGTTCGTTTTTTCACCACCAGGGGGCACTTTTCTATCTCTGGTTCTATGGGCTAGATCACGACGGGGTATAGCTCATTCGACTCGACATCTATAACCTTAACGATTTCAGTGCCCGAGATTCATACAGAACAGATTGCGCTACCTGGTGGTGGAATGTGGAAATTGAGCGTGCGCAGCACGACTGCTATGCGATGCCGAAGGCAGCGGTGACCCGTGTCGGAAGTTAGTTTGGTTAGAGGTTTATACTATTCGATGTGCAAATTAAGGGATTATCCGGTGCCGAAGGCAGCGGAGAACCAGGTCGGAGGTTCGTTCGGTTCGAGGTTTATCTTATTCGAGGTTTTACAAGATTCGAGGCCCCGATATAAATTAGGGGTCCGCTAGCGGGCGAAGCCAGCTAGTGCTAATAATAAAAGAGCGTGATATCACGTTTGATTTCAAATGCAGCGCTGACACGCTATGTACGTATTGCATTTTTATTCATTTCATCGATAAGTCAGTGATATTTTTTAACAGGGGATAACAAGTATTATAACAAGCCACATTTAGTATGTTGTTATTAGTTTAATTGAAAAATCTACTGGTATTTCTAGTTAACCTTTTAAACAATGACTGAAAGTAAAATTTAATTTTAAATTATTTCTCATGTTTAGATTATTTATGTTTATTCTGTTTAAAAAAAAAGAAATGATATCTACAAAAACAACTTTTCAAAAGTAAAAAAAAAGCCAAGCGTAAAAAAAAAAAAAAAAGTTGTGGCTAAAAAATGGTGTGATATCAAATTTCCAAGCTATTATATTACTTTTTAAACTTTTTTCCATTAAATAAGTTATCATATATATAAGTCGAGTGCCTACGTATATGTTAATAGAAATCGTTTTCTCCTGTACTAAATACATCCTAACGAGTTTCTGAAAATTCAATTTTTTTCAAATTATGCATGATGGGCTTGGCGGCCATCTTTTAATATTTCTAAGCACCCAAATTTCTAAAGTAAAAGCGTAATATGTTTGCAATGTAATATGTTTATAACAATTTCGAACTTCAGATTTTAACTACGGACAGATAAATTAGATAAGACTGATATTTTGAGAAATTGATTTTTACTAGTTTGAAATTATTAATTACTGTAAAAAATAAATCATAAGATGAATCTTTAAGATAAGTCATCATTATCTTAAGACACAATTTTCAGATCATACAAATCTATAAATGAAACGCTTAAAATATTTGCTTAAATAACAATTTTGAACTTCGGATTTTAACTACGGATTTGGATGCTTAGAATTTTGTGAATAATATGCAAAGATGGCCGCCAAGCCCATCATGCATAATTTGAAAAAAATTGAATTTTCAGAAACTCGTTAGGATGTATTTAGTACAGGAGAAAACTATTTCTATTAACATATACGTATAGGCACTCGACTTATATATATGATAACTTATTTAATGGAAAAAAGTTTAAAAGGTAATATAATAGCTTGGAAATTTGATATCACACCATTTTTTAGCCACAACTTTTTTTTTTTTTTTTTTTACGCTTGGCTTTTTTTTTTACTTTTGAAAAGTTGTTTTTGTAGATTAGCTATACCCGATTATGTCATAGATTTTAGTAGTTAAAAGAAGAGTATCAGAAAGGGATATTATCGTTCACAATTGTTGGTTGAGTGAATCCTATCTAAATATTTGGGCATCTAAATTATTTAGTATTGGAAAAATAATATATTGTTAATTTTTTTTTTTTTTTTTTTTTTTTGCACATTTCGGCTAGCAAAAAATTATTTCCTTATCTTTTCAAGTAAGGAAACAAACAGATTTTGCTATGCATTTTTTCCTCCTCAACCAATAATTTTACATGGAATGTAATATTTACTGTGATATATTACTAGAGTAGTTATTGAAGTTTGTTGATATTATTTATTAATTGAAGAAATTTATTAATATTATTATTTATTAAGATAATATATTAGAAAAAATGTTGACAAATTGATTAAAACTGCTTACAATGAATTGTAGTTATAGAATGTTAGTGTTTTGGTACCAAGGCTGTGATATACCTAAGTAATGTATATACCATTAAGTGCAATATGAACATAAATAAGGTAAATACAAAAAATTACTGATTGTGACAAAAGATAGGTATCGCATGGAATAAATTAGCTCTGATCTCTAGTGTGACCACGAAAAGAGTGGCACCATAGATTAGAGTGGGGTCAATCCCAAACTACAATAGAGACGAAAGAAGACTAAAAATAGTGAGAACTGTTTGAGACTGTTGTTGACTGCTGTTGTTGTTCAAACAGTGACTGTTTAAGACAACTGAAGCTTCCGTGTTCAGTATTCAGATATTCAGTATCATTGTTATTTAGTAAGCTTCAGAATTAAGTTTTTCAATTAGTATGTATAGTATTAGTATTCTTCAGTATCAATGTAATTCAGTTTTTCAATGTAATTAATTTCCAACTTTTTTATTTATTACATTGAATCCTTTATATATTATGTTATTAATATTATTTATTATGTTAGTTATTTCTTAGATTATCATGATGTATTCTCATTTATTTACACTTGCAAAAAGTAAGTGTTGTTTTAATATTTATGTATTTTAGGTTATGCTTTACTCTAAAAAATATTTTAATTTCTATTCTTCCAAAATTTAAGGCAATTGCTTTGTTAGTGATTCTTGGTGATTTAAATTTTAAAATTTTAGAACTTTTTATAATTTAGGAAAATTCTCAATTTTTTTTGTCACTTATCTGAACTGCTGTTAGGGACCTGCTGTTCAGATAAGCTTGTTTTTTTTTTTTTTTGGGGGGGGGGGGGGGGGGAGGATATGAAACAAATTATTTTTTTTTCTTTTCCGCCGTTGGCCTCATTAAAACTGTAATTCTGTGTTAATCCCATTATTCTAAATTATTTTCTCGCTCCAGTATTTCGATTGTCAAATTCAATCTAGCTAAAAATAGTTTATTCCAAATTCATTCTCTTAAAAAAAGGGCTCATCGCGATGTTCTATTAAAATTACGCACTTTTATTTCATTAAGTAAAATGCATCCTAGAATTTAATTCTTTTAAAAAACTAAAATTAAAATCTCCCAGCTAAAAATATTTTACTCTCTTGAAATAACAACCTATGTATTTTTATTTATTTTATTTTATTTCCCTATGTTTTCTGACAAAATAATATTACTTCTCAAATTATGAAAGTTACTTTAGTCTCAATGTAAAAATTTATCTTGGCATCTTGCCAGGCTCGATAAAACCTATGTATTTCTTTTCCTTTCCTTTTCTTCTTATTTATTCGAAGCAATTAGATTTTCGAGAATATTCTGGAAGCATTTGTTTGCCGCGCTTTTTCCAGCTTACGGTAAAATCGCCTCGATATAAGAGCGCCGAAGAAATTAATCCGAACGCGCTGATTGGTCGAGAGACTTTTTAGTGAACATGTATTCTGGAGCGGTCAGGAAATGATATACGGCGTTTTTCCCGCGAAAGAGTCAGACTGTTCCTGGATCCGGTGGTGCATGCAAACCCCGGCGCGTACTTCACGATCAGGGAACATTCTCCGTGGCTGCCGATAGATTCGAAAAAACACCTGCCTATACGAACCAAAATGTCTTCTTAATTAATAAATTAAATCATCAAGTTTCTTCACAGTATTAAAATCAGCACGTATGGATTGAGTATCATAAAGAGTAAAACCTAGCCAGTTTGTTTTTGATTTACGAATAAAAGTGAAATGGAATGGACTGTCTCTTTTTTGCATTCTATACGTACACTACGAAGTGAATTCTCGGTGCTCGACTGCAAAATTCCTCGGAGGAAGCCCTTGCCTTGAGTATGATTCTACAAAAATTGTGGTGATACACATTAAATCATGACATATGTGTGTGTGTGTGTGTGTGTGTGTGTGTGTGTGTGCGTGTGTGTGTGTGTGTGTGTGTGTGTGTGTGTGTGTGTGTGTGTGTTATATAAAAAGTTTATTTCGCAATATGCCTTTAAATTATTCTAAATTCTGACTTATTCATTATTTCCTTATTTCCTAATAATATTTATTCCTATTTAATTTCCTTTTAAAATTAATAACACGTACATTAATAATTATCTTATTCCAAATTTTAATCTAAAACTTTAAGTCCATTCGTAACTTTTATCAACTGTCCAATCTATAATATTATGAGAGATGCTAGTTTTTCATTTCAAATGTTTTTAAAAGCCATTTTGTTATTTTATTCCACTGGCTGGATTCGCGCGCTAGATATTTTTACTTCAAAATCAATACGCCGCTGGGTTCGGAATTCTTTCTTATTAACACCTCTCCATCGCGCGTCATTCGCTTAGCTAAATTTCGCCTCTCACTGATTGGTTCGTGTACGCACTACGTCGCTTGTGTAGGTATCCGCGCATTTAATAAAAAGCCATTGCAAGTGTTCGGAGAGCAGATGTTTTCAAGTGCTGAACAAGTGGTTATCTGGTGTTCTGATGACTTGGAATTTCTAAAACAGCCATTTAAGATCAACTCAACGATGTAATGCTTTATAGTCAAGCCTGAGGGCTTTAGAAAACATCTGTGTCCTATGGGAATTGTTTCGTTATCTCTCCTGAACCTGAATAAATGCTTTTATTAGATAACTGGCGTAGTCTTTATGGAGAAATTCACAATGGGTACATTCATTGCTTTCATTCCTCGCCATGATTCTCGATCTACCGACAGCAATCGTTCACGATCTTTAACCAGCTGCCAGTTTCTCATGAAATTTTAAATCTTACAGCTAAAATCTAACACATACACACACACGCACACACACACACATAAGGTAAAGCTAGGATAGTCTGCGCATAATTCAAAAGAATAGCAATAAAAAATCTAAATATTAATTTTTTGCTAAACTATCCATGAATAATTTTTACTTCATTTGTTTTTTATGCATTTCCATTGCTATTTTGTTGTTATATTGCAATTTAATAGAACAGTTGTAATAAAACTAAGAAAGTTATTTTGCGCAATCTCTCCTTACAAGGTTGGTGTGGTTGCGCACATGGGTAGGAGAGATTGTTACTAATAATAACTATAATTAAACTATTAACAATACTAATTACACTTAAATGACATTGCTGTAAGGTTTTTGTGAGCAAATTTTATTGTATTGGGAGTGAATATTTCAACCTAATGCTTAAAGAATCAGAAAAAGGAAATAATTTTAAAAACGATTAAAAAATTTTAATTAAAGGAAAAAAAAATTAAAGAATCAGAAAAAGTAAGTCCAGATAAGATTACAAAATAAAATTATGTAACTTAATAACACGTTTAACTTAAAATTAGTTCATTTTCATTTTTCAATTTTTTTATACAAATTTACCAATAACCTGCGTAATCTCTTTCTAGCTTAGAAACTAATGAAAACAATGCGTCATCTCTCCTAAGTAGCAGATGCGCAAACTCTCCAAAATCTCCAATAGGAGAGATTGCGCGGCCTTTTATTTAAACATGGCGCTACTAAAACGAACCGTTGATGTTCACATTGTTAGTCTAGATTAGTAGCTTAAGAGAAAACGTTGAAATTTAAAATATTTTGTACTATTGATATAGTATAGAAATTCTTATGAATAGCTATGAAAATTCAAGCACTTACTTTGGGAAAACAAAACAAAATAGCAATACTTTATCTTAGGCGCTCAAAGCAATCAACGTGCACTTTCAAGTAGACACTCCACTAGTGTTGTTGTACAACTACCTGGAGTCGCTGCGCTCTCACTTTTTCCTTCCCCCCCCCCCCCGAAACTCTATGTGCGCAATCTCTCCTGTCTTTACCTTATATATATAATGGTTGAAATACTCTAGGAAAGAAGAAGAACCAGTTATTACGATAACTCCAAATCGGCATTTTTGTAGTTTCTGTGTTGGAAAGTTTATTTTATCTTTTTCGCTTTAATGTTTGTTATTTTTTTTAATTTTTTAATATGAATACATTGAAAGTTATTGAAATTTTTTAAGCTATTGTGTAAAGCATATTTAATAATGATTATTTTTAACAATGAAATTGTTACTAGCAGTTATATATGCAATTTTATTACTTGTTTTGTGGCCCTCAATCTCTTGAGGTAAAGCTGAATATCCTACGCGGAATAAAAAGGAGATTTGAAAAGAATAATTGAGCCCATAAAAAATGTTTAAAGAAAAAACGGTCAAAACTACATGGACAAGATTGATTACGACTTGTACAAAGCTAATAATTACCTTTTGTCTTTAAATGTTAAAAAGTTAGCCTTATAATAGAAATATTATTAGTTTGTGGAAGAATTTTTGGTCCCGTCACTTAAATAAGTAGCCATGGCACCGCAATAACAATAAAAATGGTTCATTTAATATCAATGATATATGAGGTTGGCAGTATGCAGTCAAAACTACATGGACAAGATTGATTATGACTTTTACAAAGCTGATAATTACCTTTTGTCTTTAAATGCTAAAGAATTATTCTTAGAATAGAAAAGTTATTACACTGTAAAAAATGTGCAGCAAAGTATCCGGTCATTCGACCATTTTTATAGAAAACGTTTACATAACCGTAATTTAACAGTATTCTGACCATAATATGGGAAATATTATAACTAGGACTTCCCTCAAAGGGATTAGTCTGAGTGATATTGCTGAGAACATAGGGTTAACAATTACAATATAAAGAAAAAGAGCAAATTAAATGATAGAATTACAAAATATCATCTATAAATTCATATACACTGTTAAAAAAATAGAAAAGAAGTACCGTTCATCAGATGTGTTGTCATTATTTTTTTTTAACATGTGGCAAAGAATCTCATTTTCTTAAGCGCGTCTTGCGCAAAACTTGAAAAAAAAAAAAAACGCCGGATCTTTTAAAACGCCAAGCTTTTTAAAGTTGCGTAATTTGATTTGCAGCCAATAGATTATTCTATCAAGCGTGGCTTAACGCAAATGTAATTTCATTGTTGCATCTTTTTTGGTGTGTGAATTTAAAAATTATCTTCCTTGATTATATATCTATTATTTGTATAACTGTTTATAGAAACTATTACACTTCAAACCACATTGATAGCATGCTTTGCTACAACAATTCCGTTCTTTGTTACAAACCAGATTGCAAAACTATAGTCTAAATTACTATTAAAGTATACAAAAAATCTTTCGATGACTTCTGTAAAATAACTTTTACATTAAATCTCCATATCGGCAAAATTGAAAAATTATATATATTTCAAAGTTAAGCTTAACAGATACTTCTTGATTATTCTCTAGGAGGTTCTGCCCCCTGCGCCTTTACTGCGCCAATCCGCAGACTTTTCTTTTGCCTGTCTGTCTGTCTCTCAATCTGTCTCTTTCCCTATCCGTTCTTCTGCCCGTCTCTCTAACCGACTGTCTATCTCTCTACACGTCTCTCTAACCGACTGTCTATCTCTCTACACGTCTCTCTACCTGTCTCTATATTTCTCTACCGGTCTCGCTACCCGCCAATCTATTTCTCTAACCGTCTGTCTATCCGTCTAACTACTTGTATGTCTAGCCGTGTCTCTATCCACTTCGTTATCCATTTGTCTATCTGTCTCACAATTTGTCTATCTGTCTCTCTACTTGTCTGGCTATACGCCTCTCTGCGCATCTTCTTACCCATCTCCGTACCTGTCTACTGTCTCTCTACTCGTCTGTATACCCGTCTCACTATCCGTTTGCTTTTGTACCCGACTCCCTACCAATCTCATTACCCGTCAGTCAACTCGCCTCTGTACTCATCTCTCTACTCGTCTCTTTATCTACCACGCTACGCGTCTCGCAAACTTTCTCGCTACATTCCTGTCTACCGGTGTCGCTACCCGTCTCGTGACACATCTCGATACCCCTCTGTCAACCCTCTTTTTACCTTTCTCTCTAGTGGTCTGTCTATTCGTTTCGCTACCCGTCAGCCTACCTATGTCGCTACTCGTCTCACTACCCGTCTGTCTACCTGTTTGTTTACTCGTCTTTCTACCTCTCACTACCTCTTCCCAATATTTAAACAATTCATTTAATATGCAGAAGCCATTTATCAATTAATAAATGCAAACAGAAGTAATTTATCTAATAAGTGTAATCAGATGCAATTTTTTTAAAAATCTATACTAATATTATAAAGGAGTAAATCTTGTTTGTTTGTTTGTAGGGGGTAATCTCTGGAACTACCGAACCGATTTCAAAAGTGATGGTGGCAAATTGATGGTGACAACCCCTGCTCCAACATAGGCTATATTTTATGACGGTGCCACTAACCCCAGGGGGTGCAGGAGCAAAAAACGTTCTAAAATTGCGATTTTTCAGTTATCACACTGGCTGTGAAGCCCTGAGAGCTTGGCAGCCGGTTCTGTATGTATGTATGTACGTACGTAATGCGATAACTCTTCATAGAAATATCCGTTTTCCTTCAAATTTTGTTTATAGGTTCACTGTGTTAAGGCGCTTCCCTGATTAGTTTTCGGGATTGATTGGTTAAGTATAAAAGGGGGGGAACAAGGGGCTAATTCCCCCCCCCCTTAATTTATATAAATTGGTTTTTCATGCAGAATTATTCCGTTTTCCTTCAAATTTTGTTTATAGGTTCACTGAGTTAAGGCGCTTCCCTGATTAGTTTTCGGAATTGATTGGTCAAGTATAAAGGGGGGGAACAAGGGTCTAATTCCCCCCCCCCTTAATTTATATAAATGGGTTTTTCATGCAGAATTATTCCGTTTCCCTTCAAATTTTGTTTATAGGTTCACTGAGTTAAGGCGCTTCCCTGATTAGTTTACGGGTTTGATTAGTTAAGTATAAAGGGGGGGAATCGGGGGGCTAATCCCCCCCCTTAATTTATATAAATGGGTTTTTCATGCAGAATTATTCCGTTTTCCTTCAAATTTTGTTTATAGGTTCATTGGGTTAAGACGCTTCCCTGATTACTTTTCGGGATTGATTGGTTAAGTATAAAAGGGGGGAACAAGGGGCTAATTCCCCCCCCCCTTAATTTATATAAATGGGTTTTTCATGCAGAATTATTCCGTTTTCCTTCAAATTTTGTTTATAGGTTCACTGTGTTAAGGCGCTTCCCTGATTAGTTTTCGGGATTGATTAGTTAATATAAAGGGAGGGGATCGGGGGGCTAATTCCCCCCCTTAATTTATATAAATGGGTTTTTCATGCAGAATTATTCCGTTTTCCTTCAAATTTTGTTTATAGGTTCATTGGGTTAAGACGCTTCCCTGATTACTTTTCGGGATTGATTGGTTAAGTATAAAGGGGGGAACGGGGGGCTAATCCCCTCCTTAATTTATATAAATGGGTTTTTCATGCAGAATTATTCCGTTTTCCTTCAAATTTTGTTTATAGGTTCACTGTGTTAAGGCGCTTGCATGATAATTTTCGGGATTGATTGGCTGAGTATAAAGGAGGGAACGGGGGGGGCTAATCCCCCCCCTTAATTTATATAAATGGGTTTTTCATGCAGAATTATTCCATTTTCCTTCAAATTTTGTTTATAGGTTCACTGAGTTAAGGCGCTTCCCTGATTAGTTTTCGGGATTGATTAGTTAAGTATAAAGGGGGGGGGATCGGGGGGCTAAGCCCCCCTTAATTTATATAAATGGGTTTTTCATGCAGAATTATTCCGTTTTCCTTCAAATTTTGTTTATAGGTTCACTGTGTTAAGGCGCTTCCCTGATTAGTTTTCGGGATTGATTGGTTAAGTATAAAGGGGGGGAACGGGGGGATAATCCCCCCCCTTAATTTATATAAATGGGTTTTTCATGCAGAATTATTCTATTTGCTTCAAAATTTGTTTATAGATTCATTGGGTTAAGACGCTTCCCTGATTAGTTTTCTGGATTGATTGATTAAGTATAAAGGGGGGGAACGGGGGGATAATACCCCCCTTAATTTATGTAAATGGGTTTTTCATGCAGAATTATCCCATTTCCTTCAAATTTTATTTATAGGTTCACTGTGTTAAGGCGCATCTCTGATTAGTTTTCGGGATTGATTGGTTAAGTATAAAGGGGGGAACAAGGGGCTAATTCCCCCTTATCTATACTAATATATAAAGTAGTAAAGATTGTTTGTTTGTTTGTTTGTAGGGGGTAATCTCTGGAACGACTGAAGCGATTTTAAAAGTGATGGTGGCAAATTAATGGTGACAATCCCTGCTCCAACATAGGCTATATTTTATGTCGGTGCCACCACCCCCAGGGGGTGCAGGAGCGAAAAACGTTCTAAAATTTCGATTTTTTGTGTACTGAAGGAGATAGAAGTATCAAATTTGGTATGGTAGTTACTTATAAGATGTAAATGCTCTCTAAGAACAAATTATAAAAACATTCGCAATTTAAAAGGGTGAGATGAGGAAGAAGCGTTCTAAAAACATTCTAAATTACAATGTCTATGGAATCTCTGAAACTACAGAACCGATTTCAAAAGTGATGGTGGCAAATGGATGGTGAGAGTCCCTGCTCCAACATGTGCTAAATTTTTTGTCGGTGCCACTGCCCGCAGAGGGTGCAGGAGCGAAAAACGTTCCAAAATTATGAAAATTTCAATAATGAAGGAGTTAGGAACTTGACATTTTGTATGGTCGTTACTTACAAGATTTAAATGCTCTATAAGAACAAAATCTAAAAAAATTCGAAATTTAAAAGGCTGAAATAAGCAAAAAATTTTCTAAAAACATTCTAAATTACAATTTGTATGGAATGTCTGGAACTACTAAAGCGATTTCAAAAGTGATGGTGGCAAATGGATGGTGACAATCCCTGCTCCAACATAGGCTATATTTTATGTCGGTGCCACTACCCGGAGGGTGGTGCAGAAGCGAAAAACGTTCTAAAATTGCGATTTTTGCGATGCTGAAGGAGCTAGAAACTTCAAGTTCGGCATGATTGTTATTTATAAGATCTAAATGCGCTCTAAGAACAATTTCTAAAGAAAAATGATCTAATGATTCTGCGATTTTTCAACTATTGAATTTCTAAAATTACCAAATTTCACAATAGAGTACCATAGCGAAACCTTCACGCGTAAAAAGATAATGATAAGGGCGACGTGTCCTGACGTGTATATTGACTATAGCACGAGTCACAAATTATAGTATCCGTATTATTCTGTTAAAATATAAAAGTGAATTATGAAATGTCAATATTTTGTTTGATTAAAGGTTCGTTAAGAGAAATTGACCAGCGTAGCGGGCGTAGCTTGCTAGTACATACATAAACCTGCATAATAATTCATCAGTTTTGTGTTCATAGTTGCTTATATCATTTGACAGTAAATCTGAACTTCTGAAACCTGAATTGTCTCAAGCTTTTTAAAAAAAACCACAAGGTCTGTATAACTGCAAAGTACCCTGAGGGCTATATTAGCTACATCTTATTAAGTTAAGTAAAAGTTTCGTTATCGCGTTTGCAGCCAATTGCTTATGTCAGAAAGCGTGGCTTAACGCCATTTTAAATTCATTACTGTAACTTTCTTTTCTTTTCTTTTTTAGGGGGGGGGAGGGGGAGGGTTTCAAATATATACATTTAAATTAAAACTTTTGCCTGCATGCCATTAGTGTTTGTATTATTAACTAATACCTTGTAGACCGAGCTTCATTTGAAACAAATGTAAAAGACTTCTATAATTTTTTTTTTTTAGGAGAAACTTTTGTAATTGGGCCCAAAGCCAATCGGAGCATTTAATATCATTATTGTAACTCTTATAGAGTTATAGAGTTTACTCTTGTTTGAGACCAGCCTTGCCTGTGTATCTGAATGGGGAAAAGTTTCGTATCCTATGTCGGTTGGCAAAAAAAAATTAAAATGGTGCCAAAAGGTAGTTTTAGCATCTTACAAAATTTTTCAAGAGAGCGGTAAAACATGTTTTTCAAATATTTACAAACATACGTTTATTAAAGCATGTTTTTGCACCATCTTAAAAATTTAAGCACGATGCCAAAATAAAATTTTATCGCCATATTCGATATTTTAATAAGTCATGAAAATATATGAACAAACTTATTTAACAAACCTAAAAGGCATTTTTGTGATAAATAATTGTTATTGTCAGGGGGGTAAATTGTAAACAATTAATAAACGGCTAGTAAATAATAAATAGCATTTAAAATCTAAAAATAGAGAAGTGGTCCGTATAAAAATGCAAAACATAATATTATACGCTTGATATATGTAAATCTTTTATTTTTTAATATTTCCGAAAGCACAGATAAAAAGGTAAAAATCTCTTTTCCAAATGCCAAATAGAAAATATACAAAATAGAATGCCAAATATACAAAATAGAAAAATATCTGCAAAAAAATATATTTACATAATACTACATCTGCAAAAAAATAAGATTTAGAAAAAGTAAGCCAAATCCTGCAGATCCCAACAATCACATCGAAAAACTTATCACCAAAAAAGAACTCGCCAAATCTTAGGGCATTTTCCCTGTGAATGCAGAATATTAGTTTTTTTTTCTTTTGTACGACGGGTGATTATAATATAATTGTTTCATTTCACATACTACATACCGTTTGATATATTGGTACTTTTATGTTATCCTGGCGCAGTTGATAAATCGCCAAATATTGTTCCTATAACATTTTCATATTGAATTCATTTCATTTAAATGTAAACCTTTCACTCATTTAATTTAAAATACATGCCTTTCATTAATCCCATTTAAAATGCTAAAAAGAGAAAAAAATGAAATAATGCCATAAATCGAAACCTTTTATTTAAACACCAAAGAATTTTTTTTTTATTATTTACACACGCGAAAAAAAACTGCTATTGCTGAGATTTGCGCCAAATCTCTAATACCAAGTCTACCAAATTATTGCAGGGTTTTTCTTTCAAACAGAAAAAAATCCAGATTAATTTTCGATTTCTACTAAATTGAAATATGTTTTATTGTGCTTAATATTAGTGCGTGCATATTTTTTTGCTCCATGTACTCCATGAACTTTTCAATTCCGATTGTCTACGAAAATCTCCCGCCGGTGAAAATGACGTACGCACAAAATTTTCGTGACGTATGTACTTTAATTGTGCTTTTTTATCTGTTTTTTTAATATAATTTCCAAACGGTTTGTCATTTATTCTTGGTAATAAATAGACGTCGTCGTCACCTTTATAGGTACCTGCTGTAAAAATTTGAACGAAATCCATTAAAAATTTTTTGAGTTATGCTTGACGAAAGGTTTTAATATCCATCGTAGCTATATATGGGGCAAAGTAATACTGCGATGTGTATAAGTTTTCGTTGCACTCAGACAATTATGGTCAGAATAGCGTTAAATTACGGTTATGTAACCGTTTTCTATAAAAACGGTCGAATGACCGGATACTTTGCTGCAAAATTTTTACAGTGTAGTTTATGGTAGAACTTTCGTACCCGTCATTTAAATGAGTAGCCATAGCATCTAAATAACAATAAAACCGGTTAGTTTAAAATCAATGATAGATGAGGTTGGTATTAGGAAGTCAAAACTACATAGACAAGGTTGATTCTGACTTTTAAAAAACTGATATACCTTTTGTATTTGAATGTTAAAGCATTAGTCTTATAATAGAAATATTATTAGTTTGTAGTAGAACTTTCGGTCTCGTTACTTAAATGAGAAGCCATGACACCGAAATAACAATAAAAAGAAAAGTGCCCAGTTAAACTGATGGCATTGAGCTCACAGGCTATTCACACTAATTGTATATTATACTCTTATTTTAAAGAATAATGCCCCTCGAAAAAGAAAAAGATCGACAATAAATTATGGGGGGATTAGCCCCCCCGTTTCCCCACTTTATACTTAACCAATGAACCGCCAAAACTAAACAGGGAAGCGCCTTACCACAATGAATCTATATACAAAATTTGAAGCAAATTTGGTAATTCTGCAAGAAAAACCCATTTATCTAAATTAAAGGTGGATTAACCCCCCCCGTCCCCTTTATACTTAACCAATGGACCCCCAAAACTAATCAGGGAAGCACCTTATAACAACGAACCTATAAACCAAATTTTAATCAAATCGGATAATTTAGCATGAAAAACACATTTATCTAAATTAAGGGGGGATTAGCCCCCCGTCCCCCCCTCTTTATACGTAACCAATGAACCCCCAAAACTAATCACGCAACCGTCTTATCCCAATGTACCTATAAACAAAATTTGAATCAAATCGGATAATTCTGCACGAAAAACCCATTTATATAAATTAAGGGGGAACTAGACCCCCGTTCCCCCCTTTATACTTAACCAATGAACCCCCAAAAGTAATCAGGAAAGCGCCTTATAACAATGAACCTATAAACCAAATGTTAATCAAATCGAATAATTTGGCATGAAAAACACATTTATCTAAATTAAGGGGGGATTAGCCCCCCGTATCCCCCCCTTTATACGTAAACAATGAACCCCCAAAACTAATCAGAAGCGCCTTATTCCAATGTACCTATAAACAAAATTTGAATCAAATTGGATAATTCTTCACGAGAAACCCATTTATGTATATTAAGGGGGGGATTAGTCCCCCGTTTCCCCCTTTATACTTAACCAATGAACCCCCAAAACTAATCAAGGAAGCGCCTTATCACTATAAACCTATAACCAAAATTTGAAGATAAACGGATATTTCTATCACGAGTTATCGCGTTACGTACATACGTACATACATACAGAACGGGCGGGCACTTTAGCTCTCAGGCTTTGATAGCCTGTGAGCTAATAAAAAAGGTTAATTTAAAATCAATGATAGATGAGGTTGGCAGTGGAGCAGGGCAGAAAGTGAACACTGATCAAATTTAAAGCTCAAACACTAAAATAACGACAGGGAGAGAAGCTGATCCCCAAAAATCCGCTATCTCTGAGTAAGATGGCTATGTAGTAACTCTGGAAATGTCACTAATATGCGATATTATTGGAAATACTATACATATATATATATATATATATATATCACTGTAAAAAAACTGGCTCTAGCTTGAAAGGAATCCCCTGGATCCCAAAATTCTTTTATACGTAAGTGTAACACCTTACCACTAGGCAAAACACCTTAGCTGAAATCTCTATTCCACACTCAGACAACTTCGAACGTCACTAGCAGGCAACTCCAAGTTTCAAAGTGATGAAGTTCCAGTCTAATATTCCATAAATGGCAAAACATGACCAAATCCAACGATACTCACGTATTTATACTAGTCAGCCTACCACAGAAACCTCATTTGCATATCACTGCGTAAAATAATCACGACAATCAGATTCAGGAAGATTCAACCGCACTTTCCGTAAGTAAAAGAAATTACAGAATAGGTGGCTCTTTCATGCACAAGTGTAAGAATCCGGACTACACGTTTACAGCAAAAACTCAACGATCCATTTGATCGTAGACTACCTTCGTAAAGAGAGTAGCTAGGTAGCTATAACTTTAGTTCCTAGGTTCAAGTTATAAAATAAAATGTACTGTTCGTTTTTCAACGAAAGCTTAAACTTTTTCATTCCCTCTAAGATTAGCATACCCATGCGGTTTCACCCCTCCCGTGGGTTAAAGCTGGATAATTTGACTTTTTTTTATAAGTAATCATTTATTAATAAAAAATGTAATGGAAAAATGATATATTTAAAATAATTTATTATGGTACAAACGTGAGTGCAGAACATGTACGCAAAGTTACATTGAAATCTGTGGGAAATTCTGGCTTCAAGAGTCAACTAATAATAAGAGATGCGATATTATCATATGTACTTCTACTTATTATTCACACCTGAATGCTTGCAAATATATGCATAAACATGCTGTTATTTACAGAATGTTTAAATTTTTCTGTGGTTACAAACCACAACTGGTGATATTTGACAGTTTAAATGTGTGAGATTTATGTTTTTATTGTTGTATTGTTTTATTAAAGAGTTGCAGTGGATAATGTACAAAATTCAGTCTCACACACGGGATATAAGTTGGTAATGTCTAATGAAATTTTCTATTCAGCAATCAAATCGTTAAAAAAAATTGAAGATTTAAAAAAATATAAGTATCAACTTACCAACTTTCTCAGAAGTAAATCGAGAATGTCTAAAACAGTATCTGCATTTCTCTCACTTGCCTATTCATAAAAAAATGCAGCACAAGTTATTTGAAATCAGTTGAAAAATAATTTTAGCAAATAAAGTTTAAAACCAGCTTACCTCTGAACCAGTGTGGCTTAAGAGAGTTACAATGACATCTCTGGTTAGTTGTTTAGTTTCATTTAAATCATAACAGTTGAAACAAACTTTGAATAAAAAAGAAATGCAATATTAAAAGAAATCATAACAATAATTAGCATAATTAAAAAATCTGAAGTTTGTCAGAGCATACTAATATACAACGTTCAAAAGAAAAACTGAATTTAATATGATTTAAATCGAATATTTTTTTTTTCAAACAAAAAAGAAAAATGAGAATAGGTAAGCCCATGCCTACGTTATACTCAATTACCAAATACTATACATACGCGGATATTTAAAGGAAATTACAGATGAAACTTTACTAGTCATGTTTCGATCATGTTTAATTTATTTCGTAAGCACGCAGATAATTCAAAATGTTTTGTAATTTGTTTTAAATTAATAAACAAACCACTAGAATGCATGCACTTTTCTTCAATAGGTTTAGTAATTAAAAACTAAAGTTAATATCCATCTTTTTTTTACGCACGGATATTTAAAAACTTTGATTAATAATTATGGCACTCCTTTTTTTCTTTTTTACTTTCCTTTCTCAACAAAACCAATCTTTCTGATTTATTCAAAAACTTATTCTCTTATTTTAATTCCTATTTCCCTGAAAATTTCAGGTATTTATATTTAGGTGGCCTAAAATCTGAACAAAATTTTAATTTTGCTTTAAGTTTGATATATAACCGATTGCTATCCAATGACCATCATTCCGTCATTGCCGAACCCCGCAATATCGGTTCCAAGCTCCAAATTTCATAGCATTGTCTAAAAGAGTAGGAACATAAAAAACGTTTATAAAAAAAATACTGTTTGATTGCATGATATCTAAATAGGAATATCTGCAAAATGGATGCATTTATGAATAAAAATGATTTTCTGAATGTGTGAGAGAATAGCGAGTTTGGATTTCAGGAGAAACTGAATCCTTTATGCCCCGACGGTACTCTAAAGTAGCTGATTCATAACTGTTATAAGAAATAATCGATTCACCCTTGACAACGGCACGCTTCGAGATTATCTTTATATACTTCAGTCTATCGTTGAAAGATAGTGTTAGTAGTTTTGCAACAAAACAAACTTGAGAAGAAACTTTTCCTGACTGTAATACCATTTTTGCTTCCATCTTCTTGTGTAATGCATCCGATAACAAGTTTCTTCTGTTAAACAACTCAACTTTAATAAGCTCAATCCGTTGTATACAATATTTTCTTATATTTTAAAATCTGAGACGTAACATTATTCGTAAAGATAAGAAGTAAAAATGAAAAAAAATGTCATTTTAATTTATGTTTTTAGTGTTTTTTAAAGTGGTAGTTTTAAGTACCGTCGAGACTAGCGAGCAATTGCTAATGAATTTATTTTTAGTTTTAGAATAAAAGAATATACTAGCCTGCAACCGTCGAGCAATTGCTAACGCATTTCTTTTTAGCTTTGGAAGAAAAGAATACACTGGCCTGCAACCGTCGAGACTAGAGAGAAATTGCTAATGAATTTATTTTTAGTTTTGGAATAAAAGAATATACTGGCCTGCAACCGTCGAGACTAAGGAGCAATTGCTAACGCATTTCTTTTTAGCTTTGGAAGAAAAGAATACACTGGTCTGCAACCGTCGAGACTAGAGAGAAATTGCTAATGAATTTATTTTTAGTTTTGGAATAAAAGAATATACTGGCCTGCAACCGTCGAGACTAAGGAGCAATTGCTAATGCATTTCTTTTTAGCTTTGTAATAAAAAAAATATACTGGCCTGCAACCGTCGAGACTAAGAAGCAATTGATAATGCATATCTTTTTAGTTTTTGAATAAAAGAATATACTGCCTTGCAACCGTCGAGACTACAGAGCAATTGCTAATGCATTTCTTTTTAGCTTTGTAAGGAAAGAATATACTGGCCTGCAACCGTCGAGACTAAGGAGCAATTGATAATGCATTTCTTTTTAGTTTTTGAATAAAAGAATATACTGCCTTGCAACCGTCGAGACTAGGGAGCAATTGCTAATGCATTTCTTTTTAGCTTTGGAATAAAATAATATACTGGCCTGCAACTGTCGAGACTAGGGAGCAATTACTAATGCATTTCTTTTTAGCTTTGAAAGAAAAGAATTTACTGACCCTCAACCGCTGATACTAGGGAACAATTGCTAATGCATTTCTTTTTAGCTTTGGACTAAAAGAATATACTGGACTGCAATGAAATTGTTTTCCTTTAACCCTTTATGCTCCGGCGGCACTTTTAAGTAGCATTAAAGAAAATTTTATTTAAAATTTATTTAATCCACTTATTAATAAAAGTAGATTTCACTTTTCATACAAAATACTTTGCTCGATCACACTTAGACAGCACAGCAAAACAGTTAAAGCTAAGTATTGTTAAAAGAGGATATTTTCTCGACCATTTATATTAGGTGTAATATATTTTCTCTTATTAAAAAAATTATATGTGAAACATTTGCAACTACAAAAACATTTTCATTAACAGATAGGATCACAGTACAGTTATTTACATTGTTTTTATAAAAATTGCGAAATTTCTATAAAAAATATTTTGTGTTTATTAATTTAAATATTCTTGTAAATATTTTACAAAAAAAAAAAGAAGATAATTAACGATTTATTAAATCCATTTTAATGAAAAAACTTATCTAACTTTCATATTATTATTATTATATAGTTTTTCTAATATATCTTTAGACATTACGGAAGATAATTACTGAAGTGGAGCAATTTCTTGATTCATGATTTCGACATAAAGGATAAATTTATTCTCATTTCGGAAAAATACTTTACACAAATCGATTTTTTTTGTAGATTTTGAATTTACTCAGAAAAACATCAGAATTTCAAATTTTTTCTCCAAAACTTTCAAGCATATATTTTATTAAAATTTTCAAAAAATAATTCTTAAAATATTCCTTTTCCTACAGTCTCCTTCCTCTGAAATTTTTACTAATATGCTAAAGTTCAGTTTTAATAATTTATACGCATTTTTACCTCCTAACGCAAATATTTTTTTCTTTATTTGCAGTTTTACTATTCAAAATATGTTTTATGCTTTGGAATGTTTTGGAAAGTCTTGAACTGTTACACATTCTAAAAACCAAGATACCTATTTTCTATACACTTGTTTTTTATTTTGTGTTTGATTCCTCGAGGTTTACCGTTTAAATCGTGGTAATTTTGACCCCCTTAAAAGCGCATGTAAAAATTATGGACCAAATGTTGTTACACAATATCAATTCCGGGTTCAGAAATGTTATCCCCATTTTTATACATCAAGTGCATATTTCAATAAAGTAAAACATGGATACAAGGAACCTACCCTTTTATTATTGAGTTCTTCATTCCAACTTGGATTTTAGCAAAAGGCAGGAGAATACAAAGTGTCTTACAAGTCTGCTCGTTTTTCAAAAATTCATTAAAAAAAATAAAAAAATTAATGTCGTCACAAGCGCGTGTGGTTTTCCACATACGATTTGTCAAAGTGTCAACTTTTTGTACCAAATGAAAAAACAATAACTGCATTTTTCTTTAAACCATTTATTTGTTGGGAAAAATACGACAATTCAGTGTTGTACTCATAAAGGAATCAGAAGGTATTTACTATAAGCAAAGGGTACTAGAGTTACAGCTTTACTTAAAGGTGTTTGTCACCGCTGATTACCTGCACGATGAAGGAGGGGGGGGGTGCTCTGTGGGTTTTTTTCTAAGGGAGACTAACCCATTTTTAAACATTGTTTATGCAAGTTCGAAGAAAACAACGGAAAACTCCAAGCAGTTATGCTGCCGAGCGCTACACCGCTTCGGACCCAGCACCTACGTCTACCTGCTTTAAGAACAGAACCTCTCAGCCTCTGATGGCATAGCTTTATCTGAGAAAAAGAAAGTATACAGACCTTTTTTAAAAAAATCCAGAATATTTACTGCATATACCACCGTATATTTTCCACTACAGCACTGCGACCATTTACCAAGTTTTATGGTCGGTCCCGCCTTCTGATAAGACATATTTTAACTTTTTATGAATTTGTGAAATGTGAACAGACTTATGGTTCACGTGTATAGAAGGTGATCGGAAACTATCACGCAAACGTTTAAAGGGTGCTAAAGGGGACCAAAATAAGCATTTTTTTGTCATAGAATGTGTGTCCGGAAATGTCTTTCACTGCACCTTTTACATTTTTCTTCGTCACCAACGCTTAAACGCGCCATTTCCGGGCACACATTCTATGGCGAAAAATTCTTGTTTAGGCTCCCTCTACCACTTTTTACAATTTTGTCAGCTACTTTCCGATCACTCTATATATTAAAACTATTAACAATACACTGCTTCAGATATTGAAAATAAAAACTAATAATCTTTTAAACAATTCATGTGACTTAATATATATATATATATATATATATATACATATATTGTTTTCATTTTCAATGTGGATGGCTTGAGCCCCGTGAGTCTTTCCCATCTTTACTCTTCTTATTGTTCGTTAATCATATTAATTGAAATATTTGTTTGTTTGTATTTTTATTTCAGAAACATAATGGAGATTTTAAGTAATATCCATGTCATCACTTTATAAGTTTAAAAGCATCTATGTGCTGAAAATTTGGGAAAGATATATATTGTACAGAGAATTTAATCAAATTCTGTATTTAAAGGCTTTTTATTTTATAAAACGGAGATAAATCCATTAGGTTATTAAAAAAAAAGGTCGATAGTTCGATCGAATCAACATGCCATAAAAATAAAAGCATAAATCATTATATATCGAGAATGTCATCGATACATCATATGTTATTATTATATCTAGAAAACAGAATGTTGTGAAAGTTATTTAGATATTTTTACTTTATATGCGCAAATCCGTTTAAGAGAGTTTGGTCTGTTAGCGATTAAGTGAAAGGTCATTTACGGTTTCGTGTTTTCGTCTTTATTACAAATATAAAAATGAGAATTATTAATCTTTCTAACTCCTAACATTTTCCTTGTGCGTAAAATATTGAAATCCATTTAAAATTATGTTGAACATGATAAAATCTGAAATTATTTTGTGGCGTATTTTAGCTATAACTGGACTTAATTTTTTAAACTACCGATTAGGACCTACAGCAAAATGCTTCAGAGCGTTGTTCATGGTCAGCTTTCCAGTTTTACTGTTATATTTTCTTGCAACCGCCTTGTGTAATGTACGGAAACAGAATTATAAAAAATCAATAGCGGCTTTTCTGTTACCTGTTTATTCTGGGCTATTGTGGTGTTTTGCCTATTCAAGGAAGAGAGCGATTTCGAATGTGGTATTGGAGGTGTACCGCTTTCGAAAACATGATAATGTTTCCAACAAAACAATGCATTGCATCATTGTCTATCTGACAATTATTATGCCTACATTATATTCTGTTTCATTCATTTTTAATCAAATTATGACGGATTTTGATACATTTGATCTGGAACTTCACACATTTGGTTTTAAAGTTCAAAACAAGATTTTCAAGAGGTTTCTGTCATTTTATTTACATATTGCGGATTTCTTTTTCTGTTCCGGATTTATATTATATTTGACGATTTGTATATGTGTCTTATTTCACAGATGTTCTGAAATATTATCTAACTATAAGAAATTCCTTCAAATTTGCTTACAAAAAGGAATAGCGAATTATAATAAAGATTATTTTTCAGAATATTTCTATATTGTGAAATTTTTGCGAAAAATGAGTGGGAGTTTTTCTCATCTTACTTTTTTAATTATTGTTTACTATTTAAAAGCAATTTTTATAATTCTTTTGTCACTATCCATGGGGCAAATGCATAATGCCGATCCTTATACTATTATTATTTTCCTATACCATAGTATCCGCGGTATTCTTGCGATTGTGTCTTTCACGATTTGCAGCTCTTTGATTCCTGAACATCTTACAGAAATAAGAGCTGTTGTCGGAAACTTCTTGAACTCTTGTGGTTGTGATAGATCGATTTCAAAAGAAAATTTGTTTTACCTATAAAGAGAATTGAAAATCAAAATATAGTTCACATATCTGCCTGCGGGTTGCTTCAATTCAATAGAAGTTTCCTTTTAACAATTATAGGTGTAATGCTAACTTACGGATTACTTATCATTAATTTAGAATTCTGATTTCAAGAACAGAGAGAAGATCTCTATACAGTTGCGTAGATGAGCATTATCTATGTTTTTGTTTTAAAAAAACCTCCCTAGTGTTATGTATATACTAGCTAAAATCTCATGAAATTTGACAGGTAAAAAATATTAAAATAAATTTAATCAGAAATTTCCATTATTATCTATATTGAAAAAACTGTTATATATAATAAAAGTGTTATATAAAAAAAGTGTTATATATAATAAAAGTAGTAAAAATCAGAATTTTTCGTGAAGAGCATATGTTTATTCAAAGATAACTAAAGAAATTTCTTTTATTAAATATATATTTTCGATTATTTATTGTGCTTTGTATCCATATTATATATTGTTATTATCTGTGTACACAAAATATAAATATCATTCTAAATACGTCTGTTGATATTAATGCTTACGAATTTTTCATCCGTATTCAAAACATAATCTATTATGTTTATAAAAATAATAAAAATGTAAGGACTAATACTGGAGGAAAGAATATATTCATGTGTTCCGAGGTACCTCCTAAAGCAATCTGAATTTTGCAGGAAGTATGACCATAGTTTGAAGATCTTTAATTAACAGCGCCAATTTTTTTAGACTTGAAGTACATAGAACGGACTTAATAGAAATTATTTGACTTGAATTTCGTGTAATGAAATTTTATGCTTTGTTCGTTTATTACTTCCATAGTCAGGCAACGTGACGTCACAAATGGTTACATGCATAACAGTCACAACAGTAGCCGAAATGTGATATCTTTAAGTTGTAACATTGAGAGCAAATTCACGCGACGACATTCAAAAGGTAATGTTAAACCAAAGGAAACGTTCTTTTCAAACTTCTCGGTTTCATTTCAATATTTCGAAATGGTTCTCTTTGCATAAGATAGTTGTGGTCGATCTCTAAACGGGCCCGATTTTACTTTTTTCGATTTTAGTTGCAGATATTTTTATGAAAGTTTTAAACTTTCGAATCCGGTTCCGAAATAGAAAGTGACCTCATAAAAATATTTGCAACTAGTCACGCGACGACATCCTCAAGCTAATGTTAAACCATTTGAGGTGTTCTTTACAAATTTTTCGTTTGTATTTCGATATTTTTAAGTGATGCTATTTGCATAGGATATCTGAGGTGCATCTCTAACTTGATAGTTGCGAACTTTTTCCATTATGGTTGCTATTACATTCTGAAGACAATTTCAATTTTAGAATTAACCAACCAATTTCTTTGTGGAATTTAAAATGTCCTTAGAAGGACACTAAATCCGAAATTGAAAACTACAAAACTATCACATTAGACATCGACCTCAGATATCCTATGCAAACAGCATCATTTAAAAATAATAAAATGGAAACGAAACATTTCTAAAGAAGTCTTCCATTAGCTTAAAATTTAGCTTGGCACTTTTCCTGTTTGAGCAGTGTAGACTACACTGGACGCGTGTTCCTACACTAGATACGTAAAAGCACTCGCACGGTAATGGTAAACCTTTTTTTTTCACAAAAAATCTGAAATCTAAAAGGAAAAATTTTAATAAGTCTCATTTAGAGTTCGACCTATTGCCTATCTTATGCAAAACAAAAATAATAATAATTTCAAAATATTGAAATGAAAGCGAGAAATTTGAAAAGAACGCTGCCTCTGGTTTAAAATTAGCTTCGAGTATCTTCGTGTGACTACTGTAAGTTCTTAAGTGACCATCACTTCATAAATTCACTGTGATTTAGTTTTGAGACACGCATTACAAGGCAATCACAAAAATGAACGCCATTTGAAACTCGTCACAAAACGGGACGTATCGACGTCTCAGAAATGTCACAATGATTCATTATTCACATCACGTGACAGTAGTGTGGATGTGTGGCAGTGTGTTTGTAGTGCAGCGCTGTTGAGATCCTTGCAATTCTCGGAAGAGTATACATCATCACCATTATTTTCTTAAGGTTCATACATGAGATTTAATACAACTTTAACAAACGGCCTTTCTCTGGTTAACCTCGGTTTTAAAATGTAGTTCAACAAGGAAAGAACAATTTAACAATAAAAAAGTTAAGTATATTTACTTTTGTATAAATTGCCTATTTGATAATAAATCAAACGAGATTCAAACCCAAACCATTCAATGAATACCAACAGAACTCTTAGTATGTCTCATCTATCAAAGTAAACAACTCCTAAAATATGTATTGAAATCGTAGAAATTTGACATGTACTAGAAAAGAGTAGAAATTATAGTCCCACTGACCATAATAGCACTCGTATTTTCAAGGTGCGTTATTTTCGAACGGATCACCGATTCATTCAACTTTTTTGCAAGATACAATACATTTTGCAATACATTGTCTCAATGTGGTTCGAATTGGCTCATTATTTTGGACGTTATAGTAATGAAAAGATTTGCATTGAATAAGATATGTAAACGAAGTGATTGCAATAGATCTATTTCTAAAGAAATTAACCTAAAAGTCACAATATGGTTCAAGGATCATTAAACTCGCATCGTGAAAGCGTGCTGAAACAACTCTGAGTGAAATTGAAGTGTGCAGAATAACGGAGAGTGTTTGTTATATTGAGCAGTTGCGAGTTAACTTTATACACTGCAAAAAAAAGTGTTGCGCGGTAGCGTATTACAACTTATTTTACTGTTTATTACTGCTAATCTTACGGTATAATACTGGCAGCAGGGATGCCAGTATTATACTGTAAAATCAACATTTTTTTGCAGTGTATGTTAACCATTACCATTAAAACTTTTTTCTCTTTAATTATATACAGTGGTGGCCAAAAGTTTGGACATTTTTTGAAAGTTTCATGTTTTTCAACTTTGTGTGCTTGTAGAATATATTAATTTTCACTTAAATACAAACGTTTATGTATCAAATTGAAGGTACTTTAATGTAAAATTTAATATTAAAAACAGTATTACAATATCTGTAGTACAAAAAAAGTTATGCTGATTTTAGTAGAAAAAACAAACACAAATCGTTTTGCATAAGGACGTGTTTTGTAATAAAAGCGTACTAGATAATCACAAACACTGTTCTGAGGACCAATCAAATGTCTGTAACTATAGTTTAGGTTATTTGGATGGTAAAAGAGTTATTGTTGTGGAAAGATTTTGCGAATGATGCATACTAGTACAATTAAATAGAGTATTGCTGTTTTTGAATATTTAAAGTCCTTTTTTTTTAATTAAACTAATTTTAAACAATGTCATCAACAAGAAGAACTAATTGGACATCTAAAAAAAGAAGCCGAATTGTCATATTGAGAGAAAATGGCCTCTCTTATGCTGAAATTGCAAGACAAGTTGGTGGTTCAGTGACTTGTTCTGATGTACGAAAGTTCTGTTTACGCTATGAAAAAGCGAAATCAGTGGAAAATAAGGTCAAATCAGGCAGAAAAAAATGCACAAGTGCCACTGCCGATAGAAAAAGTAAACGGCTATGCCTTCAAGATAGATAAATTTAGTCAGATGCCATTAGATGTGAATAGAATGCAGCGGGTATTGCAGTAAGTTCAAGAACAATAAGAAGAAGGTTATTAGGATTTGGATTACAAGCTAGAATTCCAAGGAAAAAACCATATTTAAATCAAAAGCAACACGAAAAACGAGTTAAGTGGGCAAAAGAACACATTAAATGGTCAGAAAATCAATGGAAGCAAGTAATCTGGAGCGATGAGAGTAAAATATCGCTCTTTGGTAGTGATGGTAGAAAATACGTGAGAGGTAGAGTAGGAGAAGCACTGCATCCTGATTGCATTGAAGTAACTACAAAAAACCCAACAAATGTCATGATTTGGGCATGTATGTCTGCAGATGGTGTGGGCCTAATTCAAGCGATTGATGGCATCCTGAATGCCAAAAAGTACATTGAAACTGTCCTGGAACCAAAATTGATACCTTCCATCAGGGATCTCTTCCCCAACAACACACCATTTATTTTTCAGCAGGATTCAGCTCCATGCCACACAGCAAAAGTATGCAAAGCATGATTTCAAAATAAAGGCATAGATATATTACCATGGCCAGGAAACAGCCCTGATCTCAATCCAATTGAAAATTTGTGGCGACGTTTGAAAATTCTTGTACGAAAAAAACGTCCATCCAATAAAAGACAACTTATTGAAGCTATAATTGATTCTTGGCACCATGTGATTACGAAAGATGAACTCCAAACACTCCATTCACTGGATGAAAAGACGCTGTGAAGCTGTCTTAAAAAATAAGGGTTATCCTACTAAGTATTGATTGTGTAAGTATCACTCTAAATAAAATGCAAATCTAAGATAGATCTTACTATTAGTTGCATAACTTTTTTTGTAATACAGGTATTGTAATACTGTTTTTATTATTAAATGTTTCATTAAATTACCTTCAATTTGATATATAAACGTTTGTATTTAAGTGAAAATTAATATATTCTACAAGCACACAAAGTAGAAAAACATGAAACTTTCAAAAAATGTCCACAATTTTGGCCATCACTGTATGCGTGGAATTATAACGATTTTTGACAATTTACGAATAAAATATTATAAATGAAATATTCACATCCATTTGAAACACGTTTTAATTTATTAACTAATTTTTTATATTATCAGTTTATAAATTCAAGTATTTAATTCAGTTTTTAAGTATATATATATAGTTTAATAATTCTACAATTAAAGATTAATTATTATAAATAAAATTAGGAAAAAAAAAACCTTTAGGTAAATAAATGAATGTATGTTTGCATGTGTGTTTGTATGTGTGCGTGCGTACGTGTACCGCGCGCGTGTGTGTATATATTGTGTGTGTGTGTGTGTGTGTGACGCAACTGTAAAAAGATGATGTCAGTTTTCAAAATGATGTTATGTAAATTTATTTTTTCTTTGTACCTGTTACCGATTCATTATTATTTCATTTGATACTTATTTTGACATGATTTAGATATTTATGAGTTGCACCTGATTTTAGTCTGAATTTCACCCCATTATGTCTTTATTAAAAATATTGCTGACTTTTTCTTGTTTTCTTGATCGTAGAATTTTATTTTAAAATGTATTTTCGAGCAACTATACTTGTATATTTTATGTGATTGTAAGGACTCAGCTCCATGATAAAAACACATTTCTCTGTTCTGAAATGAATGAAAAACTTTAACTTAATATGTTAATACAGTAATAAACTAATAATTTTGGATAATGTGATAATATTGATTAAAATTTAATTGCTTGTACAATTTTAAATGTTTTGACGACTTGGATTTAAAATTTAAGTTTTACTTCATTTAAGTTTCCAATGAGCTATTTTTGTTTCTTTCTTATCAAAAGTATTTTACAATTTAAAAATAAAACATGTTAATAAAAGTATAGATAATTTTAAAAATATATTATTTTTCGTAACTTGCGTTGGGTAATATTAAAAATTAAGAAAAGTAGTTATCAATAACTAGATGTACGGAGTTCTTCCTGAAATTTGAAATTTACCCTTCTTCATTAAACAATGTTAATTATGTTAAAATTTGAAGAACTTTCATATATTTCCCTCACTATAGCAATATTTTTCAATTCGGAATAATTTTTTTCCCTTTGACAACTTCATTGTAAAGAAAGACAAATGTTTCTTAATCTACGAAATATAATAATATAACCACGAAGAAAATTATACAATAACAATTTCCGAATTACCCACGATTGCGAAAAGCCTTCTTTATCATTAGAGACTTTAAAAATCAATTTATTTTCAGGATTTAAAAAGCATTATAGCTATAAAGTCTTTTTTTTTTTATACCACTGATTTTCGGAAAGGTTTCCGGGTTGTTTTTATATAGTATCAGTTCCCTTAAACCTGAATATTTTGTTTTTTAGGATGCTATTTGTTCTCAATTAAACATTTTCAGCTACGTAATTAGATTTGTAAGCGTAACAAATTAATATTAATTTTAATTTTAATGGCAATGTCAATGCTGTTAATTTATCATGTTCGTCTGTAAAACATGTATATTGAGCATGAAAATAATAGCACTGAGAATTGATATTATTCGAATGACGGCCGATTATCTACACGAGGGATATAGGCCCTAGGGGAGAGTGCCCTCCGTGGGGGTCTTTCTAAGGGATCCTAACACTTATTTACGGTAAGGTTCGAAGAAAACCACGGAAAACTCTCAACGGTTAGGTTGATGAGCGCGACGGGGGTTGACTAGTGTAAAAAAAAAAGTTGTCGGAGCAGCATTCAGAAAAAGCCGTTAAGTTACTTTACTAGTCACGAGTTCATCATTTTTATTACATACTAGCTGAAGTATCCGGCGTTGTTCGGGATTTAAGAATGTTTGTTTAGAAAAATCAATTTCAAAATTAAACATGTTGTATAGAAAACTTAAAAATGTTAAAATATTCCAATATTTTCATAATCGGGTTTTTATGATTCAATACGTTCCTCAAAATCATATGACGTTATATTAACCTGCTGACGTCACATCTACTTGTTTTCTCTATTACTCATATTGATACTCTCTTTGTATGATTCTCAAACATTTGAAAAAGTCAGTTAAACTTCCAATATCATATGATATTAATGTTCTTTTTAATTCTCTAATGACTGCTTTCTGTACTTACATATACTCATACTCCTTGTATTGTTGAGAAATGTTTAAAAATTTCCGTTATACTACCAATATAACGTCACATTCATCTTTTTTTCAATTGTTGAAACTTTTTATTTCATTTTCATTTTTCACGTGGAAATCGTTCAATACAAAATTAATTATTGTCGAAAGAATTTTATTGTGGATTTTTAATTGTTGGCAACTGCTATAACGAAAAATGTTTAAATTTGATAGAAAATTGATGTTAGATTTTTGGGTTTTTTATTAATTAAAATTTAACCATACATTATTTTAATTCCAAATTCCTTTAGTTGCCTCGGCCGTATTTTAATACACCTATACGTAAAATTTCAAAACTCTTGCTTCTAAACTGTTGATTTGTACAGAAGTGCAGACTGACAAATTTTCATTTTTATATATTAGATATACATCACTGTTAAATATATCCAAGTAAAATTAATGGGGAAGCCTGGCAAAAGATATTCTTGTCAAAACCATGTGAAAAATGGTCTTTGCACGTAGTTAAACTGATTTTGAGCGTAAAAACATGCCAATATTCCGAAATTATACTTTTCTGGCGTACATGTACGTGTTTTGAATGTTTAATTTTAAGTAGTGGCATTTCATGCAAAGTTATACATTAACTACCCATGAATTTGCATATATTTAATATATATATATATATATATATATATATATATATACCGGGTGTCCTGAAATGGACTGACTGATTTTAAAATTCAATAATTTCCAAACGATGACAGATATTTAAAAAAACTTTGCAGGAGAGTAATGAATGATGTAAGGAGTTTTTTTTTTTTACTGCGATTCCTGATTTTAATTCGAACTATCAGCAATAGATGGCGCTGCGAGCAACAGGTGTGCAATCCATTATAAAACTAAAATGATACAGCATTGATGTGAAGGAAGGAGGTTTAATACGTGGAGTGGGTCTCATTCACCAATAAAATTTTGTTCAGAATCGGGCCCTAAGACCAAGATTGTATCAGCGAATGACACCCACTACATGTATTGAACCTCTTTCCATCACATCAATGCTGGTTGATTTTAGTTTTAGCCTGGATTGCACTCCTGTCGCTCGCAGATGCGCTGGAGGGAACTGGATTACCAGGATTAGTTCTGCCTCGTAATTCAGGCAGGACTGGATTACCTGCCATCTATTGCCAGTAATTCGAACTAAAATCAGGAATCGCAGTAAAAAAAAAAACTCCTGATATCTTACACGACTCTCCTGCCAGAATTTTTTAAATATCTGTCACCGTTTGGATGCTATTGAATTTTAAAATCAGTCAGTCCATTTTAGAACACTCGGTATATATATATATATATATATATATATATGTTTAACAAAGTATGAAATATTTAAACATTATGAAAGAAGGTATATTTTTTTTATTACAATTAATTACGAACATTTAAAACAATCAAACATTAAAACTACAGAGGCAAAAGACTGTCTGTTTCTCATCAGTGGACGGAAAGACAGAATTAACTATCCCCCCCTCCCCCCGCGACCGAAGCGCCGTAGCGACACAAAGCTGCTGGCGCAATAAAAGTCTCTCAGGACTTGGGTTCGGTGGTCGTTTGTGCGTGGTGCGCCCCGTCATGGGAGCCTGCGGAGCATGTTACTTTTATCCCCCCCCCCTCACTATAAAAACTTGTATGTTTCGAAACACGAGCTAGCTTTACATTCAAAACAAATTATCCTTTTTAAGAAACACATTAAAAGCAGATTAAAAAACAATTAAATTACTATATTAGAAAACAGATTAAACTTCCTACAACATGCGCTAACTTAAAATGTAAAACAAGAACGAAAAATCATGCGTCAAGCATAGATTATGTAACACTTTCCAACGCTTCCAAAATAATTTTACAAATCATACCGTTTAATAAGCTAAAAGATAACATCTAAGTAATCCGAATACTTTTATTCAGCCCTGTATAAGATCTATAGATTTGTATATATACTACATAGGATGCTAAATTTTAGTTTAGTTAGGAAACGCGTAGCACAGTTTAAAATTCTCCGTCTGGAGTTAAATAATATGGAAATGTGTTCACGAACTTTTGTGCTTCCCTGTATAGGATCTACAAAATTTATACACACCACGTAAAAGACAAAAAGCGAGTTAAAATTAAAATCGCGATCAGTAACTTAAAATGCACTTCCAGGAACTATTGTTAACATACAGTAGAGAATTCTTTTGTGTGTCCCTGTAAATGAACGATGACTGCTATGCACGCAATATTCTGTAGTAAGCCTCTTGTAATGCACCTTAGTGATATATATAAATTTCAATGCGTTTAAAATTGGGAAACATTATTTAAATAAACAGCAGACGATTTTCTCCATAGACGTAATGTAACGGAATTCTTTTGACTGTCCCTGTAAAGTAACTATAAGTGCTATGCACACCCTATTCCATATTAAGCTTCTTCTAATGCACCTTAGTGATATGTATAAATTTCAATGCGTTTAAAATAGTGAAACATTATTTAAATAAACCGCAAATGATTTTTCCCCATAGACCGCAATGTAACGGAATTCTTTTGAGTGTCCCTGTAAAAAAACTATAAGTGCTACACACTTCCGTTGAAATAGGGAACATGCTATAGATAACGACTATAACATATAAAAATTGCAGAGCAATCCGAGCATATTTACGGGAGTTAGAGCACGGACAGACGGCCAGACAAACCGAAGTCATAAACACTTTTCAACTAGGTTGGAAAGTGTTAAAAACAGTGTGTCATCTGAAAGAATTGGCAACATTAATAGTTTGGTGGGATGACCACAATTCGATGCCTTGCTTCTGGATCATCGTGTATGATTATGTCTTCCCTAAAGTCTTTATCGAAGAACGGGTAGACGTGGTTGTTCGAATCAAAGAAAGTGGCAGATTTGGCTTGTGAAATTAAGAACCTGGAATATAGAATTGAGTTTCCTTTTCGGTTCTACCAGGCGGAGGACTTCTGTTGTAAGTGATTTATATGATATTTTTGTCCGTTTAACTTTTTACTGTAGGTATGGACGGAGGCTGGCTGTCTGGCATTCATTTTTATTTTTATTTTACTTTAAAGATTAATTTATATACCTTTGTTTAATTTTAATTTGCTTGGTTATTGTATTTTGTTTAAAGTTTTCGTAGTTACTGTTTTTTTTTTTTTTTACATTTTAAATTCGCGCATGTTGTATTAAGCTTTTAATCTGTTTTCTAATGCAGCAATTTAATTGTTTTTTTTTAATCTGCTTTTAATCTGTTTCTTTAAAAGGTAAGTTTGTTTTGAAAGTAAGCCTAGCTCGTGTTTCGAAACCTACAACTTTTTATAGTGAGGGGGGGGGGGGGGGGGGGAGAGATAGTTAATTATTTTTCTCTGTCCACTGATGAGAAACAGATAGTCTTTTGCCTATGTAGTTTCAATGTTTTATTGTTTTAAATGTTAATAGTTAATTGTTATTAAAAAATATATATACACATTATTTTAAAATGTTTAAATATTTCATATTTTGCGGAAGTATATTCTTGTTGCATATTTTATGTGCTGCTTTTGCGCCTGTTGTGCAACAATTATCATTATATTTATTTGAATTATATATATATAGTATATATACTGATTTTGCATTAAATTCTTAAATAAAATAAATCAAAGAAGAAAAAAAACTGTTCATCTCGTTTTTAAAGGAATTATTTTAACAATACATACAGTCAATCTTTTCTTCTGGCGTTCCTCTAAGCACCAATGACATGAAGCGAACGAATTCTTCCAAGTCGACCTTACCATCTATTTTCAAATCTGCTAGCATGAAGACTAGATGCATTAAAACAAAACACATTATGATCATTCATATGCAAAATTCATAAGATAGGTGACCCAAAGGTGGCCATAGTTAAGGTTTGAGGATTTTTTATTATTTTCTGGTTGGGTGTGTGTGTCGGAATTTTTGTTTGTAATATTTTATACTTATCTCTAATACATATCAAGTATACTTTTCTTTGTAAAATAAAATTTAATTACTTTTATAATACAATTTCTAAATTGTAGTTTGTGGGCCACTTTGGCGCATAGTATTCCAAAGTTGGCCCATATATTGAAATCACTTTTAAAATGGAAAAAATACTCGGCAAACTATTTTGCTTACTATTATGCTGTGATGATTATTTTTTTTCTTTTGATACATTTCGAGTTTTTCTTCTTAGTCTTTTTATCTTATGGCACGAAATGACCATGAAGCCCTTATTGTGCACGGTAGCTCAGGGATTTTCTTCTGGGAGTTACTGACTTCTTTTGAGTGATTTCTGGTGTTAACAATAAATGGTAATAAGTTTTTTCAGATATTTATGCAGAAATTTTGAAAATCACCCTTACTACACTGATTTCCATATTTGTTTTCTAAGGTGGCCACCATGGGAACTTGCGTATGGTCGCCATTTGTACGACGTAAAAGTATTAATCTGATAACTTTCTTAGAATTGAAGTGAATGTTGCTAAATAGAAAGAAATAAGCTTTCAGAAAACGTATCATAACTTAAAGTTCTAAGAATTTAAACACGTGTAAATTAAAATATCTTCTTACCTGGAAATTAGAACAACTACTCCTCAAAAGTGAAATCACTGCATAAAATGTCGGAGGATCAAGGTGATCTCTTCAAACTCAACCACGTGCACTGCATATACATGATTGATAATGCAGTAGGACTATTTTGTGATTCCAAATTAAATTAGTTCTACTTTTGAGGGGTGAGCTACCTTAGGAACACTGGTCACCTTTAGATCAACTACCTTATGCAAAATTTATTCAAATTTTAAGTTTACAATTGCTTTTGCAAAACCTCGCTTTGAAAAATACTTCTTATAAATTAATATTCTAATGCTTTAGCCCATCAACCCCACACTAATGCAAATTCGCACCGACCAAAATTTCATATGTGTGCAGTTTTTGAAAGCACACTTTCATTAATTTGTATTTTTCATTAACAAACTGAAATTTTTGATAAAAATAAATATCACAGTTAGATTCCTCATTTAATTTCGTATAGGAATCATGCGTTATATTTTGTTATCACTATACTCCCAACAAAGTTATACGCTTTTGATGTTAGGGAATTCCAAATAGCACTAGTGTGGGATGCGCGAGTGCGAAAACAGTGCACGATGGAGTATATGAGGCAAAATCCTGGCCAAAATTATTTTTTAAGTGTTTTAAAGTTAAAACCACTGCTGTTGACTTGCTATTAGTAAATACACTTAATTAATGCTATACCTACATAAATATATGAAACGTTTTGTTTAAATATATTTTAAATTTTATTTAAATAAATATGAAATTATTTATTTATATACATTTATTTAAATAAATAAATATATATAATACAAAGTCTACTTAATTGTTCACTGCTTATAAGAGAAAAGTATTTGTTGATAGTTTTGTTTTATTTACAAGTAATGCTTAATTAAATGGGGTTAATTTTACTACCCATAAATGCTTAATTATTTATATAAACCAATGTATATAATATTAGTTTTAAATATATAGATATTACTTGCATTTAGTATTTATAGTAGCTGACCCCCGCCCGGGCCCGTGATAATAAATTAAAAAAAATAAATAACATTACGTTTTTATTATTTTATATCTTAAACCCGAATTTGTATGAAAATATATTTTAAAATGAAAAATTCGCGGAAATAATATTGATATTTAGTGATGAAAGCGTTCATTTTCTTGTTTATTTATTTATTTTTTTTTTGTTTTTGTTTTTTTTTTTACTTAGGGTCGTTTCATAGTTTTAAAATAAAAATTTATTTTTGTCAGAACTCTTTGAAATCTTTATTGGTTATAAATAAAATGGTTTTACAGCCCGTGTAGAAATTTCGTGAAAAAATATTGTTATCTAGTTATAAAAAAATGTTTTCTTCTCACTCTTTTGTTTGTTTGTTTGTTTACGCGTCGGCTCATTTAACATAGCAATAAAAAAAATAGTTCTCATCTTCCGAACTCTCTTTCATTTCAATCGGTTATAAATATAACTGCATAAAAACTCTCTTTAAAATTTTGCGAAAAAATATGCATATTTAGTAGTGAAAACATGAGTTCTTTTAAAAAAAAAAAAAAAACTTTAGCTTTAAACCTCAGAGCAAAAATATATTAGAAGGTCTATGCTTTCTATGCAATGGTACGGCTTCATCCGTTTTCGATCAACCCTTTTCAATCCCCTTAGGCTAAACAGGTGAGGGTTGAGTTAATCAACCAGGTTTCCCGTTTCTGAGGGTAGAAGCCTTCAAAAAAAGTTGACGCATGCGCAAAGAGACGATTTTCATGTGGATTTGACAGAATGCGCTTTTAGTTTTAAATATATAGATATTACTTGCATTTAGTATTTAGCAAAGTTGAGTCTCTATAGTATAGAGATGCTGGTTTTTGAGTATTTATAATAGATTTGCAGTCCTCTCAAAAACATTGATATCGAAAAATAGCAACACTATGCGGAGAGTTTTTTTTTTTTTTTTTTTTTTTTTTTTTTTAGTTTTAAAACTATATTCAATACGATTATAATTCGAAAATGGTCCGACAAACCTCTACACAACTTTAAAAGCTTTGTATATATTAGATAATGTATTTCAATAAATATATTCTATAAATTTGATCTGTAAAGGCTTAAAAATAACCCATTTTCAATTTTATTTTTCTTTTATTATATAAAAAGTAAAATTATTTAAATGCACATGTCAAAATATACATTTAAACACAATAACAAAACTGAAACATAGCAAAAAAGCATATCTTCTCGCAAAGAAACTTTCACTTCAACTGAGGCTAGGAGCCGCCGGTTATGACTCATAATCCTGAAACAAACATAGATCGACACACCAGTTAGTCAGCTATTATAAAATATGTTTTTTACAATTGATTCGAAAATTTTAATTTTCGCCTTTTTGGCCAGAACTTTGCATCAAATACTCCAGTGTGCGGTATGTGGTGTCCGCGGGTTAAATACGATTTACATACAACGTAATCAAACAACTTGACCAAAAATTAAGCGGGTAGTAAATGTCAGAACAAATAATTTAGCTTTTAAACCCGAAGTCGCAATAGACTTCTTCAGTAAAAGGAAAAAAGAGGTATACTATTTCAAATTAAATCTCAGATTTTTTTAATCTTTAACAACAATACTACAGATATTGTAACGAAATTTTCGACAGGCTTCTTTTCTTTGAATGAACATAACGATATGCTATAAGAAGACAGTAATTCGATTTATAATACTTGGACATATCTGCAGCCACATTCCGTAATATGGAGTGTGTGTTTGGATACAAATAATGGCTACTTCCAGCAATTGTTAGAAAGTTATCATATTTTACATAAAGCAAGATATTTTTTTTTACTTAACCTTAATTTTTGAGTTCGACTTCGACTGAAACAGCACATTTGTCTGATGGAATAAAAAGATTGAGACCCTGGATTCCATAATAAATGCTACACATTTTTTTTTTCTACAAAATAACGAAAGATACGAGATTGACCGCGTGGTGATTTTTACCGACATAAGAAAACACACCATGGGGTTTTTACCACGGGTTAGAAAGCAACATTTTTCCGTTTTCCTTTCACATCTAGGAAAATATATGTGCAAGTTTTTTTATGTTTTACAAAAAAAAAAATAAGCAAATTTTTAAACCATTTAAAAACATTATTAAATTTATAAATTCATAAAATTATTCATTGGACATGTACATGGAATTATGTATACTAATCTTAAAGGACTGGGTTTTTTTCCTTTCTTTTTTTTCATATATAGTGTCAGTCTTTTTTTTTCCTCTCTTTCTTGTAAAATTTATAAAATATAAAAGTAAAAGTATGTATTTGGCAAAAATATTCATGTATTAATATTACTTTTTAGAAGCTGGTATTGAGAAAGAAAGAAAACGAATAATAATTACATTTTTATTATAATTAAATACTAATCTATCTTTAGATTGATTACTGTTATAATTTTAATTCATGTTAATCAATTGAATAATGTTTTTCTAAAAATGAATTTGTCTTTCCAAATAAATACATTCAGAAATTAAAATAATAAGATTTTTTTTTTCATTTAATCTAGTTTAATAATTACATAACAAAACTTACAAGTATAAAACATAAAAACGAATAAAATTTTTTAAAATGCTAAATTTGAAATAGCTATCACAAAATTCAGCTTTAATAAACCATAGTACAATCTACCAATTCAATTCTTTGATACTTTTAGCATTCTGTAACAAAATACAAGTTTTGTAGCTTTCTGTACACCAAATTTATTTCGTAGTTTATTGTGGATATATGAAAGCTCAGAAAAAAATTGTTTCATTGATGAACTACAGGGCATAGAATGAAGTTTTACCATCATATGAGCAAATTCACAGTTGATTTCTTTATTATTAAAGGTTTTCTACCAAACTTTGGCTTTGACATCATTTGTTTTGAAAAAACCTTTTGGAAATTGTTCTGCTTCTGCTTCATATGTTAAAGGTACTGAAAGAAAATTATACATAAAAATCATCAGTCACACTCTTTCCTTCTGTTTTTTACTTAATATGTGATCATTTTTGTACACTGGATCAGTCATAAATTCCAAAAAGTAAAAGGGTTGCAGTGCCAAGTACATTTATTTTATACCTAGATCTTTATGGGGAGTTAATTCAGTCCAGTTTGTTAATTTCAGCCATTCAAAACAATCACTTGCTATTGTTTCAGTATCACTTTAGAGGTTGTTTTATGCATTGGTTACAGGGTATAGCTGAAAGAATATGTGTATCAACATTCATTTATTTTAAATCTTACGTAAATTTACAGGGAGCTAAAAACCGATATTTTGTTAAAAAGCAGAGAAATTTTTCGGTAAATTTACTGTAGATTCTGAATTTTTATATCGATAAAAAATACCCAATACTGTAAGTGTAAATGCCTAAGAATACTGAAGACTTTGTGCTTTTATATGTTTTCGTTGTTCATACAGTAAGTAAATTATAACAGATCGTATACGGATGTTTTGTACCGACGCAAAACAGCAAAATCGAGCAAAAGGGAGAGATTTTCCGAAACACATATAAGAAATTTATTGTTGCAAAAACTAGCGTGAAATAAAAAACTCTTTTACTATAACTGTAAATTAAAATAAATTGGATTACACCGCCTCTGTACAAAAGTTCTCGTGCAATCACTAATTTCGTTCACTAGTCTATAAAAAGCGTGTAAACTAATGATGGAGAATCTTGATAAAATGCTTTTAACTGAATACTTGTGTAAATTTATTGAGAATAATCCGTTCTTCTCTGTGTTTTTACAAAACCTTTTAACAGTATGTTTTGCTTGAAGTGTACTATCACTCTTCTTATTTTGTTGGTAGACTTCAAGACCACACTGTAGATATACACACTACTTAGTAATAATGTTTTTTATATGTAACATTATCACCAGGATGTAAAAGAATTGTTGAACAAAATGGTTTTTATTTTATGCCACTATGCCGATATTATAATTAGTAATTTCATACGCATATAGAAAGGAGTTCTAAATTTTTGCATCTATATCCTTAGAACTAATAACATATCAATTTTATTTTGTATTGTACATGCATATCCTTCTTACCATAGCATCGACACATAAATATTTTTATATACACATTTAATATGTATTAGTAATTTAACATTTTGTATGAATTAATATACAAAATTCGTTTTACAGCCTGGTATAAATTATGCCAAACTGTGAACTTGAAGCACAAAAAATTCGCCCAAGTCCGTGATTGAACTGCTATTTATACCATTTTTTTAATCAAACCAGTAAATATCCTTATAACATATATCGTACTCTTAAAACTGATCTTGTTTTCAGCTGAATATTTTTGTTATATATCCATTCGAGCCTAATGTTCCATTATTGGAACGGTAATATCTTGGAAGTTATACCCTACTGACGACGACCAAGGTTTATTGATATGGTCTGATTTGTGACATCCTAAAAGTGGATTATATCACTTAATGCATAACTTTCTCTCCTATATGGAGTTGTATATATTCTATGAAAAGAAAAGTTATTTGAAGTTTTGTATCAGATTTTGACGTACGTTAACGCGAATAAAAATACTTTTACCACGTTACAGTCTACATTTGTATTTTTATAATTTCACAAATAGTTCTGCTATTGCGTCTAGAGAAGAGAATACAGTTTTTTTAATTTTATGCTACTTATAGGCTCAAAATTTTGTTTAATTTTCATATTCTTTAGAGAGTTGATATATATATATATATATATATGTAATATAAAAATTTTATTTCGCAAAATACCTTTAAATTATTCTAAATTCTGACCTATTCATTATTTCCTTATTTCTTAATAATATTTATTTCTATTTAATGTCCTTTTAAAATTAATAACACGTATATTAATAATTATCTTATTCCAAATCTTAATCTAAAACTTTAAGTCCATTCGTAACTTTTATCAACTATCCAATCTATAATATTCTGAGAGACTCTAGTTTGTTATTTCGAATGTTTTTTAAAAGCCATTTATTTATTCCAAGGGCTCGCTTCGCGCGCTGCGTTTTTTACTTCAAAATCAATGCGCCGCTGGGTTCTGGATTCTTTCTTGTTAAAACTTCTCCATCGCACGTCATTCGCTTAGCTTAATTTAGACTCTCACTGATTAACTCGTGCACACGTTACGTCACTTCTGTAACTTTCCACGCATTTAACAAAAACCGATTGCAAGCGTTCGGAGAGCAGACTTTTGTCGTATTTTGCAGTGCTGACCAAAATGTTATCTGGCGTTTGAATGACTTAGAATTTCTAAACAGCCGCTTAAGATCCATTAAATGATGTATTGAGTTATCGTCCAGCCTGAGGGCTATAAGTTTATACCTGTAGCCTGTGGGAACTGTTCCAGCATCTCTCCTGGTCCTGAATAACCTATTTATTGGATGACTGGGCGAGTTTTTATGGAGAAACTTTCAATTGGTTCCTTTTTGCCTTCATTCCGAGCCATGATTCTCGATTTACTGACTGCAGTCGTTCACCACCTTTAACCAGTCTCTCGTCAGTTTTTCTGCCAGTTTCTCTTGAAAAATTAAATCCTCGTAAAAATCTAACAATTAGCCGGTAGGATTCGAAGCTACGCGGGGAAACCCCAATGTATTTCAATTGTTAGATTTTTACTAGGAAGCGACGTAACGTGTGCACGACCCAATCAGTGAGAGGTGAAATTAAGCTAAGCGAATTGTTGGAAATCTGGACAAAATCTTGTCCCCCTTTCTCTGTCAAGTGGTTTGTTCGGGAGTAAAATCGTTCCGAACCGGTTTTTCTTTTTGCATTTCGGTCGTAAAGACACTCTCTTTTAACTGTAACTGTATGCATATTTTATTCTAGTTTGAGGTACGGAGTAAGTATATATCTAGGGTGAAACAACTCCATGGAAGGTGTGGTGATGTGATGGAAGGACAGTTAACCCCCTTTCTGAATGTTTATTTGCTATAATGTGATACCAAAGTTCCCAGCAATGGCTCGAGGTCTATGTATATATCTTTATTTAAGTTTAACATTCAAGTTGAATGAATAAATATAATTCTGATTTCTACATAAACTGTTTCTTCAATGTGCTATATACTTAGTCACACCACAGACCTTAACCACTGTGCTTTACAACTCTGCTCAATCTCTATCATGGTTAAGGGGCCATGTTATGCTAAAGGTCAAATAGATGCAGTGTGGTGTGTTTTAGATGAAATATATATAGCTTAAAAAGTATAATGGCACAAGTTCCAGAGTTAACTTATTCTTTCCCGAAACTGTCGGATTATAACTACTCTTCTTGGAAGCTCGACGTCAAATGTGTACTGATAGATCGGAATTGCTGGGAGTTTATTACGAATCCCGATATTGCATGTAAAGAGGATGCATCTGATAGAGAGAAAAGTGATTTTGGATGGCGTAAACGCAGAGCTTATACCACGATTTATCAATCCATCGAAAGGAAATTCCAGATATTAATCGCTCAGACCGAAAGCGGAAAAGTTGCCTGGGATATCCTAAAGTTAAACTTCGAACCAACGTCACGGGCACGTTTAGCTGGATTAGTGGATGATTTTTTTGAAATGAAGTTAAACTCGCAAGAGGAAACCATCGGTTTATTTTGCAAGAGAATTGAAGAAAAAAGGTTTCAAATCAAAGATGCAGGTTTTGATATGCCAGAATTGTTAGTATGCTTCCAGTTAATCCGTCGTTTACCCGAAGAATATGATAATCTCGTTCAAATGTTATACAGGTTAGATGATACAGAATTTAAATTGGAAAATGTTTCTAAACAGTTAATTAGTGAATATGGAAGAATTTGTTTAAAGCGTAAGGACGAAAGTAAAGAGGTTATCAGTGTAGGTGATGCTTATACAACCAAGTTTAAGAATCCTACCGATAGACCAACCATTCCAAAGAAGAATTTCGTAACCAGTAAAAAGCCATGGTTTTCAAGTAGTGGAAGCGACCTGGAACGCTCTCGATGCTCTAGTACTTCACCAGCTACTCGTATGGGGCCGAGTTTAATATGCAGTTAATGCAAACGACCTGGTCACACAGATACAAGGTGTTTCAAAAAGAGAAACTATAGAGGGAAGAAGCAAGTTTTCTACAGTGAAACTACAAGGCAATCGGAATCCGCCCTAATGTCTTCAAATGAGAAAATTGTCGAATTTCTTCTGGACTCAGCAGCTACTTCTCACTTTACGAATGACAGGAGTTTATTTGTAACCTACAAGGACCTCCCCCCCCCAACAAGTGCTGATTGGAGACAAGGACTGTTCGTCGGAAGTATTGGGTATAGGTGATATTGACTTTACCATACAAGATGTAAAAGGTAATGTAGAAATAACTTAATAAGAAATTTAATTGGTGGGTCCAACATCGATATTGCAGGAAACCACATTCAATGGGGAAATAATAAAATGATTGTGTATGATAAATTTAATCGATATTGTTTTACTGTACCTAGAGTAGATAAATTGTATATTGTTAAAGGTTATGCTTCAAAATGTGAAAATTTTGCTTTTTCGACTAGTTTAAATGCAGAAATTATACATCGTAGATTTTGTCATACAAATTTGCCTTTACTTGAAAAAATGAGTAAAAATAATTGTGTTAAAGGTATTGAAAATATTAACTGTAAAAACAAAAATAAGATGTGTGAATGTTGTGTAATTGCAAAATCTAATAGACATTCGTTTAAAAGGAATTATCAGTATAAACGCATTTCTAGTCAAATTCTTGATAGAGCGTATATGGATTTGTGGGGTCCTAGCCCAGTTAACTCGTTAGGAGGGGGGAAATACTTTTTGTCAATAATTGACGATTATTCTAGAAGGACTGAAGTGTATATACTTAAGGATAAAACGGAAGTTTTTGAATACTTTAAAAGGTTTTTAGCGAAAGCTGAGAGACAAACTGGTAAAAAATTAAAGAGTGTACGAACTGATAATGGGTTAGAATTTATTCATAAATTATTTGAGAAATTGTTAAGTGATTTGGGTATACAAATAGAAAGATCCTCCATTTATACGCCAGAACAGGTGGGTGTTGCTGAAAATTTCAATAAAGTAGCAATGAATGCAGTTCGAGCAATGTTACATGATAGCGGATTAAAACCATCATTCTGGGGGGAAGCTCTTTTAGCGTTTGTTCATACAAAAAGTATAACCGAACACAGTTTAACCCAAGGTCTTACACCCCAAGAATTATGGACAGGATTCAAACCTTCGGTAAAACATTTAAGAATTTTTGGTTCTTTAGCATTTGTTAATGTTCCTAAAGTTAAACGAAATAAACTACAACCTAAAGCTTTACTCGGTATTTTAGTTGGTTATGCCATGAAAACAAAAGGATATAGGATTTATATGCCAAAAGAAAGGCGAATTGTAGAAACTATTCATGTGCGTATAGATGAATCCAAAAAGGGGGTAGAAACATTATTTGGAGTAAATAAGTATAAGGATATTGTATTGAATTTTAATGAATCTCAAATTGAATCAAATGGCTTAAGTAACGCAACTCTAGATCTTAATCATAAACTACCAGGAGTAAGTTTAAATGAAGACGAAGAGAAAAGGGGGAGTAAAATAACTTTAACTTCTATAAATATTTCAGAATGGAAAAGAATTGAAAAACCTAGAACTAAAAGTAACAGGATTGACGTGTATTATTATACCCCGATAACAAATAAGAGACTGAGATCATTAAATGATGTTAAAAAATATTGTCAAGAAAATAAAATCGCTTATGAACCGGATAAATTTGACTTTAAACCTAAAACTACTCATCCCAATCTAGAAACTTTAAATGAACCTTCAACTAGCGATTCGGATGATTCATATTTAAGTGAGATATTCCAACATGAAACTTACAATACTGAAATCCCTAAATCGTTTGAGGATGCACAAGTTAACCCAGAAAGAGGGAAATGGAACGCCGCGATGAGGGAAGAACTTGAAATCATGAGTAAAAGAAAGGTCTGGCGGTTGATTGATCCACCCAAAAACTCCACAATAGTAGGAAGCAGATGGGTTTATAATATTAAAAACACAGAAAAAAATGGGAAAAAGTACAAAGCACGTCTCGTAGCTCAAGGTTTTAAACAGAAACCAGGTATCGATTTTAATGATATATTTTCACCAGTTGTAAATTTTTCAATTATAAAACTAATGTTTATTTTATTGGTTTCTATGTTAAATTGGTATCATATTCAATTAGATGTAAAATCAGCTTACTTATATGGGTCTTTAAAAGAAACTGTATTTATGAAACAACCACCAGGATTTGTCATGAAAGGTGCCGAAAATAAAGTTTGTTTGTTAAATAAATCTATTTATGGTTTACGGCAAAGTGGCCGAGAATGGAATTTTGAATTGGACAATATACTACATAATTTAGGATTTTGTAAGTTAAAATGGTGTAACTGTGTATATAAACTAAAAAGTAATGCAATTTTAGTTGTCTATGTAGATGATTTAGTTTTGTTTGCTGAAAATGAAAATATACTGCAATCTGTAACTAATATGTTAAAAAATAGCTTAGAAATTACTGAAATAGGTTTAACGAAATATTTTTTAGGTGTTAACTTTGAACTTATTGCTGATTCATTATTTATTCATCAAAAAACTTACATTGAAAGATTAGAATTAAAATATAAAGGTTTACCTAAAAGTTATGTTAAATTACCCTTTAAAATTGGCTGTATCTTACCAGATAAAGTTAACGAAAATGAAATTGTGGAAAATGAATTGATGAAAAAATATCCATACCGATCATTAATCGGTTGTTTGTCATTTTTATCAAATAGATCGAGACCTGATATTAGTTTTTCTGTAAATATAATGTCACAATTTTGTAATGGTTATACATATAAACATTGGTTGATATTGGCAGATATAATGAATTACGTTTTTGCTACAAAAAGTTATAAAATAAACCTGTCTAATGTAAATTCCTCAAGTTTATATGCATATTCTGATGCTAACTGGGGATGTAACCTTACTAAAAGACATTCAAGTAGTGGTTATATAATTTACTTTAGTAACGTTCCGTTTGCTTGGAAATCATCAAAGCAGAAATGCATTGCACTTAGTTCTATGGAGTCAGAGTTTATCTCATTAACTGAAAGTGTAAAAGAACTAACGTGGTATGCAAATGTCTTAAATGAACTTAATTTATGTGATAAAATAAAACCAGTTCAGTACTGTGATAATGAATCTGCTATTTATTTTTCTAAAAATAGTCAAGAAAACTTTAAAACTAAGCATATTGACATAAAGTGTCAATTTAATCGTCAATTAATAAATGAAAATGTTTTTGAGTTAAAACATGTAAGTTCTAAAGTTAATAAGGCTGATTTTCTAACAAAACCTCTACTGGATATAAAATTTCAGAGAGCCATTTGTAACATTTTTGATTTTGACTATGAAAAGAAAGAGGAAGTTTTTACGACCGATGGGGCCGCATGTTGGAAATCTGGACAAAATCTTGTCCCCCTTTCTCTGTCAAGTGGTTTGTTCGGGAGTAAAATCGTTCCGAACCGGTTTTTCTTTTTGCATTTTGGTCGTAAAGACACTCTCTTTTAACTGTAACTGTATGCATATTTTATTCTAGTTTGAGGTACGGAGTAAGTATATATCTAGGGTGAAACAACTCCATAGAAGGTGTGGTGCTGTGATGGAAGGACAGTTAACCCCCTTTCTGAATGTTTATTTGCTATAATGTGATACCAAAGTTCCCAGCAATGGCTGGAGGTCTATGTATATATCTTTATTTAAGTTTAACATTCAAGTTGAATGAATAAATATAATTCTGATTTCTACATAAACTGTTTCTTCAATGTGCTATATACTTAGTCACACCACAGACCTTAACCACTGTGCTTTACAACTCTGCTCAATCTCTATCACGAATGATGTGCGATGGAGAAGTTTTAACAAGAAATAATCCTGAACCCAGCGGTGCATTTATTTTGAAGTAAACAACGCAGCGCGCGAAGCGAGCCCTTGGAATAAAAATTAAAAAACTGGCTTTTAAAAACATTCGAAATGACAAACGAGCGTCTCTCAGAATATTATAGATTGGATAGTTGATAAAAATTACGAATGGACTTAAAGTTTTAGATTAAGATTTGGAATAAGATAATTATTAATATACGTGTTATTAATTTTAAAAGGACATTAAATAGGAATAAATATTGTTAAGAAATAAGGAAATAATGAATAGGTCAGAATTTAGAATAATTTAAACTAATAAAATTTTTATAATACATACATATATATATATATATATATATATACAAGAACTTGATATGTTTTTTGAAATTCAAAGATATTATAATTATATATAAATTCCACATAACTTTAAGTATTTTTCCCACTTTTTTTAATTTTGAGAATCTTACATTTTTGGATATATATACACGTGTTGTACCATAATTATCGGTTTATCTATTGTCGATTATTTATGTTGTTTAATGTTTATTATTAACAAAAGTTTTATTATATATATGTATTTATATATCCACTGAATGGCGAAAATATTATGACCACTCCTCACTAAAACTTATATTCTGAAGGTCGTTTTTAAAATGTAACGCATGTAGATATGCTTTGCGATGATTCCGAGTTGTATTGCTCTAAAATTTGTTGTGTAGTTGTTTTGTCACTCCTGTTGCTACAAACAATGTTTGTCAGTTACCTGGCACCTAAGCAATTTTCGTACACAATTCCACTTTTCTCTAGAATTTTGTTGGTTTAGATCCATTTCTTTGAAGACTCGGGTTATTCTTGTAAGAGATAAGCCCAGAAAGTTAGCGTTTTCTGATAGACTGGAATCGGCATTTCTAGCGCACCCAATCATGTCTCATTCAAAGTCAGTCAAATCTCTATTTTCCCTATGAGTAGGCAAAATGCAAAGTTTGCTGATGCTTCTTTCAAGAAACAAACATTTTAGCAGAAAATCTGGTTTATTACATCAACACACATGCTGCACGGAGTTTCAGTGAGGAGTGGTCATAGTATTTTGGCCACTAAGCAGTTCTATATATATATATACAACATATTTTTAATAATTATCCTATATTAAATTTATTTTAAATTTTTCTCTCTTAACCTTATTGTCTTTCGTCTTTACAAATGCTATTCTTTTTTTTTTCTTTTCAATAAACCTATATTTTCTACGCGTCAGTATTTTATTTTCATTTTCACATAGCGCCAGTAAATTTTCCTTTTCGGCGTCCGTAATTTTATTCTCTTGCAATTGCCTTCCATGTTTTCAATTTCTAAACGTACTTTTTGAACCAGAACATTCTACAATTTTCTTTCTTCCAGAGTTTTGGGAACTTCTTTACTCCATTTTGTTTAATCCTCAGTCATTCTAAAAATTCGAGGCTTTGATTGGATAAAAACCATTTGCAGTACGCATTTGTAGTCTTTCGCGAAAGGGTTTAAAACCAATTGCACGACTTCCGAAAAGAACTTCTCAATATTATCGTTTGTGAAAAAATAGCCCTGGCATCAAAAGAATGTTTTCTGATTATTTAGAATTTGGCCGTTAAGATGTATTCATTTAAATGCCGTACTGCCTAATTCAAGAGTGTTCCATTTTTTGTGAGGAGTATGTTAATAAAGAAGTTGGACTCAAACTGTATGATTATTTCTCGTGGGAAACATCCAGAATATTTTTGATGATACTATTTTTGATTCGATTAGTTCTACGTTGGTATGCCTACAGAGTCATTATTTGTGTTCACTCATTTCATTGACTGTACGCTCCTGATTTATTTATGCAATGTATGCTAGCGTGACGGAAAAATCGCATACCAGCGTTCATTTCTCCTCCCAACGTCATTATATATGTGATCGTTTGGACACCTTAATTCATTGGCTGTGTAATATTTTTCATGGCATTTTACCGAAATCAAACAACTTTTGCAGTGACATAATTGCTGTGAACTGTTTAAATGAAATCTCGTCATATACATCTTACAAACACACACATAATGTGTGTGTGTGTGTATGAGTGTAAATATTACATTTATCTACCTAACAGAAATTACATTTTTAAAACTAACATATTTGATTACATGAATTTGAAAATTACGATCTCCATTATAAATGCGTTGCAATATGTGAATATCTCAACATTAAAATATTACTTTTTATTAAATCTTGATTCAAATAAAAATTTCGTGTTTAATTAATATCCAGATATTAATAACATTTATGTTCTCTTACCTCGGTTCATAAAGAAATGTTCTCTGTAACCCAAGACATCGTGTAGCATGAAAAGGAAATCGGATTTATCCATGTACTGACCTTCTTGAGCACGTTTCTTAAAAAATCGGATCAAGTACTTCAAATTGCTTTCTGAAACTAAATAAAAACGTACAGTAGGCCACAATATATATATACATATATATATAGAAAAGACACAGAAAAACAATTAAAGAAGGGAGGAAAAGAAATTCGAATAATTCACCAGCAAAAAAAATTGCAACAAACAGTTCAATCATTGAATTGTTTTTATAGACAACGGTTACGACCATATTAAGAAGGGTGAAACTGTTTCTGCCAAAGTTTCAAAATTATGATTTTTTATACCAATATTATACTTTATAATACTATTATAATGTATAGAGAATAAATACATACTTTTTTTATACTACGAACTTTGAAAATCTCAATAGAGACTCCTATATATACACTGCTCAAAACAATTAAAGGATATTTGAAGTTTTATATAAAATAAAGATATAAACGAAATTTTTTTTGCCGAAAATAGAAGAAGAGAATCACAAATGGAAATTTTTCTGGTTTTCAAACTGTGGAGTATGCAAATTTTTAGTTCGACATCAAAAACGTCGCTTCAGCGGCAGCGAATGAAATTTGACTTTCAACTGGATAAAAGAGAATGAAGACAAGGATGATCGGCATTCAGTGATTGCTTTGTTTCGATGAGTACGATGTCTCAGCGAAGTCATTTGACAGATTCAGAAGCTTGGAGAATTGTTGGTAGGTTAGAAGGGGCCAAACTCATGCCGAAATAGCGCAAGCCATTGGAGTGTCACAAAGTGTCATTTCCAGGATCTGGAACCGTTTTTTGGAGAGTGGATGTGCAGGCCGAAGACCAGGGCAAGGTCGTAGACGGGCAACAAAGCCCAATGAAGATCGGTATTTAGCGTTAACAGCTCGGAGACACCGAAACATGAACGCTACTCTTCTCCAACAACACCTTCGCTCGGCTACAGGCACCACGATTTAAACTCAGACTGTCCGAAACCGGCTCCATGCTGTAGGTCTGTATGCTCGCCGACCGATGGTATGTGTTAGATTAACTTCAAGGCATCGTCGTGACCGCAGGGAGTGGGCAACAGAGCATGTCAACTGGAGGAGAAATGAATGGAGCAATATTCTTTTTCTGACGAGTCCCGTTTTTTTGTGCATCCGGATAATAGGCGTATTTTCATCTGGAGGGACCGTGGCACTAGGAATAATCCTGCGTTCGTGCACGAAAGTGTCAGATTTGGCGGTGGAGGAGTGTTGGTGTATGGTGGCATCTCCATTGACGGGTGCACTGACCTCTACATCATTCGAGATGGAGCTCTGACTGGTCGCCGATATAGGGATGAGATCCTCAGACCTATTGTAGTCCCTTACGCTGCAGCAATCGGAGATAACTTCATTTTAATGGACGATAGCTGCAGGCCACATCGTGCAAACCTGATGGTGGATTTCCTTTTCGAGGAAGGGATCGTTTGAATGGAATGGCCAGCGTGTTCTCCAGACAGGAATCCAATCCAGCACGTTTGGGACGCTCTAGGAAGACGAGTTTCTGGCCGCCAACAACCCCCACAAACTCTCCAAGAACTGGAAAGAGCTCTTCTGGAAGAGTGGGGCAGAATACCCCAACTCGTCATTAATAGCCTCATTGAGTCCATGCCTCAAAGGTGTTCAATGTTGCTGGCCGCCCGTGGAAACCATACCCCCTACTGAAAATGAATTTCTTTGAAGAAAACACCTTTTCTTATTCTTTTTTTCTCATATGCACAAATTGTGTTTTTTTCCTTTTGTACACAAATACGCAATAAAATGCATTTTTTTCTGCCAAACATGTGTAATTTATTCTCATATAACCTACTATGTCTGTCGACCATGTATCAATCAGCTAAAAAGTTTCCCAGATACAAAATCCACCTAAAACTGCAATATCCTTTAATTGTTTTGAGCAGTGTATATTACGGTCAATATGATTAATCCGATCATTATTAATAATAACCGGTTATTATTAATAATGACCGGATTAATCATATTAACCATAACACACACACATATATATATATATATATATATGTTACGGTCAATATGACTAATCCGGTCATTATTAATAATAACCGATATTATGGTCAATGTGATTAATCCAATCATTATTAATAATAACCGGTTATTACACACAGAAAAAAGTTTTGTTGAATCAACAAAAATTTGTTTGCCCCAACGAAACTTTTTGTTTAAATATGGGTCAATGGAAATTTCGTTTGAATCAACAAAAAAAATATTGTTGATTTTTTTTGCAATTCCAAAAAAAAAATTTTGTATCGTCAGCAAAAAAATGTTTTGTTAATTCAAGTAAAATGGTTCAATGTTACTTGAATTAACAAAATTATTTTTGTTACATAGATATATGCTATGTGTTATTTTAACAATCTATTTTCTTTTTTCAGCTAACTATATTTTGTTTGTTTAATCAATAAAATATGTTATATTACGAACTTGTTTTGTTTATACTACAAAAACATTTGTTAAATGAACCAATCTACATATGCAATTTTAACTAATTTTTAATTCATTTTCAACAGTGAATTACGCTTGTAAACCTTGAACAATAACAAGTGAATTTTATCCGACTTTTTTTCAAACGCAAACCGAGAGAATGAAAATTGCCCATGCCGATCCCGGGTCCTCAGAACAGCAGCCTGACGCTTTACCACTGCGCTACCAGGAACGATATCTGAGTTCGGCATTTCTCACTCTTATATATGTCGGAACGGCTGCAATCGCAGCACAAGATGGAATGCATAAGGAGCACGCAAATTTCTGCGGCAAACATGAGACGACAGTACAAAGCACAGCATACGGCAACACATAGTTAATTTTTTATTCATTTTCAGCAGTGAATTACGCCTGTAAAAAGCAGGATAAAAATTTCCTTGTTATTATTCAAAGATTACAGGAGTATTTGACTGCTGAAAATGAGATAGAACTATTGCAGAAATCACGAAAAATCCAACATAGCAGCGCCACCTGTTGCGCGATTTAAAGTAAAAAGTAATCAGCAACAATTTATATCAGAAAGTAGCTGAATAAAAGGTTTTATTAAATTCCGTGCATTAGTTCTTGAGATAAAAACAGCGAAATCGTGTTCAGGACAGCCGGAAATCGAAAATTTTCATGAATCCAATTCTTTCTTCTTGCAAAGATAGAAGACGGTAATAAATGGGACAGGGGGATTTTTAAAACTACCTTTGTCCGTCCCAGTGAAAAAAAGTTTTAATTACCCCAAAATTATGTTAATCATGTAATTATATACCTATATAAGTCAAATAAATCAAGTTACGTAAGAAAGATATGACTACTACACAAGAATTTAAATTTTTCAAAAATAACAAAATTTTGCTGGAATTACAAAAATATTGTAAAATTAAAAGAAACAAATTTTGTTAGTTCAAGTAAAATTGGTGAAATTTCGTTAAAATTTTGTACGAGTGTTAACAATATTTTTTTGTCCAAGCAACAAAACCAATTTTTTTACTTGAACTAAAAATTTGACTAAAACAACCAAAATGTACTCAACAAAACAGGTTTTGTTGTTTTAATCAATTCCTTTTTCTGGGTGTATTAATAATGACCGGATTAATCATATTAACCATAACACACACACACACACATATATATATATATATATACAGTGGAACTTCCATTTAACGAAGTCCCTATTTAACGAAGTTTTCTATTTACCGAAATTTTTTGCAGAACCTTGACTTTGAACATCATTAACATGTAAACTAATCTCCATATTACGAAAAACTTATTCTATATAACGAAGTTTCTTCCATTTTCGAGCGTGTACAGTATTCAAACGGAGAGGTTGCTGTTGGATGGGTGTATGAATTTATTTCAACGGACTGTATGAAAATAAACACATTTGAAACATTTAATCAAAACACACACATTTTATCACATTTTAATGAAAAAACAGGTACACTTCGGTTTTTGTTTACTTCTTTTTGTTATGTGTTTTTAAAAATAATATTCTAATTAAATTATTCTCATATCTACATTGCATAAAAAAGGACCGCCCGAATGAAAATATTTATGTGAATTAAAATATTTATGTGTACTTTCCATTTTACGTGGGTTATGTATATACAAATGATTATGTGTGTACAACTAATTGTCGTTTTCGTGCTAGCATTCTTCCTGCTTGGGTCGACAAGATGGAAGATTGAACTTGAACATGTCACAAGACAAAACTCCCTAGCTAATGTTAATCTTTGGGGCCGTTTCTTTTCAATTTTTTTCATTTTATGTGTATTTTCCATTTTATGTAACTTATGTGTATACAAGTTTCATTAAATTTAAGTCGATTTCTATTTAATGAATTTTCTTTATAACGAAGTGTTTAAGTGTAACGATGAGACTTCGTTAAATGGAAGTTTCACTGTATATATATTATGGTCAATGTGATTAATCCAATCATTATTAATAATAACCGGTTATTATTAATAATGACCGGATTAATCATATTAACCATAACACACACACACACATATATATATATGTTACGGTCAATATGATTAATCCGGTCATTATTAATAATAACCGGTTATTATTAATAATGACCGGATTAATCATATTTACCATAACACACACACACACACACACATATATATATATATGTTACGGTCAATACGATTAATCCGGTTATTATTAATAATGACCGGATTAATCATATTGACCGTAACATATATAAACATTGCTTTTTATAATATTGAAACTAAATAAAAACGTTCTTTTGTTTTCTACATGCTTTTTCATTTATATATATATTGTTGTGAGCTCGGGGTTCGAAAGGACTGAAGCCAATATATAAGAACAATAAAAAGGCTTTATTCACTATAAACAGTGCAATACGATCACAAATATCTTCTGAAAATTACAAGATATTCAGTAATCTTCAAATCCAATAAAAGCGCAGCAAAATTTCACACAGAAACAATGCGTTCAATACGACGTATCAACGACAAAGTCGATCCGAGAAACACAGTTCTCAATGCAAAGCCTCTCGTATGAATTCAATCGCAGTTGACAGACAACTAACTGAACTGAGCTGATGGAGGTCCCTTATATAGGCTTCAGAGATCTTTCCAGATTATTCCAGAGCTTTCAGATGCTAGAAATTACCAGAAAGTGCTTTAACTTTCGATAGAGAACCAAAGCGAGAAAGGATCCCAATGTACAGGTATAAGGGGGGGTGGTTGCACAAAAAGTCGCCAAATCCGTCGCCAACTTGGCGACAAAAATAAGTCGCCAAAACCATCGCCAACTTGGCGATAAACCCATTCCTTGGCGATTTTCCAATAGAACTCATTATAAAAACCGATGCTGTAAGGTTGTTTTCCTTGCAAACCATCTGAGGCCTTTAGCATTGAGTTACATGATGCTCAATAAGAAATACATTAATAATACTGCAATTTTCACAATAATAAAATAAAATAAATGAAATATTTACAATTATATACAAAATTCATAACATTGCCCCCCTCTCAAGGACTGCACGTCCCGGGCAGTTCAACCTTTGATCGGAAAGCAAACCCATTACCAACAAATGCTATACTATTCAAAACACATTCATAATGCTGAATTATACAAAATATACACTTATTTAAAAAAAATTAAATTAAATTAAAGCATAGACATTATTACATACAAGTATTTAAATAATAATAATAATGATAATGCTAAGCAAAATAAATAATTACATTAACTTACATACAAGACCATGGTCATACTAATTTACATTATTTACATTACACTAATTACAATCAATGAACTAAGTACTATGGCCATAGTATGGAGCCAGCCTGTCGTAATGAACGACTCTAGGCTTCGAACTTGGTGACTTTCGGATCCGAATTACGACATCGTTCAGTCTGTTTAGGACTGTATAAGGACCGTCCCAGTGCGATTGCAGTTTGGGAGAAAGTCCTTTACGTCGAGTCGGATTATAAAACCAAACCTTGTCACCTTCTTTGAATTGATGTCCCGTGGCTTTCGTGTCGTACCTGGTCTTCATCTTCTCCGTCTGTATATTGATCCGCTCTCGAGCCAAGTTGTGGACGTCTTCAAATCGTGCCTGGAGATTCTGCACGTATCCCTCTGGCGATGAAGGCGCATCTGGAGGGCGACCAAAAATCAGATCACAAGGTAGACGAAGATCACGACCGAAAAGCATCTGAGACGGGGAATAGCCGGTTGTTTCATGGACGGCGCTGCGATAGGCGAGGAGAAACAAGGGAAGTTTTTGGTCCCAGTCTTGTTGGTTTCTTGAGACTAGCAGTCCGAGATTGTTGAGGATGGTACGATTAAACCTCTCAACCATGCCATCCGATTGTGGATGTAAAGGCGTCGTCCTAGTTTTGTCCATTCCGAGAAGTTGACAGAGACCCTCAATCACAGCAGAGATGAAATTTCTCCCCTGGTCAGAATGCATTTGAAGGGGGACTCCATACCTTGATATCCACTGGTGTACCAAGGCATCCGCAACCGTAGAAGCTTCTTGATCAGGGATGGCATAAACTTCAGGCCATTTCGTGAAGTAGTCCATGACAACAAGGAGGTATTTGTTGCCATCAGCACTTCTTGGCAGAGGGCCTAGGATGTCAAGGGCGATGCGTTCGAAAGGTGCTCCTACATTGTAGAGATGTAGTCTTCCTCGGCTACGTTTCTTTGGTCCTTTTCGAGCTGCACATGCATCGCAAGATTTGCACCATCGTTCGACGTCAGCTCTCGCTTTTCCCCAGAAGAAGCGCTCTCGGACTCTATGTAATGTTTTCATGACTCCAAAATGGCCACCAGTGGGACTGCCATGTAATTCCTTGAGGACCTCTGGTATTCGGGATCGAGGAAGTACCAACTGCCACCGAGATGTCTTCCCATCTTCCGATTCGAATTTTCGGAACAGGACACCATTCCTGACGTGGAGGGAGTTCCAAAGAGCCCAATATTGCTTCGTCGTAGGACTGTAAGTCGAGATGTCTTTCCAACTGGGCTTTGTGCTAGAAGATTCTAATAACTCCAAGATTGGTTTGATGTCAGAATCTGCCATTTGATCTTCTCGAATCTTCTCATCACTCCAGGGATCTGGTGGCGTCAATAGTGAAGTCTTCGTCTGGCGTATGACATATTCGGGATTATACTTGCTCTCCGCTCTGGAACAATAGCGACAGCTCTCGGGACACGGTCTTCTTGATAGGGCATCGGCGTTTCCATGCGATGAGCCTTTGCGATGCCTGATGTCAAAGTCGTATTCCTGGAGCCGTTGTATCCATCTGGCTACTTGGCCCTCTGGGTTCTTAAAATTCATCAGCCATGTTAGGGATGCGTGATCAGTACGAAGGAGAAATTTCCTGCCATAGAGATAGTGATGGAAGTGTTCTATGGCTTTCACTATAGCTAATAACTCCTTAAGAGTGACGCAATAATTCCGCTCTGGTTTCGATAAACATTTGCTCCAGTATGCTACGACTCGTTCTTGGCCATCTATTTCTTGGGAAAGTACAGCGCCGACACTTTCATGACTGGCATCCGTGTCCACAATGAACTGTTTCTCGGGGTACGGATAGGTAAGGACTGGAGAGGATGTGAGAGCTTCTTTCAGCCGCTGGAAGGAATTCTCGCATTCTTGTGTCCATAGAAACTTCTGCTTGCTTTCAGTGAGCCTATGCAAGGGTCTTGCGATGTTGGAGAACCCCTGTACAAACTTTCTGTAATAAGTGCATAGTCCCAGAAAGCTTCGCAACTGATGGACGTTTTCCGGACGCTTCCAGTTCTTTACTGCAGACACTTTTTCAGGATCTGTTCGAACACCTTCAGCTGAGATGATGTGTCCTAAATAATTTACTTCGCGTTGGAAGAACTTGCATTTCAGAGGGTTCAGCTTTAAATTCGCCGCTCTTAGCTTCGTTAACACTTTTAGAATATTTCCAAGATGTTCTTCAAACGTGCGGCCACCAATGATGACGTCATCTAAGTAGATGAGACAAGCTTCAAAAGTCAGGCCTTTTAACACTGTCTCCATGAGGCGCTCGAACGTTGCTGGAGCATTGCAGAGCCCGAACGGCATAACTTTGAATAGCCAAAGTCCTTGTCCAGTAGTAAATGCGGTCTTCTCTTTGTCATCAGGATGGATCTCTACTTGCCAATATCCACTCTTCAAATCCAGCGTGGAAAACCATTTATGTCCTGAAAGAGTATCTAGCGTGTCGTCTATTCTTGGTAGAGGATAGCTGTCCTTCTTCGTGATATCGTTAAGTTTACGGTAATCCACACAAAATCTTGTGGAGCCATCTTTCTTTCGGACCAACACGATGGGAGAGGCCCACGGACTTGATGACGGTTCGATGATGTCACTATCCTGCATCTCTCGTAAGAGCTTAGAAACCTCTTCTTGTTTTGCGAACGGCAAGCGTCTTGGATGCTGTTTAATCGGTGGATGGTCGGCAGTATCAATTCTATGACGTGTCAGAGAAGTGCGACCTATATCATTCTCGTTTTGTGAAAACACATCCTTAAATTCCTGGAACAGTCTTTCTGCGGCATGTCTCTGTTCAGGAGATAAATTTTCATTTCGTCCAATTACAGGTGTTAAACTTGTAGGCGGCTCCGATAACGTCAAGCTCGGGTCTTTGCAAACACAGGTGACTGGAGCACAGGTTGCAAGCACTTCACCCTTCTGGATAATTCTAGATTTTTCACTTACATTCGCCATCCTCACGGGTATCACATCTCTCGACAGATCTACCAGCGCTGATGCTATTAGCACTCCCTTTGGGCTCTTCTCAGGATATCCAGTCAAGCCATACTGGAAAATTCTTTCGTTTCCAGTTAATCCAGATATTATCATTTCGGTCCGTGGAGGGATGATAACATCTGCCTTGGCTGTGATCCGTTGAATAGACCCGGACTCATTTCCAAGTTTGAAAATAGTGACATCTTCTTGAGCAGAGCGTAACTCATTATTCTTAAAATCCAGTGTAAATCCATGCTCTTTTAAAAAGTCCAGTCCGAGTATGAAAGGGTCTGAAATATCGGCCACATAGACTGTATGGTGGTAAGCGGCGTTCCCAAACTTTATTTCCAGTGTCATTCTTCCAAATATGTCGATCTTATCTCCTGTCACAGTTTGAAGGAATACACGTGGCGGGGTCCAGGAGAGTTTTTCTTTCAGCCGCTGAGCTAGATCTTTCCGAATGATGGTCACATTGGCTCCTGTATCAATGATCATATTACAGGGCAAATCATTCACACTTCCGACTAGAAAAACTCCGTTCTCGCCGCAACTTCTTGCAGAAATTTCACATACTTGAAAATGAGGCTTCTTAAGATCTGGAAACCTCCGCCCCGCAAGATTGTCAATAATCAGTTTTCTTGCTCCTCCGTTAGCGGGTGAGCTATTACCTTCGGTGCTGGGTCGTCTTGGGCAGTCGATTTGGATATGGCCTTCTCCACCGCATCTCCAGCACTTGATCTTCCTGTAAGGTTTGTTGGCCATTAAGAAGTTCATCTTTCTCATTATGTCATTCATCTGCTGCTGTAAGCACTCCACAGCTCTATCCGACGTCTCAGGCAGGTTGGCTGCTCGCACAAAGTGTCGATCTTTCCTAGTAGCTTGCTGGGCTGCCTCGAATTTCAGGGCATAAACTAAAGCCCCTTTTAAGTCACTGAGATCTGCAATCCGGAGTTGTTTCTGGATCTCAAAGTCACGCACACCATCGATGAAATGCTGCAGAGCTAAACTTTCTCTAGTTTCAGTCGGGCAGTCAGGATAAGCAAGATGGGAAAGTCTCTCGACATCCGTAGCAAGCTCTTGCAGGGATTCAGTGGATTTCTGCTGTCGAGATTTGAGCTGGAGTCTGCTATATTCCTTCATGCATTTCTCGCCAAAGCGCAATTCTAAGGCACTGACGAGCGTTTCAAAATCCAGCGGTTCATTTGCAGGCAAAGTCTGTAAGACGTCGGCAGCATCAGCTCGTAGAGAAGCAGCTAACTGGCAAGCCTTTGTCTGGGAATCCCATCCATTGGCGTCCGCTACGATCCCAAATTGTGTCTTAAAAACTGGCCATGAGGATTTTCCGTCATAGGTCGAGAGTTTAATACAGGAACGAGGAAGCATAGATTGATACTTGACATCTTCGGTATAGCTTCCGGCAGTTATCTTCTGTTTCTTGACTTTTTCCAAATCTTTTTTTACATTCTCTATGCTTTCTTCGACGGTCTTGGCGATCTTTTGAACTTTTTCTTCTACTCTTTCTTCAACGGTCTCGGCGATCTTTTGAACTTTTTCTTCTACTCTTTCTTCTACGGTACTGGCTGTCCTTTGAATTTCTTCTACCTTTCCTTCTATTTCTTGAAATCTTCCTTCAACTTTGTTTTCCACGCCGTCAATTCTGTCATTTAAAGATGCTATTTTATCCTCTATTAAGTCTTTCAACTCTCCAAGGTTGGTTGACATATCCTTTTTCATTTCATCCTTTAAGTCGCCAAGGTTGGCAGTCATTTTCTCATCTATAGCTGACATTTCCTTCTTTATTTCTTCCGACATTTCCTTCATTTCAGCCTGGTTCGCAGTCATTTTCTCATCCATCGCTGACATTTCCTTCTTCACCGCTTCCTTCAACTCGCCAAGGTTGGTTGACATATCCTTCTTCATTTCTTCTTTCAACACGCCAAGGTTGGTTGACATCTCAGCCTGATTCGCAGCTAATTTCTCCAATAATTGTTTCAGTTCACCCTCCATTGCTCTGGTGATCGGCATTCAACCCCACTCCTGACACCAAATGTTGTGAGCACCTCCAAACCTCCATTGTGAACACCTCCAAATGTTGTGAGCTCGGGGTTCGAAAGGACTGAAGCCAATATATAAGAACAATAAAAAGGCTTTATTTACTATAAACAGTGCAATACGATCACAAATATCTTCTGAAAATTACAAGATATTCAGTAATCTTCAAATCCAATAAAAGCGCAGCAAAATTTCACACAGAAACAATGCGTTCAATACGACGTATCAACGACAAAATCGATCCGAGAAACACAGTTCTCAATGCAAAGCCTCTCGTATGAATTCAATCGCAGTTGACAGACAACTAACTGAACTGAGCTGATGGAGGTCCCTTATATAGGCTTCAGAGATCTTTCCAGATTATTCCAGAGCTTTCAGATGCTAGAAATTACCAGAAAGTGCTTTAACTTTCGATAGAGAACCAAAGCGAGAAAGGATCCCAATGTACAGGTATAAGGGGGGGTGGTTGCACAAAAAGTAGCCAAATCCGTCGCCAACTTGGCGACATTTGGCGATATATCGCCAAATTTGGCGACAAAAATAAGTCGCCAAAACCATCGCCAACTTGGCGATAAACCCATTCCTTGGCGATTTTCCAATAGAACTCATTATAAAAACCGATGCTGTAAGGTTGTTTTCCTTGCAAACCAGCTGAGGCCTTTAGCATTGAGTTACATGATGCTCAATAGGAAATACATTAATAATACTGCAATTTTCACAATAATAAAATAAAATAAATGAAATATTTACAATTATATACAAAATTCATAACAATATATATAAACAGGGTGAATCTAAACTCTTGGGCAAAATTTTAAGGGGTGCTAGTACACATCAAGACAAACAATATTAAATAGGAAACTAAGAGTCCCAAACGTCTTCCGAAGGAAATAGGCGACATTAAAATTTAGGGTCCAAAATTTCAAATGATTATAAAAAACGGAAAAATTGGTCGATTCGTTTGCGGTTTTCTCTAAAATTATTCTTTATGTCAGTATTTTTTTAAAAATAAATTTTAAAGATAAAGTTCAAAAAATGCCGATAGATGGTGCTTTAGACTTTGGAGTAACGAAAAACTATTTTTTACCGTTATTTTTTGTATCTCATTAAATGCTTTCAAAAGCTTAGACTTAAACCTAAATTTTGAGCTCAAAATCTGAATCGTTGGGAGTGATTAAGTAGCGCAAACTGAACTGCGTTCAGGAGTTGAAATTTGAAACACCTCCTTCCCCCCCCCCCCCCCCCACTCTTGAACACAGTTCAGTTATTCCCAAACTTGGTGTCGTAGACCAGGCAGAAACAATATGAGTTGTAATTTTCCAACTGGACGAAAAATGTCCAGGCCAGGATTCTAACCTGGGATCTCTTGAAGCTGCCATGCTCTACCAACTGAGCTATCCTGGTTGAATCTAGAGGGCATAATTCATCCTGTTCATGCCGGTATAGCTCAGTTGGTCAGCTTCAGCCAAGATATAGCAGGTTCGAATCCTGCCCGGACATTTTTCGTGCAGTTGGAAAATTACTACTCATATGATTTCTTTACCAATTTGAGTAATTGCGTTCAAATTAATCCAGGCAGAAACTACTACCCCCTACACGTAAAATAAACGAAAGAGTAATGACAAAATTAAATAGAAAATTTATTCATAACAGACATGAGCAATTTCTCGCGCAAAATAAAAAGAAATAATTTTAAGTATGCATGTAGTGCGCAATATGAATGAAGGTTGACACGTAGAAAATGGTACACGCATGATGTTCGTGAGGAATCACAAAAACTGCTCGAAAGAGTGCCCAGCAACAACGATGCAGGCCTCACGCCGCCGGCGGAGGGAGTTGCGAACATTAGTGAATACCCCGGGCATCTCCCGGATATCGCCTGCTACGACGGCAATCCTCGCAATCAGGTCGGAGTCGGAGTCGACGGTAAAAAAAAGTTGTTCATTACTCCAAAGTCTAAAGCGCCCTCTATCGGCATTTTTGAACTTCATCTTTAAGATTTATTTTTTAAATAATTTTTTTATTTAATTTTGTCATTCCTCTATCGTTTATTTTACGTGTAGGGAGTAGTAGTTTCTGCCTGGTCTACGACACCAAGATCGGGGATAACTGAACTGTGTTCAGGGGGGGGGGGGGTTCAAATTTCAACTCCTGAACACAGTTCAGTTTGCGCTACTTAAGCACTCCCAACGATTCAGATTTTGAGCTCAAAATTTAAGTTTAAGTCTAAGCTTTTGAAAGCATTTAATCAGATACAAAAAATAACGGTAAAAAATAGTTGTTCGTTACTCCAAAGTCTAAAGCGCCCTCTATCGACATTTTTTAAACTTTTTCTTTTTTTAAGAAAATACTGACATAAAGAATAGTTTTAGCGAAAACCGCAAACGAAATGAACAATTTTTCCGTTTTTTATAATTATTTGAAATTTTGGAACCTAAACTTTAATGGCGCCTATTTCCTTCGGAAGACGTTTGGGACCCTTAGTTTCCTATTTAATATTGTTTGTCTTGATGTGTACTAGCACCCCTTAAAATTTTGCCCAAGAGTTTAGATTCACCCTGTATATATATATATATATACAGTTAATTCATATATATACAGAATTAATTGGATGACCAAAGCACTAAACAATATGCATTGGAAAAATCTGGGTTAGACGTACATCTGTATATATATTACAATTACAGGGTTGTCGAATTTTAGCCAACTAGCTGTTTTTCGTTTTAACTACTTAAAAAAAGCCAACTTTAATTTAAAGAAAAAAAACAGATTTTGCAAAAATTAGATAAAAGGATGTTTTTTATAAGCAGTTTACATTATATTATAAACAGTTAACAAGTAAATAAGTTTATCATCACTAGAAAAATGTAAATTTGTATGTATTTATATATATGTAATTATAATCATTGGCGAGAACGCATTTATTTACAAACAAAAGAGCACGTTGAAAGCTTATCCTATTTATTTTTAAAAATTATTACACTTGACTAAAAAAAGGACAAAAATCACTGCTTTTTTTTTTCTTTCAAAAAATTAAATAATCAAATTGCTACAATCATTTAGGTGGATAAGACCTAATGATATGGACTAAATACTGGATAAATCAAATAATGGTTCATATTGAGGAGAAGCGTTTATTGAAATTTTTATTCTCGGGAAATTACATTTAAGAAAAGCTTTTTGCATCTAGTTTTAGAACAAACGTAACAACTACAAAAAAAAAGTTTTTTTTAACTTGTATAAAAAAAAACTGGTATTCAAACCAGCTTTTTGCGTTCGCTACATGAAAATTACATGTCAGTATGTTGGGGGATTGATTATATGAAGATAAAAAGTCCTTCCGGCCTGTACCGGGAGGAAAAGGTAGCTTTCCTATATCTTCGTTTTAAAATTTTAGCTAATGTTACACGAAAACAGCAAGTTAAAATGCAAAGAAACGTTTACAAAAGATTCGTTAATACTGAATTTGAATAAGAAATTCGCCAAATTATTGAGCAATAGCCAAATTGGCTTCATTTATGAAGACTTATTTTGGTCGCCATATTTGGCGATATTTCGCCAAATGTTTTTCAAAACGTTTGGCGAGAATTTGGCGCTAATGGATATGAATATATAGTTTTATGCGTATGATTGGGAAAATTATTACAACAATGGAAGAAAATAATTTGAGAGTAATCGCGTTAATGTGCTGTTTTGTTTCAAAATGTCAGCCACCCTAGAATTTTAAACTGCTCTCTCTCTCTCAGCCATTTTTTAAGATAGAGGTAAACCAAAAAATGCTCTGGAATCCTCGTATCAAGGCCTAACACTTAATTAAAAAATAAATTTGAATTTTTAACTTTTTTGTATATTTATTTTAGTTTTAAATTTTTAAATGGCCGCCATCTTGAAACAGAATGGCGGACCAAGCTGGCCAACGAACTCGGTCGAGACATTGGTGAGCTTAATACACACAATTAGTTTCATCAAAATTGATTTATAAATACGAGCGTTATCGTATGAAATAGTTCAGATATATATATATATATGGATATATCTATATATATAAATCAACATTTGAACGGAGGGTGGTTTTGGGGTCTGGGGGTCATGATCGGTGAAAATATATCGAAATTTTCCGGAATTGCTTTCCTCCGAACGGCTGCAATAGGTAGCTTTGTACTTTTTTGCATTGAAAGCTACCTAAAATGGATCTGATGTGGATGGAGTTGTATCGGAGGAAAACAGTCACATAACAGCGGAGAAGGTTGATTCATCTGCTGAAGAAATAGGGACAGGAAGTAAATTTCATGTTATTATATGAGGTCGTGAGTTTCAAAACTCGCCTAATCCAAAAAATCTAATTCGAGAAAATCGCGAAAAACCTCTGACTGCTTACATTGGTTTTCATTGTAAACCAAGATTTTAGAACACCAGAAATACATGTTAAAACTAGTTTTTCTGCGAATTGTAGTGTTTTTTCAGTGAAGATTTACCAATGAAATAGATTGATACGGAAACCACGATTTTTTAAATTTTGGATAAGGCGAGTTTTGAAAATCGCGTCTTCATACGTAAAGATGGAAAAATAACATGACAAATTAGTCCATTTCGAAATACTGGTTGATTACGATGCAGCAATATCGTGAATCTTACTCCTGGTGCTACTTTATTTTCAACGGCACGAGTAGAAGATGAATATATTGCGCTTTAATTTCTTTTTCTCATATTTTGAAAACTATGATTGTAAATCATACAAATGTAGAAGGTAAGCATGTATATAGAGAACATTTTAGACATTTAGATATTGTATATAATTTGGATGAATACATTTCACTTTTGTTGCTAGCAGATTCAGGTATATACAGATTAAACATTGAAACAATGACAAGCCTCATTGATGAATACAAGCGAAAACTCTTGTTGCGAGCAATGGTATATATAAAATATTCAAAAGAATATCTAGGGTTATTCAAATTTATGACAAAACAAATTTGTAAAGAAGAAAATTGAATGACAAATTTGCCACGATAAGAGAATTTTAGGATAAATTGTTAACTTTTTATCGAATGTTTTCAATTCATAAGCATATGTAAGGAATGATACCTATTGCGTTTAGTATAATGTTTCCAATGGGAAAATAACCTGTTAAGTATGGTATAAAATTCGGAATTTTAAGCGATAATGACACTTGGTATTTCTGGAATAGACAGCCTTATTTTGGAAAACAGCAAATTTCTAACCCAGAAAATAATGAAGCATTCAGAATAGTTTTGGACTTATCGTATAATTTACGAGGACATCATTCTATCTGTAAAAATTTCTGTCGTCTTACAAATAACATCAAATACAGTTCAGAAAGAATGATTGGCACAATACGAAAGAAAATAACCCATTTATCCCTACAGAAAATTTGTAATATAATGAAATTAAATTTAAAAAAAACGTGGTATCTTGTAGGAAATGTTTTACTCTTCAATTGTTACTTTCTTTGTTCATACTTCTGAGCTTGTTAAAATATTAGAAAATTAATACTGTCTCTTCGATTTTGAGATATTATTTCTTGTTTCAGAGTTCCATTTTCTGATTCCATTTGTTCAATCGTTCTTGTCATCTTTTCTTGGTGTATTTTTGTGTAAAATTGGGGTGGAACAAGACTGAAATTGAACTTAAATTAATTAACGAGACTGAACTGAACTTTCAAATGAGCCTCGCGCAAAACTTTTCTTAAACAAAACTTAAAGAAAGTAGCTTTTGCTTTTAGTAAAGACACAATTTTAATAAAAAAAATTAACCAAAAAGAATCATAAGCTAAGTTGAATGAACTAATTTCCGTTGAAATCACGCGCATATAGAACGAGAAAAGAATGCATCTTTAATGTTCGAAAATGTTGGAAATTGAAGTCTAAGATAATTTTTCATAATGCAGAAAGTTGCTGAATCGTAATTTAAGGGGACAAAGGACCTTCAAAATCAGAAAAATCGCTCAAATTTTCGAAAAAAATTCTTGTCCCCAAAAAATAAAGCTCCATGTAAGGTTTCATCTCCAAGTTAAATAATTGCAATCGGATGATTTTTTCGGATTTTATTTACATTTTTATAATTAATTAAATGGCCCTCGTGATCAGCTGATGTTTATTTACAAATATTTGCAACTGCATTTTTTCTTCTAATAACTTTTTATTTTTTATTTTCATTCAATTACAAACAATTGATGAATTTCTTGGTTTCATCTGACGACAGATTACCAAATTCTCGATTCTCCACTCACCCGCCCCCCTTTGTTGAGTGACTGAGAAAAGTAATTTTTTACTGCGAGTGACTGAAAAAATTTAAAATTTTTCCTCGCAACGAATTGATAAATTTGTCGGCTTCATTTTGCGACAGATTACGAACATTCTCAATTCTCCCCCCCCCCCCCTGTTGAGCGACTAAAAAAATTCTTTTTCTATTGCGACTGACTGATAAATTTTAAGATTTTTCTTCACAACCAATTTCTGAATGTCTGGGTTCCATCTTTCAACACATTACCAAAATTCTCGATTCAACTCCCCCCCCGCCCCCCGCCCTGTTGCGCGACTGAAAAATTAAGAATTCCAGAATTTTGCTAATCTGCCGCTAGATGAAACCAAGAAATTCATCAGATAGTTACGAAGAAAAATATAAAAAATTATTAATCAATCGCAGTAAAAAATGAATTTTGTCAAGGGGGGCGGGGGGCAGAATCCAGAATTTTCGTAATCTGTCGCAGGATGAAACCAAGAAATTCATCAATTGGTTGCGAAAAAAAATCTCAAAATTTATTAGTCGATTACAGTAAAAAATGAATTTTTTCAGTCGCTCAACAGGAAAAGGGGGGGGGCGGGGGGAGAATCAAGAATTTTGATCCGTCTCAAGTTGAAACCGAAAAATTCATCAATTGGTTGCGAAGAAAAATCTCAACATTTATTAGTCAATCGTACTATAAAAAGAACTTTTCAGTCGCTCAACAGGTGGAAAGGGGGGGGGGGGGGAGAATCGAGAATTTTGGTAATCTGTCGCTAGATGAAACAAAGAAATTTATCAGATTTTACGAAGAAAAATCTCAAAATTTATTAGTCAATCGCAAAAAAAATGAATCTTTTCATGGGGGGGGGGGGGGGGGAGGAGAATGCAGAATTTTAGTAATATGTCGCAAGATGAAATTCAACATCTTGCGAAGAAAAATCTCAAAATTTAAAAAATGATTTTTTTTTAGTCGCTCAACAGGGGGAGGGGGGGGGAGAATCGAGAATTTTCGTAATCTGTCGCTCAATGAAACCAAAAAATTCAACAATTGGTTGCGACGAAAAATCTCAAAATTTATTAGTCAATCGTAGAAAAAATGAATTTTTTCAAGGGGGAGGCGGGGGGGGGGATAGAGAGTTGTAGTAATCTGCCGCAAGAAGAAAGCGAGGAATTCCTCAGATGGTTGCGAAGAAAAAATCTCAAAATTTATTAGTCAATCGCAGAAAAAATTAATTTTTTCAAGAGGGGGGAGAGGTCGGGGGGGGGGGGAGAATGCATAATTTTAGTAATCTGTCGCAAAATGAAACCGAGAAATTCATTAGATGGTTGCGAAGAAAAATCTCAAATTTTATTAGTCAATCGCAGTAAAAAATGTATTTTTTCAGTCACTGAACAGGGAAGGGGGGGGGGGGGGTAAATAATTATTTTGGTGCAATCATTCATTAAACATGTAAAGGTTTTGCATATATATGATTTTAGTCCCTTTCAGGGTATTTTTTATTATGTTTGCCAATACTAAAACTAAAAAAAAAATTTCTCATTTAGAAAATTTTGTCGGTATCTATTTTTTCAAAATGTTCCATGCACATACTATTTCCTCTGAATAGTTTGAATATTTTTGTAGCTGTTTGTCATTATATTTGTCATAAAGCTGTGCATGTTTTTTTGAAATGAAGTATAATTACAAAAGTTAAAGGTAGTTAATTGCAGAAATATGATGCAAAAATGCGGAAAATTTCAAAAAATTTAGAAAATATTTTTTTTTTACTTTTATATTCAATTATATAAAATTTGATGCACAGTTTTATTTGTATATATAAACAAACCTGCATATAAATTATTGATGATTTTAATTGATATGGAATGCGCATGGGACATTTTGAAAAATTCTACGTAACGGTTAAAATATTCAGAAAAATTCCTTATTTTTCTCCAAAATTTTTTTTATATTTCTGGTGTGATAAATACATGCCATAATGCATATAGCGTGTCTTTGAATAGTATTTAAAGTGAAATAAAAAAAATTAAATAATGAGTTTGAAGTTCCCTTGTCCCCTTAAGTTGATTGAACCAATTCCCGTTGAAATCGCGCCCATACAACCCGAGAAAGAATGCGCCCCCAGGCAGTGGAAGGTGCTCCTGCCCCTGAAAATTTAACGGATTTTCTTTAACATTAAAACGATATTTAATTTACGGATGAAATCTGCCCCCTCCCCCCCTATAAAGTTAACCACTTACGTTCAACAGTAACGCGATTTTTAATTTACGGCTGTAGTGTGTAAACGTTAGTTGATACTAAAAAATGAAGCATATTTTTTCCTGTTCAGCAAACTTATTTACAAACAAACACGATGAATTAACAGCATTAACAATAACATTAAAATCAATGTTAATTTGTTTTCCTTAAATGTATAAATTCAATTACGCGGCTGAAAATATTTAAGTGAGAATGGAATGCTTTCAAAAAAACGATATTCCGGTTTCAGAAAACACTATAAAAAACTATTCGAAAACGTTTTCAAAAATCAGTGATAGCAAAAGAAACTCTGTTTGTATAAATGCTTCTTTAAATCTCGAAAATATATTTGTTTCTAAATATAAAGAATATTTTTTCGAATCATGGATATCTCGGAAGGAGTTATTGCATGTTTTGGTTCATGATTATATTCGTTGATTAAGAAATATTTAAGAAATATATTTAAGAAATATTTGTCTTTTTATTTATAGTGTACCTTGAAGATTAGTAGAAATATACCACGAAGATTATTTTTTGAAATAGTGATATATAAAATAATGAACAATAGTTGCCAGTAGCTGCCATTGAAATATGCATACCCGTTATGGTAGAGAATTTACAAATGTATCATAGTATAAAATCAGAAATAATGAAATATGGAAACTATTGCTCTAGATATGTCTAAATAACCGAAGTTACAACTTAACATTGATCGGTTCTTTTTTCCAATAATTTACAACATACTAACTGATGAAAATTTGTATGTCGATGTTTTTTGGCAAGCGCAATTTAAATCTAATATATAAAAATGAAAAATTGTCTGTCTATCTGTACTTCTATACAATTCAACAGTTTGAAAGCCAGAATTGTGAAATGTTACATGTAGATGTATTAAAACACGGGCGAGGCAACTAAAGAAATCCGGAATCGAAATAATGTACAGTTAATTTTTAATTAATAAAAAACCAAAAATCTAACAGCCTTTTCCTATTAAATTTAAACAGTTTTCGTTATAGCAGTTGCCAACAATTAAAAATCCACAATAAAAGTCTTTCTGCAATAATTAATTTTCTATTGAAAGTTTCCCACGTAAAAATGAAAATGAAATAAAAAGTTTCAACAATTAAAAAAAGAGGAATATGACGTCATATTGGTAATATAACGGAAATTTTCAAACATTTCTCAATAATAGAAGGAGTATGAGTATGTGTAAGTACAGAAAGCAGATTAACATGACGTCATTAGAGAATTAAAAAAGAAAATTAATATGGCGTGGTATCGAAAGTTTAACGGACTTTTTCAAATGTTTTAGAGTCATACAAACAGAGTATCAACATGAGTAATAGAGAAAGCAATTAGATATAACGTCAGCAGGTGAATATAACGTCATATGAGTTTGAAGAACGTATTGAATCATGATGAAAACCTGATTATGTAAATATTGGCACACTTTAACGTTTTGAAGTTTAATTTTGAAATTGATTTTCCTACACAAACATTCTTAAAATCCCGGACAACGCCGAGTACTTCAGCTAGTATGTGATAAAATTATAAGATAACAATTGAACGTTTTAATGTTGAGTAAAATATCCGTCACGATATCGTGTACTTATATATAACCACTCGTCGCTATCATTTGATGGTGTTCTTAAATTGTACTTCCTTTTTTGCAACCAGTGGTGATTTTTTGAGGAAAAAATTCAATTTCTAACTGGGTTATGATTTTATATGTTTCACATGTTTTTTGTTTTTTTATATGTCACATATTATGTATTTAGTCGACACAGAATAATCCCAATAAGTGGGTAAGTGTGATCGAAGATCGCACAAAGCGTTTCGTTTAATATTCCTTTCAAAACACTTTATCCTTCCTTTAATAAATCCAAATAAATTTCATTTTCAAAAAAAAGAAAAAAAAGGCATGTTTATTATAAAGTATTACGGCCTATTTTTTTTTCGTTTTTTCCGAAATCTGAACCGGTCCGGTAGCGGGCAAAGCCCGCTATTATACTCTGTCATAATAATATCTGTCATGTGGACTAAATACGATATTAAAAAAAATCAATTTCAAAATTAAACATGTTGTTGTCTGAGTGCAACGAAGACTCATACACAGCGCAGTATTACTTTGCCCCATATATAGCTGCGATGGATATTAAAACCTTTCGTCAAGCATAACTCAAAAAATATTTAACGGATTTCGTTCAAATTTTTACAGCAGGTACCTATAAAGGTGACAACGACGTCTATTTATTACCAAGAATAAATGTCAAACCGTTTGGAAATTATATTAAAAAAATAGATAAAAAAGCACAATTAAAGTACATACGTCACGAAATTTTGTGGTACGTCATTTTCACCGGCGCGAGATTTTCGTAGACAATCGGAATTGAAAAGTTCATGGAGTACAAGGAGCAAAAAAAATATGCACGCACTAATATTCAGCACAATAAAATATATTTCCATGTAGTAGAAATCGAAAATTAATCTGGATTTTTTTCTCTTTGAAAGAAAAACCCGCAATAACTTAGTAGACTTGGTATTAGAGATTTGGGGCAAATCTCAGCAATAGCAGCTTTTTTTATTTCGCGTGTGTAAATAAAAAAAAAAATTCTTTGGTGTTTTAATAAAAGGTTTCGATTTATGGCATTATTTCTTTTTTTTTCTCTTTAGCATTTTAAATGGGATTAATGAAAGGAATGTATTTTAAATTAAATGAGTGAAAGGTTTATATTTAAATGACATGAATTCAATATGAAAATGTTATAGGAACAATATTTGGCGATTTATCAACTGCGCCAGGATAACATAAAAGTACCAATATATCAAACGGTATGTAGTATGTGAAATGAAACAATTATATTATAATCACCCATCGTACAAGAAAAAAAACTAATATTCTGCATTCAGAGGGAAAAATCCATCTCTTGTGCCGTAAGATTTGGCGAGTTCTTTTTTGGTGATAAGTTTTTCGATGTGATTGTTGAGATCTGCAAGATTTGGCTTACTTTTTCTAAATCTTATTTTTTCGCAGATGTAGTATTATGTAAATATATTTTTTTTGCAGAAATTTTTCTATTTTGTATACTTTCTATTTGGCATTTGGAAAAGAGATTTTTACCTTTTTATCTGTGCCTTCGGAAATATTAAAAAATAAAAAAAGATTTACGTATATCAAGCGTATAATGTTATGTTTTGCATTTTTATACGGACCACTTCTCCATTTTTAGATTTTAAATGCTATTTATTATTTACTAGCCGTTTATTAGTTGTTTACAATTTACCCCCCTGACATTAACAATTATTTATCACAAAAATGCCTCTTAGGTTTGTTAAATAAGTTTGTTTATGTATTTTCATTACTTATTAAAATATCGAATATGGCGATAAAATTTTATTTTAGCATCGTGCTTAAATTTTTAAGATAGTGCAAAAACATGCTTTAATAAACGTATGTTTGTAAATATTTGAAAAACATGTTTTACCGCTCTCTTGAAAAATTTTGTAAGATGCTAAAACTACCTTTTGGCACCATTTTAAATTTTTTTCGCCAACCGACATAGGATACGAAACTTTTCCCCATTCAGATACACAGGCAAGGCTGGTCTCAAACAAGAGTAAAGCTAGCAACAATATTGTTTTAACTCTATAAGAGTTACAATTATGATACTAAATGCTCCGATTGGCTTTGGGCCCAATTACGAAAGTTTCTCCTAAAAAAAACTGTAGAAGAAGTCTTTTACATTTGTTTCAAATGAAGCTCGGTCTACAAGGTATTAGTTAATAATACAAACAACACTAATGGCATGGAGGCAAAAGTAAAAAAAAAAAAAAAAAAGAAAAAGAAAAAGAAAGAAAAGAAAAGTTACAGTAATGAATTTAAAATGGCTTTAAGCCACGCTTTCTGACATAAGCAATTGGCTGCAAACTCCGATAACGAAACTTTCACTTAATAACATGTAGCTAATATAGCCCTCAGGGTACTTTGCAGTTATACAGACCTTGTGGTTTTTTCTTGAGACAATTCAGGTTTAAGAAGATGAGATTTACTGTCAAATGATATAAACAACTATGACCACAAAACTGATGAATTATTATTTAGGTTTATGTATGTATTTTTAAAAAAAATTGCATCTGATTACACTTATTAGATAAATTACTTCTGTTTGCATTTAATAACTGATAAACGGCTTCTGTATATTAAATGAATTGTTTAAATATTGGGAAGAGGTGGCGAGAGGTAGAAAGACTAGTAAACAAACGGGTAGACAGACGGGTAGGGAGACGAGTAGCGACATAGGTAGGCTGACGGGTAGCGAAACGAATAGACAGACGGCTAGAGAGAAAGGTAAAAAGAGGGTTGACAGAGGGGTAGCGAGATGGGTCACGAGACGGGTAGGGACACCGGCAGACAGGAATGTAGCGAGAAAGGTTGCGAGACGCGTAGCGTGGCAGATAAAGAGACGGGTAGAGAGATGAGTACAGAGACGAGTTGACTGACGGATAATGAGATTGGTAGAGAGTCGTGTACAAAAACAGACGGATAGTGAGACGGGTATACAGACGAGTAGAGAGACAGTAGATGGGTACGGAGTTGGGTAAGAAGATGGGTAGAGAGGCGTATAGCCAGACGGGTAGAGAGACAGACAAGTTGTGAGACAGATAGACAAATGGATAGCGAAGTGGATAGAGACACGGCTAGACATACAAGTAGTTAGACGGATAGACAGACGGTTAGAGAAATAGATTGGCGAGTAGCGAGACAGTTAGAGAAATATAGAGACAGGCAGCGAGACGTGTAGAGAGATAGACAATCGGTTAGAGAGACGGGCAGAAGAACGGATAGGGAAACAGACAGATTGTGGAGAGACAGACAGACAGGCAAAAGAAAAGTCTGCGGATTGGCGCAGTAAAGGCGCAGGGGGCAGAGCCTCCTAGGGAATAATCAAGAAGTATCTGTTAAGCTTAACTTTGAAATATATATAATTTTTCATTTTTGCCGATATGGAGATTTAATGTAAAAGTTATTTTACAGAAGTCATCTAAAGATTTTTTGTATACTTTAATAGTAATTTAGACTATAGTTTTGCAATCTGGTTTATAGCAAAGCATGCTATCAATGTGGTTTGAAGTGTAAGAGTTTCTATAAGCAGTTATACAAATAATAGATATATAATCAAGGAAGAAAAATTTTAAATTCACACACAAAAAAAGGTGCAACAATGAAATTAAATTTGCGTTAAGCCACGCTTGATAGAATAATCTATTGGCTGCAAATCCAATTACGTAACTTTAAAAAGCTTGGCGTTTTAAAAGATCCGGCGTTTTTTAAAGTTTTGTGCAATACGCTCTTAAGAAAATGAGATACTTTGCCACATGTTAAAAAAAATTATGACAACACATCTGATGAACGGTACTTCTTTTCTATTTTTTTTAAGTGTATATGAATTTATATATGATATTTTGTAATTCTATCATTTAATTTGCTCTTTTTCTTTATATTGTAATTGTTAACCCTATGTTCTCAGCAATATCACTCAGACTAATCCCTTTGAGGGAAGTCCTAGTATAGAGACCTTCAAAATGTTAGACGTCAGATTACTTTTTGTTTTAATTCTCTAATGATGTCATATTAAGCTGCTTTCTGTATTTACACATACTCATACTCCTTGTATTAATGAGAAATGTTTGAAAACTTCCGTTTTATTACCAATATGACGTCATATTATTCTTTTTTTTAATTGGTCAAACTTTTTGTTTCATTTTCATTTTCCACGTGGAAATCTTTCAACAGAAAATTAATTACTGTAGAAAGAATTTTATTGTGGATTTTTAATTGTTGACAACTAAAAATGTTTAAATTTAATAGGAAAAGACTGTTAGATTTTTGGTTTTTTATGTCTGTATATAAAAATAATACGATTTTTTCAAATTTTATATAATAGGTATTTAGCTATAAGTACACAAAATTTCATGACTGTAAGTTACATAGTTTCTGAGAACCCGCACGGTGGGAGATTTGTCGATTCTAGCTGGGCAAAATTATTTTCCAATTTATTTCTCTTGAACGCTATGTTTTATTTAAATAAATGATATATTAAACTCATTTAAACAAAATTTATTACATTTTAAATCAAAGTTTCTTCGGAGATGGTTATTTTGAAATGGAAATTGATTAATTTGAGACATTAAAACTCTGAAATATGTATTTGATTCATTTTATGTGTCATTCAGTTTGGTAAAACACGTTTAAAGCGTTAAGACAGTTAACAGATGAGTTAATCTAATTACTTAATAGGTACGTATTGATAATCTTAATGATACTTTGTTAGCAGAATGGGACTTAAAGTGATAAAATTATTTTTCTATTATAATACTACAAATCATTAAAAAAAAAAAAAAAAAAAAAAAAAAATCTAATAATCTATTAGAAATTCAAGTACGACAGCTTAAATGAAAATTGCTTAGAAATTAAATTCAACACTTCATCATCTGAAAGTTCTTCATTCTGGCTCTCAGAATATAGAGCCTTTTCTTCTATCTTGAAAAATTAACAACGAAATGACTGTCTTTAGAAAAAAAGAGTTGTTTTAATTTTTATTTTGTTATTTTATTAGTTAGGAAAGTATTTGAAGTCAACAATATTATATAAAATAATTTCCTGGTTAGATGATTTTCTCAAGAACTTTCTTGCATAATTAAGTCTACAGGCACAGAAATATTTATTCGTTACCTCAGCAGTTTCTTATGATTAATGTCCAAAACGGACAGAAGGGCATTATCTCTCTCTCTCTCATTATATATATATATATATATATATATATATATATATATATATATATATATATATATATATGACTGTATGTAATTGTATACTTATACTTATCTCTATATAGCAGAACTTTATGTAAATAGTGGGAGTCATAAGACACAATGGAGAAAGTTCTACATTATGTTTTGCATATCCAAAGTGAATTTCGAGAATTTTCTGGGCCAATTTCGATACCACTCAAAATTTGCCGGTATGTATTATATTTTATATGAATCTGTCATGAGATCGACATTAGTGCTCCCTATTAAACGTTTATACGAGTATACGTATAATACGTATTATACGGGGTGCAGATTTTGGATGTGTATGATACGACCAAAACGGTTATACGTATTATACGAAACAGCATATACGGTACATCGTATATACGGATCTTACACCAGCGGTTAAACGTATCAACGTTTAAACGGTTTTCGTTCATTGCTTAAAAAATTATGCCTTTCTCCTGCTGGTCTGTGGATCAGAGACTTTGATAAACACCCGCTGTGTCCTGTGATGTCGGTACTTGAAAAAAAAAATCGGAATATTTTTTTCTCAGTTTAGATTTTGTTTTTTTTCACCCTCAAATCTAAACTATTCATTATGAAATGATTTATTATGAAATGATTTACCTTTCGCATATCTGTAACACACGCACATAGCTCATTTTGATTTATGGAGTGGACATTTCGCCCAAAACATTAGTATTGCAGAACATAAACTTACATTGACTTCATATTTTATACTGACAATGATTAATCCGACCTTTGGGAAGTTACATAATCTTATTTTTATTTTAAAGATCCCCACAGACGGCACACCCCACACCGGCCTATATACCTAGTGACGAAAATCGGCCGTAGCAAGTAACTAACTAAACATACTTTTATTTTATTTAAGAATACTTTTTTCTATATTAAAAATATTTTGAAAATAGGTTTCACTGCAAAAAAGAAAAGAGAAGGTAAGTCATTTTAAGCTTGTGTGATTGCTTTCTGAAACCTGCAGTGACGATTATTTGTCAGGCTATAAGTAATCGAAATTTATAGGTACTAACACAAAAATGAAATTTGTCAAGATTAACAACAATTCTTAAAGTGTAATATCTTGTAATGCACGTACACTTTGTATAAAAGTACCACGAGTGTCATGGTTAAAAAAATGAAATTGCGTTATACATTAACACAGAGTAGAAAATATTAGCACCGTGGAAAGAACAACATTTGACCCCCGGGCGCAATTTGAGTATACGCAACATATATATATATATATATATATATATATATATATATATATATATATATATATATATATATATATATATATATACATACTTAATCAAAACAGAAAGAATATACTTAATAAGGTTTACAATAAATCTGAAACGTGTATATTCTCCTTATTTGCTCAAAAAGTCTTTTTACTTTCGTAATATATTTACAACTAGCAGAACCACCCGGCTTTGCCCGGGTTAACATAAATTAAAATACAATAATACGACAATAACAATGACGACAATATGATTTGTGCATACTCAACCATAAATCGATAAAAAAGACAATTAGAAAAAAAAGCGTTACTTTAACTCAACCACAGTAAAATTTTTCAGCTTTATAAATGAGAATCCACGTTTTCTTTGCGCATACAATATAAAAATATACGATTTTCTTGAAAATGAAAAAAAAAATACCAACTGTCGTAACATTTTGTGAAATTCGCTTTCATATGGCATCTATCTATATTATAAAACAAAAACATATCCGTGAGTAATGTCGACATCATATTGTCGGTAGCAACGACCTACCCATTAAATTTGGCATGTACTGCATATTTGTAACTACTAAATATCGCATAATTTCATTTTTTAAACTATCAATTAGAAAAAAAAATACACTTTCAAATGTAGTTTGAATGTTTATCTCAATTTACTGATTTTTTATGGATTTTAAAGTAATTTTAACGCATGTATATTTTTAAATCTGTGTCTAATACAATTACGATAGATTAAATTATTTGATCTATATAAAGTAAAGACATTTATTTCTAAACATAGCACATTCCATTTTTATGCAGTCGAATAAAATGCATGTACTCTCAATGTTATTCGTTTGAAAAGCGTATCTCAATTTACTGATGTTTTATGGATTTTAAAGTAATTTTAAACTAATTTAATATTCTCTTGAAAGTTATACGGAAAAAGAATGTTAAACATATACTTTGGCGACCAATACATTCTATGCAAATTATGCTACTTTGTATAATTGCTATAAAATACTAATATTTTGTGAATGAAAACAGGCACATGATTTAAAATATGACAACACTTTCACCGGGGTATATTTTCCTCTGAACCGATACCTGTCTAGTTAAAACAAATTCTTTTACTTCATGAATCATGCACAGATATGCATTTATATTTATAGATAATGTGCATGTTAGTCAAACGTTGAGCTAAATTGCTTGAAGTTTCGCCAAGTTTTTCGTAATTTTCAGATAGTTAAATTACATTATATTATGTGTAGGAAATATTACATATTAAATTACTAACTTCGCAAGAATTGTTACTTTTCGCCTACAGTTAATTGAGAAAAACGACTTTACTTGAGGGCGTGACGTCACATGCACATTTGTATTTAAAACATGAAAGCGATTAAAGAAATCCAATACTACTGTACTCATAGAAAAATTTTAAACAATATTTTTAAATACTAAATTTAACTCCGAAATTATATTTACAATGTAATTTAAACAGAATTTGCAAAAATAGCGTTTTGAAATTATGTGATTTTTGATGCAAAACATTATTTTTCAAAAATATAGTATTCTTTTAAGAGTTGAATAATAATTTTGAAGCTGGTGAAATGAAAATGTCGCCACGTTGTCAAACTTATAAAAAATATATAAATTTTTAAAATTAAAATTAATGTTTTATATTAAAAAAATGCATTTAAATTTTTTTCCCGATAAACCATTTTACTTTTAATCCCATTTGTTTTAACACCCATTTTTGAAGAAAAAATAATGGAAAATACTGCATTGTTTTTTTAAATCCAATTTTTATTAATAGGGCATCTCCTGTCCACCTGCATCCGAGGAATTTAAATATGCCTCCTTGGTTGAGGCTCAAGCTGAAATAAGTTACGCTGTAATGATTGCAAAATGTCAATATTTGACAGACGATTTTTGATTATGTAGAATAAAATGAATCATTAAGTTTGAATGTGCAAAAATATCTTTTTATTTCTTAGAAAATTTACTTTAATATTAACAAACCAGTGGAAACAATTTGCCTTTGTAAAATTAGGATCTAAGTTATTTATTTTTCACCAAACACATTTAAATATATGTACTATGTTGTTTAAAGCACTTATAGTAATCTTTGTACTATGCGAAAAAAATCACATCTGCCAAAATTGACGTCGGTTTCGGATTTCAAATTATAGCGAGTTAATCTGAAATTGGTTTATAAAAATATTGTCCATACGCATAGTTCCTTTGAATGGCAACGGGAAATAAATTGCATTAGAAATTGAGAAAAAAAAAAAAGATTTCTGTAATGATAAACTATGGGAGATGTTTGAAAAAAGTGGTAATGATTCGTCTGAGAAAATTTTAAAGTTGACAGTGATTTTACTGGTGATCTAAAACGTATGTACATGAAGTTTCGTTCAAATCGGACAAAAACTGTAGATTTGTATAAGGAACATACATACCAAGAACGGCTTTTATATATATAGATAATCGTTTATAGGGGAAAATAACAAGATTCTATGTATGAAATATATTATACAGATTACTAAAGCAACGCCACCGATTTCCAACTTCTTCTCCTTTCAGTGACGTAACACTGATGAGATCCATTAGCATTAAAAGTAAATACGATACTTGAAATATACGTATACTTGAATTAAACGTATACTTGAATTATACGTTTAACCGATATACGCTTATACGTATCTGGATACGTTTAAACTTATATTTTAAGGTATACGTATTTCTTAAATACGTAATATACGTATATACGTATATCGATTAAACGTATAACTGAAATACGTATCGCATCGGGAGCACTAATCGCCATACATTTGACAACTTTCGGCCAAATTGGGCCATACATTTAAACTTTTGCGCTTGCAAAACTTCATGTGTTCTTCATTGTAATTTTCCTGTATAAACAAAGCATTTTCATTCGAATTCACCTTTTCGGAGCTTGTTGCTGTTGTATTGATTACTGACGTGGTGACTTTGATAAAAGAAAAATGGTACTTGAACTAAAATTTCAAAAAATATTAATTTAGACTTAATAAGGTAGAAACAATTCTAAAACCCAGGGATGCAGACAAACTAAAATTTATCGAAAAGTTAATAATCTAAACTATTTAATGGTACCCAAAAGTTAGCTTTATCTTGCTTTTTAATATAGCTTTTCTATTTTAAAAGTGACAATTTAAAAAAAAATAATAAAGAGTTTTTTGAGACACTAAATATGAATTAACAATTGATCTGTTGAAAATTTATGCACATAAATCCGATAAAACAAAGTCCATATTTAGTTCGGAAGCGTCCATAACATAGCACTATTTTTTATTCTATTTGAAATAACAGATTGAACAACTATACTCAAAAAACGTGATTCATTCATAAAATAAGAAACACTATATTTGCATTAGTCTCTGGACCACACAATTATATTTATATCAAAACCATTCGCACGGTACAACGCCCCAACTATTAAGCAATATCAGGTAAAAAATAAATTATGCTAGGAAATTTTTTTTTAAATTGACTTTTGGCCAGCTAGAATCAGTAAATCTCCCACCGTGAACCGGCTCTGTGACGGACAAACAACGAAGCGGGAGTAATAGGGTTTCGTGAAATGAACGAAACCCTAAAAATTAGAATTCCCGTTCTCTAACACCAATAATAGCGAACGTTGAGAAATAATATACTTACAGTATGTTTGTGGAGTCATTCTTGCAATAAATATAAGTTCATTCCGTTTCGTGAAGAAACTTTTTCTTGAAGAAATGCTGCTATCCTCACTCATGGTTTTATTGTCATAGGAATGATTCTCGCAGTTAATTTCCTCGATTACAAGACGGACAAAAGTTCACAGGTAACCATGGTGACAAAGAAACTTTGATCCTGAACTATTGATTTTGTTCGGCTTACAATTAGCTACTGCAGACGAAAAGTTATCGAGTCGTCGGTATTTCTCCCTTTTCTTTTAATACAATTTTATTCAGGACACGGAATCACTGCATTTATTGATAATAAGTATAAAAGTAAAAATAGTTTTATTTAGATCCAATCTCTCATAAACGTTCAGTGTTTATCTCGAAAATTACACCTAATTTCGCGACTGCAATTCATAATATTTCCAAAAAAAAAATGACATTAGAATACGTTCATTTGGCGTGGATTACATTACTCAAAATTCCTCGTTTTTTTTTTTTTTTTTTAACTTGGTAGAAATTACGAACTGGCAAATTTATTTTTTAAAAATTATATACAGGGGGGGGGGGGGGGGGGGCAAAAGTCCGCATCATAGGAAACACTTGTATTGTTACAATATGTTCTCAATATGATTGCCTCCGTTGTCAAAACCCAACTGCAGGCGATCGTTCATATTTCCCAGAATGTTGGCCACTAAGATTGGCGTTATGGCATGGCACTCAGTAGCAATTCGCTCACGCAAATGGTTTTTACCCCTGATTTCCTCACTGTAAAATTTCGATTTATGATAACCCATACAGCAAACTCTACACGCTCTTCAGTAGTCAGCATTTTCACCTACAAATTAAAAAATAAATAAAACCAAATTTAAAAATTAAAAAACTTCTATCATGCGGGACCTTTGGCCCGCACTGTATATATATATATATATATATACATATATATTAAGATTTTGCAATAGGAAAGAAAAATAAAAGCATTATTTAAACTATCTATTCATTTATAAATTGTGTTCGTAACGTATAAACTTAATTTAAATAATATTAAATTATTAATTAAAAAAATTATTAAAAATGATTTGGGGAAATTAAATTTGTGTATATATATATATTACATTCTTTATATTTTACTTACTACTTTTTAGCGTTTAAAATACAGGGTGTTTATAAAGTCCCGGACCCATTTTGATGTTTAATAACTCATAAAATAATAAAGATAGATTAAAATTAATAACATAAATGGTTAGATAGACTCAAAAAGTTTCATGACCCTTATCAATGAACTTCCACGTGTGCCCCCTTCGTCGCACGGAGAATATCAAGTCGATCGTCAATTTCACGCCAGGTAGCGGCAAGCATGTCGTTATCCGCAGAGGCTATTGCGGTTGTAATTCTGGCTTTTAAGTCATCAATGTTCGACACTCTCCTTCTGCAAACATTGTCCTTTACAAATCCCCAAAGGAAAAAGTCCAGCGGCGTTATATCAGGTGATCTGGGTGGCCAAGGAATTGGACCTCCTCGCCCAATCTATCTTCCTGGAAAATAGCCATTCAAAGAAGTACGAGTGATGGTACCCCAATGAGGTGGTGCACCATCTTGTTGCAAAAAGACATATGGCTGAAGCTCTTCTAGTTGTGGAAATACGAAGTTTTCCAACATGTCTAACAAGATGGTGCACCACCTCATTGGGGTACCATCGTTCGTACTTCTTTGAATGACTATTTTCCAGGAAGATGGATTGGGCGAGGAGGTCCAATTCCTTGGCCACCCAGATCACCTGATATAACGCCGCTGGACTTTTTCCTTTGGGGATTTGTAAAGGACAATGTTTGCAGGAGGAGAGTGTCGAACATTGATGACTTAAAAGCCAGAATTACAACCGCAATAGCCTCTGCGGATGCCGACATGCTTGCCGCTACCTGGCGTGAAATTGACTATCGACTTGATATTCTCCGTGCGACGAAGGGGGCACACGTGGAAGTTCATTGATAAGGGTCATGAAACTTTTTGAGTCTATCTAACCATTTATGTTATTAATTTTAATCTATCTTTATTATTTTATGAGTTATTAAACATCAAAATGGGTCCGGGACTTTATAAACACCCTGTATTTCATTGTTGAATTTTCAAAGCGAGTTTGTCTTTTTTCACGCGCGTGGTTTGACGTAACATTACATTCAGTGTTGTCATTACACGTACGCAATTTTAATCATAAAGAATATTTGGCGATTTATTCTCTGTGGTGAGCTAATTGAAAAATGCCTTCAAATTAATTTATTAATTTATAATTAAGTTCTAAAAATATTTAAATTTTGTATTGTCAATGTAAACACACTTTTGTACATAATTTTTTTTATAATTCTAGCCTATCAGAAAATGAATGAAAAATTTATTACAAAATTACATCCCTACATACAAAAACCAAGTTGAGTCAATAAAAGAATGTAAAAACGCATTTGAAGGGCTGTAAAATCAAGGTTGCTAACAAAATGCAAGTTTCAAGATATTCAAAATTCAAGTGTCCTGAAGAAAACTACAAACAAAACTTTTGAAATTGCTTCATCTAAAACAGGATTGCTTTCTCTTGTTGTTGTAATTACTTCCTAATTAATGATTTTGTAATGTTTTCGAAATCAGGAGACAGATCAGAAAGTACTTCCTCTTTTGCAATTTATTATAGAATCGTCTGAAAAATAACAGCAACAAAAAAGGTTACAACAATTAAATTAAATTGGCGCCAAGCCGGGTTCAACAAAATACGCCAATTGGTGACATACCCACTTATGAAACTTCTCTTAAAATATCAATACAGTATCGTTATTATCGGTAATGTTCTGAACAAAAATATGACTTTTGTTTGGAGCGAAACACACTGTATTTTTAACTGATTCGACCCTGGTTTTCTGTAGAAACATTGCTCGTGTTGAAAGATATAACTAACCCCCCCCCCTTACCCCCCCACTGCATTGAAACGATTTAAGAACACTCAGTTTTGTTATGTTTTTATCTGAAACAATACTTTGTTTTCCTTCTATATATAAAAAAAAGTAATTGTTTGGAAATGGACCAATGAAAATCTGCGTAGATATTCCGGGTTATTCTCCTCTCTTTTTTACTAGCGACTTTTTTGAGGAGCGATTACTTTTTTTCTAGCCATCCTATGGATTCGAAAATCATACCACCAGACGCGAAATATAACAAGCTTTCAGAAATTCAAAAAATTATCACGGTCGGACAATAAAAACTCAAAAAAATCCTTAAAAATCGAGTAAAAATTCTTTTATTGAAAAAGTCATTTTTTTATATTGTTGCCAATTTCTAAATAAGCGCAAAGGATTATGTTTTATCTCAAATAAAAAATGTATTTGCGCGAGACTATTAAAAACAATAATGGAAGTTTAAAATATATTCTAATACGAGCAAATCTTGTGGGTGGTTATATATATATATATAATATATATATATATGCAAAAATTATCTTAAAAACGGCTCTAACGATTTTGACGAAATTTCGTATCCTACCGTTTTGGGGCACCAGAAAACCATTGGGCTAGGTCACATGCTCGAGAAAATTCGATTACTGGGTCATTTTGGGTCATTTTGGGTCATGGTCTAGCTAATTGTATCTAAAAAACGGTTCAAACGATTTTGACGAAATTTTGTATCAGACCATTTTCGGGCATGAGAAGTTAATTGGGCTGGGTCACATGTTCGAGAACTTTCGATTAGTGGGTCATTTTTGGGTCAACGCGGGTCAAATTAATTTTATCTAAAAAACGGCTCTAACGATTTTGATTAAATTTTGTGTCCTACGAGTTTCGAGCACGATAAAAGCATTGGGCTAGGTCGCATGTCCGAGAAAATTCGATTAGTGGGTCATTTCTGGGTCATTGTGGGTCAAGATCTAAAAAGCGGCTCAATTTACACTAAATTTTGCATCCAATGGTTTTCGGGCACGAGAAGACTGTTGGGCTAGGTCACATGTTCGAGAAAATTCAATTAGTGGGTCATTTTGGGTCATTTTGGGTCATGGTCAAGCTAATTGTATCTAAAAAACGGTTCAAACGATTTTGACGAAATTTTGTATCCGACCATTTTCGGGCATGAGAAGTCAATTGGGCTGGGTCACATGTTTCAGAACTTTTGATTAGTGGGTTATTTTTGGGTCAACGCGGGTCAAATTAATTTTATCTAAAAAACGGCTCTAACGATTTTGATTAAATTTTGTGTCCTACGAGTTTCGAGCACGATAAAAGCATTGGGCTAGGTTGCATGTCCGAGAAAATTCGATTAGTGGGTCATTTCTGGGTCATTGTGGGTCAAGATCTAAAAAGCGGCTCAATTTACACTAAATTTTGCATCCAATGGTTTCCGGGCACGAGAAGACTGTTGGGCTAGGTCACATGTTCGAGAAAATTCAATTAGTGGGTCATTTTGGGTCATTTTGGGTCATGGTCAAGCTAATTGTATCTAAAAAACGGTCCAAACGATTTTGAAGAAATTTTGTATTCGACTATTTTCGGGCACGAGAAGACTATTGGGCTGGGTCACATGTTCGAGAACTTTCGATTAGGGGGTCATTTTTGGGTCAAAGCGGGTCAAATTAATTTTATCTAAAAAACGGCTCTAACGATTTTGATTAAATTTTGTATTTTACGAGTTTCGGGCACGCGAAAATCATTAGACTAGGTCACATGTTCGAGAAAATTCGATTAGTGTGTCATTTCGGGGTCATTGTGGGTCAATATCTAAAAAGCGGCTCAATTTACGCTGAATTTTGCATCCTATGGTTTTCCGGCACAAGAAGACTGTTGGGCTAAGTCACATGTTCGAGAAAATTCAATTAGTGGGTCATTTTGGTCATGGGTCATGATATTTGAACTCAAATTTAATTTTGACCGAGCATAGCTCGGTCTTCCCTGCTCGTAATAATTAAATGATCACGTGTTGAAAGCAGGAAATAAAGAAAATTACGTCATAAAAATTGTGCTTACACATGAATATCAAAAATAAAAAAGTTGAATTAAATGAAAAAGCATTATAACCAGTTAAATGAAAAAGCATTATAACCAGTTAAATGAAAAAGCATTATAACCTGATTACAGAAGATAGTCACCGTTCGTGATATCATCATCATCATCTTTTTAAAACAGGATACATTACCAGGTTTTAAGAGGCTGTGAAATCAGAACGGGGGTTGGTGAGCGTAGCGAGCAGGGGGCAGAGCCCCCTAGTTTTTTTTTTAAAAATTCGGTTATACCAAAACCCAAACGGAAATTGTATTGGAAAAAGTTCAAATAAGGCTGATCATCCGATCATTTCAAGTATATCTGTAATATATCAATTTTTTGTTTTCTGCTACTAAAATCCCGTTTTCCCGTGTTTAGTGCTAGAAAACACTATAATGTTCAAAATATCGTAAATATGGTTGTCGTAAAAGAATAAGTTTTCTTTGTTTCTAAGTTTGTGTGTGTTTGTTTCACGGATAATATTTTTTTCTAACAATAACTTAGGGTAGTAGAAAAAAAAAATTACTTTCGCAACTTTTACAAAAATAAAAATATTGACGTAAATTGCAATGTTTTAATATCATATGGAACAAAAGTCTTTGATGTAATGTACAATGTGTCACCTCTTACCATCAAATTTAAATGTATACTTTCCAAAAATGTTTCAAATGTGTTTCTTCATCATCCTAGAAGACTATCAATACAAAATAGTTCTCTTTGTAAAAGTTACAAAATTTTAAAATGTTAATGGTCTCTCAGTCCTACAAGTTATATTTAAGAAAAAATACTCCGTGGTCTATCAAGTGTAACAAAAACATACCGAGATTTAGTACTTTAAATTTTATGAATTTTCAGCATTTTCTGGCACTAATAACGCATTTTTTCGTATTTAGTGTTAGAAAACAGTATAAAGTTCAAAGTGTCGAAAAAGTATGAGCTTCTCCTTTGTTTGTTTGTTTGTTTTATGCTTGTTGCACGGATAATATTTTTCTAAAAATCACTTATAGACTCTAGGGCAGTATAAAAATTAAACTTTCGCAATTTTTACAAAAATTGATTTATTGGCGTATATGACTTTTTATATCGTGGTCATTTACCACATGATCATTTACCATGGTCATTATCAAGTGATTTTAAATATTTCTACAATTGATAATGTACTTTAAAACGAACGGTCGCGGAATTTATCGGGCCGTGATAAACGGGGACATCCTATATAGTGACATTGTAATAATCTAAAAAATAGACTCCATAATTAATTTCGAATATTTTCAATAAAAGGGCCATTGTGCCTAAATGCAACTCGATTCCCCATAGTTTTGTTGCATTTAGGGTATATTTGGCATTTTATTAAATAATTATATATTTTATAAAGCAAAAAAATATTTTATAAGTTCAAAACTAACTTGTTTTGTAGAAATTGAATCATTATCTGTAATATACACCAACAACATACGACTGTCATATTTACGGTAGTTAAAACCTAAATGAGACATTCAAAGTCTTTAAGAGCCTACATCAGTCACGCGAAAAAACGCTCCAGCTAATGTTAAGTCTATGGGAAGGTTATCGCGCGATTTCTCGCTCGCATTTTAATATTTTTAAATGATTCTTTTTGCATAGGATAGCTGAGGTCGATCTCTAACGTTGTTAGGTTTTACCTTTTCGAATTTGGTTCCAGTTTTTTTATATAAGGGTAATTTCACTTTCAGAACCGGTTCCAACCGGTTCCAAAATTGAAAATGTCCGCTTATAAAAAAAAACGTAACCAAAATCGAAAAATTAAAACCTAACAACGTTAAAGATCGACCTCAGCTATACTATGCAAAAAAAATCATTTAAAAATATTAAAATGCGAGCGAGAAATCGCGCGATAACCTTCCCATAGACTAAACATTAGGTGGAGCGTTTCTTTGCGTGACTAGCGTAGGCTCTTAATGTAACAATACGCTTTAAACATGTCTGTTCATCTTAAACTATTCATTTAATTGCTATAAATATCTAAATTCGTAGAAAAAAATTTGAAATACATAGAATTGAAAGTTTAATAGTTTATTATTGAACTACCTAATACACTAATAAATTTATTTAATAACTAGATGACCCGCCCGGCGTTGCCCAGGCCCGTGATAAAATTAAACATACCTAAAGTCTGTATGATTTTACATCTTTAACCCGATTTTGTATAAATTTATTTATTTAAACGCGACGGAAAATTCTTTGTTGTCACCTTCCGCCGACAGGGGGCGCATTCTGATCTAAATGAACCTCCGACACGTGTTCCCGCTGCCTGCAGCACCGTATAGTAGGCGTGCTGCGCACGCACTGCAAAGTCCTTTAGTTCCACGTCCCACCGCCAGAGGGCGCAATTTGTTCTATACGAACATCCGACAAGGGTACCTGTTGTATCAAGGGAGTTGAATGAACCAACTCCCGTCGAAATCGGGCCCATAGAAATAGACAAAGTAATGCGCCCTCTAACGGTGGAAAGTGGAACTAAAATCGGCAGCGATAGCAGTGGTTACTTATTTTTAGAATAGAGAGACACACTCTTTTACAAGCATTCAAAGTTTATCTTGAAAATCCCACCTAATTTCATGACTGCAATTCATGTTTTTTCCAAAAACATTTCTTTCACAATACTCCGTTATTTTGGAGAGGGCACCAAACACGATTATGGAAAATTAACTCTTTTTTTAAGCGTTGTAGAAAGCGCGAACCAGTGAATTTATTTAAAAAAAGCTATAATTTTTGCTCTGTTTCTTTTTTAAGATATGGCAAAATGAAAGAAAAAATGAAATATTATTTAAACTATCATTTTTAAGAATTTTGAATTGATTTCTCAGCGTTTAATCAGCATAATTTACCTAATATGAAACTATTAGTTGATAAATGCAAATTTAAAAAAAAAAAACTAACAAACAAAATATTGCACTCTTATTTTATTTTCTACTTTTTCGTGTTTAAAATATTCCATTGTTGCAGTTTCACAGCCCGTTGGGTTTTTGTTTGGCGAGAGTAGTTTGGCGAGAGTAGTTTGGCGAATAATTAATTCCATTATTGTTGTAACTCGTATACAAATCCTCTTTAATAAAAAACTACGCGTTGCTGACGACTGGCTTTTTCGCTAATCGTTGCCACAGATTAATCTCGGAAAATTAACATTTGAAATTACTGAAAAAATTAATAGCTCGAAAAGTATTTGTCAGAAAATTGTTAGACAAATTGTGTTAGAAAGTTAAAAAATTGTATTTTTCTTGATATAAATCGAATGATTTTGCCGTTTTTCAAATATTGAATTTCAAAAATTACCAAATTTCACAATGGAGTACCATAGCGAAACCTTCACGCTTAAAAAGATAATGATAACGGCAATGTGTCCTGGCGTGTATAGTGGGTATAGAGATACATGAGTCATTTCATATAAAAATGCTCTTTGGTGTTGTTTAGAGGGCAATCTAAAAAAAATATTAAATATAAAAAATCTATTAGAGTTTTCAATAAAAAAATAAATGGTTTTCACCTATATTCTCTATTCCGGGAAGCCCGGGTTGGATGCCCTACTCTTATTAATATTTATCAATCCTACATGACGGTATATATAGCGTCTCCGAAAAACATTGACCTGGGCTTTCATTCCTTAAATATTCATCATAGACATAGATTATAAATTACAACGTTACGTAAAAAAAGGTACAGAATTTTATGAAAGCGATTAAAATTTTCAGGGGATTAAATTTCAAGAAATACAAAATTAAAATTTTTACACGGCCCTCGTACAAAAATTTTCCCAGTGAGTAAAATTTGCCCCATACACTAATAAGGTCATGTACAAATTTTAGATTGTTATAAAAAGTTAGAGAGATATGATTAAACAAAGTTGGTGAGGGGTTAATCCTAAATTAAAATGTAAATGTTTACAGCTAGAGTGCAGATGACGTGACGCAGAAATGCATTCTAAGCAAATAAAATATGGCTTTAGTTTTATTTACAAATTTACAAAAACTATGCTTCCTGAAAAATACCTTAAAATTTTACATGATTACAGAATAAAACTTGGAAAGGACAAAATCAGTGAACATTAAAACAGCTTAGAAATGTTCGATAGAAATGTAAATATAATGTAAACATTTTGAACAAGCTTTGCAATCGTTGCGTAAAGTTATTATTTCTACACAGTTTAGATACTTTTGTACCAATAAATAGCGCAATTATTATTTATTTATTGCAATCATTGTTTTCTTTTGTAATTTGTGTACGACCCCTGAAACGCGATCATCCGACATAATTTTTTCCCTTTGCGAAGTCACATCCAGGCATCGAAAAGTGGTTTAAGTCAGGATTTATGTATTTCCATATCTCTGCGACTTTTATGATAAAATGCTTAAATTTTTTACATGAACTTATAAGTTTATCAGGCACATTTTACTCACTGGGGAATTTTTTTGTACGGAGGCGTATAAAAATTAAATTTTATATTTCTTCAAAAAAAAAAATTAAATTGCTAATCGAGATAGAATTGTACACTGTTTTTCCAAAATTGCATTTAATCATGGTATTTATATTCTAGCCATGATAGCTAGGGTGGATGCTTGCAAGTTCGAAACCAGCGTGGTCTCGGGAGGGTGAATGTGTAATGTTTTCTTAGTACAAGAACGTTAATTCAGTTAACTTTTGCTTAAAAAGTCCTCCCTGAAGACAAACCCCCCCCCCCCTCCCTCCCATGACAATTTAGCCAAAACTGACCGAATCTTAACAAAATCCCAATCCCCTCTAGCCATGATGAGGTGGCCGAAAATCTTCTGAGTTCGTGCAGCTATCAGGTACACAAAATGACAAATAAAATGCATTATTTAATTTAAAAAAAAAAAAAGACTAGATTCAGCCAGTTTCTACGTGTGATTGTCATCTTAGTTAACGAATAAACTCATCTAAAAGTGCTATTGTATAATTTGCAGCGACAAAAATTACCGTGACTCGTTAGTTTTCCAAGCATTTGATTGACTGTTCGCGACGACATTCGTCGACATTTGTTGTTTACGTTGTAGGCGACAAAATTGCTCAGACAATAAAAAGTGGCTTGTTTTTCGAGCATCTCTTTTAAAGCATAAAGGTTAACATTGTGTTGCCTGAAAATAGAGCAACTTTGACGCTTCGCGTAATAGCATTTTAAATTTCAGTTACTCATCTGCTAACTTATTGTGGGCGGAGTATATATTATCTTACATTTTGGGTTTTGTGTCTGATTGCAGGACAACAAAAATTGTTTTTCAGTTTCAGTTTGGGTATAATCTCATCTGTATAGGATTCTAGTCTGATTCTTAATCAATACTGGTAGAGCATTCTAGTCTGATTCTTAATCAATACTGGTAGAGCATTCTAGTCTGATTCTTAATCAATACTGGTAGAGCATTCTAGTCTGATTCTTAATCAATACTGGTAGAGCATTCATGATGGCATAAAAACTAAAGCGTTACTACAAGTCAGCGTTTAAATTGTGACGCTGCTGTGTCGTACATATCGTAATGAATGTGACTGTGATATTTATAGCAAATATTTAAATACACGGTTGCGTCACATTAAAGAGCAAAATATGAACATGTATTTTAAAAAATGCAATTCAATTAGCTAAAATTGCATTTAGATGCAATTTATTTCTTTAAAAAATAATATTTTATAAATTTTATAAATTAAAAAAATATATTTTATTCATTTAAAACTTTATTATAATACAGTCAATTTTGTTGTTGTTTGACCAATCTTTTCTAAAAGTATTTAGATGATAACGATTTAAATAATCTCGATCGCGAAACTTTATAAATCGTTTACTACTATAATTAACCTTGACCAGAAAAACATACTTAATTATTAAAAGACACTCACTCTTCCTTACCAACCTGCTTCATACACAATACATATTTACAAACTTTGGAATATGGCAGTTTTCCTCATTCCATTTCCCTTCACGTCAATTAAAAAATAGCTTGCCTTTTTTATACCTACAAAATGAAAAGCATTTCACCTTTAAAATGTTGTTATACAGTAATTAAGTGTCAGCCATATCATATTCCCATTCATTTACTGCACAAAAACATAGTATTACAGAGATTTCCTTTACAAAAGTTATTATCGGCAATTCCTCTTTCTTTATTTTGTTTTAAATATTTATTTACTTATTTATTTTAGTTGCTGCAGAATCAAAACGGTTGTTCGTAATTTCAGGCATTAATTTCACTTAAGATGTCTGCTGAAAATCACCGAGGTGATTCTTATCATATGAGTAGTAATGATTCTAGTCAAGAGAGTGATGTTAGTAAATTTTATAATGGAAAATCTATCTTTATCACAGGAGCAGGAGGATTTTTAGGAGTGGTAAGCACGTATTATTAATGTTTTTATTAGTACTAGGGCAGCCAACCAGGGCTTCCCAAGATAGAGAATGTAGGTGAAAACCTTTTTTTTTTTTTTTTTTTTTTTTTTTTTTTTTTTGGAAACTTTAATAGATTTTTTACATTTTCTATTTTTTTTTTTTTTTTTTTTTTTTTTTTTAGATTAGCCCCCTAACAGCACCAAATAGCATTTTTACATGAAATATATCAATTATATATTCAAATAAAATTTTGAATTTTATTAAAAGCGGTAATTTTGTATTGGCCTTAATAGGGTTAATAGCCGAATAAAGAATAAATAGAATAAATAGAAGATTGTCTTACTTCTTCTAATAGGGCGCTCCTATTGGTTTCTGCGTCACATGTGTTTCCTGACTCCACTGTTGTTTTGATAAGGTCGCCACCATGCAATCTTGGCGCGTGTGAAAGACGCAAACATATTTTACATGGCTTAAACTTTTAAATCGGTTTTAATCTTTTGAATTTGCACTGATGATGGAGATTTAGGGGCTCCGAAACTGCTGTTTGCCAATTTATATATTTTTATTTGTGCTATTTCACGTTGTTCATTTATTTTTAATTCTAATATCACAGCCTGCCATTTAATTTTAAGAATATTGGCAGGGTGTGTTGATGTCGAATATTATTATTCGACGTCAACTCCTTGATGTCGAATAATGATATTTAAATCATTTAGTGGAGAAAATAAAAACTTTTAAATATTTTAAGAATAAACTAGATGGAACCCGTCAAAACTTGACGAAAAAAAATACTATAACAATATTAGTAAAATAAGCTTCTTTACTATTTAAGAAGGGGTGCGTATGAAAAAGTCTTTCAAAAATCATATTTTAAAAGTTTTTTCCTCAGTCAAATACCAGTCAATATTTCCGATGCAAACTCCAAACAAACAATCCGTAAAAAACTGTGTAATATAAATCAGTTTGACATTATCGCCATATTCCCCACGGCAAGAAAAAAATTCCATGTACCTATGAAGTATCATACAAATAGTATATTCCTACGTTCATCTCATATTCAGTAAATAAAAGAACATAGTAAATAAAGCACACATCTCCCCTCCCCCCTATGATAATGCAACCGAATCAGCTTCTATGCGCGTGTGCATTGCATCTTCCCAAAAGCACCGTAGAAATTCGATGTTAAAAAAGTTTAAAATGTTTACATTAAAAGTTTTAAAATGTCCTCTTTAATCATTGTTCGTTACAAATCCATTTCTTCTAAAACCCATTCCATTATTTTAAGCTAATCAATTTTTATGTAAAAATGAAGAACTTTTTTACAGTAATAAATCAATCTGCAGATGAGGGAGATTTTTAATGTTTTCAAGTGTAATTTATTTGTATGGTTTCTTCGGTTCCTTTACATTATCAGGATGATTATCCCTTTTCCATCACAATCGGGGATATTTTCCCTCTTATACAGTTGACAAATGGACCGTTAAAACAATATAAAAAATGCAATTCCTAGCATATTCTGATATCTGTTGAAATATATACATCAACGAATTCAACATATCAATTTTATGTTCAACATAAACTGAAAATAGATTTTTTTTTTTTTTTTGACAGATTTTCGTTTAGCGCCAAAATTATCTTATGGATAATCTGATCTTATGATTTATCACTGTTATTATTATTATTATTATTATTATTATTATTATTATTATTATTATTATTATTCACTTTTTATGATGGTTAGGGAAATCTCTTTTCAATTGTGGCAACTTTCCCAGGGGCTATTTTTGTCATTGAAGCAAACTGGTGGTTATTGATAAGATAGAATTAAAAAACTTTTCATGCTTGAAAATTACTTATAAAGTCGTTAAATTAAGCGGCAGTTTTCAAATAAATTTGAATCGAAAGCTAATTTTATTTTCTAATTGATGATGTAAGAGTTATAATTGTAATATGTAGTAAAAAATTTAAATTTGTAGTATTTAGAAGTGATTTAAGCGAGATGAAAGCTAAAGCGATAGCGCCGTTTGTTGTCACAACCGTTATACATTTCTAAAAACTACCACTGTGTTTTTGCTGGCGTCCAAAAGTAGACTAACGTTTTTTCACATTGAAAGAGAAATTCACAGTGAAAGAGATAAGACTTTGCGCTAATAAGGAACTGTTAAATGAACTCATAATAAACCTACCAAAATACTTCCTATGAAATATTAGTCCTACATTGCTTATTCTAGCTAAAAATACAATAATTATTTCAAGTATTTTTTTCTACCATAACACTACTTTTAATAATTTTTAATTTCCTGAAATCCTTTACTTTTGTGATTTTTTATTAAAAAAGGAAATTTTCTAACCTATAATTAAAAAAAAGTAATTGGTAACATGTAATCAAGGTATACAATCAAGATGAAGCAATCAATTCCAATCTTTATTATTAAGAAGGGAAAAATCAGTTAAAATTACGCCATGTTGACACAATCATATATATTTTTCTCTTTAGTTATATCACTGTTAAAATGCATTTCAAGTTAAGCATAACGTCATTTTCACCGGCGCAAACTTATCACACGTACTTTATATACGTTACTTTAATGCTTAAACACCATGTATACAAAATATCTATATTGTATTTAATTGTTATGAAAAATGGCATCAACAAAGTTATAATACATAATGATACAATAAACCCAATAGAAAATATACCCTTGACGTCACAATAAATATGAATTTTTATTCGCTCATAAAACACGCGGATAAATATTTTTATTGAAATTTAACTTGCAAATTAAAAAATTCGGCCTAAAAGCCACGTGTTTTTAGTATTTATTATTACTCTTTCATCCTCGCAACCACAGAGTTCAGAAAATAATCTCTGTGCAACGCAACAGTGGGCGTTATCCGATTATGACGTCATTATCAGAAGTAAAAGTTTAATTGAAAAATACGGCTAATTAATTAAATTTTTGAAGAAACGAATGCACAATAACAAATCTGTGTCCAAATATCTTTCATTTAAAAAAAGAATGATGTAATTTGATGCAGTAGTTTGTTCTCACGGATTGTCGAAAGAAATCGCTTAGCGTTTTAAATATATAGATTATACCAGAGGATCCAACCAGGACTACAGAATATAGGTGAAAACCATCTTTTTTTTTATTGAAAACTCTAATACATTTTTACTTACCCATCACACGTAGTATATTACTTACCCATGATAAGTAGTATAGGGTAAGTATTGCGATCGCTTTAAAAATCGAAAAAGAAATTTGACGGATTTACACGTTTCAGACATTAAAGATTCCGAAAAACATATTTTTAGGGGGAAAAAATTGCCGTCCGTCTGTCTGTGAGTGTGTCTGCGTGTGTGCGTGTCGGTAAACGCCCTATCTCCCGAACAAATTGAGATAGAGACTTGAATTTTGGTATGTACTTAGTATGTAATAATGGGAAGAAGCTTATTGAATTTCAGTAACCTCGATTATCCGGAACTATTTTTTCGGACTCTCGAAATATTCGTTCTGATAAAAGGTATATAAAAAATTTCGAAATTGTTTATTTTAAAGAGTGAATATAAAAGACAATAAAAAAACATAAATTTTGCATAAAGAATGAAATCGTTCGAATAATGAGTTGCCGAGATATTTGGAATCCTATTTCCCACACTCTTCGATTTTTCGTGACCCTGTATTTCATTCAAATTGTAATTCAAAGATATATTTTAATTGGACATGAGACGCTTAATCCGACGCAGTAAACCGTTAGTTAGTATGATTATCAATTTTGTTGTTATGGGGATGTTTCTATTACGCAATTCAGTAATAGAGCATTTAAAGTTTATGACGCGATCGAGCCACGATTTTATTCGAATTGCAATCCATTTTATAAATCGTTTACACATGTTTTATTTTCATATTTTATATTATGCATATCCATGATGGGTAAGTATTACGGTGGCCTCCAACGACTAGTTTTACCTTTAACATTTTTTAGATTACCCATTAATAACTTAAAAAGCATTTTAAATGAAAAAAAAAATCAATCATGTATTCAAATAATGTTTAAAAAAATTTTTTAAGCTATACTTTCGTATCAGCTGCATGCCAGGAGTTAATAGCCGAAGAAATCGCCAAAGATTTCGCTGTTTACAGCAGCCTCTTTCATTCTGATAATTTCAGTGGTTTAAGCGCGTAGTTCGATTACATGTCTGTTACATTTGTATTTAATTTTATTATTTTATTTATGTATTGATCAATTTTTAATTTTGTTATGGAATATTAGACGGAAACAAATGCTGAACTATTTATTTTGTTTTAAGTGCAAAAGGGGTAATCTTTCGTAATCGAGCTGCACGAGGCAAGAGATAGATTTAAAAAAAATCGTTCTTCAAAATTATTTTTAAAAAAACATTAAAAAAATCAATAAATTGAGATACAGTTTTCAAACAAATTGCATTTGAAAGAACATTTCTTTTTACCTATCCGATGGTATTAAGTGTTTACACTAGTCATGCAAAGAAACGCGCACGCTAATGTTAATCCTATTAGAGAGTTATTTTTAAATTTCTGGCTTGCATTTTAATATTTTAATTTTTTCTTTTTCTTCTTTCTTTTTTGCATAGGAAAGCTGAGGTGGATCTTTAAACGAGCTAGTTTGTACTTTTTCGATTTAGGCTGAAGTTTTTTTAATGAGGGTACTTTCATTTTCAGAACCGGTTCCGAAAGTGAATGTAACTTTACAAAAAACACCTGCAACCAAAATCGAAAAAGTAAAATCTAGCCCGGTTAGAGATCCACCTCAGCTATCGTATACAAATAAAAAAAAATCATTTCAAAATATTAAAATGAAGCGATATATTTGAAAATATCTCTCCCATAGACTTAACATTAGCTTGAGAGTGTTTTCGCGTGACTAGTGACTTCTCTTAAACTTGAAATTGTGCGATGTGTAGAAGTTACAAAAATTGCAGTAAAAGCGAAATTTATTGGTCAGGTATTGCCACCATCAATACGATATCAACGTTAATTACGGACATGTTTTTGCTTTATAATATATATTTTACGAACCTTTTAGAACTTTAAAATATGTATTTGAGGCTAAATTTCATTATAAAAGCCACCAATTCACCAATATCTTCTCCGTGATCATACTGGCCAATCGTTGCCCTCATTATTTCTTGCAAAACTATCTTTAGCGGAATAACAGTGTCTCGTATAAATGTGAAATTAATATTTGGCTTTACATCTGCCTATAGAGATAATCAAAAAATGTATTTTTCATTGCATATCTTCAAATTTATATTTTGGATGCCTTTTTTTTTTTTCAGGTTATTCTCGAAGCTCTTCTCAGATGCTGCCCAGGTATAAAGAAAATTTTTATCTTGCTAAGACCAAAGAATGGCATGAAGCCAGAAGATCGAAAAGCGGAGATTTTTAAAAAAGAGGTATATTTTAGAGGATATATAAATGTTTAAAGACTTTTATAAATTTACCCTAATCACTTATATTTATATTTATTATGACTTACGCTCGTATTCACGAATAACTTCGACCGAGAGTTGAACCGAGGGTCCAGTAACCCCAGGTTGAGGTTTTCAACCGAGAGTTGAAAACTCGTATTCACCGTCTACTTCGGACGAAAAGTTACCCAACTCAGAGTTACTCGACCCCGGTTGAATAAAGCGTGCTAATTGGTTAAAAAAATCAGATGACGTTTTCGGTTTCGCGTTGAAGCTTTGTTTGTTTATATTATGGAAGAAAAGTGCCGGAAAAAAAAGGAAATTAAATGTAGTACTTATTTTATTTTTTACAAAATATCTGCACAAAATAAAAACTTGTAATTACTAAATATGGAGATTAACTTATTTTAATTTCTTACAAAGTTTAATATTTTTTTTAACAATTTATTCAAATTTTATGTATTATTATTATTACTTTTAAACATATATGTGAGTTAAGAAAGGGATATGAAATGTGTTAATTGCTAAAGTAAATTTTATAAGTTTATTTTTCAAATAAAATTTGTCTTAGTAGCTAAACGAAAACTTGATTTGATCAAAACGAAAATTTTATTTCAACAGCAATTATGTTGATTTCTATTATTAATAGCTATAATTAGTAATTAATTAAATAATTTCTAATTAAGAAAATATTAAAATGGAGAAAAAGGAAAAAATTCCAGAAAGTAGCTTCTAGTACTATTTTTATTTTGTCGAATCAATTTATATATTAAATGATATCCAGATGTATTGATTTGATTTTTTTGATTTTCAGCAATCTAATTAAAATGATTAGTTCTAATACAATTAGATAGTAATTAATATGCACATTGACAAAAACAACAACAACAAAAGAGTGGAAATAATATCAACAGAGCTTCAAAGAGTACTTAAAAGGTGGTGTTTGTGGTTCTAACAGTGCCCTGGCACCAGTCACCCAAGTTTTTCAGGAGCTCCAACGGCGCATTCAATTATCGCTTCCGATCGGTTAACAAACATTTTATTTTAACTAGTCGCTAAATAATAAACTCCAAACTTGTTTTTAGTTTAAACTGTCAACCATGGATATATTGCTATTTTATTAGATGTTATTTTAATGAACACTAATATTTTAAACCTTTTAAGGCTGCTATATAAATTTTCATTCAACACAGAATCGAGTAAAGTCTTTTCTAAATAATGATAAATGAATTCTGTATACTATCTGGACATAAAACTGTGAAATATTACAAAAAGTTGATTTTTTTTATTTTTTTATTGTAGCTTTTAGAAGCCCCTTTACCCCTTTTGTATAAGAATTTTTCCATTATCAGATTTACAAGTTCAAAGGTATTTCACTTGACTGCCTTTGAATATTTTTTAATAAATCAGCCTAAGTAATTACAAAATATTTTTACATGCATAGAGATCTATTTTTAGATCCAGTGCATCATTGAAAAAGATGTATTTATATAGAAAATTATACTTCATTTTCTATATTCTTTCTAGTTATTAAATTTTATTTTTTTCACTCATTTAGATGTCACTTCATAGATTCAATTACAATTTTATTTATGAGAGAGAGAGAGAGAGAGAGAGAGAGAGAGAGAGAGAGAGAGAGAGAGAAAAAAGATTTTTAAATATTTTTTTATGAATGAATGGCGATAGATTTCTAGACTAGATAGAGAAAATAATGATAGTTCGTAATCTGATAAAACAATCTGAATTTATTAACGATAATTTCAGATAATTTTATAGTACTGAATTTTAAGGAATATAATTTTTTTGAATGTGATTTAGTGGAGAAGAATAAGTGCCCCATTTGCCCCACCCTACCCATGCATCACTCTATCTTTCTTTCTTTTTTTTTTTTTTGTCAGTGTTATAAGTTAATTAAAGTAAATTAAAACGTGACTCAAGATTCTATGTAAGAAATAGAAAAGTTTAAAGTATTAAAAATAGAATGTATGTAATCTCATATATATATATATATATATATATATATATTATCTGCAAACTTTTTAGCTGGTTTGTTTATATTTATACATACAACTCATATATTATATGTTTAATTATTTGCTTACATAAATATTCAAGATCATGAAGAGTAGAGTTTATTTGCCTTAAAAAATTGTCAACATTACCTAAAGAGCTAATAAAACATTACTAAAATAACATATTTTGCATTTAAGGTTATTTTTTTTTTCAAATTTTCATTTAAAAAAAAATTAGGAATAACGAATGTATTTTAACAGTAGCGAAATGACTCCTGTTTACATAAATGAAATTTCAGATATCAAACTAATTAGTATTTTTGATTTACCAACTAAAGTAAAAAAATTCAAGTTTTTTTTTTTTTTTTTTTTTTTTTTTTTTTGGGGGGGGGGGGGGGGACATTTTTGTGAAAAGTAAAAGAAGTTACTTTATGAAATGTATTATATTTTTGCGAAAAAAACATTTTGTAACAAAAGAGGAAATTCAGTTATTCAAATTCAACCAAGCATTTATTAAAAATAACTTCTTTAAGTCCTGCTAAAGTTTTACTTTTTGGTGAATTTGTTTTGTTAGTAGATTACACATTTTAAAAGCTAACACAATAAAAATAATTAATGAAGAGTATGTTTTTGTGGAATTGAATTTTGTGAAGGGTCCTGTTTTATTAAAAGGAGTTTTGTGAAGGGCTTGTTTTATTAAAAGCAATTTTATGAAGGGCCTTGTTTTATTAAAATAAATTTTATGAAGGGCTCTGTTTTATGACATGGATTTTTGTGCCCCAAATTTTGTCTGGATTGATCCTTAGTATGTGTATATGTGAAAACATGATGGGAAAAGGGGGAGGGGATAAGTTTGGTTCTGTAAGTTTATTATGTACAGCTGTTATAACTTTTTATATACCGTACAATCAATGGTTTAGGTCATATCAATTCTGTCATGATAGACAAAATTGGAAGTGACAAAACGTTTATTTGAAGAGAAGCATTATTTTAAAACAAAGGTGTTTCTGGATTTTTTGCCTGGTGTTATTTTAAAAATGAATAATTTTTTATCAATGTATTTCAGCCCTTTACTTCTATTGTAATATTTTAAATTATATATAATTTTGAAATTAAAACACAGTTGAAACTTAAATGTAATTAAATAAATATTTCAAATTTCTCAAAAATTGGGAAATATAACGTAAAGCTCAAAAAAAGAAATAACAATAGTATAGTGTTAATCAATGATAGAGTTGTTTAATTAATATAAACATATTCGTGATTTAAACAAAGAATAAACCTACTAAAAATCTTCAATAGATAAATACAACTCGGATGATATATTGTTTAGTTTAAAACCACAATATCTAATTTATAGAGCTAATCTTATATTTATATAACAGATCGTACATAAATAATAATAGTGTATCTTTCACACAAGACACAAAATTTAACTTTTACCCATATTCTACGAGTACCAAAATCGAAAACCTACATTGAGTCGATGGATACTTGAACATAATCTAAGTATTTTTTACTTAAAGAAAAATGCAAATTAGTCTGATGTCTCAAATTTTAATTAGAACTTACGTACGACATTTATTTCGCTACTATTAAAATACATTCATAAATTCTTTTTAAGATAAAAATTGCAAAAACAAATAACCTTAAATGCAACAATTTTTATTTTAATAGCAATTTATCAACCATTAAAGTAATGTTGACTATTTTTTATGGCAAATAAAATTCTTCGCGACCATGCTTATTTATATAAACAAACAATTGAACATAAAATATAGAGGATTTATATATAAATATAAACAAACCAGATAAAAAAATTGAAGCTAATACATATATATGAGATCACATACCTTTGCATATTGTTCTTTTGTTTTATAATAGTAATAAATTTCTATTATATCTTATACACAGACACTTGATTCAGTACGTAAGCTCGTAAGCCGCCATTATTGTAAAATGTGACTAGACTTGCTCTCTCGTCTTGTTTTTTGTTAACTACGCATGCTCGGTTGAAAAACTTGAACTTCAACCCTCTGTAAAGCCAGGTCCAGTAACTGAACCCAGCGTTAGGTTTCGCCTTCAAACCGGTCCAGTCAGGTAGACGATGAATACCATTTTAGCTTTCGACCCGGGTTTTCGGCTTAACTCGGGGTCGAAGTTATTCGTGAATACGAGCGTTAGTCATTCCTTACACCTTCTACCCTGTTTTTTTCTTTATAACATTTCTTTTTGGTTATTATACAGGATGTTTCTCGAAATGAAACAAACTTTAAGAGACAGAGCATAAGCAAATTCTGTATAAGAAACCAGAGTCGCAATCCTTTTATTCATTCAAAAATATACGATATCTCATTCCATTAAAGCCGAATTTTCGAACAAATCTTTATAAATATTGTCACGAAACTTTCAACAGATTTACCTTACTTTATGTGAAATGCGATAACGTTAGGAAATGAGTGAAACTGTACAGTAATTCGGTAAATGGCACCGTATATATTGTCAACTACATTATGATATATGGCGCGTCTAGTTCAGCATCCAGCTTAAATGCGAATGATGGTCACTTTAAAACTTATAGTTATATCTTTACGTTTCACACAAACCAAGCTAAGTCTGCTGCAATATTCGTTAAAATATTGTTAAAGTTCTAAACAAAGATTCAAGTCCTTATTACAGTGAGACATACTGTACGTTAATTGAATAAATAGATTGTAACTGGTTTCCTATGCAAAAATTGTTAGTTTCTATGTTGTCGTGGTGCTCCAAAACCTGAAGGCTGTCGCATAGCTTTTGAAAAACCCTGTATATAGGATTAACGGTTTAAGAATTAGCCATTAGGTGTTGATTGAACTGGACATACTTTGCATATCCGTAATTTAGAATCCGCCATACCCTTTTCTTTAATTAATCGTATATCGGAACATCTAAATAAATTTTTCTTTTCTTTTCTTTTCCAAAAATTCAGCTGTCCTAAACAAATGATGGTTTATGCACTTTACTCTGTTAAAATTAAATCTAAACGCCATGTCGAATAAAATAAAAAAAAACCATAAATATAAAAAACATATTAGTATTTTTAAATACGCAAAATAAAAGTTATCTAAAATGATTCTCGTATTAATCAAACGTTTAACGACTGTCATTCCGACTGTTAAAAGTCGACATATCCATGAAAAGCACAAGATATCCATGAAAAGCAGAAACTTTAAAACAGTAATTTTTTTTTCTTATTAGTATTACTAGATAAAGTAGACCTTTTTAAAAAGATACTTTCATTGAGCGTATAAGGAATATATGTGTTTGACAGTTAAAACTTTTTCGGTAAAGATTATTTCAAAGCAAGAGCGCATAATTACTCAAAGTATCTTAAATTTAACAGAAAAATAATTTTTTATCAAGCATTTAAGTAAACATTACGACTGTTAAAAGTAGCAAAAAAATGCAAGATATCCATGGATAGACAAACTTTATAACAGCAATCTTTTTTAGTAGTAATACTAAATAAAGTAGGTCTTTTTTAAAAAAAATATTTTTATTGAGTGTATAAGGAATAGATGTGTCTGACAGTTAAAACTTTTGTCCGTAAACATTATTTCAAAGCAAGCGCACATAATTACTCAAAGCATCTTAAATTTAACAGAAAAATAATTTTTTATCAAGCATTTAAGTAAACATTACGACTGTTAAAAGTAGCAAAAAAATGCAAGATATCCATGGATAGACAAACTTTATAACAGCAATCTTTTTTAGTAGTAATACTAAATAAAGTAGGTCTTTTTTTAAAAAAATATTTTTATTGAGTGTATAAGGAATAGATGTGTCTGACAGTTAAAACTTTTGTCCGTAAACATTATTTCAAAGCAAGCGCACATAATTACTCAAAGCATCTTAAATTTAACAGAAAAATAATTTTTTATCAAGCATTTAAGTAAACATTACGACTGTTAAAAGTAGCAAAAAAATGCAAGATATCCATGGATAGACAAACTTTATAACAGCAATCTTTTTTAGTAGTAATACTAAATAAAGTAGGTCTTTTTTTTAAAAAATATTTTTATTGAGTGTATAAGGAATAGATGTGTCTGACAGTTAAAACTTTTGTCCGTAAACATTATTTCAAAGCAAGCGCACATAATTACTCAAAGCATCTTAAATTTAACAGAAAAATAATTTTTTATCAAGCATTTAAGTAAACATTACGACTGTTAAAAGTAGCAAAAAAATGCAAGATATCCATGGATAGACAAACTTTATAACAGCAATCTTTTTTAGTAGTAATACTAAATAAAGTAGGTCTTTTTTTAAAAAAATATTTTTATTGAGTGTATAAGGAATAGATGTGTCTGACAGTTAAAACTTTTGTCCGTAAACATTATTTCAAAGCAAGCGCACATAATTACTCAAAGCATCTTAAATTTAACAGAAAAATAATTTTTTATCAAGCATTTAAGTAAACATTACGACTGTTAAAAGTAGCAAAAAAATGCAAGATATCCATGGATAGACAAACTTTATAACAGCAATCTTTTTTAGTAGTAATACTAAATAAAGTAGGTCTTTTTTAAAAAAAATATTTTTATTGAGTGTATAAGGAATAGATGTGTCTGACAGTTAAAACTTTTGTCCGTAAACATTATTTCAAAGCAAGCGCACATAATTACTCAAAGCATCTTAAATTTAACAGAAAAATAATTTTTTATCAAGCATTTAAGTAAACATTACGACTGTTAAAAGTAGCAAAAAAATGCAAGATATCCATGGATAGACAAACTTTATAACAGCAATCTTTTTTAGTAGTAATACTAAATAAAGTAGGTCTTTTTTTAAAAAAATATTTTTATTGAGTGTATAAGGAATAGATGTGTCTGACAGTTAAAACTTTTGTCCGTAAACATTATTTCAAAGCAAGCGCACATAATTACTCAAAGCATCTTAAATTTAACAGAAAAATAATTTTTTATCAAGCATTTAAGTAAACATTACGACTGTTAAAAGTAGCAAAAAAATGCAAGATATCCATGGATAGACAAACTTTATAACAGCAATCTTTTTTAGTAGTAATACTAAATAAAGTAGGTCTTTTTTTTAAAAAATATTTTTATTGAGTGTATAAGGAATAGATGTGTCTGACAGTTAAAACTTTTGTCCGTAAACATTATTTCAAAGCAAGCGCACATAATTACTCAAAGCATCTTAAATTTAACAGAAAAAATATTTTTTATTTAGCATTTAAGGAGTTATTACGACTGTTAAAATTCGCAAACTTAAAACAGCAATCTTTTGTAGTACTATTACTAAATAAAGTAAGTTTTTTAAACAACATTACTTTTATTGAATGTATAAGGAATATTTTGCTTCGCAGTTAAAACTTTTGTAAATAAAAATTATTTTAAGGGAAGGCAGATAATTATTCAAATAATCATAAATTTAATAGCAAGATTCTTCTCTATCAATTTACTTAATGCGTCCTACCAAATCTCAATCTAAATTCGTACCTATTTTAGGAAAATGTTTACTTTTTAAATAATGCTAAAGGTATTGCATATTTTTTCTCTAAATACTTAGAATTTATATACGTATAAATCCTCTTTTTGTGGAACAAATAGAAAGGAAATTTAAGTTCAGATTTAAAATATAGATATAATCTATATTATGTGAAAAATTCATGAAAAAAATATTAAGCAGCTCAAGGCATATCTTGCACACAATAATAAAACACACACACATTTTGAAATAAATCCCTTAAAAATATTGTTTAATCATTGTATAGAAAGAGCACTTGATATAATTTTTATTATATCTATATGGTAATAGTAGGGATTTTTTATGTTCTTTTCTCAAAAATGCTCAGACAATATTGCCTTTTAATGTATTTTTTTCCCACCAAAAATCGAAATTTTAGAAGATTAACACCCATATGAATCTTTCACAAAAGCAAAAGTTACTTTTTCTCTGAAATATTTATCACAGCGTAGCAAGAGAAACTGCGAAACAAGGAAATAGGGTAATAACACGTTCACAAAAACTGTTTACAAATTCAGCCTTTCATCCATGACCTTTTTTAATCTGCGTTGCAGGAAAAAGAAATACGTAACTTATGTATATAAAATTAACGCATTTTCTGCCTGTTATGGAAATTTTAATACAATGTTAGTCTCATTGTAGTTTCATTGTAAACAACCGCCATTATTAGTAGCAAATGATTGAACAAAGACATTTTACAATTTATTTTTTAAAATATCTTGATGTTTTCCGTAAACACTGTTCATTTGATCACTTTGTACTTTCTCACAGTTTAATGATTGTCTGTGCTCAATTAGCAAACCTGCCTACTGGACGGAGCAGATTGAGACAGTCAACAAGGTAAAAAAAAAAAAAAAAAAAAAAAAAAAAAAAAAAAATCGTTATTTTTCTGCTAAACAATCCACTACAGTCACTTAATTTATATTATTACTTTCTTCTTAATATATAAAAAGAAAGTATTGGAGTCGTGAAATTTTTCAACATCCGATTTTGATGAATTTACATCTTTTGGGTTTCCCTGAACATAATTGGACTAATTTTGGAATACCTTTTGACTATCTGTTAGTTTCTGTAAGACACAAATGAAGGGTGTAGATGCAAAATTCCTTTCTATCACAACTTGATATTCAATTAGATCTTGACATAAATTGGTGCTTATTAGGTTTGTGTGTATATTACCCGGTTTGTGTGTATAACTGGCGCTGTTATGCTGTGAGTTTCACGATTTCCACGACAGCTATATTTCAAAATTTCAGGCGCAGAATTTCGCCAAACCTCATATTCTGTTAGACCTAGACATAAATAGATACCGATTCAAATTTAAGTTTGATCACTCAACAATGGGCACTACTATCTTATGATTGATGGAAGATTCTGTTAGGGGAACCGTCGGTAGCGTAATGAGTTTTCTTATTTTTATAAATAGTTAAATCAGTCTTCAAATTTAATATACATTTTCATCTTTTGATATGTTAAAGAAGTTTGTTCAGCTTACCTGAAATTTTCCTTTTTGCACCAAGTAATATCCACAGTAATCCAAAGTGTTGTAGCGATATTTATCTTATCCATTGATTCACTTATATTGGACTAATAAGAAATAGTATTAGTAGAAAATAACAATTGTGTGAAATGAGCAGAAGATTCATTTTCCTTTGAATATAATATTATAATTCTTGGCTAAATGTACATGTTTAAAATCGCGTTTTGGAGGCTGCGTATAAGTGCTCCAATTTTACATTATATTAAAATATATTTACATCATATATATACAAGAGCGTCTTAACTGCTCGGATACATTTTGGAAACTGAAGGGAGATTGTTATTTGAGTTCTGTGCACACGCGCGGGACAGCAGCTGTAGTTTGAAGGAGGGAGATCTGCAGTATTTCTCCAATTAGTTAGTTTCGACAGTCTCTGCTTTTATTCACTGTTTTGCATCTGCGGTTGTCACTTAAAGTACTTATAGTTAATTGGGGTCTGGTTTTTAACATGTTTTTCAATCGTTCGCTGCACGTGGAGATTAATTAACTGCATAAAAAAGGTTTCTCCGTCACTCCCCCGTAATCTCCTGTGTGGGGAATGGTTGAAGATTCAGTTTCTTACGGTGTTTTTCATACACACTCTTGGGAGTGGGCTTCGTGAGAGTGTCGGCTATCATTTCTTCACTAGAGCAGTATTGTAGATCGATTTTTACTTCTTCTTTCATAAGTTTGATGTTGTGGAAACGTATGTCGATATGCTTGGATCGCTTAGTATCTTTATCGGTTTCAGTCATTTTTATACAGGACATATTATCCTCAAATATCGTGATGGGTAGTTTTTGTGGAATGTTGAGGTCGCTTAGCAAGTTTGTTATCCAACTTAATTCTTGTGCTGCGTTGCTAGCTGAAACGTATTCAGCTTCGGCTGACGAAAGTGCAATGCAATTTTGCCTTTTTGTAATCCAGTAAATCGGCGATTTTCCTAGCATGAGTAGATTTCCTGACGTTGATTTACGTGTTTTCAAGTCACCAGCCCAGTCTGCATCGGCGTATGCTGTTAGGATGGGCTTGCTGTTTGCGGTAAGAGTTAAATTCAAATTTTCTGTAGTTTTGAGGTATGAAATGATTCTTTTTACTGCTGACCAGTCCTTTTGGCGTGGTGTTTCGTTTCTACGACATAATATGTTTACTGCTGCAGATATGTCAGGACGCGTGATTGTTGATATGTAAAGTAATGTGCCTGTCGCTTGTCGATATTTCGTGTTATTAGGTAAAAGATTATCGTCGTCTTCAAGTCTGTTGAATCCAGCAATCATGGGTGTGTAATGAGGTTTCATGTCGTTTAAATTCAGTTTTTTCACTAGTTCCTGTATTTTATTGTTTTGATTTAGGTAATATGTATCGTTGATTTTATTAATGTTTATGCCTAGGTAATTATTCACTTCTCCTAAGTTTTTTAGTTCATATTCTTTCTTAAGTTGGTTTATTGTTTCTTCGATATCACTGTCCTTTCCTGCTATCAGGATATCATCTACATAAATGATGATGTATATCGGATTTTCTTGATTTGATTTAAAGTACAGACATGGATCATTTTTGCTCTGTAAGAAATTATTGTTTGTGAGTGTTTTCGATATTTTGGTGTACCAGGCCTTTGCGGCTTGCTTAAGACCGTAGATGGCTTTTTGAAGTTTACAAACTTTTCTTTCATCGCCGGGTTTAATATACCCGTCTGGTTGACTCATATAAACAGTTTCAGTTAATTCACCTTGCAAGAATGCTGTGGTTATGTCAACATGTTTCACGTTCAAATTTTTGTGCAATGCAGAGATGAGAAATGCACGTATTGTAGCGTGCGAAACTACAGGTGCGAAAGTTTGATCATAGTCAATCCCGAATCTTTGACTATATCCTAGTGCTACTAAACGCACTTTATAGCTTTGAACATTTCCTAAATTGTCCTTTTTTAGTTTAAAAGTCCATTTTGAGCCGATAATTTTTGTTCCGGGTGGTGGATCTGTTAAAGTCCAAGTGTTATTTTTTCTTAGGCATTGTATTTCATTTTGTGTTGCTTTTATCCAATTTTGTTTATCATTAGTATTTTTCATTTTTTCGATATCTTCCCAATTTTCGGGAATGTTTTCAGATGAACTATTTATGAGACAAACATATCTGTCAGGAGGAACGCCTCTATTTGTCCTATTAGACCTTCTTGGTTCAATTGGTTGCTGTTTGGGCACGGATGGTGTCTCCTCACTGTCAAGTTTTATTTCTAAGTGATTTTCATGTCTATCCGGTAATTCTGTATTGTCATCTGATGTTTTTGTGGTGTTTTGTATCTCCTCAATGTTATCTGAGTGTACATTTTCATTTTCAAGAAATTTTACCGTTCTCGCTATTATAATTTGTTTTCCTTGTGTGTGAATTCTATAACCAGTCGATCGTGTGTCATAACCTACGAACGTTCCGGTTTGAGCCCTGTTATCGAGTTTTCCTCTATTTACTTTATCGACGTAAAATAGCGCTTTACAACCGAATGTTCTTAAGTGTTTTAAATTCGGTTTAACTCCTTTCCATAATTCGTGAGGTGTTCTGTTGTTGTTTGCTTTAGTTGGGAGTCGGTTTTGTAAATATGTTGCAGTGTTTATGGCTTCACCCCAAAAATGTTTGCTTAATTTTGCTTGTGATAGCATGCTTCTAGTCATATCTAATAAACTTTTATTTTTTCTCTCCGCAACTCCATTCTGGCTCGGATTATGCGGGACAGTCAATTGGTGTAAAATTCCGTTCTGTTTTAAGTATTCATCTATCTCTTGATTTACATATTCACGACCGTTATCCGATCTAATTTCCTTAGGTTTTTTACCGAACTGATTGTATATCATCGTTATATACTCTTTTATCTTTTCAGCAACTTCGCTCTTTTTAGATAATAAATATATCGTAGTATATCGGGAATAGTCATCAATAAGAGTCATAAAATAAATTTTTCCGCCTAAAGTCGGTGTATCTAAAGGACCACATACGTCACTATGGATCAAATCCACGATATTAGTAGCTCGGTTTGTTGCTGATTTAGGATACGGCATGTTAGTTAATTTAGTTTCGATACAAGTTACGCATGTTTTATTTTGATGTTTACATTTTCCTATCTTTATTCCGTCCGCAAGTTGATTTGTTATTATAGATTTAATCGCGTCATAATCTCTGTGACCGAGTCTGCGATGCCAGAGATCTATGCATTGTTTGCTGTCACAGTTATACGTTATGTTTACATAATTTTGTGGTTCTTCCACATCGTCCATTTCCTCAATAATGTATAAATTTTTCTCATTTTTTGCCCTAATATATATTTCTTCATCAAAAATCAAATCGCATTTATTATCGTCGAAGATTAGTTTACACCCGTTTTTAGCGGCTTTACTAACCGAAATTAGGTTTGACTCTAAGTCTGGGACATAAAGCACTTCGCGTAATTTCGTTAGTTTTTCTTTTCCTTCGGGGGTTAATGTTTTTATAAAAACTTCTCCTGAACCTAACGCTGTCAGTTTATTACCATTCGCGATCGTTACTGAAGTTTTATTATAATCAATAAATTTACTAAATAGGCTTTTATCATTACAAATGTGCGAGGTGGATCCTGAATCGAGAATCCAGTTATTTTTGCCTACTTTTTCGGTGATTAATGCTTTATTTTGCGTTTGATCATTTGCGTATTTTCTTTCGTTTGGAATTTTATTTTCTCTACGAGTTTCGGTCTTTTCATAACATAATGAAGATGAGAAATTCTTTTTATTTTTGAATTGATTGTTACGAGGATTTCCGGATTGTACCGTGTTTCTGCTCTTGTAGTGCCAGCATTCGTAAGTGGGATGATTTTTCATTTAACAGTTGTTACAATATTTTTGTTCTCTTCTATTTTCAGTGTGTGTATATCTCCTATTTGTTTTAAATGCTCTCTCGTTGTTGTTATATCCGCTATGTGATTGTTCTGACATTTCATGTCTACGATTATATTCATCCGTTAATTTATTTTTGATAAAATCAGGGGTGAGCTCATTTTCTGGTCTCGCCTCCAACGCAGTTATCAAAGTATTGTAACTGGGGAGAAGAGAACACAGAAATAGCGCGGAAATATGTGAATCGCTAATATTTTCTCCAATGGCATTAAGTTTATCTATAATTTGCAAGATATTAGTGATATGCGTGATCATGTTTGCAACCTCAGCTAATTTAGTACTTTATAGTTTCCGTAACAGGTAAAGCTTACTAGATAAATTGCTTCTCCCATGTATATTTTTCAGAGCTTCCCATGTTAATTTGGCAGTATCTAAGTTTTTTACATTTACGATTTGAGAATCATCTATGCTTAGGTTTATTACAGCTCTAGTCTTGCGATCTTTTTTGTGCCATGCGGGATCGGCTGGATCCGGTGGATCTTGTACTATTATATCGTCGAGTTCCTCTTTAATCAGGAACATCTGCATCTTGAACTTCCATGTACTATAATTCGTAGAATTGAGTTTCTCAATAAATTGAGTATTTTCTTTTATCGCATTCATTATTACTTTTTTAGTGTTCTTTTATTTATTATTATATTTTTAGAAATTTGTTAAATTATCGTTTTTTTTTTTTTTTTATAATACTGGGATATTCTTTTTTCAGTCTCATAATCTTTGTTAGGGGAACCGTCGGTATCGTAATGAGTTTTCTTATTTTTATAAATAGTTAAATCAGTCTTCAAATTTAATATACATTTTCATCTTTTGATATGTTAAAGAAGTTTGTTCAGCTTACCTGAAATTTTCCTTTTTGCACCAAGTAATATCCACAGTAATCCAAAGTGTTGTAGCGATATTTATCTTATCCATTGATTCACTTATATTGGACTAATAAGAAATAGTATTAGTAGAAAATAACAATTGTGTGAAATGAGCAGAAGATTCATTTTCCTTTGAATATAATATTATAATTCTTGGCTAGATGTACATGTTTAAAATCGCGTTTTGGAGGCTGCGTATAAGTGCTCCAATTTTACATTATATTAAAATATATTTACATCATATATATACAAGAGCGTCTTAACTGCTCGGATACATTTTGGAAACTGAAGGGAGATTGTTATTTGAGTTCTGTGCACACGCGCGGGACAGCAGCTGTAGTTTGAAGGAGGGAGATCTGCAGTATTTCTCCAATTAGTTAGTTTCCACAGTCTCTGCTTTTATTCACTGTTTTGCATCTGCGGTTGTCACTTAAAGTACTTATAGTTAATTGGGGTCTGGTTTTTAACATGTTTTTCAATCATTCGCTGCACGTGGAGATTAATTAACTGCATAAAAAAGGTTTTATCCGTCAGATTCCTAATCGGGTCCACAATCAATTGATGCAACTTACACTGCAAAAAAAAAATTGTTGATTTTACAGTATAATACTGGCACCCCAGCTGTCAGTATTATTCCGTAAAATTAACAGTAATAAACAGTAAATTGGTAAGAGTAAAATAAGCTATGAGTAAAATAAGCAGTAATACGCTTCCGCGCATTACTGCTTATTTTACTGATCATTACTGTTAATTTTATGGTATAATACTGGCAGCTGGGGTGCCAGTATTATACTGTAAAATCAACAATTTTCTTTTCTTTTTTGCAGTGTTATTTATTCCATTATTGTAACTCTCATATACTTTTAATCACATTGTTTCCAGAATCGCTCATTTTTTACACCAGCGTTTGGTTGTTGACCCGATTACGGAATATTAACCCTATTATTTTTGTGACGAACATTACTAATGTATCTTATTTTCTATTGTGTAAAAATATACCGAATGTTATTTGAGTTTAATGATTAAAATGTTGATCTAATTTTAAATTCTAATACACAATAATGGGCGCTTTTATTATGTTATTTTAATTCACTGATCATTTCAATTACGTGTTAAGTTCGCAATTCGCTTTTTTTTTATATGCAATATATTAAAATGCTATCTACTAACTAAATGCAACATCAATCTGGTAAAACTAAACAAAAATGTAAATTACTAAAAAAAAAAAAAAAAAAAAACATTAATGAAAATGTGTTTGGCTTCTGGAGACAATGACTCTTTTGAGTATACAATTATTCAGAAGATATTTTGCATCTAAATGCGTTTATGTTGATTAAATTCTCTCTCAAATTCATATTGACCAGCCAGTAATAGAAAATTATGTCACTTCATGTTTATTCATTATTCATATTTGCATGTTTGTTTCGCGTCATTCACAGTAGCTATAATATTATAATCTTCAAACTTCTGAGAGATGTTACATAAAAATCAAACTAATATTTCTCAGTATGTCCATAAAAAATAAATTTTGCCGAAGTATGCTAAATTTTTCCGAGAATATTTTAAAACATCTATTATTAAATATGCAGTTTTCGATATTTCAGGGTTAATCCACATTGCATTTTAGAAAATTCCGTTTTATAAACAAACAAATTATCTTAATATGTAATAGTAATGCTAGTACTATTTTAGTGTCAAACTCTACGGAGACTCAACGGACTTTTGCAGTTTTAAATGTTGATGCAATGCATAAAACACAAGTATAATATTTTTTTTTTATTTTCATTATAACAATCTCTCATTATACTGATTTTTTTTCTCTGCAATGGAACGATCGTTATAATGAGCGTCGACTGGACTTTAAAATATGTGAATAAAATAAAGAACTTTGTATAATTTTTTTTTAAGAAATTTTTTTTATTTAGATTTTTATTAAATTAAAAGAGGATAATCCCGATGCTCTGAAGAAAGTTACTGTAGTTCCCGGAAATATAACGCAAGAAAACCTTGGTATGAATGAAAGTGATTTAGCAAGAATCACAGAAGAAGTGTCCATAGTATTTCACTGCGCAGCAACTGTATCATTTTTTAAACCATTAAGGTAAGAAGTAATTGTGAATTAATTTGTTTAGGTAGATTTCGTAAGAAATACTACCTATTACATTCTCACCTAAGTTGGAAATTTTGAAAAATTTTTACAGATCTACGCCGATCATGACTCCCAGAACCCAAAACCACCCCCAGTTCAAAAGTTTATATATATATATATATATGTGTCACTTTTTTCTGACCACGATAACTGGAAAAATTCTGCATAAATCTCTTCCAAACTGATACATAAAATCAAGGGTCATAAAATCTCGGTCAAGTTCGTTAATGGGCAAAATCGAACCAAGGGGGGGGGAAATGGGGGGGCTTTTTGTGAAAACAGAAAAACCCTCATAATTTCTTTATTATTATACGTATCGAATCCGTTTAAAGTTATTATTACTTCTAGGAAAAAGGCCGAAAATTTATGTATGACAGATTTTTGATATAATTAAAAATGGCTCCAAGGGGGGGGGGGGGGGGGAAGGCGGTTTTTAGAAGAAAAAAAATCATAGCTTCGTCAATTCACAAGATATCAAATCCGCGTAAATTTATTATTAATCCTCTTAGTATTATCTAAAACTTTTATATTGACAAGTTTTTTGTAGGACCAACCGTTATAGCAAAAACAATTAAAAACAAAAACAATCCCTGCCGGCTCCGCCTGCAAACAAGTTATTTTTCGAAGTAGGCGGTTCCAACTCCCGCATCTTTTCGAAACTGATACATAAAATCAAGGGGCATAAAATCTCGGTCAAGTTCATTAATGGGCAAAATCGAACCAGGGGGGGGGGGGGATGGGGGGGGCTTTTTGTGAAAACAGTAAAAAAAAACCATAATTTCTTAATTATGATACGTATCGAATCCGTTTAAAGTTATTATTACTTCTAGGAACAGGGCCAAAAACTTATGTATGACAGATTTTTGATATAATTAAAAATTGCCTTAAGGGAGGGAGGGAAGGGGGGTTTTAGAAGAAAAAAATTCATAACTTCGTCAATTCCCAAGATTTCAAATCCGCTTAAATTTATTATAAATCCTCTTAATATTATCTAAAACTTTTATATTGACAAGTTTTTTATAGGACCAACCGTTATAGCAAAAACAAAATTAAAAACAAAAAAATCCCTGCCGGCTCCGCTTGCAAAAACAAGTTATTTTTCGAAGTAGGCGATTCCAACTCCCGCATCTTTTCGAAACTGATACATAAAATCAAGGGGCATAAAATCTCGGTCAAGTTCGTTAATGGGCAAAATCGAACCAAGGGGGGGGGGGGGAAATGGGGGGACTTTTTTTAAAACAGAAAAAAAACCATAATTCTTAATTATGATACGTATCGAATCCGTTTGAAGTTATTATTACTTCTAGGAGAAGGGCCGAAAATTTATGTATGACAGATTTTTGATATAATTAAAAATTGCCTTAAGGGGGGGGAGGGGGGTTTTAGAAGAAAAAAAATCATAACTTCGTCAATTCCCAAGATTTCAAATACGCTTAAATTTATTATAAATCCTCTTAATATTATCTAAAACTTTTATATTGACATGTTTTTTATAGGACCAACTCTTATAGCAAAAAAAGAAAGAAAAAATCCTTGCTGGCTCCGCTTGCAAACAAGTTTGGTTTCGAAGTAGGCGGTTCCAACTGCAGCATCATCGCAAAAAGGTCATTTCTTCCGCAATTCCCGACAAACAGGCGCCCCACGGCCTACGTCTTCGAAATCTACCTGTGCCTGTAGGCCGAGCCGTCAGGGATTTTTTTCATTTGTGTCTAACGAATAACACATATCATCGCAGTATTTTTTTTTAACCGCAGGGCTGCTGTTGGGTTATTCAGAAATTCTTTTTGGTTTCCTGTTATACAATTTTCATTTGAACTTGCTTTGTTATTATTACATTTTTTTTTTTTTTATACTTGGCTTGTATATTCGTTTGGATCAAATCTTGTAAGTTAATATGACACACTTCCAATTAAGCTACTGACCTTAAATTTAGCACATTTGTAGATCTTGAATGACAATACAATTTAAAAACAAAAACATTTTGGCTGGTTCCGCTCAATAAAATACCCTAAAACGTCGGCTCAAAACTTGGATTTTCACTGTAGAAAAACAGCATTGCGATTGTTTAATTTTAATTGAAAAACAAATTGCTCCATTGTTGAAACTGTCATGCATTTTAACCACATTTTTGCCCGTATCATTATGACGTCAGCATTGCACAACGTATACATTTGTGCTTTATAATTATTATACTTATTTTGTGCTTTATTTGTGCTTTATTTTGTGTTTTATATTATTAAATAATATAGGTTGACTTTTAGAAGTTTCACGTCTAACGTACGTATGTTGTAACCATTGTTCTAACTCCCATACGCTTAAACCTATATTTTCATATCCGCTACTACCAAATTATCCCCAAACTTTGCGAAATATTGCCAAATTTGGCAAATAAAATCGCCATAAATGAAATCAACTTGACTATAGCTGGCTAATTTGGCAAAATTCTCATTCAAATTCAGTATTGACGGAAACTGGGTATGAAACTTCCATAATTGGGTTACTTGCATTTTAGCCTCGTGTTTTGAGTAAAATAATGGCTAAAAACCAAAAAACAGGGAAACAACCTTTTCTTCTCGGAACAGGCCGAAAAGACCTTTATCAGCTCAAGACGGAATATTTTCCACTTACTTATCATTTTTTCTTACATCGTACTCGTTAACAAGCTTTTCAAATTTCTTGCTAAAATGTCCCGGATATTTTTTTTTTCTTTAGTAGCAAGAATGATTCTATATTATTAAATAATATCAAAACGCAAAAGATCAATACATAAAAAAGATTCTTTTAAAAAGACTTTATTTAATTGAAAGTGCATTAAAATACAAAAAAAAAAAAAAAAAAAAAATTCAATCAGCCAGAAAACGAAAATTATTTCTGGATATGTCATATGACTAAAAATAAAATCTTGGGTATCTCTCAAAAAACATTAAACTGCACGATTAGTTGATATTTTGAGGCAAATTTTTGTAAAAGGTTAGTTCGGTAACAAATTTGTTCATGAATCGGCCAGATCAATGCGAACATCAAACTGCACGATCAGTTGCTGTTCATTGATTTATATTCATCATGTTCAATGTTTTCTGAGCGCCACAAGTTTTTATTTTTAGTCATATGTCATATAGCGAAATACTTTTCTTATTCTGGCTGAGAGAAAAAATTATATTTTTACTTTTCAGTGCTCTTAAAGTTTAAATAAAATTTTGTTTTTGTGTTTTCAAAAAAAAAATACATATATTATATAAATAAAAGAATTTAATGTGCAATGATTTGTCATTTTATTCGACAATAATTTTCCAATTTTCAAGTAATTTCATGCTGTCCATTTTATAATTCCGAATAGACAGTAACATAAGGTAACATAAACAGTAATAAAAGGTTTTTACTAAATCTATTATGGCGGGAGTAGCAGCACATCTTAAGCAATTTCCAACAATATGTGGCAATTTACGAAAAAGTAAGATTCCTTGCGTTTTCACAAAGGAACACAATAACTTTATATTTTGCAAATTCAGCAGATTTTTAATCATGAAATCATTTAATTTGATTAGTTGATGACAGTATGCAGTGTAATTGGTTATTGTGTTAGGTTATAGGAGTTCAAAATGCACAATTCCCTTCTAATTTCACCATGTTGGTAACATAATCTTCTGAGACAGTACACCTTTAACTGTCGCAAAACATGCGAAATTTGTTGCGAGTTTGACATTCTTTTTAAAAAAAGTAACGACTCCAGAAGCATCAAAATTTGAGAGAATATTTAGGTAATGTTGAACTATGTTTAAAAAGTTTTTATTTGGATATAATATCATAAAAAAATTCAGGGAGTGGGTTTCAAACCGATAATTAAAATTTTTAATTTGAATAACATTCCACTGCGCACACGATAACTCCTACAAATTGCATTGAATTTGCATAAACGTTATTTTAAATTAAACATAGTACGTTGGACTATAATTTGAGCGAAAATGTTAGTAAACGGTTAATTTGATAAATAGTAATTAACTTTTGTTTAGAAAAAGTAGAAAAACTACTAATTTTTACATACATTCAACCTTATAAATTTTTTATACTAAACACAGCTTCATCATTCTAGTTCATTTTCATGATTATATCAATATTTAGATATGTTAAAAATTGTGAAGCTATACTTCAAACGATTTTGGTGATATCATGCGCGAAAAAACGAAAAAAGTCATTTTGGAAAAACGCCGTTTAAAAATTTAATTGTTTTTTAAAAATATAAAAATCATAATAAAAGATACAGAACTACTAATTTTATAACTTATTCAGTATTAAAAATAAAATCAGATACTAATTTAAATTGATAACTATAAAATAGTTTATAAAATGCTGCAGAATTAGGAACTTGCGTCAAAAATAAATAAATGTAAAATGTAAAAAAGTAGATCTTATTCTTAATTAAAATTAATTTATAACAAATTTAAATTAATTTTAAACATGCGAGTTAAAATTTTGTTTCGCATTAATTGCTAAGTGCGTATTTAATTGCTAAGTGCGTAAGTAAATATGCATTTTTTATAAAATTATTTAATGCAAAATATAGGCCATTTTTTAGAGATTCCGATATTTTAATGTCCGATTCACATACGTTGCAACACAACAATTTGGATAGTTTACAAAAAATAATATGAATATCAAAAAGTCTATATCCAAAACTGTCAATTGAAACAAAATCACTGTCAAATTTATTACTTTTTAGTTTTTTATAAGATAAATTAACACCTTAGGATAAATTTTTATAATAGCATTTTGTATAGCGATTACCATTAAATTTTTGCGCTATTCGATTTCTTTCGCGCTATTATTCATTATAAAATATATAATAAATACTAAGAAGTGCAATAATATTGCAAAATTAGGAAAATATTAGTCTGCAAAAAAAAGTGTTGTTTCAAATTAAACGCTTAATAGCGAATAAAAGTAAACAGCTAAGCAAAATTGTGTTAATGTTTCAGAGTAAAAGTAAGTAATCAAAAGTAAACAAACTTGGCGAAAGTGGAAGTTGAAGTTTTAAAGCTTTCTTATTATTATATACGGTATTCAACTAAAAACAATTAACGCATTTTAACATATTTCCAAAGTTGCGATGATGTGAAAGCGTGATAATAAAATGTTAACAAGCTGCCATGACAGTTTTCGCAGGGCATTTATATCAGAAATGAAAGAGTGGTGTGTACATTTTCTCTAATATCTCAGAAAATAATTATCGCACAATTAAAAGATTGGTATCAAGTTATTCAAAATAAAATTATCTTTCTAAAGATATAAAAATCGATTTTTTTTACCATTTTAAAGGTGCACTGTGCCATTAACGAACAGTCAGCTTTATGCATGAGGTCCATTTTACATTAGCTGGTCACCTTTTTCTTTTAAAATTGAACATTTTAACACTTTTCACTAACATATCATAGATACTTTCACTAACATATCATAGATACATAGTCATTTCATGTGATATCCAAACATAAATCTTTTGACGCAGCCAAGACTCCGCATTAAGTGATAAACTGTTGTTTCTTTTAAATTCAACTTGTCTTCAATATCAAGAACCATTATGTGTACGTCATCATTAACCAAGAATTTCCATAAATCTTTACCTACCTTAATTTTACTATTAAAGCACGATGCATTTTAAATCGAGACATTTCCAGAACGAAATTTTTCCAAAAGAATGATGACAAGCGCTTTTTGTTTATGTCTCAGTGCCATACCCAGAGCATATCTTTCTGTATGCTTCTATATAGGTCTCTTACTTTTTTACCACTTCCTAACATAGTGGAAATGTGTTTATGAATTCGGTTTGTCTGACCGTCCGTCTGTCTGACCGCCTGGCAGTGCTCTATCTCGCATAAATATACTCGGTTTGTCATGTAATTGATATATGTTATTGAGGATGATTAATGACATGTTCGGTATTGAAAATGAAGTGCTTAGCATTTATAGATCGTTTACAGGGACACTATAAAGAATTCCGTTTGATTACCTGTGGGGAAAATCGTTTGGAATGTATTTTAATAATATAATACATTATTTCAAATATGTTGAAATTAACATATAGTCTCCTGTCGTCAATCTCCAATAACAGCATATTGACATACAAATTCATATTATTTTAGTTCACGCGTTCTGTCGCTGTGATAGTGCAATATTAGAAAAATACAAAAAACAGATCCACTCGAAATTTAAAGTGGTTTGTATTATAATTTTCAATAAGACTAATGTCATTCGCTATGAAATAAATAAAAAATCAGGAGAAACTATTTTTATAGCTTTGTGGGGTGAGAAAGATGAGAATATTACCATAGATGAATTTTAAAATATCACGTTCCAGAAGTCTATAAAAATAACGATCGCCAAATTAGAGTCACTCCCACCAACTTTTGCCAGTGCAACCCAATATTCATTTCGATCTTAGTATCAGGTTTCGCTATGTCTTTGTTATAAACTGGTTGCTGTTTATTGAGGTTGGTTTTCACAGCAGAAAGAATTGCAGCCATCAAAGAAAACGTTAGAAACTGATCCTGACACTATTATGCAAATGACCACATGCTCCTGTAAAATCAAGTATTTCGCAATGCTCGTGTTTCAATTGTGGTGTAAAATGTTCATTAATGTGTAAAATTTGCGAAAGAGGGCCATGCTGAACCTCAAAAAATGAAGTTATTGACTTAACTGCAAAAACTGAGGCTTTACAAATTGTTGGATGAAGATGTTGATTTGGTGGAACATTTGGAGATGAGAAAAGACACAGTTTCTCCGATAACGATGAAGCATCTGAACCAGTATATAAACACAATCACGCAGTACGCGCCTAACAACACTGTTATTCACGTGCATATTCTGTATTTTTACACCTTCTTTAATATAAATTCACACATTTTTATTAATACATTTTTGTTCTGTCTTGGTTTTATTCAATTCATTATGCAAAAATTGTGGAAATTTATACTCCACTTGACTAGGTTTCTCAAACACGAATTTCTTTCATTACTTCTTCCCTCTGTCTCCTTAAATACACTGTTTTCTTATTAAAGGCAATTTCTATCAATAGTTATTATTTTCTTTGATTTCAGTAGTCAAAAGACACGAAAACTGATACCCCACATAACTAAATTGCACAAACTGGAATTTTTAATTACTTCCATCAACTTATATCAACTTACTTATATCAACTGTTATTAGTTTCCTTGGTTTTAGCATTCAAAATACATAAGAAATAATATCCCACATAACTAAGTTGCACAAGCCAGAATGTTTAATTATTCTGGTGTTTGGAAACCCTAAATGCACTATTTTGTTATTAAAGGTAATTTCTGTCAACTGTTATTAGTTTCTTTGGTTTCATAATTAAAAATTCATGTAAACTTGCATCCCACATTACTAATTTACATAAACTCGTTATTCCAGTCGTTTGGCAGCCTTAAATGGACCTCAGGAATGTTTATGGATTCCTTACGTTCTTCATCATAGTGCTGAAAAGAAAGTATAACCGAAGTTTTCTGAAATGACCAACTTTTTTCATTATTGAACCACTATTTTACCTGTACTGTAATGCATAATACACGTAGTTCGCTAGTAATGCAATTCAGAAGATTTCGAAAACTATAAGTTCTTCTTCTTAAGCGGCAGAGTTGCTTACTGCTTATAACATCCGGGGAAAAGTCATTTAGGTTAAAAACTTTTTGATCATGGAAAGAAATGATTCTGGTGGTAATTGTTGCATTGTGGAGGATAATCTATTAACGTTTCGTCTTTGTATTTTACTAATCTCAAATGAAAACCAAACGAATAGATAATCCACCGAATAGATTTATTAAGTTTTAATTAGGTGAATCAGGATTATGAAAGAGTAACTTTCAACCGTAGTTTCAAACATTTATTGAAAATAAGGTTGTTATATCTATCGATAATGTTGATAGTTGTACCCAGGGCTTGACAAACGCGGTCGCCAGGTCGCCACTGGCGAACAACTTTTTTTATCTGGCGACTAACTTTTTTAATCTGACTTTTTTTGTTTCATTTATTTAATTATTTTTTACAAAAATTGAACTAAAAAATGAGCACAAACGACATTTTCTCTAAAGCGAAGTTAAAAAGGCATTTTCCATTTCATGCACATAAAACGCCATTCTTTTCCGCTCAAGTCGGCTAGTCATGTGATTAGAATGTGAGGAGAAGAGGGGGGGGGGGGGGGGGTTCAATAACAAATAGTCTTATGTGGCTTCTAAAAATTGGATGCAATGATAAAAAATGCTTACTTTTTTGTATGTTTCAAATCAGATTTTTGTGTTCAGAATTAAAACTTTTAATATATTACATTCATTTTAAAAGAATAATAACATATAAGTGATTATAAGTAATTCATTCGAAGTAAATCCATAAAACTTAATTAAAATTTCAAGAATAATTAATTTTAATAAAAATATGTATTATTTTTTTTAATATTTTTTCCCGGCTTAAAATGCTTGGTGCCTCGCGTCTGTTTGCACCACACGCGTTGGACATTGCCGTCACTCTGTCTTGGCGACAAGTGTCTGGTTCAGAGTTGTTTCTCAATAGTATTTTATAATTACATTGTTTGGATTATTATCTGCAGTAAATGGAAATAAAAAATCATTAATTGCACTTCAAAAAGTTTTTTTTTTTTTTTTTTTTTTTTTTTTTTTTTTTTTAAATTCTTATCGTAGATCGTTGGATCAAAATAAACAATAAACCTCAGCCGGCTGCTGATTTCGATTTAATCCAGCGCGGGAAAAAATATTTTTTTCTTTCCTTTTTAGCTACGAAAACAAACGTTTACGTAATAACTCGTAATATTACGCGTTAATAGCCCTCGAGTTTGCGAACATCACAACGTTTAATTAAATTTCTTGTAAGATATCTCATTATAGATGCTGCAAAGTTACAAAATATTAAGAAATAAATTTGAAATTATATTCACAGATACACACAAACAAACAAACAAACAACAGAAAAAATTAACTTATTTTTAATTTGGCAAAATTATTGCAAATGTCATTAAATGCAAATTTTGAAATAATTAAATCAGAATTATTTGACTTTTTTATTTTGATAGGCTAAATAGGCATAAAATCGTTTTCCGGCTTCACTATTTTATAGATGCCCTCTCATCCGATATAGATTTTGTAGCACTCAACTATTTGAACATTTGAAGCATACGGCAATCAGCATTTCCCGAACATGTCGGTTAATTCAGAGTTTACAATATTTCCTTTATTATTATTTTTTTCACAAATATATAACTTTGATAAGTTTCCTTAGAAAACTTAGTTATTATGCGCACTATTATAAACTATGTAACTAATAATTCTAAACTATGTTTGTTATTATTTTTTCTGACTTAATTCCTAAGCAAACGTTTGTACTTTTTAAAAAACAATAACGGGGAGGGGGGGGGTGTTAAATTTTTTTACTGGCGACTAGAATTTATACCTGGCTACCAGATTTTTTCAAATTTGTAAAGCCCTGGTTGTACCTATGTGTATACATGCATGTACAATTATAAGATGCATATTGGTAAGGAGAAGTTGTATGCAAGTATGGAGAAATTGTGTAAAGTATGGAGTATTCATAGATGTTATTTAAAAATTAAAAAGTACTTCTGAAGCTTAACCACTCTATCGGGTAAAACTAGTATACCACTGCCGTACCGGATCTAGGTTTTCTAGAGCCCTTAAGGCTCGAACAGTGCGCAGACTTAACGTGTTACTCTTTTGTGGTTTTCGGAGACTGTTTGATGTTTTATGACTTTCTCAGAATGTCTAAAGTTCAGAGGTCAAAACGGGAGCAGTTGACACCATCTATTTCTTTTGTCGAATCTTTCCTTTCTTTTGTCCTCGATCAGAAATTGATTGGAGAAGACTGGGGTGATTCGTATATTTCCTATACTTACAAGTCCGTGCGCTAAACGTAGCCTTAGCCGCAAAAGTCAGGAGGACCAAGTTTTCCAACGGACACGTCCAGGTGCTTACTACCTGTCAAGTGAGGAATGGTGTCGCTATAAACTTTTACATGTCTTATCACTCTGACAGTAACATCCTAGGCAAAAGGCTATTACCGTGGATGATTCCGGTTATACACTCGGTTCCCATAAGAAATTCCGGCTGAACTGGACACCTACAAGGCTGCCGGGCCTCGTATTTCACATATGCACTATGGCTAACGCCACCGAAGAATTACTATCCTCTGATTGGTGGTTGAACGCGCCTGTCCCTATCGAGAAAATATTTGTTTTGCCTGCGCGTCTTGATAAAAGAGATATGTTAGACATTTTTTCCTGACCAATCAGAGCCCATGTCGTATTTCTTCGCATTAACAACGAATTTTAAAATTCGGCAGGGGTAATTTGAGTTTATATAAAAAATTACGTCACTAACGCATCAAAATTTTGTATGCTATGCTATGAATTTTAGTTTATATATAACATAAATTAAACTTAATCATGGAAAACAACGAATTAGTATTAAAACTATATAATAAAAATTATTTTGCTGGGTGAAAACTAACAAGACTTTTTATGTGTAATATATTTAATATACAACATTTATTTTTTTATATATATTTATTTACATTTATTTTTTATAATATATATAACATTTATTTTTTTTTCCATTATGAATTAAAAATAAATATATTTATATATTGATACTTCAAATAAAATAAATAGTTGCTGACTTATAACTAAACATTATCATTATCTGTGTGTACTTATTTTATTAAAAACCCCACTAGTCCTATGTAACTCCCTCTCCCTAAACATAATAGCTGATATATTATTTTTAATAACATAAAATAAACCAATTAAAAAAATACTGGTCAAAATTCTATATACCGTTTTTGTGTGTCTGTAAATATAAAACATTTTTAAAAGTCAGTTCTATTCATATATTCAAAACTGTCAGAGGAAAGGGGAGGGGGGGATTTAGATGATCTAAAATCTCCCCTGTAGTAATTTATAATTATAATAATCTCCATTTAATATTATTAATGTAAAATAATAAACGTACAGCAAAAATATTAAAAATACTTTATTATTTTTTTTCTTGTCTTATTTGTTATCTTGTATTAATATACAAATGCAATGTAGCTGAAAAATTATAAGCTACCCCTTCTTCCCCCCACACACACACACAAGTAGATTCAGAACATGTTTTATATTGTTAAAAAAATATTCTATATGTATCAATTAGAAGAATCTAATATTTGTCAAAAATAATCAAATAAACACAGCGTACGTATTTTCAATAATTTTAAATTCGAATTCAGATGGCAAAAAATTCATTAATTCACTCATCTTGTGTAGATCTTTAAGAACATATTTCTTCATGGCGCGCTCAAATCGACTCACATACGAGAAAAATGTAAATAACCGGTATTGACAAATTCGTTCAACCAATCAGAGGACAGTATTCCTTCCGGTGGCGTTAGCCATGTGCATATGTGAAATACACTGCCGGGCCTGAGTCCGAACTCCGGGGTTTCCCGGAAATGCTTTCTTTACTAAATTATCCAAATATGCAAAAAGTCCGAAAAAACCACAATTTGCCCTTCAACAATGTATATAGAATTCATCACTGGCGGGTAAATAAAATCTGCCTATATAAGGCAGTCTTATTTTTAATACTTTCCAACCTAGTTGAAAAGTGTTTATGACTTCGGTTTGTCTGCCGTCTGGCCGTCTGCCGTCTGGCCGTGCTCTAACTCCCGTAAATATGCTCGGATTTCCCTGCAATTTTTATATGTTATTCTCGTTATCTATAGCATGTTCCCTATTTCAACTGAAGTGTGTAGCACTTATAGTTTATTTTACAGGGACACTCAAAAGAATTCCATTACATTACGGTCTATGCGGAAAAATCATTTGCGGAGTATTTTAATGATATTACACAATTTCAAACGCATTGTAATTGATATAGATCACTAACGTGCGTTACAAGAAGCTTTATATGGAATATGCTGTGCGTAGCACTTATAGTTACTTTACAGGGACAGTAAAAAAAAATCCGTTACATTACGTCTATGGAGAAAAATCGTTTGCGGTTTAATTAAATAATGTTTCACTATTTTAAACGCATTGAAATTTATATATATCACTAAGGTGCATTACACGAGGCTTACTACAGAATATTATGTGTATAGCAGTCATCGTTCATTTACAGGGACACACAAAAGAATTCTCTACTGTCTGTTTACAATAATTCCTGGAAGTGCGTTTTAAGTTGCTGAACGCGATTTTAAATTTAATTTACTTTTTGTCTATTACTTGGTGTATATAAATTCTGTAGATCATACACAGGGCAGCACAAAAGTTCGCGGACACATTTCTGTTTATTGACAAAAACTACAGAAGGAGAATTTTAAACTGTGCTACGCGTTTCCTAACTAAACTAAAATTTAGCATTATATGTAGTATATATAAAAATCTATAGATCATAGACAAGGCTGAATAAAAGTATTCGGATATTTTTCCGAATATTGTACATGTTGGAAATATATGTTGGAAATTCCTGAAATTACGTTTTTAAATATGTTATGCGTTTTCCAAATTGTTTACTTCGATGTTATCTTTCAGCTTATTAAACGGTCATGATTTGTAAAATTATTTTGGAAGCGTTGGAAAGTGTTACATAATCTATGCTTGACGCATGATTTTTCGTTCTTGTTTATTTGATTTTATTTGTTTGTTTCTTAATATATTTTTACGAGGCTCTTTTTTTATTGTATTGAAGAAAGCATGGCGGTAGCTCCACCTCCGTAGAGGACGACCTGCGCCTGCGTTTGAATCACTTCGGGCATGCTTGATCCGGGATCTCCATCCTCCGCCTCCATTGGGATTTCTTTCGACGTGATTTTGCAGACTTCTAGTTAGAGATTTAAAATAATTTGAAATTAAATTAAGAAATGTTAAATGAATCCGACTTATGGAAGATTTCTCATTTGTCATTATTGATTTCATTTATTGAGAAAAGGGGCAATTTTATCTATTCTACGTATTATAATTGTATGCAAGCATTATATGTTGTAAGGTGAATGTAAGATAGATATGAGTGTATGTAAAATTATACGTATGTAGACATATAAGTCAGTAAAGGATGCATATCAGTACGGAGATAACGTATTCTGCATGTAGAAAACTTAAAATGTATTTATTTATTTTATTTACTCTGACACATTAAAAAAAGATATTCCAATAACACAATTTTTACTTAACACTAAAATAATAATAATAATAATAATAATAATGAATATTGTGCCTTTCCCCCTTTCCCCCCTTCGCCCATTTTGCTTTTTATATTTCTTAAATGAATTTTAATTTAATTTAATTTTTCTTGCAGTTTTATAATGAACCACAATGTGATTGGAACCGATAATATCATCGATTTTTGCCACAAAGTAGCCAAATTGGAAGTAAGTATCATGCTCTAATTTACTTAAATGTGTTTATAATTAACCAAAACTTACATGAAAATGGAGTTTTAAGATGGACACGTTGTTTATGTCTGCTTCCCTTTTTTTGTTTTCTAACTCGGAAATCGACTTCTAGCAAAATTAATTTGGACCAACGTTATTTGCTTTTGCTATATTTTGACCAATTTTTGCACTATTGACATTAAAAGTTACTTGAATATTGGGATGTTTACAATTTGTCAATGTTGTACCAATATTGGCAAAAACTATTTTGCAATTTCAATACTAATGTTTCCAATGTGATGCCAATATTTCTTTGATATTGGTGTTTCATTGCAAATATTTCAAATTTAAAGCCAATGTACTAATGGCATTATATTACAAACTAGCAAGATACGCCCGCTGCGCTGGTCGGTTTCTACAAATGAACCTTGAATCAACCGAAATATATCGTTTAATTTGACCTAGTATTTGAAAGCAATGTGTATATTTACCTGGAATATCCTACCACATTACTGAAAAATGACGTCATTGCGCTATTATATTTTCTAATGTGCAGTAAAATTTTAGCTGTTAAGGACCAACTCTTTTATTAGGGCTTACTAAAGAATGATAAAACTACATGCAATATACTAAGACCATCACTAAAAATTATCGAACAATGCAAACAAATTAACTAACAAAATCCATTCAGTAGAAGTAAGCTTTTATAAAGGCTAAGCTTTGATAATTGGGTTCATCTGATTATAGAACTTTTCCACATAATTCTAAAACTAACAGAACGATATGAAATATACTAAAACCATCCTTACAAATTATCTACTTAAAAATGCAAGTCGCAAAAAATGCGCCCAGTAAAAACTTTCAAAAAGGCTATTCTTTCGAAATCGGGTTTACCTGACTATATAACCTTCACACATAACTGTTTGACTAAGCAACGTAGAACAATATGTAGTACACTATAGCCATTCCTGAAATAGCATCTAACTAACTAACAATGCAATTCTCATCAAAATCCGTCCAGTAGAACTTTTTCAGAAGGCTAATCTTTCATAATCGGAAATAAATATTGAAAAGGCTAATATTAGATTTAAAAAAAAATGATCACCCGATTTTCGAATTTCCCCCTGTAATTCTAGAACTAAGCAACGTAGAATGATATGTTATATAATAAAACCTTCCCTAGAAAATTATCTAACAGTGCAGGTTCCATCGAAATCCATTCGGCAAAATCTTTTAAAAAGGCTAAACTTTCATAATCGAATTGATCTGATTTTAGAACTTCCCATAATAATTCTATAACTAAGCTACGTAAAACGATAGGTCATATAATAAAACCTTCCCTGAAAAATTATCTTACAGTTTAAGTTCTACGAAAATCCATTCAGCAGAACTCGAGTTATAAGCAGCCGGAACGAAATTTCATATAGGTAGAAGTAAATAGAAGTATATTGCTATTAATATAGTTTGCATTTGAATTAAAAAAAAAGGTACTTTTCGGTTAGCCGAGCGCCAATGATATATGTACATATATATATATGTATATATTCATACATATAAGTGTATATATATGTATGTACATATATGTATTTGTGTAGATATATGTGTATATATATCTGTGTGCATATATACATGTATATATCTATCACTGGCGCCCGGCTAACCGAAAAGTACCAAAAAAATACTGCAAAAATGCTGTCGTACACTTGAAAAAACACCTTTTGGCTTAAAATCTCTCATCAAAAACTGTTTATCCTTTTTTTTCTTTCTTTTTTTAAAATAAAATTAGTAACAGTTTTTCTTTTATTTGTCCAGATGTATAGTCATTTCAGTTCTTTCTGCAAAAAAAAAAAAAAAAACCTTTTGGCTTAAAATCAAATTATTTGGGGTCAAAAGTAAAATCAAAATCGCCAAAAACAAAAGATAAATCGCCAAATATATATTTCAATAGCTTTCTTTAAAAAAAAAAAAATAAATAAATAAAAAAAATATTAGCGACAGTTTTTCTTTTATTTTTCGAGATGTATAGCCTTTTCATTTCTTTCTGCAACAATAATGGTCGACAAGAAATTAGTTATGGTAACCTTATCATTCAAAATAACAGAACTTTCCATCATAATTCTATAACTAATATACGTATAACTATGTGTTATATACTAAAACCTTCCCTGAAAAATTATCTATCCAACAGTGCAAGTTCCATCAAATTCCATTCGGCAGAACTCGAGTTATAAAGGAACGGAACGAAATTTCCGTTTGTGTTTTATATATATAGTAGATATTTGAAATGTAAAGCCAATATTACTAATGGAATTACATTACATATATTTTCAATGAAAAGCCAATGTTACTAATGGCATTATATTACATATATTTCAAATTTAAAGCCAATGTTACTAATGGCATTATATTACATATATTTCCAATGCAAAGCCAGTATTTCTTCGATATTGGTGTTTCATTGCAAATATTACGAATGTAAATCCAATATACCTATACTAATGGCAAGATATAAGAAATATTTCTAAAGAAACGCCAATATTTCTTCGATATTGCTGTTCCATTGCAAACAGTTTGAATATAAAGAAAATGTATCTGCACTAATGTCATTGCATATTATAAATATTCCCTGTGAAAAGCCAATATTTCTACGATATTGGTGTTTCATTGCAAATATTTCGATGTATAACCAACGTGTCTTTTCTAATGGAATAAGATAATAAATTCCATTATTAGAAATATTTGCAATGTAAAGTCAATTTTTCTTCATTATTGTTGTTTCATTGCAAATATTTCGAATGCAAAACTAATGTATCTGTACTAATGGCATTATATTGCAAATATTTCGAATGTAAAACTAATGTATCTGTACTAATGGCATTATATTGCAAATATTTCGAATGTAAAACTAATGTATCTGTACTAATGGTATTATATTGCAAATATTTCCAATGTAAAGTCATATTTAAACAATATTGACAGCTCACTAGAAGTTTTTACGAAGAGCGGAATATTTGCACACTATTGCTCGGAGTGTCAGCCTTCATAACCAAACTTAGTTTGATACTAAGGTCGATATCATCATGCAGATCGTGAAGAAGTGATAAAATAAGAAATGTTGTTTTACAATGTACATGCAACTGACACAACTAAATGAAATGTGCAATTTTATTTCGTTTCAAGTTACTCAATTAATAAGAATTATGTAACTTTTGTAATATTTTATGCCACTATTTTTTATTCTCTAACTTTTACTGCACTACCATTTTGCTATAAAAATTGTTTAGATTTATAATAGATCTATTTGCATTTAGATATTACTTGATTAATGTATTCAGTTGTCTAAATAATATTTATGTTGTAAAACTTCAAGCCCTATCCATCCACATGTCTAAAATATCGTCAAATTGTGCTGAATGTGTAATAAATATTTCTCCTTTCATATGGAGAGAATAAATATGTTTGACATTTTCATGTCATTACAATTTCTTAAAACCGTTTTTATAAAAATAATTAATAAATTATCTGTAATTTTCTTTGTGCTCTTTTTTTTTTTCAAATTAAAAAAAAAGAAAAAAATACATTGCATATGTTATAAGTTAAAACCTTTTAACATTTTTATTTTTGTATTAAGTTTTTTTTTTGTTGTTGTTTTTCATTAGATAAAGTTTTAATTTTTAGTTTTTCCTTCGCATTTCTCTGTGCTGTTTAGAATTTTTTTTAAAGTTTTACAGAAATTAAAAGGCTGAAAATTAAAAAAAAAACATTTTCAATGTTGTTAGACTCAAATGCAGAATTTTTAGAAAAAGATTTTAAAAAAAAATGTGAGACAGATAATAAAAATAAATAACTTAAAATTATTTTATTAAGCATACTGAAATAACACTGCCCAAAGTGAATGTAAAAAAAACTAAAGAAAGAAATAGAAAACTTTGTCGCAATTGCAGCACCATGGATCGAGAATGATGACATTTCAATAGCACATTTATTTGCGTCACTGGGTTAAAATCAAATACGAGAATATCGTAATGAAGTTACATGCTATTTCTTATTGATGCAAATAAATTTTTACCCCCTTTAATCCCTTGGAAGTTACTCTGCAAAATTAAAAGATCCCTTCTAACAACCGAAAAATAAAATAGATAGAACACATAACTTTCAAATTTTCAAACACAATTTTTTTTTTCGCACATTTCAATAACTAAACCGAATGATGAGTAAAAATGGGTGAACCTCTATGAAACTTTATACAGCAGTTTGAACATTCTTACAAATCGAGACTTACGTCCCCATCTATTGCTAAAATATTAACAATATTTAGTATCGTTGTATGCAAAATGTAAACATATTCTTAAAACTATGTCCCTTATTTAAGCTTTATATTTACAATAATTCATGAATTGTTGAATTCTGAAATTCACATGTCCTTTTAGGAACACCCCTTGTCTTTCATGTACTGTAGCTTAAAAAATGTTATTCTTCATTTACATAATGCGTAAATGCATGTAGTCGTAAATGCGTGTAGTCAATATAAGCACAATGAATCCCGAAATTCTCACAACACGTCATTATGAATGAGACGAAAATAAAATTGCTATTTCAAAACTATGTGCAAACATGCAGCGATATCTTTGATGAATCGATGGGTACCTAGTAGCAAAATAATATTGGGCGTATATATAATTTACATTGGTTAAATCTTGGTTAATCTTGACAATATTGGCAGGAACTATTATGCCCAGTATTTGGGTGTTTATATTGGTGCAATCTTAAACCCAACATTGGGTTTTTATATTAGTGCAATGGTATCCCCAACATTGGTTGTTTATATTGGTACAACACTGGCATGAAATATTTCAACATTAATATTCCCAATGTTAAGCCAATATTTCTACAATATTGGCGTTTCATTTCAAATATTTCCAATGTATGTTCATTATTTCTGTAATAGTGGTATTTTATTGCAAATATTTTTAATTTAATAGATATTGTGTTTGATTGAAACATTTTCCGATTAATGCAACATTGGAACCCAATTTGACCAATATTATTAATTTCAAGTGGTATATTTTGAATAAATATTTTTCCCCTCCTTTCTCCTAAAGTTCATAACCTGTCGAGTAGAAATTAGAGTCCTTTCATTCATAAGGACTCAAATTTCCTGCAATAATTGCTGATGGATAATAATTGCTATCCTGAAATTGAAACTGTTTACTTACCGACATATTCATGAAGTCAATTTTAATCTTACAAGGAGACTTCCAGTCATCGATTTTCCTAACACAATTCCGGTTAGCAGAAGACCAAAGATAGGAATAGTCTTGAAGTAATCAGCCGCTGACTCTCAAAAACAAAAAGTTAAATGAATTAAAAATCTTGCAAATACTATTGCATCTACTTAAATTGCTTTGTAGCATCAACGAGAGAAGCGCCAACGCCGACTGGACAAAGCAGTGAACTTGATTTTGCATGGTATTGATTTCAAAACCCGGGCTCTCCTTTTACATCATTTTTTTCTTTTCTATTTTTATTTATTTAACTAGCAGACTACGCCCGCTGCGCTGGTCGGTTTCTCCAAAAGAACCTTGAATCAAACGAAATATATCGGTGAATTTAACCTTTATTTTAAAGTAATCTGTACCTTTACCTGGAATATCCTAAAATAACGTAAAAACGGATACTTATTTTATTATGTTTTTTAATACGGTTTACTATTACGTTTACAATTTTCCACTGATTTAAATGTCTTATAGCTACATTTTTTAATAACGTGAATTAACCTATATTATACACAACTAAAAAGAAATGGCGCATCTAGTATTTGTCGAGAATTAAATAAAAATCATGCACTCGTGAAATCATAATTCACTTTTATATTTTAACAGAATAATACGGTTACTATAATTTGTGACTCGTGCTGACACATTGCTGTTAGTATTATTTTTTACCCGTGAAGTTTTCGCTGTGGTACTCCATTGTGAAATTTGGTCATTTTTGAAATTCAATATTTGAAAAATGGCATAATCAGTGGATTTGAAATTTATATCAAGAAAAATACAATTTTTTACATTTCTAACGCAGTTTGTCTAACAATTTTCTGACAAATACTTGTCTAGCAATTAATTTTTTCAATAATTTCAAATGTTTCATTTTCCGAGATTAATCTGTGGCAACGAATAGCGAAATTCCCAGTCGTCAGCAACACGTACCTTTTTATTAAAGAAGATAATGCTTCATCAGTTGCTTTATAATTTTCATGATAAATGTAATGCTCATGATAAAAGTAACTTTTATAATAATAATATTTTTCAGGTTTATTTATTTATTTTTTAAACTAAAATAAAATACTTAACTATTCAAGATAATATGAGCTCTTTAAATTGTATTAAAATTTTACAGTACAGCGTCTTTTAATATTTAAAGTTTCATTTCAATGCGATATCATCAAATATCTTTAATTTTTAACTAAATAAGATAAAAAATAAGAATCGTGTGAAAATATCCGTTTGCGCAGACGATAATTTCTTTATATATTTTGTGGAGTATTTCAACGGTGAATTATTAAGGAGAATACAACGCATACTATACGATGTAATACGCCGATATGGGAGATAAAATAAAGTGTAAAAAATATAATAATAATTCTGAATTTTATTTCAAAACAATTCTTAGCACTCATATTTATAGAAGAAGTTAAATAGTAACATTCAGAAAATTATATTTTCATAAATTAATTGCATCCATCTACAAAATAAAAGCGCAAGTCATGTGACTGTCATCAACAGTTCCGGGATGTCCGCTTCAAAATGAATTAAATTGATTGTGATTTTTACAGTTATCAAACCACGGACTTTAATCGCCTGCCGAGAATAAAAGCAGAAAACACCTCTGACATCATTCGCTATGAACGAATGAAATTAGTTTTAGTCTTAGATGTATGCCAAACATTGTGAGCTCGCTATTTATTGAACGTGAATCATTTTATTATTATTATTATTTAATGGTATCCACGCAAAAGATCTTAATTTGCTATTTTTCGAAATGCAATGTTTTTTTAAGTTATAAATTACATTTTTCATTGACGCCGAGATGAATTTAGCCATTTCGCAATTACCTGATGATGAAGCTGCGCAATAAAACTGTTTCATGACTATGGGATTATACTGGAATAAAGTTTTTTTTTTTCAAGATGCCGGGTAGTTTAAATTGAGTTTCATTTTATTAATTTATTGCATAATATTTCTTTCTTTCATTTTAAATATATATTTGAATTGGTTAAATAAGACAGTTTGTGGCAGTCTGTAATTTTCAAATGATCAATTTTTTACATGATCACTATTGCACCAACAATGTTTTTTTTTTTTTTCAAATGTTTCATTTTGTGTCAACTATTATGCTTGGCGACAATAATGTCAGTGTAACAAAATGTGCCGAATTGTTTTTACTGGTGTAAGGGGGAAATGTAGAGAATATTTGCATTCACTGTTGTCTGGAATTAGCGTAAATAACTTCTCCGCGGAAATGAAGAAAAAATTCTTTTTATAAAGAATATATCATGTCTGTATATCTATATGCAACACACTTTATCCTGTCTGATTCATCAATGCATAGACGCAACTATTCAAGCTAGAAACTTGAACTCCTGAGTATATAAGATTAAGAAAGGATTTCTTTTAAATTCAACTCCTAGGGGTTGGGGGGGGGCGTTAAAGGGAGTGTCAAGAGTTTTTGGTCAGTTCGGCATATCTCAGCAATTTTAAGTAGGGGTGTGAAATGCAGTATAACAAATCTATTAAAAAATGGTTTCAATTATTTTAGAAATTCAACCTTCAAATTAGTGAAAGGTGATATTGAAGATCCAAAACAACAGATTTTTCCGTTATCGTGTCTATAGCCAACTTATGTGTGTTAGTGTGCGTGGTTTGGCGCAAAACTAATTTTGTTGTTGTAACCATTGTTATCATTCTCATAATCTTGAAACTAAATTGTTGCCAGCATCGTTCATTTTTATCGCCACCCTTGGCTATGACACCGTTTATGAAAGATTAGAAGTAAAAGAAAACTATTGCAGATTTTTGATTAAATAATACGCGCACGACATTTTTCTGTGGAAAATTTTGATCAGTCTTACTTTTTTTTAATTTCATATTTTATAAATTGTTTTTGCGCTTTTCGTATTTTGGCAATCGGATTTCAATCTGTATACAAAATATAGTACATTTCCTCCTGTTCCCAAAAAACATTTTCTGGGAGTATAGGTTTAAGATTTACATACTGATTGCCATACTTATGGGCTTGAGTATACATGAGGCTGTTATAATGATTGCCGTATAATCAGTTTAAAGGTGTGAAATCCACAAAGCTTTTAACCATTTCTGTACAAAAAATTCACAGAGCCCCGTTATAGGATTGGTGTTTTAATGATTTATGAGTCGCGAAATACACGATCCCCGCTATAGTTATCAACCAATTAACCATACATGGTTGCGAAGCACACAGGGTCCCATTATTTTGATCACTCAATTCACAATTTATGGGCGCGAAACCCCCATTTACAAAACTCGCCATATATCTTAGGTTATAACATTTTTGTTTATTTCAACCGAAAGCTCTCTCTTTTCCCAAGATTAACACCGGCAGTGCCAAGCGGGTTTTTGTCAATGGGCTTATGAATAAAATTTATTTTTTTATGTCGTGAAATCTTTATTTACATGCTTTTTTGATATTTTTATGAGTTATTTTCGTGATAATGAAAATAAAGTATTTTTTTTATTATCTGTTTGCGTGTAAAATGCACTTTGGAAGCCCTGGCCAATGCCCGGGCTATACGCAGGAAAAGTCATCTGGGCCCATCAAGCGACCGACTAGACGGGCGAAGACTGGCTAGTTATATATATTTATGCTATGCCAATGGTACTGTGGAAACAGACTTTTTTTCAATTTAGAGGTTCTACTTCTTTTCAAATTTTAAAAAGTATTTTATTTTTTGATATTATAAATAAATTTGATGTGTTATTAATATCGAAATTTAATTTTATCAAGAGCATTTATTTCATTTATGATTTATAATAATAAAATAAGAAGCGTTATTAAATTAATAAAAATAGAAAAGGAAAATCGGAAGTTAAATTGTAAGCCTGTGTATTGAACCTATCCCGTCCAGACTCAAATTCGCAGCATTGACCACTCGGTCTTAGGTCTTATCGCGTTAGATGCGACATAACATTTTAAGTAGATGTAAAAATATTTGCAAGAGTTTTATTATTTTTATTTATTTATTTATTTATTTTATTTTATTTATTTATTTATTTTATTTTATTTATTTATTTATTTTTATTTATTTATTCATTCATTTATTTATTTATTTGAGAGAGAGAAAGTGAGTTGGCGGCTAATTACTTCAAGGCTAGTTTCTATCTTTGGTCTGCTACTAACCGCTACTGCATTATGAAAATCGGTGATCGCAAAACAACAGGGTGGTTCTCTTGTTAGACACATGAAGTTAGCAGATGCTTTCATTCAGAAACTGTAAAATTGAACAGCTCGTTCCATTTTTCGATATAGGCAAAAAATCTATTTCAGAAAGTGCTGTCAAACCTGGTGTTTTGAATCGAATTTCCGAAAGCGCGAAACATCAACAACTAACGAAACAGTAATCGTTTGTAATTCAAGATGTAATACGCTTATCAAAAGATGAAAAATGCTATTTGATTCAAATCACGTTAATAATCATGTCTGACAGTGTGAGTGTGTGTGTGTATATATATATATAAATCGAAAATCGTAAGTGAATTAAAAAATAATTTAATTCATTTCAGAGTTTACAAGCTTGGAACAAAGTCACTTGCTGCTAGTAACAGCTTTAAGAAATTTTAATTTAATTTTAGTTTTCAAAAATATTTCTTATTATTAATTCACGGAATGATTCATTTAATGAAGTGTATCATTAAATTAATTTTATCAAATAATTAATTAAATAATTGATTATATACTAATCTTAAATGTTTTACAACAAAATATTTCATTAATTGTTTACCTGCTTCTGCAGCCCATTTATGAATTAGAAATTTTCATATTGTATTACATTACGATTCATTGAAATTAGTAAATATCACTTGATAAAAGAGTCCTTTTATTTTAGGTTCTAGTATACACGTCTACTTTATTTTCAAATAGCAATCGCACAGCAGAAATAGACGAAAAAATATATAAAATGCCTTTCAAAGCAGAATACGCTGTATTGCTGTCAAGGTAATTTATTACTTATATTTATTGAAAGTCAAAACGTTAAGTTTCTATTTATGAAAAGCTTTAGATTCCCTTGCATATAATTAATTTTTAACTGTTTTAAAATTTACGTTATATATTGTTCCAAATTATTTAACTCCAGGAAAATTTTGATGAACTTATTCCTCTTCTAATTCCTAATTAATTCATTAACTTAATATAAACAAATTTACATTTATTAGTTTTACAAATATCATACAAATGAGTGAACCCGGCAGTAGTCGCACGTTGATGTTTCTGCCGCCCATAAGAGTTAACTTTCCGCTAACCTATATCCCTTAAAAATACAATGAGGAACCTCCACCAAGCCACTCCTGATTTTTGTCTGGAGTATACTGACACGGAGTGTTGAAATTCAGTGAATTGGTGAAATTGGTTGAAATTGGTGAAAAGAATGCGAGTGTCAGTTCATTTTTATACGTCCCCAATATTTCAATCTTATATAATTTTATTAAAGTGCAACTTTATAAAGTCATTGTAAAGTAATATTTGAATATTAAATAGAAATTGTTTTTTATTTTCCATATCCTGCCAGTAGGCAAAAAGACTGAACGCGACCAATAGCGTTGTAAACAAAGATGCGAATACTCTAGGGTTACTGAAAAGTAATTTTGTTATTTTCCTGAAAAAATAATGATTTTATAAATAATGTTATTTGACATTAAAATGGCGATATGCTTCACTTGATTAAGAAAATAACTTTCTCAAGCATCTTTGACGTTTTAAGAAATTGTTGGTCCCTTTTTTTTTATTATTATTATTTATAATTCTTGTATTTTTAGAAAAGGGGACATTGATGGATTAAACAGTCTGTTTTCATGTTTCCATCCCCAATTTCCTAATTTTTACACATTCAGTAAATGTGTGGCTGAAAATCTTTTAAATGAGAAGGCACATGACCTACCAGTATGTATCGTGCGTCCTTCAGTGATAACATGCTGCATGAAAGGCCCCATGCCGGTAAGTGCTCAATTGCTAGAAAATCTTGATTATTATTATTATTATTAGTAGTAGTAGTAGTAGTAACTTGATTATTATTATTATTATTATTATTATTATTATTATTATTATCTTGATTATTATTGTTATTATTATTATTATTATAGGTCAGATTCTTCATGCTCTCTCAAGAGATAATTAAGTCTTTGTATGCATCCGTTGTATCAAACTTTTATGGAATAGACTGTGAAAAAACATGTAAATTAATAAGTATTTAAAGTATAATTTTATGGGAAATACAATATTTTCAAGCTAAATCCCGTAAATTTACGTCATAAAGCGATAGTTTTAGAATTCAGGCATGATATTACATGCAAGACCCGTTAATCTAAGATCGAAGTTTCTTTTTGCGTGGAATCTCTGGTGCTGGTCTTTCCCAGTACACAGTTCAGAAACTGCTCTAATAGCACCGTGTTCTATATGTGACCAAAATGTGAGTCAAATGCAAATCCTATTTTTCACATTGTAGTCACGTGACATGGAAAATGAGTTGTATCCAAATCTCTGTGAAATTGATCCATCCCATTTTGTGATGAGTTGTAACTAACTAAAAAATCGACCATGATGACTTCACAGTGAAGTCATGAAGTAACATTCAAATGTAAGTCATAATAGGACAAAGGAAAGAGAGCATATTTTGGTCACTGTTATGACTATGGCCATATGTAACAATTATGACGTCACATCGACTGGCTTTCTACTATAGTCGTTTAATTGTGATCTTTTTATTCAAAAATAAAATGCATGATACAATTTAAAATCACTGAACACAAAATACTTTGGGAGAATAAAAAATATTTTTAGACCACATGTTAGACAAATATTTGATTATTTATGCTTAAGCTAACTAAATTTATCATATCTATTTATAGCTGCCAACTTTTTCGCTTTTTGTTACCACTAAAATTTTAAAAAAAATGTTTGACTTATTTAATCGCAGACTTCGCCGATTAAATAAAGCAAAATTTACCATTAAATTTTAGTGATAAGAAAAAAGCGTAAAAGCATTTGTGTCTATGTATATTCACACTCTTCTTCGGGAAGATATATTTTTCATGTCCTTCTTTCAAATCGATAATCACTCAATTCGTTTCACGCAGTGTGCCTCATCGTCCTAAGTTGTAAGAGAAAACGTCGGCAGAAGATTGCAAACGATATTGCCATAGCAACAACGATCATCGTAAACTAAGTCAACGTGTAGCTTTTCATACATACTCTTCATGACATCTTTGCAGTGCAGGATTTTCGCAAAAACTATATACCTTACTCAAACCACCACAGTTATGCATTAGAATGTTAAATTGCATTTCATTTGCAACATATTAACTTACACAGTGACTATTAAACTTTTTTTTGCGTCATTTTAAGACAACACCAATATAGGTTTACATAGTTTATTAAATATTCCATTAACTTTCCCCAAGACACCGATCTGTATTTGGATTGCCTCTCTTTATTCTCGTTTTTCAGACTGTTCAAAAATTTCTACAACACATAAAGTTCTTATTCAGCTTTCCTCAAAATATTTTGAAGATTCATTCAAAAATTTTATTACATGCAGCCGAGAACCCATTAATATCGCCTTGGGTTGAATTAGATTTAGAATGCATTTGTTTATATTATGTTCTTAGTTATACATATATATTTTTAAATCATAAACACTACGTCTGATTACTTTATTTTACACAATATAAGAAGTCACATTTTATCAGACAATTAAATACACTAAACCAACATGAGTGAAAAAATGACCTGGGCCAGGACTCGAACCTGGGACCTACAACGTACCGTGCTGACGCTCTGCCACTAAGCTACCCAGATCGACATCCAAGCCAGGCAATTTCTCACTTTATTCATGTTAGGAACAGTCATCGGCCAACAGTTTGCAGCTTCAGATGACATAATACAATGACAATCTGGGTAGCTTAGTGGCAGAGCGTCAGCATGGTACGCTGTAGGTCCCAGGTTCGAGTCCTGGCCCAGGTCAATTTTTCACTCATGTTGGTTTAGTGTATTTATTTGTCTGATAAAATGTGACTTCTTATATTGTGTATGTTCTTAGTATTCGTCATTATAGCATACATAACTTGCAGCCCGCGATCCGCAGAGCTACCACTTTTTCTGATAAATATTATTCGCCTTATTTAATGACACAAATCCTTCGATTAAATAGGGCGAAATTTACTATTTTGAAAAAATGATGACAAGCGACTTCCGGCACATATGTGGGACACCTCTGGTGTTATATATGCATCAATTTATAATACTCCAATTGTGAATAAAAATGATGACACATCTCTTAATCTAAAATAACAACAAAAAATAATCATATCTACATATTTCCTTAAGATAAGTAGAAAATTTTATCTCTAGTCTATTTGGCAAAATTTCGGCATTTTCATACTATGAAATAATTTCCAAATTGAAATTACGAATCAGCATTCACATGGTTTGCTCGACGTGAACATGTTGATCACTTCGGCAAAAACCGATTGAAAACTCATTAAATTGGTGAGAACAGATTTACCGACGGGACATTTATCAATGTAACGAAGGATGGCCACATCAATCATTTGTAAAAACTAAAAACAATGTGTGTTTCACTACCTTATGATCACGTGTACTCTTATGTTTGGCCGTATACCTACACATAATAAATAATTATTGTTAGCCAACTAATTTATACAATTTTGTAATATATGAAATTCTATACAGGGTGAATCTAAACTCTTGGGCAAAACTTTAAGGTGTGATAGTACACATCAAGACAAACAATATTAAATAGGAAACTAAGGGTCCCAAACGTCTTCCGAAGGAGATAGGCGCCATTAAAGTTTAGGGTCCAAAATTTCAAATAATTATAAAAAACGGAAAAATTGGTCGATTCGTTTTCGCTAAAACTATTCTTTATGTCAGTGTTTTCTTAAAAATAAATTTTAAAGAAAAAGTTTTTAAAATGTCGATAGAGGGCGCTTTAGACTTTGGAGTAACGAACAACTATTTTTTACCGTTATTTTTTGTATCTGATTAAATGCTTCCAAAAGCTTAGACTTAAACTTAAATTTTGAGCTCAAAATCTGAATCGTTGGGAGTGGTTAAGTAGCGCAAACTGAACTGTGTTCAGGAGTTGAAATTTGAACCCCCTCTGATCTCAGTTCAGTTATTCCCGATCTTGGTGTCGTAGACCAGGCAGAAACTACTACCCCGACACGTAAAATAAACGATAGAGGGATGACAAAATTAAATAAAAAAAAATTTTAAATAAATTTTAAAGATAAAGTTCAAAAATGCCGATAGAGGGTGCCTTAGACTTTGAAGTAATGAGCAACTATTTTTTACCGTCGACTCCGACTCCGACCTGGTTGCGAGGATTGCCGTCGTAGCAGGCGATATCCGGGAGATGCCCAGGGTATTCACTAATGTTCGCAACTCCTTCCTCCGGCGGCGTGAGGCCTGCATCGTTGCCGGTGGGGACTCTTTCGAGCAGTTTTTTGTGATTCCTCACGAACATCATGCGTGTACCATTTTCTACGTGTCAACCTTCATTCATATTGCGCACTGCATGCATACATCAAATTGTTTCTTTTTATTTTGCGCTGAGAAATTGCTCATGTCTGTTATGAATGAATTTTCTATTTAATTTTGTCATTACTCTAATTTTTATTTTACGTGTAGGGGGTAGTAGATTCTGTATGGATTAATTTTAACACAATTATTCAAATTGGTAAAGAAATTATATGAGTTGTAATTTTCCAACTGCACGAAAAATGTCCGGGCCAGGATTCGAACCTGCGATCTCTTGGCTGAAGCTGCCATGCTCTACCAACTGAGCTATCCCGGCATGAACTGGATGAATTATGCCCTCCAGATTCAACCGGGATAGTTCAGTTGGTAGAGCATGGCAGCTTCAAGAGATCCCAGGTTCGAATTCTGGTCCGGACATTTTTCGTCCAGTTGGAAAAATACAACTCATATTGTTTCTACCTGGTCTACGACACCAAGATCGGGAATAACTGAACTGTGTTCAGGAGTGGGGGGGGGGAGGGAGGTGCTTCAAATTTCAACTCCTGAACGCAGTTCAGTTTGCGCTACTTAATTACTCCCAACGATTCAGATTTTGAGCTCAGAATTTAAGTTTAAGTCTAAGCTTTTGAAAACATTTAATGAGATACAAAAAATAACGGTAAAAAATAGTTTTTCGTTACTCCAAGGTCTAAAGCGCCCTCTATCGGCATTTTTTGAACTTTATCTTTAAAATTTATTTTTAAGAAAATACTGACATAAAGAATAGTTTTAGCGAAAACCGCAAACGAATCGACCAATTTTTCCGTTTTTTATAATCATTTGAAATTTTGGACCCTAAACTTTAATGGCGCCTATCTCCTTCGGAAGACGTTTGGGACCCTTAGTTTCCTATTTAATATTGTTTGTCTTGATGTGTACTATCATCCCTTATAATTTTGCCCAAGAGTTTAGATTCACCCTGTATAGAGCCGAACCTTCATTTCTAAACAAACAATGTCATTGCCTATTAGAGTAACTAAATTTCTCTCTCTCTCCCTCTTTTTTTTTTTTTTTTTTTTTTTTTTTTTTTGTCAGTTTTCCTCAGAATTCCTTTTTACATATTTAGGTATGTTTTTTATTTTATAAATAATGATAAAGCTAGAGAGTTGAAATTTCTTATGCGTGTATCGCTAATTTGTTTCTTTAAAACTATCTAAAATTATGAATGCAAGTATAATATTACAGACAATGTATTTCAATGTACATTTTTTTGTCTGCTTTTCTGAATGTTTCAGTTGTTTTTTTTTAGTTACTTACTTCTGAAAAACAAATTATTAATTCTTAGTATTGTTATTAAATAATTTTTAAGATTCATTTAAAATTTGCAGAAATTATCTACACTGTTCTTTCAGAAAAGTACATCTAACTGACGCATAGTCATAAAATTTTGGACAGATGTAAGTAAGAATTAAACACTTACACTATAGGAAATTATGTATGCAGACAGTATTTTTGTGATAAATGTAAACTAAAACATACTGTTTTTAATGAAAAACATTTAAATTTTACATATGTTTGTAAACAAATTATATGATTATAAACATCATGTTAAATTTATTTCGTTCACATTGTCGAGAAATCACATGTGCCCTTAATTTGTTCAACACAAAACAAGAACGAAAAATCATGCGTCAAGCATAGCTTATGAAACACTTTCCAACACAGCCAGAAAACTGTAACGAAATTTCACCGTTAAATAAAGGGAAAGAAGATATGTAAGTAAACAGGATATGTTTTTTTTCGAAAACACATTTGTGTTTTGAGTATTTCGAAAACACATAACACCACAGTTTTCGAAATTATCTTCCAGTGTCAAAAAAATAGTCGAATTATTTTGTGCAGCCCTGTATATGATCAATAGATGTGGATATATAGTATGATAAAATTTATTTCAGTTAGAATAATCACATTGAGCAATTTTCGACAATCGATGTAAATGCACTCGAAATCTTTTGTACAACCCTGTATATTATCTGAAGACTTTTGTACACACTACCTATTAAGCTAAAAGGCAACTTGCAGCAATTACCAAACGTAAACGACAATGTATCTTTTTTTTTCGTAGCCCTGTATATGAATTTATTTATATTCCACAAACTTCTATTAGTCTACTAAGTATAGTTCAGCAGGAAAATGCGTAAACACAATTAAAAACTACCCTTAAGCAATTCACTCCCATAGTCTGTAGTACTTACGAATTTCCTCGTGTAGCCCTGTATATGGTAAACAGAGTTTATAAACACACACGTACTATGAAAAAAAAAGCTAAAAATGCAAACCAAAGTTGAAAACGCACTTATCACACATAGACTGTAAATATCGCACATGTACTGTAACCAATATCTTTTGTGTGTCCCTGTAAATAAACGCAATGCACACAAGAGAGCAATTTATAGTGCACCTCAGTAATGCATATAATTTTCATTATGTTTGAAATAGTGAAATATCACCAAATAACACTGCAGGCGATTTTTCCCCATATAACGATGTGTAAAAGAATTCTTTTGTTTGACCCTGTAAATGAATAATAAATGTTTTGCACCCCATATTCTACAAAAAGCATATTTTAATGAGCTTCATAGTTATACATCAATTTCATTCTGTTTTAAATGACGTATCGTTATCAAAATGCACTTGAACCGATTATTCCCCATTGACTGTAATGTAACGGAATACTTTTGACTGTCCCTGTAAAAAAACTATAAGTGCTACACACTTCTGGGAAATAAGGAACATGCTATAGTAATCGACAATAACATACAAAAATTTCAGAACAATCGAAGCATGTTTACGGGAGTTAGAGCACGGGCAGACGGCAGACGGACAAGCGGACAGACGGCAGACGAACCGAAGTCATAAACACTTTTCAAGTAGGTTGGAAAGTGTTAAAAGATAAATATCTATTAGAAAGAAAATAAAATCTCAAGAAAATGCAATATCGTTTAAACGATAGGCAAGTGTTATGGGGAATAAAGCTTATGTAAATGTTAATGATCATTCAATGTGCTCAATGTTCTGTAATATAAAGCCCATTAACTAGATATAGATTTAATTAGATATATTCATGAGATAATCTAATTTATCCCAGATTATCTTATGAATACATCCAATTAAATAAACAATAAAATATAACACTTTCTATTATTTATTTAAAATTTTACCTCTTATTCTTTTTAGGGATATATTGAAGATAGAGCAGTAACAGTCAGCGTAGGTCTGGGGGTAAGTCAATGGAAATTTATCTTGAAATACATATATAACCATACATAAATAATATCATAAAATGTACGAAAATGATTCTCCTTTTGTCTAGCTATTTAAACAATGGGAATCAATGCCTGATCATCACAGGGGCACATGCTCCGGGACCGAATTTTCTTTTGGCCCCAAAAAGCATCTTGTCCTCTTTTTGAAAATACATATTAATACAAATTTTCGTTTATAGTTCAAAGATAAGATTAAATTTTTCACATATATGTAAACTAAACTATCCCAGTGTTCGTTACAAACGACAGTGAATTGTATTCTAAACTTTAAAATTTCGAAAGAAATGGATATTACATCAAACATGTTCCATTTAATGCCTTAGATTTAGGGTTCTATTTACTCTAAATAGCATATAGTACAGAAAATTTTACTTTCTCATAATTGTTTAATTCATTTTTACACTACAAATCTTTATACACTTTTTAGAACACTTATTTTGTCACCCTTTTTAGTACACTTTGAAGCGCACTTTTAGGAACAATTTTTAGAATACCTCTGAGAACGCTTCTTTTGTTTAGCACACTTTCTAGGGCACTTTTTGAAAGCGATGATTTCACAAGTGTGCCCAAATGTGCTCCCAGTCCGTTTTCAAATATTTTCCCAAATTTAGATTTATGAAATATCCTGAGAAGAACACTTTCGGTACACTTTCAGAACACTTTCTTTATAGCGGAGCATATTCGGATCACATTAAGGGAACACATTCAGTACACATTAAGGTAACTGGAACACTTTTTTGAATCAAAATGTTCCAAATGTGTTTGCAATGTGTGCTGGGAATTTGCAGTGGGCATGTGTCAATGACTGTGAGGACAATTTTGTTTCCTCCATCTTTTCTCATTTTCAATTATTGTTAAAAACATCACTTAACCCTTTCAGGGGCAAAGTACTTATGTTTCTAAAATGTTGAAATCATTGAATCACACCAGGATTTAACAGCAAATTTATTTCAAAATAAGTAAAAGTTTTTCGTCACGTATATTATAAAAGCATAATTTGATTCCAAAATTCCGGTGTCATTGTGGCGTTTGGGAATTAAAATTAAGTGATATATATTACATCCCACCGCCCTTCAAAGGGTTAAAAGGTACTACTTATCGGATAATGCGGACAAGTTTTCCTTTAAATGACCGAGCAGAATCGAAACTGCTTTTGTACTTTTTTTTATTTTTTAACTTTGATGTAACTTTGATTACTGAGAGATCAAGAAATTGTCAGTGACACTGATGGAGAGAGCATTCCACACCAAAGAGACGAAAGGTTTAAATATTGCTAATGGCTGTTCTCCACTATTACCCATCAAAATTTCATATAATAGACTAAATTTTTGAGTGTGTCGATAAACTGGAAAAGGATGTGGTAAAAAGATCAATAATTCGAGTGACGCAAAGAAAAGTGAGAGATTAATTAAAGTTATATTATGTAACAGTGGCAATTTCTTTGCATAATTAGTTTGTCCTCTGTAATTTATTCTTAACAAATTGTCACTAACTTGCTATTTGACTAAATTAAACATTATTTTTTCCTTTTTTAAGCATTAAGTTGGTAACCTATTTAACTTCTGTAAAAAAATTTAATTCAATTTATTTAACTAAACTGATTATTTTACACAATTCAAATGTTTACATCCTGTAATGCGGCAAAAAATTGTCTCTCCTCAAAGTCCGCATTAAAGGGAGCACTGTATATTCTTTTTTCATAAAGCTATGGTTTAAATTTTAAACTGCACGTAAAGCTGTCATCTTTATAATGCATAAATTTTCTTGACAAAGAGAGCCCCGACGTAGCCTGCGTAACCCGGGCTCCACGTCCACATAGAGTTGTTCAGACCCTGATGAAATAACTCATTACATCTGTCTAACGTAGCATAACATGGAGTCAATAAATGTGGAGAGAAATAAGGTGTGAAGTTTCCTTTAACAAATTTACCCACTAAAATATTCAACTAAATCCTGTCCAAAAACACTCATCACATTATAAATATTCGTAAAATCGATGAATAGTACATATATGTAGAAAATTAAATTTCTATTTCTACTTTATCCATTTTGTCACAGACATTTCTCAGGAATTGTCTTTAAAAAAAAAAGGCAACTAAAACATCAATTTAAGTAAATCTAGCTTAATTTTAAGTTAAATGTTATACAATATCCAACATCGCGTGGAATATCCAAATAAACAACGTGGTAAAAGTCTTTAGTATATTTTACCACATTCATAAATAGTTTTTTCAGTATTTGAAATTTTCATAAAAATGTTTGTATTTACAGATTGGAAAAGGTTTCATTCGTGTTGTACCCGTTTTTGATGATAATATGAAGGTTGAGGTCATAAGTGGAGATGTTGCAGCTAATACTCATATTGTGGCAGCTTACCTTCAAGTCGCAAAAAGGTTTTGATTTTAATCTTTTTAATTTATTCTAGTCCATCATTCGATTTCTACACAGTTAAAAAAGACAAATATTTCTTAATCTACGAAAATAATAAAAGTATGAGATTAAACCTGTTCTTTATAGTCCGGAAGTTTCAGAAGATTTCATTAAGCATTTGTCTAGAAATTTGACAAAATGCCGAAAGTATCCAATACTTTTTGGCCACATAATATATATGATGTCTCTTTCCCTATTTTTTGTACCCTTCCACCAAGGTATGTGTGCATTTTATAATTATATTAGGGGAGATGGGAGATGAATGGGACAAGGGATGGATGGGACGTTCTCAATATTTCAGGCAATAAACTTTTTTTTTAGTTGCTTCCTATCCTCATAGATTTCACTACCATAGTATGCTTCAGAACCAAAAGCAAGAGCACATAGCTGTTTTCAGTTTTCTTCAAATTTACATATCCTGAAAACTCTGCTTTTAAAAATAATTTTTTTTTTTACATTTGAACTTACTTAAATATCTTATGTAATCTAAACAATTAAGATATCTTGTAGTTTTTTATTTCAAGGCTCAATATTGGTAATTAAAATGAATGCATATTAGCCATTGTGACAAAATAATTTTGTAGACAAAATGTCTGACAAATGAATATATGCATCATGGGGATGATTGAGACATTTCAAATGGGATGAATGGAACTGTCTCATCCATCCCTATAGGATGCTGAAAAATATATTTATAAACTAAATAATATGACATAGGTTGATAAATTAATAATTTATGGTAATTATTCTTTTAACATTTCATCCTCATTGTAGGCATTGTCTTCAGTCATTGAATGCATCCGTTTATGGGCCTTTTAAGGCAAAGCTGAGATGAGTCCAAGATGATTGGCTAACAAATAATCCTGGAGATCATATTATAATTTATAATCTCTCAGCTTTTGCCCAGGAGGCATTTTTGTCAGCTTTTAGTCCTTAACATTGAATACGGGGAGGAAAATGTTTGTGTCCCATTCATCCCTGCTATGGGGATGATTGGGACATAGAAGAACTTCTTTTTAAATTTCATTTATATTTCTGTATAATAATAATCTTGAATAAATATTGTGCATAAGATGTAGTCAAACACTTAATGTATGACATATGATATATAATATTGATAATAAATAAAATATTTTAAATAAGGTTTTTTGCGAAAATGTCCCATTCATCCCCCATCTCCCCTATATCTAAATATTTGGATTATACTCACCAATTTACCTTCCGTTATATTTCACTAATATAAGATCATCTAATGGTAGTGCATATTGATTTAAAGATTAGTTTGAATTCTGTTTATTGCAAAAAAATCCCCGTTCATACACATATGTGATAACAGGAATTAGTTGTGATCAATTCCATCAATTTTATAATTTGATGGAATCTTGTTTCATTTTCTTCTAGAACTAATTGAATAGAACCAACTAATAATACAAAGATTTGGAAGACTCTTTATTTTGTGGCTGTTATTACTCTATGTGTGCAAATTTTTCATTTAGAATACTTTGTCAAAACAATTTCAGATTTAAAAGGTTATACAACAGCTTCATATAAGATATCAAATCAAATCTCACTGTTGTTGCGAAAGTGACTAAAACTTTACCAGGCAGTAAAACACTTTCACTTGTCATTTGGTATGTGGAGAGCGGCATTCGAGAAAGTGGTCTAAAATGCCACTAAAAAAAAAAAAACATACAAATCATGGTCATAGTTTAAGTCTTTTAAAACATTTTTTTCCAATTATTCACTGGATGAGCCTTATATTAGAGTACCTTTACGTGAGTCCGCTTTAACGTTATAAAACATTTAATATTAAGATAGACATCAAAAGAAAAACAATATAAAATTTATTCAAATGTATGTAATTAGTACTTAGTGTTGAAAATATGATAAAATATGTGTTTAATGTATGAAAATTCTTTTTTTTTTTTAGATTATCTTCACCGTTTATATACAATTGCACTAACTCTGGTGTTATGGTTTCGTGGAAATTTTGGTTTTTAAGTTTAGTGAACATGGTAATAAAATATCCTATACCGAATGCCTATTTGATACCTAGTGTAGTTCTGTGCAGAAGTCCGGTGATGTACAAAATATATTCGTTTATATACCATTACTTGCCAGCTTTTACGATTGATATATTTTTGTGGATAATTGGAAGTAAATTCAGGTATGTAAATGGTATTAAGGATGTTATTAACTAATAATTGTATATACGTGGATGAGTCAAAAAGTTAGACGCAACTGACGAGTACCTGTCTATAAAACCCATGTCAATAAATCTGTGTGGCAAAATTGATTTATCTTTTGTCTTTTTTAAGATGCATTAGATTTGTACATGTTGTAGCTGTAGTTCGTCTGTTTTAATCCGCAAAAGAAGTAACATCAGTTGGATGTTGCGTTCAATTCGAAATTTGCAGTTCGGTTCTATGAGCAGAAACCTATAAACATCGATGAGACTTAACGTCTGTTGCAGAAAATGCACTGTGGGAAAGCCTTTTTTGTGTAGCATAATAGTGCTTCTTGTTCAGTATTTGGCCTATGAAGATAATGACCCTAACGGACAACCATTTTCTGGAACAACAAAAAGATAGCGTGGCTGCATTAACAAGCTGATTATTGCTAATAGGCGACTTATAGCTGACAATATCACATCTAAGTTGCACTTTTCAATGAAACCGGATCATACGAAGGCCAATTTTAACACATTGACGTAATATATTTGATGGCTCAAAACAGACTTTACCATTTCAACCACGTGCAAGAAATCTGATTAAACTTATAATGGACATTGCACCAATGTTTTTACCTAGTTTTAACAAGTGTTTCATAAACACAAAATTACCTCCAATTGCATCTAACTTTTTGACTCACCAACGTAGTTTAATCTTTGAATAAATGTTCTTCTTTGCATTTACTCTAGCTTTGAATGTTTAAAAATCAGAATAAAATAAAATGTAGATCTGCTGGGGCAATTTTTTTTGTTAGGCATTCACGCCCTCAGTTTCCACAAATTCCACGATTAAATGGCTTACAGATAACAAAATTAGCTTTCTACCTTCTCATTAATGATTACCTAACTATACTGTTTGTATACCACGTGAATATTGTTTTCGGGACTGTTTAAAATATCAGTTCAATAAGCTTGAAGTGCGAGCGTTGATAGGGTTTCAAAAAGCATTTAAAGAAGACGTTCAGAAAGCGCCTCAAGAAATTATTAATTAAGAAATTTTCATCGCACTTACTTGACATGTACATGTACAATGCCAAGAGTACAGATATCGAAACTCGCATGTAAATATCATGTGTAAATAAAATTTTATAACAGTTTGATTTTGGTCTCACTACTTTTACATCAATCTGTATATCGGTTGTGGAAACATTAATATTATGCCACACATTGTTTTCCCAAACCCAATAATTAACAGGGACATTATGTAGAAGGGGTGAACGAAACGTGGAAAAGGTAAAAACTGTATATGTCTCATTGATTATTGCTCAAGAACAGTCACTTCGTACTTGGTGACAATTGGTGTCCTAACTGTAATGCGTCTTCGCAAGCATTCTGGTTGATTGATCTTTGCACTAGTTTAATTTTAACACAATTATTCAAATTGGTAAAGAAATCAGTGAAGCAATTTATTCTGTTGAGCTGATTCAGATATCAGACCAGATGCAATGATCAATCAGGTTAACTGGATGAATTAGGTCTTCCAGATTCGACCGGGATGGCTCAGTTGGTAGAGCATGAAAGCTTCAGCCAAGCGGTCCCAGGTTCGAATCCTGGCCCGGACATTTTCACCCAGTTGGAAAATTACAACTCATATGATTGTTCTTTATCTGTTACTGCTTGTATTCCAATAAAAACAGTCTGTTTTCAGTACAATTTCTTAACGGTCTTTTAAGAAATTGTAAGACCATTTTAATTTTGCAAATCTCCACCTGCCGTTTTCCTGTTGAGAATAGATATTCCTAGGTGCGAAAAGAAAACAACAATTTGATGTTTGGAATAATGATAATTTGTATTAGTAAAACTACTCATCTTTTATAATTTATTGATGTCACGCCTTCAAATTGGAACCGAATAAAAATCCGAAAATCTAAAATCGGTGAATGTCGTTATTTCTGATATAACAAAACCCAGAATTGCACCAAAAACCATTATTTTTAAGGGAACAAAAACCACAACCGAAACAAAATATTTTATTTTAACAGAACCGGCACGATCATGGGGGGAAATATTACGGTTCGAAGGCCTGCGCATAATACTACATAAATATGTGCTTATATTAATTCCGTTTGATGACATCAAAGAAAATAATTAATATATAAAACAGGCATATTAGCTCACAGTGGATACAAATTATTTCAATTGTGTCTGAAGAGGCTGTCATAAACATTTTACTCGTAAAACCATTGTATGTGCAATCAGTGTCAGAAAAAACGATTCATCTATACTAACTCTGCCGCAAATAATCCTATAAAAAAGTTATTACCACCAATCAATTAATAATAATTTCTACTAATAAATACTTAATTTTTGCTTAGAGAGTCGTCTACATATAGAAATTGTAACAAACTTTAAAATTTTCAATATTAGCCCTAATTTTGACATCATATTTTTAATTTTCGGTAATTTTTGCCTATGAATACCAATCGGGTCATTGGAACATTCGGACAAGTAGTTTAATAATTATGCAGTTTAAAGTTTGGAACTCTTAACGGTAAATTCATTTTTCATCGTTGCAAAACAGAATGCAACGCGGGTTGTTTTTTAAGCATACGTCAAAAACTACTTTATTACTAATTTTAGATTCGCATACTTAAAGCTTCTAGAAATCTATTTCTGTTTTAAAAAATTATATGTTACTAATAATATTAATTTTGAAAATATGAATATTTTGAAATTAATTTTTGAAAACAACATCAATTGGAAACTATAATTTGTTTAACAGGAATAATTTTTTAGGAGCTTCAAATATGAGAAACCAAAATTACAGCTGGTCCCACCAAATAGTGTTTGAGTTAGCCTAAAAAGCTATCCTCATTCCAATACCCCTAGACACAAGCAAATACTTGTGTGTATACAGGTATATGTATATATAATATATTAACAAAGATGTGCTGAAAGTACCAATACTCATGATCACAATTTTTCCCACTCTGGCATAAGTTAATCTATTTTATTTTCTTTATGCTTGTAATTAAAAAAAATTATTTATTATGTAATATAAATCAAACAAAATTACATAGATAAATTAGGTTAGTCCTTATGCAAAACCCTATAAAAACTCCAATAGCCTAGAATAGGTTAAAAGCGCTTTGTCTAACCTTGTTCAAAATCTTTATTTCAATTTTCTGTATGTAGAATATGTAGAGTCTGTATCAGAGCATATTTGTGCTAGCTAGTCACTAGTGGCTTAAAAGGTCCACACTTTACACTTTTAACAGTTTTTAAGTCATTGAAATGATTTGAAAATGATATTGTTCAGCATCACAAATAGCACAGTTCTGAAAAAGAACTGAATTTTAAAAATGACGTAATAAGAGATACTTTGTCCCTTATTACCCCCAACAAAAAGGAAAAACGGGGTAATAAGAGACATGCCTGAAAGTGCGTAACTAAAAGAACGTTTAATAATTTACAAAGTATAATATTAATTAATTAGAGTATTAATAGTCAAAAACTGGCATAAAAGTTATTTCTAAAATTTAAATCATTTTACTCTATAGCATTTTATTCTGAAAAAGCCTTGAATTGCTATAAGAAGTTTAATCTGAATACATTTTCCGAAAAAAAAAAAAAAAAAAAAAAAAAATTAAGTACAATTATGTAAACCAGCATAGAAAATTTAAATAACTAAATTAAAAAAAAAAAAAAAAGTAGATTAAAGGAATTAAAGTTACAAAAAGGAAAAAGAAAACTATATGCCCAACGTATACAAATATTAAATAAATCTAATGAGGGGTTTATTAAATGATACAAAATGTTACAAAAAATATGAAAATGAAAATAAATATTTATTTTGTAAATGCATAGGTTCCATTTTCACGAACAGGGTGTCAAAATTAATTACAACTTTAGAAAAAGTGAATAGGTTAAAAAAAAATGACATTATCAATTGACTATCATAATGACATTTTATGCGGTAAGTTATTAGTATAAGTAAAAAGTAAAAACTATATTTTAACATTTTAGTTATATTTTTAAATATACAGGGTTGTCCGAAATTATTGAGCGCATTTCATGTTTGAAAAAAATAAAAAACAAAATGAGGTTACGTACATGTTTATTGTTTTCTTGGAAAAGACAATTTAAAACAGTTTTACACAACAACATTTTAAACATTAAATAAGTTTTACATAAGCCGGAAGATGGCGCGACAACATTGCGCGAGGAAAATTTACTGATTGCGTCAGTCTGCAAATGGATACCGTACAGGAAAAAGAAATGTGCGTTTTGCGATTCCATGAAAGCAAATCCATTGTAACTGTTCAGAGGCGTTTTCGCTTAGAATATTCAAATCGTCGTCCTGCAAGTAAGGACTCTATAAAACGTTAGTACCAGCAATTTAAAGTGACGGGAAATGTGGAACTTATTTTATGTTTAAAATGCTTTGTTAACACTTTCCAACATAGTTGAAAAGTGTTTATGAATTCGGTTTGTCTGTCTGTCTGTCTGTCCATGCTCTAACTCACGTAAATATACACGGATCAACATGCAATTGATATATGTTATTGAGGCTTACTGTGGCATGTTCGGTATTGAAAATGAAGTGTGTAGCACTTAGAGTTTTTTTTTTTTTTTTTTTTTTTTTTTTTACAAGGACACTCAACAGAATTCCGTTACATTGCGGTCTATGGGGAAAAATCATTTGCGGTTTCTTTTAATGATGTTACACAATTTCAAACATATTGAAATTGATATATATCACTAACGTGGATTACAAGAGGCTTACTATAGAATATTGTGTGTATAGCTTTCATCGTTCATTTACAGGGACGCACAAAATAATTCGGTTAAAGTACTGCTTATTAATAATAATTGCTGGAAATGCTTTTTCAGTTGAACGCGTTTTTAAATTTAACTCATTTTGTAAAACTGTTTTCAATTGTCTTTCCAATAAAACAATAAACATGTGCGTAAATCGTTTTTTTTTTTCAAACATGAAATGCGCTCAATAATTTTGCACCACTCTGGTACATTAAGGGGGCTTTATTTGGCTCGCCTCTTATCCCCTCTTTATCTTATTACACAGCCTTCTCCTATATTTATTCTTAATTATTCAAAACTCGAAAGAGCAATTATGTTCTTCATTTTCTCATCATTTCTTTTCATTTTTTTTTTTTTTTTTTTTAATTTCTTTTCAGTCTCGTCAAAACTTACCGATTTTATGAAAGATCTTTAGAAAAAGCGAAACCATTCTTAACAGGAAAATGGGAATTCCAATGTGAAAATTTTAAATCTCTCCCTGAAAAACTAAATTCAAGAGATGCAGAGGTAATTTTAAATGACTTGAATTTTATTTTCATCTCATATTTATTTTACTTACTTATTTTTATTATATTGGTTATTTACGCAGTTCTGGTATATATTTAGACCATTTCCAACTAAATAACAAAAAGTTGGAAATTGTACGTCAAACGTGACAAATGAGGTGCGTTCCTACTATAACTAAGTTTTATAAATGTTCAGATCTTGGTGCAACGGCTGTTGCACTCTTATGCAAAAATACATGAATACAAAATTTATTTTATGTAAAGATTTTCATATTATAGATATTAATTTTATTTTATGACATTAATTAAGTTTCAATACACTTTTACAAACAAGTAATTACAATTCTGTTACATTAAAGTTATACTATGCGCAAATATCCAATAGAACACAATGAAAATAAAAAATTCATCATTATTATTTCACTGAAAAAAATTATTTATATCGTCTGTTATTATGATATGATTGATTTCCGCGATAAAATAAATACATTTTAAGTTGGCAACATTTTATCTTTTGTTGGCATTTACTGAAAATTCCAACGGGAAACTTATGCTTAGCTTTGAAAATTTCAGAACTTGAAATCCATATTTAGACTTTTTTTTGCATTTAATATCTATTTCTCCGGAAACATCTATCCAAAAAACTGTCGGTAGATTATAGGATTGCTATAAATAAACAATTTTAGTATACAAATTTGGTTTTTGAATTCAGTAATACGGAAATAATATGACTTTATCTTAAATAGAACGTAATCACCATAGCAACCTAGAATCATTACCTATCATGGGATATCACTGAATTAATTTCGTATGATAGGATTTAATAGATTGAAGAATATTTTTATTACTATTTTTCTGTGTTTTGATTTGATTTTCATAAAATTTGAAATGACCCGACAAAATTCCGCAACGATTATATACATAATATTATATATATATAATTATATATATAAAATACTTACAGCTGCTTTTTTTTATTATAATAATTTTAGTGGTTTACGTACGTAGCTCAATTATGTGTGCGTTAAATTTGTGTTTTATTTATATTATTTATGGTTTTATTTACTTATTGATGATGTTTTAATATCGTTATAAATATCGCTAGAAACAAATGCTGAATTATTTATATTGTTTTAAGTGCAAACGGTCTTTATATCTTTCGTAATTGGGCTACACACGATAGAGATGGATTTTTAAAAAAATCATGCTTGAAAATTATTTTAATAACCGCAGAAACTCAGTTAATTGTGATGCAGTTTTCAAACAAATTGAATTTGAAAGAACTTTTTTTGCCTATTCGACGGTGCAAAAATTGGAATTGTGCGATATTCAGAACTTAAAAAATTGCAGTAAAATCTAAATTTATTGGTCAGGTGTTGCTACCAACAATATGACGTCAGCGTTACTCACGGACATGTTTTTGTTTTATAATATAGATAGATGTACACCATTCTGCTGACAGATACAGAGAGGAGAAGCGGCAGGAATGAAACAGTTTCCATAAAAACAAATCTTACCCAGCATGTATATTATACAAGAATATTCTTTGTCATGTTCATAAATCAACATGTGGAAGGAAGGACACCCCTACAATACCGTAATTTCTGGCCTATAATCCGCGGATCAAACAATCATGTTTCGACCCAGAAATTTTACTTTATAAAATGCAATTTACTAGATCGCTGTAAATATTTGACTTCAATTATAAAATAAAGTTTCTGTGTCGAAACATGATTGTTTGATTCGCGGATTATAGGCCGGAAATTACGGTAATTTATGGACTTTCTGTATTACCAATACAAAACGTGTGGAATCAGGTTTACCTTCATTCTAGTTGTTGCGGGAGAATCAAAGTAGTTGCAAATATTTTCAGGAAATAAACCTACAAATCTGCCAGTAATCACAAATTAAACGCTGTCAGACAAAAAATGTATTTGAACAATATCACATACTAAGTAATACATAATATTTATGCATATTTTCAATACATCGTCAAAACAAATGTAAACATGTCTAGTCACATTCAAGTTTTAAAATCTTTTCTTATCTTAATTGATCGAGAAAAAAACAAAAATATTTCGTGCGTGAGGCACAAAACCAAAAGATCACGGTTAAATGAACAATGATAATTGCAACAAAATCTATATTTACGGCCGTATAAAAATAACCGTCAAAAGTCATATAAATGCGTAAAATAATATGTTTACGAATGGAGCGTGTCCCATTCAGTCTTCACATCTCGCTACTTTTCATAAGTCCCGACACGGCGGGTTAATAAATTCAGAAGTACGAAATGTAGTTTTCAAACACGAAATTTACTATAATCTAGTGCAGACCACAAAAATTCTCTATAGGCTCAGAATTTCAATACGTTAACGAAAGGCTGTCCAACGCGCCGGACCTTTTAAGGTTCTCTGGGCGGTCCTTCGAATGTTTCCAGTTATTAGCGTTTTCATAAAATAAAAATACATTTTAAAAAAGTCTTCAGTCTAAAATAATTTGTAATTGCATACTTTATCATTACAGTCCTACGTTAAGATTTTTAGCTCCTTCCACTTTCAAAAATATTCCAGATAGGCTCCTCTCAAAAACATTTAATGTTAAATTTATTAAGACTTTTTTTTTCTGCAATTTACTTTTACATTGAGTGCCTGTATTTAAAGGAATTTAAGGCTATCACTGTGAGACCTATGTAATCCTGTAAGCGTGTGTGTATCGCTTCAACATTTGCAGTGAGATATATTGTTCCATGTTTCCAATCAAGTGTATAATAGCGTCCTTCATTGAGTGCCACCAGCTACAGTGCACCCCTGATGGTTGAAAAGTCGTACAGGGCTGCGATAGAGTATTTAACGCTATTTGGAGAGTCGCTATGAATACCGGATTCACTTCGTGCTAATACCATATTAAAATCATAAATTTCTTAATTTGATTTATAAAGGTGTTATTTTTCTTCCTTTTTAGGTATTTTGCGTGGATATGAAAGATTTTACTGTGGAAAAATTTATCGAATGTCTACGCTCTGGATGTCCGTTTTATCGTGTTAACAATAAACCTTACGAAGAAAAGTTGAGGAACACATTACTGTGAGTAAATAATGTTGTTTGAATTTATTTTATTATTGTATTAATCAACTACCTCTACTAATAAAATTTAAAGCCCCGCCTAACAACACTGGCTGGTTACAGCCCTGCGTCATAGTGTATTTTGGGTTAAATGTTAAAGGAAAATGCCCCGAGTGATAAGCTTTTATAATATTTAAAACAACTGCTAAAATTCTTGGCTTCAGATATACACATTGCTTAACTTTTTGATTACGAGAATGGGACACCGTATACGTTCTAGCGACTATATTTTTTAAAATTCTAATCGTACCACTTTTTGAAAAATAATCGGTACTTTTCTAGTATAGTGCCCTTGCCGAAATAGAGAAAATGGCCTTCACGAGAGAAGGAAATTTGGCAACATATTTTCTGGCAACCTACTCACCGTTTCATATACACAAGCATTTTTTTTCATATTTATATAATTTATTAATTATAAAGAATCCATTTATCTATTTTTATATTCAAACAGGCATATATTTTTTTTTAGTAAAAAACAATAATAATATATATACAGTGTGATTCATAAATATTGAAACAATAGGCTATCTCCTTAAATATTGCCCCTAGGCATATACTTCCAATTGCAAATTTTCATAAAAAAAAGGTGCAAAATTTGATGAGAAAAGTTGCAACTCCATGGGGGGTCTATTTGAGAAAATACAAAAATTAAATTTTTATACGGTCCCCGTAGGATAAAATTTCCAATTAGGTAATTTTTCCTTATCCATTCCTGAATTAAACAAAAAAAAATCCATCTTGATATCTGCAAAATTCGCAGAGATATTAAAATCCAAAATTCGTGAATTACACCACTTAAGCATACCTCTGAGCTACGCGATATCAATTCACTTGAAATGCAAGTTAAGGATCGGCCATAAATTTACACATTATTAAAAGTCGATCTAAGACAATGCCTTAACTTTTAGACATAAAATAACAACGTATAGATTTTTGCGTTAAACTTGCTTGAGAAATATGCTAGAGGTCTGCATGAGCCCGAGCTTGGCGCCAGGTCCGTAACCGGCACGGACCGCTAGCGGGACGTGCCGTCCCGTGTCTTTATTGTTCTTAGGACGTGTTGGGCAAGCAATAAGTTTTGTAAAATAGTAATGGCGATAATGAAACTTCTGTTAACGGAATCATTGGAAATATATTTTAATAAATTACACAGAAATATTTTCAAAAATCTACTTTTTGTTATACAGCTTCAAAAGTTATGATGTTTTTAAACCTATTTTTCATTTATTCCAAACGACATTGTTTTTTTAAAAATAAATCTTTATTCGAATGTAATAGTCTAATAGTATAAATAAGCATTAACGTTGCTGTTGCGTATTGTTTTGAATAGATGCCAAGCTCCCACTAATCTTCCGTTATAAGTGTGTTTATTTGACCCAGGTTTAATACATTTGAACCAGAAACTCTTGTAAGAAATTCAATTTAATAAATTCGACTTAAAACCTTTAAATTAAATAAATCAAAGATTCATTAAATAAATTTTCTTGTTTTAAAGTGGTTAACTGGTTCAAATTAATCTACATATTACGGAGGATTAGTGGAAGGTTTGGCAGCTATGTTTTTATCATGCGAACACGTAGTAATCTAAAACATACTGTAAAATTTTCTTATAAATATGTATGTAGTATTCTTAAAAATAATTTTGATTGTATCTTAAGAAAAATGGGAATTTTTTGTTCAAATTTCGGCTTGTGCAGAAATCTAAAATATGCACAGACACCTGTCTAGATAATGAATTATATAAAATTTAGTGCATCGCCCATGAAAATGGTTTTCTTTCGCATCATATCAATAAACCCATCTATGACCTGAAACATAAAGTGCATAAAAGAAATTTATTTCTCTAATAAACTTAAATTTTGTAACTTTGGATTTATACCAGATTTGTATGAGAGACTAGGGTATGTGTTAAACAAATTTAATATCTGTTCCCGAGAGCCAAGCTATCGAAAGTCACATCTCACTTATTTTTCATGAGAAGGAAAAGAAAGAAGACAACTGTGCTATTACAATATGTGACTTACAATGTTATAAAACAGAGTATCTCTGAAATAGCTTATGCTGCAAGTATAGCGATAGTTTGGCTCGAAAGAGAACAGTTTCTTTAGTATTAAATAGAACAGGTAATATTATTTTATTTTATTTTTCGTTTGTTTGTTTGTTTTGGATTGTTTCAAAAATCTAGCTTTCAAGCCGTGGTTGTCATGTAAATTTTGAAAGATTTTCTAAAATCTTTAGAAATCTTAAAGTGCCATTACACGGGAAAATTTGAAGCGACAAAAATTGCCTGCCACTCGTCAGTTTTCAAAGCAGTTCATTTAGTTTTTCAAAAATGGCTTTTCCATCGTCAGTTTTCCAAGCCTTTGATTGGTTGTTCCGAACGACAACGCTTCCTGATGTGTTTGAGGGTCATCGCAAGCGTCAAAATTTCTCCGAGAAAAGATAGTTGCTTGCTTTCGGAGCAACTCTTTTAAAGCCATAGATTAACAGTGAATCGCCCGTAATTAGAGGCAACTTTTACGCCTCGTGTAATTGCACTTTTAAGGAGAAAAATATGAAGTTTTCAGGGCTAACACTATGAAAAAACTCGAAATCGAAATGTTAGAAAAGTCTTGTTTAAATCAACTGACACATTTAAACAGTGAAAAAAAAAGGTGAGAATGGCGAAAATTAAACTAAATCAGAAATTGAAGCTACAGGAAAGAGTTACTTACTCACCTGGAAGCTTTTAAAAAGCATTTAAACGTCCTATTAGCAGCCAATCTTTGTTTAAAACTTTAAATGCATTTTTCTGCATCATAGGTTTTTTTTCAGCTATTCTCATCTTTAAATGGATATAAGTCAATAACCGTTAAAGATAAATGGTTCAAACTTGGAATATATCTTTTTCAAATATTTTACTTAAATTTTAATTCGGCAAATTTGAAAAAAATATCCACATTTGAAAATATGATTTGTTTAAAAAAAGTTGCATCTTTCATTTTTGTTAATTGCTATATTAAAACTTATATATTTCTGTTTAATTAAAAGAAGAAAATTCAATTCGACGAATAATATTTCGAGCTATAACAATTTTAAATTACTCTGATTTTTTTTTCTTGTGTAAGAAGTTTTATGATATGTTTCTGTTTACAAATTACATGATTAACTATCACAAAAAAATTCAAAATTCTAACTCTTTAAATAGATCAAAAAATAAATAAATGTTTCCCGGATACCTTACATTGTTTCTTGAATTACACACATTTCAATTTTTGTCTGATCCCTTGAAACCTCACGAATTATTAAAACGGACATATCTCTCCGAGTTTTGCAGATATCAAGATGGATTTTTTTTTTCTGGAATGGATAAGGAAAATTTTCCTAATTAGAAATTTTATCTTACGGGGACCGTATAGAATTTAATTTTTGTATTTTCTCAAATAGACCCCCATGGAATTGCAACTTATCTCTTCAAATTTTGCACCTTTTTTATGAAACTTTGCATTTGGAAGTATGTGCCTAGGGATAATATTTAAGGAGATAGCCTATTTTTTCGATATTTATGAATCACACTGTATAAATAAAATGGTTATACATATATAAATACCTATATATGAAAAAAAGCATAAGAGTTCATCAGATTTGTTTTTATATGTGTTTGTAACATTTGGCAACAAATCTCACTTTATTAAGCTCGAATTGCGCCAAACTTTTAAAAAAAATCGCCCGTAGTGGGAAAGTACCAAATAATTTTTGCCGTACACTTATATTAGTTTATTTTCAAAAAATATCTAACGCTTTTTTTTTTAATTGTGGTACGATTAAATATAAAAATAGTCGTCAGATTTGCCCCCGCAATCAAAAGATTAAATAAATGAACGGCTAGGGTGTAAAATAATGTACCTAAACAAAATTCAACATTCGAGGTATTCAAAATTTAAATTTTCTAAAGAAAATTATACAATCAAAGCTAATGTGATTGCTAAAACAGCTGATTTGTTAAGATTGGACCTTCAGTTAACTTATGTACGACATTTTGTGTCTGATAAATTTTATTTTATTCGATTTATGTGCAAAGAATCTTTATTATTAAAATTCATGTCTAAAATTTAACTAACTTTGATAATGATGGCATATATTGAGTTTAAAATAAACCTCGTACTTTTAACCCTCAATTGCATAGTGATGTAAATTTCCATCACTTTTTATTTAACTTTTAATATATAAATCAACTTCTTCGCCACCACTATATTTATATAGAAATATTAATCCAGTAAATTTCCCGTGAACTATGCTGCTGAACAAAGTTAAAAATCTATCTTAAAATTTCTGGTGTCTAATATTTAATATATGTATAAAAAAAGCACAATTGTAAAAGAAAAACTCATACAAAGAAGGGTTAAAAGGTTCTCAGGATGCAACTAAACAATTTTACATAAAAATCAAGAAAAAATATATAAAAAGTTAGTTATCACGTATTAAACCTGAACTCCTCAAATATTATCTTTTGATTTATTAAGTTATTTAAAAAATAATCGAGCATTAAACATGAAAAAGCAAAACCAATTTAATTTTTCCGTACAATTTAGAGACAGGACTAAGTGTTGATACGATTATAAAAGTGGTCAAAAGTTTCTTCTAATTTTTTTGTTGCATTTTTTATTCTGTATTATATTTATTCATTCTATATATTACAAAGTAAAAACATGTCCTGACTTCATATCGACGCTGGAAACGATGTAAGCAACATAATTCCACTTTTTCAAAAAATTTATTACTTCTAAGTATTGCATAATTTTAATTTTTACACCGTGGAATAGGGAAAAAAATATTCTTTCAAATGCAAATTGTTTGAAAACTGTACCTCACTTCACTGATATTGTATGGTTTTAAAAACAATTTTCAAGCATGATTTTTTAAAAATCTATCTCTATAGCATGCACCTCGATTACTGAAGATTAACCCGTTTGCAATTAAAATAATAAAAAATGCTCAGCTTTCCTTTTTCAATTAATATTCCATAACGGTATTAACACTTCATCAATAAATAAATAAATAAATAAAATAATATAAATAAAATACAATTTTATCTGATATGTTATCGAACTGCGTGTTCAAACAGTGAAACAATCAGAATAAAAAAACCTTCGGAAAGTAGCGAAATCTTTAGCAACATCTTCGGCTATTAACCCTTAGCATACGGCTAACAAAAGTATCGCTTTTAATAAATTTTAAAACTTTATTTGAATAAATTATTGATATTTTTCATATAAAAATGCTGTTTCGAAATTCGGCAAGGCATCGTTACCTCGATGCACCTGTGGGAAAAAAGGTACCTCCTTACATTATATCCTAGATTGTACCCTGACTGCCCACCATCACATTAGAAAGCCATCACAAATGAATCTGTTGGCCTGGTTTGCCTACATGCTGAAATAGCCAAAAATGCTTCAAAAAATAACAGATTGTATGCTTCTGCTAGAACGCAATCAACACTTATTCATGCTGCCTCCATTGGACTTAGTGGAGACTGAAGATGAAGTGGACTTCTAATACGCATAAGGACCTTTACACACTACATAAACTCTAACCTTAACAATTAAGTTATTCTTAATGACATCATACACTGTTATTTAGTATTTTTAGCATAATTTATCATTGTTTACTATAGTATTATTATTCATTCATTATTGTTCATTTAGTACTTACTTCTATCCATTATTATTATTTACGTCAGCATCTTACAGTATTATTACACGGTAGTATTATTGCTCAGTATCACATAGTAGTATTTAGTACTGCTCAGTAAGATTAGTAAATTTTATTTTCAGAATTTGTATTTTTGGAATCTTGTATTTTCAGAATTTGTATTTCAGAATTACATAGTATAATTATTGCTCAATATCACAAAGTATAATTTAGTAATGTTCAGTATAATTAGGTAAACAAACTTTCTGGGCGGGGCTAGTTGAGCTTAAGCCGAAAGGTAAGTCCTCCCCGCCCTGTTTGACCTTGACCTTGTTGGTGGACAATCTGGAACAAAATATGTCAAATGTAAAAAAATCTATCGGAATTTTCAATAAAAAATTGTCTTAACCTGTGTTCTGTAACCCAAAAAACACAAGTTGGATCCACTGGTATTATATAATATAATCATTGCAATTGTTAAACAAAACTTTTTTGTTTGTCAAACTTGGTCCTGGCCTTGGTAATTTTCGAATTTTAATTTGTATATTTGCGAAAGATTATTAATAAATAGTGCACAACTCTATCTGTAAAGAAATATATATTTAATCATTCATTCGTTAAGTGAACTAATATGGTTTCATCACTGTTTTTGCTTGATAAATAAATTAATAACTATATATATGATAAAATTTACATAAGACTAACTGAGATATTTAAAGTATAAAAATTATGGGAATATGCTGCGTGTTTATTTACTATTTATCTGTACTTTTTAAAAAAATGAACTTGTTTCAGAAATTACCCAAAATTCATCCAATTTATATGTGCTTTTCTCTTTCTTTTAGCCGATATTTTTTGACATACCTGCTAAGATGTTTTGTACTGGGAAGCGTAGTTTTAGTCTTGTACTTGACTTTATTTAAAAGGATCATTGTCGCTCTAGAACTGTAAACTCGGATCAGAATGTAGAACAAGACTGATGCTACTACTGACTATTTGCTTGTATTTTCCCGAAAGAAAATATTGAATAAGATTTCAGTTTATATATTTTTTCTAATAAAATTTTCTCAAAAGATTTTCTTTTATTTCATTATCGATGGGATAACTGTTATTTTTATTTATTGAAAAAACCATATATTTAAAAAAACATATAAGACATTCCGATTATATGGAGGATTACTCAATTTAAATGTATATTCATTAAGTTTTAGTTGGACGGGTATTATGGAAGATTTCTCTTTAAAGACATAGTAGACCATCCTTACCTTCAAACGTCTATGTGAGTATTATATTCTATTACCATGTTTCTCCGAAAATAACACCTAATAGGGTTATAAGCTTTGGCATGATTTTCCAGAACGTTTTTAATATAAGCCCTATCCCAAAAATAATTTATACTGTAAACATGCACGAAATTATCATGAGTCATTAAAACAAAATGTATTTAGTTTGAAATAAGAAATTTAAAATTCAGTTTGAATTTTTTATAGGAAATAGCATGAATAAAAATCGAAAAATCACTCTTTTCTCAATTTTATACACTTTTCTTTAGATAAGACTTCCTATACATGGACAGCATTTTCATTTTATTTTTGCTTTCGTCCTTTTGCGAATTACCCCGATGTTAGTGCCAATGGATTGTAAAATTTTTGTAAATTACATAGTTTTACACAAAGTATCGGAATGTAAAAGTGTAATGAATGAAAAGATGTGTTTTCTGTAAAACATGACGTCATATTCACCGACAGCAGTGTTTCGTATTTTTATGAATACAACCCCACTGTTTTAGAGTAGAAAATAATAAACATATTTTGAGCTTAATTTCGTTGCCACAGGTAAGAAAATGTAGCAAAAATTACATCATTCAGATGCAATCATATTAAAATGTTACAGATTTCTGAATGGAATTTGCATGTTTTCACTGGAACCTTTTAAAAAAAGAAAAAAAAAGTCATCCTCTCACAATAAGTGATGAAACTTTTAGGGCAAGAATTAATGTAAGATTGGGACAAAATCTGGTGTTGAAATATGCTTCTCAAATCAAACCATGAATGTGGAAGAAATTTTGAAAATTAAACAGTGGACCACTTAGAATTATTAATCAGAAAAAGGTAGATTTTTAAATTCCATTTAATCTCGATCCTACAAAAGCGGAACTGATAGATTGCGACCGGCTTTCTATGACACCTCAAAAACCAATTTCCCCTGCACTAGCAGAAGCCAAAACCAGCGCAGAATCACCTGATGAAAGTAATATTTTGCCATTTTTGAGGCAGAACCCTTCCCACATCCGACCCAAACTAAGATTTTTTTTGTCTTAAGTGCCCCTCAATTGCAAGACAATAAACATATTAACATAAGAAACAAAACATAAATTTAAAAATTAAGAAATATTAAATTTATACTACATATCATTTTTTCACCAGAAACGTTCTTCCCCTCTGAAACTCCTGTTTAAAATCATTTTTTAATACATTAACATAAAAGAAAAGTTGGAAATTGTACGTCAAACTGGCAAATGAGGTGTGTTCGTACTATAGCTAGTTATATAAATATTCAAATCTTGATGATTTTTAATTCTGTGCAATGAATTATATCGTCTGCAGATTGATTTCTGTTAATAAAATAAGTATCTCGGTCGTTTGAAGGTTAAACCTCGGAAGCTCCTATAACAAGAAAGCTCCGATTTTTTTTTTTTTTTTATTATTCAAATTTCTTAATAAATATTTTTATTAATATCTTCTAAAGTTTTAATTCGATTTTCATAAAATTTGAAATGTCCCGACAAAATTCTGCAAAAATAATAAATCTAAAATTGCAAACGATTCGGTTGGGTAGTTTTTGCGTTGTTATATGCGGACGGACGGACGGTCGGACCAGACGACGACAATAGGTGCTACGTATTTATATAATTAGGAACGCACCTAAAAATGGAATTAAAACGTTTGTTAAACTGGGAACGGACGAAAACTATTTTCTTTCCTCTGACTGTTAGTGCTTAGTTGATTAAAGTAACTTCAGATGAATATATTTCTTATCAAAATCATCAAATATATATAAAAAAAAAATTCAATTTAAAAATGCAAGAATGGGTGATGTCTCTTCCCACAATTTGCTGGGGCTTATCAGTGACGGATCTAAGGGGGGGTTAACCGGGGAAGCTGCCCCGGGTGCAAGACTAGGAAGGGCGCAAAAATGAGGAATCATAAAAGATTAAGAATAAAGGAAAATTAAAAATTCACATGAAAAGATATTCAATTTTATTTTGTTCAACGGCGGTTTATTTTCGCTGCATAAGAATCAGAAATAAAAAATAAATTAATTTATGTTACATTACATAAAATATCAGATTGCCACCAGTTTTTTTAAGAAATTTTTATTTATTTAAAATTCAAAGATTTTGTGTCATCTCATTCCCGATATTGTTGTATGTTGTTTTACAGCGTGTGCTGTATTTTATTTCGGTTATGTCTAAAAGACATTCGGGAGATTATTACAGAAAGAAGGCTAAAAAAAGAGAAGAGGAGGCTTCACAGCTATCATCTACTATGTCCTCATGGCTTAAGCCGAGCGATATTCATGAAGCTCTTGGGCAAGCCTCCTCACCGAGCTGAACCTGGGAAACATACATTTAATTTATGCTTATTTTATAAAAAGTTTCCTGATACGAATTGACGTGTATTTATTTGATAATGATTCTCATCAATGGCCCATTACCGCAGATCTGTTTTAAGACTTTAAAACAAGCCTGCACATGTTGACTTGGACTTGGAGACCTTTTATCAGCGCCCAAGGGAGGGGCCATCGCCACATCGCTGCTCCTTTGAATCCATAGATAAACTATACATAGATAAACTTACTGTTTCTAACTGATGTATTTATATTTGTAGTAATTGCTTGTATAAATAAGAATATTGTGCATATTTTTGAGAAATTTTGTAACATATAAAATGAAAATAAAGAAACGCTCGTATACAGAGTTAGACAAATCCAAGTGACTTGAATTCAAAAGGCTCACTTTACATAGTTCTCGCTCATTAAAAGAATAAAAAGAAAATGCAAAATAAAATTAAAAGATTTTTTTTAAATTAAAAGCGATGAAAGAGTTGAAATGTTTAAAAGCTAGTAATGTAAGAAAAATATTTAATGTAAGAAAAATAAATTTCAATTTTTAGAAATTTTTTAAACAGTCAAGTTCAAATACATATTTTAAAATGTTACTCCTCTTTTATTTTATTTTTTGTCATTTGTTTACATGGTTGTAAGTAATATAGTCAACAAATTTAAAAACCAGCTTTTAATAAATGGATTTAGTTTTTGGAAAGGAAAAAAAAGTTGTAACAGAAAAAAAAGAAAAAGAAAAAATGTGTGTATATATCTTTTTTTAAAAAAAATCATGATTAATATCATATTATAATAATATTAAAGTATTAAATGAATTTTCAATCTTATCCTTAAAGAGGCATACTTCTCTTCAATGTTCAAAAATTCAATTTTTCTAGGAACATGTGAATAAAGCAACAGCATTTTCTGCTTAGTTTGAAATGATTTGCATGAAAAAATTCCTATAATTACATTACTTAAGACAAAACACAATTCCTTTGTAAGCAATACATAAAAGAATATTTTTAAATTGTATGCATCAAAACGATAAAAGTGTGCTTTTTTTTTTAATTGCGCGCAAAATGTATTTTTACATGCAATCTTCACCGATTTATAGATGTTATTTTTATCGTAACACGGTACCTATGTATGTGTTTATTTTAGCAAAATTTATATTTCAAAAATAAAGTTGAAAGTAATGCAGGCTTTTTTATCAATGCAAAAGTAAATGCAAAGTAATGCAATATTCACTACTCTTTAATATTACCAAATTTGAATTCATAGTGATGACATGCTTCTGGCATAAAGTGCTGACTCAATTTGATATAGTGAACAAACTTTTTTAAAGGGAAGACGTGGCAGGTCTGTAAAACACTTAAATGGTCTCATTAAAATGTTATATTCAGAAAGGGCAAGTATTGCACCTAATGTAATACATGATGAAAATGGCATTGCTACTGATATTGGTATTGAGGCAAAATTTAGGCAAACAAAGAAGACAAAAAGGAAGATGTTTTTTGATGAGCTTTGTGAAGATGAAAGTAGTGCTATTTCTGATGAGGAGAAATTCAGAATAAAGATCATTGTAGTGGACAAAATCCTAACTAAATTAAGAAACAGATTTGAAGTTATTCAAAATCTCAATGACATGTTTAGTTTTCTTCATGCAAGGAATTTCCTAAAAATGTCAAAATAAGAATTACAAGCGCAAACTGAGCAGTTTGCAAATATGTATAAAAACGTATAGATAAAAAGAAACTTCTTCTGGAAGTCGAAAGCTTCAAATATCATGCACTGGAGTTAGACCAAAAGATGAAGTCAAGTTCGGCTATTGAACTGCTAAGAATGATAAATTTATATGGACTTCAGGATGCTTATCCAAATCTAACTACTTGTCTAAAAATGTTCCTAACACCTGTATCCGTCGCTTCTAATGAAAGAAGTTTCAGTAAATTTAAATTGATTAAAAGATATCTAAGAAATTTAACAAAAGAACAACGATTATCCAATTTATGTATAATAAATTTAGAAAATGAGATAGCTTGCAAATAACTTTATGACGACATAATCAAAACTTTTGCATCAAAGAAAGCTTGCAAAGTAAATCTTTAATAGGTATTGTAGATGTTAAAACAGGTATATTTTCTGTAATTTTTGTATCGTATAATATTGTACTTTTTATATAGAAAAAATGCATAGTAAAAATTCAGATATTGAGTATTAATATTACTTCCTTAAGCAGTTGTTTACGCAGATTTTATTCTGATATTCTTGGCAGCAGGGGGGGGGGGGGGGCGCAAATCTACAAGCTTGCCCCGGCTAAAATTTAGTTTAGATCCGTCTCTGGGCTTATGTCTCCACCCCGCCCACTGTTTTGACATCCAGAAATTATTAAAGTACTCGGAAAGAAAGCAAAACTGGGGAGTTTTCAAAGTTTCGATGAAGTAAAATAAAATAATATAAATGTTTACTTTATTTTGTTTTAATAATAATAACTCTAGATAAATATTATTTTAAAAGGTTGAGTGCTGCCATCTGGTGTAATGTGTAATATTCAATTAATAAACAAATGTTTATTAAATATTATTCTTAATAACTTTTATTCACTACTTTAATTTATCTTTTTCGGATTATTTTTTTAACACCTTTGCTACTAGTACTATATTCTAAAAGAAAGAAACATAAATAATGTCAGATTTAATGTTTGTCACATGAAATTATCCGCTAAATATCAATGCATGTACATTTATTAAGGCATACTTCAAAATTTCGAAGCATCAATTTTATTTACGTACCTGCCTTCTTGTAGGAACATGGTGTGTATATATCTTTTTTAATTTTTAAACTTAAAATCCTGAAACATTTAACGCTATGAAACTGATTTAATTCTAATAATGTTTGGTAGCAATTTAGCAATGAAACAAAAAATAGATATATAAAATTTGAGCTCAAGGAATCTCTAATTTTAATAATAAGCTTGTAAAACATTGCATCTTTCGAGTTTAATAAAACATTTTTATTTTTATTTTACGTGCTTTCTTAAATATTATACAAAAACACATTTTCTACAAAAAATACCAATCATAATTGAAGTTTGGTGCTGCCACCTGTTGGGAATTTGTTATATGGATTTATTATATAGTAAGTAAAATCTATATTAATAAAAGAAAGTTTCGCCTTCTGTGTCTATATCTGTCTGACTGTTTGTTGGCGATGGCTAGCGAAATCTACTGCACCTAGAGGTTTGAAAATTTGGATGAGAATAGTCCAAGGGAGATCCTAATGAACCTGATACTCAAATTTTTATTTATTTTTATAATTACCGAGATAATATTTTCGATCCGATTTTAAAGGTGTTTTTAATTAATATTAAAAACACATTAAAAATCGGATCGAAAATTTTATCTTTTTTTTCAAAATGGCTAAAGAAAAGAATACCTGCTTTCGAATTCAAAGCGGTAAGGAATGAATTTGGTAATTTTCACTAATTAGCAGAAATTAAGACAACTAATTAAGATATCGATTTGAAACTCGGCATACATATGTAAAAAAAAAAAAAAAAAAAAGTAAAGAAAAAAAGAAGGAAAGAAAATTACATCCAAATAACCAATTTATGTAAAAATCGGTAGCTATTTTTTTTTTTTTTTTTTTTTTTGCAAAAATTTGACGGAGACAATCTAAAAATTCAGAGAAAGGAGCCGACTTTCATCAAATCGGCTTCCATCTGTTTCCAGCCGATCGCTCCATTCACTATCCGAAAACGAAAAAAAATTAATTGTTATTTTTTACTAATGAGCGAAAATTCAAGAAAGTAATTAAGATATAGATTTGAATTTGGGAAGGGAAGACATCTGGGTGGACATTTTAGAGTATAAATTTCATGCATAGCCCCAGCACTCAAATCCTCAAACCCAAAACTCGGATCCCCGTGTAAACTCTAAATTGTTAATAATTCGCCTCCTTTTAACCCGATTTTCTTCGTTTTTGGGGCCTTTTCTCTATGTAGTTATTCCCCATTAATGCATTCCAGTTAAGACCTTGGTCCCCTGGGCCCCGGACCGGGGCTCCGTGTAGATTTTGTGAGCCATGCCTTTTTCACCCCTCCCCCCCCCCCACACTAATTATGTCACACTCTCAAATGCATAACTTTAAAGTTGAATCTTTGATCCCTCTTCCCGGGCCATCACCCTCATATTTTTATTGGAGCCCTAGGTTCCTTTTTAAAGCATTTTTCCCCATTTATGGCGCATTTCTTTAAAATTTTATCCCAATGATTTCTTCTTTCTCTATGCTTAATTTCGACTAATTGAAGAAATAACGCGCTAAGTACTAGCGTCTTTTAACAAGTTTTCATCTTAGGGCCCTGCTCTCAACTATCAGTTGGCCGCTTTTGAGCCCTTTACTATACACTGCAAAAAATAACTGTTGATTTTACAGTATAAAACTGGCACCCCAGCGCGGTAGCGTATTACTGCTTGCGCGGCAGCGTATTACTGCTAATTTTACTATTTAATACTGTAAATTTTACGGTATAATACTGGCAGCTGGGGCGCCAGTTTTGTACTGTAAAATCAACAGTTATTTTTTGCAGTGTAGCTACCGTAAAACTGATCTGATTTACTAGATTTTTATTTTCTAACATCTTCTTAGGTCTTCCAGCTACTAATATCAACTACAAAAAAATTTCTCAGTCATCAGCTACCACCATTTTAGGTAGATTTCGTAAGAAATACTACCTATTACATCCTCCTCTATGTGGGAATTTGTGAAAAAAATTTGCAGATCTACGCCGATCATGACTCCCAGAACCCAAAACTTTATCTATCTATCTATCTATTCTATATCACTTTTGTTATGGACACGATAACTTCAATAATTCTGCGCAAATTTCTTCCAAACTGATACGTAAAATCAAGGGGCATAAAATCTCGGTCAAGTTCGCTAATGCGCAAAATCGAACCAAGGGGAGGGGGGGGAGATGGGTGGGCTTTTTGTGAAAACAGAAAAAAACCCATAACTTCTTAATTATGATAGATATGGAATCCGTTTAAAGTTATTATTACTTCTAGGAAAAGGGCCAAAAATTTATATATGACAGATTTTTGATATCATTGAATATGGTCTCAAGGGGGAGGGGGGGTATAGGGGTTTAAGAAGAAAAAAATTCATAACTTCGTCAATTCACAAGATATCAAAACCACTTACATTTATCCTTTATTAAATCCTCTTGCTATTATCTACAACTTTTATATTGACAAGTTTTATATACGACCAACCCTTACAGCAAAATTAATAAAAAACAAAAAAATCCCCGCCGGCTTCGCCTACAAACACATGTAGATTTCAAAGTTGCCGGTCCCAACTGCCGCATCATGACAAAAAGGTCATTTCGTCTGCAATTCTCAAAAAACAGGTGCCCCACGGTCTGCGTCTTCGAAATCTACCTGTGCCTGTACGCCAAGCCGTCAGGGAATTTTAGGTAGATTTCGTAAGAAATACTACCTATTACATTCTCCCCTAAGTAGGAATTTTTGAAAAAATTTTGCATATCTACGTCGATCATGACTCCCAGAACCCAAAACCACACCAGTTCAAAACTTTATATATATATATATTTATTTATAGTATATACATATCTATGTATCTATCATTCTATATCACTTTTTTATGGACACGATAACTTCAATAATTCTGTGCAAATGTCTTCCAAACTGATACATAAAATCAAGGGACATAAAATCTTGGTCACGTTCGTTAATGGGCAGTGCGGCTGAGTGGTTAGAGCGATAGCCCGGAACGCTGTGGACCCAGGTTCGATTCCTGGCTCTGGGTAGTTTTTCACTTCATGTTAAGATTATTGTATTTAATGTATGTGGGTGAGAATGTCCTTTTCAGTCTATTTTTCCTTTTTAATTATTGAATTTCAACCACCCTAAAATTTTGTCTACCCCCTCCTAGCGGTAAATTTTAAAACTTTATATGTTTTTCAATTTGTTAAGCAAATTGTGCCCGTTTTTTACTTATTAATAATAAATAGCGTATATACCCCCCCCCCTCCTCCCCCTCCAGTTAAAATATTTTGCTTCCCTTCAAAAAAAAATTAAAATTTATATATTTTCGAAAACAAAAATCAATTGTAACGTAAAACTTTCCTAGCAGAAATAGATTTCTAGAATTTTCAAATATGCGAACTCAAAATTAAAGCTCATTCCGCAAAATAGTTTTTAAGTTATGCTTAAAAAAACACTTGTCTTGTAATCTGTTTTGCGACGATCGAACATTTATTTAACATTAGGAGGTGCAAACATAAAACCTGCATAATTTCTAAATTACTTTAACGAGTGACTTTCAATTTGATACACGAAGGTAAAATTTACCTAAAAATATGATGTCGAAATTAGGGTTTAGTACTAAAAGTTTTAGAATATGTTACAATTGCTATACGTAACTTCCTCCTTCCCCCCAGAAAAATTTATGTACAGCATTATTATTAGATGTTATTACTAATCTATTGTTACTTATGACATTTTTATACAGTGATTTGCTGCAGAGTTAGTAGAGGATATAAGTCCCCCACTCCCTCCAGGACTGTACACAATATATATAAAAATAAGGATTGTGTTTTTGAAACGAAAAATATCAAAAACTCATTTAAACTTTCGAAAAATGATTAAAATCATCAAAACCAAGGAAGAAAATACTGCAAAAGATTGGGAACTATATCTAAGTTCTATTACGTATTTCAATTTTATATTTACATTCATTATGTAACACGAATTACATTTAAAATATGTAAAATATATTAACTAAAAATGTCATAATAGTGATTTTGGCAAAATAACTAAAACTTAATTTAAAATCTTTCTTTGCGTTACAGATTTCGGGTTAGCGATAAAGTGCGGTTCCAATACATGTGACAAAAAACTAGTTTTAATATTCTATTTTTCTAATTCTTAATATTTACAGGTAATGAAAAACGTAAAGTCAAGATATGGACTCTATAATTTAGAATTTTTATATTATATTAGCGAGAGTATTGTTTTTATAATCTTGGAATTTGAAGTAAAATGATCACAATAATATATATATAGCACAGACACGAAAAGAAACTGCATTGTATAAAATGTTAGTACGCGATAATGTTTCCTGTTTATCAATCGATCTCTACACTAAATATTAAAACACCTGCTGCAATTACTCACTAAATGTTACGCCCTCTCCTTACATTAGCAGATAACTTTCAGTAGGGAAAGTAACCCTAGTTGCAGCGTGAAAGTGTAGCTCCAAGAAATCGAGAGGCAATAGCATATACTTCATATCGTATGGTATTCCGTGTGATAACAGCTTAAAACAGAAATTTTAGGTTCAGGTACGATACAGTGTCGCCAGAGGGCTACAAATTGAGATTGTTTGATTGTCACCACTTTTTTAAGGTGTGTTAAGGGTTAAATACGAAGGAAGTGAACAAAAATATCCATTTTTCTATCAAACAAAGATCCTTTTTAACAAAATGTGTGAAAGTGCGCGTTCCGAACGGATTTCCAAAGTGTGGACGCAAAGACAGGGTGTTCATTAATTAGTAAAATTTGTAAAAGAACGCAAATCAAACGTGTATTTACTTTTAAAAATAATTAAAACATCTCAAATTAATTGATTTTTGAGTGTGTTTTAAAGATTCTCTTTGGTGAGAGGGGGTAAAAATGTAGAACAACCCTGATGATTTATTCGTACAGTATGGTGTAATGCTAACATCGGAGTGTTACATTTTACTTATAAAATATTCTTTCGTTTTCAGTTTGACGCAACTTCTTTATGATATAAGCATATAGTATGTTTATTTGAAGGCCATTTGCAGCGACAAATTAGATATCTGATTTTTTTTAATTAATTCTTTTAAATGTTTAAAAATTGTCTAAAAATATGTAAATGTGCAGCATAAAAATTTCTTGAAATGTTATGTATATATTAACGATATTAATTGGTTTGTGAGTAAGTTTGAAAGATTCATTTTGGTGAAGGGGGGGGGGGGAATGAAGAGCAACACTGATGATTTATTCTAATAAATTTATGATGGATAGCCAACATTGAACTGTTATATTTTGCTTAAACCATATACTTTCTTCTCCAGTTTGTCGCAACATGTTTTGTGATAGAAACATAACTCAATTTTATTTCAATTGTTTAGTTTATTAAAATTTTAATTATTTGATAATATTGTTCGCTTTGCCTATAATAATTACAAAGGAAAATTATACCAGTTTCATAAAAATGAACTTAACTGCCCCTTCTAATCTAAATGATTTACACATTTTGACCTGCGTGTATCTGGATAATTTTATGTGATCCTGTATAATTTTCACTAAGGAAAATCGCATAGTGACCCTTAATAAGTCTCATAGCAATGAAGGCGAATTTAAGAAAGTTAAATGGCGGCCATATTTAATTTTCGTCTGTGTAATTAGATTAATAATTAAAGTAATCGCGATTGAATTAGTTCAGATTGAATTAATCATAAAAACAATTGTAAACATAATTATTTTTTTCAATTTCAATCATGATTACTTTCATCATGATTAAATTTCGTATGATTGAACGTTTAGTTGATTGATCAATCAACTAAAAAAGTAATCGATTAATGCCAACCCTGCTTTCTGCATTATGAAAGTTTATCTTAGACTTCAGTTACCACAATTTTCGAACATTAACGTACATTCTTTCCTCGGGTTCTATAGGCTCGATTTCAATGGAAATTTGTTTATTCAACTTAGCTTACGATTCAGTACTTTCTGTATTATGAAAGTTTATCGTAGTACAGTTACCACCATTTTCGAACGTTAACGACGCATTCTTTTCTCGGGTTCTATGGGCCCGATTTCAACGGAAAGTGGTTTATTCAACTTAGCTCACGATTGTTTTAAAGATTTTAGTTCCATCTTTTACCGCCCTGGGGCACATTTTTATCTCGGGTTTTTTTGGTCCGATTATAATGGGACAGTTAATGGGGCTACCACCACGAGATCAGCCGAAAATGCTTTTTAACTAATCATGGGCATAATTTAGTATATTTTCATAACCCTCGTAAAATCATTCTATCCCCCCCCCTCCCCCCCCGAAATACAATCCTAGGCATTTCGCTGCATTAATTGCATAAAATAAGAAAAACAATGTTTGCAATGACTTTGTATTCTAAAAAGCTGGAAATAATTTGTAAATTTTAGAAATGATCTTACTATGCATTTCCACAATAATTGTACGTAATATTCATGTCGTGTCAAGAGGTGTATAAGATCTCAATTCCATTTAATTAAAAGCGCAATATGGTATTAAAAACAAGCATGAAATCAAAATTGGAACATAATTTTAAGTAAAAGAGCTACCGCTTGATTATGCAGCGGAGAATGCATAAGTACTTTTCTAACATGTTTTGTTCCTTAACGACAAACGAACATTTTGAGCTATTTAGCTTGTTGCTTATAGTTTGGGTGGCAGTGTCACATTTTCCCAACTAATTTTAGCATTGCTAATTTTGATATACATGACAGATTACATAGTACAGATGACAAAACTGCCAGTCAGTTGGGACACTTTACCGGAGGTGTTGCTTTAGCAACATCGCCCATCCCGCCGCAAAGTAAAATGAATGGTAATCGACTCAGGGGCAATCAATCGAGTTGCCATTCATTTCAATTTGCAGCAGGCTATGCTATGTTGCTGTAGCAACACCTCCGGTAAAGTGCGTCAGCTGATTTGTTGGTAGTTTCGGAACCATTTAATATATCATATAAGAGACTCCTGCAAAAAATGTTACTTTTTCAGTACATGGTAGTTAACTTTTAACATAATATATATATTTTTTTATGTTTTAGAATTTTTACATAATTTAACACACATTTAAAATATATCTAATATATAAAGATGAAAATTTGTCTGTCTGTCTGTTTGCACTTCTATACAAATCAACAGTTTGAAAGCCAGAACTGTGAAATGTTATACGTGTTATCATTATTATCATCATCGTGATGTTATTATTAAATCAAGGTGTATTAAAACGGCCGAGGCAATTAAAGTAATCCGGAATCATAATAATGTATAGTTAATTTTAACTTAATAAAAAACCAAAAATCTAATAGCCTTTTCCTATTAAATTTAAACAATTTTCGTTATAGCAGTTGCCAACAATTAAAATTCCACAATAAAATAATTTCAATAAAAATTAACTTTCTATTGAAAGATTTCCACGTGAAAACTGAAAATGAAATAAAAAGTTTCAACAATTAAATAAAAAGATTAATATGACATCATATTGGTAATATAACGGTAATTTTCAAACATTTCTCAATAATACAACACGTATGAGTATGTGTAAGTACAGAAAGCAGGTTAATGTGACGTCATTAGAGAATTAAAAATAAAATTAATATGACGTCATATTGGAAGTTTAACGGACTTTTTGAAATGTTTGAAAATCATACAAAGAGAGGATCAATATGAGTGATAAAGAAAGTTAGTAGATATAACGTCAACAGGTGAATATAACGTCATATAGATTTGAGGAAAGTATTGAATCATGATAAAAACCCGATTATGGAATTATTGGTATATTTTAACATTTTGAAGTTCTCTATACAACATGTTTAATTTTGAAATTGATTTTTCATCACAAACATTCATAAAATCCGGGACAACACCGAGTACTTCAGCTAGTATTTATTAAAAATTAATGATTTGTGATTTTTTTTTTCCTTTTGAACCAGAGGTATGCACGTATACCTCCGTTAGGTGTTACACTCAATTTTCTCTATTAACAACATTTATTTTTTGAATCTGATAAATATTTTATTCATTGAATGATGTATTTTTTCTGAAAATTCCTTTATACATAAATTAAATTTTATTTTGAAAAATATATAGATAGATAAATATATTAATTATGTTAAGATACTTTAACAATATTTTCGTCTATCCTCCGTTACAATAAAATTATATACAATAATATCCAAAATGTAGTAGCATTTGTAGCATAATAAAGATATTCAGAGGTAGGAGACATCGCTTTTTAATTTCAGTTGTTAGCCATGGATGAGCACATTGTCGTTTGTCATCAATTTTGAAGTATTCTCACTGAACTAAACAATAGTAGTGAACTTTATGTTTTCCCCGCTCTTGATTCAAAAGGAAAGTATAATTTATTTGATTAAAAAAATGTTTTTAGTTTCTGTGCGGTAAAGTTTCTTTTTCGAAAAATTTACCTCCAGTTTCATATCATACACTAAATAAGCCTGGCATTGTACGAAACTCCTAATCAGTAATTTTCATCAGTGAATTTGTTAGAGCAGCTGTTTTCAAGAAAGCCAATACACACACACACACACACATATATATATATATATATATATATAGTGATTAAAAATACATTTGTAATGGTGATTATCTCTTTAAACTGTTATGGCAAAAACATTCTTCGAATTATAAAAAGTGTTACAAATCAAGTATAACTTTTATATATGGCATTTGTTTTGAAAGGGACCGCATACCAATTGAAATACAAAATTTAGTTTTCTTTATAAGGCCTCCATTTCCTATAAATTATATTTCGAAAAATATTGTGTAGCGTCTAAAAAAGACATAAAAGAAATTCCATTCTTTTACGGCCAAAACTTAAGGAGTAATCATACTATTAATTTTACGAAATTTCAGAGCTTTCCCAAACAATCCGCGTTTTTACATCAGCATATTGTGTTACAGTTTTCATTTTTTTGTTCTTCACAGTTGTATAAAAATGGAATTTATGCGATATTTTGAACATACAATATATGCGATAAAAGCGAAAGTGACAGTGCATGTCGTTGTCAGCACGAGGCTAACGGAAAAGACAGGCTACCGCGGTGCATTCCACTTATCTTTTTTTACAGACCGCTAGAGTGACGTGATGCTCTTTTCGTACACTTGCATTGGTGCATTCGAGCATCACGTGACTCCCGCGGTCTGTAAAAAAAGATTTGCGTAAAGCACCGCGGTAGCCTTTCTTTTTCGTTAGCCTCGTTGTCAGCATAAGTGACGGTCAGCTTTTTCCTTTATAATGTAGAACAATTCGTACGAATCAAGAAGATTCACAATTTTTATTTTGATTGTATTTATACTATACTGGTTAAAAACTACATGCATACCCGTGAATAAAATTTTCAAAGAATTTCTAATGAGTATGATTGGGTTTTCATCACAATATGATAAGCTGCTGTGTAAACCTTAGTTTTAGAAATTCCACAGAATGCCATTACAATGCGGTAAATATCTAGAACAATGATTATTTGCCATCCACCGTACACAAGGAAGGACACGGAATTATTTGAGAGTTATTATTTGGGAATGAAATTTTAGCGGTGAATCTCTTATCGCACATCACTCATACTGAAAAAATTACGCATGACACTTCGTGCATGTTAACATATTGGCTTCTACAAAAATCTAAGGTAAGATCTCTTGTCTCTACCAACGTAACGGTACAACGAAAAAAAAATGCATAAAAAATCAAAAAAATCTTTTTACAAAGGCGGAAAGGGGCGTCGGATATGATAACGAAATCGCCATTTATTAAGAAGGCAAAAGTAAAAAAATAAGAAAAGAAAAATCTAAAAATATTCCATATTTCAAATCTGCAAACAAGATAAGGTCTTTAGCAAATACCTTGTGGATGGTATCAGATTTCTTGTCGTTCTTTCCCCCAGTTAACTTTCCTCTGATAGACATTTCAGATATAGCCTGAAGTAGCGCAGCAAATTTATTAAAAGAGAACAAGTCAATTAACTTACTAAACCCCGCTTGACAGGTCGCTTGTTGTAGATAAGAAAGGGAAATAGGATGTGCTTACCGGGAAAGAGTGTCGGATCACCCGCGTACTCCATTTTGTGTCTCGGATTACGCGAAGATTCAATCACTGAAACAAAGAAAATGTTTCTTCGGAGATGACTTGATAAATTGAGAGGAGCAAAACAGATTATTCGTGAAAAGTCAAATTTTTGTATTGTTCAAGTTAAGTCAGATCTTAGAGGATTAAGACCTTAAGAGACCTGGTGGATTAAGACCCAATGGGCCCATACTGGGCTCAAATAAATATGCAATAGTAAGGCGATATAATAATAAGAGATACTGATAACAATGGAAAATAAATTGGATGAAGTATATTAACATAATTCAATTATTTTCTGACTTTCCTTAAAGGTTGAATAAGAGTCAGATACTAATACACTATTAATACTCAGATACTTGATAAATTGAGAGGGGCAAAAGAGATTATTCCTGAAAAGTCTTTTTTTCGCTTGTTTGTTTTATTTTATTTTATTTTATTTTGTTTTGTTTTGTTTTGCATTGTTCAAATTAAGTCATATCTTAGAGGATTAAGACTTTGGGGTCCCGATGCATTAAGTAGTAATAGAATATAAGAGTTACTGATAACAAAGATAAATAAATTCGATAAAACATTAATCTAACTCAATTATTCGCTGACACTTCTTAAAGACTGTATAAGAGACATCTAATATACTGTTCATACTCAGACACTTGATAAACTGAGAGGGAAAATATTATTTGTGAAAAGTCCAATTTTTGTATTGTTCAAGTTAAGTCAAATCTTAGAGGATTAAGACTTTAGGAAACTGTTAGATTAAGATCTAATAGGCCCATACTTGGCTCAAATAAATATGTAGTAGTAAGACGACTCTGTATTCCTTTCTATATTTAATAAGATATAACGGTAGCCATTGAAAATAAATTTTATAAAGTATTAACATAATTCAATTATTCTCTGACTTTTCTTAAGTTTGTAGATGAGTCACTTACGCTATTAATTAGTCAGATACTTGATAAATTGAGAGTAGCAAAACAGATTTTTTGTAAAAAGTCAAATTTTTGTATTGTTCAAGTTAAGTCAGATCTTAGAGGATTAAGACCTTAAGGGACCTGGTGGATTAAGACCTAATGGGCCCATATTGGACTCAAATAAATATGTAGTAGTAAGGCAATATAATAATAAGAGATATTGATAACAATGGAGAATAAATTAGATGAAGCATATTAACATAATTCAATTATTTCTGACTTTCCTTAAAGGTTGAATAAGAGTCAGATACTAATACACTATTAATACTCAGATACTTGATAAATTGAGAGGGGCAAAAGAGATTATTCCTGAAAAGTCTTTTTTCGCTTGTTTATTTTATTTTATTTTATTTTATTTTATTTTTATTTTTATTTTTATTTTATTTTTTTTGCTTTGTATTGTTCAAATTAAGTCATATCTTAGAGGATTAAGACTTTGGGGTCACGGTGGATTAAGGCCTAAATATGTAGTAGTAATAGGATATAAGAGATACAGATAAGAAAGGAAAATAAATTGGATAAAGCATTAATCTAACTCAATTATTCGCTGACGCTTCTTAAAGACTATATAAGAGACATCTAGTACATTGTTAATTCTCAGATACTTGATAAACTGAGAGGAAAAATATTATTTGTGAAAAGTCCAATTTTTGTATTGTTCAAGTTAAGTCAAATCTTGGAGGATTAAGACTTTAGGAAACTGTTAGATTAAGACCTAATAGGCCCATACTGGGCTCAAATAAACATGTAGTAGTAAGACGACTCTGTATTCCTTTCTATATTTAATAAGAGATAATGATAGCAATGGAAAATAAATTTTATAAAGTATTATCATAATTCAATTATTCTCTGACTTTTCTTAAGTCTGTAGATGAGTCACTTACGCTATTAATTAGTCAGATAATTGATAAATTGAGAGGAGCAAAACATACTATTCGTGAAAAGTCAAATTTTTGTATTATTCAAGTTAAGTCAGATCTTAGAAGATTAAGACCTTAAGGGAACTTGTGGATTAAGACCTAATGGGCTACTTGGCTCAAATAAATATGTAGTAATAAGACGATATAATAATAAGAGGTATTGATAATAATGGAGAATAAATTGGATGAAGTATATTAATATAATTCAATTATTCTCTGACTTTTCTTAAAGATTGAAAAAGAATCAGATACTAATACACTATTAATACTCCAGATACTTCATCAAATTGAGAGGGGCAAAACAGATTATTTCTGAAAAGTCTTTTTTTTTGTATTGTTTTAGTTATGACATATCTTAGAGGGTTCAGACTGTAGAGACCTGATGCGCCCACACTGGGCTCAAATAAATATGTAGTACACTGTAAAAAAAAAAAAAAATCAGTCAATTTACGAAAAAAGGACTGGCAGCAGAGTTGCCGGAATGTTTCCGTTTTTTTTTTAGGAAAGCTCCGTCTTTGTAGTCGTAAATAGCGCGATACAGACGCGATGGAGTTGAAGCGCATGCGTGGCGATCAAAAATACTGCAATCCCATTAGATGATAGATTTTTACAGTAATATTTCCGTATTTGAAACTCTGTAATCTTAAAATGGCAACAGATATACGGGAGAGATTCCATTTTTCTAACAAAACTGAAAATTTCTGATCAAAATTCACGGAAGACAACCTGTCAATAAACGAAAATGTTTAACAGTGTAGTAAGGTAATATCATAATAAGAGATACTGATAACAATAAGAAATAAATTGGATAAAGTATTAACATAATTCAATTATTCACAGACATTTCTTAGGGGTGTTGGTCAGTGATATCTCAAATTCCCCTCGCTGATGTTAAACCTATGGGCAAGAAATGCATTGTTATTTTTAAAATATCGGGAAATCAATATTTCTAACTTGTCTTTTCTGTGTACTCTTGTTAAAGAATGTTTCTTTCTTTTTCAGTTGTCAAAATATTTCTAAAATACATACTTAATTTTGAGTGTTGAAATCTAACTCACAACGTGTCAGCTTTTAATACATAAACTAGCTAACCCCCGTCAGCGTTGCCCGGGCCCGTGATAATAATTTTTTTTTAATTAAGTTTTTATTATTTTATATCTTTAACCCGATTTTGTATGAAATTATATTTTAAAATGAAAGATTCTCGAAAAAATATCGATATTTAGTGATAAAAGCGCTCATTTTCTTGTTTGTTTTTTTACGTAGGGGCGTTTCATAGTTTTAAAATAAAGAGTTCTTTTTGTCTGAACTCTTTGAAATCTTTATTGGTGATAAATAAAACTGTTTTACAGCTTGTGTAAAAATTGCGTGAAAAAATATTGTTATCTAGTTGTAAAAGAAATGTTTTCTTCTCGCTTTTTTGTTTGTTTGTTTGTTTTCGCGTCGGCTCCTTTAACATAGCAATAAAAAAATTGTTCTCATCTTCCGAACTCTCCGCCATTTCAATAGGTTATAAATATAACAGTATCCAAGCGTTTTAAAATTTTACGGAAAAATATGCATATTTAGTAGTTAAAGCATGAGTTCTTTAAAAAAAGCTTTAGCTTTCAACCTCAGAGTAAAAATATATTAGAAGGTCTATGCTTTCAATGCAATGGTACGCCTCCATCCGTTTTCAATCAACCCTTTTCAAACCCCATATGCTAAACAGGTGATGGTTAATCAGGTTTCCCGTTTCTGAAGGGAGATGCCATAGAAAAACGTTGAAGCATGCGCAAACAGACCCTTTTTGTGTGGAAAAATAATGTTGAAATTTGACAGAATGCGCTTCTTCGCTTTAAATATATAGACTATTAAATTAAGTTTACATTTTAGAAATATTTTGCCAACTAATAAAGAAAGAGACATCCTATGAGAATAATATACAGAAAAAGTTTTAAATGGTAATAATTAATTATAAAAAGTGTTATATAAAATATTAATTCACTGAGAAGATATTTTAAAAATATGAATGCATTCCAGAATATAGGTTTAACTATTGCGAAGGGAATTTGAAATCTCGAGATTCTCTGTTTTCCTTTCTCATTGCTAATCTTGCAAGGCCAATGTATCTCCATTTCAAAGTCTATCACATTAAAAAATAATAATAATAAATCAGTCAAATATGAGTATAACTCGCGTACAAAGGGTTCCGTACATTAAATTTATTAATTACTATTTATTAATTAATAAACTCCTATTACCCCTAATTTTTTCATAATTTTAGTTTCAGTAGATTCGGAAATAGGAAGGGGGGGGGGGTATTTTTCGTATACATTCGAAAATATCTCTGAAAACATAATAAATAAAATTAAAGTAATATATTTTTGAGTTTGATGCTACGAGATCTTTCGAACGATACCCTACACAATATATATATATGTAAACTTTTTACGAAGATGATTTAATATTCCACAAGAAACTGGCCGCTGGTTAAAGATGGTGAACGATTGCAGTTAGTAACTCGAAAGTCATGGCACGAAATGAAGGCAAACAGGAACCCAATTGGAATTTCTCCAATAATACTCAACCAGTTTCACAGATTAAATCATTTTTTCATAAACAGGAAAAATTCTGGAACAGTTCACACAGGCTACAGGTATAAACTTAGAGCCCTCAGGCTTGACGATAACTCACTTCATCATTTAATAGATCTTAAGTGGCTGTTGTGAAATTCTAAGTCATTTAAACACCAGATAACGCTTTGGTTAGCACTTCCAAACACGACAAAAATCTGCTCTCCAAATGCTTGCAAGAGAATTTTGTTAACTGCACGTAGAGTTACTGAAACGACGTAACGTATGCACGAACCAATGAGTGAGAGACAAAATTAAGCTAAGCGAATGAGGTGCAATGGAGAAGATTTAACAAGAAAGAATCCCTATACCAGCTGCGCATTGATTTTGACGTGAAAAATACCCAGCGTGCGAAGCGTAGCATGGAATTAAAAAAAATGCCTTTGGAATAAAAAATGGAATATAAAAACTTTTTTTTTTCAAGTAACTTAATTAACCTCCTAAATTTTTCCTAAACATATTTGTGAATGGTTAGTTAATTTGAAAATATGTGGGTAAAAAATCTTTATAACTTTCCTCATCCCATAGCTTACGAGAAAATGGGCTCTGATAGACGGACACGCAGACACAGAAGTGATCTTATAATGGTTCCGTTTTTATTTTTTAAGTACGGAACCCTAAAAATGATTTTTTCGAATTTCGCTTTTTGTATGCAATTGCTTAAACTTCTCGTTCTTTATTATCATACACAATTTTTATTAAAAACAAATTTTAATACTTCATTTGGTGCAAAATACTCAGAGTACTACTTAAAAAAAATAACAATAACACTATCCCAACGTAAACTGGAATATAAAACATATAAAAACATGAAAACTGACAGTTTTGTAGAAAAATGTATGATACACAAGATGAAGCAGATAGTTTTTAAATCGAAGAAATATTTTAAGCGCTATTGAACGTTAAAATTGGTCATAGTAATTCAGTTAAATAAGTTTTATAGAATATACATCTTTTAATTACTAAAGGGCATAAAATAAAAACTTTAGAAACCGTAAAATAAGTTTTATTGGAATATTGACATGCTTCTACTTCATGAAGTTATTTGAAACGCCCATCATTTAAATCCTTTTTCAAATTACGCAAGTTATTTCTTTTTTTTTTTTTTATATTTGCTTGGATGTTTATAGGATCACAAACTATGCATAGCAATTTAACCATCTTTTGCAAGCATATACGGGACTAGTATGCAGTGTCAAATCATAATATTTCCACACATTTTACAATTGAAAAATATGTTTACACGTGAATATAAAAAGAGAAAGAAAACTTTAAAATAATTAAATTATTACGTGCGAAAAGAATTAAATGGGAGAAAATTACATCATGAAAGCCCAAATAATAATATTTCCAAACACTTTTCCACTGAAAAATATATTTACAGGTGAATATTAAAAAAAGAAAGAAAACATTAAAACAAATAAATTATTATGTGCGAAAAACATTCCATAGAGAAAATTACGTCATATTTAAACATTATCCTTGAAACGTCATTTAAAACGATTTTCTTCTAGCGTTTAAAAGAAAACTTTATTATAAAAGTCCCAAGAGGCAGCTATATTTTTTGCTTAATCGATTTATACTAGCTGATTTTCAAATGTGTGATTAATCGAACTTAAACAATCACGAAAACAGCCATCAGCTGTCGCGATAGCGGTGGATGCGGCCTTGGGTACCTAAATATCCCTCATTCCAAGGGAAATGAATAACCCGATTACAGAAGATCGCCATTTGTCGTATTAATATCATTCAATCCCCGGTAATCGAGTAATCTTTTTAAAAAAGAGAAAATTAGCGTGTTTTTAGAGCCTGCCAGGTCTGGATGGGTATTGGCGAGCATAGTTCGTAAGGGGCTGAACCTCCTAGTTAGAAAAAAAATATATTACGCGAGTATGTTAGAAGGACTCGCATTATTGAGTTGGAAAAAACAATTTTGTTTATAAAATGAGAATTCGGAAATTGGTCTAATATTAGTAAATTCTTTAAATATATCTTTATTTTATTATTATTATTATTATTTATATTTAGGGAGCTTGAAAACATATATATTGTAAAAAAATTCCCCTCTGGACGAACTGGACGTTCCTGGGGAAATAATAGGCAGCTCTTTGCCCAAAAACAATTTCCTGAAAACTTGACTGAAAAACCACTGATTAAAACCGACAATAACAGAACGTGAAGGATTATCCTAGAAATTTCTGATACGTCGCAAAAAAAAAAAAAAAAAAAAAAAAAAAAAAATAGATAAATAAATAAATAAATAAGAAAAAAATAAAGAAAAAACATCTACGAAAATATAATATAACCACGAACGAAAATAAACAATAACCCCTTCAGAGTTACCCACGATTTCGAAAAGCGTTCTTTATCTTTAGAAACTTCAGAAACCAATATATTTTTGATATTTGATGAAACCTTTATTTAGATAAAGTTTCTTTTGCCTCCACTGATTTTTGGAAATGTTTCCGAGTAGTTTTTATAGAGTATTAATTAGTTTTCTCAAGCCGGAATATCATTTTTCAGGATGCTGTCAATTATCAATTAAAACATTTTCAGCTGCGTAAATGAATTTATACCAGCAAGATTAATAAAATAATATGAATTTTAGTATTATGTTATTGCTGTTAATTTATCATCTTTATCTGTGTTTGTTGAACCTGTAAATCTGTTTTTGACTGCCCGGCAGCGTGGTTGGTAGCGGAAGTGTCAGCCACGGTGAGGGCCCAGGGTTCGAATCCTGGGTGAGGCATGGATGTCATTGTGTGTATATCTTCAGTGCTGTCATCTTCCCTGTGTCTATCCCGTTCTCAAGAAGAAGATTTATGTAATGTGTCAATGTCGTGTATGTATTTCTGTGAATAAAAAATATGGATCATTCGAGACAACAGCCTTGTAGCTTATAGGCCTCAAAGCAACCTCTGTCAAAAGTCAAATGTCAAATGTCAATCTTTATTTGAGAAATGAAGCATTCGAAAAACCTAACAACAGATTAACATTTCCGAAAATCAGTGGCAGCAGAAAAAAAACTATGTTTTTATACATGCTTTTTTAAATCTCAAAAATATATTGGTTTCTGTGTTTTCTAAAGATAAAGAACGTTCTTCGAAATAGTGGTTATAAGAATAGGTTATTGTAGAGGAATTTCGGGTATCATGGAATACTATTTACATTTGGGGCAATACAACATCCCGATACTGTTTAAAACCCGAAAACCGAACTCGATTACAAACTTCAACTTTCTGCGAATAGTTTTTATAGACAAAAATTATTTTATCATATTTCATCACTTGCAAACAAGTAATAATAATAATAAACGTATTTTGAGGGATTGTGAGATAGTTGGAAAATATGAAATGGGTGATTAAAAATAAAGAAAACAGACAAAATTTGGCAAAAAACAGTAATGGTATCAAGTTGTAATGTTGTATCAGTTGTAATGGTATCAAGAAAACATGATCAAAATATAGTGTCTTGGTAGTCAGCTAATATACTCCAGTTCACACTTCACATTTGCACAAATCACATATCTAAGGATCTGTCTTTGCGCCACCATAATCAGGGAGTATTATGAAATATTGGTTTTCTATATAACCCGACAGCGCTGGTTTGGACAAAAGTATTTGTATGTTTATTGATGTGAATCGCGAGCTAAAAAAAGGCAATACATCGTAAACTGTTAGTATTTCGGTCTACATTACTTAATTTCAATGTAAAAAATATTACTTCTGATAATGAATAAAAAATATTGAAAATTTATCTCTTGAAACTTTCCAAAGATGGAAAAACAAATATTTATTCACAGAACGCGCCCTGACGCCGACCAACGAACCATGCATTCTGGGGGCATTTTGGAAACCTTCTTAAGTAGTTTTTTATATTTCTGCTTGGTGGCAGCAGTTTACCAAACAGCCGACTATTCCATAATACCCGAAGTTCCTCTATACTTTCGTTCGGGGTTATATTATATTTTCTCAGATTAAGAAACACTTTTTTTTACACTGTACAAGATTCGCTCCTTAAACATTTTTGGAAAACTACCCATTATCTCACATGATTAATAATTTTTTTAGGAAAAATTTAGAGGACTAATTAAGTAACTTGAAAAAACAAATTTTCTTTTTGTATATCAAGTAGTATTGTGTGAAAGATCACGTAACCCCGAACTCAAAAATGTATTTGTTTTAATTTTAGGTGTTATAGTTTCAGAGAAATATATGAGAAAAACTGAGAAAATTATCAGCCGAAAGTGTACTGCAAAAATATATCCCCTGCTTCTCTCCTGTTTTTCCGAATCTACTGAAACTAAAATTATGAAAAAATTAGAGGTAGTAAGAATTTATTTAAACCTTGCAGGGAAACTGCAACAATTATCCTAGGTCCCATAGTTTTTTTTTTAATCGCATTTTTCCGTTACACACAAACTTAACTTTGCGGGTACTCAGCGGGGAGTTGACGGGTGCTAGAGATGTGTATCCAAGAACGGAATCATCCAAGAATTGTTGATAATGATTTTAGAAAAAATTCGTCAGTAATTAACCAAGATATTAATTAAAAACCTACGACATTGTAACTTTGCGACCTCCCTCCGAAGTGCGCTTGGCACAAGACCAAGTTTAACTTTGTACAAGGTCTTTGTTTTAAATAAGAATAATCATAGTGATAAATAGTCAACGTTTTTAATTCCAATTCAATTCAATTATTGAAGGCAATTACTTAAGAATTATTCATAGAGTAATTCCAAGACATTAAAAGTCAGTAGTTTTCAAACAACAATCGCTTATAACTCAATATGTAATTCATTTACATTATGAAAAATCTTTTCGATTACAAAGTATCATGCTTTTATGTTTAAAAAAATAAGTCAAAAAGTTTTTTATTTTGGAAATCGTTTTAAAATTTTTTACTGTTACGTCAAATATGATTGACAGGTGACTTCCAGTCAGCAACTCCGAGCACTCCGCCAAGTTTAAATTTTGTACAAGGGCTTTGTCTTAGAGTAAGAAATATTCATCGTTTCTCCTTCCAATAGTATTCAATTATAACATGTGGTATTGTTTTCCGTATACGGTGTTTTCCGTATTCCGGCACTCGTACCCATACTGCCTACGGCAACGTATAGCACGTCTGCTGAGCACATGCTGTAATATCATTTAGTTTCAATTTACACAGCTAGGGGTGGCAAAATCATATTACTTAGTTATCATACCTTAATTAGTTCATGTTAAGTTGAATGAACCAATTCCCATTCAAGAAGATTCCAAACATTTTTTAGAACACTTTGGTCAAGATATGAAAATGCCCTAGATCGACAAGTTTCAACCACCCTATCTCACAGATACCGACATGCAACCACCATAGTGCACAATGGGAGATTCGAGTCAACTACCACACACAAACACCAGTGGTCTGTGCTGGGTAGATGTGGCTGCAAACTGAATTATAGGGACACACGCGTCTATATGAAAATGCCCTAGATCCACCAATTTCAACCACTCTATCTCCGACATACCCACAGCTACCGAGATACAACCACCATAGTGAACGATGAGAGACTCGAGGCTACTACCACACACAAACACCAGTGGTCTGCGCTGGGTAGTTGTGGCAGCAAAGTGAAATATAGGGACACACACGTCTGTATGAAAATGCCCTAATCGACCATTTTCAACCACTCTATCTTCCACACCCCCCACAGATACCGACATGCAACCACCATAGTGCATCTTTCTTTCTAAATATCGCATGCTTTCAGTCTTTACAGCACAGAATAGAACAAAAAAATATGCGCTTGCAATTAAAGTTTATCTCAAAACTGCAACGATATTTATTAATTTTTAATGATTAAATGAAAAAAACATTTAAGTAAAAAAGTTTTAAACATGTAATTTTTTGCTTTTAAAATCAATAAATGTCAAATAACAAACGAGTATTTTCTTTCGTTGCACAACACTAAACGATAATAATGACATTTTCTTAACACTTTCCAACGTAGTTGAAAAGCATTTATTATTTTTGTTTATCTTTCTGTCTATCTGTCTGTGCTCTAACTCGCGTAAATATACTTGGATAGCCATGCAGTTGATATATGTCATTGAGGTTTACTATAATCGGTATTGAAAATGTTGTTATTATTGTGTGTAGCATTTATAGTTTATTTACAGGGACTCTGAAAAGAATTGCATTACAGTATGGTCTATGAGGAAAACTCGTTCGCTGTGTATTTTAATGTTGTTACACTATTCCAGGCACATTGAAATTGATATATATCACTGATGTGCAATAAGAGAGGCTTACTATAGAATATGGTGTGCATAACATTTAGAGTTCATTTGCCGAGAGACACAAAAGATTTCGTTTTCAGTAGTGTCTATGAACAATAATTGCTGGAAGTGCGTTTTCAGTTTTGGCACGCGGTTTTTAAATTTAACAATTTTTCTGCGTATTGCTTCGAGTGTATAATTCTATAGATTATATACAGGACAGTACAAAAGATCTAGAGTACATTTCCGTTTATTGACAGAAATTTGTGAAAGGAAATTTTCACCTGTGCCCCGCGTTTCCTATTTGAACTCAACTTTAGCATATTATCCACTTTAATAAAAAGCTATGCGTTGCTGACGACTGGGATTTTCGCTAATCGTTGCCACAGATTAATCTCGGAAAATGAAACATTTGAAGTTACTGAAAAAATTATAACTACCACAATAGCTCGAAAAGTATTTGTCAGAAAATTGTTAGACAAACTGCGTTAGAAAGATAAAAAACTGTATTTTTCTTGATATAAAATTCCAATCTAATGATTATGTCGTTTTTCAAATATTGAATTTCAAAAATTACCAAATTTTACAATGGAGTACCATAGCGAAATAAAAAGATAATTATAACGGCAATGTGTGCTGACGCGCGACCTACGTTATACTGACGTTATACTGACGTATGTATACTGACGACTTCCTTATTTGCACGAGTCACAAATTATAGTATCCTCATTATTCTGTTAAAATATAAAAGTAAATTATGATGTCACAAGTGCATGATTTTTATTTAATTCTCCACAAAAAGCATAATTTAGTCCACCTCAGTGAGGCATATCAATTTCATTATATTTGAAGTATAGTAACTTCGTTAAAATCTAATGGAAATGATTTTTCCCCATGGACACCATAATGTAACACAATTATTCTTTTTTTTAAGCGAACCTATTCCATAATAGAGTCTACAGAGAATTGGCCTAATTTGGGTCAAATTCAAGGTCAATATTTCGTTTGATTAAAGGTGCGTTAAGAGAAATTGACCTGCGTAGCTTGCTAGTGTATTATATATTAGCATATTATGTAGTATGTAGATTTTCATACAAATCTACAGTGCTGCACAAAAGAATTCGTATGTTTTTTCCAACTATTGGTGGTAATTGCTGAAATTAGGTTTTCAAATTGTTTGCTTAGACATCATCTTTCATCTTATAAACACTGAAATTTTGTCAGAGTATTCTGGAAGTATTGGAAAGTGTTTGATAATCTATGCTTGACGCATGGTTTTTCGTTCTTGTTTCGTTTAATTTTGGGAATGTAAAAAATAAACCATATTTACATTATTTTGGTTCTTATAGTGAGAATTCTGCGAGTAAAGGGAAAATTCATCATTTTCGCGCAGTCATATGTAAAATGCTTCAAATTCATGTATGGAAATGCATATCTTATTAAAGCGAGAAGCAAATGTCTTAATTTTTCAGTGCAAATTCGACCTTACTGCGCATGCCTCAACTTTTGTTGAAGGGTGAATAAAGCAGGGAAATAGAATTAAGAAAAATAAAGAGAGCTGGGGAAATAATAATTCGCCTATTGGCCTGCACTGCTCACAATCTTACCGCTAGGAAATACTCCTTCTAAATTCTTTTTAATTATATTCTTATCCCCCCCCCCCTTCCTGAAGGGAGCATCCATTCTTCCACCTGCTTTGTTTGAGAAAGGGGTGAATGAAAGAGAAAGGGAGGGAGGCGCTTTCACTTTTTTGAAGGCTGGAAAGGGAAATGGCAGGGGGTGGGGAGTTCTCCCCCTTCTATAAGAATTTGAAAAAGGGTTGTTTTCCGGAAAAGAAAACATATTTATTTTACAACCACATAAAAATATTTTTGACATAATTTTTACACGGGCTGTAAAACCTTTATATTTATAACCATTAAAATGTTCAAAAGGTTTGGACAACAAAAGCTTTTTTTTTTAATGTTTTCTTACAAGCACTTTTATCATTAATTATCAATTTATCATTTATTATTTATTAATTATCATTTTTTATTTGGAGTTCATTTAAGGTTTTATCACGGGCCCGGGCAACGCCGGGCGGGTCAACTAGTTGTCTTTTAAAAATGACTCTGTTTCAATGACATATTTTCGCCATTTAGCCTCTTTAATAGTTTCACTGCTAGGTTTATTATTAAAAAAAAAAAAAAAAAAAAAAAAAAAAAACGTTTCGGATGTGGGAATTTAATTTTAGTCTAGGCTGAAAATAAAATTGAAAAGTACAGTCAAAGCACCTTATAACGAAATCGAAAGTGCTCCGAAGATTTGCTCGTTATAACGTGTTTTCGTTAATACGAAAACACGTTATAACGAGTTATTAACGAAATATTAACGAAATATTTCGTTAATATTTCGTCGTTATAATGAATTATTTTGTTATACAGTAATAACGCCAATTAGTGTGGTTTGAACTTAATCTGAGTATGTAGAAGTCCGGATAAGGGAGACAATCATATAAAAAGGGGGTTTATTACATAAAAATATATCTAAAAATCGCTTTTGTTTAATAATAATAACAAAAAGCTAGGCTTAATGTATTACTAAATAAGTTGTATATTCATATTAAGCCTTCATAGGATGGCTAACTTTTACTACAAACAGTAAAAAGTAGAAAAAGAAATTTCAAGATAATTATATTTTTATGAATATAATACTTACAATTCATATCACAATATTTTTAATTTGTGATTATAGATCTGGATGGCTGTATTTCAGATAATTAGAGCTTTAATTATTATTTTAACGGTATATATATAATATATATTACTATGCTACATATGAAAAAACCGGACAAATTTAAATGTAACAAAAAAATATTCCTTGTTAACTAAAAAAAAAAAAAAAAAGTGAAAAATTCGATATATCGTTTTTTTCTTACTTTTCATGCTCGAATTCTTTTCGTTATATCGTGCTTTTCGTTATAAATATTTCGTTATATTGTTTCGAATTCAGTATTCTTTAACATACAGACCAACTAAATGGTTATGAGAATTTCGTTATATAATGCTTTTCGTTATATCGTAATTCGTTATAAAGTGCTTCAACTGTACAACACCTTTAAATAATCGGTGTAATATGTTTCATTTTTATGGATGAAATTGCCGATATACTCTTACATATGTTCTATTCATCGAGGGAAGCTGCGCGTCTTTCTTTATTTGGGATTGATGAGTACTTTTTTTTTTTTTCATCCTCTTCCTGAGAAAAACGTAGTTGAATATAAATTTAATTAAAAATCAGCTAAAAAAAATGTAGTGCTAAGAAAACGTTTATAATTAGCAACAAAATGTAAAATAATTATAATGTAAAATAATATTTTTTATGTTACATAGACTCATACATATTCTAGACAGACTCTTTTTATGCGTCAAAGGCAATAGAAACCATTTTCACTAATTTCCGATTGTTGATTAAATCTATTGTTTCCATACTTTTAATTGAATTAATTAGATTCAACGAATACAAGAACCCAAAGACAAGAATACAAGAATCAAAAATAAGTTTCAATGAATATCTTGCATAATTTTCTGCTTATCTGTATTATGAGACAAAATTTTTTTTTAACTCTGACGTCGTATTGCCGGTGGCAAAACCTGACCAGTAAATTTTGCTTTTACTGCAATTATTTTAACTTCTAAACATCGCACAATTTCAATTTTTGCACCTTAAAATAGTGCAAAAAGTATTCTTCAAATTCATCTTGTCTCATAAAATATCAATTTACTGATATTTTATGGTTTTTAAAACAAATTTCAAGCATGATTTGTTTCTTAATTCTATCTCCATCGCAGCCCGAAAACAAATGAAATTACCAGAACCAAAAAGGCTGCTGTAAGTATCGAAATCTATAGCGATTTCTTCGGATATTAACTCTTGACATGTGGCTAATATTAAAGTATTACTTTCAATAAATTTCAAAACTTTATTTGAATACATTATTGATATTTATTACATAAAAATGTCTTAGATCTAGGGGAATTGCACTATTATATTCGTTTGGTTTTAAAACACTATAACTAGTTCAGCATTTGTTTCCGGCTAATAATCGATAACGAAATTAAAACTTCCTCAATAAATAAACAAATTATAAAATATTATAAATAAAGCACAAATTTAACAGATATGTAATAGAACTACACTGTAAAACCATTACAATTATTAGAATCAAAAAGGTCTGCGTAACAGCGAACTCTTTGGCGATTTCTTCAACTATTACTATTCCTATTACGATTTATACGAAAGTATCGCTTTTAACGAATTTCAAAACTTTAGTTGAATACATAATTAATATTTTTCATATAAAAATGATTTCTGGTCTTGTCAGTGGGCAATCTAAAAAAAATATGTTAAATGTAAAAAATCTTTTAGAGTTTCCATTAAACAAATAATATATAAAAAAAAAATAAAGTCAATTCCTACTTAAGTTCAAAATAAATCTTTTTACCAGCGATCTTCACGCTTCGCCGCTATTCCTAAAATTATATTATACACTTATTCCTAAATTTATATCCTGCAAAATATCTTATATAAGAGAAATTTATTTTCGAGTACGGGAGAATTTCCTTCCGTTCCACGCGAGGTTCGATCTTGGGACCTTGTGGTTACAAGCACAGAGCTTAACCGACTGCGCTATCAATGCCCGCGAGTAAGTGCTTTTAAATGGAACTAATGTCTGAAATAAGTCGGTCGCGTGTTGATATTTTTTCTCCCATATAAAACTAAAAATAATTTATTTAATTTAATTAATGAATTAATATTTAAAAAAACAGTATTAACATCACGTGTCATCCACTACAAGTTTAAAAGAATGTATTTGAACATGAGTGGATGAATAAAAAGTATTTTATTAACGATTGAAAAATAGAACAAGATATATAAATATATATAGGGAGAGTGTGAACTAATAGTAGGAATTGAAAAAGAAATGCCTTTCACCTATATTCTGTAAACCAGGAAGGTCGAGTTATATACCGTAGTATTTCTAAAAAATGTTCCAAAATCTGTACAGTAGTTGCTAAACCAAAAAAGGGTGAATTTTTTTTTTCGAGATTTGTCGAATATTAATGTTTATTAAATAAAAAATCTTAATTTAATATGAATGCCTTCAGATCTTTCTTCGATAAGTACATTGTTTTTCCTTAAAGCAACAAAATGGTGCTTTAAACGACATGGTCAGAATTGAATGGATAATAATTTTCATTATGATTTATAAAGTGTTGAAGATCTAAACTTATCAAATTTGTAAGGAGGAGGTGCATTTTTTCACCTCAGGGTTGTATTACAATTTTTTGTGAAATCTCAATATTTTGTAATACATTTCAGCGGAAAAATGAAACAAAAAGGTGTTGATTCTAGTATAAAGGTTACAGAAGTTGCAGATCATTTTATAGATAACGTTTCTGATGCCATGATATAGTGTATCATCAGTAGGATCACAAGACGTGAGGAAGGGGTGTTCTTTGTCGGTCATAAAAACAAACGAGAATAAGATTTATTAGGAGCCGCAAAAAATTCGTGGCGATTAATTAATAGGCGGAAATTACGCACGCAAAAGAATGGTTTATGTAGCAAAGTAGAAACATTAGCAGGGCCTCATTAACACAGTCCCTGCCGCGATAACTTTTTATTAAAATTTTACTCCATACTAATATTTTATGATAAATAGGTCATATTATTGACAAAACTGCAAAGAAACAAAATAGTTTTATTACATAAGCTTTAGCACTTTCCAATAAATTCAAAAATGTTTATGAATTCGGTCTGTCTGTCTGTCGTCTGTCCGTACTCTAACTCACGTAAATATACTCGGATTGCCTTGAAATTTATATATGTTTTTGGAAGTTTACTATGGCATGTTAGGTACTGAAAATGAAGTGTGTAGCATTTACGGTTCTTTTACAGGGGCACTCAAAAGAATCCCTTTACATTACGGTCTATGGGGAAAAATCTTTTGCGACGTATTTTAATGATGTTACACTATTTTAAACATATTCAAATTGATACATAATACTGAGGTGCACTACAAGGCGTATACTGTAGAATAGGGTATGCAGAGAATGTATCGTTCATTTACAGGGATACTCAAAATAATTTGGTTACAGCACTGTCTATGAACAATAATCAGAACAATTTTCAGTTGTGGTACGCGTCTTTAAATGTAACTTATTTTTTGCATATTAATTGGTACACATAAATTATATAGATCATATGCAGGTCTGCTCAAAAGATCTCATGTACATTTCCGTTTATTGACGGAAATTGCTGATGAGGAATTTTCAATTGTGCTGTGTATTTCCTAACTGGAAGTACATTTTAGCATACTGTGCAGTATACATAAAAATCTATAGCTCATATGCACACATTTTTTTAGTTTACATAATATTTCTAAAATATATACTTAATGTTATTTGAAGTGTTAAATCCTTACTCATAGCTCGTCCGCTTCGCTAGAATTTTAACACATAAAATATTAAATTAAATATAAATATTAGAAATAGTTTGATGACTAAAAAAGAAAAACGTATATTTTTAAAAAAGAATACACAGAAAAAAAAGTTTAAAATATTATTTTCCTGGACAGAGATTTTAAAAATACGAATGCATTCTATGACCATATGTTTAACATTGGAGACCTAACTGACCAGTAGTTCTCATTATAAGGACCCTAGACTTGAAAAACACTACGATTTACACTGAAATTTTTGAGACACGGCTAAATGGTCAAATTAAACTTACCAACTCTTAGAAGTGTTCAAAGTGGTTCCATCCAAGATCAATGCACTTCTGTAGGAGAATAGTCCAAAGATTAAATGACTCACGACATCCATTTCTTGGAACAGATGGAAAATATGCTTTTATAGATCTCATCTTCGGAATGAAAACGGTGCCCACGTAACTTTTTCCATATAACCAAAAGTCACACATAGCAAAATCAGGAGAATAGGGTGAAAGTTCGATCACTTTGATGTTTTTTGTTCAAGAAATTCGACTGTAATCCTGTTGCCGCAAATTATCGTCTGCGGACATAAAATACTTCAAATTTAAATACCGACCAATAATTTTCTTTTTTGCGCATATCGTCTGCTTTTGTCTTTAAAAGTTCTTTGTTACCCTCGTATTACAGCAGACTGAACACACAGGCAGGGTCACATGGGCCAACTTCAACTTCTGAAATTTCCATTTTTAGAAAACCGAACATGGGATATACACAGGTTGAATTGGTCGAGAAATACATTTTTTAATTTACGTTATAGGAAAATAAGTGAAGTACATGGTGGCGATAAAATAGATTTCCCTTGTTGGAGGTATATGTAGCTTAAACTAATGAAACGGAATGAGAACGCATTTTATATATTGCCTGACATCGGGAGATGAATTTCACTGCGAAAATAGTGCCACAAATCAAATACTAAAGTTTTTCTGCACCCTGACATAGGAAGGCTGGGTGCATATGGAGTACAATTCGTTAGTCAGCCAAGTGAATTATTGGCCTAGATATTCCAAATGCTTTTTAAAAGGAAATTAATTTGCTGTCACGTACGCGTGGAACAATTTACACAGTTCATTTCATCAGTGATTAATGCAAATATCTGACTTTCTCGACTACTATAGTTTCAAAAAAAGTTTCCGTTGGCAAATTTTGAACTAAATGGCCCTGTTTTGTTTTCCACGGAATTCATCCCTATGGGTACAAAAATCTAAATATAAAGTTCAGTCCAGCCCGTGTATAGATTTTAGCTACAAATGTCTCCAAATAGGAAGAGTTAGTTTGTGGCCACCTTGTTCGGTCTTGTTGTTAAGGAATTTAGAGATGTCATTAAATAACAACAGATTTAACAAAAGAATAACAACACAAAGTCATATGACGCATTATAAAAAAGCAATAAGATGATTTCGGTGGAAAAAAAATGTACGGCGTATTTACAAAGACTTTAAAATACTCAAGAATCCCAATCAGCTATATATTTTTTAACCTAAATTTCATACGAAATGTTTTATATCTATATACGATTTTCAAACAATTAAACTATGAAAAAGAATCGGAAGATGCCTCTTACCCAACTACCATTATCAGTTTTTCATTTATGTGTCCACTATACTAAGAGCAGTGGAATACAACCTGATCGAGAATTACATATATTTCACACGATTAATGGATATTTTATCCACAGTGATACTTCATAAAAGTTTTCTTATTTTTAAGTCACATTTCAAAAGTTTCCTTTTATTTAATCTTTTATAAGAACAGAAACTAGTATACTATTCATCTCCGGTTCGATCCAAGAAAAACTAATCACGCTGTCTAGAATTGTGGCCGACTTTCATTTTTCGCAAGTAACATAAAAGCATCTCAGATTCCTTTTAAAATCTTTCACCTAAGATTTTTAGTAAATACTCAACTGAGTAAACCATGTTAAATTAAAAAAATCATTTCTCCAGAAATAACAGATGACAGCACAGCGTTAAATTATTGCATATTAAATACGGACATGTATGTTTCCAAACTTTCAAAACAATTAATAAACGTAAATAAATATTCCGTTATTTGGCTATATAAATTCTGTATTTTTAAGGAATTTTTCTTTTCTGATGAAAGCTATTATCTGAATGTGTCAAAAAGTAGCGAAAATGGATAACACTTAAAAAACCCCTGTGAAAATACGAATATTGTAATCACAAATAACGGATTTCTATTTCGTTTGAAATGTAAGAATAAAAATAAATCCCATAACCTTATTGAAAATAACAATTAAACGAACTTCTGGCAATGTTATCTGTCAAGGATTCTCTCTAATCCATATTTATAACTTTCTGATGCTCCGTGAAATCATTTTCATCAAAAACAAAATATGGCGATTACACAGATAAATAACGAAATTTTTATTTATTGTGTTCATTATCAGCAGATAAAGACTATCAAGTCACTTCCAGCAGTAAGTTTTCCGGTGTGTTCCAAGAGTAAACACCTACGCTAAAAAAAAAAAAAAAAAAAAAAAAAAAAGAAGAAAATTTTTAAAAGTACGGAAATTGTACCAATAATTAGAGATGCCAGTACAATTTCCGTATTTTTCAAGATTTTCCTGTACAGTGTAGAAAAACACATTAAAGAACCCCTTCCGGAAACATGGTCCTCACGGGTGGCTTACATTTGAATATCATTATTCACGAACAGTAAAATTCTTCTTATTTAATTACAGAAATTCCGTAAATATTTTTATTCGTAAATAGTGGTATTCAAAATTAGGTGTGTACCTAATTTTGAGGTATTAAAAAGGAATTAAAAAAAAATAATTAAATAGTAATAATAATAATAAATACAATTTTTGGATTTTTACGAATTTTTTTCTCAATGAAAGTGAAGTCGTGAATGTGTCAAAAAGTACGAATTTGAGAATATATTTGACAGAGAATGCTAAATTTTCATTTTCTCTAAAGTTGTGGGATTCATTATTATTATTACTCTGAAAAAAAAAAAAAAAAAAAACAGGAGTACAGAAATTGTTCCGGCAAAATACCGAAATTCTTTTTAGAGTGTGAAAATATACGACAATTTAACTAGACTTTTCACTATCATAATGTCGAGGATATTTTTAAATCCTTATTCGCTAATTTTTGACAAATTCACGAAATCATTTCATCGGAGACAAAAATTCCGTAAAAATACGGGAATTGTTCTCGCAATAAACGTATTTTTTAACACTTCCCAAAATAGTTGAAAAGTGTTTATGAATTCGGTTTGTTTGTCCGTGATCTAGCTCGCGTAAATAAATACTTGGACTGTCACACAATTAATATATGTTATTTATATTCACTATGGCATGTTCGGTATTGAAAATGAAGTGTGTCGCACTTATAGTTATTTTACAGGGACACTCAAAAGAATTCCGTTACATTACGGTCTATGGGGGAAAATAATTTGCGGCTTATTTTAACGATGTTATACTATTTAAAACATATTGAAATTTATATATACCACTGATGTGCAAAACAAGAGGCTTATTATAGAATATGGTGTGCTTAGCACTCATAGTTTCATTGCAGGGACACTCAAAATAATTAAGTTACATTACGGTCTATGGGGGAAAATAATTTGCGGCTTATTTTAACGATGTTATACTATTTAAAACATATTGAAATTTATATATACCACTGATGTGCAAAACTAGAGGCTTATTATAGAATATGGTGTGCTTAGCACTCATAGTTTCATTGCAGGGACACTCAAAATAATTCAGTTACATTACGGTCTATGGGGGAAAATAATTTGCGGCTTATTTTAACGATGTTATACTATTTAAAACATATTGAAATTTATATATACCACTGATGTGCAAAACTAGAGGCTTATTATAGAATATGGTGTGCTTAGCACTCATAGTTTCATTGCAGGGACACTCAAAATAATTCAGTTACATTACGGTCTATGGGGGAAAATAATTTGCGGCTTATTTTAACGATGTTATACTATTTAAAACATATTGAAATTTATATATACCACTGATGTGCAAAACAAGAGGCTTATTATAGAATATGGTGTGCTTAGCACTCATAGTTTCATTGCAGGGACACTCAAAATAATTCAGTTACATTACGGTCTATGGGGGAAAATAATTTGCGGCTTATTTTAACGATGTTATACTATTTAAAACATATTGAAATTTATATATACCACTGATGTGCAAAACAAGAGGCTTATTATAGAATATGGTGTGCTTAGCACTCATAGTTTCATTGCAGGGACACTCAAAAGAATTCAGTTACATTACGTTCTATGGGAAAAAATCTTTTGCGATTTATTTTAATAAGTTTGACTATTTCAAAAATTTTGAAATTGATATATATCACTGAGTTGCATTACTATATAATACTGTGCGCATAACATTCAACGTTCAGTTACAGGGACACACAAAAGAATTCGGTTAAAGTACCATGTGTTGACAATAATTGCTGGAAGTACATTTTCAGTTGAGGTATGCGTTTTTAAATTTAACAAATTTTTCGCCTATTACTTGGTGATTTGTAAATTCTAGAGATAATATACAAGGCAAGACAAAAAATCTCGAGCACATTTCAGTTTATTCATGGAAATTCCAGAAGGGGAATTTTAAACTGTGCTATGCGTTTCCTAACTGAAATACATTTTAACATTTATGTAGTATATCTATTTATTATATACAGGGCTGCACGAAAGAATTCGGATATTTTCTCCAATATTGTTGGTAATTTCTGAAACAGAGTGTTTAAATATGCTATGCTTTTTCCAATTTGTTTACTTTGACATGGGCGGGGCTAGTTGAGCTAATGCCGAAAGCTAGGCCTTCCCACCCAGTTTGACCTTGACCTTGTTTACTTAGGCATCATCTTTCACCTTATAAAAAGATAAAATTTTGTAAAAGTATATTGGAAGTGTTGGAAAATGTTACATAATCCATGCTTGAATGCATGATTTTACGTTCTTGTTTGTTTTTACAGTGCATTCTTAGAAATACCGTGTTCACGTAAATGGTTTGATATCGTATTGCCTTCCACTTATTTCTTCAGATTAATAGGCATTTTATTCATAAGTGATAGTTCTTAAAAGTTTTCTTTTATTTAATCTTTTCCAAGAATAGAAGTTGGTAGATTCGTAACAGATTTGACTCATGAAAAGTGAATCACGCTCTCCAGAATTGTGGGGGATTTTCTACAGAAGTAACATAAAGGCAGTTCTGATTTCTTTTTAAAGCTCTCCACCTAAGACATCAACTATGCAACTGCGTTGCGCATTTATATCAAATTCTGCAAAAATAAAATCATTTTTCATTTATATTTTTTTACCATCCCATCACAGAGATTTATGTTAAAGATAATTATTTTTCTAACTTTGTACATCACTATACATAATATATCTATTACCTGCTTCAATTTCTAATGAACGCATGTTAATTATATAGACATGGATGTTTGTCAAGCCTTTTTAACAAACATTCATTATCAAATAAAGAGTACTAACTCTTTTCCTGGTAAACTGCTCGAAAGGAAAAAAAAAATAAATGTTTAAAAAAGGTATTCCACCCATTCTATGCACTTAAATGGTAGTATAGGAATGAAATATTGCAGGTGCACATTCTCTCTAAGTTTTCCGGTGTGGTCCAAGAATGAACACCTAGATTTTTTCTTTGATTGACACGCTAATCACGCAGCCAACTCAGCAGGGTATCCTCGCCATGAACTTAAACGAGAAGCTCATAATTCCTATGCGCAGCTGAAACGAATAGCGTCGTACTATTAGAAGAAATACAATAAGTCATACCTTAAAACTTTATGAGCTTAAATGGAAACACTTAAGGGTGTATTCAAATCCAAACTGCTTATTTTGAGACACATTTGTAAATTCATTTTTGCTCTAAAATGCATCCAATTGGCAGGTTCTCTTATTCAGAAACTTTATAATGTCCGTATTGTTTCGATTTTTTGATAAAGGCAGAATATAATTCAAAAAATGCTGTCAAAGTGGCCATTTTGAACCGAATTTCCCGAAGCGACAGCGCTGGAAACAACAAAAAAAAAAATGATCGTACAGTGAAAATAATTGTTTGTAAATCAATTTCTAATTAACTGAACAAAAAATAAAAACATGGGTCCCTTATAAATCTCTTCATAAATCACGCCGCCAAGTTTCATGTTTTTATTTTTAAAAATGAGTCTGTAAATGTGTCTCAAAATTTTGAGTTGTTGAGCGTGGAAAAATATTTTTTTTTAATACCACCTTAATATGCATGTATATTGGGTTGTTGGAAAAGTCATGACACATAGCTCCCAACATTTATGCTCTTTTATTACCATTATTTATAAAAAAAAATCTTCACTTCAATTTCTACGAATAAATAAGATAAATATTACAGAAATAGTGATACCAAAATAAAGCATATAATTTGGCAGCTGTGCGTCATGACCAGGGCTTTACAAATTCAACAAAATCTGGTAGCCAGTTAAAATATTTACCCCCCCCCCCCCCTTAAAGCCTTCATTGATTTTCAAAAAGCACAAAAGTTTTTTTTTTTTTTTTTTTATGAATTACTAGCTAACCCGCCCGGCGTTGCCCGGGCCCGAGATAATTACAATCTCAGAGAAAGGCGTTAACCCCCTCCCTCCCCATACCCGCAAATATAACGAATAATTTGTTCAAGAAAACTACCTTCACCTACATTAACGCGATCATTAAAAAAATAATTAATTTTTTCTGATAAATAGAACATAACGAAGACGCTATGCGAAAATACCCGGCAGATGACAACACCTCCCATCCTCAATTTCAGATCTATATCTTAATTAGTTATCTAAATTTTTGTTCATTAGTAAAAATTGGCAATTATTTCCTTTCATTTTCGCAAGCTAAATGGAGGGATCGGCCCGAGAAACAGATCTCTTTGTAGTTCAGTTTTTAATGAAAGCAGATCCCTGTCTGAAACTTTCTCGGATTTATTTCACTGGCGCCAGCAGATTTTTAGCAGTTTTTTGCATAAATTAAGAAAAAATACGGGTCGAATTTTTCAAAAATTGCATAGACGGATGCAGAATTTTTTTTTTACATATGCTCAGAAATTTTCAAATTGATATCTCCATTAGTTTTCTTAAAATTCGCTAATTAGTAAAATAATCTCGAATTAGTTCATTTCCGCTTGCAAACGATTCGTTTCTTTCGCCATTTTGATTTAAAAGATGTCATTTTAGAAGCGATGGTTAATGAAAATCTAATTAATATCTAGGCTAATTATCAAAATATTAAAATTCTGAAGGTCAGGTGCACCAAGAGAGGGTTTGGACTATCTAAATCTAAATTTACAGACTTCTAGGTGCGCTAGATTTTCCTAGCCATCGCCAACAGACACACACACACACAGACAGACACACAGAGCGAAACTTTATTTTATTAGTATAGATTTGAATGACAAATAATTACAAGCATAGTTTAGAATTATTAGTTACATAGATGAGAATAGTACACAATTTATAAAGACAATATAAACTAAGAGTTTCGTTCTGAAAGTTATTAAAATTATATGTCGCTGGAAAAAAATGAAATACTGTAAAGTCATTGAATTAGCCAGCAAGTTCGAGAAATACTTATTGCCGAATGCTTCAAATGTGCGGGTAGTTGAGTGCAACAAAAAATCTATATGTGATGATTTTCGCATTGTATACAATTTTATGTGCCGCAGAGGCTGGATTAACACTATTTCTTAATGATTTATTGAAACCTGTCACCTCCACCACACATTCTAGTTTACACGACATGGCTGGATCGGAAAAGAATGGCGTTTTCTGTACATGAGATGGAAAATGCCTTTTAAACATGGTTCTTCCATTAAAAGCACGAAAGAAGAGGAATATCATGGCTTGCCGTCGCGCACTAGTACGGGTGGGAGAAAGAAAATTTGTCGTTTGTGTTCATTTCTTAGTTCAATTCTTGTACCATTAAAAATATATATATATATATAGTTATATTCAAACAAACCGCCAGATTAAATAATTCGGTCGGCAAATAAAATAACTTGGTCGCCAGTGGAGACCTGGCGACCACATTTGTCAAGCCTCTTCCAACAACCAAATATTTTCCACAATAAAAAGTAAAATAACCTGGTAGAACTTAACATTCTTTCAGTGACGTAGGATCCATGGGGTCCATACTAGAGTACTGCTATCGAGACGGTGTTGATCGAGTCGGGTAACCCGATTATGCTAAACTTTTACGTGAGAAGACGGATTCGAATCGGGTTGACTTTAAATGTCTTGGGTTCGGGTTGGGTTTTAACACTTTTGACTTAGTTTAGGATTTTTCGGAATTTTGTAGGATTTATCGTTCACGTACAGATACGCACAAGATAATTCGGTTAAAGGACTGACTATGATCAGTAATTGCTAGAAGTGCTCTTTCCGCTATGATATACAATTTTATGTAATTTTTAATGTACTAAGTGTTGTTTACAAATTCTGCAGATTATGTACAGGGCTGCACGAAAGACTTCGAATAGGGGCAGCAACTGCTGAAAATGAATTTTTACTGAGTTATGTATGTTTTAATTCTTCATTTAGATATCTCATTTCATCGTATGAAAATTAAATTTCTTAATAATATTCTATTAGTTTTGGAAAGTGTTTCATAATCTATTATGAATGCATGATTTTTCGTTCTTGTTTAATTATAAAAACGATTTCTATAGTTTTTTTTTTTTTTTTTTTTTTTTTTAGTTTCTCGCATATCGTAATAAAATAAAAGTGATTTTCATTAAATTGGAAAATTTTCGACCCTCCATAAAAAAGAAATGACGTGTATGTCACAACCTTTCATATAATTGAATTACACCCTTTTGAAAATTATAAAAATCATTTGTATTTTACTTTATTTACAGAGGATGATTTTGGCAAAAGAAATGCATAAAACAACATAAGAATTTTATTTTCTAATATGTTCAATCTGATAGCCCTTTTGTTGAACCATCATATTACATCTTGATTTCCAACATAAAAAAAGCTTTTTTTTTTAAATATCAAGGTTATATGTTCAAGTCTAATATGTTCAATCAATCTCATAGCCCTTTTGTTGAACCATCATATTACATCTTGATTTCCAACAGAAAAAAAAGCTTTTTTTTTTAAATATGAAGGTTATATGATCAAGTCTAATATGTTCAATCAATCTCATAGCCCTTTTGTTGAACCATCATATTACATCTTGATTTCCAACATAAAAAAAGATTTTTTTTAAATATCAAGGTTATATGATAAGTCTAATATGTTCAATCAATCTCATAGCCCTTTTGTTGAACCATCATATTACATCTTGATTTCCAACATAAAAAAGCTTTTTTTTTTTTAAATATCAAGGTTATATGTTCAAGTCTAATATGTTCAATCAATCTCATAGCCCTTTTGTTGAACCATCATATTACATCTTGATTTCCAACATAAAAAAAGCTTTTTTTTTTTAAATATCAAGGTTGATTTTGTTCCACTCCTTTACTACAATCTTCCAGAGTTCATCCAACGTTTTGGGATGCCGCTTATAAAGAGCTTGTTTTAAAAGCTTAAATGCACAGTAATCCGTAGGTGACACGTTGGGGGGACTTAGGTGGGAAGCATTTAAACGGAATAGCCTCAATTCCAGCTTCATTTCTAATTTTCTCTAAAAATATAGCAATAGATTTAGTGGTATAGTTGGTAGCCTAATCCTGATGGAATTTCGCACAATGAAGATTGTTTGGTAAAGTGTTGGAATGTCTTCTTAAAGACGGGTGTTAAAACATATTTCCGATAGTTTTTCGAGTTAACGTTGACATTTTTTTCTACTTTTCTTATTTTAAGCTTTCCGTTATAAGAGAATCTAGCAATAAAACCATAAAACCTCTAACAAAATCTTCCTTGTCTTCTCTGAACCAACATTTTAAGATCTTTTCTCTTCTGAACGTACCTTTGTTGGTTAGTCAAATATAGTATTTTCATAGTCAAATGTAAACTTTGACTTATTTTTTTTCCTTTTTTCTTAATTATGTCAGTGTATTTTACGTGCAGATATATTAAAACTATCTTTTCCAACCTTTTTTTGTAATAATCAAATCAGAATATTTCTCTTTGGAAAGCGCAAATACATAATCTCCGATCCATTGTTTATTTTCCAGCGTCATTTTAAAGCAAAGGCTACTTTTAATGATGCAGACGATAATTAAACCCTATTCCGAATTGATGCCATGTAGGTTTTAATTTTTTTTTTTATTTAAATTTAAATCATAGAAAATGTCAAAATCATTACAAAAATATGTGAACACCTTCTGTAAAAATTTCGGAACTCTAATAAATAGAAACAGATTTTAGAACACCTCTATTAATGCATAATGCGTGAGCATGTGATTATGCATGAAAAAGGCCAATATTGGCCATATGAAAAAGACCTACGAAACTCGTTAAAATTTCTACGCTATTAAAGTGTTTTTAAAAAGTTTGTAATCGATTAGGGATTTTCTACAAACCAATAGCGTGATATACATGGATGCCCACGAATGAGGCAATGAGGCAGTTGCTCCTGTCTGGATTTTCAAATGTAACTAATTGAATTTTTTTTTTATATCTTAATTTTGAAAAAATAATAAAAAATATTCTTCTCAAATGGTTTAAAATAATTAAACACGAAGAAAAAAATTACTTAAGGATGTTTTTTCAGAGAGGTTTGGTATACCTTTACTCACCGTGGGAGATAATTTTTAATTCTGTGTTTCTCTTTACGTTCATGTGTTTTAAAAATATATATATTAAACGTTTGGATTAAAAAATCATAAACTTTTGGAATTCTTCGTTTTGAGAAAAGTCAGTATAAACTTATTTTTCATTTTTAATCTGTCTTCTTTCTAACATTTCTGTATTGTTTTTTTTTCATCTTTTTTTAAGTTTATATGTTTAAAAATTTTCTTGCATGTGGAGTTCTGCTAAAAAAATTCTTACATTAGTTTATTTCACGTTTATATTATCTATTATATACATGTTATATACATATATACTCTGCAAAAAGATGTTGATTTTACAATATTATACTGTACATATATACACTTTTTTTTTTTTTTTTTTTTTTTTTTGCAGTGTATATAAGATTACAGACACATCTGTTGTAAAATCTCGCAAATCCGTGGATGTTGTTCTGCGGGTGCCCATAGTAATAAATTCACACAGAAGCAATATATTTCGTTCGAATTCCTTGTGCGTGTTACTCTATCATTATTTCTCATTTATATGTCTTCATTGAATGACATTCGCATCTTACTTTAAACATATCATAATACCAATAATTACAAGCAGACAAAACAATTTTCTCCACTAGTAGAACATCTCTATTTCTACAGAATGGGTTTTAAAAGTTGAAAGACCGATGGCTCCTAAATCGAATGTTTTAACTCAGCGTGAGCACCAAACATGATGGAGAGTCTGTTGAAAGTCGGAATTCCGGGTTTTCCTTCCAATGATGAGCGGGACCACAGTGGTAAGAGAATATTTCACTTCGAGACATCCCACTGTGAAAACAAGATCGCCCAAAAAGATTAAAAAGATAGGTTTATCTACACAGTTAGAAAGAGTTTGGAGAGATCAGCGCAGAGTTATTAAGATGTTCCCTTTCATGTTCATTCCAAATATTTCAAAATCCCTTTTAACAGAATAATTAGTCACTCGTCCTTTAGGAAAATTCACTTCCTAGAAATTTTTTTTAATTTTTATTTATTTTTTAATCGCTGCCATAGTTTGATTAACTGATTGGGAATTTACGATGTCTTATTCTTGTCAAATATAATGGATTGAGGTATTGAGATATTTTATAGCGTAGACTTACGTTGGTTTCTTTTCTTGTGGTGTGTCGGAATATTTGATCTTTTATGACATTCTTAGCAAATGTAAAATTCAGAGGTCAAAGCAGGGGTAAGTTACAGGACGGGACAGCCATTGACACTACCCCTTTATTTTGTTCCTGACCACAAAATGATTCGAGAAGAATTGGAAGTTGTATAAGTTATTGGTATCTTAGACTGACTTGCTCCAGAAAGCACGGAGCACCAAGGATTTTGCAGATTTATGAATTGTATGGAATTTAGATCATAGTCTGAAGAAGAAGGCAGAAAATGATTACGGAAAATTTTTACAGACAGAAAATCATTAATTAAAATTTTCTTATCCCTATGGATCACAACATTTGCAAATTTCATAACATACTTGATGGTGTTCGTGCGCTGATTACCTCGTGACCGATTAAGGGGTCTCAGGACTCTTAATCCTTCAAAATTTTCGAATTTTTAATTTTTTTATTTATTAAACTCCTATCTTACCTGAACATTTTAGTATAAATGTTTTCTTGAAATTTCCATTAGAACAGACGTTATGGCTTTTAGAATTATTACCCACTCAAAGCTGAAGCGAAACATCATTTTTCTCAAAATGATGTTTTTGGGCACAATGCGCATGATACCTCAAAAACTTATCAATATTTTTTCATGAAATTTTATAAAAATATGTGTCATGTTAGTCTACATAAATTGAGCCTAAAATTTCATTTTTATTATAAAAAAAAAAATTATTTTTAATTGGTTATAATGTTGGAAATTTTAAAAAATTGTATTAGCTCAATACAACTTTGCATTAAAAATATAAAAATGCTTTAAATACAAATTTATTGAGGTTCAGTGTAATTATTACAATATGAAGTATGATTAACCTTCAAAATTTGTATTCTAGATGCAAAAATTATTTTGTAATCGTGCGCGTAAGCTGTCATGTCAATTTTCTGCTCGACAAATGTCTGATAGTTTGAAGCCCCTATAAATATTAATTCTGCATCTTGTAGCTTTTTAAATAAGTGAAATGAAAGAACACACTTATATCTTTTCATCCCAATAAAAATTGTGTTTTTAAATCATATACATTTGAAGATATTAAATGTTAAAAAGGGTCAATTTTTTTCTTTTTTTCCAATTTTAAGAGTCCTGAGACCCCTTAAATTTCACGATTTTTTTCCGTGATTGTTTCATAAAATTATCTCTTTTTTTTTATCATTTTCCAAAATTAGTTATTTTTCTGCGAAACATTAACGGAATAAATTTTTTTTCGCAACCATTTGTCGAAATTCCCGATATATACAGTATGCCCACTAAAGTTCCTTGCCACCCTCTTAACTTCGGAACGGCTGCTGCTATATTCATAAAAATAGTGTCTAGGTATAGTAAAGTAGTCATGCGCTACTCAATGAAACCGCCTACGGCACCACCTGGTGGTATGTTGCGGAGTTAGCATTCCTATCTCGAAAACGAAAAGAGATAGAGAAAAAAAGTGATTTACAAAGTTGTAGAGCATCATTGATTTAGTACGAAAAGACACATTGTGGACATTAATGAAAAGAATAGAACAGTTAAAACACGCATTTGTTTTTTCGTGATTTCCTACACTGTGACGTGACTAAACGATCTTAGAAAGAAAAAATCCACTAGTTATAATAATATACCTTTATTTTAGATGTTTAAACTTCTCACCGTCAGCTGCAATGCATATTTGGATGCTTGTTTGAGTTTCACGTTCCACACATTGGAGCATAGATGGTGACACGTTGGCACAAGCGTCCATAATAGCGTCGTTTAATGTCCTGCAATGTTTGTGGAGGGGTCGCACACATCTGCTGTTTCATAACTGGTTGTTTCTTTCTTTCTAAGATCGTTTTGTCACGTCACAGTGTAGGAAATCGAAAAAAAAAAAAAAAAAAAAAAAAACAATGCGCGTTTTAACTGTTCTATTCTTCGAATTGATGTCCACAAGGTGTCTTTTCGTACTAAATCAATGATACTCTACAACTTTGTAAATCACTTTTTTTCTTTATCTCTTTCCGTTTTTGAGATAGGAATGCTAACTTCGTAGCATTCCACCAAGTGGCGCTGTTGGCGGTTTCATTGTGTAGCGCATGACTACTTTACTATACCTAGACACCACTTTTATGAATATAGCAGCAGCCGTTCCGAAGTTAAGAGGGTGGCAAGAGACTTTAGTGGACATACTGTATATACACATATATATATATATATATATATTTGCAACCGATTGAGGAAATTCGCTATTTGTTTTCGCGATCTTTTGACGAAATTCACGACCCTTTTCTGCGATCGTTTGTTGAAATTCGGGAGTCTTTTTCCGCAACCGACTGACAAATGTTGCTATTTTTAGCATGATTTTTGATGAAATTCCTCTTTTTTTGCGCGACTGCTTGACTAAATTAGTATTTTTTTTTTTTTTTTCAATCTTTTGACGTATTTCGCGATATTTTTCCCGGAATAGTATACGAATTTCGCAACTTTTTTCCGCGACCGATTGACGAAAATTGCTATTTATTTCAGCGATCTTTGGCGAAATCCGCAAAATTTTTTCACGGTCGTTTGAAAAAATTAACGTTTCTTTCCGCGAGCAATTTGCCAAATTAACTTTTTTTCCTAAGTCCAATTTGTAAAATTCGCGATGTTTTCCGCGATCAGTTAAAAAATTGCTTTTGCGAAAAAAAAAAATTGCTGACTGTTACGAAAATTAAAAATATTCGTTGAAGAATCACATGCTTTTGAAAGAAGTTAAGATAAGAGGGCAAAATCACACACTGCATTTTTAATTGTGGAGGTCTATTTCTATTTTGTGCATGATTTGGGCAATCCTGTACGGTATTTCAACCCCTGTCCTAAAAAAAAAAAACTTCCCCCACCCCCTCCCCCAAAAAACTCTAGAAATGGCGCCCCTGCAGTAAAACCCGCAAAGAAGGAGTTGAAAAGGGCTGGAAAAAAGTTCCATTTTAGACAGGTCTCCATTTTAGCAAGTATAATTGTATGATGTTTTTTTCATCGAAACTTGCTTTTTTTTCCCCGTGTGAGCAAGAATTATGTTATAGACAGGTTTCGCTCAAACAAGTTTCATTGTAATATACCTATGATCTTCAGAAGTGCTCTATAGAAAGGAGGTTTTAACAGTCTTAATAAATTTCTTTTAAATTCTAAAAGGTGTAAATCAACAACATAATAAATACACAGTAAAATAACTCTTATTAGGTTGTTTGACATATTTCGGCTCACTCCGAGCCATTTTCAAAACAAATGAGAATATTCCATAATTGCACCGTCTTTGAAGTTATTATTTAAAATGCTATCATTTAATTTTCATGTACTTTTTAAGGAGCATATAGCTGATATTCAGTACAATAGAAAAATCACAGCCCTGGCAAGATTATATCAAGAAGAAACAATCCAAATAAATTTCAATGAAAGTAAAATAATTTTTCCCTCCAGTCTATACTATACAACCATAATAAGAGAAACCATAGAGATACTAACGCGCAAAAATACAATATGTAATGATGCAGCATCTTTTAACTTACCAAAATTTGTGGCTCGAGTTACTCCATGGTTACAGATATGAAAATAAACAACCAAGTAAAAATAAAGGATAACGTGCGTAATTTTAAAAAGGATATGAAAATTAAATGATAGCATTTTAAATTATAACTTCAAAGACCGTGCAATTATGGAATATTCTCATTTGTTTTTGAAAATGGCTCGGAGTGAGCCGAAACATGTCAAACAACCTAATAAAAGTTATTTTACTGTGTATTTATTATGTTGTTAATTTACACCTTTTAGCATTTAAAAGAAATATATTCTTACAAGGTGTTCTAATTTTATTATATAATCTTAATAAATATCTAAAAAAAAATAGTACCAGTCTGTAACGGAAAACTTTCAAAATATTTTTAAATTATACTTGTTTAGACGAAAACCTGTCTAAAACTGAATTTTTCATAGGTTCCTTGAGATTTCGTATTAGAAGTTTTACTGTCTTTGTATGTATAATTCAGTAAACGTTTCTCGTTCGGAGAAGGAGGGGGTGCAACTCCCCGAACTCCACCCTTGGCTATACCACTACCCTAAAAAAACTTTGCCCCCCCTCCCCCCCAAGAAAGTTCTGAAACGCCACCCCTGGAATCACATGATACTCTACATCATACTCTACATCATAGTCCTATATTTCAATACCGAACATTTGAATTCTGAGTGTCTGAGTCATTTAAAATGGATGCAGTAAAAAGCCCTTTCACATATTTAAAATCAGCGGATCTTTACGTAACTTCGCCAGAATATACTAAGGATGTCTAAATACATTTTAAGCAAAAAATTGGAACATTAATGTTTTCGTCATTTTTCGCAAAGTGAAACGTACCGATCTCCTTAAATAAAACAGTGTAAGTTGTTAAAGAAAACGGCAACTGTTTGCTTTTAAAAAAAGTCCTTCCGGCCTGTACCGGGAGGAAAAGGTAGCTTTCCTATATCTTCGTTTTAAAATTTTAGCTAATGTTACACGAAAACAGCAAGATAAAATGCAAAGAAACGTTTACAAAAGATTCGTTAATACTGAATTTGAATAAGAAATTCGCCAAATCATTGAGCAATAGCCAAATTGGCTTCATTTATGAAGACTTATTTTGATCGCCAAATTTGGCGATATTTCGCCAAATGTCGCCCAATTTTGCCAATTTTGTCGCCAATGTCGCCAATTTTGGCGTTAACGGATATGAATATATAGTTTTATGCGTATGATTGGGAAAATTATTACAACAATGAAAGAAAATAATTTGCGAGTAATCGCGTTAATGTGCTGTTTTGTTTCAAAATGTCAGCCACCCTAGAATTTCAAACTGCTCTATCTCAGCCATTTTTTAAGATAGAGGTAAACCAAAAAAAGCTCTGGAATCCTTGTATCAAGGCCTAACACGTAATTAAAAAATAAATTTGAATTTTTAAATTTTTTGTATATTTATTTTAGATTTTAAGTTATTTTACATCTTTAAATGGCCGCCATCTTGAAACAAGATGGCGGACCAAGCTGGCCAACGAACTCGGTCGAGACATTAGTGACCTTAATACACACAATTAGTTTCATCAAAATCGATTCATAATTACGGGCGTTATCGTATGACATAGTTCAGATATATATATATATATATATATATATATATATATATATATATATATGGATATATCTATATATATAAATCAACATTTGGACGGAGGGTGGTTTTGGGGTCTGGGGGTCATGATCGGTGAAAATATATCGAAATTTTCCGGAACTGCTTTCCTCCGAACGGCTGCAATAGGTAGCTTTATACTTTTTTGTATTGAAAGCTACCTAAAAAAAGTCAAAGTTAAAATGTATATAAAAATAAGTAACGTTAGTAACTCTAACATGAAAAACAAATGTTATCTGTGAACGACAAGCAGTGTGCCGAAACGACGAATTTTCCCGGCATAGTTGAAAATTGTATGTATTTTCAGAAGGTTTGTCAACTATGTAGAGTTGTTCTGTGTACTAAGGGCATGGGAAACCATACGTGTTTTTTTTTCCTTTACACATCGTCTAGCCATATTTGTAGAAGGAACTGTATCGGAAAAGTAAGAAAAAACAGGTAAAAACTGAAAATTGCGTAACTGGTGAAAAAAAATATCTATTAGGCCGGGAGATGCCCCGATTTTAGCGGTTGGCTCGTAGATTTACCATTGCGTGTTCCCAGTCCTCCATGTTTTCATACGTTTGGGTGCAGGAAAACACAATGGTAAACCTACCAGTCAACCGCTAAAATCGGGTTTTCGGGTGTTTTCCACCAAGATACGACTTGACAGACCGATTGCGTTTTAATATGCGAATCGAGTTTTAACTAATTCTGGAATTTCAGCCGTGAACTCGATGAGGTGATTGTCTGTGCTGTCGCCTCCCGGTCTATATGTAAGTTCAATTTTTAATATCGTTGTAAATATTTTTTCCCTCTTGTGAGCAATTTTTTTTTTATTTATTTATTTGGAGTTTGTTATCTATGCATGTTTTTATTTTCTTTATAATTTTAAATATTTTTGTGTTGTAAAGTCAAGATTACGCTCTATCCCGCAAAAATCTTTGGTACATTCCACTTCTGTAGGCATTTGAGGACTGAGAAATGTTGGAATGACCTGCGCCGAGGAACAACTTTGACCAGTTAGCGATGTTTGATTGAATGAAAGTTCATGCAAAAAAACATGCTTTTGCACCAACCTCATTTTTTTTTTTTTAATAATAATATTTTTTGTATAACTAAAATTTGAGATTTGTGAATTAAAAAATGCATAAAATCAACACTTTATATAAAATTATGAAAAATTGCCGTGGTTGGAAATTGTGCACCTACTCCATAAACACTGAAAACGGCTTTGTCAATGTCTGCAAAATAAACCTCGTCATAGTGCGTCAATAAGGGGTCATAGTGTGCGACGGCTGGAGTAAACTCTGGAGTAAACTCTGGAGTAAAGCTAAATTTTATTCTAAGGACAATTATCGATCTTGTTTGTATTTTCGCTACCATTAAAATCATCCCGCAAACGAGATCCTTACAATATATATAGCCAGCAAGCAAGTGAAAATTCCTTTTTAAAAAGCAAATTTTTGAAAGATTGCTGAGAATAGTATAATTTAAGACTTCTTCAATGTCGCTTACTTTGGAATCGTAAAATTTTTCATAACTGTATGCTATAATCAGAACTCACAAACATAAAATTTTTGGTATGTATTAAATAGGTGGCACAATGGCACAGTCACAATCTTCACCTGGGATGGCTTTTCAATTTTATTACACATAAAAGTGAGTAATTTCTTTGTTTTATTGCAATTTATGGAAAAACAAACAATATAAAAGTTGAATATTAGGATACTAAACACCTACGCAACATTAGCTAACTAAAAACAAGTTAAACTAATTTAACTTCAGATTAATTTTTACAGGCTTTTACCACATTTTGTTTAAAAGAATAGTTTAAAAGAAAAATGTTATTATAATTAAGCACACATTGACTGATATAACGACCAAAAACGCTAAATATTTTTGAAATGTACATTAAACATTGTTGTAAAAACATGACAGTGAAAAAAAAAATTAAAAAATAAATAAATAAATAAATCATTTAAAAGATATGTGAGTAATAATGTTTTATTTTGTAAATTTAAGAATGCGTAAAATATAGTACACGAATTCAAAAGTAAACAAATAAACTAAAAGATAAATAAAAATAAAATAACGAACATCTAAAATCTCAAATTTACCCCCTTTTCTCACTTGAATTACATCTCACTAAAACAAAATTAGCTAATAAGTGACAATTTTTGTTGAAAAATTTTTTTTTGAAAGACTGCTGTAATTGAAGAAGTCAATGATTTTAATAACAAGTCTTTTCTCAAATCTTTGTTTACTGCAAAAACTACCGTGAATATTTTAAATACTATCATTTATATCCAAATGCTTTAATTAAAAAAATAAATAAATTATTCATTTAAGTGTTTAATTAAACTGTCTGTGCATTATTGAATATTACTTGTTCTAACTTTATCAATAATATATTTGATATATTAAGGTTTATATATAACTGAAATTAAGATCAAATTTAGTTTGAGATCTTTATTTAGAATTATGTTTTTAAATAATATATATAATAAACGCAATTTAAATTTGTTTCTTTTTTATTATTTTGTTCTACACGCATACTTTAAGAATTGTCTTAATGTTATGATGTTCAACCTTTTTAAAAAAATACTTTTTCAACAGAAGTGAAAAATACTTTTAATCATGATTTGTTTGCCTCTGTTTGCCAAGCTATCTATGCTTCAATATACTATACGAGTTATACACATTTTCAATGCTAGAAATTTATTGACATTTCAATTTGTTACAGAAGTAGACTTTGATTTGTTAAAACAACATTACTTTAAAACTGTGGTCTCAAAATTTAACTTTTGAATTGCTAGACAGACAAGAAGATAACAAGAAATTGGAACCTATGACCTATAGCATTCGAAACGATCCTGTATTAAATGCACCTATAGAGCCATATGTTGTACAAGAGGTACAATCCGAAACATTCTTGTAAAAAAATATTTGCGGAACAATTCATAGAATAGGATAACAAGATAGAAGGATATGATAACTTCAGTTTTAAGATGTAGTTCCCAAATTCACTAAAACCTGCGAAAACGAAACCTGAATACAACAGAAAGACGCACAGAACGCCTTAAAAGAAAAACATTTTCGCAGTTTCAACGAAAAGAATACAATATAATAATATAATAATTAACACAGTCTGTACCCTATACCAAAAACTGTCTTAAGCATAACCTTTTTCGGTCTCTTGTGATTCCGTTTTGACAAGTGTTACTGTATTTAGTAATAGATGCTATTTTTAAAATTTGACTTATTACATTCCAAATACTATTGGAAATAATACCCATTATGTAAATTAATATCCTCAACAATACAAGAAAACAGACTGAAGGGTTCAATCAATGGATAAACGCTATCACAAGCTGATTATGAGGTGATCTTTTCGTGAAAGGTGAATTTAAAAGAGAAAGCGAGAGAAATGCTCTGTTCCATAGTTGATTCCATAGTTGTTCCATAGTTTGTTCCTCAGCATGAAGGTTGGAAATCCGATACATTGCTAAATAACGAATTTGAAGTAGAATTCTAGGTGAATTCCAGTATTTATGTTTACAAAGGTGTTATATTATTGATGTGTATGAAGTGTTGTGATCCATTACCATATTATTTGTTTGAGTAAGTAATAAATGTTGTATAAAATTAAAAGGTGAAGAAATATATACATTTATGCACTGCAAAAAAGTTGATTTTACAGTATAATACTGGCACGTCAGCTGCCACTATTATACCGTAAAATGAACAGTAATAAACAGTAAAATAAGCAGTAATACGCATGCACATGCGCGTGCGTGGTAGCATATTATTGCTTATTTTACTGTTAATTTTATGGTATAATACTAGCAGCTGAGATGCCAGTATTATTCTGTAAAATAAACATTTTTTTTTTTTTTTTTTTTTTTTTTTTTTTTGCAGTGTAGTTATAAGCCAAGTGAATATTTAAGCAGCTGTATGATTATAAGATAAAATTGGGGTATATTTAAAGCTACTATTGCCGTCTAGAGCAACGCCGAGCGGGTCAGCTAATATTGCAATAAATCATCAACAGCTTTTCGTTTATTTGCATACTAGTAGAGCTTCGAAAACTTCGCTGGTCGTTTTTTCCAACGGAACCTCTTTGTAAACGAACTTGGCTTTGAAAGCCCCACTGCCTTAGGCAGTGTACAACCGGGTGTTCTACACCAGCTCTGAATCAAGCAAACCTCGAATTATTGTGATTTGTTATTTTTAGACGAAAATCTTTCAAAACGAGCCTACGGTTGTAAGCCCCATTACTTTTGGCAGAGTACACTACATTTTCTAACAAAACCTCGAATTTGTATAATTTTGTATCAAACGAACCATGAGTTCATGACCCCACCATCGTTTTAACAATTCATGACCGAGAAACGCAAGGAGCCATCCTTATAGGGATTGCCGTATTAAAGATTTAATTTATGACATGCAGATATATTACACTTTAATTTTTGACCGATAGTTGCTATAAATAATCGAAAAACAGCGCCCACTACTGTAAGACCTACGTAACCTGTATCATTCTTTTCCTTTCTTTAAAAAAATAGTAAAAATTTTAAAATCAGTCAGTTAGTTCTCGAGTTAGTAAATTTCAATATTTTAAAGCCACGCATACTTCGTACATCGGCAACAAAACATAAATTTTACCTCTCCTGAGTCACTTGGGCTAACGCGAAAATAGAAAAAACAATTATCAACACTACAGAACTCGCATCCAAAAAAAGAGTAGATAAAGTAACATTGTTTCGTTGCGAAAGAAATGAATTTGGCATTTTTCCAATTCACAAGAGTAATAAAACCTCTATGAGATCGCCATTTCGCTTCCGAAAGAATTCGTTGATATTACTTTCTTTTAAAATTTGGCAAAAAAATCTGTATCGTATTATTTTAACGGTCACTGAAGGTTTCCTCCATACAGAGATATATAATATAAGATTGTTTGGATAAGATTTAAAATAAATATGTTTAAGAACGAACAAAGTAGCGGCTACTGTAGTTTCGCTACTTGTAGCGCGCTACTTCCGAGCCCTGGTTAAAATCCTATACTATTGTATAAAATTTAATTGTTGAAAATTGTTAAAATAAGAAGAAATAAGTAAGTAGAATAGGCTATCTTTAGCGTCAAACATTTTTTTCTTAAAAATAGTTGATAAGAGACAAGATTCTCAAAATTTGATCAATTACATTTGAAGCGTTCTTGTATATTATATTTGTTTGATGTTTTACCATTTTATTATCTTTCTCCGTCAACTCAAAACACGATAACCGACACTAGAATTATGTAAGAGAAGAACAATTCGACCTAAGCAATCTTCACCTCCTTACAACGACTTCAGCAGTAAGTGGGCGTTGTTTTATAGGTAAAATAACTCTCTCAGTAGAGCCCGCAAGTCATCACTAACTACTCTGCAGGGCCTGTTGGCAAGATTCTCCGTTGACATATTTACGACTCCGTGTTTTCCGATTTACGATCGAGTATCGTAATTACTCTTACAAATGACTAATTAGATCTTGTTCTTCAGGGTTTTTTCCAAATGTTTTCATCAGATAAAGATGGTGCGCTGGAGTAAGGTATTCCAAACACCTGCAGAACACGTAACGTTATGTGGAGGATGTCCGGTAATCGCTAAAGAGTTATTTTTTAGAGCTATATCCCCTCATTTCGAGTAATGTTTAATGCCAAAAAAGGATCAAGTCGATAACAAAACTACCGGAAACACCTTACCCCCTGCCTCTATTATTGCCAAAACACATGCCTCGTTTGTTGTACTTCGAATTATGTGTTGGCAGCAAGAAATGGGAATCCTGATGACGCATTATTGTTAAGCTTGTTAAATCACTGAGCTGTAAATTACTGTTTGTTTCCAAATCACTATTTTGAGTGGGCAAAAAAGATTTATGTCATACTCTATGGATAGTTAATTTAGGCTGACATAAACTCAATGGTTAAAAGGAATCTGAAAACAATGTCAGTAGAATTTTTTTGTGGTTGGATAAACATGACTTGATTAATTGATTAAATAAAATTGATTAAATAAAGTGCACAAGCTATATCATAAATGCAAATAGTATTTTTGACACTTACTAATATTTACTTGTGATTTTCGATAATGATCAACCTCTTATTACCTGCTTAAATGCATGATCAATTCATTTGAATATTTGAACCAACTACGTGAAAATGATACGAACTATAGGGCAGTTGCAATTGACGTCATGCTGGAAGTCACACACTACAAATAGGCAGTTCTGATTGGTTGAACTACCCTGACCTCCAGTTGAAGTACAATAGTTGATCAGCTGATTGCAACTTCCCTATATAAAGTTTCTTGAATCCTTAATTCACCTTATTGTAACAAATCATATAAATAATTTCGTAAAAACAAAATTCCATTTAAAATTACTTAAAGGTGCTCGAAAGTACTTGGTTCATATGTTGTACAATGTATAATAACACCTTTAAGCAGGGCCTGACTTAGAGCACCCAGGGCCCCGGAGCGAGTAGTATCTGGGGCGGAGGGGGGGCAGCTACAACTTTAAGAGATGATAGAATACACTTTTGATGTTCTTGTTGTTAGAGAAAGTGTAAGCGGGTGAAGTATAAATACAGATCTTTCAGGCATTCGTAGCTATTTTCCACAATGTCATAATATTTCCTGGTACAGTATAAAATTTAATCCTTCTATTGTATCAGCATACACTTGGCTGATTCCACAATATAGAAAGGATTCCAGGCATCCTATTGGCAGCTTGGGTAACTATTTGCTACTATAATTTAGTAGAAGCAATATTTAAAAAACTGTTGATTTTAAGCAGGACTATGCTATAAATCTGAAAAAAATAATTTTGGTCACTTCTGGTCAATTTTTACCATTTGGCTCCCACTTAAAAATCCTGTGTAAATCCTTGCGGGACCCCTCAAATCGTGGGGCCCGGGAAAGCTGCCCCGCATGCTCCTGCATAAATAAGGACCTGCCTTTAAGTAATTTTAAATGGAATTTTGTTTTTACGAAATTATTTATATTTAACAAAAACATCGACGTGAAGAAGATAATAACGTTGTCCTGGACCGGCCGGCAGTTTGAAAGGAGGAGCAATGTAAGATACCTTTAGTGCACAAAAAGAACATTCGACTCAATTTTCCTTGAAAAAGTATGTTAAAGGCAAAATTATGCTCCATATTTCCAAAAATAGTGAGATGACATAAGACATCTGCCTCCCTCTCTTTATACCACTTAAGTAACGTCATATCTAACAATAAATTGTAAAAAAAAAAAAAGAAAAAAAAACTTGATTTTCTATCATAATTAACAATTACTTTTAGGTTCTGAACTTTATGTCATATAATTTACCAAATTCCAAACTACGATAATGAAAATTTTACATTTTCATGGAAGACTTAATAACAGTGCTTCCTTTATGAGTGAACTGAACGGAGTCTATCTCATTTGTTCCGTCTCAACCAGGGACATAGTATCAGTACTTTTTGGTGATTAAGAAAATACACTGAAAATTAGAGAGGATCCAAGGGAATTATAAATGGTATATTTTTTGTTTTTGTTTTTTAATGCAATTTTAATGCCTTTGAAAGAGTTGTATTTTCTTACCACCTGTCAATTAAAAATAATTTATTGTGTGATAATTTTGCTGTTTAAGTACCCGTTCTCCGCTTTCAGAAACGTATCACGGATTATATATATATTTTTTCACATTAGAGAACGTTACTACAATTATTTGAGAAACCATATACGAAATTTCCGACTTTGGCGCATTTGTTCTAATTGTGGAACTGCGTGCTAATTGATCATTTTCTAATTATACGCAAATTTTAAAGGATTAAAGATTAGAGTTTAAGGATTTACTATACAATAAGTAATAAACTAGTAAAAACAAGTGGGTAAATGTGATCGAAGGTCGCACAAAGGGTTTCGTTTAATATTCCTTTCAAAACACTTTATCCTTTCTTTAATAAATTCAAATAAATATAATTTAGCAACAACAACAAAAAAAAAGTTATGTTTTTTATAAAGTAAAAATTTACTGGTCTATTTTTCCGTTTTTTCGAAAATCTAAACCAGCCGGATAGCGGGCGAAACCCGCTATTATATTCTGTCATAATAATATCCGTCATACGGACTAAATGCGATATTTAAAAAATATATAATTTCAAAATTAAACATGTTGGACGCTTTCAAAATGTTAAAATATACTAATATTTCTATAATCGTGTTTTTATCATGATTCAATACATTCCTCAAACTCATATATTTACTATTCTCTATTATTCATATTGATACTCGCTTTGTATTATTCTCAAACATCTGAAAAATTTGTTAAACTTCCAATAGGACGTCAGATTTTCTTTTTAATTATCTAATGACGTGATATTAATCTGCTTTGTGTACATCCACATACTCATACTCCTTGTATTATTGAGAAATCTTAGACATTTTCCGTTTTATTTACCACTATGACGTCAATCAATTTTATTTCATATTTATCTTTTTTTCAATTGGTGAAACTTTTTATTTCATTTTCATTTTTCACGTGAAAATCGTCTGATAGAAAATTAATTATTGTAGAAAGAATTTCAATGTGTATTTAAATTTTTTGGCATCTGCTATAACGAAAAATGTTTAAATTTAATAGGAAAAGGCTATTAGAATTTTGGTTTTTTATCTCTATTTATTAAAATAATACGAATTTTTCAAATTTTGATATTTTCAGCTCTTTACAGCTGATATTCTGACTTATACACGAAGTTTCAACTCTGTAAGTTACATAGTTTTCGAGAATGGCTCTGTGACAGACAGACAACGGAGCGGGAGCAATAGGGTTTCGTGAGATGAACGAAACCCTAAAAATAACAACTGTGATATAAATTTTAAAATATTTAACACTAGGTGTTTAGTGCGTACCTGCCGAAATTTAAATAAAGCAAATATATTAAAAATCCAAAGTAGTATCTACTAAAAACGAACAAAATACAAGTTACAAAATACATTTGAGGGGAAAATAATGTTATTCATCAAAATAGAAAACAAGCATGTGTACATTTAAATGAAAAGAAATCACTTAATATTTTAACACAATCTAACTGTTTGGTAAAGATGTCATAAGAGTTGTAATTTTAACAACTGAGTGGAAGAGTGTCCATGTCGGGATTCGAAGGTGGGACCTTGGCTTAAGCTGCCAAGTTCTTCCAACTAAGCTATAATGGACAAAATATTTATTTACCATTTAGTTTGATTGTGTTAAAATGCATAATTAAGCGTAATTACGTATCCAACGTTTATTGAAGTTCCTTTACCTGCGATCTGTTTTATTGAACTGTTTCAAGTAACAGACCAGATGTCATTGTTAAAAGGTTGTCTGAGTGAAATGTGTCCACCGTATTTGTCCAAGGTAACTTAGTTGGAAGAGCGTTGCAGCTTAAGCAAAGGTCCTGGGTATATTCTCGGCCAAGACATTTTTTCACTCAGATGAAAAACTTTGAACGCGTATGAAAAAGAAAACATATTGCTTTATAATCGAGAACAATAATTTTTGGTTTTTACCTTTATGGTCTCTGTTATCGGAGGGGTGGAGGTGGTGTGGGGATGGGGATAGAGGTGGATACTAGTTTGAAACTTTCAAAAAATAGTTTTTTTTTTTTTTTCATTTTCTCATAACTTATTTCTAGAATATAGCTCGAAAGCGATTTTTTTTTATTCGAATTATTGCAAAAGTTAGAGCGACACACACAAATACACTACGGTAACGAATTTCCGTTAAAGCAAACTTCAATTCAATCAACGAAAATCAATTTTTTCAAAACGACTTTTTTTTTTTTCTTTTAACCTGGCTGCTTGGATAGATATTTTTTTCAAATTAATAAATTTCGCTTTTACTGCACTTTTTTAAATTTCTAAACACTACACAATTTCGATTTTTGCACCGTCGAATAAGTATTTTTTTTTTTTTTCAAATGCAATTTGTTTGAAAACAGTATCACAATTTACTTTTTTTTTATGGTTTTTAAATTATTTTTCAAGCATAATTAAAATATATATATATCTAATTTTACTGCTTGTAGTCTGATTACGAAATATTAACCCGTCTGCACTTAAAATAATATTAACTATATATTATTCGTTTCCGGCTAATATTTCATGACGAAATTAAAACTTCATCAGTGAATAACTAAAATAATAAAGTAGTATAAATAAAACGCAAAATTTAACAGATACGTAATCGAACTATGTGCTTAAAGACTGAAATGACCAGTATCAAAAAGGTTGCTGTAAGTAGCGAAATCTTGTGCAATCTCTTCTGTTATTAATTTCAAACATGTGGCTAATGCAAAAGTATCGCTTTTCATAAATTCTAATACTTTATTTCAATATATAATTGATATTTTTCATATAAAAATGTTTTTTGGTCGCGGGCAACCTAAAAATATATATTAAATGTAAAAAATCTATTAGAGTTTTAAATTAAAAAATATAGTTTCATCTATGTTCTGTAACCCGGGAAGCCCGTATTAGATCGGAGCCCCCGAGATGGCGCTGTGTACTCTTTTTACTGGGCCTGACACTAAAAGTGATTCACACGAGGCTAACGAAAGAGAAAGGCTACCGCGGTGCTTTACGCGTATCTTTTTTTATGCTCGAATGCACCAATCCAGGTGTACGAAAAGAGCATCACGTCATTCTAGCGGTTTGTAAAAAACGATAAGTGGAATGCACCGCGGTAGCCTGTCTTTTTCGTTAGCCTCGTGATTCACATTCGTGACGTCACAAACGACATCTGACGTATTTAAAAATTTTCATTTACTTTGTGCTTTCAAACGGATTGTTTACTATGGTATTGTTATATTATTTTTTCTTTTATTTAGTAATTAATAATATTTTTTAGTGTATTTAGATTATAATACTATAAATAACTATAGATTATAACTATTAAGGAAAATGTAGATTATATCTATATAATAATGGGGAGGAAATGTTGTGCTCCTGGTTTCAATCTAACTACGATACTGACAAAAAAAATGCTGCAGTCTATATAATATTCCCAACTTATAAAAAAAGAAGAAATTGCTGCTAACAAAATTACATCGTGATAATTTTGCTCCTATTTCAACAGCAGTTGTTTGCATTAAACATTTTGATGAACGTTTTATAATTCGTGAAGATAGAATTAAACGAGATGGTGGTATTGTCGTTCTGAGAAAAAAAAAATAACCTGTATGGCAGATATGCCTGTTCTACTGTTAATGAAAATATCCCGGTATATTTCATTAACATTTTCCTCCAAAATGAAAAGACCCGAATGATCATTGGAAAAAAAAGAAAAGAAAAGAAATAGACGATAACCAGTTCAAGAAATGGTACCACAATGACCATCTTTTGAAGATTTTATAGATAAATATGTAAATTTATTCTGAATTGTTCAAAATTTATTTTATTTTACCTTTCATGCTGCGTAGATTTTAATTCGCAATGGTAAAATTTTGATATTACCTTCTCCATCTTTTTCAAGAAAATTAACTAATTTAGCTAATAGTGCAATAAGCTATTGCGAAAGTTTTAAATCCTACCTATTTAAAAAAATTTAAGTTTGGATGATTACGAAAGAGAACATAGAAAATGGCCTTGGCGATAAAAAGAAACTTACCAACATATTTTACAAGCAATTTTTTCAATATTTATACAGTTTGTTTACTATAAAGAATCTATTTTTATACACAAACAGAAGTAAAATTGTATATAAAAAACAATATATATATATATATATATATATATAAATTCATGTATTAACAAACATAAAGTTCATTAGATTTGTTTTCATAGCTGTTTGTATCATTCGAAAATAACTCTACTGACTTTCTGAAGCCCGCACTGCGCCGAACTTTAAAAAAAAAACGGCCTTATAAAAATGCCCCTATTCTGGAAAGATACCGATTTCTCTATTTAAATTTATATTTGTTGCATTTTAGTTAAATTATGGTATGTAGAGGAGATGGGGGATGAATGGGACATTTTCACAAAAATCGTTATTTTAAATATTTTATTTAAGTTATTATCAATATTATATATCACATGTCATACATTAAGTGTTTGACTACATCTTATGCACAATATTTATTCATTATTATTATTATACAAAAATATAAATGAAATTTAAAAAGAAGTTTTTCTATGTCCCAATCATCCCCACAGCAGGGATTGAATGGGACACAAACATTTTCCTCCCCGTATTCAATGTTAAGGACTAAAAGCTGACAAAAATGCCTCCTTGGCAATAGCTGAGAGATTATAAATTGTAATATGATCTCCAGGATTATTTGTTAGCCAATCATCTTGGACTCATCTCAGCTTTGCCTTAAAAGGCCCATAAACGGAAGCATTCAATGGCTGAAGACAATCGTTACAATGAGGATGAAATGTTAAAAGAATAATTACCATAAATTATTAATTTATCAACCTATATAATATTATTTAGATAATAAATATATTTTTAGCATCCTCTAGCGATGAAGGAGAGAGTTCTATTCATTCCATTTGAAATGTCCCAATCGTCCCCATGATGCATATATTCAATTGTCAGCCATTTTGTCTAAAAAATTAATTTGTCACAATGGTTACTATGCATTCATTTTAATTACCAATATTGAACCTTGAAATAAAAAACTACAACATATCTTTGTTTACATTGCATAAGATATTTAAGTAAGTTCAAATGTAAAAAAAAATTTACTTTTAAGCAGAGTTTTCAGGAAATGCAAATTTGAACAAAACTGAAAACAGCCATGTGCTCTTGCTTTTGGATCTGAAGCACACTATGGTACTGAAATCTATGAGGATAGGAAGCAACTAAAAAAAAAGTTTATTGCCTGAAATATTGAGAACGTCCCATACAACCCTTGTCCCATTCATCCCCCATATCCCCTAGTGGTAAAAAGAGATGAATGGGAATCATTTTGTAAAGTAATTGTCAGATTTATTTACTTTTGGTACGTATATTTATTGTAAAATAATGTGTATAGGAAAAGGTTTAGTCAATGTGTTCAAGTTAGCATTTTTTTATTAAGAAATTTTAATTTTCTTTTATAAAACAAGTTTATTAATTCCCTTTTTTTTTTCACGATTATGAAATTTACTATTATTATTTATGTAATTACAAATTAGAAGAGCGGAAATTCAAAACCTCTCCCTTTATTAAATCTTTCTGTTTGGATATATTGACCGGACCGGCTCTCGCTTATGATCTCACTAATACCAGTGTCAAACCCGGTAAAAAGAGCACACTGCGCCATCTCGGAGGCCCTGGTTGGATCCTCTAGTATAAGTTAATGGATATAAGGAACTTTAAAAGGCGATCGGGGTCAGGTTCACAGAATTTCGTATTGCAAAATTAATTAGAGAGTAATAATAATAAATAAAATAAAATAAAATAAACCTATTTTTTTCGACAGCCCATTTTTTGACACGGTGAATTCATTCAATTTTTTTAAACAGAACAAACAGAAACATGAACACATGAGCGTGAAGAAGATAATAACGCTTTCCTGCGCCGGCAATTCCAAGCTCACCCTTAATCGTGGGCAGCTCAAGACATTCAGACGACAATGATGATGAAACGCCGCCAAATTTGAATGACACTTCGGACGTACTGCAAATGCCTGAGTAAGGCGAGGCACCCCAATCGCCCTAAGAAGAAGAACAAAAAATCTACTTTTTCGAACAAAAAAAAACTCAAATCATAAACAGGTGACAAATCTGGCAGAGTTGTAGGAGTTTGCAAAACTATCATTATCCCACTCGGTAAGAACGACGGAAAAAAAAAAAAAAAAAAAACAAGCAAAGATCTACTAACGGGAAGGCACTATAACCAACGCCTACGGTCATATCTGAAAACTAAAAAATTAAGGAACATCGGTTTGTCTAAATTTGTTTACACGTTTGACAGTAGAGACTAACCGGCGTAGGAAGACATGGAATACTTCGTTAATAACAAGAGCTGCGTGAGATTTTTTTACGCTGAGCTAATATTATTTATAATCTTCCTACTGGTGCATTTAAAAATCAACCTTCGAGAGCCACAATTGTTAGATATCGATGTGGGAGGACATTTATTGTTAAATAATTCCATCAAAAGTTGTACTTTGTGTATGCCTGTTCTCTTTTCAACAAGTAGCGTTATGATGGTTAAAAGATAAAATATTTGGCTTTTTTCAAACTGTCAGTGAGGTATACTTAACTTAATGGATGCTTCTGACGTCGCAGTTATTCAAAAAGTTTTGATTCTAGTCTTCATTCAGCAGCAAAAAAGAAGGGAGCAATTTTAGAAATACCTAAACAGTTTATTTTTCCCGCTAAATACATGCAAGTGTTTTTTTAATTTTTCCCTCAGTCAACTACTAGAAAATGTTTATAATTTAGTTTTTATTTAAGTTGATTTAATTTGAAACTTAAATACTTTAAGATGATCAGAAAAGTATGAAATGACGATAACGGAATGAAGTAGATTAATCGTAGATTAGGAAGCCTTTAATTAATTTAAACTAAATATAATTTAATACTTGGAAATTTTTCCAGAGCAATTAAAATTTGAATATTTTAAACTATTATTCTTTTTGCATTTAGTATTTATTTACGAGCGGTCTGTCCCGAATTCGCTCGGATGGATAATGTGTCGAAATTCTTGGAAAATGTCTTACGCAAAATATCTAATCAAAAATCAGTAATAGTTGTCTTATTCGTCTAACGTCCAAAATCGGGTTCATTGCCGCTGTTAGCGACGAAATCGCTAAAATTGCTGAAATACGTGTTTAACTATTGTTTAGCAGATTAGTTCAACTGTATTTTATGTATTTCATTGTCTAACAATAACTTCATTGTTATAATTTCATTGTCGTAACCATTGTTGCGACTATTTTTGTAACTGTAATGCTGCAAGATTCCTTTTTTTTTTTAACCTAAAACTATATCGAAAAACTTTCGACCCCATACTCTAAAAAAAATCCGTGCAAATACAAGAGATTTTCCGTAAAATTTTACGGAGAAGTTTCATTTTTACAAAACAACAGTAGAATTTCCGTGAATGACATTAGTTCTGTAAAGTTTATTTCAAATCTGTAAATGTACAGAAAGTTTTCCGTAAATTTAAAGGATTTTTTTCGTATTTCTTTCAAAACAGTACAATGTCCGTATTTCTTCCAAAACAGTGCAATTTCCGTAAATAACGTTTAGAGGTTTGCGTACTGAAATCGACTTGTTTGAAATGCAAATTAAGATTGTTTTATTTACTAGAGTTCTTCAAGGATCCAGGCCTGACCCAGCTCGATACGCTGGCCCATTCTAACCGGGGCCATGTCTGGACGGTAATTTTTTGTGAAAAAAATACTAATATTTATATTTTTTAATGAAATATTTAGAAATTTATTTTATTTTTATAAGTTACAGAAAAGTATTTTTTTAACTCTACTTTTTTTTCTTGATAGTGCTTGAAAATTAGGTTTTTTTTTTTTAAATTTAATTTTAACTTTTCTGATGTGAGGCAATATTGGGTTATTTAAAGATTTCATAACATAATATCGCTATGTAATATCGCAAGTTATCGCTATGTAAATTGGCATTAAACTAAACTGATTTTGATTATAAATTTATGAATTAAACTAAAATTTATTATTTTATAAATTAAATTTTACAAAGTTTATAATTTTTTCCTTAAATTTATAAAAATAGTTAATATTTTTTCTTTTCTTTTATAAAAAAATACAGTTTATAATTGCTTTAGCTTATAATTTTATAAATTAAACTAAATTAATTTAAACTAAATCAATAAGTCCAAATTTAAACTTACCTATCACAAGATCATTAATTTCGAAATTGTCCTTAAAAGTTAATTTTTTGTTTTAATATTTTTAAAACTATTCAGTTTAACAGAACGTACACGAAAGTTCTCAGCATAGCTCACGTATAATGATGTAATTCATTATAAAATTGTTTATTTATATAAGTTTTTTAGAATAAGAGATAACGAAAATTTATTTTAATAGCATGTAATAAATACGCCTGCTTAAGATAATTATTGTTTTTATTGGAATTGATAAACAGATCATCAGACCAAATAATTTTAAAAATTATATGTTCGAAAAAAAAAATGTTGGTACTATTGAAAAAAGAAGCAATCAATACAATGTTTTACTTATATAATACATAATAAGTTAAAATTTATCTGTTATAAGGCATCAAATAATAAAACAAAATATTGAAAATTATGAAAAGAAAATGTTAAAAACATTGGAACAACTTCATGATTGAAACTCTGAAAAAAATCCATAGTACCTTCAAATTTTTACATCATAAAAAGCAATTAAAAAAAGTAACAACATTTGAGAAAGCGGCGTACACCCAGTCGTAGCGTAGTGGCCTAGGGCGTTAGCTTAGTACACGGAAGATTTGGGGTTCGATTTTCATTGTGGCAAAGGTTGGTTATTTCCTGAAAACTCCCTCAGAAATGGAAAAAGTAGAAATGTATAAGGTTGTCCTTGAGAAGTGCCCCTTTTTTTGGTTCTATGAAGTTTATTTTAACGACATAAAAATTTCTAAAAAATACGGAAGATATCTGTTATAAAACGGAAATTTAAAAACGGATATTTTAGAAATCCCGGAAAATTTCCTGAAATATACTGGATTTTTTTTTCCCGTTAAAATACGGAAATAGTACTGGCATCCCGATTGCCAGTACAATTACCGTTTTTTCTTTCAAGAATTTTATTTTACAGTGCATATTTAACCCATTTATGGAGTGAATAAAATCGCTGAAATACGTGTTTAACCATTTTTTTAGTAGATTTGTTTTCCTGAATATTAGTATTGTTTTCCCTAAAGATTCATTTTCCTGCTCGCTCCTACTAAAAACTGCTGCTGGGAAAGGGCGAAATGACCTAAAACTTTCTACATCCTCTAATCCTCTTCAGAGAGGGGGGGGGGGGGGATTTTCAAAAATCCTTTCTTATTGCTTGCCTAAGTCATAACAGCAATCTACTCTCCAATTTTCATGATCCTGGCTTTAGTCTTTTCTGCTGGGCGTTGACGAGTCAGTCAGTCAGTCAGGCATTCTCTAGTTATATAATAGTATAGATGTTTTATAGAAATAAAAAAAATATATATTTGTCAAACTGTAAAAAAAATAACAAAAGTTTTAATATTCTACGACAAAAATAATCTTGAAAAATGAACTTGGCACGATTTTGATGTCCAGGTTCTATATTTTTGAGTCGCAATTTCTTTTTTTATACTGCTTGTTTATGTTGTCTCCCAATTACATCTGAAACAAACAAACAAACAATAAATGTAAAAAGTTTTTTAAAATATATAATAAAGCATTCAAAATCCATAAAAATGTAACTGTTATGTCTGTTTGTTTGTTTTTCAGCTTTCGTTTGTAGAGAATTTAAATTTCTTCATTAAAAAAAGGGGGGGGGGGAAATGTATATCCGTTAATTTGTTCAAAAGTTATCGTTGCAAAATCGCTGAAAAACAGTGTTTCCAGATAATTGAGTTTAAAATTTTGTCTTCGCAGGTATTACCACCGGTCTGCGAGTCTCAACGTTTACAGCTCATACGTCCGTGATTTTAGGAATTCTCCTATCAGAAATCTGAATGTCCACGATTAAGGGTAAACTTGGAATTGCCAACGCAGAATAGCCTTATTATCTTCTTCACGCTCATGGTTCTGTTTGTTCTGCTTTAAATATCATTTATATTATTTCTGGTGCCAACACCCCTTTTTCTAAGCAAAGACGAAATGCAGAACGATAAATGAGATACCATGTGAAAGGATTTTGAAGCGGCTTCCGACATAGTACACTCACATTTCGTTAAAACATGTATTTTGATTAAAAATTGCAAGTAATTAAAAATTAAATAGGCATTGTTTTCATAAATGAAATGAAAGAAAATTAGTGTTGCCACAAAAATAAAATACCACAACAATGATTATAAAAAAATGTTCAATAAAGATAAACTGGGACATAGTTGCTGCGTGGGTTTAATTTATATTTATGATTAAAAAGTAAAATTTAAATTCAAATGCTCAATTTATTTTTCTTTCCCCCTTTTTTTTCTGAAACAGATGATGTCACCCTCTAATGCAGTTAAATTGCAATTGATAAATTTTCTTTTGCGTTTGCTATCTTCGGTCAGTTTTCACTGTAACTTTGATGGAATAAATGAAATGATATTCTGGCTTGACTAATGTTGTTTGAAGATATTTTTAGTCCTTAATTTTTTAGAAGTTTAAACCTGCATCTAAAACATATGACATATTGCTAAAACAATATTAGACTGCAGTGCGAAATCTTCGCACGGGTCCACTAGTTTAAATGAATTCACCTTGTCAAACAGTTAGGTGTCGAAAAAAATAGGTTTATTTTATTTTATTCTATTTTATTTTATTTATTATTATTACTTTTTAACCTAAACGTAACTTGGACTCCAAGAGTGGAGAGGGGGGGGGGAGGGCAAAAGTCTTTAAGCCCTTTTGTAAAAAATTATACCCCTCCCCTATCATCGCGTACACATAAAACCACTTAAATTCAATACTTAAATTTTTTAATATTTAAACGAAATTTTAAATGTTCAGTCATATATGAAAAAAGTGGGAAACGATAATAAATTATACATTTCATGTTTTTAAAGAAATATATTTATAAATAATGCGTACAATAAAATATGTGTGTTTAAAATATTGTACGACATTCTTAAAGGTTCAAACATTATAAAAATTAATAATAATAAATAAATTGTTTCGTCACTTCAAACCTTTCTGGTCCCTTTAGATGCTAAAGAAAATGAAACATATAAAAATATCATAGTGAATGGTACCAGAAAGCGAATTTGAACCATGTTCCTCCATAGATTGTATTTGTTGGTTTACACTTTATTATTTTAAGTGTATCTACAGTGTGCTTAGTGTACTTAAGTGTAAATCTAAGTGTATCTTTATTATTAAAATAATACAATGTACCTTCTGTTCCATCGTTTAATGAAGTTTCTGTACCTGTGGCTTATTCTACAGACCAGATACTATTTCGAAAAGGTTGTCTGAATGAATTATATCGGCCGGTTGTCGTTCCAAGTAGCTCAATTGAAAAAGCATTGAAATCAAAAAAGCTCACTGGAAACTGTTAAGCTAAAGGTTCCGGGTTCTGGACACATTTCACTCACACGAGTAGTAATTTTCCAACTGGACGAAGAATGTCCGGGCCAGGACTCGAACCTGGGATCGCTTGGCTGAAGCCGCCACGCTCTACCACTGAGCTATCCCGGTCGAATCTGGAGGGCATAATTCATCCAGTTAACCTTATTGATCAGAGAATCTGGTCTGATATTTTAATCAGCTCAACAGAAAAGAGCTCAGTGGTAGAGCGTGAATAAAATATAATATTTCCAACTTGTATAATTATATTAATACCATTCAGTATTAGTAATATAATTAAGTAATAAAATCATTTAGATGCTTTTTAGTATTTTTCTAATATAATTGGCAACATTGAATTTCAGGTTTACTTGTGAAGCTTCCCATCCCGTCACATCATTGCTGGAGTGGTAGAGATAATAGCTCAGTGGTAGAGCGTGGCGGCTTCAGCCAAGCGATCCCAGGTTCGAGTCTTGGCCCGGACATTCTTCGTCCAGTTGGAAAATTACTACTCGTGTGATTTATTTACCAATTTGAAATAATTGTGTTAAAATTAATCTAGTACATTTCACTCAGTTGGAAAATTTCCAACTTGTATAATTATATTAATACCATTCAGTAATAGTAATATAATTAAGTAATAAAATCATTTAGATGCTTTTTAGTATTTTTCTAATATAATTGGCAACATTGAATTTCAGGTTTACTTGTTAAGCTTCCCATCCCGTCACATCATTGCTGGACTTTGAATAGGCTTTGAATATGGCGATACTTTATTTTAATGCACAAAATTTTGAAGCAATGCTTTGTAAATTATGTGCAATAATAATTACAATAGAGTTGTAATTTTCCAACTGGGTGAAAACTGTTCAGGCCAGGTTTCGAACCAGGGACCTCTTGGCTGAAACTGTCGATGCTCTGCCAACTGAACTGTCTTGGACGAATCTCGAGGACCTAATTCATCCATCTAACCTTATTGAACATAGCATCTGGTCTGATATCTGAATCAGCTCAAGAGAATAAATCGTAAGTAATGAAACTCCAGTAAAAGCTCGATGCGTAATTCCACTAGATTAATTTTAACACAATTATTCTAATTGGTAAATTAATCATATGAGTTGTAATTTTCCAACTGGGCGAAAAATGTCCAGGCCAGTATTTGAACCAGGGACCTCTTGGCTGAAACTACCAATGCTTGCTGAGCTATCCTGTACGAATCCCTGGTTCAAATCCAAGAGATTCCTGGTTCGAATCGTGGCCTGGACATTTTGTCGCCCAGTTGGAAAATTACAACTCATATGATTTATTTACCAATTAGAATAATTGTGTAAAAATTAAATCTAGTGTAATTATTATTGTTAGACTTTAACTAGAACAAAATCTGCCTGACATATTTTTCTAATACTAGGGGGCTCTGCCCCCTATGAGCTACGCTCGCCAACCCCCGTTCTGACACCACAAACTGTAAAAACACACTGATTTGATCAACCTTAAAACGATTGCGGAAAATTGAATTATAGTTAAACGAACTGCTGTAATCGGCTGCTATAATCGGCCTTGTGTAATCGGCTGCTCGCTGTAATATCTGCTATAATCGGGTTTCCATTCATTTTCCTTTGACCAAGGGATTTTAAAGCCGAATCAACTGCTGTCGAGACAGCTAACAACTGTTGATAAAATAAGGTTAATTAAACATTTGAAAATCAACTCGTGCAAAATGGTTAAGTAAGCAATGTCATGGCATCGGGAAATTTTATAACGATGCTATAGAAAATTGGGTATTACTCCATTATCCCGACTACTACTTTCTGTAAAAGAAATGAACTGTCGCCAAAATATAGGATTTAAAGCCAAAAATGCATATCTGTGGCGTCGCATTCAATTGATACCAGATGCGTTACGCGTGGTAGTTATGTCATCGAGTGATCTTTAATTCAACGTTTATCTGTGGGGTGTAATGTAGATCGCCTCCACGTGGTGCACCCTGGACAACGCAAAATGATCTACGACTGAAGCAGGGCTTTGGAGATTTTTCTGTTTTCTGCTTTCTTTGTCAGTTAACTGCGAGTATAATGGCTGAAGATTATCTGAGCGTCTTCCTAGAACTTCATGAAATAATCGATGACGCACAGGCAGGCTTCAGAAAACACCAATCTACTAACCAACAAGTTACAAGATTGGCACAGGAAATTAAAGATGCGATGGATAACAGCGAGACCGTTGTCGCTGTTTTCGTTGATTTCAAGGCGGCATACGACTATATCTGGAGAGCTAGATTACATTATAAGCTCCATAACATTGGAATTATAGGAAATATGTTGAATTGGATCCGTAGTTGTACTACACAAAGGTTTTGTTCTGTTCGATATGGAAACCAAACTTCAAAATATAGGCAGACTCATCGCGGACTCCAACAGGGAGGAGTTACTAGTACATCGCTTTTTAATGTTTACATTAACGATCTTCCTCAAGAGCTAAAAAGAATCGCAGGAATTAATTGTGCGATGTATTCAGATGATTTAGTTATCTGGACCTCCGGAAAACATATAAAAAGAGATGAATTGATTAGCAGAATTACCAATGCAATGATGGTACTGGCCGATTGGTGTAATTTAAATGAAATGCAAGTAAACATTGAGAAAACTGAATACCAAACTTTTAAACTAAGCCATCAAGAAACGGAAATGACCATAAAGTATATGGGCATACCTATTAGGGAAACTAATGCCAGTACATACCTAGGAGTAACATTTGATAAAAGGCTATCATGGAAACACCATATTGCAAATATTTCAGAAAAGGCCATTAAGAGATTTTCAATTCTCAAAAGCTTAGCAGGAGAGATGTGGGGCTGCTGTAGAGACACCCTTAATACTACGTATAATATGTATATTAAGCCTTTGATAACGTATTGCTGTGAGCCACTGATAACATGCTCAGGGCTTTATATCGAAAAACTCGAAAGAGTTCAGAATCAAGCTTTAAGACTGATAACCGGTGCGATTAAAACCACACCGATCCAGGCAATGCTGAGTTTGACGGATAATAAGCCTATTGAGGAGATTGTCATAGAAAAGGCACTAATTTTATTTGAGAAACTTATTAGACTGCCTTCAAATAATTACTGGAGAGAATATAATACTGAACAATTAAGAAAGTTAAAAACTCAGCAGGGATTCATGCAGAAAGTGACTGAGTACCGCCTTGCACTAGAAATTCCAGTAATCCTGAAAAGCTGCTTCCAATGTTGAACCCGACAGAGTTACCTTGTATACGAGGTAATACCGATTTGCTGTATCCAATTAGAAAAAAGGATGCTGGGGATAAAGAGTTACATGCATATGCAATGGAAACTATTTATACTAGGTACCCCATAAAAGAATGGCTCCACGTTTATACGGACGGCTCCAGACTCTCTTTGGAAAAGAATGCGGGTGTTGGAATCTACTCGGAACTCTTCGCATTTTATGCATCCTTGGGAACAAACACAACACCGTTCGATGGAGAGGTGCAGGCTATCTGTATTGCCACACAACAGCTAATTATACGAGATAATGATTTCAAAAAAGCAGTTGTTTTATCGGATTCAATCTCTGCTATTCAAGCAATAACTTCCTTTAAGATTCCCGACTCAAGAAGAATTGAGGACTGCAGGAAAAATTTTAAGCAACTAAAAGAGAGTGGAAAGGAAGTGGAACTACAATGGATCCCGGCCCATTGTGGAATATACGGGAATGAAGCGGCTGACCAACTAGCCAAAAAAGGAACTAAAATAATACAAACACCAAGCAATGAAATACCTTTCAATTCAATATCAAGAATTATAAAGAGAAAAATGGACTCTCAATATGAAAGGAGAAAACTAAGTGAAATCGAAAATAAAGAATGGAAAAATGCAATATCTCATGTCCCTGCAGCACCTAGAAGAACAAGTGTTGCCTTATTTAGACTTTCCACGGGACACGATTGTCTACCTAGTTACCTTTTCAGATTTGGTATTCTTGAAAGTCCAAATTGCCCTATTTGTGGAGAGGATGTAATCTTGAATGCACAGCATTTACCACTGTGCCCCGCACTATCAAGTAACAGTATATCTGGCAGATATTGGGAGGCCAGGGAACTAATGAGGACCTCAGAGCATCAGCCTAATTGATTGTATTCCCTGTTTACAGTTGACTTTTTGTTTTCTCTAAAGTCTCTATATGTCACCCTTGTTTCATTTGTTGTTCCGTTTATTCTTCAATTGTTTTGGTGGCATATAATAGTGTATAGATGTTTGTCTAAGTGTTATTGCTTTGAAAAAAAAAAAGTTTATCTGTATTTTTAATTATATTTTACCAATTTACTAGTTATTTCGTTGATTTAAACGTAATTATTAACCGTAAAAATATAGCTTTTAATTGAAGGGATATATTATTAATTACGCTGTTTTAAAATCTGCAATAATAGATAAAATATTTTGTCGAAATAAATTAATCTTTCTCTACTTGATGCTTTGAAAACGCGGAATAATTTAATTATTTATCTTTTTAATATTCATGCGCAAGTATATTTTTTATTCCGTTATTTTCTACATTTATTGCTTTTAACACGTGATCATTTAATTATTATTTTAAAGTTTTATTTCTGTTTTTAATAGTCACGTGTTAATACATTTCTTAATTGAAAGGGAATATTATTACGTGCGCTATTTTACAAATTGGCAACGATTCAAATAATGGAATTTATGAAATATGAAATAAATCTTCGTCAAAATAATGAAAATTTTGAATAAAAAATTGAAATATAACCTCAAAAAATGAGTCAAATTGAAAAAATAATTGCAGTCTGCACACCCCAACCTTGTAAACTATATCCTTACAAATTATGTTTAAATTCCTGTGCATAGTTTTCGTTTCTATAAAACTTTTATAAGAAAACTGTTTTGACCAACTTTGATTTTAAATATCTCTTAAAATAATTCTTCGATTTAAAAACTGTCTACTTCAGCGTGTTTATCGAACATTTCTTTATAAAACCACCAATTTTTAAATTTTTATTTGCAATAGTTTTCTGGATATTAGTCCAGAAAGACTTCAAGGCACAAAATCTTAATTGACAGCGGCGGCCGCGGCGGTGGTTACATTTTTTTAATATAGAGAGATTTTGTATTAGGTTTTCCCTCCAAATAAATAGCTAAAAACCAGGATGCGCGTCTTACACGAGGTCAGGGCGGGCACAAATTTATTATTTTAATTTAGTTTTTATTTGAATTGATTTTATTTTCTACTCAAATGTTTTAGATGTTAAAGAAAATTAATTATTTAAAGATAGTATAACGGATCAGGCTAAAGCAGAAAAAAGAATAGTGAATGGTAAAAAACGAAAATCTAAAACCCTAACTGGGGTTTCAAAAACCCTGTTTTTTAAATATATTTTAATGTAATTAATCCTTAGCATGGGAGCTATGGTGTAGCGTAAAAATTTTTCAACTTTTAAATATTTGTGATTTTTTTTCTCTTTTTTACATATATGAACATTTTATTGAACTATACCATATAACATAAACACATCTTAATACTGTAAGAGAATCACAAAAACTTAAATTTTTTCCGTTATAAGAAATTTGAATATCTTGTTATATCCTTTCAAAATGAAGAACGTGCTTTGAAAAGTTATTTCAAAATGCTATGAAATAGAAATAAATAAAGTGGGTTTAGTTCCTTCTCTTTCTTTGTAGAGAAATGCAAAAAATATACTTGATGTATTTAAAAATCAAACTTCAACTTGTTAAATATCGATGTGGGAGGACATTTATTATTAAGTAATTTTATCAAAGATAACATCTGTGATAACATCTGTGATAACATCTTTGATACATTTGTATCAAAGGATGTACTTTGTGTTTACCTGTTTTTTGTTCTCAAAAAACTTGCATTTTAATGGTTAAAATATGCGTGGCTTTTTTAAAAATCTGTCTGTAAAGTACATTTAACGTAATGGATGTGTCTGGCAACGCAATCATTCAGAAAGTTTTGATTCCTGTTTTTATTTTATATAAGGAAAAAAGTATGATCTCAAAATAAATTAACAATGTTTTTAAGCAGATAAGCCTATGAAATTGCTTTTGATTCAGTCATATACACTAAAAACTGAATCGATATGTAACGGTATCTTGTGTTAAGCGTAAAAAAATGACTGTTTTAGCGAAAAGAATAGAATAGAATTGCAACAGATGATTTACCTGCGGAAACGAAAACCCGTCCAAAAAGACTATTTTACTCGGTCCTTTACCATCTAAGCAGGTTTTACTGTTTATACTTACTGCACTTAATATTATGCGATAAACTATTTATACGGTATATTTTATACATTTTTTATTTTGTACACAGTTGTCTTCTTAACATTAGTATAAAACAAAGTCGCTTTTTCTGTCCCTATATCCCTATGTACGCTTAAATCTTTAAAACTACGCAACGGATTTTGATGCGTTTTTTTTAATAGATAGAGTGATTCAAGAGGAAGGTTTATATGTATAATAACATCCATTAAATAGTGGAGAAATACTGTTATTTTTTAGGTTTAAGTCGCTTTTTCTGTCCCTATATCCCTATGTACGCTTAAATCTTTAAAACTACGCAACGGATTTTGATGCGGTTTTTTTTTAATAGATAGAGTGATTCAAGAGGAAGGTTTATATGTATAATAACATCCATTAAATAGTGGAGAAATACTGTTATTTTTGAGGTTTAAGTCGCTTTTTCTGTCCCTATATCCCTATGTACGCTTAAATCTTTAAAACTACGCAACGGATTTTGATGCGGTTTTTTTTAATAGATAGAGTGATTCAAGAGGAAGGTTTATATGTATAATAACATCCATTAAATAGTGGAGAAATACTGTTATTTTTGAGGTTTAAGTCGCTTTTTCTGTCCCTATATCCCTATGTACGCTTAAATCTTTAAAACTACGCAACGGATTTTGATGCGGTTTTTTTTAATAGATAGAGTGATTCAAGAGGAAGGTTTATATGTATAATAACATCCATTAAATAGTGGAGAAATACTGTTATTTTTGAGGTTTAAGTCGCTTTTTCTGTCCCTATATCCCTATGTACGCTTAAATCTTTAAAACTACGCAACGGATTTTGATGCGGTTTTTTTTAATAGATAGAGTGATTCAAGAGGAAGGTTTATATGTATAATAACATCCATTAAATAGTGGAGAAATACTGTTATTTTTTAGGTTTAAGTCGCTTTTTCTGTCCCTATATCCCTATGTACGCTTAAATCTTTAAAACTACGCAACGGATTTTGATGCGTTTTTTTTTTAATAGATAGAGTGATTCAAGAGGAAGGTTTATATGTATAATAACATCCATTAAATAGTGGAGAAATACTGTTATTTTTGAGGTTTAAGTCGCTTTTTCTGTCCCTATATCCCTATGTACGCTTAAATCTTTAAAACTACGCAACGGATTTTGATGCGGTTTTTTTTAATAGATAGAGTGATTCAAGAGGAAGGTTTATATGTATAATAACATCCATTAAATAGTGGAGAAATACTGTTATTTTTGAGGTTTAAGTCGCTTTTTCTGTCCCTATATCCCTATGTACGCTTAAATCTTTAAAACTACGCAACGGATTTTGATGCGGTTTTTTTTAATAGATAGAGTGATTCAAGAGGAAGGTTTATATGTATAATAACATCCATTAAATAGTGGAGAAATACTGTTACTTTTGAGGTTTTTAATGTGATGTCGTAAATAATTTCATTTTTTCCGCTTATACATTGCAAACGCAGGTTGAACCCTACAAGATTTATCAAAATAATGTACTAATTATTGTACACATTAAAAAGGTCTACAGAAAACACAAAGAGAAGAAGGTTTTCAAGGTTAACCCGAAGTAAAGCGAGGGAGGGCCGCTAGAAGATATTAAAAAGAAAAAAAAAAAACAATTGTGTAAAAGAAAAATCAGATTTTAGATCTAAAACAAAAATTAATGAATAAATAAAATTCCCAAGTTATCGTTACCATAATGAAAGATAAACACAAAAAAGGGTTGTGATACATACAATAGAAATTTACTTGTGATCAAAGAGTAAATTTGTCTACCTCTTTTACTTATCCATTCTCTCATTTAGTTTACAAACTGTAAGAAACAATTTGAGAAAATTAAACTAAAATCCTCCGGCAATTTCGGTGCCAGTATTTTATACTGCAACTTAACAGCAATATTTACCATGAAATTGTTATTTTCTTTACATGTTTATAACAAAAATGGCTTTAATCATATTAAAAAATTTTACAGCAAAAAATGGCTGGCATTAACCGGCCAGCTTGTGAAATAACCATTGTTGACATTTCATTATAAAGTACATAAAACCTGAACAAATTTTATGTAGTCTCATAATAATGAGTTTATCGCGTTGCTCCAATCAACAATGCAATCAAATGCAAAGCATGCTACATAGCTACCATCCTTTCATTTTTTTTTCTTCTTTTTTTCCAAGTCAAATAAAAGTAGTTTGAATCAGAAATGTTACTTAATAAATTAAATCAAATAAGTACCTCATAGAAAAAAGACCCATTTTAATAAATAAAATGTCTTGTACATAATATGTTTATTTGATTTCGAAAAAAAAAGCGGTAGATAGGCACACTGCAAAAAATAATTGCTGATTTTACAGTATAAAACTGGTATACGCGGTATCGTATTACTGCTTGCGCGGCAGCGTATTACTGCTTATTTTACTGTTGAATACTGTTAATTTTACGGTATAATACTGGCAGCTGGGATGCCAGTTTTATACTGTAAAATCAACAATTATTTTTTGCAGTGCAGATATTAGGCCAGGCTATTAAAATCTACTAAATATTGCAATTTATAGAAACATTGTCTTTACAAAATTCACTATTATCCTAGATTTTAATAAAAGATACTAGAACATTGTAAACTTTTAAACTTAAGAACGAAAATTTTGATTCTCCGCATTTTGTACTAAATTTCACATAAAAATATCACGAAGTTCAGTATTACATCTATAAGTTTATATTCTTGCAATTCTTAAATGGAAACATGCGACTAAATATTTCAATTTAAATTCATAATGTTTCAACCACAAATGGCAGTGTAAGTTCAATAAAAAATAGTTATGAGCTTGTAATTAAAGAACAAGAACAACAACAAAAAAATAATAATAATGAAACGCATAAAAACATTTGACATTCCATTAATTTTCAAATTGATAGCTTGAATGGAATTATGAATATTCTGATCAAAGTAAATATTCATCTATATTATAAAAAATAAAATATTATGGATCATTGCTAAAAAATGTAACTCTATGATACAAATTACACATAAATTAAAAAATATACAGTGGTGGCCAAAAGTGTGAACATTTTTTGAAAGTTTCATGTTTTTCAACTTAGTGTGCTTGTAGAATATATTAATTTTCACTTAAATACAAACGTTTATATATCAAATTGAAGGTAATTTAATATAAAATTTAATAATAAAAACAGTATTACAATATCTGTATTACAAAAAAAAGCTATGTAACTAATAGTAAGATCTATCTTAGATTTGAATTTTTTTAAAGTAATACTTACACAATCCATACTTCAGGACCCCAAAGCAGAATATGCTTAAAATTGCGACGTACGTCGCAGAACAACAGACTTCTCTGCAGAACATTTCAAATCTTCATTTTCAGCGAAATTTTTCGATCAGTCGAGGAAAAATACGCCGAAATCTTTGCTAAACAGTCGCAAGAAAAAGCTGCAAAATTTGCCAATTGATAGAAGAGAAATATCTTGAAATTTGGTAATTGGTTGCGGGTAAACAAAAGGAAATTCGATAGTGGATTAGGGCTGGATTATTTATCAATAAATCGGTCAAATATTGATATTTTTTAATTATCGCAATAACGATAGCTAAGCTCCGAATCTGACAATATATCTCAATAACGATAGCTAAGTTCTGACTCTACCGATATATGCCAATGACATTTTTTTTCCCGCAGCGCAATTTCGAAATCCTAGAAAAAGCGCTGAAAATTCCGTACAAATATCTGAATAATCCTTTCTCCCCGCGCATTTATTCCCTGTCCGCTTCATTCAAAGCCCGCTATCCCTTCCAACGATTATCTCTTTTTCGTTGTTATCTCAATATATCCCGATACATTCTTTGCTTTACTTTTTATTTCCACCCAACCGCATTTTCCACTGTCCGTTCCTTACTGAACAATCTGTTATCGTCTGTGTTTCAATACCGTAGCTGCTATTCCTCTAGACATATTGCAATAGTTCACACATATTGATAAGTCATGACGAATAAATAAGAGCTCAAATATGTACGAGTTATTGTGTATTCAATAATATTACTAGAGCTTAGCAGCTAGGAAGCTCCGTTCGCGAGCAACCAATCACAGTGCGGCTAGAATTTTGCATTTCGCCACGTTCGTGAAGCGAAGCCTCGCCACTTTTTCACTGTGATTGGTTATCTTTGAGCGGAGCTTCCTAGCTATTAACGTCTAGTATTGCGTACGCTGAATATCGGCCAAGAGGCTCATTTCTGTTTTCATCTGTGTTTTATCGGTAGTGAGAGCATGAATCCCAGTGAATTTAATATATGTTGTCTTGTTATTTCAGCTTAAAAAAAAAGTACTATAAAACTATTTAAAAATGTGATTTGAATATTTATATGTCAAAAAAGATTTCAATTTTGTATTTATGTATAGTAAATAGATAGGAAGGTGAATTTTTACATTTTTTTCTATTAAGAATGCATTGATACCTTAGAGAAAGATTGAAAAACAACATTTCTGCTGCATCTGTCATCCATTGAAAGCTTGTTATTCAGAAATATATTAGCATTACATATGGTAATAAACCAATTTCAGTTTTTGCTGTTGCTTTTTACTTATTTTAATAATATTAAAATGAGCAACGTCCTAAATTTAAGAACTTTTCTTTTAGTTTCTTTTTCATAATATTCTCAGTTATAACGAGGCAATGGTGAAAATAGAGCATAAAACAGGAAGAATAGGCAACATACTATTTTAAAGAAAAACAATCCAATCAATGGTATAAGCCCAAATAGATATTGAACAAAGTGTCTTTTTCCTAAAATATTTCAGTTTTGTATAAATATGAAACTATAATATTTAAAGGATGCTGTTTGAGCAAATAGGTCTAGAGAATTGATTCGTTGCTTTCTACACCTGTTTGTACTTAAATTCCTGCTACCATACCATTTATCTATGGAAATTAACAATTTTTCTATTCCCATACACTTTAAAGTAGTTATCGCGATATATCACCAATATTAATATTAATTCGTTGATATATTGCGATATTAAATTTCTGATATCGTCCAGCCCTATAGTGGATTGGCAGAAAAAATGACTATGAGTAACAATTGTGGAAAGCAGCTCCACTACACCAGACACAGGGGAGGGGGAGAATCGCAAAATTCACCAGCCAGTTGAGGGAAAATATCAAAAATATTGTGAAAATCGTCAATAGGTCGTGGGAAAAATGGCAAAATGCGGCAGTCAATCGAGGAGTAAATCGTGAAATTCATCGATCGGTCGCGAGAAAAAAATCTGAAAAGTCGTCAGTCAATCGAAGCATGATAGCATTGATAGCAATTGATATAGATAGATTGATATAGATAGATTGCAATAGATTGATAGCGATTGATAGCATGAAAAAAATTTCAAAATTCATCTGTTGATCAGGGAAAATCACAAAATTCTTCAATCGTTCATTTAAGAAGATTTTGGGAAAAAATAGTGAAAATTTTAAGCCAGTCACGAAAATGAATGCAAAATTCGTTGATCAATTGCGGAAAATACCACGAAATCTTCACCAATCGGTCGCACTAAACAGCTGTAAAAATTACTAATCGATAGAAGAGAAATATACCGAAATTTGCCAATCGGTCATCGGTAATAAAATGAGAAATTCAACAGTGCATTGTTAGAAAAAAATCCTGAAATAATTCAATCACGAGAAAAAAGTCACGAAATTTGTGGACTGGTCGTGAGAATAAATCACAAAATTCATCAGTTGATCGAGAGAAAAATCTCAAAAGTATTGCGAAATTCGTCAATTGGTCCCTCAGAAAAATGCGAAATTCGACAGTCCGTTGTAAGAAAAAATTGCGCAGGTCGTTAGTCAATCGAGGGAAAAATCTAAAAATATTACGAAATTTGTCAATCAGTCATGCGAAAAGATCTTGAAATTCGCCAGTAGAGGAAAAATTTCCCAAAATTTGTTGATCCATCACTGATAAATATTCAGAAATTCTTCAATCGGTCACAGGAAAATATCGGATTTCTATTAATAAAAGGGGGCTAAAAGAAACCAGTTCAAAATTTACCTTCTGAACAGGATGCAAGAGTCCCCTTTTTAAAAAACAGTGTCTTTTTTTTTTTAAATGCCCGCTCAGTGGTCTTTTTGTTCTAGAATCAACACCATATTCATTACTTTCTTGCAGATCATGTCGATCAAATCAAAAATTTGAAATTGTCTGGTGTAGTGGAGTTGCCTTCAACAATTGTTACTCATAGTCATAACCTTGAATAATATGCATTAAGCAGTGAAAGAAGAGCGCATGCACCAGGTCTCCACTTGGATATAAATCTGCTAGAAAACTTCTCAAAGCTGGATTTATCATTAACTATGCATGGACTAAATTCCCAAAGACATTTCTGTCATAAAAATGATATCTCAAAATATGTTACTTCTTAAGTCATTGACAAAACTGTAAATTCTTTGTTAATCCCATGACTTTAAAAAATCTTTCCCCAAAATAATGTTTATTTTGTGTGGTCTTTACAAAACGTCTTTTGCATTTCTATAAAAGGTGAAATGGCACTCCTACATATACAAGAACATCTCCCTATGTGTTTTTCCATTTTACTCCCGCAGAACATTTTTGATCAACTGAAGGTTCGTTGCAGAACATCGCAAAATATTCTGCTTTGGGGCTTCAGGATAACCCTTATTTTTTTAAGACAGCTTCACAGCGTCTTTTCATCGAGTCAACGAGTGTTTAGAGTTCATCTTTTGTAATCACATGGTGCCAAGAATCAATTATAGCTTCAATAAGTTGTCTTTTATTGGATGGACGTATTTTTCGTACAAGAATTTTCAAACGTCGCCACAAATTTTCAATTGGATTGAGATCAGGGCTGTTTCCTGGTCATGGTAACATATCTATGCCTTTATTTTGAAACCATGCTTTGCATACTTTTGCTGTGTGGTATGGAGCTGAATCCTGCTGAAAAATAAATGGTGCGTTGTTGGGGAAGAGATCTCTGATGGAAGGTATCAATTTTGGTTCCAGGACAGTTTCGATATATTTTTTGGCATTCAGGATGCCATCAATCACTGGAATTCGGCCCATACCATCTGCAGACATACATGCCCAAATCATGACATTTGTTGGGTTTTTTGTAGTTGCTTCAATGCAATCAGGATGAAGTGCTTCTCCTACTCTACGTCTCACGTATTTTCTACCATCACTACCAAAGAGCGATATTTTACTCTCATCGCTCCAGATTACTTGCTTCCATTTATTTTCTGACCATTTAATGTGTTCTTTTGCCCACTTAACTCGTTTTTCGCGTTGCTTTTGATTTAAATATGGTTTTTTCCTTGGAATTCTAGCTTGTAGAACAAATCCTGACAACTTTCTTCTTATTGTTCTTGAACTTACTGCAATACCCGCTGCATTCATTTCACATCTAATGCCATCTGATGAAATTTTTCTATCTTGAAGGCATAGCCGTTTAATTTTTCTATCGGCAGTAGCACTTGTGCATTTTTTTCGTCCTGATTTGGTCTTATTTTCCACTGATTTAGTTTTTTCATAACGTAAACAGAACTTTCGTACACCAGAACAAGTCACTGAACCACCAACTTGTCTTGCAATTTCAGCATAAGAGAGGCCATTTTCTCTCAATATGACAATTCGGTTTCTTTTTGTAGATGTCCAATTAGTTCTTCTTGTTTATGATATTGTTTAAAATTAGTTTAATTAAAAAAAGGATGTTAAATATTCAAAACAGCAATACTCTATTTAATTGTACTAGTATGCATCATTCCGCAAAATACTTCCACAACAATAACTCTTTTACCATCCAAATAACCTAAACTATAGTTACAGACATTTGATTGGTCCTCAGAACAGTGTTTGTGATTGGCTAGTACGATTTTATTACAAAAAACTTCCTTATTCAAAACGATTTGTGTTTGTTTGTTCTACTAAAATGAGCATAACTTTTTTTGTGATACAGATCTTGTAATACTGTTTTTATTATTAAATTCTACATTAAATTACTTTCAATTCGATATATAAACGTTTGTATTTAAGTGATAATTAATATATTCTACAAGCACACAAAGTTGAAAAACATGAAACTTTCAAAAAATGTCCACACTTTTGGCCACCACTGTATACAATTGCTTTGCATTTAAATATATATATATATATATATATATATATATATATAAATATATATATATTTTTTTTTACAGTGAGAAATTTATAATTCAGCTTTTATTGAATTTGATTTTAGTTTCTACTGATATGTTTGAGATTTATGTTAAAGATAAACATACTTACATATATATATATATTGTTTTTGTAAAGATTTATATATATATATATATATATATTAATCTTTACAAAAACAAAAACAAAGAAAAAAACTTAATTATAATTTTAACGCTATTAAAAAACATTTATATAGATATTTGTTTCGTTATAAACGTTTAAAATTTTTACAAATATACATTATAAAATGGAGAAAATAGTTCTAAAAATTATTTAAATCTTTTATGAAATATAAATACATTGAGTTTCATTTCATTACTAATAATCGAAAATTGAAACAAATAAATATGTGTTTATATAATTTAATTAAAAATAAACTGTACAGTAAAAAATGTATTGTTTATGTATTATTTGATTTGAAAAAAAAAATGCAAATAAGACAATTTATAGAAAAACGTGCGATAAAAGCAGCGAAGCACCTGTGGGGAGTTGCTTTCAATATATGTATATATATATTTAAAAATGAATACACATGTGAAGAACTAAGGATAAAACATCATAAAAAGCAATGGAATGGACACTGAAGGAGTTATACTTAAAAGGATGAAAAAGTAAAAATTGAAAGAGCAAAATTGGAAAACTATGAATATCTTATAGAATCTTCAGAAGGGCTTCATAAGAATATTCATAGTAAGTATATGTTATTTCAACAAATATTGTCAGAATTATGCCCTAAAATCGACAATATTAAACCCCTAATAACATATATAAATGAAACAATAAAATTAAGGACCGGCATGAGGTTCAAATGACAAAATAAAATGAAACAAGAAAATTAAAACCCGACATGAGGTTCAAATAGCAAAATAAGTAAATAAATATGCAACTGAAATAGAAATTAGATAAATAAAAAATTATTCAACTTAAATAGTAAAAACTAGGCTACGCCGCCAGGCACCCGAGGAGCGCCCGTCGCGTCTTCAACCACCGAACCCATGTCCTGACGGACTTTTAACGCGCACGACCGGATTTGTCTCTCCGTATGCGCTTCGGCAGATCGGAGGACCGCTGTGGGGTGTGGCTCGTAGAATGTTAGAAAGGAGCGTGAAATAATATATTTATTTTCGTAGATAATTGTCTTTATAAAACTTATTAAATATCACAAAAATACAGCAGCCAAACGATATCATTTTATTCTTTTTCTTCCATTCTAATAACAACAAAACCTGGACCGTTGCCAGATTTCAAATCAAAAATGTTCCGATAACTTTAACAAATAAATAAAAATAAAATAAAATAAATGGAACATGGAGTTAATAAAATGGGTATTCAGTTGCTTTAAACTGAGTAATCGAGCCACTACATTTACTCCCCTACCAGTAACGAACGTTACGTTAAAAAGAGGTAGGAAAGTATAAAACATACAGATAACAATATATATGTCGTAGGCTAATTGGGAAATCCGGCTCTTTTCAAACAGCCTAGGCTCTTTGCAAAGAGACGGTCTAATTGGAGAATCATTTCCCTTTTCCCAATCAGCCTGATGTTTTTCAGGCTTATTGCAAAGAGCCTATATAGCGTTAGGCTAATTGAAAAATGACCATGCTTATTTAGAAAATGACCAGTTCTTTGTAAAAATATGGTGTTGTACCCAACTCGAACCTGAAAATTCCATTCGAAGTCGACCCGAACCCGACAGAAAAATTCCATCAGACCGTAACCCAATCCTAAAAGGACAAAATACATTCCTTCGAGTCGCAACCCGACCCGAACCAGAAAACTCAAGTTAACCCGAAATCCGACACGAACCCGACAACCCGACAAAAAAAAAACATCGAACCGTAACCCGATCCGAACCCAACAAAATAAATTTCTTCATGTCGCAACGTGACCCGAACCTAAAAATTCGATGTTAACCAGTAACCCAACCCGAACAAGACATAAAAATTCCATCTAACCGTAACCAGATCCGAACCCGATAAAATAAATTCCTTCGTGTCGTAAACCGACTCGAACCCGAAAATAATAGCTAACCCGAACCTGGAAAAAAATTCCATCGAACCATAACCCGATCCGAACCCGAAAAATAAATTTCGTCGTCATGCAACCCGAACCGAAACTGAAAATTTAAGTTAACCCAAAACAAACTCGAAACTGAAAATTTAATGTAACCCGAAACCTAACCCAAACTGAAAATTGAAATTAACCCGAAACCCGAACCCGTCAAAAAATCCATCGAACCGTAACCCGATCCGAGCCCCACAAAATAAATTCCTTCGTGTCACAACCTGATTCAAACAAGAAAATTCAAGTTAACCCGAAACCCGACCCGAACCCGATAAAAAAATCTATCGAACCGTAACCCGATCCGAACACGACAAATTAAATTTCGTCGTCACGCTTCCCGATCCGAAACTGCAATTTTAAGTTAACCCAAAAACCGATTTGAACCTGAAAATTTAATTTAACCCGAAACCTAACCCAAACCTGAAAATTAAGGTTAACTCGAAACACAAAGTCGAAACGCAACCCGACTCGAAACCGTCAAAAATTTCATCGAATCCAATCCGAACCCGGGTAAATAAACTCCTTCGTGTCGCAACCCGATCCAAGCCAGAAAATTCAAGTTGATCCGAAACCGGATTCGGAACCCGATAAAAAAATCCATCGAACCGTAACCCGATCCGAACCCGATAAAATAAATTCCTTCATGTCGCAAACCGACCCGAACCCGAAAATAATAGTTAACCCGAACCAAGAAAAAAATTTCATCGAACCGTAACCCGATCCGAACCCGAAAACTAAGTTTCGTCGTCACGCAACCCGAACCGAAACTGAAAATTTAAGTTAACCCAAAACCGACCCGAACCTGAAAATTTAATTTAACCCGAAACCTAACCCAAACAGAAAATTGAAGTTAACCCGAAACCCGAACCCGTCAAAAAATCCATCGAACCATAACCCGATCCGAACCCGTCAAAATAAATTCCTTCGTGTCACAACCCGATCCAAACCAGAAACGAAGGAATTTATTTTGTCGGGTTCGGATCGGGTTACGGTTCGATGGATTTTTTTATCGGGTTCGGGTCAGGTTTTGGGTTAACTTGAATTTTCTGGATTGGATCGGGTTGTGACACGAAGGAATTTATTTTGTTGGTTTCGGATCGGGTTTCGGTCGAAATTTATTTTGTCCTTTTAGGATCGGGTTACGGTCCGATGGAATTTTTCTGTCGGGTTCGGGTCGACTTCGAATGGAATTTTCAGGTTCGAGTTGGGTACAACACCATATTTTGACAAAGAACTGGTCATTTTCTAAATAGGCATGGTTATTTTTCAATTAGCCAAACGCTATCTAGGCTCTTTGCAATGAGTCTAAAAAATGTCAGGCTGATTGAAAAATAAATGACCATATTCCAATAAGCCTAACGTTGTCTAGGCTCATTGCAATAAGCCTGAAATACATCAGGCTGATTGGGAAAAGGGAAATGATTCTCCAATTAGACCGGCTCTTTGCAAAGAGCCTAGGCTGTTTGCAAATAGCCGGATTTCCCAATTAGCCTACGACATATATACAAAATAAATACAATTTTACAATTATTCAAAATATTTACATAAAGAAAGAAGCAAATTTTTTAGTCTCTAAATCTTACTGGAAGTTTAATTGTTCTACCAGTTCGTGATTGTTTCAAAACAGGCACAGGCTTTTCCACTGTATTACCAGGTTGAATAAAGTTTCTATTGTTCAGATTTTGTGTAAATGAAGTCTTAACTTGTAACTGTGTTGCTTGTTCAGGGTGTGAAACTATTTTGAGATCATCTGAGAGAAAATATGCTGGTTTCAGTCTATCTATAGATACATTCACATTATTACCTTTAATTTTTATAGTGAAATATTTTGAAGAGCGACTAATTACTTCATAAGGACCTTCATATGGTGGTTCTAGTTGTTTGCGTACTCTGTCTATCCTTAGGAAAACGTGTGTACTTGATTCCAAATCCTTATGAACAAATATATTCGGAATATATTTATGTTGAATTTTTCTTGGTCCAATTAGTTGAATCTGCTCTTGTAATTTATGAATAAAACTTCCTGGTGAGACTTGCATGGTACTCGGCTGTAAAAATTCACCGGGCAGCCGAAGTTTCTCTCCATAAACCATTTCTGCTATAGTATAGGGAGTATCTGTTCGAATTGCTGTGCGAAGACCCAAGAGAACTGTAGGTAAGGTTTCAGTCCAATTTATTTGATTATGCGCTTTCAGAGAAGCTTTTAGTGATCTGTGGAGCCGTTCTACTTTGCCATTGCATTGCGGATGATAGGCTGTTGTATGTTGTAGCCTAATACCGCATAATCTTGAAAGGGCTTGTACTATTTCTGAATAGAATTGACCTCCACGATCAGAAATGAGCTTTGAAGGTGTTCCGAATCTAGAGATCCAATTATTATAAAAGGCTTTTGCTACAGTCTCTGCCGTGCTGTTATCCAGTGGAATGGCTTCCATCCAGTTGGTGTATCTGTCGATGCAGGTTAAGCAATAGATGTTGCCATTTGATGGTGGTAGTGGACCAACGAGATCAATATGGACTACTCGAAATCTCTCTGAGGGCTCTTGAAATTCACCAATTGTTGATTTTGTATGACGAGTAATTTTTACTTTTTGGCATGAAATGCATGATCTAGCCCATTTTGTAACATCTTTATTAATGTTAGGCCAAATGAATTTCGATGTTATTAGCTTAACTGTTGATTTTACTCCCGGATGGGATAATCCGTGAAATTTCTGGAAAATCTTCATTCGGTAAGTATGAGGTATATAAGGACGAATATTGGAAGTAGAAACATCACACCACAGATTCTGACCAGAAGGAAGAGGGTATTGTTTTAACTGTAAAGTTTTAGACTTTTGCAAATCTTTAATTTCTTCGTCTTGAGATTGTTCTTTTGCTATTTCATCATAATCGATTATTGTAATTTCTTCAAGTCTTGATAATGAATCTGCTACAATATTATTTTTACCTTTGACATATCTGATGTTAGTAGTAAATTCGGAAATATATTGTAATTGTCTGCACTGTCTTGGTGATGCTTTGTTAGGCTTTTGCAAAAAGGCATACACCAACGGTTCATGATCCGTATAAATCGTAAAGGTTCTTCCTTCAAGTAAGTATTTAAAATATTTTACCGATAAGTAAATGCCCAATAGTTCACGGTCGTATGTGCTATAATTCTGGTGAGTGACGCTTAACTTCTTTGAATAAAAACCGATAGGTTTCCAAGATTTGTTTTCGTATTGGTGCAGGACAGAGCCTATGGCCAAATCTGATGCATCTGTAAACAAACCTAGAGGTAAATCAGAATTTGGGAAGGATAATAAAGCTGTATTTGCTAGATCTTGTTTGCAAATTTCAAATTGCTTTCGTGCTTCTTCAGTCCAGTCAATTTTTCTTTTATCTTTTTTCTTGGAACCTTTAAGGTATTCATGTAGTAATGCTTGGTGTTTAGCAGCATCTTTTAAATAACGACGGTAAAAATTAATCATGCCAAGAAAAGTTCTTAAATCATGAATGGTTTCTGGTAATTTATAATTTAAAATAGCTTGAACTTTTTCTGGTAAGAGACGTGAACCTTCGGGTGTAATAAGATAACCTAGAAATTCTATTTCTGGAACTGCAAATACTGATTTGGAAATATTGATTCTGAGTCCGTATTTGTGTAATCTTTCAAAAACTAAATTAAGGTGATTTTCATGTTGGTTTTCATCAGCAGAAGCAATTAGTATGTCATCTAAATATGGAAAAACAAATTCAAGATCTCTTAACACTTCGTGAATAAATCTTTGGAACGTTGCGGGGGCATTTTTAAGACCAAAACTCATGACATTAAACTCATATAATCCAAAAGGAGTAATGATAGCTGTCTTGCATTTATCCTCTTCTGCAATCGGTATTTGATAGTAAGCTTTAAAAAGATCTGTTTTTGAGAAAATTTTTGCACCTTTCAAAATATGATGAAAATCGTCAATTCTGGGAATTGGGTATCTGTCAGGAATGGTACGGGAATTAAGCTGTCTGTAATCACCACAAGGACGATAAGATCCATCCTTTTTAACCACTAAATGTAATGGACTTGCCCATTGGGATTTAGAGGGACGAATAATATCATTGTCGAGCATGTATTTAAATTCTTCTTTGGCTATTGCCAGTCATTTTGAATCGAGTTGACGAGCTTTATTGTACACTGGAGGACCTTCCGTACAGATAAAGTGCTTCACATCATGCTTGGATGTTGAAATTAGCAAATTTGGCTTCGCAATATCGGGATACTTAGAAAATAAATTTTGAAATTTAACAGTTTTTTTTAATGTGCCAATATTGTTAAAAGCAATTGAAGAAACTTCACCTTTTACACAAAGTTTTGTTTTTCCATCAATTAACTGTTTATTTTTCAGGTCAATTAGAAGATTATATTTATTCAAAAAGTCTGCTCCAAGAATTCCTTTTGTAACTTTAGCAATCACGAAAGGGAATTGAAAATCCCTTCGAAATCCTAAGTCTAGATTTAGAATTTTAATGCCAAAAGTTTCTATTTCTGTTCCGTTTGCTGCATATAGCTTATAATCGGAAGATTCTTTGTTTTTTCCAGTGGCTGGAAGAACACTTATATCAGCACCACTGTCAACTAAAAATCGCAAATTTGTTCTTAAATCTTTCACATATAATCGAAATTTGCGACAACTTTCGACATTTTCTGCAGTAGTATGTGCCGCTAGATCTACTGCAGATCCAAGTTTTCCTGTTTGGAATCAATTTTTTTGTTCCAAGCACATGACTGAATGCATTTATCAGGGAAACAACGATTACGGAAACGGAAATGAAAATAACACAGTTTGTCGTTAGGATTGTAGCGCTGACGAGACCTGCTTCGGGAGCGAGAACGGTTTTCGTTATTTCGAAAGTTAGGCCTGGATTGTCGTGAAACGCACAGTTGCGAAATTTGCTGTTCCAGAGAAGCAATTCGATTTAAAAGTTCATTATTGGCAAACGACGTCGTGCTATCATTAACAATTTCAGTTTTATTACTTGTGGCAAAGATTTCGGTTTTGGGATTCATATCGCTGATTTTGTCTGCCATTACAGCTAATTTATTTAAATCTTCTTCTCTAACAAGCAATATATTTTTTTATGCAATCGGGCAATTTTTCAAGCCAAAGCGTCTTAATCAACTTTTCTGAAACATCAGCAGTAGCGACAGTTTTTAACTTTTGAAGTAGCTGACTAGGTTTCATAGTGCCAAGTTCAATTCCGGTTATCAATCGCTTAATTCGAACATTTTCACTTTCTTTAAATAAATTAAGCAATCTAGTTTTCGAATCGGAATATTTGGTTAAGCTTTCACTACTTATTATGTCCCAAATATTCTCTATGAATTTCGGCTCAAGTTGCGCAACTAAATAATTGAATTTAGTTTCCTCTTCAGTGATTTCGTTAATTTTAAACTGAGCCTCAACTTGATAAAACCAGATCTCTGGTCTATCAATCCAGAAAGGTGGAATTTTAATACTCACCTTGTTAACTTCCGGCTTTTCCGTGGAAGGCGAATCGTTCTTCTCCAGTTCACTGTCACTCGTAGACATTTTTTAAACTTAACGGGTCACCAGTTTGTGTGGGGTGTGGCTCGTAGAATGTTAGAAAGGAGCGTGAAATAATATATTTATTTTCGTAGATAATTGTCTTTATAAAACTTATTAAATATCACAAAAATACAGCAGCCAAACGATATCATTTTATTCTTTTTCTTCCATTCTAATAACAACAAAACCTGGACCGTTGCCAGATTTCAAATCAAAAATGTTCCGATAACTTTAACAAATAAATAAAAATAAAATAAAATAAATGGAACATGGAGTTAATAAAATGGGTATTCAGTTGCTTTAAACTGAGTAATCGAGCCACTACACCGCCACCTGCGGACCCTCCAACCCATTACCCAAGTGAGCGACGACAGAGGTCGCTGCGGTACGCGGAGGATCCCATATCTCAATAGAACATAAAATAATGTTCAAGACTCACCAAAAAGGACAAATTTGAAAGTAGATGTAAAAATATTGCAGTTACTTGAAATTCGGCCAGACACCTGCTCCTGCTAAAAATGGCTGCATATCAAAGCCCAAAACTTTGCTGAGAATAGTGATGATATAAAATTATGTGGTGTTGCCATCTATCCCAGAAAATTATACGTAAAATCTAAAATTGCAGACAAGTTAAAAAAATGCTAGTGCTGCCATCTGTTAGTGATGAAGATGAAATATAATAAAAAGAGAAAATGAGAAACACATATTGACAAAGCAAATAATATTTGAAATGTGAGGAAACTTAATGAAGTAAATAAAATTTAAATATAATAAAGATCATATGGGAAGACAAGTACAATAATTAGCAATGTATAATAAGACATTGTGTGTATTTATGTTGTAGAAATGATGGTGTGATGTGAGTAAAAGGATTAAATGCATAAAACTCTTTCTTTTCTTTTAATAAAAATTTTTTGTAACTTTTAATAGCAGTCCCGCCACATCCCTCCTAACTGGTATATTTATTTTATAATTTTTGGGGGGCAATTTTTTTTATTTTATGATTTTTTTTTGTAAATTGTTTTTAAAAAAAAGTTTTAATAATTTTTTCAGCAATCCACGCCTACCCTCCTAAATATTGTTTTCCATTTTATAATTTTTATACATATTTAATGCCCATACTGGTAAAATTAGATGAATGTTTTAATGTTTAATCCATGTAGAAAGAAAAGCAAGGGGATAATTGTAAGACAAAGCTGTATGTTTTAAATGTAATAAATTAGGCCTAATGAAATGAGAGAAGCATAATCGTTTAATCCGATTGCAGTGGTTTAGAAGAATATGTTAGGCATGAATGAAAGTTAGTAAAATTAATAACATTAACGGAAAAATCATTACGTTTATCATATATATTTTGAATGTTAAAGTGTGATTAGATAGAATAGAGATATTAATGTCCATAAAATTAATAGCAGAATTATTTAGATGAATAGTACTAAGTTCAAGATTGGAAGGATATGCTACGGGTAGAGAGATAGAATGATTATCATTAAGGGAAAGGATAATTACATCATCTATATATCTATATAGCAAAATATTATTGTTAATATACTTTCTTTCATAGAAGTAGAGATCTGAAATCATACTGGAACTAGCTGAGCCTTGTGGAATTCCTTTTGTCTGAAGAAAAATAGCGTTATTTTGGAAGATATAATTATGAAAAAGTTAAAGTTTTGAAGTAATCAATATCGATGTTATCAGCTAAATGTAATGAGGAGAAATATTCTATAAAAAGTGAATTAATAGTACAGTGTACATCTGCCAAAAGAATATTGTTAAAAAGGTCCTTAAAATCATATGTGCTAATATTGTTGACGTTGGTAAGTGCCTTGAGTTTATTAACTAGTACAAAACTGTTTTTAATACAATGAGTGTTATCTTTGTTGATGGATAAATCGTATATTTGTGTGAGAATATTTAAGAAAAGTGAGGAGTAACAGTGCGGAATTTTAAAAGTCTACAGATTATAAAATATTCAGTTTCGTTACAGATTTTTGTGCAATCCATAGCTGTTCTTATCAAAATATATATAGGGGAGATGGGGGATGAATGGGACATTTTCACAAAAATGTTTATTTTAAATATTTTATTTAAGTTATTATCAATATTATATATCACATTTCATACATTAAGTGTTTGACTACATTTTATGCACAATATTTATTCAAGATTATTATTATACAGAAATATATTATGAAATTAAAAAACAATTCTTCTATGTCCCAATCATTCCCACAACAGGAATGAATGAGACACAAATATTTTCCTCCCTTTATTCAATGTTAAGGACTAAAAGCTGATAAAAAATGTCTCGTGGGCAAAAGCTGAGCGATTGTAAATTGTAATACGATCTCCAGAATTATTTGTTAGCCAATCATATTGGACTCATCTCAGCTTTACCTTAAAAGGCCCATAAACGGAAGCATTCAATGGCTGAAGAAGATAACTACAATCAGGATAAAATGTTAAAAGAATAATGGCTATAAATTATTAATTTATCAAACTATATAATATTATTTAGCTAATAAATATATTTTTCAGCATCCTCTAGGGATGAATGAGACAATCCCATTCATCCCATTTGAAATGTCCGAATCATCCTTATGATGCATATATTTAATTGTCAGCCATTTTGTCTCAAAAATAATTTTGTCACAATGGGAATATTCATTCATTTTAATTACCAATATTGAGCCTTGAAATAAAAAACTACAACATATCTTAATTGTTTACATTGCATAAGATATTTAAGTAACTTCAAATGTAAAAAAAATTACTTTTAAGCAGAGTTTTCAGGAAATGATAATTTGAAGGAAACTGAAAACAGCCATGTGGTCTTGCTTTTAGTTCTGAAGCACACTATGGGAGTGAAATCTATGAGGATAGGAAGCAACAAAAAAAAAAGTTTATTGCCTGAAATATTGAGAACGTCCCATCCATCCCTTGTCCCATTCATCCCCCATCTCCCCTATATATATATTTTATAATCATTTTCAATAAAATATTAGTTTATATATTTGTAAGTAATTAATTTTTTAATTTTGTAAATAATTTTAGGTACAGTTATTATAATGCTACGTATTTTTGTCCGTTGAACCCATTTTACAGAATTAAAATAGGTTAATTCTGTAAAAAACAGTGCAATTTGAGAAAAAGGGTTGCGTTGTTCACAATGAAATCCCGGAGCGGCCATACAAAAATATCTGCTCTCTGTTGAGTCGTATTGGTTCCCTAAACATTTTCTATACCTAAATAGACATATAAAAATCTCTAAATAGAAGCTTTTTTTTGTTGTTAAGTTTTAAGGATTTGAAACCATACTGTCCATCGCAAAGTTCTTTCCACTTGTTAACTACTTATTTACCTGAAATTTGAAATACAATTCCCGTTATAACTTGTTAAAGTTAGATACATTTTTCCCTACTTAAAAGGGGGATGAAAACTTATTTGATAAACGAAATGAGTGAACACCGTTTGCGTAGATTGACTCTATTATCAGTTCGAGTTGCAATTTTCCAACTGGACGAAAAATGTCCGGGCCAGGATTCGAACCTGGTATCTCTTGGCTGAGTTGGGTTGGGTTGATTGTTGACGGCCAATTATCTACACTAGGGATATAGGCCTGGGGGGGAGTGCCCTTCGTGGGGGTCTTTCTAAGGGAACCTAATCCGTATTTACGCATGGATAAATCCACGGCTCGAAGAAAACCACGAAAACTCCGAACGATTAGGCCGACGGGCGCGATTGGGGTCGAACCCAGCACCTCCCGTCTACCAGCTTCGAGAGCACAACCTCTCAGCCACTGGTGGGGCCATCTCTTGGCTGAAGCTGCCACGCTCTACCAACTGAGCTATCCCGGTCGAATCTGGAGGGCATAATTCATCCAGTTAACCTTATTGATCATAGCATCTGGTCTGATATTTTAATCAGCTCAACAGAATAGATCGCAGGTAATGGAACTCCAGTAAACGCTGGATACGTGATTACACTAGATTAATTTTAACACAATTATTCAAATTGGTAAAGAAATCATACGAGTTGTAATTTTCCAACTGGACGAAAAATGTCCGACATTTTACCCTTTTGTGAATCTGGAGATTTATTAAAGCCTGGACCTCCTGCCGAGTTTTAAGTGAGACATCGAGGGCCTCAAATTTATGGACTAGGGCCGGATGAGGTTTCCACGCGGACATTTTTCGTCCAGTTGGAAAAGTACAACTTGTATGATTTCTTTACCAATTTGAATAATTGTGTTAAAATTAATCTAGTGTAATCACGTATCCAGCGTTTACTGGAGTCCCATTACCTGCGATCTATTCTGTTGAGCTGATTAAAATATCAGACCAGATCAATAAGGTTAACTGGATGAATAATGCCCTCCAGATTCGACCGGGATAGCTCAGTTGGTACAGCGTGGCAGCTTCAGCCAACAGATCCCAGGTTCGAATCCTGGCCCGGACATTTTTCGTCCAGTTGGAAAATTACAACTCGTATGATTTCTTTACCAATTTGAATAATTGTGTTAAAATTAATCTAGTCTATTATCAGTTCACTGTACCGATATTTTTTAAACGTTTATTAATTTTTCTCTTATTCTAAAATAATTAACTGTTGTAGAACTTAAATATTGTTTTATATGCAAATAAAATGTTATTACAATATTTTTAGTCTAAGAGCTAATATTTATAACCTTAACACTCCTTGTCATACTAAAGTGATATAATTAAGTAATTTGTACGTTATAAAAGTTATTTAGTATAAGAATACTTTTGAAACACGTGTCTGATTCGCCTATTCAGTTTCTTTTCAAGTCCTGAGAGTTATTTAGTATGGGAATATTTTTCGATCATATGTATCTGAATTCCATGATTAAATAAATCTCTTTTTAACATTATGAAAGTTATTTAATATAAGGATATTTTTTTAATTTAATCCCTTGAAAGGTGGTGGCATATTTTCTTATACCACTTATTTTTTTATCATTTTTTGTACCAGGATTTGTTAATAAGAGTTTACTTTTGTAACTTAAATGAAAAAAAAATGTAAAATTGTGTTTTCTTATTTTCAAAAAAAAAAAAATTTGAAAATTCTTGTGTAAATTCTACATTACAGAAGCACAATTTCTTGCCTTTAAAAGGGTTAACATAAGAACATATTTGCAATACGTATTTGAATTACACGATTAAACCTCTTTTCAACGTTTTGAAAGTTATTTAACATAAGAAAATTTTCGAAGCACGTATCTCATTTATACGATTAAATTACTCTCTCTTTTGAACGTTATAAAAATTATCTAATGCGAACAGTATCTTTGAATTATGAACCTGAATTATGCGACTAAATAACGATAGTTTTTCTTGCGCTTACAGGTAACTCGCCAATGAATAATAATCAGACCTGTTTTCGACCACCTTTCCGATGGGAGGACATACTGTAGCGTTCGAGTCGCAGGCGTGGAAACCTCATCCGGCCCTAGTCCATAAATTTGAGGCTCTCGATGTCTCACTTAAAACTCGGCAGGAGGTCCAGGCTTTAATAAATCTCCAGATTCACAAAAGGGTAAAATGTTGGGCTGTTCTCTCTATCTGTTTGTGTGTGTGTGTGTGTGTGCAATGTCAGAAATACCAAAATTACCATCTGTTTTTAAAAACTTCTTTTTATTTGTTCAAATGCTTTGTTCTAAATTGGTTGGAAAAGCATGAAGAATTTGCGCTATGCAGGCATATACTGCAGGCATCATCCAAAACCTCTCAGGGTTGTTATACCACTTCACACTTGGCACATATTTACTTTCTTCTATCTATAATAAACAAAAGTATACTGTAATCGAAATTGTTTTTCGACTTCCGGTTTTCTACGGGTTTACAAGTTTTAGGGGTCAGATATACCGAAAAACATGTTTATACAAGATGCCTGTCTTTCCATAAGATGCCTGTCTGTCCGTGTGTCTGTCCTCATTGCATCATCGAAAATTGCATGAAGTTTTGCATAGAATTGAACCAAATTTCATATATAGGTTTTTGACTATGGCCAGAAGGTCCTACTCGAATTTGAGGATATTCCACCGGAAGAGGGCGTTGTAATAGCAATTTTGTGCCATTTTCATTACTGTATCATCGAAAACTGGATGGAGTTATGCATAGAATTGAAACAAATTTTATTTATAGGTTTTTGGCTATGACCATCTGGTCCAAGTTGAATTTGGGGATAGTCCGCCGGAAAGGGGCGCTGTGATAGCGATTTTTGTTCCATTTGTTTTCATTATTGAATCATATGTGCTAATATTGTTGATGTTGGTAAGTGCCTTGAGTTTATTAACTAGCACAAAACTGTTTTTAATACAATGAGTGTTATCTTTGTTGATGGATAAATCGTATATTTGTGTGAGAATATTTAAGAAAAGTAAGTAGTAACAGTGCGGAATTTTAAAAGTCTACAGATTATAAAATATTCAGTTTCGTTACAGATTTTTGTGCAATCCATAGCTGTTCTTATCAAAATATATATAGGGGAGATGGGGGATGAATGGGACATTTTCACAAAAATGTTTATTTTAAATATTTTATTTAAGTTATTATCAATATTATATATCACATTTCAAGTTAAAAAGTTATGTATAGAATTGAACCAGATTTTATGTACATGTTTTTGACTATTGACTATTTTGACCTGCAGGTTCCAGTTGAATTTGGATCTATTCTGCCGAAAATGGGCACTGTGATAGCGATTTTTGTGCGATTTTCTCGATGTTTCGTAGTTGTATTGTACATTGGCAGCTCATGCTGCTAAACTAACCCGACGTTTCGCAAGCAGCTGACGTACAACAGAAAAACGAAAACTATTGATTTTATTGGCACTGTGATAGCGAATTTTGAAGCATTAACATGCATAAGATAGAAGAAAGTTTGGGAATTGGCACATCCGACTAGACTGTTTAACTTTCCGAAACATAGTGTCAGGAAAGTATTGTAATCATGATTTCTGATTGCATATGTGTGTGTGTGTGAGGGCGCGAACACAATAAATCCCAAATGATACTTCGAATTGAGCTCCCATTTGGCGAATATGTTATGGATTACTTTCGCAAAAACTGTATAGATTTTCGTAAACATCAGCCGACGGATTAGGTATTCAATCCATTTTTAAACTATTTTCAAGCAGTGCCTGATTTACGGCAGGGCATTCGGGGCCCGGGCCCAGGGCCCCCGATTTTCAGAGGCCCCCAAATGCTATAAAAGATTTTTCAATTATTGGCCAAAACAGTTTTAACTGTCAAAAAACAAAATTAAAATTGAAAAATCTGTTTGTCAGACATTGTCTATATGTCAAAGTAACTTCACTTTTTGCTGATTGTTTTTTAACAATTTATGTGCAGTAATGTACAGAACTCCATTTTTGGGATCGAAATATTATTTCATTTTTATTTATTTTACATGTAAGGTCCCCATGGTTAACATGGACAAAGCCGTGTGGTTCTGTTAGTTACTTGTGTAAATTTAGTTTTTTTTTTTTCATACAAAGTTTGTATTTGAAAGAAAAAGTTGTTTGATTAATAGGATATGCTAAAATTTTAAATAATTATAGCTTGGTACTGCGGTAAATTTATTATTAGTTGTTGCCTACTTTATCATTCCAGCTATATGTACGCATAGAGAAAGGTAATCAGCACCACACAGTTTATTATAAAATTCAATTAAAAATTCCTAATTATCAAATAATTATTTAAAAGTAAATTAATGATTATCAAATTTAATTTTTTTAATTAATATTTTAAAGAAATTATCAAAGTCAACAGTGGTTATCTTAATAAGTACTGCTTTCGATATTAAATTGTTTAATTAAAAGAATCTGTGCCAGGGGGGCCCCATACGCATCTCTGCCCAGGCCCCCAAATTTCTAAATCGGTCCCTGTTTTCAAGTATAATTTTTCACCCGATTCTGTAGGGAAAATCATCGGAAAATTGCGACAGAGTATAAAGGATAAATATCACGACGATGCAATCAAACATTAGTAGCGCAAAGGTAACGTCACCAGTTTCAAAACGATAAGTCCCAGCGTTCGAATCAAGCCTCTCCCACCACTTTTCTCTCATCAGTAACAAAGACTAATTGTTCTTGTTAGGGATGGACGAGATCAGAAATTGAATATCACAACATATCAATGAATTAATATTGATATTGGTGATATATGGCGATAACTACCGTAAAGTGTGTAGGAATATAATTTTTTTCGAATGATAAATATTTTGGTAGCAGTAATTTAAGTACAAACAGGTGTAGAAAGCAGCGAATCAATGCTTCATACCTATTTGCTTACACAGCGTCCTTTAAATAGTATAGTTTCATATTTATACCAAATAGAAATATCTGGGAAAAAAGAAACATTGTTCCATATCTATTTGCGCTTATACCATTGCTTGGATAGTGTTTTTCTTTAAAAATATTATATTCCGTATTCTTATTTTATGCACTATTTTAACTATATAATTTCCTCGTGTATAACTAAAAATATTATAAAAAATAAATTAAAATAATATGTTCTTAAATTTCGGATGTTGCTGATTTTAATATGATTAAAATAAGTAAAAAGCAAAAACAAAAACTGAAATTGGTTTAATGCCGCATGTCATGCTAATATACTTGTAATTAAATAGCTTTCAATGGATAACAGATGCAGCAGAAATGTTGTTTCTCAGTCTTTCTGTGAGGTATCAATGCATTCTTAATATAATTTTTTTAATTGTATTTATATCTTCCTATCTATTTACTACATGAATACAACATTGAAATCTTTTTTGAAATATAAATATTCAAATCACATTTAGAAATAGTTTCATACTAATTAAAATTTAGTTTTTTGATAAATATTAATTTTAAGCTGAAATATCAAGATAGGATATATTCAATTCACTCGGATTCACTCTCTCTCTCTACCGATAATACGACAGAGAAAATAATAGAAATGAGCATTGGCCGATAGCGTAGGAAATACTAGTCGTTAATAGCAAGGAAGCTCCACTCAAAAGTAACCAATTACAGTGAAACATCGGAGAGGCTTCGTTTCATCAACGTGACAAAAGGCGAAATTTTACCATTAGCGTACTCTGATTGGTTGCTCGCAAACCGAGCTTCCCTGCTGCTAAGCTCTAGTAGTACTATCGACTCCACAATAACTCGCACATGTTTTAGCGCTTCTTTATTATTCATGATATATCAATCTGTTAATATTGCAAAATGTCAAGACCAATAGCAGCGGCGGTATTGAAACACAGTCGATAACAATATTATTCAGTAATGAACGGAGTGGGAATAAAAAGTAAAGTAAAGAATGTATTGGGATATATTGGGATATTAACACAAGAGAGATAATCACTAGAGGAGGATATTCCGGTTTGAATGAAGCAAGCAGCGAATAAATGCATGGAAAGAAAGGATTATTGCGATATTCGTACGAAATATTTAACGCTGTTTCTCGGTTTCGAAAACGCACTGTGGGAAAAAAAATATTATTGGGATATATCGGTAGAGTCAGAGCTTAGATATCGTTATTGGGATATATCATCAGAATCAGAGTTTAGATATCGTGACGTATATCGTTTAGATATCGTGAGCGATATATTGATAAATAAACCAGCCCTATTTCTTGTGTGTTCTGTGATATTTTGAATAAATCAATGAAATAATTCTGATTTTTTTTTTTTTTTTTTAGTTTGCGTGATGATTGTGAAATGCTGCTGAGGTGGATAAATTACACTAAGTTTAACGTTGATTTTTGTATTTTTCACTTCACATTTTGGCGCTAAGTGGATGTGATAACGTCAATGTTTTCATGAGAACACCCATGTTTAATTTTGGGAGTATGTTGAGGGGTCCAAGTGACAAAAGTCTCACAAAAATGTATTTTTCATTTTTATTTATTTATTTTTGGCTAATATAGAATTACAAAGTTAAATAAAGCAAATAAAGCAAACCGCGTATTTCTATAATAATTACATCAACAAATATAAGAAAAATTGTGTCCTGCCAAGCCCGTAATTAAAAAGTCCATTTATATCTCAGAATGAATTTTTTTATAATTTGACATGTTTAAAAGGATATATCTAAACTTGAGTTTTTGTGGTATGTTTTTAATATGTTGTCTTTGGAATTTTTAATTTCTTTGAAATTTTTTTTTTTTTTAAATATGGTACTCGAAATAAAAATCCCTCTCAAAAATCGTCGTATTTTTTTCTTTTACTTTTAAATTTCTTATTAATTTTGTAAGGAAAAGCCTGAAAACAAATTAAAAAGAAAACTTTCCTTCACACATTAAAGAAAAAGGTAATGAAATCGGGCAAATGACTCAAGAGTTATACAAAAAAATAAATAAGTTTAAAATTTAAAAATGTTAACTATTTTAAAAAGAATTTTTTTTAAGTTTTCATAAACATTTTATTTAAAAAGTAATCAGTATAGAAGACACATTTCAGAAAAATAAAACAATTTAAAAATGTCTATAAATAAAGAAAATAAAATCCCCCCCGCCAACCCCTTAAGTTAAATCCGGGTATCTCTCGGTTATGGCACCTCCACGAAAAAATAAGAGGTCTAAGAAAGCAGGGAATAGAAGACGAGGGCAGCCAGGCACTCTCTCGTCCCCCTTACAAAACTGTTGCATAGAAGAGACTGCCATACAAGCGAAAACACCAAAGACAAAATGACACTACAATAAAGTAAAACCAGCACAGGAAAAAAAAACAGAATAAGGAATCAAAATAGGAGGGTTCATTATCCTCAGAAGTAAAAACTGACACCACAAGTGCTTGCATTTTCTGCAATGAACAGCTGGCAGAAACAGGTTCTAAAATTATTAATTGTTTAATAATTTTACATTATTCTTAATGAATATTTTTTATTTCTCATTCCTTTCCTTTTTCTCGGGTTCGGTGGATGGATGGATTCCGAGCTCCATCTTCCAACAATGAACTCATGAGAAGTGTAGCGAACTAAGGGAGGGGGAGATGAAGATTTTGTTTGTGATTTCTGTAATATCATAAAGACAAATCTGAGTTGAACGTGTAGAAAGTGTTATAGCCAAACTTCCTAAACTTAAACAAACTCTTTATAATTCATTAAAAATAAAGAATTATTATTCTAAAGCTATTGAAGCAAATTTTTCTGAGCACCCAGCTTTACTTTGCACATCATAAAAACTCCTATTAAGAGATTTTTCAGAAAACTTAGTAAGGTTCCAGGATGTGCGCATTTTCGATGAATAATGTATAATTTCCCAATAGAATAGATCTTTATATAGAAACTCGCCACTACTTCAGTCTAATTTGGATTAACTAGTGGTTTTGATCAGAGCGTTAACACATTCTTCATCAATATACATAATTTTTCGATAGAATTGGTCTATATAAAGATGCTCGCTCCTACTTCAGTACAATTTGAATTTATCAGTTATTTTATTCCGGTAAATGTTTGGTACCCGATTTTGCAACATTTTACCCATATATTTGTCAACGCCTATTCTTTATATTTAAAAAGTACTAAACGTCATAATTTAATTTATATTTTTTAATATGAATTTGTTAATAATTTTCATAATAAAAGATATGTTTTTGAATCGAAAAAATGCCTAGATTATTAGTAGAGTTGTGGAAAGGTAAAAAACACCTGAACCCTAAACTAATCCAAATAAAAAGTTTATTGACTTTTTTGTATTAAGAGGACTCTTCAGTCACGTGAAAACACCGTTCGCTTGTGTTAAACCTATGGGCAGGTTCTTTTCGAATTTCTCGTTTAGATTTGAATATATTTTTTTTTTTTTTTTTTTTTTTTTTTTTTTTTTGTATAAGATAGCTGAGCTTCTACTTTTACCTTTTTTAAATTTTGGTTGAATTTTTTTTTTTAATAAAGATACTTTTACTTTCGGAACCGGTTTTTGGAATTAATATTAATATTATACCATTTTTCTAACAATAAGAAACACTCAGTTTTTTTCGTTGAAGAAACTAAGTTTTGAAATTCTGTGAAGTCAATGTGCCTAAATGTGATGATCTAAAAATTCAACTAATTTCTTCCACCTAAAATTTTAAGGGAAGAATCATATATAAATATGACATAATAAAACATCCGTATTTCAGAAACAAAACGTGGAAAATGTTACTTGTAGGAGAATTTTACATCGTTAATTACCAAACTCTGCCATCACTTCCTCAATGCGGGAACAATCCCAAAATCGAGATTACCATTTAGTTTTTTCTCTTTGGTGTCAAATAACCCCACCGAACGTCACGGAAATAACAGCTGGAAAAGACTAGAGTTGTTTTGATCTAGAGTCGTTTTAAAATTTTCACAGCATTTTAGTATCTGATTTTTTGTTAGACCTATTAGAGGCGAATTGGATCCTTCAATTGTGGAGAGGCTTACAATAGATGGTCTAGGGTAAAATCATGAGGTATTTTCATATATTAAATTAAAATTATGTTTAAAAGCAGAAATTGTTTGTAATTTAACTTTTCTGAAATAATATATTTAGACATTTTCACAACATAATATATTAGTAATGACACAATATGGTATTTTAATAATAATGTTTTAATATTTTTTTTGGCTGAATAGTTAATTATGCATTTCAAATGAACAAAATGGGAAAAATTATGCCTTTTAAAGTATTTAATCAAGAATTTGGTGTAATAATAGCGGAGTATATTTAAGTAAAGAATGGAAAAAAGCTCATCAATTGATCAAGTTTATAATTCTAGGGGTAAGGGAAAACGTAAAAGTACCCTTTCCCAATTTTCTTAGTGACTCAAGTTAAATGGTCAGAATTATTGTCTTTAATTACACTTCCTTTAAGTTTTTTTTAAATTTATTATGAAATAAACATAGATTATTTTATACAATTTCATAAGAAAATTAATGTCCCATAATGCTTAAAGTGATTAAAAACAAAAACATAACACAGAATATTTAAAATACCTGTTTTTAATGTAGATATGTCGATAACATATGTTTCATGCACAACTACCGGTGACATCTTCAGATCTTAATGATAAATACAAAATTCTCGCATATTTGAAAATAGTAAAACATATACCACGAGATCGCATGTCCAAAGTTAGTAGGTGCTTAATTTGGCTAAAACTGGGAAACGTGAAAAAAAATTATTATTTATTTTTATTTTTATTGCTTTTCCATTTATCGATCATCGCGTGCCAAATTTTAGCAAAATGAAAGGAAACGGTTTCGTTACAAATGCAATCTTTTCGCAAATATATTTCTATAGATTCACGGATAATGGAGGGGAATTAGCTCTTGATTGAAAAATTATTTTACTGTAATTGAAATCTATCTGCAACTGCTCCTTACTATATTGTCTGGATAAAGCGGTGGTTCTTCTTCCATGTTTGATGTCTGCCATATGTTCTTTTATTCTTGTTTTAATGACAAACAGAAAATTTAAAACAAGAATAAAAGAACATATGGCAGACATCAAACATGGCAGAAGAACCACCGCTTTATCCAGACAATATAGTAAGGAGCAGTTGCAGATAGATTTCAGTAACAGTAAAATAATTTTTCAATCAAGAGCTAATTCCCCTCCATTATCCGTGAATCTATAGAAATATATTTGCGAAAAGATTGCATTTGTAACGAAACCGTTTCCTTTGAATTTGCTAAAATTTGGCACGCGATGATCGATAAATGGAAAAGCAATAAAAATAAAAATAAATAATAATTTTTTTTTTCACGTTTCCCAGTTTTAGCCAAATTAAGCACCTACTAACTTTGAACATGCGATCTCGTGGTATATGTTTTACTATTTTCAAATATGCGAAAATTTTGTATTTATCATTAAGATCTGAAGATGTCACCGGTAGTTGTGCATGAAACATATGTTATCTACATATCTACATTAAAAACAGGTATTTTAAATATTCTGTGTTATGTTTTTGTTTTTAATCACTTTAAGCATTATGGGACATTAATTTAAAGTTAACAAGTGATTGTATTATATTATTCATAAGAAAATTTAACTTTTTTTTCCCACTGCAGTTTCTAACTAACAAAAGGCTTCAAAGAGCTTCTAAAAAGTTCTAGAACTTAAACAAGCTGTCAAGGATGTTATAGCTGATCGACTGACATTTTAGAAGCTCCCCATAAACATTTTGTTAACTAGAAATTACATCGAGAAAAAAAGTAATAATAGTACTTGAATTATTTTACATAATCCATATTTAATCCACAATAAAAATATTTTTGATACATTAAAGGAAATTAAACTAAACACAATAATACTGATCATATCCTTGATCTCCTTGTTTGAAGGTAAATTGGAAAAGCGCACTTTTGTGTTGCTCTTTAATCACTGGATTTTAAAATTGATCCCTTGGTCACATTTCTTTATTTCTTACTTAAATTGAAACCGCTATTATTACGTCAAATTATGCATTAAATTTTTATAACAGCATTAATTTTCTATTTTGATCATCTGAAATGCACAATTAAGCATTTAGCCAAAGACAAACAGTAACATGTCACTATATGTAAAATTCTAAATATATTAATTCAACAAAGTTCAATTATTTGATCTTAAATTCTGCTTTTAGACATTATTTCAATTTAATGTATGAAAATACCACATAAACTTTTCTTGTTACATCTGTTGAAAGCCTCCCCGCATTTAAAGGATCTAATTCGTCGCTAATAGGTCCAGCAGAAAAATCAGAAACTAAAATTCGATGAAAATTTGAGAACAACGTTAGCGCAAAATATGTCTTTTTCCACTTGTGCTTCTGGTAGATGAAACAGACCTTCAATGCTGTGACATAGACGGGGTTATTTGACATTCAATGATAAAAATTAAAATGGTAATCTTCATTTCGAGATTATTCCTCTAATTTAGAAAGTATTGTCAGAGTCTGATAATTAATTGTGCCTTCTGAAATAGGAAATTCACCTAGAAGAAACGCTTTAAATGCAGTAACTTGTTTCACGTTTTGTTCCTTGAATTGCAGATATCTGTTTATGTCACAATTATGAACCATCCTTGCGTTAGGATTTTAGGTACAAGAACTTTGTCGCACTAAATGAAATTGAGACATCCTTCCAAATGTGAGAGTGAAGTAGATTTTCAACAGGCCGTTCTTTCCATAGAAATAAAATTTAATAATACACTACACACATAACTTACAACAATTGACGAAACATACGTACAAAAAGAATTGCACTAATTAACATGAATAATTTTTTTAATTGGTTCCATTATGACCGGCAGTAGCCACGGTCATTCTCATAGCTGACAATATTTTTAGGCGCCGCCGTTCCAGTTTCTACTGCGTTCTCTCTGTTTTTTTCAGCAGAGGGCGCTTCTAAAGCAGAAGAAGACATGCGCAGTCCTCAGACCTCTCAATTCGAGAATTTTATTTAGGACAAATCAAAATCTTGTATTTAAAGAAACTAGTAATTACTAAAATTCAAATTATAATACTTACATAATATCGACATAAGCTAAAATGAATAAAATAAGACACTACGTAATATAACACCAATACACTAATACTAATATTTTAAAGTCCTAGGATAAATGTCTGAAAGTTCAGTCAGATTACACAGAGTCACAAATAAAAATTAAACAGTTCAGATGAGTCTGGTAATGCAAAGTTTTAAAGTCCAATGCGAGGTATATAATCTGCTTAAAGATTCAGCATTAATGTGGAGTTTTTCACGTTGGTATGATATCTAGGCTTGAAACCGCTGCAACGCCATAACCCAACGTTGAAAGCGCGCACTTTCAGGTGCACAGTCCGTATGAAATTTTAAAGGATTATGGTTCGCTCACTTGCGAACCATAAATATAATTCTCGAACTTTTTCAGGGCGAAAATATCTGCGTAAGTTTCCTTTTTCGATAGTAGCATAACCTCTTGACATTTGGAGAATTTTTGACACATAAAGCAATTGGGTGCTTGTGCTCATTTTCAGCGTTTTGAGATAGAAAAGCGCCTAATGCATACGAGGAGGCATCCACATATATGATAAAGAGTCTTTGAAAGTTGGGGTTTTAACAAATGGGCAATTTTCTGATTGCCTGTTTCAATTTGTAGAAGGCCTTTTTACATTGTTCGGACCAGGTCACTTCATTACGGGCACGTTTGTTGGTAAGTTGGATCAAAGGACGAGCTATGTCGAAAATTGAAGGAACATACAATCGGTAATAGGATAAAAGACCTAATATGCTCCTGACAAATTTTTTGACTTTGGAATTTTTAAGTTTTGTATCACTGCTACTTTGTCGGGGTCGGATACATGTATGCCGGATCCTACAACATTACCTAGAAATGTTATATGAAGCAATACGAATGCACATTTCTTAAAAAATCACTGCGAAGTTGGCTTCTTCGAGAATAGTCAGTGCCGCGTCTGTGTGCTTAATGTGATCAAACCAATTATCGGAAAAATTTACTGCAACATTGATGTATGTTTCTGCACAAGCTTTCTTCTGGGTTAGGATACGATTCATTGATCTTTGAAAAGTGTCTGCCGCGTTACGTAATCCGAAAGTCATGACCACAAAAGCGCACTGTCCACGGTGCGTAATAAAGGATGTGAGATGTTTGCAATCTTTATTTAGTCGGATCGGCCAATATCCTTTTAATAAATCCAACAGGATAATAAATTTCGCTGGAGCTACTTTATATATGGGGTCGGTGGCATATTAGTCATCGGGAATGAGTCAATTTCTGATTGTGAATTCAAATATATGTAATCGACACAGAGTTTTACTCATGAATATTTCTTAGCCACACAAACGATTGGAAGCGCATATTCACTTTCAGAGTGCTCAATGAGGCCTAAACTCTTCAACTCTTCGATCTGTCTATCCACTTCATTTTTAAGTGCCTCGTGAATTCTATAAGGTTTTTGACGTTTCGGTTGGCTGTCCAGTTTTAATTTAATGCAATGTTCACCAACATTGACTATTTTCTGGTTCCAGATTGGAGCTTCAAATGTTTGCGTAAAATGTGTACAAGTTTTTTCTTCTCTTTAGTTGACATATGGTCTAGGTGTAACTCGAGTCTATTAGAATCTTCTTTGGTAATTTTAGGATATTTTGGATTTCACCGAAATCCATATCATTATCATATATCACACTTATATGTGTTGTCTGAACGTTTAATTCTCGGATTCTGTTGGCGTGCAAATGCTTGATACTGTTGTCCTGTAAACTGTACTAAATAACTATACGCGATTTCTTTTCAAGTACGGTAGCTCGTGCCATCCACGTAGAAAATACTTTGTGATTACTGTCAGTAATCATGACGATAGCTAGATCATTCGGTTTAAATTCTTTGTGCCTAGCTTTCTTGTTACAGTAATAAGCCTAAACTCACTGATTATCTATTTAAGGAATTCTGGCATGTTCGACTGCCTTTTCTAACTTTATTTTCAAGTCATTTGAATAATTAGTAACTGAGCCTAATTGACCACATGGTAAGAGTGTTTCATTGTCCACGTTGACTTCCATATGGAGAGAAGACCAGTCGGACGCCTACCATATAGCATTTTGAATGAACTAACATCAGTTGTGGCATACAGCAATTCTCTGTATGTCCGCAAAAGAAAAGGTATGTGTTTGTGCCAATTTCCGGAATGTTCTTTTATTGTATAGTGCATCATTTCTTTAAGAACAGCATTCCATCTTTCAACTAAACCGTTAGATTGGACATACCCCGGTACTGGTAAACGTGGAGCAGTTCCTAAACATTTTATAAATTCTTGCGTGAGAGCGAAGTAAAGTTACCATCTTGATTTTGGGATTCCAGTTCCACAGAAAATCTGTAAAAGAGCTTCGCATCTAGATTTAGCAGAGATATTTCTTAAACAGACGGCTTACAGCTAACGAGTACATTGATCTACCGTGCAAAGCATGTACTTGTATTCTCCGCCAGCGGTTTCAATTGAGCAGATTATATCTATATTTATAAACTGCATTGCCTCGTCAGGACGTGTAACCGGAGTCATAGGTACGTTATCGAATTCATTTGGTTTTGCTCGAATCTGGCAGAATAAACACTTTTTGTAAAATTCGCTAACATCGTTTTTTATTTTAGGCCAATAAAAGGAATATTTCAATCGTTGTGCAGTTTTCTTTTTTCTTAGATGACCACCCCAAAGACTTGAGTGTGCGAATTCTACCAATTGTTTTCTGAGTGGCTCGGGATCGATTAATTGGTGTACGGTTTCCCCCATTACTTTATCTCAATGATATAATAAATCGTTATGGACGAAATAATTTTTATATTTATTTTTGGCATACAACTCTGTCCAACTCTGATTTAACCAATAATCATTTTTTGTTGACATTTAAATTTTTCATCGTTTAAATTTATCCGAGTCATTGCCGGGAGCATAATCAATGTTCTCTTTTTAATTTGCTATTTCAACTGACACACGGTCTAAAGTTGAAAAGGGTAAATCTACTGTGTTGGTTTCTTTCGTACTGTCACCTATTATGTCAACATTACAATTTAATGCTATTCTTGTTTCATTATCCTCATTTAAAGTATTTTATTCATGACATGCATTTGGAGACAGCATTAATCAAATTATCGAACATCGCACATGTTATGATGACTTTCAGGAATACTCTAGGATTACATTTATCAACTGCAATACTCATTGGGATCTTTATTAAAGAAGCTTTTAATTGGCGTCCGAATGCTGATTTAAGTACTATGGATCCACAAGGGGTTTTAAAATACTCTGGTGTGCAACTAATTTTTATAATTGTAATATGTGAATCACTATTTATTACGCTATGTAATATTTTATTATTGCATTCGATTTCTTATGTCGGTAGTGTTTCAATCAACTTTTTTCCATTTTGCGGTCTTTGCAAGTTAAATAAAGCACTCGATGTAAACCTAGCAATTAATGATTTTTCTTCTTCATTTCCATTGAAATTATCTTCCCTTTCTGATTTATTAGCATTACCATATAAATAAGCCGGGACCTTCTGCCCAACACGACCTCTTAAGTGAGGAAGATGACAGGGAGCCTGGCACTGCGCACTGTCCGTAGACATGACGGGGGCAAGTAAGTGGACAAATCACAACATCCAGATGGTGCCGGGGGGGGGGGGTACGAGGTGCCGATAAACTTGGAGGTCGTGCTTATGCGAACCGTCCCCCATCGTCGCTGGTTCTTGGAGCAAATTCAAATTCAACCAAGCAGGTAGGCCTACCATATGGCTGAAGTTCTACAAGCCCTTATCGGCAGGTTTATTCAAAAAAATTACAAATGAGGCCATTTAGCTTTGGAGTACACGGCCGACCACGGGCTACTCCCGCTGCTCTTCCCTTACTGTTCGTTGGGGAGAAGGTACTTCGTAGGCCAATCCCTCGTCCCCGGGAAGGTGACACGGTCGGCAACGGATAGCTAATGTGATAGGACCACTTCCAAACTTAGCTGGGGCGAGACGGAGGCTAGTACGGGCTCTGAATCCGTAGTGGCGTCTGGTCAGTGCGTGAGGCACCATACAACTATCCCCTTTACTGGCAAACAGCGGAGCGTAGACAATGGCACTGGGTGGTGCCCAATCCTCTGCAGACAGACTTTTCGTGACTGTTCAACCCTTGCGGTATCCACTGCAGTTGTAGTAGTTGTGAGCTGCCCTCGAGGTTTCGGTAGAGACGGAAGTGTCGCTCCATTTGACCAGAAGTAATTTGTGCCCATAGGAGGGACGCCATTGTGGCTCGACTCCTATGGCTCGTATTACGTCTGTGGGAGGGGTGTTCCCTCTCCCTGACTCACCAACGCAGAGGAACTGGGTCGGAAGTTCGTCAATCAAGTGACTTCGGATCGAAAACCAGGCCAGAGTGTCAGTGCGTAGTCGGAGTTTATTGTGTCCAACGGTTGGATTAGCAGGTGCTTCTCGAAACTAACTTTCACGCTACTAAACACCGAGAGGGGTGACCTCTGGTGCTTGAGAGGGAGATTTCTGCGGTCCTCTGAGACCGTGAGCGGTACCTACTATCTCTTTGGTACCTGCGGCCCTGCACACTTTGAGGGCGCTTCGGGGCTTTGGAACTGGGCCGCCGGGAGGTAAGTTGTGTTGAAGTTCGTGGTTAGGGACCGGCGTGTCTGGAATCTGTAGCCTATAGCCTGAACAGGGGCGTATCTGTGCGTCGAGGAAGAAAGTTTCCTGAATCTACTGGGCTTGCGAGAGGAGCCTACGTTTCCACCATAGCTGACGGGCTAGTAATTTCCTTTGTAGAAGTTTCATGACCAAATCCATTAATAAAGTAAGTGTCCTAGGACCCAGCGTCCCTGTAGATGTCTGGTTTCCGAAGCTGTTGAGGATTCTGGCGCGTCCCCAAGTGTGAAGTGGTGGTGCCCTTAGAGCATGGGCTCCACCACGAATCGCTGCGAACTTTGTCATCTAAGTTTGGACAAATGGGTGGTGCGCTGGTGTCGGTGACCCTCTTGGCCGTAGAGGTGCACATGTGTAGCCCGGAGTAAACCGGGCCCACCTGGTTCCCTCGGGGTAGGTTGTGAGAACCTGAGAACGACGGTGAAGTACGCATGACGGTGTAGCTTCGTTTTACCATATTATATAATTACATATTGAAACATGGTGCAATATATGTCTTGTGCAATAAAAACATTTTTATTTTCTGAATTGCAATTCTTAGCGATATGGTTTTCTTTTTAAAAACATATAAAGCACCTTCCTACAGCTTTTAATTTCGTTATTTTCTGTTCATTCGGCAATTTATTACACTTTTCCGTTGACTGGTTATTAGCTGAACAATATAGACCTAAGGTTTCTCGTTTTATTGCGGTATGAGAAACTTGGCAGCGAATGACGCCTTTTTTAAAATCAGGCAATAAATTTGTATATGATTGTTTTGGCCCTGGGAAATCCGGAGCAGAATTAAAGTTCAACTGCTTTTGCTTTTCTCTCGCTTCTAATTCAGTGCGAATAAACAACAATAAATCATCGATGTTTTAGTATGAATCACTCGAATTTTTAATACATGGACAAATTGTTATATTCTAATTGTTTGTTATATTCTAACGAAATATTGTGTGGTAATGACTTCTAAATTATGGAGGTCAAAAAAGTATCAAAGCTATCCGATTCAATTTGTAGTGATTTCAGACTCTGTGTTTGTATTCCAAACAATTCGAAACAATTTTCGTAAGGAGTTGACGCCATTTGCTTTCGATACACGTATCACAGCTAATATAGTTTAATATGTGCTGTAACGATTAAATCTTGTCTCCCAAATTGTTGTTTTCCGATTTATATGGCTTCCAAATTGTCGCGAGTCGAATTGAATTAAATGTATTCTTTGGCTCCAGGAGATATTTTTTAGAGATGCATCTTTCTAAGCTGTGTGAGAAATATGTTTTTGTTTTCATAAATGTATCTTTCTAAGCTGTGTGAGAAAGATTTTTTTGTTTTTTCGAAATTGTATTTTTCTAAGCTGTGTGAAAAAATGTTGTTGTCAGAAATGGTTTTGTAGAATGTTTTTGTCGGCACGGAAGTCAGAGAATAAAAGATATTTATTATGTTTTTTAAGAGGACTGTTTTCCACGTATTAAAGTATTATTTTCCTTTGCTTTAAAATGACGAAAGTGTTAAAACGGGTAGTTTTAGTGTTTTCGAAAATCGCTATGTATGTATTTGCGGCAAATTGGCCCCCGAACAGAAGAGCATAGGAAGTAATATTTTTTTAAGGGGAAAACTGTTCAAGTATGGATGCGTTAAAAATAAAAAGAACGCCCCTTAGAAGTGCATTTACGAAGACTTTAAATGCTTTAAACGAAGCTATTAACCAGTCAAGCCCAGATGTTAATCTAATAGAAGAGCTTTTAGATCAATTAGTAGACAAAGCATCAAGATTACGTTCCACAGATTACGAAATATTAAATTTTATGCTGTCGAATGGGTCTCCAGAAAAAGATTATGTAAAAGAGTTCGAGGCATGCGAGGAATACCATGAAAAATTAATAACAGTGAAGCAAAGTGTAAGACATTTTTTTCTTAAGCCTACCGTCGAACATCAACCTCTTTTACCTAATTCGATAGAAAACGAAAGAATAGGATCCCGCACACTCAGATTGCCTGAAATTAGTTTGCAGCCGTTTGATGGGGACTCAAGATCGTGGCTAACGTTTTGGAATACATTCAAGAAAATTCACGAAGACACTGTGTTAGACGATCACTCGAAGTTCGTATATCTGATGCAAGCAATTACTCCGAAATCGAAAGCGTCTCAAATAGTGAGCAGTTATCCTATATCGGCGGAAAATTATCCTAAAGTAATTCAACATCTAAAAGAAAGATTCGGAAGAGAAGACACTTTAATTCAAATTTATGTTCGCGATCTGCTGCAGCTCGTATTATGCAATAATAATACATCCAGAAGAGAGTGTAATTTGTCATCGTTATATGACAACCTAGAAACCAAACTTAGATCGCTGGAATCACTTGGGGTCACAGAGGATAAATACGCGAGCATTTTATTCCCCTTGGTGGAATCGTGTCTGCCTCATGATGTTCTCAGAATTTGGGAACGGGATGGTGAAAAGTCTGTTCAAGGTAAGAGCGAATTAAATTCTATACTTAATTTCTTAAAAAATGAAGTACTGTCTGAAGAACGTATTTTATTGGCGCGTACTAGTTTTGCTTTTGATAAATCTAAGAATTTTACTAGATTTAAAAATGTTGAATATAATTCTGTGCCAACTGCTACTGATTTATTTGTAAGTGATAAATCTAAGGATAAATATTTAATTAAGAAATATGAGGAAACATGTATATTTTGTGACAAATGTCACTTATCAGAAAAATGTTTTAAAGCTAATTCGCTTTCTTTTGAAGATAAACGAAGTATAATTTTGAAAAAGGGGGCTTGTTTTGTCTGTCTTAAGAAAAATCATATTTCACGTCACTGTAAATCGAAAATTAAATGTTTAAATTGTGGTAAAAGGCATTTTGCTGTAATGTGTCAAAATGTTTGTAATGAAGAGAGTAATACGGCATTAGAAAGTCGTAAACATGAGTCAGGGAGTAGTGATACTGTTTTGACTACTCAAGGTACCGACCCATCAGTGTTATTATAAACTTTGCATGTACGTGTAAAGCACGATGGTAAAGAAAAAATTGTACGGGGAGTCATAGATACGGGCTCTGAGCGTTCATATTTATCAGAAGATGTAATTAAGTATTTGAGTTATAAAAGTATTGATGAAGTTAAATTAATTCATAAATTATTTGGTGGTGTTGAAACAAGTGAAACAAACCACAACAAATATAGAATTCATTTAAGTAATATTGATAATAGTTATAAATGTGATATGCATGTTTTAGATGTTCCTGTTATTTGTTCTAATATAAAAAAAGGTGCCAAATGGACATTGGTTTAAAGAATTAAATAAATATGGTATTAAGATTTCAGATGTTGAAAACAATGTATGTAAAACCGAAAACGAAATTAAATTGTTAATTGGTTCCGATGTGGCGGGAAAATTACTCACCGGAAATATTAAAGTTTTAAAAAGTGGTCCGGTTGTTGTAAAGACCCATTTGGGGTGGACTCTCATGGGGAAAATTCCAGGCATTAAATCTGAAACAAATGATTCTCTTATGATTATTTCGTCTCTTTGGAACGAAAGTTCCGTTGCTGACTTATGGAAGCTAGATATTCTTGGTATAACTGATCCGGTTGAATCTAAAACTAAAAATGAAATTCATGAAGAAACTATGCAACATTTTAAAAGAAACATAAGAATATATTCAGATGGGAGGTATGAAGTAGCATTGCCTTGGGTACTAGATAATGCCCGCTTACCTAGTAATAGAGAATTGGCCGAAAAACGGCTTGCTGCAACGAAGAAAAGGTTATCAAATTTGAATAAAACTGAAATTTATAATGAAGTATTTGATACATGGTTAAATGAAGGAATAATTGAAAGGGTGGTCGATAATAAAAAATCCAAAATACATTATTTGCTACACAGGCCTGTATTTAAAGAATCGAGTGAAACTACTAAAGTAAGGCCGGTTTTTGATGCTTCGGCTCATGTGAAAGGTTTTCCTTCATTAAATGATTGTCTGGATAAAGGATTAAGTATATGATTGAAATGATTCCGACAATATTGCATCGTTTTTGGAAATTTCCTGTTGGTGCAGTATCTGATATAGAAAAAGCATTCTTACAGATAGGTATTACAGAAAGTGATAGAGACTATCTACGGTTTTTATGGAAGGATAATATAATTTACAGACATAAACGTGTGGTTTTCGGAATCAATTGCAGCCCTTTTTTACTAGCGGCTACTCTGAAACATCATCTGGAAAGTACACCTGACAATTTTGTTTCTACAGCAGAAACTTTGAATGAATTTTTGTATGTAGATAATTGTGTTTGTAGTTTCAACACAACTGAAGAGTTAAACAAGTTCATAATTGAATCGAGAATGTTACTGTCCTCCGCGAAATTCAATTTAAGGGGATGGCTGTCAAATTATCAAATTCAAATTATGTCTGAAACTTCAACAGTTAACATAACACCAGTACTAGGCTTAAACTGGGATCTAGAAAACGATACCCTATCTTGCAAAATCGGCCCTATTGAGGAAGAGCAAATTATTCCTACAAGACGAGCTCTGCTTTCATTGGCTCAGAAGGTTTTTGATCCTTTGGGATTTGCCTCACCCGTGACTTTGCTCCCTAAACTTATTCTACAAGAATGCTGGAAGTTGAAATTAAAGTGGGATGAATTAATTCCAGAGAATTTAGCTAAACAATTTTTGAAGTGGGTGCAAGGAATAAAATTAATTTCTGACATCAAACTTGAGCGCTGGATGAATCTAGATAATTTTGAAAATGATGTAAGTCTTCACATATTTTGTGACGGAAGTAAACACGCATATGCTACTTGTATTTGTCTGAGAGTAAAGAAGAAAAATGAAATTTTGGTGAGTTTTATACAAGCACGCGCAAGAGTAGCTCCTCTTAAGAACCTAACTATACCGCGGTTAGAGCTTTTATCATGCTGCATTGGAGCCAGGTTGGGTAGTCGTGTCATTGCTGATTTAAGAATTCCAAATTTGAAGATCTGTTATTGGTGTGATTCAACCACAGCTTTAAGCTGGATAAAGCGAGATGATAGATGGGGAACATTTGTCTGGAATCGTGTAGAAGAAATCAGGTCTTTATCACAGAAAAATAAGTTGCGACATATTTCAGGAAAATTTAATCCGGCTGATCTCCCTTCCAGAGGTTGTTCCATTGAACTGTTCTTGCAGCTAAAATGGTGGGAGGGACCAGCCTGGCTGGCTGAGCCAGAATTTACTTGGCCTCAAAGTGTCGAATCACCAGATGAAGAAGATATTAATGCTGAGAAACGGAAAAGTGTCATTTCAGCATTAAACAAGAACACAAAACCTAATGATTGGTATTATCGACGATTTTCATCATACAAGAAAATAATAAGATTTATTGCATGGATTCTAAGATTCATAAGTAATTCAAGAAAACCGAATTCAAAAGAAGTATCTGAACTAACATATTTTGAAATACACTGCTCAAAACAATTAAAGGATATTGCAGTTTTAGGTGGATTTTGTATCTGGGAAACTTTTTAGCTGATTGATACATGGTCGACAGACATAGTAGGTTATATGAGAATAAATTACACATGTTTGGCAGAAAAAAATGCATTTTATTGCGCATTTGTGTACAAAAGGAAAAAAACACAATTTGTGCATATGAGAAAAAAAGAATAAGAAAAGGTGTTTTCTTCAAAGAAAATCATTTTCAGTAGAGGGTATGGTTTCCACGGGCGGCCAGCAACGTTGAACACCTTTGAGGCATGGACTCAATGAGGCTATTAATGACGAGTTGGGGTATTCTGCCCCACTCTTCCAGAAGAGCTCTTTCCAGTTCTTGGAGAGTTTGTGGGGGTTGTTGGCGGCCAGAAACTCGTCTTCCTAGAGCGTCCCAAACGTGCTCGATTGGATTCATGTCTGGAGAACACGCTGGCCATTCCATTCGAACGATTCCTTCCTCGAAAAGGAAATCCTCCACCAGGTTTGCACGATGTGGCCTGCAGTTATCGTCCATTAAAATGAAGTTATCTCCGATTGCTGCAGCGTAAGGGACTACAATAGGTCTGAGGATCTCATCCCTATATCGGCGACCAGTCAGAGCTCCATCTCGAATGACGTAGAGGTCAGTGCGCCCGTCAATGGAGATGCCACCATACACCAACACTCCTCCACCACCAAATCTGACACTTTCGTGCACGAACGCAGGATTATTCCTACTGCCACGGTCCCTCCAGATGAAAATACGCCTATTATCCGGATGCACAGAAAAACGGGATTCGTCAGAAAACAGAATATTGCTCCATTCATTTCTCCTCCAGTTGACATGCTCGGTTGCCCACTCCCTGCGGTCGCGACGATGCCTTGATGTTAATCTAACACATACCATCGGTCGGCGAGCATACAGACCTACAGCATGGAGCCGGTTTCGGACAGTCTGAGTTGAAATCGTGGTGCCTGTAGCCGAGCGAAGGTGTTGTTGGAGAAGAGTAGCGTTCATGATTCGGTGTCTCCGAGCTGTTAACGCTAAATACCGATCTTCATTGGGCGTTGTTGCCCGTCTACGACATTGCCCTGGTCTTCGGCCTGCACATCTACTCTCCAAAAAACGGTTCCAGATCCTGGAAATGACACTTTGTGACACTCCAATGGCTTGCGCTACTTCGGCTTGAGTTTGGCCCCCTTCTAACCTACCAACAATTCTCCAAGCTTCTGAATCTGTCAAATGACTTCGCTGAGACATCGTACTCATCGAAACAAAGCAATCACTGAATGCCGATCATCCTTGTCTTCATTCTCTTTTATCCAGTTGAAAGTCAAATTTCATTCGCTGCCGCTGAAGCGACGTTTTTGACGTCGAACTCAAAATTTGCATACTCCACAGTTTGAAAACCAGAAAAATTTTCATTTGTGATTCTCTTCTTCTATTTTCGGCAAAAAAAAATTCTTTTATATCTTTATTTTATATAAAACTTCAAATATCCTTTAATTGTTTTGAGCAGTGTAGAACAAGCTGAAAGAAAATTAATGATTTTGATCCAGAAAGACAACTTTGATGAAAAGAATAATGAGAAAATTCGTAGCCTAAGACCAATCCTAGATGAAGATGGTATCATCAGAGTAAAAACACAAGTCATCTATCGAGAAGATACTGTCAATTTTAAGTACCCAATTCTTTTGCCGTCTGACCATCCTGTAGTCCACCGATTGATCTCCTGGAAACACCAAGAGCTATTACATGCAGGAGTGGCTCTTTTGATGACATCTATACGAGAAGACTACTGGATCCTGAAAGCCAGGAAAACCATTCGAGCAGTAGTTCAGAAATGTGTGCGTTGCAAAATATTTAGTGCACAGAAGACAGAGTCAGAACCTATTGCATTGCCAGCAGAAAGAGTTCAAGATGCGGCAGTATTCCATATAACTGGAGAAGATTTAGCTGGGCCCTTATATTTGAAAATTGGGAAAAAGGTATGGATTGTGTTGAACACTTGTGCAGTGTACAGGGCCATACATTTAGAGTTAGTGACGTCATTAGCAACAGATACCTTCCTCCAATCTTTTAGGCGCTTTATATCGAGAAGAGGAAGACCGACGACCGTTTATTCTGATAATGGTAAAAATTTTGTCGGTGCAGATAGAGCTTTTTCAGACATCGATTGGGAACAGATCTCAGCTGCAGCAGCTGTACAAAAGATTCGTTGGAAATTCAATCCGCCTACTGCTGCCTGGTGGGGTGGTTGGTGGGAGCGGTTGATACAAATGGTGAAACGCATCTTGAGGAAAATACTAGGTAAAGCCTCATTATCCTATGACGAGCTTATCACAATTCTTTGTGACTGCGAACAAGTTGTAAATGCTAGACCACTCACGTATGTCTCAGAAGATGTGGATGATCTAGCACCTTTAACACCATCAATGTTTCTTCAAGAAATAAGATCTTCAGATGTGATAGATTTTGATGCAATTGACGCACAAGAATTAAACAGAAGAGCAAAGTATAGGCAACAAGTTCGAGAACATCTTAGAAGACGATTCCGTATTGAGTATTTAGGGCAGTTACGCCAACAAAATTCCCTGCAAAAGAATGCCAAGTAACTGACCGTTGATGATGTCGTTCTCGTGGAGTCTGATAAGAAAAGTACGTATTGGACTTTAGCTCGTGTGCAAGAACAAATTTCTGGAAAAGATGGTCACCCGAGAGTTGCTCAGGTAAAAACTGAAAATGGTGAACTTTTAAGACCAATACAAAAACTGTACAATCTAGAGATTCCAAAAGAACACTCTTTCGAACCAGTATTACGAACGAGAAGTGGCAGAATAGTGACTGTTCCAAAACGTTATCAGTCATAAGACTATTTAAACTCTTTTTTTCCTTATTTTTAGTATATCTCATTTCCTAGTGTTAATTTGAATTTGTAATAATATGTTTAATTTTTGTTTGAATTTTGGCAGGAAATTGTATAATTTGTCTTTGAAAATTAGTGTTAAGAATATTATTAATGCTTTGGCCATGTAATGTAAGTATAATGTTACACATATTTTGTTTTATTTTTAATTTTGTTGTGCCTATTGTTGAGTTTTCCTGTTGAAAACTCAAGGTGGGAGATTGTCGCGAATCGAATTGAAATAAATGTATTCTTTGGCTCCTACTAACAGGAGATATTTTTCAGAGATGCATCTTTCTAAGCTGTGTGAGAAATATGTTTTTGTTTTCATAAATGTATCTTTCTAAGCTGTGTGAGAAAGATTTTTTTGTTTTTTCGAAATTGTATTTTTCTAAGCTGTGTGAAAAAATTTTGTTGTCAGAAATGGTTTTGTAGAATGTTTTTGTCGGCACGGAAGTCAGAGAATAAAAGATATTCGTTATGTTTTTTAAGAGGACTGTTTTTCACGTATTAAAGTATTATTTTCCTTTGTTTTAAAATGACGAAAGTATTAAAACGGGTAGTTTTAGTGTTTTCGAAAATCGCTATGTATGTATTTGCGATAAAGATTAGTGTTAAGAATATTATTAATGCTTTGGCCATGTAATGTAAGTATAATGTTACACATATTTTGTTGTAATGTGTTGATTAGATAACGCGAAACCAGGTATAGTATTATACGCGTTTCCTCCTAAATAACTTTTCAGATAATTCTTTTTTTCTATGTTTGATAAGGATTCATTGTGATACACAGCTAGAAGAGTTCCATAAATTTTGAAATACACTAATATCGCCATAATATTTTCCTATTTTTGAGTAGAGTGTTTAACTAGATGAGGAACTTCTTCAGGTTTATCATGCGCGTAAGTTATGGGGGCAATAGTTTTTTATTATTTTGTTTCAGTTTCTTTTTAACGCTAAATATCAAGAGTGTAATTTTGTCGTGATATTCTGAGGATGCTTTTGCGTCTTTTTCTACTTATTTAGATCACCAATTAACGATAAAATTTCATTATCTTCTTGTTTGATATCGGTGACTTTTTGTTCTAACTTAGCCAAATTTTCGTCCATTTCGTCTACGTCTAGTGACTCAGACACCCATGCTTCTATTTTATTAATGAGAAGGTAATGGTTGTTTTAGTTAAGTCGAGTGTTTTCTTTAATTTCGTAAGTTTGTTGGCCATGCTTAAAATGATAATATTCACCTTACCTTAAAAGAATAGATAATCCGACTTGTGATCTTGTAAAAAGTTTCATAGGACTTTTTAATTTTCACTTCTCATAATAATTCGATATTTACGACCAATTACTTATGCCATTGTACTGTCACCACTGTGATATCCTTCCGAACGTTAGAGTGAGGTAGTTTATCGATAGACCGTTCTTTTCATAGAAATAAAGTTTAATAACACACATAACTTACAACAATTGACGAAACATAGGCACACCACGAATTACACTAATTAACATGAATAATTATTTAAATCGGTTCTATTATGGCCGGCGGTAGCCATGGTCATTCTCATAGCTGACAACCTTCTTAGGCGCCGCCGTTTTAAGTTCTGCTGCGTTTTCTCTGTTTGTTTTTTGTTTTTTTTTCAGAGGGGGCGGTGCTAGGGCAGAAGAAGGCATGCGCAGTCCTCACAGAAATCATCTTACGGTGATCACATTTAAACACATTTACCTTACAAGATTTTATTCTTGGTGATGTTCAAGTGTTTTTGTTTTCGCATCAGTCTCTTGTATTCGACATTGAAACTCGATTTTCAGTCTTTGTCAATATTGACGTTGGACATACGCTTATCTTTTTAGGAAGTGTTGTCAGAGTCTGTTGATTAACGATGCCTACTGCAATGGGAAATTCACCAAGCAGAAACACTTTAAATGAAATAACTTGTTTTGCGTTTTGTTCCTGAAACGCAGATGTTTGATTATGTCACAATTATATATCATCCTTGCATTTTGCATTAAATGAAATCATCTTATGGCATGTTTAGGCACATTAACCTTACAAGTTTTTAGTGCTGATGATCTTCATGATCTTCAAGAGTTTTCGTTTCCGCATTAATTCTTTGTATTTGACATTAAAATTCGATTTGAGTCTTTCTCAATATTGACATTGGACTTTCGTTTATCTTAAAATAATTTTAGGCCATCTTTTATCCTGCAGCTTTTTTTTATAAATATGAAGAAAGTTTTGAAAAACCTTGCAGGTTAAAATGGGTTGTTCATATAAATTTTTGTAGTATAGAATTCGGAAGAAAATTTGGATTGTTGTTGCTGCAAGTGTTAAGAGATAATTAAAATATATTAGTAAGAAAACTCAAGAATAGATAAACAGGAATACATTGCAGGAACAAAAATTAAATTATAAAAATGCTATAGTATACAATTAAACAACTCTATAATAATCTTCGACTAATTTCTTTTATTATTATTTGTGTTTTGATTCACTCAATTCAAAAACACTTTTTAGGATTTTTAGAATAAGAATATCCAAATATGTCAATAATAAGAATATCCAAATATGTCAATAACATTGCTCAAAATATCTCGTATTAAAATAAATAAATAAATAAACGCTTCCCCAATCTGACATTTTGAAGTTTAGGAATATTGTTTTAATCTTTTAGGGGTGAAAATTAATTATTCAACTTTTTGTTTTTTAACGTGGCACCCATGTGCAATATAAATTCTGCCTAACACCTGCACACACCATGGATTTCCTGATAGCTCATCAGGTATTGAACTTATGAACATTATTTTATTCAGCCTGAAACTTTATTTAAATTTATAATATTCCATTACGAATAATTGTCATGTGCGCACATCCGCTCTTTTTTTTTTTTTTTTTTTTGTCATCCAAATTGTATAGCTCTTCCACCCAAACAAGATATTTCGGAAGGCTTATGAATTCTTAAATTCATCAGTATCATTGAAAAAAAAATGATTATCAAGTACAATCAGTTGCAGCCACCTGACGCCTTCTTTTGTGCCCCTGTGCTTCTATTAATATTTAAAACGCAAATAAAAGGAACAAAAAGAAGGAACAACTAAACACCTGCCATTTTAATTTGAGCGAAACGAATTGCCGTGCAAGAACTATGAACCTCGCAAAATTCATTAACTTGCCAGCAGAGCTATTCTATATTCCTGCAGCATTTAGCAGAGGCATCAGAACGGCTCAACCCAAGTCACCTATTTCAGCGACGCCTAGTTTTTTACTTTCAGTTCTGGTGACAGTTAAAGTGGAACGTCGTCGACTGTCGTTTAACTTCCACAACTCCTATAATCGTTATAGCATACCTGCAATGATCTCTTGTTCCTTTCCCTATTATTTTTCAGAATTCTTTTTCTTCTTAACTCCAGATGGGAGTCAACCATTTTCTATTTAACCCTTTTTTTCATGTTTGTGTTGGTGTTTTAAGCTCTTTTTTATTCATTAGCTGTCGCTCAGTTATTGTCTTGGTCTAGTTTTTTTAAACATCACCGCCTTCCCAATTCAAATATGTATTAGTTTATCTCCTCCGGACGAAATTGTTTTTTTTTTTTACTACTTTGTTAATATTATGTGTTAAAAAAGCAAATTTTAACTCTGGAAAAGAATAAATAATGTAAAATTTTAAATCCTTCTCAGAAAAAAAAAAGAAATAAATTATTGAAGGACAAAAATTAACGCATAATGCAGTAACAAAGTCTTCAAACTTTAGAAGAAACAACGAAAACACTATATTTTTCATAGCCAGGGGGTGTAAAAACTGGGCGCCAACGATTGTCACCACTAAATTTTATTAGTATTCTTCGTCTAAATTTTATTAGTATATTTCGCCTAAATTTTATGAGTATTCTTATTAGGCGGAGAATACGAAAAATTTTGTGGTGGCAATCCGGCCATTAAGTTTTTACACCCCTGTTCATAGCAATATACTAACGTGTGCTTTTCACAAATGAAACTATTTTAGCGAGTGTTGTTTGATGCATAATTAACCTCATTGTTGTCACTCGTATACAGTTGCAATCATATTGTTTATTTAAAAGAATATTTGACAATTTGTCACCAGCGCTGGGCTAACAAAACCCCCTTTATAATTAATGTATTAATTTAGTCTTTATTAAAATAATGTATTGTTATCGGAAACACACCTGTGTAGATATAATTAATAATTCTAACTGAAAAATCGATTACAGAATTCCAGCTTTACATACATGAACCAAGTTCAATAAAGAGTGTAAAAATTAAGCTTTCATTCTTAACGTTCGATACTGTAAACCAAATCAAATCTTACATGAGATATGATCTCTAATCCTGATCATTGCCGATCACTATATTGTTTTGACAAAACGATCTTTTAAACACCGTGTCCTTAGAAAGACGAAAATATTTGTCGTTCCATATTTCGCAGCTCAAAATCAAAACAAATTTATTATTTAACAAGAACGAAAAATCATGCGTCAAGCATAGATTCTGAAACACTTTCCAACACTCACAGAAAACTTTTAACAAAACTTCTCTGTTTAATAAGGTAAATAAAATACCTAAGTAAACATTTTAGAAAGCCCATAACAGATTTGAAAACCTGTTTTCAGCAATTAATGTCCATAGCCCCAAAAGCACTCCAATTTTTTTGTACTGCCCTGCATTTGATCTGTTGGTTTGTATATATTCTACATAGTATGCTAAAATTTAGTTTAGTAATAAAACGCCTAATATGTGAAAATTCACCTTCAGCAATTTCTACCAATAGACGGAAACATACTCGCATTCCTTTGTACAGTCCGGTATATTATCTACAGACTTTCATATCCGCCACATATTAAGCTAAAATTTAATTCAGACTTAAACACGCTTAAAACTACGGAAAACACATTTCCAGAAATTATCAACCCTAGGCGACCATATATCTAGTTCTTTGCGTTGCCCTGAACATGATTTTATTTGTACTCGACAAACATCTCTTAGTATACTAAATATAATTCGGCTAGAATATGCATAATCCTATTATTAAGGCAATTCATGCTCATACTCAGTAATGCTTACGAAGTTTTTTGTGTAGTGTTGTATATATGATCAATAGCAGTTATACACACAACGTAGTATACAAAAATGTAGTTAAACGTAACAACGCATACCATAACTGAAAATGTACTTCCAGCAATTATTACTAGAAGACAGCATTTCACATACTGTACAGTATCCGAAATCTTTTGTGTGTTCCTGTAAATTGCAGTAAAACTTAGTAATATGTATCAATATATATTATATTTGAAACAGTGTAACATAATTAAAACACGCTGGAAACGGTCCTCGTAGACCGTTATGTAAAAGAATTCTTTTGTGTGGCCTCTAAATGAATAATAAATGATTTGCACCCCCTATTCTAAAGAATGCACTTTTTAGTACACTTTATAAATGCATATAAATTTTATTATGTTTGAATTGATGCACCATCACTAAAATGCATTTGAAATGATTTTTTGCCATTGACCGTAATGTAACAGATAACTTTTAACTGTTCCTGTAAACGCAGTATAAATGTTACGCACTTCTTTTTCATAATAGCGATCGCGCTATAGTAAACATCAATAACATACAAAAATTACAATTGTAATCCGAGTATATTTACGAGACTTAGAGTTTGGACAGACGGATAGACAAACCGAAGTCATAAACACTTTTCAACTAGGTTGGGAAGTGTTAACAATGTTGTAAAGTGTTAAAAATCAAACCCTATTCTTTTGAAAGAAAATTTGGGTAAAAAACAAAGATTAGCATTATGTTTGCATCAAGATTATGTGATAATTTTGAAATAATAAAATGTATATCCTCATAGTTTTCATTTTTCAATGCTTTTTTTTTTTTGGTTATTTAGAATAAAATTATTCATCATTTTTCCCCTCGATCTGTTTTCCTCAGCTACGTGCAAATGGTAGAGGATAATGCCCAAATACCGGCTAGTAAAGTGTTTGGAGAGCTGAACGCTGCACGGGGCGATAGGCAGAGTTTGTACCTTCAATTGAGAGGAGACTGTCAGGAGAAGTACTTCGCTGAAGTCTATGTAATTTACAAACAGTAAGAATAAAAGTGTCGACACCGATGAATTAAATCTGAGATATTAAAACATTTTCAGGCATATATTTCTCATTTTCTTTAAAATACTAACCATATATTGGCCTCAACTGACGATTAAATTGTTTTCTAGACATGTTTAGCTCCCAAATGCTGCAAGCACGTTATTGATATTTTACTATGTGAATGAATAATAGCGGTTTTTAATTAAACATAGAAGTGGCCCAAATACCGGCCACCCAGAGTGGCCCAAATATCGGCCACCCTTTCTAGGTTTGCTCCGTAAATAAATTAATTTTTGGGATCATGGATACTGTATGGCTTTGTTGCGTCCATTTGACTGTTACAATGTGGATATGGTTTCAATGTTGGTCAAAATTGTCCGCAATAATTGTAAAGGGAAAGAAGCGAAAAGACGGAGAAAATCTAAGAAAATACTGGCGAAAGGGAATTTTAAAGTGGATTTTAAAGGAAGATATTGGACAGAGGAAGACGATGCATTTGTGTCTTCTGCAAGAATGCTTTCTGTGGGGACAAAAAGAAAGAACTCTGGGTTCAATGCATAAATTGCGGTGTGTGGGTTACAGTCACTGCACCGATGCAGAAAGTAATTGCTATGTTTGTGATTTTTGAAGATAAAGTAATCTACATATAAATCATCAAGCATTTTTTGGATTAACAAGTTAAAAAACAAATCTAGGAACAGAATGAAAAGCGGATTGTCAAAGATAGTGTTTAAGAATTTTATAAATTTGACAAAAATGCTTATTTGTTGAAAAATTCCATGTCCTTTCTATACATATTAAATGTTATTAATCAATACAATTTATTAAAACAACATTATTCTTCCTTAATTAGAGAAATTAGGCATATTTGTGTGATTCTTTTGAAAAAAACTGAGGTAGCTAGTATTTAGACCCCATTTTCAAAACTCAAAATTTGCAGGCTTTCGGAACTTTTCTTTTTATAAACAGAAAACGCTTTTTAAACTGAATTTTATTTTTTCTAAGAGGATGTGAACCATATCAAGGTACCCTACCATGACTTTTTCCTCAGCTAATTTTCAAAATTGTAGGATCTAGGTTGAAAATAAAAGTTGTAGCCGATATTTGGACATTTTCCTCTATTATAACTGATAAATCAATATCACGAATACTGTGATACATAAGTGCTGATTTATTTACATTGAAAATTTCTTATTCGTGGTATAGTGTTTTGTTGAATAAAACTATAGAAGTTCAGATGAGGAGAATTTGGGGTGAATGAAATACTTATTTTACATCAGCATAAGCAGTATTATCCACCAAGAAAAATAATTAAAAGGAAATTGTGCGGCCACGAATCTGAGAAGTACATCTCACAGGCAGGGCCTAATTAATGCAGGGGCATGCGGGGCAGCTGCCCCAGACCCCATATTTGAAGGGGGCATGGGAGTAATCAAGATTTTCCTTTAGAAAGGGCCAAATGGTTAAAATTGGCAAAAATAACCAAAATGTTTACGTTTTCAAAGACTTAGGAAGGGAGTTCGGTATAGTCCTCCTCTTTCCCTCTCTGCTTTTCGTACAACTCCCCCCCTACCTTACCTGCAAAAAAAGGGCGGGCTACATCATTAGAAACTAATGATTAAAATTTTATTACAGCAACGTCGTATTCCATTGTTTTCAAGAGAAATTCTTTATTGCCGTTTTCATCTTAACGAGGCAAATTAAAACCATTAATGATGACCAATTGGGGACATTTTGCTTTTAAACATCTTATGACATATGTAGATAAACAAGGGCAAGTTTGCAAAGAAATATTCCCGTCAACCAATCCACCATTTTTTCTACTGTTTTCCTATTAGTTTTTCTACTAGTGTTTTTCTTAAAGTTGTGACCATCTTCCTTGTGATATCTTGTATACACATGTGAATAGCACCTGGTACGAAATTTATGTATGCATACAATAGGGATGGAGTTTTGTACAAGCATAATTCACGTACAATTTCTATGGATAGATAGAAGGGATCCCCCAGAATGATGCTTGCTCCGGGGCACTAGATTGTCTAAATCGGGCCCTGCTCACAGGAGATGCTAAAGTGCTTTTTTGCTTCAAAGCACAGAAGGGTTTTTCCATATTTTATTATAGAAAGCAGCAGAAACTTATAAAAAAGATTACAATTTTTTAAAACTGTTATACATTTGTTTAATATTAATTATTCATTTAATAAAATGTTATATTCATCTTATAGGAGGTAATTTCTCTTTTTTATTATAAGTTGCCATTCGAGAAAAATGAATACTATAAAAAGAAAAAGTCGCATATTTTACACACACCCTACTTTTAGAACTGAAGATATGGTGAAAAGAGTGCGCTAAATCCGCGAGTAAATACGTTAATAGATATTTACTCCAGATATGTAACTTAAATTAGAATATATTAACCTTAAGTATGTTAGTATGAAGACATCTTTATTTTCAAGTTGTGAATCTTTTAGATGATCATTTACGAATCGCACTGATGTTCTTAGCTTCTGTTACATTGGAATGTTAAATTAATGGATGTCACTAAATAGAGATTAGTGAACATTTAACTTACATTTATAATTTTTGTGGTTAAAATAAATATTGATTTAAATACTCGCATTGAAACGAATAGAAAAATAATATTTATGTACAAGTAACATTTCTATAATAAAGTTCATTATTCTATAATGTTCTATTACTATAATAAGGTAAATTTTGTTGGGTTATTATTACTTTAAGCAAAAATATTTACATATATGCGTTATTTTACTGACCTCTGTACAATTAGATTGATGAAAATAAGTATTAGATTATGTATCATCCCTATTACTTTGACTTAAAATATAATAATAAAAATAAATTCCTTTGTAAAAACGAAAACTTTTGTCTGTGAATTAAAGACCTAAAATTTGGAAACCCATTGCGATAAAAAAGATTAGATTTTAAATATTATATACTTTTTTTCAGACACTGATCATCATACATAATAATGAATTCAGAATTAATACAGAATCGGGTGGAATTATTTAGAGATGAAGTTCAAGTAGATGAAAAATTAACAAGATTCCAGCCACAGAAACTGGATTTAACTATTAATAAATAAATAATTGCTAAATATACATGAAAAAATCAGTAAAATATTTTGTGGGCTTTATTCAACACAAAGTTTATGATTGTTAAAAAGTAAAATTAACATAATGCAAAGAAAAAGTATTTGCCTAGCCTCAAATTGAAGAAGCTTAATTTCAACTAAAAATATTATCTAATCTTACTTTTTGCTAAAAAATGTTATCTAATTATAAAAGAAAACACGTTGCATTATGTCCTTCAATTAGAACTGACAACCGCGGTAATTTCTTATGTTTCTTACTTTAGTGTTACAATAATTTAAGTTGACCCACACCAAATAGTTCCTACCTTTTCACGTTTTTGAGCAATCTAATTGAAAAAAAGATTCCAATATAATATATTAAAATAGGTCTGGAATCATCCAAAAGCCGCAGAAGAAACAAAAATCCAGGAATTCGGAAAGTATAGAGAGTCGCAAGATGCGGTTTGTGAACAGAAAGAAATGTACAGAAAGACATGGGATTCTTTTTTTTAATAACGAAAAATTTATTACCCAAATAATTGCATTTGTCTCCAATAAGTGAAGTTTCAGCTATATTTTTAGTTCATACAGCACAGTTTACAGCGTAACAAGGAATACAAATATTCGGTTTGACGGATGCCCAAGAGGATAGCCGTCAGATGTGCAAAATACTCTGCAGAACATCGAAAAAGATTTCTGCTTTAATTCCTGTACCATGATATTTGAATATAGATAAGACATCAGCTTTTGGACCATTACAGTCGTAACTGCAAGGGACAAATGCAAGTTTTTTAGTAATACTTTTTTGTGTTTTATTGTTAGAAAAAAATTCCATGTATTTCTGTGTATATATGGGAAAACTGCATACTTCTATTGTCGAACTGTTCTACTTTTGATTGAACTGTCTACTGTTCTACTTGTGTACTACTTATGTACTACTGTTGTACTTGCGTATTGTTGTTCTCCTTTTGTACTACTGTTGCAGCTTGAGTGTACTTTTCTACTGTTAGACTTGTTCTACTTGTGCTCTGGATTTCAACTGTTCTACTTTTGACTGAACTGTCTATTGTTCTACTCTTGAAATGTCTACTGTTCTACTTTTCGAATTATCGAATTTTTATTTCTTCTCTATCTTTTGGATCACCCTGTATTTTATTGCAATTTATTCGCTTGTGTATTAGAAACGTGCGTAATACTGTATTGGATCAAATATTATATTTATCTCATTTTGCCTAGTAAATATAATAATGTAGTTACATTTTTGAATCATTTATATAAACTCTTTCTTGAATAGAATTTGAATAACTTTATTTTTGTAATTCGAATAGAGTAAAACCTCTCAATAGCAATTTGTCTACTATTTAGAGGTGTCCGCTTTTCAGACATACAAATGTACATGTGTTGAGGTTTGAAAAAGTTGTTCGGTAACTAGAGGTGTCCCGCATTCGGGAATGCCCTTTATGGAGGTTTTATTCTATGGACTTGTTATTTAGTAGAAAATATTAAACTTACAAAGTTAATTATCAGTGACTAGTACAATATTTAACACTAATCACACACTTCAAAGTACTGCTAATAAAATTAATTTCAAGAAGAAATACCATATTACAAAAATAGGAATACTTTATTCATAAGTAATCAGTTATTTAAAGAAAATATTTCGAGTTTGATTTCACAACCATACAGATATCATTTACATTACTATTGTGATTATTGTAACAATAATGAAAATTGAAGAGCAGTTTACAAAGAAATTATACAAAATAAATTTGTTACATACCATATTTCTGTAAAGTAAATACGTATTAATTTTTACTGTATTTTTGTTGGCAGCATATTTTATGCATAAATAATGAAATAAAAATAAAATTTACATTATATTTTTAATAATGCATTAGTTTTGTGTTATTTTATTTTAATATTTTTACCATGATTGAAGAATATTTGCATTGAGAATTTTCATTAATTTTCTGTAATTGTTGAAAGCCACGCTCATATAAGATATAGTCTAATAACTATTTTCGTAAGCCTAACATTAAACTATAACAATATATTCATTTCCTTAATACATTCGATATGTTTTACATATTTTTGCATACTAACTGATTAACAAAGCATGGAGTGATATTATCTTCAGATGTAAATGTTTCACCTACATTTTTAAGATGCAAAATAACACCAAAAACTTGAGAGTTTTACTTTATGGCACGGTATTCATGTTTGCAGAAATAGCAGTGCATTGGTCATTGCAACACACTGCAGAAGCTTAATGGCACCACAGTGATTTTGGAACCAGGACATCTTCTGAAAGCGGGAATGTAAAAAGCCACAAAGCACATAACTGAAAACAGATTGCATATCATTTGCAGACATAATTTTCTGTCTTTTCTCTGCAAGTATCACAATTAACATAGCAACACCAGTGAAACTTACAGTTACACTGCCACGTCCTCATGTACTGGTGCGTATTGTAACCACGACCACAACACAGTAAGTCGCAACCATCGATCTCTGACGAAGTTCTGTTGCACTCGCGCCCCACAGTTCCAAGGGAGCCTACTGACTTATCTTTTTCGCAGTAATTTGGTGAATTTTCTAAATACACAAGATCTCGTGGTCTCGGTTTCCGGTGAGGTCTTTTGGATCGTTTCAGTTTCAAAAACTGGGGCGATCTAGGTCCCCACTGAGGTACTACTCGCTTCGAATGGCGATAAGCCTTCATCAGGTAATCTCCTATTTGTCCGAAAGGTGAAAGAGTTTTCCAGCATGTCTTCATAGTACAAGAACCAGAAACTCCATGGCACTTGCATTCTGTTTTTAAGTTATGTTTGACTGCCTAAAAGAAATAAATAAACAAATGAATGAATAAATTCTATCAGATAAATAATTAGTGAAGTACATTAAATTATTTTACAATAATAATAACAAAGTCCGACAAAAAATAATATGTCATTTTCTTAATGCTCTCAAAGAAATATTTTTCCATCCAAAACTTTTTGACACATTTACGTACCTATTTTTAAACGTAAAAACATGACACTTATAGCCATGACTATTGAAGGTATTTGGAATCTGTTTATTTTCATTTTTCGATAAATAAATTAATCAAGTTATAAGCTATTGCTGTCTAATACCAACCTTTATCGAGCTGTTGCGTCCGGGAATTCGGTTTAAAACATCAAATTTGACATCATTTTCTGAAAGATCCTCTTTTTTTTATCGAAAAATGGAAAAATATTCAATTTTGTAGTTTTTAAAAAACTTTATCTGCCAAACTCATGCGTTTATGAACAAAAATGAATTCAGGGTGTGGCAGAAAGTAGCCAATTTAGATTTGAGAACAGTCCTAATCATATTTGATGAAATTTTAATAGACTATCTAATTAATACATTTTGAAAAATTCTTCGTAGAAAGTTTTCAAGTCTTAATATCCAATCACCAAAAAATTATCAAACTTTATATGTGTCACAAACATTATTATGTATTCTGGGTATTTCTTTTATGGGCATTTTTATTACGTTACACCTTTTAAATTAAAAAAAAAATGTTATTTATGTGGGCATTTTTATTACGTTACACCTTTTAAATATAAAAAAAATGTTATTTAAGTGAACTGTACTAAGGAATTGAACACTTAGAAAATTTCGAAATTTGTCATCACTGAATATCTGTTACACGTGGTTATAACATTTATTATATATATCGACAATATTTTCAAACTATTTTTTAAATTATGCTTTATATATATATTGTCGAAGAGGGATAAATATTAATAAGTATTATAATAATTTTACAAAAAAGTAAATTTTGCGTTACTGAATGGACAATAAACATACATTCTTACTTTTTCTTTCTCTCAGTTTAAATTGCAGTGTGTGATGCTGGACATCCACCCCTCTCCACCCCCCCCCCCCCCCAATACGAAATAATGGAAATTTAATCTCTTTCGATACTTTTAATGCAGAAGTTCTAATCGAAAAGCTGTGAATATGTTATTAAATTTTATTATTTAATCAAATAAAAATTTACACTTCCACCGATGACATGAAATCTATATCAGCGTTTCTTACTGTGGTCTGCGAGCTAAATGACCCCAAGCCCATTGTTGAATTTAGACTGTTTTTTCCGGCAGGAACTTCTGTAGCTGAGGCCGGGAAGACGAGAAATGCCATCGCCACCTACTCTAGGTGGCAATGGCTTGCAGGACTAAGAAATTAGGACTAGACTTTCTGGTCTTCAACTTCTAATCTGCAACACTTAAATCTGTCGGGAGAGACCTTTCAATGCTCGTGAGAGGTATGGCCCTCCCGACCCGCCTTCCAAGCACAACACTCTGAATCCATCTATGCGCAAATCAAACATTTTTATCGATTCTGCTCAGTTCGCTTTAAATATACATACTGCTTCCCGTTGTCATAGTATCATTCACATGACCCAGTGCCGGCGCAAACATGGGGCACTGCCCGCTCATCTCCTCACTTTTGCTATCATTTTGATCATTTATGTTCTTATTTTAAAATTTCCTTGTGAGAAAATGGAGGTATGAATATTTATCTCTTACAGCTAGAATTAATATAATTGTTAGCAACCTATACTTCAAACTCTCAATCAGTGACTACTTTCATTCATTCGTCGTTATCGGTCAATGAAAAATCACAACACAAGTTGCTGGATCTGTTTTCTTGAATGAGGATGAGAGACAAATTTTTCCCTTCCTCTTGAGTCAAAAAAGGGGCTCCAGATTCAGTTAATAGCCCTGAAAGTTTGTTTTACCATGGAAAATTACATTGAAAGGTAAAACAAATTATATATCTATAATAAAGTATTATTAAACTAAAATATATCAAATTCATTCGGGAATTGTTTTTTCTGAAAAAGCCACTTATTTCTCTTTATATGGGCTGCTGCTGGTAGTACAAAAGGTGTATTGTTTGGTGGGAAGGTTTCATAAGAAAAAATATCTATGTACTTGAAAAATTACATTCAGAGACCTAAACAAATCCCTTTTCTTAGAATAATATAAAATTACATAAATGCCCGAAACGTGTACTATGAGCCGAATAGGGCCCAGCAAAACCTGTTAAATCGTGAGATCAGGAAATTTTTTAGTGTATTTTGTGTTTGAAAATTACGTACAAAACAAAGAAAAAGCAAATTAAAAAAAAATTCTTGAGTTTAAGCTAAAAAGTCTTTAAAAGAGTATGTTTAAAAAAAAAATTAGCGTTGTTTTGAATATTACATATAAAATAAAATTAGCTTAAAATTGTACATAAAAAAAGGCTAATGTTGAACCCATTAGCCTTTTTTTAGCGATAGTGCATTTTACACGACTGTATGAGTCAAATGGGTGCTCCGAAACATGTGTATTATAAGCATAAGAGGGATAATTATAAGATCTAAATATTCGTTTTAGTGTCACTCTGGAAATTATGCATAAAATTAAAAAAGCAATTGCTAAACTTACTGAATTATGAGTGAACTGAAGCTTCCGAAGCCTGTAGAAATACAAGTTATACAAATTAGTTTTAGCGGCACTTTGAATATTACATATAAAATAAAAAATAGGCTTATGCTAAAACAAATTCTGCACTAGGATATAATTGGGACCTCCAAAACCAATATAAAATCTAAAAATTCGTTTTAGCATCAATTTGAAAATTACGCATGAAATAAAAGGAAGCTAATGCTGAAAACATTATTGCAGTACATGAGTCAAGGGGATAAACCGAAACCTCTGTATATATATATATATATATATATACATTTGTTTTAGGAAGACTGTGAAAACTACGTACAAACTTAAAATAAGCTAAGGATAGTTCTTGTCTGTCCTTCTCGATTTTATTCATTAACATTTGTTAAATAGTGAAAAGATGTTTCAAAATATGCAAAACAATATTCTATATATACTAATAAAAGAAAATTCCACTCTGTGTGTGTGTGTGTCTGCCTGCATTGCAAATACGGGGGTCTTAAATTCAGACACATATGTGTCTGAAAAAGTAATTCAGGCACTTAAGTGTCTGAATGTGAAATTTCAGACATCATAGGTGTCTGAAATTCAGGCACACGAGTGTCTTGCTATGAACACGGTGTAAACGAACTGGGAAAATGTCTGAGTACTGATGATGTGTCTGAAAATAAGACATTTAGAAATTCGGGCGCTTAAGCGTCTGACAGTGTTAAGTGTCTACATGGGCCAGAAATATGATCAAGCCATTGCTGTTTTTTACCTACTTAATCTTTGTTCAATACGTAATTTTTCAATCTTTTGTACATACGTACGGGTATGTACATGGAGTACATACGTAATTAATCTTTGTTCAATCACATATTGGATCTTTGAAATTATACCTAAATTTTAGTGATGAAAGGCTAAAGATACTTTCCTGAGTTATTTACTAAAATAAATCAGGGGACACTGCTTCCCCGAACTCTCCGTTTAAGATAAATTTGACACACATGGACGTTAAACAAAAAACAGAATTAAAAATTGTTTTCTACGAGGAATTTTTAAAGGGGGAGAGGGTGTTCTCTGACAAAAAATTCTTAGATCCTTTTATTTTAGCGTTTAATTATTCTATAATTACTTGGAAGTATAAATTGTATCATATTTTTTAATAATTATACCTAACGAAAATTTCATATGTTAAATTTCAAAATTTACGGAGGGGAAATGGCCTTCCACAGCTCCACCTCTTGCCGGCGATTATACTAAAAGAATGTGTCAACTAGGCATCATCCCCCTTGCACACACACACACACACACACACACACACACCTAATAGTTGCGTACCATGGTTTTTGTGCACCCCGGGAAATTCAAAATATTGTGTCCCTTCCTTAGTGGCTATTATAGGGGCATTCGCCCCTCTGCCCTCCATATGCTAAACCACTGCACTTTAACACAAACCTGGTGTGATACTTACACATTACTATTTTATATTTAAGTAAGAGAAAGTACGGTATGAAAAGTACAAAATTTTGTTAATAAGGTAAAGCCAGGAGAGATGACGCGGTCGTAGAGATTGCACACATAGAGGTTCGGGGGGAAGGAGTAGAGTGAGCGTGCAGCGACTCCAGGTAGTTGTACAACAGCAGTAGTGGAGTGTCTACTTGAAAGTGCACGTTGATTGTTTTGAGCGTCTAAGATAAAGCATTGTTTTTTTATTTTGTTTTCCCAAAGTAAGTGCTTGAATTTTCATTGCTATTCATCAGAATTTCTATACAATGTCAGTAGTGCAAAATATTTTAAACTTAAACGATTTCTCATAAGCTACTAATCAAGACGAACAATGTAGACATCAACGGTTCGTTTTAGTAGCGGCCATATTTAAATAAAAGGCCGCGCAATCTCTTACCGAAATTGGAGAGTTTGCGCATCTGCTACTTAGCAGAGATGGCGCATTCTTTCCATTAGTTTCCATGCTAGGAGAGATTACGCAGCTTATTGGTAAATTTGCATAAAAAAATGAAAAATGAAAATGGACTAATTTTAAGTTAAACGTGTTTTCAAGTAACTTAATGTTATTTTGTAATCTTATCTGGACTTGCTTTTTTTCATTCTTTAATTTTTCCCCCTTTAATTAAATTTTTTTAATCGTTTTTAAAATTATTTCCTTTTTCAGATCTTTAATCATTAGGTTGAAAAATTCACTCTTAATATAATAATATTTGTTCACAAAAACCTTACAACAATGTCATTTAAGTGTAATTATTATTGTTAACAAGTTAATTGTAGTTATTATTAGTAACAATCTCTCCTACCCATGTGCGCAATCATACCAACCCTATAAGGACAGATTGCGCAAAATAACTTTTTTGGTTTTATTACAACTGTTCTATTAAATTACAACATAACGACAAAATAGCAATGGAAATGCATAAAAAACAATTGAAGTAAAAATTATTCATGGATAGTTTAGCAAAAAATTAATATTTAGATTTTTTAGTGTTATTCTTTTGAATTGTGCGAAGACTCTCCTAGCTTTACCTTAATTATAAAACTATAATTCTTCTTTTAATTATCATATTTAAATTGAAAATTCAATACTAAACTAATTATAAAACGCATTATGAAAGTATTGGCTCAAAGGCTTTGTTTAACGGCTTGACGAAGGGGACGCTGTATTAAAGTATCACTGGATTTGCCAGATGTAAGGCAAAAGTTTGAAATGTAAAAATTGCTTTTATTTTAATCAAAATTCGATAAGTTATTTGAAAGTGGGAAGACAAAATCTTTATTTAAAGCCTATATTCACATAATTGATAATTGTAACTCATTTAAAAAACAATACGAAATAAGGAAAACATAATTCAGTTTGTATTCCCACAACATTTTCTTTTTTTCTTTTTCTTGATATAAAACTAATAATTTGGTCTCAACTCTTGTAACGTACTGCAAATCGAGTCTAGTCAGTGACCCAACTTTGGTCAGTGATTCATCATTAACGGACAAGAAATGCTGACATGGTAATATTTTCTTTGTGAAGACATGTGTAATAGTCTATTGGCTCATTAATGTTTTCAAGTTCTTTCAACGAGTGCTTTGAAGATGAACGCCCTTAGTTTAAAATATTGTGAAATGCTAGATGGAAATGTTTTTTATTACAATATGGAAACACAAACAAAACCTATTTGGATATGCATTTTCATCGTACATAGTACATTCTTCTTACGGCAATGGCTTGGCTGGCTATCGTTACTGGTTTGTCTCCTCGTTTATGAAATAAAGAATATTCCATTTTGAATGAAGAAATTTATATGTAATATTTAAAAGTTACAACAGTTAGTTGATATTTTTTCGGTTATTCCTCAGCATATTTAAATAACTGTAGTATAAAGGCTATAGAAACGCGCTGGCAAAAATATTTTAAAAATACACATATTTTTAAAAAATAGCGCTTTATCGCTGATTGTGGAATACTATATTTCATTTTACATTTTCAGAAATTTCGATATGTGTGGATATTTTCTCAAAGGTAAGGTTAGGTTCGTGTGATTGTGTGATCTCAATTCAAGTCAGAACTTTTATAGGAAAATATTAAACTTTAATGTATATGTAATATTATTTATTTATTATTTAAATTATTTTCATTACAGTATAATTTGTATTTTACTTAGTTGCGTCTTTTTTTTCCATATCCAATAAAGATGTTTAGTTTTAAGACCATTTGTGTGTTTTAAATAAATGCGTATAATTTTCAATATTAATGAATTTGTTTAATATTTCTATAGATCTTCATTTTTTATAAAACGGAATATATTTTAATAGTTGTTTTCAAACCATGGTATTATTATGTGGAATTTAATTTGACGAGATTTCAGAATTAGTTTTAATGTCAATTTTAAGTGACGAATGCAAAATTTCAATATAAATTTTTATTGCATTTTGTATCCCATATCCTATGAACTATATAAATGACGCATAAAAAAAATCATTGTAACTTAGTAATTGTTTAACTTAATCAGTATTCAAATTTTCTATTTTTAATAGTTAATTTTATTAATAATATATATTTTTACAGCTAACATATGATTTCAGGTAAATAAATTAATGCATCAATCATTATTTACTTTTGGTTTACTGCTTAAAATAGTTGCTTTACGTTATAAAAAACAGGAAAAAACTGGAAATTAATTTCAATTTTGATTTTTCATTCTTCTTTTTTGCAAAAAAATTATTTGAAATTAAAAAAATGGAAATTATGAAAAAGCTACAATTTAATATATTTACTTACATAAAGTTAAGATGTATATTTAAGACATGATTAGTTTTGAAACTAGAATTATTTTTATCGATCTGTTATTAAAAAAGAATAGATACATTTTTTTAAGGATAGGTAAAGAGTTATTACTTTACTGCTTAAAATTGTTGCTTTACGTTATAAGAAACTGGAGAAGATGTAAAACAATTTTAATTTTGATTTTTTATTCCTTTTTTTTTTTTTTTTTTTTTTTTTTTTTTTTTTTTGTAAAAAAGTTATTTCAAATAAAAAATGGAAATTAGAAAAAAGCTACAATTTAATATATTTACTTACATCAAGTTAAGATGTATATTTAAGACATGATTAGTTTTGAAACGAGAATTAATTTTTCTTACGTGTTATTAAAAAAGAATACATATATTTTTTAATGATAGCTAAATAGCTCTTACAATTATCATGTTATCTATATATAAAGAAAATGCCTACATGGTCATCTTAATAAATATGTATACATATATATAATTTTTAAATGATATTGCATTATTAAGTTCTTTCTTTGCAATTTCCAGTTACTTTGTATTATTAATATACTAAAACCCCGGTTATCTGAAAAGAATGGGACCAAAGGATTTTCGGTTAACCGGGATTCCATAGGAATTTTCGGATAACCGGGACGCTTCCTATATTTATTCTACCAGATGACACTAAGCACACTTCTCACTCCGGCACAGCCAGGTAACGCGTTCGTGAAAGTAGATGAAGCTAGAGCTCCTATAATAGCCTTAGATGCAGTAACAGCAATAGTCCGTATTCTATGCGATTTCCCCTTCCTGTTTACACGTGTTTTAATTTCCTCCAAACTTAATGATGCGTATTACTTTAACCTTTTGATTACAGCGTTGGGACATATGTCGTCCCCGAGACTATCTCTGTATTCTATTCTCACCATTTTTTCAACTCCATTACCTGCCATGCACTTATACCAAGATAATTTCAAGCGAAATCTACCACAAAGAAGTTCTTTTGTAAATTGTGGTACGAGTGAATATAAAAATAGTCACCAGTCCAATCTCGCAATGCAAAGGTTAAAGCGCAAATGGGATTTTATAAGCATGAAATCTCAACGCGTTGAAAAGAGTTGATAATGGAACTTCAATATATTGAAGTGCAAGAAGATGCAACAACACCATCAGATGTGTTGTTTAAAAGGTAGGGTGATGATAAGGCAGTGTAGCTTCCATGGTCATTAGAAACTCGTTATTGTTTATTCAATTTTAATTTAACTAGTTGTTATGGCAACAGGAAAAATGTTCCATGGAATTGTAGAAATAAACATGTCGTTTGGTGACTTTTAAAAGAATGTTTTCTTTTCGTATTTTTTTTATTTAAGTTATTACATATATTTTAGTTAAAAATTTTATTAGTATGTTGCGATGTAGTAGTAAATTAATTAATTTTAACATATTACTAGTATAAAAAAGGCCAATAAGTGAAACGTAAAGCTACAAATTGGTGACCCTTGTACACGCACAATGCCGGACGATGTAAAACAATCCACATCTAAGGATGAAGTAGCAAAAGTAAGTGTTAAAATACCTCCTTTTTGGGCTGAAAAACCAGAAATTTGGTTTTATCAAGTTGAAGCACAATTTTCTATTTGTGGAATAACTGCCGAAGGAACGAAGTTTAATTATTTAGTTTCGCAGTTAGAACCAAAATTTCTGGCAAGCTTTTGGGATATAATAAGTGATGTTAGTGCTACTAATTATACTGCTGCCAAATAGCGGCTTCTTAACACTTTCAAAGAAAGTAAAAATAAGCGTCTACAAAGATTGCTAACGGGCATTGATTTAGGAGATATGAAACCCAGTCACCTGCTGCAAAAGATGTGAACTCTCGCTACCGATGGAGTTTCCGATAAAGTGCTTAAATCTCCATTTCTACAAAACTGATTTTGTACGCAATATTCTATTGGTTAGTGATGAAGACATTGATAAACTGGCACTAATGGCCGATCGTATTGTAGAAATGCAACCAAAACAAGAACTGTACTGCGCCAGCAATTTTTCTTCATCAGGAGCGGACGCCATCACTGAATTACGCCAACAAATTGCAGCTTTGAATACGAAGGTGGAAAAATTAAATGTCACTAGAAATTCGCGATCTCGATCCAGAAGTCAAAAATATCATTTACAGCGGTAGTTATTTTGTTTTAGAATAGAGAGATTAAAAGTTTTTAAAATCCTTTCTTCTCCTTCAATTTACAATAATAAGTACTGATTTTTTTAAAATTATGTTTATAAGAGCCTATTCTATAACTTTAAGGATCGATTTTGCAATTAATTAATTTGTGTTTGGGGAAAAAAAATAAAACGTATATGTATCTATATATCTGGGGAAATGCAGGAAAAAAGATGGATTTTCCATCGAAAGTTACATTTTAATTTAAATTTTGTTTTCATTATATTGCAAAATCCATGGGTAATTTTATTAAGTAGATCATACTCAATATAAAAAAATAATAATCAAAACACTTGAAAAATAATTGCTCAAGTTTTAGCATTTTGAGTACAGCAAGTTTTCAAAAAAGAGCAAACTGCGAAAAATCAATTTAAAGATTTTGTGCTGAGAAAAAAAAAAAAAAAAAAAAAATATTGAAAACTGTTCCATTTTTCTTAATGCTGACTAACTGAATATCTTTGCTACTTGTATACCTCTAAGTTAGAGATGTGACAGTTTTAGTTGTATTGGTTGAACATTTTTTTGTAATTATAGTAAACTCATGTTCAAAAATTAAGGGGTAGTGATCGGATGCTTTCGATTTTACATGTTTTGTCGCATATCAACTGACATTCTTGAAGAATTGTCCTTGAATTTCAAGAATGTGAAGAGCGTGTTTGACTTAATATTTTTCAGTGAAGATTTAGTCGTCAGGATAATTAGGTCGCAAATAATAATTTTAATAATAAAATAACAATTACTACCACCCAAGTAACAGATAATGCTCAAAATGGTCCGTCACTGTAGCAAATGACCCTGTAGGTCTCGTTGAACGTTTTCCTGAAACAATATACTGCAATTAAAAAAGAATACGTTGAATATTTGAGGTATGGGCATTTGTATGGAACAATTTTGAACTACGCATACGTGGAAGATTCCAAAATTTTTATTTCATAATTTCGTAATCAGCTATTTAGGGCAACATATATAACTGATATAAAATGGTTCTGCGTCAATTCGTTGCGCACAATTCATCGCGGTACAACTCATCGCAGCGTCAATTCGTCGTGGCGACAACTCATCGCACAGTCAATTCGTCGCAACGAAATGTTTTTGAAGGCTATGATGATAAAATAAAGACAATTTAGTAAATATGTTTAATGATAATTAGTTTTTTAGATAGAGAGAATTATAACTAACAATTTACATGCGATTATATCTAAAAACCAAATTATCATTAAATAATTTTACTAAATCATCTTTAGTTTGCATCATAGCCTTCAAAAACAGTTTCGTTGCGCCAAATTGACATCGTGTCGAATTGACACCACGAAGAATTGACGCTGCGATGAATTGTTCTACGATGGATTGTGCTCGACGAATTGACGCCACACCAAATAAAATGTCCAATCAAACATCGTGAAAGCTCAGAAAGATATCAGCGATACAGTGAGCTGGCTCAGAAAGATATCAGCGATACAAGTGAGCTGATAGTCAAGTTTTGGAAAATCCCTTATCAGCCAGCTACTTTTAGAAAACAAGTCACTCGCCACTATCTTTTTGAATTTTCGTGATATTTGGCTGGGATTTTTATACAAGTTACCCTAAATAGCTGACTATGAAATTATGAAATAAAAATTTGAAATATTTCACGCATGCCAGTTAAAAATTATTTCATACAAATATATCTCATCAAATATCTCATCTATCCATATCTCATGAAATATTAACTATATTCCTTTTTTAATTGCAGTATAATGTTTCTACTGTTGTTTGTCATGTTTTCGGAAAGTTGTGTTAAATTTGATTGAAAACTGTTTATGTTATAAACAAAAAAAATTTGCATTTTTCACTGAAAATTTAACATCTTCACGAATACGCGAGCTATGCTTCCACGAATGCACACAAACATTGAACAGGACCCACATAGTCATTCGCTACAGTGTCAGACCATTATAAGCATTTTCTGTTACTTGGGTGAACGCAAATATTATTTTATTATTAAAATTATTATTTTCCTACCCTAATTGTCCTCGCAACTAAATCTTCACTGAAAAATATGAAGTCAAACATGTTCTCTACATTCTCAAAAGTCAAGAACAATTTGTCAAGAATTTCAGTAGATATTCGACAAAACGTGTAATATCGAAAGCGTTCGGTCACTGCCCCTTAATTTTTGGACAGCAGAGTATATATAATATGTATAGCGTGGCTGGCAAAATAATAAAAGTATTTTTACTACACTGCAAAAAAAATTGTTGATTTTACAGTATAATATAATATGTATAGCGTGGCTGGAAAATTAATAAAAGTATTTTTACCACACTGCAAAAAAAATTGTTGATTTTACAGTATAATTCGATATATATAGCGTGGCTGGTAAAATAAAAAAATTATTTTTACTACACTGAAAAAAAAAATGTTTATACAGTATAATATAATATGTATAGTGTGCTAGCAAAATAATAAAAGTATTTTTACTACACTGCAAAAAACTTTTTTGATTTTACAGTATAATATATGTATAGTGTGCTAGCAAAATAATAAAAGTATTTTTAATACACTGAAAAAAATAAATTGTTGATTTTACACTATAATATAATATGTGACTGGCAAAATAATAAAAGTATTTTTACTAACTTTATAATTGTCAGATTGTTTCAAAACTTTTCTCAAATATTCCTGAGGCGCTAAAGGATTATTTTTTAACAAAAGAGAAAAAAAATCGATTATTTTTGACATTTTTGACGATTTGAAGGGTACTAAGTCCTCTTAATACATTCCATTGATTTTCTTTACGTCCAACAAATGCTTAATAATCATCGGTATAACAGAAATAAATGCCAATGTCCTCCATCTAATTCATTTTGCAACGATTTTTTTTTTACTTAATAAATTAAATATTTTTTCATAATTAAGAAAACATTTAATCAACCTTTATTTTAAAATGCAAATAATATATATAGCCTCCCCCCCCTTTTTTTTTAACACTTTCCAACCTAGTTGAAAAGTGTTTATGACTTCGGTTTGTCTGCCGTATGGCCGTCTGTCCGTGCTCTAACTCCCGTAAATAGGCTCGGATTGCTCTGCAATTTTTATATGTTATTGTCGTTATCTATAGCATGTTCCCTATTTCAACGGAAGTGTGTAGCACTTGTAGTTTTTTTACTGGGACACCAAAACGAATTCCGTTACATTGCGGTCTATGGGGAAAAATCATTTGCGGTTTATTTAAATAATGTTTTACTATTTTAAACGCATTGAAATTTATATATATCACAAAGGTGCATTACAAGAAGCTTAATATGGAATAGGGTGTGCATAGCACTTATACTTACTTTACAGGGACAGTCAAAAGAATTCCGTTACATTACGTCTATGGAGAAAAATCGTCTGCGGTTTATTTAAATAATGTTTCCCTATTTTAAACGCATTGAAATTTATAATATCACTAAGGTGCATTACAAGAAGCTTACTACAAAATAGTGTGTGTATAGCAGTCATCGTTCATTGACAGGGACACACAAAAGAATTATCTACTGTCTGTTAACAATAATTCCTGGAAGCGCGTTTTAAGTTACGGAACGCGATTTTAAATTTAACTCGCTTTTTGTCTATTATGTGGTGTGTATAAATTCTGTAGATCCTATACAGGGAAGCACAAAAGTTCGCAAACACATTTCCGTTTATTGACAGAAACTCCAGAAGGAGAATTTTAAATTGTGCTATGCGTTTCCTAACTGAACTAAAATTTAGCATCCTATGTAGTATATATACAAATCTATAGATCCTATGCAGGGCTGAATAAACGTATTCGGATATTTTTCCGAATATGGTATAATTGTATTGGAAATTCGTTGTATTGGAAATTCCTGAAATTATGTTTTTAAATATATTATGCGTTTTCCAAATTGTTTACTTAGATGTTATCTTTCAGCTTATTAAACGGTAATGATTTGTAAAATTATTTTGGAAGCGTTGGAAAGTGTTACATATTCTATGCTTGACGCATGATTTTTCGTTCTTGTTTTTTTCCTTTTTACCAAGGAACAGAAATAAGGAAATGAGTGAAAAACGGCATTATCATCGACTCATACAAATTTCGACATAGACTATTTAAGATAAAATCCTCTTTCGAACCATAAGTATCTCTGTAAATTTTTATGAAGTGCAATTCCTAGCAATTGCAGGTGTCACAAGATTTTCTTTTTCAAGAATCGGGCAGGAGAATGAGCACCTGCAAACAACAACGGAAAATAACGATAGAGCACTTAACCTTTTTATAGCCTTTTAAAAGTTCGTCGTTAAAAACTTCTCTTGGTGAGCATTTGTCAGCCTTTAACACATACTCCCAGAGAAACACATAAAGAATTCAAAACGATGCAAAGAAAAAAGTACTTCTTGAAGTGGACAAGCACCTCTTTTTTTCGATAAGAAAAAAAAGACCTTTCAATTTCTATGAGAGGCGGCAGATAACGGTATGACAATAGAAAAGCTTAAAGGAATATAGGGTGGTTAAAAAGGTGCGCCTGAAAGCGCCAATTAAAAGGTTGAGTTTTATGGTGGAAAAAAACGCACAGCTGAGCTTGAGCATCAAAAACTCGTAAGATAAATGACAAGAAAAATCATTTAAAGGATCATTTGCATTCCGGACATTTCCATTCTGCTTTCTGGATTTCCGGAGTTGTTCGGCGAGTGATATAATTTTCTCATCACATTAGAAAAGAAAGCGGTAAAGGACATATTTATCTTTAATAATAACAAAAACATGTATATCAATGATCCATAACTTTCTTATCTCGCTGAATTTTGTCGTCAGATGTCAAAAATGTCATCGTAATCCGAGATTATTCTGAGAAAAGGCAACGATTAATATTCATCAAATATGAGAAATTAAAACTTTTATGACTGACTGTTTTATTGTGAATTTCTTTTTATTAACGCAATTTAATTTGGTAGATAAATCTGACGGATTGAAAAAGAGAACAAAAAGAGCTTACTTTGTGCATACATAATTAATTACATTTTTTTTTTAAACAGTCACTAATTTCTCGTATCTCTCAACATATCTCATGCTGCTAGGAGATAAGATACTGTGAATTTCTTTGAATGTCTATGCTGAATGAATCCCAAATATCACTAAGAAGTGGTTTCCCGCGGACAACAATAATCCGGCATTTTGTGTCTTATTATCGGTTTCTTAGTCCAGCTTTCTACAGACAAGAAACCGGTGAATCAGTTTAACAAGAACGAAAAATCATGCATGAAGGGTAGATTACGAAACACTTTCCAACATTTCCACACTGCAAAAAAAAAAAAGTGTTGATTTTACAGTATAATACTCGCACCCCAGCTGCCAGTATTATACCGTAAAATTAACAGTAATAAACAGTAAAATAAGCAGTACACAGAAAAAAATAAAACCCAATTTGGGTCGAAAGATTCTTAGGTATGTGCCCAAATTGGGTCATGCCTGTTTTGGTTACCACTGTGTATCCATTTTGGGCACTGTTAAATACCCATTTAAAAACAAAAAAAAAAAAAAAAAAAAAAAAAAAAAAAAAAACATTGAGGCTCCCCGATCTGCAGATTTACTACTAATACTTATATGAGAGAATTTAAATTACACAGTAAAAAAAGTCAAATACTTCTTAATTTATGAAAATAAATTATAAAACGAACAAAAATATAATGTAACCTATCCCGAGTTACCGAGTATTTCTTTATCTTTAAAAAGATCAGGAACTAATACATTTTCAATATTTAAAGAAAGAGTTGTAAAAACAGTTTATTTTGTTGCCACTGATTTTCGTAAACATTTCTGAATTGATTTTACCGTATATTAATCAGTTTTCTGAATCCGAAATATCTAATTTTCCTGACGCTAAACTCTCAATTAAACATTTTCAGCTGCGTAACTAAATTTATACATGCAAGAGTAACAAAATAATAATATTAATTTTAATGTTAATGTTAATGCCGATAATTTATCATGTTTGTCTGCTGAGCATATTTGTTAAACATGAAAATGTTTATTTAAGAATTGATACCATCCAAAAAACCTATATTCCTGGTTCAGAAAACTGGTTAATGCACTGAAAAAACTACCTGGAAGCGTTTCCGAAAATTACGGGCAGCAAATGAAACATTGCTTTTATAACTGCTTTTTTAAATCTCAAAATTCTACTTATTTCTGAGTTTTCTAAAGATAAAGGAACGCATCTCGGAATCGTGGATAACTACGAAGACACATATTTTCGTCCATGGTTATATTATATTCTTGGAAAATAAGAAACATTTGTCTTTATTACTTACCCATCATACGTAGTATAGGGTAAGTCTTGCAATCGTTTTAAAACTCGAAAAAAAAAATTGTGACGGATTTATACGTTTCAGACACTGGAGACTCCGAAAAACATTTTTTACCGTCCGTCTGTCTGTGTGTGTGTCTGTAAACGCTCTATCTCCCGAACAAATTGAGATAGAGACTTAAAATTTGTTATGTACTTAGTATGTAATAATGGGAAGAATCTTGTTTAATTTCAGTAACCTCGATTATCCGGAACTACTTTTTTCGGACTCTCGAAATATTCGTTCTGATAAAAGGTATATAAAAAATTTCGAAATTGTTTATTTTAAGGAGTGAATATAAAAGACAATAAAAAACACAAATTTTGCATAATGAATGAAGTCGATCGAATAATGAGTTGCCAAGATATTTGGAATCCTATTTACCACACTCTTTGATTTTTCGTGCCCCTGTATTTCATTCAAATTGCAATTCAAAGATATATTTTAATTGGAAATGAGACGCTTAATCCGAAGCAGTAAGCTCTTAGTTAATATGATTATCATTTTTGGAGTTATAGGGATGTTTCTTTTACGCAATTCAGTAATAGAGCCTTTAAAGTTTATGACGTCATCAAGCCACGATTTTATTCGAATTGCAATGCATTTTATAAATAGTTTACACATGTTTTATTTTCATATTTTATATTATGCATATCCATGATGGGTAAGTATTACGGTGGCCCCCAACGACTAGTTTTACAGTGTATTAGTCGAAAGTTTGAAATATATATGTAGGGAAAAGTAGGGTAAAACCGGGTACCTAACGTAGTTGAAAAAAGTGTACACTGAAAAAATAAAGTTGATTTTACAGTATAATACTGGTACTCCAGCTACCAGTATTATACCGTAAAATTAACAGTAATAAACAGTAAAATAAGCAGTAATGCGCATGTGCATTTTTTTAATTATTATTATTATTTATTTATTTATTTTATTATTTTTATTTTTTTTGTAGTGTAGAAGGGCGGAAAATTCGGAACACCCCACAAAAGTATTTGGGAATAACCGGACTATTGAAAACCTCACGTCTTGCGACAGGACATTTTTCTCTACATGGAAAAGACGTTTTCTAGGACCATCTGAAACAGTTAAGAATTTTGGTGGTAGGGTGAAACCAAGTATTAATCAGAAATTAAGTTTTTACACTTCCAGTAACAAAAATCTTATTGCAATAAATTTGAATCAAACTTTAAAACATATATGCATTTGGTCAGTCACTTTTTTTTTCAAACAATTTTTAATGTTGTCATGTAATGGCTTTCTCAGCTTTTACTTCTCGTAACCGCTACACTCCTCATGTGCCCACTTTTTTGCAGACTGAACATTTTATCCATCCTTCACCACCTGTTGAGTGAAGAAACAATTCATTGCAGAATTCAATGCAAAACCATGGGTACATGGTTTTGGCTCAACACACGACAAAAATTGAACAGGGTCGTTCTCCTGGATAGCTGGACGTACACAACTTGGCATGAAATTAGTACGTGAAAGCTATAAAACATAGTGGTTTACTTACCTAAATCGATCCATGCGGCTGGATTTAATTAAAGAGCAGAAAAGATGGCGAAAAATTAAAACTTTTCATGTCAATTTCTTTCCAATTGCACTGCACGAACACAGAGATGAACTTAGTTCAAAAGCTGATGGCACACTTCCTGGGGACGTTGATAGATGTAGTTAAGACGGATGCTGTCCACAAGGCAGCACCCATCATCAAGAAATCAGGGTACCAGGATTTACCCTTCTCTCATCTCTATATGTATTTATACAGGGTGTTCCTACGATCACAGGACAAACATTAAGGGTTGGTACAGGCGTACAGGACATTGTAATAAATATTTTCTGTCTAGGAAACTAGGTTCGAAAATTCATTTATATAGTCAAAAATACAGGGCGTCTCATTCCAATCCAAAGTTTCGTTTTCGTTCATATCTTTAACAGCAGTGAATATGTATATTTTAATGAAATTTGCAACAGACTCATCTTTGTATGAATTGTAAGTATTTTGTAAGAATTTCGTTAAAATATCTTCACTACTATTAAAGTTATGAACGAAAACGAGACTTCGGATTGGAGTGAGACGCCCTGTATTTTTTTTACTATATAAATGGATTTCCGACCCTGGTTTCTTATACAGAAAATGTTTGTTACAATATCCTGTACCAACCCTCCAAGTTTGTCCCATGATCATAGAAACACCTTGTACATAAAAAGTTCAAAATAAAAATGCGACTTACAAAGCTGACGGTGATGTCCGTAATCTGCAGATTTACACTACAGAAATACAATTAATATTTGCAGTGCTTCTTTGTATACAGAGAGATTTTTCTTTTTTTCGAAGCTAAATTATGAAGCACTGAACACAAAAAATAACAGTCTTTGAGACACAGTCCCAGTGCAACTTAAAAACATTATATTGTCATATTTACTACAGTAAATTTCCTTGCACAAACTATAAAAAGAAAGAAAGAAATAACAGGATTGTAAAAGTTAATCATAAATACATTTACTTAAAAGAATTGTGCTTTGATTAATTATCATATCTGCAAATATTAAAAAAGGAAATTGTTTACCCAAACAAGCAAGGGTGACAAGTGAAGTCGCGACTGCTCATTATTTCTCAAAAACCTACAGCACAGTTAACGACTGCCGTAGACAATAAGTTATAATTAGCCTTAGAACAAACACTCAAATTTGCATGTTTTCCCAACAAAATGTTGTTGAATATTAATGGCACTTCCTCTGGCAGAACTTTCGTTATTCATACCTGCAATTACGTAGGCGGTTTTAGCCGAGAAAACACCGATTTCAGTGTACATGATGAATGGTTTCTTTTAATTATGAATGATCAAGTTCTTCATTTAAGAGCATATGAATACTAATCAAGTCGCATGGCTCCACACCAAAGTTGGAAAATATTTTTGACACATGTATCTAACACAAATTTTGGACATGCAATATTGGACTATTTTCTGCAATATTTTGACAAGCTAAAATATTAACATTTTAATTTTATCATTGTGAAAACAATGTATTATTTTATTAATGTATGTAGCCGACCTGTAATACGTTTTTCTTTAAGGTGGTTCTCAATTTTTTTTTTTTTTTTTTTTTTTTCAACAACACGAAACTTTCTGACATATTTTCTAACCCATTTTTAGATGCAAAAGCATGACACTCGCAGGTATAATTATATTTATTTGCAATTGAACAGTTTTTGTTTTTTCATTTTCGATAAATGAATTACATCTGGAGTTATAAACGATTTGCGTCTCACGACCTCAGTTTTTCCCTTCCCACGTTGCAGCCGGAAATCCTGTTCAAAACGCCAACTTTCACAGCATTTTCTGAACAATCTTCTGCTTTTACTGAAAAATGAAAAAAAAAAAAACAGTTATAAAACAATTATAAAATTTCTGAGTCAATTTCATGCGTTTGCGGGCAAAAATGAATTTAAAAATGCGTCAGAAAGTAGCTAGTTTGGATTTCAGAACAGCCTTAAGCATACGCTTTATCGGGTTTTCAATAGTACCCTCAACGTAGCTGATCACATTGCGAACAAAAGCAAGAGATAAGATCTTTGATATATTTTGCAATAATCAACGCTATTTCAAATGCTAAATAAAGTACACTGTTTAAATTTTAAAAGCAAGAAGAATTTGAACAAATTTTATTACTAAAATACTTTTAAATATCATTTTGTGACAGTATATTGAATAGCTTTTAAAGATATTTCATTTCTTGTATAAGAATAGTTAAAAATTGAAATAAGTAGAAAGCATTCACATTATAATAAATGCACGAAGCGCCCTCCTTCCCTAAGAAAGTCGAAATGCAAAGTCGCGCATTCAATTCTATTACAAGTTTCAGATTTGGTGTCCAATACTTTTGCTGGCGCACAGGGAAGTATTTGAGGCAAAACGCTGGCCAAAATTATTTTTCATGTGTTTTAAAGTTGAAACTGATGCTGTGGACTTACTATTAGTAAACACACTTAATTAATGTTATGTATAATAGATAAATGTATGCAGTTATTTAAAAAATAAATATATAATATAATGTTGACTTAATTGTTTACTGTTTATAAGAGGAAATTAAATTGTTGATAGGTTTGTTTTATTTACAAGTTATGTTTAATTAAATGTGGTTAATTTTACTATGCATAAAAGTTTAATTATTTACCTAATCCAGTGTATATAATATATATATATATATATATATATATATATATATATATATATATATATATATATATTACTTGCATTTAGTATTTAGCAAAGTTGAATCTCTATAGTATAGAGATGCCAGTTTTTGAGTGTCTTTAATAGGTTTGCAGTCCCCCCCAAAAACATTGATATCTAAAAATGGCAACAATTTGCTGAACATTTTTTTTAATTGCCTTCAGAATACAATCAATACTATTGTAATTCAAAGATGGTCCTACAAAGCTTTAAAACCTTTGAATACATTAGCCAATTCAATTGTATTTCAATAAATCCATTTAAACACAATAACAAAGCTGAATCATAACAAAAAAGCACATCTTTCCACAAAGAAAACTTTTATTTCAACTAGATATGACAGAATCTCTTGAAATAGACATAGATAATCTCTTGAAATAGACATAGATCGACACGCACCAGTTAGTCAGCTATTATAAAACTAGTGTAAATGCCCGTCCTAGGACGGTGGGTAGAAATCGTGGCTTTCCTTTGAAATTTAAAATAATTGATGAAAATATTCATATACTATTAATCGACAATAACGTTTCATGTCAGTTTTTCTTAAGTTCAGGGCCTGATTTATGCATGCGGCTCTGGGGTTTTAACAACAAATTTGCTATCTGATGTAAATAAGACGACAATGAATGCAATATCAATTATATATATTGAATATAATGCAATATCAGTACAAATAGCTTTTACTGACTTGTATGAATTTTATCATTTTTACACGAACAGAATCTTCAGAATTTATTGTCTTTTTAAAAACATTTATAAGTTAAGAAGACGAATTTTCAAAGCACATTCCGTCGGCATTGGACGTCTACTTTCTGATGGAGAAAACTGAATTTCTATAATTATGTTGAATAATGAATAATTCAGTGTTTAAATTTCCTCGAAGTTCAACATTAGATTTTGCTATCGGCAAGGATCATTGACGCGTGTCCTTAATCAAGCATCCTAATACACTGTAAAAAAACGACAAATATTTTTTAATCTACGAAAATATAATACAGAGTGTTCCAAAAGTCTTTGACATATTTTTAACATCAATAAAAGATCCATCAATTGGCGTACGAGAGTGCGGTTTGGACGAAAATGCTTCTTATGATATGAAATTTTCTTTAAGTAAATATAAAAATTAGTTCCAAAAATTTCTCATAGATGGCGCTGCTTCTGGAAAATTATCGAATTGGTAGAATGCATTTATACATAACAATGGCGAAAGACGCACAATGCATATGCACAGTTTTTGTCTAAACTATGGCAACCCACATTTCAAAATTTAGCAATACTCGTCCTCCTGAGTTCGATTAGACGAGTGAGGATGAATAGACAAGTATTGTTAATTGCTGGAGTGTTTGGACAAAAACTGTGCATATGCATTGTGCGTCTTTCGCCATTGTTATGTATTCATTCTGCCTATTCGATAACTTTCCTGAAGCAGCGCCATCTATGAGAAATTTTTTGAGCTAATTTTGTTGTTTGCTTAAACAAAATTTCGGATCATAAGAAGCATTTTCGTCCAAACCGCACTCTCATACGCCAATTGCTTAATCTTTTATTGAATATTAAAATGTGTCAAGGACTTTTGGGACACCCTGTATTATATTTTCGTAGATTAAAAAATATTTTTTTTTTTTTTTTTTTTTTTTTTTTACGGTGTGTTATGATGTTTGATTAAGGACACGCGTCAGTGATCCTTGCCGATAGCAAAATCTAATGTTAAACTTTGAGGAAATTTAAACACTGAATTATTCATTATTCAACATAATTATAGAAATTCAGTTTTCTCCATCAGAAAGTAGACGTCCGATGCCGACGAAATGTGTTTTGAAAAATCGTCTCCGTAACTTATAAATGTTTTTTAAAAGACAATAAATTCTGAAAATTCTGTTCGTGTAAAAATTATAAAATTCATTGCATTTTTAAAACTACTTAAATTTTAGAAAATTATTTTTTTAGAATGTAGTACGTTGATATCGAATATCTTATCTGTCAACCTGTTGATTTGTTTTTTCACCGAATACTGAATTTGTGTATGAATAATATATAAAGAAATAGAAAATTCTTCTTTTACAAAAATTGGCTCTCAAAAATTGTTAGCTCTTGGTTATTTTAATTAATTTATTTATTTTATTTAATGAACATGGATTTTTAATGAAATTGTGTTCCCTTTACAAAATATCAAAAGTGGGATGTCATCTAAGGGATTCCTTATCGGCAAAAGAGAAATAACCGTTTTTTTGGCCGCCACGTACTTTAGCGTTTTATACATATAGATAATGTACTAAAGTTTATATAAAATTAATAATTATAAAATTCATTACAAATTCATTTTGTAATGGTAACGAGTGGTTTGTGTTCACTAATTTGCGAATATTAAGAAAATCCTTTGATGTATCGATTTAAAACTACAAAATAACTTGTGATCCTTCCAAAAATATATATGTACCTAAAACATAAATTTAATTTTTAAAAGCAAAATCTCATATTACTTCAATAGACAATTCGACAGATAAGATATTCGATATCGACATACTACATTCTAAAAAAATTATTTCCTAAATTTTAAGTAGTTTTAAAAACGCAATGAATTTTATAATTATTAATTTTATATAAACTTTAGTACATTATCTATACGTATAAAACGCTAAAGTATGTGGCGGCCAAAAAAGCGGTTATTTCTCTTTTGCCGATGGCAACGAGTGGTTTGTGTTCACTAATTTGCGAATATTAAGAAAATTATTTGATGTATCGATTTAAAACTACAAAATAACTTGTGATCGTTCCAAAAATATATACGTACCTAATACATAAATTTAATTTTTAAAAGCAAAATCTCATATTACTTCAAACAAAGGTATGAATTTTTTTTTTTTTTTTTTTTAATGTATTTAAGTCAATATGTAAGTAAGCATAATTTATCTTTTTTCGGGTCCACCATATAACATGACCAGTTTAACTATTAAAAGTTGATTTTAATAAGTATAAAAGTTTTGACTACCGAAAAAAAAATATCCTAACAGAAAATTTCGAGTATTGAACTTTAGTATATCATCTATATGTATAAAACGCTAAGGTACGGGGCGGCCAAAAAAGTGGTTATTCCTCTTTTGCCGATGGCAACGAGTGGTTTGTTTTCACTAATTTGCGAATATTAAGAAAATTATTTGGTGTATCGATTTAAAACTCACTACACGTATATGTAAAAAAAATTTCTGCATCCGAAAATCCAATTTTTGCAGAAATCGGCAGATAATTTTTCTTAATTTTTGCAAAATATTGGCTACTTTCTGAAAAAAATAAAAAATAAAATGCGAAGTTGTTATTAATTAAAGCATTAGCTCCATTGTTGCACCTTATGCAGTTAACTCACTGTTGCCCGCATCGTTATGACGTCAACGTTAATAATATACAAAATTGTGGTTTATAATATAGATTGAATTTTAGAACTTTTGAAAGTGCGAACTTTAGAACTCCTTTTGAAAGTGCGGGCTGATAAGTAGCCAAATCAGACCTTACATTCTTCGTAACTTCCAAATCGATGTAATTCAATTTGAATTTTATATTCAATCAAAAAAACACTAGTCGGAAGTGTCAATCCCAAAACTTTCTTCTGTCTCACACAGGTTTCGCATACACTAAAAAGATTCAGCACCAATTTATATCAAGGTCTAACTCAATCTAAAGTTTTATTAAATTCCGTGCATTAATTCTTGAGATAGGACTATCGCTAAAATCGTGTAAATCCTGCAAAATGCTGCATAGCAGCGCCACCTGCTGGGCGATTTTTACCAAAAACTAATCAGCATCCATTTATATCAGAGACTAACTGAATATAAAGTTTTATTAAATTCCGAGCATAGTTCTTGAGATAGAGCTATTGCGGAAATCGCGAAAATGCTGCATAGCAGCGCCACCTGCCGGGCGATTTTTACCAAAAACTAATCAGCACCAATTTATATCAGGGACTAACTGAATATAAAGTTTTATTAAATTCCGAGCATTAGTTCTTTTGATAGAGTGCCCACAAAATTTTTGTCACAGACAGACATTTTTTAAAAATAGTCAAATCGTGTTCAGGACCTTCTAAAACGTATAAATCCGTCGAAAACCGGAAGTCGAAAATTTCCATGAATCCAATACTTTCTTCTTGTAAAGATAGAAGAAAGTAAAAAGAAAGAAAGAAAGAAAGAAGATATTTCAGTGAGCGTTGTTTGACTTGAACGTGTATTAAAGAACTAGAAAGAGATTAACTTTGCAAGCAACGAAAGACTATCTAATTACGTACTAATACATACCTACTAATTAGTTACAGATTATATATACAAGTACTCATAATACGTACGCCTTCTGGTGGTGTAAGGTGGAACTAAAAAATGTTTTAATCATTCGAGGTTCGTTTGGAAAAAGCGACCAGCAAAGCGGGCGTACCCTGCTAAGTATACAGTAAAGCTTTTAAAAAAAGTTCTTCTAAACATTTTTATTCATATTTTCACTAGAGCTAAAACTAAACGGACTACAGACATTCGGTTTCTCAATAATAAAATGAATGAAAACCAGTGGACTCGTGCAAAGCTTTTGCACTGGAATTTTTTAGATTATTTGCTAATACTTTTTTTAAAATTAATTTTTAATTAACTGCAATCTCTAATCGTGATTAACCAAATGACAGTTTACTATATCAGAAGACTGCTCAAAATCTTTTCGTCTGATTCCTCATTCATAGTATATCATTCATCATTAAATATCAACATTTCAACTACTACTTAATATTTCACATGCTTAGTCGCGCCGTACCTACGACGCTCTCACGGCACATTTGCGTATCAAGGCACACTGATAGAAAAACACTAACCTAGAGAGCCCCAATGATTTAATCGATTAAGACAATTGAAGAGTTGTTTAAATTGTAGGGTGTCATAGGATTTACAAGTTAGTTGTCCTTTCTTATTGTTACTCCTTATAGTGTTTTATACGGCCGATACCAAAAGATGAAATTCAAGGGCATATTTCGTTTGAAAAAACCGACCAGCGTAGCGGGTAAACCCTGCTAGTTTTTTTTTATATACACTGGCGAGAAAAATTAAAGGAACAACAATAAAATGGTGCTTTATGTTAATTCTATTGCGGGAAGTTCAATGAAAGGTGATTGGTTGGTAACTCAATGTTAACGTTATCACGTAGTCCAATGGAATTACCTTTGCTACAGAAAAATATGCAAATTTTTGAGCCCTTTCATTCGGCACGTTTGAAAAGGCGTGCACGTGAGTAGATAATAAATAGGGGTTCTACGCCAGCGGCGTATGCGGCGTATGACCTCTGTGCTCTGTGAAGGTCATCGGAAGTGGCAGGTGGGGATAACAGGCATGTTGGAACAGGAAGTGAACAGGAAGTGTAGACAGGAAGTTTAACCGGAAACGCGACAGGAAGTGAATGCGATAAAGGAGAGAGGGGGAGGGCTTATTTTTGTGGGGGGCTTACGCTAACCTGAAATAAAAATGGAATTATTTCTTACTTTATCAAAGTTTAACATAAAATGTATCTTTTTTTTTTTTTTTTTTTTTTGTTTCACCTGAAATAAAAATTTTATTTGCTAACTAACACCTAATATAAAAATGGAAATCTTTCTGACTTTGTTTTACTTTATAAAAGTTTAACGTGAAATTTATTTTTAGACTGGAAACGCGACAGGAAATAAGATCGGAAACGGGATTAGACATGCTTTTTCCAAAAAGGGTTTTCAGGAAGCAGTAAACATGTTTTAGGAACATGTTTGGGAGCTTGTTGGAACAGGACAGGTGGTTTGTGAGACCGGAAGTAATTAAGATGAGAGAGATAAAGAAGGTGCATGATTAGACATATAGATTTTGTTCTTTGTAGAGGGTGAAATTTTGTTTTATTTTTTATTTAAAGTGTTTTCATTTTTTTTAATTTATTTAAAGCGTTTCAAATTATTTTTTATATTATTTTTTTTTTGTAGTGTTTTACGTATTATTTTAATTTTTAGTGACATTAGAACCTGCAATTTCTGTATCACACATGTCTTATCTTAGCTTACCAAGGATGTGTGTGTGTTGTTATCTCTTTAAATGCGAGAAATGGTTACTTCAGACCTGCGTTGAGATATCTTTATCATAGTTTTAATGAACTGCAGGAAATTGTCTTTAGCTATTGAGTAATTCGCGAGTTTTGGTTTAATATGAATGCTATTACATCTGTTTGTTTAATTTACAAGCACATTTCTCTTACAACATTCTGTCAACAGATCATTTCCATATTCGAAATAATAATTTAGAAGGAAAATTTTTATATGAAAATACTATGAAATGTCATTTATAGAGATTGACAAAAATAGCATGCTTGTTTCTTTCTCGTATTAACCTTATAATCATTTATTTTAGAAATATAGATTTATAGTTTTGTTACGAAAAATAACGTGTTTACATATTTTAAAAACGAAAGCAAAGTGATTTTTACAAATGTAACTATAAGCTATACACCCACGCATTTGTGTTAGTGAATTAAATTACAATGCTTAAAATTGTATTCACCGTACTATTTTCCTGCAAAAGCCGTTTCGCAAACTTGTGTACTGAAATTAATGTGGCATTTTTAGGGAAAAAGTTAATTCAAGTCTTTGAGACTAATCTTTCAAAGGAAAAAAAGATTTGTCATACTTTCCCTTACATTATATCTTCCGTTTTTTAAGTTTACAAATTTGTGGAGTAACTTAAATAATCGTTTTTATGCTAATTAAACAATATATTTTTTTAATTATATGTTTTTTTTTAAAATTAACTTGTAATAGTTTCTTTTTTTTTTTTCTTAAAAGGGTACTGTAGAATAACTTATGTCACAAATACTACTTCCTTCTTTAGTTAAATATGTTTCACGTAAGACATGACAAAGTGTCTTAGAAACATTTCATTTTGGAGTTAAGTGATTAAACAAGAAAAATATTATTTATAAAAACACAACACATAAGACTAGCGGCTGAGAGGTTCTACTCTCAAAGTTGATAGATGGAAGGTGTTAGGTTTAAACCTCTCTCAAGGTCGTCGACCTAACCGTTCGGAGTTTTCTTCGAACCTTGTCAATACGAGTTAGGAGCCCTTAGAATGACCCCTAGAGTGACCTATATCCCTAACGCAGATAATCAACCCTATATTTAACCAACCAGTCACAACACATAAGACATTTTAGATCATAACATAAGACATTTTAGATTATTACATTTAGTTAAGAAGTGATTTGACGTGCAAAATATTATTTATAAAAACATACAATAAGAGAATTTTAAAGATTTTTTCCTTTTAAATGAACAATTTTTAGTAACTATTTAACTTATTAAAGAGAGCGGGTATTTTGTTTAGAGTTATACGATTAAAATAAATTTTCAATAGATTTGACTTTATACAACCAACATTTTAAAAAAAGGGAATGGAATCTAGTTTTTATAAATTAACGTATTTCAATTTTACAAATACTTTACACCCCCTCTTTTTCCCCTCTTTGTTAGACTCCATACACATAAGACATAAAAGACGTTTTAGAATACATCATTTAGAAATTAAGCGACTTGATAAGTAAAATATTATTTATAAAAGTAATAAAGATTTTTACTTACAAATGTATGAACTTCTGATAGGTAAGACTTTCTCAGTCATTGTGCAAGAATTAAGTGCTTATTGAACTTATAACATTATAGGATGAAATAATCGCGTGGCGTATTTTTAAACCAATAAAATGTCAGTATTTTTAAACCAATAAAAAGTTAGTATTTTTACACGAGCGCCCTCTATCATTATATAAATTTCAATGAAACGAGTTGATATTATTATACTGTGCCCTGAAATTGTTGTAATAGGTTGTATTTTTCGTTAAGTTAGTTTTCATTTAAGTTATTATGAAACGAGTTATGAATTCTTATGTTGGTGATGTAACCAACTTGGAGTGTCAACACTCATCACCAAAGTTAAATAATCAGGAGATGGATTCTACACTTTTACCCAAAGAAGCACCCGTTTCGAATTATGAAGTGAAACCCAACTCATCAGGACTAAAGTTACCCTTTGTGTGCACTACTTGCAACAAAGCTTTTTCCCGAAAGTTTGTCTTAATTAGACACATGAAATTTCACCTGGAGAAAAAACCTTTTGTGTGTAACATCTGCGAAAAACAATTTGTTCAAAAGAGTGACTTATTAAATCATGTGAAGATTCATTCAAAGAGCCCAGTGATTTATAATTGTGATCTATGTGCTGAAGTTTTTTCAAAAAAGAGTGACTTACTTCAACATAGCAAAATTCACAAATCTGTCAAACAACATAAGTGTATTGAATGCAATGAACTGTTTTCGAGAAAGTATGACTTATTGAAACATAAGAGGATGCATAAGCCCCGAAAGCAGTATGAATGCATCCAGTGTAGTGAAATATTTAATCGAAAATATGATTTATCACGTCATATAGACACTGCACACAAAGTACTACCCAAAGTTGTCAAATCGTCATCTTTAAAAGATTCGTTATATGAAAAAGTGAAGCATTTTAACAGACAAAATGCTTTAAATGTATTTACTAAAACTGTAATAAATTCTAATGAGGAGAATGATCAAGACTTTCACACATTTTTTAACAGTATTCGGTCGGACGTTTTGAATGAATTAAATTATCAGATAGAAGTAAAAAGGTCAATGAAATGGTATGCAACTGCAAAAGTTGTTGTAAGTCGCCAAACACCGGACGGTGATATAGATACTATCACCCCATATTTTCATTCAAGAACTGTACTGGAATTGACGAATCAAAACATACCTGTACATGTTGAGGATGCCTTTACGAAAATTATTAACTCTTTTGAGAAATTCACTCAACAAGGATCTAATTGGACATTGCAACAAATATTAAATCTAGAACTGTCTACAGCTAAATATAGAATGGTTTAAAATGTGTGGACTGTTTTTGAAACATGTATATTCATGTTTTTGCTATTGTAGTTATTTAAAATGATAAATAAATAGCCTATGACTAAAAAATCTTAAGAGTTTTTTATTATTTTAGTAGTAACTATTTTATATAAATTACTTATAACAGTTTGACAATGCTACATAAACTACTGTTTAACATTTTGAATGTCTTAGACAAAATGGGAATGAATTTGTTGAAATTATGTAAAACATGATGAAATAAATGCGATGTATTTATTATATGTTACTTAAACTACAAGAGAGATGATTGGAAATGTGTTATTTTAAATCTATGGTACTTTTAATAACTAACAAGGTAAGGCGTGACGTTATGAATCATCGATGGGTTTTCCTTTGAATATGTATTAATCTTACTTATTGATAAGAAAGTTGGAAAAATAGACTTAACACATTGTTAGAGGTTTTGGAGAAATATATAGTTGGTTAAAAATTTTAGAAAATTTAACATAAAGTAACAAATTTTAGAAAATAAACATTTCGATAAATGAAAAAAATTAAATTTTGGTAAACTTTACACTTAGACAATATTTCAAACTAGGAAAAAATAATAACTTTACACTGAGACAATATTTTAATCTACGAAGAATTAGACTTAACGCATTGTTACAGTTTCTTTGAAAAATATCTAGTTGGTTATAAATTTTAGAAAATTCGACCTAACGAAATTAACACACTTAAAAATATCTAGGTTATACATTTTATAAAATAAGCAACAAATAAACATTTCGATACATTGACAAAAGAAAATAATTAAGTTTAAGTAAACTTTACACTTAGACAATATTTCAAACTAAGAAAAATAATAACTTTACACTTATATAATATTTTCAACTAAGGAAAATTAATAACTTTAAAAATCAGACTTAACACATTGTTAAAGTTTTTTTAAAACAACACAACATTTTCAAAGCAGTGGAAATAGTATACCTGAAAAAAATTCAACTTAGTGGAATTTAATAGTGAAATTTTTTAACCTCACTCATTTAAAAAATAAAACTTTGTAATTTTTTTCCATTTTTAAAATAAAACTTATTTAAAAAATAAATAAGCAACTATTAAACATTTTGAATGTCTTAGACAAAGTGTGAATAAATTTGTTGAAATTATATAAAACATGAAAAATTTCATTACTTTTAAAAGAAATTTTATTTTTGGTGAAATAAACTCGAGGTATTTATTATATGTTACTTAAACTACATGAGAATTGATTGAAAATGTGTTACTTTTAATCACTCACAAGATAAGACATGATGTTACAATATACACATAGGAATGACATAGGAATTTCAGATGGGTTTTTCTCCCACACATGACGTCACTGATAACATATTTACTGATCAAGTCATAAAATCATAGTTTAGGGTAGGTTTTTAAGCACGAAGTTTAGTTGAGATTTAAGATATTTGAGAAATATAAACTACAACTTTGGCTACTTTTTGAAATTTCCCCCTACATAAGAAAAAGAACATAGAAAAATAAAATGAAAAGTCGTATTTGAATGGAATCAAATTATTATCCTTTCACTTAACAGCTGAATGCGTCGGTAATTACATCACAAAGGCACTGATAACAACTGATTGAATATATTGTGTTTCTTTTTTAAGGTTAAATTGATTTAATATTCAAGTTATTTCTTAATGATACACTTAAAAACAATAAACTTAATTAGCATTCAAAAAGCAAACGATCACATTATTGTGTAAAACAATCAAATGTTTTAAAAGTCACGAGTTAAAATTTGAAATGACTTAGAGTTTAAGTAGAATTTAAATGTGAACCTTTTAAAATGAAATAATAGTTTTTTGTATCGCCCTCTATCGGTGGGTAATAGAATTAAGAGATAATTAAAAGTTTTAACTTGAATTCGAGCCCACAACAAAAATTATTTTTCGGTTTTATAATTTAGGGTAGGTTTAACTGAGCAAGCCATGATATTTCAGTATTTATAGACGATTTAAGATATTCGATAAAGGAAATCATCTGAATTTTTAATTTAATTGAAGGGTTTACTGCTTAAAGTACTACAAAATGAGTACAACACGATGCATAGTTTTTTAATTAATTATATTTTTCGAAAGGTTAAATTGACTTATTGATAAACTTAGGATTTATGTTTAAAGTGAATAAATTTGACATGTTAGGTTCACTTAATAACAGAGGGTTGAATAAGTTATTTTTAATAAAAATAAAGTTTACTAAAAGTTTTTAAAGTTAAAAAAAATATAGTTTTAAAAAATTTAAAGTTTACAAAAAGTTTAAAAATCTTTAAGTAAATCAAAATTAACTTTTTAATTTTAACTATTGAGAGACTATAATCTAACTGTTTATCCTTGTAACCAACTGGTGCATATCAACTATATACTCTGTATCTGCATATGCGCAGAAAAACATAGACATTTAATCTAACTTGAGTTCGACTTTAAATTATTTGCAAACTTTTAAGTTTAATTACTATACACAACTCGATTACCTTTCCCACAAAACACCTTTCAGAAACAAAACAGAAATTAACACTTACCGAAAAACACGTCCACTTTGGGTGTTAGTCTTCACTCAACTAACGTTTCTCCCTTATCTTTGCTAGGGGGCGCTGCAATCGCCGCTAGAGGCGTTAGTAGTCTTCAGGTGTGTGATAAGAATAAACTTTAAATCCAACTTACACTCGCTCAGTCATTCTTGCTTCTCTCTACCTTGCTAACAACCGTTTGCTGCTGGCTCATTGTTTGGTTGTTTAAACTTGTTGAATGACGTCATCATGTGTTTGTCTAAACTTGTCCAGTCTTGTTTTTATGCAGTACGTCTATTTAGATGAGTCATCACTCGTTTATCTTGGTTGACTTGTCCAAACTTGTTTTTGTGTGGCACGTCTATTTGGGTGAGTCATTGTTCGCTTATCTTGCTTTACTTGTTTGAACTTGTCTAGTATCCACCACCTCATGTCTTTTGTCATAGCTTGAATATACTTTACACCAATCACTTAAATATAAAAGTCTTGTCACAACTTACTTAAACTTTGATAAAAATATTAATTATTTATAAATTTCATCAAATTCTTATTTTTCTGATACATTTACTATGTAATTTTCGTTCAAAAATATGGTAAAGCCCGATTTTAAATCGAAGTCTAAGATAAATTCCCCAAATTTGTAACATTTTAACACTAATAATAAATATTGTAAGCACCCAGTACATACAAGTTTTGTAAAAATAATATTACTTATAGCTAACTCGTTATGTCCCATGATACAAAACTTCAATATAACTAAAATCAGTGTTAAACGAAAATCTAATCACGTGTCTTTATATATTATTTTGAAATGCAAAGCATTATATCTAAACGAATGATATAAGGAGTAGTTAGAATAGTTCTTATATTTTTGTTAGTAAAAAATTTATACACATTATCTTACAAGGTTGCAATATTCAACACACGGTTCACCATATTTAAAAACGATTCACCATGATTTAAAAACTTAGTAACATATTTTAAATTTATAAATTTAAATTAAAAATACTTAAGTATTTATAATTGTTTATTTATAAAAATATGTTTTAATTTAAATTTATAAATTTAAAATATGTTACTAAGTGATACTAACATGTCAAATTTATTCACTTTAAACATAAATCCTAAGTTTATCAATAAGTCAATTTAACCTTTCGAAAAATATAATTAATTAAAAAACTATGCATCGTGTTGTACTCATTTTGTAGTACTTTAAGCAGTAAACCCTTCAATTAAATTAAAAATTCAGATGATTTCCTTTATCGAATATCTTAAATCGTCTATAAATACTGAAATATCATGGCTTGCTCAGTTAAACCTACCCTAAATTATAAAACCGAAAAATAATTTTTGTTGTGGGCTCGAATTCAAGTTAAAACTTTTAATTATCTCTTAATTCTATTACCCACCGATAGAGGGCGATACAAAAAACTATTATTTCATTTTAAAAGGTTCACATTTAAATTCTACTTAAACTCTAAGTCATTTCAAATTTTAACTCGTGACTTTTAAAACATTTGATTGTTTTACACAATAATGTGATCGTTTGCTTTTTGAATGCTAATTAAGTTTATTGTTTTTAAGTGTATCATTAAGAAATAACTTGAATATTAAATCAATTTAACCTTAAAAAAGAAACACAATATATTCAATCAGTTGTTATCAGTGCCTTTGTGATGTAATTACCGACGCATTCAGCTGTTAAGTGAAAGGATAATAATTTGATTCCATTCAAATACGACTTTTCATTTTATTTTTCTATGTTCTTTTTCTTATGTAGGGGGAAATTTCAAAAAGTAGCCAAAGTTGTAGTTTATATTTCTCAAATATCTTAAATCTCAACTAAACTTCGTGCTTAAAAACCTACCCTAAACTATGATTTTATGACTTGATCAGTAAATATGTTATCAGTGACGTCATGTGTGGGAGAAAAACCCATCTGAAATTCCTATGTCATTCCTATGTGTATATTGTAACATCATGTCTTATCTTGTGAGTGATTAAAAGTAACACATTTTCAATCAATTCTCATGTAGTTTAAGTAACATATAATAAATACCTCGAGTTTATTTCACCAAAAATAAAATTTCTTTTAAAAGTAATGAAATTTTTCATGTTTTATATAATTTCAACAAATTTATTCACACTTTGTCTAAGACATTCAAAATGTTTAATAGTTGCTTATTTATTTTTTAAATAAGTTTTATTTTAAAAATGGAAAAAAATTACAAAGTTTTATTTTTTAAATGAGTGAGGTTAAAAAATTTCACTATTAAATTCCACTAAGTTGAATTTTTTTCAGGTATACTATTTCCACTGCTTTGAAAATGTTGTGTTGTTTTAAAAAAACTTTAACAATGTGTTAAGTCTGATTTTTAAAGTTATTAATTTTCTTTAGTTGAAAATATTATATAAGTGTAAAGTTATTATTTTTCTTAGTTTGAAATATTGTCTAAGTGTAAAGTTTACTTAAACTTAATTATTTTCTTTTGTCAATGTATCGAAATGTTTATTTGTTGCTTATTTTATAAAATGTATAACCTAGATATTTTTAAGTGTGTTAATTTCGTTAGGTCGAATTTTCTAAAATTTATAACCAACTAGATATTTTTCAAAGAAACTGTAACAATGCGTTAAGTCTAATTCTTCGTAGATTAAAATATTGTCTCAGTGTAAAGTTATTATTTTTTCCTAGTTTGAAATATTGTCTAAGTGTAAAGTTTACCAAAATTTAATTTTTTTCATTTATCGAAATGTTTATTTTCTAAAATTTGTTACTTTATGTTAAATTTTCTAAAATTTTTAACCAACTATATATTTCTCCAAAACCTCTAACAATGTGTTAAGTCTATTTTTCCAACTTTCTTATCAATAAGTAAGATTAATACATATTCAAAGGAAAACCCATCGATGATTCATAACGTCACGCCTTACCTTGTTAGTTATTAAAAGTACCATAGATTTAAAATAACACATTTCCAATCATCTCTCTTGTAGTTTAAGTAACATATAATAAATACATCGCATTTATTTCATCATGTTTTACATAATTTCAACAAATTCATTCCCATTTTGTCTAAGACATTCAAAATGTTAAACAGTAGTTTATGTAGCATTGTCAAACTGTTATAAGTAATTTATATAAAATAGTTACTATGAAAATAATAAAAAACTCTTAAGATTTTTTAGTCATAGGCTATTTATTTATCATTTTAAATAACTACAATAGCAAAAACATGAATATACATGTTTCAAAAACAGTCCACACATTTTAAACCATTCTATATTTAGCTGTAGACAGTTCTAGATTTAATATTTGTTGCAATGTCCAATTAGATCCTTGTTGAGTGAATTTCTCAAAAGAGTTAATAATTTTCGTAAAGGCATCCTCAACATGTACAGGTATGTTTTGATTCGTCAATTCCAGTACAGTTCTTGAATGAAAATATGGGGTGATAGTATCTATATCACCGTCCGGTGTTTGGCGACTTACAACAACTTTTGCAGTTGCATACCATTTCATTGACCTTTTTACTTCTATCTGATAATTTAATTCATTCAAAACGTCCGACCGAATACTGTTAAAAAATGTGTGAAAGTCTTGATCATTCTCCTCATTAGAATTTATTACAGTTTTAGTAAATACATTTAAAGCATTTTGTCTGTTAAAATGCTTCACTTTTTCATATAACGAATCTTTTAAAGATGACGATTTGACAACTTTGGGTAGTACTTTGTGTGCAGTGTCTATATGACGTGATAAATCATATTTTCGATTAAATATTTCACTACACTGGATGCATTCATACTGCTTTCGGGGCTTATGCATCCTCTTATGTTTCAATAAGTCATACTTTCTCGAAAACAGTTCATTGCATTCAATACACTTATGTTGTTTGACAGATTTGTGAATTTTGCTATGTTGAAGTAAGTCACTCTTTTTTGAAAAAACTTCAGCACATAGATCACAATTATAAATCACTGGGCTCTTTGAATGAATCTTCACATGATTTAATAAGTCACTCTTTTGAACAAATTGTTTTTCGCAGATGTTACACACAAAAGGTTTTTTCTCCAGGTGAAATTTCATGTGTCTAATTAAGACAAACTTTCGGGAAAAAGCTTTGTTGCAAGTAGTGCACACAAAGGGTAACTTTAGTCCTGATGAGTTGGGTTTCACTTCATAATTCGAAACGGGTGCTTCTTTGGGTAAAAGTGTAGAATCCATCTCCTGATTATTTAACTTTGGTGATGAGTGTTGACACTCCAAGTTGGTTACATCACCAACATAAGAATTCATAACTCGTTTCATAATAACTTAAATGAAAACTAACTTAACGAAAAATACAACCTATTACAACAATTTCAGGGCACAGTATAATAATATCAACTCGTTTCATTGAAATTTATATAATGATAGAGGGCGCTCGTGTAAAAATACTAACTTTTTATTGGTTTAAAAATACTGACATTTTATTGGTTTAAAAATACGCCACGCGATTATTTCATCCTATAATGTTATAAGTTCAATAAGCACTTAATTCTTGCACAATGACTGAGAAAGTCTTACCTATCAGAAGTTCATACATTTGTAAGTAAAAATCTTTATTACTTTTATAAATAATATTTTACTTATCAAGTCGCTTAATTTCTAAATGATGTATTCTAAAACGTCTTTTATGTCTTATGTGTATGGAGTCTAACAAAGAGGGGAAAAAGAGGGGGTGTAAAGTATTTGTAAAATTGAAATACGTTAATTTATAAAAACTAGATTCCATTCCCTTTTTTTAAAATGTTGGTTGTATAAAGTCAAATCTATTGAAAATTTATTTTAATCGTATAACTCTAAACAAAATACCCGCTCTCTTTAATAAGTTAAATAGTTACTAAAAATTGTTCATTTAAAAGGAAAAAATCTTTAAAATTCTCTTATTGTATGTTTTTATAAATAATATTTTGCACGTCAAATCACTTCTTAACTAAATGTAATAATCTAAAATGTCTTATGTTATGATCTAAAATGTCTTATGTGTTGTGACTGGTTGGTTAAATATAGGGTTGATTATCTGCGTTAGGGATATAGGTCACTCTAGGGGTCATTCTAAGGGCTCCTAACTCGTATTGACAAGGTTCGAAGAAAACTCCGAACGGTTAGGTCGACGACCTTGAGAGAGGTTTAAACCTAACACCTTCCATCTATCAACTTTGAGAGTAGAACCTCTCAGCCGCTAGTCTTATGTGTTGTGTTTTTATAAATAATATTTTTCTTGTTTAATCACTTAACTCCAAAATGAAATGTTTCTAAGACACTTTGTCATGTCTTACGTGAAACATATTTAACTAAAGAAGGAAGTAGTATTTGTGACATAAGTTATTCTACAGTACCCTTTTAAGAAAAAAAAAAAAAGAAACTATTACAAGTTAATTTAAAAAAAAAAACATATAATTAAAAAAATATATTGTTTAATTAGCATAAAAACGATTATTTAAGTTACTCCACAAATTTGTAAACTTAAAAAACGGAAGATATAATGTAAGGGAAAGTATGACAAATCTTTTTTTCCTTTGAAAGATTAGTCTCAAAGACTTGAATTAACTTTTTCCCTAAAAATGCCACATTAATTTCAGTACACAAGTTTGCGAAACGGCTTTTGCAGGAAAATAGTACGGTGAATACAATTTTAAGCATTGTAATTTAATTCACTAACACAAATGCGTGGGTGTATAGCTTATAGTTACATTTGTAAAAATCACTTTGCTTTCGTTTTTAAAATATGTAAACACGTTATTTTTCGTAACAAAACTATAAATCTATATTTCTAAAATAAATGATTATAAGGTTAATACGAGAAAGAAACAAGCATGCTATTTTTGTCAATCTCTATAAATGACATTTCATAGTATTTTCATATAAAAATTTTCCTTCTAAATTATTATTTCGAATATGGAAATGATCTGTTGACAGAATGTTGTAAGAGAAATGTGCTTGTAAATTAAACAAACAGATGTAATAGCATTCATATTAAACCAAAACTCGCTAATTACTCAATAGCTAAAGACAATTTCCTGCAGTTCATTAAAACTATGATAAAGATATCTCAACGCAGGTCTGAAGTAACCATTTCTCGCATTTAAAGAGATAACAACACACACACATCCTTGGTAAGCTAAGATAAGACATGTGTGATACAGAAATTGCAGGTTCTAATGTCACTAAAAATTAAAATAATACGTAAAACACTACAAAAAAAAAAAATAATATAAAAAATAATTTGAAACGCTTTAAATAAATTAAAAAAAATGAAAACACTTTAAATAAAAAATAAAACAAAATTTCACCCTCTACAAAGAACAAAATCTATATGTCTAATCATGCACCTTCTTTATCTCTCTCATCTTAATTACTTCCGGTCTCACAAACCACCTGTCCTGTTCCAACAAGCTCCCAAACATGTTCCTAAAACATGTTTACTGCTTCCTGAAAACCCTTTTTGGAAAAAGCATGTCTAATCCCGTTTCCGATCTTATTTCCTGTCGCGTTTCCAGTCTAAAAATAAATTTCACGTTAAACTTTTATAAAGTAAAACAAAGTCAGAAAGATTTCCATTTTTATATTAGGTGTTAGTTAGCAAATAAAATTTTTATTTCAGGTGAAACAAAAAAAAAAAAAAAAAAAAGATACATTTTATGTTAAACTTTGATAAAGTAAGAAATAATTCCATTTTTATTTCAGGTTAGCGTAAGCCCCCCACAAAAATAAGCCCTCCCCCTCTCTCCTTTATCGCATTCACTTCCTGTCGCGTTTCCGGTTAAACTTCCTGTCTACACTTCCTGTTCACTTCCTGTTCCAACATGCCTGTTATCCCCACCTGCCACTTCCGATGACCTTCACAGAGCACAGAGGTCATACGCCGCATACGCCGCTGGCGTAGAACCCCTATTTATTATCTACTCACGTGGCTAATTTGAAGTCTAATTTCAAGGATTTTACGTGTAGTTGCATAAAACTATTGATTGTAGTAGGTGATATATGTCATCCAGAAGACATTTAACCGGTTGTGAGAAATGGCGTGAAATAGGGAGAATGGAAGCAGGACCGACACTGACAGAGGTCTGTAAAGACTTAATAATAGCCAAAAGCGCCATCTAAAAAATTTGGAAACGGTTTAAAGACACTGGTAATGTGCAGAGGCAACCAGGTCAAGGTCGAAAACGTGCAACAACAGACTGTCAGGACCGTTATTTGGCAACGATTGCTAAAAGAAACAGGCACCTGACGTCAGATCAAACTGCAAGGGATTCGCTGCAGCAACAGGAACTCGACTATCCAGATTTACTGCGAGTGACAGGCTGCATAAAAGAGGGCTGTATGCAAGGAAACTCATGATTTGTATTCCACTAACTCCGGCAGTGAAATGCGCCCGGTTAATAATGTACAGATCATCGTCATTGGAGTACCAAGGACTGGAGCCGAGTTCTCTGTACAAATGAATCCCGATTTTGTTTGGAGAGTCATTTCAGACGTGTTACCATATGGAGGGATAAAATCACACGCAATAAGGCTGCAAACATCCGTGAAAGGCATCGATACAAAGGTCCAGGAATCATGGTTGTGGACGGGCATTATTTTGAATGGATGCACTGATCTACACATTTTTACCAGTGAAACTGTGAATACTGAAATATACAGAAATGAGGTTCTTGATCCTCGTGTCAAGTTGTTTAGGAGTGTAATCGATAATAACTTCCTATTAATGGAGGATAATGCGCGACCTCATCGTGCTGCACTAGTGACTGATTATCCAGGATTCCAAATATGAGGAATCCAGAGAATGGAGTGGCCTGCATATTCTCCGGATTTAAATACGTCAGAACATGTGTGAGACGCACCAGTACACCGACTTGCATCTCAAAATCCCCCAACTAGCACTCTCCAGGAGTTACGCAGTACTATTCATCTTGAATACACTTTGTTACCGCAAGCACTTCTGGTTAATCTAATCCACAGTATGGAAAATCGCTGTAAAACTTGCATTTCAGTCAGGAGTGACCGCATACCTTATTGATTTTTCCTGTGTGTCTGTAAAATATTGTAACAGTACAATTTCCTTACCCCCTTTTATATGACACATTCCTATGTTTATATGTAAATTTATTTTTTGCAGAAATAGGCAATTCTGCATTTTGAATATATGTGTCAGGCATGACAAAGTAAAGATCTTGTGCAATTTCATGTTCTTATCTGCAAAGATATTCAAGTTCGATGAGTTTTTATAGTTTTTCCTTTAATTTTTCTCGCCAGTGTATATAATCATTGATGAGCACGATATAATGAGGTATTTTATTTTTTCGCAACATTGATTTGAGTAAAAATATTCATTTCACTTATGAAAGTAATGCTGATTTAATTTTTAATTAACTGTAATTTTAATCAAAATATACGTTTGAACGAAATGTGAGTTTACTATGTCAGAAGACTGTTCAAAAACCTTTCGAATGATATCTCATTCATTGTTGTACATTTTGTAAATACATAGAAAAAGGGGATGCTGACAACAGAAATAATATATATGATATTACTGTGGCAAACATACAGTTGGCTGAAGAAAATCTGCAAATGTTTTTAAATGTTGATGAATAAATCGTAGAGAAGGGTGTTAACCGGTAGGCGGTAAGCATCATTCAAACAGCACTTACAATCATTCACAGAATCTTTTTATTATAATTACCCGAAGGGGAAAAAATCTCAGATTTAGCAGTATACTGTTAACGAATTCATTTGCATCTAACATTGAAGATGACAATTTAAAAGCACGAATGAAAAAAAAATTAAAAAAACTTTCTTTTCTACCTTTGAAGACTCTCAAAACTAAATTCCGGTAAACCCTATGAAGTCCTCATTTTTGGTGCTCCATAAAAATTGAATATCATTATTGCTAAGTGAAAAAACAATGAAATGTTTAATTCGATTTTCAAGAACATATTTTTGCAAAAAGACATTTTTATCTATCACAGCAATTAAAACTGGGTATTAATGACTCTCAGTTTTGTAGTATTGCATCCAGAAAAAAGTTTTGTTGAATCAACAAAAATTTGGTTGACCCAACAAAACTTTTCGTTTAAATATGGGTCAATGGAAATTATTTTGTTTCAATCAACAAAAAAAATACTATCGATTTTTTTTTTTTTTTTTGCAATTTCAAAAAAATATTTTGTATTATCAACAAAAAAAATGTTTTGTTAATTCAAGTAAAATGGTTCAATTTTACTTGAATTGACAAAATTATTTTTGTTACATAGATATATGTGTTATTTTAACAATCTATTTTCTTTTTTTAAACGAAATATATTTTGTTTGTTTAAATAATAAAATATGTTATATTACGATCTTTTTTTGTTTATACTACAAAAACTTTTGTTAAATGAACCAATCTAAAAATGCAATTTTAACTATTTTTTAATTCATTTTCAGCAGTAAATTACGCCTGTAAACCTTGAATAATAACAAGTGAATTTGTATCCTGCCTTTTTTTCAAGCGCAAACCGAGAGAGTGAAAATTCAGTGAGCCGATCCCGGGTCCTGAGAACAGTGCTCTGAGGCTCTACCACTGAGCTACAAGGAACGATATCTGAGCTCGGCATTTCTCACTCTAATATATATGTCGGAACGACTACAACCGCAGCACAAGATGGAAATGTCATCAGGAGCATGCAAATTTCTGCGACAAACATAAGACGACAATACAAAGCCCAGTTTACGGCAACACATAGTTAAATTTTAATTCATTTTCAGCAGTGAATTACGCCTGTAAAAAGCAGGAAAAAAATTCACTGGTTATTATTCAAAGACTACAGGCGTAATTCACTGTTGAAAATGAGATAGAGCTTTTTGCAGAAATCGCGAAAAATGCAACATAGCAGCGCCACCTGTTGCGCGATTTACACCAAAAACTAATCAGCAACAATTTATATCAGGAATTAACTGAATATAAAGTTTATTAAATTCCGTACATAAGTTCTTGAGATAGAGCGCCCACAAATTTTTTGTCACATGCAGACAGATAGTCATTGACAGTCATTTTCAAAAAAGAGTCAAATCGTGTTCAGACCTTCTAAAATCTGTCGGAAACAAGGAAGTCGAAAATTTTCATGATTTCAATACTTTCTTCTTATAAAGATAGAAGAAAGTAATAAATGGGACAGGGGAATTTTTAAAACTACCTTGATCCGTACCAATGAAAAAAGTTTTTATTATCCAAAAGATGTGTTAATCCTTTAATTATATAGCTATATAAGTCAAATAAATCGAGTTACGTGAGAGAGTTATGGCTACTACACAACAATTTAAATTTTGCAAAAACAACGAAATTTTGCTGGAATTACAAAATTATTGTAAAATTAAAAAAACAGATTTTGTTAATTCAAATAAAATTGATGAATTTTTTTTTTAATTTTTGTAAGAGGAACAATAATTTTTTGTCCAAGCAACAAAACCAATTTTTTTACTTCAATTAAAATTTTGTTAAAGCAACCAAAATGTACTCAACAAAACATGTTTTGTTGTTTTAATCAATTCCTTTTTCTGGGTGTGACATTGGAGGAGCCAATATTTCATGAACTTATTTCAAAATATCACGCTAAAAGTATGTTATACTTAGTAAGCTTTAATAATTTCGTAAAAAATAAACTGACTTTAATAAGATTGTAACGATTAAGCAAATTTTAAAGATTTCTTTTGTATGATTAAATAAGCATTTACATTTTTCTTAAAACTAAATCTGCATTTATAATTTTGTTATATTAAGTTGGGACATTTCATATCTCTCTATTCTAAAAAAATAGTAAAAGATTAATAATAGTAAAAAAAGTAACCACGACATATAATTTTGTTATATTAAGTTGGAACATTTCATATCTCTCTATTCTAAAAAAATAGTAAAAGATAAATAATAGTAAAAAAAGTAACCACGACATATAATTTTGTTACATTAAGTTGGGACATTTCATATCTCTCTATTCTAAAAATGTAGTAAAAGCTAAATAATAGTAAAAAAGTAACCACCGCAGTCGCTCGCATAAATGATCTTTTTGTGTGTGTGACCAGTGGTCTTTCTTGGCTTATATTAAAAAATATTCCGTATAAAAAATTTGAAAATTGGTAGTTTTTTAAATAAATGTTCGATAAACACGCTGAAGGAGACAGTTTTTAAATCGAAGAATTATTTTAAGTGCTATTTAATGGTGAAACCGCCCAAAATAATCTGGTAAAAAGTTTTATAGGATCAAAAACTTTGCATAGAAATTTAACCATCATTCGCAGACAAATACTTGAAGAGCTTGCGATGTGCAATCTGCAATCATTTTTTTAATTTGGTCTAACTTTTTTACTTTGACTAATTTTTTTAGGGTTTTTGAAATTTTTTATTCAAAATTTCATTATTTCAATGAAGATTTGTATTATATTTCGAGAAGGTCATTTTTTATCTATTGTTGCCAAATTTTAAAACTGCGCAAATAATAAGATTTCCTTTCAATTAAAAAAGGTATTTACACGTGAATATTAAAAAGTGAAAGAAAACTTTGGTGAAAATTTTGTCACATTTAAAATGATACATTAAAATATATATATATATATATATCTTATATCGTCAATATAAGATTTCGGAAGGCAGCGACATTGTTTACTTAGCAATTTTATGCCAACTGATTTTCAAATGTTTAATTTATCTTATTTAATCATTCATGAAAGCTGCCGTTACCTCTCTCGACAGAAGTTGATTCGTCCTTAATAGAATCTGAAAATTCCTCATTCAAAGGGAAATTCTTGGCAACTGATTACAGAAGATCGCCACTGGTTGTTTAATTATAAGTGAATCTTCCGTAATCTTTTTAAAACAGAGCAAATTAGCGTGTTTTTAGAACTTGCGGTGTCTGAACGGGAGTTGGCAAGAGTATCTTATAGATGGCAGAGCCCCCTAGTTAACCAAATGGAAGTTCTCAGATCATTATTCTATAAATGTAATTATGTTTTTAAAATATACGTACTAGTGGTCAGCAAAATTATTAATTGTGAATTCAATGGCCCGAGAGGTCCGGAACGTTGGTGAAACCTGTCCTAGAATAATCTGATTCGTTAAGTTTAAATATTCGAAAATATGATTTTATTTATTCGCATTTTTAAAAATATATACACCGTGATCAATGAAATGAAATTGAAAATATTCAATGGAAAATAATTTGCCATTTCAATATTGATGTCAATAAAAATATAATGATAGATATTATTTTCCCGTTTTATCTTTCTCAGAGAATATTCATTTCGAAAGCGGAAGAAATGCGCTACATATATCAACAAATACAAACTACGATGCAAACATTTAATATATTTTTTTACAGCAATGATTTACTTTACAGTACTGATAAAAAGTAATTTGTTTTAATTCAGTCACTAAAAAGGTCAGGTTTTCATATGTGATCAGACGAATATCATCCCGCGCCCAGGTACTAACTCGTCAAGCTAGGCACTCATGCCTGGCAGGTAAGGGCCTGGTTAGCGGTGTAAAAAAAAAAAAGATTCGCGAATAACAGCGGATGTATGACTTTTATGAACGAAATTGTATGTGACCCCTAAAGCAAACAAAAGTCTTTATCATTAAGATTAAAAATATATTATTTTTATCATTTAATTAAAAAAACAATAACTTTTCTGTTAAAGAGAAAATTACATAACTCCACCAACATGATATCATACACGCTTCATTTATTTATTAGCAAAACATAACAAACATTTGTCAAACAGAGAAAATGAGAAATGACAAAGTGAAACTTTAATCTTCCATCATGTTTTCAATACATAAAAAAAGCAAATCAACAAGTTTTATTTCTTTTGTTCAAATCTCTTTCGAGCAATTAGGCGTGAGTTTTAAAAGTAAACTGTGATAATATTTCCTGTCTGAAAAAAATCCCAACAGCTTCGGCTTATTATTGGCTTTTATTTAGACTTCTGTTGACAGCTTCATTATTAACACGTAATCTCCTAATATACAGTCATATCGAATTGCATATCTAATTTATTTTATTTTAGATTATTCTTCAACAACGCGTCTGGGGAAATGATAGCCAAGGTTAAGCCAAAATTATAAGGCTCAAATTACCCCTTGCGAAGGTAATTGGGCTATAAACTGGTTTGTAGCTTTAAATCTGGTAATAAAAATAACTAAATAAAAATTCCAGAAGATTTTAGTGTGAAAATAGTGGGATAAACTGCTATGGGCTGAGAAGGTGTGATTCTTCATTGCTTGTAATCAGATTTTGATATTTAGCGATGTTATGATATTAAGATCAAGCATTGTTTTGCAAAAATAGTGCAAGAATTCGTTGTAAAAGTTCTGTTTCATGATAAAAATAAATTTAGTATGTAACTAATTAACTCATAACTTCCACATATTGTTGATATTGGAAAACACATTGAGATTATATATGATATACATCATTAACCCTCTAAGCGTGTGGAACGTAATATTCCGTTCACTGAGCTCCAGGTTTCACTGCAATATATGCAATTTTTAAGATAATATAATTCTATAGATTTAATGAATTTTCAAAACATTAAAGAATGATTAGCACTCTCAAGGGTTACATTCATATTTGTAATGAAGTTTTATTTATAAAGCTGAAAGAATCACATTTTTTTAGCATTTAAAAAAAATGCCGAGAAAACAACATTACAATTTTACCCTTTTTCAAAACGCTCAGAGGGTTAAAAAAGATAATTAAATAAACAAAATTTGCTCAATTTACAATATTTTTCGGCTTGTAATAGCTCTGTGTATTTAATCCATTTTTAAAAAACACCCATATTCAATTTTTTTATTTTTTTTTATTTATTTATTTGGTAAACTGTAAAACTTTGATTATCTGACAGTCACAGGACCGTCGCTATGCACCCCCCCCCCCCATACACACACACCACCCAAGCAAAGCCGGCTATAGACGACGAAGATTAAAATTTAGCACAGGATTTTGCATCGCAGAAATTTTAAATTACAAATTGTTAATTATTAGAACATTTAAAATTACAAATCAATATTGAATTTGGAAACTAATTACTATATTATTAAGGCTTCTTAGGTCTCAAACTAAAAATTTATATTTATTTAAAAAAATTATATATTTAAAATTTTAAAAAAAACTACCCAGAACTTAATAAATATGTAATACATTTACATTTCATAATTATTTAATTTTCACCAATCATTCAAAAAAAAAAAAAAAGTTTAAATAAATTTATGAAATAGTATATTACTTTTCAATTTTAAAAAGTAATTTTTCTTTGTTTAATTCTCTGATTAATTATAATTCATTAATTTGTTTTAATTTTGTGAACAGCTTTCCCTCATATATTTGAAGAGTTATCTTAAAGTTTACAAATATCATCTGAATTGAGACAAATAACGACAAGCAATAGATTTCTGTATTTGTACTATTTCTATAGTGATATATAACAGAAACTGACAGTTAACATAGTGATGGATAACAGAAGGTTTAATGTACTTCGCTTTTATATAACTTCGTAAATATATTTTCAAAGCAGTATTTTTTTTTCTCTTGCATCAATTAGAGAAAAGTTTTAATCAGTTTACTTTTTTTCTTTTCTTTCCATATACTACGAAATTCAATGTTCGTACCGTACAATATTCCTTCCACTAAAATAGGTGTTGCAAACCTTTTCACATCCGCGTGCCAACTTTTTTTAAAAAATATCTTGCATGACCATAAAGTGCCAACTGAAAAACAACGTTAGTGGAACAAATAATAATGAACGATAATTAATAGAAAACTGTTTATTAGGATTTAAAATTATAAGTAACATACATGTGAAAGGATAAAAGTTAAACCTGTTTAAAATTAACTAGTCCGATGTACCAATTCCAAAACTCTCTTCTATCTCATACATGTTAATACGTCAAAATTCGCTATCACAGCGTCGATAAAATCAATACTTTTCGTTAATCTATTGTACGTCACTTAGTATGTAATAATGGGAAGATGCTTATTGAATTTCAGTAACCTCGACTATGCAGAACTATTTTTTTTTGGACTCTAGAAATATTCGTTCTGACAAAAAGTATATACGCATTTTCGAAATTGTTTATTTTAAGGAGTGAATATAAAAGACAATAAAAAAACATAAATTTTGCATAAAGAATGAAATCGATTGGATAATTAGTTGTTGAGATATTTGTAATCCTATTTTCCACATTCTTCAATTTTTCATGACCCTGTATTTCATTCAAATTTCAATTCAAAGATATATTTTAGTTGGAAATGAGATGCTTAATCCGACGCAGTAAGCCGTTAGTTAATAGGATTATCATTTTTTGGAGTTATAAGGATGTTTCTTTTACGCAATTCAGTAATAGAGCATTTAAAGCTTATGACGTCATCAAGCCACGATTTTATTCGAATTGCAATGCATTTTACAAATAGTTTACACATGTTTTATTTTCATATTTTATATTATGCATATCCATGATGGGTAAGTATTACGATGGCCCCCAACGACTAGTTTTTTTTAATTCATATTTAGTTAGATATCACAAATTTTAAAGAGCTTTTTCTCTTTGTCTGATTCCATAGCATACTTCTGTCATTACATAAGGAAAGAATTTTTATTTAAATATAGTGGTAGTCGAGAATTTAATTTAGTATTTATTAAAGATTAAATTTTAATTGATTCATATAAGCACCACTACGCACTGTAGGGTTAATATCAGGTTCGTATTTAGTTATTTTTAACAATGCAAGATTAACTGCAGTCATCTGATGATATGAGTTTTCAGCCACCTCTTTTAAACAGCCCTGAAATTAATTTCTAAATTGTAATAATTTTATCGTCGACATTTTATTTGATAATGCTTGATAACCTTTCATCAGTAGTTTCTAAATATTGTTTTTGTTCAATAAATTTGTAACCCATATTGAACTAGATTGTAATTCCTTACGTTAAATTTACAGTCAATCGAATTTAGACAAGTTTAGTTTAGATAAATTCATGTTGGAATTTATCTAAATTCCAAGCATGATCTAGGGGATGATCTCAGCAGATAGGATTTTTTTATTGATAACGTCTGATAATCTTTCATTTTCAGTAGTTTCTAAAATATTCTTTTAGTTCACTAAATTTGTTACCCATATTGAGCTAAATTGTAATTCCTTACGTTAAATTTACAGTCAATCGAATTTAGACAAGTTTAGTTTAGATAAATTCATGTATTTTGTGTAATCACACTTTATCTTGATGTAGAACCCCAATCAACATCATGTCAGAAATATTCTGTCGCGTGTCGTGTGTTCGCAGCCCTTGAGCCCTTAAGTCATTAACTGCCAAAAGTATGTGGGCGAAGTCTTCGATATTCTTACTGAAATTCGTTTCCCACCAAAAATTCTGAAAGATAATATTTGGTAACTTTAATAGTAAAGTTTTTGTCATTAAATAAAGTATTTTTAACATATTAATATAGTGGTGGCTAGGCAGCTTTTTTTATTTTTTATAATACATTTTTATTTTGAATGTTGACAACCACAAGTATACTCGTTGGTTGGCAGCGAATGTGTTAATATAACATCATTATGTTTCGGAATTTAAAAAAAGAAAAGGAAAGACTACAAAAATTTTTGTTACCTACTTTTCTCCCAGCTTGGTTGTTGTGCAAGTTCATTAGAGATCTTGCGTCCCCTTCCAATTCCCGAGAATCAATGAATTTTTTCGCTAATCTTGTACCGTAACGTACGTCAACGGAACAGCCGCCCCACTTCCAATCCATGTCCGGGAGTTTGGAGAACTTTTTCCGGCGATCACAACCGCAATCACTCACGTTTCCCCGACTGCAGGACTGTGTTATCACAAAAGTAACTCCTGCTGAAGTCACGCTGTACACATAGGCTGCTTCTCGACTACCTGAAAATAAAAGACAATGACAGTTTTTAAAAGAAAAAAATAATAAAATAGCTTTTAAAAAATCGGAAATATCAGCACTAATCTTATAATTAAAGGGATATGACCGTGACGATATGAAGAAGTCTCACATTGATTCTTCTAAACGGCTCAGGTAACTTTAATTCAACCAAATAATCATTTTTGTTTTATTTACTCATTTTCAAATTGAATTAATTTGTATTATTCTAAACGAAACGGCATTCAAGATTTTGTAATAGACAACAGTTTATGATAAAAAAAAAAAAAAAAAAGAAAAGCTTCAGTTATTGTCATATACAGCATAAGAAATGCACAATAAAAAAAAATAAAAAAAAAAGAAAAGAAAAGAAAAGAAAAGAAAAGAAAGAAAGAAAGAAAAGAAAAACAAGAACGAAAAATCATGCGTCAAACATAGATTATATAACACTTTCCAACGCTTCCAAAATAATTTTACAAATCATTACCGTTTAATAAGCTGAAAGACGACATCTAAGTAAACAATTTGGAAAACGCATAACATATTTAAGAAACGTAATTTCAGGAATTTCCGACATATACAATATTCGGAAAAATATCCGAATACGTTTATTCAGACCTGTATATGATCTATAGATTTGTATAGATTCTACTTAGGATACTAAATTTTAGTTTAGTTAGGAAACGCGTAGCACAATTTAAAATTCTCCTTCTTAAGTTTCTGTCAATAAACGGAAATGTGTTCGCGAACTTTTGTGCTGCCCTGTAAATGATCTACAGAATTTATACACACCAAGTAATAGACAAAAAGTGAGTTGAATTTAAAATCGCGTTCAGCAACTTAAAGCGCACTTCCAGGAATTATTGTTAACAGACAGTAGAGAATTCTTTTGTGTGTCCCTGTAAATGAACGATGACTGCTTACACACAATATTCTGTAGTAAGCCTCTTGTAATGCACCTCAGTGATATATATAAATTTCAATGCGTTTAAAATAGGGAAACATTATGTAATTAAACCGCAAACGATTTTTCTCCACAGACGTAATGTAACGGAATTATTTTGACTGTCCCTGTAAAGTAACTATAAATGCTATGCCCACTATATTCCATGTTAAGCTTCTTGTAATGCACCTTAGTGATATATATCAATTACAATTATTGTTTGAAATTGTGTAACATCATTATAATAAACCGCAAATGATTTTTCCCCATAGACCGTAATGTAACGGAATTCTTTTGAGTGTACTTGTAAAAAAACTATGAGTACTACACACTTCAGTTGAAATAGGGAACATGTTATAGATAACGACAATAACATATAAATATTTCAAGGCAATCCGAGCATATTTACGGGAGTTAGAGAACGGACAGACGGCAGACGGCCAGACAAACCGAAGTCATAAACACTTTTCAACTAGTAGTCCAGTAGAAATAGCGAAAAAAGGGCCTTGCCTTGCAAAAATTCGGGTAGTTCTGATTTTTGGATATGTTGTAAAGGTTGACCCTCTAATAAAAAAACCAAGTTTTCGACCTTCTAGACCTTGTGCGTTTTTCACAATATTGAAAAAAAACCAATATTTTTCGGCACTTTTTTCGATTTTTCTTAAAAAACTCAATTTTAGTGCATTTTACAGAAAAAGCACTTTCACCATTTTGTAGAGCATAAAATTCTCTACAACATGCAGTAATCATGTTTGTAAATTGTCCAAATAGGGGGTGAGATACGGAGCCGGGAAAATAGGGTAAAATTTGCAAAAAGTGCAAAAATCTCCAAATGACGTTAGTTTTTGCTTAATAACCTACTTTTAGTGCGTTTTAGAGACAAAAGTGACATTATAAAGTTTGTAAAGCATGAAGTAGTCTATAAGTTTCATTTATTAGATCATTAAATATCTATAATAGACTTTAAAAATCAAAATAATACAATTTATGGTTAAAACAAAAAAAAATACTGCCTGACAAGTTATTAATTTATATACGATCTTTCATTTTTTATATTGATTAAACGATGCAATTAATTAATTATAGTATGTACAATAATAGGAAACTGTTGAATAGTTGAGGGGGGGAGGGCGAAGTTAACCATAAAACCTAGTCGGTAGACATAGGTGCAGGGCCAAGAATTCAAGGTCGATAGTAAAATTAATAGCTGGGAATAATGTAAAAAAATACTTGAAAGATAAATAAGTTATAATTTAGAAATTTAAAAAAGGAAAAGGAGTATCTAAGACCGAAACTAAGGGAGGTGGGAACAAAAGGAGCATGTGGCCTGGGCGCTAGAATGGAAGGAGAAGAGGGCGCACAATGAAGATTTGGTTTGTCGTGTTTGTATTCATTTGTCCCACATATTTTTGTTAGTCAAAGTTTACATTGATGGTAAATGTATCTCAGTTTGAGAATGTTAGTCCCAACAGAAAGAATAACAACAATTACACCTGATAAGATGGAAACCTTTATAAAGGAGAATTGTTTTCCGGTGTTGTAGTAGAGTTTTTTGTTGATTGGCCGTAATCCATAGCAATATATCGGGAAAGAAGATTTTAAATGCACCTAGAGTTAGATTATGGAAGATTGCGTTCGAACAATAACCAGGCACGTGAAGAGACTAATTTAGGAGAACTCAAAAGTGGCATTTTTCAGAATGTTTAATAGCAGTTATTGAAGGGCGATTACAAGACTCATCGGTTGTGACCCGACCAAGCACAGAGCGCCTTTAGAGGCTACATTTTCCAAGTAAGTTCAGGAACAGAATAATGATGAATAATTATTTCAAAGTCCTTGACAGCTGGTACATATTTGGCGTGCGGTTTACGCCAAATTCCTTTGAAGAATTACCGATTTGGCGATAATATATGCAGAGAGGTACAGAAGACAGTGATGATATAAAATAACCAAATGAGATATCTATGAAAAATTGCATCCTCAATGCATAGCGTTATAGGGTTGCGAGAGGACAAAAGTTAGTCTTACTGGGAACAGAAAATTATCCCAAGGATTTAGACAAAACATCCGCTGATTGTAGAATCTATGAATTAATAATAGACATATCTAACGGCTACATTTATAAGTGTAAATGCAGAAGTGCAGACATGAGAAGGAATTATTCTTTCTTCTTTATTTTTTAATTCAACAAAATTACATCTGCAAGAAATAGAGTGTAGGAGGATGATTTTGAAATGAAAGCGATATCTTTAATAATAGAAAGAGATATATTTAAATGCAGGGAATGGGTTGCACAGGCAAATTAAATTTAGAATATAAATTTAAAATAATTAAATTAAATGCATATTGAATACGAAGAGAGGGTTAACTATTAAGAAAAGCATATATAATGGAAACTCCATTTTCCATTATAGGTGTTTTGAATTCAGTTTTAAATTTTAAAATAAAGGAAATATTAGAAACTTATCCTGAACATAATCAAAAAAGTATAAAAAGTGCAGAAAGTGCTCGTCGCTTGAAGTTTCGTACTTCATACTTCTTCAATGAGACTATGTTTCCACAGATGCCACAAGAAATATTGTTGGGGAATGCAAAAAAAATGAAGAACTTTTCATATATATGCTTCGAAATGAATTTGAAAAAGCACAAATAATCACTACGCAGGCCATTGAAGATGCAGATGTGCTAATAGTGAACACAGCTATTTCCCAAGCCCGTGATTACGATGCTGTCATTGTCAATGGTGAAGACATGGACCTTCTTGTTCTTGTGGCTTCTCTAGCTGCAGACAATGTTTATTTCCGAAGGGCCAGGAGAGGTAAACTGCCTGATGATCTCTACTCCAAAGAGTGTTTCAAACTTAAGGAAGTTGCACAAAATATTCTTTTTCTTCATGCAGTAAGTGGTTGTGACACCACTTCTGTGCTCTACAGCCATGGGAAAATGAAATATTGCAGAATCCTTCAGAACCCATCCCTGAACCAAAAAGTTCAAATCTTTAAAGCCTCAAATGCACAGAGGCACAAACTTGTTGAAGCCACAGAAGGTGTACTTCTTGCCCTGTATAGAGGTGATCCCAACTAAAACTTAAATGTATTGCAGTATGTCAGCTTCACTAGAGCAGCTAACAATATTAAAAAAAAATTTAGCTAGACTACCACGTACTCGTGATGCTGCTGAATATATGCATTCAGACATGGCTGGGAAACGATAAGGATCCTCTCGAATGCGGCTGGAAATGGGGTGGTCATGGGCTCATTCCAGTCACCATGATGAATGGACTAGCTCCTCAAACTCTACTCGATTTCATATCTTGCCAATGCAAAAAAAAAAAAAAAAAAAAAAAAAAATTGTAGTACGAATTGCAGTTCTAGAAAGGCAGGCTTGAAGTACTCAGTTATCTGTGTGAAGTGCCACAACCAACTATGTGGCAACGCTCCTGATATTATACTGACCTTGAGGACTTTGATGACCTAGAAAAACCAATCGAGTCAAGTACAGAGACGTACGATGAAGTATCTGAGACGATGGTATCATTACCAGGGCCAAGCAGCAGAAAAAGGAAACATATATGACAAAGCGACTATATAATACTTACTATGCATTTGTTGATTAATTTATTGTGCATTCTATAATTAATTAACCACATCGTGTGTTCAATATCAAAAATAAAAGCTTGTTTTTTAAATTAATAACTTGTCAGGCGGTATTTTCCTGTTTTCACCCAAAATCTTTTTGCTGTGATTTTTAAGGTCTATTACCAATATTTAATTATCTAATAAATGAAACTATAGACTATCTCATGCTCTAAAAAGTTGATTATAACAGTTTTGTTTCTAAAATGCACTAAAAGTGGGTTATTAACAAAAAATAACGTCATTTGTGGATTTTTGCATTTTTTCCAAATTTAACCCTATTTTCCCAGCTTCGTATCTCACCACTCCCCCCCCCCCCCCTATTTGGAAAATTTACAAACATGAATACTGCATGTTGTAGACAATTTTATCTTCTACAAAATGGTGAAAATGCTTTTTCTGTAAAAAACACTGAAATTGAGTAATTTAAGAAAAATCGGTTCCATTCTAGCGCCCGGGCCACATGCTCCTTTTGCTCCCACCTCCCTTAGTTTCGGCCTTAGATACTCCTTTTCCTTTTTAAAATTTCTAAATTATAACTTTTTTATCTTTCAAGTATTTTTTTACATTATTCCCAGCTATTAATTTTACTTTCGACTTTGAATTCTTGGCCCTGCACCTATGTCTACCGACTAGGTTTTTTGGTTAACTTCGCCCCCACCCCCAACTATTCAACAGTTACCTATTATTGTACATACTATAATTAATTAATTGCATCGTTTAATCAATATCAAAAATAAAAGCTCGCTTTTAAATTAATGACTTGTCAGGCGGTATTTTTTTTGTTTTAACCATAAATTGTATTATTCTGATTTTTAGAGTCTATTATGGATATTTAATGATCTAATAAATGAAACATAGACTACTTCATGCTTTACAAACTTTATATTGACACTTTTGTCTCTAAAGCTCACTAAAAGTAGGTTATTAAGCAAAAACTAACGTCATTTGTGGATTTTTGTACTTTTTGCAAATTTTACCCTATTTTCCCGACTCCGTATCTTACCCCCTATTTGTACAATTTACAAACATGAATACTGCATGTTGTAGAGAATTTTATGCTCTACAAATTGATGAAAATGTTTTTTCTGTAAACTGCACTGAAATTGAGTTATTTAAGAAAAATCGAAAAAAGTGCCGAAAAATATTGGTTTTTTCAATATTGTGAAAAACGCACAAGGTCTAGAAGGTCGAAAACTTGGTTATTTTATTAGAGGGTCAGCCTTTACAACATATCCAAAAATCAAAACTACTCGAATTTTTGTAAGGTTGGTTGGTTGATTATTGACGGCCAATTATCTACACTAGGGATATAGGCCCGGGGGGAGTGCCCTTCGTGGGGGTCTTTCTAAGGGAACCTAACCCGTATTTACGCATGGATAAATCCACGGCTCGAAGAAAACCACGAAAACTCCGAACGATTAGGCCGACGGGCGCGATTGGGATCGAACCCAGCACCTCCCGTCTACCAGCCTCCAGAGCACAACCTCTCAGCCACTGGTGGGGCTCTTTTGTAAGGTAAAATGTTATTTCTACTGGACTATAGGAAGTGTTAAAAACGGATTTAATTTGCAGCTTATGTTCGAGATTTATCGAAAATGAATACCCAGGTTTTTCATGAAACTTCATTTTTACCCTTCATGAAACCTTTAACCCCTTCAGGGTCGCTTAATATTTGAAAAAACCATCAAAAAAGTACCTATTTTTTTTTTATTACAGAAACTGAATAATTATAAGGTTTCTAAATAAAATATGCAATTAGTTTTTTTTAAGGCAAAAAAACAATATGTTATAGAACAAATTCACATTTGTAGAAAAGCCATCATGCGAGAATTCTGTGTCTTAACACCTTAAGCGCCTAATAAGTGTAGGCTACTTTTTTTAATGATTCAGATTCCCACCCCTTTTTTTATGTAGAAATATTCACCGTAGTTTACGGAAAATAAAATGATGCGAAAATAAAGCCAATTACACTATTTAAAAAAACTGGTGGGAGTCAAACAATCTGAATTAAAAAAAAAAAAAAAGTAGTCTACACTGCCCGTGAAAATCACGGGCGCGAGAATTAAGGGGTTAAATTTTTCTGGTTTCAGAAGTTTTTCCAGCAGTTAAATCTTGATCCCGGAAATATGACGGGCACGAGAAATAACGAACGACACCTCAGTCCGTGATATTGACGGGAGCGAGAATTAAGGGATTAACTACTGGTCAGGACATATACGTCCCAGTGGATTATTATTTTTTTTTTTGTACCACTTTTTAAAAAGTAATATCCGCCGTACACTTATACTAGGATATTTTCAAGAGAAATCTACCACAAAGAATTTTTGTTGTAAATTGTGGTACGATTGAATATAAAAATAGTCGTCAAGTCCTCGGCCGTAATCAAAAAATTACATTTGCTTGTGTTTTTAAAATGTTTCCACAATTTCCAACTTCTATAAAATTTTTATTTCCTATTATTGAAGAAATACAAATTTTGTTACCAAGTTAGTTATTTTAACTAAATTAAATCATTTTATTTTGTCTCAATTTGTCTAAAGAAAAATAATAGCCTATACACTGCAAAAAAAAAGTGTTGATTTTACAGTTTAATACTGGCATCCCAGCTGCCAGTATTATACCGTAAAATTAACAATATTGCACGGTAGCGTATTACTGCTTCTTTTACTGTTTATTACTGTTAATTGTACGGTATAATACTGGCAGCTGGGGTGCCAGTATTATACTGTAAAATCAACACTTTTTTTTTTTTTTTTTGCAGTGTAGGTTTGAATGATATAAGCGTTATCCAGTTCCAGTGCATCAATTCTTGGAGAAAATGCTTTAAAATTGAAAAAATAAATAAGTACGTTTACTGTACAATAAGTACACTTACAGTACTTAAAAGAGAAAAGTTGTTTAAATATCCCTTTAAAGTTATGTCAATATTTTTTAAGATAATAAACCGGAAAGTTTTGCTAACTTTTGTCATTTCAAAAGCACTTGACTCCTTAATTTTGACATTTAAATACGTGCTAAACACTTTATTGTTTTACCTCCCGTTTTTGTACAATATCCCGAAAAAAAAAATCCGAAAGATGGCTATAACTTGAGTTTTAATTAATACAAAAGTTAACGAAAAATACGGTTTTTTAAATCATATAAAGCTCTTTATAATCGCATGTGATTTATTTTACATTAAAAATTACGCCAACTTTTGCTTTCAAATGATAACACCCACTTTTGACACCAAATTTGAATTTCTTGGAAAAGGTAAAGTTTCATAACTCTTCACAGAGTTATTAAAGAAAATGGATGGGAGGTTATCTATAAATTTCGAAAAATAAAATTAAGATCTTACAAGGGTATTAGGAGCAGGTATTGGAAACATTCAATCAAGTAACCAGAAAAACTATAGAAAATATCTAAACATATTAAACTTACTTCAAAAGAAACTAAATTTAGTACATTTTTTTTCCGGTGAAGTTTTTCTTTCCTATACCCACTTTAATAACAAGAGACGGTTCCTTTAAAGTGTCAAAAAGTTAATTTTTTCTAAATCTTTAAACTAATAATTAGAATGAGCTATAAACTAACTTTTTGATGATTTTGATTCGTTTTATGCAAATGTTAATGTAAGTCATAATTTTTAATATGAATTTATTAATAATTTTCATAATTAAAAATCTGTTTTTGAATCGAAATAATGCCTGTAATATGTTTGAGCCTATTCCTCGCATTTCATTAAAAAATGAAAATTTAATTGGATGATTTTATGGGAAGCTATAAGTTTGTCACATGGATTTAAGATTAACATCCTTAAATTTTGACCTTTTCTAACTCTACGAAGATTTAAGCAAAAATGTATAAAATATACCTTTTTCCGAACTGCCTTGATCCAAGAACTCATATATGGTCTCAAAAGTGGGCGTTGCCAGTTGAAAATTGACAATTGGTATAATTTTTAATATGTGGACAATCCCTAATGACAAAATAAACCACATTCGATTATAAAGTACTTTATATGCATTAAAACGGTACTATTCGTTTATTTCTGCATAAACAAGAACTGGGGTTCTAGCCACCGTTCAAATTTTTTTTTTCTGAGGAAGAGGGGTTTTGTATCATATACATTAGGCATGTGAAACACGTAACCCGCGGGCCACACTTGGCCCGCCGACAACTTATCAGTGGCTCACCAAGCCTTTGGCATTTTCCCTGTGTTTGATTTGATTCATGTTTGATGCAGAAAATATACTTTTCGTGAACACACCTGCACGGACTGTATCTGCTATTGAAAATGTTTTATAGGAGAATTTTTTTATTCGAAGTATCTACCACTATTTCAGAACACTAATCTTCGCTTTATTTATTAACAGGCGTTCCGTGATAAAATAAAGAAAATATTGCTACTAAAAAAAGTATAGCTATTTTTGAATAAAATCTTCCACAACCTGGTAGCATTGCCTTGGCATTAGGTATGGCAAATACACTCTCAGAAAAAACTGTAAATTTATGAGCGTTTGCCCTTCAATTTTCACGGGCAACAGCCTTATTTGATGAAAAACGGTCTGATCCACTAAATAAGCGGCCTTATACCTTAGATACTTAGAAAATTAAGGGCAATCCAGATATTTTTTACAGTTCTAGCCCATATGTGAGCAAAAATACGGTACGATCCCATACATTGTCCTCCGCTAGGGTGTAACCCTTCATTTTACTCGTGTTTCGAAAATTTTAACCTGCCAAAAAAGTCATTCTGTGATGATTATCTAACGTGCTACGTGCTACGGAACAGTAAGTAAAGTGTTATTGTGTTTTAAAGTGCATTATATCCTGCGCATTATAATGCTGCATTACTTTGCCCCGTAAAATTACGGGCTGCACAAAGTGATGGGCATGGATTGTTTTTTTACGGGGTATGACTGGAATCTCTGCTGCCGGCCCCTGCCCGTAATTTTCCTGCAATTTTTTTTTACAGTGTATAAGAAAGTATATAGTATACGTATATGGTCAGATCAAACTTAATGTTCCAGCTTTAGGAGATTGTGGATTCAAAAATAACCAATCAAAAAGCTACAAAGAACATATCATGAATCTGAAACTTTAAATATTTATAAATTTTTTATAGTATTTTTTTTATAAATTGTTATGTGTTTTATGGTGAAACTAATACTTCACTGCTCCCTTCGATTTTCGGCATATCTCTATATAATAAAACACAGTGTAACCATGCCGGTTCTGACCACTCTGGTTTGCGAATCGATAGTAGCTAAACGCCATGTTAGGCTTAATGAAAAATACATGACAGCTATCTCTATATAATAAAACACAGTGTAACCATGCCGGTTCTGACCACTCTGGTTTGTGAATCGATAGTAGCTAAACCCCATGTTGGGCTTAATGAAAAATATATGACAGCTAAATGATAATTTCTTCTACTTGAAATTATACCTGTTCAGCATATTCTCGTATAAAACATGTATATCATATCCAGTTATAATGTTTTAAGTTTTAAATTAAAAATAACAGATTAAACATCGGATTACCAGTTGTAAACAAACGAATACTGTTGCCATTCAGAAACACAAATTCCAAATCTAGAAAAAAACGAATGACTCTTTGAACGTTTCATTAAAATATCCCATTATGCTCTTAAAATATTTGTAAGAGCATATTAAAGTCTTTAAATATTTTAAAGGATTTTTTAATTTATTTCTGTAAGTATTTTTTTCCTGTAAGCACTTTTTTCAGAAATAGCGGTGATACCTTTCGAGACTTTGCGATGATCTACCAGTATTTTATATATCGTTCCTAAATACTCTTCTGGCGCCATCTATTGGCAATAAATACAAGTTATACTTTTCCGTATAGATACCTTTCTGTTGAAAAAAAAAATAACATAATAATAAAGTTGTAAAATAATACAAAATGTATATAAGCATATTTTTAAAATAAGAAAAGTTCAGGACGTATTGATTTATTTCAAAATCAACTTTTTTAATGATTTAAATTATTTTTGTTATTAATTTTGAAAGGGAAATATTTGACTTTGTGTAAAAGGTAATGCATTCTTTTAGATTTGGAATAAACTAAAAGATATTTTTTGTATTATTGAGAGCTAAAATTATTACCTATAGTTTACTTATAATAATTAATTATTGAGATCTTAATTAATTATTGAGATCGTTATTAGGATTAAGATTTTAATTATTCATAAAAATATTTGGAAATTTTTAGTTGAAAAACAAAAGTAAAGAAAAGGGTTACGTTTCGTAAAATTTATCATTAACGTAACTACCATTAACAGTAAAATTTATCATTCACGCTGAACTCAACGGTTCAGGTCAGTTTTGCTTATTGTCGATAAATAGTATATGAATATTTTTGTCAATTATTTCAAATTTTAAGTGAAAACCATGATTTCTACCCACCGTCCTAGGACGGGCATTTACACTTAGTTACAAAATAATGTGCAGTATTTATTAGGTACTAAACTGTGTATAGAAAAACTATTAAATTACAGTGCTAATTTACAATAATTAAACGTTTAAAAAATAGCTTTTAAATAAATAGCCTTGAAAGTGACAGGAATTATCGACTTGTTTTTGTGTAAAAAAAAAAAATCCCTGGCACTTGGAGCATTCAAGAGGATTTTGTATTTGAGATCATTAATTATTTTCATTTTTTAGGTTACCTAACGTGTCATTATTAATGAACCTTACGTGATCTTTATCTTCTTATTCCCTTTTGACAGACATATTCGTACTCGCATACATTTTAATAATTTCTAAAAATTATGTTAAAGTTTCCAGTGTGAAAAAAAAAAAACATGATTAATTAAAGATGAACATCACAGATTGACAAAACTCGATTTACAATACTTTTATATTCAAATAAAAACTTTAAATTTTGTATGTAGAAACTCTGTTGGAGTTTGCGAAGAATGGTACTCAAAAATTTCTAGAAAACTCACAATGTCTAGAAAAACTTCGGAAAAACAAATTGTTAGGTTTTAAACTGATACTTCATTTTAAAAAAGTGTATTCTTGAAGACCATTAAATGCAATGCATCTGCTTCAATAAAGAAAAACTATTACTTGCATTTGTACGCAAGTCAAAATCATTCATTGCTAAGTTATAAAAAAATGATGCCCTGAGCAGTTAAAGGAATTTGAAAATAATATAAGTATCATTGCTATAAAGATTCATGATATAGTCAGAAATTTCAATAATGAAAACAAATCTATAATTTCAATATCTGTTGCCCATTACACTGTATTTCATGAAAATACATAGATGCACGAAATTCCACTCGATTGGCAGCTTTTATTCGCAGACATGATGTGTACTTAACATATCATTGGCATGTGATTTAGTGAAAGATCTTCTGTAAATGATTACTATTCCCGATCCAACTTCCATAGATGATATTTTTGACTCAGTTATACAATAAAAGATTTAACAATGTTTGTCGTAAAAAAAATTAAGCTTGTATTTAAAATAATAGTACTCTTGCTATATATATATATATATATATATATATATTTAAGAGGAGCGATTTGAACAAAAGATTAGATAATAATAATTTTTTTAACATTTTGATTGCGATTAAATTTTTAAATGACAGATATGTGTTTTAAAATATTTTTTATTTTAATATGAACATATTTTTATCTATGTTCGGCAGCACAACATCCTTGCTATTTTTAATTTTACAGAATAATAAAAATTAGTAAAAATTAAAAGTAACATAAATTAATATTTTACTTAATAAACATTTCCTTTACAATTTTCGAGTGAGTAATTTTAATTTTTCCGGTAGGTAGCTTTGGAATTTTTTATGTTTTATTTGTTTATTTCTTTTTTTAACAGATTTGTATTTTGTACATGTTTTGTTTTCTTTTTTCTAATGTGGCCCGCAGCTTTGTATACAATGGTTAATTTGACACTCGGAGGTAAACGAGTTTGACATGCCTGATATAAATGTATCATTTAATAAAATAATACGAGAAATTTAATAAAATAATACACGAGATTATATTTCTATCAAATAAAAAAAGTGAAGACATTGTATTAGGGAATAAGATATAGTTATCACAGTTCTCTGAAATATCTAAGAATTTACAGTAATGATAGTATCAGAAATTATAAATTTATAATATCTACATTTATAATTTCAGATTAGCATAATCAAGTGCAGAGCAATATAAGAACAGTACTTTACAAGTATAGAGCAATATAAGATACTTTTTTTTTTTCAATCAAGAAAGACTAATTGATAGATACAGATCCAAACATGTAATTTCTGAAATATTTTTGATTATTTGCACATCTTATCTCTATCAGTAACTATGTCATTCTTGACATTTTCTAAAACGAATTACTACATTTATAATTTCACATGAATAAAGATCTACATCTATATCTTTACGAGCAGACATCCTTAGTGTCACCACCGTAATAAGTAATTGGCACTTAATAAAAAAAATAATACCTTACATCTCCAGAGGAAAGTAAATTTCGCTCTATCGACTTGAAAGCAAATTAGGATTTTAGTTTGAAGTGTTAAATTAAAAAAAAAAAATGAGCATATATGTTTTGTAAAATAATCTACATGAGGACAGATTTCTGTTGAAATCCGAAACAACATAATTAGAATAAGGAACATTGTGTATATCATCATAATTCCCTGTTGCTATTGTCTTTTCAACAACTGAACAATGTAAAATATTTTTATAATATAAAAAAATATTTTCTCAAGAAAGACTAATTACTAGACATATTCATTCATGCACCAGATGCTTTTTTATGATTTATACCTTTACTCCCCTATCTACCAATATGTCATTTTTGACATTTTTTTCTAAGGAAAGTTACCCCACTCTATTGAAACAGACCTATATTATTACTGGCACATACTCTTAGTGTCACCAACATAACAAGTAATTGGCACTCAATTCAAAAGGGATATTCTATATATCCCCAGAGTAAAATACGTTTGTTTCAAACGACTTAGAAACGTTGAAATGTATAATCATATAGTTAGTGTCGACTATCTTAATGCTAGAGTGATACAATGTAATATTTAATGTCTACTGCCCTCTGCCAAATATGTTTCATAGGAAAGTTTTAATTGACAGCTTTGAATTTTTTTTTTCTTTTCGCTCTTTAACACTGCAAGTCAAGGGGGCCCATAAAAGAGGTCGGCCCACTTTTCCCATTCGTTCTATCCTCTTGGGAATGAAGTAAACCTATGTTGCTAAAAGATATCGTAGTTTTATTTTTCCTTTCGGCTCTGTTATATTAGTAAAAAGATATTGGTTGCACGATTGTGATAATTCACGGCGATAAATTTAGAAGAAAATTATCTAAAGACAGATTTGTTTCCTGGGAAAAAATCTAGAGTGAATCCACTTGACAATGTATATAATACCTTCTTTAAAACCAAAATATGACAAACAAATATTTTCAACAAAATCTGACCAAATCTCTAATTTAAAGATGGCAAGTATTTAACTTATATATAGAATATCTTTAAATAAAAAAAATAACTAACAAATTTGAACAACAAAACAACCGAAATTCCAATTTAGAGATGGCATGTAGTTACAGAGCAAAAAATTAAAAAGAAGAAGAAGAAGAAGAAAAATACAAAACATTAATTAAATTGTAACCAATTTTAAGAGTCAAAACGCAAGCTAAGCGCAATTTGTAGGTGTTTGTGGTTAGTGGTGCAACCGGGCTTGCCCAGCCCTTGCCCACGTCATAGACCACGGCATTAATCAAAAACTATTAAACCAATTAAGTTAAAAATTTCTCGGAATTTAGCACCTTCGCCCCTGCAAAAAAATATTGCAAATTCTGATAAAAAAAAACAGAACTTGCGTGAAAATGACAGATTTTGTAGATTTGAGAGCCGGCCCACTGATTTTAGAACTATGTAGGAGTTTAAATACTAATATGATTCTCTGGGCCTCCACCGAATAGTATCGAACTCCCACTCTCTGGATGTACTACTAAACTAGATAATGAAAGATCAGGAAGGTCCCGTGTCAATTATTTCCACGAGTCAAGTTATTTGAATTCTACAATAAACCTGATTTTTGACATAATGCACACTCGCATGACCTATAGACAAATGTCTGATGTAACAGAATTCGTTGGATTCGAACGCTGGACCTCCTGTTTTGACACTAGAGACGTTACCCCTGCAATACTAATACTTCACTACATCGCCGCAAGATTTATAACTTATTGATCTGTAACATTTTCTAGGAGATTTCTTCTGTAGAATCAATTGCAAAATGGTTTGAAAATGATTAAAAATGGATTAACTACCTAATCCATTGGCCGATTTGTACGAAAATCTATACACTTCTTACGACAGTGGTCTATAACATATTCGCCAAAAAGGAACTCAAATGGAAATACGGTTTGAAAGTTATCATGTTCTCTCTCTCTCGCACAAATCATGATTACAAAACTTCCCTACACTACGCGTTCGGAAAATAAAAATGTATAGGAATCTTAAAAAATACCGCGAAAATAATGAAAAGTATTTCTTTAACATTCTGTTTCATAGTGGAAGACACATTTTGACACCTAAATGTAACTAGATTTTTTAATGTATATTTTTAGCTGAAATTTACAAATCTGACCTTAGTTTACTTCCATCATACTAACATTTTGGCTAAAATATAATTTAACTAGCAAAACCCACGGTTTTGCTCACGTTATTGTTGAAATATGCCAAATGGCATTTGTGTACCTATTTTATTATTATTATTATTAGGGAAAATTACAGTACTACGGATAATTCAAAAATTACTAACTAAGCCAAATTTTAAATACACTTTATTCTTATACTGCACTAGGCGAACATGAGACTTAAATTAATGAAAAGAAATTAAGCGAAAACAAATGGTAATTTATAATGTATTTTGAAGGTTTCCCGATATTTCCATTTTTTATTTGAAATTTCGAATGTTTTAGAAGCCGTTCTTAACGAGCATTTGCATTTTAAAAATAACCACCATGCCAAATTTCAAGCTTCTACTTATCCAAGCTTCTATAACAACTATATCACAGAAATTGAAATTTTAGAGCGTTTTCTGTTCCTGCGCACTTTAAATTTTTTAAATTAAAAAAATGTTCTGTGGGTATAGGTCTCTAAAGTAACCACAACCGTGTTAAATTTCAAGTTTCTATCCCTAACAATTTCAGATAAATCATAGTTTAGAATGTTTTTCAGAACGTTTACCACTCATTTCACCCTTTTAAATTCCGATTTTTTTTTTTTTTTTTTTTTTTTTTTTTTTTTTTTTTTTTTAGAAATCGCTCTTAGAGAGCACTTAAACCTTAAAAAAAAAAAAAAAAACAGCATGCCAATTTTCAAGTTTGTAATAGCCAAGCAGCATCGCAGTTCAAATTTTGTAAGAACTGCTCTGTGCGAGCATTTGCGTCTTCAAAATAATGACATGATGTCAAATTGTAAGTTTCTATCCCTAATAACACTAAATAAAGAATAATTTAGAACATTTTCCGCTCATTTCATACCAAGTTTGTAGCTCGAACAAATCCAATTAAATCGTAATTTAGAACGTTTTTAGAAAAATTTCCGCTCATTTCACCCTTTTATATTTCGAATTTTTTATAAACCGCTCTTAGCGAGCTTTTACATTTTAAAACTAACCAACATACCAAATTCCAACGTTTTATACCAACTGCATCACACAAATCACAATCTTAAATTTTTTTTCTCAAGCATCCTTTTAAATTTCGAATTTTTAGAAAACTGTTCTGGGCGAGTATTTATGTCTTTAGGGTAAAAGCCATGCCAAATTTCAAATTTCTAGTCTTAACATAACAGTTCTAAATAAATCGTAATTCAGAACTTTTTCCGCTCATTTCACCCTTTTAAATTTCAATTTTTTTAGAAACCGTTCTTAGCGAGCATTTGCATCTTAAAAGTAACCACCATGCCAACTTTCAGGCTTCTATAATAAATCTATGACATAAATCACAATTTTAGGACCTTTTCATTTCGGATTTTTAGAATTCTATGTGAGCATTTACCTTAATAAAGTAACAGTTATGCCAAATTTTAAGTTTCAAACCCTAGCAATTCGAAATAAATCGTGATTTAAAACGTTTTAAGAACGTTTTCCGCTCATTTCATCCTTTTAAACTTCGAATTATTTAGAAACCGTGCATAGCAAGTATTTACATCTTTAAAATAACTTCCCCACCAAATTTAAAATTCCTAGCCCCAACAGTATCACAGAAATTAAAATTTTAGAACGTTTTTTGCTCCTGAACTCCCTTAGAGTAGTTGTACTGATATGAAATAAAACCTATGTTGGAGCAGAGATGATTGCCAACATTTTGCCACCATTATTTTTTTTAATCGGTTCCGCAATTCCAGAGATTACCCCCTACAATCAAACAAACAAACAAACATTACTTCTTCATAAGATTATCATAAAAGTATAGATTAATTCATTAAGAAATTTACAATATATATATATATATATATATATATATAAACACTATTGTTGTCAATTAATTATTACATTCTAATTCATAATTTCATAGTTTTTGTTGGTGTTTCGGTAATGTTTCATTAATGGTTATATATTAGCATTCAAATTATTATGCTGCATATGCGCATGTAATTATGAATGTAAGTCATTTATGATGTTTTTATATTATGATATCTTTTCATTTTGAATTTCAACAATTCATCTTGATCTATTTTCTTTTACATTTTGGTATCTTATATATATTTTTAAATATATAAATAATGGTGCTAATTGATTTTAGCAATCTTTTAAATATTATAACGCTTTGATCTCTGCTGCAATTGCGCATTATCTTTGTGTATTTTTTATTTGATTTCTACTATGTAGATATTTGATACCTCGTTATATTAATTTCCAATAATTGTTGCATTATTATCATCACAAAGATTCAATATATGAATTTCACTAATCCCGTTGTATTTGTTTGATTGTTACATTTATCTATATTCAGAGTGTTGCGGGAACACTATTGTTGTCAATTAATTATTACATTCTAATTCATAATTGCATAGTTTTTGTTGGTGTTTCGGTAATGTTTCATTAATGGTTATATATATATATATATATATATATATATATATATATATATATATTGTGAATATTATGCAGAAGTTGTGACATTTTAAGGATTCTGTATAATTATTGTGAGTAAAATAATTTATCTACACTTTACGCGTTCATATTTCCAATTTTATTATTTCAAAACTGTTATCTCGTGGTAATTTCGTGAGGTGTTAAATACAGTTTTTGGGATAATCGATGTGAGTGAAATATATTGTATATTCTTAATGGTTTTTTATTTCCTATTTAAATATTTCCAAATTTTAATATTTCCAATTGTTGTCTGGTAATAATTCAGTGTACCTGGATGATTCTACTGATCTTAGCATTATGCCAGTAGAATTATGAAACACTGAATTATTATTTAAAACACATGTGGGTGCATCCAGGCTGATGAGTACATGTGCATGTGTTTTTTCATATCCAATTCATATTTAATTATCATGTGGTCCAATTTTCCATTGTATATGGTTCATACTTAATTTATTAATCCATTTGTATTTACTTAATTGCAACTCCAATTTATATATTTTTTTTTTTTTCCCCTTTCTCTCTATTTTTTTTTTCTTTTTTCAATATTCTTTAGGTATGAGTAAAATTTGGACAATTACCATTGAAGCACAAGCTATGGTAATATTATGTTTGCACATGTTAATTATTAGCTATGTGGTATTCTGTATACACAATATCATTAATTATCTCTTTGGAGATTTAAGTAGAATGATAATAGAACTTGATATGTTTTTTGAAATTCATAGATATTATAATTATATATATATATATATATATATATATATACATATATATATACATATGTATATACATATATATATATACATATATATATATATATATATATATATATACATATATATATATATATATATATATATATATATATATATATATATATATATATATATATATATATTCAAATATATATATTTATTTATATTTAAAACTTTATTAACATTTAATTGTAGATTGCCATCTGTGTTTGTTAATTACCAGAAAAGTGTTTTCAGTTGGGTTATAAAATGCTTTCTAGCTAAATTTAATCTTAGTACACTATTTGGTACGTATTGATCATATACTGAACAGCACAACAATATTCGAATGCATAACCGGCTATGGCCGGTAGCTATTTAAAATGGGTTTTTCAACTGTTTTATGTGTTTTCTTAATTGTTTATTTAAATACAGTGAAACCTCCCTGTGCGACCACCTCTATTAAGAAGATACCAGCTCCCTCATCGACATTTTTACATGGAACGAAATTTGTCCGGATAGGCTCAATGTTAATTTTACCTCCATTCAGAGACCATTCTCAGTGGAGCTCTCTTCAATGAGCAACCAATATATTTGAAGAAATAAAAATTTCGCATTTATTCACACTTCAAAAGTACTTAGAAATAAAATTTGTAAAAGATGAAATTGTAAAATCAAAGCAAACATCAATTTACAGTGGTGGAGATAATTATAAGACACCTACCTATTTTGACATACAGTGAAAGAAAAGATTCAGAGCTTAAAAATGCTGTATCAAATACGACAAAAACATAAATTTATTCTGTTATCACACGTAATTGTTTTAAAGAAATGATATTTTTATAGAGTTTAATAAGAAAAAATTTTAAATATCATGGACAAAATTATAAGACACCCTAACATTTTAATTAAAACACCTGCTTTTTTTCGAAATATGCAAATTTTCTGCACGCTGTTATGGCGTCAGCAGTTAACTAAAGCAGACGATAACCGACTTCAAGCATTTACAAACATGCCACAAGGTACAGAATACCCCAGCAGATTTTATAGCATTCCTTAGGTCTTCGACACATGTAAACTGCCTCCCATTTCGGTAAACCTCACGAGCTAAGATCCCCCATAAGTTTTCGATGGAATTTTAGTCTGCGGAGTGCTCTGAAAGCCACGTTTTTGTTACGTGTGATGTATGAATCCACGCATTATCGTGCTGGAAAGTGTAGTTTTTGCCACAAAGAAGTTCACCGTATATGGCTAGTTGATCTTTAAGAAGATTCTTATACTTTTCGGAATTCCTTCTTGAATGCACAAAATCGATATCGGTTTTCCCTTGAGCCGAAAAACCAGCCCAAACCATTACTGAGCCTCCACCCATTTTGCGGCTTATTTGTACATCAGGAGACTTCCGTAAATCATGCCAATAATAGTGAAATCCGTCAGGACCATCCAGGTTAAACTTTTTTTCATGAGAAAATAACACAGAGTACAATTTGTTTAGCGAAGTTCAAACGGTACATTTTGTGCAGCTATAGAAACGGTAGTTTTTTCTTCATTTTTTTAAATTTCACATAGGAATCATTATGCAACACCCTGCGAATGATTCTCCTTGAACAATTCAGTTTCAAAGCATTTTTAATTCCTGATATATCTTATTCTGTGTAGCGAGCGAAAGCACATGGCGTCTGTCTCTCGAGGGCAAGCAATAGGAGTACAGATCTTTTAATCACCGATCCATTACTTCCTCTTTTCAAAACATTTGAAATTGCACATCCACAGTGTTTAATAACTTTTAAAATATTATTAACTGAAGCGCCAGTTCCATTTAATCTCCAAATTTCGCGAATTTCACTTTCTTTTAATTCTGTACCTCGTGGCATGTTTGTGAAAGCGTGAAGTCGGTTATCGTCTGCTTTAGTTAACTGCTGACGTCATAACAGCGTGCAGAAAATTTCATATTTCGAAAAAAAAGCAGGTGTTTTAATTAAAATGTTAGGGTGTCTTATAATTTTGTCCATGGTATTTTTAATTTTTTTTTTTATTAAACGCTATAAAAATATCATTTCTGTAAAACAATTACGTGTGATAACAGAATAAATTTATGTTTTTGTCGTATTTGATAATACATTTTTAAGCTTTGTATCTTTTCTTTCACTGTATGTCAAATTAGGTAGGTGTCTTATAATTATCTCCACCACTGTATACATTTTATAAATCTTTGCACTATATAATTAACTTCTGAATTTAAATTTAAGTTTTCTTTTGGTATTTATTTTTTATTATTATTAATTTCCTAATTTAAAAGATTGGTTCATAAAACTACTTATTGTCTTATTTTTGACAATCAAAAGCTAGATTTGAACGTGACCTGCATTGAGACCACATCTAGGAGCGACCAATTTTTAATGGAACAAAGGCTGGTCGCTTTAGGGAGGTTTCATTGTATGAAACAGTGAAATTTCAAATTCTGATAGTCATAATAGTGTCCTAATAATAAAAAAAAATACATAAAAATTGTTATATGGGCTAATCTATATAAAATGGTACAGAATTGTTTTACCTCCAATAGGGCATTTTTTAACTCTTCTGAAAAAAACTTTGACTTGAAAATTTTTATTGAAGAGAATTTTTCAGAAGCACAATAGGATTTACAAAATTTACAAAATTGTTCCTTAGAATGTTTCTTAGTAAAACGACACTTGAAATTTAATCCTATTATTTACGACAGCTAGAAAAATTTAAGTTGTCGCTAAAGCCTAAACTGTACGAAAATTGTATGCGGCCGTCAAACAAAAAAGGCCGCCATGCCGTAACAAATGCAAATAAAAATACAATAACACTGTTTTGAACTGTCAACATATGAGGTGAATAGCATGTAAAATAAGAATTTCTTTAAAAAGTGACAATCTCTGGACCACTTCATATGGACTGACTTATAAATCCGGCGAAATATATATATATATATATATATATATTTTTCATTGAAAAAAGAAAAGGTAAGAAATCCTTATGTGACAGAAATAACGTTCAGTTGCTGATAGATATTCCTTTAACTAACAACACTTTGAAATGTTAAAAATTTTGAAAAAAACATTTTTGCCTCTAACTCATTCTACACACGAAAATCATATTTCATTAGTTGGAAATCGATATCAAAATTGAGAGTTATGTTTTAGAGCTATATAAGTAAAGCACGCCACAGCGAGTAACAATAACGATAACTTTAACTGAGCACTTTTTTTTAGTTTTAAAACTTCATTTTGAAAATCTGTGCACCCTATAGCTCCGCCAATTTTTAATCAACCAACTTGACATTTTTAAAAACGGTACGAACGAAATTTTTCTTTCAAAATTTACATTTTATTTTGAATTAATGTCATTTTACTATAAATGCATATTTTTTAAAATGTCTGTATTTCACTAGCTTTTTGACTAATGGTAATAAGTAATTTGTTTTGTATTCTAGGTCAAGTCTGCGATGAGTTACCGTGTCCACCATTTGACAGTCTTAATTTTTTTCTAACTGATCCCGCCCGTCAGCTATCAAGCCATCAAATTTTAATGTATTAACTCAACAAAATGCAGTTTTCTAATTTAATATCTGTATAATAATTTAGTGTAAATGAATATTTACAAACACTTCGCTTTTCTTTTCAAATAAATTTCCCGAAAAAACCTTAAATTTCATTACGTCAAAGTGGTGTTACCCCTTAATTATAAAACATAAATGTTGAAGTAAAAATGAGTGATTTATATTTTTTGGCAACAACGCCTTTTAAACAACTGAAAAAAGTGATGATCACAAAAATGAAAAAGAAAAAAAAGACAACAACAAAAAAAGAAAAAACTCAAAAGTTTTAATCATTTTATATTTTTTAAGTGCCTCTAAATGTAATAGGTAAGTTCTACTGACAAACTAAAAGCACTATACTCCTGAAATCTGAAAGCCATATTTAACAATAGCAGCTGAGTAGCCAAATTTGGTTTTCAATCCAAATGTGGCATGCGCGGGCGAAACTTTCACACCGTGTAGCAATCAAGTTTTTTTATTCACTTAATAGAATAAAAAATAGAAAGGAAAACAAATACGCCTCCATCTTCGGCCGTGTCTTATTTACGCTTTTAGAATTATTATTTGCGCTGTCAAATCTTTTCTATCACAGATGGAAAGGATTACATTAAATGATCTTACGAGAAAATTTCGCGTGGTAGAATATTATAATAAAGAAATACTTTTCTCTATTTAAAAAAAGCCAGCAATATGCTTAATTATATAGTCAACCTCGGTTAAATAATTAAAAAAAAAAAAATCACGTTTTAAATTTATTCTTCGTTTTCCTCCCCCCGCCTTTTTATAAAAGGCTGTAGCATTTGAATAAAATATATTATTATTTTCTTTTCTACATTGCTGCAATATGCCACGAAAAGCTTTTTGTTTATTAACATTTTTATAAATATTTTTAAATTGAAATATGTAACTGAAAATCACTTTTCAGCTTGCTTTTTCTTATACATATCAATTTCTTTTTAAAAAAATCCACTTTTAAACACATTATAAACTGTTTACATTAAAAATATTAGATATATAGTACGGAGCAGAAAAATTGGCAAATATGTAAATAAAGATAACTTTGTTAGGAAAACATTTATTGTAACAACGCTTAAATTATTTTGCTCAAAAAACTCTAATTTACACAATATATGACACATAACATACATACATATATATATATATACAGGAAAATATAAGAAATAAAATCCTCATTAAAAGTCTAAATTAAAATTAAAATTCCAAATTTAAAATTTAAAATGAAAATTTCCAATTATTTTTTTTCTAACTTTTAATTATAATAATAAAAACTAATTTGCCCTGATAAGTTTGTTTTTCAGGCCGACGTTTATTACTTCTAGCTTCAGTTTCGAATTAATTTTTAGATAAAAACTGCTGATCTTAGCATAAACTTTACTTTATCTGTGATTAGTGATACACCTAGGGCTCAGCCAAACCTTGTTTCGTCGTAAAGCCCGGATATCAAATAAAAAGCTAATTATCGAATTAAAGTCCCTCTTATTGCGCCCCCTTCTGTGAAAAATCAGAATTTAAATAATAAAATTCTCATGCGCGAGAGATTTGCGCCTTTTTTTTTTTTTTTTTGTAAAACGCTTTTGAACATTCTCTATGACACTCGAGAGTGCAATTATGACGTAATGTAGAATTAAAAGTTCATAGACTCATAAAAATAGTTCATACCTCTATACAAAAGGGACCTGACTTGAAAAGGAACTGCATGTACAGAAAACGAATAAAGTCAGGTCCAAACGAATTTGGTGTCTGCATTTAACCTACCACTCACGACTTCAAATAAATTCTGTAAGCTAAATTAAATAAATATAAAAGGATAATTTAAAATAATTACTAGCATATCTTAGATACGTACATACAGTGTCTCACAAAAGTGATGGGACACTTGTGCTTTATAAAAAGAAACTGCAATAAAATAAATAAACAAACATGTGCAAAAATTTTTTGGGTGTGTTTCATATTTAAAGTTAGTAACAATTATTACATAACATACATTTTGTCAAAATATTAAAATATTAATTTAGTAAAAATACAATTGTTCAGAACGGAGCAAAAAATGGCTCACATGAGTGATGGGACACTTACTTTTCCATCAAATATTTATCCACAAATTTTACTTTTTAAAAGGTTTTAATATTTTGTTGGATTTCCTTTTACTTTTAAAACATGATTTAATCTTTTTGGGATGGATTCGACTATTTTTTTTGTGATTTCTGGAGTGATTTTACCCCATTCTTCTTGAAGCACCGATTTTAGTTGTTGTTTTGAAGAAATGGTGTGTTTGCGAATTCTTGATTCCAATTCTTGCCAAATATTCTCTATGGGATTTAAGTCTGGAGATTGTGGTGGTGTTTTTATTATTTCAGGACAGTTATATAGCAGCCAGAGTCTAACGTTCAGAGCAGTGTGCTTGGGGTCATTGTCCTGGTAGAATTTAAAATCGTTATGAAGGTTCAATTTTCGTGCTGAAGATTTCAAATTTTGCTTTAAAATATCAATATACTTGTACTGATCCATTATACTGTCAATAAAAACAAAATTACCAACTCCAGCGGACGACATACACCCCCATACCATAACTCCTCCTCCACCATGTTTTACTGTTGGTACCAAGTTCTGTTTGCGAAGTTCTTCCCTGGGTTTTCTCCACACCAAGATTCTACCGTCAGAACCAAATATATTAAATTTACTCTCATCAGCAAATATAACTTTATTCCAGTAATCAGAATTCTTATTTATGTTGGATTTTGCGAAAGCTAGTCTGAGTTTTCTATTCTTTTCACTTACGAAGAATTTTTTCCTGGCTACTCTACCGTGATATCCAGCAGATCGAATTACCCTTCTAATAGTTTCAGGATTAACAATTATTCCATATAATGCTTGTAAATCAGCAGCAACTTTTGAAGCACTAATTCTTGGATTTTTTTTAATATTTCGAACGATAATTCGCTTTATTCCATTGGATAGCTTTGATGGTCAGCCAGGTCTTCTTTTATCCTGAATCATATGATTCTTTTTATATCGTTTAATGATATTGAAAACTGTTGAACGACTCAAGTTAACTGTTTCAGCAGTTTTTCTAATAGATTTTCCACGTTCAATATGCAAATTAATAACTAATTTTCGAATTTCAGGCGAAGTTTCTTTTCGTTTAGCATTCATGACTACACAGAGCTAAAAAACACAAAAATTCCAAAACAAACTGGAGAGAAATACTGCAGACGATTTTATAAATTATTGCCAATTGCTTTTAAGTAAAAATAAAACCCCAAAAAATATTTTTATTGCTTATTTCAGGCGATTTTTGTTGCATATATAATGGTGTCCCATCACTTATGTGAGCTATTTTTTGCTCCGTTCTAAACATTTGTATTTTTATTAAATTAATATTTTAATATTTTGACAAAATGTATGCTATGTAATAATCTTTACTAAATTTAAGTATGAAACACACCCACAAAAAAAATGTGTACATGTTTTTTTAATTTATTTGATTAGTTTCCTTTTGTAAAGCACAAGTGTCCCATCACTTATGTGAGACACTGTACATACATACACACACACGCATATACAGTGTCTCACATAAGTGATGGGACACTTGTGCTTTACAAAAGGAAACTAATCAAATAAATTAAAAAAACATGTACACATTTTTTTGTGGGTGTGTTTCATACTTAAATTTAGTAAAGATTATTACATAACATACATTTTGTCAAAATATTAAAATATTAATTTAATAAAAATACAAATGTTTAGAACGGAGCAAAAAATAGCTCACATAAGTGATGGGACACCATTATATATGCAACAAAAATCGTCTGAAATAAGCAATAAAAATATTTTTTGGGGTTTTATTTTTACTTAAAAGCAATTGGCAATAATTTATAAAATCGTCTGCAGTATTTCTCTCCAGTTTGTTTTGGAATTTTTGTGTTTTTTAGCTCTGTGTAGCCATGAATGCTAAACGAAAAGAAACTTCACCTGAAATTCGAAAATTAGTTATTAATTTGCATATTGAACGTGGAAAATCTATTAGAAAAACTGCTGAAACAGTTAACTTGAGTCGTTCAACAGTTTTCAATATCATTAAACGATATAAAAAGAATCATATGATTCAGGATAAAAGAAGACCTGGCCGACCATCAAAGCTATCCAATGGAATAAAGCGAATTATCGTTCGAAATATTAAAAAAAAATCCAAGAATTAGTGCTTCAAAAGTTGCTGCTGATTTACAAGCATTATATGGAATAATTGTTAATCCTGAGACTATTAGAAGGGTAATTCGATCTGCTGGATATCACGGTAGAGTAGCCAGGAAAAAATTCTTCGTAAGTGAAAAGAATAGAAAACTCAGACTAGCTTTCGCAAAATCCAACATAAATAAGAATTCTGATTACTGGAATAAAGTTATATTTGCTGATGAGAGTAAATTTAATATATTTTGTTCTGACGGTAGAATCTTGGTGTGGAGAAAACCCAGGGAAGAATTTCGCAAACAGAACTTGGTACCAACAGTAAAACATGGTGGAGGAGGAGTTATGGTATGGGGGTGTATGTCGTCCGCTGGAGTTGGTAATCTTGTTTTTATTGACAGTATAATGGATCAGTACAAGTATATTGATATTTTAAAGCAAAATTTGAAATCTTCAGCACGAAAATTGAACCTTCATAACGATTTTAAATTCTACCAGGACAATGACCCCAAGCACACTGCTCTGAACGTTAGACTCTGGCTGCTATATAACTGTCCTGAAATAATAAAAACACCACCACAATCTCCAGACTTAAATCCCATAGAGAATATTTGGCAAGAATTGGAATCAAGAATTCGCAAACACACCATTTCTTCAAAACAACAACTAAAATCGGTGCTTCAAGAAGAATGGGGTAAAATCACTCCAGAAATCACAAAAAAATTAGTCGAATCCCTCCCAAAAAGATTAAATCATGTTTTAAAAGTAAAAGGAAATCCAACAAAATATTAAAACCTTTTTAAAAAGTAAAATTTTTGGATAAATATTTGATGGAAAAGTAAGTGTCCCATCACTTATGTGAGCCATTTTTTGCTCCGTTCTGAACAATTGTATTTTTACTAAATTAATATTTTAATATTTTGACAAAATGTATGTTATGTAATAATTGTTACTAACTTTAAATATGAAACACACCCAAAAAATTTTTGCACATGTTTGTTTATTTATTTTATTGCAGTTTCTTTTTATAAAGCACAAGTGTCCCATCACTTTTGTGAGACACTGTATATCTCTGAAAATTTTTATGTCATTAACCATATTTCTCACTTGAATCTCATATGAGGCTTTTAACTTAAATATAGTGCCTGAACGTACCAAATTTCTCAGGCTGAAACCGAACCGAAACTGAATTTAGGTCTCTTCTCGAGTTTCGACTGAAAAAGAAAACGAAACCAAAACACTTCCAAGTGAAAATTTTAAGTAGCTATTAAGTAAGCTATTATTATATACATACAAAAAATATTATTAACTAAAATAATTCACAACACACATTCCTACCTGCTGAGACAATTTATTTATGCATATATGTGGATGTGTTGCGGTAAAAGAAAAAGCATTATTCAATTCTTACTTTTTAAAGGTTTTGTAAACAAAAAATCTCAGTCCTTTATTCATTATTAATTTTATAATTAATCATGCAGTAAAACATTTTCAAAAAGAAAAAAAAAATCAAAAGACTTACATTTTATCTTATAACGTGATCAAAAAGAAGTATTTAAAATATTATTCTTTAAGAGAATAATAGCATGTCCATTCTTAGAAAAGCTCAAAAGATAAAATTAAGATAAAATAGCTACTTTCAAATTTAATTATTACTATTTTACTAAAAATGTAAAAATATAGGTATATATATATTTTTTTTGTTTATACTATAAATTGTAAAAGTGTTTAAGCCGATTCAGAGGCAAGTAATTGTGTTTCTTTAATGTTTAATTCACACCAAAATTTAAAAAAAAATATTTAAAAATAAGAACATGCATTTTTAAATCTTTTTTTTTTTTACTGAAGATGTAAAAGTAAAATTCAATTAAAAATTTCTGGTACAAATCTTCATTAAAATTATTTGGTATAAAAAATATCCCACTACAATACTCCCCAAGGTGTTAATTTGTTATCGATTTTTCAACTAATTTAAATACATGACCTCTAACTTTTCCATAATTAAAGGAATTTAAAATAAAGCAGGAATAATAAAGAGCGCGCATAAAATAGAATCTCTTGCGTCTTAATTATTTAATCATATCTAAATTATATATATATAACCATCAAATAACATCACAGAAACATCTTACAACAGTTGGGGAGGGGGGGGGGATATTAAATATGAAAAATGAACGCGTACCTTTTTGACTAATATCCAGAAATATGTAGTGAAAAAAGTAAATAAATAAATAAATAGAATTTAAAACAAAGGCAAAATGTAACAGATGCAGGGAAAAATGAAAAGAAAAATAAAAACCTGAAAGATGGAACTCAAATCTGTTATGAAATGTATCCCTAAATTAACAAATAAAACAAGTGGGTAAGTGTGATCCAAGTTCGCACAAAGGATTTCGTTTAATATTCCTTTCAAAACACTTTATCCTTTCTTTAAAAAATCCAAATAAATTTCATTTTCTAAAAAAAAAAAAAAAACTATCTATTTTTCTCGGTTTTTCGAATATCTGAACCAGCCCGATAACGGCTGAAGCCCACTATTATATTCTGTCACAATAATATCTGTCATATGGACTAAATGCGATATTTAAAAAATAATAATAATTTCAAAATTAAACATGTTGTACACATTCAAAATGTTAAAATATGCGAATATTTCCATAATCGGGTTTTTATCATGATTCAATACGTTCCTCAAACTCATATATTTACTATTCTCTATTACTCATATTCATACTCGCTTTGTATTATACTGAAACATTTGAAAAATCCGTTAAACTTGCGATATGACGTCAGATTTTCTTTTTAATTCTCTAATGACGTGTAATTAATCTGCTTTGTGTACATGCACACGTACTCATACTCCTTGTATTATTGAGAAATCTTTCTGTTTTATTACCACTATAACGTCAATCTTTTTTTTATTTCATATTAATCTTTTTTTTCAATTGGTGAAACTTTTTATTTCATTTTTATTTTTCACGTGGAAATCGTCTGATAGAAAATTAATTATTGTAGATAGAATTTCATCATGGATTTTTAATTTTTGGCATCTGCTATAAGGGAAAATGTTCAAATTTAATAAGAAAAGGCTGTTAGAATTTTCGTTTTTTATCTCTATTTATTAAAATAACACGAATTTTTCAAATTTTAATATTTTCAGCTCTTTGCAGCTGATATTCTGATTTATACACAAAGTTTCAACTCTGTGAGTTAGACAGTTTTCGAGAATGGCTCTGTGACAGACAGACAACGGAGCGGGAGCAATAGGGTTTCGTGAGATGAACGAAACCCTAAAAAAGTAAAATTTCGAAATAGATGAAAAAAATTTAAAGTGGAATATACACTCTAAAATTGGAAGGAGTGAGAAGTTGACTCTTTGGAAGAGTGAGAGGCATTTTTACTCTTTTTGGAGTGAATTTTATAAATATACACTCTTTAAAGAGTGGAATTTTCCACTCTCTAGAAAGGAGTGAAATATCTCACTCCGTTGACAAGAGTGAAATAGCTAAAATTTATTAAGATGCAACTAAATGTAAATATATTGCTTGAAGGTGCGTAAAAACATACATAAAAACATTTAAAAGCACATTAAAGTCCTTTTAAAAATTCCAAAACGTTTTCAACCGAAACCCGGTCATCATCAGTGGAAAAACTAAATTGCTGAGTTGAGTTGTTCTCTCTTTGCGTTTTCTTGCTTGCCCGGGATAAACTATTTTACCTCAAGGATTTGGAAATAAGGTGGGATGGGAAAGGTAATCAATGATGCATTAATTCATTCCAGACTGCGTGGATATCATATGATAATACATCGTTACAGACTATTTCTGTTTTAGACATTATTTCTAGAGACTCTCTTATGATCATAAAGTCCGAAAGAAAGAAACATAGTTTTTTCCAATAAAATCACAAGATGGCGCCAGCTCTCGGATACCCCGTTAGAGAAACGAAACGCCTAAAATGAAATGCGTTTATATAGTAGTGCGATTTAAAAAAAAAACTGAAAAAGACATTGAAATAATAAATGAATCGATAGAATTATGGACAAGGCGTGATTAGCGCGCCAACTAGGCCGCAGCCTTGGGCCCATATTGGGGACGAGATCCCGCAAAATAAGTAAAATGATGTAGAAAAAATTCTTCTACGAAATTTTTTATTTCAATCATCGATATCTAAGAAAAACACTTCTATAAACGTATTGCCTGCACTTTTCTGATCTCTAAAATCAACTTAAATTAGGAACGCTGTAGATAAAATATTTTTCTGGGACATTTTTTAAAAGAAATACGAGGTATATCCACAAAGTAGGTTCCGTTTGGTTATATAAAAAAAAAACGTGTACAGATACAAAAAAAATATTTATTGTACAAAAATCTACAACTGTGAAACTACTTTTCTACATAGCTTCCGAAATTTTGTAGGCACTTGTCGTAGCGTGCCACAAGTTTTTGTATGCCTTCTTCATAGAAGGTTGCCGCCTGTGTTTTCAACCATGTGGTTACATGTTCTTTAAGCTCGTCATCAGCAAGAGCACTAATTGTAAACTTACGGTTTTGCTTAACCTTCTCTTCAATTGCGTGAATCAGTTCATCAGTAACCAAAGACGGGCGTCCACTTCGTTCTTCATCGTGCACTTGATCACTTCCTTCATTAAACTGTCTGACCCATCTTCTAACCATTGAATCACTCATAGCATTTTGTCCGTAAACCTCGCAGATTTGCCAATAAATTTCACTTGGTTAAACTTTCTTTGCATTGAGAAAACGAATCACAGATCTGATTTCACAAGCGGCGGTATTTTCAATTAAGGCTGGCATTCTAAAGAAGCACTACAAATAACACGTCGGCAGCAGCGATCTGAAAATGGCGTACATTTCTTCTCCTTCAGTCAGAGCAGCCGTACTCAACCTTTTTTTCTCGCGGGCCGCAAAGATATATTTGCGATTTTAAGCGGGCCGCAACACACTCTTACAATAACGTAAAAAAAATATAGGTTTCTATTGCAAATGGTGCGAAGATTGTTGTTTGGAAAGAGTGGTATAAAACTTTTTGCTGTCAATTTTTCTGCGACAAATATTTAACCCTAAGCCTTATTAGCTATATGATAAGTATAAAACGTAACAATGAAAGAAAGAAATCAAGGTTTTTTTTTTTAATTAATGAGTTTTTTTCTCAATGCAAAAACTTTTTTTAATGTAGATATATATAGTGCAAATTAAATTAAATTGGAATAATGTTTGTTTAGTGTTCATGAATTAAAAATGTATACACTACTATAGCTCAAGTAAAACTACATGTAAAAAGAACCTTGACTAAAGAAACGTCATTTAAGATATTTTAAGGTGATTTTAAATTAGTAATTATAAATAACAAGAAAATGTCTTCCCGCAAAAGTATATAAAAAAGCAGTGAAAATATGAAAAACTTTTTATACACATCTCAATTAATTTTATAAATAGAGTTTAATGATTATGTGTCTCGGGCCGCACATAAAAGGTCGCCGATCCACATGCGGCCCGCGGGCCGCAGGTTGAGTATGGCTGAGTCAGAGTAACTGCCGCGCATGCTCGGAACTGCGATTGCAGCGCTGCTGTGGATAGAAATAGAAACGGAACTTACTTTGTGGATATACCTGGTATTTAACATTAAAGTATTATAGTATCAAACAGCAAAATAAAATTTACGTTAACCAGAGTTTCATGAGCATTTTTATAAAATGAGGGAAAATTTCCGAATACTTTCCAAAAAACATTTCTATTTTTTCTCTAAAACTTATTTTGGTTTCGTGGGAGGGGGGGGGGGCTTGAAAAGCTGCTAGACCTGGGGTCCCGGCAGGCCCCGCTTAAGACTTTGAAACAGGGATCGGTTGGGTTGATTTATGACGGCCAATTATCAACACGAGGGATATAGGTCCTAGGGGGGACTGCCCTCCGTGGGGATCTTTCTAAGGGATCCTAACCCGTATTTACAGAATGGTTCGAAGAAAACCACGGAAAACTCCGAACGGTTAGGTCGACAAGTGCGACAGGGGTTCTTTGAAACATGGAAGCCCGACGTCACACAGGGGATCCCCTTATACTCTACCAATTATGCTTCAACAATTTCAAATTTTACCATCAAAATTTTGAGTAAACAACACTTTCAATATTAAACTAGTTGTAAAAAATATTTTATTATATACATAATTGTACATAACAAATTAATTTTACAAATAAATTTACAAATATGGAACAGGTGCGAATATTTAAACTTCAAAATATATTTTATGCTTTACAAATTGCAGGATTTGACAGTGCAGGGAAAACAAATATTTGATGTAAATTTATGCTTAGCTGCAACATAATTTTGCTTCTATTTTATAAACAGAAATTTGATATCTCTGAATGCTAATTACTTTCGTCTTTATTTAAATAACCTATTCTACTTATTTTATATCATTTCTCCACTCTTTATGAATATAAACAAAATATAATTCTACAGATTAAATTTCCTGTTATTTTCAGCACGTTTGAAATTAAAGTTACCTGTGAATTATACCTCTGGGGGTGCCTAGTCAGGTGAGGGTTTCGTCACCTGATCAAGGTTCTAAATTACGAGACCTATTAAATCTGTCAATTCAACAAAGTTAAACAGAAACCTTGAACCGGCATACAAAGATAACAATAGCAAACCACAAGAGAGCAAGCATAGCAGCGATGTCAACAAATCTATAGTAAGGTGGATCACAGCCATGCTGTGATCAGGCGATTTCCGCCCCACACCCAGGTACTAACCCGTCATGCTAGGCATTCATGCCGGGCATGTAGGGGCCTGGTTAGCGGTATAAAAAAAATGTAAAACATAAGAGAAATGAAAATCGTTGCATTTAATCACTGTTTTTATACCATTTATTATAGCAATAGAAAAAAAAATAGAGTATAAATGTGTCGGTAATAGTCTGAGGAAAAATTTAATAGCTATAATTAAAAAAAAAGACATTTTTTACCCTGACTGAAATCCCCCCTTCCCTAAAAATTAGTTTTGAAAAGTAAATTTGGGGGCCCCTTTGTATTTCAGTGGGTAAGCTCGGGCTTCACTGGCCTATTTGGGTAAACAGGTCATGGGTCTCGGACAATCTTAATCGGGCTCTAATTATAGAAACATTATTAGCAAGAAAAAATGAATGAATAAATAACTGCTTTTTTGTAACGGAATTTTTGTCGTAGCGGAAATGTATTATATGATACAAAAAAAAAGGTTTCAGTTTTCTTATTTACACAGTTGAGAAACACCATAAATATTTGTGATTTCTACACAAGTTTAATAATTGTGCACGAATATCACAAAAGAAACAAAGCTAAAATAATGTAATAAGAATTTCTTTGTTGTCAGTGGCTGTAGCATGTCGTAGATACCAGTTCTCGTCCGAACGCAGAAGTCAAGCAGCAACGAGCTTGGTTACTACTTGGGAGGGTGACCGCCTGGGAACAAGCGTGTAAGAATGAGTTTTTTTTTTTTATTCAAGAATTTTAACAGTCACTCCTGAAAGAGTGCCTATTCACTCCTGATAAAGTGACTATTCACTCCTGAAAGACTGACTATTCACTCCTATCAGGGGGGAAAAAACTCACTCCTTTTGCAAGAGTGGATAGTCACTCTTCTGAAAAAGTGAGTATCCGCTCCTATTCAGAGTGAATATGCACTTCTCAGGAGTGAGTATTCACTCTTTCAGAGAGTCAACAATTTCACTTTTGCCTAGAGTGAATAGTCAATCTAAAGAGGTTGGGCAAATTTTAACTCTGCGATAGATTGAATAGTCACTCGTTTTTATTTAGAGTGTATATATATATATATAGAGGGCTGTATAATAGCCTCTGCTTGTTAAACAGGAGAAGACCCTTTAAATGTCTTCGAGGAAGACTTGAAAGAATCAACTGGGAGCAGAGACTTAATGTCCAATCCGCACCTTACACCAGTGCAACATGTTAGTACCCTTGCCTAGTGCATGGGGAACGAACACGGATGGGCTTCCTCCAACCGCTTGGCCAGTTTGTAGGAATTTGGCCACATCCCCCCTTACTTTACCATGAATTCACAAAACAAATCACGGTGCTCAATTCTCGGCAGTCTGCATGTTCCTGGTTACGGCAGCGATCAGAAAGACGTGAAGACAGAGGGTGCTAAGAATCACCGGGCTCGGCTTGGCTGCCATAAATTGATGACATTGGCTACGTATATTGGACGATCCCTATCTTCGGAAAATCGTTTACTGGAAGTTGAAGATGAATCAGAAAGAATCGACTGGGACATGCTAGAATTATGCAAAGTAAGAAGAAAAGGTGAAGAGAAGATTGACCTTGCCAGTGGACATGTATTGCACTACAGAGATACAGCAGATGGAAAAACAAGTGGCGTAGGATTTCTGATTCATAAAAGGTGGGAAAATCACATCGTAGAATACGATAGTGCATCATATAGAGTTGCAAGGTTAGTTATACACGAGTCAAGAAGATACAAGATGCAAAATTAGCCAAGTTTATCCACCAACAAATATCTATGCTGATGAAGAAATTGAGTATTCCCATGGAGAAGTAGCTTCAATACATCAAAAGGGAAAATGCTACATAAAATAAATAATGGGAGACTGGAATTCTGGAATTGGGGAAAAAAAGAAAGGTGAATTCTCAGTAGAAAATCATGGATATGGGATACGTAATAAAAGCGGAAACAGACTGATTGAGTTTGCAGAATATGAACAGATGTATATCATGAATTCATTTTACAAGAAAAAGCCACATAAAAAATGGACATGGTGTAGTGCAAATGGCTCAACAAGTGAAATCGACTACATCTTGACAAACAAAAAGCATCTTATTCAGGATTGTAGCGTTCTCAATAACTTCAATGCAGGAAGCGATCACCGGTTAGATGCAATATGTTTTTAAATACTAAAGTGGAAAGAATGAAGCTTTTGAAACACTCAAAGAAATCAGTCGATATTATAAGTATCCAGAAGCATAAAGAAGAATTTAACTTGAAATCGTTTCCAAGTACTTCAATCATTTTTAGAAGAATAGCAAGATCCCAGACAGCACACTCTATCTATAAGATGTCGATTTATAGTCTAAATACATCTATAACGTCCATGACATCTTTTAGATATGCATAGCATTAAACAAATAGATGTCTATAAGCCATTTCTCATTTAGATTTCTATTAGACGTCTATGACCTGCAATAGACGTATTATATCTATCACTTTTTCGTCGTCTAAAGGAAATGCTTTTTTCAACTTCCAATGGAAATACTTTTCGATTCATCCAATGGATTTGCGAATAACACGTATTATGCTCATCTTATGGAAAAAGTACTCCTACTTCAATGCAACTGCGCGCATGCGGGAACGGAAAGCCAAAGGTCGTTTGAAGACACTCTCGCCGCGGCTGGGGCTGTTGTTTATTTTGTATACAGCGGCAATCTTGGATGTAATTATACTGACAACTTTTGTAAAAGGTAAGTTATTCATTTCTTTATTTACTTTCCTGTGTAGTTTATATAACACTTAATTACTAAATTCTTGTATCTTACATATATACAAGATTTAGGCTTAATGTTACGATAAGTTTCATCAGTCATATATATATTGTGTTTAAAAGGAAAAATACATCCGAAATGTCGTTGTATAAATTGTATAAATGCAGAAATATAATCTCACAGGTACAACGAAAGCAATAATGTAATTGTTTTTAGTAGTAATTGAGTGTTAATGAACTACATATTGTTTTGTTTATCACTATTATGAATCCTGACCCCACTGAATCCTTTGAACGCCAGTGTTAGATTATTTATGCACTAAACCATAGTATTTATCAGAACTTTCGAATAATATTTAGATTTTACGATGTACATGAATGGAAAAAATAGCTATTATTTATTTTTAAATTAATTTATTTGACAAATTCAGATTTCAAAGGGTAACAAAAAAAAGTTTTGAACATGTTTGCAACTGAAATACTTTGCCCTTAAAGGGGTTAACAGTTTCGTGTATTATTTATCATACAATTTAGAATTACACTAAAATAGCTATATATAAAATTTTGCTAAGACTAAAACTAATACTATAAATAATGTAATTCTTGTTTAAAAAATTACTTTTTTTCCCCTGTATTTATTTATAATTTTGTGTCCCTTCTAGACCAATATTTAAGGGCGCAGCATCCTGCCTGCTCTAAAATTAGCAAAATGCACCGTACCCTTTTTAAAATATCGAAATGCATCCTTAATTATATCCAGAGGTCTCTTGTTAAAATCTTCCCCAATACCAGAGTATTTCTAAATTAATGTATCCAAAAGCTTGCAAAAAATCATAGACCTTCCTTCTTTCTTTAATAAAAGCAGGAGATTATTAAATAAATGTTGTACTGTTTTTGGCTATGATGTCTTACACTCACACAGTTTATTTCTTTAATCAGTTATAAAAAGGAAAATAGTTGCCAAAGTTAGGGGATTTTTTCCTTTTTAAAGGAAAAAATCCCCTAAGTTGGCTACTATGCTTGTATTTAAATTATTGGTTTGGCATGGGCTTGGAAAGCAGGCCAATCAAAAAGTCACCAAACTTCAGTGTGTGACAGTATCTCGTCTATTCCTTTTTTTTTTTTTTTATCGTTACTCAACACAATAATTTTTTTTTCTTGAAGTAATGCCCATTTTTACTGAACAATGACTGTTTTCTGCTTCATTTGTGCTGTTATTATTTTCTAACAACCTGCCCTTTACTTTCTAGAGTGAACATTGTATAACAATTAAAATTCTGATCCTATATGTATTAAATTTTACATTTTTTTCTTCATTTGTTGTCATTGTTTAACTTGTGTTCCGACACATTTTTTTTTTTTTACATACCCAGTAAAAGATATATATAATATTTTAATTGTGTATTATATGATATTTATGCTTGAGTATATTTTTTCAAATCACTTTGATACTAATCTTTTGGTACTTGTGTATTAACCATTAGGGATGCACCGAATATTCAGTATGTAGTATTTAGTCATACTGCTCAATATCTAAAGAAAATGCTTTTTAAAATATTTTTAAAACCCTAGATAACTTTTATTTTTAACTGTCAATAAATAAAAATATTCAGAAAAATTAAGAAATAGAATCATATTTAAATAACTTTTACATTATTTATTTGCTTATTTTTTTAAAGTAACAAGAATATTAACTGTTATAGTGCAGGGGTCAATGCAGGTTTTTTTTTTTTTTTTTTTTTTTTTTTTTTTTTTGCGGGGCCCATTTTGTGAAAAGTAAAGGTTATTTTTGTAAAATTTTATTATATTTTTGTGAAAAATAACATTTTGTAATGAAAGTCGAAATCCAGCTACTCAAATTCGATCCAAGCGTTTATTAACAAACTTTTTTAAATACTTTTGCTGAAGTTTTCCTCTCTGGTGAACTTGTTTGTTTGCAAATTACACATTTTAAAAGTCAAAGAATAATAAATAATAGGGGAGACTGGTACACACTGCACCTATGGGCATAGTGGACCACACCCCTACTATTTTGTTTATTTAAAAAAATTTTAAGCTTCTCTTCTATCCTAATAGACAACAGCACTGCACTGATTATTTATAGCGTTCAGAAAATATGTTTAGCTCAGATTGAACTATTTTATCCTAATTGGTTGTTTTGATCTTCTAAAAGTAAAATTTTTCAACATTATATTTTAATTTTTTTAGTAATTAAAGGTTGTAGATAAATCCTATAAAACAGCTGTTTTGCAAAGCTAAGATACTTGTTTTTATTTAACTTTAAAGTTAGTATGTTTAAAAGAAAGCTATAAACAATATTAATATGATTATTTATTGAATTTCAACATGGGGCACAGTGGTCCACAATCCACTCTGCTCATGTAATGCAGAATGTTCAAAATATTTAATAATTGTTTATTTTCTATAAAGAAATATTGTTTAAAAGAAGTTATTTAACTGTAAAATAAAGTAAACAAAGAAAAATAACAATTTATTTAACATAGTAAGAAATATTTTGTTTTGTATTTACTGCCTGTGATAAATATAACTGTAGTCTAATTGGTGATGATTCTATTCAAGTAAGATTCATGAGATGCAAATTGAATGGAAATCAGTTTATTTTTCCCAAAACTGTAGATGAATCTATTGTTGATGTCAATGATTTCATAATATTGCTCCCAGACCCGAAAGTATTTCAGGAAAATTCCAGGCTCAATCTTACTCATAAGTATTTTGGAATTTCATTTGCAAATTTTAATGTGCGCTGATTTTTTTGTACTTAAGTAATAACTTCAACTAAATTGCAATTGTTCCTGTATTAATCTGTTATTTTCTAAATATAATAATAATATTTTTTTTTTTTTTTCAAAATGTTACTTGTAAATTTATATTACTATGTTATTTTGCGGATAAAAGGGAAATAAAAAAGAATTAGATTAATGAAAAATAGATTTATATTGCATTTCAGATAATGCCTAACAGCGGTCCACTGTGCCCCGGTGGGTGGACCAGTGTGCCCCATTTCTGGGGCACACTGGTCCAATTTACGGGTGCATATAAAAATTTTTATTTTGAAAAATGTATTGAAAACTATGTTATGAGAAAATTATGATGAATGTATAAAGGTATAAGGAATATTCAAAAATATTTTCATGCAGGGATGCACCCGGTTTGTCCGTTAAAGAGAAAAAAAATTTAACTGAAAAAGTAGTCCACTGTGTACCATTCTCCCCTAAATAGTAAGTTTTTATGAAAGGGGGAAATTTTATCAAATTGATTTTTGTGAAGGGTCCCATTTTATTAAATTGATTTTTGTGAAGGGGCCCTAAATAGGCTCCAAATTTTGTCTGGATCGACCCTTGTAGTGTTTTCCCAAGGCATTTTCAAGAGGGTGCAGCGCCCTGCCTGTTTTTTTTTTTTTTTTTATAGTTGTAAATGCGCTCTGCCCATTTTTATATAGCTGGAAAAGTGCCCTGATTATTTTGGGTTTGCAAAAATTTACTGTCGCGAATTTCACCAAAAGGTTGCGGGAAAATATCGCACAAAAATTTCCCAATATTTGTACTCGGTGGGGGAAAATTATAAATTTTGTTAAGCTATTGCAGGTAAATAGCAAAATTTGCCGATGAGTCGTGAAAACAATCATGAAATTTGACCACAATCGCATGTAAAAAAAAACAAGAACGAAAAATCATGCGTCAAGCATAGATTATGTAACACTTTCCAACGCTTCCAAAATAATTTTACGAATCATACTCTTTTATAAGCTAAAAGATAACATCTAAGTAATCCGAATACTTTATTCAGCCCTGTATAGGATCTATAGATTTGTATATATACTACATAGGATGCTAAATTTTAGTTCAGTTAGGAAACACGTAGCACAGTTTAAAATTCTCCGTCTGGAGTTAAATAATACGGAAATGTGTTCCCAAACTTTTGTACTTCCCTGTATAGGATCTACAGAATTTATACACACCACGTAATATACAAAAAGCGATTTAAAATTAAAATCGCATTCAGTAACTTAAAACGCACTTCCAGGAATTATTGTTAACATACAGTAGAGAATTCTTTTGTGTGTCCCTGTAAATGAACGATGACTGCTATACACACACTATTCTGTAGTAAGTCTCTTGTAATGAACCTTATATAAATTTCAATGCGTTTAAAATAGTGAAACATTATTTAAATAAACCGCAGACGATTTTTCTCCATAGACGTAATGTAACGGAATTCTTTTGACTGTCCCTGTAAAGTAAGTATAAGTGCTATGCACACCCTATTCCATATTAAGCTTCTTCTAATGCACCTTAGTGATATATATAAATTTCAATGCGTTTAAAGTATTGAAACATTATTTAAATAAACCGCAAATGATTTTTCCCCATAGACCGCAATGTAACGGAATTCTTTTGAGTGTCCCTGTAAAAAAACTATAAGTGCTACACACTTCCGTTGAAATAGGGAACATGCTATAGATAACGATTATAACATATAAAATTTGCAGGGCAATCCGAGCATATTTACGGGAGTTAGAGCACGGACAGACGGCCAGACGGCAGACGGCCAGACAAACCGAAGTCATAAACACTTTTCAACTAGGTTGGAAAGTGTTAAAAAAGAAAAGAAACATGCAAGTTTCACCTGTAAGGTGCGTGAAAAAAAATTGGGAAATTCGCTTATCTGTCACCAAGAAAAGGCAAAATTTGTCAATTAGTAGCAGAAAAAGATCACAAATTTCTTCAATCGATTGCAGGAAAGCAATCATGAAATTCGTCAATATGTCACGTGTAAAAAAAGAAACATGTGAGTTTCACCTGTAAGGTGCAGAAAAAAAAAAGAGAAATTTGTTTATCGGTCGCCAAAAGAAAGCAAAATTTGTCAATTGGTAGCAGGAAAATATCACAAATTTCTTCAATGGATTCCAGGAAAACAATCGCGAAATTTGTCAGTTGGTTACAGTTACGGGAAATAAACGTGAAATTCATCAATAGTCACGTGTAAAAAAAAAAAAAAAAACATGTGAGTTTCACCTGTAAGGTGTGGGAAAAAAATTGAGAAATTCGCTTATCGGTCGCCAAAAAAAAAGCAAAATTTGTCAATTGGTAGCAGGAAAATATCACAAATTTCTTCAATCAATCGCAGGAAAACATTTTCGAAATTCATCAGTTGGTTACAAGAAATAAACGTGAAATTCTTCAATATGTCGTGTGTGAAAAAGAAAAAAAAAAAAAGAAACATGCCGGTTTCATTTGTAAGGTGCAGAAAAAATTTGAGAAATTCGTTTCGGTCGCCAAAAAAAAAGCAAAATTTGTCAATTGGTAGGAGGAAAATAATCACGAAATTTGTCAGTTGGTTACAGGAAGTAAACGTGAAATTCGTCAATTTGTTGCCAGGAAAAAACTGCTCAATTCGCCAATAGGATGCTGGTAAATATCGCAAAATTAAGTTAAAATTTGCACGTATCAGTAATATTTTACTAAATATTAATTATTGATATACAGTAAAAGACTTTTTAAACATTGCATGCAATGTTGTACTGTTTCATGTAATATGTGTGATATTTAATATAAAATTTTACATATCAATGTAGCATTTGAGGTTTTTGACTGAAAAATTTAAATAAAAGAATAAATTTGTAATTTCGGCATACTTCAGGTCTCACAAATCTGAAAAATCTGAGTGAAAGGAAGCAACAAAAAAATCAAAACAGTACTGAAGGGACTCAGAAGGTATTAAAACTAAACTATTCAAGACAGCCATACTCAACAAGCGGGCATGTGGCCTGGCGACTTTTTATGTGCAATCCGAGACCTCAGAGAAAGAATCTACTAGAGAGTACATTCCTTTGTTATATTGTTGAAAAGCCAGTCCCAGGATCAGCTCGGATTTGGCGCTTTAGAAACTGTCTGTTTTGGCGGTGATCGCTTTCTTGGCAACTTCGATTTCATTCTCGCAATAAAAATAAACGTAAATAAACCAAACTGTTGCTCCTTCTAGGATTTAATCTCAGAGGAAGGATAGAAATAAGTTATGAGAGTCCCACCCCTGATGAAAAAAGGATTGTTTAATCTTCTGGATGGATTTTCTTTTTCTGTTTTTGCTGCTGTATTTTATTTTAATGTTATAAAATGGCTTTGTCCTTGTAATAAATGTTACTTAAATTATATTTTTGAAGTGAATACTTCTTTAGGCGTGTTGGGCATTTTTTGAGATGGGAAAAAACGGGGGGCATTTGCTATAGAAATCTATATATTTACATTACTATACAAGTATGTGTTGCGGCCCACCTAACGTCGCAAATATACGTTTGCGGCCCGCGGTAATAAAAGGATGAGTATGGCTGATTCAAGATGTTTAGCATGCATAATAATTTTTTTTTTTAAAAGAAATTTCTTATTGATTAAAATTTAATAAATCAAACTGATTTAAAATTTGAGATTTCTTGAGTTTGACATCCTTGGATCTTTGCGAATAATTGTTCCAAAAAAAAAAAAAAAAAAAAAGAAAAACCCATAATTAATCATTTTGAGAAAAGTTGGTGTGAAATATAAACAGTCACATTTTAACTATAATAGATGTTGCTGAATACTAATGAAACTTTCTTTGAATCTTTTTAGACTCCCAGTTGAAACACACCATCACAAACATTTGAAGACAGGAAGACTTGCATGAATATTTGGTTAGTATATTTTTTATTAAAAAATGCCTTGTTTTTTAGAATAATTAGTTTGTTGTGAGATTGCAAAATTTACACTACATTGCATTATGAAATTCTAGATTAATTTTAAATATCAGATCTTATGTTTTTACTCAAATTTTTTGGAGCAGAGTGGGAAGAGAGATATAAATGGCAATTTATTTACTAATGTATAATTTATAAATCTTAGAAGTTTATACTTTGGAAAATAACAGTACAAGACCTAATTTTTTTTAACATAATATTTAATGTATAATGTAACACATCAAAAATATTTTTTCTCTGTTAAGGTCCAAATCCAAACGGCTCACTTTATGACTTATTTTTTTAATTCTTTTTTTGTTCAGAAACGCATGAAATTTACAGGTATTCTTATTCAGAAATTTTGTAATTGAAAGACGTTTTCCATTTTTCAAATTTCCAATGCTGCAGCACAAAAAAGGTCAGAAACATGTCATCACATGACACAAATCACTTATAACTCGATAAGTGATTTATTGATTAAAAAAAATGGAAAACTCATTTAGATTCCAAATCCCTTCCATGATCAGACCTGCCAATTTTATGCTTTTGTGTTTAAAAATGAGTCAGAAAGTTTCGTGTTGTTGAGCAGATCATTTCAGAACCAAGAGTAAAAAAAAACAGAAAAAAATAAGTTATATACATGAATTTCTGAGTTTTAAAAAATAAAGATAAAACTGACTTGTTTTTTTATGTATTTCTTAATCTGTAACTATGGTGTAGCAGGAGAAGCTGCTAAAGTTAAGATTATTAACTTTAAAGGATTTTGTAAATTTTTAAACATAGAAAACAAACATTTAAAGTTCATGTCGTATCTTCAAAACATGTATAAGCATGAGATTTCTATATTTTGCATGTATTTTTGTTTCTGTACTTTCGTATTAACTGCATGCCAGCATTTTGCTAAGCGTTTCACTCATTTATTTGTGAAATCATGTATGTATTAATTATGTATCATCGATGTATTCATATGTATGTGTGATGTAGTGGAAAGTTCTGTAATTTGGTTTGCAACCAATTGATGTATTTTAATAAGTGCAACTTGGCACCATTAAGGCTGTTCTCAAATCCAAACAGGCTACTTTATGACACATTTTTTAATTCATTTTTGCTTACAAATGCATGAAATTGGTAGGTGTTTTTATTCAGAAACTATGTAATCTAAACACGATTTCAATTTTTTAGTAAAGTCAGATCTTTTACAAAAGATTGTCAAAGTCGGCATTTTCAACCAAATTACCAAGGTGGTTGGCAGTAAAGTGCGAAAAAGTGTCGCCACATGACCGGAAGCACTTATAACTTGATAAGCAGGGTTGCAAAAAAGCCGGCTAAAATTAATAAAAGCCAGGCCAGCGGCTTCTATTGGTTTTAACCGGCTTTTTTTGGCCAAAATTGGCCTTTTTTGGTCAAAATTGGCTTTTATACGTTGAAGCAATTTATTTATAAACTGTAGATTTTTAAGTATTTTTTAACTAATTTAAAAGACATTTTATTGAGTTAGGATTTAATAAATAACTTAATTTCTCAATAATGAAGACATTAATATTGGAATAACACATAGCAGACTGGTGATTTGAGTCAGAATTGTAAATATGTTACCTAAATTTTAACAAGGAATACTTAGTGCTTAACTATTGCTATATTTTTAAAAGCTTTTTTTTTATTATGATTAATTTAATTTACACTTTTTTTTCAGTTTTACTTCTTTAAATAATTAAATAGGACAACAGTTGTTTAATTACATATTTTATTACTCAACTAAAAAGGCTATTAACCCACTAGTAGAAATAATGCAACATGACAGTGGGCATTGCAGATTTTTGAAGATTAATCTAATAGCTTAAAAAATACTGTAAAAAAAAAAAAAAAAAAAAAAAAAAAAAAAGCAAAATTTTACTTTGTCATTGGATTACTGTTATCTTCTTACTGTATTTTCTTTGTAATTGAAAATTTTGCTTATTTAATGGGTTACTATTATTTCTTGTGATAGTAGACATTGTTGCGTCATAGATATATTTTGTTTTGCTGTAGATTGATACACACACAAATTAGTTACTGGGGCTATTGATAGGCAAGTTTTAATATTTCTCATATCTTTAAAATCATACATACAACAATTTAATAAAATTACCATTTTCCACTGTTAAAAACAGTAATATGAATAACATTTGTTTTTCATTTCAACAAGTTTTATTTATTTATTTTTTTAACTGTTCTCTCTTTTTTTATACACTTACATCTACTAAAATCTCCTCAAATATTATATATTCATCCTAATTCCTCTTTCAACGTTGATCATTCCATAATTTAATCTCATCATATGGACTTATCTGGCATGAGTTTTATAATTGTTTAGTAAAAAAAAAACATATTGAAATATATTTTTATAAGACATTAGAATACTGATTACTAACTAAATATGGATGCTCTCAAGTATTATATATGCTAATTTCATTTATTAATAATATAAATTATTAAGTTTTAATCCACAACAATTTTAAAAGTAAAAAGCAGTATATGTAAGAATTTTTCATTTTTGATGGTGATGTTTTGTTATTGTTTAATTAAATATAATCTTTAAAATGAACTGATTTAGTAGTTATTTCGTTATTTAAAATAATAATTGTGTCCTTAAACTGCTGCACCATGATATTAAAAGAGAAAATGCATTGAAAAAATGTTATGTTGCATAGTTAAGTGCAATACATCAATTTCAACTGACGTTATATTCACCAGCCGAGAAGGATAATTAAGAAAAATAATGTAAATAAATGAATATCCAAGATTTTTTTTTTTCTATTTTCATTTATATTGTAATTTTTTTGTGTTTAAATTAGTTGACACTTAGGTGAGTGGGGCTTTTCCAGATTTTTTTATTGTATTTATTTTGATATTCCAATGGCAACATTCTTCCATTTGTTTATTTGGCATTACTGTTTGGTGATAATTAATTTTTCTTGAAAAGTGGTCGACGGGATAATGGAAAAATCATTTGATTCCAAATCTTCCATAGTCAAGAGTCTGTGCTAGTCACATGGGCTAATGTTAATCCTATGGGAGTGTTAGTTTGAAATTTCTTGTTTGCATTTCAATATTTGTTTGTTATCTTGTTTGTATTTCAATATACAATGGTTCCGTTTTTATTTTTTAAGTACGTAACCCTAAAAATTAAGAATAACAATAGCGAAGGACATAATGAATGATTGTTATTGAAATGAATCATCCCGGCATACACAAAAGCATTGCTGTTTACTTTCTTGCTATTTTTGATCAATTAAAACCAGAACTTTTGTAAAACAAAAAGAATTTTAAGAACCCTGACAACTATGCTTTTGTGCATGCCTGAATGATTCATTCAAATATCAAAATCATTCATTATGCCCATCACTAGAAATCACATGCAAAAAATTAAGGAGGAGGGGGGGCTTACAATTGCTTCATTGAAGATTAATTCAGTTTTCATATAACAAAATGTCATTTTGTGTGATTCGTAAAATGTTATGTAGTAAAACAGTGTTATTATTTTATTATAGGTGCTGCTCGAAGAAATCAGCTCTTACTATTGCAGTGATAATGGAGTAGAATAATAAGAATTTTGTCCTGTTCCAAAGATTTTTTTTTTCAAATAAAATAAAGTCACTTCTTTTTTTTTTTTCCTTTTTCTGTTATAGTTATATTCTGTACCACCTAGTACTGTCACCTAGTTACTAATATTGCTGATAAGGAAAAAAGACTTACATTTTTATTAAAACTTTTATTGAGTAGTAGAGCTGACATGTTACAAAAATGATATGATAATGAGAAAGCATGCAATAATTTTTAGTATTAATCTGAATCATGTTGCAATATTTAAAACTTAAAAATTTTCTTGTTTTTCTAAAAATGCAAAATTGAGGTAGCAGTCAATTTGTAAATTTCCCTTTGTATCTGAAGCTCACATAATTGAAATAAGTTTTTGATGTAGGCAGACATTGACTAAAAAATAATTCTGAGTGGTTCTTTCATACAGTGAGTTAATTGGAGTAACATTTTTGTACTGATAAAAAAAAATTTAAAATTAGTTCAATATGCAAAATAGATTTTAAAACATTTGTCTAATAATTTTATCAAAATAAACAGAATAAGAAATTTATTAATTTGTGTTAACAACTTTGCGACGAGCGTCCCACACATAATTTTGAATCTGATTACTAGTATTTACAAATGGAATCCTTTGCCTAATTTAATTGAAGAAATTATATGATAAAATAAAGAAAAAATATTCTAAAATATTGGTATGAAAAATTAAAGATTTTATGCATGATGTGTAATGTATGTGTGACATTTATCACAAAGATTTCTTTTTTTCCCAAGAAAAATTTATCTATCAAAAGTCTTTATCCTCTGCAAGAAAGATTTGTTAAATTTAAATAATATGGGAGAAATAACAAATCTATTAGCCTCTTGTTGCAAAATACTGGAGGATTTAGAAATTTCTCACAAGATAAAATTATCAAACTGATTTTAAATACCATATTTACTTGTGTATAATGTGTACCATGTTATTTTAACTTAAAAAAAAAAAAAAAAAATCTGTAGAAATCATGATTTACAATCTTTTCTCAAATCTAAATTACTTTTGTATGTGCTCATATATATTTTGCTCTCTTATTAAAATATCATAAAATAAAGTTTCTGCAATATGTATATATACTTTGTGAAAATGTGTATGGTTTGATGTATACAATTAGAAATATTCAGTGTATCATGTATGTGTATACTGGATTTTAGACCTGAAATTTTTGTAAAAATGTGTGCATTATGCAGGAGTAAATATGGTAGATTTTTTAATTTAGCTATGAGATTTTAGTGAATTACAGCAGACATATTTCATTCGAAATATTAAAAAAAATTAGTCGATGCTTTGATAAAAATATTCCAATATAAATATGGCAACAGTCCCCAAAGCAGAATATGCTTAAGAGTGCGACATACATCGCAGAACAATGAACTTCTCTGCAGAACATTTCAAATTCTCATTTTCAACACAATTCACTATTCATTCATTTGAAAAAGCACTAAATTTGTCTGTCAATCACCAGAAAAACTTCATCAATCGTTCGTTGAAAAAGATTGTGAAATTCATTAATTGGTCGCAGGAAAAGCTCACACAATTTGTCAGCCGATCATGGGGAAAAATCGTGAAGTTCTTCAGCTGCTGCAGTTTAAAAAAAAAACATTAATTTTGTCAGTGGATCATCGGAAAAAAATCTGAAATTCACCGGTCAGTCACATAAAAACCCGGCAACTTTTACCAATCGGTCGCAAAAAAAGTGACAAAATTTGCCATCCTGTAGAAAGAAGATATTGCAAAATTCACCTATCAGTCGCGGGTCAAAAAATGTGAAATATGTTTATCAACCGAATGATTTTTGATTGAAATTTCATGTTTTTTGCCAAGAAAAAGCGCAAAAATTTCTCAATCGGTTGTGGGTAAAAACCATGAAATTTGTCAGTAAATCGTCGAGAAAAATGGGAAATTCGTCGATCAGTAGCGAAAAAAAAAACGCAATTTTCTCCAATTGGTCACAAGAAAAAACTGCAAAATTTTCCAATCGGCAGAAAGAAAATATTGCAAAATTTGGCTATCAGTTACAGCTGAAAAAAAAACCCACTAAATTAGTTGATCAGTTTTGGGAAATCCCTCGATTTTTTTCAATCAATTCCAAGATAAAGCGACAAAATTTTCCAATTGATAAAAAGAAAATAATGCAAAATTCGCCTATCAGTCGCAGGTTAAAAAACTAAATTAATCGGTGGATTGTCAGAAAAAAAAAATCACAAAATTCGTCAATCAGTCTTGTAAAAACCCACAATTTTTTCCATTCTGTCACAAGAAAATCCGCAACATTTATCGATCAATAAAGAAAATATCGCAAAAGTTAACAATCAGTTGTGGATAAAAAAAAAAAAAAAAATCAAGACATTCGGATATTAGTCGCTTGAATTAAAAAAAAAATAAATGCAATTTTTGCCCATTGGTCCTAAGAAAGAGCTGAACAAATTTGCCAGTCAGTGAAAAGAAAATATCAAAAATATTTAAAATTCGCCAATCAGTCGCGGATAAAAAAAATGCGAAATTCATCAGTGAAGTGTTGGAAAATATCTCGCAATTCTCGAATTAGTCGTGGGAAAAAAATTGCGGAGTTCGATGATTGGTTCTGAGAAAAAAAGTGAAATTCGCCAGTTACCAGAGAGAAAAATCTCAAAAATATTGCAAAAATAGTCTATTACGAGGAGGAAAAAAAGCGAAATTCGTCATTCGATCGGAGTAAAATTGTGAAATTCGTCATTTCTTTGGTTTTTGTGTGTGTTAGCGTTTTACGAAATGTCTTTAGCATTTCTATACAAGATGAAATCGCACTCCTACATATACAAGAAAATCTCTGTGTTTTATTTTTTTATTCCCACAGAACATTTGTGATCAGTTGAAGGTTCATTGCAGAACATTGCAAAATATTTGTTTTTTTTGGGGGGGGGGGGAATAATATACTGATATTATTGGAATGAAACATTTAGTATTTTTATCTACAGTTGTCTTTACCAAAATTATTAAGCACCCTCGTATTTTTATCATAACTTATTTCAAAGTGTTAGCAGGCCCATGCTGGATGTCTTGAAAGGGCGGTGGACAGAGGGTTATGTTGGCACTTTCATATTAAATCATGTGCCATCATTAAGGGTGGTTCAGGCAGAGGGTGCAAGGGCACGTATTCCTAAGTGCCAGCAGGGGCCTGAATATTAGTCGTAGTGTCTGATGTTTAATAATAGTATTCAAGTAATAGATATCGCATTTATATAAAAAAAATGTTTAATTAAGAAAGAAAATATAATAGTTTATAAAAATTCAATGGTGGTGTATTTTGTACATCAGTGGAGACTTACTGATAAAAATAATGAAAAAGTAGAAAAAATTTTGAACTTCAACATTGAAGGATGTTTAGGAAGAGAGTAAATGAAGCGCAAGTGACACAATTATTTTAGAATTCACAACTGCTGTCTGTGTCTTTAATGGTTAAGTTATTACAATTAAAATGACAGCAAACTAACAACTCGACTTTTAATTAAACAATTTGCTTTAAAAAAATGAGTTTTTTAAAAAACTAAACTGCTTTGTTTTTCAGTAAGTTTCAGAATTGAAACTTTCATAGTATAGCAATTGTTATGCTATGCAAGTTAATAGGTAATCATGACAATTAGAATAACTCTTACCGGAAAAGCCAAAGTATATAAATCACTTATCTTCATCAATGAAAATATTTCCTAAAACTTGTATAATTTTTATTAACAGATATTAAAAGTTAAAATAATAAAAGTAACATATAAATTTAAAGTATATTTTAAAAATAAGATTTCTCTATTTTCATTGTTGAAGACAAATTCCATTATATTTTAACATTTTCTGCAAGAATTATTCTAATTTTCATATAGATATACTTAAGACATGCAAGGAAACAATGTCATTTCATTGGAAATACAGTCTTGGCTGAAAGTATTCAGCACCCCCATATTTTTAATATATTTGTAAAAGTAATAGTTATATACAAATATTTAACTGCATATAATTTAGGAATTTTCTTTTTAAGTTTATGGTTTGTAAAAAAAAAAAAAAAAAAAAAAAAAAGACAGTTAACAAGCAACTCGTCATTTAATGAAGTCATTTTCTTTAAACACCTACTTTTTCAAAACTATAAATTACTTTGTTTTCTGGAAGTTTCATTGTTATGTCATAAGTTAACAGATCATCATGGAAATTTGAAATATTTCTTGCCTGAAATGCCAAGATCTCTTCAGCAGCATAAATATTTCTTAAAATTTATTTTTGTTATTAACACATGTTAAAAAATAAAATAATAAAAAATTACATATAAATGTTTTTTTTTTTTTTTGTTTTTTTTTTACATAAGCTTTCTTTATTTTCGTTTTTGAAGACTAAGTTCATTTTGTCTTTTCTTACAATAATTATTTTCTTGATTATTTATTAACTGGCTTAACAGAACAACAAAATTTAATTTAAAAAAAAGTTTTTTAAAGAAAATAGCTTCATTAAAAGATGAGTTATGCGTTTGCTATCTTTGAAAAAAAAATAAAAAACTTATTTTTTAAAGAAAATTCTTAATTGTATACAATTTAATATTTGTATCCATCTATTATTTTTACCAAATATATTATAAATATGGGGGTGCTCAATACTTTTGCCCTAAGGCTGTATTTCTGATGAAATTTATTGGATATCTTAAGTATATCTATAAGAAGTACTGAGTATCAATAAATAGACATGCATTAGACGTCTTATAAACGCATATCAGATGTCCCTGGATATCTACAATCCAAGTCTTAAGCACGGCTATAAGACATACTGCATGTCGAAAAGTGATCTATGCTTGGATGTCTTATAGACGTGGTCTCATAGACTACTTGGATATCTTGGACGTCTAATAGAACTCAGAGAGATCACACATAACATCTCCATAAGAGGTGAAAAGGGTGTATCATGGATATTTGTAGACTTCTTATAGATGTGTCGGTTTTCTTGGGTTTACAGCTTGTAGATGTCTTATAGATGGGTGTGTGCTGTTTGGGATGTTACAGTAGCTAACAAGAAAATAACCAATACTCTACAAGAAATTGCAAGGACGACAGCTGGTGAAGCACAACTAAAGCAGACAAAGAAGATAACAGAAGAAACAAAAAGATTGATGAAAAACGTAAAGAATTTAAAATGAAGGAAAACTATCCTAAATCAAGAGTTGACTATGCTGAATTATGTTAAATGGTAAGAAAATGTGTTACAGAAGATATCAGAAAATTTAACTGTGATCTTGTCAAAAAAGTACTAGAAGATAACAAAAGTTTAAAATCAGCTAAACGCAAACTGCGTGTTGGAAGAAAGGGTATTTTTGCACTGAAGAGGGTAGAAGGAACAATCACCAAAATCCATAATGAAATAGTACACATTGTCGAAAAATTCCATAACGATCTATATAAATGTGAAGATCAAAGGGAAATCAACCTACGTGATCCACGAGTAAACATAACAGAAACTGAAGAGATAATCCCTGTGATGACAGATGAAATTGTACAAGCTATTAGATGTATGAAAAAAAGTAAGTGGCCTGGCGAAGATGGAATTACAATTGACTTTATCAAAGAAGCTGAAGAAAAATTTGCAACAATGCAGCCTTGCAGTTTTCCAAATGTTCGAGAAATCAGATGTACCAGAAGATTGGAGTAATGCTGTGATTGTGCTACTTTACAAGAAAGAGGAGAAGGAAATCATTAAAAATTACCGTCCAATCAGCGTACTGTCAGTGATTTATAAAATTTTCACCAAAGTTTTAACGACAAGACTTGAATTAGCTCTGGACTCTGCTCAACCTATAGCAGGATTCCGAAGTGGATTTAGCACACTGGATCATATTCAAACAGTAAGGGCACTCGTAGAAAAGCATAAGGAATATAATTTGTCTTGCCTTTATTTATTATAAAAAAGCATTTGATTCAGTCTACACATCTGCAGTAGTTGAATCTCTGGACAGGGGCGCGCCGACCCGGTGTGCAGTGTGTGCAGTGCACATAGGCGCCGAAGTAAAAAAGACGCCAAAGATTTCGGTTGAGAAGAAACACCTCAAAAAGAAAAAAATCCTTAATTTAATTATCGTAAAATATATTACATTTTCTTGACACCTTAATTATGATTTACCTGAGACAAATTTACTTATAATAATTTATTTATTTTTGTATCCATTTTTTTTTATCCTACGTCCGTGTCTTCTAATAAGTGATTTAGAGAAAAAATGTAAATCCAGAACTTGTATGAGTGTGCTAACTAGAACTTGTATGAGTGTTCTGATCAATTTAGAGATTTAGATGTCTATCACAAACTCGATAAATATATGTGATTATTGTCAGATCTATTCATTTGAATTCAGAACATAAAATTGAAAGTATTTAAATACATCTGCATTTAGAACTAAAATATCTTCTTAAAACACCATCAAAAACTTTAAAATTCGCTAGGCCTTTCGAAAGATCTGAGTCTTTCTTCGTCAGGCGCAAAAAGACGTGCTTCTATTATGAAAGCTGCAGCAAGACATAGTAGAAGCACGTCTTTTTGCACCTGACGAAGAAAGACTCAGATCTTTTGAAAGGCCTAGCGCATTTTAAAGTTTTTGATGGTGTTTTAAGAAGATATTTTAGTTCTTATTGTTTCACACCAGATTTAACTTATTACATTTGCATTTATTAAATTTATATGTAATCTCAGACACTAGAGATACTGAATTGGTCAAAAAAGTTCAATTTAGACATAAATACTTTGTAAGCTACAACGATGGCTCTAATATGCAACGAAAAACATAGATTTATAAAAGATTGTTTTAAATTCCGGCGCATTTTATAAAGCGCATTTTTTCCTTCTAGCTGATTCGCCCGACACTGGCCGGGTGAAATCGGCTTAACTACTCAAAATACGAACAAAATAAACATAACAAACTATAGGTACGTGAATTTTTCTTTCTAACGGTGCAATCCGTTAAAAATATATTTATAGTATCTCTTCAAAAAAAAAAAAAAAAAAAAAAAAAAAAAAAAAAAATCGAAACTTCGAATTCGTGTTTTTTTCCTCTCTCTCATCTTTTCAAATACGCATCGCCTTAACTATTCGAAATATGAAAACAAATGCCCAGTTAATCTAGGTACCTTTGTCTCTTTAACGGTACAATCTGTTTTAAAAAATAATAATATTAACCCTTTCAAAAAAATTCATTTCCGAACAACATTTCGGGGGTTTTTCGTTTTTCCTACATTTTTTTTTTAAATGTGCAACAATTCAGGAGATCGAAATACGAAAAAAAAAAACATAGCTACTTTCATTTTTTTTTTTTTTTTTTTTTTTTTTTTTTTTTTTTTGTCGAACGGTGTAATCTGTTTTAAAAAAATATCAATTTTAACCCTTTCAAAAAAATTCGTTTTGGAAAGTCACTTTCGTGATTTTCGTTTTTTCTTCAGAGTGCAGACTTTACAAATCAGCATTCATTTTCCTGTTTCGAGATACAAAAGAAATATTCAATTAATGAGAGTTCATTTTTCTTTATAACGACATCTTGGGTTTAAAAATATATTAATATTAAACCTTAAAAAAAAATTCCTTTCCAGAACTCACTTCGTGATTTCGTCAGATTTTATTTTTTCTCGGTGAAACAAAAGATGGATTTTCACTTAAAAATATAAAATTATACAAATTCGAATATGTACACTGCCAAAGACTGTAAGACCTCCATCATTAGGTTCGTTCGGACAGATTTTCGTTTAAAAATATAAAATCATTCAACAGATATGTTTAAAGTTTGTATCACGGGCCCAGCAAAGCCGTGCAGGTCAGTTAGTTTAATATATTTATTCAAGCGAATTAATCACTGTTTATCCAAACTTTGCAATTGTTTTTTGGATTATTTTGTCATTGCCGGTATGTACGGAATTTTCGAAACCCTTGTTTTCTAAACTTAAAATGAAAAAAAAAAAAAAAATGAATACGCTTCATAATGGTGCACGACAGACTTTATGTATTGTATTATTTTTTCCGAGGCAATGAAATGCTTCCGATTAATAAAGTATTCCATTATAGAAATGTTCCATTTTCAAATGTTTTACTGTATTTCGAATTTTATTTACATAGCTGACAACCTTACTTATTTTTCAAGTTCAATAATGATATTTTGAACAGGAAATTCTATTTAATAAATGTAATGAAATAAGAACCCTATAGAAAAAAGACACATTTTATTAAATAAATTTTCAGTTTGAAATATGTATACTTGACCTGAAAAAAAACGGAAGGTTGGCAGCTATGCACTTATACTCATTGAAAAAAAATCCGGGGGTGGTGGGGGGAGGAGGACATAGGGTGCCAACTGAAGTTTTGCACACAGGCGCCGGATACTGCTGGCACGCCCCTGTCTCTGGAGGACATTGGTATAGACAAACCTTACATCAATATCATAAAGAAGATTTATAAGAAAGCAACAGCCACCATCCGTTTGGACAAAGGCAAAGCGAAGATCAATCTTGGAAGAGGAGTAAGGCAAGGAAACACCATTTTGCCTAAACTTATTGCTGCTGTCTTAGAAAATATTTTTAAGAAGCTGGATTGTCAAAACAAAGGGATTAGAATAAATGGGGAATATTTAAGCCATCTCCGGTTTGCTGATGACATTCTAATTTTCAGTAATAGCCCTGAAGAATTGGAAACTATGCTAAAAGATTTGGCAGAATCTAGCATTAATGTAGGATTATAAATAAATGAGGAAAAGACTAAGGTGATGTTCAATTCATTTGCATCAAAAAAGAAAATCGTCTACAACAACACTGAGATTAAAGAATGCAAAGCTATGTGTACCTTGGACAGGAAATGTCATCAGACAACAGTATCATGAATGAAATCAATAGAAGAATAAGAAATGGATGGAGTGCTTTTGGGAAGAACAATATTATTCTGAAGAGTAACATGTCTCTTTGTTTGAAAAGAAAGGTGTTTAACCAATGTATTTTGCCTTCACTAACTTATTTAGCAGAAACAGGGACGCTAACAAAACGGATGGTACAATGATTAGAAACTACACAGCGATGTAGGGAAAGATGCCTGCCTATGCATAACTAGAAGAGACAGAAAGAGAATAACCTGGATTAGAAGTCAGATGAAAGTTTTTGACATCATTGAGAGAATTAAACGGCTAAAATGGAAATGGGCTGGGCACATTGCAAGAAGACAAGACAATAGATGGAGCGCTAATACCCTACAGTGGTATCCCAGAGATGTAAATCGACCAAGAAGACGATCTCAAGTGAAAATTGGGTGACTAAAGCACTAGACAGGAAAAAATAAAAAAAATTGGGGGAGACCTACATCCAGCAGTGGATTGAAAACAGTTGTTGATAATGATGTTGATGATGATGATATATAAAGAAATGAAAAAAAATTTAAAACGTAAAAAGAAGAAAAATAATTATTATTAGTGATAAAACTGCAATAGTATCTTAGAAAAGTAACATTTAGCTGTATATTTCAAATATATATATATATATATATATATGCAATTGTTTTATGCACTTTACCCTAAAAAGACATTATCTGCTATACTCGTATAAGCCAACTAATCCATTAATTTTCTCAAGCTTATTAGTTTTCTCGTTTATAATAATTATTTATAATAATCCTAATAATCATTTTATAAATCCCGTCCCGGCTTTGCACGGGTAAACAATGTAATTTTTTTATTACATTCGTTTTCCTGAATTTCGCTGTCCAACCTAAAACTGTTGCTGAGATATGGCGAAATGACCTAAAACTTTCGAATCCCCCTTTAACCACCTTCGAGGGGGGGGGGGGGATTTCTAAATTCACTGAAATACGTGTTTAATCATTTGTTTAGTAGATTTGTTTTCCTGAATTTCGCGCACCTACATAAAACAGCTGCTGAGATATGGCGAAATGTCCTAAAATTTTCGAAACCACCCCCTTTAAAACCCTTCGGGGGGGGGGGGGATTTCTAAAATCACTGAAATGCGTGTTTATCCATTTTTTAGTAGATGTGGTTTCCTGAATTTCATGCTAGTACCTAAATCCGCTGCTGAGATATGGCGAAATGACCCGAAACTTTTGAATACCCCTTTAGCCACCTTCTGGGGGGAGTTTCCAAAATCGCCGAAATACCTGTTTAACCAATTTTTTAGTAGATTTGTTTTAATTAATTTCGTCCTCCTACATAAAAGCTGAGATATGGCGAAATTACCTAAAAAATTCGACCCCCCCCCCCCCTTTAACCACCTTCTAGAGGGAATTTTCAAAATTTCTGAAATATGTGTTTTATTCATTTTTTAGTAGATTTGTTTTCCTGATTTTCGCGCTCCTATCTAAAACTGCTGCAGAGATATGACGAAATGATCTAAAACATTCGATCCCCCTTTTAACCCCCTTTGGGAGGAAATTTCTAAATTCGCTGAAATATTTGTTTAACCAATTTTTTAGTAGATTTGTTTTCCTTAATTTCGTGCTCCTACATAAAACTGCTGCTGAGATATGGCGAAATTACCTAAAACATTTGACAACCCCCTTTAACCACCTTCAGGGTGGAATTTCTAAAATCGTTGAAATACGTGTTTAATAATTTTTTTAGTAGATTTAATTTCCGGATTTTCGCGCTCCTACCTAAAACTGCTGCTGAGATATGGCAAAATGACGTAAAACATTCGACCACCACCATTTAACCCCCTCCGGGAGCGGAAATTGTAAAATCCCCGAAATACATGTTTAATCATGTTTTTAGTAGATTTGTTTTCCTGATTTTTGTGCTCTTAACTAAAATTGCTGCTGAGATACGGCAAAATGACCTAAAACATTCGACCCCCCCTTTAACCCCCTCCGGGAGGGGAATTTCTAAAATTGCTGAAATACATGTTTAATCATTTTTTAGTAGATCTGTTTTCCTGATTTTCGCGCTCCTACCTATAACTGCTGCTGAGATATGACAAAATTACCTAAAACATTCTACCCCCCCCCCCTTTAACCCCTTTGGGGGGGGGGGATTTCTAAAATCGCTGAAATACATGTTTAATCTTTTTTTTAGTAGATTTGTTTCTGGAATTTCAAGCTCCTACCTATAACTGCTGCTGAGATATGGCAAAATGACCTAAAACATTCGACCACCCCCCTTTAACCCCCTTCTGGGGGAAATTTCTAAAATCGCTGAAATAGGTGTTTAATCATTTTTTAGTAGATTTGTTTTCTGGAATTTCAAGCTCCTACCTATAACTGCTGCTGAGATATGGCGAAATGACCTAAAACATTCGAACCCCCCTTTAACCCCCTTCTGGGGGAAATTTTCAAAAGTCCTTTCTTATTGCTTGCCTAGGCCATAACAGCAATCTACAGTGCAAATTGCGTGACACTGACTTTAGTAGTTTCGGCTGGGCGTTGATGAGTCACTCAGTCAGTCAGTCAGTCACCGTTTCCTCTTTATATAATAGTATAGATTATTTATATTAATCATGCATAAATAATCGTTTATAATAATTATGTATAAGTAATCATTTATAATAATCATTTATATTAATTTTCTCACTTATAATTTAATAATATATAATTATAATTCTCATATTAATTTTCTCAAACCCACCATTATACATTTTCTAATTCACTAAGATGCGGATTGCATTTATAATACACATAATATACGTTTCCACAGTTTTAAAGAGTAATTAGCATGAAACTTGGGGCATTTACAAGAAACATCGTTACAGCTTCTTTTCAAAAAGAAAATCTGATCTTTCTTTACTGGAAAAAAAATTAAAAAAAGAAAAAGAAAAGTCGATTTTACTGTATAATACTAGCAGCTGGGATGGCAGTATTATACCGTAAAATCAACATTTTTTAACACTTTCCAACCTAGTTGAAAAGTGTTTATGACTTCGGTTTGTCTGGCCGTCTGTCCGTGCTCTAACTCCCGTAAATATGCTCGGATTGCGCTGCAATTTTTATATGTTGTTGTCGTTATCTATAGCATGTTCCCTTTTTCAACTGAAGTGAGTAGCACTCATAGTTTTTTTACAGGGACACTCAAAAGAATTCCGTTACATTACGGTCTATGGGGAAAAATCATTTGTGGTTTATTTTAGTGATGTTACACAATTTAAAATACATTGTAATTGGTATATATCACTACAGTGCATTACAAGAAGCTTAATATGGAATAGGGTGTGCATAGCACTTATATAGTTACTTTACAGGGACAGTCAAAAGAATTCCGTTACATGACGTCTATGGAGAAAAATCGTTTGCGGTTTAATTAAATAATGTTTCACTATTTTAAACGCATTGAAATTTATATATATCACTACGGTGCATTACAAGAGGCTTACTATAGAATATTGTGTGTATAGCAGTCATCGTTCATTGACAGGGACACACAAAAGCATTCTCTACTGTCTGTTAACAATAATTCCTGGAAGTGCGTTTTAAGTTACTGAACGCGATTTTAAATTTAACTCACATTTTGTCTATTACTTGGTGTGTATAAATTCTGTAGATCCTATACAGGGCAGCACAAAAGTTTGCGAACACATTTCCGTTTATTGACAGAAACTTCAGAAGGAGAATTTTAAACTGTGCTACGCGTTTCCTAACTAAAATAAAAATTTAGCATCCTATGTATTATATATACAAATCTATAGATAATATACAGGGATGAATAAAAGTAGTCGGATATTTTTCCGAATATTGTATATGTTGGAAATTCCTGAAATTACGTTTTTAAATATGTTATGCGTTTTCCAAATTGTTTACTTAGATGTTGTCTTTCAGCTTATTAAATGGTAATGATTTGTAAAATTATTTTGGAAGCTTTGGAAAGTGTTACATAATCTATGCTTGACGCATGATTTTTCGTTCTTGTTTTTTTTTTTTTTTTTTTTTTTTTTGACAGTGCGACACATTTTTTTTCCTAGTGTGAAAAACGCAAACATTTTTCCACGTGTCTGAATTATTAGTTGCATAATGGAGGAAGGTAGCTAAGTGTTGAATCTATGTGAGAAAAATAAAGCGACGCTTTTTTCACATTCCACACACCAGGACGTATATTACAGGACGTATGTAATAGTGAGAGCTCACATTTTTGTAAAAATCGATATTAAACATAAACAAGAATGAAAAGTCATGCATCAGGCATAGATTATAAAACACTTTCCAACACTAACCGAATATTATTCAGAAATTTAATTTAAATGAAATCGATAATAGGCCGTCCTATAACCGAATTCGATACTTACGTATTATCCGGGCCAGGAGATAGATCGCCAAAAATGGTTGTCAATTGCCAATCTTGTTTATCGTTGCCAATAATGTGCAAAACAGTAATTTAATATTGTTAATTACATACATTTTTTTAAATGTTAAATAATATAAAATAAATAAATAAATAAAATATATTAACAATAATAAATACATAACAAAAACACTAAACTATAATTTAAAAAATAAACTAGAAATTATACTAAAAAATTATACACTATAATAAATAAATAAACTATGTACTTGTCAATAAATAAAGGTTACTGTAATTAGTGTGCCATGCTTGGCTCAGTTGTATCTGACCTGGCCGGATAATACGTAAGTACCCCGAATTCTTTTATACATCTATGTAAAAGAACGATAAATGGTATGCACTCTTTAAACTATACAAAACATGTTGCAGTGCACCACAGTGTTCTTTTTTAATTTCATTATGTTTGAAGTATCATAGTTTAATTAAAATTCATCGCTAACGATTTTTCCCCATAGATCATAATGTAATGGAATTATTTTGTGAGTCTCTGTAACCAAACTATAAATGCTCCTTATTCTATACTCCTGAGAATGCATGTTTTAGTCTAGTCCACCTGAGTGATGCATATCAGTTTCATTACGTTTGAAATATTGTAACATAATTAAAATGTATCAGAAATGATTTTTCCTTCATATACCATAATATAACGGAATTCTTTTGTGTTTCCCTGTACACGGTATAGAAATGCTACATACTTTATTTTCAATACCAAACATTCTATAGTAAACGTTAAAAACATACAAAAATTACATGGCAATCCGAATACATTTACGAGAGTTAGAGCAAGGACATACGGACAGACAGACAGACAGACAAACGAAATGCTTAAACACTTTTCAACCATGTTGGAAAGTGTTAAAAAGAATAACTCACTGAACTTTCAATTCAAAAGAATTCAAGTCTCATTTTATTAATTTATTTATTGATATTTTGAAATCAAATAGCTTTGAAATCAAAATATATCAAACAAGTTCTATCATCAAAATCTGACCAATCGCCAATTTATATATATGTTACGGTCAATATGATTAATCCGGTCATTATTAATAATAACCGGTTATTATTAATAATGACCGGACATAACGACCGGTTATTATTAATAATAACCGGATTAATCATATTGACCGTAACATATACATATATATAGTATATGTATATGTATATGTTACTATATACGGTGTGATTCATAAATATCGAAACAATAGGCTATCTCCTTAAATATTGCCCCTAGGCACATACTTCCAATTGCAAAGTTTCATCAAAAAAGGTGCAAAATTTGATGAGATAAGTTGCAACTCCATGGGGGGTCGATTTGAGAAAATACAAAAATTAAATTTTTATACGGCCCCCGTAGGATAAAATTTCCAATTAGGAAATTTGTCCTAATCCATTCCTGAATTAAACAAAAAAAGTTCCATCTTGAAAGCTGCAAAATTTACAGAGATATTAAAATCCAAAATTCGTGTCTTACACCACTTAATCATACTTCTGAGCGAAGCGATATCAGTTAATTTGAAATGCAAGTTAGGGATCGACCATAAATTTAAACATCATTAAAAATCGACCTAAGACAATGCCTTAACTTTTAGATATAATATAACAGCGTATAGATGTTTGCGTTAAACTTGCTTGAGAAATATGCTAGAGGTCTGCATGAGACCGAGCTTTGCGCCAGGCCCGTAACCGGCACGCCCCGTTGGCCGAGTCGTGCCGGCCCATGTCTTTATTATTCTTAAGACGTGTTGGACAGGCAACAAGTTTTGTAAAAGTAATAGCGATAATCAAACTCCTGTAAACGGAATCATTGGAAATATATTTTAATAAATTACACAGAAATATTTTTAAATCTACTTTTTGTTATACAGCTTCAAACGCTATGATGTTTTTAAACCTATTTTTCATTTATTCCAAGCGACATTGTTTTTTACTTACCCATCATACGTAGTATAGGGTAAGTCTTGTAATCGTTTTGAAAATCGAAATTTTTTTTTTGACGGATTTACACGTTTCAGACACTGGAGATTCCGAAAAACATATTTTTAGAAAAAAAAAATTGCCGTCCGTCTGTGTGTGTGTCTGTATGTCTGTGTGTCTGTAAACGCTCTATCTCCCGAAAAAATTTGAGATAGAGACTTGCAATTTGGTATGTACTTAGTATGTAATAATGGGAAGAAGCCTATTTCATTTCAATAACCTCGATTTACCGGAACTATTTTTTTCGGACTCTCGAAATATTTGTTCTGATAAAAGGTATATAAAAATTTTCGAAATTGTTTATTTTAAAGAGTGAATATAAAAAGACAATAAAAAAACATAAATTTTACATAAAGAATGAAGTCGATCGGATAATGAGTTGCCGAGATATTTGGAATCCTATTTCCCACACTCTTCGATTTTTCATGACCCTGTATTTCATCCAAATTTCACTTCAAATATATATTTTAATTGGAAATTTGACGCTTAATCCGATGCAATAAACCGCTAGTTAATAGGATTGTTATTTTTGGAGTTATAAGGATGTTTCTTTCAAGCAATTCAGTAATCGAGCCTTTAAAGTTTGTGACGTCATCAAGCCACGATTTTATTTGAATTGCAATGCATTTTATAAGTAGTTTACACATTTTTATTTTAATATTTTACATTATGCATATCCATGATGGGTAAGTATTACGGTGGCCCCCAACGACTAGTTTGTTTTTGTTTTTTTATCTTTATTCGAATGTAATAATCTAAGAGTATAAATAATCATTAAAGTTGCTATTGCGTATTTTTTAGGTAGATTTCGTAAGAAATATTACCTATTACATTCTCCCCTAATTTGGAATTTTTTAAAAATTTTTGCTGATCTACGCCGATTATGACTCCCAGAACCCCCCCCCCCCCTCCCCCCAAGTTCAAAACTTTATCTATCTATCTATGTCACTTTTTTATGGACACGATAACTCCCATAATTCTTCACAGATCTATTCCAAACTCATACATAAAATCAAGGGTCATAAAATATCGGTCAAGTTCGTTAACGGGCAAAATCGAACCAGGGGGGGGGGAAATGGGGGAGCTGTTTGTGAAAACAGAACAAAACCCATAACTTTTTAATTATGATACTATCGAATCCGTTTCAAGTTATTATTACTTCTAGGAAAAGGGCCGAAAATTTATGTATGACAGATTTTTGATATCACTAAAAATTATTCCAAGGGGGGGGGGGGGAGGAGGGTTTTAGAAAAATTCATAAATTCGTCAATTCCCAAGATATCAAATCCGCTTAAATTTATTATAAATCCTCTTAATATTATCTAAAACTTTTATATTGACACGTTTTTATAAAGCCAACCCTTATAGCAAAACAAAAAAAAAAAACCTGCCGGCTCCGCCTGCAAGCAAGTTAGATTTCGAAGTGGATGGTCCCAACTGTGGCATCATGACAAAAAGGTCATTTCTTCTGCAATTCCCAACAAACAGGTCCGCACGGTCTGCGTCTTCGAAATCTACCTGTCCCTGTAGGCCGAGCCGTCAGGGATTTTTTTTTAATAGATGCCAAGCTCCCACTAATATTCCGTTATAAGTGTGTTTATTTGACCCAGGTTTAATACGAACACTTTTAAGAAATTCAATTGAATAAATTCGACTTTAAACCTTTAAATTAAGTAAGTCAAAGATTCATTAAATAAATTTCTGGTTAAAAAGTGGTTAACTGGTTCAAATTAATTTACATATTACGGAGGATTACTGGGAGGTTTGGCAGCTATGTAATTGTCATGCGAACACATAGTAATCTAAAATATACTGTAAAATTTTCTTATAAATATGTATGTAGTATTTTTTTAAATAATCTTAATTGTATCTTAAGAAAAATGGAGTTTTTTTGTACAAATTTCGGCCTGTGCAGAAATCTAAAGTATGCACAGACACCTGTCTAGATAATGAATTAAATAAAATTAAGTGCATCGTCCATGAAAATAATTTTCGAAAACCATCTATGACCTAAAACATAAAGTGCATAAAATAAATTTACATCTCTAATAAACTTAAATTTTGTAACTTTGGCTGTATACCAGCGATTTATATGAGAGACTAGGGTATGCGTTAAACACATTTAATATCTGTACCCGAGAGCCAAACGATCGAAAAAGAGGATACTATTAGGTACCAATCTTTGTTTAAAACTTTAAATGCATTTTTCTGCATCATAGGTTTTTTTTTTTTCACAATCTCATCTTTAAATTGATATAATTCTTTAACCATTAAAGATAAATGGTTCAAACTTGGAATATATATTTTTCAAATATTTTACTTAATTTTTAATTCGGTAAATTTGGAAAAAATATTCACTTTTGAAAATATGATTTGTTTAAAATAAGTTGCATCTTTTTTTTTCTTTAATTGCTATTTTAAATATTTTTATTATTTTTTTAAATGCTGAATCAAAATTAAAACATATTTTTCTGTTTAATTAAAAGGAAAAAAATTTAATTCGACACATAATATTTCGAGTTATAACAATTTTAAATTACTCTGAATTTTTTGAAAAAAAATATATGTTTTTTAAAATTTTGTAAGAATCTTATGATGTAATTCTGTTTACAAATTATATGGTTAACCATCACAAAAAATTCAGAATTTTAACTCTATAAATAAATAAAAATAATAATAAACGTTTCCTGGACACCTTACAGTAACATTGTTTCTTGAATTACACGCATTTCAATTTGTGCCTGATCCCTTGAAACCTCACGAATTATTAAAACGGACATATCTCCCTGAGTTTTGTAGATATCAAGATGAAATTTTTTTTGTTTAATTCGGGAATGGATAAGGAAGAATTTCCTAATTGGAAATTTTATCCTACGGGGACCGTATAAAAATTTAATTTTTGTATTTTCTCAAATCGACCCCCCATGGAGTTGCAACTTATCTCATCAAATTTTTCACCTTTTTTGATGAAACTTTGCAATTGGAAGTATGTGCCTAGGGGCAATATTTAAGGAGATAGCCTATTGTTTCGATATTTATGAATCACACTGTATATATATCTATACTAATAAAAGAAAGTTTCGCTCTGTGTGTGTGTGTGTGTGTGTGTGTGTGTATCTGTGGGCGATGGCTAGCAAAATCTAGCCCACCAAGAAGCCTGCAAATTTAGATTTAGGTAGTCCAAACCCTCTCCTGGTGCACCTGAACCTCAGATTTTTAATATTTTGAAAATTAGAGTAGTTATTAATTAAAAACTATCAAAGATCGCAAATAAAAAATGTGTCTTCAGAAAAAAGCTTGCGCATGCCCAGAAGGCATTTATTCGTTCCTCTGTTAAAAGATGACACAAAGCGTGGGTCATTCCATTTCTTTTTAAGTTTTTCTAAATTCGCCATGGGCGAACAGCAAGAAATACGGAAAAACCGTCTACATATTCTGAAAGAACATACTTTTATGTCTCCAACGATATGGTTGGTTTGAAAAAAATTTACATTTAACCCTTTCAAAAAAAAATAATCAAAATGCATCCAATTCATGTTTTTTATTTTCTCCTGTTTTCCGAACCTTGCATTAACCGGAATACAAAAGATACGGAAAAACGAAGGTCACCAAATTAAAGATCTGAGTTTGCCCTTTTCAAAGCCACTATTGGTTTTTATAAAATATGAAAATTAACCCTTAGAAAAAGTATATTTTCTGTATGCCGTTTTGTAATTTTTGCGATTTTGGCAATTTAAAAAAATTTGCACTGGCGATTCAGAGAAAGGTACGAAAAACTAAAAATACCAGACAATATTTACATTTATTCCTTTTTCGACATCTGTATTTGTTTTTGAAAAATACGAATATTAACTCTTCAAAAAAAATAGTGCGCAGGACTCTCTTTTGCAAATTCCGATTTTCTGCGATGTATAAAATCTGGCATTGGCTCTCTAAATTAACTAAACAAAAAACAAACACACCTAAAGACATATACGTTCTGTCGGATTTAGGCAGAAACCTTTAGTTTAAAAAAAATATCACGTTAACCCTTTCGAAAACGTTTTTTTACCGTAAGTCAATTTTGCTTTTTTAACTATTTCTCCTATTTTTAAAAATCCGAATTGGTGTTTATAAACAAGATACAAAAAACTAAAATACCGCGCCTAATCTATATCCCTTTGTTTTTTAAAATCTGGTATCCGTTTTGAAAAATTTTAATTTTAACCCTCCAAAAAAAAAACCCTTTCCAAAACTCACTCACACGATTTTCGTTTTTCGGTCCAGGTTTAAAAATCAGCATCAACTCCTGAAATGTGAGTACGGACAAACAGTAGACTCCAGATCATAGACACGTTCATTTTCTTCAAAACACACGTTTGAGTTTTAAAAAATATCTACATTAACCTTTTAAAAACCGATCGATTACGTAACCCACTTTCGCGATTTCCGCTATTTTGGCAATGTTTACCGTGTTTAAATTTCAATTTTACTAGGAAATTTGGTTGGGTCGAGTGTTCTGAAAAGGGCTCTTCCAGAACAGACTGCGTCCCCTGGCGGTGGAAGGTGGGACTATAGGAGTATATCTGGTTCTATGGACGCGATAACGACGGGGTTGGCTCAAGTTTCGTATAGAACAGATTATTAATATTTTTTGGCCGGGCAACGCCGGGAGGGTTGGCTAGTATATATATATATATATATATATATATGTAGGATTCCAGTTTGAGCACTTCATGTAAACGATATGAACTGACTCTCTCTCTCTAGTGTTATTACCCATGGTTAGAAACTTCCCTTCATCAAATGAACTAACTATGCACGAGTTATAAATGGTTTGAATCGCGAGATTTGGCTAGAGCCAGTGTTCTAATTTTTATCATGAAGCGAGATGTAAAATGGATATAGCCGTTAGGCCTGGTTGGATTATCGTAATGTAAATTTGTTGTATAGTTTCGACCAAAAGTGTTATTAGTTGAAATTAAAGTGCATATGTTGTTGTTCATCGATTATTTGTCATATTGGTTCAGTAAAGTGCCTATTTATATATCATTTACTTACATTTTTGGGGGCTCGGATGAAGGGATTATTAAAAAGTAAAAGCCACTAGTAGTGAATTGGATACCAAACGTAAAGTGTTGTAAAACGCCAGTATCAAAAGTTAGGTTACGAATTAGCAAGGTGAAACGGTAATCGTATCACTTCAAGTACAATTTTTGAAAGATGGGAACTCTAAATAAAGCCAAGAGAATTGATCTAATAAACCTCTGCGAGGAATGCGGAATTGAAGCACCAGAAAAACCGACAATTCCTGTCCTAATAACGCTGATCAAGAGTTGGGAGAGTTACGAAGAAAATTTTATAAGAGATCGATTGGAAGTAGTGATAGCAAGTAGCAAAGAGAAAGAAGAAAGAGAAGAGAAAGAGAAAGAGAAGAAATTACAAGCAGAACTGGAAGTGAAGAAATTACAAGCAGAAAGAGAAAGAGAAGAGAAGAAATTACAAGCAGAAAGAGAAAGAGAAGAGAAGAAATTACAAGCAGAGATTGAAAAAAATAAACTGAAAATGGAAATGGAAATGGAAGAGAGAAAATGGAAAGTAGAAATGGAGCAAAAAGACCGCGAAAGCGAAAGAGATTTTGAAATCAAGAAAATGCAGATACAAGAAAATTCAAGAGAACACATTGAGGATAACCCAAGGACAAATCCAGGTAAGCAATTCGAATTGCTTAGATTATTAACTAAATATGATAGCTCGAATGATATTAGTTTATATTGTTGTGAGCTCGGGGTTCGAAAGGACTGATGCCAATATATAAGGACAATAAAAAGGCTTTATTCACTATAAACAGTGCAATACGATCACAAATATCTTCTGAAAATTACAAGATATTCAGTAATCTTAAAATCCAATAAAAGCGCAGCAAAATTTCACACAGAAACAATGCGTTCAATACGACGTATCAACGACAAAATCAATCTGAGTAACACAGTTCTCAATGCAAAGCCTCTCGTATGAATTCAATCGCAGTTGACAGACAACTAACTAACTGAACTGATGGAGGTCCTTATATAGGTTTCAGAGATCTTTCCAGATTATTCCAGAGCCTTCAGATGCTAGAAATTACCAGAAAGTGCTTTAACTTTCGATAGAGAACCCAAGCAAGAAAGGATCCCAATGTATAGGTATAAGAGGGGTGTGGTTGCACAAAAAGTCGCCAAATCCGTCGCCAACTTGGCGACATTTGGCGATATATCGTCAAATTTGGCGACAAAAATAAGTCGCCAAAACCATCGCCAACTTGGCGATAAACCCATTCCTTCGCGATATTTCAATAGACTTCCATTATAAAGATGAGGGTGTAAGGTTGTTTTCCTTGCAAACCATCTGAGGCCTTTAGCATTGAGTTACATGATGCTCAATAGGAAATACATTAATAATACTGCAATTTTCACAATAATCAAATAAAATAAATTTAAACAAATGGAATATTTACAGATATATACAAAATTCATAACATTGCCCCCCCTCTCAAGGACTGCACGTCCCGGGCAGTTCAACCTTTGATCGGAAAGCAAACCCGTTACCAACAAATGCTATACTATTCAAAACACTTAAAGCAAATATGCAAAATAACCATTAAACACATTCATAATGCTGAATTATACAAAATATACACTTATTTAAAAAAAGATTAAATTAAATTAAAGTATAGACATCATTACATACAAGTATTTAAATAATAATAACATTAATAATGATAATGCTAAGCAAAAGAAATTTTTACATTAACTTATATACAAGACCATGGTCATACTAATTTACATTATTTACATTACACTATTTACAATAAATGAACTAAGTACTATGGCCATAGTATGGTGCCAGCATGTCGTAATGAACGACTCTAGGCTTCGAACTTGGTGACTTTCGGATCCGAATTACGACATCGTTCAGTCTGTTTAGGACTGTATAAGGACCGTCCCAGTGCGATTGCAGTTTGGGAGAAAGTCCTTTACGTCGACTCGGATTATAAAACCAAACCTTGTCACCTTCTTTGAATTGATGTCCCGTGGCTTTCGTGTCGTACCTGGTCTTCATCTTCTCCGTCTGTATATTGATCCGCTCTCGAGCCAAGTTGTGGACGTCTTCAAATCGTGCCTGGAGATTCTGCACGTATCCCTCTGGCGATGAAGGCGCATCTGGAGGGCGACCAAAAATCAGATCACAAGGTAGACGAAGATCACGACCGAAAAGCATCTGAGACGGGGAATAGCCGGTTGTTTCATGGACGGCGCTGCGATAGGCGAGAAGAAACAAGGGAAGTTTTTGGTCCCAGTCTTGTTGGTTTCTTGAGACTAGCAGTGAGAGATTGTTGAGGATGGTACGATTAAATCTCTCAACCATACCATCCGACTGTGGATGTAAAGGCGTCGGTCCTAGTTTTGTCCATTCCGAGAAGTTGACAGAGACCCTCAATCACAGCAGAGATAAAATTTCTCCCCTGGTCCGAATGCATTTGGAGAGGGACTCCATACCTTGATATCCACTGGTGTACCAAGGCATCCGCAACCGTAGAAGCTTCTTGATCAGGGATGGCATAAACTTCAGGCCATTTTGTGAAATAGTCCATGACAACAAGGAGGTATTTGTTGCCATCAGCACTTCTTGGCAGAGGACCTAGGATGTCAAGGGCGATGCGTTCAAAAGGTGCTCCTACATTGTAGAGATGTAGTCTTCCTCGGCTACGTTTCTTTGGTCCTTTCCGAGCTGCACATGCATCGCAAGATTTGCACCATTGTTCGACGTCAGCTCTCGCTTTTCCCCAGAAGAAGCGCTCTCGGACTCTGTGTAATGTTTTCATGACTCCAAAATGGCCACCAGTGGGACTGCCATGTAATTCCTTGAGGACCTCTGGGATTCGGGATCGAGGAAGTACCAACTGCCACCGAGATGTTTTCCCATCTTCCGATTCGAATTTTCGGAACAGGACACCATTCTTGACGTGGAGGGAGTTCCAAAGAGCCCAATATTGCTTCGTCGTAGGATTGTAAGTCGAGATGTCTTTCCAACTGGGCTTCGTGCTAGAAGATTCTAATAACTCCAAGATTGGTTTGATGTCAGAGTCTGCCATTTGATCTTCTCGAATCTTCTCATCACTCCAGGGATCTGGTGGTGTTGATAGTGAAGTCTTCGTCTGGCGTATGGCATGTTCGGGATTATACTTGTTCTCAGCTCTGGAACAATAGCGACAACTCTCGGGACACGGTCTTCTTGATAGGGCATCGGCGTTTCCATGCGATGAGCCTCTGCGATGCCTGATGTCAAAGTCGTATTCCTGGAGTCGTTGTATCCATCTGGCTACTTGGCCCTCTGGGTTCTTAAAATTCATCAGCCATGTTAGGGATGCGTGGTCAGTACGAAGGAGAAATTTCCTGCCATAGAGATAGTGATGGAAGTGTTCTATGGCTTTCACTATAGCTAATAACTCCTTACGAGTGACGCAATAATTCCGCTCTGGTTTCGACAAACATTTGCTCCAGTATGCTACGACTCGTTCTTGGCCATCTATTTCTTGGGAAAGTACAGCGCCGACACTTTCATGACTGGCATCCGTGTCCAAAATGAATTGTTTGTCGGGGTCTGGATAGGTAAGGACTGGAGAGGATGTGAGAGCTTCTTTCAGCCGCTGGAATGAATTGTCGCATTCTTGTGTCCATAGAAACTTCTGCTTACTTTCAGTGAGCCTATGCAATGGTCTTGCGATGTTGGAGAGCCCCTGGACAAACTTTCTGTAATAAGTGCATAGTCCCAGAAAGCTTCGCAACTGATGGACGTTTTCCGGACGCTTCCAGTTCTTTACTGTAGACACTTTTTCAGGATCTGTTCGAACACCTTCAGCTGAAATGATGTGTCCTAGATAATTTACTTCCCGTTGGAAGAACTTGCATTTCAAAGGGTTCAGCTTTAAATTCGCCGCTCTTAGCTTCGTTAACACTTTTCGAATATTTTCTAGATGTTCTTCAAACGTGCGGCCACCAATGATGACGTCGTCTAGGTAGATGAGACAAGCTTCAAAAGTCAGGCCTTTTAACACAGTCTCCATGAGGCGCTCGAACGTTGCTGGAGCATTGCAGAGCCCGAACGGCATAACTTTGAATTGCCAAAGTCCTTGTCCAGTAGTAAATGCGGTCTTCTCTTTGTCATCAGGATGGATCTCTACTTGCCAATATCCACTCTTCAAATCCAGCGTGGAAAACCATTTATGTCCTGAAAGAGTATCTAGCGTGTCGTCTATTCTTGGTAGAGGATAGCTGTCCTTCTTCGTGATATCGTTAAGTTTACGATAATCCACACAAAATCTTGTGGAGCCATCTTTCTTTCGGACCAACACGATGGGAGAGGCCCACGGACTTGATGACGGTTCGATGATGTCACTATCCTGCATCTCTCGTAAGAGCTTAGAAACCTCTTCTTGTTTTGCGAACGGCAAGCGTCTTGGATGTTGTTTAATCGGTGGATGGTTGGCAGTATCAATTCTATGACGTGTCAGTGAAGTGCGCCCTATATCACTCTCGTTTTGTGAAAACACATCCTTAAATTCCTGGAACAGTCTTTCTGCGGCATGTCTCTGTTCAGGAGATAAATTTTCATTTCGTCCAATTACAGGTGTTAAACTTGTAGGCGGCTCCGATAACGTCAAGCTCGGGTCTTTGAAAACACAGGTGACTGGAGCACAGGTAGCAAGCACTTCACCCTTCTGGATAATTCTAGACTTTTCACTTACATTCGCCATCCTTACGGGTATCACATCTCTCGACAGATCTACCAGCGCTGATGCTATTAGCACTCCTTTTGGGCTCTTCTCAGGATATCCAACCAAGCCACATTGAAAACTACTTTCGTTCTCAGTTAATCCAGGTATCATCATTTCGGTCCGAGGAGGGATGATAACATCTGCCTTGGCTGTGATCCGTTGAATAGACCCGGACTCATTTCCAAGTTTGAAAATAGTGACATCTTCTTGAGCAGAGCGTAACTCATTATTCTTAAAATCCAGTGTAAATCCATGCTCTTTTAAAAAGTCCAGTCCGAGTATGAAAGGGTCTGAAATATCGGCCACATAGGCTGTAAGGTGGTAAGCGGCGTTCCCAAACTTTATTTTCAGTGTCATTCTTCCATGTATATCGATCTTATCTCCGGTCACAGTTTGAAGAATAACACGCGGCGGGGTCCAGAAGAGTTTTTCTTTCAGCCGCGGAGCTAGATCTTTCCGAATGATGGTCACATTGGCTCCTGTATCGATGATCATATTACAGGGCAAATCATTCACGCTTCCGACTAGAAAAACTCCGTTCTCGCCGCAACTTCTTGCAGAAATTTCACATACTTGAAAATGGGGCTTCTCAAAATCTGGCAACCTCCGCCCCGCAAGATGGCCATTAATCAGTTTTCCTGCTCCTCCTTTAGCGGGAGAGATATTACCTTCGGTGCTGGGTCGTCTTGGGCAGTCGATTTGGATATGGCCTTCTCCACCGCATTTCCAGCACTTGATCTTTTTGCCAGTTTTGTTGTCCATCAAGGAGTTCATCTGCCTCATCATGTCCTTCACCTGCTGCTGTAAATGCTCCACAGCTCTATCCGACGTCTCAGGCATGTTGGCTACTCGCACAAAGTGTCGATCTTTCCTTGTAGCTTGCTGGGCTGCCTCAAATTTCAGGGCATAAACTAAAGCCCCTTTTAAGTCACTGAGATCTGCAATCCGGAGTGCTTTCTGGATCTCAGAGTCACGCACACCATCAATAAAATGTTGCAGAGCTAAACTCTCTCTAATTTCAGTCGGACAGTCAGGATAAGCAAGATGTGAAAGTCTCTCGACATCCGTAGCAAGATCTTGCAGGTATTCAGTGGATTTCTGCTGTCGAGATTTGAGCTGGAGTCTGCTATATTCCTTCATGCATTTCTCGCCAAAGCGCAATTCTAAGGCACTGACGAGCGTTTCAAAATCTAGCGGTTCATTTGCAGGCAAAGTCTGTAGGACGTCGGCAGCATCAGCTCTTAGAGAAGCAGCTAACTGGCAAGCCTTTGTCTGGGAATCCCATCCATTGGCGTCCGCTACGATCCCAAATTGTGTCTTAAAAACTGGCCATGAGGATTTTCCGTCATAGGTCGAGAGTTTAATAGAGGCCCGAGGAAGCATACCTTGATACTTGACATCTTCGGGATAGTTTTCGGCAGTTATCTTTTGTTTCTTCACATTTTCCAACTCCTTTTCTACACTCTCAATCCTTTCTTCTACGGTTTTGGAGATCTTTTGAACTTTTTCTTCTACTCTTTCTTCTACGGTATTGGCTGTCTTTTGAACTTTTTCTTCTATTTCCTGAAATCTTCCTTCAAATTTGTTTTCCACGCTGTCAATTCTTTCATTTAAAGATGTAATTTTATTATCTATTAATTCTTTCAACTCACCAAGGTTGGTTGACATATCTTTCTTCATTTCTTCCGACATCTCCTTCATTTCAGCCTGGTTTGCAGTCATTTTCTCATCTATCGCTGACATTTCCTTCTTCATTTCTTCCGACATTTCCTTCATTTCAGCCTGATTCTCAGTCATTTCCTTCTTCATTTCTTCTTTCAACTCAGCAAGGTTGGCAGTCATTTTCTCATCCATCTCCCCTAATTTCTCCAATAATTTAGTCAGCTGTGCCTCCATTGCTCTGGTAATCGGCATTCAACCCCACTCCTGACACCAAATGTTATGAGCTCGGGGTTCGAAAGGACTGATGCCAATATATAAGGACAATAAAAAGGCTTTATTCACTATAAACAGTGCAATATGATCACAAATATCTTCTGAAAATTACAAGATATTCAGTAATCTTCACATCCAATAAAAGCGCAGCAAAATTTCACACAGAAACAATGCGTTCAATACGACGTATCAACGACAAAATCAATCTGAGTAACACAGTTCTCAATGCAAAGCCTCTCGTATGAATTCAATCGCAGTTGACAGACAACTAACTAACTGAACTGATGGAGGTCCTTATATAGGTTTCAGAGATCTTTCCAGATTATTCCAGAGCCTTCAGATGCTAGAAATTACCAGAAAGTGCTTTAACTTTCGATAGAGAACCCAAGCAAGAAAGGATCCCAATGTATAGGTATAAGGGGGGTGTGGTTGCACAAAAAGTCGCCAAATCCGTCGCCAACTTGGCGACATTTGGCGATATATCGCCAAATTTGGCGACAAAAATAAGTCGCCAAAACCATCGCCAACTTGGCGATAAACCCATTCCTTGGCGATATTTCAATAGACTTCCATTATAAAGATGAGGGTGTAAGGTTGTTTTCCTTGCAAACCATCTGAGGCCTTTAGCATTGAGTTACATGATGCTCAATAGGAAATACATTAATAATACTGCAATTTTCACAATAATCAAATAAAATAAATTTAAACAAATGGAATATTTACAGATATATACAAAATTCATAACAATATTTATCTATGTACGAAAGGCAAATGGCGCAAACGGGCATTGATAAAAAAGAATGGGTAAATTATTTAATCAATCTAATGCCGTTAGATGTGATCATTATAATAACAAGAGAAAACGAACCTGAAATTCACGATTATGATTATATAAAAAATATTCTACTAAAACGCTACAAGCTATCACCAGAGGAGTTTAGGCTGAAATTTTTCTCATCTAAAAAGGAGCCATCAGCCAATTGGCGAGATTTCGCTTATGAGATAAAGGTGTATTTTCAACAATGGATTGAAGGCCTTCACGTAAATAACTTTGAAGATTTGGCGGAATTAATTGTTGTTAATCAAATCAGGCATAATTTACCTACGGAAACAAAAACACATTTCATAGAGGAATTATTAGTAATAAAGAAAATTGGTGACTTAGTTAATAAATTAGATAATTACGAAACAGCACAAAGGGTTTACAATAAACAATCAGTTAAGGATACAAGTAGAGATTTTGATGACAGAAGATCGCGAGTGGCTGATTACGCCAATTTGAAAAGACGCCAAATTGACAATAGACACAGTATGAATTATGGAAGCAAAAAGTCGCATATAATCTGTTTTGCGTGTGGCAACCCTGGTCACGTGAGTGCGAAATGTGCCATGACGAATAATACAGAACAAGAATATTAAAATTTTTACCCGCAACGTAATCAAGATTGGCGAGAAACAAAATATCAAAATGAGACCCAAAACGCGCAAAGAAAAATAGTTAATATGGGCATGTTAAATGGTAAAAAAGGAAGAATCTTAGATATTAGCGGAATAAAAACAAGCGTAATAATTGATACAGGAAGCGACATTTCAATCGCCAGTTCAAGATATCATACTGCAATAAACGCGCCAAAACTAACCAGAGACAATATATACATATCAGGCATAGGTGGAGAAGAAATTAGGCCAACAGGTTTTTTCTGGCATAAAGTCTACGTGGATGAAACAGAAATCCAGGATAAATTTTACGTGGTACAAGAGGCGGACTGCGATTTAATAATAGGTAGGAAAGCAGTAGAAGGCATGACGTTAAAAGTAACGGAAGATAGTGTTAGAATAACAAGCGGCAACAAAGTTCGAGTAGGATACATTAAAATTAACGAAGTACCGACAAAAATTAATGAAGCAAGTATAAACAACGATAATCGAGGTTGTGAAGATATGGTTAAAATCGACTGCGTAAATGACGGGGTGAATTTGACTCAGATTACGAATTTAGTGAACAGAAAGAAAATAAGGAAATTAATAAAACTATATAAGCCGAATAGAACAAAAGATACAGGATTATCCAATGAATGGAATGCATCTCCAGAAGAAAATTGTGAAAGTAGTAGTCCTGCACATGGTAGAAAAGACTATGTGAAAGATCGCAATAGGAATTTTGATTATAAGGGAAAGAACAGAAATTTTAATAGACCATTTGACAACAGAAGCAATAATAGATATGGCCAGAGATATTTTAAACAATCATTTAACCATAGAAATTACAATAAATATGGATATGGGAAACAGAGTTCCGAGAATTCTTACCAAAATAAGTCTGAGATTCCTGAAAACTTTGAGACTGAAAATTCTTTGATACCTCAAGACATAACAGAAGATGCTTCACCTTATTCAAAAGCAAGATATAATCCAAAATTTTCCCCTAGATACATGAATAGAGGCTACTATCATGGTCGAAATAATTATAATTATGGTACCCGACGATCGTGCAAAGCTAGTTATAATGAACAAAGATATTCGCGACCATCACATAAGAATAATTCTCATCACGGATTTAAAGGAGCCGATAGTGGACGAGATGATTATTCAAATTCTTATCATTCTAGAAGCAATAGGTATATAGCTTCTGAAAATAGAGAGCAATATCCGGAAAGAAATTACAGAGATATTAGATATGCAGGTTCTAAAGACAGAGAGAAATATCCAGAAAGAAAAGAAAATCTAACAAATCAAGATGCTGATGTCGAGACGCCATCACGTCAGGATGACCGATTTGTAGGATTCCAGTTTGAGCACTTCATGTAAACGATATGAACTGACTCTCTCTCTCTCGTGTTATTACCCATGGTTAGAAACTTCACTTCATCAAATGAACTAACTATGCACGAGTTATAAATGGTTTGAATCGCGAGATTTGGCTAGAGCCAGTGTTCAAATTTTTATTATGAAGCGAGATGTAAAATGGATATAGCCGTTAGGCCTGGTTGGATTATCGTAATGTAAATTTGTTGTATAGTTTCGACCAAAAGTGTTATTAGTTGAAATTAAAGTGCATATTTTGTTGTTCATCGATTATTTGTCATATTGGTTCAGTAAAGTGCCTATTTATATATCATTTACTTACATATATATATATATAGTTACATAAACATTTTTTTGACAAGAAAATTTTTCTTTTCTTTTCTTTTTTTTTCAGAAACAAATGGAAGTATTAAAATGATTATGAATTAAAAATAATAATAAAAATAATAAAAATAATAAATTCGTACAGATTGTTTGGCATTCAGATCCTGTGCAACTTCCGACAGGAAATTTTAGTCATACATATCTTGTTTTATTTTTTTATTGCAAAAAAGGAACTTTGGCTTTATGTCTATTTATTATTTATTATTATTATTATTATTATTATTATTATTATTATTATTATTGTTATTATTATTGGAATTGTTATAAATTTCCTGCTTGTAATTGTATAAAAATTAACTACTAAGTTATTTGTGGTTTGTTGAGCGTGTGGTTTGTTGGGTTGGTTTGTTGAGCATAAGAAAACTATTTCTGTTTCTTATAAAAAGTGCTGGGAAATTACATTTTAAATTACATTTTACGTTTAGAAATATCTAGTGTCTCCACTCTTCTAATACACTGCATTCACAAACTGACAGACTATACAGAAATTCCACGCACTTTACTTGTATTAAAAATTACAACAGCTTTTGCTGCTAACAGCCGTAAACTAAAGACCACATCGCTCATTTAACATATTTATTTTTCAAAATCTTTATTCATCTTGACAGATTTCCAAGAACTAAGAGCCCACTCTAATTCCACCCATTTAATTATTAGCTATCCGGACGCTGATAAATCGAAAATATTATAATCCATGAACAATCATTATCATTATTACTACCTCTCTAACATTCTTCTTCATTAGGTAGTGATAAAACGTGTCTTAGAGGCGTCAAATCGGCCATTTAACTGACACTAATGAGGGATAAATTAGGGATTTTTACTTGTATTTCATTTTGGCTTCTGGTAAATACAGAGGCGCATTATTAACTATTTACATGAAAAAAACAAAGGAAAATGCGTCCAGGTATTTCTTTAATTCAGAAATTGCTTTCATCGCGTTCTGGAATCCTTTCTTTTCCCAGGCAATCATTCAATTAGTGTAATACGTGATGGCCATTCTTATAACTTTCCGTGAAGTTGTTATGCGAATTCATGTCAGTTAAAAATACAGGATGAGCACAAATCACGGTACCCTCCTCAAAGAGCTCTGCAGTGCCTTCTAATGTTCCCAATAAAGTGAAATTTAAATGACAGATGACTCAAAAGATGCACTTGTTATTTGTTAAATTAAAAAAAAATTAACTCGAAAAGTGGTTATGTACTAACTACTCAATTGGATTATATATTTTAAGGGGAATCGTCACGAAAAGTAAGTCAACTTCGGGATATATATATATATATATATTCCATAGCTTTTTATAATGTCTTTCCCTTCGTTTTTCACATGTGTTTTCATTTTTAAATATATATATATATATATATATATATATTTATTTAAAAATGAAAACACATGCGATGAACGAAGAACAATACATTATAAATAGCTATGTAATGAACACTTAAGGAAGCATACCCAAAAGGATGAAAAAACAAATACTGGAAAAGCAAAATTGGAAAACTATGAATATCTTATAGAATCTTCAGAAAGGCTTTATAAGAATATTCATAGTAAGTATATGTTATTTCATCAAATATTGTCAGCATTATGCTTAAAATTGACAATATTAAGCCCCTAATAACATACACAAATGAAATCAAAAACCAACATGTGGTCCAAATAACAAAACAAGTAAATAAATATGCTACTGAAATAGAAATTAGATAAATAAACAAATATGTAACTTAAATAAAAATATGAACAAAAAATAATGTTTAAGACTCACCAAAAAAAAGACAAATTTGAATGTAGATGTAGATGGATTTAAAATACTTGAAAATCAACCAGACACCTACTCAAAAATGGCGGCATATCGTTGCCAAAACATTGCTGAGAAAGATGATAATTTAAAATAAAATTATGTCATGCTGCCATCTAGCCCAGGAAATTATAAGTAAAAGCTGAAATTGTAGACAAGTTAAATAAAAATTTTAGTGATGCCATCTATTATTAGATGAAGATAAAATAAAATAAAAAGAAAGAAAAAAGAAAAATTGACAAAGCAAATAATATTTGAAATGTGAGGAGACTTAAATAAGTAAATAAAATTTAAATATAATAAAGATTATATGGGAAGACAAGTTCTATAATTAGCAATGTATAATGAGGCATTGTATGAGTGAAAGAAAGAGTGTATTATTCATAGAAAGAAAAAAATAACATAAAAACTGGATTTACCCGCACATATTATTCGTAGTTTTTACTATAAAAATATTTTTATTATACAATAATTATTAAAATAGATGAAGATATTGCATATTGGTATGCTGTGCATCACCTTGCGCTGTGTAGTACACAGTTTCTCAATGTTATCTGAAACAAAGAAAATCGATTTTTTCAGAAAATATATTGAATTTGTGGGGTCATAAACCAATTTTTAGTGAAACTGAGTGAAACTTTGTAAAATAGTATAGTCGTTTGAAAATAACGTCATTTTTTCTCTCTTTTTTGCCCTAACTTCAACGTGGCCGGAAAAATAACATTATTAATATTATTATTATTATTAAAATTATTATTATTATTATTATTTTACGTATGAAAAGTTCATGACCCCACAAAATAAATAATCTTTTATTTCCAAAAATAAAAAAGTTGATTGGTTGATCCATTTAAACGCTACTTTAAACGGTGCGCTGAAAATCTCGTTTAAAAAAAACCGCGCTTAAGGTTTCACTAAAGAAACAGAGTATACAAATTTTTAGTTAATCGTTATACTTTGCACCATACAGTTAGTCCGCAGTTCCTGGATTTATACTTACGAAGCATCGAATTCAGCGCGCGTGCAGCTGCTTCCTGCCAGGTTCTATGTTTTTCAGCCGGTCCGCACTCGCTTTCAATTGACTTGTAACTTCTTAAATATGTCGAATTTCATCTAATCGTTCTAGGGGCTTATTCTACATACTGTAGGATTCGAAATATGTAAAAAAAAAAAGTCGATTTCTTTTTCATGAATGACAACCTTTCCTTAATGGCCAACATTCCTGCACATGAAATTTTAATATCCTTACAATAAATACCCCCAGTGTCCCGCAGCGGCTCGCAGACGATTAAAGCTCGGTTCCCGTCTAGATCACCGAAAGTGAAGCAGCATTTGCTTCACCATGGTCAGTGCTTGGGAGGGTGACAACCTCTATCGACTGCAGCTGCTGTGGTACTGTGTACGTTAATGGGAGCTGCTGCACGTAAAATCTGTTCATGGCTCCAATGTCCTCCAAGTTTGAAAACGATACCTCTGGGGGTGCCAATCCAGGTGCAGGTCTCTCACCAGTTCGTCTGCTTCTTCAAACCGTCTGTCGTCTGGTGGGTATCTGATATACAGTCTAGGTTTTATGTTGTAGGTGGCGTTGCCTTAGCAGGGATTCTCGCCGACTGCGCAGAACCGTGCGCGTAGTTGTGCAGTTGCCATTTCATTCCAAAGTCGCGACACGATATTAACACTATTTAGTTGGAAGTCCTTCTTTAGTTCTATGTTCATGATCCAAAGTGTCCGCTGTCATTGCCAACAACGTACTATAACTGCAATACCATACTTTCATATCACCAAGTGAAGTGATTCTAACCAAATGTATCAAAACAGATCATCAAATATGTCCTTTCATAGCTGGCACAGGTAAATTTATTGGTGAATTTTTGTATAACAAAATTTTTATTTAACATATATATAATCAACGAATCATTTCAACTATACGTTGTTTAAATGTCGTTTGATTCGGAGCAATAGAACACACTCCAGATCTGTTTCAAGTGGGAAACTTATTTTTCGCTAACGTACATTGTGGTAATAGTTTATTCATGAAGCATTATTTGACATAAAATTTCGTTTACATGCTGATCAGGAAATGTGAAAGAAATAGGTAAAATTAAAAAAAAAAAAAAAAGTTAACATTTTTACTTCCAAAAAAATTTTCCGTTGTGATAATGTTTACGAAGCTAGAAATTGACAATTTATTACGAGAGACAAAACGGTTTACACAATTAAGGTTGTCGTTAGATTTAAATTGGCAACTTTTTGACACTTTCAAAAAGTCATTTTCTTCACAATTGCATAATGTATACAAGTATTCTTATTCGGATCCTAAGCAAGCGAACAATGTTTAACTCTTTGAATCTGTGGTATATTATTTATATCACTAAATTGTAATTCCAAACTGCCAAATGGCATCCAGAATTTCTATAGTTTATCTTTTATTCTGTATGCGGAGAAAATAATTTGTTTATTGTCAAATGAATTTGCTCGAAAATTCTGGAGACATTCAATTATTTGGATGGGAAGATCTAGACACTTATTAAAACCTGATTACGAAATTTTAATATTCTTCCAGACATCTTACTTCTGGTGGCCAAATACTGCATAAACAGTAATCGTAATTATCTTTGGTCAGGGTTTATACAAACATTGAAATTAACCTAACATAATTACATTTAAATAAATAAACAGCTGGTATTGTGTACTTTCGTTGAAACCCTAATGCTTGAGATAAAATAGTTAACGAAATACATTCTGACACGAATTAACATTAACATTAAATTAACGCAGTAATTAAATCCTAAAAATTAAGTAAACAAACACATGATGCAAGCATAAAGAACTAGAATAATTTTTAAATTAAATGTATAAAAGTATATTTACGGGTAAATATATAGATAAAAACTCCACATCAAAATTAATTAAAAACATTAGCTCTAATATCTTTAGATCTCATTAATCCAATTAGTTACCTCATTATTTTGTTTACATGCATTTCTTAATATTACATAATTTATTACCTTCATATTTGAAGGACTCTTTTTTAATCTCAACATTAATTCCAGTGGCTGAGAGGTTCTGCTCTCAAAGAGACGAGAGGTGCTGTGTTCATACCCCTGTCGCGCTCGTCGTCCTAACCGTTCGGAGTTTTCCGTGGTTTTTTTCGAACCTTGCCATAAATACGGGTTAGGACCCTTAGAAAGACCCCCGCGGAGGGCACTCCCCCTAGGGCCTATATTCCCAAGTGTAGATAATCGGCCGTCAAAAATCAACCAACCAACCAAGCAACTCAGCGTTAATTCAGTAATGTTTAGAGTAAAAATTAAAACAATAATAACCTTTGATATTATTAATATTAAATTATACTGCTGTGAGTATTTTAACACAGAAAACATACAATTTAAAACAAAATCTTAACATAAAAATTTGCCAATGAGAGTCACACCCTGAGCCAACTTAGGCACTGTCATTTAGCAATTCTTTATACCAGTTACTTGAACGATAATGTTTAAAAGTCTGTTTGGTAACAGTTTGAAGGTTGTTACACCACCGTAAAAAATCTAAAAATGTTTTTATTTTTTCCAATAAAAATAATAAAATTAATTAGGAAGTTTATTTTTTTCTTTCTTGATTGTCCCCTTAATCCGTCTAGTACCATGGATTAATTTTGGGGCATTATTAATTTTTCCTGTTTTGAATTGTATTCAATAGAATGTAGTTTCTTTCCGCAAAAACAAAACAGTGATCAATGGATGAGTTTAGGGGCTTCCTAGTTGCCAGGGACTCCACACCCTGGAGAAGAGAAAATTGTGTAACACATCTTAGGGAGCCACGAAACTATTTGAATTTTTTTTTTATTAAGTTTAGGTTATTAATTTTTCTGGTTCAAAACGTGAAAAACTGAATTGGGCCATAAAAGACTCCAATGGTACCAGAAGGTTTAAAAGAGTACTTAATTTTTCAACAATACCATTCAAAAGGGCCAGATGGATGATAGTTCTCATCCATCTTAATAATTAGAGACAAAGTCTATTTCTTTCACTATGGACTTTTCCGTTGTCATCAGAAATGTGTAGTCCACTTAAACTTAGAAATGTATCCCAAGAAGAAACAAGTCGTTCAGAGGCCACCGTAATACTTACAAAATGCATTGCAATTCGAATAAAATCGTGGCTTGATGACGTCATAAACTTTAAATGCTCTATTACTGAATTGCGTAAAATAAACATCCTTATAACTCCAAAATTGATAATCATATTAACTAACGGTTTACTGCGTCGGATTAAGCGTCTCATTTCCAATTAAAATATATATTTGAATTGAAATTTGAATGAAATACAGGGTCATGAAAAATCGAAGAGTGTGGAAAATAGGATTACAAATATCTCGACATCTCATTATCCGATCGGCAAAATTTATGTTTTTTTATTGTATTTTATAATTCACTCCTTAAAATAAACAATTTCGAAAATGTTTATATACCTTTTATCAGAACGAATATTTCGAGAGTCCGAAAAAAATAGTTCCGGATAGTCGAGGTTACTGAAATTCAATAAGCTTCTTTCCATTATTACATACTAAGTACACACCAAATATCAAGTCTCTATCTCGATTTGTTCGGGAAATAGAGCGTTTACAGACACACAGAACATTGAAATTAACCTAACATAATTACATTTAAATAAATAAACAGCTGGTGTTGTGTACTTTCGTTGAAACCCTAATGCTTGAGATAAAATAGTTAACGAAATACATTCTCACGAATTAACATTAACATTAAATTAACGCAGTAATTAAATCCTAAAAATTAAGTAAACAAACACATGATTCAAGCATAAAGAACTAGAATAATTTTTAAATTAAATGTATACAAGTATATTTACGGGTAAATATATAGATAAAAACTCCACATCAAAATTAATTAAAAACATTAGATCTAATATCTTTAGATCTCATTAATCCAATTAGTTACCTCATTTTTAGGTGCGTTCGTAATTATATAAATACGTAGCAGCTATAGTCGTCGCTTGGTCCGTCCGTCTGTCCGTCCGTCTGTCTGTCCGTCTGTCTGTCCGTCCGTCTGTCTGTCTGTCTGTCTGTCTGTCCGCCTGTCTGTCCGTCCGTCTGTCTGTCTGTCCGCATATAACAACGCAAAAACTACCCAACCAAATGGTTTGCAATTTAAAATATATTATCTTTGCAGAATTTTGTCGAGACATTTCAAATTTTATTAAAATCGAATCAAAACTTTAGGAGATATTAATAAAAATATTTATTAAGAAATTTGATTTTTTTTTTTTTTAAATCGGTGCTTTTTTGTTATAGGAGCTTCCGATGAATGTTAAATCGTCAAGCGACCAAGATACTTATTTTATTACAGAAATTAATCTGCAGACGATATAATTCATTTCACAGAATTAAAAATCATCAAGATCTGAATATTTATATAACTAGCTGATACATATATATCTGAATATTTATATAACTAGTTAAGATATTTGTATGAACAGTGTCATAAAATATATACTTAACTAGCTGTTTAACCCGTTCTACGCACGGGATATCATGAATTTAATTCTAAAACGTGCGTACGAACGCACCTCGTTTGTAACATTTGACGTACAATTTCCAACTTGTTTTGTTTACATGCATTTCTTAATATTACATAATTTATTACCTTCATATTTGAAGGACTCTTTTTTAATCTCAGCATTAATTCCAGTGGCTGAGAGGTTCTGCTCTCAAAGAGACGGGAGGTGCTGTGTTCATACCCCTGTCGCGCTCGTCGTCCTAACCGTTCGGAGTTTTCCGTGGTTTTTTTCGAACCTTGCCGTAAATACGGGTTAGGACCCTTAGAAAGACCCCCGCGGAGGGCACTCCCCCTAGGGCCTATATTCCCAAGTGTAGATAATCGGCCGTCAAAAATCAACCAACCAACCAAGCAACTCAGCGTTAATTCAGTAATGTTTAGAGTAAAAATTAAAACAATAATAACCTTTGATATTATTAATATTAAATTATACTGCTGTGAGTATTTTAACACAGAAAACATACAATTTAAAACAAAATCTTAACATAAAAATTTGCCAATGAGAGTCACACCCTGAGCCAACTTAGGCACTGTCATTTAGCAATTCTTTATACCAGTTACTTGAACGATAATGTTTAAAAGTCTGTTTGGTAACAGTTTAAAGGTTGTTACACCACCGTAAAAAATCTAAAAATGTTTTAATTTTTTTCAATAAAAATAATAAAATTAATTAGGAAGTTTATTTTTTTCTTTCTTGATTGTTCCCTTAATCCGTCTAGTACCATGGATTAATTTTGGGGCATTATTAATTTTTCCTGTTTTGAATTGTATTCAATAGAATGTAGTTTCTTTCCGCAAAAACAAAACAGTGATCAATGGATGAGTTTAGGGGCTTCCTAGTTGCCAGGTATTCCACACCCTGGAGAAGAGAAAATTGTGTAACACATCTTAGGGAGCCACGAAACTATTTGAATTTTTTTTTTTATTAAGTTTAGGTTATTAATTTTTCTGGTTCAAAACGTGAAAAACTGAATTGGGTCAAAAAAGACTCCAATGGTACTAGAAGGTTTAAAAGAGTACTTAATTTTTCAACAATACCATTCAAAAGGGCCAGGTGGATGATAGTTCTCATCCATCTTAATAATTAGAGACAAAGTCTATTTCTTTCACTATGGACTTTTCCGTTGTCATCAGAAATGTGTAGTCCACTTAAAATTAGAAATGTATCCCAAGAAGAAACTAGTCGTTGAGAGGCCACCGTAATACTTACAAAATGCATTGCAATTCGAATAAAATCGTGGCTTGATGACGTCATAAACTTTAAATGCTCTATTACTGAATTGCGTAAAAGAAACATCCTTATAACTCCAAAATTGATAATAATATTAACTAACGGTTTATTGCGTCGGATTAAGCGTCTCATTTCCAATTAAAATATATCTTTGAATTGAAATTTGAATGAAGTACAGGATCATGAAAAATCAAAAAGTGTGGAAAATAGGATTACAAATATCTCGGCGACTCATTATCCGATCGGCAAAATTTATGTTTTTTTATTGTATTTTATAATTCACTCCTTAAAATAAACAATTTCGAAAATGTTTATATACCTTTTATCAGAACGAATATTTCGAAAGTCCGAAAAAAATAGTTCCGGATAGTCGAGGTTACTGAAATTCAATAAGCTTCTTTCCATTATTACATACTAAGTACACACCAAATATCAAGTATGATATAGAATCATATATATTTTGTGTTTTACTCTAAAATTTAATTTTCCTATCTTCAAGTTTCTTTATGTGAATTAATTTCTGTATTCAAAATCTTTTTATTCTTTAATCCGAAAAACAACCATTTCTTCCTAGCTTAAATTGTTCCCGTCTTTAATGACGTGAATTTTTAAAAGAAAAAGATATATCTTATTAATGTCTGATTACTATGTCTGATTTATATGCTGCAGCCTTTTTATAAAAAATTATCAGACTTGATATTTTGGAGACATTTTATGTCTATAGATGATAATGGTATACCTGGCACCATTGTTGTGTCTATTACATATTACAAGTACTTGCTATAATCTTATATTACTTTACATTATATGTTGTATTGTGTATGGTGGTCTTCGTCTTCATTTTATTTGAATATTTTGTGTTTATTTGTGTTTATGCCAATGCATTTCTTGCCAGCGCCATTTTTTTTTTCATTTTGCCAAAGGGGAGATATATATGATATAGAATCATATATATTTTGTGTTTTACTCTAAAATTTAATTTTCCTATCTTCAAGTTTCTCTATGTGAATTAATTTCTGTATTCAAAATCTTTTTATTCTTTAATCCGAAAAACAATCATTTCTTCCTAACTTAAAATGTTCCCAGATATTTCTTCGTAACATTAAATGTACGTTTCTCTCATGCGGTTTCAATTCGAATATTAATGTACTGCAAATGACCGTAACATGTGTTGTTTTGTCTTTCTTCGTATCTTGTGTTAAATGCAGGCACGTTTTCATAATTTGACTGCTGCAAAAATATGCACTTTAAACTCTTTTCGTTAGATTGTAATAACACATGCCTAATTTTCCCAAAACAACGCTCAGGTGTAAGTTAAAAAGTCACAAAAATTGATGTTCCGCCAAATTATGGCATCCTTTCATTTCTTATTCAAAAATGCTCAATATTGGTTTATTGCTAACTGTCAAAATTTGACGGTTCATGCCTGGCTAGAAATGTACGGATTGGCATGTTACATCTAATATGTTGGCGATAATGAATCTGTAAAATGAGATCAGATCTGCTTTCGCTTTTGTCGGATAAATATGTAAAATTTTTGGTAGAATAAGCGAAGGCCACCCTCTCTGTTTTCTTGTGTCGATGTGTTGGTTTAATAAAAATAATTCCATGGATAACAAGACTTGATTTCATCTAATGCCTCTTGTATGGATTAATTATTTTAACAGGAAACGAACTTACGATTATTGCAGCACACGCATTGCACCATTATACCTCGGCAATTTTTAAGAAGAAATGTTCCTTACGATATATCGAGAATTTACACTATAATCAAGTCTCTATCTCGATTTGTTCGGGAGATAGAGCGTTTACAGACACACAGAAACACAGACACCCAGACAGACGGACGGCAAAAAAAATTCTAAAAATATGTTTTTCGGAATCTCCTGTGTCTGAAACGTGTAAATGCGTCAAAAAAAAAAATATTTTCGATTTTCAAAACGATTACAAGACTTACCCTATACTACGTATGATGGGTAAGTAAAAGAATGGTATGCCGATTTCATAATGATGGTGTGAAAGACCTGCGCTATCGCTTTTGCTTTTATCGCGGATATATCATTTCGAAATATAGCATAATTTCAATTTTTACATGATCGGATAGGGGGAAAAATGTACTTTCAAAAGAAATTTATCTGAAAACTGTAGCTCTATTCACTTGATAGAACTTTTTAAATAATTTTCTGGCACGATTTTTAAAAAATCTATTAAAATCTATCTCAACAATAACTTTTTCTCCTACATTTGGTTAATCTTTCGTTATTTGGATCCACTTCCAAACGTTGCCATAATATCTATAATGTCCTTTAAACCGAATACGAATACCATTATATATATATATATATATATATATATATATATATATATATAAACTCTTGTGCCATATCACATTTGCTCAAATACGCCATTTCGCTATGGGTCTGATTACGGAAGATTAACTAATCCTTGGCGCTAAACTGAAATCTGTCAACGAAAAGACAGCTATTGATTTTATGTTCGGCATAAAATTAACACTTTGCCGTCCGCATGTCCGGTAAAAATACTTCTATTCATAAAATTGAAATGATTGATTGACATCAGAATTTAGAAACAAATTTATTCGAAAATAAGTAAAATCTTTTCTTCGTGTACTTGATAAAAGGGAATTTTTCATTCCAAAATTCTGGTGCCAATGTAGCATTTAAGGATTAAAATTAAATTACTTTCCGACGACACCATTGTGGTGTCGCCGGATAGCAAAGTGTTCATATTAAATTAAGTTGAATAGGTTAAAAGATATGTTGCATTAGAATTTGCTGGCTATTTCACTTTGTATTTGATTTATATATATATAAATCAAATACACATATATATATATATATATATATATAATAATAATAATAATAATAATAATAATATATATATATATATATATATATATATATATATATATATATATATATATATATATATATATACATATATATATTCTTAATAAACTCTTATTTTTATTCTTAAAAAGAAAAAAAAATAATTACACTAAATTATGCTAAAAGTAAGATTTCATTTTCACGGAGAAAGAAATGAATATAGGGTAAACTGTGGCGGACTCTGTCGCGGTGTGTGGAAATCTGTCTAACGCGGAAGTACCGCTAAACGATTTTCGATACAATAAACTTTATCTAAGGCGGAATACTGTCTACGACGGAAATTTTTTGAGATACGCACCAATTCTGCCATAGACAGAGTTTACTGCATATATTTTTTAATAAATACAAAACAAACAAATAAACAATTGAAGTTTACTTTAAAGGCAAATTGAATATCACAATTACTTAAAAAGGACACAGCGATTACCTGTCTGGACACCCAAACAATGAGTGTTAACCTTTAAGTCTAGGAGAAAATGAGTATTTACAGCTTATAATATTGATTTTCTACGGCATCGTCTAAGACACTAGGGTGAAGTTAGCTGGAACATGGGAGAATGCTTATTGGGGATAAATGTAGCGATCGTACTCTTTAAATACACTTGCGTTTATCGCTATAATCCCAGGTTCCACTCCTGATAGGAAATAGTCCACAAAAGAAACAAAAGTTGAAACTAAGACGTTCACGTGAAAGTTTTCTTTATTCAGGACATTTCGGAACATCTGAAAAGGCAAGGGTGGTCCTCTTACGCCTCTAAATAATCGACCTTCTTGTTCAACAGTTAGAAAAGATCTGATCTAATTTTTCAGATGCATTATTGCCAACACATTAGATGTAAACATGCCAAACTTTGCAATTCTAGCCAGGTACTAACCGTCAAATTTTTACTGTTAGAGATAAACCAATATTAAGAATTTTTGAACGAGAAATGAGAAAGCACACCATAATTGGCAGAATATCAATTTTGTGATTTTTAACGTACAACCCGGGGTTGTTTTGAGAAAGCCAGAACATGTGCATAGCATCGAACAAAATAATGTTGATATTGCATATCTTAGACAGCAGTCAATTTATGAAAACGGCGCCTGCATTTAACACAAGATACGAAAGAAAGAAAAACAGCATATATTAAGAGCATCTGGATAGTACATTAAAATTCCGAATTGAAACCACTGAAAAGTTACGTACATTTAATGTTACGATGAAATATCTGGGAACGTTTTAAGATAGGAATAAATGATTGCTTTTCGGATTAAAGAATAAAAAAGATTTTTAATAAAAAAATAATTCACATAGAGAAAATTTAAGATAGGAAAACTAAATTTTCGAATAAAACATAAAATATATATGATTCTATATCATAGACACATAATATTGAAATGATTCCAAACAATTATACGTTACTTGACTATAATTAGGTAACTGTTATACGTATAGTGGTGCAATCACGCAAACGAAATTAGGATACAACGCATACATTACAATATCTTCCCACTGAAAATTAAAGTGAAGTAATACAAATTCTTTAATAATATTAAAGGGTTACTACATAATTTTAAATATTACTATAGAATGATTAAGTAAAACAAAATAAAATAAATAAAGGTAAGCAAGAACCAAATTCATATTGAATATTTACAATTTGTAGAATTTTTTTTCCAATCACTTATTGATAGAAAATTAGAATTATTAGATATTTTACTAAAGTGAATGTACACTGTAACAAAAAGACAATTTTTTCTACATTCGCGTTACCATAGGAACGAAAATATACAGTAACGTCTTCCGTGTTACCCAAGATTCGGAAAAGGGTCTTTATCTATAGAAACCTTAGAAACTAATATATTTTTGAGATTTAAAGAAGCATTTATAAAAATATTATACTTCTCCATTATCCCATCGCCCACTTTTCATAACAAAAAACTATCGCCAAATTGAAAGATTAAACGCCAAAAATGCAGTCCCATTTACTTGATGTCAGAAGCATTACACGTGTTTGTTATGTCATCAAGTGGTTTTTAATTCGACATTTGCCTGTATTTTTCATTATGTTTTACTGATTTATTAGTTATTTCATTAATTAAAATAACAATTGCGTCCTTAAACGGCGATGCCATGATATTAAAAGAGAATAAAAAGAAAACTGCCCAGTTAAACTGAAGGCATTGAGCTCACAAGCTATTCACGCTAATTGTATATTATACTCTTATTTCAAAGAAATTGAAATAAGCCCCTCGAAAAATAAACAAATCGACAATATATTAAGGGGGGCTCATCCCCCCGCCCCCCTCCTTATAATTAATCAATGAACTCCCATAGCTATTCAGAGAAGCGCCTTATTACAATGCACATATATACAAAATTTGAAGAAAATCGGATAATTCTGCACGAAAAACCCATTTATCTAAATTAAGAGGGAGATTAACCCCCCGCATCCACCTTAATACTTAACCAATGAACGCCCAAAACTAATCAGGGAAGCGCCTTATCACAGTGAACATATATACAAAATTTGAAGAAAATCGAATAATTCTGCATGAAAAAACAATTTATCTAAATTAAGGGGGGTTAGCGCCCCGTTCCCTCTTAACCAATGAACCCCCAAAACTAATCAGGGAAGCGCATTATCACAGTGAACATATACAAAATTTGAAGAAAATCGAATAATTCTGCAGGAAAAACCCGTTTATATAAAATAAGGGGGGAATTAGCCCCCCATTTCCCCTTTTATACTTAACCAATGAACCCCAAAACTAATCAGGAAAGCGCCTTATCACAATGAACCTATATACAAAATTTGAAGAAAATCGGATAATTCTGCATGAAAAACCCATTTATCTAAATTATCACCCCCATTCCCCCCTTTATACTTAACCAATGAACCTCCAAAACTAATCACGGAAGCGCCATATCATAATGAACTTATAAACAAAATTTGAAGCAAAACGGTTATTTCTGTCAAGAGTTATCGCGTTACGTACATACGTAATTCATACAGAACCGGCAGGCACATTAGCTCTCAGGCTTTGATAGCCTGTGAGCTAAAAAGCATTGAAAAAATATTGCGATGCATAGTTACGAGCAACACAGCACCCCCGTTCCCTCCTTTATACTTAACCAATGAACCTCCAAAACTAATCAAGGAAGCACCTTATCACATAAACAAAATTTGAAGCAAAACGGTTATTTCTGTCAAGAGTTATCGCGTTATGTACATACGTATTCATACAGAACCGGCGGGCGGGCACATTAGCTCTCAGGCTCGATAGCCTGTGAGCTAAAAATAAGCATTGAAAAAATATTGTGATGCATACAATACATTGTGATGTTACGTGCAATAGACCAGTTTCAACTGATGTCACAAATATTTATTCACCAGCCGAGAGAGGGATAATTAAGAAAAATAATGTAAATAAATAAATATCAAGGATTGTTATTTTTTTTTAAATATATTATTATTATTTTTTTTTTTAAATATATTATTATTTTTTTTTTTTCGTTTTGGTTTGTTTAAACTTAGTGATAGTTGACACTTTGGTGAGTGGAGCTTTTCCGATCTTCTTATATTTTATTTATTTATTTATTTGGATATTCCAATGGCAATGTTCTTCCATTTGTTTATTTGACATTACAGTTTGGCGATAGTTTTATTTTTATGAAAAGTGGTCGACGGGATAATGGAGAAGTACAGATATTTTACTAAAGTGAATGTACACTGTAACAAAAAGACATTTTTTTCTATATCCGCGTTACCATAGGAACGAAAACATACAGTAACGTCTTCCGAAAAATGTGAATATTAACACTTTGAAAAAAATTCGTTTCCGAAAATAACTTACGCAAATTCCTTTTTTTTTTTTTTTTATTAATTAATTAATTGTTTTTTTTTGTTTTGTTTTTTTTGTACCATGTTTAAAATTCGATATCGGTTTCGGAAATCAAAATACGAACAAACCAAAGATACCAGACCATATCTACGCTTATTTTCTTTTAAACACAGCTTTCGGTTTAAAAAAAAAAAATCATAATTAACCCTTTCAAATACGTTCGTTTCCGTAAGTCACTCTCGCGAATTCCGTCTTTTTTTCACAATGTTTAACGTTCTGACCTTGGAATTTTTAATCTAAAAAACAACAAATCAAGCATCAGACTCACCTAACGAGCATACATTCAACTTGCAAAAGACGTCTTTGATTTAAAAAAATACGACTATTAACGCTTTGGAAAAAAAATCATTTCCAAAAGTCACTTTTGTCGACTTTCGTATTTTCACTTGCCCATAGGATTTACATTACGCACATTTTGTTTAATAAAACACACTTAATTTTATACAATCGCTCTGAAATTTTAATACGATATACTAAACATTTAGATAATGATCCAATATAATGTTAGTTCAGAAATTTTGAGATTTTGGTGGGAAATAATCTGTTACTTTTTTCTATAAGGTTAACATTGCGTATGCTTATTTACACTTATAACGTAAACTTATATTTGTGCTATTGCTCTAAAATTTTAATACCCTAAACTAACCTTTTAGCTGTTGTTCCAGTAAAATTTTGATTTAGATATAATAACATTTAGGGATAAAATAATCCGTTGAAAAATTAAAAAAAAATCCGTAGGATTTCCATGTGTGAAAAAAAAGGTTAGAAGGAAAACACTTTTTTTACAACTAAATATCAATATTTTAGCACGGAAATTATTCACAGGCTTCGGTGATATTATATTTATAACTCATAAAATTTCCAAAGCGCGTTTGAATAATAAGACATTTATATATATATATATATATATTGTTGTGAGCTCGGGGTTCGAAAGGACTGATGCCAATATATAAGAACACTAAAAAGGCTTTATTCACTATAAACAGTGCAATACGATCACAAATATCTTCTGAAAATTACAAGATATTCAGTAATCTTCAAATCCGATAAAAACACAGCAAAATTTCACACAGAAACAATGCGTTCAATACGACTTATCAACGACAAAATCGATCCGAGAAACACAGTTCTCAATGCAAAGCCTCTCGTATGAATTCAATCGCAGTTGACAGACAACTCACTAACTGAACTGATGGAGGTCCTTATATAGGTTTCAGAGATCTTTCCAGATTATTCCAGAGCCTTCAGATGCTAGAAATTACCAGAAAGTGCTTTAACTTTCGATAGAGAACCCAAGCAAGAAAGGATCCCAATGTACAGGTATAAGGGGGGGGTGGTTGCACAAAAACTCGCCAAATCCGTCGCCAACTTGGCGACATTTGGCGATATATCGCCAAATTTGGCGACAAAAATAAGTCGCCAAAACCATCGCCAACTTGGCGATAAACCCATTCCTTGGCGATTTTCCAATAGAACTCATTATAAAATACGATGCTGTAAGGTTGTTTTTCTTGCAAAGCACCTGAGGCCTTTAGCATTGAGTTACATGATGCTCAATAGGAAATACATTAATAATACTGCAATTTTCACAATAATAAAATAAAATAAATTAAAAAGAATGAAATATTTACAAAATTCATAACATTGCCCCCCTCTCAAGGACTGCACGTCCCGGGCAGTTCAACCTTTGATCGGAAAGCAAACCCGTTACCAACAAATGCTATACTATAAAGCAAATATGGAAAATAACAATTAAACACATTCATAATGCTGAATTATAAAGCATAGACACCATTACATACAAGTATTTAAATAATAATAACAATAATAATGATAATGCTAAGCAAAATAAATAATTACATTAATTTATATACAAGACCATGGTCATACTAATTTACATTATTTACATTACACTATTTACAATCAATGAACTAAGTACTATGGCCATAGTATGGAGCCAGCCTGTCGTAATGAACGACTCTAGGCTTCGAATTTGGTGACTTTCGGATTCGAATCACGACATCGTTCAGTCTGTTTAGGACTGTGTAAGGACCGTCCCAGTGCGATTGTAGTTTGGGAGAAAGTCCTTTGCGTCGAGTCGGATTATAAAACCAAACCTTGTCACCTTCTTTAAATTGATGTCCCGTGGCTTTCGTGTCGTACCTGGTCTTCATCTTCTCCGTCTGTATATTGATCCGCTCTCGAGCCAAGTTGTGGACGTCTTCAAATCGTGCCTGGAGATTCTGCACGTATCCGTCTGGCGATGAAGGCGCATCTGGAGGGCGACCAAAAATCAGATCACAAGGTAGACGAAGATCACGACCGAAAAGCATCTGAGACGGGGAATAGCCGGTTGTTTCATGGACGGCGCTGCGATAGGCGAGAAGAAACAAGGGAAGTTTTTGGTCCCAGTCTTGTTGGTTTCTTGAAACTAGCAGTGAGAGGTTGTTGAGGATGGTACGATTAAACCTCTCAACCATGCCATCCGACTGTGGATGTAAAGGCGTCGTCCTAGTTTTGTCCATTCCGAGAAGTTGACAAAGACCCTCAATCACAGCAGATATGAAATTTCTCCCTTGGTCAGAATGCATTTGAAGGGGAATTCCATACCTTGATATCCACTGGTGTACCAAGGCATCCGCAACCGTAGAAGCTTCTTGATCAGGGATGGCATAAACTTCAGGCTATTTCGTAAAATAGTCCATGACAACAAGGAGGTATTTGTTGCCATCAGCACTTCTTGGCAGAGGACCTAGGATGTCAAGGGCGATGCGTTCAAAAGGTGCTCCTACATTGTAGAGATGTAGTCTTCCTCGGCTACGTTTCTTTGGTCCTTTCCGAGCTGCACATGCATCGCAAGATTTGCACCATTGTTCGACGTCAGCTCTCGCCTTTCCCCAGAAGAAGCGCTCTCGGACTCTGTGTAATGTTTTCATGACTCCAAAATGGCCACCAGTGGGACTGCCATGTAATTCCTTGAGGACCTCTGGTATTCGGGATCGAGGAAGTACCAACTGCCACCGAGATGTTTTCCCATCTTCCGATTCGAATTTTCGGAACAGGACACCATTCTTGACGTGGAGGGAGTTCCAAAGAGCCCAATATTGCTTCGTCGTAGGACTGTAAGTCGAGATGTCTTTCCAACAGGGCTTCGTGCTAGAAGATTCTAATAATTCCAAGATTGGTTTGATGTCAGAGTCTGCCATTTGATCTTCTCGAATCTTCTCATCACTCCAGGGATCTGGTGGCGTTGATAGTGAAGTCTTCGTCTGGCGTATGACATGTTCGGGATTATACTTGTTCTCCGCTCTGGAACAATAGCGACAACTTTCGGGACACGGTCTTCTTGATAAGGCATCAGCATTTCCATGCGATGAGCCTTTACGATGCCTGATGTCAAAGTCGTATTCCTGGAGTCGTTGCATCCATCTGGCTACTTGGCCCTCTGGGTTCTTAAAATTCATCAGCCATGTTAGGGATGCGTGATCAGTACGAAGGAGAAATTTCCTGCCATAGAGATAGTGATGGAAGTGTTCTATGGCTTTTACTATAGCTAATAACTCCTTACGAGTGACGCAATAATTCCGCTCTGGTTTCGATAAACATTTGCTCCAGTATGCTACGACTCGCTCTTGGCCATCTATTTCTTGGGAAAGTACAGCGCCGACACTTTCCTGACTGGCATCCGTGTCCAAAATGAATTGTTTGTCGGGGTCTGGATAGGTAAGGACTGGAGAGGATGTGAGAGCTTCTTTCAGCCGCTGGAATGAATTGTCGCATTCTTGTGTCCATAGAAACTTCTGTTTGCTTTCAGTGAGCCTATGCAAGGGTCTTGCGATGTTGGAGAACCCCTGTACAAACTTTCTGTAATAAGTGCATAGTCCCAGAAAGCTTCGCAACTGATGGACATTTTCCGGACGTTTCCAGTGCTTTACTGCAGACACTTTTTCAGGATCTGTTCGAACACCTTCAGCTGAGATGATGTGTCCTAAATAGTTTACTTCTCGTTGGAAGAACTTGCATTTCAAAGGGTTCAGCTTTAAATTCGCTGCTCTTAGTTTCGTTAACACTTTTCGAATATTCTCTAGATGTTCTTCAAACGTGCGGCCACCAATGATGACGTCATCTAGGTAGATGAGACAAGCTTCAAAAGTCAGACCTTTTAACACTGTCTCCATGAGGCGCTCGAACGTTGCTGGAGCATTGCAGAGCCCGAACGGCATAACTTTAAATTGCCAAAGTCCTTGTCCAGTAGTAAATGCGGTCTTCTCTTTGTCATCAGGATGGATCTCTACTTGCCAATATCCACTCTTCAAATCCAGCGTGGAAAACCATTTATGCCCTGAAAGAGTATCTAGCGTGTCGTCTATTCTTGGTAGAGGATAGCTGTCCTTCTTCGTGATATCGTTAAGTTTACGATAATCCACACAAAATCTTGTGGAGCCATCTTTCTTTCGGACCAACACGATGGGAGAGGCCCACGGACTTGATGACGGTTCGATGATGTCACTATCCTGCATCTCTCGTAAGAGCTTAGAAACCTCTTCTTGTTTTGCAAACGGCAAGCGTCTTGGATGCTGTTTAATCGGTGGATGGTCGGCAGTATCAATTCTATGACGTGTCAGAGAAGTGCGACCTATATCACTCTCGTTTTGTGAAAATACATCCTTAAATTCCTGGAACAGTCTTTCTGCGGCATGTCTCTGTTCAGGAGATAAATTCTCATTTCGTCCAATTTCAGGTGTTAAACTTGTAGGCGGCTCCGACAACGTCAAGCTCGGGTCTTTGCAAACGCAGGTGACTGGAGCACATGTTGCAAGCACTTCACCCTTCTGGATAATTCTAGACTTTTCACTTACGTTTGCAATTCTCACGGGTATCACATCTCTTGACAGATCTACCAGCGCTGATGCTATTAGCACTCCCTTTGGGCTCTTCTCAGGATATCCAGTCAAGCCATACTGGAAAATTCTTTCGTTTCCAGTTACTCCAGGTATCATCATTTCGGTTCGAGGAGGGATGATAACATCTGCCTTGGCTGTGATCCGTTGAATGGACCCGGACTCATTTCCAAGTTTAAAAATAGTGACATCTTCTTGAGCAGAGCGTAACTCATTATTCTTAAAATCCAGTGTAAATCCATGCTCTTTTAAAAAGTCCAGTCCGAGTATGAAAGGATCTGAAATATCGGCCACATAGACTGTATGATGGTAAGCGGCGTTCCCAAACTTTATTTCCAGTGTCATTCTTCCAAATATGTCGATCTTATCTCCGGTCATAGTTTGAAGGATAACACGTGGCGGGGTCCAGGAGAGTTTTTCTTTCAGCCGCTGAGCTAGATCTTTCCGAATGATGGTCACATTGGCTCCTGTATCGATGATCATATTACAGGGCAAATCATTCACACTTCCGACTAGAAAAACTCCGTTTTCGCCGCAACTTCTTGCAGAAATTTCACATACTTGAAAATGAGGCTTCTTAAGATCTGGCAACCTCCACCCCGTGAGATGACCATTAATCAGTTTTCCTGCTCCTCCGTTCGCGGGTGAGCTATTACCTTCAGTGCTGGGTCGTCTTGGGCAGTCGATTTGGATATGGCCTTCTCCACCGCATTTCCAGCACTTGATCTTCCTGTAAGGCTTGTTGGCCATTAAGGAGTTCATCTGTCTCATTATGTCCTTCATCTGCTGCTGTAAGCGCTCCACAGCTCTATCCGACGTCTCAGGCAGGTTGGCTGCTCGCACAAAGTGTCGATCTTTCCTAGTAGCTTGCTGGGCTGCCTCGAATTTCAGAGCGTAAACCAAAGCCCCTTTTAGATCATTGAGATCTGCAATCCGGAGTGCTGTCTGGATCTCAGGGTCACGCACACCATCGATAAAATGTTGCAGAGCTAAACTTTCTCTAATTTCAGTCGGACAGTCAGGATAAGCAAGATGGGAAAGTCTCTCTACATCCGTAGCAAGCTCTTGCAGGGATTCAGTGGATTTCTGCTGCCGAGATTTGAGCTGGAGTCTGCTATATTCCTTCATGCATTTCTCGCCAAAGCGCAATTCTAAGGCACTGACGAGCGTTTCAAAATCCAGCGGTTCATTTGCAGGCAAAGTCTGTAGGACGTCGGCAGCATCAGCTCGTAGAGAAGCAGCTAACTGGCAAGCCTTTGTCTGGGAATCCCATCCATTGGCGTCCGCTACGATCCCAAATTGTGTCTTAAAAACTGGCCATGAGGATTTTCCGTCATAGGTCGAGAGTTTAATAGAGACCCGAAGAAGCATAGCTTGATACTTGACATCTTCGGGATAGTTTTCGGCAGTTATCTTTTGTTTCTTCACATTTTCCAACTCCTTTTCTACACTCTCAATCCTTTCTTCTACGGTTTTGGCTGTCCTTCGAATTTCTTCTACCTTTTCTTCTACGGTTTTGGCTGTATTTTGAACTTTTTCTTCTATTTCTTGAAATCTTTCTTCAACTTTGTTTTCCACGCCGTCAATTCTGTCATTTAAAGATGTTATTTTATCCTCTATTAGTTCTTTCAACTCACCAAGGTTGGTTGACATATCCTTCTTCATATCATCTTTTAACTCACCAAGGTTCGCAGTCATTTTCTCATCCATCGCTGTCATATCTTTCTTCATTTCTTCTTTCAACTCGCCAAGGTTGGTTGACATCTCAGCCTGATTCGCAGTCATTTTCTCATCCATCGCTGACATATCTTTCTTCATTTCTTCTTTCAACTCGCCAAGGTTCGCAGCTAATTTCTCCAATAATTCTTTCAGTTGACCCTCCATTGCTCTGGTGATCGGCATTCAACCCCACTCCTGACACCAAATGTTGTGAGCTCGGGGTTCGAAAGGACTGATGCCAATATATAAGAACACTAAAAAGGCTTTATTCACTATAAACAGTGCAATACGATCACAAATATCTTCTGAAAATTACAAGATATTCAGTAATCTTCAAATCCAATAAAAACACAGCAAAATTTCACACAGAAACAATGCGTTCAATACGACTTATCAACGACAAAATCGATCCGAGAAACACAGTTCTCAATGCAAAGCCTCTCGTATGAATTCAATCGCAGTTGACAGACAACTCACTAACTGAACTGATGGAGGTCCTTATATAGGTTTCAGAGATCTTTCCAGATTATTCCAGAGCCTTCAGATGCTAGAAATTACCAGAAAGTGCTTTAACTTTCGATAGAGAACCCAAGCAAGAAAGGATCCCAATGTACAGGTATAAGGGGGGGTGGTTGCACAAAAACTCGCCAAATCCGTCGCCAACTTGGCGACATTTGGCGATATATCGCCAAATTTGGCGACAAAAATAAGTCGCCAAAACCATCGCCAACTTGGCGATAAACCCATTCCTTGGCGATTTTCCAATAGAACTCATTATAAAATACGATGCTGTAAGGTTGTTTTTCTTGCAAAGCACCTGAGGCCTTTAGCATTGAGTTACATGATGCTCAATAGGAAATACATTAATAATACTGCAATTTTCACAATAATAAAATAAAATAAATTAAAAAGAATGAAATATTTACAAAATTCATAACATTGCCCCCCTCTCAAGGACTGCACGTCCCGGGCAGTTCAACCTTTGATCGGAAAGCAAACCCGTTACCAACAAATGCTATACTATAAAGCAAATATGGAAAATAACAATTAAACACATTCATAATGCTGAATTATAAAGCATAGACACCATTACATACAAGTATTTAAATAATAATAACAATAATAATGATAATGCTAAGCAAAATAAATAATTACATTAATTTATATACAAGACCATGGTCATACTAATTTACATTATTTACATTACACTATTTACAATCAATGAACTAAGTACTATGGCCATAGTATGGAGCCAGCCTGTCGTAATGAACGACTCTAGGCTTCGAATTTGGTGACTTTCGGATTCAAATCACGACATCGTTCAGTCTGTTTAGGACTGTGTAAGGACCGTCCCAGTGCGATTGTAGTTTGGGAGAAAGTCCTTTGCGTCGAGTCGGATTATAAAACCAAACCTTGTCACCTTCTTTAAATTGATGTCCCGTGGCTTTCGTGTCGTACCTGGTCTTCATCTTCTCCGTCTGTATATTGATCCGCTCTCGAGCCAAGTTGTGGACGTCTTCAAATCGTGCCTGGAGATTCTGCACGTATCCGTCTGGCGATGAAGGCGCATCTGGAGGGCGACCAAAAATCAGATCACAAGGTAGACGAAGATCACGACCGAAAAGCATCTGAGACGGGGAATAGCCGGTTGTTTCATGGACGGCGCTGCGATAGGCGAGAAGAAACAAGGGAAGTTTTTGGTCCCAGTCTTGTTGGTTTCTTGAAACTAGCAGTGAGAGGTTGTTGAGGATGGTACGATTAAACCTCTCAACCATGCCATCCGACTGTGGATGTAAAGGCGTCGTCCTAGTTTTGTCCATTCCGAGAAGTTGACAAAGACCCTCAATCACAGCAGATATGAAATTTCTCCCTTGGTCAGAATGCATTTGAAGGGGAATTCCATACCTTGATATCCACTGGTGTACCAAGGCATCCGCAACCGTAGAAGCTTCTTGATCAGGGATGGCATAAACTTCAGGCTATTTCGTAAAATAGTCCATGACAACAAGGAGGTATTTGTTGCCATCAGCACTTCTTGGCAGAGGACCTAGGATGTCAAGGGCGATGCGTTCAAAAGGTGCTCCTACATTGTAGAGATGTAGTCTTCCTCGGCTACGTTTCTTTGGTCCTTTCCGAGCTGCACATGCATCGCAAGATTTGCACCATTGTTCGACGTCAGCTCTCGCCTTTCCCCAGAAGAAGCGCTCTCGGACTCTGTGTAATGTTTTCATGACTCCAAAATGGCCACCAGTGGGACTGCCATGTAATTCCTTGAGGACCTCTGGTATTCGGGATCGAGGAAGTACAAACTGCCACCGAGATGTTTTCCCATCTTCCGATTCGAATTTTCGGAACAGGACACCATTTTTGACGTGGAGGGAGTTCCAAAGAGCCCAATATTGCTTCGTCGTAGGACTGTAAGTCGAGATGTCTTTCCAACAGGGCTTCGTGCTAGAAGATTCTAATAATTCCAAGATTGGTTTGATGTCAGAGTCTGCCATTTGATCTTCTCGAATCTTCTCATCACTCCAGGGATCTGGTGGCGTTGATAGTGAAGTCTTCGTCTGGCGTATGACATGTTCGGGATTATACTTGTTCTCCGCTCTGGAACAATAGCGACAACTTTCGGGACACGGTCTTCTTGATAAGGCATCAGCATTTCCATGCGATGAGCCTTTACGATGCCTGATGTCAAAGTCGTATTCCTGGAGTCGTTGCATCCATCTGGCTACTTGGCCCTCTGGGTTCTTAAAATTCATCAGCCATGTTAGGGATGCGTGATCAGTACGAAGGAGAAATTTCCTGCCATAGAGATAGTGATGGAAGTGTTCTATGGCTTTTACTATAGCTAATAACTCCTTACGAGTGACGCAATAATTCCGCTCTGGTTTCGATAAACATTTGCTCCAGTATGCTACGACTCGCTCTTGGCCATCTATTTCTTGGGAAAGTACAGCGCCGACACTTTCCTGACTGGCATCCGTGTCCAAAATGAATTGTTTGTCGGGGTCTGGATAGGTAAGGACTGGAGAGGATGTGAGAGCTTCTTTCAGCCGCTGGAATGAATTGTCGCATTCTTGTGTCCATAGAAACTTCTGTTTGCTTTCAGTGAGCCTATGCAAGGGTCTTGCGATGTTGGAGAACCCCTGTACAAACTTTCTGTAATAAGTGCATAGTCCCAGAAAGCTTCGCAACTGATGGACATTTTCCGGACGTTTCCAGTGCTTTACTGCAGACACTTTTTCAGGATCTGTTCGAACACCTTCAGCTGAGATGATGTGTCCTAAATAGTTTACTTCTCGTTGGAAGAACTTGCATTTCAAAGGGTTCAGCTTTAAATTCGCTGCTCTTAGTTTCGTTAACACTTTTCGAATATTCTCTAGATGTTCTTCAAACGTGCGGCCACCAATGATGACGTCATCTAGGTAGATGAGACAAGCTTCAAAAGTCAGACCTTTTAACACTGTCTCCATGAGGCGCTCGAACGTTGCTGGAGCATTGCAGAGCCCGAACGGCATAACTTTAAATTGCCAAAGTCCTTGTCCAGTAGTAAATGCGGTCTTCTCTTTGTCATCAGGATGGATCTCTACTTGCCAATATCCACTCTTCAAATCCAGCGTGGAAAACCATTTATGCCCTGAAAGAGTATCTAGCGTGTCGTCTATTCTTGGTAGAGGATAGCTGTCCTTCTTCGTGATATCGTTAAGTTTACGATAATCCACACAAAATCTTGTGGAGCCATCTTTCTTTCGGACCAACACGATGGGAGAGGCCCACGGACTTGATGACGGTTCGATGATGTCACTATCCTGCATCTCTCGTAAGAGCTTAGAAACCTCTTCTTGTTTTGCAAACGGCAAGCGTCTTGGATGCTGTTTAATCGGTGGATGGTCGGCAGTATCAATTCTATGACGTGTCAGAGAAGTGCGACCTATATCACTCTCGTTTTGTGAAAATACATCCTTAAATTCCTGGAACAGTCTTTCTGCGGCATGTCTCTGTTCAGGAGATAAATTCTCATTTCGTCCAATTTCAGGTGTTAAACTTGTAGGCGGCTCCGACAACGTCAAGCTCGGGTCTTTGCAAACGCAGGTGACTGGAGCACATGTTGCAAGCACTTCACCCTTCTGGATAATTCTAGACTTTTCACTTACGTTTGCAATTCTCACGGGTATCACATCTCTTGACAGATCTACCAGCGCTGATGCTATTAGCACTCCCTTTGGGCTCTTCTCAGGATATCCAGTCAAGCCATACTGGAAAATTCTTTCGTTTCCAGTTACTCCAGGTATCATCATTTCGGTTCGAGGAGGGATGATAACATCTGCCTTGGCTGTGATCCGTTGAATGGACCCGGACTCATTTCCAAGTTTAAAAATAGTGACATCTTCTTGAGCAGAGCGTAACTCATTATTCTTAAAATCCAGTGTAAATCCATGCTCTTTTAAAAAGTCCAGTCCGAGTATGAAAGGATCTGAAATATCGGCCACATAGACTGTATGATGGTAAGCGGCGTTCCCAAACTTTATTTCCAGTGTCATTCTTCCAAATATGTCGATCTTATCTCCGGTCACAGTTTGAAGGATAACACGTGGCGGGGTCCAGGAGAGTTTTTCTTTCAGCCGCTGAGCTAGATCTTTCCGAATGATGGTCACATTGGCTCCTGTATCGATGATCATATTACAGGGCAAATCATTCACACTTCCGACTAGAAAAACTCCGTTTTCGCCGCAACTTCTTGCAGAAATTTCACATACTTGAAAATGAGGCTTCTTAAGATCTGGCAACCTCCACCCCGTGAGATGACCATTAATCAGTTTTCCTGCTCCTCCGTTCGCGGGTGAGCTATTACCTTCAGTGCTGGGTCGTCTTGGGCAGTCGATTTGGATATGGCCTTCTCCACCGCATTTCCAGCACTTGATCTTCCTGTAAGGCTTGTTGGCCATTAAGGAGTTCATCTGTCTCATTATGTCCTTCATCTGCTGCTGTAAGCGCTCCACAGCTCTATCCGACGTCTCAGGCAGGTTGGCTGCTCGCACAAAGTGTCGATCTTTCCTAGTAGCTTGCTGGGCTGCCTCGAATTTCAGAGCGTAAACCAAAGCCCCTTTTAGATCATTGAGATCTGCAATCCGGAGTGCTGTCTGGATCTCAGGGTCACGCACACCATCGATAAAATGTTGCAGAGCTAAACTTTCTCTAATTTCAGTCGGACAGTCAGGATAAGCAAGATGGGAAAGTCTCTCTACATCCGTAGCAAGCTCTTGCAGGGATTCAGTGGATTTCTGCTGCCGAGATTTGAGCTGGAGTCTGCTATATTCCTTCATGCATTTCTCGCCAAAGCGCAATTCTAAGGCACTGACGAGCGTTTCAAAATCCAGCGGTTCATTTGCAGGCAAAGTCTGTAGGACGTCGGCAGCATCAGCTCGTAGAGAAGCAGCTAACTGGCAAGCCTTTGTCTGGGAATCCCATCCATTGGCGTCCGCTACGATCCCAAATTGTGTCTTAAAAACGGGCCATGAGGATTTTCCGTCATAGGTCGAGAGTTTAATAGAGACCCGAGGAAGCATAGCTTGATACTTGACATCTTCGGGATAGTTTTCGGCAGTTATCTTTTGTTTCTTCACATTTTCCAACTCCTTTTCTACACTCTCAATCCTTTCTTCTACGGTTTTGGCTGTCCTTCGAATTTCTTCTACCTTTTCTTCTACGGTTTTGGCTGTATTTTGAACTTTTTCTTCTATTTCTTGAAATCTTTCTTCAACTTTGTTTTCCACGCCGTCAATTCTGTCATTTAAAGATATTATTTTATCCTCTATTAGTTCTTTCAACTCAACAAGGTTGGTTGACATATCCTTCTTCATATCATCTTTTAACTCACCAAGGTTCGCAGTCATTTTCTCATCCATCGCTGTCATATCTTTCTTCATTTCTTCTTTCAACTCGCCAAGGTTGGTTGACATCTCAGCCTGATTCGCAGTCATTTTCTCATCCATCGCTGACATATCTTTCTTCATTTCTTCTTTCAACTCGCCAAGGTTCGCAGCTAATTTCTCCAATAATTCTTTCAGTTGACCCTCCATTGCTCTGGTGATCGGCATTCAACCCCACTCCTGACACCAAATGTTGTGAGCTCGGGGTTCGAAAGGACTGATGCCAATATATAAGAACACTAAAAAGGCTTTATTCTCTATAAACAGTGCAATACGATCACAAATATCTTCTGAAAATTACAAGATATTCAGTAATCTTCAAATCCAATAAAAACACAGCAAAATTTCACACAGAAACAATGCGTTCAATACGACTTATCAACGACAAAATCGATCCGAGAAACACAGTTCTCAATGCAAAGCCTCTCGTATGAATTCAATCGCAGTTGACAGACAACTCACTAACTGAACTGATGGAGGTCCTTATATAGGTTTCAGAGATCTTTCCAGATTATTCCAGAGCCTTCAGATGCTAGAAATTACCAGAAAGTGCTTTAACTTTCGATAGAGAACCCAAGCAAGAAAGGATCCCAATGTACAGGTATAAGGGGGGGTGGTTGCACAAAAACTCGCCAAATCCGTCGCCAACTTGGCGACATTTGGCGATATATCGCCAAATTTGGCGACAAAAATAAGTCGCCAAAACCATCGCCAACTTGGCGATAAACCCATTCCTTGGCGATTTTCCAATAGAACTCATTATAAAATACGATGCTGTAAGGTTGTTTTTCTTGCAAAGCACCTGAGGCCTTTAGCATTGAGTTACATGATGCTCAATAGGAAATACATTAATAATACTGCAATTTTCACAATAATAAAATAAAATAAATTAAAAAGAATGAAATATTTACAAAATTCATAACAATATATTAAATAACCCGATGTGGAAAACATAGTGTGAAGAAAACATTTTTTAGTTGCCGAAGGCAGTGGGTCCCCCATTATTAGGTTCATTTTGGAAAGATTTTCATTTAAATATATAAATTCATTCGATACTGATTTTGGGTACATTTAAGGCAAGAGCTACACCGGTATTTCGTTCAAAAATATAGACAGCGTACACAGGGCCGCTGCCGGACCGGCCCTGTGTACGCTGTCGAAGGCAGTGGGGCCCCAAACTATAAATTTGTTTGGATAGATTTTAATTTGAAAAAAAAATCATACAAAATCGAGGGGTGTACTCTACTGAAAGAAGTGGGCTCCTCTGCATTAGGATCGTTTAGAAAAATTTTCATTTAAATATGTTAAATCCTTCAACATTGATTTTAGCTATATTTAAGGTTATCAGGGGCCCGGGCAGCTAGTACACTATAAAAACAACTCGTAAACGTTTCCAAAAATCAGTGGCAGCAAAATTAACTTTGTTTTTATGAGTGCATCTTTAAATCTTGAAAATATGTTGGTTTTTGAAGTTTCTAAACATAAAGAACGCTTTCCGGGATCGTGGGTAACTCGAAAAAGCTTACTGCATATTTTCGTGCGTGGTGTATTTTCCTACATTAAGAAACATTTGTCTTTTTATACAGCGTAGTCACAAAAGTTAGCATGCAGATCAATTGATGTGATGATATCTGTTCAAGGAAAAGAGATTTACGATCTTGTTTCATTCAAAATTATAATTTATTTCAATAGCAGCAAATTTTAACTTTTTTTAAAGCGTATTTTGTATCGAGATATTTGACGTTTTAAAAAAGCGTCAAATATCACAAAAATACAAATATTTGCAATAAGATATGAATATAACTTAAAATTACATGTAAATAACATGACAAAAGTAAGAATGCAGACAGTGGTAAAAAAGAAAAGTAAAAAAAAAAAATAAAAAATGGGGAAAAAAATAGTAATTTCAATAAATTTTCTTTATAAGAATGGAAACTTTTGTAGTTCCTATGATAGTTAATGATTTTATCACTACTTTTACTACTTATATGACTGAGTTAACAAAATTTCGAGTGACAAAAAATAATATTATCTTTCACTCCTCTAATAGCACTCTTGTATAAGATCACTCTTGTATAAGATTCTTGTATAAGATCATTATGATTTTTATGTTTTACTTCTTATTTTGCTGGTCTATGTCAGAGATGGCGAACCAATGGCCCGCCGTGCCAGAAATTGCACATAGAACAATTTCTGTGACAAGCCAAAAAATTAAATTTAATAATCATTAATTAGATGAAATTAAATTTTCTGTTTGTTATAATAAATGAAATTATTTTGTACACATGCAGGTTGTTACAAATAATGACATTATAAATTAACACATTAGAAAATTTTCTTTTCCTGTGATACTATGCAGTATTTTCGACACGTAACTTTTTTGCCTTTCTATATGATTTTAAAAACTTCAGACTTTATAAGACAATACTGATTTTAGACGTTATAAGAAAATAAAACTTTATAAGACAGTCAATGCAATAAAATGACAAATGAACCCTATTTTTTTACGTATATTACTAAAAATTACAAAATATGAACCAGGTATATGAAGCATTCCTCATCTGAAGCACAACTGCAAAAATCTCTTTAATAAATTATTAATACATATTTTTATGAAACTTGGATTATCATAAGTTAATGTTGCATTAATAATATGTTAGAAATCACTAAAATAATTCGTATTTTTTTTTAACTTTATTACAGTACGTGTCATTTAAATGCATTATATTTCCAAATCAAAATTTCCTGTATCAATCATTCATGGTTGATTTCAGATACTGGTGCCAAGTGCATGGTTCTCACGGTTTGTGTCGTTAATTGAGCCAGCTATATTTTTGCACTAATCGAAATATACACTCAGAGGGGGAAAGAACTACAATAGATCCACAGCTAACATTCTTAAAATCCAATATAAATAAATAAACAATATAATGATGGTGTACTAACGTTATTTTATTATTTTGTGTTATTATTAGAAAGTACATACTACAGCTTGATTTGAAACTTTTTAAAATAAAGTTTACCCAATGTACATGAACTTTCATTAATACCGTGAGTGCTATTCACTGTAAAAAGAAAAAAAAAATTAACAGTAAAATAAGCAGTGATTTATTATTGCTTATTTTACTGTTTATTACTGTATATTTTACGGTATAATACTAGCAGCTGGGATGCCATTATTGTACCGTAAAATCAACATTTTTTTTTTTTTTTTTTTTTTTTTTTTGCAGTGTTGTAATTAAATGGCAATCAAGAAACATTAAAAAGGAAATTTTAAGTTTAATTCTACATAATTAAGACATTTTTCCGATTGTCGCGAAATTGATCACATTTATTATCAAGTTTTTGTTTTATTTTCCTAATAATTTGGCGCATTTTAGCTGGCATAATGGGATCCGTCATCCAGTGCTTTGTGCACTACTCAAAATATTTTCCGCATTAATCGAGGGATCGTCTGAAAAAATAAACAAGAACGAAAAATCATGCGTCACGCATAGATTATGTAACACTTTCCAACGCTTCCAAAATAATTTTACAAATCATTACCGTTTAATAAGCTGAAAGATAACATCTAAGTAAACAATTTGGAAAACGCATAACATATTTAATAATTTCAGGAATTTCCAACAAATATTTCCAACATATACAATATTCGGAAAAATATCCGAATACTTTTATTCAGCCCTGTATATGATCTATAGATTTGTATATATACTACATAGGATGCTAAATTTTAGTTTAGTTAGGAAACGCGTAGCACAGTTTAAAACTCTCCTTCTGGAGTTTTTTCAGAAACGGAAATGTGTTCGCGAACTTTTGTGCTGCCCTGTATATGAAATACATAATTTATACACACCAAGTAATAGACAAAAAGTGAGTTAAATTTAAAATCGCGTTCAGCAACTTAAAACGCACTTCCAGGAATTATTGTGAACAGACAGTAGAGAATTCTTTTGTGTGTCCCTGTAAATAAACGATGACTGCTATACACACACTATTCTGTAGTAAGCCTCTTGTAATGCACCTTACAAGGAAGGTCTCCATAAGCGCATACTCAGAAAATTTTGAAAAAATTACAGAATGTTCTTCTCATGAGGGTATATACGTCTATAAAAAAAATTTCTTCGGAACCTCGATATAACGTCCGTAAAAAAATTAAGAAAATTTCGTTTATTTGGTCATTTATCATTGGTTGGCGACGGAATGAAATTTCAAAAAATACGCTGTTATGACAAATAATCTTTTTAAGGAAAAACTTTTTCTTGCTGAACTTGTTTATGTAAATTTAACTTATATAATGAATAAATTTTTATAACTACAATTTTGTGATATTTGTACTTGTTAGTGAACAAGTACAACAAAATAATAAACTATTTCATAATTTAAGTTTAAATTCATTACGTATTGCGCATTCGAATAATAATTTTGCAAGCAATTTCAAAATGCAAACGATCGTTTGCGTTTGGCGAGGAAAAAAGGTTGCTGAGCCACATCACGTCTTTTTCCGCCAAATACTCGAAAGTTTTAATTTTTTTGCAGAATTTCTACTGGGATTCGCAGCTAAATTTGACTGATCCTTTATTACATACATGAGTAGCTTCATTAGCATTTTTTTTTTAAATTTCTGAGTATGCGCTTTAAGGAGACCTTCCTTGTTAGTGATATATATAAATTTCAATGCGTTTAAAATAGTGAAACATTATTTAATTAAACCGCAAACGATTTTTCTCCATAGACGTAATGTAACGGAATTCTTTTGACTGTCCCTGTAAAGTAACTATAAGTGCTATGCACACCCTATTCCATATTAAGCTTTTTGTAATGCACCTTCGTGATATATATCAATTACAATGTATTTGAAATTGTGTAACATCATTAAAATAAACCGGAAATGATTTTTCCTCATAGACCGTAATGTAATGGAATTCTTTTGAGTGTCCCTGTAAAAAAACTATAAGTGCTACACACTTCAGTTGAAATAGGGAACATGCTACAGATAACGACAATACCATATAAAAATTGCAGGGCAATCCGAGCATATTTACGGGAGTTAGAGCCCGGACAGACGGCCAGACGGCCATACGGCAGACAAACCGAAGTCATAAACACTTTTCAACTAGGTTGGAAAGTGTTAAAAAGCAACGCACTAATTTAAACTGCAGATCGAGATAAACATGTCATAAAAATTGCATTACATAAATTGCATTTTTTCCCCCTTAGATATTGAATGCATGCAAGCGACTGATTCTATTGACCAGTGTTTTGTGTATGCAGCATATACTTCAATATTTTTGTGCATAAAAGTTTGTCACGTTAACAATGTTGGTAGGCATTGTTTGTTGATCGTTGGCACGCACACGTTAAAAGGTTCATATTCCGTGGTCTATGTGGCCCTATCATTTACTCAATGGGATTAATATGGGTTATCTAAAAGATATTTTTGAACCGTTTTGTGCACTTTGTAGAAGGCATACCTGTACAACTTGAGCTGGATTATTATCTCGTTGAAAGATGTAAAGATCTCCAACATATGAATACAAAAGGCACTTTGGTGTAGAACATCTTCCAAATTACTCAAAATCTCCATTAATTCATTATTCCATCGGTTTTTGCTACATTGCCTACACCAGATAATCATATGAACTGCAATTTTAAAATCAAAACAAATCTTATTTTACAATTCCTAACTTATTTTTTAGTTCGAACTCTTTATTATAACTTTCCCAAACTTTTGGTGTTTTTATTTCCATCCGTCAATATTGAATGTATTCTCAAATGAAAAATCGCAGAACATTAGAACCCGATTTTCATTTTCTTATGCAATGTTAAATCTCCTCTTATCATCTTCAGTTGAAAACGGTTTTCTTTGTATATGACAATCATGATATCTCGCCTTCCAAAACACAAAGGGGAAGTTCGACGTATTCTATAGCTTCCTAAAATTATTTTTCGCATTAGTTTTCAATTTCAATGCACTAATTCCTAGATTTTACATCACTTTTTTACACCTTATCTATTTTTCCTCTGTCCGTGAATGTTTGCAGTCAACCAATTCTTGTCTTGCTTTGAGTGTTACCCTCAACTTGAAAGTTCTTGACGCCTCTCTGCTGTGCTGCAAGAATCTTGCTGATTATTTCAATGATTTAACATCGAGCGATGCTCTCTTTACCAAATTTTCTTATTATTTCCATCAGGTCTTGTGAAATTTATTGTTCCCTTGGAATCATTAAGAAATTATACATTTTTTTAAGTTCCAGTTTGCGAAAGTAAAAATAAGTTTATTTGGCCTTTTAAACAGTTCATCTCTTTTGAACTTTCCAAGTGTGCATACTTACTTTTGTGATGTAATTTGTTCAGTTAGATAAGAACTTGAAAATTTAAAAAATGAAAGAATATCCCATTAATTTTTTAATTCATTTTGAAGCTTGTAATGCAATAAAAAACATCATGTAATGAAGTATATGCCTTTTTTTAATAGAAAATTTTAGATATTTCTATTTGAAATATGGGGTGCGGTACACATACTTACTTTTGTGACTAAGTGTTGCCATACTGCAACCGCAAATTGTGGGACGTGCAAGAACTGATTCTTACTATGCAAATCGCATTTTAATAGTGTATACGACCACAGCTATATTTTCTGACAACACACGGCAAATATGTGCATAACGGATTTTCTACACCTTAAGGTGCTATTTTGACGGGTTTTTTTAAACACACTATAAAAAAATGAAAGATGTTTTCAGCTGAAAAAAAGAAAAAAGAAAGAATAAAAGAGAGAATGAAAGAAAAAAATAGCCGAGTGATTGCAGATCATTTTCAATTGAGGCAAAAGAATTCGAACCGCAAAATCAATTAAAGTCGAACGGTTGTCACGGGAACTGAGAACAATTTTTCAAACATGAACGGCAAAAAAAAGAAAAAAAAAATCTATGAAATGGAGCAACGCCGAAATCTCTCATTTTTTTGGTTTATTAGCGATCATAAAAACTATTCAATCCCCGCGTGCAGCATGACGAAAGTTCAAAGAGTCGGCATCTTGGTTTTTTCTGAAATCGGTCTCTCTCTTATGAAAAGATGTTATTAATAACCTCCTATTGAGTCGCGTATTGTGTACGAGCCTAAGATTTATGGCTTGCGCTTTTCTAGAGGGTCTGTCCACCCCAACAGAGAGAGGCCCCGGACATGATATTGCTGCACATAGACACACATGCACAAGAAGTCGTGGGAATAGGACAAGAGAACTCAGACAGACCGAAATTATACTACTAAGCGAGCAACGGCGAAAATTTTTTTGGTGGTAAGGCATGAAAAAAAAAAAAAGGTCTAAGAAAATAAACGAATGAAGGAGTAACTTATGAACATGTAGATTCACAAAAGTCCCTTTTTTGTATCCGACAAGGGTGACAAAATAAGGACATTTTATTTCTTTTTGTGCTTGCCTTTTATGATGTTTTTATTCTTTTTCCTGTTGAGGTTTTATGCAACATTGTATCAATAAAACTGGCATTCTGAAATATATTTATCCATTTTTTAGTAATGCTTCTTGCTATTTATTTCAACCTAGCAAAAAGAAATATATCTAAGGAATTTAAAAGACTGCCTAAATGTATACAGTTAAAACAAATATAGAATGGTGTTTTATAAAACTTGCATCAATAAACCTAACATTCATGTAATTCACATTCTAGTATCATAACAAGTAAGATACTAGTTTTTTCAACTCTGTAAAGAAATTGAAAAAGCATCTTTCATTATAAAAAGAAAAAAAAACATAAACGAATTTAAGACTTAACGATAAAAGACAAATTTTAACAAAATATTTATTCAGATACACATATTTTCAATCAACATTTCTATTAAAATGTTTTTTGCTACACTAAACATCATTACTTTATTAGCTGAAATAACAGAAATAAATTTCTAAAAGTTTTCTCTATTGTTTCGGGATAATGAATTTTATATTATTTTTTAAAATCTGTTTTAAAATGTTTTCAAAAACTACAAAATCTCAACAAAAAGTTTTCTGTAAAAAAAAAAAAATATTTAATTTAAAAAAAAAAACGTTCTTAATGTTTTGTCCACAAAAAAAAAACTGATATCTGAAGTTCACCCAAGTAAGTTAAAAGTCAAACAACCCTAATCTTTCATTGAAAATGGCTTACTGCGACTTCGCCGTTAATGCTTCTAGAGTGTTTGCTTTACTTTTTTTTTTTTCATTTGTCTGGCATTCTAATTCACATGAGAAATGTTCAATAAATTTTAAAGAACCTTAGGAGAATGTAATACTGAGAAAAAGAGATAAATATTTTACGTTTTGGTAAATGTGTCACGAATAAAGAGAAACGTAAAAAAGCACAAATAAGCAAAAAAATATATTGCATACAGTAGTTACAACATTCATCGTAAAATGCAATCCGTCGTGGGTGTAAAATCCTCCAAGTTACCTGTGAATTATACCTCTGGGGGTGCCTAGTCTGGTGAAGGTCTCGTCACCAGATCAAGGTTCTAAATTACGAGACCAACTCGAGTAGCGATGGCATGACGTATGGATGAGCGATGCAGCGAGGAAATAGTAAATATCCCAACATCTCACATCCGTCCGGCATGACTTCGCTACACTGCGCAGTGCTGAACCGCCTCACCAAAAATCAATTAGCAACCAGCCAACTAAGAAAAAGCAATTAAAGCAACAAGACGCACTGAAGCCACGTCTGCCTATAGATTTAACAAACACATCTTCGCCCCGTTGCCAGGTATCAATTCGTTAAGCTAGGCAAAAGCCTGGCAGGTAGGGGCCTGGTCAGCGATATTTAAAAAAATAATAATAATAAAATATAAAAAAACATTTATCGCAAAGGCCATATTTTTAATGCACAATGAAACAAAACGAGAAACTACTGTGAAAGAAAGATGAGAAACTAACTATATGTTTATTAGAGATACTATTCAGTAAGATTGATGTTTATTTTGAGTGATTTTGTTGAATTTAACATTTTTTTAAAATAAGAAAAGGGTTAATTTATTGATGCTTTTGAATATCCCTATGTTTAATGAATGCTAGTTTTTATGCTTTTTTTAAAATTTCTGTACGAGCCTAAGATTTATAGCTTGCCTTTTTTGTCTAAGTACAATCAACCACAGCAGGTACTGGACATAAAATTCTGCTCAGAAATACATCCAGAAGAAAGAAGTCATCATAATCCTGAATATTATTTGATTACTTTGGGTCCGAAATTTGTCTGTGTGTAATTCTGTGTAACTCAACAACTAATGCATGGAATGCCACGAAGCTTCTTATTTAGTTGGATCTTGTCATAAATTGGAGCTGATTATATTTTGGTGTATATCTCCCAACAGCTGGCAGTGTTATACCATGCATTTTTATAACGAGCGTGATAGCTATATTTCGGCAATTATGCGATTGAACTACACTGAGCTTAATATGTAAGCTATTTATTATGAAAAACTAAGCTAATTTAATTTTCATTTCGCTCGCTCGAAAAGAGACACTGCTATGTGCAATGCTGTGCTTTTTGCGGTAGACATATCTCTATCTCAATTTGTACTTGATAGAAATGCACTAGATTTTACATTTGAGGTTGTTAATATAAATATGTATGTTGTTCATGCAATTTTGCCTTTGAATACCCAATACTGGGCGCCGTTGCGCTATGATTTTTTGTATTTCAAGCATGATCATTGATCATTATAACCCCATATTAACCGTTTACTCGCGAATGTTCCACAAATGGAACATCGGCTTTGTCATAATGTGATAACTGCTTAAGAATTTGTTCAATTCGTTTGAAATTTTTAATGTATTTTTTTGAATACATGATCTAACATATTGTAAAGTATTGTTTAATAATTGTTAGTAGTTTCAAACTTTATGCTTGTTGAAATGTAATAAAAAACGTACATGTAATAGTCTGTCTTTTATCCTATCTATGCCGTTAGAATTCAAATGTGTGTGCTGTGATAATGACTGTTATTGTATTGCGTTCTGATTTTTATACATTTTCATGTGTAAATGAACGATTTATCTTATTTTGTCTTTATTTTATGCTCCTTTGAACGTCAATGTTCCACATGTGGGACATACCTGTATCTCCTCTTATATTTTACACAACAGTCCAAAATTTGGCACAGAACGTTAGAATTTATCTAAATTACCAATATAACAATTTAATATGAATATGACAAGTATTTCATGGCGTGGCTGGTAAAAGGTTAAATTCAAACAAATGCACTAAAGTTTAAATTCGTAATTCTTTAAATGATATAAAATAATGTTCTGTGATGGTCACATAACATACCAGTTTAACGATAAATAAAAAATAAAACAATGGCCATATGACACTCACCTATGACAACAACGTGCCCAAAAACGCTGCTGCTTCCTATGGCGGTGCAATTCCACCTATGATATTTGAACTGACGCTGACATTCAGCAACACCTAAACGTGTGCCCTCTCCGATGGCTGCAACGAGATCTGGCCTGGATTCGCACAATAAACGCTGTTCTCGTGTCAGTCCAGGAATCTTGCTACAGATATCGACAGCCCGTACAGCTAGCACACAACAGGACATGGTTCTGAAACAAAATAATCGGGAAATTTTAATTATCAAAAAAGTTAACATATTTCACATCCAATGATAGCTGGTGGGAAAAAAATGATGAGGGTGCTACAAACTAGATCATATTTTTAAAAGTATAAAGTTCCTCTAAAATGGTAATATATTATCAAAGGAATTCATTTTAATTTTGAAACCAGATGGTACAAGGAAATTGTGTAAATCACAGAAGCTAACCTCAGAAAATCAGGAACGTCGCAAAAGATCACCGGGAATGAAATAAAGGAACACCTATCATGAATAGGTGTTATCTTAGAAAAGCATATTGAATTTTTTTATATATAGAAAAAGAGTCAGCCCTATTTTAAGGTTGAAAAAAAAACGCGTGACCGTAGGCCAGTAATGGCTCGTCAGGGGGTTCACAATCAATTTACTACCAGTATTTTAATAAAATAAATTTCTCCTTGTTTAATCGTAGGACATTTCACGATTAGTTAAGGTCAAATTTCATATACTAAAATTCTGGTAGTAACGTGACTTTGAACCTTCTGACGAGCCATCACTGCCGTAGGCATCCAAAATAAATACCAAAACGTACGTACCAAATTTAGGGAAGAGTTCCGTATCCTGTGTCGGTTGGCGCGATTGGAGAAAAAATCTAAAATGACGACAAGAAGGCAGTTTTAGCATCTGACCAACTTTATCAAGATGGCGGAAAAAACATGTTTTTTAAATATTTATAAACATATGTTTATTAAACCATATTTTTGCGCCATCTTTATAAAATAAGTACAATGCTAAAACAGAAATTTATCACCATTTTCCATGTTTTAACAAGTAATGAAGATACATAAACAAATATATTTAACGAACCTAAGAGGCCCGGACCCTGTGCCAGCAAATCCATGATTGCAGATGTGTTGACAAAGCCTGCTCCCAAACCTGAACACCTGAGGAACCGTGAAAGACTGAAACTGCAAGAACTTTCTTCACCCAAGGATTAAGGGGGGGGGGGTGTATTGTAAACTTATACTCCCAGTCAATAATCCCAGTTTTCAGTGATAGAACGAAATAGAAGAAACTAGCCATATGCACAGAAGTGAATCAAATCCAGATGGCTGCTAAGTGACGTCAACGGCACGAGTTTGAACTTTTAACCTTTTGAACTTTCATCTCAAGCCTGGATATCTGGGCTCGCAACATAAAAACTCTAAGTAATTTTAAACTCTCTAACTTCAGTATAACTCCTTTTTCCAACTGAAAGGATGTATCTTTCAGTAGCTCTTAAAGCGAATATTAATTTATATAGTGTGATATGTAAAATTAATCGTATTAAAATTTTGTATTAAAATCCTTTAAACTCTAAACAAAAATAAGTCGCATCTCTCTTCATATAATATACACTAATGATATATCTCTTTTTTCACACCTAAACAGAAAAACAACTGGGTATAAGTGTAGCAATAAAAAGTGATTGAAAAATCAATGATGCAGAAATCAATGAACAAAGGATTCAAAAAGGATACAATGGATTAATTCGTGACCTCCCAGCAGCTGAATGATAAAAAGTAAGAGGAGTTTTCCTTACCTAATAAACTTTATACTGTATTGTAATTAAGGATAGGAATGAAAATATTAAGTTAAGCCCTTTAGTTAAAACTCAGGATTCATACATATTAAGTGACTTTTATCTGTATGTTAAAAGCCCGAAAACAATATATGATTTACAACAGATCTTTGTTTACTTGTTACCGTGAATGATGGACATGATTGCGCTTTATAGTATGGATTATTATTATTTTAAGAGAAACAAAAATGAAATGAAAGTGAAAAATAAAAACATGTAAAAATTAATGGTACAATAAGAAGATATATTTTAAAACATATTAAATGCTTTTAAGTAATTTAATCGACATTTTATAAACAGAACCCAGTCCAAAAGTAAAATTTACCGAAGAATCAAAATATAATGTCAAAATTAGATGTTTGTATTCAAAATTTCAAAGTTTGTTATCATTTCTATATGAAGACGACCCTCTAAGAAAAATTTAATGGTAAAGTTCTTGAGACTTGGCAAAAACACAAGCCTTAGTAGGCAAACTTGGGAAAATACATAAAATAAGATCCCATTTTAGACACGTTTCTGTCTTAGTAAGCATAATTGTATAGTATTTTTTCCGTCAGACTATAAAAAATTTCCGTTTAAGACCTTTTCAACTGTACACAAGTTCAATTTTTACAGGTTATAATACATTTTCTGGTTAAATAGACACAGTTGGCAAACGCCGGAAATTGACTTGACAATTTTAAGTCCTCCCTCTCCCCAATAATATGCATGGAAGAATTATTGACAATGGAATATCTATTCTGAGCAAGTAGCACACAACATTTTTAAAACGTTGAAAATCCAGACATTTCGTTTTAATTTCGTTTACAAAACGTTTTATCTACGTAGTGTGGTGCGGTAACCGGAAAACAGTGACCGAAAAAAAACGTGACAGGAAAAATAGAAACAAAAGTTCAAAAAACGTGACCGGAAACAAACGTGACCGTTTGGTGCTGCTTGTACTTTGTCCGGTATTGAGCCGTTATAACACAGCCAGGCGGAATACAAATATTTTAAGTCAATGTCTACAAATGCGAATATTGAAAAATGGTGTGAATATTCGCATACGAGAATGCTCGTTTACACCACTACTTCATTTTTGACATTCGCGAGCGCGAATATAAAAATTTCTCGTCGATGTCAACGTATCCGAATATTGAAAAAGCGTGAATATTCGCATACGATAATTCTCGTTTACATGACTACTTGATTTTTGATATTCGCAAACGGCAATACGAATATTTTCCGTCGATGTTTAAGAATGAAAATATTGAAAAAGGTCCTGAATATTCGCATTTTGGAAATGCACGTTTACATCATTAATTGCATTCGTACACATCGACGAAAAATATTCGTTCGCAAATGTCAAAATTCAAGTAGTGTTGAATACGAGCATTCTCGTACACGAATATTCTCACTTTTTACACTGTTGCTAATAGCATTCACAAATATTTACAGCAAATATTCGCCTACGTGAATGATATAAATCAGACAATTATTACCTCGTTAGTTTTAGCACTTTTTTATCAATAAGTTCAATATTTAATCAATATTTATCAATTCCTTGTCACATTCTTTCCGATCACTTTTTTTCCTTCTCACTTTTTTCCCGTCCGTGTTTTTTCCTAGATTCGTGTGGTACAGGGGTATGCAATCCTAATACATTGTTTCCCATTTACCTACATTGCTAGTTTGGTGTACACAAGGGTGTGCGCTTTAACACTTGAAACACTCGACATGTTGCTCTACTGGTGTAGACCCCTGCTGGAAAATGAGGATTGGCGGTCGGTAAATGTGAAATAATTAGTCTGAGAAGGCAAATAAAAGGCTGTTCGATTACTTGTGAGAAACTATTATTTGTTTAAAATCATGTTCGAAAGTTAGAGAGGATTCTTAGAATAATCAACTTTTGGATGAAAAGTGTTTGAATACCTCATGTTGCATGCAAATAAAATGAAGGTAATTTAAAACATCGTAAACAGGTGAAAATAGCGGGAGGCCAATTGAATAGATTACATGGTTTCAAGCCTTGCGAGTGAAGATCAAGGTCATAGAAAGAAATAAAGGTACTTTATTTTTTTTTAAATCTTACATCATGGGTTTAATATTTTATTCACAGCTTAATAGCCAGATCGTTAGCCACTTAATCAACCATCATAAAACTTTTGGGCACTGAGCAGAGAAATTATTTTAGGTACTAGTCGTAGATTGTGTTGCTTTTACAAAGAATGTATGAATACGATATATTCAGTATGATACTTATCAGAACTGTATGAATACGATGCATTCAGTATGATACTTATCAGAACTGTATGAATACGATGCATTCAGTATGATACTTATCAGAACTGTATGAATACGATACAATGTATTATAGAATGTAAAAATATAAATGAAGAACGTACATCATTGTTCACACAAGTTGAATTATTATTTGCATTAAATGTTTTTACATAAGAAGATGAAATTGACAGAATCAAGTATAATGTAAAATAAACAGGAAATTATTCTGCGCAACCTTGAAAACCTATAACCAAAGACATAGCTGCAAACCTTACTTTTTTTTTAATCAATTAAACTAGAAAATTTATTGAATAAAATAAATTAATAAACACATACAAACAAAACTTTTTTTTGTGCGGGGGGGGGGGGGCTAAAACTCTCATGTAAAATTTCAAATCTATATAAATACAGCAGCCGTTCGTTTTTTCGCTCATTCAGACCGCTCTTTTTACGTTTCTTTCGCCTAGAAGAGAAATAGTTAAAAGATCCCCATTAATTTCACTTCTTAAATAATTTTTATATATAAATGAAAATAAATAAATGCAATTTTAAGTTGTTGAATAATTAGTAAATTGTAATATTCGCATTAATTCACCATTGGAAAACAAATAAACACTTACCTGTTATCAGTTTTCTTAATTTAGAAATAACCTCGGTTATATCACCCATTTGGATATATCGCGCTTTTTTTTCTCCCGACAAGTGCTATATAACGCGGGATTACTGTATATATCAGGCATGTCAACCTGGCCCGAAGACAACTGGCCCGGGAAGCCTTTGGCATTTAACTTGTGTTAGTAATTTAGTTGTTAGAACACTCATGCTGAAAATATACTTTGCTCGAATAGTAATAAATGTCTTACTTATTCTGTCCTTTTAGAAGAGGAAATTTTTTTCCCGAATAAGGTAACATTCTGAACTAAAAAATCATGACCATCTGGCAACAGTGACGTATATAGACAGATATCACTCAATTTTACATTTTAGCCCATGATCTTAAGTCTGAGAATTTAAAGATTCGTAAATTTTTTACAGTATTTTACTTATGTAATTTTTTTTTTCGAAACGAATAGTTTATTTTACTACTGTCTTCGATTTCACGCAACTTTATAAAATTATATACTGAATTTATTAAATACTAAGAAATGTATTGTAAAATTAATACATTTCGGCGCTAATCAAGAACAGTTAACTTAAAAAAAAATTTAAATATAAAATTCAATATGTTTAAATGAGTCGCTTTACAAGTGAGACAAATTTTCACTTTTTTGCTTGACTCCAAAATTCCGATTATGTCGTCTAGGTTCTTTACCTGGGCTTTAGTCGAATATATGGATTTTGGTTTTAAGCTCTTTAATCATTTCTATTGCTTAGGTTAGTAATTGTGTCATTATTAACGAATTCTGCGTGATCTTTTTTTTCTATTATTTCCTATTTTATTGACGTAACTCTCATGCATCCCAGGATTTATATTAAAAAAATATATATTAAAGCTCTTTACCATTATGAATAAAAATGATAACTGAAGATAACCTCGCAGATTTTTTTAAAGGTGATTTACAATTCAATCATATTCAAAGGAAAACTGAAATTTTATGTTTGATATATATATATAGACACTGTTGGAGTTTGGAAAGTTTGTAACATTAAGAGGTGCTACAGCACAAAGTATAAAGAAAACTCACAAAAATCTGTGTAAAAAGATAAAGTGTCAGATTAGAAATTGATACTTCTTAAAAGAGAATTAAAGTGATTTTACCAAGCCATTGAAGAAAATACATTTACTTAAAAAAAAAAAAAAAAAAAAAAAAAAAAAAAGACGACATTGCCTTTATTACATTAACAGGCCTTGGAGCTGTCCACCGGTATTTTTTTTTTAATTATTTTGGCGGTACATTTCTACAACAGTTGCAAGAAAAAGCTCTTCATGAAGTGGGTTTCTACAACAAGTGCAAGATAAATCTAAACCGAAAATTTCGCAAAGAAATAGCGGTGGCCAAATTTTGATTTAGTGTCCTTTGATAGAGACCACTCCCAGGCCAGCATTAAATATTTCGCGAGTCGAAATCATTCACTGCGAAATTGAAGCAATGATGTCTAGAGCAGGTAAAGATATTTGAAAATACTATACGCTAAAGTACCATTGCTAAAAAGATTTATATATAACGATAAATTTATAAAAGCCGAATGCGTGCTTATAAACTTATATTCGTACGCACAATGTTAATCATTGTCAATCTAGAAAATATCTTGAAAATATGGGTAGTGAAGATAAACAGACCTACATTCTTATACAGAAATTTGTCGGCTTTCCATCATAAAGCTTTAACATTTAATTTCGAAGTGTTAAACAAGGTTACAATTTTCTTTTTAAATCGACAAATTATGAATGTGGATTATTAAAAGATAACCAACAGACAAAGTATTGGGAGTTAACATTTGTAATTACAAAACACCTGAGTAAATATCAACTTCAAGGCAAATTTCATAATTCTATCTTGTTTTTTGATATTATTAATGTTTTCAAATAGAATTAATTATTTTGATAAAACAATTTTCATAAAGAAAATATATTTCATTTTAAATGTTGCCAGACATTATTACAAAAATCATCCGAGTGGAAATCTTTAGAATATACTAAAAATATATTAAAAAGGGAATTCAAGGGATGATTTTTTTATTTCAAGAAATATTAAAATCAGTTTAATCTATTTACTTCACCTCTAGTGATTAATGTGGATATTATTCTTCAGAATTTATTACTGCAGTTAATCAAAATTTAGTGCGATTCCACATAGAGCTTGGATATGCGATTTCCAAATTTCTGTAATTATTCATCAATCATCCGATTTTTTAAATGCCTGTTGTATATGAAAAAATGATTTGGACAATGGATGAGCTGGAAAAACTTCAAACTTCTAACATTCGGAAATTAAATATAAATGCACTTACATACGTAAAAAGAAATGTCTTATAAAATATTCATAAAAATTAGGAATCATTGTAAATCAAATTTACATTATTTAAAAAGTAAATCGTTTCTTTAAATGTCCAATGTAGCAGTATTCTTACGGTTGATTTCTAATGTTTTTTTTTTTTCCCTTCGCATAGTTCGTGCAATGAATCAAGAAGATTTTAAATTTTATTTCATTGGTGTTCATTAAAATTACTTATGGAGACCAGAAAATATTTCTTCTCCTGAAATTTGTGGGCCATTTGCAAGCGTCCCTGCCTGTAATAGAGCACTGATTATAAATCAAGAAAATATTAGAGCACTGCTTAGAATATAAATCACGAAAATATTCATTTGCAGGCGTCCATGTACCCTGCCTGTAATAGAGCACTGATTATAAATCAAGAAAATATTAGAGCACTGCTTAGAATATAGATCAAGAAAATATTCATTTGCAAGCGTCCATGTACCCTGCCTGTATTAGAGCACTGATTATAAATCAAGAAAATATTAGAGCACTGCTTAGAATATAAATCAAGAAAATATTCATTTGCAAGCGTCCATGTACCCTGCCTGTAATAGAGCACTGATTATAAATCAAGAAAATATTAGAGCACTGCTTAGAATATAAATCAAGAAAATATTCATTTGCAAGTGTCCATGTATCCTGCCTGTAATAGAGCACTGATTATAAATCAAGAAAATATTAGAGCACTGCTTAGAATATAAATCAAGAAAATATTCATTTTAGTAGCTACAATAATTAATACAATGCAAAATGGAGTCGCAAGGCAGTATAGAGCTGTGCCGAGGCTAAAGAAAAAGACCAAGGTGACGTCACGAACAGGTTTTTGCTACTGCTGTAGGACAGCTATCGCTACCTTTATCAATGCTTTTTCTACACTATATTTCCAATGATGACCGGTCACTTGCGATTTTAGACGTTTTGTCAAATATCTGGAAAGATACATGAGGAATTATGCTGAAACTTCAGGAGTGCAAACAACATGATAAACGTCATACATTTCCGCGAAGATTTTTTCCCGAAACCCCATAAAGGGCCGTCAACAAATTGAAGAAAAACGAATATATTTTGAATAACCCTGTAAAAACTAATATTGCATAAGCATTCAAACTGTAGATTATGATTAAGTAGATTATTGTAATAATGTGGGTTCATTTTTATGAAGATAGCATGTATACTTGAAGAGAAATTCAGGTTTTTATAAAAACAGTACCAAATTTTACCAAGTTTTTTGCTTATAATTTGCAGAGTTTTTAATATAAAAACAAGTTATTTTCAGAAAATATGACAAACAATACTGTACATAATACTCTGCAATCAGAATTGAAAAATAATAAAAATTGGATGAGAAATGAGCAGGTTTACTAAAAAATGTTTCACTGCGCATGCGCGAATGCAATCAAAATATAATATGCATAATGTATTAGCTAAGTATATAGAGCAACTTTTGTGAAAGTCTCAAAATCATAACTTAAAAATTCTGAAAACTATCGTCGATAGAATAAGCTCGAAATCCGTTGTTCCCAAAAGGAAGCAAAAAGATGAGGAGTTGTATCCAAATATAGTAGTACGTGCAATATTGTGTACGCTATCTTGGCACTAATCAACAGATATTTGATGCATCTTTTATCCCTCATCTTTTTGCTTCTTTTTGGGAACAACGGATTTCGACCTTATTCTATCGACGATAATTTTCAGAATTTTCAAGCTATGTTTTTGAGACTTTCATAAAAGTTGTGCTATACATTTAGCTAATATATTATGCACAGTATATTTTGATTGAATTCGCGCACGCGCAGTGAAACAATATTTAGTAAACCTGCTCATTTTTCATACAATTTGTATTATTTTTTAATTCTGATTGCAGGTTATTGTGTATGATTTTGTTTGTCATATTTTCTGAAAATAACTTATTTTTATATTAAAAACTCTGCAAATTATAAGCAAAATACTTGGTAAAATTTGGGATTGTTTTTATAAAAACCTGAATTTCTCTTCGAGTATACATGCTATCTTCATAAAAATGAACCCGAATTATTACAATAAGCCACTTAATCATAATCTACAGTTTGAATGCTTTTGCAATATTAGTTTTTACAGGGTTATCCAAAAGATATTCGATTTTCTTCAATTTGTTGACAGCACTTTATGAGGTTTCGGGAAAAAATCTTCGCGGAAATATATGACGTCTATCATGTTGTTTACACTCCTGAAGTTTCAGGATAATTCCTCATGTATCTTTCCAGATATTTAATAAAACGCCTAAAATCGCAAGTGACCGGTCATCATTGGAAATATAGTGTATTTGTGTGTCCTACAGCTTTTTTCATTGTTCTCTGGTAAAAGTCACGTGATGTGAACTGCTCTATTCCATAACAGACAGGTTCTATTTACACAAGATTTAATTGTATTATAAAGAAATGAAAATAAAGAATTCGCCCATTAAAACTGATTTATTAACCTTCTAACGCTCATAAGTAAACTCGTGTTTTTGTTTCAAATTTATAGGTTATATCGCTTTTCTCTATTCTAAAAAAAAGTAATTAACGATGTCGACGCTGTCGCTGCGCCGTAAATAATTTTTTTGTGACCAGAGGTATTTCTCGGCTAATATTAAGAGAACTATTGCGTATAAAAATATGAAAATTGGTAGTTTTATAGAGAATTGTTCGATAAACAAACTGAAGCAGACAGTTTGTAAACCTAAGAGTTATTTAATATTGAAGTCGGCCAAAATAGTTCCGTTAAAAAAGTTTTATAGAATGAAAAAGTAGGCATAACAATTTAACAGTCTTCTGCAGGCACATTTTTGACAAGCTTTTGGTGTGCAGTGTGCAATCATTTTTTTAATTTGACTAATTTTTTGAGGGGTTTATTTTGAAATTTTTATTTAGTTTATCATTAGTTCAATAAAGATTTATTTCACATTTAGAAACGGTAATTTTTTTATATTGTTGCCAAATTGCAAAAAAGCACAAATAATAATATTCCCTTTCAATTAAAATATGTATTTACACATGACTATTATAACAGAAAGAAAATAATAATTAAAGGATCGCGTATTAAAATCAGGAAATGTGGAAAATTACGTCATGAAAATGTACTCACACCTGAATATTAAAAAGAGCAAGAAAACTTAATTTACGTACTGTTTAAAACGATATATTTAAAACGTCTTATTTAAAACAATTTTCTTATAGTGTCGTTATGAAATTCCGGGAGGCAGCGACATTGTTTACTTAGCCATTCCATAAAAGCTGATTTAAATTTTTTTTAATGGTATTACTTAATCAATCCCAAAAATAACCGTTAGCTATCGCAACAGCTGTTGATTCGGCCTTAAAATCCCTCAATCAAATGGAAATAATCGGAAACCTGATTACAGAAGACCGTCAGTGGTCATTTAATTATAATTCAGTCTTCCTTAATCTTTTAAAAACAGAGCAAATTTAGAGTCTGCAGTGTCTAAACGGGGATTGGTGAACGTAGCTCTCGGGAGACAGAGCCCCAAGTTCAATAAAATATAAATTTTATTAAAAAGTACATGAAGGATTATGATAATTTGGACTGTCGCCTATGGGTGACGCACAAATTCAAGATCACATCACAGCAACAAAAATGATTCAAGCATTCGAAATCCTACAAATACCAATTCAACATTTAGTTAACCTTAACATACATTTGAAAAAAATTATACTTACTGCTTTTTAGATATTTTTATCCCAAACATGAAGACCGACTCAAGTTCTTGTTTGGAGGAGATATAAAACTTAGAAAGGACATAGTATCATATCAGAAAAGTTGAGAGGTATGGGATTTTGTTTTTCTAATATTTACAGCAGTGCTGGATTTAGTAACAAGCAATACTGTTTACTGAATTTTCTTAATTCTTTTCAAATAATAAAATTAGATATGTTGCGATTTTATCTGTGAATGGAAATAGTATTTAGAGTGAAAAAGTTTTTACACATTCTCTACATATCTTTCATCTTTCAGCAACATAAAAGCTACCCATATGTAAATAGTAGTTGAAAAAATACCATTCTTATAATTAAAAAAAAAAAGTGTTTTTTAAACATGGAAGGGCAAGGTATTTTTCATAAAATATAAAATATTATATTAATAATAAACATATTAAATATGATTTACTTTAAATTTTCTTTAATGGAGCTCTGAAGTCATTTGGGGCATAAAGAATCAAAATTATTGCAGAAACTGTAGAATTCTGGATAGATAAATAAATAGTTTACAAATGAGAATAAATACAAAATGAACCTTTGCTATTATGCTACAAGAAACAACCGACGTAAGAAGGCAGAAAGTAAATTTTGTACAAAACTGTTTCAAGGCTGTATCTGTTTCAAATATTAACGAAATATGCAAGCAAATGTGTCCTTTGAACACAAAATAAAAATTATATTTAGTACACAATATTTGACATTTTCCAAAAAACAAATGTAATTTTATAGTATAAAAAATTTCTTTATTGCATTATAATTAATTCCAAAAATTTAGTTTTGCTTATATTCTTAAAGATTTGCAAATTTAAGATAATCTTGACAATTCTAATTTCAATCGCATTAAAATTTAATATTTATTTGAAACGATGATTGTTGAAAGGAACTAAGTCCATATTTAGAGATTTCTCAAATCATGGACATATTGCATTTCAACTTTCAAATTTAAAATCCCTCCCTCTCAAACATTCATAGGTTCTAGACTGAGTTCCGTTCTTCACGAAACGATCTATAAACATAAAAAAACATTGAAATAATCTTAAAATAAGAACTGTTAAAATATGAATTTAGTTGCTATCAGCAATCATTGATTGATTTATAATATCAGTTGTTCAATAAGTGAGCAGTTTTGGGGAAAACATACAAAATATTCTCTTTGGCAAGTAATCAATAGCCTATATTTTGTTGTTTGTATACGTAAAGCGGCATTTTAATTACTAGAAGAGAAGGGAATGTTGAACATTGCATAGACCTGGAAAGAGAGATTACGTGTACTCAAAAGGAATTTAATTGTTTGTTACTCATGATTCTCTTTTCTACATTTCACATATCAAAGTAAAAATTTTCAAATCTTCTAAATAAAAATTTTGAAATTTGCTCCGTTTCAGTACACAATATAATTTTTTTAATTACGCATCAGTACAATATATATATATATATATATATATATATATATATATTTATCTTTGCAACTTTTTGAAATTTTGAAATCTATTATAGTCATAAACGGGTATTGTATTATTTCATTACTCTAAAATCTCTTTCTTTTTAATTACGGACAAGATTTAAGGTAAAGCCAGGAGAGATGGCGCGGTTGGAGACATTGCGCACATAGAGGTTCGGGGCGAAGGAGTAGAGTGAGCACGCAGCGACTCCAGGTAGTTGAACAACAGCAGTAGTGTAGTGTCTACTTGAAAGTGCACGTTGATTGTTTTGAGCGTCTAAGATAAAGCATTGCTATTTTGTTTTGTTTTTTCAAAGTAAGTGCTGGAATTTTCATAGCTATTCATCAGAATTTCTATACAATGTCAGTAGTACAAAATATTTTAAACATAAACGATTTCTCATTAGCTACTAATCTAGACTAACAATGTGAACATCAACGGTTCGTTTTAGTAGCGGCCATGTTTAAATAAAAAGCCGCGCAATCTCTCCTACCGAAATTGGAGAGTTTGCGCATCTGCTACTTAGGAGAGATGGCGCATTGTTCCCATTAGTTTCCACGCTAGGAGAGATTACGCAGCTTATTGGTAAGTTTGCATAAAAAAAATGAAAAATGAAAATGAACTAATTTTAAGTTAAACGTATTTTCAAGTAACTTAATGTTATTTTGTAATCTTATCTGGACTTGCTTTTTCTGATTCTTTAATTTTTTCCCCCTTTAATTAAAATTTTTTAATAGTTTTTAAAATTATTTCCTTTTTCTGATTCTTTAATCATTAGGTTGAAATATTCACTTCTAATACAATAATATTTGTTCTCAAACACCTTACAACAATATCATTTAAGTGTAAATATTATTGCTAACAATTTAATTGTAGTTATTATTAGTAACAATCTCTTCCCTGTAAGGAGAGATTGCGCAAAATAACTTTCTTGGTTTTATATCAAGTGTTCTATTAAATTACAACATAACAACAAAATAGCAATGGAAATGCATAAAAAACAAATGAAGTAAAAATTATTCATGAATAGTTTAGCAAAAAATTAATATTTATATTTTTTATTGTTATTCTTTTGAATTGTGCGCAGACTCTCCTAGCTTTACCTTATCATTCTTAAATATTTTCAAAGAAAATACTGGGAAAGAGTGAATCCTATTAACTTTCAATCCTTCATATTTCGGTCAAAGATCTAGAGATACTTGACATTAACAAGTTTTGCGCAAAGAAAGACTAGTCGTTGGGGGCCACCGTAATACTTACCTATCATGTATATGTATAATGTAAAATATTAAAATAAAAATGTGTAAACTACTTATAAAATGCATTGATATTCAAATAAAATCGTGGCTTGATGACGTCATAAAAAGGCTGGATTACTGAATTGCTTGAAAGAGGTTTTTCCTTATAACTCCAAAAATAATACTCCTATGAACTAGCGGTTTATTGCATCTGATTAAGCGTCAAATTTCCAATTAAAATATATCTTTGAAGTGAAATTTGGATGAAATACAAGGTCATGAAAAATCGAAGAGTGTGGAAAATAGGATTCCAAATATCTCGGCAACTCATTATCCGATCGACTTCATGCTTTATGCAAAATTTATGTTTTTTTATTGTATTTTATATTCATTTCTTAAAATAAACAATTTCGAAAATGTGTATATACCTTTTATCAGAACAAATATTTCGAGAGTCCGAAAAAAATTGTTCCGGTTAATCGAGGTTATTGAAATGAAATAGGCTTCTTCCCATTATTACATACTAAGTACATACCAAATTGCAAGTCTCTATCTCAATTTTTTCGGGAGATAGAGCGTTTACAGACACACACACAGACACACAGACACACAGACGGACGGCAAAAAAAAATTTCTAAAAATATGTTTTTCGGAATCTCCAGTGTCTGAAACGTGTAAATCCGTCAAAAAAAAAAATTCGATTTTCAAAACGATTACAAGACTTACCCTATACTACGTATGATGGGTAAGTAAAAAATAGATTTATAATGAGAAGAAAATGAATCTTGATCAATCGGTGCCTGTCGTATATGTAAGATGGATCGACCTGAAATACCAGCAGCAGAAACAGTAATTAATTAACAAATAATCAACACTTAAAATAGTAATTTACTCTTTTCATGAGAAATGGGAGCTTCCACCGTGATTAAAATTCCTTTGAGTAGAAAACATTGGGAAATTTTGTAAATAATTTAATTCTTAGGCTAATAAGAGCATACTAATGTATAATTAACCGCAGTGTCCTTAACATCAATCTAATCAGAAAATAAATAAAATTATTCTTAACGTTACAACTATTCCACTCACGAAAGTTATGTCATGGATACATATATTATATATTCTACTATATTATACATTCTATATATATTATACATTATTATACATTCTATATATATTATACATTATTATACATTCTATATATATATCTGCAGATAATTATATAATTAACTGCAGTGTCCTTAACATCAATCTAATCAGAAAATAAATAAAATTATTCTTAACGTTACAACTATTCCACTCACGAAAGTTATGTCATGGATACATATATTATATATTCTACTATATTATACATTCTATATATATTATACATTATTATACATTCTATATATATATCTGCAGATAATTATATAATTAACTGCAGTGTCCTTAACATCAATCTAATCAGAAAATAAATAAAATTATTCTTAACGTTACAACTATTCCACTCACGAAAGTTATGTCATGCCTAATTAGAGTAATTATTGTACAACAGTACAACCAATAAAATATAATTATATAATTTGAAAGAACGTGGAAAACTTAAAGTATAAAGGACTACTGGAATGTAGAGGGAATTTAGTGTTTAAAAAAATTCTTAAAGTATCAGTAAAACTTACTTTTATGAATCACAAAGATACACAAATCAGTAGAATTAAATTATGTGGAATTAAATTAAGTCGTGATATACGACAAAATCTTCGTGCAGTCGCTTACACAGAGTCACTTACAGAAATCAATGAGGGAAGGAAGACCCATCCCCCACCCCCCAACAGACCCCCGAGAGAGTCCGAGAGGTAAGCGGTTGGTCTCCACTCCGTGGACGAAAATTTAAAATCAATTAATATAGATGCAGTTGAACATGTACTACCCAATTTTGCCTAAGTTGAGCGGTCAGAAATTTGTTTTTTGATTACGTAACATGGCTATATACATTTATACCAATCACAACATTCTATAATTAAATAATGATGTAATGTATTGCTTACTCTAAAAAATCAATTAAAGTAATGCCAAAGTATAAGCTTCACACATATCCCTACCATTCAGATAAATAGTCGGGGAATGAGAAAAATCTAAACTAATTTGAAATTAATAACTGTGAAAAATGAGCAATACTCAAGAGTAGATAAAATGCTGACGTATAGCTGAACAAATACTGAACAATACTAGATGCAGTATTATATTAAGGAATAATGTCCAATTTCAAAACTAACTGAAGAAAATTGTCTTTCAAATGCTTGGCCAGAAAGCTAATATTACCACCAAATAGCAAAAATAATACCAAACCAATGTCTTTGACTTTGTTACCAAAAACCATTAGAAGTAAATGTAGAAAAATACTTATACTCCAATTAATATTAAAAATCCTAATACAATTAAGCGTGAATTAAACAATGAAAAGACAACAAAAAGTCGCTTACACAGGAACACTGTCTTTAACTGTTTTCAATCTACCTACTCTAAAATTTCCTGTATTCTCCAATTCAGTCATACTCAACCTGAAGCCCGCGGGCCGCATAAGGTCCTGGACACAACCATTACTCCACATTTATTAAATTTTGAGATGCGCAATAAAAGATATTTAAGACCTTCACATTTATTAAACATCCAAAATGTCACTTGCCTATTCAAAATTTCTTTTGTCATGTAGTCCCGTTTGCGTAACAGTTGGTTGTATATTTTTTTTAATCTTCAACACTAATGAAACATTATTTAACACTAATTAAATTTGCATTATATATTTTTATACTTAAAAAAGATATAAAGGTTTTGCATTGCAATGAGAAAAAGTCTGATTTATCAAAGAAAATCTGATTTTTTTTTTCTTTGGGACTTTGGAATTTTGCACTGTTACATTTTATACTTATTAAATAGGTAATACTGATTCTATTAATTTTGTCATATTGCTTTGTTATACTACTTTTGTTATCTTATTATTTTAATTACCCCCCTTTTTTTCAAACTATTACATAAGTACAGTGTGTTGAGACTAGTGTTGCCAGCTCTACTGTCCCAAAACAGCGTGACAGGGAGACAAAAAAAAAAAAAAAAAAAAAAAAAAGGGACAGTATCTTCTGAATTGGAACATAAAATTACAATAAACCCTATAAAAACGGATCCTGTGTATAACGGAATCCTATCTTAAACTTAGAAAATCCATGGTTCCTATGGAAGGCATACCATAAAATTATACCTGTTAAGACGGAAACTTTTCTAAAACGGGATTTCCTCCCCTTCTGTTACTTGACTTTTTGTCTTAGTAGGTTCTACACTGCAAAAAATAATTGTTGATTTTACAGTATAAAACTGGCACCCCAGCTGCCAGTATTATACCGTAAAATTAACAGTATTAAACAGTTAAATAAGCAGTATTACTGTTTGCACGGCAGCGTATTACTGCTTATTTTACTGTTTAATACTGTTAATTTTACGGTATAATACTGGCAGCTGGGTGCCAGTTTTATACTGTAAAATCAACAATTATTTTTGCAGTGTACGGTAGTAAATAAACACAATAATTTTATACAGTAAAATATGTGAAAGCGTAATCACTAGGAAATTAAACAAAAATCCTATTTGCAGGTGTTTCAGATTAAGCAGTTATTTTCACTGAGAAAAATGACACTTTCAAATCTGAGTAAATCGATGTTTACATTTTATTATGAAACTTTTTGTTTACAATATGACGACCCAATGCTTTCAATTCTGAAATACTCAGAATAACATGGACATACTTAAAACTCAGCACATGCAGGTCAGTTCATATTCATTTTTGAAACATGGACATACTCAAATATGAGCACTTGATGTTTTATTCTTGAGTCAGTGCATGTTTTCAGAAATGAGTGTATACATGTTTCAAACTTGAGTAATTTTGATTCGGAGACATTTTGACAATGCGACACACGCAGATTTGAGTATTTTTTGCTCAGTTTTGAAAATGTCGATTTTAGAGTGTTTGCGTGGTATTTCTTTCGTAAGAATTTTGCATGTTTTACGTTTTAGACACGATTCCTGTATAAGCAGGTTCCGATTTCACAAGTTTTACTAAATAAAGTACAGCATAAACCTGTAAAAAAAAAAAAACCTAATAACTAGGGACCGGAAAAATATTTTCTTTTTAGACACGTTTTCGTCTTACCAATAATATGATTTGTATAATATTTCTTTCCGCAGGACGATAAAATTTTCTTTTCTAGCAAGTTTAGTTTTCACAGTTTTCACTGTATTAAGTTCCATTCGACGCACGAATAGCATGGTATTAAAAGAAATTTAAAAGAATCTGTACGACAAGGGACTTTTGGCGTCCCGCGCAGTAATGCCGCGGGACGGGTTTTGAAACCCTTGAAAATCGGAACATCCTGCGAAAATCGGACACCTGGCTACACTAATTGTGGCACACCTAAATTAGAAAACATATGTTTGAAAAATAAGGTTGCGCCCAATCCAACAAAGCAAATAAAACTTGCTGAGAAATCTGAAACATTAAAAATCATTTACGTGCCATTTCTAACAATATTTATTGAAACTACGGAGGTCGGATATAGAGCAGTATCTATTGCTCTACATCAAAATGTTGCACACAGTTAAAGCCCCCCAAAGATCATAAAAATACTTTTTAAAGAAAACGAGGAATAAAAAGATAAAGGACAAAGAGAAACACTCGGAGATATACATCTAATTTTCCATGACCTATCATAGAGATATATTCTTTTTTTCTTATCTAATTTCTGAGTCTGTTTCTTTTCACTTAAGATGTTTTATCGCTCTTTCAGTACTTCCTAAAGGCGATATTCGTGAAATAGCTTTAGTGTAATCCAAATATAGAAATTACCTAAACAGACATGATCTTAACACAGACATCACCTCTGAAATAGGAAAAAAAGTCCCACGTGTAGAAGTCAGCGATATATTTCTCCCTTAACGACCCATTTCCCACTATATATTATTCCGCCACTTTCTTTTATCGCCTGATACAAGTTGGAACATGGCACCAGCTGAGTGGTTTCTTCCATTACCATCTTCTTGGTCATAAAAACCGAGATGGTCGCCGTATATTACCCTTTACGGCCCGGGGAAAGATACTGCCATAATGTTACATAGGTATCACTGTAGATTGTTATCCAATAAAGTTCCACGTGCATGTAGAGTTTTCGTAATTGCTGTTTTCGAAACTTCTACTGCGAAGTACAATGTCGTTTTGTACAGTTCCTATCTATATTTCGCAGAGTAATTAACAGTGAAATTCTAAATTAACCTTCATCGTCAACCACAAGTAGAAATTCCGAATCAAAAGTTGGTCAGGAATTTCGCCAGTATTCATGCAGTGGAGATGAAATTGTTCAATTAAATCTGTTCAGGCATCTTAAGTAATATTTCATTACTTTTAAGTGAAATTTAGGGAGGGGGAGCAGAAAAACTTTCGTTAACAAGAAACCATTTGAATGTAATTTGCAAAATATTTCAAACAAATTTAAAAATATGTCACACTGACATTTTGATGGAATTTGATTAATTTTAACTAAACACTAATAATAAGAAAGCTTAAAAGAATGTGCTGTACAGATAATTGAGCGAGAGAGAGAGAAGAAAACACGTTCCCAGGCACCTAACCATCACAGTCCTTTGAAAAGTAAGTCTGACACAAATATTGCTGCAGTCCAAGACGGATTTTTTTTACGTTTGTACAATCCATTAATTTTAAATGCCAGTAATTTTTAAAAGTATGCTTCACCTTATTTTTCTGAGATTAAATAAGACGAAGAAATTTAGAAAATAATTGTCTTCAAATTCTAAAAACCGTATACAAACGCTGAAAAAAAGAAATCCACCTACGACAGTCGTCATTTTTTTGCCAGCATTTAGCTTAAGCCTACACTGCAAAAGAAAATTGTTGATTTTACGGTATAATACTGGCATCCCAGCTGCCAGTATTATACCGTAAAATTAACAGTAATAAACAGTAAAATAAGCAAGCTTTTTTTACAGTTTATTACTGTTAATTTTACGGTATATTACTGGCAGCTAGGATGCCAGTATTATACAGTAAAATCAACATTTGTTTTTTTTCTTTTTGCAGTGTATTTTTTAGAGAGTTGTGGCCTAACCCATAGGATTGTTAAAAAGGCCCACATGCTTTATAAGTCCCTATAGTCTGGGTGGAGAGATCCATCTACCTCGGCCGAAGCCATCAAATAGGGCGGAAGACCTAGTTTGATTGCAGATTTAGTTCATAAACATGATTTACAACTTCATATGACAGTATATGCAAAATCATTGTTTTGGTTTGTATCATATACATGCTCAATAAACTGTCATTTAATAAAAATAAAACACCAAGAATGAAAAATAAAATAAAATACATTGTTTTTAAAATCTATATAATAACATAGAGACTATAAAGTTCATAGCCCATTTTATGTAACTGGAGTTTTATTGAACTTTATCATTATTTTGAAAACAAAAATCACTAAGAATTTGTATGGCTTAATATAAAAAGACAAATATGGCGTAGCACTAGAACAGAATTTCATTTTCTATTAATTATTTTCGTTCAGCTATAGAGAATACGCATGTGAGATACAATTTGCTATTCTGCCATATCCACTAGGGTGGGCCGAAAAAAACTCTTTTTTTTTTTATTCGCTATACCGCGGAAAACTTTGCTTTAGGGTTGCTTGGTAAAATAAAATGAAAAAAAAAATTATTAAATTTTAATTTTAGCGGAAGAGCTGCTCAAACAAATTTTTTGGAAAGCAATAGTTTTCTTTATTTTTTAAAAGCTATAAAAGAAAAAAAACCCGCTATAGTGAAAAATCTTTAAAAGAAAGATATAAAAACAAATTTTAATAAAAAAAGAAGCAAAATTACTTCATTTGAGGTAGCGCAAAGCATTTAAAAAATCCTTAAGTTAACGCAATCAAGTTGTATTCACTCAGTGAATGTTGGCCGGGTTGTGGGCCGGGTCTTTTTTTCTGGTTTGATTCGCTTTACCGAAAAAAACGTGTGTCTAGGGTAGCTAAGTAAAATGCAAAAACAAAATAAATAAAATTTTCTTCTGGTGGTAGCGCAAAAGGCCTAAAATTTGGCCTAAAACGCGTTTTTTTCTCAAATTTTAGGCCTTTTGCGCTACCACCAGAAGTAAAATTTTATTTATTTTGTTTTTGCATTTTACTTAGCTACCCTAGACACAAGTGTTTTTCGGTATAGCGAATCAAAACAGAAAAAAAGACCCGGCCCACAACCCGGCCAACATTCACTGAGTGAATACAACTTGATTGCGTTAACTTAAGGATTTTTAAATGCTTTGCGCTACCTCAAATGAAGTAATTTTGCTTCTTTTTTTATTAAAATGTGTTTTTATATCTTTCTTTTAAAGATTTTTCACTATAGCGGTTTTTAGGTGCGTTCGTAATTATATAAATACGTAGCACCTATAGTCGTCGTTTGGTCCGTCCGTCCGTCCGTCTGTCTGTCTGTCCGCATATAACAACGCAAAAACTACCCAACCAAATGGTTTGCAATTTAAAATATATTATCTTTGCAGAATTTTGTCGAGACATTTCAAATTTTATTAAAATCGAATCAAAACTTTAGGAGATATTAATAAAAATATTTATTAAGAAATTTGAATTTTTTTTTTTAAATCGGTGCTTTTTTGTTATACGAGCTTCCGATGGATGTTAAATCGTCAAGCGACCGAGATACTTATTTTATGACAGAAAATAATCTGCAGACGATATAATTCATTTCACAGAATTAAAAATAATCAAGATCTGAATATTTATATAACTAGCTGATACATATATATCTGAATATTTATATAACTAGTTAAGATATTTGTATGAACAGTGTCATAAAATATATACTTAACTAGCTGTTTAACCCGTTCTACGCACAGGATATCATGAATTTATTTCTAAAACGTGCGTACGAACGCACCTCGTTTGTAACGTTTGACGTACAATTTCCAACTTGTTTTTTCTTTTATAGCTTTTAAAAAATAAAGAGAACTATTGCTTTCCAAAAAATTTGTTTGAGCAGCTCTGCCGCTAAAATTAAAATTTAATAATTTTTTTTTTCATTTTATTTTACTAAGCAACCTTAAAGCAAAGTTTTCCGAGGTATAGTGAATCGAAAAAAAAAAGTTTTTTTCGGTCCACCCTAATATCCATATTGACCAGTTAAGGGTAAGTTTTCTATAGCTTAGATTTTTTTTTAAGCTCACCGGAAGAATTTTGTTTTATAAAAATAGCGTTAATATTAATGAATAAATTCCGCTCTCGAATCTTCATGGTAATTATGCTTTTGTTGAGTTGTAGATACTGAGCGTTGGTGGCTATTAAGCTTATTGACATAAAAGTTTTCATTGTAGTAGTCAAGCAGTTAGTTCAAAATGATTTTCTTCTTTGGATATTGGACAATTTGGTGACATCACCACATTGTTCATCTTCATGGTTAATGTTCGTGTGTTCGCTCGCACACAGTTTATGCAACGACAAAGTCCGAGTTCCATTATATAGTGAGGTGGTTATTAGCACATTTTGAGCAGTATATTAGATCAGAAGTACAGTATACTTGTTTGAATGGCCGAATTCTTGACATCTAGTGCAGAGTATTATTTTTATACATTTACCAATTTTAATTTTTCTAAAAACTACCTTCCTGCATAAAATCGCACCATCCCCTACAAAATCCGCCACAAATTATCTTATAAAAATGTGACTTATACCAATCGATTAATAATAATGTCTACTAATTAATGCTATTACTTAAATTTTGTTTAGGGTGTCTACGTATAAGAACTGTAACAACCCAATAGATAATTCAGCTTTAAAAACCATTATTTTTTTTTTGTTTCTCTTTTCTTTTAAATATGGAAGTTAAACACTGTTCTTTGTGAGAAAATAATCTATTACATTTTTGACTGCGTTTACTCTGCTGAAATTTAAAGATGGAAAGCCGTGCTAGTCTTGCCAAAAGAGGACGTGTATTACGACATATAACGGAAAATAGAGTGAATTTGCATTTAAACTATCATAACCACACTTAGCGCCAAGCTAGATGTCCGGAGTTCAAGAATTAACCAACCACAATAAATCACCCTAACATTATTTAGGTGCAATGGTCAGTTTTTGCAATCATTCTAATGCTCTCCATTTTAGTAGTGTGGCGAATAGTGAACATTTTAATTCCTGTTGTCATAACGGCCTCATTTCACTACTAAATCCTTCTGTAAATGATCAACTAAAAGAGTTGACCCTTAATAGTCGAATGTTTGTCCAAAATATTAGAAAATATAATAGAGCAATGGCGTCCGAATCGTTTTCAGCAATGCTGAAAGACATCCCATGTAAGGGTCCATATTGCTTTAAAATGTCAAATTCACCTATATATTTGGTTTGATTCAAAGTTCGTATGGGAAAACCGACCAGCGTAGCTGGCATAACCTACTAGTCTTTGTATATACAATGTTTCAAATAAGTTTAACCGTTTTTGCTTTTCATGAAAGAAAACTTTTATATGATTAAGTGAGGAAGGTTAAGTAAGAGCTTGCCTAACATGGGCAATCAATTGTCTATTGAATTAACACTGCCACTATCTACTTAGTTCTGCATGTTTTTTTTTTTTTTTTATATTACTGCACACTTTTTTTACATTATTGTAGCAAAAAAATTGTTATTGTTGGGATATTTTTTTAATTCATACTTAAAAATTATTTTTAAAAATCATAAAAGTTTAGAAAATTAAGTTGCAGTTTTCAAACAAATTTTCTTAAAAAGTACAATTTTTTTGTTTATTTTATAGTATAAACAATAACGAAAAATCATGCGTTAAACATAAATTATTAAACACTTTCCAACACATTCAGAATACAACATTTTCAACCGTTTAATAAGGTGAAAGATGATGTCTACATAAACAATTTGGAAAACCCAATTTTAGAAATTACCGTCAATAGTAGAAAAGCATCCGAATTATTTTGTGCAGTCCAAATTATTTTGTGCAGTATAGGATTTATAGATTTGTATGTATACTACATAGTATTCTACAATTTACTTCAGTTGGGAAACGCATCACACAGTTCAAAATTACTCTACAGCAAATTCCGGCAATAAACGGAAATATACTCAAGATCTTTTGTGAAGCCCTGTATAGAATCTTTAGAATTTATATACACCCAGTAATATGCAAAAAAATTAGTTAAATTCGAAACCGCCTACCACAACTAAAAACATACTTCGAGCAATTTTTATTGATAGAAAATACTGTTTACGAATTCTTTTGTGTGTCTCTGTAAAGGAACTTAAGTGCTATGCACACCTTATTCTATAGTAAGAATCTTTTAGTGCACCTCAATGATATATATCAATTTCAATATGTTTGAAATAGTGTAATATTATTAAAATACACCGCAAAGGCTTTTTCGCCATACACCGCAAAGTAAAGGTATTCCTTTGAGTGTCCCTGTAAATACACGATGAATGTTATAGGCACCATATTCTATAATAAACATCACGTAGTCCGTCTCAGTGATGTATATCACTCAGTACTCAGTGTCTCAGTAATATATCACTTTCACTATGTTTTAAATAGTCTAACATCATTAAAATATACCGCAAACGATTTTTCCCCATAGACCGTAATGTAACGGAATTCTTTTGAGTGTCACTGTAAATAAACGATAATGCTACGCACTTCATTTTCAATAACGAACAAATCATAGTAAACATCAATATCATATATCAATTGCGTGGCAATCCGAGTATATTTACGCGAGTTAGAGCACGGTCAGACGGCAGACAGACAAACCAAATTCATAAACACTTCTTAACATATTGGAAAGTGTTAAAAAGGAAATCATACAATGTTTAGAAAGATTTCAGAAATTGCTCAAAAGCTAAAATAACTTGCCAGATTTGACTAAAACAGAAAAAAACTAGTCGGATGTGCCAATCCCAAAACTTTCTTCTATCTCAATCATGTTAATACTTCTAATTTCATCCTCACATCGCCAATAAAATCAATATTTTTCGTCATTCTGTTGTACGTCAGCTGCTTGCGAATCATCGGGTTACCGGGATGCAATCAACTGATGTATACTAAACTACGAAAAGTTCTTTTGGCCTGTACCGACCGGAACAGATAGCCTCCCTATTCCTTGGTTTTACGATTTTAGCTAATTTTACTGGAAAACACGAAGCTAAAATGCGTGGCCCAATTAAAGAAGATTCATTCCCAGTTCTCGTCAACATTGAATTTGAATGAGAATATCGCCAAATTAGTCTTCTATAGCCAACTTGGCTTCATTTGTGCCAACCTATTTTTGTTGCCAAATTTGGTGATACTTCGTCAATTGCCGCCAAGCTTGGCGAGAATTTGACGTTGGCGAATATAAATATATAGTGTTAAGCATTTAAGAATAGGAACAATGGTTACAACAATGAAAGAAAATTTGCTGAAACCCTGTTAACTAAAACTCATAAATTAAACCCGTTTATGGATGAATTCTGCTGTCTTGTTTGAAAATGTCAACCACCCTAAAATTTCAAACCGCTATATCTCCGCCATTTTTTAATATAGAGACAAAACAAAAACTGCTCCTGATTCTCCGGATAAAGGCCGAACATTTAACGGAAAAAACTTTTAGGATTTCTAATTTTTTTATACATCTTTTTGAATTTTAAATCTTTAAATGGCTATCACAGCGCCCCCTTCCGCCGGAATATCCCCACATTCTAGTAGGACCTGCTGGCTACAGCCAAAAACATATTAAAAAATTTTGGTTTAATTATCTGCATAACATCATACACTTTTCGATGATACAATAGGGAAAATCTAACAAAAATCGTGATGGCAGCGCCCCCTTTCGTCGAAATATACCCGAATTCAACCTGGACCTGCAGGCTATGGTCAAAAACATAGAAAAAAAAATTGGTTCAATTATCTGCATAACTTCATACACTTTTCGATGATACAATAGTGAAAATGGAACAAAAATATCGATCACAGCGCCCCCTTTCGTCGAAATATCCCCAAATTCTGATAGAATCTGCTTGCCATAGCCAAAAACATAGAAAAAAAATTAGGTTCAATTTGAAGCAAAATTTCATGCACTTTTCGATGATACAATGAAGACACACAGACGGACAGACAGACATTTTGTAAAAACGTGTTTTTCGGAATCTCTGACCCCTAAAACGTGTAAATCCGTCGAAAACCGGAAGTCGAAAAAAATTTCGATTACAATACTTTCTTCTATTACAGATAGAAGAAAGTAAAAATGTGGTTCAATTTGAAGCATAACTTCATACACTTTTAGATGGTACAATAGTGAAAATGGAACAAAAATATCGATCACAGCGCCCTCTTTCGTCGAAGTATCCCCAAATTCTGATAGAACCTGCTTGCCATAGCCAAAAACCTAGAAAAAGTATGTGGTTCATTTTGAAGTATAACTTTATACACTTTTCGATGATACAATAGTGAAAATGGAACAAAAATATTGATCACAGCGCCCCCTTTCGTCGAAGTATCCCCAAATTCTGATAGAACCTGCTTGCCATAGCCAAAAACCTAGAAAAAAAATGTGGTTCAATTTGAAGCATAACTTCATACACTTTTAGATGGTACAATAGTGAAAATGGAACAAAAATATCGATCACAGCACCCCCTTTCGTCGAAGTATCCCCAAATTCTGATAGAACCTGCTTGCCATAGCCAAAAACCTAGAAAAAAAAATGTGGTTCAATTATCTGCATAACTTCATACACTTTTCGATGATACAATAGTGAAAATGGAACAAAAATATCGATCACAGCGCCCCCTTTCGTCGAAATATCCCCAAATTCTGATAGAATCTGCTTGCCATAGCCAAAAACATAGAAAAAAAATTAGGTTCAATTTGAAGCATAACTTCATACACTTTTAGATGGTACAATAGTGAAAATGGAACAAAAATATCCATTACAGCGCCCCCTTTCGTCGAAATATCCCCAAATTCTAATAGAACCTGCTTGCCCTAGCCAAAAATATAGAAAAAAAATTAGGTTCAATTTGAAGCAAAATTTCATGCACTTTTCGATGATACAATAAAGACACACAGACGGACAGACAGACATTTTGTAAAAACGTGTTTTTCGGAATCTCTGACCCCTAAAACGTGTAAATCCGTCGAAAACCGGAAGTCGAAAAAAATTTCGATTACAATACTTTCTTCTATTATAGATAGAAGAAAGTAAAAATGTGGTTCAATTTGAAGCATAACTTCATACAGTTTTAGATGGTACAATAGTGAAAATGGAACAAAAATATCGATCACAGCGCCCTCTTTCGTCGAAGTATCCCCAAATTCTGATAGAACCTGCTTGCCATAGCCAAAAACCTAGAAAAAAAATGTGGTTCAATTTGAAGCATAACTTCATACACTTTTAGATGGTACAATAGTGAAAATGGAACAAAAATATCGATCACAGCACCCCCTTTCGTCGAAGTATCCCCAAATTCTGATAGAACCTGCTTGCCATAGCCAAAAACCTAGAAAAAAAAATGTGGTTCAATTTGAAGCATAACTTCATACACTTTTAGATGGTACAATGGTGAAAATTGAACAAAAATATCGATCACAGCGCCCCCTTTCGTCGAAATATCCCTAAATTCTGATAGAACGTGCTTGCTATAGCCAAAAACCTAGAAAAAAAATGTGGTTCAATTTGAAGCATAACTTCATACACTTTTAGATGGTACAATGAAAAGACACACAGACGGACAGACGGACAGACAGATATTTTGTAAAAACATGTTTTTCGGAATCTCTGACCCCTAAAACGTGTAAATCCGTTAAAAACCGGAAGTCGAAAAAAATTTCGATTACAATACTTTCTTCTATTATAGACAGAATAAAGTAAAAACACTAGCATTAAACAAAGACTTTCAGCATAAAATTATCAATAATTTTTGCTAAAGCGTTGTTAGTACAGCATTCTCAAATTGAGAACATTTGTCATTAATGAGTACTTTGGCTAATGTTAAAAATATATGCGAGAATAGAGCAGCATGAAATGCTTCTCAGCCGTGTGCAACAAATTTGACTGGGAATTGTGTCTACTTTCCGAATATGAATGAAATTTTTGAACCTCTACATATTAAAGATTGCACCAACTGTGATTTTTCAAATGGCAACACCCACTTTTGAAAAATATTTGAGTTCCCTAAATAAGGTGGCTCAGAAAAAGGCATAGTTTATATACTTTTTCTTAAATCTTTATATAGTTTTGAAAGAAAATGTGTTATAGAGGGTTTATTCGTGTATTGCGAAAAATAAAATTAAAATGTTACAGTGAACAGTACCTGAAATACACAATTATTATATTATACACGATTATTGTTACACACAATTATATTTTTTTCGTATAAAAAGATAACCTTGAATTTACAGTTTATTAAGAATAACAAATAAACAGGCTTAGAATGTTTTCCCGAGGAAAGATTATAAAACAAAATTAAATTTTCATTTAAAATACACAGTTAATTTTTATATATAAAGTGAATAAAATCTTCAGTTGAGACAATTTCTTTAAAAACGAAAACCCTTGTAGTTAAAACAGGATTGTTCCTTAACAGTGGCCAGTTTCAGAGGCTAGTAAAACATATGCGAAATCTTCAGAAAATATAAAAAGTTAATCAAGGATACTTGTAAACATTTGATACAAATGGGGAGAATCAAAAGCAAAATAAAATAAAATAAAGGATCTTTTTGCCTCCCCCTTTCTCTGTCGCTATTAAAAATTTGTAAAAAATTAATGCTACGAAAAGTCGTCATCTATTCAATTTACTTTGTCGTGCTGAGGCGAGCCGGGGTTGAAGCCAACTGCGGCGGCAGGCGTGAGTTTACTCGGCAGGGCAGATTCTAGCTTAGGTGTTTAAAAAATCCAAAGCAGCTAACAAATGATAAAAATTAAGGTTTGTTGAAAATTAACGAATATGTCATTTATTGAATGCAAATGTAAATTATTTGTGTACTATTAATATGACAATAGAAATTATTATTGATAATGGAAGAATTTTTTAAGACGTTTGGAAAATGTCGTATTACAACAGGATTAGATATAAGTATGATAAAGATAATATACATATTTTCATTATTATTCTAAATTTATAGTTCTCTTATGTTTCTTAAAGATTAATTTATTTTTACTTAAACCCTTTCTATTTTAAAGATTAAAAGTAATTACATTTCATCAAATATATTAGAGTTTCTTTTCTTTCATTTTATGTATGGTCTTTATTTAACCTCTAAAAACGTTAACTTCCTTTCCAGCATATAAATGCAGCGGAAATTATTCAATAAGAACATAAGATATTTTTACTTTCTTCTATCTATAATAGAAGAAAGTATTGTAATCGATATTTTTTTCGACTTCCGGTTTTCGATGAATTTACACGTTTTAGGGGTCAGAGATTCCGAAAAACATGTTTTTACAAAATGTCTGTCCGTCTGTCCGTCCGTCCGTCTGTCCGTCTGTCCGTCTGTGTGGCTTTTAATTGTACCATCTAAAAGTGTATGAAGTTATGCTTCAAATTGAACCTAATTTTTTTTTTCTATGTTTTTGGCTATGGCAAGCAGATTCTATCAGAATTTGGGGATATTTCGACGAAAGGGGGCGCTGTGATCGATATTTTTGTTCCATTTTCACTATTGTACCATCTAAAAGTGTATGAAGTAATGCTTCAAATTGAACCTAATTTTTTTTTCTATGTTTTTGGCTATGGCAAGCAGATTCTATCAGAATTTGGGGATATTTCGACGAAAGGGGGCGCTGTGATCGATATTTTTGTTCCATTTTCACTATTGTACCATCTAAAAGTGTATAAAGTTATACTTCAAATTGAACCATATTTTTTTACTAGGTTTTTGGCTATGGCAAGCAGATTCTATCAGAATTTGGGAATATTTCGACGAAAGGGGGCGCTGTGATCGATAGTTTTGTTCCATTTTCACTATTGTATCATCGAAAAGTGTATGAAGCTATGCTTCAAATTCAACCACATTTATTTTCTATGTTTTTGGCTATGGCAGGCAGGTTCTATTAGAATTTGGGGATATTTCGACGAAAGGGGGCGCTGTGATCGATATTTTTGTTCCATTTTCACTATTGTATCATCAAAAAATGTATGAAGTTATGCTTCAAATTGAACAACATTTTTTTTCTATGTTTTTGGCTATGGCAAGCAGGTTCTATTAGAATTTGGGGATATTTCGACGAAAGGGGGCGTTGCGATAGCCATTTAAAGATTTCAAATTCAAAAAAGATGTGCAAATTCAAAAAAATTAGAAATCCTAAAACTTATTTTTCGTTAAATGTTCGGCCTTGATCCGGAGAATCCGGAACAATTTTTGCTTCGCCTCTATGTTAAAAAATGGCTGAGATATAGCAGTTTGAAATTTTAGCGTGGCTAACATTTTCAAAGAAGACAGCAGAATTCATCCATAAACGGGTTTAATTTATGAGCTTTAGTTAACATGGTTTCGGCAAATTTTCTTTCATTGTTGTAACCATTAATCCTATTATTTGCTTATCACTATATATTTATATTCGCCAACGTCAAATTCTCGCCAAACTTGGCGACAGTTGGCGGAATATCGCCAAATTTGGCGACCAAAATAAGTTGCCATAAATGAAGCCAACTTGGCTGTAGAGGACTAATTTGGCGATATTCTCATTCAAATTCAATGTTGACGAGAACTGGGATTGAATCTTCTTTATTTAGGTTCCACGCGTTTTACCTTCGTGTTTTCCATTAAATTAATTAGCTAAAATCATAAAACCAAGGAATAGGAAGGCTATGTGTTCCTGTCGGTTCAGGCCAGAAGGACTTTTCGTAGTTTAGTATACATCGGTTGTTCGCATCCTTGTAACCCGACCATTCGCACGCAGCTGCCGTACAACAGAATGATGAAAAATATTGATTTTATTGGCGATGTGATAGCGAATTTTGAAGTATTAACATGACTGAGATAGAAGAAAATTTTGGGATTGGCACATACGACTAGTTCATTTATCCTTTTAACTTTATTCTCTGTCTGGAAAATTTCATGAAAATTATAAGATGTTTTTTACATCTGCGCTTTTGTCCAAGTATAACTTCCTTGTTTAATGTATATGCAGTCTTTAATTACTTTGCAACCGCCAAAATTCTATTTAGCTCATCAAATGATTCTTGTCCAGAAAATCACAGCTGCCCTCATTTCTCATAACATTCATTGGGTTGCCTGACAAAATTACAAAAAATAGCCATAAGGTGCCTTGCATTGCAATCCTTTCATTCCTTTCCCTCTCTAACTTAATATGCCAGAAGCCTAACTGCTATAAATTCTTTCTGGCGAAAGCTGTTCGATACACATGCATATTACCGCTGAAACTAAAGTGTTGGCGCACAAATGTACTGCTAAATTAGATCAGATCATCTCTGACTTCTGAGCTAAAAGGATCTAATTATTTCATTGAGCTAAGGGGGGGGGGGCACCCCTCGCTTCATCGTATTTCACGAGCAATAAAAAATACTTTCCATGAATTTGTCTGTTCTTCAATGTTACATTGTTTTAACATCCTCAGGATGAGAACGCTGGTGTCTTGCTTATGACAACGCATTTTATTTGTACTCTCTACCGTTTCACTGTCACTTATGCTTCAGTTTGTCAGAAAATCCAATATATGCAGAATTTCTTTTTCATTTACAACCACTAATCAATTTCTCCATCACAAGAAGTAACAACTTTCCAGTATATATCTTTTTAAACATAAATTATTGATTCGTATCTATAGTCCTTAATTTAAAATTTAAAGAATACACGTTTGAAATAAAAGTCTCTAAGCAACAAGTGACATTTGTGTTGTTTTGTTTTGTTTATTGTTTCATGTTTTATTATTACTAAATGCTGAAATATAAACGAAATAATTGAAGCGTTGACATGGGAAGGGGAGTAAGTGCCAAAAAAAATCTATTTTTCCGTTTTTTTCGTTGATAAAATAGTAAATACCAAGGCGAATAATAGCATGGGAAAGAGAATAAGTCCATATTTCGTTTATTTTATTTCTTATGATAGTCGCAAGATGGCTCATGTAATAACTCCAATACCTTCGGCAAGGAAAAGGTAGTAATCAAAAGGTAGTTTCATTTTTGGCACTTACGCCTCTTGCCATGTCAACGCCTCAATTATAGTAAATGTAAAGACATACAATGTCCTTATTCCATGCAAATAACAACAAAAGTAATTGCAGGGACAAAATCTATATTATAAAGCAAAAAACCTATGTCCGTCAGTTACGCTGACTTTGTATCGACGGTGGCAACATATGGCCAACAAGTTTCGCTTTTTCTGCATTTTTTTTTAACTTCTAAATATCGCAATATTTCAACTTTTACACCATCGAATAGGGGAAAATATATTCTTTGAAATGTAATTTATTTGAAAACTGTATTTCAATTTACTGACTTTTTTATGGTTTGAAAAATAATTTTCAAGCGTAAATTATTTTTTTTAATCTATCTCTATCGGGAACAAACAGAATTACGGAAGATTAACCCGTTTGCACTTAAAATAATATAAATAGTTCAATGGCTGATATACCATAATGATACTCCATATTCCAAAACTCCATCAAAAGTAAATAAAATAACAGGAGTAAAACACAAGTTTAGCAGATATGTAATCGAACTACGTGCTTAAATCACAGAAATAATCAGAATTTAAAAAAAATGCTTTAAGTAGAAAAATCTTTAACGAGTACTTCGGCTATTAACTCATGGCATACGGCTAATACGAAATTATTGCTTTTAATAAATTTCAAAACTTTGTTTGAATATATTACTGATATTTTGTGGGCAATCTAAAAAAAAATAGATATTAAATGTAAAAAATCTATTGGAGTTTTTAATTTTAAAAAACATTTTTTACCTATGTTCTGTAACCCAGGAACCCCGGGTTGGATCTCCTAGTAATAATAAATTTAATGCAAGTCATATTATTAAGGCTGTAAACTGTTAGGTAAAAAAACATAGGTAAAAAAACATTTTTTACCTATGTTCTGTAACCCAGGAACCCCGGGTTGGATCTCCTAGTAATAATAAATTTAATGCAAGTCATATTATTAAGGCGCTATAACTGAAAGGGTTAAAATGAAAATTCTCACGTTCAAATTAAAGAAAAATATGATTACACTTATTTATTAGATTAGGCATTTCTCTGTTTCATCTATATACAATTGAATTACATCCTATTAACAATAGAAATAGCCTTTATCCAAGAAAAATACATATCCCCCACTTACGCAAGCAAGGGGCCCAAGGTAAGGCTCTCGAAGAATGAATTTGGCCCTCAGAGAAACGGTGCAAGGCCCCTCCTTTCGAAAATAAAGCTGTCAACGTCTTTTTCCGCCGGAGGTTAACAGATAATACTGTCTGATAAAACAGGCATCTATGGCTCGGAATTTTTCTATTAAAAGTCTGATTTATTGTTTTCAGTGAAGGATACGTGAAGGTGCAAATATCTTCGAGACCAAAGATATGGAGGGAGGAGATATTATAAAGTATAGAGTCCCATAAAAGTCTTAATGGATTCAGTTGATATAAAGGTCATTTTCAACGTAAATTTACAGTTCACGAGTATTTTATTTTATATTGGAGAAACGAAAACAAAATTGTAAAATATAATAAAATATTTTAAAGCTCTAGGCTATATATACATGTATATAGTATTAGAGCAAAGTGGTAATCTCAATTTTGGCCACAAACTAACATTTAAAATATGGAAAAATCAATTTCTGCTAAAAAAGATATGAATATTTTTTCACACATTTCATCTAGTAAAATAGTTTTTGAATGTTCCACTTTTATTTGTAAGAAATCATAACAAGACGAAGAGCTCTATTTGGGACAAAATTTACATCGATATATAATTTTCATTCATTTCGTTCAATGAAATTATTTTTTAATTTCCAATTTTATTTTTGAGGAATTTGAATAAGACGCAAAGCTCAATTTTTACTAGTTCTTGCTAAAATTTTATTTTTCTCATTCATCTACTGAAATAGTTTCTAAGGTTCCAGTTTTATTTTTAAGGAATTGAAAGAAAACGGAAAAATCAATTTCTGCTAAAAAAGACATGAATATTTTTTCACACATTTCATCTAGTAAAATAGTTTTTGGATGTTCCACTTTTATTTGTAAGAAATCATAACAAGACGGAGAGCTCTATTTTGGACAAAATTTACATCGATATATAATTTTCATTCATTTCGTTCAATGAAATTATTTTTTAATTTCCAATTTTATGTTTGAGGAATCAGAATAAGACGGAAAGCTCAATTTTGACTAGTTCTTGCTAAAGTTTTGTTTATCTCATTCATCTACTGAAATAGTTTCTAAGGTTCTAGTTTTATTTTTAAGGAATTGAAACGAAATCGAAAAATCAATTGCTGCTGAAAAAGACATGAATAATTTTCACATATTTCATCTAATAAAATAGTTTTTGACGTTCCACTTTTATTTGTAAGAAATCATAACAAGACGGAGAGCTCTATTTTGGACAAAATTTACATCGATATATAATTTTCATTCATTTCGTTCAATTCAATCATTTTTAAATTTCCTATTTAAATTTTGAGGAATCACAATAAAACGGAAAGCTTAATTTTGACTAGTTCTTGCTAAAGTTTTATTTTTATCATTCATCTCATTCATCTATTTTTAAGGTTCCAGTTTTATTTTTAAAGATTTGAAACAAAATGGAAAAATCAATTTCTGCTAAAACTGACATGAATATTTTTTCACACATTTCATCTAATAAAACAGTTTTTAATGTTCCAGTTTTATTTGTAAGAAATTATAACAAGACAGAAAACTCTATTTTGGACAACATTTAAATTTAAATTTTATTTTTGAGGAATGATAATAAGCTATTTTTGACTAAAATTTACCCTAACCTTTCTTTTTCTTATTCGTCTTCTGAAATTGTTTGTAAAGTTCCAGTTTTATTTTAAACAAAATGATTGCAAAAAAATGAAAAGCTCATTTTCGGTTAAAACTGACATAAATATTTTTTCACACATTTCATCTAATAAAATAGTTTTTACTGTTCCGATTTCATTTTTAAGAAATTATAACAAGACGGAAAGCTCTATTTTGGTCAAAATTTACAAATATATATATTTTTTTTTCATTCATTTCATTAAAGGAAATAATTTTTAAATTTTCAATATTAAAATACAGATATAAGTGCTTAAATGATAAAACATTTCACAAGAAGGTTTATAAAAACCTTTTAGTATAATCATCGACATATTTCGAACGCACAAACGACTCCATTATCAAGATCTACAAGATAAACAAACTATTCTCGCAAAAAATTTTGAAAATAAACTTGAAAAATATAAACCACGACATCATATTTGTAATACTCGTAAAAGCAGGTGGTTAAAAATAGTCAACTGTAAATGTGAAAATTAATATTTCCTAATTGCATTTTTAAAATTGAAAAACATCTCGTGCCAAACTTTAGGTAATACAATAAAGACTGATTCATTGCATATGTTCACGTTACGCATATAGGTTTCTATTGATTCACGGATAATAGATAGGAAATAAAGTCTTGATGGATAAATTATTTTACTATTCTTAAAATCAATTTTTAAAGTCTCGGCCCTATGTAGTCTTACCAAAGCTGTAGTTCTTCTGTAGTTCTTTTTCATATTTGATATCTGCCATTATGATCTTTTAATGTCATAATGTGGTCATTCCTACATAATATTGCAATGTTCTATCTGATCTGGTGAACGGGATTTCATAAACACCTGATAGTTGATATGGCTCTTTTGGTTCTATTTCCTTACAAACTATATCTTTTAATTTTATGGATGGTTTTACGCATTTCTTTAAAAGTTTTACATGCTTACCAGAGGATTCCTGCGTGCGAGGATTTCGCACTGAAATCTAATATTTTTTTAGATACTTCTCTATTATCCCGTCGACCACTTTTCATAACAAAAAACTACCGCCAAAATGTAAGATTAAACGCCAAAAATGCGGTCCCATTTACTTGATGTCAGAAGCATTATACGTGTTTGTTACGTCAAGTGGTTTTTAATTCGACATTTGCGTGTATTTTTCATTATGTTTTACTGATTTATTAGTTACTTTATTAATTAAAATAAGAATTGTGTCCTTAAATTCTTATATTTTATTTATTTATTTATTTTGATATTCCAATGGCAACGTTCTCCCGTTTATTTGGCGATAGTTTTTTTGTTATGAAAAGTGGTCGACGGGATAATAGAGAAGTACCATTTTTTATCAATATGTAATATTTATTAGATGCAGGTTTAAACTTCTAAAGAAAAAGTAAGGATAAAAATATCTGCAAACAACATTTAGTTTTTAGTCAATCCAAAATATTATCTAATTTATTCCAATTTTTATTCCATCAAAGTTAGAGTAAAAACCGATCCAAGATTGCAAAAGGCACGCTAGAGAAAAAAAAAAAACAAAAAAACAATCATATTTTGACTGCATTAGAGGATGACGTCATCCGCTTCGGTTCGGGAAAAAACATGGGACATAGAAATATAAATCTAAACATTTCAATTTCAATGTCGCTTTTTAATCATAAATATAAAATAAACCCGTGCGGTGTTTTTTATAATAATTGCTGAGCATCATATAATGTGGTATTTTATTTTTTTGGCAACAATAATTTGAGGAAAACCTTTCATTTCTTTTAAGAAACAATGCCGATTTATTTTTTAATTTTCAGCAAATTTTAATCAAAAACATGTTTTAACGAAACGTTAAGTGTGCTATGTCAGAAGCCTGTTCAAAATCCTTTCATATGCTATCTCATTTGTCGTTCTGCGTTTCGTATTTTCTGCGAAAAAGGGATGTTGACAGGAGAAATAATATATATATGATAATCAAAATGTACTGATACAGTCTTTCTGAAACACAGTCCATATTGAAAGATTAAAAAAAGAACTCTTAAAATGTAAAATTTTAACATTTATATATTTAAAACATGAGGCTGTTTTTTAGTCATCTGCCATGAACTTTCTACTGAACCAAATTCGATAATTGTTTTTTTTTTTTTTTTTTTTTTTTTTTTAATGACAGTTTATTTGTAGATGTGCTCGCCCTAGCTATTTTTTAAATATTGCAATTTTTTATATTTTAATTTGAATTAAAAAAGTTTTTATGAAATGTCTTAAAAATGGTGGCAATCAGGTTAAGATTTTTTCTCAACATAAAATAAATTTTTCTTATCGCATTCCACAAATTAGAAGCATGATTCTACCAGTGAAAATGGCGTCATATTCAAAAGAAAAATTACAGTGGTTTTCATAAAATTTAAACATATTAAAATGAGTGCGTTTAATTATGCAATAATAGCGAAAGAGCAGAACACAGATTATTTATTAAGAAAAGAAATGATATTAAGTAATCTGTGTAAATAAAATAACAGTAATAGTCTATGATAGTAAGTAATATGTAAAACGAAATGTTCCCGATGTGGAAAATGACGTCATTCGGAAAACAAAAAATGCATTGTCATTCCTGAATATAAAATATTTTATTGTAACTGTGTCAGTGATGACGTCATATTCACTTACTCTTATTCCTACATCTAAATAGACTGAACTCCTGCTATTTATTTACAGATCCTTGGAATTCACAAAATATAATATTTCTGAAAATTACATCATTTCCAATTAATTAAAATAAATATTTAATGAAACTCAGGAATTTTAAAACAATTGTTTAAATGGATCTCGAATCTCGGACGGGATGAATCGTTCTGAGGTGAAAATGATGTCATATTCAAAAAAAAAAAAAAAAAAAAAAGGATGCACTGAGCAATAGCTAGGAAATGTATAGCAACGGTTTGTTAGGAACACCCAATGACGTCATGATCTTCAGATATTTTCTCTATTTATCTAACTCTACTTTTTTATATATCTGTGGGTATTTTCCCAGATGAATACATAGTATACACTTTCTTTAACATCTACTGATAAATTACAAGTAATATGTCATTGTTTTTTAAAATGAAATATATCAGCATCGAATTTCCCGTACTTCTGCAGTTATTCACTCGCATGTTTACGATAATCTATATTGATAAAAGAAAGATGTTTATGTGTGTGTGTGTGCAGAATGCCTAGCCAAATCTTCCGTACATAGAAGTCTAAAAATTTCCAAGAAGATAGTCCAAAGCACGTCCTGATGCACCTCAGGCTCAGAGTTTTCATTTTTTTTATAATTAAATATTAATTAAAAACGCATCGAAAAAGTATTCTTTTATTTTTCTTTTTTTCGCAAAGCGGCGAAAGCGCGCACGCATGCTCAGTTCCTAGCTTTCAGAAGCCCCTAAACGCAAACAAAAAAGTGCAAGATATATATATATTTTTTTAATGCGCGTCGATAAAACCGTCAGAAATACGGAAAAGCGGAAGAGATATTAATAAATTTCGTACTTTTAGGCTTAAAACGTCGCAATCCGTTTGAAAAAAATATTATTAACGCTAACACTTTCAAAAAAATTAATTAAAAAAGCTCGAAGTGTTTTTTTTTTCCTTTTCCCCGTTTTTTGAACCTTATATCGTCAGAAGTAACCAAAATGCGACAAAACAAATTACAACAAATTAAAGATCGTACTTTGGTCTTCAATACACCGAAAATGGTTTTAAAAAATATTAATGTTAAACCTTTGAAAAAATTTATTTTCCATACGCCTTTTCCATACTCTTTGCCAAAAAAGATTTACCTGCCCCTGATGCCAATTACGAAGTTGATATGAAGTATGCGAAAAGGTTACAGCAACCCATGCAAAAATGCAATACTCTTGGCTCTAAAAATGTAATTCGTTTGGCGTGTTTTCTAGCGCACGCTCCCATATCTTGAGAAAACACTTCGCCTCTGCTCACCAGCAGTTAAACACCCCAAAAAGTTGCTCTCGTCCCCATGCGCCGCCTTAGGAGACATTAAAATTCTTCGTCTACGCCGTCAAATGCAAACTATTTTTCTTCAACGTAATATCTCTGATTCAAAAAAGGATGTCACCCTGTGCCATTACTCGAAGTGCCTCATCTTATATCTGTAAGATATGATTTCTGTGGATAAATTGTCGAGTTTGTGACACTTTCTTCATTAAAACTATGATATAGAATCATATATATTTTATATTTTATTCTAAAATTTAACTTTCCTATCTTAAAGTTTCTCTATGTTAATTAATGTCTTTATTAAAAGTCATTTTCTATTCTTTAATCCATTTCCCGAACTCAAATGCTCGCAGTTATTTTGTCTTCGCATTTAATGCAGATGTAGTCTGCCATATGGGTTTTCTCTCTCTGCATATTAATTTGTTCAGATACGTTGAGGCGTCTGTCCTTTGCCTGTTTCTTTTTCTTATGCTAAAACTATGCGCCTTTTGCATAAATTGAATGCTGCAAAAATATGCAGTATCAACTCTTTTTTCTTCGCTTTTATAACACATGCCTAACTTTCCCAAAACAACGCTCGGGTGTATGTTAAAAATCACAAAAAGTGACGTTCCGCCAAATTATGGCATCCTTTCATTTCTTATTCAAAAATTTTCAATATTGGTTTATCCATAACTGTCAAAAGTTTGCCGGTTTTAAGCCTGGCTAGAAATGTAAGGATTGGCATGTTACATCTAATGTGTTGGCGATAATGAATCTGAAAAATTAGAGCAGATCTCCACTCGCTGTTGTCGAACAATGATGTAAGTTTTTGTGGAGTAATCGAAGGCCACCCTCTGTGTTTTCTTGTGTCGATTGTTCGGATAAAATAAAAAAGGAGTTCCATGGATTTCATCTTGTTTTCATTTAATGCCTCTTGTATGGATTAATGATTTTAACAGGAAACGAACTTACGATTATTGCAGCACACGCATTGCACCATTATACCTCGGCAATTTTTAAGAAGAAATGTTCATTACGATATATCGGGACTTCGCGATAAAAACTTTGCTAAACATTTTTGCTTTTCCTTTTCGTACAAAATATCCAGTTTCGACTCCAGGAATACGACGCTACTCGGTTATTGCCAACACAACAAAATGTCCCACTTGTTCATCAGCGCGTGCCTGTTTTCACCGAGACTATTCAATCCATGGTTTCAATACCAACTTACATATTTTAGTCTGCAATCAGTAAATACAATAGAACCTTTCTTCGACATAATTGCACGGAATTCCTAATGGCCAATTTCTTGTCGACAGAAGATTAAGTAAAGAAATATTCATGCAAACGTACAAAGTTATTATTCATAGTTTATTTGACCCTTTTTTTAGAAAAATACTTGACAATATTTTGCATCAACGAAATCTACAAAATATAATTGAAATTTCTAAATGTATTTATTTTGAAATTTGCTTGCATACTTTATTAATATTTATCTTTCCTTACTTTTGTTATCCTGTAAAGTTGAAAATATCAAAGGTCAGTCTTTCTGTTTTTTTTTTCTTTAAGTAAAACAAAACCATAAATTGAGCCGTAAAATGTATTTTAAAAAATGTGTCCCGTTTCTATGTGGCACTTATTTGACTTGATTTATTTAATAAATTTTCTAGTTGATATTATATCTATTTGACTTAGAAAAGAAAAAAAAATTGGGGAGTTGGCAGCTATGTGAATGTGTCGTACAAAAGTGCGCTACCGAACATGTTTAAAATACAACCAATTGCACATTATATTTTGGAAAACTGGCCGACTAATAAACAATTACAGATATTGGAAAACCCCAACATCCACATATTTTCGTTCCATAAATAGAATCACTCTTGCGTTTCGATTAACAGCAATAACTAATTCTAAACAACAATTTAAACATCAATCATTAGAGGTTATGTAAATAAAATAAATTGATTTTCACATTTTTTTTAGATTTAAAAATCCTTTTTTGAATTCATTTTTTAATATCTATATTTTTAACTTAGTTAGAATATTACAAAAATTTTAGCTCCGATGTTTTTTGTAATAATGCCTGCCAAATTCAAATTAAAAGTAATGTTCTTTTTGAAAATTGTTTACTCAAAGTAATAAAAAAGTAAACTAGGACTTCCCTCAAAGGGATTAGTCTGAGTGATATTGCTGAGAACATGGGGTTAACAATTACGATATAAAGAAGATACAATATATGAAAAAGAGCAAATGAAATGATAGAATTACAAAATATCATATATAAATTCATATGCAACATTTTCTTTCTATCAAATATTTACATTTGAATTAAAAAATATTCTTTCTTGTTTATTTGAATAACTATTTATAGAAGCTCGTACACTTCAAACCACATTGATAGCATGCTTTGCTACAAACCTGATTAGCAAATTGTAGCCTAAATTCCTACTAAAGTACATAAAAAATCTTTCGATGACTTCTGTAAAAATAAATTTTACATTAAATATCCATATCGGCGAAATTGAAAAAAAAAAATCAAAGATAATACTTCTTGATTATTTTCTAGGAGGCTCTCCCCCCTGCGCCTTTACTACTTCAAACCCCAGACTTTTCTTCTGCCTGACTGTCTGTCTCTCTCTTCAATCTGTTTGTTTCCCTATCCGTTCTTCTACCCATCTCTCTACCCGATTGACTCTCTCTCTACATGTCTGTATATTTCTTTACTGGTCTCGCTACCCGCCTATCTGTTTCTCTAACCGTCTGTCTACCCGTCTAACTACCCGTATGTCTAGCCGTGTCTCTCTCCGTACCCATCTATCTACTGTCTCTCTACTCGTCTGTATACCCATCTCACTATCCGTCTGTCTTTCTACCCTACTCTTTAACCGTCTCGCTACACATCTGTCTATCCGTCTCTCTAACTGTCTCGCTTCCCGCTTCACTACCCGTCTCTCGACACGTCTGTCTGTCTATATACCCCTCTCTCTACCCGTCTGTCAACTCGTATCTGTACTCATCTCTATACTCGTCTCTCTATCCACCACGCTAACCGTCTCGCAACCTTTCCGTCTACATCCGTCTGTCTTTCTACCCTACTCTTTAACCGTCTCGCTACACATCTGTCTAGCCGTCTCTCTAACTGTCTCGCTTCCCGCTTCACTACCCGTCTCTCGACACGTCTGTCTGTCTATATGCCCCTCTCTCTACCCGTCTGTCAACTCGTATCTGTACTCATCTCTATACTCGTCTCTCTATCCACCACGCTAACCGTCTCGCAACCTTTCCGTGTACATCCTGTCTAACGGTCTCACTACTCGACTCGCTACACGTCTCCCTACCCATCTCTCTACCCCTCTGTCAACCCTCTTTTTTACCTGTCTCGTTACCCGTCTGTCTATTCATTTCGCTACCCGTTAGCTTATCTGTGTCGCTATCCGTCTCTCTACCCGTCTGTCTGCCCGTTTGTTTACACGTCTCTCTACCTCTCGCCACCTTTTCCCAATATTTAACCAATTTAGAATACAGAAGCCGTTCATCTGTTATTAAATGCAAACAGGAGTAATTTATCTAATAAGAGTAATCAGATGCAACTTTTTAAATACATACATAAACCAGCATAATAATTCATCGGGTTTATTTTCATCGTAGTTTATGTCATTTGGCAGTAAATCTCAACTTCTTAAACTCGAACTGTGTCAAGCTTTTTAAAAAACCCCAAGCTCCGTATAACTGGGAAGGGAAAGTACCCTCAGGGCTATTAGATACATGTTATTAAGTTAAGTGAAAGTTTCGTAATCGGGTTCGCAGCCAATTGCTTAACTTTTTTTTTGGGGGGGGGAGGGGGATGGTTCCAAATATTTACACTTAAATTCGAACTTTTGCCCCCATGTTAATATTAATGTTGTTTGTATTATTAATTAATACTTTGGTGACAGAACTTCATTCGAAACAAATGTAAAATACTTCTACTACAGTTTTTTTTCTAGGAGAAACATCCGTAATCGGACCCAAAGCTAATCGGAGAATTTAATGTCATTATTGTTTGTAACTCTTATAGAGTTAAAAAAAAATATTGTTGCTAGCATTACTCGTTTGAGACCAGCCTTGTCTGCGTATCTGAATGGGCAAAAGTTCATGTGCTGGTTGGCGCCATTGGTGAAAAAATTAAAAATGGTGCTAATAGGCAGTTTTAGCGTCTTACCAAATTTTTCTAGAGAGTGGAAAAACATGTTTTTCAAATATTTACAAATATGCGTTTATTAAACCATGTTTTTGCGCCATCTTAAAAAATTAAGTACGATGCTAAAATAAAATTTTATTGCCATTTTTGATATTTTAACAAGTAATGAAAATACATAACAAACATATTTAACAAAACGAAGAGACATTTTTGTGATAAATAATTGTTATTGTCAGGGGGACAAATTGTAAACAATAAATAAGCGAACTAAAAAATTACCGAAAATAACTTGTGAGAATTTCAGGAAAGAAATATCTGATATAAATAGCATTTAAAATCTTAAAATGGAGAAGTGGTCCATATAAAAATGCAAAACATTATACGCGTGATATAAGTATTTTTTTATTTTTTTGTATTTCCGAAAGCCAGATAAAAGGGTAAAAATCCCGGCACAGATGTCATATACTCACCACGTTGGGGCGATTTTTTTCCTCGCCAATTTGGCGAAAACTGTTTGTTATGTTTATTTCCTTTTATTTTTTATTTTAATTCTATAGATTATTTTTATATGTATATCAATATTTATTTATATCAAACTATTATTTATTTATTTTTATTTCCTTTTTTAAAATAATAGAAGCTATTTCATTTATTGCGTTATTTCATTTTTATATTGAAATAAAAATTCGCGGGCTATTATTGCACGCTAATTTGTAACTAATATTCAAAAATAAAGTTTTCGCCAAATTGGCGGCGGAAAAATCGCGCCAACGTGGTGTGTATAGGACCTCTGTGCCTTGATTTCATTTCACATATGTATTGGTACTTTCATGTTACCTTGGCGCAGTTGATAAATCGCCAAATATTGTTTTCATAACATCTTAATATTTCATTAATTTCATTTAACTATAAACCTTTCACTCATTTCACTTGAAATACATACATTAAAAATACATGTCTTTTACTCATTTAATTTAAAATACATGCCTTTCACTAATTCCATTTAAAATACTAAAAAGGAAAAGAAAATAAGAAGAAATAATGCCACAAATCAAAACCTTTTATTTAAACATCAAAGAAATGTTTCTGATTTACACACGAGAAATAAAAAAGCTAGGCTAATGGTGAGATTTGCCGCCAAATCTCTATTACTAAGTTATTGCGGGTTTTTTTCTTTCAAAGAGAAAAAATTCCAGATTAATTTTCCATTTTTATTAAATGGAAATATGCTTTATTGTACTGATTTAATCATTGTACTGATATTGTATTTCACTGTGCGTGCATATTTTTTTTGCTCCGTGTTATTTCATGAACTTTTGAAATCCTATTATTTACGAAAATCTCCGCCGGTGAAAATGACGTATGCACTAAATTTTCGTGACGTATGTACCTTAATTGTGCTTATTTATTTATTTTTTTAATATAATTTCCAAACGGTTTGACATTTGTTCTTGGTAATAAATAGACGTCGTTGTCACCTTTATAAGTACCTGCTGTAAAAATTTGAACGAAGTCCGTTAAATATTTTTTGAGTTATGCTTGGCGAAAGGTTTTAATATCCATCGTAGCTATATATGGGGCAAAGTAATACTACGCTGTGTATGAGTCTTCGTGTTCACTCAGACAATAAAAGTAATAAAAGTAATAAAAAGTTAATAAATTATATTTTAAAACGCTAATACTATTAAATAACGTGATGACATTATGAAATTTTCCTTGAAGTTTAAGTTTACTAAAGTGATTTGAAATATCGAATGAAAACTCCAAGGACTTTTCCCATTGGTGATCTTTTAACAATCAACATATTTGTAGATAAAAACTTACTATAGAGCATGGGGAGCATGTAATAGAGCCGGTGTTGGTTCAGTGGGAGAAAATCGCAAAAATAGTTAAGAAGAGTGTGACGTCGAGTGGATCAAAAAGGGCCAATAATAAAAAGAAAAAACATTTATTTGACTTAAAGCATGATTACAATGCAGTACAGTTCAACGTCAGAAAAGAGACGACGAGACATTTTTATAGAAATTGTTTGAAATTGCGGCCACGAAGGTACATTGCACAGCCGACACCGACGGACGAAGAATTGCCGGAAAAGCCGACAAGAAAAAAGAAATTGCCGTTCAAACATATTCCTATAAAAATGTCTCGTCGTCTCCTTTCTGACGTTGAACTGTAATGCATTATAATCATGCTTTACGTCAAATAAATAGTTTTTCTATTTATTATTGGCCTTTTTAGCTCCACTCGCCGTCACACCCTTCATAAGTTTTCATCTTCTTGATGCCATATACACTGTAAAAAATGACCAATGTTTCTTATTTTATGGAAATATGCTATAACCACAAACGAAAATATAATATAATCTTCTGAGTTATCCGAAATTTCAAATAGCATGTTACATTGTCTTTTGAATCCCCAGAAACCCATACATTTTCAAAATTTAAAGAATAATTTATAAAAACAAATTATTTTTAGCTGCCCGAATTTTTCAGAAACGTTTCCGAAGGGTTTTTATAGTGTATTAATTAGTGTCCTCAGGCTGGAATACCTGTTTTTCGAATGTTATCCATTCTCAAGTACACGTTTTCAGCCGCATAAGTTAATTTATACATGAAAGATTATAGAAATAATCGTAATTTTAATGTTATTGTTAACGCTGTTAATTTTGCATGTTTGTCTGTTAAACATTTTTTTTTAGCTTGAAAATGTTTACTTCAGAATTGATAGCATTCGAAAAACAGGAATTCCAGGCTGAGGACACTAATTAATACACTACAAAAACCTTTCGGAAACGTTTCTGAAAAATTCAGGCAGCTAAAAATAATTTGTTTTTATAAATTATTCTTTAAATTTTGAAAATGTATGGGTTTCTGGGGATTCAAAAGAAAATGTAGCATGCTATTTGAAATTTCGGATAACTCAGAAGATTATATTATATTTTCGTTCGTGGTTATAGCATATTTTCCTAAAATAAGAAACATTGGTCATTTTTTACAGTGTATCACCCCTCTTAATTTCTCGGTCGAATTTTGAAACACCCTGTATTTACTATAGATTGACAATGCCAAGATAGATTGACATATACTATTGACTATACTATAGATAGATTGACATTACTATAGATTGACAGTGACAATTAATTCCGTGCGTACGATTATAATTGTCAATTTCAAAGAAGATTTTAAACACATATCTATTTTTTAAATATTTAAAGCACAATTAAAGTGATACAAAAGGGTATTTTCCCGATCTTTGCTCATTTTTTTTTTTTTTAATTCTGTGATTGCTCCTTTTTATAAAACCGACTTGCCACAGAAACACCATTATTTGCAACATAAGCTTATTTTTTTAAATGGTAAACTGTATTCAATCAAATTTTGACAGGTGAATAAAAAATATCAGCTAATAAGGAGGAGGTTAAGCGGGCATTGGAATAATTTTCAGAAACTCCTTACTTATTTTTTTAATTCACATACTGTATTTTACTAAAAACAACCAGCTAAGTGCGATTCCATGCATCTGGTTCTTTCATGAATTACAATGTAATAGCCATCAAATATTGAAATTATATTTCAGTTGATTATTAAAATTTCCGCCTATATATGAATCTTTCTAGCAATGGTAATGCTTAAGTTACTTTAACTGCTCTGTACATACAACATTTCATTCATTTCGTAGTGATTGAATTAGACTTGCGGCCATTTGATTGTAATAAAGTAAATATTTAATTTTTTTTAAACAACCGTATTCCCTCTACATATCAAATAGGAAATTCTGGTTTTCCTTTGAATATAAGAGAATTTTAATTCACTATTTAAAAAATCTGCAATTTTCATCCTTAATTAATCATATTTATTCTTATTTTCTAAGATGTGTGTGAGTAAGAGAATACCAGTAAAAAAGGAAATAAAGGGAAGAAAGATCACTGAAGGTTCATTAACTATAACACGTTTACTATAATCTAAATAACGATGACAATTAAATATTTTAAATCCAAACTCCATATGTTCCACTAAGATCCAAGTGAAGAGACTGGGTGACATATTCGGAGATTTTCTTGCACGAAGCGATAATTTTTATAAATTCCTATACTACCTGTGAAGAGTATCTAACTTCACATATTCCACTTCAATAAAACTAAATTCTCTCCCCCCACCCCCCCTTTGAAATAACTTTTTCTAAATTTTCTTTCCCGACTATGCATTTAAAAGTTATGAATTTTAGGTAGCTTTCAGTACAAAAAAGTATAAAGCTACCTATTGCAGCCATTCGGAGGAAAGCAGTTCCGGAAAATTTTGATATATTTTCACCGATCATGACCCCCAGACCCCAAAACCACCCTCCGTTCAAATGTTGATTTATATATATATATAGATATATCTGACCTATGTCATACGATAACGCTCGTATTTATAAATCAATTTTGATGAAACTAATTGTGTGTATTAATCTCACCAATGTCTCGACCGAGTTCGTTGGCCAGCTTGGTCCGCCATTTTGTTTCAAGATGGCGGCCATTTAAAAATTTAAAACTAAAATAAATATACAAAAAAGTTAATAATTCAAATTTATTTGTTAATTAAGTGTTAGGCCTTGATACGAGGATTCCAGAGCATTTTTTGGTTTACCTCTATCTTAAAAAATGGCTGAGATAGAGCAGTTTGAAATTCTAGGGTGGCTGACATTTTGAAACAAGACAGCACATTACAAAAATTTTCATTGTTGTAATAATTTTCCCAAACATACGCATAAAACTATATATTCATATCCGTTAGCGCCAAATTCTCGCCAAACTTGGCGACATTTGGCGAAATATCGCCAAATTTGGCGACCAAAATAAGTCTTCATAAATGAAGCCAATTTGGCTATTGCTCAATAATTTAGCGAATTTCTTATTCAGATTCAGTATTAACGAATCCTTTGTAAACGTTTTCTTTGCATTTTAACTTGCTGTTTTCGTGTAACATTAGCTAAAATTTTAAAACGAAGATATAGGAAAGCTACCTTTTCCTCCCGGTACAGGCCGGAAGGACTTTTTATATTTTAAATTGGGATACTTCACAAACTCCTTAATTAGCGCCGTATTATATACATTTTAGTATACATTTCTTAATATTTAATAAATACAGCATAGTATACTGTAATGTGATACAAAATATTGAAGGAAATAAATTATTAGTTTCGACATAAAACGCATGAAAATTTATAAGAAAAAAATATAAAAATTTTACAAATCTATAAATTCGAGATTCCGCGTTTTGCTACGTTCAGATTGGTTATCTTTGTATGACAATTTTTTTGAGGATGTCATTTAAAATAGTGTTAAATAAGAAGACTTTAGCTTTCAAGGCCATTAGATATTGCAGTTCCAGTAATGATTTTGAAATTGAGAAATGTAAAATTTATCGCGATTTCGTTAATAATAGCTATCCTATTAGTCTTGTTAAAAAAATCTTTAAAAATACTCTAAATTTTGTGAATTCTACTCCCCCCCCCCCTCCCACTTTTCAACGTAGTAAACCAAACTCTTTTATCTGTATCCCTTATTATAAGAACATTTCTGATAAAATTTCTGGCATTCTAAAATCATTCAATATTGGGGTTTCTTTTAAACCAATTCATAAATTGAGTTCCTTTTTCACTAAGCATAAATTTAAATATGATAAGTCTAAATTACCCGGTGTTGTTTATATTATTCCCTGTAAAGATTGCAATAGTGTCTAGATTGGTGAAGCAGGTAGATCATTGGAAATTCGCCTAAAAGAACATACTAGTGCTTTAAAAAATAGTAATTTGAATTCAAAAATTGTCCAGCATTCACTTCAAACGAATCACATGCCGCTAATTGCGGAAGCCAGTATTTTGAAATCGGGTTGTAACAGCTATCATGGTAGATTACTCCTTGAGGGTTGGTTCACTCAGTTGCGATCGCAGACTTTGAATGAAGCTCGTTCTGTCCCTAATGAATATTGTCTGTTTTTAAAATAACTAACTTTAACTGTCCTTGATTTGTTCAGCCGTTTGTTATGCAATAGATAGTTTTTGAACTGATGATGCCTTGCGTGTCGCTTGGAGAAACGTCTACTAATTTGTATTTTTAATTGTTTTTAAGTATATTTTTTATAAATTTTATTTTTTTAAATGTGCTCATGTCTGTCTTAATTTACTTTATTTGGTGTTTTTAAGCGTTAAATATGTCTGTATACATCAGTGTCCCAGATGAACATGCTTTTTATTATTATTATTATTATTTAGAATACTGCCACTTTTTCTGAAGAGTAATAATCGCATTATTACATGAAGAATTAAGTAAGGCGAGTATTACCATTCGAAAATAGTGGTAGCATTCCGAATAATAATAATAAAAAAATAATAATAAAATAAAAATAAAAATTGGTAGAATTAATATACATATACTTTCTGATGTTTGCCATCTCTAAGAATGAGTTGGTGCAAGTGTATTTTTTGCTTGTGTGTGCGAACAACAGAATTAAACACAAGTTAATGGCAGACAAATAGATAAGTTCTCGGTGGGCCATTTGTAACCCGCGGGCCACGTGCGTGAAATACCTAAGACTAAACGGACCATCTCGTGTAACCGCTTGCATCCTCAAAAAGAAAACAAAACTATGAGGACGTATAAGAAAAAGTTCATAAACAATGTACTTTTCCGGGCTACTTTGATCCAAGGAACAGAAATAAACTGTCAGAAATGAGTGTTATCATTTCAAAAATGGAATTTGGTACAATTTTTAATATGTAGACGACGCCCGAATCAAAATTAACAGCATGTAATATTAGACATTATTTCTAGTCAATTGATATCGATATATTTGTTATACGATTAATTAAAGGATAATTAGTAAGGGTGTTCATTTTTATTTTTATGACTCTACATTTTTAAAATCATCGATTCAAACAGTTATTTTTTTTTCCCAACTTGCGCATATGTTACGCATTGAATTGGGAGACTACTTGCATAAATGGTTACTCAGATTTCATGAAATTTTACCTTCTTGTCTAGTAAATGAATGTACACAAAATTACATTAAACAATTTTTCAGTTGATATTATAATTAAAGCCGTGTATACCTATAATTTTTTAATCGATTTTTTTTTTCATTTTTTGAAAGGTGTGTAGCTAAAAGGACTTTTTAATCCATTCACTATCTAGGTTGCTATAGCCTGTCGAACATACTGCCATATTTTTAAAAATATACACTTTTTAATCCTTCGCCCCATTTTGAATTTTGAAAATCTGACCTCAAAATCGTGTTCGGCACTCCATATTCACTTATGGCACGTATCTATAGGCATGTATTCGGCACTTTCGCCTCCCCCCATTATATATATATATATATATGACGGAGAAACCTTTTTTATGCAGTGAATAATCTCCACGTGCAGCGAACGATTGAAATAAGAACATGTTAAAAACCAGACCCCAATTACCAATAAGTACTTCAAGTGCCGCAGCTGAAAAACATAGTGAACAAAACCAGAGACTGTCGAAACTAACTAATTGGAGAAACTCTGCAGACCTCCCTCCTTCAAAACTACAGCTGTCTTATCCCGCGCGTGTGCACAGAACTTAAAAACATTCCCTTCAGTTTCCAAAATGTTCCTGAGCAGTTAAGACGCTCTTGTACATATATGATGTAAATATATTTAATATAATGTAAAATTGGAGCACTTATACGCAGCCTCCAAACGCGACTTAAAACATGTACATCTAGCCAAGAATTATATTATATTCAAAGGAAAATGAATCTTCTGTTTATTTTACACAATTGTCATTTTCTACTAATACTATTTATTATTCTTCCAATATAAGTGAATCAATGGATCAGATAAATATCGCTACAACACTTTTGATTACTACTGTGGGTATATTCAGCGCAAAAAGGAAAATCTCAGGTAAGCTGAACAAACTTCTTTAACATATCAAAAGATGAAAATGTATATTAAATTTGAAGACTGATTTAACTATTTATAAAAATAAGAAAATTTATTACGCTACCGACGGTTCCCCTAACAAAGATTATGAAAGACTGATTCTGAAAAAAGAATATTATCCCAGTATCAAAAACGATAATTTAACAAATTTCTAAAAATATAATAATAAATAAAAGAACACTAAAAAAAGAAAAAAATGAATGCGATAAAAGAAAATACTCAATTTATTGAAAAACTCAATTCTACAAATTATAGTACATGGAAGTTCAAGATGCAGATGTTCCTGATTAAAGAGGAACTCGACGATATTATAGTACAAGATCCACCAGCTCCACCCGATCCCGCATGGCACAAAAAAGATCGCAAGACTAGAGCTTTAATTAACCTAAGCATCGATGATTCTCAAATCGTAAATGTAAAAAACTTAGATACTGCCAAATTAACATGGGAAGCTCTGAAAAATATACATGAGAGAAGCAATTTATCTAGTAAGCTTTACCTGTTACGGAAACTATACAGTACTAAATTAGCTGAGGGTGCAAACATGATTTCACATATCACTAATATCTTGCAAATTATAGATAAACTTAATGCCATTGGAGAAAATATTAGCGATTCACATATTTCCGCGCTATTTCTGTGTTCTCTTCCCCCCAGTTACAATACTTTGATAACTGCGTTGGAAGCGAGACCGGAAAATGAGCTCACCCCTGATTTTATCAAAAACAAATTAACTGATGAATATAATCGTAGACATGAAATGTCAGAACAATCACATAGCGGATATAACAACAATGAGAGAGCATTTAAAACAAATAGGAGATATACACACACTGAAAATAGAAGAGAACAAAAATATTGTAACAACTGCAAAATGAAAAATCATTCGACTTACGAATGCTGGCACTACAAGAGCAGAAACACGGTACAATCCGGAAATCCTCGTAACAATCAATTCAAAAATAAAAAGAATTTCTCATCTTCATTATGTTATGAAAAAAACGAAACTCATAGGGAAAACAAAGTTCCAAACGAAAGAAAATACGCAAATGATCAAACGCAAAATAAAGCATTAATCACTCAAAAAGTAGGAAAAAATAACTGGATTCTCGATTCAGGATCTACCTCGCACATTTGTAATGATAAAAGCCTATTTAGTAAATTTATTAGTTAATGTAAAATTGGAGCACTTATACGCAGCCTCCAAACGCGACTTAAAACATGTACATCTAGCCAAGAATTATATTATATTCAAAGGAAAATGAATCTTCTGTTTATTTTACACAATTGTCATTTTCTACTAATACTATTTATTATTCTTCCAATATAAGTGAATCAATGGATCAGATAAATATCGCTACAACACTTTGGATTACTACTGTGGGTATATTCAGCGCAAAAAGGAAAATCTCAGGTAAGCTGAACAAACTTCTTTAACATATCAAAAGATGAAAATGTATATTAAATTTGAAGACTGATTTAACTATTTATAAAAATAAGAAAATTTATTACGCTACCGACGGTTCCCCTAACAATATATATTATTAGTATTAGTATTATTATATAATATAATATAATATAATATAATATAATATAATATAATATAACATAAAAAAAATTGAAAATCGGACGAATGACAAAAATTTTATGGGTCTTACGAAAACTTTAAACGCGTTTTTGTCGAAACAAGATTTTTAAAATCTGCGTAGATTCTAGCGACTCAACCGTATTTGAAATTTGTTCCAAGGAAAGTAAACATTTTAGACCATGGAATGAACCTATAATACTGTGTTAAAATTGTCCATATTAAATATTTTTTACAGCAGTTAAATGGTAAAAAAATCAACATTAATTTCAAGTGTCCACCATTTTGTCATTTTTTAAGCTGTTTCTTTTCTTTTCTTTTTTTTTCTTTTTTTTTTTTTTTTTTACTTTTTGTGCTAGGTCTATATGAAATGGTGTTATATAAAGAAATGGATTTCTGATATTTCAGGCCATGTTTTGAATAAGCTTGTATCTACGCACATCAGCCATGTTTTCAAATCCCGAGATTCTTCAGACCACCATACTGTACGCCATCTCGATTTTTTTTTTTTTTTTTTTTTTTTTAATAAAAGAATGTAATTCTATTTTTAAGATAATAATAAACATTAAAAAAAAAAACTATTGCTATTTTTGTTTAACAAAAATAAAAGGCTACAATAGCAAAAACAAAGCAAATGATGTGTTCCCAGAAATTATTTAAGTTATTAGACCTGTACCGCACGGTCCAGATTTACCTGTGCCTCTACCTCCTACATCTCTTGATTTATCATCTGATTCTCAAGAATTGAGCAGTGATGAAACCGAAATCTTGTACACAAACCAAGCAACTGATGTTGAACCACAAAATTCACGAAAGGTGAGTTAAACTACTTAGTACGCGATTTAAATCTTTCGGAACAAAGTTCTCAAGTTTTAGGATCTCGACTTAAGAATAAAAATTTACTTTCTTCAGGAACAACATTTTCTTGGACTTATGACTCACTTATTTTCCACCCCTAATCATGATCAATCTCAGTGGAGACTATTTATTGATTCTAGTAAGAGGAGTTTAAAAGGTGTCTTACTTAATAATGGTAATGTTCTACCTTGAACTCCTGTAGCTCATTCAGTAATTTTTAAAGAATCATATGAAAACCTTGATTTTTTCCTCAGTAAAATAAAATATCAAGAATTTAAATGGCAAATCTGTGGGGGGTTTTAAAATTTTATCAATGTTATTAGGCCAGCAAGACGGCTATACCAAAATGCCCTGTTTCTTATGCGAGTGGGATAGCCAAGCTAAATACCAACACTGGATAAGGAAAGAATGGCCTGCAAGAAAAGATTTAAATCCAGGATCAAAAAATGTGATTCGGCAGAACTTAGTTGATCCAAAAGAAGTCCTCTTGCCTCCTCTGTACATTAAATTAGGTTTAATGAAACAATTCGTAAAAGCCTTAGATAAAACAGGGGATTGTTTTCGATATTTAAATGAAGTTTTTCCACATTTATCGGAAGGTAAAATCAAAGAAGGTGTGTTCATCGGCCCAGATATAAGAAGGTTAATGAAGGACGAAAAATTTGAGGAAAAAAATGAAATCAGTCGAGAAAGATGCATGGGTTAGTTTCAAAGACATTACTCAGAAATTTTTAGGAAATTACAAATATCCTAACTACGCAACGATCGTTGAAAAAATGCTTCAAAACTTTAAAAAACTAGGTTGTAACATGAGTATAAAAATACATTTTCTGCACTCCCATCTTGAATATTTTCCGGAAAATCGTGGTGAAATGCGTGAAGAACAAGGTGAGAGATTTCACCAGGACATAAAATGCATGGAAAAAGGCTGTCAAGGACACTGGAACGTCAATATGTTGGCAGATTACTACTGTGGGGGGTTAAAAAGAGACACTAAACCAGCTTCAAAATCTAAAGGACACAAGCCTTCTTTTGATGATAAAGAAAAGTAATTTTACTGTATATACTAGAATATAATTCGTTATAAAACATGCACACACATTTATATATGTATATATGATTTTATTTATTTATCTGATTTTTTTGTACATTTTATAATGAATGTTGTGTAAATTGTATATTCTCAAATGCCAAATTCCGTAGTTGTAAAAAATCCTGACGTGATACATAAAAATGGATATTATTTTTAACACTTTCCAATCTAGTTGAAAAGTGTTCATGACTTCGGTTTGTCTGGCCGTATGGCTGTTTGCCCGTCTGTCCGTGCTCTAACTCACGTAAATATGCTCGGATTGCCTTAAAATTTTTATATGTTATTGTCGTTATCTATAGCATGTTCCCTATTTCAACGGAAGTGTGTAGCACTTATAGTTTTTTTTACAGGGACACTCAAAAGAATTCCGTTACATTACGGTCGATGGAAAAAATCATTTGCGGTTTATTTTAATGATGTTACACAATTTCAAACACATGGTAATTGATATATATTACTAAGGTGCATTACAAGAAGCTTAATATGGAATAGGGTGTGCATAGCACTTATAGTTACTTTACAGGGACAGTCAAAAGAATTCCGTTACATTACGTCTATAGAGAAAAATCGTCTGCGATTTATTTAAAAAATGTTTCACTATTTTAAACGCATTGAAATTTATATATATCACTAAGGTGCATTGCACAGAATATTGTGTAGCTATTGTATAGCTTACTACAGAATATTGTGTGTATAGAAGTCATCGTTCATTTACAGGGACACACAAAAGAATTCTCTACTGTCTGTTAACAATAATTCCTGGAAGTGCGTTTTAAGTTACTGAACGCGATTTTAAATTTAACTCACTTTTTGTTTATTACGTGGTGTGTATAAATTCTGTAGATCAAATACAGGGAAGCACAAAAGTTCGCGAACACATTTCCGTTTATTGACAGAAACTCCAGAAGGAGAACTTTAAACTGTGCTACGCATTTCTTAACTGAACTAAAATTTAGCATCCTATGTAGTATATATACAAAGCTATAGATCATATACAGGGCTCAATAAAAGTATTCTGATATTTTTTCGAATATTGTATATGTTGGAAATTCCTGAAATTATGTTTTTAAATATGTTATGCGTTTTCCAAATTGTTTACTTAGATGTTATCTCTCAGGTTATTAAACGGTATGATTTGTAAAATTATTTTGGAAGCGTTGGAAAGTGTTACATAATCAATGCTTAACGCATGATTTTAGTTCTGGTTGAAATAAGCATAGCAGATTTCTTACAATTTACATAAATTCATGAAAACACCAGACAAAAAGTTAAATTTTGTTGGCCTGTGTAATTAATTAATATTCAAGAACTTTGATAGTACATTAACAAATCGCATCTCCATACATTAAAATAACAATAATAAAGCCAGAATCAATTCTGTATCGGAACAACTGCAGAACTTCTTTTTATAACGAGTTCTTTATCGTCTGCATTTGAACCTTGTTCCTATAATAGTCTATGAATCAACCTCACAGCTGCAAGTGAATAGTTAACGCTCTTCAACAAGTCTCTTTCCCATTGCTTGGGCGTAGTTTAGATTTCATCAAAGTAGTCAAAACTGTAATGTCTGGTGATGACCAGATGACTAACTTCGAATAACTTAACTGATTTCACAAAAACCATTCACTAGTTTCAAAAGGATTGTGCTGGGGCAGAATGCATCTGGGCTGGGTGTGGCGGTCATGTGAAAGCTCAGTTCAAGAAGTAGCTATCTATACCAGATGCAGCGGCATAAGTTTATGCTAATTAGCAAGAAAGCCGGAAGTATGATCTTTTTCAATGTGTATTATGATCAGACTTGCCAACTGTTAAGTTTGTACGGAGCTTAAAAAATTGTATTGTAGTATAAAGCAATCATTATTTTTACACTCATATATTTAACTCAACTTGGTTTTTGTATGTAAAGATGGAATTTTGTAATAGATTTTTTAACTCATTTCCTGATATACTAGAATTATAACAAAATCATGCGTCAAGCATAGATTATGTAACATTTTCCAACGCTTCCAAAATAATTTCACAAGTCATTACCGTTTAATAAGCTGAAAGATAACATCTAAGTAAACAATTTGGAAAACGCAACACATATTTAAAACGCAATTTCAGGAATTTCCAACATATATAATATTCGGAAAAATATCCGAATACTTTTACTCATAGCCCTGTATATGATCTATAGATTTGTATATATACTACATAAGTTGCTAAATTTTTAGTTGAGTTAGGAAACGCGTAGCATAGTTTAAAGTTCTCCTTCTGGAGTTTCAGTCAATAAACGGAAATGTGTTCGCAAACTTTTGTGCTGCCCTGTATAGGATCTACAGAATATATACACACCAAGTAATAGACAAAAAGTGAGTTAAATTTTAAATCGCCTTCAGCAACTGAAAACGCACTTCCAGGAATTATTGTTAACAGACAGTAGAGAATGCTTTTGTGTGTCCCTGTAAACGAACGATGACTGCTATGCACACAATATTCTGTAGTAAGCCTCTTGTAATGCACCTTAGTGATATATATAAATTTCAATGCGTTTAAAATAGTGAAACATTATTTAATTAAACCGCAAACGATTTTTCTCCAAAGACGTAATGTAACGGAATTCTTTTGACTGTCCCTGTAAAGTAACTATAAGTACTATGCACACCTTATTCCATATTAAGCTTCTTGTAATGCACCTTAGTGATATATATCAATTACAATGCATTTTAAATTCTGTAACATCATTAAAATAAACCGCAAATTATTTTTCCCCATAGATCATAATGAAACGGAATTCTTTTGAGTGTCCCTGTAAAAAAAACTATAAGTATAAAACTATATATAAAACACACTTCAGTTGAAATAGGGAACATGCTATAGATAACGACAATAACATATAAAAATTGCAGGGCAATCCGAGCATATTTACGGTAGTTAGAGCACGGACAGACGGCCAGACGGCCATACGGCAGACAAACCAAAGTCATAAACAATTTTCAACTAGGTTGGAAAGTGTTAAAAATTATGGTCTCAGGTGTGTTTCCGAGGACAATACAACATTTTATTATTTTTAGAATTTAATTATAAATAAATTAACTTTAAGGCATTTTTCCGTTAGCTAGCCACATGAGATAAATCGCCAAATATTCTTTTTGGATACAATTGTATATGAGGTACATACAACAATGGATTTAATGATGCGCCAAACCACGCTCGCCGAAATAGGCCAAACAGCTGTGAAACAGCAACAATAAAACATTTTAAAGTCTAAAAAGGTAGAAAATACAAATAAATAATAAAGAGTGTAATATATTGTTTAACAGATACGTTTTAACTAATCAATAGTTTTATATTAATTAAATTATGATTAACGTTGAGAAATTAATTTACAAATCCTTTAAAGATAGTTTAAATAATGTTTTTTTTTTCTTTGCTGTTACAATACCTTAAAGAAAAGTAATATATTTTTTAATACATTCACTAGCTTGCGCTTCCTACCAAGCACACACACAAAAAAAAGCAGTGAATTTTTCATAATTGAGTTTGATGCCCAAGACACATACGAAGAAGTTTTGGGATTTATGTTACAATATGTTGTTGTTAATATTGTTGGAAAGTTTTGGGAAAAAACATGGCTTGCAGTCATAAAATTAGACGTTGTTTTAAAGATAAACACTGAATGCTCTAAAAGGAAGTTTATTTTCTTTAACTTTGTTTAATTTTATACTTGTTTTTAATATTGAAATGACTAATATCTTCTACAGCAGAACATCGTTATTGTGTTTTGGTTCAGACCTGGGTGTCTTAACGCTTTCGGAGGTCCGGGAACGATTTTCTTCTTCTTTTTTGGAGGGACTGAGGAGGGGGGGGGGGGGAACTTACTTACAAGTTATTCTAATTATTAGAAAAATGAATTTATTGATG